>OY723403.1:31707298-34492063 GCA_963210345.1 Inga oerstediana
TCATACCCTTATGTTATTTTCACCTTTTTCAGAGTATTTACAGAAAACGATATGCAGTTCGGTGGGAAACACAGGAATAGCATTAATATACTGATAAAAAGTACTCGATTATGGAAATTCCCCGTTGGGATTGTACATGATAATTACAATCAATGTCAACGTATAGGGCTATTAGGGTATCTAAACCCGCTATAATGAAACAAAGACATCTTCCCATCTTCGTTCCACTACTACATTCCTCCCGTAGGGTTCTCTTCTCTACTTTCAGTACACCTCTTATTTTCACCTGTCTAAATTGTTGGTAGGGGAGGGTGAGATTCGAAAGAATCTCAGTAGGAAACAGATAACATAATGTATGCATGATAGATGCTATGTGTATGACATGTTAGCTTTAACTAGATGCAAGCCCCATAATGATATTTCTGAATGCTCAATGTTTCATGCAACAAAATTATGCCCACAACAAAAACAGAAATAGAGCTTCATTTATTCAAATATGCTCTACACAATCAAGTAAAGCAATCACATACATCACTACACAAGCAGAGATATCAAATGCATGCAAATAAGGTAAGTCTCCTACCTCTAGTCTCTGAGTCCTTCTCTTATATCTTTCTACTAGTTCAACATTCTGTGTCCAGCTAGAGCTACTGTCCGATCTTAAATTTCCAAATGTACAAGAATTAGGTTAAAACTCATTCATGTACTACTTTACACACTTCCATAGTGTTTCTAGTGGTTATTTGAGTCTATAGTGAAAATTTATCAAAAGACCCCCGGGACCCTGCCCGGCCCCTCGGTACCCGGTCCTACCGTACTTTCCCAAAATTTTAACCTGGGTTATTCTGACATTTTTTCCCAAGGAATCCATTTTTGGCCACGGAATTACCAAATTCACTGTTGAAAGAAAGAAATGCCCTTGATAGCCCCTAATTTAGGGTTTCATGGGTGTTTTAGTCATTATGCTTTTTAGGGCTTTTCTGGAAAAGTATTCAACTGTAACCCCACCTAATTTTCTCTCCTGAACACAATGGAATCATAAAATTATAAAAAATCTAGCCCTAACCCCTCCAAACAGCACTAGCCAAAACCTAAAATTCTCTGAAAAAAATTGAGGTTTTTCAATTCTGACTCCGCAAACTTGCTCCTTTCTACTTCTAATCACTTTATTAACTATTTAATTACGTTATAACTACCATTTAGACCAATTTTGGCAGCATAACGCCTAAGGTTCAATGTTTCCCAAATTTTACAACTACAGCAAATTAACCAGATATTCAATGATTAAACTAACCACAAAAGCCAAAATAATCAATGATTGAAGTTTATGGAGTTACCTGTGGCTTCTCTTGCTTAATCTCACTTGGCCGAAACCCTAACCCTCTCAAACCCTAGGATTTTGCTCCAAAACAACCTTGAATCATGTAGAAGAACAACTTAGAGGAGGGATTACATAGGTTAGGAATCAATTTACCAAAGAAATCAACTTACCTTGTGAGTTCTCTTCCTCCTTCTCTCTAGAAATCCAAAGCTCTCTCTCTCTCTCTCTCTCTCTCTCTCTCCCCTTTCTCCATGGTGAGCGCGAAATGAAGCATAAAAGATGAAGGGAAAAGGTTGTCATAAATATCTATATTTTCCTTTAATTTAATGAATTAATTTCCCATTTTCGGATTTAAGCAAATTCTAGCAAATTTTCTGCCCAAACTTTGAAAAATCATAACTAAATTTGTAGACATCGTATTGGAGTGATTTAAAGGTTATATAACCCTTATTGAGTCTAATTTCAAGAAAAAATATAGCATTTTGCCAAGTAGAAGCACAAAATTGTGAGAACTAAATTCTTTGGATGTTGTTCCAGAAAATCAAAGCTTTTTCTGAGCTAACTTCAAAAATTCATAATTTTTGCGTATAGCTCCAAAAATTACCCATCACCTATCAAATTAAATCTTAGGAAGTCTATTTTCATCCTTTAAAATTTCATAATTTTTTCTCATCATTTGTTTATCCAAAACCACATAACAAACTCACTGCCTCACAAGAAATTTCACTGGCAGCATAATCACATTCTTCAAAATTCACCCTTCCATTTCATTAAATGCCACAAATGCTTACAAGGCATATTGGAGAATAAAATTTAGGGTGTTACAATAAACATAGGTGTTTATTTATAAAGTTATACCCATTAAATAAGGGTGTTGCATGTCATACATAGAAGATAATACTAGACTTAAGAGGACTTATTACCATGATTCTAGCAGCATAGTCTTAATTTAATCTAGATAGGGCAACTGATATTTACATATGAGTCAAGTAGGAGAATGTGAGATATTTTAATTTATTATAATATAATTAATTAGTTATTATTAATTAGGTTATTAATTAAAATATAATGAGTGTGGCCCACATGTCAAATCCAGGCCCAACTTCAGGATTAAGGTAATTAGCTAACTGGCTATTTATGTATTATTTCCGATGGTGGAATAATAAAATTATGTTAAATTAGAGCGTTAGAAAACCTAGCTGATCCCTGAGATTCTCTAATTGGAGATGGCTTTCATACCATTTGACATCACTGTACCCTGCAGTCAGTTAGAAGAGTAACCAGACAATTTATCTTTTGACATTATCTATTTTACAGTATTCCTTTGTGTTTGTGAATTCTCTCGTAGGATCAAAGAATAGCTATGGCAAGAGGTCTCTCTAGAAGTCTTCCACTTTATTTGTAGAATACTTTATGCTATATTTGAGATCTAATTTATTGTACGACATGAATTATTCTAATAGAAGAATCAAAACTCGCCAGGTGCTTGAACGCGACATGGCTCCACTTGTAGAAACACCATCCATTATTACTCGGATTGTTCGTATAAAGCTTAATTTGTCTATTTCTTGACGCAATAGCCTTCCCATATTCCAACACATAATTGAGATATTCTTTCATGATCAGATCATGGTGACGCTTGGGAAACGTTAGAGTCAATAGCCTCTCATTGATAGAAACACGGCTATTAACGTTGTGAGAGGTTTTGTAGGAGACCCACCAGATGTTAACATCGTGAAACTCGTCGGAGATCTCTTCATTGTCATTTAAGGTAAGAACAAGTGGGTTTTGGCTATTTGAGACGATCTCAGCTTTGAGCCTGCTAGCTTGCTGGGAAGAGTTGTCATCGAGGTGTGTTTGAATAGCGGATACGAGAGGTGAGTCTGTTGATACGTGCTTGTTTAGGATCACTTTTGGATACCCTAAAATGCTTATTCATGCAAATTGAGACAAATCTCCATCTCCTCTCACATACTTATTTTGAAGGCTTCAGTCGCTATTCCAAACAAGCATGTAACAACTGTGAGATGGTCACGAAGAAGAGGGGTGGAGGGAAGTTTTTAAGCATGGTGTATAGAAACATGAGGCTTCCCATGATTGAACCTAGTTGAGTCTATAACGCCGCCATTGCCATGTTTTTTTGTTAGTTTCTGTGTGACTATGATGGGTTCTGATTGGGCTCTCTCTCTGCAGAAGCTGAATTGTTGTTATTTGTGAGGAGATGGATTAGCATAAGTAATAAGTTTCAATGTTCTCTAAATTTGGAATGAGTATGCTTTTTGTTATGAGAACTGGGCATTAACGTTGGCACAAGGTTAAAATGAGATGGGAGAAGAGAAATGTACCAGGTCAAGTGATTTCAGGTAGGATTTAGACTATGGCGAGAAAACCCTACGGCAGGAACAGGTTTGACTAACGAGAAGCTGCTAAGCACCCAAAACCCCTCATCTGATATAGATGGTACAAATTTAATTTTTCGTTTTATTTTTAAAAAAATCATTTTAATGGGGTACAATCTAAATTAAAAGTAATATCTTAGATATGGTTTTTTTAAAAAAAAAAATTATTTTTCATTTAAAAATAATCAATTGAAAATAATTACATCTAGACGGTCCAAATTTGATGGGTTCTAGTGCATATTAAAAAAATGAATTTTAATTTATTTTTAAATAATCTGTTGAAAATCATTAAATCTAAACATGTGTGTGCATATCACTGGGTTTAGTAAAAGGGCTAATCCCTCATAGTGAGACAAAGGAATCCTAGCAGGAGAAAATGCCCACATCTAATACCACACAGTGTTTCAAACAAATACCAAAACTTAGTTAAAAAAAAACAACAAAAACTTTGCTTTCTTTAATTTATGTTTTTAAAAAAAAAAAGTTACATATTCGTTTATTGTCCTTTAATTAACATTCGTTTCTTCCTAGGTGCCGTTAAAAATGATTTTGCATTTAAGAATAATCAGTTAATAAATCAGATGGTAAACCTAATTAAATGGTTACGGCTAGCCGGGTCAAAAGTTTTCGATTCTTTTATATATATATATATATATACTCATTTAGTCTTTAATATAAGACATTAAGACATATTTGAATACTTGATCTTGATCCTAAATATAAACATAGTTTTCATATTTGTTAATGTTTTTCTAGTTTACCCCTATTGATGCTCCATCAACCATAATGAAAGAGGAGAGAAAATGAGGGAATTAAGGAAAATGACTAGAATATTTTAGAAAATAAATGTCATACTAACTAACTTAATCAACTTTCTTATTATAATTAAATTAAGTAGATATGTCTCATATTAAGGAGTGAAGGAGTATTATCACACATACCGGGTTCGGGCTTGTCGCTGCCCCTTCAAACATATGTCTCCCCTCTAGGAGAGAATTCAAGATTTAGATGGATCTAGTAAGATCTTATACCGTCAGCCAACTCTATGTTAATTGAAGTTTTCCATTTTAGTTTCTTAGGTACAAGAAAATCGGGTAGTTGAGATAAGGGGAAGTTGTTTTTTCTTAAAAAAAATGCAGAGTAAAATGTTGGTCTTGGTTAATTTAATTATATTTTTTTATATCAGAGTTAATTATAATTATAAAAGCTCTTTTTTTTTTCAAAACCTGCCCGTACATCCACTTATAATTGCGAATCTGTACCCCAAAAAAATTATGTTCACATGAATTTAGGCAACGCTTGATATGCGAACAAATGTATTCAGAAAAAAAAATTATCTTCTTTCCAAAAATATATTGTTTTTATACAAAATATAGGATCACTTCCTATCTTCTTAACTTTCTGTTTTACCTCTAGTTGATAAGGTATTGGTCACTTGCATGCTTGTTTTAGTGTTAAATAAATTTGGTAATGAGCATTCCATTAGAGCTAAAACTTTAAGAATGAAGGAGTAAAAGACATAAATATGCTGCTATGGCCCGAAAAAAAAAAAATTAACATCCTAATGCCTCTTTCCATCTCTCTGAAGAAAGGGTTTGCCTTTTGAACTAAAAAAGAAAAAAAGAAAGAAAGGGTTTGCTCTTGAGGGGGAGAAAAGCAATATATTTTCATGTTTTATTAAGATATTTCAATATATTTTATATAAATTAAACATCATCAATACCAATATATATCAATTTTAAATAAAATTCATATTAATCCTACTTAAGAGTGGAAAGATACCAAGTTTTACCCTTTATCAGACCAAGCCTGTTTTGTATTAAGTTAACTTAACTAAAACTTAGCCTATGGCTTGTCATATGTTATTTTTTTTAGGCCAGTTCTGGCTTAAAACCCATTAGAAAAGCTTGCATTTTTAATAAATTTCAAAGAAACTAAAGGGTTGTAATTACATAAATCAATCCAAAGTTAAAATAATTCAATTCAAATTATCCAAAAGACATCATAAAATATGATATAACATTATCAAGCAACAAGGCAACACTAAATACAAAAGTAGAACAATTTTGATTACAACTTTAGACCAAATCAAAGTAACAATCATTAGTGTAGTGTTGAAGTTCTAAAATTTTCACCCACAGTTGTTGAGTTCGACATCTACTTTTAATGCAATTTTTCATAACATTGTAAATGTATGACAAGTCGAACCTTATCTGACTGACTTAATAGTCTTCTCAATAAGTTTAGGCCTAAACTATTAATCGAAATAGGCCATCTAAAATGCTCGAGTCTGTTCTTATTTTTAAAATAGGCAAGGCCAATTGCATGCCTGATCATAGGCTTTTAACAATTTGCTCAAGTCCAGACCGTAAACCACCAAACCGGACAGTAGATCGAGTCTGATTTTTTTAAAAAAATCAATTTTTAAATTTTTTTTAAAATTTCATATTAATAATCTTAAAATCTTTCATTTCTCACCGGTTTAGCCTCGAGTTAGCTCCAATTTAACTCACTAACCTTTGACTCAGTACTCCAGCCGGTTAGTGACCAGTCCGGGTTTGATTACCTTACATGTAATGTAACATGCAAAACCCTCATGAAATTAAGAATATGTTATACACTTATGGTCCAATTTACAAAGGTTTTTCCCAAAAAATATTTGGGGAAAGTGTCTCATTAAAAAGTTTTATATTAAGAAACACCTAATAAATTTTTATACACAAAAATACCATACTCTACAAGGTTTCTACATATAGAATATCGATACTCTGATTTATGTTATTTTCACTAATAAAATTTTTAACATTGGACTTTTTTCAATTTTCACAAAATATGTTTGTCATGAATAATTTTTAAGGAAAATAACAGAAAAAGAACTTTAAAATTATAAAATATCAAATTAGATTTGTTATCAAAAATTGATAAAGGAATGTCGAGACTTGATAAGCAATTCACAACTTATTGTTTGTGAAATACCAGATTTAGGATTTTACAATTTTAAATTTTTTTTATGTCATTTTTCCTAATTTTTACCAATTCTTTCATACAAAGATGGAATAAATTTTTTGAATATTAGAAAATTGGGAAAAAAAAGTCTCCAAATGAAAATTAAATGGAAGGACTAATAAAATTTGTATTGGGCCCTTTAAACATGACATCTAGATTCGAATCAGATCATGTCATGAAAAGGCTTTATTTTAGGAGAGACAAAACTCACATTAATGATCTTTACATCTTAGAGGATTAGTCTCCCTAGATATTAGGGTCAGAAAATCGGGCTGAGTCTGTCAGGCTAACCCGTTTAGGTCTGAGTCTGTAAAAGGTTGGGTTTATGATTTAGAGACTCCAGAAGGAGTCGGGCCTAAAAGAGCCGACCCTGTAGGGCCACATTTAATATTCTTTTAAATAAATTAATATTATCATTATATCAAATTATTAATATGAGAGACACCTAAGTATCTAATAAAATATAAGTAATAGATTAACAATTATTAAATGATTTAATTTATTTAGTTTTCTACAATGATTTATTTATTTAAACTTTAAAAAAAGTTAATTTGGATCTTAGATAATTATTTTAATTAGAAATTTATGAGTTTTAAAAATAATATATCTCAATTTAAAACAAAATAATAAATAAATTATAAAAGTTGAAAGTAAATTTTATTTGAATTAAAATAAATTTAAACATATTTAGGCCTAAACCCGTGAAAAGACCAACCTTATTAAACTACGGGCTTAAAAAATTAAGGATTTTACAAAAAAAAAAAAAATCTATTTAAACCCAAGCTCACGAAAAATCAGCCCTATAGAGCCCGGCCGTATTTTCGCCACATTGGATACTACCTGAATTAAAAAAAAAAAAAAAAAAAAAGGTTGTACGCTTAGGACCAATGCTTGTTCTTACTGATTAAATTTTCAACGGGTTTTCCCCAATTTTTCCTAAAATTAAAATGACCAAATAAATCGTTTTAGTAATAAAATCATTTCTTTGATTCTTAGTTCTTACGCGGTGGTGCAGAGGGCTGCGTTAGCTTCGGCCATGGCTTCCAACGCGGCATCAACGGCTTCGGTGTCGGAAGAGGAGCTCACTCTGACAGTGAAGTGGAGTGGTAAGGAGTACACCGTCCGAGTGTGCGGCGACGACACTGTCGGTGAATTGAAGCGCCGAATCTGTGAGCTCACCAATGTGTTACCCAATCGCCAGAAGCTTCTGTACCCTAAAGTCGGTTCTAAACTCGCCGATGACTCTCTCTTGCTCTCGCAGCTTCCCCTCAAGTCTTCTCTTAAGATGACCATGATCGGGTATTCATTTAATTTAAGTGACTTGAAAAATGGCAATAGCTTAATAGGTTTCTGGGAATTTGATCTTATGGCCGAAGTTGAAAGATCACAGAAATTATCGCAGTCTTGTTATCTAGCATGTACTAAAATGCGAATATTTTGTTCCACTAGTGGATAGCACCAACAACCTTTTCGAACACATTTTATGCTTGTAAACATGTTGGAATACAATGGTTGAACTTGCAGTACTACTGAAGAAGATATAATTGTTGATCCAGTGGAATCGCCTGAGATTGTCGACGATTTTGAGCTTGGTCAAGAAGAAGTTGTAGACATCAAAGACATGGAAGTGAACAAGCAAAAATTGAAGAGACGTGTAAACCAATACAAGGTAATTCCCTAATGGTCGGTCTATATTTTATGCGTAAGGATCATTCAGTTTAACTTTTGTATTATGCTTTGCAGTTTTTTTCCCTCGCCCTTCCGGTTGGAAGGACGTTCATTGTGTGAGAATTATGTTAACTTTCTACCATCTAATTAACTTGGTTCACATCAAAATTCAAAACATTCTCACCATGGCAGTGACATTGGGTGTGTTTGGTTTGAGGGGAGGGGTGTAAATTACAATTTTGGATAGGAGAAACCCAAAATTTACCCTCTCATGCTTTTAAACACCTTCAACTCAAAAAGTAATTTATCCCCCCTCAAACCAAACACACCTGAGAGGTTTTCCATGTTTTCCTTGTAATTTTGCTGAGCACAATCTTAGCATTATGCCCAAAGATGAAGAGGCTGCCTATTCAATGGTGTCTAATTCTAGCAGCTCCGTATTATGCTGTGTTTGTCAAGGATCTTCAATTTATTTTTTTATGTCTTTTATAGTTAAAATGTGAGGCTGTAACTTCTTTGGTTTAAGCATGGAGGTGATTTTCTTCTAAATATCAGTCAATTTTACTAGCTGATTGGTTATAAAAATCTAAGAAGTCAATTGTTTTTGGAAAATTGTATCAAGTTCTCAATTTGCTTAGCTTAATTAGTCATCTCTTCAGCACAATTATTTCTTTGCTGTAGATATGCCAAAGGGACCTTAAGCAATTTGATGTTAACGCATAGTACATGTAACACTGCTATACTTTATATCATCTAATTCTTCTACGGGAGATTGCATCAGCTCTCTATCTCTCTCTGACACACATGTATACATTATACATATAGGAAAATACATAGATACATCTACTCACAAATATTCAGCATGTACCGCAAATTCCAGATGGTAGGCTACCTTACTTCAGCAAACTTGGAACTGAACCCTGCCATCCACCTTTCATTATATATTTGATGGAAATTTGTGGAAGAAGGGTTTCCGGGTTTGAAATTGCAATTGGCAACAATATTGAAGCTTTACCTATCTTGATGGCGAGAAAAGCGTTTGGATTCAAAATTGTGAATGGAATAGTTAGGGCATGAAACAAATTTGATCATGACTGTTTGCATCAAAATCATGTGTTTAGATTCAAGGATTCACTAACTGAAATTTGTGAGAGAGAAAAGTGAGGGTCTGCTCCCACCTTTGCTATAAAATATATTACCTAGGCTATAAACTTTAAAGTGAATGGTGGCTATTTGCCTATGGGTCAAAGTGAAAGGGTCATTGAGCCATTATATCTGTATTTTTAACTCGGTGCATTTAATTTCCCCATTGACCAAAAAAAAGCTCTCTGCTTTAAGGCTAGGACATACGCTTGTAAGGTGAGAGAGCTAGCTGTTGAAGTAGCTCTAGCTTATAGGTAATACTTTGTGAGCTATCAACCAAAAACCAAAAAAAGGACAAATTATGGACATACATAACATAAATTGCAATATGGTGGATGTTATTTGGATTTCATTTTTAATTTTAATTGACTGCACTAGCATGCTTTTTTTTTCTTCATTCTGTTTTCCTCCATTTTAGAAGGCTGCGATGGAATACCAATTATGCCTTTCTAAAGGCCCATTTGGTACGGAAAGTGCAATTAAATGCCAAGGAGAATGTAATGAAAAAGTGTTTTTGTGGTTCCTTTAGAATTTTTTCCTTTTAAAAAAAAGTAATAGAAAAGGTTTATTATTATTGAGTAATCTTGATAGAGGTATAATAAATCTGGTATATCTGGATTTTTGTGAGAATAAGGGAAATATGTCCCTTGATTGTACCAAACAGGGCATAAGAATCTGTGCTTCTTCTCACTTCATTTATAGAGCACCTGAGTGTTAAGACCAGCATATTTCAGAAAGGAGATCGGAATATAAATCCCGATATCTATCAATCAATGGTGAGGCCATCATTCTGTTGTGACAGGCCATTAGGCAATATCCTTTGTTTGCTCATCAAGCAGCCTATGCCTGCTTTCCAAATGAAGTTGTTCAGCATGAAGTTTGGATAATGATTCAATTCTTCCTCAGTACTCCTCCTTTGTATGCCATCTATGGTGTTTTTTCTCATGGTTAGTCGAATATTACAGATTGAGCTCCGAAATCCATGTCGGAAAGGAAAGAAACTCCTTGTTCTGGATATTGATTATACCCTATTTGATCATCGGTCAACAGCAGAGAACCCTCTTGAGCTTATGAGACCTTGTGAGTGGTCAATTTATCGCAAGTTTTTGCTTTCTCTCATCTTTTATCTTAACATTTTTTTCCTGAAATGGCTCTTCCTGGTGTCGTCTTCTGCAGATCTTCATGAGTTTCTTACTTCAGTTTATTCAGAATATGACATTATGATATGGTCTGCGACCAGGTATAAATAACTTCACTATTTCTTTTCAATTTCCTTTGGGAGAATAGCCATGGAAGATGCCTGTTGGTGATACTGAACTAAACTATAAATGATATACAAATAAATGCACGCAAAAACCAACATAGGATGGATATTGAAATAATCTTTGTTTTATTTTATTTTTTATTTATTTATTTTTACCGATATACTTCTTGCAGCATGAAGTGGATTAACCTGAAAATGGGACAACTTGGGGTTTTGGACAATCCTAATTACAAAATCACTGCACTTCTTGACCACATGGCAATGATCACTGTCCAGTCATCTTCTCGTGGCATCTTTGACTGCAAACCTCTTGGTTTGATTTGGGCTCATTTCCCCGAGGTATAAGTTAACCTATTTTCTTTCTTAATAGAAACCAAGACAAGCATGTTAGGGTAGAAAGAGACCTTAATAAACTATAGCTGCATTATCATCTTTCTGAAAACCTGGAAGTCTTTGTTTCATGCTTTTGAGGAATGACCCTGAGTCAGCAAACCTATGTGGATAAGATCACTATGTATTACTCCTCTAGTCCTTTATGTTATGTAAGATCTATTTATCTAATTTGATAAGATCAAGAAAGTTAGGTAAGTTAGTTAATTATAATAAATATGGGATATTTTTTCTAAAGTAGCTTAATCATCTTTCTTAATTCCCTCCCTCTCCCCTCTTTGAGCGAGTATCCGTAGGGTAATTTGGGAAAATTGATAAATATGAAAAATAGGTCTTACATTTAGGACCAAAATCAACTCTCCAATTAGGTTCTCTACAATAAGCACCAAAGTAGTATTGTGTGAATTATAGCGATGGCCAACAATGATTTAAATTGCTTGATGGTGATTTCCTATTTCATTTCAGTTCTACAATGCTAAAAATACCATTATGTTCGATGATCTTCGAAGGAATTTTGTGATGAACCCACAAAATGGTTTGGTAATCAGGCCATTCAGGAAGGCTCATGCTAATAGAGATAGTGATAGGGAGCTTGTGAAGCTTACCCAGTACTTGCTGGCCATTGCTGAACTTAATGACTTGAGCAATCTTGATCATAATAGTTGGGAATTTTTTTCAGAAGACAGCACTAAAAGGCGTAGGCACTCATAAGGTGGTGCCTAAACTTTGGTTTTTGAACGAATATAGGTTGATCTGGCATATGATCAACTGCAGTTCTGTAAGTGAATCTCTTCAGCGAGAGGAATTGAAGTAATCACATGAAAAGAACAAATGACTGAAATGAAAAGGAGCTCTAATATGGAAGATGATATGTTGTACTTTGAGTTGACTTATTATGCTGATTGAACTTCAGTATGGCAGTTTCTGGAACAAAATTTGCTACTTTCTCTGATTCTATCCGTAAGGCTCCTCCTGATGATTTAGTAGAAGTATTCCCTTGAACCATGTCTATATCATTTACATGATAGTAGTGACAAGGAGGTGGTTTGGAGGTTTTTTTAATGCTAAATATAACATCTTAATGTTTGTTTGGAATAGCGATTGGAGTATTTAAAAGTAGCTTTTTAATCGTGATATATGGTATGCGAGGTAAGTGTGTAAAAAGAGTTTTATCTCAATTTACATGAATAAAGACTTTTATGGGTCCCAAACGTGATCTCAAACAAGCACTTAGTCAACTGTGTTTCAAATATATAATTTTTTCTAAATTATTTATATTGATTACACATTAAAAAAGGGTGGCCCAGTACATAGAGCTCCTATCCGGCCATCAGATGGGGTTTGGGGAAGGTCAGGTATATGCAATCTTAGACTCGCAAGCAGAGAGATGATTATACATATTAAGGGACTTCCATAACAAATGACCATATAGATATTTTGGGATAAACCAAAACACCTTTTAATGACAAATAATTAATTTTAAGAGTAAAATATGCTAATCATCTTTCTGTTTTATTTAACTTACAAAAACTCCTCTTTATTTCAAAAATAAATATAAATTTCTTTTGAAATTATAATTTGTTGCTTACAAACTTCTGTTATATATTTGATATTTCATTTTCATTCACCAAACTATTAGTTGTTAGAACAAGATTTTCATGTAAGAGGGGGTTGAATTGAATAATAACTAAAAACTCAAAATTTAATGCAAACTTTAAAGAAATAAAATAGAGTCGAAGAGATATCACCATTGTAACCCCCTTCCCACCTTAAGTCGAGATTAAGTTCTTAAACACATAATTAAGTTGAAATTAGAGACCATAATTCAAATTGGAACTTATTAAAGTAATCTTTTGCCCAAAATTGGATTTGCAAAATCTTTTTAAAAATTTATTCACAATGGTCTCATATTCACAATACAAAACAATGATGGCCTGTACAGGTGGATTCTATTTACAAATATCAGAGTGCAAAGTAAATTCTCGACTCACTCAGGTTCCATTCATTAAATATGGGTTTACACAAAGGCACAAATCCCATAATTCATACCCTTTATTTGGGGATTACACAAAATCCAATATATACAATTGTTTTCACCAAAAATATCCAAATGATATACAATGATAACCATTAACCAAAAAGGAACTCCTAACATAGAGCTCTACCCGCTCTTCGTCACCCGCTGGCCTTTTGATCCTTCAGCCCTATCTAAAATGTTTAATTTTAGGAGAGTGAGATTCTAAGGAATTCCCGTAGTGTCAAATTAATCATAGTATGTACAACAATAAAGCATGAAATCAAATCATCATCCACACAAAGCAACTACAACGGCAATTACAATGGCAATGGTTAGTATGACACATGTCATCCCTTACGATTGCTCACGTTGAATTGCTCACGCTGCATTGCATCACAACAATCCACACAATATATTTCACATAGCTGGGATTCATATAAAGCATTTCATAAAGCAAGCCATACAGGCAAGATCAACACAGCCCACGGCTGGATTCACAAACGCCGCCCCACGGGTCGAATTCACAAAGATTTATGTCGATTACAACGGTAGTTCAACGGCCGAACTAGAGATTACCACTGTCACTCCCTAAACGGCTAACGCTGAAGTGCTCACGCCGTAATGGACCATGGCACATGCAGTTCACAGTTCAATGATAAGGTATGCATACCAAAACATCATACACAACATAAGAGAAAAGTCACTACCTGAGTCCTTCCGGGCCTTCCCTGGCACCGATCTCTCCCGCGTCGGGCAAATATCGTATCCTAGAATCATAATAAGTGATGAAGTGTCAATTCTCTATTCTCAATGACTTCTTAACACTTAATTTGGTTATCATTATTGCTCTTTTAGTACTCAAGAATACCTCTAACAATAGCCCTAAGGGGTTGGAAAAACTATCCCAAAGATCCCCCTTTTGAAGCTCCAAACTGACATTTTTCACTACGACACTCAAGTGAAGAAGGCCTCACTCGGGTGATGGTACGGTCTGCACTCAGGTAATAGAGAGTGAAGGATAGCGAGTGAACACTTGAGAGCTCAAGGACTTTTTAGAGACTACAACACTCGAGCACACTGGACCTCACCCAAGTGAAGGCCAAATGCCTCACTCGAGCACCTGAGAATGGAGTCCAGAAAGTGAGAACCCGAGAGCACAAGAGTTTGCCACGAAAAGGAGCACTCGAGCACAGGACATTGCACTCGAGTGATAGATCAACACTCGCAAGAGAGACTATACACTCTTGAATTTTCTAGAAAGCACAACAGAAAAACTGAAGAGAAAACAAAATATATGCACAGCACTCGAGTGATACTCAATCTCACCCGAGTGATCTTCATCCCACACTCGAGTGATTCTATCAGAACCAGAAAATGCAGCAAAACAAAGGCATTTTCCCAACACTTGCCCAATTGATCCCAATAGACACAAAACTTTACCCAAAGCCACTCCCACAGAAAAACACCCAATAAACTCAATGAGATTATCAAAATCATCAAAATCCTACTCCATTATCATGCTTTGGGTTTTGGGCAACAAAATCAACAAAATACCAATCTCATCCAAACATCACATTTCATCACCAATCAATCTATCTATCCTAAACTCATTCCAAGATACCATTCTCATGCCAAAAACATACCAAATGAACAGTAGCACTCATTTTTGGATTCAAGTCAAAATTTCTAGAAATTACAAACTACTTCAATTGGCATGAAACTTAGATAGATAGATTGGTTTCACATACCTCTTCAACTTCTCCAAAAACACTCTTTGATTCTCCAACAACCAGATTTTCGTGTGATCACAAACCACAGCCAATGGACAAGCTACAACCATCAAAATGAAGCTTATCACTCCTAGAACAACTTTAATGAATGGTGTTTGAGCAATGGAGTCCAATTTCTCACCTTAATCACCAACTTTTCCTTCCTCTCTCTTGCTCATAAGGTCGCCAGAAATAGAAGAAAGAAGAGAGAGATGAAAGTGTGTGAGGAAGAAGAAAAACAATGATCACTCTACCCCCTCTATTCCTTGTCAGCCGAAAAGTAGGAGAGAGAAGAGAGAGAAATTCTTAAAATATTACATATTTGACTTTCTCAACTTCTCTACCTTCACACCAACTTTTGCCACATGTCACAATCTTATTGGCTCATATAAAAGTAAACACCTAATTAGTCACTTGATCACACTTCTCATTTTTCCCCTTAGTTAGTAATTAATTTCTCCCTTAATTACCAACTCATAGCCAATAATTCCATTCTTCCCATTTTTCACTAATTATGACATATTAATTAATATTGCCATAAAACACATAATAATTCCAATTAAATGCATAATTATCCACAATAATCATGATTAACCCATAATCAAAAATTGGGATATTGCAACCATAGATAAACACATGAGATTTATACTCGTTTGGCCTAAACCAATTAACCTATGTCCAGTACTCATAAGCCTTCTGAGATTTACACTATTATCCAAAATTTGTCGGGCTCTTGGTGCCTCAATGCAAGCTAGTTTTTTTTCAAAGAACAATCGCTCCCCCTTACTCTTTTCAATTTAATGCCCACTCAAGATTCCATAATCTTGAGTCTATCAGATAATAAATGAAATAATAAATGTCTCTCTCAAGAGTAGATATATAATCACTAAAGTACATACTTGAATTTAAGAGCTTAAGACTTTGCAATAAATATAATAGTAAGTTTTGTTTTCACAGAAGTTCATTGCTTTGTCTTAATGCTCTGGGTATTTATAAGTAAAGTGAATTAATGACCATTGTCTTATTGAATGTATCCGTTGGAGTATTCTTGGTCCTTGTTATAACTGTCGAAATCCTTGAACATTCTTTATGTCCAAGGAATTAGCTGTCAGAGCAGAGAGCATGTTTGTCGTTTGAATGTCCTTCGCATTTAATGCTTCTAACACAAAAGTGTTTTTCCAATTTGTGTGTTAATCCTTGTTTGATCACCTGGAAAATACTTAAGTACTAATATAAAGAAGAGTTAAAGTAATTAGAAGCAAGAAGAACAAGTTACACAATCACTCTAATGATTTAAAAATTTCGAGGTGATGCTTTATTTTCTAGGAAAGCATCACTTGAGTGATCTTCTCTTAGTAATTTGAAATTCTTATAGAGCACTAGATAGGTCATTGAAGTGATGTGCTAGTGATGCATAAAATGGGATCACTCGAGTGATCACTCAAGTGATCTTGTTTCAGATTACTTGATACATCACTTGAGTGATCAGCTAGTGATGAAGAATTACAAGGTCACTCGAATGAAATTGTTTCCTTTTATTTTGGGAAAAACATATTACTTGATCATATCACTGGAGTGTTCTGCTAGGGATGCTATTTTAACACATCACTCAAGTAGTTACTCGATTAATCTTATACTTAGAAAATTTTTAAGATTTCAGAACACTTCCAAGATCACTGCAGTGTTGTGCTAATGATGTTCTTTGACTTAAAGCGGTCACTCGAGTGATCTCAATTCATCACTCTAGTGGTCACTCGAGTGATATTTTCTTCAAAAACATTTCAGAGCAGCATCACTAGACAGATCATTTGGGTGGTGTGTTAGTAATGAGATTTATCACATCACTTGAGTAGTTATTCGAGTAAACTTAGAATATCACTCGAGTGGCTACTTGAATAATTTTCCCTTTGAAAATTTGTACAATACTGATCACTGGTTAATTCACTATAGTGATTTGGTAGTGATGAATTTTTTAACACATAACTCTAGAGGTTACTCGAGTGATCTTCTTTTGTAAAAATATTTCACCAGAAAGATCACTATGATGATTTAGGTAGGATTTATCACATCACTCGAGTGGTTACTTGAGTTATCTGTTTTTACTTCCAGTGATCATTTGCAGTGATGAAATCATATCACTCGAGTGGTCACTCAAGTGATCCAACAATTTTTGCAAAATAGTGATCTCTTCTTGTTCAAAATACTTTATTCATCTTTTAAATTCTTAGTAAAACCTTTCTAATCTTTGTTATCATCAAAACATGAAATCTAATATTCTCCGCATTTTTAATGATAACAAAACTTGTCTACTTTGAAAGCAAGTTTTTATAAAAATTATCCACGATAATTACTCAAACATAATCAAAGAGAAATACAAGTCATTAAAAGTGGCTAGCATATCATTTAGACTAACAACATGTTTATACATAAACGGTTAAAAGTTAGTCTCATGTATATACAACAAAATAGTGAATGGTAATCATAAATACATAACACTAGACTCTATGATGCAACAACAGTGTCATCACCATTAGTATCACCTTGAGTCTTCTCCCTCTTTTTGGCATCATTTAAAAGGGAAGATTGGATAGGAGAAGATGGTCAAGATCAGAGTGGAGCATTAAGTGGCAGAGAGGATAGGTCTATGGTGGTAAGAGGGGTTTCCTGTATAGAAGAGGCATCATCAAAGGTGTCACCCTCCTAGTGATCAAAAGTGGGGTAACCAGATGGAATATGCTCTGGTAAGTGAAGAACAAGAACCCTAACTTGATCCTGAGGCTTAGGCACATAGAGAGGGATATATAGAGGTGGTAGTAGAGGCTAAGAAAGTATTGTAGAGGGCTTAGACATATCAATCTCTTCATCAGATTGATGAGATTGTTCTTAAAGGATAGGCTTTTCAGGTGGAAGGGAGCCAGAAGGTATAGGATCTAAGATAAAAGGGCTAGTGGCTTGCTGAGGTGGATAAACTCATCCATAGTAATGTGGACAAGTGTGGAGGAAGTAGGACTGGCCATAGAGAATAAAATATTGCTTGGAGAAGGCTTAGTGGCAGATGAGGGAGCAACAAAAACTGGAGTAGATCTAATAGGTGTAGAGGAGCTAGGTACCAGAGTATCAATCTTCTCATGGAGTGATCAAAGAAGATTGGCAATCTCAAACATCATATTGTTCTAGACCTCTATATGTGCAAATACTACTTTGTGATACTAATTCATGACAGTGCATATTTGACACATTTTCTCATATCAGACACAAACTCAGCATTCGTGTTCGCCATATCCACGTGAAAACCATGAAGCACTTCCTTCAAATACATCTAAATGATAGAACCGAGGAAGGAAGGTCAATTGGATATGGCAGAGCTAAAGACTGGGTGTCATCCATTTTTGTAGCTTCAGAGTTTGGTGCCTTCCTCTTCTTAAGAGTGGTGACCAAAGGATGCCTCAATGGTAGATCAATACCAATCTTCCCAATTTGGTTCCTCCGAACTGGTAGTAGTCTCTCTATAGGCTCATTTGGCTTCAAGTACCAAATGTTCTTGGCTATGAGGATAAGTAAGATCAGTTGAGCATAGGGCATAGGTGCAATATTGGTGCCTGAATACCTATACCTCCTAGTCTTAGAGAAGATCAAGGCCCCTAAATTCCCCTCTTCTTTGCTCAGCAACAAGGCCATCAGTCCATAATCTTTGTCAATGAAGTGAGTGAAGTTGTTGGACTTATTCACGATGGCCCTCGATTAGATGTACCAAAAAACTTTGTGTAGATTGCACATATCACCTGGATTGAAAGTCAATAGTCCTACTTGTTCACAAGGCCTTATAATGTTGAATATCTGATTGGGGTTGAGTTTGGCTGGAGCATCCTTAGGTGGCTTCTTAATCCCAAGCCACTTGTTGATCCTTGAAGCAGAGATAAGAAACTTTTTGTCTCTAACAGTACTCTTAAGCTCTTCTTCAATCAAAGAGCCACCATTCGAATAATCTTCAACTAACTCCAAATTGTAATAGAAATGTCTAACTACCTTTAGACAGTAAGATAGATGTACAAAGAGCCAAGGCATGTAGTGTCCAAGATACTTACATAAGTCTAACTGAATTGCTTTAAACAAAGTATTCAAGTTCACAAAGAACATCTTACAAATTTTGCATCTAGCAAAGTGTTCAGTGAACTTCTTGGAGTCTACAAGTTTGGTTGCTAGGAAGCCAGAAGGTGCTACTATGATATCCTCTTCCTCTTCTGCTTCTTCTTCTTCATTTTCTCCTTTTCCCTCTACTTCATGAGAGGCCTCGGGTTGAGTGGGCACCAAAGATGGTGTTGAAATTGGCAAGCAAAGCGGAAATTTAAAATTGCAAAAGTTCACTAATCCCAATTGTGGATCTATCAACGGTGTTTAAATCAAGTTAGAAAGAATCGTACCTTTTTGCATTTTGCTTTTTTGATCTCTAGGAGCAACACCTCAGATCAGCTCGCTCTACCGGTATCTACAAGAATATGACTCCAACATGGACAACGTGCTAGCACCTCCAATGTCACCCTAGGGTTTTTCTTATGGCTCCTTATTTCACATTCGTCCTCAGATTATACTACCCCTTCGCTTTCTAACTAATAAGGGCTATATTGGATCTTTCAAAATTAATCTTAATTGATTTTGAAATCAATTAACACTTCATTATTTTGATGAGCTAATTAAATAAATTTGGTTTAATTAAATCTATCCAAAAGTTTTAATTTAACCTATTTATTTAATCCAAATAAAGAGCCAATGGAATTAGATTTAATTTATCTTTTATAAATTAAATATGAGATATTATATCTCTATCAATGTTAATCATTTAATTTATCAAATAAAATTAAATCTGAAACTAACACTACATAATAATATTAGTATTATTCTTTTCATGAATTTTATATCATATATATATGTATGTATGTATGTATGTATGTATGTATGTATGTATGTATGTATGTATGTATGTATGTATGTATAAAATTCGTCCAACCTAGATTAAACATTATATTCATTGAATCTTAGATACATCTCAGATTCAATATATCTAAATATTATAACTCGTGTTGAGCTATACTTGTGTGCGATCCTATAGGCCCATATGAAGTTGGCAGTGGGTCAATAACTATACTAACCCACAAGTCGCAAATAGCCTCTTGCAAGACATTACAACTACTCAATTCATATGAGGATCGTTAACACAATGCAACTTGTCATATAATGTCACGTCCCTTTTGTCACACGATATTTCGGTGAAGGATGAGGCACGGATAATGTCATCCTCCTGTTCTTGACCATTACTTTCCTGATTCTTAAGTAGTTTGACAATAGAAATGGAAACTCCTTTCCATCATAGTATGGTCATACATTTCTCAAACTCACTTACCGAGGGGCCTAGTAATATCTCTCTACTAATGTGAAGGACAAATTTCATCTTGATCATTCACATTCCTTTACATGAAAACTACTAAGCTCGATTATAGCCTTTATCATCATCTGGTCAAAGGTGACTTTTGACTAGGTCAAAACTTAGCGATTCTCATGCAAGAATCCATGATGATCTTAGGTCAAAGGACATATTGACATAGTCATACATGAGATAAGCTTATGACTTGATCCATGTAGCTTTCTCACAACGGGTCGGTCCAGTACCTTATACTCTTACAAGTGCTTAAGACTTTGATTTGTATTTTCATACCATGTCAAAGTCATTATGGTCTCACTTCATCTTTGCTCCTTCATAAATGACTGACCAGGGATATTTAGGACAATCTTTATGATTTATCCAAGGATACAATTATCACAATGAACACGTGAATAATATGATAACAAAATGAAGAAATTCATTAAATAATACTGTTCAAAGCACAATGATTGGCCCCTATGGTATAATTTCCAATAGATGGCCCTTCTTGAGCTCTGTGTCCTTGCCTCGGCTTGGTTGGGATTTTGATACTCATTGCCTCCTCAAACATATTGGCCATAACTTTAGAGATCCTGGCATAGTATCTGCCTCTTGCCGATCTCTTTGGGTCCATGAGGGTGTGTCCGAGTCAAAGTCTGAACCCAATGAACTAGGAGGAGCCTTTGATTTTTCCTTTCCCTCTAGAGTGGTAGCTTCTGTCTTTGACTGGGTTACTCTTGGTTTTTGGATCACAACACCCTTAGCTTTTGGTTGTGGTTCTGGAAGAGCTTGATCTAAAACCTTAGGCCGAGGGTGCTTCTTTGATTTGGATTTCAGTGTTGATGATATCTTCTGCTTTTTGGTTGGAGGAGGTGGTAGAGACTCGGATGACTCTTTACCTTTCTGAATAGTTGTCTTAGTTCTTGCCATGACCATTGAAACTCAAAAACTTGTACTTCAAAGAGTTGAATGTTGGAACTTTGGTGTTTTTAGGGCAGAGGATTTTGGAGGGGTTTGAAAGTGAAAAGAAAGGGGTTTTGATTGGAAATGTATAGGGAAGAAAATGTGAAGATTTTTGTCAAAGCACTGGGACTTGCACTTGAAGTGATTTGATAAAAATGACACTGCTTCTATAAAAGTAAAAACTATTCCCCGACATAACTCGAGTGGTCACTCGAGTGATCTTGGGTCACCACTCTAGTAATCATACCAAAAAAAATTAACAAGATTAGAAATTCGATATCTGACTAAAATAATCTTGTAATTACTCGAGAATAAATCCTTTTTAAGAAGAATGATACATTCCAGCCTCATTTTGCTTATTGGATCATGAATTATTCAGTTTCTCTTTCTGCATTGATGATCACTTGAGAGAGCACTCAAGTAATTCTTGGATTATCACTCCAATGATCACTCGAGTGATTCCTGACTATCTCATTCAACAAATCTTTCAACTTCCACCTCTTTATTTCTGATTGTTCGAGTTATTTCTTGGAGTCGTGTCTCTTCACCTTATCACTTAAGTGGTCATTGGAGTGATGCTCTTCATTACTGGCAGACATTACTTGAATGATGTCATGGTGATAAGTCTCTCTGTTTATCTCTATTTCTTCTATCATGTAATAAAGCATTTTTCACAAATCCTATATAACAACTTTCTAGATGCTTCGATGCTTAAATTAGTATTCTAATCATCAAAACAAGTGTAATAAACATTTAAAAGATAAAAATTAACAAGATTAACTTACAACTCATTGGAATTTATCATTCCTAGTTTACTTCATATATACAGGAATTGATCCTTTGCAAGTGGTTTTGTGAAGATGTCAGTTATTTGGAGATATGTAAGGATAAAAACCACTTTGATATCCTTCTTTTGGACATTATCTCTGATGAAGTGATGTCTCACATCAATGTGCTTGATTCTTAAGTGTTGAACTAGATTCTTGGTAGGTTTATTGTGCTGGTGTTGTCATAATAAATTAGAATCTCCTTTAAGTGAATGCCTAGATCTTGAAATTGTTGCTTTAGCCATAGAACTTGTACACAACAACTTGAGGCAGTGATGTATTCAATTGCAATAGATGATAAGTGTAATACCTTGAATTTTTAAGACTTGAGGCTAGAGAATAAGCCTGAAATAAGTGGATTACTAAGCCCCGGTTTAGTAAGATCCCAAATTGTGATTAAGGGATGATGACTCCAAAAGTGGATGTGATTAGTGATAAATGGACCCTTTTGGAGAATATGATGTGATTTGGCACTCGAATGTGATTCATGTGTGTTGTAAGCAGCGCCGAAACCCTGTATTTGAGTTCAATTGTGGATTAACATCCAAATTGACTTAGAATAGAGGGAAGAATTGAATGGGGTATTGTGTTAGAAATGGTGTCATAGTGTGTTGTGACGTCATTGAAATTGGTTTGGAACTTTGGAATGGAAAAGTTGCAATGTTAGGTTTTGAAATGTGAATTGTGTTGACATATTGAGATTGTTGTGAAAACTTGTCAATGAGATGTGAATTTGATTGATTTGGTGTTTCCAATGGATTCCTTGTGAAAATTTACATAGGAATGATGTTTGGTATGAAAATGGAACCATTGGAAGTAAAGATGCAAAATCTAAAATTCTGTCCAATGAAACTCTATTCTGGGCAGTTAGTTTGTGTGAACGTTTTGAATGATTAAATGGTGTCTAAAATTTCTGAAACTTTCCAGTCTTAAAGTTCACATCCCAAGCTTCAAAATGGATATATAATTTGTGCCATTTCGTTTTGTGAACTAGGAGATGTGACTATCCAAAGCTTGGAATGGAAACTGAACTCTGTTTTGGGATAGTGATGCGTTTTATGTAATTCTGGAATTTTGCAAGGAACGAAAAACCGGACCGGTCAATGAACCAGTCACGGCACAGGTTCAAGGGTTAATGGGTCAACCGGGGTCGGACTGGTGGTCGAACCGGTAGTTGAACCGGTCATATTAAAATATTATAATTTAATTTACAATAACAAAATAATCAACATTCATAAGTCATAAGTCATCACCAACATCAAAATAGTTAAAATACCTAGTTAGTTCTTCAAAGCAAACCCATAACTAACATCAAAATATAGTCAAAACATAACAATATCAATCATCATTCATCAAACAAGCCAATAGCATCAAAATAGTCACAAAAATAGCTAATAACATCATCCATCAACCATAGCCAAATGAGTAAATCATCACTCAACAAACTCTACAACTCATCAAGCTGATCTATTGGAGATGAGTCAATAGGTACTGGATTTGGGAAAGGGTAAGTAGTAGTGACATCATCATTCAAAGCCAGGGGTTCGGGAATGTCCCTATCTTCGTCAAATATCCAAATGCACAACAATAATGAATATCAATGATTACATATAACAAATAATTATATAGATGGATAATAAATTAGTAACAGGATATTAGGATATTAATAGGATATATAATTATATAAACCTTCATTAATCCTATCCAGAGTTGATGAAAGTGCAACGCCTTCATTATTAAGAACACTTTCAAGATTTTCTGCATCTTCATCATTAAATTCTGGAATGGGATCTTCTTCCGTCACCCAAAAATCCACCTCATCAATGGACTCATAGTCAATGGGATCATAACTTGGCTTCTTTTTATTCAATACACTCCTTCAATTTTCCAATGATAAATGATTTCAGTTAAAATTTAAAACTTAATCCATATTAATTAAAAGCATTTTTCATAATATCTAAAAGTACCTATGCTTTAATCGCAAGTTATAGTTAGTGTAAACCAAATCATTCAGCCTTTGATGCTGTAATCTATTTCTCCTTTTTGTATAGATGCGCTCAAATAAGCTCCAGTTTCGCTCACAACCAGAAGAAGCAGATGTTTGCCTAAGAATACGTGTTGCAACACGTTGCAATTCTGGAACTGAATAGCCATAGTACATCCACCATTCATCTACAAAATAAAACATAAACATAATATTAATTACAATCAATTAATATGTTGTTAATTGAATATTAAAAAATAAAGATGAATACTTAATTACTTACAAGGATCTAGTTTTTCAGCCCCTTTTTTGCATGTCTCTCTGCTGAAAGATTCGTTGCCATCAAGATATAATGTCACTTGCTTCATTACCTTATAACAATCAACATTTTCATCTGAGTTAGCCTCCACCACGTCAATCAAAGCTTGCATTAACCCTCCCTTGTGAACAAAGGCTGGACCATATACGAATGTCGGGTTCAATAAATAATCAGCTGCATGGAGATTGGTCTTCAGATGTTTATCCCATCTCGCTTGAATGATACTTGTGTAAGGCTTGTAATGATCCTTATTCCTCTTGAACATCTCCTTAATTCCACTTTTTGCCCTTTGCATGCCTTCATAAACATATGGAAGTGAGGGCTTCTCATCTGAGTCAACAATTCTCAACAATTTTATCAGAGGAGTCACAATCTTCACAATTTGGTAGCACTCATTCCAAAACCGGCTATCTAATATGATTGCACTAAAAATTTTTCCTGGAGTAGTCTTAGATAGCCTATAGTCTACAAAATGCTTATCGACAACAAGGGCTTGCAAGTCATGTTTGTGCATGTAAATGCTGTGCAATGTAATGAAGGTAGTGGCAAACCTTGTAGCATCAGGACGTACAATTTCTTTCCAACCCGTCCTCTTCCTCAACCAAGACAAGAATATCATGTGATTGTAAGCAAATACCGTTATCTTTGATGTCTTTGCTGTAATGTCCGACACATGAGGCATGCTTGCAATGTCTTTCAATACAAGATTTAAACAATGAGCAGCACAAGGAGTCCAATAAATATTTTTATATTTCTCCTTCATCAATCTTCCACATGCCACATAGTTGGCAGCATTGTCAGTCACCACATGGACAATATTCTTCAAACCAACCTACTCAATTACTTCAGAAAATAGCGAGAACAGAGTTTTAGCATCTTTTACTAAGTCTGATGCATCAACAGACTTAACAAATACCATTCCGTGGGTAGAATAAACTAAGAAGTTTATCAAAGTCCGTTGTCTCACATCAGTCCATCCATCCGCCATAAGTGTGCAGCCGTTTTGCTTTCATTTAGCTCTATGACCATCAATGAGTAACTGGCATTCCTTTTTCCAATCTCTTAACAAATTGGTTTTAAAATCATAAGCACTAGGGGCTTTAAACCCAGGCCCTATAGAGCACATTCCATCTACAGCTCTTTGAAATAAAGGGCACTCCAATGCTTTAAATGGAATACAGTTGACTTTAGCCCATTCAGCAATAAGCATTTTCACATTGTGTTGTGCTTCTTTTGATGCTAAGGCACTCTTGATGGTTGGCTGAGCTCCAGGAGTTGTCCTAGGAGTGAAATATTTATCCATCGTCCCAGGATGTTTCCTCTTTTTAGATACACTATCAACCTCTTCTTCTTGAACTTCCTCCTCCCTTATATCTTCAACGGACTTTTTCTTTGAACTTTCTTTCAAAGACTCTGCAATCCTATAACGCACATCAGAAGTAACCTTTTTGCAAGAAGCAATTTGACCAGACACACCAGCAAGATGTTGCTTCATTCTGTTTATGCCTCCTCCTCTATAGCTATTACCACAAAAGAGGCATGTGTATACATTTTGTGTCCCCTCTTTTTTTAAGGCAACATGTGCCCATGCTAGATCAGTTTTACCACAAATTGTGGTATTGGGAGTAGAAGTAGGATTAGTGTTGGAATTGGAAGTGTGAGGTTCGGTATTAGGAGTATCAGGTTCAGTATTAGCACTAGGAGTGACATTTTCATTTCCTGAACTAGATATATCCATCCTTGCAATAATAAAGAAACAAACTTAAAGTTTCAATAACAAGTTAATTAACATCACTTCCAACAGCTAGCAGCAAGCATTTTGATGAATTTAATCCAAATAGACAAGCATGAACACAAATAGACAAGCCAGAGCCTTCCACTAACAAGGCAAATTTAATGTTCACAAGTTAGAATAACAGCTACAGAAACTCAGTTACTACTACTAGTATAGAATATAGATAGGCTCTAGTTATTAATACCCCTCTAAAATGTCCCCATGTACTCAATGTTCTATTTATCATTCTATTGAACAAAAGTCTAGAAACTTTTTGTGATTCTTTCTTCTTTCTTTATTTTCTCCCTTCAAAAAACAACAATAAATAAATAAATAAAGAGTTGTTCTTTCACTTCTTTGCTTGTTGGCCTAGCAAAAGCACAAGCATACTGTAGACACGTAACTTAATGAAAGAACACACTAAATAAAGGGAAAGAAAAAGGTTGCTAGTGATGAATTTTCTCAATGCATTCCCTTCCATATTTTTACTTTTAGTTTACTAGAAAATTATCCTCAAAACATATTCTCCTATTCCTTTTTGCACTTCTCAACTTTTAGTTAGCCCCATTTTGAGACGAATGATATGAATTCTTGACACTTAGGTTCAAATTCTAATTACTGTGAATAACTGAATATAGCAATCTAGTTAGGAGAGAGGTATATCTTTTGTTATCAAATATCAATACCTTAATCCTCGTACTCACAAAAAAATAATACTACTTTTTTAAAAAAAAAGTAACATCTCAATTGAAATAAATTTTATGTTAAAATTTGATTTAAACCATCTCCCATTGCAATTAGAGACGGAGGAGGAAGATGCCAGCTCATTTTGTTCTTCATTCACAATTTATATAGATAGGCTCTAGATAAGCCATTATGCGAGATACAAACTACAAAGTCAAGCCCCAGAATATCTCTTGCATTTTTTTTATACAACAGCAATTTATTATCACACGCAACAATATAACAGGTCACAGCTCTAACATGATGTACAGATAGAAATCCGATTATCGTTAAAAGCTTAAATGCACAGATAGAAATCCGATGAACCTAAAATCGCAGCTCATCAGATTCAGAACAGTGACAACAGACGTACAGAGCAAAGGCCAAAAAGAAATGAATCAAAAGTCAAAACTTAAAAAAAAACCAAAACAGGTCGCACATTGCAGATCGCCGAAGTTGTTCAGATCAGCCGAAGGTCAAAGGTCAGATAAGTGTTCAGAACTTCAGATCGGTTTTGGAATTTCATCTATCACACACAATCGAAGGTCGCCATCCGCCGCTCACGCATTCACATCCACCGATTGACGTCGTAAAAGGCCGCCGTCGATTTCACTTCCAGGTTTCGGCTAACAATTACAGAGAACGGATGAAGAATTTGGTTTTGATTCTGAGTTTCAGACCGAGAAGGATGAATTGAGGAAGGATTCTGATTTTTGAGAATTTAAGATTCTCAATTTCTCATTCTCGGTTCGCGCCTGGCAGTGGAAACTAGAAAGGAAATCATCGAGCACCCCAATTCGATTAGCGCAAAAACCGTCAGGTCGGGTCGGTCTTTCGGGTTGGGTCGCAGAGCTTGGCTGCTCCAGAATGACCCAAAACGACGATGTTTTAGGCGTTTTTAAAAAAAAATCCGACCCGGCCTAACCGCTCCGCCTGCCGGTTTTGCCGAGCCAACCCGGTTCTCACCGGTTCGACCGGTTCCTCAGTGGTTCGACCCCTCCCCCCTCTCCAGTAGCGGACCGAACCGGCCCTGAGACCGGTTCACCGATTTTACTGTCCGACCGACCGGTCCGTTCCGGTTTTTTACTCATTGAAATTCTGGTGATTTTGGGTAATGGCCCATATTTTTCCAATAGAGAAGACTTAAATACCTTTCATTTGGCTTTGGAATCACCTCATTTCAATTTTTCTAGAATTAGTTACAATTTTTCAAAGTTTGGGCAGAAAATCTACCAGAAAATCCGAAAATTGGAATTATGACATCATCAAAATAAAAGATGACATCAGCATGGAAATAAAAAAAAATTTCATCATCTTCAGCTCTCATTTTCGTGCTAAACCAGCAGCCAAGAGAGAGAGAAATTTTGAGAGCTTTTAGAGAGAGAAATAGAAGAGAACTTACAAGGTGTTTGAAGCATAAATATTGGTGTTTTGAAGTTAGGGTTTTTAGCCACAAGAAGGAAAAGCTAGTGGGAGCTTGAGGATAGAATGTGAAGCCCCGAGTTGCTGGCACACAAATCGAGGAGAAAAGACTGGAGGTAGGGGACTTACCTTACTTGCATGTATTTGATATCTTTGCTTGTATAGAGATGTATGTGATTGCTTTACTTAATTATGTAGAGCATATTTGAATAAATGAAGCTCTGTTTCTGTTTTCCTATGGCCATAGTTTTGTTACATGAAACATTGAGCATGCAGAAATGTTATTATGGGGCATGCATCTAGATAAAGCTAACATGTCATACACATAGCATCTATCATGCATGCATTATGGTATCTGTTTCCTACTGAGATTCTCTCGAATCTCACCCTCCCCTACCAACAATTTAGACAGGGCAAGTGGCTCGCGGAGGGAGCGGCTAGGACTCCTTCGAGATGAGAATTGGTAGTTGGTTACCAATGAGTTGTGAGGACTGTATATGATTCGGTTGAATATATGGTTATGAATTTGAGATGAGATTGTGTAATCCCCATTTGAAGAATTGTAATGGGCAATTGTGCCTTGTGTATCTTTAGCGAAGGTATATACCCGAGATTGCTGGGATGATTATGTTGTGCACTCTGATATTTATATGAATGTGAATTATCTTCGCGTAGTAATTGTATTTGAAATGTGAATATGAGACCAAGTTAATTAGATTTTAAAAGGTATTTTTGAAAACCCTATCTCAAAGATGGGATTTTAAATGATTTTTGATTATTATTGGTCTCTATTTCATTTTAATCGCATATTTCGGATATAATTACGAAGGGGGTTACAATAAGGATATTGTGTCTTGCTTCTTGCTGAACCATTATATTATAGAGCCACCAAGGACTTAACATTGATCACTTGTGCTCTTTCTATCAAATCAGAGTATGCAATCAAATACTCGTTGCCTTCTCTAGGATACCATATGCCAAGTTTGGTCGTGTCAGCAAGATATCTAAATATTCTTGTTACTATCTCAGTATGAGATTCTTTAGGTGCGGATTGATTTCTTGCACACATATCCACCAGAATTGAATGTCAGGTCTACTTGCAGTAAGGTAGAGTAGGGAGCCAATCTTTCCTTGATGCTTTGTAATGTTGTAGTCTGCTCCCTTGACGTCAGCATCTAGCAATATTATTGAGCTCATTGGAGTATCTGCCTCATTTTCTTGATCTATGCCAAATTTCTTTAGTAACTCCTTAAAATACTTGGTTTGGGAAATGAATATTCCATTCTTCCTTTGCTTAATTTGTAATTTGAGGAATAAATTTAGCTCTCACATCATAGACATTTCAAATTCTCCCTACATAGTCTTCGAAAATTCTTGACACATAGAGTCATTAGTAACACCGAATATAATATCATCAACATAAATTTGTACAACTGAGATGACATGTTTCTTGTGTTTGATGAATAGTATTGTGTCTACTTTACCTTTAACAAAATCTTGATCAAGGGAAAACTTACTTAAACATTCATACCAAGCTCTTGGAGCTTGTTTGAGATAATAAAGTGATTTCTTATGTTTATAGACATTATCGGGTTTGGCTACATCCTCAAAGCCAGGGGTTGCTCAACATAGACTTCTTCCATAATATAACCATTTAGAAAAGTATTTTTAACATTCATTTGAAAAAGTTTAAATCCTTTGATGCACGCAAAGGCTAAGAGTACTCGAATGACTTTCAATCTAGCTACTAGAGCATATGTTTCCTTATAATCAATTCCTTCTTCCTAATTATAGGCTTTGGCCACCAATCTTGCATTATTTCTCACAATGATTGCGGATTCATCAAGTTTGTTTTTGTATACCCATTTGGTGCCAATGACCGGTTGATCTTTAGGCCGGGTACCAAATCCCACACTTGATTTCTTTCAAATTGGTTTAATTCTTCTTGTATTGCCATTACCCAGTCATTGTCCGATAAGGCTTCCTTAATGCTAGAAGACTCTATTTTAGAAATAAAGGAAAGAAACTAACTTCATTTAAAACTTTGTTTCTAGTCTTTACTCCTTTACTGACATCACCTATGACTTGGTCTATGGGATGATTCCTAATATATTTCCAAGCTCTAGGCTGATTTTGATTAGAATTGTCATAAACACTATCTTCAGTTTTATCATCTTGAAGTGTGGAGATATTTGGACTGACTTTGTCTCCTTCTTTATGAAATATTTCAGGTTCTTCACTAGGTTTGACTATAGGCTCATTTTCAACAAGCACAACATGTATAGACTTTTCAACAACACAAGTACATTTATTAAAGAATCTATATGCTTTACTTCTATTAAAATAACAAAAAAATAAACCTTTATCAGCTTTAAGATCAAATTTACCAAGGTTATCTTTACCATTGTTGTGGATGAAGCATTTACTCCCGAATAGGTGTAGGTGAGCAAGATTTAGTTTCCTTCCTTTGTAGAGTTTGTCTTTTTAAGTATTGATCTGATGTAGACTCTATTTGATATATAACATGCCGTGCTCATAGCGTCTGTCCAGAAGACTTGAGACACTTCCTTCTCATTGAGCATTGCCCTTGCTATGTCAATTAGAACTCTATTCTTCCTTTCAACTACACTGTTTTATTAAGGAGTCCTTGGGGCAGAGAAGTTATGATCAATTCCATTGGCATCACATAATTCTCCAAATGCTCACTTCTCAAATTCTCCTCCATAATCAGTCCTGATAGACACAATAGGCATACCTTTCTTATTTCGGACCCTCTTGGCAAAAATAACAAATTCATCAAAAGTTTCATCTTTTGAAGAAAGAAATCTAGTCCAAGTAAATCTAGAATAGTCATCAACTATAACCAAAGTTTATAAGTTTCCACTAAGGCTTTTCACTCTTGTTGGTCCAACTAGATCCATATGAAGTAGTTGAAGTGGTTTTTCAGTTGAGACTTCCTTCTTAAATTTGAAAGAGGCCTTTATTTACTTCCCTTTTTTGACAAGAGTCACAAACTATGTCATTTTTTAAATGGAGTTTAGGTAAGCCAATGCTTAAATCTTTCTTTATTAGTTTTCCTAGCTTATTCATATTAACATGAGCAAGTCTCTTATGCTATAATCAACTTTCATTGGTATTACTAAGAAAGCAATTTTCAACATTATTGGTATCAATATTAATAGTATAGCAATTACTATTCCTTAAGGCTCTTATTTTGACTTTGAGATTTTCCTTGTTAAGTTGGAGATCCTTTTTTGCTTACAATAAGGCATTCCTCTGGGTCAAAGATGACCCAATTGTCTTTAATTTTAATTTGGTTGACACTAAGGAGGTTGTGGCAAAGTCCTTATACATAGTAAACATCATTCACTTGCACTTCATCTTTCTTGCCAATTTCACCAATTCCAAAATTTTTTCTGGATTAGTTTCCTCCAAAGCTCCCTTTGCCTCCATCTTTTGGTCTTATTGTGGCAAATTTGTTTCAATTTTCAGTCATGTGTCTTGAGCATCCACTATCAATATATCATTTTACTTGCTTTTGATGCTTTGAGACATACCTTGTAACCCCCCTTCCGTAATTATATCCGAAATACGCGATTAAAGTGAAATAGAGACCAATAATTATTAAAACTCATTCACAATCCCATCCTTGAGATAGGGTTTTCACAAATGCATTTCAAAACACAAATAACCTGGTCTCTTATTCACATATCGAATATAACTACTCTGCGAAGATAAATCACATTCGTATAACTATCAGAGTGAACAATATAAATTTCCGGTAATCCCAAATTCTTTACATTAATCCAAGCTTTACAAGGCACATTCGCCCTTTACAATTTTCCAAATAGGGGATTACACAAATTCTCATACCAAATACGTACTCTAATATACATTCCAACCTATACAATCATATATCCAAACATACTTAATCCTAAACATGCATTGATAACCAACTATCACAAGATTACAACCCGAAGGAGTCCTCGTTGCCCCTAGTTGCTTGCCCCCTCCTCGAGCCTCTTGCCCTATCTACATGGTTAGTAGGGGAGGGTGAGATTCGAGAGAATCTCAATAGGAAATAAATACCAATATGCATGTAAGATAAATGTTTAATGCATGACATGCTTGCAATACATAACTCATGCTCACACAATGACATATCTGGTGCTCAATATTTCAACAACATACTTATGGTCATAGCATAACTAGAAACAGATCTATAATCATTCATACATGTTTCACATAATCAAGCAAAGCAATACATGCATCAATACACAACTACAAATATCAAAGCATGCAAGAGAGGTAAGTTCCATATACTTATTCTTTCCACGTGTGCTCCAGTACCGGCTACTCACGATCTGAGCGGATATCAAACCCTATAAACCAAATCAATGACATAGGGTTATTCCCTTTTCCAATTCCTCGACATAAAAACACTTAATATTGTTTATCATTTAACACCTTTAGGTGGCTACTCAAAGCCCAAACACATGCCTAAAGGGTTGGGAGAAACTATACCAAGAATAACCTTTCAGAAGTGCCAAAATACTGATTTTTGGGGGTTGGCCGCGGCCAAAAACAAGTCAGAAACATTTGGGCCGCGGCCCAAAATCCTTCTGGTCGCAGCCAAGAAAATCCTGTTTCTTGGCTAAACTTCCAAAAATCATAACTAATTCCACAAAAGTCGAAATGAGGTGATTCTAAAGCCAAATGAAAGCTATTTAAGTCCTCTTTACTAGAAAAATATTGACCATTACTATAAATCACCACACAATTACAAAATGGCCCAAACTCCAACACTGCCCCACAACAAAGTTCAGTTTTGATCCCAAAGTTTGGCAAACCATAACTCTTAACCCAAAAAACGAAATGACATAGATTATGTGTCCATTTTGAAGCCTGGGATGTGAAATTCAATACTAGAAAGTTTCATAACTTTTAGACATCATTTGCCTAGTCAAAACATCCACCCAAATAGACTGTTCAAAATAGACTTTTAATTGACAGCATTTCAGATTTTGCATCTTTGCTTCCTATGGTCCCATTTTCATACCAAACATCATTTCCACACCAATTTTCACAAGGAATCCATTAGAAACACCAAAACATCCAAATTCACATCACATTGACATGTTATACCATAGCCACAACATGTCACACAATGTCAAAATCCAATGCACCACATTGCAATCCTCTCCAACCAAAGTTCCGAACAAATACCAATGGTCATAAAACACAACAAAAGACCATTTGCAACACACTAATTTTAGGCTTATTCTTTAGCCTCAAGTCTCAAAATTCGGGGTATTACATGCCTCCCCGCCACTTCATGAGCCACTAAACATGTTGGCGATTTCCTTATTATCGCTTTCTTCATCAGATGAGCTATCTCCCTAAATGGTTGAGATATATACCTTCTTTTTGGAGCACTTGTTCTTCTTATTGTTGTTCTTTAGATAAACAAGACATTCAGATTTGATGTGTCCAGGTTTATCACATTCAAAGCATATGATCTGTTCTTTTCCTTCTTTTCTGCCACTAGGGCCTCCTTTGTAGAACTTCTTGAACTCTTGATCCTTTTTGTAGAACTTTTTGAATATTTTCACGATCATTCCAAGTTCATCATCTTCAAGTTCTTCTTTCTCCTTTGTTTCCTTTGACTCCTTTTCTTTGATCACATTAAGAGCTATTCCTTTATTTTTCTTGTCATCTATCTCTTCTAGCTCTCTTTTGAAGTTTAGCTTTCCTTCATATTCGGAAAGGCTTCCCAATAGAGCTGCAACAAATCTCATTGATTCTCCTTTAGCTTCTTCTATTGTTGTGACCTTGGCTTCCCATTCCTTAATGAGAATATTGAGAATTTTTCTCACTTGAGAATTTTATTCATAGATCTTTCCCAATGCAGCGAGTTGGTTGACTATATGTGTATATCTAAGTTCAAACTCAATTATACTTTCTCTAGACTTCATACGAAACATATCATAATCGGTGATAAGAGTATTAACTTTGTTTTTTTTTATTCTGAAAGTTCTCTCATGAGCAATCTCAAAGGCTTCGACATATCTCTGGCCGAAAGAAGAGTGCATATTTTGAAATACTCCTTTTGACTCAAAGCACTTTGAATCATCAGAATAACTTTGCTATTGAGGGTTACCAGTTTCTTGTCGTTGTCATCAAATTTTGTAGGTGTCTTTGGAACCATTCTTTCTTCTACTTTCTTTATGGGAACATAATCTCCATCTTGAATAACTTGCCAAAGACCATATTCTGGTGGTCTCCACAGAATCTTGGTGGTCTGGTGATTGAAGCTCCATCAGGAAGTATTCCTTGACCCATGCTTGTTATTGGATCCTTCTTGGTTGTTGAGCCCGAAACAAGAAGACTTGGCTTTGATACCAAATGTTAGAACAAGACTTTCACCCAAGAGAGGGGTAAATTGGGTGATAATTAAAAACTCAAATTTTAATGCAAACTTTAAAGAAATAAGATAAATTCAAAGAGATGTTACCAAAGATAAACACATGAGATTTATACTAGTTCAGTCCAAACCACTTGACCTACGTCCAGTCCTCATAAGCCATCTGAGATTTACACTATTATCCAAGATTTGTTGGGCTCTTGGTGCCTCAGTACAAGCTAGTTCTTTTTTAAAGAACAATCACTCCCCCTTTACTCTTTAAAATTTAATGCCTACTCAAGATTCCATAATCTTGAGTCTCTCAGATAACAAATGAATCAATAAATGTCTCTCTCAAGAGTAGATATATGATCACTGAAGTACAGACTTGAATTTAAGAGTTTAAGATTTTGAAATAAATGTAACAGTAAGTTTTTTTCCGCAGAAGTTTGTTGCTTCATCTTCATGACTCTAGGTATTTATAGGTAGAGTGAATTAATGACTGTTGTTTTATTGAATGTATTCACTGGAGTATTCTTGGTCCTTGTTATAGCCGTTGAAGTCCCTGAACATTCTTTATGTCAAAGGAATTAGGCGTTGGAGCAGAGAGAATGTTCATCATTTCAATGTCCTTCGCATTTAATGCTTTTGACACAAAAGTGCTTTTTTCAATTTGTGTGTTAATCCTTATTTGATCACCTGGAAAATACTTAATCCTTGTTAATCCTTGTCTGTTTTCTAGGAAAGCATCACTCAAGTGATTTTCTCTTTGGTAGTTTGAAAATCTTATAGAGCATTAGATAGGTGACTGGAGTGATGTGCTAGTAATGCACAAAATGGGATCACTCGAGTGGTCACTTGAGTGATCTTGTTTCAGATCACTTGATATATCACTTGAGTGATCAGCTAGTGATGAAGAATTACAAGATCACTACAGTGTTCACTCGAGTGAAATTGTTTCCTATGATTTTGATAAAAACATATCATTTGATGACATCACTGGATTGTTTTGCTAGTGATGTTTTTTTAACACATCACTCAAGTGGTCATTTGGGTGATCTTATACTTAGAAAATTTTTCACATTTCATATCACTTTCAGGATCACTACAGTGTTGTGCTAGTAATGCTCTATCTTATCACTTGAGTGATCTCAATTCATCACTTTAATGGTCACTCGAGTGACATTTTCTTCAAAAACATTTCAAAGTAGCATCATTAGACAGATCACTTGGGTGATGTGTTAGTGATGAAATTTAGTACATCACTTGAATGGTCACTCGAGTGAACTTGGAACATCACTCAAGTGGTTACTCTAGTAATTTTCCCTTTGAAAATTTTTACAACACTAATCACTGGTTAATTCATTATGGTGATTTGGTAGTGATGAATTTTTTAACACATCACTTGAGGGGTTACTCGAGTGATCTTCTGTAAAAATATTTCACCAGAAAGATTACCATGATGATTTAGCTAGGATTTATCATATCATTTGAGTAGTCACTTGGATGATCTGTTTTTCCACTTCTAGTGATCACTTGTAGTGATGAAATCATATCAATCGAGTGGTCACTGATGTGATCCAACAAACTTTACAAAATAGTGATCTTTTCAAATGTAATACCCCGAATTTTGAGACTCGAGGATAGAGAATAAGCCTGAGATTAGTGGATTGCTAAGCCCCGGTTTAGCAAGATCCCAAATTGTGATTAGGGGTTAATGACTACAAAAGTGGACGTGGTTAGTGATTAATGAACCCTTTTAGAGAATAAAAAGAGGATTGTAGTCGCTTGTGTTATGAGCAACACCAAAACCCTGTATTTGAGTTCAATTGTGGATTAACATCCAAATTGACTTAGAATAGAGGGAAGAATTGAATGGGGTATTGTGATGGAAATGGTGTCATGTTGTGGTATTTAATCATTGGAATTGATTTAAATTCGATTGGACACATTGGTTGCAAAACTGGAAATGCTGTCCAGTGAAACTCTATTCTGGGCTGTCAGTTTGTGTGAACGTTTTGAATGACCAAATGGTGTCTAAAAATTCTGAAAATTTCCAATCTTATAGTTCATATCTCAAGCTTCAACATGGACATATAATTTGTGCCATTTCGTTTTGGGAACTGGGAGATATGACTGTCCAAAGTTTGGGATAGAAACTGAACTCTGTTTTGGGGCAGTGATGAGTTTTATGTAATTCTGGAATTGTGTGGTGATTTTTAGTAATGGCCAATATTTTTCCTATGAAGAGGACTTAAATATATTTCATTTGGATTTAGAATCAACTCATTTTGAGTTTTCTAGAATTAGTTATGATTTTTCAAGGTTTGGGCAGAAAATCTGCCAGAAAATCCGAAAATGGGAATTATGACATCATCTCAATAAAAGATGACATCATCATGGAATTAAATATCTTCTCATCTTCTTCAGCTCTCATTTTCTGTCGTGAGTTTCAGCTGAAATAGAGAGAGAGCATATGGGATCTTTAGAGAGAGAGAGAGGAAGAAATCTCGTAAGGTAAGCCGATTTCTCCGACGATCTAGCTCCTAACGGGTATAACTCCGATCCTAAGCTACTCCTTTATGTTCTTTAAGGTTTGGAAGATCTTCCTTTGGTGTTAAAACAGCTAGGGATTCAGCCAAGACAAGGAAAAGCTAGTGGGAGCTTGTGGTAACTTCCAAACTCTTGTGTATTGACTATTCTGGCAGCTGTGGATAATTTAATCGGTGAAATTTCGCCGGATTGTCATTGGTTTCAAAAATGGAAAATTGGTGTGTGGGGCTGTTATGCTGTCCAAATTGGTACTAAATGGTAGTTGTAACCTAATGGAATAGTCAATAAAGTGGTTAGGAGTAGAAAGGAACGTGTTTACGGAGCCGAAACCGAAAAACCCCAATTTTCCCCTTAAAACCTATATATTTCGGTCAGCATGGTAAATGGGTCTTAGAGTTGGATTTTCAATGATTTGATGGTTCCATTGAGTTCAGGAACGAAAATTAGGTGGGGTTACAGTTGGGCACTTTTTCGGAAAAGGCCGAGAAAGCATAATTACGGAAATGCCCCTAAAATACTGAAATAAGGGCTGCCAAGGGCAATTTCATCTTTTGACATTGAATTTGATAATTTTGAGTCCGGAAATGGATTCCTTGGGCGAAAATATGTCAGAATAGCCCATGTCAAAATTTCAAGAAAAGTACAACCGGACCGGGTACGGCGAGGCCGGACTGGGTCCCCGAGGGTATTTTAGTAAATTTTCAATATAGCCTCATATAACCCCTAGAAACACTTTGGGAGTGTCTAAATAGTATATTTGACATTGTAGGATCGAATGTGAAGCCCCGAGTTGCTGGCACGCAAATCGAGGAGAAAATACTGGAGGTAGGGAACTTATCTCTCCTGCATGCTCTGATAACTGTGTTAATGTGTTGATGCATGTTATTGCTTTGCTTGATTATGTGGAATATGTATGAATGATTTGAAGCTATGTTTCAATATATGTTATGGCCATATGTGTATCGTTCGAAGCATTGAGCTTATAGATTTGTCATTGTATGTGTGCATGAGTTATGTGATGCAAGCATGTCATGCATTAAACACTTATCTTGCCTGCATATTGATAATGTTTCCCTATTGAGATTCTCTCGAATCTCACCCTCCCCTACCAACAATTTAGACAGGGCAAGTGGCTCGTGGAGGGAGCGGCTAAGACTCCTTCGAGATGCGAATATGTAATCCCCATTTGAAGAATTGTAATGGGCAATTGTGCCCTGTGTATCTTTAGCGAAGGTATGTACCCGGGATTGCCGGGATGATTATGTTGTGCACTCTGATATTTATATGAATGTAATTTATCTTCGTGTAGTAATTATATTCGAAATGTGAATATGAGACCAAGTTTATAAATGATTTCAAAAGATATTTTTGAAAACCCCATCATGTGATGGGTTAATAAATGTTATTTGATTATTATTTGTCTCTATTTCATTTTAATCACGTATTTCGGATATAATTACGGAAGGGGTTACACTTTTCTTGTTCAAAATACTTTGTTCATCTTTCATAACTTTTCTAAGCTTTGTTATCATCAAAATATGAAATATAACATTAATTAACCATTAAATTAGACTTTTTTTAATCAAAATGCCTCTCCTTGACATAAAATTTAATCAAACATTTGTGTCAAAAAATTTTAACCAAATAATAATTTTAATATATAATTTCGAACTCTCTAATATGTTAAAAAATTATTAATTTATTGTTTTATAAAATTTCATAATGTTAATTTTTAATCACATTTAATAAAACTTAGTTGTATTGTAAAATTATTAATTTCGTTTCTTTTAAATGGATAAAAAAACTAGTATTTTAAACGCATATTTTTATTTATCATATAGGAGTATAAATTAAGGAGGGTTGGGAGATTATATAAATCTTTTAAATTTATAACTTAAAATTTTTAAACTCCTTTTTTGTTCCAAACATTTATAAACATATTTAATCAATTATATATTTATTTAAAGAGTTAATCAAGTTTTCAATCCAGTTTTTTATATATGGGTTAACTAAATTACTCAAGTTTCTGTCCAAATATGATAAAAACATTAAATAAATAAATATTTACAAAAATAAAAAATAAAATTAAGAAAAACCTCTTAAAATTTCAAAATAACTTTAGCGATTTACTATGGTAAAGAGTAAATCATTAAATAAATAGGGGGAATTACATACAAGTTCTAATGAAGAAAAAAAAAAATCACAAGCATATCCCTTAAAATTGCATTGAAGTCCCATATATCTTGGGCTAGATTAATTCGAATTGAGAAAAAACCACTTTGCCCTTATTAGTTTCAGCAACTAATGACAAATCCTTAAACAACCAATAATAAGTGAATACAACAATGACAAGTCATTGAACAACTAATGACAAGTCAAGGTGCCACAAATGACTTAAGGACCTATCATTAATTGCACACTAACTTGTTATTAATTGCTTAATAACTTGTCATTGATTGCTTAAATTAAAGGATTAAGAAGCAAAAATATTCATAAACTTTTTTCAAAAATGCATCCACCACCATAAATTTTTTTAAAATGCAAAAATAACCATGAACTTTTAAAAGGGGAGTAAAAATAACATTTCCATTAAAACAAACCAACGGTCATTAACTCCAATGCAAAAGTATCAAAATACCCCTACCTAAAAAAATATTAAGGGGCAAAAATACCTATAAATTTTTTTTAAAAATGTAAAAATACTCAAACTTTTTGTAAAAATGCATCCACCACCATAACCTCAAATAATAATGGAAATAATAATTCCAAAATAATATACATTTATGACAATCAACAAAAAATTAAGTTTTTGTTTTTGAAGCTTTGCAATTTCAAGTTACAGAAATATTTTGTTCAAGAAAAATGCAATAAAAAATGTTAGAATGCCAAGTACAGTACATGCGTTTTGTCAAATACGTATTAGTAATAGATATGAGTACATTTATTTATTTACTTTTTGAAGAATCGGTGCTCCATGCAAGCACCTCCACGGCAACTGATGTTCACATGAAGGAGATAAATGCTACCACCTCCGGTCCCTGATGCAAGATATCGTCTGTATACAAAACCTCAATACTGGAAAACAAAATCTTTTGAGAAACATGAACTTCCTCAAATCATTTTAAGAAACACTAGCTTAATATAATAATCCATACAAATAATCCACATCCACTAGCTTAATATAATCCACATACAAATAATGCACATCCATAAAATACAGTACACAGCCCTAGAGATCTATGCTGCTTACATTAGGCTCAAAGTTTCCACAAGCATGAATAATAAATCACAACAGAAATGGAGGATACACTTCATGAATAAAAATACACTGGGATGCTGAATTACACCACCTCCGGCGAGTCATCTGATAGGAAAACCCACATCGAAATATGATAAGATTTCGGCTGTGACCGCCAGGTGCCCATTAAAATCAATATTTAATTGAGACAAGCTAACAGGAAAGACCAGGAAATGCCTGAAATAAGCAAAGGGGGCAGAGAGAGGAGGGATGCCTACACTGGAAATCTCTGCACAATCCCGCACAGTGGGAAGATTCGACTGTTTCGCGCAACATCGGTTGAACGTAGAGGCAGAACACTGCTACAATGAGAGTGCGGATCTAAGTACGGACTGGACCTGTCATGGGGTCACGCCCTGAACTGCTGTCTTTATGTTTTAAGGAAAGGTTTGAAAATTGGGAATCAAGGTCTTTGCTCTTAGTGCGTCGGAGGCTACCAGATGGTTGCTGTTGCTGTGGTTGTTGCTGCTGCTGATGTAACGCACGTAATCTAGCAATCTCTCTTTCTAGGACTTCCTGCTCCACTGAATTTTCACATTACTCGTATTAGCCGACAAAACAAATTCCTTAAATATCTTCATTCTGTAAAAACGTCATTCCACATATGATGAAACCAATTATGGATGAAAAGAACTTGAGCCTGAAATTCAATCTTATGTCTTCTAAGTTTTGCATTAATAACTTCCATCAATTTATTAGATTGGGTCAGAACAGGAAATTTTAAATGATAGTAGAAAGTATTGAGTACTTGACAAGGTTGCTAATACTAAATTCATCCCACACCATCATTTGTTTATGTAGGCAAGGTTTTGTGTGGGATAATGGACAGATTTTGCAAGTCATTGCATGGAACTGCAAAGGAATGTACAGAGCTCCAATTGCTGGTGGGCAATTCATCCGACATCATTTGAGTCCCACTGTGGGGCCCATGTGATGGTATGGAGGCTGCTCAGTAGTGGAAATGGAGCACACCACTGGAGAAGGCAGGGTTTTCCTGGGAAAAAGGTCAAAAGGGAGAAAAAGAAATCCAGGGGAAGAGAGACACCGGTGATTGGAGTGATGAACAATCACTAGAAGCTTTGATACCATGAAGAGTTTGAAAGGGTTCAAGCATATGAGAGAATGAGATAAAAGATCTTCATTCATGGAAAGTGAAAATACAAAACAAAATATATAGAGAATCAATAACCTACCAACTACAACGAGTAAATGCTCCAAGAGTAAATGCATACATCTAACACAACTTCTTACAAATTAATACATCAACTACTAACATTTAAACAATAGTCAACAACCACATTCTAAATGCAAACTACATTGTGAACCCATACTTAAAGCGGAATTTGGGGTGAGTCACACTATGCATGGCTTTAAATTAGTGTGCCTATCTACAAGTTTTTTATATTGTGAATAGATATTATGCTTAGATGTATATCATGCTTAGGGTGCTCCAGCTATAAGATGCCAGCCCTTTTGCACCAAGTCACCCTAGAATGGAATAAGGTCCTAGACTTATAATTTTGCCCCTGCCCCAACTTATTTGAGCACAGTCCTTAAGATCAAACCTTTCTTCACTCAATCTCATTCAAGGGAAACTTCTTGCACACAATCAATCTCATGTTTATACAAAATTAACCTTTTCTTTATTTATGTCCATCTTCCTAAAGTATGTTTCATGGCTAATACATGCATCATGATATCATATCCAGAACAAGTATGGTGAGTTAACATTTGCCAGCTCCCCTAAAGCACAGTATCAACTATTAAGGACGTTAATTTGAAAACCTAGAAAACTATATTCTGATTACTTGAGCATAATTCTCGCGGATAAAAACTTACAGCGTTTGATGAGATGCTCCTGTGCTAAACTTTCTAGACGTTGCTTAAGGGTTTTGTTCTCCATGCTCAAGATAAGATGCTGCTGATTAAGAAATTCAACCTCAGCTGATACTTCAGACCCTTCAGCCTATTGATTAACAAATGATCAAAATCAGAACTTTCCAATGTAGAAGATACAGGAATTTGAATAAGTATTGCTTCAAAATCATTCAGAATTTTGTGCCTCCTAGAACTTACCTGTAGAGCTTGTACGTTTCTTTCCAGCTCAGATATGTACTGTAGTTTTCGAACCCGTGAACGTTGAGCAAATTGCCTGCATATAAGCATTTCAGATTTTATTTTCTCACCTCATCATCATGAATTAATTCATGGTTGACACAGAAGTAAGCTTAGAACACAATAAGGGCAAACAGCCACCTAATAGGGCTCAAGACACACAGCATAATTGATAACAGCACAAAACCCCCTCTAGCCCCAAGAACAACGGCCCAAGACTCTCTTAACAGCCACTGAGACTTCCATAATGCCAGAGTTAACTCTAATTCTTCAAATCCAATATAATAAGCATGCCTTTTCTGCTACAAGTAAATCATTAAAACTTCTATATCACATTGGTATCCATATAAATTTGTAGTTTTCAGAAGATGAGCCATATATGATAATACAGCTCTACGTCAAGCACTATCTTTGGATAAATTTTTAAAAAGGTTAAGATTAGCTTGAAACAATAAAAAAGGTGCGCTACAGGAAAGCATTCTGCATAGAAAATCCATATAAATTTGTTGTTTTTCACAATATGAGCCATATATGATAACACAGCTCTACGTCAAGCACTCTCTTTGGATAAACTTTTTAAAAGGTTAAGAATAGCTTAAAACAATAAAACAGGTGTGCTACAGGAAAGCATTCTATATAGAAAAGTTTGAAAAAACCATCAGCAAGGAGCAGATCAAGCCATTCAACAGAACCTACAACTTGCAAGTCTTATATTAGTGATATAATTGAGAAAAAATAATGCAACAACCACAAATTCAGAAAGCACACAAAATAAGTACATACTGTTTAGCTCGTTTTGTATCTGTTTCAGAAGTATGCGCCTTTGCATGAAAACCATCCTTTTTTTCAGAAGATACTTTTGCATCATGTGAGCTAGATTCTACTGAATCCAGTTTTTCATTAGCATTTGATGTAACCCCATCTGCTGCTTCACATGGCGTGCTAGGTGATCCTGAACTCTGAAATGCACCATTGTCCCTGCTAGAGGGTACACCACTTGGATGCAAGACAGCATTTAAAGAAGAGTCCCATGCTCTATTGTTCTTTTTGGTTGACTTGATTTCTACATACATTGGTACATGACGAGCATCTTTGCCATAATCAAAGTCCTGAGATGCCCGAGATGGAATCGGTTTTAAATTCTTATAATTGTACTCATCCTGATCTGTATAGTTAATGTTAGAAGAAACATTAACTGTGTCTAAGTAAGCAAAAGAATCACTTGATGAACGCCGATGACCACCCTTACGGATTGGCGTATCTGGCTCATTAAGAAGATCATCAAGCCAAGAAGGTTGTTCCTCGATGACAAGGCTCTCAGATGAAGTCCGTTGGTGGTGTGAGTTTCCCTCTCTCGGTTTCTGAACAACCTTGGAACCAATAGCGGTATTTGGGACATAATCAGCATATGCTCCAGAAATACTAGGAAATGGGCTTTTAGGAGGAAGGAGAGCGTGCTTTCCAGAATACATAAAATTTCTCATGCCTGATGAAGCCTTTGAATTAGCCATAGAAGTAGAAATAATACCTGTCAAATAAACCATGTGAGTGCATTAGCTAACAACAAAGGTAGTTATATGATGTGTCTTCTCGATATACCACTACAAATTAGGATCTTCAGACAAATTTAAAAAAAAAAAAATCAATGGTTTAAAACACATGATGCTTCTGAGTGCTGTTTATTTCTCCATGGCAACCTGATTAAAGATTCTACAATGGCATACATGTATTCCTACCAAGAAAAAACAATAAAACATCAGAAATGTTCATGGGCATCCACTCATGTACACATATTTGAAAAACTAGCAATCAGGGAAGACCGCATGAAATCAAGAAAGCATTACAAAAATAGCATCCAGTAGCCTCAATTCTATATAAAAAAAAATTATAATAATAAATTAATTAAGATAAATTGCCATTGAGATAATGCTAAGGTCTACATAGCGCATGCCTCTATAGAGCATACGCTTCACTCAAACAAAAGTCAGCATGATGCTGGCAACTTCATGGATCTCTCCTTTCAAATTTTCTTGGCACGGAAATTCTCAAAATTTGACTGGACATCTCATAATAATCGAAGTGTCGAGATTAAGTGACTGCTATCATTCTGAACACACTATTTTATCGGTGACACAAATGACATGAAAATCCCAGGTCAAAACAGTAGTTCCAACTAAATCTTAAAAGGCGACTTGTATAAGAATTGTTCACTACCAATGTAACAGAAGACTGAAGTAAGAACCAAATAAAATCACCAGGCTTTCATGGAGAAGCAAAATCAAAACCCTCGGCATCCATAAGTAGCAACTGAGAAGAAACTTACAACCCACAGCTCAGCTTCCAAGTCTAGAAAAATTTAAAAGGGAGAAGTAAAGTTGCTCTCAGATGCCAAAGATTTTTTTCCATTTTTTTCTCCAGGTCCCAGATCAGGAAAAATTAGAGATCAAAATTTCATTTTGCTGCGTTTACTAAGCCATCTATATAGAGCAAGAATTTGCATAACAGAAACAGCATGCATTCAGAAGAGAAGAGAGGAAATTTCAAAAAATGGAAATTGATGTTTGCAGGACGCGACCCTGCAATGTATGAGACTGAAGCATCAACCAACGAAAAATTTTCATGAGTTTAAACAACTGAGCACGAAAATCAGAAACTGACTGTCCTACAACCAACCATGAGAAGGCAATTTCGTATTTGATAATCCAACAAAAGAAAGAGACCCACCTTTTGCAGATTGAAGATTCCAGATCGCCAAATGCAATGCGAAAAAGGCTCCAGAACAAAGCAACCTTCCTCTCTCCTAGGGTTCGCTTGCCCCCTTTGCAGTTTAAACTAAGCTCTCTCTCCCCCTCCGCCCCAGTACTAAGTACCCTTCTCTCTCTTCTCGTTGAAGCTGCCTGAGGCCGAGGTTGAATAGGAGACCCAAGATAGGTAATAGTGGTCCCAAATCCTCCAGCTTTTTCTATTTTCACAATTTGGCCAGGTCATCTAATCCAGGGTGGACCGGCCGGACTAGATCGGAAACCGACGACCTGAATATTAAATTTGTCCGGTCCGGTGATTAGGGCTGGGTCAAATTTTTTTTATTTTTTTAAAATCCTTTTTTTAAAATTTTTCTTTTAGAATTTTATACTATAAACCTAAAATATTTCATTTCTCACCAGTTTGGTCCCGGTTTAACTCCAGTTTGACTCCGGTCTGACCCACTAACCCTTGACCCAATACCGCGACTGGTTCACTGACTGGTCCGAGTTTAATTACCTTATTTTGGCCACAATATTGTCGCTTACGCACTATTGAGTAACTTGTTAGAACATTATCCTTCTTGTCACTCCATCTCAGCACAAAAAAAAAAAAAAAGAATTTTCTGTAACTTCTGTACTTTATTAATATTATTAATATTCTGTTATCATCCCCAACATATGTTCTATCACCGCCTCTACTGACTTCAAACATTCCCCTTATATGAAGGAAACATAGTAGAATCTTGTCAGACGTGCTAGCCATTACTGCTGTCCTCCTGCACAAAATAGTTGTCATTAACAATTTCAGTAGCCTTATTAATAATTGTTGCTGCCCCTATTAACAACACATTCTTACTACATAATCAATACTTCTAGCCTCATAACTTTCACACCATGTTCATTAAATCTCACTTCTAATAACTAAAAATAGCACAAAATACCAAAAAACATAGCAAACGTTTCAAACCCTTGTCAAACATCATTACACCACAAACAAAACATTTAAATATGACTTATAGTTTTCATTAACAAGTTCAGCAGCCTCCATTGACAACTATCACTGCTCCCATTAACAACACTTTTTTTCATACGCACATCAGGTTATGTAGCAACAAATCTTTCACCCTCATCTTCATTCCTTGGCTCTTCTATTGTAGAAATACAGTACAATGAACCAGAAAATAGAGCATAATGATAGCAAAAATAAAGCATACTAAACCATACCCAAACACATTAAAACCTCAACCAAAATATATCCATTGCATTTACTAGGTCTGTCTTTATAGTTTACAAGCATATGGAGGACAATACCCACAAAAATCAGACAACTTTTTCCATTTATCAAGGTCAAAACAAAGATCAATCAACAAAACCTATAGTTGTCAAAAAAAAAAATTTAAATGACATATAGTGCATGTTTGGCTGAGCTTTTTGTACAGGAAATAAGCCCTTATTACGCAAGCCGAGAAAAAACTCCTCTCACATACTTACCTCATATACCGTGAATCACGAATTATAAGCACTTATTACCCAAAAATAAGCTATTCCAAACATGCACATAGTTGTCATTAACAAGTTCAGTAGCTTCCATTGACAACTGTCGTTACTCCTATTAACAACACATTTTTCCTTCGCACATCAGGTTATGTAGCCACAAACATTTCACTCTCATCTTCATTCCTTAGCCATTTTATTACAAAAACACAGCACAAATGAACAAGAAAACATAGTACACCGACAGCAAAAGCAAAGTATAATAAACCAAACCCAAACACATTGAAACCATAGCCAAAACAAATCCATTGCATTTATTAGGTCTACCTTTTTAGTTTATAAGTATATGGAGGACAATACCCACACACAAAAATGACAGTTTTCCTCTTTTTTCAATCCAAAACGAAGATGAACGAAGCAAACCTAAAAAAACTATTTGCCCACTCAACAGAAAACATAAATCAAATGGAATAATGAAGATAAGCGAGGTGTTGGCATCAATTTCATATCTTATTCTTCAATATTGACTAATGATCTTCATTCTGCTTCTTGCGCCATTTCCAGATTCGTTTTTGAGTTTTGCTTCAATTTTCTATCCCCCTCTCTATTTATTTGATAGGGGTATTTTGGACTTTAGCCATTTCCAATTTATTATAAAATGGTCTCATGGGACTTGAGATTAATTTCAGAAATCCCTGGGACCATTTCTTCGTATATTGTCTTTCATGGAACTACAGTGTAATTCTCCCATTTTATATTTATCCGTACAATCAACTATTTTTTTTTGGAAGATGAACAAATATATTAACAAATCGTTAGTACAACACGAAACGACTACAAAAATATAGAACACATAAGATAATCCCACACATAGCACACCCACTTATAGGAAAGTATGCAAGACTGAACAAAAAAAAATTAAACGTTACTGTTATAGCTATTCTAACAGCCGAATAAAAACCCAAAACTTCTTAAGCATATTAAGCCACGAACACAAAGTTGATGATCCAAACAAAAAACAAAGCACCAATGCTTCATCCCAGCTATGATGCTGCCACCATGCACACACTATAGAACCAAATCCCTACTTCTCTTTTGCTCGCACAAGCCTTCCAATAATAACTCTCAAAATTCCCAAAGCCTTCTAAAGGGTCAAGGTTGCATTCTTTTTTTCTATTTCACATTCTCTCCTCAGGTTTTTAACAATTCCAATTTCCAAACATGTTTGGAGCCGATGATCATCGTACGGAAACATTTTGGAGGGTAAAGTTTCTATAACTATAGACTCCAAAAATTAGTTGGCAAGGCACTCTGATCCAAAACTTTAATTTATGTGCTATTGGATATTACAGTGGTAGTTCTTTACACTCGTTTGAATATTTTGCCTCTATTCTCTTGTGTTGTGCCTCTGCTTAGCACTTAACATATTTCATAACTGCTTTGAAATCTTTTCTTTCCTTCATATTCTAGTCTCCTGGGGCAAAAACAAACGAAAAGTTAAAAAACATGGGAAAAAGATTTACTTTTATAATGTTGAGTATTTTTATTTCATCTCCTTTTATCTATATTGATTATTGCTTACTTGCTTTATTCAATATTTAATTCCTTAGACCCTAGGATATACCCATACCTCACATATATTTGGCCCTATATACAGGGTCACATACATTTTACCCTAAGTTAGTCGAGGTTTATAATAATTTCCTTATGGGGTTTTCAAAGCCCTCTAAGATTATCATGAAGACTTTACTCAGGTTATTACTTATTTAGCAAGTGTAATCTCTATGGAGCTATTATGTTTTTTGAGGGTTAGGCTTGTTGGATAATATCTTCATCTTTTTAGGTGGGGGTAACTTGGGAGCCTTTCACTAGGTGGAATTCTAGCGTCTGGGTTCAGATTGTTCTAAAGAACAGAGAAAGCTCCCAAGTTGTCTCCGTCTAAAAATGTGAAGGCCTTATTCAACATACATAACCTAAGAAAACTCAAAAACTCAATAGAGATTATATTTGTTAAAATAAGTAACAATATGAATGAGGTATTCACATTAAGCTCAAAGAGTTCAAAATCCCCCACTGGGAAATCATTAGAAACGTCTACTAACTTGAGGTAAAATGTGACTCGAGTATAATAAATAAGGTCAAATGTATGTGGGTTATTAGTGCGGATATCCTAGGGCTTAAGGAATTAAATGCTAAGTAAACCAAATAAACAATAGTCAATATGACTTAAAGGAGATTAAATAAAAAATAGTCAAAATTTTATTTAATTTTAAAATATTATTATAATATAAAATAACAAAAATGTAAATAAATAAATTTAAATTATTAAAATTTAATCTAAATAGTTCATATCTTTGTACTTTTATTGAAGTATTCTATATATTCCTTTTTAACTTTTTGTAGGATATTAAATTTCAACGATCAAAGTTGATCTAATGATGTAAATAAAGAAATAGAGGGAATTGGAAGGTAAGGAAAATGGAGAGGTCCCTTTTCCAAAACTTTTATCCTAGTCAACCTAAATACTATTATTAATGAAATATTTTAAAATTTTATTTAATTTACCATGATATTCTATCTATTTTTATTTAATGAAATCATTTTCATATATATATATATATATATATACTGGAATATGCAAAGTCCAATGTTGAATAGATGATAGATGTAATTACCATTGTTATCAGAACTGGACCAGACCAGCTAGTTTGGGCTGGAAACTGGTCAACCGGTCCGGTCCAGTAGGTTAGACCAATTCAACCTTTTTAAAATTTAAAAAAAAATTATTTAAATTTTTAAAAATTTTATTTAGAATTTCATATAAATAATCTTGAAATTTTCACTTTCTCACCTCGTCTAGCCTTGAGTTAGTTTCGGTTTGATTCCGATCTAACCTATTGACCCTTGACCCAGTACCTCGACCAGTTTAGTTACCGGTCTGGGATTAATAACCTTGGTAATTACGGCTTGTTGTTGTATGGGAATTATTTTTAGGATAATTTTCCTTTTAAAAACAGCTCCAATTTTTTGGACGCGGAACTGGTCTTGTTCGAACTTCGAAATTCATTTTAATTGGAATTTTCCATTATTTCAGACAATGATACTCTATTTATTCATTTTTTTTTTTTGTAAAAAGTATTCTTTTTTATAAGTATTTCCAGGGTATTAAAATGTTAGATTTTATTTGTGTATATTAAAAGTGAATTAATTTCTCAGGCCAAGAAATATATAGTTAATATTTTCTCTATTTTTCGAAAGGATTTTGCAATTTGCAAATTGTGCGTCTCATTTTCAGTTAAGAAAAATATTAGTATCATTTTCAACCAAAAAAAATATAATTTTATACAGAGAATCAGAAACATATGGATGTTGGATTAATGAAAAATAAATTTTGATCAGATAGAAAGAAGGGGAAAAAACACTTAAATATTATTTGAATTTCAAAATCTTAAATTGATTTTGTTGATAATAAGATTAATGGAATTCATAAAAAGAATATAATAATTCACAACTTAAATTTTTAAAAAATCATTAATTTCATATTTTAAAATTTAAATATTATTTATTTATCTTTTTCTCTAAAAAGAAACGTCAACCTCACAAGTCCAATTGACATGACTTATATTTTTTAATTAAAAAATCGTAAAGATGATCTGATATTGTTCCAGATATATAACTTTTTAAAAAAATTAAAATGAGGGTGTGAGTTGTTGGTCTCACAATTTGCATAAAATGAGAAGGAAAAAATGAGAGACAAGTCAAAATAGAGAAAGGGACAAATGGTTGCCATTGGCTGGAGGGTAGGGCGTGTCCGAATTGCATACCTTATTATTGGACTCAGGTTTTGTGCTGTTTTGCTGCTTTTTTGGATTTGATTCATGCAGTTTAGATTTTGTCATATTTTTAATCTTTTAAAAAGACATAATCCTAAATAAAAATAATATATTGCCGGTTAACTTTTAAATGTTACATTGTCGGTAGTTGAAATATTTTGTCATAATCCTCTTTGGGGCAATATTTTAAAAATTGGATCAGATGTCAAGCTGGAAATATCAGCGAGTCATAGTTCAAGCAGTTGATTTTGTCAGGCCGTTCAGTTGAACCAGTAACGTAATAATTGAATAAAAATAATTATATGTATATATATAATTATTTGCCAATTTATGTGTATATAACAAAATCATATTTACATCAAATTCTTTATATCCATGACATCAAGTTCTCGTATCGCATATGACTAGGTGTTCTATCAAAGAACTTAATAAAATAGATATAAGGAACTTGATATAAGTATTTTTTTATATAATAATATATTATAATTTTGGATAATAAATAAATAAAATTAGATATAGAAGAAATTAATTCAAATTAAATGAAATACATAATATCTTTAATACTTATCCTTTAGTTGGCAAAAAAAAATGCTTATCCTTTAATTTGTTTGACAAAAATAGAAAAACTATTTATTAAGAACTTCAAAAATAAAAAAGTGACTTGTATTAAAACTAAATATTTTTTAAAGAATTATTAGCCAGCTTGCGTGTTGTAGAGTACCAAAGCGTGCAAACCTTTCTCTTCTATCGTGACTCCGGATGACAAGTCTCAGACTCACCATGACTTCCTTTTTCTGTCTCCCGTAGGTGCCTCTTGGTCCTTACATTTTTCTTCACTTCATTGTTTTTGACGGGGGAAGGACGGCCATGAGGACTGGAGAAGGGTGAGAACAAATGAAAAATTGCACTTCTTGTTTCATCTCAACAATAGAATCAGCCTTGCATTTCAGACAAGGGTTTCATCCCCTCTTCTCCAATGTTCTTATATTGTGTGTTTAATCTTCGGCATCTCCTCTCCCCTCTCCTTCCTTTCTTTTAGAAAATTTTCAACATTTTATGTCAGACTCGTCCGGTTCTTCAATAACTGTTTCGGGTAGTAGCTGGATTCCGGTTAACAGCTTAAAAGCCGGTTTTAAGTTGCCCAATCCGGCGTAACTCTTCAAACGGCCTAGCTATTTGAGCCAAGCCATTTCTATCTCCGGTTCAACAATCTGGCTGGTCCGGATCAGAAACCGTTGTTAATAATTATTAGCGAATGTTTGGGAAACACCTAAATCTTAGTTTCAGAAGCTATTTTCCGTAAGTTGAGACAAAACTCTTCTCACATATTTATTTCGTAAATCGTAAAAATTATTCTCAAAAGTTAATCCAAACACACACTTATTCTCTTCAAATATGTCACAAATTATTTTTTTTAAGAAAATGTCCTTAATTTAAAGTTTGAACTTCTACATTATATTTAATGTTGATTAATGACAACTCTCAATTTAATGAAAAGTATGATTAGAATGATGTAATTAATACACCAGGAAAAAGATTTTTATTCTTTACAATTTAAACCGAAACAAACATCCCAAAATAGATACTTTGGTCCAATTTTCCTAATGTCATTAAGAATACTTTGTTAAAGATTAAAAAACGTTTAACTTTACCATATGAAATTACGTAAAAAAATTTAAAATGTATTCACTTTTATTATTAAGGCTAAATTATACAAAATCCTCCTAAAATTTGAGTCAGTTGCATATAACCTATCTTGACATTTTTAAAGTTTAAATTTAACCCCTTTAACCTTTCATTTTTTAGTTATTAACCCTTTGCCGTTAGTGACCGTTATTTTTTTAACGGAAAATACCACATCAGATTATAAGATGATATGTGACATCTTGTATAAATTACTAATTTCATAAAACCCCTTGGACTTTAAGCAATTGCAAAGAACCCCTTGAAATTTGATCAATTTTAAATAACCCCCTTACATTTCAAAATTTAAATTTAACTCACTTAAAATTTTGATTTATAATATTAAACTACATGTAGATACTTTTAACATTTTAATAAATTTATTAATATTTTTAGCATCATTTGTCAATTAAAATAGTACTTTTGTATTGCAAATCCTATAAGAATAATATTTAGAAAAATATAAAAATAAACGTTCATCCTATTATTCAAGAAAATGTATGCATTACTAATAAAAAAAATTAATGAGGGCAAAAGTTATCCTTTAACACAAATATAATATTTAAACTATTAATACCCAATTATCATAAGAGTATATTTAATATAAATGATGACATTTTTATACTATCAATGCTCAATTATCTCAAGAAAATAAGTAAATGTTATGCAAATGATGACATTTTTATTTTTATATTTACAAGAAAACTACTTTAATTGACAAATGATAGTAAAAAATCTAATAAATTCATTAAAATGATAAAAGTAGTAACATGATGTTTAATATTATAAATCAAAATTTTAAGGGAGTTAAATTTAAATTTTGAAATGTCAAGGGGGTTATTTGTAACTAATTAAAGTTCAAAGGGTTATCTACAACTATTTGAAGTTCAATGGGGTTTATGACATTAGTAATTTATACAGAATGTCATATGTTATCTCATAATCTGAAGTAATATTTTCTGTTAAAAAGAAAACGGTTACTTAACAGTAGAAGGTTAATAATCAAAAATTGAAATGTTGGGGGTCAAGTTTAAACTTTTAAATGATAGGGGTTGTATGCAATGGATCTAAAATTCATGCGGTTTTGTATAATTTAGCATTTAATTTTTATAGTTTTTTTTTTTAATGAAAACTAGAGTATAATAACCTAAACTAGGTTAAAATAGAAGTCATTCCCTCAGGAATACCAAACAGCGATCTGTCATGATCAACAACCGCCTCCGAAAAATAAGGTGGTGGGTGATCAAGGATAACAAAGTTTTCCATAATTTTTATAGTTTTATGTTAATAATCGTTTATGAAATGTGGGAATTTTTTCTATATATAAATTTTAAATTAAATAGAAATTATCCTTATGAGATGTATGCTAACTGAACATCTCTCTAACATATGCCAGGTCCACCACCATCACTAGGCAAAGGAAGACGATATACAGGATTGAATAAGGGTAATAGGACAAAAGGGAATATATCACCGTATCACGTTTTGTTTTGGAAGGGTCAAAAGTGGCATTTCACATAGAAAAGGGCTATATTGCTTAGCTGGATTAAAATAAAAAGGTGAGTAGTGGTTGAAGTTGAGAACTTTCCAATAACAACTCAAATTGCCTAATCTCTTGGCTGGTGAAACCTGCATTCAAGGACCACTTCCTCACTCACTTATTAATATTATTATTTCTCTCCACTTTTCACTGGCTCTCGACCAAAAAATCTACCAACCATGCTTATGTAAATTTTATAGGACCGTATCTTTATTACATGACACTTTCAACTTATTCTTATAAATTAATAAATAACAGTTAATTCATTAATTTTATCTTAAATTGATAAAATGTTGGAGAAATGACAATTAAATACTAAATGAATTATAAAATCTCCAAATGCGTTTTAAAAATGTAAAAGGACCAATAGGTGGGGTATGAATTTGGGATCTTAAAGTGTTGGTAATTTTACAAAATTGCTTCTCAATTTTTTAATTTTTTAAAAACAGATATTAACTAAAGGACGAAAGATATTAACTAATGACGTAATGATATTAACTAAATGAATTAAAGTATTGACTAAAAGTATAAATATATTGACCAAATGAGAAAAGGTATTGACTAAATGGGTAAATGTATTGACTAAATAAGAAAATATATTGATTAAATTAATAAAGGTATTGATTAAACATGGAAAGATATTGACTAAAGGCATAAATATATTAAATAAATGAGTAAATGTATTATCTAAAGGCATAAAGATATTGACCAAATAAGTAAAGATATTAACTGAAGATGTAAACGTATTGACTAAATAAGGAAAGGTATTAACTAAATGTGTAGAAGTATTAACTAAATGAGTAAAAATATTCACTAAATAAGTAAATATTATAGTCAATACCTTTACTTATTTAGTAAATATTTTTACACCTTTAATCAATACATTTACTCATTTAGTTAATGCATTTCAATATAAGTATACATTTATGAATGTCATTATTGAAATATTGAATACCTTTACAAATGTTATAATTCATTATATAAGTATAGCTAGTGTATAAAATATTACATTTTCTTATTTGCATTATATATATATATATATATAAAATTATGCATTAATATATCAAAGAAACTTGATATCCCAATGGTTATCAGATCTTTTGAAATCAAGGTGGGGTGGGCTCAAATCCCCCTTTCACCACCTTGACTCCAAATTTTTTTTTTTTTTAAAAAATAATGCCCCAACAAATAGCCATCGGTGCCAGAGCTCGGCATCCGGCGGCTAGAGGGTGCTTGCTAGCCAGTGCCAGAACTCCGGTAAGGGTGTTCTTTATCCTTTTTTATTAAAAACTTGAGGGGCAATTTTGTAAAATCATGAATACTTTAAATCCCAAATTCATACTCTCTCACCTATTGGTCTTTTTGCATGTTCAAGAAAAATTTTGGGGATTCTATAATTTATTTGGTATTTAATTGTTTTTTTTCCTAAAATTTTCAACTTTGTTGCTTTTAATAAGGCTTTGACGAAGAGAGAAAAATAGCCATGTCAAACAATTAATTACAAGGGTAAAATTGGTAAGCAATCATTAATTTTTCAAGTGACTTACTTACTCCTATGGTTTTATTTATAAGGTACTTCCAACATTCTTCATACAAACCAACGAAAACCTTAATCTTATTAATTTTATCATAAAATTCAATAACTTTCCTGCTCTACCCAAACTTATTATACATAATATCATATGAAATCAAAGTCAACATAATAATAAGTGAAGGGTTAAATTGTATACTCACTTCAAAAGTTTAATGAGGCGTCTTATATATAAACCTAAAAAAGCTCCTTTCTTTGCCGTATAAATAGGTCCATATAAGTATATATTATGGACCAAAAAAATCCTTTTAGCAACTACACCTTCTGATTTTTTTTTTATTAGGAACAACTATCAAAATTATGTGGTTCAAAATGTTAGTTAAAAACAATAAATATGTAAGATATTTATTTCTCTATCCATTTATATCGTTATTTATAAATAAAATGCATTAGAGTTAGTGGATGAGAATTTATTACAGAAATATAATGAGTGATATATATTTAATGGGGGTAAAAATGAAAAGATTATTTTAATTTTTTAGACAAAATGAATTTCTCATATGACTCAAGGAAGAGTGGTTAACTCATTTCGTTATTTTTCTTGATATCCAATGTGTACCTCTAATAAATAGGCATAAAATTGAAAAATAATACTTAATACTCTTTAGATGATTTACATTATAGATCAACAATTTCTTTTGAAAAGAGTCATATACTCCCTTAGTCTTATTTATAAATCATCTTCAACATGTTTCACGTAGACTAACAAAAACTTTAAATTTTAATACATTTTTTTAAAAACAATTTGACAACTTTTTAACTTTGCACCTATTTAATATACATTATATCTCATAAAAAAATATTAATATAATAAAGTTGCATATTCAAATGAAAAAAAAAAAAAATCTCCATCTACCATGTAAATAGGACAAAACTCTATCTATTCTATAAATAGGACAATAGGAATACTATTTAGCAAGGTAATTAAACCCGGACTGATCAGTAAACCGGTCAGGATATTGGATTAAGGTTCAGTGGATCAGATTGGAGTCAAACTGGAGTTAAACCGGGACCATACCGGTGAAAGATGAAAGAATATAAAAAACATGATTTTAAAAAAAAAATCATAAGCTTGACCCAGATCGGGTCACCGAACCGAGCCGATTTCTGGTCCGGTTTGGTCGGTCCAGTCCGAGTTAGAGAACAATGTTATTTAGTATGAGAGGGAGGGATTATATTCCTTAATTTCAACCCTCATTATTACTAAATTCTGACTCTATCCCTATGTAAGTTCATAGGGTAAAAGTTGGATTTACGATTTTGTTTTTGTCTTTCTCAAATTTTATATTTTAAAATTTAAGGGCTTGTTTGGTATGAGGGGAGGGGAAAAAATTTTGTTGAGTTGAATTTAAGAAAATAAGAAAAGTGAAGTTAAACGTTTTAAATTTACTTTTCTTATTTTTTTCTTACATTTTTTTATAGGGTTAATATAATTTTTGGTCCCTGAAGTTTGATCCAATTTTGGATTTGGTCCCTGAAGTTTGAAATTTGTGGTTTTGATCCCTGAAGTTTCACTCGATTTTGGTTTTGGTCCCTGAAATTTGAAATTGATGGTTTTGGTCCCTGAAGTTTCACCCGATTTTGGTTTTGGTCCCTTAAGTTTGAAAAGGACTTGGTTTTTTTTCCGGGTCGGGTCGGGTTTTTTAATTGGGTCGCCAAGTCCTTTTCAAACTTGAGGGACCAAAACCAAAATCGGGTGAAACTTCAGAGACTAAAACCACCGATTTCAAACTTCAGGGACCAAAACCAAAATCGGGTGAAACTTCAGGGACCAAAACCACAGATTTCAAACTTCAGTGACCAAAACCAAAATTGGATTAAACTTCAGGGACCAAAAGTTATATTAACCCTTTTTTATATTAAAATTCTATAACCCAATTTTTTCAATTTTTTTAAATATAACTCATAAAAATTTTTTCTCTCCTCTCTTTCCGTTTAAATCCCTCATACCAAATAGACTGTATATCTCAAATTTATATTTTAAAGTTTAAAAGGATTTGGAAGAGTATATCTCAAATTTATATTTTAAAGTTTAAAAGGATTTGGAAGAGTATATGTACATGTTAAAAACAAAAGAAAAAAAAAGATTTTTCAGATATTAAATTTTCACGATCACTGTCCCCCCCCCCCCCCTATCAGGACTCAACATAATTTTTTATAGGGTTGCAACTCATAACCTTATATTTAAGAAAGGAAAAATGTTTGGTGTCATTTAGACTACAAGACTCCAAATTCTTCATTGTCTCTTTGCTCGTATAATGTTACACATTGTTAAGATATATTTTTTTGCCAAGAAAATCAAAAAGTTTTGTATAACTATGTATTATGTCATGATAATCATACGATTAGGAAAATTAAAATCATGGAAAAAGATTAAGTGAGTTAGATTCCTAGAGCTTGCTTTGGTAATTAGGACATGCTTTCAAGTTCAAAAAATAAATAAATGTATTTACATATTGTCCATTAATAAAGTTCTTAAATAGTATCAAGATTTGAATTCATAACCTTGTAAGTTATGAGGAAAAGTTTCACTATCACCAAATCAGTATTTTTTTGGATTAGTTTATTTTAAATAATTTTGTGATATATAAGATCAATATGAAAGAAAAATTTTATCTCAGAAAACTTAAAAGTGCTTTTTGATAAAAACTCAAGACGTGATCAAACTTGGTTGATAAATCAATTTTAATTTTATTCTTGCATGATCAATTCACTTTTTTTTTTACTTGACCGATTTTTTACGCCAGTCAAATTATATTGAGAATCAATAATCACTTTGTTTTTTTATCGAATCAAACTGTCCTCCATATAATATTTTACTACCTCCAGTCCTAAATATAAAACCCAGTTGAATTTTTTGGAGATTAAGAAAGCTAATTAAATTATTGTAAATCATTTATATTTATCGTTTTTTCTCCAAATTAATTTGTCAATTTATAAACTGATATATAATTTGATCATACGCAATATATGAAATCAATAACTTATTTAACTTCCTTAATCTCACAAAAACAGTCATCTAGGTCATATACTTATGATGGGAGGTAGCATAAACTTTTGCACAATTTTCTTCTACTTTTTTCTTTTTTAATTTTCTAATAAAAAAAATCTCAGACGATAGAGATTACCTTCATTCCCCCAAAATTTGAAAGAGACCATCAATTGATTCCCATACATATAATAAAAATAATCTAACTTTTAAGTAATTTTTTTTTTATGAAAGCACTGAACAACGACAACGTGCAAATTAATGGATCATCACTCCCTAATAAGATTCAATTATTATTTTTTTTGTGGGAGAGAATAATATTAAAGAAACAAACAAAATATTTAGAGAGAGAGAGAGAGAGAGAGAGGATCAATTACTTTCAACTTATAAATTTTCAAAACGAAGCAAGTTGACAAGTTGGCACTCCACAAACCATTTTTATAGACCCCACAAAATAATGAAATATTCCATTACTATCACCATTACCCCACCCACTCTCCTTTTAAGGGGAAAAAAATAATGATAACATCAATACAATATTATTATATCATCACATGATTTGGCGAATTAATTAAAAATTTAAAAATTATTAACAGTTTTTTTAAAAAAATTAAATTATGTCAAATTTTGTAACGATTCATTTGATATCTGGTATTATTGACTTATACTCCCTCCCATCTTATATACAATTTTTTTAATATCTCTCCTACGAATATTAGACATTAATAATTTGCTTCATTTTTTAATATCATTTCCCATTTATCATTTCTATTCCCAATAATTATTGGTTTGATTCACTATATTAATATATAATTACTTGCTCTCTCTCTCTCTTTTCTTTCACAAAAATGTATGTAAGTTTCTCATAAAATTCAGATATTAGAAAGATTACCACATATAAACAAAAAATTTCTCCAGGCTTCCGCTGTTTCCACACGCTCTGCTTCCTCTTTTTTCTTGAGCTCTTTTTTACTTTTCTTTTCCTCTGAATTCCAAAAATTTTAGCCAAATTCAAAGAAGGTTGTCCTGTATTCTCACTCTCTCCATAAATAAGGTTGTTCATGAAAAATAAGTTGTCCTTTTTTATATATTTATTTTCTTTAGTTAATTTTAACTAATTTTTAATCTATGTACTTAATACACAGTTATTTGCATCTTATAAAAATAATTGGGAATATCTCTAATATAAATTCTGAATTATATGGACATAATTTTTAAATTTTACACCACATGATTTTAATTATTTGATGTCTTTTGTATCAGTATGTTTTAAGTGTACAGATTTTTCTGACAAATTCTAAAAAAATTTAACATGTATAAAATGTTAAACTTAAAGGGCTACATATATTGTTAATGATATGATCCAGATTCCTTGTCGATCCCATTACTTATATCAAAGGATCTCTGTCTAGCATAATTGAGAAGGCCAATATACTTTTCCCCACCCTTTTCTGAATTATTGATTCTTTGTTCTTGGGTGTAATTTCTCAAATTTTATGAAAATATAATGGTAAATTGTTTATATATATAATACTTTTGTGCATAAAATTCTCACTTTCAATATTTTTTATGATTTATCAAAATATTTCTTATTTTAGAATTTCAATAAAATCTTACACATGACATGAGCAGAGTATTGAAAGTTGGATTGGTCAATAAATTGGTCGATACAATGATTTAAGTGTTAGTGGTATAAGCTGGGATAAATTTATTGGCAAAAAAAAAAAAAAAGCTGGGATAAATTCAGGATCAGATTGATGATAATTAAAATAATATTTTAATAAAACATTAATCTACAAGTATACATAATATTCATATACATATAAACCACACATAATCTTACATAAAAGAGTTATTGAAGCACAAATATGACAGACTGCCTTTTTAAAAAAAAAAAAAAATTCAAACCAATGTCATTTCAGGCTCAATAAGAAAAGGAAAAAAATAAAATCCAACCCAGTCAACCTGTCAAAACTCTACCAAATTGGCTAAAGGGATGGATTCATTAGTTCACTGGTCTGATCGGTGAACTGGGTTGAGTTTTAATATTATGCATATGAGGGGACTGTATTGTCTTGTATTCCAATCTTCAATGTGGAGGTTTATGAATAGAGAAGGCTTCTAAATTTGTTTCGTTTTAAAGTAATTGATTATTGAGTTTTAAAGGATGATTATTCATGTTTCTCTGTACAACCAAACTGGGTTTAAAAATATATGGTGCAAAAATTGACTTTTATTTTGTAATCCATCCAGTAACACAATCCATGTCTTCCTATTCCTACTCCAAACTATCTAAAGGAATATCCAGATAATTCTGATCTGAAAATTGCATTAGAGCGCGATCTTGAAGATGATGATTTAATGTTATTTCTATTTGAAGTTCAAGATGAGTGCACTTCTCAATATCATGACTTGAAATTCTACTCTACAAAAGAGAGGGAATGTGAAAAGGGATTGAAACGAGTTTCTATTATGAGTGACAAATCCCAATATTTACATAAAGTTTCCATACTATTTTGGGGCAATTATCATGTATTCAAGCCATTATTTTATTGAATTGTTATTTTGGGTTAAGTGTGCTTCTATGAAATTAGTGTGAGGGGGGGAGGGGTGGTAAAATTGTCATAATTTGTTATTAATTGTTGTTAATTGATTTCTAGGACATTTTTTGCTTCTTAACATTGTTCTCTACTACAACCAGTCTTATTTGTTTGGGAGCCTCACAAGTAAAGTGATGTTTATAGGTTTAAGGGGGTTTTCCTTTCAATAAAGTAGTCTTTTGAGATTGAGCCTTCTCTTTTATAAAGAAGAAGGCTATCCATAGAGAGTTCTAACCAGGAAGAGACTAATTGAAATGCCATGGTGTAGAGCCAATTTCAGGGTTTTCCCTTTCTAATAGTAGGCTAGTCTTTTGAGATCGAATTTTTCCTTTGGGTTTATGTTCCTAACATCCTCTTCATGGGTGATGGACCACTGAGATTTGACATGCATGTTCATCATAAAAAAGCCCTCCACTTCACATAGATCAGACTGTTTAGCTTTTCTTAGCAAGAAGAGTCCTTGTTTCAGGACATATATAATGGCTTATTACATTGAAGATGGAAGCTCAAGAATGCTTAGGGGTCTCAAAAGAAACTCAACCTGCCAAATGGGTAGACACAAATGAAGAGGGAAAGTTCAAATCGGTCAACTTGTTTGGTGAGATTAAGAAAGAGTGTTTTTACTATCTGGGTTTTAATTGTTTATATGAGGCTAACTCATGGAGACAGATTTTAAAAGTGAGGGAAGGCAATGTGTATGAAGGAAGTAGATCCTATATCACTGTGACAGGATTCATAGTTATGAATGGCCAGCGATTGACCTTTTCAATAAAGAAGATCATATCATAGCTTTTGTTAATCTTTAAATATTTTTAAAATTAAAAATCTTCAAGAAAATTTCAAGAAAACGATAAATAAATTCTAACTACATTTACACATTAACATAACGTCCTATTTTTGTTCTATAAGATAGCTTTAATTTGCCTAATACTAGTAAAAAGGGAAGGTAATTGTATTTTATTCTATAATTTGCCTTTCTTTGTTTTTTTTAAAGGGATAGCTCATGCATTCAACAACTTTTGGGACCCCAGAAGTACCAAGTTGAACTCAAAATATTTCATCAAGGTTAAACATAACGATTAAAAAAAAAAACAGAATTACTTAGAAAATAAGAAGAAAACAAAATTTTTAGTCCTTGCTAACATTACTTGATTATGACTACTAGATAAACTTTTGTTCCTTCTATCTGGCATTTAAGATACAATTTTATTTTATCAGAATGAATATGCAGAACGACAAAGATTAGGTATGCACATAAACTTGTCCACACATGACAATAAAACCAGAAAAATAAGACAAGAACATAATCAAATGATTGTTCATCCCAGATTTTCATAAACTTGATATCAACATGAGTATGACTTATAAATGGTAGACGAACTTGTAGAATCTGAAGAGCAAGAGAAAAGTAATACAGTCAAGTATGGGAAAGCCACATGTCCTAGTCATACCTTACCCTGTGCAAGGACATGTGATTCCTTTGATGGAACTTTCTCTATGCTTAGTTAAACATGGGATCAAAGTAAGCTTTGTAAACACCAAGTATAATCATGAGAGGATCATGAGTTCATTTGAAGAGGGGAGCGACCCTGGATCAAAACTTAGTCTGGTTTGGATAGCTGATGGGTCAGACTCTGTGGAGAATAAGGCGAAGAAAAAGCCGGTGTCCGCCGGAGAAGTGTTAAAGCACATGCCTGGGAAAGTTGAAGAGCTCATTGATTGTTTGATTAATAATGGTTCAGAAAGTAATGAGAAGATAAGCTGTGTTCTTGCTGATATAAGCATTGGATGGGCCCTTGACATTGCCGAGAAGAAAGGAATCCGGCGAGCCGCCTTCTGTCCTGCAGCAGCAGTGCAGTTGGTGCATGCATTCAGCATCCCAAAGTTGATTGAGAGTGGAATCATAAAAAATGATGGTAAGTTCATAGCGCTTCACTTGTTTCTTTAGAGCATACTCCCATTTAGTCCTAACTATATGGTTAGTTGGGGGCTTTACTTTGATTCTAAATATAATATCTCAATTCATTTTGTTTTCCAAATTTATACTATGCCCTCCGGTACTTAACATAAGGGCTACTTATAGCTAATTTTAGTAGATTATAGAAATGAAATAAATTAGTTAATTATACAAAAGTGAATTGATCTCCCCAAAATAGTCATGTGTAACATTATATCACATGTCATTTCACAAGTTAGGTAAATTAGTTTGGAGGGAACTTAAAATAATAAATATGGGAAATAAAATGGATTCATATATTATATTTTGGTTCAAATCAAACCTCCTAACTGACTCTTATATTGGAGACCAAAGGTAGTAACTTTTTCCGTGAACCATCCCTATTGAGTGCTTATGGTAAGGGTTTTCCATCAATGATAGCTCCAATGCAAATGATGGGTTAAAAGAGGGTATTTTAGAAAAGTCAATACACATTTTTTTTAACAAATGACTAATTTAACTAATTTTTTTAATCTACACAGATTAGTTATCTGACTCCTATATACTGTATGGGGTAATAACTTGTTGACTATGATGCCTTTCCATTCAAAAATTGCAGGAACTCCATTGAGAAAGCAGACCATTCAACTTTCATCTACAATGCCTAGCCTTAGTACTGAAAACCTGGCCTGGCTTAACGTTGGGAATCTGACCACTCAGAAGCATATTTTTGAACTGATGATGAGAAACATTAAGTCTATGCAGCTCACTGAATGGCTTCTATGCAACTCAAGTTATGTTCTTGAACAATCTGCATTTACTGTGTCTCCAAATATCATGCCTATAGGGCCACTTTTAACAAGCAATCCTTCAGGGAGCTCAGTTGGCAATTTCTGGCCCCAAGACCTATCTATTATGAACTGGCTAGATCAACAATCACCAAGTTCAGTTATTTATGTTGCATTTGGAAGCTTCAGAACTATGAGTCCAACACAGTTCCAAGAACTGGCTTTAGGGCTTGAACTTTCCAATAGACCTTTTATCTGGGTTGTACAACCAGACTTCATTGAAGGGAAGAATAATGATGAATACCCTGATGGATTTGAAGACAGAGTTGGTGATCGTGGTCGAATGGTGGGTTGGGCCCCGCAGAAGAAGATTCTGAGTCATTCTTCGATTGCTTGCTTCATAAGTCACTGTGGTTGGAACTCCACCATGGAAAGTGTAAGCAATGGAGTTCCTATTCTGTGTTGGCCTCACTTTGCAGATCAGTTCCTGAATAAGAGCTATGTCTGTGATGTTTGGAATGTGGGAATGGGATTTGAGAAAGATGAAAGGGGCGTAGTCACAGGCGACGAGATAAGAGACAAAATTGAGAGGCTCGTGAACGATGATGATTTGAAGGAGAGGGCTAAACATCTCAAGGAACAAGTTCTAAGTGGAATTAAACAAGGTGGTGAATCTAGAAATAATCTAGAGAGTTTCATCAAGTGGATCAAAGTGAAGAATTAGATCTACAAAGTGTTACTATGATGGTGTTAAACCACAGAACCTACCTTAAAAAAAATAAATGAACAAGAATCCAAAATCCATGTATTCTCTGAAAGGTGTTTGCCACCTACCTTTCACAACTACTTTTGTTTCTGTATGGTTGCTTGTAACAAGGGTTGATTATTTTAGAATCTATAAGCTTTTGTCTCTAAGCAACGAGAAGATGATCATTGATAGAATCATTGATAATGTTTGGAGAACAAGTTCTGAAATATTTTCTGCAATTTTATAAATATTTTGGCAAAGAATAAACAGTTGCACAGGAACTTGATCAACCTTGATAATAACTGCAACATGGTGAACATTTTTGCTCTACAACATGGTAGAAATTATATACTCCCTTCCATCCTAATTATAAGGTTCTTTTGGGGGTTTTAGTTTGATCCTGAATATAAGGTCTCATCCCCTCGTCTTCCAAAATTTTCTTCCCTATAATACCTCTATTTGTTTGGGCATTAAAATCTTTGTTAAATGGTTGGGTTATTTTGGAATAAGGGTCACAATATATCTACATATTAACTACAAAAAGCCAATTTATCCTTTTTTTTTTTTTTTTTGAATTCTGCCAATAAGTTAATAGGACCTTATATTTAGAAACTAGAGGGGGTATTAGAGCTCCATTGGTCCTCACTTGACAGCTTGAAATTTTGAGTTCAAATGATCCTCGATATAGCATCAAAATCTTTATTATGAGCCCTCATAAGAGTCACCAAATAATAAGTTTATACAAATGGCTTGGACTGCTCAAAAGACAAAAGAGTGTTGGATTCTCCATTTCAGGAACATCAACAAAAAAAAAAAAGCAGATTATTCTATTGTCACCAAATATTTCTGTCATGAGAACAAAAGACTTGTGTGGGCACAAAGTGGTGACAATTCATACAAGCAAATTCTTCAACAATATGAGAAATAACAAGAAAGCTATGGAAGTTGCAAACTCTTTGATCTGCAACTCAACACATGAACTTGGGCCTGCAACATTTGCTTTTGCCCTATGGATATTCTTCCTATATAGGTTCACTTCTGGCAACCAAGAACAAACATTTTGGGCATTAAGAAGGGTTTTTTTGCCAAGAAGACTCATAATGCTTAAGCTGTCTTGATGAACAACCAGATCACTCAGTAATTCATGTTGATTTTGGAAGATAATTTCACTGTCTTGGACTAAAACTCTTCAAGAAGACAGTTCAATTAGATATCAACTATGGGGCAAATTAAGCCTTCCTAAAAGCCTTTGAAGACATTGTTTTTTGGACCAGCGTTTGGGCCAACAGGAGTTAAATTTTTATTGACTTTTTTTTTTTTGGTGAGTGGAGAAGAGGAAAATAGAGAAAAATGGCAACATTTGCATCAGTTTTGAAAGACTATATCCTATATTGCTTCACAATTTTTTTTTTTGGAATCCTGCAACTTCTTCAATAATACTTCTGGGACAAAAATTCATTTTAGTCCTAGAGAAAATGCTTCATGACAAAGAATTAAAAACAAGGGCTTTAAAGCTTAGGGGGAAAAAGCCATAAGCAGTGCCAAAGAAAGTTACAGCTCAAACAAGAATTTAAACTTATTGATTGGACAAAAGGATCAATAAGAATTTCAAGTTGTAACCAAAGTATGGCAAGAATAAAGAGAACATGCTTTGTTCACTATGTAACATAAAAGTATATGTTTTTCTTATTCTTTTTCTTTCATTTGAATCTTCCTAAATGCGTAACAAAACCTCACTGCTAGAGGGGAATGTGATGGACTTGTTCAGGGACAGGAAATCCCTCTTAAGCTCATTCATTTTCTGTGTGTTTTTGGAATCTCTTGTCTTTATACTCTTATTTCTCTTATTAAATTCAATAAGCCTGATATAAAGAATTAACAAATAAAAGGGCACTCAAGGGATTTGATAGTAAGACCACAGTTTCTCCCATTAATGAATGATCCTGTAAGAGATAAAGAACACTCTCTCTTATAGGATATTCCTTTAATACGCAATAGAAGAGGATGATCCATAGGATATACTCCTCAGAAGTGTTTATAAAGTTTATAAAGTTCATATGGTTAACAGTGCTTCATAGCGTGTAAAAATCATTCATAAGCCAATTTCCATGTCTACAAAGGACAACATACCATTCCAACAAGCACAGTTAACTTGTGCAGCAATCAAACTACTAAATCATACACAAATGGTATATTCTTAGTTGCAAACTTGTTTTATATTAATATTAATATTAATATAATATTGATGACTTTATCGAGTATTGTTCCTATGGTATTAACTAATTCAACAAGTTGATCAATCACATACCAACTTGATCACCAAATTATTATCATATGATTAAAACTATCATTATTATTAGTACTATGTGACAAAGATAATAATACCTTTATAACTTTGATGTAAAGATGCACTTCAACAATTGCAAATGTAACCCCATCAACGTCAATTTCATTATTCAATGGGATTCACAAGAAGAAGACGGTGAAACCAATTCAACTGCAAATGACAAACTTGTCTTGGCACTAAAAGCACTAATTAGTTACTGCAATATGCAAAACGACAAGAGTTTTGATTCTTTAAGAAGATTGTATATAAATAAAACAAATAAGAACGGCTTAATGATATAAATGAATGCGATGCAAACGATAAGCGCAAATTCAAGAGGCATGTCATGCCAATGGATTCGGATTCTCTTGCTTGTGAGGATTCATTTAGATAGACCAGAAAGATGGGTCACTTTCCATGCCAACAAAGTATTACTCCCTCCCGTCCTAGTTCTAAAATCTCAATAATCAAATTACGTAGTTTAAGAAAATGATTAAAATTAGTTAAAAATAATAAATATATCTGAAATAAACTTTTATTTCTAAGTATGCCCTCATTTATATAGGGCAAGTAAGAGAGCGAAATAGGATAAATGTAAATCACCAACCTTTTAATTAATACAATATCTATGATTAATGAGAAGCAAAAATGAAAAAAAACTTATTAAATGCTTAGACAACTCTTGTCAGGCTCTAATAAAAAAGATTAAGCCAATTTAAATTTTGGGCTCTTATAAAAAGGACAGGATGGAGTACTATATATATTTTTGTTAGTTAGCCAAGAGATTAATTAAATTTATAATCATTATTATTGATTATCTATAATTTCTTTATTTGTTTAAGATTAGCAAGATGAAAATAAAACACGAAACTAAAAACCCGTGTTAGGTACATTGGCATTGCTTATTCTGTCTGATCTCCTCCTCTATTTTGTTGTAGGTCTTGTAAATTTTCAATTTTTTCCCTCAAATTGCTGTGTTTCTTTTATTTGTCCTTAGGCTTAATTTAATTCCCATTAAAGAATTGATTTGATTTCCCTGAAAATCAGCATGCCAATAGTAAATATTAATCATTACACTTTTATTAAAAGAAACAAACAAACCCAAGATATATAATTCACTATCATCGAGGATTACATTGTTTTCTCAGGCATATAAATCATTATCATCAAGGATTATTATAAAAGTGGAGTAGTATATATACGACTTGGAATTGAAAAGAATAATCAATATCATCAACACACATAAAGATTACAGAAAGATCTAGTTTTGAGGTAGAACAATATGAGTAGAGCTCATGTTTTGGCTCTGCCTTATCCAGCACAAGGCCATGTTAAGCCTCTTATGGATCTTTCATGTGAGCTAGTAAAACATGGAATCAAAGTCACATTTGTGAACACAGATTTCAATCACAACCAAATCATGAAGGCTCAAGAAGCAAGAGTTGAAGAAGATCAAGAACAACAAGTGGGGATCAAAGAGATTAAGATTAAACTGGCCTCAATCCCAGATGGTTTGGGAGAAGATGAAGATAGAAACTGTCTGGAAAAATTGACACAGGCAATCTGTGAAGTAATGCCAAAGCAGCTGGAAAAGCTTATACAAGAGATAAATGAACAAGAATCAGAAGAAAGTGAAAAGATCAGTTGTGTTGTTGCAGATGGGAGCATGGGATGGGCACTTGAAGTTGCAGAGAGGATGGGAATCCAAAGAGCTTCATTTTGGCCTGCTTCAGCTTCACTCTTGGCTTTGTCTTACAGCATCCCAAAACTGCTTCTTGCTGGAATCATTGACTCTGATGGTGAGACCATTAATATCCCTTCCTCATCTAATCATTTAAAGGTTTTGAGCATTTACAAACTTGTTTTGGTATTAATGCCAAAACCTCTCTTACAAGTGTGTTTGACATTGGGAAAATTAAGATTTTGGTCTCTGTAGTTTTGACTCAATTGTTTTTAAATTTTGAATCAGTGCAACTCATTCTTTATGATTTTGACTTGGTTGAAACTTGGTTCTTGAACTTTAATTCACTGAAACTCATTTCTTATAGTTATAACCATTTAAAACTTTAGTCCATAAGTTTCATGTAATATGTAATTTTATTTTCTAAAATATATGGACAAAGTTGCATCGAGTCAAAGTTTAGGAATTGAGTTACAGCCAATTCAAAACTATATTGATTGAGTTGCATTGAGTCAAAGTTTAAAGACTTGGTTACAATAGAGTCAAAACTATAGAGATGAACAGTTTATTTTCCCCATAATTAAATTAATTGAGAGGAACTGCAACTTCTCAAAAGTGATTTCTGATTTCCAATTCAGGAACACCAGCAAAAGATGAGATAATTCATCTGGGGCCAAAGATGCCTGCTATGAGGACAACAAATTTTGTGTGGACACAAATTGGTGATGACTTGAATGCACAAAAAATTGTGTTCAACTATATGATAAGGAACAACAAAGATGCAGAAATTGCAGAATGGGTGATATGCAACTCAACTCATGAACTTGAGCCTTCAGCATTTGCTTTTGCTTCACAAATTGTTCCTATAGGTCCACTCCAAGCAAGTAAGAGCAAGCATTTTGATCATTTAGCCGGATCATTTTGGCCAGAAGACTCAACTTGCTTAAAGTGGCTTGATCAACAACCAGATAAGTCAGTCATTTATGTTGCTTTTGGAAGTTTCACTATCTTTGATCTCCTCCAATTGCAGGAACTAGCATTGGGACTTGAACTCTAAAATAAGCCATTTCTATGGGTTGTAAGATCAGATATCAACAAAGGAGAAAATTATGCCTTCATGAAAGCATTTAAGAATAGATTATCTTCTCTTGGGAAGATAGTTTGTTGGGCTCCTCAGCAGAAAGTTCTAAGGCATCCTTCAATTGCTTGCTTCATAAGTCATTGTGGTTGGAATTCTACCACAGAAGGGCTCATTAATGGAGTTCCTTTCTTGTGTTGGCCTTACTTTGCTGATCAATTCCTTAATGAGACCTACATTTGTGATATTTGGAAGGTTGGGTTAAGACTTAATTGTAACGACGATGGGAAAATTAGCCATGAAGAAATAACATGTAAGATTATGCAAATTCTCCATGAACAAGGATTCAGAGGAAGGGCTTCACAACTAAAGGAAATAGCCATTAGCAGTGTGAAAGAAGGCGGTAGCTCAAATAAGAATTTAAACAACTTCGTTGATTGGATAAAAAAGCATGATATAGCTAAAGTGTAATCTAAAAGCAAGCTTTGTTCAGTATGTGACATACAACAATATTCTTCTCTTTTACATTTGAAATACTCATACTATAATAAGGAATTATGATGAACTTGTTTTAGAGAGTACTGTGCAAATCTCTTTGAAGGAATTACAATGAGGTGCCAAAAAAGAGATTTTATTACCCAAAATTCAAGAACATGCAATGACAAGTGTCAGGACTAGAAATGACAATAGGTTGCATTCTTCTTTTGTCATTGGGACTTCTTAGTAATTAAGTCCCTTCCTTGGGACTTCATTGTAATTCCTCCAATTTCTTTTAAGTTAGTACATTTTCTATTAATTGTTTATTCAATATTCACACCATCTGTCTAAATTATCCTATTATGAAGGACATAGCCTAGAGATAGTTTGATCTAGCTTTATATCACTACTACAAATTCAGCTAGATATAACGTTTGATAAATAATGGTTACAGCAAATAAACATAATGTATGTCGAGGCGGAGGTCGCACAAAAATATATAACGCTAAAACTTAATGGTTAAATATGCACACGTTCATATATTAAGAGGCGGAATTGACAAGAATATAAAAATAACAGTTGTAGTTAATAACCATAATTTATTTAGTGACAAATATGACGGTTCTTATGAAACAACCCCATGTAACACTTATAAACGATTCGTCTTCCAAACTCTTATATCAATAAAGATAAAACATAACGGTCTTCAGAAGCAACCATCATCTAACACTTTCATAACCCTTCGTAACATTGTCGGACCTTCATAAGTCATAAGTCATAACCCTTCGTAATTTGTTAAAGCTTCATAAGTCATAATTCAAATCATAAGGTTTCACAAGACAATTTCTATCAAAATCCTCATTAAAATCATGACAACTTTCTCAATTTCAATAAACATTTCAAAGTATTTATTGATATATTTAATCAATATCAACATGCTATTTTCATTCTCATAGTCATTTCACAAAAAACTCACAAATAACATACCAACACACATAACAAGTGGAAAGTGGTTACCTCTCGCCAAAGTTAAGTTTACCACAAGAAACCAAGCTCCAAGCTCAATTAATCACAATTCACAAATCAATATATAACAATCAATTGAAATTGTAGTTTAGTATTCAGACTAATTGAGAGTTTAACAAAAACAATCAAGAGACTTGAAATCTCTCTTGAAATACCAACTCTTATCTTTGATCATTACTAACCAACCCAATTACCAAATCTCATTTCTCATAATCACATTATCAATATCAACTCAAAATTAAACTCCAAAAATCAAACTCTATTTCAAATATTCATATAACCTTCAAATTTTTCACTTTAATATAAATTTTCAAAATGCTTACTACCATGACTCAATTTCTCTATCCCAACAATATTTCTATCATCCAGTAACTTTGTTTCACCCATTAAAATTATTGATAATAATACTCTACTCCATTCATCCTTAAATCTCCATAAATCTACTCGCTTTAAATTCTTAGGAAAAATCATATAAATATCTATTTCTCAAAATCATCTTTCTAATTTCATTTCTTTCTTCCATTAATTCTTTCTTACTTATTAGAATCGTTCAATCATAATTACCTCATCTATTTCTTGAAAACACCTAATTTTCAATGCTTCATGTTTCACCCAGAACTTTTAATACTCATATTTCATCATAAATCTCAAAACCAATCCATTCAATCCCTAATATAGACTCTAATAAGTTAAGACAAATCATTAAATTCGGATTTAAAATACTTCATATCATAAATCATAAATTTCCTAACCAAACCCTAACTTTATTTTCTCAAATCAACCATTCAATAAAAAATCTAAACCATACAACCCTTATTCAAACCTTATTAGCTCTATTAGAAACTATATCATTAGTTGGAGCACCCAAAAGCTTGAAATCCAACAAACGCTATCTCCCTCGTCAAAAACTGAAAATAAGACAAAAAAAGAGAGGAGAAAATAGAATGACAAAAGACAAAACTCTTACCCAATACACAAGAAGAAAAACTGAGAACATCACCCTCTCACTCTCACTCTCAACACCGAGCACCCAAGAGAAGGAAGAGAGACGCAGTAAAAAAAAGAGAGAGGAGGGGAGGCCACGCTTGAGGAAATAAAGGGGGAAGGGGTTTTATTTTGGGAAAATTCTAAAAATATATTACTTGAATTTTAAAATTTTAAATTAGTTTTGTTAATAATAAGAGTAATGGGATTGACAAATAGAGTAATGAGATTGACAACTCAAATTCTTGTCAAATAACTAATTTGTGATTTTGAAGTTCAAGTGATATTTTCTTGACAAGTTCATGGGTGTCCACTAACAAGTCCAAGGACGTTCACTGACAAGTCCATGAGCGCTTCCATTGCCAAATCTATGGGCATCTATTGACAAGTTTATTAGCGTTCATTGATAAGTCTATAGGCATTTGACAATTACAATTTATTGCATAAAAGTCTCATAGGACTTAAATTCTGTCGGATTTCGGGTGTACCTGAAGTGTCGTTTCGAGTTCTTCCGGTACCCACGCGAGTTGAATCACCAGGATTTCGACTATATCACACAGCAAATGCATAGGAAGGGAAGAGAAGGAGAAGAGGTTCTGTAGAGAAAACTTTTGTCTCTCTTTTTTCATGTATGTCACTGTTATTTACACATATGCAGCCAAAATCAACTGTTCCCTCCAAAACCTACTGGGAAATTGTTCCCACCAAGTTTCAATTTCAAACCCTTGGGAAAATTACCTATAAATGCCCCACATTCTTTTGGGTATTTTATTTGGCCCCAAAAACTTAAAGCTTAATGGGTTTGGGCCTAATCCACTAAGGGTGGACTAAGCCCAATTCCCAACATCTCCCACTCACACTTGGTAGATTGGATGCCATAAGAATTTTCTCTCTCTCTTTCTTCTTTTATATTAGGTGCTTTGCCGTGACCGCATGGGCATGACGTCTCCTAGGTGTTTGTACTAGAAATCCCTCTCATAGGACTAGCACAAGACAACCTTTCTTTGTGTAGCTTGAATTTTAATATTATGCCTCATATGTCCTAGATATACCAATATACACTTCCACATGGCAGATCTTATCCCTCTCAAGTCAAGATAAAACTTAGATCACCTTTTCATATGCTTAGTGTCCACACTTATGAAATTACCAAATGTTAATATCATAAGGGACATGTCTCAGACACCAACATAGGTGTGTATATTTCAGGTAACCTTCCTTTTGCTCATATATCATTTAGATATACGTCAACCGCTTTCCTAACATAATACCATGGATTGTATCAGTCGTAATCATAGGACGAATGTTAAGGTAGCAGTCGCTGAAGTATACCTTCATGACAATGTCAAAGTCAAAGGACATCACAGAAGTGTTTAACCTTCTTGGGACTCACACAGCAATGAAGCAGGGATCCATTCACTTACTTCCTATTTGCGGTTCTTTCGCACATGTGGTATGAATCACATGCTACAGTGTTACTCTTACACTATAAGAGCGTACGTCGTTTTGATTCTCATCATTAACACCGTACATACATGAGTTTAGATGCTCCCAGTATCTAAACCCAAATTCTTCTACTCCATTTATCTATCATGACGTCAATGTTGAAGAATTTGTTATCCGGTAATATGCATCATGGAAGTGGGTATCCATGATTCGATCCACATTTATATTATGTCTTATTGGATATCATCTCGACATACTACACTCTTATCGAGGTGACATAATTTGTGTTTCTTCTCTACCATATCAGCATTCCTGCTGCTTTACTGGTGAGCACAACTGTCTCATCTTTGCATACTCTTCCTGAGTATCAAAGGCGGTTGATCGTGTGAGAGAGCCAACCTTACCTGCCTGTGCGACATATTGGACATTTTATACCTTCATATAGACACATAAAATTTTATGAAGAAACATTTTCATTAATCATTAACATATTACATAGTGTTTGCAAGTTTACATTTTATGCATCCCAATAGCCTTCACACGTTTGTCATACATTTCCTTGGCTATGGGTTTGGTTAGGGGGTCTGTGACCATACTCTTGGTTGAAATATGTTATACAGTAACAACTTTTTGTACTACATAATCTCTCACAAAATTATACTTTATATCTATATGTTTGGTCTTGCTATGGTATTTGGGATCTTTCATATAGACTATGGCCGTGGTATTGTCACAATACACTAACACTGGATTTGTGCTTTTATTTCCAAATCCAAGATGTTCAATAAATCTCTTTAGCCATATAGCCTCTTGCATTGCTGAAGTGCATGCCACGAATTCAGCTTCCATAGGATGTAAGGCAATGCACGTCTGCTTCTTGCTGCTCCAACATATGGCGCCATTGTTCAGTAAGAAGGTGTATCCTGTGTTAGATCTCATGTTTTGATGATAACAAAAGAATGGTTTGAAAAGGAAATGTTTAATAATCAAGCTTGAACTAAGTAATGACAGGAATAAGCTTTACTTGAGATAAGCATGGAAGTAGTGAAGATTGGCCAAGAGAAAATGCTGAGGAACTTGATCAAAAGTGCATTTTCTAAGGCATTACTCGAGGCGCTACTCGAGTAATGAGCCAAAACTTGAAGTAACCAAGCAAAACTTCCAGTTACCTGCCACCATTACTCGAGGCGCTACTCGAGTCACCAGGTAAAAACTTGGAGTAGCTCTCGACCTGCTAATGTTACTCGAGGAGGTACTCGAGTAACCAGGTAAAACTTCCAGTTGCCATCAAGTTTTCCATATGATACTCGAGGAGCTACTCGAGTACCTTTGTTTCCTAAAATATGGACCTCTCGGCATTTTGTACCACTGCTAATGTTACTTGAGGAGCTACTCGAGTAACCAGGTCAGAAACTTCCAGTTTGCCTTCAAGTTTTCCATGATACTCGAGGAGCTGCTCGAGTAACCATGTATTTGAAAATGTGGAGCTCTCGGCACTTTGTACCACTGCCAATGTTACTCGAGGAGCTACTCGAGTAACAGACTAAGGTGAATGAAAACTTGAGGTTAGTACCCGATTAACATGAATTCTCTTTATTTCATTTTCCTCAAGATGTTATGGTTTATTTTAAGTGGATTCCTCGAGTATGTACCCCAGTATATGCAAATGTTTTCAAGATAAACTTCAAGGCATTACCAGAGTAAATCACTTTGGAAAGTTTCAGTTACTCGAGGAGCTACCCGAGTAACCTATGCAAAAATGAATGCATTACTCGAGTCCCTACCCGAGTAATGAGGTATTTGCTCTCGGCCTTGAAATCCTGCCAACATTACTGGAGTAGAGCATCGAGTAATCAAAAGTTTTTCAAAGGATTACTCGAGGTGTTACCCCAGTAATCTATGAAAGTGCAGAAGCATTACTGGAGGAGCTACCCGAGTAAATGACTGTTCACAAAGGTTTGAAATTTAGTTTACTCCATGCACTACCCGAGTAATCTTGTTTATCTTCATTGAATTTTAAATAAACAGTGATTTCACGATGTTACTCGAGGAGCTACTCGAGTAAACTTCAAGGGTTACTCGAGGAGCTACTCGAGTAAGCATACCCAGAAATTTAGAAATCATTCAAACTTTCATTATATTGTTCCCTATATGATTAACCTTTCATTGTATTAGCATTCTTAGAATATTTACAGAGAAACAATGAAGAAATCATATCAAGAGATGAAAGTCAAATCAAACGTTCAAATGCCAACCACCGCCAACGGATATTTTTCAAAAACTTGAAAAGTCAACAGTGGCTTCTCACTCACCAACGGACGAAAGGAAGTGTTCCAACGGTCATCAACAACATATCTATATATATGGGAACCTTCAAACAGAGAAGTACAACTAAGCATCCATACAAACGATTCATTAAGTTCATTGCTCTGTTTTCACGTTGAAATTGTATTCATTTGCTTCAGTGATTATTACTTACTCTTTGAGAGAGATATTTCATTCAAACTCAATAGTTGTTATTGAGATAACTTAAGGTTGTGGAACCTTGAGTTGGGATTGGATTACAACCTGTAAGGGGGAGCGAGTGTCCAGGTGAAAGGAACTTGATTGTACTGAGGTGCCAAGAACCCACTGAATCTTGGAAGTTATAGTGAAACTCTCAGAGAAGCTCTGAGGACTGGACGTAGGTCAAAGTGGTTGTGACCGAACCAGTATAACTCTCGGTGTACACTTCGATGATATTTCTCCTTCCTTATTACTATTTTAATTCTTGTGTCAAAGTTTTATATTTTCAAAAGAAATTTCAGTATCACCCAATTCACCCCCCTCTTGGGTGAAACGCTTGATCTAACATTTGGTATCAGAGCATAGGTCTTCTTGATAAGGTTTAACAGCCTAAGAAGGATCCAATGGCAAGCATGGGTGAAGGAATTCTTCCCGACGGAGCATCTATCACTAGACCCCCTGGTTTCAATGGAGAACACTTCTCCTTCTGGAAAGCTAAGTTCAGAGTGTTCGTGATGGCTACTGAATATGGGCTATGGGATGTAATTGAGAGTGGAAATTATCTACCTATAAAGGTTATAGATACTCAGAAAATTCCAAAGACGCCAGCGGAATACGATGAGAATGACAAGAAACTTATCACTCTCAATAGCAAAGCAATTCTGATGTTGCAAAGCGCTTTGAGTCAAAGTGAATATTTCAGAATTTGCACACTCCCAACAGCAAAGCAAATGTGGGAAGCTCTAGAAATAGCTCATGAGGGAACTTCGGGAATAAAGGAGAATCGAATCAATACCTTGGTCACCGAATTCGATTTACTTCGAATGAAATCAGGTGAGTCAATTTCTGAATTCGAACTTAGATATACTCATCTTGTTAATCAACTTGCAGCTCTTGGGAAAGTCTATGATCAGCACACCCAAGTACGAAAGATTTTGAATATTCTTTCTAAAGAGTGGGAAGCAAAAGTCACTGCAATAGAAGAAGCAAAAGGAGAATCAATGAGATCAGTTGCTTCTCTATTTGGAAGTCTTTCTGAATATGAAAGCAAACTAAAGTTCAAAAGAGAACTAGATGATATTGGTGACAAGAAAAAGAAAGGACTAGCTCTAAAAGTAAAAGAAGAAAATCAGGATGAGGATGAAGAGTTCGACGATGACGAAATGGGGCTAATCATAAAGCGATTCAGAAAGTTCTACAAGAAAGGTCAAGGATTCAAACATTTTCAGAAAGGAGGAAATAATAGCAAAGATCATATCATTTGCTATGAATGTGGGAAACCAGGACATATCAAGTCAGAATGTCCAGACTTGAATAAAAAAGGCAAAGAAAAGAGAAGAAGTAAATTCTTCAACAAAAAGAAAGCCTTTGTATCTGCTATATGGGGTGACAGTTCCTCAGACGAAGAAAGCGATGAGGAAGAGGTAGCTAATATATGTCTTGTTGCTCAAGAAGAAACAGAAGAAGAGGTAAATGATTCTGAACCTACTTATGATGAATTACTTTCCGAATATAATGCTTTACATTCTGAATTCATCAAAGTAGTTAAAGAATTGATTGTTGTTAAAAAGAAAAACAAAGTTCTTGAAACTAAAGAAAAGGATTGTGAAAATTGTTTATCTCTGAAAAAGAAAAACATTGATCTCACAAAAACTCTTGAAAAATTTACACAAGGAAGTGAGATGTTAAATGTTATTTTGAAAGCTCAACGATTTGTGAATGATCGATCTGGAATTGGATATGATCCAAAGTTAGATAAAAAGAAAGGTAGAAAAAAAGCAGGAGGTAAATCTTACTTAAATTATTTTCAACATTCTGTGCATATATCAAATCCTTTTGCATTTTGTAATTACTGTAATAGAAAAGGACATCATATAACTTCGTGCATTCATAAGAAGAAAAGAACAATAGGAACCTACAAATGGGTACCTAAAGGCACATATGTTCAGAAAATCATTTACACTAACCCAAAAGGACCCAAAAAGAAGTGGGTACCTAAGACTTAGTCATTTGATTGCAGGTATGTCTTAAAGCATCCAAAAATAACAAATGGTTCATAGACAGTGGATGCTCAAGACATATGACCGGAGATTTCGAAAGTTTTACCACATTACAACCTAAGGAAGGAGGAAAGGTAAAATTTGGAGGAAATCAATTCGGAAAAATAGCAGGAATTGGTGAAATAAAAAATGACAAAGGCATACAAATCAAAGATGTATATTACATTGAAGGCTTGTGTCATAATTTGCTGAGCGTAAGTCAAAGTGCTGATAAAGACAACTGGATAATATTTGATTCAGAGGAATGTCTAATTATCAACAAGAAAGACTTACTACTTGATAAGAAAAATATCAAGGCTAAGCTCAGAGCAAAAAGGGAAGGTAACTGCTATACTTTAGATATTAGTAGAAATGAATCTGAAAACTGTTTTCTGAGTAATGTCGATGAAAGTTGGCTATGGCACAAGAGATTGGCACATGTCAATATGCATCAACTAGGCAAATTACTCAAAAAGGATTTAGTACTTGGTTTACCCAAAGTAAATTTCAAAAATGATTTGATTTGTGATGCATGTCAAAAGGGTAAACAAACTAAATCATCTTTCAAATTGAAAAATGAAATTTCAACAAATAGACCATTACAATTGTTGCATATGGATTTGGTAGGTCCAGCAAGAGTAAAGAGTCTTGGTGGCAACCTATATTCATTGGTCATTGTTGATGATTTTTCTAGATTTACATGGGTTATATTTCTATCATCAAAAGATGAAACCTTTGAAGAATTTATTGTTTTTGCCAAGAAAGTGCAAAATGAGAAAGGTATGTCTATTGCAGGTATTAGGACTGATCATGGCGGAGAATTTGAAAATCAAGCCTTTGAAGAATACTGTGATACTAATGGCATTGATCACAATTTCTCTGCTCCAAGGACGCCTCAACAAAATGGAGTTGTGGAACGTAAGAATAGAGTGCTCACAGAGATGGCTAGATCATTGCTAAATGAAAAGAATGTGTCTCAAGTGTTTTGGGCTGATGCTATGAGTACAGCATGCTATGTTTCAAACAGAGCATATATCAGAACAAAACTTAGAAAGACACCATATGAACTTTACAAAGGAAGAAAGCCAAACATTGCTCATCTACACATCTTTGGCTGTAAGTGTTTCATTCATAACAATGGTAAAGATAACTTAGAAAAATTTGATTCTAAAACTGATGAAGGAATTTTCCTAGGATATTCTAACCGAAGTAAAGCATATAGAATTTTCAATAAAAGAACTTGTGTTGTTGAAGAATCAATTCATGTTGTATTTGATGAATTTGAATCCTCTGACAAAACCATTGATGAAGAACAGGAAGTTGTTTTAAATCAAGAAAATGGTCAATCTATCTCTAAGTCTCTTATTCCAGAGGTTGATGAAACTAAAGAAGAAGAGCAATCTCTAGGCCAACCTAAAGCCTGGAAGTACAATAGAAGTCATCCCTTAGATCAAGTTATAGGAGATGTGAATGAAGGGATCAAAACCAGAAATAGAGTTTTCAATGAAGTAAGCTTTTCTGCATTCATTTCAGAGATTGAACCTTCTAACATTGATGAAGCCCTATCAGACAATGATTGGGTCATAGCAATGCAAGAAGAACTAAATCAATTTGAAAGGAATCAAGTTTGGGATTTGGTACCCCGACCCAAAGATCATACGATCATTGGTACTAAATGGGTATTCAAAAACAAACTTGATGAATCTGCAATTATTGTCAGAAACAAGGCAAGATTGGTGGCTAAAGGCTATAATCAGGAAGAAGGAATTGATTATGAGGAAACGTATGCTCCAGTGGCTAGATTGGAAGCTATACGTGTACTCTTAGCCTTTGCATGCATCAAAGGATTCAAACTCTATCAAATGGATGTTAAGAGTGCTTTTCTAAATGGTTACATCATGGAAGAAGTGTATGTAGAACAACCTCCAGGATTTGAGGATGTCACTAAACCAGACCATGTTTTCAAACTTAAAAAGGCTTTGTATGGTTTAAAACAAGCTCCTAGAGCCTGGTATGAAAGGCTTAGTAAGTTTCTCATCGATCAAGGTTTTGTACGGGGAAAAGTTGATACAACATTATTTATAAATCGAAAATGTGATGATATTTTAATTGTTCAAATATATGTTGATGATATTGTTTTCGATGCTACTAATGAATCTATGTGTAAAGAATTTTCTGAGATAATGCAGGGAGAGTTTGAGATGTCAATGATGGGAGAATTGAATTTCTTTCTTGGTTTGCAAATCAAACAAAGAAAGAATGGAATCTTCATATCTCAAACAAAGTATTTAAAAGAGCTATTGAAGAAGTATGGAATGGATGAAGCTAATGGCTCAGACACGCCTATGAGCTCAACAACATTGCTTGATGCTGATGTCAAAGGGAAAGACTACAATATCACAAGATATAGAGGAATGATTGGATCATTACTTTATCTCACGGCAAGCAGACCAGACATTCAATTTAGTGTTGGCATATGTGTAAGATATCAATCGGCGCCAAAGGAATCACATGCTGAAACGGTCAAACGAATCTTTAGATATCTTGCTGACACACCAGAATTGGGTCTGTGGTATCCCAAAGGAAGAAGTGAATATTTAATCGCTTATTCTGATTCTGATCATGGATGATACAAGACAGACAGAAAGAGCACCAGTGGACAAGGACAGTTTCTTGGAGGATCTCTTGTCTCGTGGTTCAGCAAGAAACAAAATACAGTGTCTCTTTTGTCAACAGAAGCCGAATATGTTGCAGTCTCAAGTTGTTGTGCACAAGTGATATGGTTAAAACAACAATTACAAGATCTTGGTATTTACCTCAAAGAAATACCAATCTATTGTGATAATACAAGTACGATAAGCTTGGCAAAGAATCCAGTTCAACACTCTAGAACCAAGCATATCGATGTCAGGCATCACTTCATTAGAGATCATGTTCAAAAGAAGGATGTGAAAGTGATATTCATTCCTACTCATCTTCAACTAGCTGATATCTTCATAAAACCCCTTGCAAAAGATCAATTTCTATTCATTAGAAGAGAATTGGGAATGGTAAATCCCAATGAGTTATAAGTATTTTCAGTATTTCATAATATTAGATGAAGTCATTTGATAATGTTTTAATGATCACTAACTTAAGCATCGGAGTATATAGAAATGAGTTTTGCAGGAAGGTTGAAATTCTGTTTTGAGAAATAAAAACAGAGGTGATCAGAGGACACATTTACTGGAGTACCAACTTGAAGTAATGGTTGACAGAAAAGCAATACCCGAGGAGCAACTTGAAGTAAAGAAGCACTTTACTCGAGTATGTACTCGAGTAATGGCCTCCAAAACTGGAAGTAACGGATCAAGTTACTTGATTTTCAAATGTAACGGTTCAGATTTCAAAGAAATAAGGAGTCAGAAGTGGAGAAGCTATTTACTCGAGGCAGGCCTCGAGTAAACTTAAAGCTTACTCGAGGCAGGCCTCGAGTAATGTCGGAGCTCAGATTCTCAAAGTGTTGAATAATGACTCAAATATGAATCAAATGGACTATGAATGATCGAGGGAACATTCATGGATAATTACTATATTATTCATGCCAGGTACGCAATTTAAATGGATTATTTTTGAATTTTCTGCATGAACACTCGAGGAAGGCCTCGAGTAAACTTGAATGTTACTCGAGTAAGGCCTCGAGTAAAGTCGGGATTTAGGTCTTTATCTTGCGCAAACTTGGTCATTTCCACAAAATCTCCTCGAGTAAATCACTATAAACCCTTTCAAAAACTTTTTCCAATTGATTCCTTACCTCATTTCCGTCAAAACCCAACTGGTTTCAAGTCCAAAAACTTCCTATTTTATTCAAAATCTGTCTGCCCTATTCTCGCGACAGTAGCTCTGTTTTTCTGAGATTTCTGATCTTTTGTGTTTCAAGATGATTAGAACCAAGAATCTTAACTTCACAGACTCCTCTGATTCTCAGCAAAATCCTGATCTTCTTTCTCCTCCTCCAACAAAGAGAAGAAAGTTGATTCCTAGACCAAAAGCCAAAACCCCTCTTAAACCTCAACCACAACCTAAGGCCAAAGGTGTGGTGATCAAAGAGCCTATTGTGACTAGGGCTCAGTCTAAAAAGAGCACATCTACTGGAAGAAGTAAAGGTGTCAAAACTCCCTCACCTTCTCACTCAGACTCATCCACACCCTCTTTTACTCCAAAGCCTCCCAAGAAGCCAAAGTATGACAAAAATGTGGCTAAGGCAATGGCTGGGATCATTGACCAATTGGAGAAGGGTCAATCATCCAAGAAATCCAAGATCCCAGAGGCAGAGATGACTACCCCTCCCAAAGGATTCAATGTGGGGAAACTGGTGGAGTCTCCCAAGTACCTGACACAGTTCTCCAGAAGGAAAGTGTGTAAAACACACTACGTTGATCTGAAGCTACTTCAAGAGGTAGTGAAGTTTGACCTTAGTCCTTATCTTGATCCATTTATGCCTTGGTTGTCTATTAGATTGCCTTTTTGCACAAAGGTAATCACCCATTTTTACTGTAACCTAGAAATCACTGATGAGCCTGACCGAACCTCAGTTGAGGAAGAGATGACCACCACAGTGAGAGGTCAAAAAATTCTTATATCTCCCTCTAGGATCAATCTATGGTTAGGAATTGAGAATCCCCCGGATGATATCTATTCTGAGCTTGAGCCAAACCAAATTTTCACTATCCTTAAGCCCGGTGAGTTAGTTGGCCCCCTCAATTTTAAACCGAGTGATATGTGTGATCATCACAGGGTCCTATGGTACATCTACTCTAGGTCCCTAGTGAACAAAGCCAACAACTATACCCACTTCTCGGATAGGGATTATAGATGGTTTGCCTCACTCCTCTTGAAAGAAGAAAAGGATCTGGGAGAGTACATATTCTCTGAAATGAAAAGATATAAGGTGGATGGAAAAGGGACTACTCCAATGCCATATCCCCAAATTGTGTCTCTTATCCTGAAAGTGAACAAAATATGGTACTTGGATAGTAAGGAGCCAATTGAGAGGGTGACCCCAGTGGGGAGGAACCAGATTGGTAAACTGAACATCGACATCCCTCTTAAAGGCCCAATGGAGTCTGGGTCCAAGAAGAAGAGAAAGGCTACTGAGGCAGAAACCAGTAGAATGGATGACACTCAGTCATCGGCTCCAGCTGCTACCACATCTTCACCATCTTTCCTGAATGCCACTCTCCAGCACTTTATGGAGAATATGCTCAGAGGCTTTCATGTGGACATAGCCAACACCAATGCAGAACTCATAACCCACATGAACACAAAAATGGGAGAGTTGGTTGAAAGAATGGATCGAAGGCACGAGGAGCTACTAGCAGAGCAACGTGCCCAGGGAGAGACCCTGAGATTGATCCTAGCACGACTGGATTCATTGGGTCCTGGACCTTCTGCCGGTCCCTCCTCATCTGCACCACCACCACCTCCTTCAGTAGACCTTACTTCAGACATTCCTATTCCTACCCCTACTCCTAAGGCTGAACCATCTACTCCTGTGGTTTCTGATCCACATGAACCCAAAGAGAAAGATATTCTATTCACAGTGGATGATCCTGATACCCACGAAACTACTCATATTATCATCGATGATTCACCTCAAAAGCCACAGCCTGAAACCACCTCTAAACCAATTCCATCTCCTACTCACACTGAGGAGATATCCCCCTCTTCATCACCTGAAAAGCATACCCCTGAGACTCAGACCACCCCGGAAGGAGAAACCTCTACTATGGTTGTTTTCCAATCTTCTCCTCCCGGTGATGACATCCATATCCCTCCACTTCATTTGCCTGATCCAGTACCCTCTAGTTCATTTGATTCTTTAGAATCAAATGATTCTATGGTCCTACCAGTAACACCAATTTCCATGGCCAAGCCTCCTAGTCCTCCACTTGATTGATGAAGCCAAAAAGGGGGAGAAGAGCTTGAGAGTGATTTTGTGGATGTGTCCTTGTTTATTTTGGGGATTTGGTTGTATATGGGCTCTAGGGTGCATTTTGTTATTAATCTTTCTTGAATTTAACTTGTAATTTGAATTTCTTAAATTTTAATGCAAGTGTGTTTAAATTATGACTTCATTTGTTTTCATTTAAGTTTGTGAATTGTGATACATGTTTGGACTAATGAAGTTGTTATGTATGCAAGGTATAATCAACTTAATAAGAAATAATTAATTAAGAATCCAATTTGAAAAACCATGTTCAAAATCACCAAGTTTTGTCATCATAAAAAAGGGGGAGAATGTTAGATCTCATGTTTTGATGATAACAAAAGAATGGTTTGAAAAGGAAATGTTTAATAATCAAGCTTGAACTAAGTAATGACAGGAATAAGCTTTACTTGAGATAAGCATGGAAGTAGTGAAGATTGGCCAAGAGAAAATGCTGAGGAACTTGATCAAAAGTGCATTTTCTAAGGCATTACTCGAGGCGCTACTTGAGTAATGAGCCAAAACTTGAAGTAACCAAGCAAAACTTCCAGTTACCTGCCACCATTACTCGAGGCGCTACTCGAGTCACCAGGTAAAAACTTGGTGTAGCTCTCGGCCTGCTAATGTTACTCGAGGAGGTACTCGAGTAACCAGGTAAAACTTCCAGTTGCCATCAAGTTTTCCACATGATACTCGAGGAGCTACTCGAGTACCTTTGTTTCCTAAAATATGGACCTCTCGGCATTTTGTACCACTGCTAATGTTACTCGAGGAGCTACTCGAGTAACCAGGTCAGAAACTTCCAGTTTGCCTTCAAGTTTTCCATGATACTCGAGGAGCTGCTCGAGTAACCATGTATTTGAAAATGTGGAGCTCTCGGCACTTTGTACCACTGCCAATGTTACTCGAGGAGCTACTCGAGTAACAGACTAAGGTGAATGAAAACTTGAGGTTAGTACCCGATTAACATGAATTCTCTTTATTTCATTTTCCTCAAGATGTTATGGTTTATTTTAAGTGGATTCCTCGAGTATGTACCCCAGTATATGCAAATGTTTTCAAGATAAACTTCAAGGCATTACCAGAGTAAATCACTTTGGAAAGTTTCAGTTACTCGAGGAGCTACCCGAGTAACCTATGCAAAAATGAATGCATTACTCGAGTCCCTACCCGAGTAATGAGGTATTTGCTCTCGGCCTTGAAATCCTGCCAACATTACTGGAGTAGAGCATCGAGTAATCAAAAGTTTTTCAAAGGATTACTCGAGGTGTTACCCCAGTAATCTATGAAAGTGCAGAAGCATTACTGGAGGAGCTACTCGAGTAAATGACTGTTCACAAAGGTTTGAAATTTAGTTTACTCCATGCACTACCCGAGTAATCTTGTTTATCTTCATTGAATTTTAAATAAACAGTGATTTCACGATGTTACTCGAGGAGCTACTTGAGTAAACTTCAAGGGTTACTCGAGGAGCTACTCGAGTAAGCATACCCAGAAATTTAGAAATCATTCAAACTTTCATTATATTGTTCTCTATATGATTAACCTTTCATTGTATTAGCATTCTTAGAATATTTACAGAGAAACAATGAAGAAATCATATCAAGAGATGAAAGTCAAATCAAACGTTCAAATGCCAACCACCGCCAACGGATATTTTTCAAAAACTTGAAAAGTCAACAGTGGCTGCGCACTCACCAACGGACAAAAGGAAGTGTTCCAACAGTCATCAACAACATATCTATATATATGGGAACCTTCAAACAGAGAAGTACAACTAAGCATCCATACAAACGATTCATTAAGTTCATTGCTCTGTTTTCACGTTGAAATTGTATTCATTTGCTTCAGTGATTATTACTTACTCTTTGAGAGAGATATTTCATTCAAACTCAATTGTTGTTATTGAGATAACTTAAGGTTGTGGAACCTTGAGTTGGGATTGGATTACAACCTGTAAGGGGGAGTGAGTGTCCAGGTGAAAGGAACTTGCTTGTACTGAGGTGCCAAGAACCCACTGAATCTTGGAAGTTATAGTGAAACTCTCAGAGAAGCTCTGAGGACTGGACGTAGGTCAAAGTGGTTGTGACCGAACCAGTATAACTCTCGGTGTACACTTCGATGATATTTCTCCTTCCTTATTACTATTTTAATTCTTGTGTCAAAGTTTTATATTTTCGAAAGAAATTTCAGTATCACCCAATTCACCCCCCCTCTTGGGTGAAACGCTTGATCTAACATCCTGAAGTTGATCTTCGCTCAACTTCATCTCCACCCAAATCAGCGTCAGAGTATCCAACCAAGCGCATGTCGATTCCTTGATAGCATAGTGCATAATCTGACGTGCCCTTCAAGTATCTCAAAATCCTTTTTACTGCTTTTCAGTGTTGCTCACCGGGATTTGACTGGAATCTGCTAACCAGTCCAACTGCGTAACAAATATCTGGCCTTGTACACATCATTGCGTACATCAAACTTCCAACGGTACTAGCATAGGGAACCCTTTCCATTTTCTTCTTTGCTGACTCAGTTTTGGGACACATATCAAGACTTAAGGTTACACCTGAAGCTACTGGGGTATCTAAGGGATTGCAGTCTCTCATATTAAATCGCTCAAGAATTTTCTTGATGTAATTCTCTTGTGAAAGAGAGAGAATTCTTTTAGAGTGATCCCTTTGGATTTTAACTCCAAGTATATATTCTGCTTCACCCATGTCTTTCATCTCAAAATTCGATGATAACCATTCTTTAATAGCTAAGACCGACTTTAGACTATTTCCAGCTAATAGTATGTCATCTACATATAAGGATAATATTACAAAATTACCCTCAAACCATTTAATGTAGACACAATGGTCCTCTTCAATCATTTGAAAGTCATAAGAGGTTATTGCTCTATGAAATCTCAAATACCACTGTCTGGATGATTGTTTCAGTCCATAAATGGACCTTTTGAGCTTACAAACTCTACTCTTCATTCCTTTCTTAATGAAACCTAATGGTTGTTTCATATAGATTTCTTCATCCAGATCACCGTTTAGAAATGCGGTTTTTACATCCATCTGATGCAGTTCCAGATCTAAACTATTTACTATTGTCAGAATAAGTCTTATAGAATTGAAACGTACAACAAGTGAAAAGGTATCCTTGTAATCTATACCTTCCTGTTGTGTGTTCCCCTTTGCAACCAATCGAGCCTTGTATTTGTCAATTGATCCATCAACTTTTCTTTTAATTTTGAGAACCCATTTGTTCCCAATGGCTTTTCGCCCTTTTGGTAGATCAACTAGTTCCCAAACTTGATTCTTCTTCATTGAATCAATTTCTTCCTCCATTGCATTCTTCCATTCATCTTTAGCAGGACCTGATAAGGCTACCTGCATAGAATGAGGCTCATTATCTCCGTCTGGAGTAATAATAAGTGCCTCTCCTTCTATGGAGAAGCGTCTCCTAGGTACATTTCCCTTGTCACTCCTTCTTGTGGGAACTTCTTGCCTCTTTCGTTTCTCTTGTCTAGGCCTTTGTAAAGGCCTTTCTGAGCTCCCACTCAAGTCAATGTATTGAGACGATTGAGGATCATTAGTCTGAGTTTGTTCTGTACTGCCTTGTTCTTGTGTCTCATAAAGAGATACTGTACGATCAATATCTCCCCTGCTAGGAAATTCATTTTCTAGAAATACGGTATCTCTTGATTCAATTTCAGTCACAGTTCCATCTTCGTTTTCACCTATGAAAACATATCCTTTTGATTGCTCAGAGTATCTTATAAAGATACACTTTTTTCCTCTGGGACCCAATTTCCCATACCTATGGGAATCATTATGAATGTACGCAGTAGACCCCCAGGGTCTCATAATGTTTAAATCTGGCTTACGTTTTGTCCATAACTCGTAGGGTGTAGAAGTGACTGATTTTGAGGGCACACGGTTAAGAATGAAGGTAGCCGTTAGTAAAGCATCACCCCAATATGAAATTGGCAGATGTGCTTGAGCCATCATTGACCTAACCATGTATAGAAAAGTTATATTTCTTCTTTCAGCAACTCCATTTTATTGTGGAGTGCCAGGGATGGTTAGTTGCCTAATTATCACTTTTTCTTCACAGAGCTCCTTAAACTATTCAGATAAGTATTCACGACCCCGATCAGTGCGCAAAGCTTTAATTTTACAATCCGTTTGATTCTCTACTTCATTCATGTACCGTCTAAAGCATTCAAGAGCTTTAGGCTTGTGTGAGATCAAATAGATGTGACCATATCGCGAATATTCATCAATGGAGGTAATGAAATACCAGGCTCCGTGTCTCGCCCTCACACTTATTAGACCGCATATATCAGAATGGATTAATTGCAACGGAATCTCAGCTCTAGTTCCCTTACCGAAAGGTTTCCTAGTTGCCTTACCAGCTAGACAATTCTCACATAAGGACATTTCCATATTCAAAATTTCACCTAGCAAACCTTCTCTAGCTAGTTTAATCATTCTATTTTGATTAATGTGTCCTAGTCTAGCATGCCAGATATTCATATCAACAATTATATTGGAGGAAATAACAAAACAGCCATGCACATTAAAATTACCAACAATATCTATAACAAAGAACTTTCTAGAAAGGAAAGCTAAACAATAAAAGGTCTTGTTGCTAAAAATGTCTGCAACTTTGCCATGAAAGTTTACATCAAACCCATAATCTAATAAACAAAGTACTGAAACTAAGTTCCGTCGGATGTCAGGTGCATGAAGAACATCATGTAGGATCAAAGTCTTCCCACCACGCAAAGGTAACTTGCAGGTGCCAATTCCTTTGACTTCGATCTTTACATTGTTGCCCACGTAAAGCCATTTGCTTAGATGCGGCAACCGATGGTATTCCACAAAGGATCCCCGATCCCTCTTCACATGGTCTGTTGAGCCTGAATCCAAAATCCAAGAAGAACAAACAAGTTCTGTTAGAAAAGAAGTACTTATAGCAAAAGAAATATGTGAATTCACATAATCCACTAGTACCTTTTCATGGTCTTTTTGCTCGGTACAATCCCGTGCGAAGTGACCCATTTTCTGGCAGGCGTAACACTTGACCTTATTCAGGTCAACTTTCTTCTTGCCGCCCTTCTTTCTTTTCTTCTTGAATTGCTTCTGCCCTTTTTGAAATTAGAGCCATCCTTATTGCCTTTCTTTTGAGATTTCTTGCCCTTTTTGGAATCAAGCTTTGCATTAGAAGGACCAGCATTTTCAGTGTAGTAGGCTTGACCAGAAGTCTTATACGCCGCTAGGTGTTCATCCTCAAGCTCAAGATGTTTCACTACATCATCAAAAGTGACGATGTTGTCATTATGAGTTAAGTTCACTTTCATGTGCTCCCAGTTAGAAGGAAGCGATCTGATTACAGCCTGAACTTGCTGTTCATCAGTCAAGGTGTGTCCAGCTTCCTGAAGTTCTCTGATCATGTTGGACATCTCTCTCAGATGCTGCTTCATAGGAGTATTTGCTCTAAGCTTGTAGGTATCAAACTTGATTGTCAACCTTCTAAGCTTAGTGACTGATGTGCCACCAAACTTATCCTTGAGTGTAGCTTACATAGCCTGAGCAGTTTGGTATTTCTCATATTGGCACATCAGGTCATTCTCCATTGTGCTTAATAAGGTGACTCTTGCAATATTGTTCTTCTTCTTCCATGCTTGGTAAACTTCCAAGTTTCTCCTGTGCTAAGTAGTAGTCCCACTTCAAGTTCCACTAAAATAGTGGTTAGTGGTTCAACAGCCTCCTGTTCCTCCAAAATGTATTGCACCATAATGTCCCAGTTGTCGCCATTCAGTTTCTCCCCCTTATTCAGTTTAGCAATGATCCCTTTCGTGGCCATTTGTCAATTCTGAAGTGACGTTTTTCACATTTAGAAACGTTGTTCTCTTTAAGAGAACATAACCAAATGATTATGTAGCATAGCACGGTATACAACGTTTGTACTTATATCATTATTGACCAGAAAATAAGTTAATTACTAGATCCATAATCAGGAGAATACGTTTGTACCTCCCATCATACAAATACTAGCAACTTATTATTTTCTAATGAAAAAAAAACTTTATATAAGTACTTTAAATAAGTCATCAGCTTTTAGAAGTTTCACCTTCTAAAAGCTCTCACTCATTAGGGATACATGGTATGATAATGCACAATTAAAAAATTAGCATTGTATGACAAACATAATTCATTACATGAAAAATACCATGTTCATACATAAAACATACAAACAATAATATTTAGAGTCATATTCTCAATACAAAACAATATAAAAGGAAATAGGAACATAATACACCATTAAATGTCAGAACAACAATAGTCAATAATGGCTTTCCTTAGTTTCCTAAAGAATCTTTTCTTTTTCTTCATGAATTTTGTTGTTTTCGTCACAGCATCAACCCAAGCAACAGTCATTGAAAATGTGCCCTTAGCCCTCACAGCCGCGCGATACTTCATCATTATGCTCACGTAGAACTCTGCACTCTTTTTGTCTTTTATGCTTTCCACATAATTCATAATAATTGAGTATATGATTTTTATATTATTTATTCTAGCTGTTTTGTCCGCGTCAAGTTCCGCTATCTTCTCAACCATAGCAGCAGAATAGGGTTGATCGACCTCTTCTTCTAAATTTTGAGGTTCATCAGGACAGGAGGGCACAGACTTAGGTCCAGAATCAGAGTAGACCACTTGAGGTTCCACTGGAACAGGCTCCAGAAAACCTTCTTCAGGATCTTCCTCAAAAAATTCATATTCTTCAGGTTCCTCTTCAGGATCCTCTTCAGGATCATCCATATGAGCTTGATCGTCCACAAATTCAATGCTCAATGACCCATACTCAAGTGTTTCAGTGCTGTTAGAAGCCTCTTGCTTCATTTTTGACCTAAATAAACAAATGTAAGTCATTATCATGATTTTAGGTATTCTTAAATGTACAAAAATCACTTAAATAAGCACTAAAACCTTATAAATAGATCCTGAATTGCCACAAAAATAGGCAAATAACATATCATTATGAAGATCTCGAATTTAGGGATTTTTAGGAACAAACTGCGTCTCAAACAGAGCTCCCACGCGCCCTCACGTGCCACAAAAAGAAAAAATCCTGGAAAAAATAAAAAATGGATGAACCCCACTCTCACAGGAGGCGCGTGTAGTACATGCACCATTTTGCAGTCCTCCGATTGCCACATGCGCCAGCGAGCTGGAACCCACACGCCGCCTGCTATCGGTCTATGTCTGCCACGTGTCAATTGGGTTTGCCACGTGGCCACACGCGCCACGTGGCATTTCTGTCCTTTTTTTTTGGGTTAATGTATCGGGTTAGGCCTTTACCCACTGACCCGATCCATTTTTTTTTGTGTTTGGGTTTTGGGTCCCTGATGGCCCAAAACCCCCCCTTTTTTTGAAATATTATTGCAACGGATCTGGTTGGGCCAAGTACCCGATCCATTTTTTTAATTCTCTTGCACCGGATCGGGTTGGGCCGTTGACCTGATCCGGATAATTTTTTTTATAACCAGGCGCAAAAACGGTGCCATTTTGGAGTCGTTGGAGGTTGTCTTCAACCTCAAGCCAGGTCAGCCCGGACTCGGTTTTAGTGGCGGGTTGGGTCCGCCGACTCGAAAAACTTCTCTCCTCCGTAACTCCGCCGTCCGATGTCCGTTTTGTGCGTTCTTGGTGTCCATCTTCATTGTTTTTCTGAGCTCTACGCAATGGGATTATTTTCAAATCCTAAAAACATCTTTTTATGATGACCCAATTTAAAGTTTCATTTTTTTTCCGGTTTTCTCAGTTTTACAGACACCCTATGAGTTTTCTCTCTTTCCATAGCCTTAGTATATGTGTATTATGAGGCTTTTTAGTATACTAATACTCTGAAGTGCCAAAGTTTAAACACATAATAGGAATTCAGGAAAAAAAAAGAACCCACAATGTATCACCGGAAAAAAAAGAAACAGTGAGTAGAACGCAGACATATATAAACATATGAACAATAAACTCATTCTCATACATATAATCATATTTTCATATATATATATATATATATATGCTGAGAAGACGTATGGAATATTCATGAACTTTAAACGAAAATCAGACGGACAATGAATTTCCATATACATGCTCGGTAGAAATTCATGAACACAGTGATCACATGCTCAGCGGAAGTAATTGGACAGATTTTAAAACCAGATTCTCTGATACCAATGTCAGATTTTGGGCGTATCTGAAGTGTCGTTTCGAGTTCTTCCGGTACCCACGCGAGTCGAATCACCAGGATTTTGACTATATCACACATCAAATGTACAGGAAGGGAAGAGAAGGAGAAGAGGTTCTGTAGAGAAAACTTTTTTGTCTCTCTTTTTTCATGTGTGTCACTGTTATTTACACATACGCAGCCAAAATCAACTGTTCCCCCCAAAACCTGCGGGGAAACTGTTCCCACCAGGTTTCAATTTCAAACCCTTGGGAAAATTACCTATAAATGCCCTACATTCTTTTAGGTATTTTATTTGGCCCCAAAAACTTAAAGCTTAATAGGTTTGAGCCTAATCCACCAAGAGTGGACTAAGCCCAATTCCCAACAAATTCAATTTTGAGATTTCAACGGACCATTTTGTCGTATTTCTCTTATCCGGGATCTAAATACAATTTTTCCTTAATTTTAAATGCGTGCGACAATTAGGAACATAATACAAATTTGCAGAATACCAATATTCTATGTAACTATTTTTGTATGGGCACTTAACGTAATTAACTATTTTTGAGTGTAAAAGTAGATATAATTAATTTTTTTGGGTAGTATATATAGCAATGTTGTTAACTCTGGTTTTCGTTACTTTTTGTACTGTGGGTCCTACTAGTTTCCTCACTCTCTATTATTTAATAAATTTTTAAAAATGCTCCTTTTTAATGGGAAAATATAACTTAGACCCATGGAAGTAATTTTATTTCATTTAATCCCTAAAAGATTTTGAAATTTTAGAGCACCCCTTTGGGTCAAAAAGTTTTGTCAGTAAAAAGATAATAATGCCCTTACTTTATTTTTTTTTCATAAGAGCATTTAGAAAATAAATGAGAGTATTTACAATACAAATAAATGGATTTAAAAGAATCTAAGGAATTAAAAAAAAAATTTACAAGACAAGTATGGGCATTTATAAAACAAATATGTAAATGACTAAAATTTTTTAACTCCTTGAATTCTTTTAAATCCCTTTACAAGATAATATGGTCATTGACAAGACAAATATAGGCATTTATAAGATAAAAAATTTTGGGTTAAGGGGCAAAACTACCCTTAAACTTTTCTCAAAAGTGCACCTACCACCATAAACTTTTTTTCGGTACAAAAGTAAGCATGAACTTTTAAAAATGGTGCAAAAGTAACCATGAACTTTCAAAAAAGGGGGCAAAAGTGACACTACCGTTAACGGCCTTTTATTCAAAAGTTTTTAAGGGAAAAAAATACCCACAAACTTTTCTCAAGAGTGCACTCACCACTATAAACTTTTTTTAGGTGCAAAAATAGCCATAAACTTTCAAAAATGGGGCAAATGTGACGGTTATCTATTGGATTCAAATGTAATCTTTTAATTATTCTAAGTCTAGGGAAAAAACACATCAACTTATCCACCATGATTTTTCCAAGCGAAAAAATTGAAAAACCCATCTTCAATGAAGATATCTTACCGACGTGTAGTAAATGGAATTGTTGAGATCCTTCCCCATCAACAATTTTGGCAACTGCATTTACGACACCATTGATATCAACAATTCCATTTACGGCATGTTGATGAGAGTAGGAAGACGAAGTCATCTTAATTGAAGATCAGTTTTTCAATTTTTGGTTTGGAAAAATCATGGTGGACAAGTCGATGTGCTGTTTTTCTGGATTTAGAACAATCAAAAGATGATATTTGAACATAGTAAGATAACCGTCACTTTTGCCCCATTTTTGAAAGTTTATGGTTACTTTTGCACCCAAAAAAAAGTTTATGGTGGTGAGTGCACTTTTGAGAAAAGTTTATGGGTATTTTTACCCCTTAAAAAATGTTGAGTAAATGGCCGTTGACGGCAGTGTCACTTTTACCCTTTTTTTTTTAAGTTCATGGTTATTTTTGCACAAAAAAAAAGTTTATAATGGTGGGTGCACTTTTGAAAAAAGTTTAAGGTTAGTTTTTCCCCTTAACCCAAAAATGTTTTATGTCTACTTGTGGACCGAACAAAAGATAATTTACTACCACAGGATATAGATTCTACTACTCTAAAGGATGTCCGATTTTAAAAAAGGAAAGTAAAAAACAAAGGTAGTGGCATTTTTGTTATTCTAGGTGGAAACTGGATAGACGTCCCTATTTGAATTGGGGACGTCTAAAGTAAAAAAAAAAAGTTAACTAGACAACTTTAGGCGATTCTAAATTAAATTTGGGTCGTCAAAAACAATTTAAATTCAAATTTACAGTATTTATGGTCAGTTTGTTACTCTTACACTCATTTTTCTCTTCTTGATTTAAATGGAAGACTCTTCCTATCGTCGCAACCACAAGAAGAACCACTGCCACCAAGCTTTTCAACTCTTGCTTCTTTTTCTTTATATGCTCTTTTTACTCTTTCTTCTTCCTTTCTCTCCCTCTTCTTTCACCTCTAGATTTGTTATGCTTTCTTACCATTTTTTATTATTTTATCTTCTTTCTCTTTTTTCTTTGCGTTCCCCTTCTATTTTATCTTCTAACTTGTGTTGTTATGACTTGTAGATCAAAACTCTGAAACATGCTTCATAACCACGTTCCCGCTGAGAAAATGAGGTTCATCTCTCCCTGTCGCTTTTCTCTATACATTATTATGAGAAAATGAATTTCAATAATAGAAGAAGATAAATTTTTTACAACTAATTCCTCTTATTGTTATCATCCTCTACCTATGAGATTTCAACTTTGGAGTTATTATTGTTTTGATTTTGGATTTGGAGTTCAGATACTAGATCTGTAATTTTATTGACGATGATATGTAATTTCTGGTTTTAAATACTGTTTAATCCAGATCTGTAATATAAACGATTTTTTTTTTCTAAAAAAGCACTTTAGACGTCCCCATTTTAAAATGGGGACGTCTAAAGTGTCAGAGTAGCACTTTAGAAGTCCCTTTTTAAAATAAGGATGTCTAAAATCCAGACTTTAGGCGTCATTTTATTTACGGATGTTATTGTCATTTTTTACTACGTCACTCACATAGACATCCTATTGTTTTCATACGTTAAAAGGCATAAAAAAGGGATGTTAAAAATGTTTTTTGTAGTAATGATTATGTTTTATGCTCCTAGCGAAATAGTTTATTACTAGATTTGCACTTTTACCCTTCTAAAAAATATATCAACTTTATACTAGAAAACGTGTAATACATGCTAAATAACCCAATTAGCTCAAAAATGTGTAGGATAAACACACCTCAAAAATGATGATGTGGGATTATTGGGTTTTGAATATAAAGAAGGAAGTGAGTTGAATTTGAAATTAGACGTTAAATTAGGAATCATAATTATATAAATAATTATATTTACATATTTCATACATAAACAAGAAATTCACCTTCTATGATTGTAGGGATCTCCATAACTAATTTGTGTTTGACAGAATACATTGAATTTAAATTTAGATATTAAATTAAGAATCATAATTATTTTAATAATTATATAATTGTGATTCAAGCATACCCAAAAACGACTCCTTCCATAATTGAGGGGTTCTCCATAAATTATATGAATAATTAATAATTTATATTACAATTGAGGTCAACGTAGTCTTGCTCAAAATTAGGTTAATGCAATAAAATAAAACTTAATAATTTGTATTAATAAGTTTTATTCGAGGTATTTTATTTATGTATTTAGCACATTAATTCTCGAATTATAAGTCAATGTCACGTAATTATGCAATTGGAAGAATTAAAGTAATGAATATGATGATATGATGAATACGGAATAGCTCAACCTGGAATGAATAATCATCCTCTACAGCATGTGAGTATTATCCAAGTAGCACTACTCAACAACGTCAACAAGGGCAATGGCAAATACTGCTCATGAATTACTTAAAAAACGTTGATGATAGTAAGGAAATTTGGTGCATTATTGTTAGAGTGCTTAGGATTATTGTTAGCATTATTTTCATCTTTAACTACATTACTTTCTTTATGTGTTTTTTGTTAGGTAGAGGAGGGTTACAAAATATTCTTCCAATTTTATAATCATTGAATTATATTTATCTCACGCAACGTGTGGGGGAGTAAACACTTGTTAAAATAATAGAGAGTGAAAAGATTGGTGAGACCCATAGTGTAAAAAGTAATGAAGTTAACAAGGACTTAACGGTATTGCTATATGTGCTATCAAAAAAATTGATTATATTTACTTTTGCACCTAAAATAGTTAATTGTGTTGGGTGCAAATAGCAAAATAGTTCGTTGCTAAATTTACACCTTAATTCTATATAAAAATTTATCAGGTCCTTCTTATCAATAAAATTTTTAATGAGAGACTTTTTCCCAATTTTTCCTTGATTTTATTATTTTTTAAGAAATTAATTTACTAATGCTCATCAAGTGCATATAGGACTGGTACTCTGTAAATTTTATACACATCGAATACTAATACTTTGGTTTAATCCTCGTCACCAAAGAATTTTGAACGAGGTACTTTGTTAGTTTGTCCTAATTTTCCCTAAAATCAATTTTCTTAAAATTATAGAAAAAAAGGTTGTGTTTGTGCGGTGTCTTTGTTTATTATTATTTTTTTTATAAACTTTATTTTCAGGTCCCTCTAGAATGAACGAACGGTTTAAGTGGAAGGAAGGAGTTGCGACATGGCTGAAGGGAGGTTGGGAAAAGGAGAGAGGAAAAAAAAAAACAGAGAGAGAGGCAGCAGGTGGCAGCGAAATGAAGAATTATTGGAGAGAAGCCGTGCCCAAAAATATTGAATGAGAGGTAAAGGATTATAAAATAGGAGGGAATTTCAAATTTAATTCAAATTTCCTAAATATTTTACACTGAGCCTAGAGCAAGCCTGTACTGTTCATTTAAACAATAAAAAATAGAGAAGACCCAGCAAATATTTACAACTTTATTATTGTATATTGATGATAATTTCATTGTTTGTTGCTCCGTTCAGTCCTTTTTATAAGGATTATTTTCATTTGTAGGAGTGATTCTTAATATAAGAAATAAATCCTTTTTACCTGAAATTGTAAATTGAATTTTTAATTTTTATCTCTATTAAATATATATTCCCTAAGGAAGTTAATTAAATTACTTTAGAGTATTTTTATTTTTATTCTTTTCCTCAAACTAATTAGTTTGACTAATAAATTAATATATAATCTAAGGATACATAACATATCATATGATTAAGTAACTCATTTAACTTCCTTAATTTCTCCAAAAAAAGTCAACTTTATCTTATAATTAAGACCGGAGGTAGTATTATTTATTATCTCTTTGCAATAAGTTTTAACTCATTATCCTTTATATACTCTCTTTATAAAAAGGGTATAATTGGAAAGAATAATAAATATTCAACATATTTATTGTTTTTACTTAACATTTAGAATTTAGTGATTTGAGTATTTGTTCCTTATAAAAAAGATAGGAATATTTTGTAACATCACAAAAATAAATAAATAATAATAATTTTTTATTTACCTCATAAAAAAATAAAAAATGATAATGATGTTTTTCTTCACGTGAAAATGCACTAGCGACTTTAGAGCTCCGAAGTGTTAGCATGTGTTTTTTCCAAACTTTTTTTTTTTTTTTAAAAAAAAGCAGCAATTTGCATTTTTTTTAAGTGGAGTGGTAAGCACTAACCGCTGGTTACTTTTCTTTTTTGGCCAACACAAACCGCTGGTTACAAGTGAGATAAAACCCAATCTTTAACTTGCAATGAAACTTTTATGTTACTAGTCCACAAGGCAATAGGCATTCAATTACATTTTTAAAAGTGTCTTTTTCATAGCTTTTAAATCTGTGTGAATGTTCGAGAAAAAAACAGTCTTTGTGAACGAGGCTTTCAAAAAGTAACATCCAAACAAAAATGTTTAGAAAACTTATTTTTTAAAAACATTGTTAGGGTGTTGAATATGGTATCAAAAATAGCCAATTCTACCATTTTATTTTTCATATATCTGACCACTTGGAGTCCGAGCAAATCTAGATTCAAGTTAAGTTATGCTAGGCTCCAAATGAGAGTAACTTTTTTAAAAATATCTTTTCCATTCAATCGCACTCAATCTTAAAATCTTGTATTTATGAACACAATAAGCATGTTTGTTTGAGCTTATAAAAATTTATAAGTTGCTTTTTACGTAAATCGAGACACAACTCCTCTCACATACTTACTTCGTATACCGTAAATTACTATTAAAAAGCAACTTATAAGCAATCGAATCGCTGAACCAAACATACCCAATATCTTCTATCAATACTATAACCTTCTAGTCAACTCAATAGCTGTCAATCTTTGTCCTATAGTGTATTGTGGAACATCCCTGAACAACTAATAATTGATGGCATCCATTATTGAAGGCCAACGGAAGGTCCACACCTACATATGGCCTAATTTATTTATCTCATAATTCTGGGCAATTCTGCAGAACTTTCAGACGAAAAAACAGTTTAGAGTTTAACAGTATGAGCAGATCACATGTTTTGGTTCTGCCTTTTCCAGCACAAGGCCATGTTAATCCTCTTATGGAGCTTTCACAAGAACTGGCCAAACATGACATCAAAATCACATTTGTGAACACAGATTCCATCCACACGCAAATCATGAAAGCTCAAGATAAAGAACAAGTGGGAAGTGATCAGATTCAACTGGTCTCAATCTCAGATGGGATAGAACAGGAGGAAAACAGGAATCGTCATGAGATATTATTAGAGTCGATCTGGCAAGCCATGCCAAAGGAGCTGGAAAAGCTGATCCAAGAGATAAATAATGAAGCAGAGAGTGAAAAGATCAGTTGTGTTGTTGCAGATGGGACCATGGGATGGGCACTTGAAGTTGCAGAGAAGATGGGAATCAAGCGAGCCGCTGTATTCTGGCCTGCTTCAGCTTCATTCTTGGCCTTGTTTCTCAGCATCCCACAATTTCTTCATGATGGAATCTTTGATCCTGATGGTAAGACCTTGTGCTTCAATATCTTTAACTTTTTCTGCATTATTTTCTTCAATCTTTGGGAATCAGTATATATCTCCAAAAGATCATTTATGATTTTTACTTTATAGCTTAAATCATGGGTTAAGAAGGCAGTGAGAGAGAGGGGTCCCAAATGAGTGTATCCAACAGGTTGAACTTCTTACAAGTGATTTTTAATCAATATTCTATAGGAGCAAAAATGGAAGATCAGAGTATTCATTTAGCTCCAGAGATGCCTGCTATGAGGACAACAAATTTAGTCTGGTCAAACGGTTGTGACAACTCGAATGCGCAAAAAATTGCGTTTAACTTTTTAATGAGAAGTAGCAAAATTCTAGAAAGCACAGACAGGGTGATCTGCAACACAAGTCTAGAACTTGAGGCTCCAACAATTGCTTTTGCTCCAAAGATTCTTCCTATAGGTCCACTTAGCAACCATATTGATCATTCAGCAACGTCCTTTTTGCCAGAGGACTCAAATTGCTTAAATTGGCTAGATCTGCAACAAGATAAATCAGTTATTTATGTTGCTTTTGGAAGTATGATTATATTTGATCATACCCAGTTGCAAGAACTGGCATTGGGACTTGAGCTCTCAAATAAGCCATTTCTATGGGTTATAAGATCAGATATCAGTGATGGGAAAAACTATGACTTCCTAAAAGGATTTGAAGACAGATTGTCTTCTCGAGGGAAGGTAGTGGGCTGGGCTCCTCAGAAAAAGATTCTGAGTCATCCTTCAATTGCTTGCTTCTTAAGTCACTGTGGTTGGAATTCTACAATTGAAGGTGTCATCAATGGAGTGCCTTTCCTATGTTGGCCTTTCTTTTGTGACCAATTTATTGATGAGAACTACATTTGTGATATTTGGAAGGTTGGGTTGAGGTTTGATCGAAACAATGGGATCATTAACCGAGAAGAAATTGCATATAAGATTAAGAAAGTGCTCATTGATGAGGGATTTAGAATGAGTGCTTTACAGCTAAAGGAAAAAGTCATTAATAGTGTCAAAGAAGATGGCAGCTCAAATAAGAATTTAAAGAACATCATTGATTGGATTAAAGCATAAAAAGAGCATTTCAAGTTTCAAAATCAAGTGCAATATGTGAAAGGAACAAAGAGAAGTTTTGTTCATCATGTGACATAGAAAAATGTACTTTTAAACATGTGAAATACTTGAACTGATGTACCAGGGCAAAACATAACCTCATTGTAAGAAGCGGTTCTGATGAACCTGTTGAGGGTGTGCAAAGTTCTTTTAAGTTAATGAATTTTCTTCAACAATATCCTTGTTTGTTTTTATGTTGTTTTGAATTTCTCTTATTGAATTAACTTGAAGCTAATAATGCCAGTCCTTAAAATTCAACTTTCTAGCTTTTTTCCCCCACAAGTAGAAACTCTTCAACTTAAAAATTATAAGTTCCTCTTCCCAAAACCAGTGGTTGTTGAAATCCACAATACTCAATAATAATTTCATACATAATTTTACTTCACTAAGAGGTAAGAAGATAATTCATCTTGGCAGTTATCAACTCCAGCTGACAAAGCAATTGTGATTCTTTACTCTGAATATACAAAATAAATAATAAATCAAAACAAATTAAATAAGGGAAAATTCGGGATAATTTCCCATTTGAGAAATTAATTGGGAGCCTAGGACCTAAAGAACCTCATGACTTCACCATTTCCTAGGTCGCATTCTACTTTTAATTTTTTAAATGGCCCCAATTTTCTCAACAAATAATGCCAATTTATAAACAACAATAGACTACAATATGTTAGGCTCCATTTTCACCTTGTTTGGAAGAGAACATGCTTCAATAGCTCGCTACACTATCCCTCAAAATATATACTAAAGAATCTCATTCCTATTTAATTTCTATCTAAATAGTAAAAATTCCACCAACCAAACAACACACAGGTTCATGCAAAACAGAGTTATCATAGCCTAAAGCACTTCCTTTTGTAAAATAATTTTTTTTTTAAAAAAAAATGTTGCAGCCCCAGAAATATGTTATTTAGTAAAATAAAATTGAACCTAAGGTACTCCAATTTTTAATTTTTAACTGGTTCTCAAAATGGTTAATTCTATAAAAGTTTTGAATTGATTCAAGGGAAAATTCCAAAAACTACACTCAAAATATATAAAGGACAATTCAGTACATTGAAATTCAAAAAAGACAAATCAGGCGGGTGTCAAAAAAAGACCAATCTGTCATTTTAAAATTTCGGCCAAATTACCAAAATACCCTTCAGCCCTCAGGCGCAATAACAACATCAGAGTTGTTAATGGCGAATCATGAGTTGTTAATGGCGAGGTGAGTGTTGTTATTGGCCCTGAAACTTGTTAAGTGTTGAAAGAAGAAATTGGAGTTGTTAATAACGAATCCGGAGTTGTTAATGGCGAGTTATGTGTTGTTATTGGTCCTGAAATTTGTTAATTGTCAAAGAAGAATTCCAGTTATTAATACCGAATCCGAAGGTGTTAATTCCGATGATCATGTTGTTATTCGGAAGTGTGTATGAAGGGTATTTTGATAATTTGACCGAAATTTTAAAATGACAGATTGGTCTTTTTTCTGACACCCGCCTGATTTGTCTTTTTTGAATTTCGATGTACTGAATTGTCCTTTGTATATTTTGAGTGTAGTTTTTTGGAATTTTCCCTTGATTCAAACATTGGTCCACTAACTTTTTAAAAATGTTTGGAAACAATTGACCAGTAAGAAAATGAAAATACATGAGGACTTTATTTTTTAATTAATAAAAATTAAGGATAAGGCTTTTGGGACCAGTGTTTGAAGAACCGGACCGGACGGTCCAGCCGGTTCGACCATCAGCCGGAGGATACACCGGCCAGTTCTGATAGGTTTAGCCGTTCTCAGCATTCATCCGTTTTGGGCCGCCTCAGGCCGGCTTTTGAGCCGGGGATCGCTATTAACCCGCGAACCGGAGCGGCTTTTCAATAACCGCGCGGGTCAAGCTCCGACGGAAAAAAAAAAGCATGATGAAGACAGTCAAAGGAAAATAAAAAAGAAGAAAGAAGTATGAAGCTCTAACATCCTTATCTCAATAGATCTGCTGCTATAGATCTATCTTGGAACCAATCGGCTTAAAAGAAGAAGACAGAAAGAAGAGAAAAGGGTGGACATCTGAGACGACGAAGAAGAAGGAAAGGCGAAGATGAAAAAGTGAAAAACGATGATAGATCAAATAGGGGGAAGAGAGAGAAAAAATATCTTGCGTGTGATGAGGTTCTGCAACACTGTCCCACTGCGACTTTGCTTTTTGAAATCTAGTATTGAAATTGCATAGCCCCGTGAAGGATATTGACTAGACTTTTTAGGTGCTATAATTCTTTTTTAATGAGTTTTAAATTGTTTTTACTGATTTGATTTTATTGATTTTTTTTTATAAAGAGGTTAATCTTAAATACTATCTATATCCCAATTGATTATTATTTACAGAAATTCAAGGAGTTAAATAAACTATTTAATTATAATATTCTAATAGTATTATTTTTAATTTTAAATATAAGATAAAATTGATTTTTTTTTTAAAGATTAAGGGAAGTTAAATAAACTACTTAATCATATCATATATGTTATGTATTCTTAGATTATATATCAGTTTATAATTTAGGTAAAATAGTTTGAAGAAAAAAATAAAAAATAGTACTATTTTAAAGTAATTTGATTAATTTTCTTAATCTGTCTAAAAAGTCAACTTTATCATATATTTAGGATTAAAAGGAGTATATATTATATATCATTAGATTATATACTACTTTATAAGTCATATAAATTTATTTGGAGGAAAAATCTATAAAAATAAAAATGACTTAAAATAATTTATTTAACTTCCTTAAATAACTGGATTTTATATGTAGGACCAAGAATAGTATATATTATATAGAGTTTTTTATAACACAACCCCATATTGAATACGCACCCATATATCCGACATGCTAACTTTTATTAATACTATCTCATTTTTATATTAATATGCTATAATATAATAATAATTTTTATTTAATTTTATTAATGCTAATAAATCTAATTCAAAATATCATTTGGTATTTTATTTTTATGTAAAATAATTGACATATAATTAAATCATATTTTTTATCTCGGTTCATTGATTTAAATATATTATTGGGTTATTAATGTACTACTTTTATTTATTTCATTTTATTGATCATAATTTGTTAACCTTTCATTAAATTATAAGGTATATAATATTATTTTATATTTAATAATTATGTCACCGGTCCAACCAAACGATCCGACCGATCCTCTCCGGCTTGACATCCGGTCCGGCTTTTAAAACATTGCTTGGGACACATCCAAATATGTTCAATCTTTATGAACAAATAGTTTGTAGCATTTATTAATCCAAATCAAGGGAAGGGAAGGTCGTTCAACCCATCATATAATTCAATTATTAAAGGGGAAATTATTCATCGTTCTCATAGAAAAAATTAAATTTAGATAGGTTTCAAAAAATTTTATGTTTACAAATCACACTTATATATTTACAAATTGAATTATGTAATTTATATGTCAATTTTTTTTTGGGCCAAACAGAGTCAATTTTATTCATCACCAACAAAAATTATTACATACACTAATAGCTGAAGCCAAAGAAAAAACTTTCGAAAAGAACCTATGGTTACAACCTAACTCACAAAAAAACCTTACCAACAAAAGATCAAAATAACAAATATACTATTTATAACTATCTAGTTTGACATGGCATCATGTTATAGCAAACAACTAGGATACCTGTAAAAAAGAACTCAACCAATACATGTCCTAACATTGCCATTCAACTGCATCAAACACTCTCACCTTTGGATCATATCTTGATCTAGAATTTTGGCAAGAGAGGGTGGAGCTCGATTGGCCCAATCATCTAGACTCACCCCCTTTGAGCTAGTTCTTGCTAACCAATCAGCAGCTTTATTAAGAGTTATAGGCACTACGCCAAAAGAAACACCAGTCTTAGAACTCAAAAGAGCAAGAGTATCCTCCACAATTCTTTGACACTTCCATTCACAACTCCCAATCTTCCCTCTTTTCAAAGCACCATATAATATTTCACTGTCAGTTTCTATAACAAAGCAATCTCCATTAGCTTGTTGCAACATTTCAGCAGCTTTCCTTGCAACAAGTGGCTCAACCATAAGAGCAGATGACGCCACCATAGTACCTGAAAAGCCATTTAAAGTCATACCATTCAGATCTCTAAATATTACACCAATTCCAGCCTTACCTGTCTTGCTTATATAGGATCCATCAATATTTACCTTGATCACACTCGGATTAGGCACTTTCCAACCACCGTCTCTCTTAGTTTTACTTCTTAATTCAACCTCCTTCATCCATCCCTTAGCCACCCAAAATTCTTCAATTAAAGAAATAGTAGTTTGCAAGGTTTTTTGGGATCTACTACCTTATCTTGAAATAGCACACTTCATCTTTTCTTCCAAGTGTTCCAACATATAGATGCCACCATAGCATTTTGGAAATCATTCAATCTACAGCTCCCCCAATCAATAGCCACAACCATTGGTCAAATCTAGAGATATGCTTTGGATCAATCAACAAATTTAGATCAAATCCAAACCACATCTTTCTTACCCATTCACATAACAAGAGGCAGTGTTCTATAGTCTCTTCAGCCCTACCACATAATTGACAGACTGAATCATTGCGACACTTCTTCTTGAACAAACTTTCTCTTGTGGCTATGCATCCATTCACTACTCTCCATAAGAAGTGCTAAACTTTTGGTGACACTCTCAGCTTCCATACCTCACTCCATAAACCACTTGGAATACTATAAGATGCAGTTGGTCTTACACTGGTCTTATACTTCTTCTTTTCCTTTAACAAGGCATATCCCTTCTTAACCTATATTCTCTATTCCAACTCCCCTACCATACTAGAGTATCACTCCTTTCTGTGCAAGAGATAGGAATCTGTTTAATTTTTATTGCAATATCACCATCAAACAGATTCCCAATCACTTTATCATTCCATTCCCCAAATCAAATTTGCTACTACTAGATCAGGTTTCTCATTACTTAATAGACAAGTATTTGATAGTTCAGACTCTCCCACCCACTTATCCCTCCAAACATTTACCTTCCTACCATTCCCAACTTTCCAAATTAAAACAGGTTTAATCATATCCCTCCCATCTAAAATACTGGCCTAACCCCAAGAGGCTTTACCTCCCTTCTTAGCATTCAGAAAATCATAATTAGGATAATAAATACCTTTCAATAACTGTACCCAGAAAGCATTAGGGTTTTGGTTTATTCTCCATGCACTCTTGGATAACAATGCTGAATTAAAATAAGCAAACTCTCTGAATCCCATACCTCCCAACTTCTTTTGCTTTGTCATAGTGTCCCACACTTTCCAATGTATCCCATCCCCCTCTACTCCTTTTCCTTACCAGAATTTAGTTAGCATCCTATCAAATTCCTTACAAGTTTTCATAGGGAATTTGAAACATGCCATTAGATATACTGGCACTGCATTAGCTACTACCTTAATTAGGACTTCCTTGCCAGCCTGAGTTAGGAATCTCTTATTCCATCCCTGAATCTTTCTCATCATTTTTTCCTTCATAAAAGCCAGAGACATAGCTTTAGATCTACCCTGTAATATTGGCAAACCTAAATACTTGCAAGGATCCCCCGTTTCCTTAATATCTAGACATCTACAAACTGCATTCCTCTTCCTTTCATCAGTATTTGTAGAGAAGTAAATTCCATATTTCTCTAGATCAACTTGTTGTCCAGAAGCCCTTCTATACACTTCAAAAATCTTTATCAATCTTCTACAATTTTTCCTAGTAGCCCTCATAAAAGATAGGGAATCATCTGTAAAGAAATAGTGAGATAGAATTGGACATTTTGTTGCAAGCTTCACTCCTACTAAATCTCCTTTCTCAATACACCATTTGATCATGTGTGAAAGCACTTTAGCAACTAAAATGAACAAATAGGGAGATAAAGGGTCCCCTTGTCTTACTCCTCTACTAGAATTAATCTCAGCAATTCTCTTTCAAGACAACATAATTGAATATTTTACTGACTTGACACACCCCATAATAAATTATACCCACCTTTTGGCAAAGCCTAATTTCAAAAAAATAGCCTCTAAAAAATCCTACTATACCATATCATAGGAATTGCTCATGTCAATCTTTAAAGCAAACTGATGTTTCAACTCACTCTTCTTCCTTTTGAGATAATGAAATGCCTCATGTGTAATCAAGATATTATCATCAATCATTCTCCCTTCTACAAAAGCACACTAGTTTTTCAGACACAACCTAGGCATTAGAACTTTCATACGGTTTGTTAAGACCTTAGAAATGACTTAGGAACATAAGTTACATAGACTAATAGGTTTATAGTGAGTTACCATCTTAGGTTTATCCATTTTAGGGATCATAACCAGGTCACTAATGTTAATTGGTTCTAGGATCACCTTCTCTTCTCACTACTTCATATATATCAGTCCTTACCACATCCCAAGAAAAATGATAAAACTTTCCAGAGAAGCCATCTAGTCCTGGGGCTTTATTTCCCCCATGTGAAAACATGCCATTCTCACATCCTCTCTAGTGACCTTCCTTAACAGATTCTGGTTGTCAGCATCATCAATACAACATTTAACATATTTTAGTGCATCTGATAAATCTCTTGCTCCATAATTACTAAAGAGATTTCTGTAATATTTTGTAAACTCATTAGCAATTGATTCCTCCTCTTCCATCCATTAAGCACTATCAGTTTTAAGCTGCAGGGATTTTACTTCTTACCCTTCTTTGTATTGTAGTTAGGTGAAAAAACTTGGTATTGTTATCACCTTCCTTCAACCAATTCACTCTAGATCTATAAAACTAGTATTTCTCCCCTAACTTCTATACCTCTTCCATTTCTTTAATCACCCTTTGCTTCTGTAAGTACTTTGCTTCGGTCAACCCCACTATTACATTCTTCTAACTATTTTTGTAGCATTTGGATTCTTTTTCTATTATTTGGGAAAGTACTCTTACTCCGTTTCCTCAAATTTCTACCGCATTCCTTAAGTTCCCCAGCTATCTTCTCAGCAATGTAATGGTTTTGACCTTCATGCCTTTTCCAACTTTCTTCCACCACTCTTCCATATTCATCATGCTCGCACCAAACAACTTCAAATTTAAAAGGCTTTGGGTAAATATTTTGCTAGTAATTGAGGTCAATAACCAACAGATGATGATCAGACCCAACTGATTCATAGAAAAATACCATTACTTTTGGAAAGCTTTATCTCATTTCACTATTTCCAAAAACTCCATTAATCGTTTCCTTAATATGAGCCTCTCTTACTCTACCATTTGCCCATGTAAACCTTGGTCCTTTAAATTCTAAATCCATGAATCCACAATCACTCAACATCTTATGAAACCTTAATATTTTCCTTGCAGCTTTTGTTTACCTCCAAGTTTCTCACTCTGATTTAAGATATCATTGAAATCTTCTATACACATCCATAAACCATCAACTGTCGTTGCAACTCTTGACATCCTTTCCCAAGTTCTCCCCATCTCATCCTCTTTAGGGCCCATTTGGTTAGATTGCATTACCACCTGTAATGCAGTGTAATGCAATGTAATGGGAATGCAATGCAATACTAATTATAAGAATGATGTTTGGTATGTTTTTTAAAATGGGTTGCAATGAGTTATTTTATAATTATGTTTCAAAATTAATATATTTATAAAAGACAACTTTACCCTTTAAAATAATTCACAACCCCTATACCCACTTTCTTTGACAATTAAATTAAACCCTATTGTCTACCACCATTCCTCCCACATAGGCGGAGGAACACGGTGGTAAAGGAAATCTCAGCAATAGTATCGCGCATATTCATTAATCGATTGCAAAATGAAACGAGCAAGATAAAAAGAAATTGATACATATAATTGTTATTGCAATTCAAGACTTTCGCTGAAGAAGGCATACCTGATGATGAACATGTGATTTCAAAAAAAAAAAACCCAGACATACAAATTCAAGAAAGAAATCATAAAGTGAGAATGCAAGCATACAAATTCCCAGATTAAAAGGAGATTATCATAGATTAAAAGCAAAGTTTCATTGTTTGTCCAATCCCAATAACCCCAACAGGTCATCTAAGAATCTGAACCTCAAGATCGCTTTCTTGTTCCTCACAAATTCTGACCTCCATTTTGCCTCTTTCTGGGATCAATTCTTCAATGGCAGCCCCGCCGATTTGTATAACATTTATGTTCACGCAGATCCTGCCGTGAATGTTATGCGCCCTACCAACGGCGTTTTTAAGGGACGATTCATCTCGGCGAAGCAGACCTTCCGTGCGTCTCCCACGCTCATCTCCGCCACTCGCCGGTTGCTTGGCACCGCCCTCCTCGACGATCCTGCCAATGCCAATTTTACCATCCTCTCGCAGTATTGTATCCCTCTCCATTCTTTCTGATACGTTTATCGATGAACAAAGTTAGAATCTGCATAAATCAATGAGGGTAAATCTTGTCTTTTTATTATATTAGTAGGGTTAAAATTGAGATTTCATCAATGATTACAAGCCTGCAATGAGCTTTCATAGGGGTCCCCCTATGAATGGAGATTACCAAAAAATATGCAATCTGTTTTATAATTGTAATCTACATTACCATTAATAAGCCCAACCAAACATGTCACCCATGGTAATGGAATCAATATTACCATTGCAGGTGTGCAATGCAATCTAACCAAACGGGCCCTTAGGTGGTCTATAAATCATTATGAGATATTGAGGTACATCTAAGCAACTGCATTGCAACTTAACATGAATTTTTTCCAAGATGAATTTCATTAACATTCAATTCTTTCTTCCACCAGATAGCCAAACCTCTACTCTTTAATTTAGGATCAACATACAAATCCTTCTGAAAACCCAATCTTTTTTTTATTTTTCTCATATACTCTTGGTGCTATTTTGTTTCCATAAAAAAAGTAAAGTTAGCTTATTAATCCTAAAAGCCTCCTTTAGATTCTTAACTATCAAGGAAGCACTAAACCCCTAATAGTTCCAAGCAATCACAGTTATAGCTCATTGGTCACTAATTCTAGCCAGTCACTATCACATCTTGAAAATTCTACCTGTATGCTAGTTAAAATATGATAGCTTAGTATATCTAATGTGTTATGTAATGATTTCAAACCAATATAGGAACTAAAACAAAAATAAAAGCTCAGGGACTAAATTGAAAATATGTTTCTATAGATTTTTACTATTTTACCAAATTGTGAATTTTATTAGTAGAATGCAGGGATTGAAAAATCATAAAAAATTCCCCTAATAGAGGCCCTCAAGATCTACAAGATAATTTGAGTTTGGATTCTCAAAAAATAGATATAAAATTGGAAAAGAATTTAGGTGCTTGTCTGTGCGAGCTTTTACCACCCTAAGGCACTATTTAGTACGAGGCATTGAATTTTGATGGATTAGGATTGGAACTGGGATTGATGCTTTAAAAATATGTTTGGTAGGGAGTAATAGTTGGAGGGAATAATTATATTTATCTTATTTAATAAATAGTCACTGATAATAAAAAGACGGAAATACCTATAGGGAGAGATTCTATTTTGACTTTTGGTCGTCTCCTCTACTCCATCGAGACAGTCTCATTGTCTCACCCATCTCGAGCCCTAACCCTCTCCTTCTCCTCCTTTCTTCGCCTTTGGCGAGTTGGCCATCGGCGTGATCTCTGATTCTCCTTCTTAGCTTCGTCCTTCGCCCTCTGCGAGGAAGACGATGGGCGACCAGTCGACGACCACGATGTGGTCGATGCAAGACTCTCGAGCGTGAAGCCTGAAGCGCTATTTTCACCTCTCAATTTTCCCTCTCAATCGACGACGAAGACTCAAAGAGATTGTGGTTTGATTTTCCCCTTTTCGTTTTCCCTCTCGTTTGACTCTGAATGAGTGAGTCTCTCGGCCTTTCCCTCCACTGTGGCTTTGATTCTCTGACACTCTCGTCTCCTCCGGTATTCATTCTTTTACTCTCAGACATTCAGGTATGTTTTCTCAGTCTCATAGGCACTCTGTTTCTCTGTCTCTCTGATCGTCTGATGTTATTTTTGTTACTTTTATTAGTTTTCATTGCATGTTAAAATAAATACCACCTTATTTTGAATGATGTTTATGCTAATTTAACAGATTTCTATTTACTTGTTAACACTTATTATTATTATAAGCCTTCAATGAGCTAAACTATTTGCTCTCAGTGCTTTGTAAGTTGAGAACTCTGTCAAGTGTAAAATGTCAGTGCCTTGCTACATTTTTATGGAATGAAAAAGCCTCCAAAGGCGTGATTCTCGTAACTATATCATGGGTCATTTTTAAACCTCAGTCAAGTTTTATGCACATTTATGCAATATATATGTACACACAGGCACTTATATCTAGTGAGAAGAGTGATCTTATGTGATATAGGTTAAAATAATGGACTTTTAAATAGCAAAATAAATGGCCAAGGCCAATGAAAAAAATCTAAGGAGACATCTATTATGGATTTCCTATCTATGTTATATAGCCTTTGCCACATGTACTTGTAGCATCACCTAGGAATGCCTTTCTATGCATTTTGCCATAGCATGAGGAGAGGAATGGGAGGAAAAGAAACAAACAATGCATTTAGAATCTTGAGGGAGTAAATGAGTAAATCGATTAATTTAGAAGTTAGAACAAAAGATATGATAAAAATTGCATGTGAGTTTGATTTCAGTCCTTTTAGTCAATTATATGTAGTTTCTTGATACTACAAGTTCTATCTTTTTTTTTTCACCTCCCCTCCAATGATGGCTAAGGATCTTCCATAATTCAGATGGCTAAGTTTTGATGGAAAATGTTGTCAAGGTTGTTGAAGAAGACAATGAAAAGTTCCTTAAAAGGCTCAGGAACAGAGTTGATATGTATGTTCTTTTTTGTTTGTTTGTTATGTTTGCAGGATGTTGACGTGGGTGACCGGAGCTGCTCGAAGCCGTTTAAGGATACTTTTGCTGGATTTATGAATAGGCTTGTTGGAGAATTTTCCAAAGTTGGAGCTGGATTCGTATTAAATTTGAAGTCTTCACGCTGAAGAAATTCCTCCCATTAGCTGATATATTGCACTGGAGCTGGTGGTGTTAATATCTAAACTTGTTACCTTGATAAGAGAGAGTATGTTTTAACTAATAAAGTTGTAATCCAATGGATCTACAAGAGCTGTGGTACCCAAAAGTATTGAGGAACTTATACGATCAAGTCGATGTCTATTATCACTTGAAATGTTTATTAAGCAACTGTCAAAAACTGGCTGAGATATGGTTTCTTTATCATACATAGCTTCTATACTTGAAGCTTAATTCAATACCTCTTTAAGCTATACACTAACTGAACTGCTTCAATTTCTTGGTAGTAACACCGAACATTGTGTTTTTGAGCTATGCTAATGCAATCAATTGAGATTGCTTTGAAATTTGAGCTCGTTTGTATATTCAAATAGCATTCATTTGACAAAACCTTCTCTTAACGTAAAAAGTTTTGTAATTTTGGGTGGTAAAGGGAATTTATGCTTTGATTTCATTTTGTCTATTGTTAGAACTCATTATGAGCTTTTTTTTAATGGAAATTTGAATCACTTGAATATAATGTTTGTAGGCTGAGATATGAGTTCAGGAAGTTTGTCACCTTTATTAAGGGTGCTTGTTATCTTGGATTGGATTTAGCCAAATTTGCAGCATAATTATCAGCAAACAAATCACAACCTGATATTGCCCCCAAAGGCATTTAGATGTGATCAGTTCAATCTACATTTTTATTTATCAAGAGGGCACAAGATTCTGTGTTAATCAATATGGAGTCTAGCTAGAGTCAATGATTAACTCATCTTTAAGCATAGGGCTACCTGCAATACATAGATTGTAAAAATTTTGTTTGATCTTGTGTTAATAATCTCCTCCATTTGCATTATAAAATATTGCTCTTGCATTGTAAAATATTGCTCGAGAATCATTTCATAAAAATTACTTCCTCACATCCCGAATATAATGAATAATCAATGAAAGTAAAGTAACATCTCTAATTTAGGAAATTCATAAAAAATGGATAGACAAAAGCAACTAACCAGAAGTTCAATATTAGAGTCTTCTGTGCATGATGAACAAATAATGAAAAAATATCCAATACTGAAATAATAATATCTACTTAGCAATCAATGAAAAATATCTACCATAAAGTTAAATAAATAAATCTTAGAAATTAGATTAATTATGCTATCATCCGGTAAAGTACACGAGCCTTTCCTTCTTCTGGTGTGCTATAAAATGCAATCAACAATTTCTCATCAGACATCAAGTTGATATAAGCTGAATCTCGTTGTTGGTCTGAAAGTCCTTCAACCTGCATAATATCAGTGTAAAGAGAGTCCTTCATGTCATCCAAATGCTTCTCGTGTTCTTCCATACGTTTCTCACGTTCATCTTTGTTCATATACATGGCTAATCTCTCACTTGCCTCTTTGAAGCCTTCAACCAACGTATGAGCAATTTTCTCCATTCCTTGCAGTAGAAAGTCTTCACGATCAGAACTATTTCACTTTCGCTTTTTTGACCCTGCACTTACAGCAGATGGAGTTTGCTCGTCAGGAGTCTGCTCAAATGATGGGTGCTCATTTGGAGTCTGCTCAGGTTGTAAATTGTTTTCATGGGATATATGTATGTCCCCATCATTGTGTTCATCCAAACCAGGTTGATTATTTATCTCTTCAATGGCATCATCATATTGTTCAAACTCCTTGCCTTGTGCACGATCTTTATTAAATATAAGGCTGAACTCCTCATAAAAAGGGAAAGACATATGCTTGAAATTTGCAGCTTTCTTGTGAGCCTGTAAGGACATTACATAAAATTGACATCAGGACTAATTAAATTTGATTAACAATAAACGTTATATATATAGATATAATTAATCATATTTACCTTTATATATTCATCCCAAACTGTCTTAGGAGCTGTCACACATTTTGTTTCAGAGTTCCAACCAAACCCAGATAAGTTGAGAAGGTCAGTCACCACACTATAGTGAGCCTTTAAAATTTTATATCTGGATTGGATATGAGGATGTGCCTAAATTTGGCATCCAGGTATAGTCTCATGAAATTTTTCCTTTAATGTGTTCAAGACACCAGGCCTAAGACTATTTTCACTAATAAGATCACCCTTCTCATGCAATTCTAGCATAAAACGGATTAACAACTCGTCCTTTACACTTGTCCATTTGTGAATATCTGACTTTCCAGATTTTTCTGACATGTTGGTCAACTGTAAGACATGTTAGAACCTAACATAAATTATGCATAAAAGAATAACATATATAGCTTAAATAAAAAAAGGAGCATTTATAGCACAAATAAAAATTGTACAAAATACACATCTCTTTCAACTTATTGTTCTATTAGAAGTAAAAGCAGTAAACATTTCATTAGCAAGATTGTTCCGAAAAGTAGCCCATTGATTATAGCTGTCCATGTTTTGGATTGGAGGGTTGTACATCCTATCCACACCAACTTCCAGGTCATCTACTTCATTTTCAAGTGGATCTACGCCGTCTTGACGAATTAAGTTGTGCAAGAGGCAACAAACAATTATGATTCGGTTGTATGTCTTAATGGGATAAAACGATGGGCTCCTTAGAATAGCCCATCGTAACTTCAAAATGCCAAAACACCTCTCAAGGACATTTCGTGCCGATGAATGTCTCATATTGAAGCATTCTTGTGCATTTTTAGGATATCGCCCTTCTCTCCATTAATTTAAGTGGTATCTTTGTCCTCGATATGGTGCAAGAAATCCCTCACAATTGGCATACCCAGCATCAACCAAGTAATATTGACCTTGTGGAACTCTTAAGCCATTCCTCCTACTAATAGCATCACGAAGAACCCTTCCATCTACTGGAGACCTTTCCTAACCAGGCAACACATATATGAAGTAGCCATCTTGTGAGCAAACACCTAACACATTTGTAGTTATGTCTCCTTTCCTATTTCGGTATCTTGCCTTGTCCAAAGCTAAAACTCTCACTTTAATATGAGTTCCATCCAACGCTCCTAAACAATGCTGTCAAAAAGCAAAAAATATATTACCAATTATCCATATGTTTGTACAATATTTAATGAATATATAACATATATATCTACCTTGAACCATTTCCACCTATCATCATTGGAGTCTTCTGCCACAGGCTTTGCTTTTTTGAATAAAAGATGTCCAACCCTCATCATACTATGTAAAACGGAATTGAAATACCTAATAATAGTTTCTCCAGATCTATTAAAGTTATATTGTATTACTCTATTCTTCACATGATGTGCTAGTATGTGAATAAAAATGGCAACTTGCTCATCTATAAGCATATTCTTACTAGGTTGGAGACCTCCTACATCTGTTAGCATAGAGCATAGCTTATCAAATGTTGACCTATGCATTCTAAGTAAGTTGTAACGTGCTACATCACTGCTACACACTAATCTCTTTAGATAAGATCTCTTTGCAAAAAAGTCCATTTTGTAAGGTAAATGAATGATTTGTCGCCTCTTTAATATGATCATCATACACACATAGATAAAACCAATGTATTGTCTCAGCCATGCTCTGCCACCAGAGTAACAAGCATAGCTGGGCTCTCTTTTCTTCAGATATTGTCATAACTGTCAACAACCATGTAAGAGTTAACAACAAAATATGTCATACCCGTTACACCAGCGAGTTTTGGTTCAGTCATCACAAAAACAGAACCAAATATAACATAAAGCTAGCTTATAAAATGACATTCAGTTAAAGATCGAATCTCGAGTTCAATTTGGTAAGTCATCTTTTTTCTCTAATTCGATTTGCCCAATGCCGATTGATTTTTTGAGGGAGGTTTTAGCAAAATTTTAAATTTTATTCCGCCGTGTTTCTGCCTAAAAACCCAACTTACCGTGATGATTAATGGGTCTATTTGAGAAAATGATGGAAAAATACGTTCATGTAAGTTGAGACAAAACTCTTCTCACAAACTTATCTTATATACCGTAAATCACTTTGAAAAAATCGTTTCTATTACTAATTCAAACAAGGAGTAGAAAACAGAACTGGTCGCTAGCAACAACATCATATGGCTATCAGAATCAAATCAAATGTCTAGAGGGGAAGAATAGCAGCTAATTCAAGAACGTCAATAACCATTAGTATGACTGCTAGCTATGAGATGAATCTTTTTTATTCCCTTTCCTCTATTTTCAAAAGCAAGAGTCTATTTTTCTACTCCTATTAGCTGTGAGGGATAAATCACTAAACTAAAACCCCATGACGACTTTCCTCATTATTTATAGGGTGTTTCAAATTTCAAAATTTGTGTGTGATACGAGAAGATAGTTTGTCATTAGGTGCATCATGGAACACACGTCACCAAACTCAACTCCCACATAGACAAACATCTTAATTAAGAAGTTTTTAGCCCTACGCAGTTGTCGATGTTGTGGACAATACATAAGTACTTGCTCCAGCAGTTGGTAATTTGTATAATTGGTTGACATTGACTCTGTATTCCTGTTATAACTAATGGTAATGAGTAAACTAAATGAGACTCATCTCATCATCCATCAGAAAGACAAAGCCCAAACCTATTAACTGCATTGCTTGGCAGTAAACTGAACTATAAGGACAGATATTTGTTACCAACAGCCTAAACAAGATTTAGGCCTCATTGCAAGTATCATCTGAAACTCCTATGGATACCAAAACAAATGGTTTTATAATGAGGATAAGCCCCTAGTTAGAATTAAAAATTCAAGTAAGAAAAGAAAACCTATTGACTTAGCAACAAGAATGTATATCCTTTAACAGACAAAGATCACAAGTTGAATAACATAAACACACCATAACAAGGGAAGATGGGATTCGAAACTCACTATTTTAGAAACAATAATAAATGATGACAATTTTAGATAGAAGACTTGATCATAGCACAATGAAAGAAGAAAATAAAATAGGAGTCACAATACCTCAAATCGGCGATTTTTCTTTAGGAAAAAAATCTGGGAAAGGTGATCGGTGGTGAGGCCGACTGAGTGAGTGATGGTGAGTTCGATGGAGAGAAAGGGGAAAGTTGATCAGTGGTGAGGCGACGGTGTGAGCGGGGTTGAGGGCGACAGAGATAAAGGGGAAAGGTGAAGGTGATCGGTTGTGGTCGACGGAGTGAGCGGCGGTGAAGGGCGACGATGCAGAAGGAGCTGTCGATAGTGAAGGGAGGAAAAAAGGAGGAGGAGGGAGTGATTAGGTGAGAGGGTATCTAGGTTAAACTCAGGGTTATTTTTGTCTCAAAATATTTTAATTAGGGATATTTTTGTCTTCATAATTTTGTAATCTTGGGATTTAAAACACAATACCAAAGGGCAGGTGGCTTTGCAGCAATCCCATATTCGTGGTAATCATAATCCCTGATTACCTATAATCCCTCATACCAAACGATGTATTTTTACTCAATCCCTCATCCAATCCCTCTCCCTACTCTCAAATACCACGTACCAAACAAGGCCTAAGGTGATAGTAAAAGTTAAGTTGGAAATAGGGAACATGATTAGTCCACCTATGATTAAGAGATTAGGAGAAAACCCAACAATTACCGGTTGTACTTAGTCATCAGACATAGTGACTTGTTAAAATCATTGAAGTTACCAGAAAGATCAAGTCTTACTCTGTTTACCCTGCTTACTCAGTTAAATAAAATAAAACTTTTGAAATGCATAGGGCTGAGGTGTCAGTCCATAGTATTAGATATGAATAGTTTTGATGATGTCAAATATAGATGTCAAGTATTAAGAGCAAAAAGTTTGTATGATATACTTATTCTCTACATTGACTAACTACTATATTTAATGTTGTATATCTTGTAGATTAGTCATAAACCCGATGGTGGGTTGATATTATAATGCCTCATATTGTGGAGAATGATCATCAAGAAGAAAATCAAGAGACAAGGGATTGAAGAAAGAAGGCATTGCAAGAACTAATGGGAATATCAAGCAAAGATTGAAGAAGATTGAAGATATTCAAGAAGACATCTAATTGGGCTATGAAGAATGATTATCAATTCAATAAGATATCTAGTTGGGTGATGAAGAATGATCATCAAGAAGAAAAACAAGAAGAAAGAGATTGAAGAAGGAAGAACTTGCAAGATCACATGAGAATATCAAGATCCAAGCTATTAGAAGTGATATCGGAGGTTTCTTTGACCATATGGAGGTTGGAATGGGTCAATACGAAGTTAAAATGATGTATACAGAAGTTATGGTACCTCTAGGGATGATCACTCGAGTAAACACTCGAGTAATATGGCACTGCCACATTTTGGAGGTGATTACTTGAGTGGCTACTCAAGTAATCTGCAGAGTTACTTGAAGATCACTCGAGTAACTACTCGAGTGATGGCACTCTATTTTTCGTGCGTCAGGATAGAGATTCAGTATTTTGGATATATCTCTCTAACCACACATCGGATTGATATGAAACTAGTGGAATATGAAATGAGACTCCCAACACCAACTATGGATACCAAGATCACATTCAAAAGAGTTCAAATGAGAGAGATATGATCTGTTGAAGTTGACACATTCATCAGCGTCTTTTACCAGAACAAGGTTTGGTATTTTGGACATAACGCTCAAAAGACATATCGGATTGAGATGAAACTGGTGCCATATGAGAGTAGACTTAAATAGATTTCCATGGACATATAAGTTTATATATTTAAAGTTATACACTAAGAGCTATGCCTTCTGGAAATTGATGCTTGTGATTTTAGACTTTGTCTAAATGCAGAAGATATTCTTTGGATAATAACTTTCTGTATAAAATGAGTTTAGAGGTGATTCTTGTTGCATTGGAATATAGATGATGAGGGCTTTCCGATGATATATAATTTGCCATGTTTTAAATCAAAATCAAGAATTCACTTGAAGGGCTTACTCGAGTAATCTGCCGGATTATTTGAAAGCCACTCAAGGGACCACTCGAGTAAGGTGTGAAGAAAAATGAAGGCCACTCGAGTAACCACTCGAGTAATCAGGTATTTCCAAGATTTGAATGATATCACTCGAGGGACCACTCGAGTAATCTGTAAAGTTATTTAAGAGCTTACTCGAGGGATCACTCGAATAACCAAAGAAGAAATCTTCCAGTAGCTCTCAGCCAAGAAATGACTCACATCACTCGAGGAACTACTCGAGTAACCAGATATGAAAAAGTAACATTACTCAAGGGATCACTCAAGTAATGAAGTAGGAAATGCTCTCAGACAGATTTTAAACGGGATTACTCGAGGGCTCACTCAAGTAATGACCAAGGCTTACTCAAGTGACCACTCGAGTAATGCTTCCCAGAAATACTAGCAACATTCTGAAGCTTTCGAAAACTAAAGAAGAAATCTTCCAGTAGCTCTCGGCCAAGAAATGACTCACATCACTCGAGGGACTACTCGAGTAACCAGATATGAAAAAGTAATATTACTAGAGGGATCATTCGAGTAATGAAGTAGGAAATGCTCTTGGACAGATTTTGAACGGGATAACTCGAGGGCTCACTCGAGTAATGACCAAGGCTTACTCGAGTGACCACTTGAGTAATGCTTCCCAGAAATACTAGCAATATTCTGAAGCTTTCGAAAATCATGGGATTAATTATGAAACTCACTCTTCTTGCTTCCAATCATTCTTACACCTCATTGTATTAGTGTTTAATGTATTTCTCCAGGAATGCAATGAAGAGATGATGTGAAGAGAGAAAAAATGACTTTACGGAAGCGGAGCGTCAACGTTCACAACGGCTAGTTTTCAAAATTGAAGAATAGTCAAACGAAGCTATGCCACTCTAATGGAGAGGTTGAAATGCTTCCAACGGCTATCTCAACTCATTTATAAATATGGGAACATTCAACGAAGAGCAACACCAACGAGAACACTACAAGATCATGGATCATCTACTCCAATCCAACTTCTCTTTGTTCTTATCTATTTTCTATATCATGTATATTTAAGAGAGAGTTTTTGTATTATACTTCAGTGTTCATCATATCCACTCTGTGAGAGAGTTTGTAAATACTTTCAATTGTATTTCTGAATTGATCTCAAGGTAGAGGGACATTGAGTGGGTTGATTTCCTTACGGGCAAGTGTAGAGAGAATTGCCAGTAAGACTTTCTGCTCGTAAGACTTATAAGGTGCAAGCAGTAGAGCACATTACTGCTCTAAGACTTACAGAGGTGTAAGCAGGAGAGAACGTTGCTGCTCGTAAGACTTGCTGTAAGGGGGAGTATCTTGGTGAGAACTTTGTAAAGGCTTTTCTTGTGCCTGTATTAAACAAGAAAATAGTGGATTTGAAAATCTAAGGAGGAGCCTGGGGACTGGACGTAGGCCATCACAGATTGGACCGAACCAGGATAAATCACAGTTTGCATACTCTCTTCCTTAAACTCTTATATTTCCAGCATATATTAATTGTTGATTTATGATTCATTATTTTCATATTTATTGCTTCATCTAAGATACAAAAAGATTTTCAAAGTTCTTAAGATTTTTATCTTACACCCAATTCACCCCCTTCTTGGGTGCCAGCCAGTTCTAACACACAGAAGGTGTGGCAATTGAACTATGAGGTGTCACAATGAGGTTCACTGGTGGCATTTCACACAATATGGTGTCAAGCAAAGAGGCATCGTGTAATTTATGAGTGACACGTAGTAGGATGAGTTGTCAGATGATATTCTCTCTGCATGACATATGTTAGAGGTATTCATTAAAGTCTTCCGTTGTAACTTGTAAAATATCTTATGTTATGATTATTGTGATGTAATTGAGAAAAAGCATGATTTATTCTAACATGAGGTATTAGAACCAGGTTCTCTGATTCTCTGCCTACCTTTCTTTGATCGGGGACGATTTGACTATGGAATTTAATGAGTCTACCGTAATAATTTTTATATGGGTTCCATATGTTGGATCAGAGATCATAGTTTATCTGATTTTAATGTTAAAATTGCTTATTTTCCCTTTTGGATTAACGGGATGTGAGGACATTGTTTTGTCCAATGAGATCATCACTGCCTTCACTATTTTCTGAGGGATTCAATTTATGCTTTATGATATATTTTTCATATATATGGAATTTCGCTCATTGGCTATCACTGTATTCATGTTTCATCGATACTTTTGAGAATATCGAATTAATAAATTTGGGAATTAGAAATTTTGCTTCTCAATTCTGGGTTTGGTGGTTTTTGAAATAGTTGTGAATATATGATTCCAATTTTGATTCTTGTTTGATCTTTTAATCCGTTTTCTCAAAATTGGTTTTGGATTGTGGCTTTTGTTTTGCATTCAGAGAGTACATTAATTTTCAATCTCTTTGAATTTTATCTACGATCTCACATGCTTTCGGTTGATTCATGATTCTGTGGTTTTTGGAATATTGTCATTATTGTTTCGATTGTCACCGTCGTCGGAATCTCCATTTCTGCCTTTTCAAATATGGGAATATTTTGATTCATAAATTGTGTTTAAGCATTGATTCATTACACATATCTTGTTTTAATCATGTTTCTGGATAAATTTATGTGAGATTTGTAGAAGAAAATGTCGCTTTTAGACTCTCCGATCGCCTGACATCGCTGGTCGTGGTAGCTCCAACTGGGTCATGTCAGGTTTGGCGGGTCAGGTAGGGTTACAGGGAATGGGTGGGGAAGGTGACCCAAAATGATGGCATTTTGACTTGTTCAAAATGTTGTCGTTTCGAGTCATTCTGAAGAGCTCCCTCCCACGTGCAGAACGGCGTCGTCTCGGCTTTTAGTGAAACGATGCGTTTCACTTATTTGGAAGAAGGCTGAGCGTTTTGGGCTGAAAGAAAATCCTCTGGGTCGATGTTATTGAGCTAATTGGGCTGAGTTCAAACACTCTAAGCCGATGCGTTTTGGACTATAAATTTTTTTTTCTACCTATTGCTAAATGATGTGCTGTTGGGCTTCTGTATTTTTTTTGGCGATTAAAGGATAACGTGAATTGGGCCGAATCAGGGATTCTGGGCCAAAACAAAAGAAAAATCATTTTTTTAATTGCACAGTGACGGTTTTTTGGTTAAATTCTGGGCCCTGTTATGTTTTTTGTTCTTCTGAGCTATGGACTTTAAGATTTCCATAAATAACTATGGGGCTTGTTACACTTTTTACTTCACTATTTAATTAAATGAATTTCTGTTTTATGTATTTTTTCTTATTAATGACATTAAATTGTTGAAATTAGTGACAGTGATTAATTTTGGCATTTTCACATACTGGAAAATTTGTAAAATTGTTTTCATGAGTTAATTAATTGTCTAACATTTTGAAAATAGCTTTAGACAATTATTTAACAATTGAAAGAATTTTGCAAAAATGAAATTTGAGTTGAAAGATGCCAAAATTAATTCTCTAAACAATTTTGAATACATAAAACAGTGGGAGGGATTTAATTAATTATTTAATAAATTTATTAAATTAATTAATCTCTCCATTATGATGTGCCCATTTTGATTTAAATGTACTTAAATGATATTTGTGACTAGCATGCTACTTTTCCAAGGAATAGCCACAATATCCTTTCGTTTTGCATGCAACATAATCACATATGGAACTTATAAAATATCTTATTGTAATTAAATATATAGTTATAATTGATCTTTACCCACAGGTAGACAATTATGATTATATATTTAATTAGGGTGGGATAGTTTGGTCTTATATTTTCTAAGTTGCCCACAGGTATTAGGAAATGTAAATGATACACTCTAGGCCCACAGGTAGAATTTGAGATAAATGAATGCAATGTTAGGTTCTTTGCCTACAGGTAGAATTTAGTGATACGCATTTATATATATTACATGTTTCTATTGGTGCATAACATGCATTCAAAAGGCATAGAATTCGTGATTGTCTCAAATATTTATCTCGTGAGCTAACTTAATTTAAATTGCAGCACCTACTACTTTCCCTAATCTTTTTGCTAATCCTATTGGCAAAATTGTGCTGGATGGCACTAATTACCCTGAGTAGAGAGAGGACATAACTTTACAGATTGATATGTTGCACATGCACTTTGTAATGGAGAAACCTAGACCTCCCAAACCAACTGACAAGTCAACTAAAGATGAAATTGACTATCAGGTGCATTGGGAGCACTACAACCGCATGTGCTTGTCATATATCAAGACTAGGATCCAAAGAAGTATTAGGGGAGCAATTCCCAAATGTGAAATTGCTAAGGAGTTCCTGGAAGCTGTTGATAAATAGTTTAAGCCAACTGACAAGCAGATGGGTGGTTCCATCATGTTAGACCTGTGCGCCATGAAGCTGACAGGTACTAATGGAGTCAGACAACATATCATGAGGATGAGAGACTTGTCTTCTCAGCTGAGAGCCTTTGACATAGAACCAACAAAGAGGTTCCTAGTACATCTGGTATTGAACTCCCTTCCTTCTCATTATGATGCCTTCAAAGTCTCCTATAACACACATAGGGAAAAATGGACAATTGATGAACTGCTGTCCATGTGTGTTTAGGAGGAAACCAGGCTTCAAATTAGTAGTAAGGACGGACCTAGGGCAGCTCATTTGGCTAAAAGTTTCAACAAGAATGGGGCCAGGGGCAACAAGGACAAGCAGAAAAAGAAGTAAAAGATTCCTGCTGTGCCATCCGTTAAGAAAGTTGAAGCTATTTGCTTCTTCTACAAGAAGAAAGGGCACATGAAGGATGAGTGCTTGAAGAGGAAGGCATGGTTGGAGTGTAAAGGTATGTATTTTTCAAGTTTAGCTTTAGAAGCTCATCATATTAATATTATTAATGATACTTGGTGGATCGATACGGGTGTAATGATCCATATTTCTACTACCAAGTAGGGGTTTCTAAACACCAGGCCTCTACTTGCCAATGAAGCTCGAGTCCTTTTAGGAAGTGGGAAAGGAGATCCAGTCAAAGCAATTGGAACTTTTAAAATCGTTTTCCCAAATAAAACTGTATTGGGTCTTTTAAATTGTTTTTACATTCCTATTCATATGAGAAATTTGATTTCTATGTCAAAACTTATTCCTTTGAATTATAGTATTTATTTGCAAAAAGACTTGATGTATTTTAGTAAAGACTATTTTCCAATTGCAAGGGTTATTATGATTAATGGTTTGTTTAAAATAATCTTTGAACCGCCCAAATTTTTTTTGTTACATATGGTATTAGGCAAAGTATCATTGATGAGAATTCTATTAGCTTGTGGCATAGGAGATTAGGACATATCTCCGTTGATAGGATCAAAAGGTTAACTAAAGATGGAATCCTTCCATCTTTAGACTATTCAGAATTTGATACCTGTGTGGACTGCATAAAGGGAAAGCAGACCAATAATAAGTCACAAAAGGGAGCTAAGAGAAGTTCCGACTTGAAATTATACATACCAATATTTGTTGTCCTGACTTATCCACAAATAGTAAAAAATACTTTATCACTTTCATTAATGATTACTCATGATATACGTATATCTACTTGCTTGATGATAAAAGTGAGGCACTAGATGCCTTTAAGGAATATAAAGCTGAAGTAGAAAAACAAGTTGGGAAACCAATAAAGATCGTGAGATCTAATAGAGGTGGTGAGTACTACAGTAGGTACACTAGTGAAAGACAAGCGCCAGGTCCTTTTGCTGATTTTCTTCGGGAGCATGGTATAGTTGCACAATATACCATATTTGGCTTACCGGATATGAATGGTGTAGCAAAAAGAAGAAATAGGACCTTGCTGAACATGGTTAGGAGCATGATGAGTAGCTCTAAACTTCTAACATCCTTGTGGAAGGAGGCATTCAAGACAGCTGTGTACTTATTAAACAGGGTTCCAACAAAGGCAGTGCCAAAAACACCCTTTGAAATCTAGAAAGAATGGAAGCCTTGTTTAAGACACCTTAGGGTATGGGGCTATCCTGCAGAAGTAAGAATGTACAATCCACAAAAAAAGAAAATAGATCCTAAAACCATTAGAGCTAACTTTATAGGCTATCTATCTATGACTAAGGGTTATAGGTTCTATTGTCCTCCACTTTCTGCACGTTTTATAGAATCTAGGAATGCTGTCTTTCTTGAGAATGACATGATTAGTGGGAGTGATCAAACAAACAACGATCATATGGAAGTAACCCTTGATTTACATCGTGAAGAATTTGTTCAGATTTATCTACCTCCCACATATGGAGAATTAAGACAAGTTGTGGTGGAGGATGTCCCGAATGAACAATCTGAACCAACCCAGAAGGTTGAATTAAGAAGATTAACTAGAGAAAGAAGGCCAGCATTACCTAGTAACTACGTGGTGTACTCTATTCAGACTGACTACGATATTAGCATTGAAAATGATCCATTAACATTTACTTAACCTGTTAAGAGTGAGAACTCAAAGTTGTGGCATGATGCTATGACTGAAGAAATGAATTCTATGGCAAACAATGATGTATGGGATCTTGTGGAGTTACCAAGTGAGTCTAAAGCCATTAGCTATAAATGGGTTTACAAAACCAAAAGGGACTCACAAGGTAACATTAATCAATACAAGGCTAGGTTGGTTGCCAAGGGCTTCACACAAGTGGAAGGGGTCGACTATAGGGAAACCTTTTCTCCTGTATCAATGAAAGACTCTTTCCGTATAATCATGGCATTGGTTGCACATTTTGATCTAGAGGTGCCCCAAATGGATGTTAAGACTGCATTCCTTAATGGAGTTCTTGAGGAAGAAGTCTACATGAAACAACATGAGGGATTTGTTGTAAGGGATAAGGAACATCTGGTATGTAAGTTGAAGAAATCGATCTCTGGCTTTACGCAAGCCTCACAACAATGGTATTTGAAGTTCCATGAGGTAATTACATCATTTGATTTTGATGAGAACATCATGGATGACTGCATATACCACAAGGTTAGTGGGAGCAAGATCATATTTCTAGTTTTGTATGTCGATGACATACTATTTGCGACCAGTGATCTAGAACTATTACATGAAGTGAAACAATTTTTGTACAAGAACTTTGATATGAAGGATGTGGGTGAGGCATCTTATGTCATTGGCATCAAGATTTATAAGGATAGAGCTCAAGGCATTTTAGGCTTGTCTCAACAAACCTATATAAATAAAGTTCTTGAATGATTTAGGATGCAAAACTGTTCAGCTAATGTAGCTTCTCTTGAGAAAGGGGATAAGTTTAGTCTAGGTCAATGTCCTAAAAATGAGCTTGAAAGAAAGCACATAGAAAGGGTCCTATATGCATCAACAGTGGGAAGCTTGATGTATGCACAGGTCTGCACAAGACCTGATATAGCTTTTGCTGTTGACATGTTGGGAAGGTACCAAAGCAATCCATTGGAAGCACATTGGACAGCTGCAAAGAAAGTGTTTAGGTATCTACAAGGTACTAAGCACTACATGCTCACATACAGAAGAATAGATGACTTAGAAGTGGTTGGTTTCTCAGACTTTGATCTAGGAGGAAGTTTATGTTAGATCAAGCGTTTCACCCAAGAGGGGGGGTGAATTGGGTGATACTGGAATTTCTTTCGAAAATATAAAACTTTGACAAAAGAATTAAAATAGTAATGAGTAAGGAGAAATATCACCGAAGTATACACCGGGAGTTATACTGGTTCGGTCACAACCACTTTGACCTACGTCCAGTCCTCAGAGCTTCTCTGAGAGTTTCACTATAACTTCCAAGATTCAGTGGGTTCTTGGCACCTCAGTACAAGCAAGTTCCTTACACCTGGACACTCGCTCCCCCTTACAGGTTGTAATCCAATCCCAACTCAAGGTTCCACAACCTTAAGTTATCTCAATAACAAATATTGAGTTTGAATGAAATATCTCTCTCAAAGAGTAAATGATAATCACTGAAGCATATGAATACAATTTCAACGTGAAAACAGAGCAATGAACTTAATGATACGTTCGTATGGTTGCTTAGTTGTTCTTCTCTGTTTGAAGATTCCCATATATATAGATATGTTGGTGATGACCGTTGGAACACTTCCTTTCATCCGTTGGTGAGTGCGCAGCCACTATTGACTTTTCAAGTTTTTGAAAAATATCCGTTGGCGGTGGTTGGCATTTGAACGTTTGATTTGACTTTCATCTCTTGATATCATTTCTTCATTGTTTCTCTGTAAATATACTAAGAATGCTAATACAATGAAAGGTTAATCATATAGGAAACAATATAATGAAGATTTGAATGATTTCTAAATTTCTGAGTATGCTTACTCGAGTAGCTCCTCGAGTAACCCTTGAAGTTTACTCGAGTAGCTCCTCGAGTAACATCGTGAAATCATTGTTTATTTGAAATTCCATGAAGATAAACATGATTACTCGGGTAGTGCATGGAATAAACTAAATTTCAAACCTTTGGGAATAGTTATTTACTCGGGTAGCTACTCCAGTAATGCTTCTGCAACTTCATAGATTACTGGGGTAACACCTCGAGTAATCCTTTGAAAAACTTTTGATTACTCGATGCTCTACTCCAGTAATATTGGCAGGATTTCAAAGCCGAGAGCAATTACCTCATTACTCGAGTAGGGACTCGGGTAATGCATTCATTTTTGCATAGGTTACTCGGGTAGCTCCTCGAGTAACTGAGACTTTTGAATGTGATTTACTCTGGTAATGACTTGAAGTTTATATTGAAAACATTTGCATATACTGGGGTACATACTCGAGGAATCCACTTAAAATAAACCATGAAAAAACTTGTCTAATGGAGTAAGTACTCGAGGAAGATGGAAAAGAAAGATCAAGTTAATCGGGTACTAACCTCAAGTTTTCACTCACCTTAATGTATTACTCGAGTAGCTCCTCGAGTAACATTGGCAGTGGTACAAAGTGCCGAGAGCTTCACATTTTCAAATACACGGTTACTCGAGTAGCGCCTCGAGTATCATGGGGAAAACTTGAAGTCAACTGGAAGTTTTCACAGGGTTACTCGAGTAGCGCCTCGAGTAACATTAGCAGTGGTACAAACTGCCGAGAAGTCCATATTTTCTGAAACAAAGATACTCGAGTAGCTCCTCGAGTATCATTGGGAAAACTTGAAGGCAACTGCAAGTTTTCACATGGTTACTCGAGTAGCTCCTCGAGTAACATTAGCAGGCCGAGAGCAACCTTAAAATTTTACCTGGTTACTCGAGTAGCTCCTCGAGTAATGGTGGCAGGTAACTGGAAGTTCTGCTTGGTTACTTCAAGTTTTGGCTCATTACTCGAGTAGCGCCTCGAGTAATGCCTTAGAAAATGCACTTCTGATCAGGTTCCTCAGCATTTTCTCTTGGCCAATCTTCACTACTTCCATGCTTACCTCAAGTAAAGCTTATTCCTGTCATTGCTTAGTTCAAGCTTGATTATTAAACATTTCCTTTTCAAACCATTCTTTTGTTATCATCAAAACATGAGATCTAACAGTTTAGACACAAACAAGTCTACTACTGGTTACATCTTCCTATTAGTAGATAGAGCTATATCATGGAAAAGTACAAAACAAACACTTATAGCTCCCTCTACTTGTGATGCTGAGTACATAGCATGTTTTGAGGCAAGTTCATAAGAAATCTGGATAAGGAATTTCATTATTGGTCTTAAGATTGTGGACTTAATCTCTAGGACAATCAGGATGTATTGTGATAACACAGCCATAGTAGCCATTGTAAATAACAAAAGGAGTGGAAGTCAAAGTCAGTGGGTCGAACTGAAATTCCTAAGTTTAAAAGAGAGAATTGCAAATGGTGAAATTTTGGTTGATCATATCAATACAAAGGACATGCTAGCTGATCCTTTGACTAAAGGAATGAAACCGAATGTGTTTGTGTTACACATCCCTCAAATGGGGGTTAAACCTTCATTCATATAGAAGAGGTATACAATGAAATTAATTTTATGGTTTATTATCTCTATCGTTATCTGTATACATTCTGTTGATGAGAATAATAAACACTAAGTTTGGAATCGAATAAACATTGATATTTATTCATAAGGTTATACCCATTAAGTAAGGGTGTTGCATGTAATACATGGAAGATAATACTCGACCCAAGAGGACTTATCGCCATGATTCTTGCATCATAGCCTTAATTTAATCTGAAAAGGGTGACTGACATTTAGATATGCGCCAAGTGGGAGAATGTGAGATATTTTAATTATTATAATATAATTATTACTTATTAATTAGGTTATTAATTAAATTATCTAGAGTGTGGCCTTTTAGTTAGATCTAGGCCCAACTACAAGATTAGGGTAACAAGTGGAGAAGCTATTTATGTATCTTTCTGATGATGAAAAATACAATTAGGTTTTCAGCCGTCTAAATTGAGCGTACGAGTGAAAACCCTAGCTGCTCTTTGAGGTTCTCTGACTAGCGACAGTTCTCACACCAGTTGCCATCACTGTGCCCTGCAGTCAGTCAGAAGAGTAACCTGTCAGCTTTTCTTCTGACTCATTCTGTTTTGCAGTATCAATTCTCGGTGTTCGTGAACTCTTTTTGATCAAAGATAAGCTATGGCAAGAGGTATTCATTAAAGTCTTTCGCTATGACTTGTATAATATCTTATGCTATGATTATTGTGATGTAACTGAGAAAAAACATTATTTATTCTAACAGTTGAATCCAAAATGGACTGTAATTAAAATCTACCTAACTAAACATCGTGTCTTCTCCCCAACACTGGATATTCAGCAATAATCCATTGATCGACCAAAGCCTTCCATGCAAAATTCTCAAATAACATGCTCTGTGTCGAAATTCAAATACAAATGCCTTTTGATCAATTTACGCAATCTCTAGATCCTCATGTTTTTTCTATATTCCACCCTTTCCTTATCATTTGAATCACCGTCGGTGTACTTAGATTCTTGTCTGGCACAATTTTCCCCATCAGAGCTCCTCCACCAAGCTTCTTATCTTCTTGTTTCCTCTATACTAGGTCCACCTTTAATTCCGCTGGCTTCCTCTCTATATTATCAACTCCACCTCGACTACTATTTGCCATCTCTTAAATCCACTCTTGTTCACCTCTGAAATTGAAATCTCACTTGATTCCATTTTATGATAAGTAAAAGACAAACCACTCTTATTTCTCCACTGTAGTAGGCGACAGATCACACTCTCTCTCCTCCCTCACCACCATATTAGAACAACAAAGCAAGAAGGCGCCAAAAAACCCAACAAAGAAACCACCTATCTACCTCTCACGTGGAGAGAGAAAAGATCTCACAAGGGAGAGAGAGAAAAAACTAATCATATTTATATGTCAATTTTAACAATTTATGTTTACACGTAGAACTTCCACATTTATAAGTTTAGTTGCATCACTGATAAGTCAAACTTGTAAAAAAGTTGATTTCCTTGAGACCTGTTAGTGTTTAATTTTTTTTCACTTGAGACCCATGTGTAATTTCTCTTTAAAAAAAAAATCCAAGTTTTTGAAAGAAAATACTATGAAAGAATTAGGAAAAAATATTTAGGGAAAATTGGGGGAAAAGTTACCCATTAGAAATTTTATTGGTGAGAAAGACATTGAAAAAGTTTTATACACAAAAGAGTAGAAGTAATTTGTAAATTTTGTATGCACACATATTATCACTCACATGTACTCTAATTTAGGTCTTTCTAATAAACTTTTCAATGGAAAATTCCCCCCAGGTCTATCAAATATCTAGTTGGTATGGTAAGTTTTGGTATTATCGAGAACTATGGGTGTGTGTGTGTATTTACCAAGTTATCTAGCATATATCTTGTTTTCGCCTTACCGTTTAGCCCAAGGCCACATTGATTATAAATAATCAAAATTTCTTTAAAAATCAGACCTCTAATTATTTTAAGAGTAAAATACGCTAGTCACCCTCATATTTTGCTTTAATTACAAAAATATCTCTTCTATTTTAAAAACATACGCTTAAGTCCAACCCATTAACTCCGTTGAGAATATTCAAAAAAGATTATAAAAATATATTTTTAATTAAAATTTACATAAAAATAAAATTTATTTACCAATTTACTCTTAATTAGAATCCCAAATTTTTCTTAATAGTTTGTAAATATAAAAAACTTTTGAAAATTTGAGTAAATTTTTTAAATTATTGTAGAAAAATATATGACGTTATAAATTTAAATGACTTATACAATCTCTCAAACCTATATTTTTTATTATATTTCATAGAAAAAAAAATATGTGCTTGATATATATTTTTAGCCATTTAAGAAACTAAAAATAAATAAACTTTAATAAATATGATGAAAAATTAAAATTATTGTAACGCCCCAAATTTTATTCACCAATATGCTTTGTAATTACTTGTGGCATTTAATGAAATGGAATGGTGAATATTGACTTACCTTGAATAGCCTCTGACTATAAATTCTGCATCATAGGAATTAAACACTGAAAATTGGAATATGAACAATTCTACCAGTGTAATTTCCGGCAAGGCATCGAGATTGTCATGTGATTTTTCATGAACAAATGGTGTTCAAAAAATGTGAAATTTTCTAGAATGAAAGTAGACACTCTAAGCTTTAATTTCATAGGTTATATAGATCATTTTGAGTTGTATACAAAGAGTTATGAATTTTTGAAATTTACCCGGTGAAACTGGATACTTTCTGGAACAATGTCGAAAGATTGAAATTCTGGGAATTTTCAGCTTTCAGTTGGTTAAAGGCTATATTTTTCCTTACAATTAGACTTAATAAGGGTTAAGTAGCCTTTGGAAGCACCTTAATTGAATGTCTACAAAAAAGATATAAATTTTTAAAATTGGATGAAAATGCTGCCAATTTTGGGCGAAAATCACAAAATATATGGGCAAAATGGTAATTTCCCATATTAAGCCAAAGACACTCATTTTCTTCAGTACACACACTCATTTTCCTCCAAATGGGCTGGAAATGAGGGGGAAAATGTTTCTTTGATATTTATGATCATAGTTTGGATAAAGGTTGAAAAGTAAAAAAGGTGGAATTTCTATAAAATAATATATCTTGTACAATTAGTTGGGAAATAGAGGAAACTAAATTGGGTTATGAAGGACCCTATATGGTGTCTAGTTGGTCTAAGGAGGAGGGAAGGAAATTAGTTCAATTGTAATTGAAGGCTTATAACATACTTAGAAGGAGATAAGGACAAGTATACACTTATGTCATAAATCCCTTATTAAAGAAAGATGAGGGAGATATTTTAAAGCCCTTGGGCATCTTTTTCCCTTCTCATTTCATGCCTAAGTTGTTGATCTTCATGGAAATCATGTGTAGCCAAGCAAAATCTCAAGGTTGAGGAGAGAGAGTGAGATGTCTAGAGAGAGAAAGTTGGAGGATTAAGAGTTAACCTCAAGAACTTCAATTCTCTTGGTATATTGTTGATGTTGTGGTGGTTTTTATCATGATTTGTGGATTGTTAGTTGATTTTGTAAATTTGGAAAGTGGAAACCCTAAGGGTTATGCTGTCCAGATTTCCTCAAATCATGTCCAATAAATGTTTAAATGGTTTGATAAGTGGTTAGGAGTGGAAATGAGCAACCTTTAGTTGCTAAAACTCAAAAATCACATTTTCCCTTTTCATGTCTGTATGTTTTGGATAGTAGTAGTCAGGGGGTTAGGACTAGAATTTCATTAATCTGATGGTTTCATTATGTTCAGGAGGGAAATTGTGTAGGGTTGATGTTGATCACTTTGTGAGAAAATCCCTAGAAAGTGAAATTATGAAAATACCCCTAAAACTTTAAGCAGGGGCTGTCAAGGGAAAAAATATCATTTGAAAGTGATTTTGTGAAAACTGAGGTAAAAATGGATTCTACATGCAAAACTATGTAGGAATAGCTTGGGTCAAAATTTCGGAAAAAGTACAGTTGGACAGGGTAAAAAAGGGCTTAGATTGGGTCCCTAGGGCATTTTGGTAATTTTACATTTTTAGACTAATATAATCAATAAAAGTAATTTGAAAGAGTTTAAAGTGATACATGAATGGGTATCAACTTAATTCTTGTACATTTGAAATTTTAAGACTGAATTGATAGCCTAAGCCGTTAGAACAAAATTCAAGGAACGATTTACGAACAAAAAGGGGGTTTAAGGTAGTAACTCTATTTTTCATACATTATAACAAAGTTTATATATTTGTGTATGCCATCTTTCGCGATATAATTAATGAACATGGTTTTCTGTGATATAATGAATGAACGTGGTTTTGCCGTGGAGGGCAATTTGTGCGTGGAGGCATACTTACCTAGTTGTTGAGCAAGAACCCAACCGAGGTTTACGGATAGTGCGGGATTGAGCCCCTAACTCATGTATACATGCTGTGATATTGTTGTTAATTTATTGCATAACAGGGAGCATGTCATATTTAATTTTCACATTTTATATGATTGATTGTATGTTACTATTGAGATTCTTTTGAATCTCACCCTTTTTCAAAATTAAAAATTTTCAACAAAAGCTAGCAGCTCGAGGGGCAAAACGATAAATACCAGCGTCTGAGGTGTCTGGGGCAAGAATATGGAGTTGTTGGTTATTATTAGTTTATTTTGGATATTTTTGGACAAAATTGTATATATATTATCCAACTCGGAGGAGAAAACCTATAATGTAATCAAGTACCTTGTATCAATATATTAGTATATTTGCGTTATTCCTATATTGCTCACCAAACTGCGCTCAAGTACTCTAAAAATGCGGAAATAAGAAGTAGGGCGCTACAATTATAAATTTTATAATCTCAAAATTAATAAATTTTTAACATATTAGAAAGTTAGAAAATCTATTAGAATAAATTTTTGGTTGCATACAATTTTCTTAGCCCATATATATATAGTACATGTAAGTTTAAATAATTATAATGTTAAAGAGGGACATTTTGGTCAAAAAATTTTCAAAAGTCAAATTTAACAATCAACTAACGGTTTAAGTGGATGGAAATAGAATATTAAAATATAAGGGAGATTTGTGTGACATACATTTTAATTTTAAAGAAGGTCTATATAAGTTTTCAAAATAGAGGGGATGCTTGTGTAATTAAAGCAAAATAGAGAGGTGGTTAGAGTATTTACTCTAATCTAAAAAAGGACAAAGGTGCAAAAATACCTATCTACATATCCTGAATTTGCGTATGGCACCATATACAATCATTGAGTTCAAAAATACCTATGATCATTAAAAAAGGGACAAAAATGCCAGCTCTATTAATAAAAGCAAACATCCATTAATTTATGGTTTTGTGGGCCCACTTTAACAATTTTTAAATAATCATTTTAAGGGTGAAGATGCAAAATACTTATCTACATATCCTGCATGTGCGTCTGGTCCCATATACAATCTTAGGTGCAAAAATACCTATGATCATTAAAAAAAGGACAAAATGCCAGCTCCATTAATGAAGGTAGACCTAACATTTTTATCCCTTTTTGTTAAAGATCATAGATATTTTTGCACCCAAGAATTGTATATGGTGTCAGACGCACATACGGGATATGTAGATTGGTATTTTTGCACTTTCACCATAGGCTTTTGAGTTTATAGTATTTGTTTTTGGTTACCAAATACAAATAGTTAGAATGTATCAAATAACCACTACAATAACCATCTTATTCAACTTCAAGAACATCAAGTAAGTTTGTAATGGGAAGGTTTGTACTATTCATAATTTGCATCAGTTAATTACATGGTTCATTACAATTTAAAAGTTATATGAAAAATTAATATGCAAGTCCTTATAATTCCACATGATTTTTAATTAAGTCCTTGTAGTTTAAAAAAATAAATTGTTAAGATTTTTGAAATACTAATCTCGTTAATATTTTATTATTATTATTTTTATTTCAAACAAGTTCTCAAAATAATTGACAGAGATTTTGAAACAACCATTCAAATACGGGTTAACCAAATTTCCAATTAAAACGAATATCAAATCTCTAGGGAGTTAGAGAGTTTACAAGACATAAAATGAATAGTATATTCGACTTTTGAAAGAGAATCCAAAGAAGTCTTGCGGCTGAAAAAACCTAGAGTGAAAATTTCTCCGCCACATTGATGAGTGAACACCCCAGTTGCCCACTGCAGCGGAGGAGACAAAGGGAGTATTAAACTATTTTGAGTGGTGAGAGAGCGAGAGCATGATAGAAACAGGGAAACAAATAAAGAGCGAGGATGCACAGTGGATCGCCATAGTTGTCGAGAAAAGGATAAAGAACCACAACTTAAAGATGTAGCTACTCCTGTCGTGGAAATTGTTGTAAAATATAAGTGTTTGAGTGGGTGTGTCAAATAAGCTAGTCCCACATTATTTAGGAATAAGAGGTCACTAGCTTATATATATCACTATACTATCTTGGATGTGTAAAAAGACCTAGATGTGTAAAGAGACCTAGAGGAGTGGTGGGCCTGCCCGTACAACAACGGGCCACCAGAAGGCAAATGTAGTTGAAATCCGGCGGTTTCCCCCTTGCGCGTGAATAAATACGTGGTATTGCCACTTTTTGTAAAATATTTTTTGCTCACCGGAAATATTATTTTTAGATAATAAAAATAATATTTATTTTGGCTTGCCGAAAAGTCACTATATTTTAGGGTTTGAAATTCATGACCCTCCGTGACTGAAAGTTGCTGGCTGTCCGGCGCTTCGTCGAGCGACCTTTCCGTTGGAAACACACAGGCTTGTCTGTTCGGTGGTGGCTATCTGGTCTCAATATTTTTTGCTCACCGGAAATATTATTTTTAGATAACAAAAATAATATTTATTTTGGCTTGCCGAAAAGTCGCTATATTTTAGGGTTTGAAATTCATGACCCTCCGTGACTGAAAGTTGCTGGCTGTCCGGCGCTTCGTCGAGCGACCTTTCCGTTGGAAACGCACAGGCTTGTCTGTTTGGTGATGGCTATCCGGTCTCAACGGACGATTGTTCGGGTTCCTTTGTGACTGATGACTCTTTATGAAAACGCCTATAAAAGAGACACAGGCGGGATGCTCAGTACAACATATTCTCCTCTCCTCTATTCAATATTTTCTGACTGTCGTTGCCATTACCTTCCGCCAGTTTTGTTGCCTTGATTATATCAAGAAGGGTCTGTTTAATCCTGGGGGGTGCCACTTCCTCTCTGCCGGTGGTCACGGAATAACTCTATAGGACAGTGTCCTCGGACGCAACTCAGATCATCTGTTTCGATCTTTACATGTTGCTATTCATCTGTTCGTCCAGTTGTTCGTGATCGTCTATAGAAATTGTGCTCAAGGAAGATGAATCTATTCCTGCCTTTGAAAGTATGCTTAAGGAAGCCCCTCTCTCACCTCCACAGGAGCATTGCACCTTGAAGAAGGTGAAGATAAATGATGATTTAGGTAGTGACACCTCCATGGAAGCCGACATTACATCCCCACTTTCATTCCTAACACCTACATCTCAGAAACCCCAACCTTACCACCGGAACTTATTCCTAAGACACAAATAACCCTACCCTCCAATGTTAATGAAGGCATATGTATGAACGAATACAACTATTCTATTGTCAAAACTGTACCCTACTTTAAAGACAAACTATTAAATACAGATAATAGTCTGGAGAAAGAGGATGTTCATGAAGTAACAATTAAACAGGGTGATGTCTCTATCGTCATGAATGGGAACGTCCCAACCATCAATTGTGCAAGCTATATTCTCTAGGTTCAGAACAAACGAGTAGGGCTAGTCACCATAGCTAACTTCTTCCTAAACTTCAAAACCTCTGGAAGCCAAAAGGGCAGCTTCATGTTATAGATTTAGATGAAGATTGCTTCCTGGTGAAATTCAAAGATGATCTAGATTTCCAGAATGCACTCATTAATGGTCCTTGGGTAATCTACGGACATTACTTGACTGTGCAACCATGGTCTCCAACTTGTAAACCCCACGAGCATGTTATTAATCACATGATAGGTTGGGTCCATTTACCAAGGTTGCCAGCCATATATTATCACAAGAATATTATTCGATCAATTGGTAGTGTCTTCGGGGAGTCATTAAAGTGGACTATAATACTAAATCTGGTGTTAGAGGTAAATTTGCAAGGTTGGCAGTACTGATAGACCTCACAAAACCTCTTACATCCTATATTCAAGTAGATGGTGAAACTATTTATGTTGAATATGAGGGGCTTCCCTTAATTTGCTTCCATTACGAAAGATATGGACACCTGGAAGGAGCTTGCCTAGAGAAAAAACCAGCAGCTACCGGAGCTGAAATGCAGCACGAAGACCCTTCAGTGGCCCGTGAGATGAAAGCAACAGAGGATGCGCGTGAAACCAATCAATTTGGTGCTTGGATGCAGGTACAACGTAGGAGGTGACCATATGAAAAAGCTGTAAAAAAGGATGAGAGCCAAGTGCGCAAAGCCCTTCCAACCACATCATGATACAACGTCCTTAATGAGGTAACAGCCTGGGAAGAGGAACACAACAAATTGTATGATAGTTTTAGCCCTTCTATTAACGTTGAGTCACCTGCAAATTGAAAAAAAGGGAAAGAGTAAAGGCCACAAAAAAAACAGAACCTACTAGTAAATCAACAGATATTCAAGGGCTGGTCTCCAATAGGGACAACATTTTCCATTTATCCTACTATAGATCTTCGCAAGCCCAAACTACGCTACTAGGAGGAAACCATACGGTAATCATAGTGCAAGATGATAGGGCCACTCTTCACATCCAAGACACCACCTTGATTCAGAAAAAAGGATCAGGCCCAAACTTCAATCTTGGGCCAGGCCCACTCTCATTACAATCCACGAGACCCAACAGTACCAAATAGAGGCAGTAAGTTGTCCACTGGGCTTCACATCCATAAGCTTGGAGCCAAACCAAATCACATTGCAACTAGACCTTCAATCAGAACCTTGAAATAAATAGCACGTGGGATTAAAGATGCCAGCAAGACGCCATGCAGAATGATGACATTGCCATGCTTATAGAGGAATTTGATTTTGACTCTACCCCTTGAAATTGATTTTATATCTATTATCACTTGAAATTGTCAGGGGATATTGATAAAAGATTTTCCTCTATTTTAAATTCTTTTATAGATAATTATAAGCATGACATATTTGTTATAGTGAAACCTCATATCTCCGGAATCAAAGTCGATAAAGTCATTAAGTGCCTAAGTTATCAACATTCTCATCATGTTGAAGCTCAGGGAACTTTAGGAGGAATATGGGTGTTATGGACTGACAAAGTAGAGCTAAATGTAATTAGCAACCACCTTCGGTTTTAATTGATGCATCAACTAAATGGTCACATGTTTGCTTATTATCTTCTCGCAACCTGGTGAAAGAGGCAAGCTTCACCCAAGAGGGGGTGAATTGGGTGATGTTATAAATTTTTCGCTTGATGTGGTGATATGAAAAATATAGTAGATAGAGTAGAGTTGAGAAGATTTAAATACAGAGAGTTATACTGGTTCGGCCTAACAACAAGGCCTATGTCCAGTCCTCAGAGATCAAGACCTACTGAGATTTTCACTATACCTCCAAGATTCAGTGGGCTCTCAAAACGCCACAAAACAACAATCGTACTTGAACGGACTACGAGCAGAAATATTCTCTCAACAAGAAACTTCTCTCCCCCTTACGACAAGTCTTACATGCAGAAAATAACCTATGACTCTTCTCACTTGCTTATGTATACAAGACTTTTGAGCAGCAACGTTCTCTCCTGCTTACACCACTGTAAGTCTTACGAGCAGCAACGTTCTCTTCTGCTTGTATCTTATAAGACTTATGAGTGGAAGACACAACAAGGAATTCTCTCAACTGCTTCTTTCGTAAGGAAAAACTACCCTCTCAAGGTCCCAATACCTTGAGATCAAATAAACATAGAATTTTGAATTGTATGAAGACTCTCTTACAGAGCAAATGAATAAACACTGAAGATCAATGTGTATACAGAGAAAAATGATGAATAGCAGAGACTTGGTATGAGCTTATGAATTCTTGTGCTACGTTGTTGTATTGATTATCCTTGAATCTCTGTATATATAGTTGCTTCAGTTTTTGCCCGTTTGGGAAATCAACATTTGAGGAGCGGGACTTTGCAACTATTGAAGGACACACGCATGTTTGAATATTCTGAGTGCGGTAGGTGCCAGCGTGTTTATAATCATATTGTCTGCCGTTGTATAACTTTCTTCATGTAGTTTATTTCAAACGTTCATATTCCTGTATCACACTTTTAAATCAATCAAAACAATGTTAAACAAGGATAATAAGTAATGATGATATGAATAAATAACAACAAACCATATTCGGAATGAACGTTGTGAGACTTAGCATTTTTGGTGGTCAAACAGGGCATCACTCGAGCATGAAAGGCTCACTTCGAGTGATCTCCTATTTTCCTTCATAAGCCTCTGTTATCGGGTTGTGCTTGCATAGAATTTCAGAGAGACAAATTCTTCACTCGCGGGTGAAGAGGGGTCTCACTCGAGCACAACTTCCTCTGCTCGAGTGATCTTTCATTTTCCACTGGGAATGTCTTCTCGGGTCATCACTCGCACACCATTTTGACAAGAGTGAGAATTTGTACTCGCGGGTGATATGGACCCTCACTCGAGCACACATACCTCTGCTCGAGTGAGACGCATATTCTCAAGGAATATGCTCTCAATACCATCACTCGCATCAGGATTTCAGAGGGATAAAATTATCACTCGCAGGTGATGTGGGCCCTCACTCGAGCACACAGACTCCTGCTCGAGTGAGAAGAATATTCTCAAGTATTATACCTTTTAAACAAGCACTCGCAACAGATTTGGAGAGGAATGGAATTTTCACTTGCAAGCATTGATGTGTCACTCGAGCATATACAGGTGTGCTCGAGCACATTTGCACTATTCTGAACTTCATGACTCTCGGCCAAGCACTCGCAGTACCTTGCTCGAGCACAAAATGCCCATGCTCGAGCATTGATGTCTCTACTCGAGTGAATGAAGGAAGCATGCTATTACTTGCTCTCGGCCAAGCACTCGCAGACCCTCACTCGCATGTGCTCGAGTGAGAATGACTTCTCTGCTCGAGTGCACACCTTAGTGCTCGAGTGATCCAGTGAACATAATGGGAGAATGCCTCTCGGGTACACACTTTCTGGCTTTCACTCGCACCTGCTCTAGCACAGAGGAGATCTATGCTCGAGTGCAAAATCCTTGCTCGAGCACTCCAGTGCAATTTCACAGCAGATATCAGAAAACATCAAATATGCATTTGGTAACTTTGTAAACTTTTCTTAATCTTCTAAAAACATGATTTGCACATAATTGACTTATTGTTATCATCAAAACTTGGGATCTAACACCTGGCGTTCGCGAGATTACTTGCTCAATTGATTAGATTAAGAGCACATTACCCTGATTATCCTATCAAGAAAATATGTCTTGATAATGCTGGTGAATTTACATCACAAGCTTTTAATGAATATTGTATGTCCCTTGGAATTGATGTTGAATATCCTATAGCTTATATTTATAGGTAAAATGGACTTGCAGAATCATTGGTTAAAAGGTTGCAACTAATTACAAAACCTTTACTTATGGAATCTAATCTCCCAATTTCTGCTTGTGGCCATGCCATTTTGCATGCAGCAATGTTAATTCGCATTAGGCCAACAAGTTATCTAAAGGTTCCCCCCTTACAAATGGTTTTATGTCAGGAACCTAATATTTCCCATATAAGAACTTTTGGGTATGCGGTATATCTGCCTGTTGCACCACCACAATGCACCAAAATGGGTCCTCAAAGAAGGATAGGAATATATGTTGGGTATGAATCTCCATCAATTATAAAATGTTTAGAACCATCCACAGGAGATTTATTTACGGCACGATTTGCCGATTGTCATTTTGATGAATCACTTTTCCCAACATTAGGGGGAGAAAACAAACAGCTGGGTAAAGAAATTAGTTGGAATGAATTATCATTGGCTTATTTTGATTCTCGTACAAAACAGTGTGAACTAGAAGTTCAAAAGATAATTCATTTACAGAATTAACTAATCAAATGCCAGAAGCATTTACTGACCTAAAGAAAGTGACAAAGTCACATGTCCCAGCTGCTAATGCTCCTATTAAAATTGATGTCCCTAAAGGACAACCTGTTATGAATGAATCTAAAGCACGCTTGAAGCGTGGCAGGCCCATCAGTTCCAAAGATAAAAATCCTCGAAAAAGAAAAGGAGTAAAGAATATAGATGGTCAAGTCAAGGATAATGAAGAAAAATTAATAGCTCCAGAAGAGCCATCTCCTGAAGAGTTATTATCTCCAAAAGAGAATGTTATAGTTTCAGAAGAGACTCAGGTACCTGACGTATGTGAAAATAATGAGATCTTAATAAATTATGTTATGAATGAAATTCGATGGGATCGAAATGAAGTCAACGTTGACGACATTTTTGCTTATCATATAGCATATGATGTAATGAATGATAATGAGGATCATGAGCCAAAATCCATTAGTGAGAGCCAACATAGAACAGATTGGCCCTTATGGAAATATGCCATTAATGTAGAATTAAAATCATTGGCTTAACGAAAAGTATTTGGACCTGTAGTCTTTACACCTGAAGATGTAAAACTAGTTGGATGCAAATGGGTTTTTGTACGAAAGAGAAATGAAAAGGGGGAAATAACAAGATATAAGGCACGTCTTGTGGCTCAAGGCTTTACACAAAGACCTGGCATTGATTTTGAAGAAACGTATTCACCAGCTGTGGATGCGACTACTTTTCGTTATTTAATTAGTCTAGTAGTAAATGCAGGACTTGATTTACATCTAATGGATGTTGTGACTACCTATTTATTTGGATCACTTGACAATGATATTTATATGAAAGTTCCTGAAGGACTTAAGATGCCAGAAGCATTCAATTCAAATTCTCGAGAACAATACTCAGTTAAGTTAAATAAGTCCCTGTATGGCCTGAAGCAATAAGGGCGCATGTGATAAATCGTCTTAATGAATATTTAGTGAAAAAATGATACAAAAATGATCTGATATGCCCATACATCTTTATGAAAAGATCTAACAGTTTGTTTACTATAATTGTTGTTTATGTTGATGATATCAACATCATTGGAACTCCTGAAGAGCTTCAAAAGACAATTAATTTTTTGAAGAAAGAATTTGAAATGAAGGACTTGGGAAGAACAAGGGCGCATGTGATAAATCGTCTTAATGAATATTTATTGAAAAAATGATACAAAAATGATCCGATATGCCCATGCATCTTTATGAAAAGATCTAACAGTGTGTTTACTATAATTGTTGTTTATGTTGATGATATCAACATCATTGGAACTCCTGAAGAGCTTCAAAAGACAATTAATTTTTTGAAAAAAGAATTTGAAATGAAGGACTTAGGAAGAACAAAATTCTGTCTTGGATTACAGACCGAGTACTTTAAGAAAGGGATCTTTGTATATCCAGAAACTTATGCAAAGAAGGTCCTAGAGCGATTTTACATGGATAAATCCCATCCATTATGTACTCCAATGGTTGTAAGGTCTTTGAAGGTGAATAAAGACCTATTCCGATCTCGAGAAATTAGTAAAGAAGGTGATGAAGAACTACTTGGTCCAGAAGTACCATATCTTAGTACTATTGGAGCACTAATGTATCTGATCTTATTAATCACACACGTCCTGATATATCATTTACTGTTAATTTATTAGCAAGATATAATTCTTCACCAACACGAAGGCATTGGAATAGAATAAAGCACATTCTTCATTATCTCAGAGGTACTATAGACATGGGGTTATACTACTCAAATGTATCCAAGCATGAATTGGTTGGTTATGCAGATGTTAGATTTTTGTCTGATCCACATGATGGTAAATCACAAACGAGCTATCTATTTACATGTGGAGGAGCAGCTATTTCATGATGATCTATGAAACAGACTATATCAGCCATAACATCTAATCATGCAGAAATTCTAGCAATACATGAAGCAAGTCGAGAATGTGTGTGGTTGAGGTCAGTGATACATCATATATGTACAACTTGTCATTTATCTTCCGGCAAAATGATCCCAACAATCATATATGAGGATAATACTGCATGTATCACTTAACTTAAAGAAGGCTATATCAAGGGTGATAGAACGAAGCATATTCCACCAAAATTCTTCTTTACTCGTGACCTTCAAAAGGAAGGTGAAATAGATATCCAGCAAATCAGTTCAAGTGAAAATCTAGCAGATTTACTCACCAAGTCACTCCTAGGTACAATCTTTGAAAAACTTGTTCATGACATTGGTCTTCGGAGACTCAAAGATCTCAACTGATGTTGTCAAGAAGGAGAGTCGATATACGCTGTACTCTTTTTCCCTTATCTAGGTTTTGTCCTACTGGGTTTTCCTAGAAAGGTTTTTAACGAGGCAGCACTTGATGGTGTATCAATGAATGATGTACTCTTTTCTTTGGCTAGGTTTTTATCCCACAGGGTTTTTCCTAGTTAAAGTTTTTAATGAGGCACATTCATTATGGACATCCAAAGGGGAGTGTTATGAATATTAAATATGTGAATGTCCATTGACTCATATTACTCTTCCAGTCAAATTGACATAAATAAGAAAAGAAGACTTGACACAAAGCAAAAGCAAAAGAAGACAAGGACATAAAGAAGACATAAAGTAGCCATGGTCATGTTACTAGGGTTAAATATAACCATGGTCATACAATCAGGGTTAGATTTCTGACTCTATATAAAGGCTTGTAATCAATTGTTTCAAATGAACTGAATGATAACTTCTCTTTAGAAATTCTATCGATTTTTTCTCTAAATCCTATCAATCTTCTTTCTTATCACATAAACTTTTACAACAATATCCAGATATTTCCAATGATGTCTTGTCCATGCTGATCCGGTTTTCCTCCTTTTCCCTTCTACTCCTTTTTCCTCATTTTTTAAATTTAGACAATTGGATTAAGATCTCAACGGTCTAAATTTAATATTTTATAAAAATATTATTTTATAATATTTTATACTAATATTATTATTTTTATAATAATAGAAAAGTGTGAACTGTTGGGATCTTAATCTAACAGTCCAGATTAAGAAAATAGGGAAAAGGAGGGAAAGAGAAAAAGGGGAAAACTGGGTCCCATCCACACACCCATATATGTCTCACAATTTTTTGCAATATTTTCAGAGAAAAAAGAGTTGAGAGTTCAAGTGTTCAACAATGAGTAGAACACATGTTCTGGTTTTGGCTTTACCAGCAGAAGGCCATGTGAATCCTCTTATGGAGCCTTCACGTGAACTGACCAAACAAGGCATGAAAATCACATTTGTGATCACACATTCCATCCACAAGAAAATCATAGAAGCTGAAGCAGCAAGAAGTGAAGCTAAAGAACAAGGGGTGAGTGATCGGATTAATCATTAAACTGGTCTCACTTCCAGATGGGCTAGAACAAGAGGAAAACAAAGCTCGTACTTTGGACAGATTATTTGAATCAATGTGGCGAGTGATGCCAGAGAAGCTGGAGAAGATGATCCAAGAGATAAATGAAGAATCAGAGAGTGAAAGATCAGTTGTGTAGTGGCAGAAAATACTATAAGATGGGCACTTGAAGTTGCAGAAAAGATGGGAATCGAAGGAGCTGTGTTCTTTCCTGCTTCAACTTCAGCCTTTGCCTTGCTTCTCTGCATCCCAAAACTGCTTCATGATGGAATCATTGGCGGTGATGGTATGAAACCATTTGCTTCATTATTTTCTTTCACATTGGGGAATTAATATAAGAAAATGATAATTAAATCTTGATGAGTATTTAGCCTTAAATATATAAAAAAGTGAAGATACACAAGTTATAGCTCCTCACTTGAACTCTTTAATTAAGATTTTGAACATAAACTGTTTCTGATCTGGTACCTAGACCTTTGATATGTATATCTGATATCATAACTAAACTATTTGTAAAGACGATAATCATATAATAAATCTTTTCATAAGCATGTTATTTTTACTCAATAGATTAAATGTGTGTATCTAAACTATTTGAACTTCTCAAAAGTGATTTTTAGTTTGTATTTAAGGAACACCAACAAAAGATCAGATTTTTCATTTGGCTCCTGATAAGGATAGAAACATGCTAGGCTCCTAACAGAGGCCTACGGCCTAACCTATGTAAAGCCTAGCCTAGCTTATTTAATAAATAGGCTAGGCTCAAGCTCAGGCCAATTGCTAAGCCTATTTAAATAAACAGGCCAGACCTATTTTCATAAGGCCTAGCCTACAAGCCTATAGGCCTGGCCTATTTAACTTTTTTAATTTATGCTATAATATAAGAATATATAATGTCATCTAAATAATTGTATAAATTTACCAACTTAACCTTAATTCTAAGTTTCACATTTTATTGTTATTACTCTCAACCCTTATTTTCACATCAATCATTAACCCCCACCTCTCTTTTATCCTATCGCTCGAGATGGCAATGTTAACTCACTCCCTCTCTCTTGATTTTCGTCGTCCACTAAAGTATAATAATTTATATGAGTTTATTTTAGTGCCAAATGAAATATTATAATCTTAGTAGGAGGAGTATGTCTCAATTTATGTGGGAACAATAAAAGAGATAAAATCTAGTTTTACATGTTATTTTTTATGTTTGGTCAATTTTAGAAAATATATCTCATTAGTCAGCAGGCATTAGTTTTTCTTATTCCTAGTTGTTTGAACAATTGTTGTCACTAGAGATTATTTTCTTTTCCTTACTAAGCCTTCATATTATAACGAAAATAGATGTTAAGCTTTTAAGAAATAATGTAATATTTTAAATAAGCGTGAAGGCGGGTTATATATGAATTTATTCATAATTTTTAAAGCCAATTTAAAAGCCTATATTTTAAGCAGGCTTTTAAACAGGCTTCAGACCTTTTGAAAGTCTAGGCTCAGGCCTAAAAAAAACCCTACATACAGATTCAGGTCCAGGTCCAGGCTTTAAATTTTTGTTGCAGGTCCAAACCTATTTAGGTAAAGCCTAACCTAGCCTATTTCCACCCCTAGCTCCTGGGATGCTTGCAATGACGACAACACATTTTATGTGGACAACATTTTCTGACAACTTGAATGCACAAAAAACTTTTTCAACTTTGTAATGAGGAGCAACAAAATTGTGGAAAGCAGAGACGGGGTGATCTGCAACTCAACTCTTGAGCCTGTGGCTCCTACATTTGCTTTTGCTCCGAGGACTGTTCCTATAGGTCCACTTCAAGCAAGAAAGAGCAGCCATATTGATCATTTAGCAACATCATTTTGGCCAGAGGATTCAACTTGTTTAAATTGGATAGATGCACAACCAGATAAATCAGTTATTTATATTTCTTCTAGAAGTTTAGCTATATTTGATTATACCTAGTTGCAAGAGCTAGCATTGGGATTTGAACTCTCAAACATGTCATTTCTATGGGTTGTAAGATCAAATATCAACATTGGGGCAAACTATGACTTCCTAAAAGATTAAGAACATAGAATGTGTTCTCGTGGGAAGGTAGTTAGTTGGGCACCTCAACAAAAGTTTTTAAGTCATCCTTCAATTGTTTGCTTCTTAAGCCACTGTGGTTGGAATTCTACCATTGAAGGTGTCATCAATGGAGTTTAATTGCTGGCCTTTCTTTGATGATCAGTTTATTAATGAGACCTACATTTGTGACATTTGGAAGGTCGGAGTAAGGCTTGATCGAAATGATGGGATCATTAACAGAGAAGAAATGGCATCTAAGATCAGGCAAACGCTGTTTGACGAAGGATTGAGAGTGAGGACTTTACGGTTGAAGGAAAAAGCCATTAATAGTGTCAAAGAAGATGGTAGCTCATACAAGAATTGGAAGGACTTTGTTAATTGGATTAGAACATAAAGAAAGTATTTCATGTTTATAACTCAATTACGTACAATGAGACAAAGGAACAAAGAGAAACTTTGTTCACCATATTATTAGAATTAGAGGCGGTAATTCAGGCCAACCCGCTAGCCTGGCCAAAATAAACGGGTTCGGGCCGCCATTTTGATTTCGGGCCACCAAGGGCTGGTGGGCTGGCCCACTTTATTTAAGTTCTTTTTCTTTTAGTTTTTTTCTCAAATACCATTAGTCCCTTATCTCTATTCCTTTGATGATGTGTTTAATTAATTCCCCATATTTTTTATATGACACTTATTTTCATATTATATATTTTTTATTCTACTATTATTAAACTTAAAAGAGAGGTGTTTATATAGTTTTGTGATGCTAATAGATGAAAAAAAAAAAGAAAGTAAGAATGAAATTGACTTCATAACACAAATATATAAAAGAAAAGAAGTATGATATGAGCGGGTGAAGAGAAAAAGAGTAAATTTTTTTTTTAAAAAAGTGAAATTTAAAAAAAAAATTGACGGGCCAGGTCGCCTAAACGGGCTCGAGCTGATAAAAACCAACCCATGAAGAGCGGACTATACCAACCCGCCCTGTCACAGCCCGCAACCCACACGGGCTGTTACCACCTCTAATTAGAGTACTATTAAACGATGCGTTTATAGTCTATGGTCAAATAGTCAAATTACAACTGTTAATCTAGTACGCGTCAGCTCTGTTACTTGCCTATATGATGTACTTTGAACACTGATATTCAATAAGATTGAGACCACAGTTTTTGTTTATATTTGGTCTGCTCTTACATATGACATCTATGGATGTAGTTTTAAACAACTGAAATACTTGTGCTTATATTCCAGGGCGTAAAACAACCAACCTCATTGTAAGAAGGAGCTCTGATGAACTTGCTGAGGGTGTGGAAAATTCTTTTGAGCTAATGGATTTTCTTCAACAATATCCTAGTTTGTTTTCTTTAATGTTGGATAGTTGTTTTGAAGTTCCCTTATTGAGTCAACTTGGAGCTACTAATGATTTCTATCACATGTAGAAAGTCTTCAACTCAAAAATCACAAGTTCCTCTTTCCCAAACTGGTATTTGTTGAAATCTGCAATACCCAATAATTATTTCATACATAACTGAACTTCGCTTATGTGTAAGAATATCATTCATCTCAATAGTTGTCAGTTCCAACTGACAAGGCAATTGCCATTCCAAACAAAACTAGTATTTGTTGAAAACTGAAATACCAAATAATTATTTCATACATAATTGAACTTAACTAATGCGTAAGAAGATCATTCATTTTAATCGTTACAAGCTCCAATTGACCAGGCAATTGTCATTTTTTAGTGTGAATACACACAATGAATATAAAAGCAAAAAGAAATTAAATGATGTCCATTTATGAACAACAGAATGACCTATAAAGTAATGGTGGCTCCATTTTCACCTTGTTTGTAAGAGAACAGGTTTCAATGGCTTGCCACACGGTCCCTCAAAATATGAAGTTACACTACTGCAAAACAGGGATTTTGTAGCACCTTTTTTGTAGCACTTGTTCTACTAAGTGTTACGAGTGTAATGGAGCAAACATATTGTAGCACTTAGTAATTTGAGTGCTACAGTAGGCTAATATCTAATGTAGCCTTTATCTAAAAGAGTGCTACATAATCCTTCTATAAATAACAATTTGTATACTGTAACGCTTCAATAAATTAGGGCCACAATAGGTTTAATTACTTTTTTTAAGAAAATCAATTATTTTTTAAACCAAGTCATGTATTCTTAAGAGAAATCTTGTGCAAATACGCCAGTATATTTTTAATATTTTATAAATATTTAAAATAAAATTATATGTTGTGGCATTTATTTAAGAAAGAGCTATAATATCTTTTTTTTTTTAATTTAAAATTAGTTAAATTACTTTTTTTTTAAGAAAATCAATTATTTTTTAAACAAAGTCATATATTTTTAAGAGAAATCTTGTGCAAATATGCAAGTATATTTTTAATATTTTTTTAAATATTTTAAATAAAATTATCTGTTGTAGCACTTATTTAAGAAAGAGCTACAATATCTTTTTTTATATTTAAAATTATTTCAATTACTTTTTCTAAGAAAATCAATTATTTTTTAAATGAAATCATGTATTTTTAATAGAAATCTTGTGTAAATACTCCATTATATTTTAAATATTTAAAATAAAATTATCTGGTGTAGCACTTATTTAAGAAAGACCTACAATATCTTTTTTTATATTTAAAATTAGTTCAATTAATTTTTTTTTGAGAAAATCAATTATTTTTTAAATGAAGTCATGTATTTTTAATAGAAATCTTGTGTAAATACTCCAGTATATTTTAAATATTTTTTAAATATTTAAAATAAAATTATCTGGTGTAGCACTTATTTAAGAAATACCTACAATATCTTTTTTTATATTTAAAATTAGTTCAATTACTTTTTTTTTGAGAAAATCAATTATTTTTTAAATGAAGTCATTTATTTTTAAGAGAAATCTTATGCAAATACGCCAATATATTTTTAATATTTTTAAAATATTTAAAATAAAATTATATGTTGTAACAGTTATTTAAGAAAGAGCTACAATATCTGTTTTTTTTAATTTAAAATTAGTTCAATATCTTTTTTTTAAATTTAAATTTAGTTCAATTACTTTTTTTAAGAAAATCAATTATTTTTTAAACAAAGTCATATATTTTTAAGAGAAATCTTGTGCAAATATGTCAATATATTTTTAATATTTTTTTAGATATTTAAAATAAAATTATCTGTTGTAGTACTTATTTAAGAAAGAGCTACAATGTCTTTTTTTATATTTAAAATTATTTCAATTACTTTTTTTAAGAAAATTAATTATTTTTTAAACAAAGTCATGTATTTTTAATAGAAATTTTGTGTAAATACTCCATTGTATTTTAAATATTTAAAATAAAATTATCTGGTGTAGCACTTATTTAAGAAAGACGTACAATATCTTTTTTTATATTTAAAATTATTTCAATTACGTTTTTTGAGAAAATCGATTTTTTTAAACGAAGTCATGATTTTAAATACAATCTTTTTTAAATACTCCAATATATTTTAAATATTTGAAATAAAATTATAAATATTAGCACTTATTTAAGAAAGACCTACAATATCTTTTTTTATATTTAAAATTATCTATTGTAGCTCTTTCCATGGAAAAGCGGTACAATAGCATTGCCACAATAGCATTTTTATATATTTTTGTAAACCCTAATGTTACCCCCACTAACCCCACCATTAGCCCCACTTGCTCAAACGGCTGAAACATTCCCTCTTCTTGGCACAAACTCTGTTCTTCTTTCTTGACACTAGCAACACAAAATCCCTCTTTCATATTTATCTTCTACTTCATGCACCTCAACACCATTCGTGGTCTCGAAGCTCTATTCCGCCATCACAATTTGTGCATTTGTCGAAGTTTTGCATCTGTTGAGGTTAGCTATTTTTCACATCCTATCCTTTTGTTTAAGATAGATGACATATAATCTCTTCATTTTAAATATCATTAGATCTTTACCGAGGAAGATGCATTTTAGTTGCTTCAAAATTTTGCCCAATCCCAACAAAATATTTCTGAGATATTTGCCTTCGAATTCCCTAATAAAGACACAATGTATGATTTTTTTTTTTTCTCTTCCCATTCAGCAGAGTAGTTCTTTTCTTCTGCATACTCCGCTGGGATATTTCACCCCCGTTATCTGGTTACCAAGAAGAGAACTAGCTAAAGAAACAAAAGTTACACTCACATTTCATAAAAATAGTTAAAAATATGAATAACTAAAAACGAAGCAAAGTGAAAGGCAAAAAAAAAAAAAAAACGATGTAAAGTGAAAAGTAAATTTGATTTCCAAGCAAAGTACTCTGGGCCTCCGTTATAGCATTCTTTGTCTCCTCTTTAATTTTGTAAATCATAAAGTAACAAAATATCAAAACATGTTTGGTTTTTTAGAATAACTTTTTTATTTTTCAAAACATGTAATTAATAGAAACACAATTTCAAACAGGTAAATTGAAAATCAAACAAGTCTTTATTATTATTTTTTTCCATCTTTCGGATTCTTTCATGAATGTCATTATATAATATAATTTAATTAAAGCTTCCAAGAAACTTTCAAAACTGTTCCATAACTTACTCTGTACATGTTTAATCTTACTCTGGTATGCTCAAGGCAAGTTCATGGTATATAACCTAGTTAGAATGAACTGTTAGCAAGATTATTATCTTTTAATCAGTCTTCAGTAGACATTCAATTTGAATGAAAACTATAATGATAAACCATTCAACTTGACATGTTAATTATGAGAAGTTAATATGTAAAGAAGAGTTATGCAGTTAATTCTCTGTTTATAAGGAGTGATCTACGCTTTTTTTTTTTTTTTCAATTACAAGAGTGATCTAAGCTTTAGTTGCTTTTAATTTGACACTTGTCAGCTGCCTTCATCACTTATTACTGCACATAAATCTTTTCTTAAAGCCTGGGATTTCTCACAGCATAAGTGCAAGATTCCCTTATTGAATGTAATTAAATTGCTTCATACCCATGCGCCTTCAAATTCCAGTGTAAGAATGCACTATATAATACATTTTCTTTTACTGCTCAACTCAAAATAAAATATATTAAAAATAAAAAAAACTAGAATAACATTAGACATAGATAATCTAATTCTAATGCCAACGATTCATGCATACTCATAATAATGAATACCACTGTACCAAATGCTCAACATGTGATGACACTTAAGCCAATTATATTCCGCCTAACAAATCATCACAAACACCTCTTTTTACAGACAAGCCAAATTTCCAACTACATTCACTTATAACGAGAGAGTTAGAAAATTTCAATTGTAATTATTAAATAACCTATTTAAGAAACCAGACAGAACCAATAAATGGAAACACTAACAAAGTAACAATACTAGATCATTTCATGCAGCAAAGAATGGATCTAGATAGTAAATATAATTGAATAGGCTTTTGCTTTATTTTAGTTACATAATTAGTCAAAATTTCAAAGTAGTTTATTGAATAAAGCATGCTGGAAGTAGTTCTATTTCATTATATCACTCTCTGATATTTGGTAGTAAGGGCTAAGGACATATTTAAGTCGAAACTTCTTTTTGGCAACCATATTTGAATATTGTTAACAGGTTTTTTTTTTTTGGTTAAGCCAACAAACTCGTTAACTGCATTAAGATAATGCTTAATTGTGGATTGGTTGGTGCTTCAGCTATCAACATATGGATTAGGTACCTTATCATCCTTTTTCTTTGTCATGTAACTTTATTCATATATGTTAATCTAATTGTTTTTCTTATATAAAGGTACTTATACCATAACTTGTTGAGGGACACCGGGAGAGTACAATTCTCATTTATCAGCCCCCATATCATAGGTCAACATGAGGGGAGAAAGAATATTGAATTTCAATCAAATCAAGTTAAAGATTATTTCTCGGCCAGAGCAACATCTAATATGTTGTTTCTAGCGTCATTTGATGCAGGGTAAGTAGCAATCACCTTTAATGTCTTTTCACTATTCATAAATTGTTTAACCAAATTCATGTAAAATATTTTAGGAATCACTGGATTTTGATTGTCATCAATCCTAGAGTAGCTTCAGGTCCCTTGATATATTATATGGACCCTCTAAAGCATGGCAAACCAGAGGACCGTCCAGACATGTTGAGACTATTTAATATGTAAGTTCGAGCTCGCACGCACACACACATGTGTGAGAGTAAGTGAGAGAGAGAGAGAGAGATCCAAAGACCAACCAAAGTAATTTCTATATTTCATTCTGGTCATCAGGGCATTGATTGGCTACCGAGGTGCTGAATTGCTAAGTTATTCTAAAGCTGCTGATCTTGTTAATAGCTGCGGTTGGAAGAAAATTAAGGTATTTATATAAATTCACTCAAAAATTGAAAATAAATCACTTACATTGTTAAATATTTTATAACTTTCATGATATTTTTGCAGTACCCTTACCAACCAAACAATATTGACTGTGGATATTACATTATGAAATTCATGAAGGATGTTGTAACTCATGATCAAATTTTTGTTCCAGACAATGTATGCTATTTGTTTCTCTGTATATTGTTTTTTAAATTAATTGAGTTATAATAGTTAATACTTATTTTTATGATATGTTTTGTCAATTATTATGCAGTATTATGCTAACACATATTGTCCAAAATATACCAACAACCAAGTGGATGCAGTAATTGAAGAGTGGTGTAAGCATGTGTTCGAAGTTACTAATTAAGTACATTGTTTATTACCCTAGTGTAATCATGGTTTTCAGATGTTTATTTTGGAACTACTTGAATAGGAGTAGATTGACTTCATTAACATGTATTGATATACATATGGTATTCATATTGAAAGTTACTTGTATTGCACTTTTGGTATTGATTGTTTGATACAAGTTTGTTAGATATGGTGGCTGAAGAAATATGTATATAAAATAACTATTTATTTAATATTTTAAATAATAAAAAATAATATCTTTTGTAGCGCTTTTTTGAGAAAGCGTTACAAAAGGTCACTACAAAAAAAAAGTGATTTAATAGCGGTTAAAAATGGGTATTCGTAGCGGTTCTAACCTCTACAAAATAGGTTAGTAGCGGTTTGAGTAACCGCTACAAAATCGTACGATGCAAGCGGTTTTGTAACGGTTTTATAAAACCGCTACTCAATCAAAAATAACCGCTACAAATTTTGTAGCGGTTCATATTAACCGCTACAACACCCAGAGATATTTGTAGCGGTTATATAACCGCTACAAATATAAAAAATTTTATTGAGAGCTTAAAAAAAGAATTTTTTTTTTGTAGCGGTTAATAAACCGCTACAAATATAAAAAATTCAAAATTTGTTGGCGAAAAAAAAAGGACATTTTTTATTTATAGCGGTTAAGGAACCGCTACTAATTTTGAATTTCATGAAATTAGTAGCGGTTTTTAAAACCGCTACGAATTTCATGAAATTCAAAATTGGCGCCAAAAAATTTAAATTGAGCTGTAAAAAGGCGCGTTATTTAGTAGCGGTTTAATAACCGCTACAAATATTTAAAATTTTTTTTAAAAATATACGATGATTTTTTTCTGTTTTTTCAATATTATATTAAATAGTTTATTTTGTTATTATTTTATCTATTTCAATTAGTTTATTATTCAATAGTTTAACTTATTAATAAATAAAAAGAAAAAATGTAATTGAATAGGATTAGTATAAAATTTATATTAATAATATTATTAAGGATAGCTAGGTAATAAGGAATTATTATGTTTTCTAATATAATGTAATTGTGTATGAAAAATAGATGAAAATGAGATAGAGTTATGATATATCTAGAAAAAAAAATGGTTAGAATAAATTTTATAGAAATGAAAGAAGTATTCTAAAAAAAATTGAAAATCTTGTTACCATATTTGATCGTATTATTCAGCTCCTCTACTCATACGAAAGAAGTTGTAAATGAGAGGAAATGAAAGAAAGGTAAGGTGAAAAGAAATTAGGGAGTGTTTGAAATGAGTTGTGATAAGGGTATTTATAGGGATCCACGTATTATTTGTAGCGGTTAATGTAGCGGTTATTAATTAGTAGCGGTTATTTATATTTTTGTAGTGGTTTAATAACCGCTACAAATATTATTTTAATTTTTTTTAAATTTTTTTTTACATTTTATTTTAACACAAATTCTTTGCATTTTTTGTAAAGACAAATTTTTTACACTTGAATTTGATCACTCATCGTCGCCATCCCTACAGAAATTTTGTAGAAAAATTATTGTTATTGATGTATTATTAAATTTAAAAAATGTAATTCAAATGACGTGGACTTAAAAAAACTCACCGTAGTAGAGGTAAATTGTCATCGCCTTCAGGGAAGTAGTTTTCAAAATCAGCTGGCTGAAATGGCTCACTCTCGTAGGCGATGTTATCGCCTTCACCCATGTCGTAAAGGTCTCTTGGCTTTAAATGAACGACCATATGCCAATCCCTATGCCTCTCATCCTCGACATAATAAACCTGATGTGCCTCTGAAGCTAGAATATACGGCTCATCATCTTGAGAAATATCAGTATGAATCGGCCGTGAGAAATTGACTGATGTGATCCCTAGGTCGTCAGTTGTCAGTCCCCGAGAAGTAGTGGTATTTGCCCACAAACACTTGAACAACGTCACGGTGAAACGGCCTTGATAATTAAGCTCGACCACATCAAGAAGCTTGCCATAGTAAGGGACGCCTCCGAACTGCATGTTGGCGTCACTACTGCTCGCATAACTCCTTGTCCCAAATGTGCCATAAACACCCAAATTCTGTGTTTGCAATCCTTGATCCCGTAAAACTGTGCAAAACTTAAAACCATTGACATTGTATGCTGTAAACCGTTTTGCATGATCAAGAGGGCCGATTGCGAGAGCTCTGAAATTTGGTGAGTGTGGGTTGTGGTCATTTAGTATTCTGCGCGCAAACCAGCTCGGGAATTCTCTGTGGACCCTCCTATCATCTTCCGAGGATGTCTGTGTACGGATCCTGAGCTGACGCTTGACATGACTTCTGAATTCCCTGCAATTAATAATGGAAAGGCGTTAGTGAAATGAAAGTGAGAAATGTTACGAAAGATATAGATCGAATAACATGTGAGTGTACAATTCTTACCGTATGAAAGGTTCAACTTGAGTGCAATTAATCAAGACATGTCTATGTGCTTGGAACTTCTCAGTTGCCGTTAGTTTGAAGTTCTCAGTTACTCCAACCGGTTTACCAACACGAGGGATAAATTCTCCTGATGTCGGCGCAGGTTCAGGACAATTGTCAACACGAGGCGGGCGGTTGAAAGCCGTCTCAAGATCATCAAAATACCTTGAGCAAAAATATAGCACCTCATCCCCTATATAGCCTTCAGCTATAGAACCTTCTGGCCACACCTTATTCCTCACGTAAGATTTTAATTTCCCAAGGAACCTACGAAGTACATAAGAGAAAATTGATATAAAATGATGAAAAGGACGACTAGCAAACATTAAATACGGACAATAAATTAAAGCACATATTTAAAATGAGTACCTCTCAATCGGATACATCCAACGATATTGTACTGGTCCAGTGAGCTTTGTTTCATGAACGAGGTGGACTGTGAGGTGAACCATCACAGTAAAAAAGGACGGAGGAAAGATCATCTCCAAGTGACAAAGCGTAAGAATGATTTTCGACTGCAGCTGATCGAGCTCCTCAACGATCAAAACCTTAGAACACAACTTCCGAAAGAAAGAACAAAGTTCCACCAAAACGATGGAAACATCGGGAGGAAGTGTATTCTTTATAGCCAGAGGGAGTAACTGCTGTATAAGAACATGTGAGTCGTGATTCTTCAGGCCAGCAACCTTTCGAGCCTGCAAGTTGACACATCAAGAAATGTTGCTAGAATACCCATCAGGAACTTTTAATTTCTTCAACATCGCAAGGAACACATCCTTGTTCGGTTTTGTGAGGGTAAACTTTGCCGGTGTAAATCTGTCATGCTCATCTGGCCAAGCGTCTTCACGAACTCCCATGTCGCGTAAATCTTTCCTCGCTTGAAGGTGATCTTTTGTCTTGCCAGGTTCGTTAAGCAGCGTATACAGCACATTATCGCAAACATTCTTTTCAATGTGCATTACATCAAGACTGTGGCGAAGTAAATTAGATCTCCAATATGGAAGCGTGAAGAAAATACTTATCTTCTTCCACTGCTGAGGCGCCGAAGTCCTGCGCGTCTTTTGGCGAGTTTGTGATGAATCGTCGCTTTTTTCAAACTCGAAGTCAACATGCAGAAGCTGTTGTAAGATATCTGTACCGGACAAAGTCTGAGGTGGTCCTCTTTTCTCTGGTTTCCCATTGAAGCGATTCCGTTGCAATCTGAACTTATGCGTTCCATCGAGAAACCTCTGATGCCCCATAAAGCACCACTTTCAGCTGTGGGGAAGGCGCAATGCGTCAGAGTCAAAATTGCAAGCTGGACACGCCGACCCAGTATGCACATTCCAACCAGATAATGTGCCAAGGCCAGGAAAGTCACTAATCGCCCACATCAAGGCTGCACGCATGTTGAACAAAGTCTTGCTGTAAGCGTCGTACGTCTCCAAGCCGACATTCCACAGGTCAAGCAATTCCGTAATAAGCGGTTGGAGATACACATCGATGTCATTGCCCGGTGCCTTTTTGCCTGGAATGATCATAGACATAATGAAAGAGCTTTGTTTCATATACATCCAGGGGGTAAGTTGTAGGGAACTAAGACTACCGGTCAAATACTGTAACTTGTGCTAAGATTCCCGAAAGGATTGAACCCGTCGGTCGCCAACGCAAGCCAAACATTTCTGGGGTCAGTCGCAAAATCTGGAAAGTTGTTGTCAAACGTTTTACAAGCAGCTGCATCCCGCGGATGTCTTAATTTACCGTCTTCGTTTTTATCAACGGCATGCCACCTCATGTGCTCAGCAGTTTTATACGACATAAATAATCTTTGTAGACGAGGTTTCAAAGGGAAGTACCTGAGAATCTTTGCAGGTTTCTTCTTCTGCTTTTTCCCCTTCTGAATTGTCTTGTACCTCGATGTGTGACATCTCTTACACGTCTCCCTGCTGGAATCGTCTTCCCAATACAGCATACAATCATTTGGGCACACATCAATCTTTTGATAATTCAACCCCAACCTGTTGATAATCTTCTTGGCCTAGTAGAACGTTGAGGGAATCTCGGCGTCGGGGAATGCATCTTGTAATAAGTCGAGCAACATCGACATTCCCTTATCTGTGATCCCACACAAGCACTTGATATGATACAATTTGATCAAGAAAGATAATTTAGAATATTTGTGACAACCTTGATATAAAGGACGATCTGCCTCATCCATCAAGCTGAAAAAATCCCAAGCTGCTTCATTCCCCATAAAAGCCGGCTCAGAGTCGTGCACTTCTTCGTTGAAGTTGTCGCCTTGAAATCCAAACGCATCACGCACAGCATCATTCACAGGATCATCTTCATCTACTTGAACGCCTACTTGAGAACTTCGAGGAAGAGCATCGTCATATCTAATGCCGGCCTTCTCACCATGAACTGCCCAGAACTTATAGTCCTCAGGGAAAGGCTTCACAAGCAAATGTTCCTTCACAATATTTCGTGCATGCCACTTCTTGAACTTGCATTTCCGACAAGGACAGACGATCTTGCCGTTACAGCTGGCGTGAGTGAATGCAAAATCTAAGAAACTGTTTAATCCGTATAAATATTCAGGAGAATTGCGCGGCAACCTTATCCATGATTTATCCATAGTTACAAGTGAGAGAGAAGAAAGTATAGAAAAGAAGATGAGTGAGAAGATAATGACGAATGCCTAGAACCTTATATTCTGAAATTCCAACGTTTATAATTTTGTAGCGGTTATTAAACCGCTACACCAACCGCTACAGTTATAAAATATTAGTAGCGGTTATATATAAAAAACCGCTACTAATATTCAAGCCGTTACACATTGGTGGGAAATTCAAAATGTACTTGTTGAGTATTAGTAGCGGTTATATATATAAAACCACTACTAATGTTCAAGCCGTTGGGAAATTCAAAATTTACTTGTTGCGTATTAGTAGCGGTTATATATATAAAACCGCTACTAATATTAAAGCCGTTGGACATTAAATTTAAAAATAATTTTCTAATCTGTAGCGGTTATACATAATATAACCGCTACAAATGTGCACAAAGGCAGCAAATTTCAAAATTCAAATGATGAGTATTTGTAGCGGTTATTATTGTGTAACCGCTACAAACATATATATTTGTAGCGGTTTTTCTTGGGAAACCGCTACAATTATATATATACATTTGTAGCGGTTATTAGTTTAAAACCGCTACAAATATATACATTTGTAGCGGTTTTAACGTAAAACCGCTACAAATGTATATATTTGTAGCGGTTTTAAACTAATAACCGCTACAAATATATATATACTTTATTTTTTTTTTAAATTTAGATATAAATAATTCATAAATTAAACAATACGATCTAATAATATAAATATAATTATATAAAACACAATAAGAAAGTTCTGAAATAAAAACTCATATATATTTACAAATGTTTAAACAAAAGAAAATGTCCTAAACTAAGGAGCTGGGGGCTGATCCTCTGGTGCTCCCTCAGGTGGGGCTCCCTCATATGCCGATGGATCGGGCCGCTGCGCAGACTGAACCGCACCATCGTCATCAGCAGGAGGAGGAGTAGTAGCAGGAGGAGTAGTACTCGGGACGATGTAGCGAGGGACAGGGGGAACCGCTGGATGCTGCTCGTTCGGGAACAGGCGACTCCATGCTCCCTCGAGCATGTTGTTCACGATCTCACGCCACTGCGTCTGCTGAGCGTACATCATATCAGCGTGCATCTACAGGTGCTACTGCTGCTGCACCTGTATCTCCTGCATCTGCTGCTGCGTCTGCTCCAAATCTGACCGCAGCTGGTCAATAGACTCGTCCCTCCGACGTCTGACCCCTCTAGAGCTGCCAGCCTCAGAGGCGGCGCTCCTGCCGTAGACCATGCTGGGTATGGCGCCTATCCCCATACCCCGCACGCGTCCGGGGTGCTCAGCCTGAGCCAGACCCACCTTCAAAGGAGCCGTCGGGTCCACTGATCCCTGTGACTCCTCAGGCTGGGTCTGTCGCAGCTCAGCCTGCGACTGCTGCATCCGCTCCTGCCATTTTATGAAACAATTAATAATTAGCATTTTTCATTATTAACTTGGTTTTATAAAAAATATGATAATAAAATTACTTACAATGGCCGCCTCTGCCTGCTGAGAGGTCGCAGTCCCGTCACGGTGTCTGTGTGTGATGGCGTACAGCTCCGCATAGTTCGTCTGACGGTTCTCCTGCTGTGCCTTCGTCTCCTGAAACAATTACAAAACAATTAGTATTATGAAATAATCAGCTAAAAGTAAGTGATATTTTGAAAAGTTACCAGCTCGCTGTAGGTCACAGCAAAGGTCTTCGATCCTGCTGTGTGGTGGATTGTCTGCTGCGCCCGGATCTCGGTGTTCCTCTGAGAAAGCTCCTGGAAAAACAAATAATTAAATGTATTATAATTTAAAATTAAATACAAATTAAATTGAAATTATAATTTAATACTTAACAATTACAAAATTATATATCCAAAATATAATAAATACATTACCTGCGCCTGAGGGCTCCTCCTGAACTGGACGAAACGCGCCCAGTCGTTCGGCTGCACGCCGTCCGGGACGCTCTCGATCAGCTGCTCCAGAGGCATCGTCCCGTCCTTATCCACCCTGTGGAAGAAACGGTTCCTCCTGTTCTTCCAGGCGTCGCCCATCTTCACGAGGGCGTACCTCTTCCGGTTGGCCCGGACGGCAAACCGCAGCTGAAAAAAATTTATTTAAATATCAATAATTATAAAAAACATAATTTAAAAAAAATAATTAAATAGAATTAATTACAAAAAATATTAATTAAATAGTTTTAATTACCTGAACCACTTCCTCCCAAGCCTGGTCCTTCGGCCCCTTCGGAATGTGCCTCCACGTCGGGAAGTGAAGGGGGAACCGCATCCAATTCGCTCCCAGGTCGCTCAGGAAGCGGTTGAGCAGGTGACCCCCATTGTGGATCGGCTGGTCAGTGCCCTCGTTCCACGGCACTATAACTCGCAGGGACCGGTCCATGCTGTTCAGACCGGCCACATCCAGCCTCCTCGTCGACACGTTCCCCTGCTCATCTGCACAGTTGACCGCACGTTAGATAAATTATAATTCAAAGTTAACATTTCTAATTTAAATAAATAATTTAATAAATTTAAAAAGTAATTTACCTTCGACCTGCACCTCAAACCCAGTGGACCGCGAAGACGACCCTCGTGGGTTGTTCTGCTCCCGAGCGTCCTCCTCATCGAGTAACTGCTCCATCTCCCTGAACCCAATCGGGATCTCGAACTCCTCCTCGTTGAGGAAGTCCTCAACGCTAATCTCTGGCCTCTCCACCTCAGGCACCTCTGGTGCGGTCGTCGCCTGTGGGATCGTCTGCGGTGTCTGTGGGGGGATGGGCTGAGATGTCGCGGTAGCCCTGCCTGCGCGCTGCCCCCTCCCTCTGCCACCTGCCCGGCTGTTGCCACCTCGTAAAGTCAGTCTGGGGACCTCAAGGGCCTTCCCCTTATCCTATCTTGAAGCCATATCAACTGTAAAAATTAAAAAAAAAATTAGTCACATTATTATGCAAAAATATAATAAAAATACGTGTTATATACGTACCTCAAGTGCGAATACTGCGGAATACTGAGCAAAAACTCCTATAGAGACGTCTGAACGCTCAAATCTCGAAGAAATCACTCAGAGAAACCTCAGGAAACAAAATGAGCAAAAGGAGAAATGAAGGACGCGGGGGTTTAAATAGGCCAGATATTAGTAGCGGTTATTAAAATAACCGCTACTCTAACCGCTACAAATAATTCAATTTATAGCGGTTCTACAATAACCGCTACAAAAGTTCACAACGTTTGAAATTCTGTAGCGGTTATTGCCCAAAACCGCTACAAATGTCGAGACTCTTGAAATTCTGTAGCGGTTATTGCCCAAAACCGCTACAAAATTCTGACCTTTGGTATTTTGTAGCGGTTTATGTGCATTAACCGCTACAAAATCACCGCTACAAGTTTTGGCGGGAACTTCGCGCCAAATTTGTAGCGGTTTTTTGTAGGAAACCGCTACAAAAAATCTTGCCGCTACAAATTTGTAGCGGTTTAGGTGAAAACCGCTACAAATACTATAATTTGTAGCGGTTTAATATAACCGCTACAATTGCACCGCTACAAAATACCTTTTTTTTTGTAGTGGGTGAATAATTTTTTAAAAAAATTATGGGCAAATGGTCATCTATTGTAACATTACTCCAACAAAGTGCTACAAAAAATTAATATTTTCTTTTTTAAAAAATTATCTATTGTAGCACTACTCCAACAAAGTGCTACAAAAAAATTAATATTTTCTTTTTTAAAAAATTATCTATTGTAGCACTATTTTGAAAAAGCGCTACAAAAGAGTAAATCAATAGCGCTTTTTAAGCGCTACAAAAATCTATTGTAGCTCAGGCTTTTGTAGCGCTTAGAAAGGGCTACAAAAATATAAAAATAAGTGCTACGAATTAATTTTTTTGTAGTAGTGTTATATGCTACTACCCCCGACTGCTAATATAAGAGCTAATTAGGGGTTGAATAATTGGATTTGATTCTAAATATAATAAACCTAATGGGATAAGGTGAAAAAAAACCCATTAGTTTTTACCAAAGGTGCATTTAGTATCATATGTTTTTCGAGTGTATACCCATAAACATTCAAAATGGGAGCACAAATATCAGGATCATTAAATATGATATTACACCGTTACATATGCATATTCGAAAATACTATGAGTTCCCCTACAAAAAGTAATGGTGTTAAGTTATATTCAACAGTCCTAGCATTTTTGTTCTCATTTTGAACGTTCATGGGTATTTTTGCACCTTAAGAAAACAAATGGTTCTATAGTCTAGACACTCTTTGGATAAAAACTTGTGAGTATTTTCACATTTCAACCCTAACTCAATCCATTTTGTCTCCTAGATCTATCAATTGTTTTCACACAAATGCATATAACTTATGAATTGATATATAATTTAATGTTACACGGGTATTTTATAAAGCTCATGTCACATTTGTTCAAATTAATCAATTATTTCATTTCCTTACAACTTAATTAAATAGTTCTTATATTAAAGATCAGATAGAGTAATATGTTTAAAATCTCATTCCTATTCCTTTCTAAATAGTAAAAATTCCACAACCAAACAAGATACAACAACCTGAATTCTGAATGCAAAACAGAGTCATCATAGCCTAAAGTACTTCATTTCGTTTAAGAAAATAATATGTTATTTGGTAAAAAAAAAAAAATTGCAGCCACAGAAATATGTTATTTTTTGAACAAAAATTGAACCTAATATACTCCATTTATAATTTATAATAATGGATGCAATAAAAACAGTAGAACCAATAATATATGGTATAGAATGTAATAAACTTCCACAAAGTTCATATATGCCTATAAATGAAGAAAATACATATATGTTTTCTCCATTTATCTTAGGAGGATGGAGATAGTATTTATAATCAAGTAAATTGGACAAATATGTATTTAATGAAACAATTAGGGTGTCATATACACATGAATATTGAAGATCTATTAAAAGTGTATGCATTAGAAGATATAATAGAAGTCAATGTTCTAATGCCATACTAGTTGGTTGAGAACCAATATGGGTCACGGGTTCGAAGTTCGAACAAACATGGGGAAAGCAAGAAGACATAATAGAAGAATTACCTAAAGATGCAAAATTAACTATATCAAAAGAACAACCCAAATATAGAACAGAAAGATTGTTAGGATTATCAAAACCAATAAAACAAAAAAAAATATATGATATAAAGACAGAAATAAGAAATAATACAAATGAATTAGCAAATATAAAAGGGAAATATTAAACAAATTATGAAAACCTTAGGGATAGAACAGAAAATAGAACCAATTCAAAATCACCCACAAATAAACATGATGAAAATATTAGAACAAGAAAACGAAACAACTAAACAATAAGTAAGATCTCAAACATTAGATGAGAATATGAGCCAAACAAGAATTATAATAGAAGATATTCATAAAGGACAAGAAGTTATTAATAAAAATTTATGGGCTATATTTAAAGAAATACAAAAATAGATTTAAAAAGACATCAAGAAAGAACTGGACAAGTAATTTACAAAGAAAGGGAAAATATAAAAGATGTAGTTTTAACTCAAAAAGAAAATAATCGAATATTAGCAATAGCCTGTCATATAGGGACAGAAACTGATGACTTATTTAGAATACTAAAACCTTCAATGGAAAAAGAACAAAATCAAAAGAAAACCCCCATAAATATGGTGAATGCATTAGAAGAATTGAATGAAGATGAGATGCAAGAAATTACGGGACAAGAAGAAATACGAAGAGAATTTGCTTCAAAAGTACAAATAAATATGCAACAAGGACAAGAAACAAATAATCAAAAAGTTTTAATGTTCCAAGTATAAATCATCAAGAATATAATATAAATGATGCTTCGGCTAGTACAATAATTAATGGAATAAGTAGAGAAGAAGAAGTCGAAGTAAATAATTTATATAACAAAGAACCATTAAGATCACTTGATATACCATTTGAAACAACATTAAAACATCTAGGGCCCATTTGGTTCGATCTCATCACACTCTGTAGTGCAATGCGATACAATGGTAATGTAATATGTAACGCCCCAAATTTTGATTAAAGACTAATATGATTACTGAGGATAATTATTGAATTAAAGTTGGAATTTATTATGTGTTTTATGACAATATTAATTAATATGTCATAATTGATAGGAAAATTTAAAATGTAATACCCCGAATTTTGAGACTCGAGGCTAGAGAATAAGCCTGAGATTAGTGGATTGCTAAGCCTCGGTTTAGCAAGATCCTAAATTGTGATTAAGGGTTAATGACTTCAAAAGTGGATGTGGTTAGTGATAAATAACCCTTTGGAGAATATGATGTGATTTGGCACTCGAATGTGATTCGTGTGTGTTGTGAGCAGCGCCGAAACCCTGTATTTGAGTTCAATTGTGGATTAACATCCAAATTGACTTAGAATAGAGGGAAGAATTGAATGTGAATTGTGTTGACATGTTGAGATTGTTGTGAAAATATGTCAATGTGATGTGAATTTGATTGATTTGGTGTTTCCAATGGATTCCTTGTGAAAATTTATGTGGGAATGATGTTTGGTATGAAAATGGAACCAATGGAAGCAAAGATGCAAAATCTGAAATTCTGTCCAGTGAAACTCTATTCTGGGCAGTCAGTTTGTGTGAACGTTTTGAATGACCAAATGGTGTCTAAAAATTCTGAAACATTCCAGTCTTATAGGTCACATCTCAAGCTCCAAAATGGACATATAATTTGTGCCATTTCGTTTTGTGAACTAGGAGATATTACTGTCCAAAATTTGGGATGGAAACTGAACTCTGTTTTGAGGCAGTGATGAGTTTTATGTAATTCTGGAATTGTGTGGTGATTTTTAGTAATGACCAATATTTTTCCTATGAAAAGGACTTAAATATCTTTCATTTGGATTTGGAATCACCTCATTTTGAGTTTTCTAGAATTAGTTATGAGTTTTCAATGTTTGGGCAGAAAATCTGCCAAAAAATTCGAAAATGGGAATTATGACATCATCAAAATAAAAGATGACATCAGCAAGGAAATTAAAACATTTTCTCATCATCTTCAGCTCTCATTTTCGTGCTGAACCAGAAGCCAAGAGAGAGAGAAAGTTTGAGAGCTTTTAGAGAGAGAAAGAGAAGAGAACTTATAAGGTAGGTTGATTTCTTTGGTGAATTCGTACCTAATGCGTATAACCTTGATCCTAAGCTTATCTTCTATGTATTTAAGGTGTTTGAGAAGCAAATTTGGTGTTCAAGAGGCTAGGGTTTTCAGCCAAGTCAAGGAGAAGCTATTAGGAGCTTGAGGTAACTTCCAAACTTTCGTATATTGCTTATTCTGGCTGTTATAGGCAATTTAATCGGTGAAATTTCGCCGGATTGCCATTGGTTTTAAAGTTTGGAAATGACATGGCCTAGGGGTTATGTTGCCCAAATTGGGTCTTAATATTAGTTGTAACCTAATGTAATGGTTAATAAAGTGGTTAGGAATAGAAAGAAACACGTTCACGGAGCCGAAACCGAAAAACCCCAATTTTTCTCGGAGTACTTGTATATTTCGGTTATGGCTATAAATGGGTCTTAGAGTTGGATTTTCAATGATTTGATGGTTCCATTGAGTTCAGGAGCAAAAATTAGGTGGGGTTATAGTTGGTCACTTTTTCGGAAAAGGCCGAAAAAGCATAATTATGAAAACGCCCCTGAAACCCTTAAAGTGGGGCTGCTAAGGGTAAATTTGTAAATTGACATTGAATTTGATAATTCCGAGTCCGGAAATGGATTCCTTCGGCGAAAATATGTCAGAATAGCCCATGTCAAAATTTCAAGAAAAGTACAGTAGATCCGGGTACGGCGGGGCCGGGCCGGGTCCCCGGGGGTATTTTAGTAAATTTTCAATATAGCTTCATATAACCCCCAGAAACACTATGGAAGTATCTAAATAGTACATTTGACATTGTAGGATCGAATGTGAAGCCCCAAGTTGCTATTACGCAAATCGAGGAGAAAAGACTGGAGGTAGGGAACTTATATCCCTGCATGCTCTAATAACTGTATTAATGTGTTGATGCATGTTATTGCTTTGCTTGATTATGTGGAACATGAATGAATGATTTGAAGCTATGTTTCAATATATTCTATGGCCATATGTGTATCGTTCGAAGCATTGAGCTTATAGATTTGTCATTGTATGTGTGCATGAGTTATGTGATACAAGCATGTCATGCGTTAAACACTTATCTTGCTTGCATATTAATAATGTTTCCCTACTGAGATTCTCTCGAATCTCACTCTCCCCTACCAACAATTTAGACAGGGCAAGTGACTCGTGGAGGGAGCGGCTAGGACTCCATTGAGATGAGAGTTGGTAGTTGGTTATCAATGAGTTGTGAAGACTGTATATGATTCGGTTGAATATAGGGTTATGAATTTGAGATGAGATTGTGTAATCCCCATTTGAAGAATTGTAATGGGCAATTATGCCCTGTGTATCTTTAGCGAAGGAATGTACCTAGGATTGCCGAGATGATTATGTTATGCACTCTGATATTTATATGAATATGATTTATCTTTGCATAGTAATTGTATTCAAAATGTGAATATGAGACCAAGTTTATAAATGATTTCGAAAGGTATTTGTGAAAACCCCGTCATGTGATGGGTTAGTAAATGTTATTTGATTATTATTGGTCTCTATTTCATTTTAATCGTGTATTTTGAATATAATTATAGAGGGGGGTTACATAAAGCATGGAATTATTGGCCATAAGTTGGTGATTAATATGGAAATTAATTACTAACTAAGAGGAAAAATGAGGAGTGCGATTAAATGGCTAATGGAGGGATTAAAGTGTCTAATTGGGTGTTTACTTTATGAAAACCAATAATAATGGGACACTTGGCAAGTTTGGAAGAATAGAGAATGTAGAGAAAGTCAAATCTCAATTGTTTATTATTTCGCTTTCTTCTTCTTTCCTCCATTTTGGCTGACATATGCATGCATTGGGAGGAAGTATCATCATCATTTCTTCACCTTCCTCCATACTCATCTCTCTCTTTCTCTCTCTCATTTTAGCGCCATTAGAGACCAAAGAGGAAGGAAAAAAAGCTTGAAAAAGGTAAGGGAGATGATCTTAAATGCTCAAACTCAATTCTCTAAAGTTGTTCATTGAGATAAGAGCTTCATTTTGATGGTTGTAGTTTGCCATTTGGTGTTGGTTTGTAACTCCAAAGAATTGTGGAGGTTAGAGAATCAAGAAGTTTCTTTGAGAAAGTTGATAAGGTGAGTTAAAGAGACGCTTCTATCTAAGGTTTGTGTCAAATGATTTAGCTTTGAAATTTTGGAAATTATTGCCTATTTTTGAAAATGATGGTCATTGGGATGTTTGGCATGTTATTGGTATGGGATTGGTATGTTTGGAATGTATGTGGATAGATAGAAAGGGATTTAGGATTGAATGATTAAGTTTGATGATTTTGAAATTTTGGTGTTAGTGTTGCCCAAAATCAAAGCATGATAATCGAATAGGGTCTTGGTTGTTTTGATGGTGTTATTGGATTCCCTAAGTGATTTTGTGTAGGGATAGCTTTGGTTAAGGTTTTGGGTCCATTAGAGTCAATTGGGTAACCTCTGGTAAATGCTATCAATGGTTCTGCGTTTTCTGGTTTTTGATGTATATCACTTGAGTAAGGGGGTAAAATTCCTCAGTTTACCCTCAGTTTCTACATTGCACTTCTATGAAGGTGGTAAGAGTATCGCCTCACTTGTGAATGTGGTGAGTTCTCACTCGAGTGCTGGTGTATTTGACACCTAAAACTTGCTTCTCGGGTTGTCACTCACGGTTAAAGTATAAGAGTGTGTTTTATCACTCGTGGGTATTTATCCTTCACTCGAGTACAAAGGCCAGTGCTCGAGTCCTCCTCTTCCTTGAAAATTCCATTTGCTCTCAGGTAAACACTTTCTACACCTCACTTCTTGGTACTCGAGTGAGCATTTGATATCACTCGAGTGTTGTATTCTATGCTCGAGTGTTTTCGTTCTCTAAAAGTTTCTTATGCTCTCAAGTATGTACTCAATGTCCTTCACCCTCTAGCACCCGAGTACAAACTATACCATCACTTGAGTAAGGCCGTCTTTACTTGAGTGAAACAGTGAAATATGACAATTTTGTGCTTCCAAAAAGGGGGTCGTTGGGATAGTTCTTCCAACCCTTTAGGGCTTTTATTAGAGGCGTTTAAGGATATTAAAGAGACAGTAATGATAACCAATTTAAGTACTGTAAAGTTATTTGAGAATTGGAATAAGTGATAACGCGTCGTCCTTAATTATGACTTTAGGATTTGATATTTGCCCGAAGCATAGAAGGCCCGCATCTGCTCAAGAACGGAAAGAACAAGGTAGTAACACTTTATTCTATATCATGTATAATGCATTTCTTGTTTGTATTAATCATTGAATGAGCGAGGGGACATGGCAAAAGCCCAGCCTTGAATATTGTGTTGACGGGACGTGGCGGTTAGCCCGGCCTTGAATATTGTTAGCTACTATTTTTTTTTTTTGATTGGTTATCATTTTGGACAATGTATATATGGAATTGACCATAGGATTGTAGTTTTTGTGTAATCCCCGGTTTGGGTATTGAAATGGGTAATGATGCCCTGTTCAAACTTATGGAATAATGTTATTATCCTGGGTGAATGTTGGGAATTTGGATTATACTCTGATATTGTATATGTGACAAACCAAATAGGCCTAATGTTTTTACTTCAAAATGAATAGAGACCTTGTTGTAAAGGTGTTGTAAAAAGTTTTTAATTATTCTGGATCTCTTATTCAATTATAAAACGTATTTAAACACTAATCACGGCCTTGATGATGGCGGGGGTTACACAATGCAATATAATTATAGAGTTAGTGTTTGGTTTGATTTTAAGCAAGGTGCAATGAGTTAGTTTTTAATAATTATTTAAAATTAATATATTATACAAAGTCTATTTTACCTTTATTATAATCTTTGTAAAAAAAATAATTAAGAGCCTTTGCATTGCCTCATAATAACCTTCACGTTATTTTGCTAAAGATCATCTGATGTCGTGGCTGTGGTGGTGAAGGTGACAATAAGAGTGATGTGGCAATGGCGATGGCAGGTGATAACAGTTACAATAGTAGAAGGAGGAAGAGGTAGGGGTGGAGGTGGCGGCAACAATAGAGGTGGTAGCATTGAGGGTAGTGGCAACAGCGGTGGAGGAGGAGGTAGTAACGGCAATAGTGGAGGTGGAAGTGGTGACAGCGAGGGTGGCGACAACGATGGCGGTGGCGGAGGTGGTAGTGGCTGTGGCAGCAATGGTGGGGTAACGACGACAGAGGAGGAGGAAAAGGTAGTGGTGGCAACTATAGAGGTAGCAGTGGCGGGGGTGGCAATGACAGCGATGGAGGAGGAGGAGGAGGTAGTGGTGGCGGCCACAATGGTGGAGGCGGCAGCGGCAGCCTGGGGGTGTTTGCGATGGTGGTGGAGGAGGAGGAGGTAGTGGCGGTTGCGGTCGTGGCATGATGTGACGTGTGAAATGAGACAAGTAAAACAAAAACAAATGAAATTAAAGGGTAAATTGAACTTTCAACCATGCAATGGGGTGGTAATGAGTATTCATAGGAGGGAGATTTGGTAATCATCATTACCAATTTTTTGGTAATCATCATTACCTTGGTAAACCCTATTATCATGCTAAAGAACAATCAAACACTCTTATCTTGATACTGTAATCATGGTTACCATTGCAGGCATACAATGCAGTTGAACCAAATGGGCTTCTAGTAATTTAGGATTTATGTCAACACCTATGGAGCAATATGAAACTAGACAAATACCAAATTCAGGAATATGGATAGATTTATATTGTTATTTAAACAATGAAAAAAGATTAGAAGAATGGACAAAATCCCAATTAATAACATTAATAGGAAGAAATATTGATACTAACATAGCCAGTAGGTTAGTAGAAGCAAGTTTTATAGGAAATGTACAGAATTGGTGGAAGAGTAAAACACATGAATTCATAGAAGAAGCAAGAACAATAACAAAACCATATCAAAATAGGAAAGAATTTTATGCATTATTAATAAGACGGAATGAACGGTAGCAAAATAATCTAAATTGCTTGATTCTTCATTAAGAGAAAGGGTCTATATATATATATGAGGAGGGAGCCTTGGCATTTATGGCTCTTAGTCATAATATCTTATCTAATCCCTTATTACTAGTAATATATATCTAAACTAATCCCTGATTTCTAGCAATCTTGATTTGATTACATAATAATTATAAATATATATCTCCTAACTCTCCCTCTCAAGTTAGAGCGTAGATGTTAATCAAGTCTAACTTGTTATAAAGATAGTCAACACAAGTCTTATTTAAAGCCTTCGTCAGAAGATCTCCCAATTGGTCACTAGACCGCACATGTCCTGTAGAAATAAAGTTATCCTTGATCTTATCACGCATAAAGTGACAGTCAATTTCAATGTGATTCGTACGTTCATGAAACACAGAGTTGGAGGCTATGTATAGAGCAGCTTTATTATCACACCACAATTTTGCAGGAAATCATAGTTACCTATAGCAAGAGCAGTTGATGTTGATGGAGCATTATTAGAGGATTGCGTGATAGAACTCAATATTTATATATTTTTAGTAATTAATCTTAAGCTTTTGTGGGACTTAATTGAATATTTTACGCATAATTAAGTATTAATGTGGGATTTTAGTGAAAGGATAATGTGAGAATTATAGCGGTTAAATTGTTATATTTTTAATTAATATTTGTTATTCCCATTATTCCTTAATTGTGAGAAAAAAAATATTATCTCTATGAATCTAACTTTGCAGGTGATGACATGGCACAACTTTTGTCAATTGATCAAGGCCAAAGATGTTATTTTGGAGTTTAATGAAAATTAAAAGTGAAACTTCACAAGTGTAGAATTTATTTTCACATATTTTTTAAGAGGAGATTAAATAAATAAGGGCCTTATTTGATGGATGCAATTTTGTGCCTAATGCTAAAACAAATTTTTAACCCTCATTCAAACATGCCTTAACTCGCTTTTTAACCTAAAGAGAATTGAAGAAAGAAGAGGAAATGGGGGCCATTTGTGGGATGTGGCGGCTGCGCAAAGAATAAGAAAGAGAAGCACCGAATAGATGGGGAGAGAAAAAGGGGAGCTGACCAACTAATAAAACAAGGGACTGAATGGAAGCATGAGAAAAAGGCATTCGGTGGAGAATTGATGATGAGTAAAGGAGTGGGACCGACTGATTAAGAGAGACGTGAGACAACGGAAGAGGAGGGATAATTGAAGAAAAAGGAAGAGAGGTTTGAAGGAGCTGCCAACCAAATGGGAGATTAAATATGTGTTCGGTGGAGCATGGGGAAACGGAAAGCAAGATGCTGAACCATTGGGAAGACAAGACGCAAATTGAGGATTGAGGAGTTATTCGGTGCTTGTCACTTTCTTCATGGCTGGTTGCTCACTCTTTCACCAAGCTCCATCTTTCTCTTCCACGAGTAGCTGAGTTCCCGTGATGTCCTTAAGTTGGGTAACGATCTAAGCTAAGCAAAGCTAATTTTACGCTTCTTTGAGCCCACAAGTGAAATACTCTGCTAATAATGTTCAAGTCATTACAGGAACCAGCATTCTGAAGGTAAAACAGCGTCATCCTGCCCTAAACTCCTTTATACACACTTGAGGCAGTTAAACACCGTATCAAAACATCAGATAAAACTTCATTAAGAATAGCCAGCATTGGATCAATCCTCTTTATTTTCAGGTTTTCCAGTGCTTGCTAATAATTATCTTATTCATCAAAGCAGGGGAACAATCCTTCTTGGGGAAGGAGGAGGAACATACCCTGGTTTTTTACCAGGATAATTTATACCTGGTAACAAACTTAAGAACCCAGCAACTTCTTCCATCTTGCATATCCATAAACAATGAAGAAAAGCAATATGCTAGCTGTAGTAATGCTCCCAACAAATGGCCAGAAAACCCCCTGGGCATTGTATATTGTACAAGGGATGTTCACACTAAACGCGCCACAAATCACAGTCTCAAAAGCAATGGCACATGATGCAATGGACAGGGTCAACTGAAGCTGAATAAGTTCATTTCTATGGCTGTCAAGTTGGATGTTGACATAGTCTTCTGTGTCGTCAATATACTCCCTCACCTGCAAACCAATAGCCATGGAGTAAGAATAAAATGAGTCAAATTCTATCACATTATAGTAATACAAGAAAAAGGCAAAATCTAGGAACAACTTTTTAGATGGTTGCAACAACTTTTGCCATTAAAATAAAATAAATTCTTATAACAATTTTTACACCCTCACACATCCACCAGCTCTTTAAAAATAGTTTTTATAAATGTGCTTTTACTAAGGAAGCCAAAAGGAGAGAAAAACTGAAGTTCTCCTTACAGAAACACCCATGAGTGGTGATACTCAAATTCAAATTAGGCAACATTTTCCACATCCTTCACCTACCTCATCAGTTGGTTCAATGAAACCTAGACAACTTCCTCCCAAGGGCCAGAAAAAGATCAGCATAATCTCTCTACAGATTATTTTTATAAACCAGAAAAAACAAAGGGTTAACCAAGAAAACTGCTTTTCTTGAACGAACCACACGAGTTCCAAATCTAAACAATATTATGCAATAAATAGATACGATTTAGTTAAATAATACCACTCTGGTCCTATTTATAAAGACTTTTTAACTAATTTTCACTTACCAAGAAGAGTTAGTTAACTCATTAACTATGGGCTAAATTTTCAATTTTGCCTTTATCTATGATTGGTTCTAAAAGTTAACATAAATAAATTCTTTTTGTTTATTATAATTGATAGGGATAAAATAGTACAAAACGCATTTACTATCCTGAAACTAGACTTATAAATAGGGTCAAATTTTTTAGTAAAAAAAGACTTATAAATAGAATCAAAATAGTATTATGTAACAAATAGATAGAATTTAGTTAAAGAAGTAAACGGGTAGTTAGGAAAGTTAGTTGATTAGTGTCTATAAGGGAATAAATGGTAATTGTAATCCATTGTTCTAAGGCTCGGACCGGATCAGTCGGTCCGACCCTGAAACCGTCAGACCGGTGGTCCGACCATGAAACCGTTTGACCGGGTTTTTTAATTTTTTTATTATTTTATTCAAAATTTCATATAAATAATTCTAAAATCTTCCCTCCCTCACCGGTCTAACCCCGGTATAGCCCCGGTTTGACTCCGATTTGACCTACTGACCCTTGACCCAGTACCCCGACCGATTCAATAACCGGTCCGGGTTCCAGAACCTTGTTGTAATCAATGCGTTTGGACTAATGGAACAGTGTTGAGTTTCTTTTCTATCAATTCCTCTCCTCCTCTCTGTCTCTTCCCTCTCTTTCTCAACTACATACCATAACATACCTCTCTTTCACTGGTTACAAATTACAATCACTCTTTATTCCCTTTTATAGACACTAATCAACTAAGGGTGCGTTCTTATTAGCTTTTGGAGAATAGCTTCTGGAGAAAAAATGGAGAATAGCTTTTGGAGAATAGATTATGAGGAGAATAGATTATGGAAAAAAAGTGATTTTGAAAAAATGAGAGTGCTTGAATGATTTTATCAGAATAGCTTTTTTCATGGTCAAATGACTAAAAAGGACATTAACTTTTATGATAATTACATGTAAAGAATAAGATTATATTTTATATATTATTTAAGGGGTAAGGTTCAAATTTAATAGCCAAGTTTTTCCTAAGGGACATCAGGTACAAATAAATTTTAGAAGATGGAAAAATAACAATGAAAAATTAAAAATGAACAATTAACATCCCTAACGGCATTAAAAATGATGTATTTTAACCCATTATTTAACATTAAATTTCATAATTAATACAAAAAATGACATAAATTTGTCTATATGTAATGTTAATTAACTTAACTAATTTTTCTAATATAATCAAATTAGAGAAATAAGTCTTATATTAAGGATAAGAGGGAGTATTAAAATTTTAAAATTCTAAAAGAAAAAGATAGAAAAAACGCTGAAATTCGAAAAAAAAAAAGAAAAGAAAAGATGAGAGAGGGTGTGACATAGGACCCACAGACAGGAAAAGAACCAATGAGAATGAGAGGATAGAACCCACAAAGTGCAAAAAGTAAAAAAAAAAAAAAAAAAAAAAAAAAACTTATGCCCAAACCATGGTTTTGAAATCCAAAACCATGGTTTGAGGTCAAAATAGCTTATTTGGAAAAATTGAGTGTTCTTATATTGGTTTTGAGGAAAAAAATACTCCCTCCGGTCCTAAATATAGGACATAATTTATAGTACAATTTACACTATAAACTATATCCTATATTTAGGATCGGAGGTAGTACTTTTTTTTGGATAGCCGAACACACTCTAACTATCCCACCTACCTGTTAACCCCTTCAGCTAAATAACTCTTATTTATCTATTTATTACATAAACAAACACAATACAGTGGTTCCCAGAGAATCACAGATACCAACACTGTTGGTCCACATTGCGTTCAGACATCCAAACTTGTAATAATAACCAACCTGGCCAAAAAAGGGGACAATAACTACAATGATGATCATAAAAAACTTACAGATAATATCTTGTTCCGAGTTCCATCCAACTGCATAAAATATGCCTCAAGCAGCATCTCCAGATCCTCGACCTCAGAATCAGTCATGGCATTGCTAGTCACAAGAATTCCACTTCTGTTAGAGCCATGGAGAGGAACAAGGGCTGCAGTAGCAAGGGCATTTGAGGCTGTAGCTCCCATGTTAACCTCAGATTGCTGATTCTGCAACCACTTCCTCGTCAAATACAATTGTGCCATATCGTGGTTGTCGTCTAGAAGATGTTCAATTTCATCCCGCACCTGAAGAAAAAGGATCCCGAACATTATAAATATGATGTTAACTAGAATTTCTCTGCTTAAGAAAGCTATGACTTCTGTACAGCTTATGAACAGAAATCAATAAATTATAGGGGGAGGAGATAGCATTGTTCCTTTTTTGTTTTAGGATCACGTTGTTGAATGCATATAATTGTCAGTAAGATTAAGGACTGAACATCATTCTTGAAATTTTCAACCATTACAGCATTCAAAAACGTATTAAAAGATCAAACTTCAAATAAACGAAGGATGTAGAGCCCATCATCAATGCCTATTCCAATTTAAGAAACAGATTACCCCACATAAAAGGATCAGAGCCCATCATCAATGCCTATTCCAATTTTAGTCCCACTTACATATTTTTCAAACATTGTACTTCTTTGCAAAACGCTATTATTGATCACTTACCGCAGCCCCATGGAGAAAAGTAGTCTCTACCAAAGGGACAATAACCACGGGAAAAGGAATATAATACTTGATGTAGCATACCTTTTGCACACGAGCCAGCAAACGTGTAAGGTTGCTTTTCAAGCTTCGCACATGTTCAAGGTTCTTGGTGCTAACGTTTATAGCCAATGCATCCAATACAGGGTAAGCACCTTTCTCAAGGTCTGCCACATTCGAGTCCAGATATGTACAGACAACTTCTAAAGCAATCTCCAGAACTTGAAACTCAAATGGAAGCTCAGCCTGCAAACCATCTGTGGACTCTGGCACAGGTAACCATTGTCTACCAGTTGAAACAAGCGGTTCATTTTCTTGCTCTTCTGCATGACCATGAAGTTTTGGCTGGGTTTTATATGGAAGTTGTTGCCTGAGTTGTTCAACAAATGGAAGAACCTCATGGGAAAGAGGATCAAGAACAAGGACTTCTTCAGCTGTGACTATGGCCTTTATAAACTCCAAATTGACAACCATTGCTTTCTCCCTGGCTGTGAGAAACATAGTTTGCAACTTGAGAATAGACAAATAACAGAAAGACATGGTTAAAACTTAAAAACCATATTTGGCTTAACAGCTGAAATATAGTCAGCGAATAGAATCAACTATACCATATCAGTAGCTAGTTTCCTTTAGCAAGAGACGTAGAAACACAGTACAACCAACTGTCAAACCGACGCTACAATTCTTTCCAGACCAAGTAATCAAGCGACATATATTTTGCCATTATTAGAAAAACATATTTTGTTAAGTCTACACAATCCTCCTTTCTAAATATATATGTGGCAATTGCTTGTAGTACCATGTGCGTCAGACACTTGTTATCAAAATTGGGTCAGCTTCTCTCCTTTTCTACTGTTGTCCGCTGCCATCTGCTACCTTAAAACGCCCTGTTTTTTTTTTTTTTTTTGTGTGTAAAATGAACTTGTGTCTTGTGGGCTTTAATTTGGGTGAGAGAGAGTGAGAGAAGGTGTAATGTGATGCCATGTGTGGATCGGAGGCCAAGGGTGAGGACTATTTTACAAGGGACAAAATTGAAGTAAAATAAGTTTTTACTTTAAAAAAAATTCAAAATACTCTTTTTGAGAAAATTAATTTCTTTTAAAAAAAATTTAGCTAAGAAAAACAAAATTTTACTCTAAAATCTCCAAAGAGATTTTGAGAAATTGTTAAACAAAACTTTTTTAATGCGAAAAAACTGAGATAATATTTTTAAAAAATTAAACATCCCCTCAATTTCTTATTATAAGTCTAAATGCTAAAGTATACTTTTAATTCTTTAAGTTTACATGAGATATACTTTTGACCTCTTAACTTTAAAAAATAAATTTTGTATACTTTTAGTCATTTAATTTTACATGAGATATAGTTTTGATCATTTAACTTTAAAAAATATACTTTGTATATTTCAGTTTTTTAAGTTTACATAAGATATACTTTTGGTCCTTTAACTTGAAAAAATATACTTTATATACTTTCAGTCCTTTAAATTTACATGAGATATACCTTTTGTCCCTTAACTTTAAAAAATACACTTCTAATCCTTGAAGTTTACATGAGATATACTTTTGGTACCATATATAACTTCAAAAAAATATACTTATAAAGTATGAAGTATATTTTTTGAAGTTATATATGGTACCAAAAGTATATCTCATATAAACTTTAAGGACTAAAAATATATTTTAGCCTTTAGACTTATATAAGAGATTGAGGGGATATATAATTTTTTAAAATTATTATCTCAATTTTTTCGGACTAAAAAAGTTTTGTTTAACAGTTTCTCAAAATCTCTTTGGAGTTTTTACTTTTTAGCGTAAAATCTTGTTTTTCTCAACTTTTATTTTTTAAAAAAAATTAATTTTCTCAAATAAAGAGTATTTTTGAATCTTTTTAAAAGTAAAAACTTATTTTACTTCAATTTTATCCCTTGTGAAAAAGTCCCCACCCCCCTTGACCTTCACACATGACATCACATTACACCATCTCTCACTCTCTCGCACCCAAGATAAAGCCCACAAGACATAAGTTCATTTTGCACAAAATAAAACGGGATGTGGGTTCAGCGTTAAGCACCGCATCTTTTCATTAATAGGGAGAAGGTTCGATATCTCTCACGGCACTTGGGGGCATTTTAGCTCTTAAGTACCTAGTTAAACATCTGAGGGTAATTGACGGTTTGTCCTGTCCAACAGTAGTATGACTTAAGAGGAGGGTCTGAGGGTAATTGACGGTTCGTCCTGCCTAACAGTAGTATGACTTAAGAGGAGGGGAGATTTCGTTCTGCACTTAAATTATGGGTGAGTCCAATATCCTTCCTAAAATTTTTATACAAAAAAAAAAGGACGTTTTAAGGCGGCGGGTGGCAGCGAACAGTAGAATAGGAGAGAAGCCGATCCCTATCAGAATTGGCAATTTGTCATGCACGTAAGCCACTGAAGGCAAGGAAACATCATAATAGAGACAAAATCCTCGGGAAGCGCAGAAAGACACTGGGTTACTAAGGTACTGGAGGGATAGTCTTCCAAAGAGTGGACTTTAGCCAAAACGTTAGAATCAAAACAAACTCACATACAAATTATGTAATAGTTCCCCGCTCCGATCAAGTAGCAATCTCGTCATTCCACATACACCAAGTGCCGATGAAATTCAGATTAAAATACCGTACAAACCTTCCGTAAACGATCGCAAAATTTTTTTTGAAAAGCAGTGACAACCAGTAAGCCATACACAAATAAGTTATTAAAGTAAAAGGGAAAAACAGTAAAACACAATACAATCCAAATTTATTACCAAGGATATTGAAGGAGTGAGAGAAGATAGGGCCTAAAATTCTCAAATCCCTGGCCGGAATCGCGGCGATTCTGCTAATGGCGTTCTTATCCAACTCAACAAGCTCCGATTGACCCGACCGATTAAACCTCATCCACAACCTCGGGACGCCGGCCTTCTTCTTGGTCTTTACCAACGCCCCACCAGGCGACACAACAGTCCCGACCGCCTGCTGCGGCGGCGGCGGCGATTGTGGTGACCGATGATCAGCTACCTTCTTTGGGCGACGGCGTAAGCTTGAGGATCGAAAGGACAGAAGACCCTTGCCCTTATTTTTACCCATATTCTTCCCTAGGGCACACAAATTCCTTGACGTGGCAGCAAAAATAACAGGCTAATCCCCTGGAAATTTTCAACTTCCTCGTCTTCTTCTCCGCCTCCTCCTTCACTGCTTTGATCTTCCATATACGGCTTTTCGCTATAAGTTTAGAGTCAGTTCGACATTGTTTATTTATATTTTAGAATACAACTGAGATGAGCCGGCAAGGTTTCTTCTGACCTCGGATCTGCCCATCTAGATACGTCCTCCGTGAATTTCTTTTTTTTTTTTGTTTAGGTTTAACATGAATAGGTTTCTTCTGAGTTCTGACCTCGGATCTGCCCATCTAGATACGGCCTCCATGAATTTCTTTTTTTTAGGTTTAACATGAATAGGTTTCTTCTGAGTTCTGACCTCGGATCTGGCCATCTAGATTACGGCCTCCGTGACTTTCTTTTTTTTAGGTTTAACACGAATGTTCTTTAGGGCTGGTTTGGTGCCAGGGTTTGGAGAGGAGAGAAGGGTTGAAAAAATTTTATGAGTTGAATTTGAAAATACTGGAGAAATGAGATTAAAAATTCTTAACTACTTTTTCATATTATTTTATCTTATCTCCTTTCTTTATTAAATTTTATAAGGAAAAAGACACATGAAGTCCACTATAAATAGTAAAGGATAGAGAGGGACTCCAAATTTCAAGAAAAATTTGAACACCTACCCCTAGTAAAGAATCTTAAATATGTAATCAACATGTATGAATAAATTTATTGTCAAAGCCGCGGTTAATGAATCCGGATTTGGATTTGAATTTTGAAGCAAGTTCGCCTGGGTGTGAAAAACTCCCTCTGCTAGGGTTTCCCTTCCCTCCGTTTGGATGAGCGGCAGCCCATCGATGGGTGCGTGGCGACGGCTCTTCCATCTCAGTAGGGGTTCCTCTCCCCTTCCGGTGGAGTTTATCGGCTGGTCCCTTTCATCGTGCCAAGAGGATGCGCTGCTCGAGAGTGAGTCCCGTGACAGAGAAGGGCAGGAGCATAGGGTCGATGGACATGAGGAGGTGTTCAACACTCTGGCGCCGTTAACACTATCCGACGAGGACCTCCGGTGGGTGCCCCCATGGCCTTTGTGGTGGCTGGATGAATCAAAAAGTTGGCTCTCTTTCTCGTCAACAACAAGGACAAATTTGATTGGGGATCTGAAAGGCGAGAGCAGAGGTCGTCCAATTGAAGAATGCAGATTTGCGGTGGAGATGTGGTGCACAAGAAAGCAAAGAACAACGGCCACACGAGATCGAGCCATGGAATCAGAGGGCTCTTCCACCGGCGGCTTTTCAGGTGAAGGTAAGGTGATGATGAAGACTCATTGGAGAAGTGCAAGCTGGGGATTTCCAGTCGCTCTGCAGAAATCAAAGGTACCAGAACAACCACGAGTAAAGGTATCAATCTTGCGATTGTTGGCTTATGAGGTGAGTGGCTAGCTCCAGATTAGATACTTGCCCGGTGATGTATTATTGAATCTTAGTGTTGTATGGTCGAAGGTAGATGTTTGGGGGAGAGACGTAATGTTATTTGTGGGTATTATGCCTAAGGAATGTGCAATAGCTAGTCAATTAATTATGATTTTTCTGGACCTGATTACTATGATTATGATGGTATGCGCTGTTCTTCTTTGGCTCATCGTGTGCCTGTTCAGCATTTTGATTAACACTGTTCATTATAGGACAAGAAATGGGTCTGTTGAGTGCATATGGTTTTTCTGCTCATTCTCAAGGTGGAAATGGGTTTCCTTCGCCTATTGCCTATGTGATTGCGCATCCTTTGATAAAAGTTTGATTGTTGTTATCCTTGAGTACATCTTTGTATCAAGGAATTTGGTTAGGAACCTCTCTTGCAGGTGCGTTCCCAGAAAAGCAGATTTGATAGTCAAGAGGATTACCAAAGATGCATTGGAAGAGTCTTGCCATTGTGTTTGGGCATTTCGACCTTCATACCAGTTGCAGGCATACCATTCGTATGGAGTGGATGAAGCCTCAACTCTTCGTTCTAGTTGTACTGAAGAATATTTATATATTTGTTTCTCTAGATTGTTAAGCTTGGTCTTAGGACTTATTATTTATTATATCAGTGTGTTTGTTTGGTGTAAGTTGGTTCTTTTCTCTTTTAGTGTGTTTAATGGTGTAACTTTTGAGACATTGTAACTTAGTTGAATTTAATACTATTAGTGTTGTTGATGGCCAAAAAAAAAAGTATGAATAAATTTCAAAATATAAATTTAAAAATACTAAATTATCCTTGGTCAAACTTTCTATAATCTTTCTTTCAATCTCTCCCACATTCTTTTTGTTATTTGAATAAGGGTTTCTTGATTCTTCGCCTCTTCTAATAAGTCCATTTAACAAAATTCAAAATCTCTCCTACATTCTATTTTAAAATTAATTACTTTGGATTTTTTTTTATATATATGATGAAAGATTTTTCCTTTCGAGGCTTAAAGCAAATATGACTTTTGTCTCTCTCAATTAGTAAACTCCCAAAGATTCAAACTTGTATTTTCATTTTTATAGGGGTGAGGGTGTTTACCACCTCAGCTAATAGCTTGGTAGCAGTCAAGATTGTTTTCTACCAAAGAATACTTATGTAACATCCTGAGTTATATTTCTAGGATTTAATTACAATTAAGAAAAAAATATTTATGATTATTTAAAATGTAAATTATTTAAGTAGAAAAGGTTTATTTGAAATATGCTTTATAACAATAAAAATGTAGAAATAATAATATATTTTATTATTTTTTTTTATAAAAAAATATTAATTAATTAATTAATTAAAATATTATTATTATTATTATTATTATTAGAAAAAAAGAAAAGAAGTAAAGAAAAAAGAAATGAAATTGAAAAAGAAAGAAAAAGTAAAAGGGAAAAAGATAGAAAAATACTATCAAAATTGATAAAAGATAAATAAGGATGTTGAATTTCAATAATTCTAAAATGACTTATTTGGAATTTTAAAATGTTGTAAAATTTGAGAAACAAGCCATTTCTATGGGTTGTAAGATCAAATATCAATAATGGGGCAAACAATGACTTCCTAAAAGAATTTGAAGACAAATTGTGTGCACGAGGGAAGGTAGTCAGTTGGGCTCCTCAACAAAAGGTTCTAAGCCATTCTTCCATTACTTGCTTCTTAAGCCACTGTGGTTGGAATTCTACCATAGAATGTGTCATCCATGGAGTGCCTTTCTTGTGTTGGCCTTTCTTCCCAAATTAGTTTATTGACGAAACCTACATTTGTGATGTTTGGAAGGTCGGGTTACGGCTTGATCCAAACGATGGGATCATTATTAGAGAAGAAATAGCATCTGGGGTTAAGCAAGTGGTCCTTGATGAGGGAGTCAGAGTGAGGGCTTTACAGCTAAAGCAAAAAGTAATTAGTAGTGTCAAAGAAGATGGCAGCTCAAACAAGAATTTGAAGAACTTTGTTGATTGGATTAAAGCATATAGGAAGTATTTCAAGTTTATAACTGATGAAGTGCAATAGGACATAGGAACAAATTAAAGAGAAACTTTGTTCACCATGTGACATAGAAGAATGTAGAATGTACTTTTTAGCCTGTGAAATACTTGTATTGATGTATCATTGTAATAAGGGGCTCTTATGAACTTGTTGAGAGTTGGAAATTTCTTTTAAGCTAATGGATGTTCTTTGTTTTTATTCTTTTTGGTTGTTTTGACTCCCTTTCTTTTATTGAATTAATCAACCTAAAGCATATGATGCCAATCAACTTTTAAGTTTTTCAGTCAAGTATAAAGTCTTCAACTCAAAAAAATTACAAGTTCCTCTTTCCATAATTTTTGTAGTTCTCAAAATCTACAAGGCTTAATAATAATCATTCATCTTACCAGTTATCAGCTCACCTAACAAGCCAATAGCCATTATTTACAGAGAATATTAAGGCAAAACAAACAATGTCCATGTATGAAGAACATATTGTCCAACAAGTATGGTAGATCCATTTGCCAAATAGCTTGCCACACAATCCCAGCACAATTAGGCCATGTTTGTTATAGTTAATAAAAAAAAGGGACTTCTAATTATTTTAAAAACACTTTCTAATAAATATTTTTTAATTATAAATGAAAAATAATTAACTTCTACATTTTTCAAGAAAAATCTCTGAATAATAAATCACAGTTTGAAAGAATTTGAAAACCATTTTTTCTCTTAAGCATACCAGAGTTAATTTTGTCCAATAAAAGGAAGAAGAAGAAAGAAATTTCAGTGAAAAGGATTAGAGGAGAGAATTGAGATGAGGGATTTTAATGTTCCTCCCTTACTTGGTTTAGATTAAAAGAGGAGGAAAAATAATAATAAAAAGAAAAAAAGTATGCCTCTACCAACTTAGAAAGAGAAATTCTAAGAAAAATAAATTATAGTTATAAGAAGAAAATTATATAAAGCAACAATTTCTTGAAAAAACTAATATATAGAAGTGTGTATATATATAGCCCTATCAAATTTCAAAAGTGATTTGTCATCTGTATTCTAGGAACACCGACAAAAGAACATGTTATTCATTTAGTTCCGGAGATGCCTGCTATGAGGACAACGCAATTTATGTGGACAACACTTAGTGACAACTTGAATGCACAAAAAGACTTTGTTTATCTTTGTAGTGAGGAGCAACAAAATTGTAGAAAGCACAGACTGGGTGATATGCAGCTCAAGTCTAGAGCTAGAGGCTCCAACTTTTGATTTCACTCCAAGGATTTTTCCTATAGGTCCACTTCAAGCAAGAAAGAGCAACCATATTGATCATTTAACAAGATTAGTTAGGCCACAAGGCTCAACTTGCTTGAATTGGCTTGATTTACAGCCAGATAAATTAATTATTTATGTTGCTTTTGGAAGTGTAGCTACATTCAATTATGCCCAACTGCAAGAAGTACCATTGGGACTTGGCTTCTCAAACAAACCATTTCTTTGGGCTGTAACACCATATATCAACAATGGGGCAAACTATTATTTCCTAAAAGAATTTGAACATAGATTGGCTTCTCGTGGGAAGGTGGTCAATCGGGCTCCTCAGCAAAAAGTTCGAAGTCATCATTCAGTTGCTTGCTTCTTGAGCCACTGTGGTTGGAATTCTACAATTAAAGGTATCATCAATAAAATGCCTTTATCGTGCTAGCATCTTTTTGCTGACTAGTTTATTGATGAGGCCTACAATTGTGATATTTGGAAGGTTGGGTTAAGGCTTGATCAAAATGATGAGATCATTAGTAGATATTGTCATTTTTTATTTTACTCCACTCCGTGTTTAATATAGGACCCACTTTCTATTTCAATTTCTTTATTAAGGATATCCTCAAACTATATTGAACTTGAGACTAATCTTGTTCGAAGCTTAAACGCGAAAGGGTTTTCATTTCTCCCAATAAATGCCAAGTCTTGGACTTCTGTTATCCTTCTTATCCAAGCAGGCCTTTATCACCTCAACCAAATGACTTGTTGGTACCAAACGTATTTTCAAAATGATAAATATCGCATCCATTTGCATTTTTTTCAAATTGATTTTATTAATGATTTTGAAGTGTTTGTGAATGGGTTTCAAAACGAAAAAAAAAAATCCAAACAAGTTTTAGAAAAGTTATTTTATAAAAAAGACTCTGGGGTTGTTGAATATGGTATATATCCAAAAAAAAAAAAAAGCCTAGTCAAATATCTTTTCTCTCTTAATTATGATCAATTAAACTCCATTTAATCCATGTATATATAAGAAAAAACTCCATTTAATCCAAATTCAAGACATGTTAGACTCCAAATGAAAGTAACTTCTTTTAAGACCAATTTCGTGCTCACACGGATTCGAATTCAAAAACTCAACCTTTTGTTATTATTTTATATGAATATTTTTGTGCACGCCACGCATGCATAGAATCAGATATTTTATATTCACCGGCAAAATGTTTTGTCCTGTCGATTATTGAGGAGTGAGGGCCATCCATGAACAACTAAGAATTTGTGGTATTCATTATTCAAGACTAGGGAACTAGGGAAGGTCCACTCCCCCATTATAACATATCTATGTGTGGCCTAGTTTATTCATTTGTCTGACATTTCTGGGCAATTTTGCATAACTTTCAGAAGAAGAAGAAGAAAGAAAACAGTTTTAGAGTTATAAACAATAATATGAGTAGAGCACATGTTTTGTTCTGCCTTTTCCATTACAAGGCCATATCCTCTTATGGATCTTTCACATGAACTGGCGAAGCATGGCATCAAAGTCACATTCTTGAACTCATTGATTTGACCGTGTCTTTACGTCTTTGAGTCAAATGTAAAATATTTATAACCAAGAATTACAGTACAATGCAACACTCAGGTCATTCTCTTGAGGAGCCTTTATTGAGATACCTAAATAATCTAATTATCATGCAAATGTAATAAAAGCAAAGGGAAATGGGTTTTGGTTTTTGAAATTAATAATTAAAAGAAAGATGCAAATTAATTAAATGCTAAACTATTGTTTTTGGTATTTTTCTTATAAAAATGGGATGGATAAGATTGAATGAAATGGTATGGAGTGGAAAATATCAATAAAGAATGCTCTTGGTAATGAAGAAATGACAATCCTTGCTCAAAAAGATTATGGGAGTTAAGAATTCATTAAGTCTTAAGAACAACCTTAAGATAACACTTGATTCCAATATTCCCAATTAATAGTAGCTCCTACAAACATAGCTAACTACTATCTCTTGAGATATTGTTTAAAACTATTTAATGTGCAATTAAAATTTGAATAATGCAACTTGAATCTTCTTGGATTTGAGTGCTAAATAGCCCCTCAAAGATACAAATCAACCACATTAATTAGATAATAACACGCTAATTAACATAATCTCATTGCAACCACAAAGAAATTGAAATATATAATCTTCACATTGTAAAATTCAATCTCAACTATAATTATCAAACCAACAGAGACACTTAATATTAATCCTAATTCCAGAATCACATATATGAAAATTCATAAAACTAGGCAATCTAAATATATATAATTTTAGACTAATGGAATGATAGCAAAACTCCCCTTTATAGTCCAATAAGCTCAAGCATAATTCATCATGACCAAGAAGCACAAATGAATCAGCCTCTTATTCTGTTAAGCATGGACAAAGCTTCTTCAAAATAACACGACTCCATGAGACAAAGAAATGACAAATCTGAATCAATGGTGGTTCACGGTGGTGCTTTGGTTTGGAAGAGATGGACGTGGTGAGCAACTTGGGAGGCTGTGGTGATGATGCTGGATGTGGGAGGCTACGGACTGAGAACAGAAGAAGGTTGGAGGTGATATGATGCAGAGCAGAGAACCTTGACGGCGGTGGTTATGGTGGTTCGACGAGAACAGAGGAAGAACGAAGGTGGCTGTGGTTGTGGTCGGAGGTGAAACCAGAGCTATCAGTGGTGAGATGTGATTCCGTCGACAGCAGGAAGTCTTATACGGTGGTGGTTCATCCGTCTCTTTCCCTCTCCTCTCAAACTAGCTCCCACTCTCTCAAGCTCTCTGGTTCTGTCTCTCTGGCTGTGACGGACGAAAACAGAGACGGTGGTGGAAGTTGTGAATGTCGCCGGCGGCTTTGGTGGTGGAGGTGGAAGCCACCGGCGACGATGATGGTGATGCAAGGTGAAGAAGATGATCCTCGTCTGTTGCGGCGCCCTCTGCTTCGTTCTGTCTCGTGCTCTTCTATTCCCCGCTGAAGAAGATCATCTACAGTACCCTAGGACCTGGTCAAAACGCAAGTTTTGACCAGGGACCTCATGGCAAACCTGAAAACATTGGAGGAGTGACTAAAGTGCACAGTTTTGAAATAGTTGTGAGACCGGACTAAATGTCTGAAACTTTTGGGTATTTATCTGTATTTCTACCCTGTCATTTTCTCCCTTTTTTGTAATTTTTCCAAAATCTAGGGCCCCTTTCTGTGATTTTCCCCATTATTCAAAACATTAATTTGACCTCCAAAATTTACAATTTTCTTCCAAACACCTGAAATACAATATTAAGCATAAAGTAGTATTAAAAGTTCAAGGGACAATATAAAAAAAATAATAATGAATGAATTTTGATCATTTTTGCCCCTAATTCCCATTAATTCAAAATAATTGTCCCGAACCAAAATTAATGCTTAATAATGCAATAATGTCCTAAGAAATACATTAAAATTCCCAAATCAACTTTATACTCTAAATCTCATGTGACCCGCTCCATAACCCATTTATACTTGACCCCGGTCGAATAATCACAACCCTAATTACATTAAAACTCATTTATGATAATTGTCAAATAATAATTGGGTGTAGCCTTTCAAAATTCAAATAATCTAATTACATTGAAATGTTTTTGTAATAATTGCAAAAGAATAATTGGGTGTATCCTTTCAAATTTCAAAATCTTCCATAATTATAGGAAATAATAACTTTAACATTCCAATCCTAATTAATTCAATAATTAAATTAATTGCCATTTAATAATTGGGTGTAGCCTTTCAATGTTCAAAAATCATTATCTTATTATTTTAGATTATATTTGAAAAATCTGCATTTTTACGAGCAATACATTATTTTTTTTAAAGTTAGTTTGAAAAAGCAGAACACCTTTTTTTTAAAACTACAATTGAAGTTTTATTTTGATATACATATTATTTTGTTTTGAGACACGTTTGTAATTTGTACTTATAAATAATCACAATCCTAATTATATTAAAACTCATTTATGATAATTTTCAAATAATAATTGGGTGTAGCCTTTCAAAAATTAAATAATCTAATTACATTGAAGACCTTTCATAATGATTGGAAAAGAATAATTGGGTGTATCCTTTCAAATTTCAAAATCTTCCATAACTATAGGAAATAATAACTTTAACATTCCAATCCTAATTAATTCAATATTTGAATTAATTGCCATTTAATAATTGGGTGTAGCCTTTCAATATTCGAAAATCATTATCTTATTATTTTAGATTATATTTGAAAAATATGTATTTTTACGAGCAATACGTTATTTTTTTTTAAAGTAAGTTTGAAAAAGCAGAATACCTTTTTTTTTAAAACTACAATTGAAGTTTTATTTTGATATACATATTATTTTGTTTTGAGACACGTTTGTAATTTGTACTTATAAATAATCACAATCCTAATTACATTAAAACTCATTTATGATAATTTCCAAATAATAATTGGGTGTAGCCTTTCAAAAATTAAATAATCTAATTACATTGAAGACCTTTTATAATGATTGGAAAAGAATAATTGGGTGTATCCTTTCAAATTTCAAAATCTTTCATAACTATAGGAAATAATAACTTTAACATTCCAATCCTAATTAATTCAATAATTGAATTAATTTCCATTTAATAATTGGGTGTAGCCTTTCAATGTTCGAAAATCATTATCTTATTATTTTAGATTATATTTGAAAAATCTGCATTTTTCCGAGCGATACCTTATTTTTTTTAAAAGTTTGTTTGAAAAGGCTGAACACCTTATCTAATGTAGTCACATACATATTATTTTGTTTTGAGACATGTTTGTAATTTGTACTTATAAATTCTTTAAATTTAAATTGAAAGCTATTATCTTATTATTTTATTTTATTTTAAATTATTTAAATTTAAAATTGCTTCACATACACGTACCATTATATATATCTCAGCATAAGCCTCCCATCCTCATATCCAGCATAAAAGGACCATTCTTGAAGAATTAGTTACATCAACTCAATTAATGGCAAACATTGTTCATACTTTACTCAAGGACATTGATGATAGCAAGGAAACCTAGAGCATTATTGTTAGGGTACTTAGGAAGTGGACAATGGCAAAGAAGGCTGCACCATTTGAGATTTGGAAAGTCAGTATGCTATTAGTTGACGAACAAGTAAATATCTAATATAATCATCACATTCTCAAGTGAACATTATATTCTTGCTCATATTTCATCTAACTATTTGCAAACAGGGTGATCGAATTGAGGCTTCAATTGTCCAGAGGGGACAAATCCGTAGGTACATTGAGGATTTAAAAGAGGGTGAGGTGTACCAATTTGAGAACTTTGAAGTGTTGGCCAACAATAATGACTACAAAACGTGCTCACACCGTTGGAAGATTACGTTTCACACTAACACATTTTTTCAAAAACATGACTTCCAAATCCCTCTTCATGCATTCAACTTTGTCCCAGTCAATGACATCGCTAGCGGTGAAGCCACACATGAAGAGCTAATTGGTTAGTGTATATTTCTACCATGGTTTTTATTCAACATGTTTTATTCTAACCTGGACGACAAATTCATCCAGATGTGAAGGGCTACCTACAAGCATTTGGGAACTTAGTTGATCTAAGGAGAGACTTTGGCGTGACGAAGAAATTGAATTTCACAATTGCAAATCTTAAGTAACATACTCTCTAGATTTAACATTAATCAATTCATGATATTAACATATACTTTCATGTTAGTTCATCATCATCATAATCATATGAAAACATGTGCAGTGAAGTACATGTCAACGTAGCTCTATTTGGGGAGGTAGCAGTCACAGCCTTTGAGGACAGAACAGAAGATCTGGATGTGCCTACCTTAGTTGTCTTACAGTTTGCTAGGATTGCAAAAAACAAAAGTATTACATATATCTTTTATTTCCCTATAAATTCATTTTTTTTTCTTTGTTTTAAAATTACATGCTTTTTTGTTTAAGGTTTTGGAGACATATGTAGTGCCTTCAATGCCACACAAGTTTTTTTCAACCCTGATTTTCCAAACGTAAAAGACCTTTATGACAGGTTAAAATTTAGTTGTATCCATATTTTTTGTGCATCTGTATACCTAAATTATGTAATGTATAGGGTTTTTTAACGTAAATGTCGCATTTACTATACAGACTCACCAATGACCCTGAGGCAAGCCAGGCTTTCACACAGATCTCTTCCACTATGTCTCATGAGATTTCAAGTGACTCACTCTTATCATTCCCTGTCAGAATTCCTTTGTATGAAATTTTGAAGTTATCAAAGGTAAATAGTTTTCATTTTAACTGTTCCAGTATGTATACAATATATCCCAACCGCATCTTTTTTTAAGCTTACTAATATTTGCTTATGTGATGTGATTTATAGGAATCTGAAATTGTTACCAAGGTAACAATCCAAAAGCTTGAGACAACACACGGTTGGTATTATGATGGATGTTCATGTGATAAAAAACCAATCTATGAGGGTGCCAAATTGATGTGCAAGTCATGTCATAGGGAAGTGATGAAGACCGAGCCTAAGTAAGATCAAGCAGTATTCAACATTCTTCAATAATGTGTTTTCATATTTCTTTATGACTTAAACACTTAATGATTAATGACTTTTTGATCAATGATTAACATTACCATTTGAGTAGTTATTTCTGACAGGTTCAAAGTTCATTACACAGTGTTTGATTCAACTGCAAAGTGTTCTATACTGTTGTTCAACCGACATGTATCTGAGCTTTTAGGTTGTTCGGCAACTGAGCTTAAGACAAAGGTGTTAAAATTTTTTAGACTTATTGGTACTGATAACATGACATCTGTGATTTTCATCATTATGTTCTTTCGATTTTAGGCAGGGGCATCTTCATCTTTCCCAAAAGAGTTAACGACTGGAGCTGTCGGGAGGGTAATCATGGTTAAGCTAAGGGTGAAGGACAACAACATAAAATATCCAACGAGTAGCATGAGTGTCTCGCATTTTACTGCCAAGAAGGATATTGTTGAGAAATTTACCTATTCTGATGCCAATTCCAATGAAAACGTAAGCTTGCTTCAATATAACTACTTTAATAGTCAACCTTCTTTTTCTAACCTCTACTGATGTTGCTTCCCAGATTTTGCCACTAGAGTAATCTGCATCAATAACGTTGGAACAAAATACGAGCAATGAAAAGGATGGCGATGGAGATGACATAAGCACATCTCAGATGGTGACTCCTATGATGGTTGCATCAAAGAGAAAGAAGATTGCAAGCAATGGACATATTGAAGTTGATGATATTGGGCTGTCTGAATTGTCAACTCCTAGCTTTAGTACAACCAGACCAACCAAAAACATCAAAATAGAAAAATAACCAGTGATCTTTTCTTCAAATTCTATGCTGTACTTTAATTCTGCATCCAATAAGTTTGTTGAAGGTCATGCTAATTTCAGAATATGGATTTTAAATGTATTTTTTGCTTTTGTTACTCTGATGGTTGACTTTATCTATCCATTAAAGAGTTAAGTGCTCGTTTGGAAGAGCTTATTTTTAGGTAATAAGTGCTTATAATTCGTGATTCACGGTATACGAGGTAAGTATGTGAGAGGAGTTTTTTCTCGGCTTGCGTAATAAGAGCTTATTTCTCAAATTTAAGCTTAACCAAACACACACTTATAATGCTTGGTGCAACTTTTCTACTTTTCAATAAAAGTGCTTATCTTATGTTCTTTAACTTATTTCATCTGTGATTTGTTAGTTGCAAGTATCTACACAATAAAAAGGTGATAAGATTATATATACTTAATATGGCAATAAAACTGCATTTGCATTACACTTTCACAAAAACCCAGTACGTGTATGTTCTAGATAAAAAAATTTATGCTGACACTTATGTACAAACAATGAATTTATTATTTTTAAAGCATTATGTATGTTTGATATAAAGTGAATGCTGACACATTCTAAATAGGAATCAAGATAATATCAATTTGGACATTCTTTTTTCTAATTGAGCTTTTTTATAAAATATCATGAATTTATTATTGTTAGATTTTTAAAGATACTACCACTAATATTAAAATTTGGACGTCATTTAGAGGGAAAAATGAATTATGTTAGATCTTTAAAGATACTACCACTAATATTAAAATGTGGACATCACTTAAAAGGAAAAAAAAGTTATTGATCCTATTTCAAATTAATGGTAATTTGAAATCTTGAAAATAATTATAAATTATGCGATAGAATACATAATTTAATTATCACCTTGGTTGATTTCAATAATTTTTACTATCATTACTATAATTAAATAAAGAAGAGATAATTTATTAATCCTATATCAAAATAAAATTAATTTTCAACCTTGACAATAATTATAATTTATGTGACGAAATACGGCATTCAATTATTATCTTGGCTGATTTAAATTATTATTACTATAATTACCGTACCTTTTTTTAATAACATTGCAATAATTACCATATGTTTTCAATTTGGCCCAATCCCGTCACACATTCGTCACTGATTACTCGCTATAATTTACTTATTAGTTTCCCCAATTATTGGGGTATTTGCATCGCAAATAATATTAATTACCTTATTAGTTACCCAAATGATTTTGTTACAATATTATTGCATTAATTATTCATTTTGTAGGTTTTGGTAACTAATCAAATTTAAAACAAGACATTAAGATCAAAGAGATTGATTCTCATTCAAAATCCAATTAAAACCATTTTAGTAATAATCTCTATTCCTTTTCTACCTAAATCAATGAATTTTCGAAAAACCCTATTTATTGCCATAAAAGTGCCATTATTATCCATTTTTCAACCATAGAAAATATATTAAAGGTCATTTATGCATAATTAACAACATCCAATTAATCATCCATCTACTCGACCAAATATAAATGTAATGGTGAGAGTAATGTAAGAAGTTCAATAATGTAAATTACTATTTACATTTACATTAGCTTTAATTAACTACATTTTACTAAAATAATATCAATTCTCAGTTCCTTGGTCCTTATTTCCCTTTTTTCAATAAAAAAATCATGTTTTTATTATTAATAGATCTCTGTGTGTACTACCATTAACATTAAAATTAAGAGTTCACTTAAAAAGAAGAGATAATTTATTAATCCTATATCAAAATAAAATTAATTTTCAACCTTGACAATAATTATAATTTATGTGACGAAATACGCCATTCAATTATCATCTCGACTGATTTAAATTATTGGATCTATAATTACCATACTTTTTTTAATAACATTGCAATAATTACCGTATATTTTTAATTTGGCCCAATCCCGTCACACATTCGTCACTGATTTCTCGCAATAATTTACTTATTGGTTTCCCCATTTATTGGGATATTTGCATCACAAATAATATTAATTACCTGATTAATTACCCAAATGATTTTGTTAGAATATTATTGCATTAATTATTCATTTTGTAGGTTTTGGTAACTGATCAAATTTAAAATGAGACATTAAGATCAAATAGATTGATTCTCATTCAAAATCCAATTAAAACCATTTTAGTAATAATCTCTATTCTTTTTCTACCTAATTCAATGAATTTTCGAAAAACCATATTTATTGCCATAAAAGTGCCATTATTCTCTGTTTTTCAACCTTAGAAAATTCATTAAAGGTCCTTCCTGCATAATAAACTTAAATACGGAAGCTACTTGATTGATATGTCGAAAAACATCATCATCCATTTTCACTAAGTTATGACAAACTGGAACAGTTTTACAATCCGGGCAACTACAAGTGGAATTGCGGCATTATAGAGCAATCGTGAGTGCAACTAGGTATGCGATGTATATCTATGAGCAATTTTTAACAAGATGAATACCAAATTAATTGCAAAACCTTTTATCATTTTTTGGCACAGAATTTAAGACGAATCTTCTATTATGAAATTACTTTTAATCTATTCGAGATTACCCCTTTTCCCTCTTCTTCCCTCTCATATTGCAGACTTCCTTTTCAATTACTTTACATTTTAAGCTTAACATACTCAATAGAAATTTCCAAAACTCAAATAAATTAACAATATATTTCCATGGATATCAACTCCTTACATCAATGGAAGGCATTTTAGACATATGCATTTGAACATAATAGTTTAACTTATATAGCTATGACAATCTTAACGATTACGCCCAATATTAATAAAATATTGATTACTTCAAATAACTACATGATTTTCTGATGTGGTTTTGATAAAGATGGCAATGTTTGCAGATTTCTTTGATTGATTTTTGAACTACTTGTGAGATTGCCAGATTGTGACAAGTTTAGGGTCAGAGTTATTTGGTTCCTTCAATATAGAGTCTATGGAAAGGTTAAGGAACAAAGTTGATGTCAATGCACTATCACGCATTGGTGGTAAGTATTTTAATTTTAATTTACTTAAGTTCAAGTAAAAAATAACCTCACAGTGTCATCTTATGCTTGCAATGTAATAGTTCTTTTATGCCTATAGAGTGAATATAAACCAATAACTATTTTATATTTGATTAACAATGACATCACTTTATTATTTACAGGAAAGAATAGTCATGTAGAACACCATGATGAAAATCCTACCTCTCAATCAAACAATTCTGCGCAAAATAAGAGAAAAAGAGCTGGAAGAGTGGACATACAAGGAACACCAGAAATTACACATTGTGATGGTGAAAATCACAACACTAGGGTGTTTAACCATCTTCAAAATAGTTTGCTACAACAATCCATGCACCATGGGAGCACATCCATGTATATGATGCATGATTATAAAACATCACCTTTTACGCCACATGCAGAATACTCATCTTTGACTCAGCCTTCTTCCAGCAGGGATCCATTAAAGGATATCACCAATTTCGAGGTGGTAGGTGGAAGACATCATCGAGCTAATTGCGACACAAAAACATTTGAACAACACACTCAGCATGCGAATTTATCCAGCCTAAGGTCAAACAATGGTGGCAAAGACAAAATCAAACGTTCTCGACTTTGCAACATTTCCAAATTGGCAACTAATCTTTCATCTAGGCTTGATAATGCTAACACGTTAGGTATAAATCTCACGAATTTGTTCAATTGTATATTAAATAGTTCTCACATTAAATAATTCATGTATGAGGTTTCACATCTTTCTAATATTTGCAGATGTAGAAGATAGTGACTTAGACTGTAGCGATGTTGATGTTTTTGACTTCAATGAATTAGATAATGTAAACATATCTACAGAAGGCTATATCGATGAAGGGGATTTAGATAATTCATGCCAATATTGTGGTGCTTTAATGTGGTTCAATGAGAGGCTTAAGAGAGCTCCTACAAATAAGTATCCAATATTCTCAATTTGTTGCCCCCATGGAAAAATATTGGTTCCTGTTATGTAACCTCCGCCAGAGACGTTTCGTACACTTTTCTTTGACAAAGGGAATCCTCAGTCAAAGCGTTTTTTTTATCAAATATAAGGGCATACAATAACATGTTTTGTTTCACTTCAATGAGAGGAAAAATAAACCACTCTATTAACAATGCTGGAGCTGCTTCGTACTCCTTCATCATGTCTGGACAGAATTACCATCTGTTAGGAAGCTTACTACCTCCAGAGGGATCTCAACCAGTCTACTCTCAACTCTACATATACGACACTGAAAATGAAGTACAAAATAGAATATCAGCTGTGAGGTGTGACCATCTAATTTAAACAATGTTTTTTTTGGTCATGAGTTAGATTTTTAAATAAATTAATGATTTATTATAAAACTTAACAATTTTAAATGGTAATAGTTTTCCCATATCCTTATTACTGATGTATATATATAATGACAATGCATTTTTATTATGCATTTCTTTTTTCATGATACTAATTTCATTCTACAAGAATCCATCCTATCAATGTTGTAAGTATTGTTCATTGGTAATGAATGATGAATTTATTTGATTAATGTGATATTTGTCGTATGATTTATTCTAAATAAATTAGGATTTTCTTTTGGAACAATTGTATAACTTAAAATGGTGTTATTAATCGGCCCTTTATTATAAATAATTATTAATTCAAAAATAGTTCTTTATGATGCATTTAATTCAATTAGATAATATAGTATTGCAAGAACTAAATTTTGACAAAGAAAGATGTCAACAAGAAGCAGATAGATTGGTGGCATCATTGACAGATGAGCAAAAAAATATATTCCAACATGTCATGCATGCAATGATTCAACCAAGTAATGAGTTCTTTTTTGTCTACAGTTTTGGTGGTACTGGGAAAACTTTCTTATTCTACACTTACAGCATCAGTTAGATCCCAAGGAGGAGTAGTGATTAATGTGGCATCAAGTGGAATAGCAGCAACTTTGCTACCTTCAGGTAGGATTGCGCATTCAAGATTTGCAATTCCAATAAATGTCGATGAAGACTCTATGTGTAGTATACCACAAAGTTCACCATTATGTGAGCTTATAAGGTATGCCAAATTGATTATTTAGGATGAAGCCCCAATGGTTCAACGATTTTGTGCAGAAGCTGTTGATCGAACATTTAGAGATATAATGAAGTGTAATCGTCTCTTTGGAGGTAAATGTATTGTCATGGGAGGGGACTTTAGACAAATATTGCCTGTGGTTCCGAGAGGTAACCGTGCAGATATTGTCAACTTGAGCATAAACTCTTCTCATTTATGAGGTCATTGTAAGTTGTTCCAACTTACAAAGAACATACGGTTATCTTCAAGTTCAGCTGAAGATAATTTAATGCTGAAGCAATTTTCAGACTGGCTTCTAGATGTTGGTGATAGCCGGATTGGTTTGCCCCATGATGGAATATCAGAGATAGAAATACCAGAACATTTCTTAATTCTAGATTGTCATGATCCTCTGCAATCGATCATCGAAGCTACATATCCTGATCTCCTTCATCATTTATCTGATTCTGAATATCTTACTAATAGGGCTATTTTGTCGCCAACAGTAGAAGTTGTAGAGCATATCAATGACTGCATGTGTGCTTTATTGCCTGGTGATGTTGTTGAATATTTTAGCTCTGATTCTGTGAGTTCAGCAGATCAAGGCTATGCATCATTTCAAGAGTTGTACACTATAGAATTCTTGAACACAATAAAATGCTCTGGCTTACCTCCACATAGGCTTGCATTGAAAGTTGGTGTTCCGATAATGCTCATACGAAATATAGATCAAGCTGCAGGACTCTGCAATGGAACTAGGTTGAAGGTCACATTTCTGGGGAAACACTTTATTAAAGCAATCGCGCTCAATGGTACAAGTATAGGTCAAGAGGTTCTAATTCATCATATGGATATGAATCAATCGGAGTCTAAACTCCCATTCACATTGACGCGTAGGCAATTTCCTATCATACTATTGTTTGCTATGATAATAAATAAGAGTCAAGGACAATCAATGGCAAATGTCGGATTATATTTACCCAGGCCTGTCTTCACACATGGTCAGTTATATGTTGCTTTGTCAAGGGTTAAATCAATGGACGGCATCAAGATTTTAATACTTGATTCAGACAAGAAACCCACCAACAAGACAACCAATGTGGTTTATAGAGAAATTTTTCAAAATATCATGTAAGATTCATATTTTTGTTGAAAGATTCTTTTGGTGACATATTTAGTAAAAAAACCGAAATTGTAGGCATTTTACCTTTGCTTTATCAAATTTTGTCCCTCACATAGCCTTCCATTTATAAATTTATTGATACTCTGTTGACACACCAAGCATAATAAATTCTCCAAAAAAATGTTCCCTCAAAATGTGATATATAAGCATGATTATAATCACCCTTTATGCATTTTTGAATTGAAAATTTAGTTTTATAAATGAACAAATAAATGCATTATAGTCATAAAAAATTAATCCTGCAATATACTATTAATCAGAATTCACATTCCCGTGCGTTGGTTAACACTAGTTAATCATGAAAAATCATATAAAAATATAGATCAATCACTCATATTCCAATCATAAGCAAATCATGAAAGTTCGAGTAGCAGCGAAGTGAGGACTGATCAGATTCAACTGTTGCCAATCCCAGATGGCTTGGAACAAGAGGAAAACACAAGTCCTAGCCTGCCAAGATTATTAGAGGCAACCAGTGAAGTGAGGCCAAAGAAGGTAGAAAAGCTGATCCAAGAGACAAATGAACAATCAGAGAATGAAAAGATCAGTTGTGTGGTTACAGAAGTGATCATGGGATAGGCACTTGATGTTGCAGAGAAGATGGGAATTCAAAGATCTGCTTTATTCTGTCCTACTTAAGCTTCATTCTTGGCCACGTTACTCAGCACTCCAAAATTGCTTCAAGACGGAATCTTTGAAAGTGATAGTGAGATTTTGTGTTTCAATACATTTTAATTTTTCTGCATTATTTTCTTTGACATTTGCGAATCAACAGTATATAATTGATGTTAATTCAAACGTGAGGTGGGTTGTATCTACAATGCATATTTGTTCATTGCCTTTTGATTTGCTTTTTCATATTTTCCTACACCGCATCTTGTCATACAAACCGACAAAACGTGAGTGAGAAAATAACCGTTCTTGTACTTTCAAACTCATTCTTAACTTTTCAGAGGACCTAGTGCAAAGGGAAGGGAAAAAAAATTAAAGTATTTTGCTTTTATCCATGTACCTCAAATTTTGGTACAATCTCTTTTTTTTTCTTTCTTACAAATGTTTAATAATAGATATCTTATTAATAATGTATTCCTCAATTAAAAAAAAAATACATTAAGGCTGTATTTAGTTGGAGGTTTTATTAGGTTAGGTTAGGTTAGGAGAGGGTTGAAGATTAATGGTCTATTTGGGAACACGTTTCCCAGCAAAAAAAAGCCCAATAGAACCTTAAAAGTCTAGTTGGGGAAGCTGGAGGTGTTTGGGGAAGCTTTTGAAAATGATGGGCTTCACTTGTAGAAGCTCCTTGTTTTTAGAAGCTGTAAAAGATTGCTTCTACATCTAGCTCCGAAATTGGTTCACCAAGGGACGTCCACTGTAGGGGCATCATCATCAATTCCCTTCTAATATATCCACGGGCCCACCTCCACAAACCCATTTAACACTTCAACTCATTCATCTTTCCGGAATTGCATGCACACTGAGGGAGCGAAGTGAATTCATCAATTCTTCTCAATTTCCCAATCATTCATTCATGGACGATGGAAGCATGAAGGAGCTTGGAGGAGATATTAAATCCATGGCAACTGCAATTGTATTTTTCTTTTTTTAATAATAATTTCACTTTTTTTATTTTATTAATTTTTTTAAATAATTTTTTACTTCAATTATCACAAATATATATATATATATATGTGTGTGTAGTATTTAATAAGATTCATACCTTTTTTCAGTCATTTATCATCTAAACGGGCTTTTCAAACACTAATCCAAACAAGTTTAAGGTTAGAAAAAAAAGTTACTTCTACCACCGCCAATCCAAACACAAATCATATCTACAATATGACTTTTCTAAAAGCCCATCTGCAAAAAAAAAAAAAACTCCTTCTCCACCGTGAATCCAAACATGGACTAAAAATAGGTTGTTTGGTTGGAATGAGGTGAGGTGTGGGAGGTTTTTTTATCCTCTAGTGGTAACCTCCCCTACTTTACAAAACCTTTAAATTTGGGATTTTTTCTAGTAGGAGAATATTTGTGTCCAACTATGACTAAATTGCCCATGACAATTGTTTAAAATTCCAGCCGCCTGTAAAATTTGCACGAGAGGCTTGAGAAGAAGCTGGGACTCTGATAAGAAGAAGCGTAGAACTTGCACGAGAGGCTTGAGATATTCACTATGACAGATGCACGAAAGATTCTTCTGACTTCGTTAGAGATCGAAGATACTGGAGACGCCCACTTCTAATTGCAGCTTCAGTCGGAAGTTATGGTGCTTATTTGGCCGATGGATCTGAAAATCGGTCAGTGAAAATCAATAATCCATGCTTGATCAAACTAGGGATATGTAGAATGATCAAATTATATGGCATTTTTGCTATAGTTAGTTTGATACTAGTTTTAGAGGTGTTATAATTTGATTTTGGATTATCTGGTCATTTTAAGTGGTGATTCTGTGTAGGGATCAAAAGAAAAGTTATGATTTGATGTGAATTTGTATGACACTCGATGTTGGTACTGAATAATATGACCGGTTCAATGTGGTGCGAATTTCACCCCTATCCACAAGGCTTGAATCCAAAAGGTCTAAAGCGATATTGAGTTCATTTCATTTGAATTTAAGTAATGATGGTTCTGTGCATCTCGGTTTTGAGTTTTAAGGATGATGGATTAGTAATATGATGATTGTCTATCTTCACAGCGGGGACTATGGTGATGTAGTTACTGTTGAAACACTGAAAGATTTTCACCGGAGAAGGGTGAAGCTTCTTGTTGATACAGGTGCTGACATAATTGCCTTTGAGACAACACCAAACAAACTGGAAGCACAGGTATATTTTCCTATTCTATCTAGGTCAGGCTTTACTTTGTGGATTGCAAATATTTGTCAAATCAAATTTTTGGAACTTGATATATTCAGTGATCAATATCCAATATCACATAGGATGTTTCTTCAACATTGAAACTACTGTTGAATCAAGTGTAACAAAGTAACAAACACTAATTAGTCAGGTTGAGTGAACCAATCCTTTCTCCTTTTCTGTCTACTTGGATGGTCCAAGACCTTAAAAGAATCCTCTCCATACAAGTTAACCTGTTCTACTACTTGGGGTAACATGTTAAAAAAGTAAACACATTGATGACTTAGGATGTAGTTATTAGCATATATTTATGTAAAACATGAATCAAGAGACTAAAACGAAACATGAAAGACATCAAGTTTACTATCTAGTCTTCTTATCAGCTGTCTGATTCTTCTTGTGGTCCATATTAAAGATTTATTCTCCATGTCATACGCATCATTTATTGAAGATCAAATTGAATTAAAAAAAAAATACTTGGCAGTTGGTTTATGACAGATAGAGAGGCTTTCCTCTCTGACCTTGCAGTTAAACCTTTGTGGTAGTTGACAAATTCTGCATTTAACATATTTAATGAACAGATTTGGCATTGTGCTCCTAACTTGCATTGTTCATTTCTTGCTAATTAGTCTCCAAAAATTATTGCTTTTCCTTCAAATTGTGTGAATATCAGGTTACAAGTAAACATGTTCTAGTGTATCCCAACAGTGGTGAGACTTATAATGTTGAGACCAAGCAGTGGTTGGTGAGTTCTTGAATCACTTTCTCTGTAATGTAACATTACAAATCCTACATTTTCACCAAACTTCAATGAATATTAATCTCTTTATTAAATGCCACTTTCTTCCAAATAAAGAAAAAGTGAAAAGGCTTAACCGAAAGTTATTTTGCAGAAAACAAGTGGGGAGGTAGAGGAAGATTTTGTCTCTTACGTAGGAAAGTGGCGTGAAGCCGGAGCAGCCCTCTTTGGTTGTTGCTGCAGAACTACACCTAATACTATCAGAGGCATAATTAAGGCACTTTCTGGAAAAGCTTCTGTAGATAATGATAACCTCAAGTTTCAAGAGACTGTTTAGTGTTTCTTTTTCTTTGCTTTTTTCTGTGATGAAAGGAAACGAGAGTGGTGCATAAAGTGGTCATCTCTCTAACTCACCATCTTTTCTACTATGGCATGCTCCAACCTGTATTATATATGTACTGGACCAGTGGGGTTTTGAGTACTAATAACAAAGATTCTTTTTATATTCTATAGCAGTGTTGGGATGGAAAAAACCAATCATTCTTGACATCTCCCCGCACATATATCTTTTAAACTATTTGGATAGACATAACAACCACCCTTATGTATGTATCACCAAGTGCTCTTCTTAGTGGAATGCAATCTAGGATATTTGATCTTCCGCCTCCTAGGAAGAGAAAAGTGGTTGTAGCAACTAATATTGCTGAGGCTTCTTTGACAATTGATGGGATTTTCTATGTTATTGACCTTGGATTTGCTAAGCAAAATATATACAACCCAAAACAAAAACTTGATTCTTTGGTGACATCGATTTTACAGCATTCTACTTTTATCTGTGTTTATTATTAATTTGCATCACCAATTGGTTTAAGGCTCTTTCTGTTCATTTATATACTTGCTTTTTAGATTTTAAATTGCATTTTTGTATCTATTGCTTGTAAAGGTTGAATCATGGAGGAAGCATAGAAGAAGAAGAATAAAATAGATCCAAAGTGGAGAATCACTACTACAAAAAGGATAAAAGGTGGCGCACATTTTATGGCACTTCTTTAAACAAGTGCCACAACTTCTCTCTTTTCTTTTTTTTTACCTTTATAATTTTTTTTTTAAATTTTGGGTACTAGCTGTGGCGCCTAATAGATTAAGTGCCACAATTGAGGAGGCCTAGTGTAGCGCCTGTCTACGTAGGTGCCACACTAAAGCAGCTGTGGCGCCTAACCCACCAAGCGCCACAGCTGCAGCATTAATTTTTTTTTTTTTTTTAAAAGGTGGGCATGTGTGGCGCCTAAATAAATAGGCGCCACACATGATAATACTTGATCAGCTGTGGCGCCTAATGCATTAGGTGCCACAGCTGATTTGTGGCAAAGTGTGGCGCCTATTTATTTAGGCGCCACACTTGCCTACTTTTCTAAAAAAAAAAAATTCAAATTGATAGTGTTTCTCTTTATTATTTCATTTCCCGCGTAGTGGTCCTGTGTCCGTCTCCCATTCCTTCTCTTTTTGACTATTACTCCACTTTAATTATTTAACTACTTTCTCCTCCATTAAACTACTTTCCCTTTCTCATCTTCTTAGTGGATCCGTCGGCCCCCTCTCTCCATTTCCTATCATCTTCACACTAAAAAACACACCCACACGCTCACTCGTCACTCAAGCTAGCATCACCAACGTGGTCTCCCACTCCCTGCGCTGATTAATTAATAGATTTGTAAGAAGAAGACTATTTCATTCTAGCTTGCTTTGTTTAAATTTTTTTTTAGTCAAGATAAACCGTAATATAACGTTTGCCTTTTTGTTCCTAATTTAATAGGAAAGAATGAAAACCTAGCTTGTTTCGTTTGCCTTTTTGCTTTGTTTAAATTTTTTTGCCGACAAGCTTGCGTTTTTTAGTAATCTTTTAATTTACTTAATTAATTGTTGATGTACTATGTTCACATATCAAGTTCTTGTATTGTGATATTTTTTATGTTAGCTTTGGAGAGTATTAATGTAAGAACATTATTGTTGGGGAACTTGAATTTTAAATATGAAAATTATATATATATATATATATAATAGGTTGAAATATAAAATAGAAAGATTGACAATTTGTGGAGATGATAAACACGAAATCCACTCATTTTATATAAAACTTCACAATCAAGAAGTATAAAAAAGAGCCACAGGAAAAAAAAGAAGAAGAAGAAGAAAAAAGAAAAAAAAAAGGGACCCTATTGTTGTGCTTTCTCAAGCAAGCGCCACAAGAGGGGGACCTCCTGTGGCGCTTGCTCAAGCAAGAGCCACAGTAGGACCCCCCTACTGTGGCGCTTGCTTGAGCAAGCGCCACAGGAGGCCCCCCTCCTGTGGCACTTCCTCAAGCAAGCGCCACAGGAGGGTATTTTTTTAAAAAAAAAATTTAAAATATTGTGGCGCTTCCAAGCGCCACAGCTTTTTTTAGTAGCGTTAAGATAGGTGGCATTTCGCAAGCGCCACAGCTACTGCAATTATAAGCGCCACAGATTTGGTTTTTTGTAGCAGTGAATATTTTTAGGGGTTGGATGAATCATTTAAAATAGTAAAGAAAGGTTAAAACTCTGCACAGTATCTATGACCAGCTCTTCAGCTAACATTTTCCCCATTTACCAAGTAACACACCAGGTAAGTTTGGAAAGAGGAAGGTAGAGGAAGAGAGGGAAGTGGGTGGGCTCAAACAATCTCTAGTAACTCTCTCCATTCTTCTCTCATCCTCCCTCAAAGTTAGAATCCAAATTTAATTTCAGCCCAATTATGCAGGTGTCCATGGTTATAACATTCAAGAAACATAATCAATTTCCAGTTTTCAGAAATTGTGAAAGAGACCTGCCTGAATGGCTTCTGATCGTGAGATTATGTTTTACTACTATCAAACAAGGAAATCTAAATAATATCAAAAATACTAAAATAATATCTAAAATCCTAATAATATCTGAAATACTAAAATAATATCTAAATTCTAATTACTAAATCCTACTTGTGGATATTCCACTTATTATTTTATTTAAATAATAAAAAGATAACGATTAAAATAATCAAATCCTAATAATTAAATCCTAATCCCTTCTGATACGTTTATTTGATCTGGAGTAAATCAACCCATAAAAATTTGGAATCCTATCAAAGAACATGCACAAAATTAACCTATGAAATACACCAATAAATGACTGCAGTCATAATTAGAAAGTAAATTGTTCGAGGTCGAGTACTATGAATACAATTCAAAAGTGTGATACTTCTTGAAAATAAAAAAGTCGAATATATGATCCCTTAACATGCCTGCCTAACATATAATTAATGAGCACGTGAGTAGACAAATGGAGAGTTTGAAACTTGAGAACAAAAATGTGAAGCAGAAAGCATAATCATGCATTAGAACTTCTCTATTCAAATATCTGACACAAACCAGTGATAAGTGAAAATGTATGTCCTTGATTAACGTAGAAAAAAGCGATCACGAGCTAAGGGATCTATGATTAGTACAGAAACAAAGGGAAAGCAAGAATTACTCAGATTATCCGCAGGTAACATTAAATGAGGAAACAACCCAAATCTGAGAGCGAAATATAGTCTGCAATGAACATTTCGAATCAAACAGTTGATCATTAATTAATGCCAAACAAGGAAATAGTAACCTTGACCAGACTTGAGTTGAAAATGACATCAGCCTTATTCTGAAGCAGAGCAACGGAGGCACTGAGCACGCCATCAATGGCCTTGAGAGCTGCTTCCACGGAATTGGAGCAGGCAGCACAGGTCATGCCAGAGACTCTGACCTGAATCCGTTTGATTCCGTCTTCAGATCCAAATGAACAATCCATTTTGTCATAGGAGTCCAAGAGCCGGACATCCTCGAGATCGCCGGAATAACAGGTTTCACGGCCACCCGCACGAGGAGTTAACTGTAGGTCTCTGACACTAGGCGACATTGCAAAGGTGGTGTCCCCAACTGAGCCCAGAGGAATGACATTATAAAGAGTGTAGCAGAAAATGAAGAAAAAGGGAAAATTGTATTGTTAACCATTTAGTTTCATTCAACTCTTAATTTAGTTCCCATTTTAATAGCTTAAAAGTTACTACTTCCACTCTTTGATATAAGATATATTTTGAAAGTTGATATTAGTTTTAAATATAAGATATGGATTTTCGTATTTGTTAGCTTTTTCCTAATTTACCCTTAATAATGCTCCCTCAATAATAATTAAGGAGGAGAGGGAATAAAGAAATTAATAAAGATGACTAAAGTGTTTTAGAAAATACATGTCTTATCAACTAACTTAATTAACTTTTTTAGTTTAATCAAATTAGGTAAATATATCTTATTTTAAGAATTGAAGGAGTATAATTTTAAAATTTCACAATTTTAAAACAATTTTTTCATCCGAATTTTAAATTTTCAATTCTTTTAATAATGCATAAGTCTTGTCATTGTTTTTGTTGGCGACAAAATTTAGGAAAACTCTTTGTTTGGAGCACATTAATTGTTAATAGAAACAAGAATGTTTTGCACTCAAAACTTTGAAAGGAGAGCTTTTTATCAAATCAAAAAAACTAAAATTTAAAAAGAAAAATCCAACTAAATTTAGTTGAAATATTGAAATTTAAATTCAAGACTACACTTTTAACAAATTTATAATCACGTTAAAAGGCCTAATTAGATATTTTTTTAATATTGTTAAAAGATCATAATTTCACTTTAATTTAAAAGGAAAATCAACAATCAAAATTTCTTTCTTCATCTTTCTCTTGGATTGTCTTTAATGTAGGTAAGATGCTAGAGCCCAATCTCTAATGATTTTGAGCATTTCAACAAGGATCAGGATACATCGAAAGGGTTTTTTCATGCACGCAAATAATTAGGTCTGAGTCGAGCTTTTTGTGTATCAACATGAATATTTGTGGCATCACTGTAGACTTGTGCAAGTTTTAGAGCCCGTTTGGATTAACGGTGGAGAAGTGGCTTTTTTTTTTCATCTGACTTTTGAAAAAGTAATATAGGATTAAAAGTGAAAATGTAAATGTGATTTGTGTTTGAATTAGCGGTGGCAGAAGTGACTTTTTTTTCTAACCTTGAACCTGTTTGGATTAGAGTTTGAAAAGCCTATTTAGATGTAAAATGACTGAAAATAGCATGAATCTTATGTAATACTACATATATATATATATATATAAATATATATATATTATTTGTATATATTGTGATAATTGAAATGAAAAAATATAAATAAAATTTGATAATAAGCTACTTAATCATATCATATATTATGTATCCTCAGATTATATATTAGTTTATTAGTCAAACTAATTAGTTTGGAGAAAAAATAAAAATAAAAATAATCTATAGTAATTTAATTAGCTTCCTTAATTTCTCCAAAAAAGGTCAACTTTATCTTATAATTAAGACCGAAGGGAGTAATATATTGTATTTCCAGCTTTTCTCTCTCTTCGGCACAGCCTCACCGCGCGGGGGAATGAAAAAAAAGCTACTTCAATTAGCTTCTGCTGGACGTGGCTTTATTTTCAGAAGCACAGTGGAGTAAAACGCTTACCCAAACACCACCTTGAGGGTTAAAGTGCTTTTCTTGGATATAATCGTGCGTTGGGGCTGCTGGACGCTTTGGCAAACAGGCTCTTAGATATCGCAAGCTTAACCATTGATCACCTTGACATCACTCCATATACTTTATCAAAATCTGCAAATATAGAATGGAAATTTTGACAACATGGTTTTATTCGGAGGAATGTGTGGTTGGATCTATGACTATCTTTCTTCATAACTATATATGGGCAATATGATCTTTTAACAACATTCACAAATTCCTAATTAGGCATCTTGACATTATTAGGAATTTATTAAAAGTGTTGGCTTGAATTAGAAATTTCGGTATTTCAACTAGATTTTATTGATATTTTTCCAAAATTTTAGTCAAATCTAAAAAGAAAAGAAGTAATCCCAAAAAGAAATTAATTATTAAAAAAACCCAAATACATCTTTAAATTGAAACTCAACTAAACCATCACTATACTCCCTGTCCAAGATGGTTGGGGGCAGTCAACTAATTCATATAAGAATTTATTTTCCTATACTTTTTATATTGATAAAGAAAATGAACAAAATATGACAATTTTTTTAATTAAATGGCTCTTTGGTGTGTAGTCTCTAACTAAGTGTCCGTAACTTAGAGTGATTTATGTTAAGAAACTACAAAAATATTATTAATAGAATAAAATTAATTCAAATATATAGATATTAGATAATATTAATAAATAAATATGATGATTGAGATTGATTTAAAATTATTAATATAACAAAATTATGATTGAATTATAGGAAAAATTAATTTATAAGTTCTTCTAGTTTATCTTACATTTTAGATTAGAATCCTATAATTTATCTTATTTAAATTTGACTCATATAATTTGATCCTTAGTCATTGAGTGTAAAATAATTAACTTTAACTGATCAAATTCTTGAAATTTGTCAAATAACCTTTATTTTATTTCTTGTCATTTAAATACTCGCACATCTTTATAAATGAAATGTCATAAAATCTTTAAATTTAAATTAATGGAAATTCAAATAAAATAATTATAGGGGATTGATATAAAATTAAGGTAAACTGTAAAAACTTTGTGAATTATTTTTTAAAAATATAAACAGGAAGACAATAAGGATGAAATGGATCGTGAATGGATTATTTATGCGGACGAAAGTATAAGTTTTCATATTTTCAATAGTCAGCTAGCATCCAAGATTCAGAAAGAAGAATTTGATCTCGAACCTTCCAACATATTTAAAACAAAGATTTTAAAAGATGTGTTCAAGAAGAATAAATCACAATATTTTGTGATCAGAAAAATTCAAGAACCAATAGGAGCAAATCATGCCATCTCAGGATATGCTGATATACCCCTATTAACTAATGAAATTGATGAAGAAGAATTAGCAAAAATAAATAATCCGAAAATCCAAAATATTTATATAGCAGCTGTACAAATCTTAATAAAAGCTTGCTTTAGATCAGGAATAAGTACACCAATTCAAGTTTATCTAATGGATGATAGAATAACATCTAATATAAAACATGCTACAATTGGCATAGTTTTAGGAGATTTAATCTATCAAAAGCTAAAATTTGTGATACAACCAAATTTTAGTCTGACAAGATGAGAACAAAATAAAGGAAGAGCTCTTAAACTTTGTCATAAGCTCTCTGGAATAATATGATGGAAGGCAGTGATGTCATGACCATTGAATCCAAGGTTCTGTATGCATTTACAGAAGATTATAAGATAAGCTGAAGATCTGAAGAAAGAGTGATGATTCCCTCTATATTCAGTTCTTTTTTGAGAAATGAACCAATCCCTACGGATGATAGGTTTATATCTCAAGAAATCGTTTTAGAAGCCTCTAGACTGAGACCTCTAATACAATAGCCAATAAATATTCCTAGACTATCTTTTGATCAAGGAATTATAACAATAAGAAACCCTAGAAATATAGCTAGGAGTCAATCCAACCTGAATCCAAGAATAGAAATTGGAGAGAGTAGTAAATACTTAGTACCAATTGCTATAAAGAATGAAAGAATTATGCAAAGTTGTGTAATTAATACAGGAGTACAGTATTCGCATATTAAAGAATCTTTAATATCCCATGCTATACCTTCAAGACTAGAAAATTCTAGAATGTATAATCCTTTACAGATTGTAGAGAAAGAAGTTGAGTTAGGAATAACCTTCTTAATTGAAGAAAGCCAAGAATTAGTTTTAATTCAAAAATTTGAGTTAATGACTAATCCTCAATCTGATATATTGTTAGGAAAAGATTTCATTGACAATAATCAGGTAATAATTCATCCAAGTCATCTAGAAATTAATGGATTCAAAATCCCCAAAGCTAGGTAAAGAAACACCTTATATTAAGGTATACTTTCGAGCTAAAAGATATTATTGTCTTTTAGATACAGGATGTACCATTAATTTGATAAAGCATCATTTTACTCAAGAAAAACTGATTGGCTTAAACCCTATTAAAGCCAGTGATATTCATAACCAAGAAACCAATTATAATAAGGGGTATCAATACCTTTATTTACAAATTGGAGATATTGAATTTAGAATAAACACGTTTTATTATTATCCTGATTTGAATTTAGAACTTGTTTATTCTAAATTCAATATTTCCAAGAATTTAGAACTTATTATTATCTCGTCAGCTGAAGCTTCAGGAATTGAATTATTCTATCCATAATCTTGAGTTGATAAGAATGTTTGTATTGAATCTATAAATGATGCCTTTATGGCATAATTGTGGAATTGTACTGCGACCACAAAAATTGAAATGTGTGTATGATAATAATAAAAAAAAGAGTGAATATGATGCAATGTAAGTGGATAGAGTTGTTGAAAGATTAAGACATGGAATGTAAATGTTGTCCAGGATGGGCTAATGTTGTCATTGATGCATTGAGCCGGGAAAATAATGTAGATGATATGATGATTTATGAGTAAAAAGCCAATTGAGAAATTTTAGGGATCTTAGTCTATATCAGCAGATTTCTATCAGCGGTAACAACAATTATCATTCAAGCATCCAGATGGCTCCGTATGAGGCGCTCTATGGGAGGAAGTGTCAATCGCTTGTATGCTAGATCGAGTTGTCTGAGAGGGAATTGCTAGGGCCAGATCTTGTTGATCAGACAAATGAGCAAATAAAGTTGATCAAGTAAATATTGTTAGCTGGTCAGAGTTGAAAGAAAAGCTATGTAGATAAGAGGCGAAAACCTCACTGGTGGAAAAATGGCTTTTTAGACCGGTTAAAAATAACTTTTTAGACCGGTTTTGGATCCGGTCTTGATACAGCCGGTCTAAAAAGTCTGTTATTTTTTAGACCGGTTAAGCAACCGGTCTTAAAAATCACTTTTTTAGACCGGTTGTTCGAAGACCAGGTCTAAAAAGTCCAGACTTTTTAAAAACCGGTATAAAAATTTTTTTTTTTCAAGACTTTTAAGACCGGTTATTCTAATAACCGGTCTAAAAAGTGATATTTTTTTAAAAAAAAAATAAATGTGGATTTTTTTTGTAGTGCTATACCTGTATCACCCTTTTCACTCTAGACTCTGAACAAAGGGCAATGAGAAACAGAACAAAACAAAGAAAAAAAAAGAAAGAATAATCTTTTTATCATATTCACTCAACTTTTCTACCAATCCATATCTCTGAGATAAGAGCAACTTATCTTAGATTTATTCAATGTAATGAATTCAAAATTTATTAGATGCTCATAACTTATTCAGCTAATTTCACTTGACATCAAGAGTATAACACACATACAGTCATTGAGTTCATTTTATCACACATCAATAAATAATACAACTGCTTACCATCTAAATCTTCAGCAGCATCTCCACCCTTATTAGTAAAGTTACGAGTTTCAACCTTCAATCAAAAAACAAGCATCATATTGCCCCCATATAATTATATATTCCAATAGCTTCGGCAGAGATTGTGTGCAAAAATATTCTACATAAATACTGAATGACTTACTGTCTTCTTCTTCTTCTTTTTTTTTAACCCAACAAATGGAGTCTCAGCCCCATCCGAAACTGCAAAAATGAGAATGAACCATGCATATGCACAGTTAGAGATAACAAAAAAAATTCCTTGCATAGCTAATCAAACGAAACACAAAGCAGAATAACGTTGTAAAATCATAAATAATTAAAGAGGGAAAGAAGAATACTAACTTCAGGAAACTCCTCCTTCTTATCATCACTTACAGTATACTAAAACTAAAAAGACGAAAAGATGCTTCCTTCGCAACAACGCAAGGTTGATGTTCTCTTCGTCAACCTTTTCTAAAATGTTGAGTCTGCAAATCACATTCATGGTACAAGTCTATGTGACCAAGCAAAGCAAGACCCATACTAGAGATAGAAAAGCAACTATAGTGAAAAGTCGCGACGAAGGAGATCAGAGCAAGCGAGGTTGTGGCGGCAACAAACTCATTTAGTGCGAGGGTGAGAGCACCGCAGCAACAAACATGAGAATGAGATTGAGTGAAGATGATAGAGCTCACAGAGTAATCGTACTAAGAAGAGAGGTTTCAGATTAAGAGAGCGAAAATTAGGCGCGACAAAGAGGAGATTCAAAAATTTAGGGTCGATATTTTAGACCGGTTATAAATAAAACCGGTCTTAAAAAGGTGAAAATTTTTTTTAAAAAAATTTTCATATTTAAAAAAAAACAATATTTTTTTTTTTTAAATATCACTTTTTAGACCGGTTATTCTAAGAACCGGTCTTAAAAGTCTTGAAAAAAAATTTTTATACTAGTTTTTAAAAAGTCTGGACTTTTAATGTTTGATATTTAAGACCAGTTATTCTAAGAACCGGTCTAAAAAGTATGACTTTTAAGACCGGTTATTCTAAGAACCGGTCTTAAAAGTCTTGAAAAAAAATTTTTATACCGGTTTTTAAAAAGTCTGGACTTTTAATGTTTGATATTTAAGACCGGTTGTTATAAATAACCGGTCTTAAAAGTTTAAAATTTTTAATTTTTTAAATATTTTGATATTTTAAGACCGGTTTTATTTATAACCGGTCTAAATAATTTTTTTAAGACCGGTTTTTTTGACAACCGGTCTTAAAAGTTCTATATAATTACAAAACTGCCACCGGTCAAATTTTTTAGACCTTATCCGCTATAACCGGTCTAAATATGACGGTCTAAAAAGGGAATTTTGTACTAGTGCCTCTAGAATTTGAAGTCGGTGACCTCGTGTTCATGAAAGTATCACCTGTTACGGGTATTAGTAGAGCATTGAAAGCAAAGCTGTAATCAAGATACATTGGTCCGTTCGAGATCTTAGAGAAAATTGGGCCTGTAACGTACCATATCGCTTTGCCACCAAGTTTGAGAGGCTACGTGGGAAACCAAAGAAAGTATGAAGAAACATTATCCGAAGTTTATGAATGTATAAGCGTAGCAAATTTCAAGGACGAAATTTAATTAAGTGGAGGAGAACTATAGCATCCCAATTTTTGTTGTCACCTAAAATATAATGTAATTAATTGAGAAATTCAATGAAATTGTGAATATTTAAAGCCAAAGGAATTAAATATTGAAAATTGAAAGTTGAATAGTGTTTTCAGTGAAATCGCCTACGAGGCAATGAGTTTGTCATGTGTTTTTGGAAGACCAAATGATGATAAAAAATTATGAAATTTTATATGATGAAAGTAGACATCCTAAGTTTTAATTTGATAGGTCATAAGAATCAATTGAGGATATATACAAAAAGATATGAATTTTTGAATTTAGCCCAGAAAATATGGAAAGTTTCTGGAGCAGTGGTCAAAGATTGAAAATTTGGGAATAATATGATCCCATCTAGTAAAATTTCATATTTTTATTTGAAACTAGACTCAATACGAATTCCATATCCTTTGGAATCACTCTAAAATGATATCTACAAAATTAGTCATGATTTTTCAAAATTAGGACAGAAAATCTTCCATAATTGGCATTATTCCGGAAATTGAAAATAAAATGTGTTAGAAATTGATTAATGGAATTAAAAATCCAAGTTTCATGAAGAGAGTAATGATGACAATGGTAAGGTGTACATTACATGAAGGTATGGTGAAGTGCAAGATGGTAAGCTAGACTGAAGGAATAGGTGAACTTGATTGCTTGGTGGAGTAGGAAGTTGGATTTAGTTGGAAAAACACTTGGTTGGTTGGAGAAGAGAGGGAGCACGTTTTGTTTAAGATAACCAAGAGAAGAAAATCTAGTCCAATTCCAATTGAAGTCAATGATGAAGGAGGTATGGCATAAAGTGGAGAGGTATGGTGAAAGCATGGAGGGAGGTATGGTGTAAGACAAGTGTTGCCATCTGAATCTTAGATGAGATCAATGGTTTGGAATCAAGGGAGCATTTTTATGAAGGCTTTCTCTTCCCTTCCCTTCATGCATTTTCGTTCAACATAGAGAGAGAGAGAGAGAGAGTGTGTGTGTGTGTGTTTGGAGAAACTTTGAAGAGTTAGAGAGAAGAAGAAGAAGAAATCTTAAAGTAATAGTTTATTCTTAAGCTTTTCTTGTAACGTTTCCCTAGATCCTTCTCTAAGCCTTGTTTCTTCATGAATCTATGATCTTGAAGACTCATTCTTAGCTCAAGGAGAAGAGAGAGAGGGTTCACATAGAGAGAGAAACCAAGAAGCCTAAGAGGTAACTACACCAAACTCAAATCTATACTTGTATGAAATTGGTTTTGAAGTTTGTTGTTAGTTTATTAATTTTTGGTTGATTAGAAAAATTGGAAAAGCTATAACCCTAAGGGGTTATGCTTCCCAAATTTCTTTGAATCATGGTTAAGATATGTTTAAATAAGTTAATAAGGGATTAGAAGTGGAAAAGCACAAGTTTTGAAAACTAAAACACAAAACTACATTTTTCCATTTTTCTTGAAATATTTCGGCTAGCACTGTTTCACGGGTAGGAGCTAGATTTTCTTGAAATAGATGGTTCCATTGGATTAAGTGGGCAAAAATAGGTGGGTTTATAGTTGGGCACTTTTTCGATAGAGGTCGAAAAAGCATAATTACGAAAACGACCCTAAAATCCTTAAGCCGGGCTGTCAAGGGTATTTTCATAATTTGACACTGAATTTGGTGATTCTGAGCCCTGAAGTGGATTCCTTGGGCGAAAATAAGTCAAAATAGCCTTAGTCAAAATTTTGGAAAAATGTGCCATCGGGCCGGGTACGGCTGGGCCAGGCCAGGATCCCGGGGGCATTTTGGTAAATTTTTACTATAGACTAATATAACCACAAGAAATACTATATTTAAGTATCAATGGAAATTAAAAATTATAATAACTCATTTTCTTAAATTTTAATAAGCACGAAGGCTATATTAGTCACTTTTATAGTGTTTCTTGTGGTTATATTAGTCTATAGTGAAATTTTACCAAAATGTCCCAAGAACCCCGGCCTGGCCCCACCATACTTGGCCTGATGGCACGTTTTTCCAAAATTTTGACTAGGGATATCCTGTAAAATTAAAGCTTAGGATGTCTACTTTTACCCTGTAAAATTTAATTTCATAATTTTTGCTCATCATTTGGTCTTCCAAAACCACATGACAAACTCACTGCCTCGTAGGTGATTTCACTGAAAACACTGTTCAACTTTCAATTTTCAATATTTAATTCCTTTGGCCTTAAATATTCACCATTTCATTGAATATATATAATAATCACAAATATATAATAATCACAATATATTCTTGGTAAATTACCTATTTCAGAGTATTTGTGGAAAATGATATGCAGTTCAGTGGGCAACACATGAATAACATAAATATACTGATATTATGTGCACAATTACAAAAATTCCCCATAGAGGTTCATACTTGATAATTACAATTAATATAGCCTCACAGCGCTACGTGGGTGTCTAAACCCATCCCAGGGGAAACGGAGACATCTTCTCTCTCTCTCCTTGAGCTAAGAATGGTGTCTTCAAGATCATGGATGCATGAAGAATCAAGGTTTATAGAAGGATCTAAGATAAAATCACAATAAACCTTAAGAGTTTAACTTCTTACCTTAAGATTTCTTCTTCCGATCCTCTTCTCTCTAGCTCTCAAAGTCTCCAAGGCACTTCATCTCTCTCTTTCTCTTGTGGCTTTGGACGAAATGAATAAAGGGAAGGGAAGAGAAGAGCTTCATAAAAACTCTCCCTTGATCCTACACCATTGATCTCATCAAGGGTTGTTATGGTGACACATATTTATCACCATACCTCCCTCTATACCTTCACCCATACTTTGACTCACTTTATACCTTACTTGCTTCATACTTCCCTAATAATGTGACTTACTTGCTCCCTTACCATCACCCTACCATGATCATCATGTCCATACTTCATGTCATACACACCTTACCATTGTCATCATTATTCTTTTCTTGTAGCATTTTGGACATGTGCTCAGGCAATTAATCATCATTTAATCTCCTCTTCATATGATAATGATGCTTAGCATGTTAAATTTCATTAAATCAATTTTTCCCCCATGCATTTCAAGCTAGGCGAAATTATTGAAGAGAAGGGAAAAAATGGTTTCAACATTTCCATAATTCCATTAATTGATTTATGCCCAAGTTCCTCTAATTTTATAAATTCTTGATTTATACCATTAAGAATAATCCTCTTGATAGATTTTCTTTTATTTTCCTTGATTAATTGAAATTAAATCCAATTAATTGGAAAATAATTAATCTTGGGCTAAATTGACAAAATTATGATTTTGCTATCACCTTTGAAAATTAATTCAATTCTTGAATTAATTTATCTATTTCCTTATGAATATGAATATTTCAAAATTCATAAGTTTCAAATTTCATGAATATCCACTATTTTATTGAATTTCTCAATTAATGATAATATATTTTTTGTGAATATAAAATTTGGGGTGTTATACAAATAATTAGGTATGGGCATTACCATAAACATTTCATGAAATCCATCTGAAGATATGAATGGGATGTCCATATCAACAAATCAAATGTTAATTCATTTTCCAAACTAAAATGTCCTTCTCATATAAAATACGTTAAAAGGTGCTGATGCTATGATTTTTTTAATTATATTTAATTTTTTTGACTTGGGTTGCAATCTAATCTCTTAATTATATTTTTGTCGTTTAACTTCATGCTAGATTCCATTTTTGTCCTCAATTTTATTTTTTCACAGATCTTTAATTTCAAAATTTTTAAACCGATTTAAATGGTTCATTTTAAGTTTTTAACTATTATTGCACGCCTAACGAACTCATGTCTTAACGAACTCATGGCTTTATGATTATTGATCAACATGAACATAGTTGTTAAACATACAAGTTCGTTTACTTACTAACTAAATTTACAGTTTTTATGTTTTAAATTTATAAAATCACCTCAAGTTGCTTTTAAACTTGTCATTGTTACAACTTGGTTGAATTTGTAGGGTCATTAAGTAAGGTTGCCAATTTTACATTTCTAACTTATAAAATTGTATCAACTTATTCTTAAATTTGTGTTAGAATTTTGAATTTGATTATATTTGATGATTTTATATATGAATTTCATAGAAATTTCTTTGTTAAATATGATAAATTATAAATATTGATAAATTTAATTATAGTTATTTGGGTTTAAAACACATTTAAACCAAATTATATTTTGTCTTTTTTATATTTTAATTATTTAACCATATACTTTTAATAACATTGACTGCGAAACCGTGCAAGTGTTTTGCTTTCATCTGTTAAATCGCGAGTTCCCAAGGAATGCTCAACTTAACGATCAAAATAGCCTAGTGTTAAATGCAGGGAAAAAATTAAATTAAATTAGAGTGACAAATAACAAAATAGTCAAACGCGCATAGGTTTGGTAACTTGAAATTTGACAAACTTAAGAAGTTAAGGCTTGTTATGCGGAAAGTTGAGAAGGGAAAGGGACGATTACAATGTTCCAACCCAAAAAACGTGTTTGGCACCGAAAACTGATCGCAATTCACATTCCCATCTCCTGCTATGTTTCCTTAAACATGGGATCTTCATATCCCTCCAAAAATAGTGGGATCTTAAATTATTCCCGGGTAAGAGAAATTGTGGGATGAAATGCCCTTGAAAGGTAGAGCATTCGTGAGCCGAAGGACAAGCTGAAGGCCAAAAATTTGAGCTAAAGGTAATTTCTGGTTTGAATCTGAGAGTGGTCTTGCTTCATGAGTTTCAGCAATGATTCGAAGCTCCAAATCCAAGTTTCGAACCATCAACTTGATAGCTCAAAGAAGACAAGGATTGACCTCCGGTGAAGTAAAGTTTCAGACCATCTTTATCAAAGACATCGCCTTTGTCTGCCTACCTCATAGCACAAAGATGAGTTCTTTCGATCTCGGAGCTTGACGAGGAAGACGATGAATGTCACACCCTTACTTTATTTTAACCTTTTTTCAGAGTATTTGCGAGAAATGATATGCGGTTCGGTGGGTAGCATAGAAATAACATGAATATACTGATAATAAATGCATGATTATATAAATTCCCCATAGGGGTTCGTATATAATCATTACCATCAATGTAGCCACACAGGGCTACTTGGGTATCTAAACCCGTCCCAATGAAATAGAGACATCTCTCGTCTTCGTTCCACCACTGCCATCCCCTCATATAGTTCTCTGTATTGTTCTCATCATATCTTCTGTCTTCTCCTGTCTAAATTGTTGGTAGGGGAGGGTGAGATTTGAGAGAATCTCAGTAGGAAAATAATACCAATATGTATGTACGATAAATGTTTAATGCATGATATTCTTATATCACATAACTCTCATCCACATACAATGACAAATCTGTAAGCTCAATGCTTCGAACAATATACTTATGGTCATAGCATAAATTGAAACATAGCTTCAAATCATTCATACATATTTCACATAATCAAGCAAAGCAATAACATGTATCAACACATTAACACAAATATCATATACATGCAGGAGAGGTAAGTTCCCTACCTTAACTCTTGTTCACCTCGAGACGTGTACATCATAAAGCGTGCCAATAGCTTGGGCTCTATATTCGATCCTACAATGCCAAAGGTACCGTTCAGACATTCACATAGTGTTTCTGGGGGTTATATGAGCCTATTATGAAAATTTATTAAAATGCCCTCAGGGACCTGGCTTGGCCCCGTTGTACCCAGTCCGGTTGTACTTTTCCTGAAATTTTGACATGGGCTATCTTGACATATTTTCGCCCAAGGAATCCATTTCCGGACTCAGAATTACCACATTCATTACCAAAAGACGAAATTGCCCCTAGGCAGCCCTTATTTCAGTGTTTCAGGGGTGTTTTCGTAATTATGCTATTTCGGGCTTTTCGGAAAAAATGACCAACTGTAACCCGACCTAATTTTCAATCCTGAACTCAATGGAACCATCAAATCATTGAAAATCCATCTCTAACCCCTCCAAACTAGCCTTGGCCAAAATTCTCAATTCCCCAGGAAAAATTGGGGTTTTTCGGTTTTGGCTTCACAGATGTGTTTCTTTCTACTCCTAATCACTTTATTAACCATTACATTAGGTTACAATTAATATTAGGACCCAATTTGGGTACCATAAGCCCTAGGCCATGTCATTTCCAAACTTTAAAACCATCAGCAATCTAGCAAAATTTCATCGATTAAATTTCCCACAACAGCCAAATAGTCAATATACATGAGTTTGGAAGTTACCTCAAAGCTCCTTCTGGCTTTTCTCTAATATGGTTGAACCCTAACCCTTCTTACCACTGAAAATTGACCTTCCAACACCTTAAAGAACATGAAAGACAAGCTTAGGAACAAGGTTATACGCGTTAGGTACGAATTCACCGAAGAAATCGACCTACCTTATGAGTTTTGCTCCCTTCTCTCTCTAGAACTCAACACAAGCTTTCTCTCTCTTTAGCTCCCATGGCTGCATGGTTTTGAAGGGAAAGAGATGATGGAATGTGTTTTATAATTTGCCTTTATCCCTTTTATTTATTTATTTAAGCAAAAATCAAGAATTTGACTTTTTATATACATAACTCTTATGTACATGTAGTCATAAGCCCAATTGAAGCTAACTAATATTTTCCTTCTCTTGGCCCATCAAAATAATGTCCTCAGGGTCCTTTAAATTAGCAAAATGGGCTGATGTATTTATCCCAAAATTACGATGTTGCCATTACAAAATTTTCCTCGTTTTCAGATTTGTCTAAATTCTGGTAAATTTTCTGTCCTAATTTTGAAAAATCATAACTAGTTCTAGAAAAATTGAATTAGAGTGATTCCAAAGCCTATAGAACCCTTATTGAGTCTAGTTTCAAGAAAAAAATATAGCTTTTTGCTAGCTAGAATCACAAAATTCCTAGAATTTCAATCTTTGCATACTATTCCAGAAATTTCATAGTTTTTCTATGCTGAATTCAAAAATTCATAACTTTTTGTATATAGCTCTAAATGAGTCATATGACCTATCAAATCAAAGCTTAGGATGTCTAATTTCACCATGTAAAATTTCATAATTTTTGCTCATCATTTGGTCAAACAAAATAACATGACAAGCTCATTACCTCATAGATGATTTCACCAAAAACATAATTACTGTCTCCAAAATTCACCATTTTACTTTCTTCAATACCCCAAAGATATAAGAATTATTAGGAAATAAATTTGGGCTCATGCTAAACTAAGGCTTAACAGTCTACTTATTTCAAACTTATTCTGTAGCCTCAAATCTCAAAATTTGGGTATTACAATAAACAGTACCACGAGAAAGACGATGAATAGTGAGGACGAGGTCGAGTTCGAACTGGGGTTATTAAGTTTGATCTGGGATGTTAAGTTTGAACTGGAATGTTAAGTTCGAACTTGAACTTCTAGTGAAGTTAGGGATATTTTAAGTTTTTCACACAATTTTCCCACTTAAACCACTTCCTTTTCTTCCAACCAAACATCTCATCTTCCCTCAACTTAGGTTCCTTCCCATGTCTACCAAACACCAATTTTTAAAGTTCCCTCACAATTTTCCCTCCCCTTCTATTCACTTCCCTTCCTCTCCTTTCCCTCCTAAAATGTTCCTTGTACCAAACAGACCCTTAGTTAACCAAAAGTAGACAAGGTATAAGGGCAGATGGTATTGGTGCACCCTTCATGAAGACGACCCTGTTGACTCTTAGAAATTCATAACATTCCAACACATTTTCTTCTCTTTTTACATACTTTTGGGCTCAAAATGTACATTGAAAGAAGTGTATAGAAGAAAATGTGCATATCAAAGTACAAATCAAAAAATCAAAGAAATTCTTGGTATATTTGTGAATTAATTGAGAATTTATAAATCCTCTCTCTTTGGTAGGAGGATGAAGACAAGTTTTAAAGGCTTACAAAAACCAAGAAACAAGGAAAGAGCGAAGGAGGTGAAGCAGTGCAAAGATAGAAGGAGCTTATGCAACTTGCCTCAGCAAGTTGACTAACTGGCTGTGGCAAGTAAATATTCTCAAGAAATTTGCTCTCTGTGTAACTGGCCACAGCAAGTTGACAAACTTGCTGTAGCAAGTGAAGAATCAAAAGAAGAATTGGCTCTCTGTGTAACTGGCTACGGCAAGTTGACAGACTTGCCGTAGCAAGTCCTGAAAAAGTGCAGCTGTGCGTTTTGATGTTAGAAGCGAAAAAACCCTATTTAACCTAGGGAAGGGCGCCGAAATGAGGCATTCTACACTCTGGGAAGTTGGAGCACGCAAGGGAAGAGCTTGGGAGAGAGATTTGGAGCATTTTAGAGGCTTGGGTGCTCTGCTCAAAAGAGATTTTGGGATTTCTACCTTGGTTTTTCTTCTTTTCTCCCCTTTTTCCACTTAGCTTCTTATGTATTCAGCAACTATGTGTAGTATTTCTTTATATTTGAACATGAGTGGCTAGAACTCTAATTTAGGATTACTTTTACCCATTGTATGGATTGAAACTACTAGATTATTTTGCTTTTGTTGGTTAATGAGTATTATATGTTGATTTTTCTTTGAGCTTAATGCTATCTTGTGCTTGATCACCACATGATTAGAGTTGTTCAATTAGAAGATGCTTGAGAGAGCTATTTTGATTGTAGAACTTAAGAAAAATCATGCTAGACTTGAAGTTTAGGGATTAAATGGATGGTTTGTTGTTAGAATAGAGATATATCTAACAACCTAGCATAGTCAAGTGAAGGCTTGCTTTGGAAAGATGATTTTCATTAATTGTAAACAAGAGATTGAATATTTTTAATGAAGATTAAAAATCAATCTTGACTTGAGAGAGCTTGGTTGATGATTTTAGGATCTTCGACTAGCATATAGGCTCATTCAACTAGCATAAGCGAATATTTTCATAGTTTCATGAAATAAAATGGGGAAGAAGTAATCCTAAGCCTTTAAACCTTGAAGTAGAATCAATTTTACATTCACCTTTATTTTACCTTATTGTTTTTAGCAAATTCTCTTAATTAACATACTCAATTCCACATGATTCCATTCAACCTAATTAAACATATGGTTATATTAGTTAGCTTACTTTCGTCATAGTCCTCGTGGGAACGATCTTTATTTATCACTTTATTACTTGTGACCCGTACGCTTGCGGAAGCTAAACGGCGAACAGACCCTAATCAAATTAGTTTTGATATTTGTAATTTCATTATTTGCACAAAAAGGAATAAAAATAAGGACTAAAAATAAGCGGAAACGGAAGTAGTTACAAACTTAAGAGCAATGTTATCAAAATGAAACCGATCAAATTGAGGCACTAGTTTAGATTTATTTGTTAGACTAAACCATGTGTTAATTAATTAATCATAAAATCCTTAGGTCCATGACAATATATATGTCACAAGTTATGTAAAGAGACAAGAGTAGTCATAAATTAATTAAGAAGCTTCTATACTAGGTTTAATCTTAAAGAAACCCTCACCTAAAAATTGTGGAAATAACAAGGATGAGACTATATTAGCAAATTAAATCGATTCAAAACATACTTTTAGTTCATCAATACAGTTCTTAGAAGATAAATAAACTGCATGAAAAACATGCATAAATAGTATTGACGGTTAAATCTTCTTTATATCCTCATTATTTAATTGAGTTGAGTCATAGGTTAATTGTAACACCTACTTTTCAACCATCTTAAAACTTAAACAATTTCACGATACATATAGCTCTACTCTAAAAAAGAATTAAACTTATTAAAATACATTATCGTTGTAGAAAATAATTACGCTTCAAAATTGAAGGTTATCCATTGTAAAAAAGAACAAGCTCATCACTCAAAGGTCCACCACGATTAAAAAGATTCAAACCTCTTGAATAAATTTCAAAATATGCAACAATACTTACCGAATGGGCTTTAGGTACATTCGAGCCCAAGAGACCCAAGTCCAATCAAAACAATAATACGTAACGAGGTTGAGTTTGCTGGTTTATTTTCATGGTTTTGTATAATTTATTTTTGTTTGGATTAATACCATCTTTGGTCCTTATAGTTTATAGTGATTTTGATTTTAGTTCTTGAAGTTTCAAACATATGGTTTTATTCATTTAAGTTTACTCCATTTTAAAACATTAGTCCGATCCTTGAAATTTCAGAAGGACTTGGTGTGAAAGTTAGCATTGTTAATTAAACTTATGTGGCATTAGCACCGTTAAATATACTTGTGTGAATATTGACTTGGTAAGTTGATGTGGAAAAATAAATTCTAAAGCTTGTCTAACCAAAGATGAGGGTTGGGATCATTTATTTGTGTATTAATGAGCTGCCTTTGTTTTTGTTCAAAAAATAGTGATTGACAGAGCTATAACTCAACACCTCAATCCCAACTTCGTTGACGCCAAACCCATTGTTAAACCTTCGTCTACTTCAAGGAAGCAGGCTCCACAGAAAAGCACATCGTTTTGGAAAAGCTGGACGCCAAAGTAAACCTCAAGCCGAACAGAGACCTACGAAAAATGTAATCCATGCTAAAGAAAACTAAGTGACTTCCTGGAGTGCCCATCAGGAGGGAAGGAAGGGGTGGTGATATAAACGATGAAGAGGTTTCAAGACTGTAAAAGGGTGCAGAAGGTTTTGCGATTGATTTGGCTTTTTTTCTTTAAAACAATTCATATATCTAGGTCAGTGATTTAATAGCAAGCCTAGCTTGCCCAATCAACATGCCATGTAAGAAAACTTAACAAGGTTAATGACACATCATCATACTTAACTATAGGGACTAATGGCTTTAGACAAAATAAACTTGAGGACTAAAACCAACTGTTTGACATTAATTGTAGAGATCAAAACCAAAATGACTGTAAACTATAAGGACTAAAGATAAAATTAACCCTTTTTGTTTTGATACAAGAAAGCCTAGAACATTATGTCGGGCAAAAAAAAAATTAAATTGGATGTATTCATTCTCCCAAAAGGACCGGAATTATTTTTTCTTGCTTTGTTTCAAGGGCTATATATAAGAGAGCCTAGAAATATTATATCGCCACTAAGTTTAGACATCTCTCTGCATGAATTCTTTATTCTTGTTTTTAAGGGCTATATATAAGAGAGCCCAGCAAAACATTATGTGTGTATCAATTTTGGCCCAATGATAATGAAGAGAACAATGTCGATTACTTGTCCATGTAGTTACAATTCCAACAACATTAAAGGGGGAAAAAAATCAGAGCCCCAAACTCCAACATTCCATAGTACACTATCATTTTTTAAGGATAAAAACAAAAAGCAACAAAACGTAACTTGAAACTTGTGGGTAGAGAAGCTGTAAACGAAGAAGGAAGGACCTCAATGTTAATACAGTGAGCAAATGATGATAGAAGAACCCAAACAAAACCCAAGAGAAATGGAGCAAATGATGATGAAGAAGTATGGCATGGAAGAAGCTCAATGTGGAAGCAAAGAAGTAACTTGATGGTTCACTATGAAAAATTACTTATTGAAGACATCGCACAGATCAACTTAATTTCACAATATTTAATTATGCTTGGTGGGTCCTTATTCAAAAGCTAAAACATCCCTTTAATACAATACAAGTAGAATAGGACAGGAACACATACATTAAGACAATACATCACACATGACATAGTGATATAATATTATTTTTGGTTGAGATCTCCAACTCATACGACTTTATGGCATGGAACCAAAAACATGTGATCTTGGCTTCGCAAGCTTATTACATACTTGCTCAATGGATGGCCGAGTATGTGGATTTTCATTCAAGCAAGTAAAAGCTATTCTTGCAATCAACATCGCCTTCTCAGCCACCGAACCTTTAGGATAAGGTAGCCTTTGGTCTAACACTTCCTTCAAATCCAAATCATGAGCAACTATTGTTGGGGCATCAGTAAAAGACATTATGAGATCTCTTGGATGCTTTCCCATAATTATTTCCAAAGCCAACACTCCAAAGCTATAAACATCACATTTCTCGGTCACTTCCATTGTATATGCAAGTTCTAAAACAAAATAAAAATGATTATCATGAAAAAAAAACATTGTTAGTGATAAAGTTTTAATTTTCAAATAAACAAAACATGAAATATAGCACTGTGTAATTCATAAATAAAGAAAAATCACATTTTATTAATTGAAATATCCTTAACCTGGAGCAGCATAGCCAAAGGTACAAGCAAATGACGTCCAATTGTTAGAATCTGGATACAAAAGTTTGGCTGTCCCGAAGTCAGAGATGTGAGCCTCATAATCCAAGTCTAAAATAACATTTTTGCTTGATATGTCACGATGAACTATTGGAGGTGAGCATCCATAATGAAGATAGTATAAAGCATTAGCCACACCTTCAACAACCTTGATTCTCTTATTCCAATCAAATGCAATGGCTTGTGTCTCGTCACTTAGTATCTTATCCAAGCTACCCCCTTCCAAGAATTCATAAACCAAAAAGGAGAACTTTGAATGCCAGCAAAACCCATATAGCTTTATGATATTATGATGCCTAGTTTCTGTCAACGCCCGAATCTCACTCATAAAAGCTTTTTGATGACGCTGATCTCTATCTGGTACTGAATGAAGTTTCTTTCCAGCCACAACTTGACCTGTGGATAATTCAGCTTTGTAGACGCTTCCAGACCCTCCAACTCCAATGATATATTTTTCGTTGAACTCCTCTATGGCTTCAATAATGTTTTCATATACTAATTTGCCATCATAACTCCATATGGCAAACAAATTTTGCGTTTGCATTTCTCTCTCTTGACCTTTTGTTTTCCTTGCATTGTGATGGCAAATAATATATGAAATTCCCATTGAAACTATTGCTAGAAACACAAAACCCAAACCAAGGAATAGACCATAGATCACCACTTTGTTTCTCTTATGATGGCTTTGATTGTAACTGCTTGTTGGGCAAATTGGCAAGCCAGATACATTTCCACATAAGCCTTTGTTGTCTATCAATGTCTTAATTGAAGCGTTATGAAAGGCAAGATTATTTGGAAGTGGACCTTCTAATTTATTGTGTGATATGTCAACCATAGTTAGGGCTATCAAATCATCAAAAAATGAAGGAATCATACCAGAGAAATTATTATTCGAAAGGTTCAACATTTCCAAATGCTGTAGCCCTTGAAGCATTGTTGGAATTCCACCAGAAAAGGAATTTGCACTAAGATCAAGGTATTCAAGATTTTGTAATTGGCCAAAACTAGATGGAAGGCTGAAGAACTTATTTCCACTTAAGTTCAATTCTCGTAACTTGATCAACCCTCCAAACTGTTCTGGAATTAAACCATATAAATTATTGTTAGCCACTTTTAACAATTCAAGGTTCTTTAATAATCCTATATCAATAGGAATGTTTCTTGAAAGTTGATTGTTGCTCAACCCAAGTTCAGTCAATAATGACAAGTGACTCAATTCCTTCGGAATGTTTCCTACCAATTGATTTGATGAAAAATTAAGCCGCTGTAACTTTGTTGCCTTACTTAGTTCTGGTGGTATACACCCTGATAAGTTATTATTAGAGATCAGAAGGGTTCCAAGGTTATGGCACTGCCCCCATGTTGGTGACAAGTGGCCATAAAGTGCATTGTCACTTAAATCAATGTAGTACAAGTTTGGACACACACTAAAAGCTTCTGTGACATTTCCTGCTAGCTGATTGTTTTCAAGCCTAAGTCGCATAAGGCTAGAGCAATTCTTCAAACTTCTAAGAATTGGACCAGTGAATTGATTGTTTTCTGCAGAGAAATTAGAAAGTAATCCACCAAGGCAAATGTCTTGAGGCAAATGACCTTTGAAATTATTGTCTGAAATTTGCAAGGATACCACTTTCCTTAGATTATTCATTTCTGATGGAAGTTTGCCGCTAAGTCTGTTTTGAAATAGACTTAGTTGGGAGAGCTCGGTCAAGTTTCCAATGCTAAAAGGAATAGATCCAGAGAGGTTGTTTTGAAAAAGAATAAGGCTGTTTAGATTGACCAAGTTCCCAATGGAGGCTGGGATTGATCCTGAGATTTGATTGGAATATAGATAAAGTTGTTGTAAACTAGACATGTTTCCAATAGTACTAGGGATGCTACCAAAGAGATTGTTTCCTGACATGTAAAGTTGCTCAAGTCTCTTCAACATTCCAAATTCATGGGGGATAGAACTAGTAAATTGATTACTATGAAGAAAAAGAGATGATAATTTGACTAAATTTCCTATTGTTACTGGAATATGGCCGGAAAATGTGTTGTTCTCTAGGTCAAGCCATGATAGATTAGTCAAATTTCCTATAGCTTCAGGAATAGAGCCAAAGAAATCATTAGATTGTAAGCCTAGAGCATTAAGCCTAGTCATTTTTGTGATCCAATCTGGAAATAATGCTCTAGAAAGTTTGTTGTGACCAAAATAAAGATTGGTGAGTGAGGAGAGGTTGCCAATACTTGTTGGAATGCTACCAGAGAACTCATTATAGGAAAAGTCTATAATACGAAGTTTGGAGAGTTCACCAATCTGGGGAGGGATATTCCCATATAATGAGTTGAATCGTATTTGTATGAATTGTAGATTGGGGAAAGATGAGAAATTGAGACTATCAAGTGTACCTCTTAATCCAAGTTCTTCAAGAGATATATTGGAAACAGAGTTGAACTTATTGCACAAAATTCCATACCATTTGCAAGGATGGCTGCTATTATCTCTCCATGATGATAATAGAGCTTGGCTTTGGTTGTCAAGGCTGGCCTTCCACTTTAGCAAAGCATTTGCTTCACTGTTTAGTGATGAAGTCATTAAAGGGGAAACATGACATGGGGACAATGTTAAATAGCCAACTAACAGTAGTACCCACCAAAGAGTTAGCTTCTCAGAAAATTGAAGTTTTCTGAAGAGGAATGCCATGGCTATGAAGGAAATTTCAAACAGAATGAGAATGGTGTGGTAAAGCCAATGGATGTTAAGATATATATATATATATATATATAAAAGGAGATGTATTAACAATCATTTAATCACTGAGTTTCCTTATTCTCGACCGGGAGTAGACAAGAACAAATCTAACAAAGATGTAGTTTCTAAAATGAAAATTAACAATTATATTATAGATCGAAGAAGATAAGAAAAAATTTTTTGTCTGTAAGATAGAAGAATGTCTCTCAAATATTTTTTTTTGGCTTTTTACTTCTTACCACGTATTCTTGAATTATAAGAATAAAATATTTTTTCTTTCTACAATTGATATATTTTATCAATTAATGAAAGAAAATAGAAAAATTAATTTTATTCTTGTAATTCAAATTTTCTAGCTCTTTCTATCGGTAGTATATCGAATGTAATAAATTCGTCATTTTGGATGAGTAACTTCAAAAATTTTGACACAGATTTATTTGTTAATAAATTTTAGAATATGAAAGAAAGTAATATACACTACTACAAAATATGAATTTAATGGCGTTAATCTTATGGTACTTCTTCAAACAAGCGCCGGAGAAGACTTCTTATTTTTTTTTCAAAAAAAAATACATGTGATAACTATGACACTTGACTAGAAAAGTGGCGTAGTTGCCTAATACATTGTATGACGCTTGTTTGAGAAAGCGTCATACAAGGAGTTATTTCTTTTTTATAAAAACATTACTCCCTTTTTTGTTTTTGATAATAAAAAGTTTAGGTAGGTTCGGCACCAGTCCCCTACCAAGGTCAGGGCATGGCCCCAGGGCTCTTCGAGCGCTTACAAGGGACTTACGAGATCGCCTACCAATGAGGTCTCCCCATCGGTCAGAGGGTTCGAACACACTCCCTTGTGATCGAGGTGGCAAGACCTTAACCAACTGCGCCAAACCTGGTGCTTGCCCAACAAGCGCCATACAAGAGGATATTAAATATATTGCTTTGAATGGCATTTGTTTGGTTGCCAAGAGTCATTCAAGGTAATGGTGAAATTCTTTTAAAATAAATTCTTTATGTAAAAGGTTTTTTTTTTTTTAAATAATTTTTTTATACATACAGGCGTCAAATGAGACTTCCACTTAAAAAAAATGCATGCCTTGTATGACGTTTTACATATAATCACGATACAAGATAATAAAAGCTACAACATTTTTTATCAAAATATCAAAACTTCTTAATTTAATTATGTCTTGGCCGGCATTTGATTATCAAATGCCGGCCAAGGCCCTTATTGCTTCCAATGGCCCTTGATAAACCAAGTGTTGTTGGAGGCTGCCTTGGCCGGCAAGGCCATAAATATTTAAGGTGGCCTTGAATATTCAAAGCCACCTTGAATATAATACAACGCACCCACGTGGTGCCTTATGAAGGCACCTTGGTGCCTTGTATTATATTCAAGGTGGCCATCACGTGGGTGCTTTGAATATTCAAGGCACCCATGAGGTGCTTTGGACATCGCATCATGTCTTGAAATATATAAGGTTATATGTAGTGTCTTGAATATATTTAAGATTATTTTTATATTTGGTGTTTGGTTTTTTTTTTTTTTTAAATTAGGAAGCTATAGAGTTTTGACAAAAAGCGTCGTAGCTTCTTTACAATATGATTTTTAATTTTCACCACCCTCTGTTTTCATTTTCATTTTCATCTTCCTACTTCCTTCTAGCTCCCCCATTTCTCAGAATTTCATTGCAGTACAAAGCTTCCTCTCCTATGTGTTTTTTTTTTTCCTTGTCTCAGCCTCCTTCAAAATCTCCTTAGTGTGTAAGTGTTTTTTCCTCAACATTTGGTTCACGTTGTCTTTTTTAGTTAAAATCTATCATGAATTTTATATGTGTGTTCATAATTTTTTTTAAAGTATTTATTTGAAGTGTCAACTCTGTCTTTTTGAACTTTCTATACATTATAAGTTTTTAAATTTTTGAGCTTACAAATATAATAATACTTAGTTTGATTAGTTCTGTGTATGATTTTTATGTAGTATTATGAATATTAACTTTATGCCCAATTGACTACCAACAAGTAGATGAAATCATCGAGGAATAGTGTGAATATATGGTCAAGCAATTAGTTAATATTTAGGTATATATGTTAGGTTGTTTCTTTGCCTATTCTTATGTTGTTTTTTCTCTTAAAAGTAGTTGTACAATTACATTAATTATAATTACATATATCTAATATTGATTTTATAAATTAGTTATGTGTTATTTCATTCTGATTTGGTTTACTTTGTTCTTATTCATATTGTAAAAAAATTATTACCTATTATGGCTTGGATGTATATACCTCATACGGCGCTTCTCCACAGAAGTGTCGTAAGAGGCCCTCCCTTCCTAAGGCACTTCTCCCCAGAAGCGCTGTAGGAGGGATTTAAAAACAAATAAATAAATAACACAAACTACGACGCTTTCAGAAATTCAAGAAGCGTCGTAGCTTACTTTTATGGCGTTGAAAGCTATGACGCTTCCCAACCGTCATAGTATTCATAAAAATAAGCTCTGTTTATGATATTTTTTATAGTAGTAATGCTTAATTTATATCAAATAAAAAATGTATTTTATATATATATATATATAATTCAATTAAAAATTAAAAAAATTCAATATATAGGCTTATTCCTTTTTTAGAAAAAAATGTCCTTCCATTTAATAAACCCGAAGGTCCATTTGGGATCAAAATGATTAATGTTAATTAGAAATTTAAAATCATATGAAAGATGTCCGAAAATTTGTTATTCCCCCCTTAATTTCTTTTTTGAAAAAACATTTAACGTGTTATTTTATCTTTATCCACTAAGTCTATAATACATACTTTAAATATACTCTAAAATTATATCTAATTTTGATCTTCATGATATTAACTTTAAAAGATTATATAAGTTATATATATATATATATATATATATATATATATTAAAGTATATTTAATCAATGTTAAAAATTAACTCTTTCTAAACATAACTATGAACTTCGATGAAAGTATTGACGCAAAGCCAACGCCATTGAAGCACTATTTAATATCTGATAATCACTTCAATTTAAAATTAACTACTTTTATTTATTGCAGAGTATTGGATGTGCATGCAGTCTCGCTAATGGTATACTTTTCTTCTATTTAGGAGGGACTTCTCTCTCTAGAGAGGGACTCACATTAACCTCTCTTTTTAACATGGTGTGGATCTCACTGTCCTACACACTTTGATCCATACAATTAGACCTCTATTTATAGGGTCTTACAATGATTAATTACTTCATTAAGATCTTAACTAACTAATGATTTTATATGTCCAACAAGTACTAGAGATGCTACCAAAGAGGTTGTTATTTGACATGTCAAGTTGTTTAAGTCCCTTCATCATTCCAATTCCATGGGGTATAGAACCAGTAAATTGATTACCTTGAAGAAACTAGAAATGATAATTTGACTGAATTTCCCGTTATTACCGGAATATGGTAGGAAAATTTGTTGTTGTCTAGGCCAAGGCACGATAGATTAGTCAAATTTCCTGTGGCTTCAGGAATAGAGCCAAAGAAATCATTAGAATGTAAGCCTAGAGCATTAAGCCTAGTCATTTTTGTGATCCAATCTGGAAATAATGCTCTAGAAAGTTTGTTGTGATCAAAATAAAGATTGGTGAGTGAGGAGAGGTTGCCAATACTTGTTGGAATGCTACCAGAGAACTCATTATAGGAAAAGTCTATAATACGAAGTTTGGAGAGTTCACCAATCTGAGGAGGGATATTCCCATATAATGAGTTGAATCGTATATTAATGAATTGTAGATTGGGGAAAGATGAGAAATTGAGACTATCAAACGTACCTCTTAATCCAAGTTCTTCAAGAGATATATTGGAAACAGAGTTGAACTCATTGCACAAAATTCCATACCATTTGCAAGGATGACTGCTATTATCTCTCCATGATGATAACAAAGTTAGGCTTTGGTTGTCAAGGCTGGCCTTCCACTTTAGTAAAGCATTTGCTTCACTGTTTGGTGAAGTCATGAAAGAGGAAACATGAGGTGGGAACAACATAAATAGCCAACTAGCAGTACCCACCAGAGTGTAAGCTTATCAGAAAATTGAGGTTTTCTGAAGAGGAATGCCATAGCTATCAAGGAAATTTTAAATAAAAGCAGAATGGTGTAGTACACGCAATGGATGTTAAGAGATATATATATGACACATGAATTAACACTTGGCAGTCATTTATTCACGGTTGGGTGGACACAAAAACGTCTCTAATGGTGCGAAAGGGATTCCAATCTTCTCCTAACTTGTGGAAGATATCAGAGTACTATTAAATCTGCCAGGAGATTGGTCAATATGATCAACATCGATCAGTTCAAGCAGAGTTAAATCAAGAAATATTTGTGTCATTTCACAAGACAAATTAATTAACACCAAATTTTTTTTTAAAAAAAAACTTTATAATATTTTAGCAAATTTATGGGACTAATTTACAAATAAGCCCTTATTTTAGACTTATATTTTTTTAAAAATTTTTTTTTTTCAAATATATATAGAAGTCATCATTCCTTTTTTTTTTTAGCAGAAGTCTTGATTTCTACAATGATTTACAACCGTGTATGTTTTTTTTCCCTTTTTTACTTCTCATAATGTATTCTTGAATTGTAAGAATGAAATTAATTTGATAATTTTATTTCATTACCCCTAATTTGATTTTCTCCCTTCCATCATCCATTTTTACCCACCCAATTTCCCCCTCTGCCCCTTTTAATCCCATCCCTTTCTTCTTCGTCTTTAAGAACTAAAATCACTTGGAAGATCGATCATAAAAGTTCACCATTCAACAGCACTCAATATTCATGAACACATCTAATCAAATCTCATGTTCTACTTCTCAAGAGCTCATCAAGATTCCATCTGCGCCACAAAAATTGAGTCCAAGAGGCCGTGGATGGGTGGGAATGGTGATGGTGGGTTTTGGTGTGAGCAAAAGGATAAAACTTTGGTTTGATTAGACAGAATCCAATGACTTTGGTCGCAGAAAGACTTGCATCTGAAAGAAAGTAATGCTTAATTTTCATGAAATAAAAACATAGTATTTTTTTTTAAAATATAACAAGTATATAGGAAAAATTCTGGAAAAATACCTTTAATATATCAAATTCCCAAATAAATTTTGTTTCCTACCATAGTTTAGATATTGACAACTTCATAGACAAACTTTGGGGATGCTTGATGGGTATCAAAAGGGCATGGGACTGTGGTGTGAGGGACATAATTCTAAGGAGTGATTCTATAGAGGCTATCCATATAATTCAAGCCGAGACTCCTACAACACATGAGGATAGGGAAGTGATCTTGGAGATCCAGAACATGATCAAGAGGGATTGACAAGTTGAAATTCAAGTTTGGATTAGGAAAGCAAATCAGATTGTAGACTTTCGTGCGAAAAGAGCTCTCAATAACGTTGTTGGCCTGAGAATCTTAAACCCTGCGACTCTTTATGAGATTTTGAATTATGCTACTTGGCGTTAGTTTCTATTTAGTTGTATAAAAAGAACAAAAATATTTCAATATATACGCATATTTCTTTTTTAGAAAATTATTTCCTTTCTTTTGATAAACCCCAAGGTCCATTTGGGATGAAAATGAGCCATTTGAAATACAAATTTTAATTTGGCAAATTTCAGAAAAATATCTTCAAAATTTGAAAACCCCAAATCAGTGATTTTCTCCTAAAATAAGTTATGAATTGCTAATCAAGTATAGTAAATACCTAAACTATTATTGTAGGAAACAAAACTGATTTAAGATTTTGATGTTCTGAAGGTATTTTTTTAGAATATTTCCTTAAATGAGAAAATTTATCTGAAGAATGTTCTCAAATTTGTGATTTTCCCTCTCAATTTCTTTGTTGAAAAAATTTAACACGTTATTTTATCTTTTACCTTCTTTTTTTTTTCCTTAACACATTATTTTATCTTTATTCACTAAATCTATGTTGACCGTTAGAAAATTAATGTTGGCCGTTAACATTTTTAATGATAAATGTCAACATTATTCCATTATAATACTTTTGGGACAATCTTGAATCCAAAAAAACTTTTGGGACAACATTACTCATGAGTGAATACTTCCGAGCCAAATATGCATCTTAGTCATTTTAATTTTTTTTAAACATAACAATGAACTTATTTATAAACGTATTGACTTAAAGCCAACACCATTGAAGCACGCTATTTATAATATTTGTCAATCACTTCAATTTAAAATTAACGAATTTTTTCTATAAAAAACATTAACTTCTTTTATTAATTATTATTATGGCTGTGCATGCAGTAGTCTAAGCTAATTACGGACTTTATTTGTACTCAACTTGCAAGTTGGGCCAACTTATCAATAAGGGCATGGTTCAAATTGCCCATCATGGGCAAGTTAATATGACTTTTAAAAGTGGGAGGGGATGGACCGTTTTAATTAATGATAGGCACTTCGGCCATTTAATTCTTTGGCAAAAAAAACAAAAGAAAAGAAAAGGAGGGACCATTTAATTCGTGATAGACACGTTTGGGTTTGGAATGCCGTGTGTTAAGTGTTAACAACCCCAACCACCCCTCTGCTCCAAAAAAAAAAAAAAAAAACACCACAAATTATATATATATATATATGGGTTAAGGGGTAAATCTATCAATGATCTTTTAAGAAAAGAGCATCTGGTATAATTATCTTTTAGAAGAGTCAAAAATACACATGAACAATTAAAAAGGGGCATCCACCATAAAAACCGTTAAAATCCGTACTAACGGCGTTAAATTATAAGAGAAGAAAACTTCTAACAGCGTTAGTACGGATTAACGGGTTTTTTTGGTGATGCACTTTTTTAATTGTTCATGTGTATTTTTACCCCTTCTAAAAGATAATTGTGTCATATACTCTTTTCTTAAAAGATCATCGGTAGATTTGCCCAAAAAAACCCATATATATTCAAGCATTTTATGTAACCCTTTTTATCTGAGTTTCACAAAGTATCCTATTGATGACTGGTACTTGATATGAAATTAAACAGACTACGTTAATAGCATCCTAGTGTAGAAGATATATATATAATATTTTTAAGATATTAAAATAAATTAATTACTACATATTTACTTATATTTTTGTCTCTAAAATAGAAGAACATCTCCTAAATATTTTTTTTGACTTTTTACTTCTTATCACATATTCTTGAATTATAAGAATAAAATATTTTTCTTTCTACAATTGATATATTTTCTTAATTAATGAAAGAAAAGAGAAAAAATTAATTTTATTCTTGTAATTCAATTTTTCTAGCTCTATCTACTGGCAGTTTATCGCATGCCATAGATTCGTCATTTTGTATGAGTAACTTCAAAAATGTTAACACAAATTTATTTGTTAATAAATTTTGTAATATGAAAGAAAGTAATATACTTAATTTCCGTCAAATAAAAAAGTGTTATATATATTTCAATTAACAGTAAAAAAATTTCAATATATAGGCATATTTCTTTTTAGAAAAAATGTCCTTCCATTTAATAAACTGGAAGGTCCATTTGGGATCAAAATGAGTAATTTTAATTAAAAATTTAAATTTATCTGAAAAATGTCCTAAAATTTGTTAGGGAAAATCTCAAATAAATACTATTTGAAAATACAAAACCTTAAAAAATCTATTAACACTTTAAAAAGACTAAAATGTATCAAGTACTAAATTAGATTTTTTAAGTTTTGACACATTTACCATTTTACCCCTCAAAATTTTTTTAAAAATAATAGTGGTGTCCCTGCCAAAGCAAGGGGTGGGATCGTGGGATCGAACCCATCCCACCCCTTTAGCAAAGGAGCATGGTGGCCATTGGGCCACCAAATGGCCACCAAAGCTCTTTTGATATATATATATATATACACACACATTATTAAATATGTGGTAGTTTTGACAAAGTCAGTATTAACTTTGACAAATTCAATAATGGAAATAACAAAATTGGTAATGGTATTGACTAAACCGTTTGCTGATGAACCTTGACTTGCATGTTTTCATCAGCATTTTTGCACAAAACGCTTTTGTCAAAACCATTACATCTCTTGTCAAAATAATTAATAAACTTGTCAATCTCATTACTGAATTTGTTAAAATTCTTTTATTTATATTATGAATGTTTTCATAATAGAATATCATAATGGGATTGTCACAATCATTACTAAACTTGTCAATCCCATAACTGAATTTGTTAAAATCCTTTTATTTATATTATGAATATTTTCATAATAGAATCTCATGATGGGATTGTCAAAATCATTACAATTCTTATCAAAATCATTATTAAACTTGTCAATCCCATAACTGAATTTGTTAAAATCCTTTTATTTATATTATGAATGTTTTCATAATAGAATCTCATAATGGGATTGTAAAAACCATTACAATTCTATATAATTTAATAATTTTTTGGGGAATGATTCAAATATATACAAGAAACGCACACAATGGATAACGGTTATTCAAACAGTTCATCAAATATGATCCAAGCAATGTTTTAAAAGCCAGACCGGACGTCGAGCCGGAAAGGTTAGCGGGTCAAGGTTCAACGGGTTAGACCGGTTGAGCTGTTTAGCCAGACCGGTGACGTAATAATTAAATTTAAAAATATTATATATATATATATATTACAATAATTAGTCATTAGTCTAACTTCATATGAAGTTAGTACAATCACAAAACACCATTTAAAAACCTCATCAATTGTCACCTATCAGGATAAATGCTTAAAATATCCACCACTTAAGGGTTATACAAATCTGATTATGTTAATATGTTCTTCTGGTATAAAATTATTAAAATAAAATAACTCAATTAATATGTTCTTCTTTTTTTAAACAATTCAAAACATGTATATCTAACTCTAAGATAGATTTGAAGCACTTATCCTACTGCCCATCAAATATATATATATGAAATATATTAACCTTTTTAAAATAACAAACAAGATGATGTAGATTTATGAGCCATGAGCCATTTGAGAAGAATGAGAACATATTTATCATTTAAGAATAAAAAGATGCACATAATACAGATATGAAATTAAACAATATAAACCTGTGTTTTTCTATATTAAGCTTCTTCTTTTTTCTTTGCAAACTTTCCAATTTCCAGCATCAAAACTTAAAAAAAAATTCTGGTTTTTTTTTGTTGTAAAGTGAGTTATTGGGCCGGCCGGTTCTTAAAAACCCGTTCCGGGTTCCGGCCCAAAAGCGGTTCAAAAACGGTCCAAAACGGTCCCATAGCGAAAACGGCTCAACGTAGTAACCCGGCCCGCCCTCTTGACCGGCTGACGGTCCAACCGATCAGACCGTCCGATCCAGTCCGGTTCTTAAACCCATGGATCCAAGTATCCCATGTTGAATCTTGTTTTATTTTTTATTTTTTATTTTTTATCTTCTCTTATGTATCCTTCTTAATTAATTCTCAATTATTAAATCCTTCTCAAATTGCACCCACACAAGAAATAATCAACAGCGTTGTGTCTTTGTACCCGCAGTCAAAAGCTAATTGTGGACTATTTTTGACACTAGAAAGCTGGGGCAACTTATCAAGAAACTAGCAGAAAACAGAAGGTAAGGACTTTGAAAAGTGGCGGAGGATGGACCCTTTTAAGTAATGAAAGACAAAATTGGGTCAATCCGTCAATATGTGTTGGAGTGGAGGGGCAATTTTAAATTGTGGTAGACATACTGGGGTCATATTATAAGACATATTTCCTCTGTTGTTTTTTATAAGAATCTGATATTTGAATTATGTGATTTAAAAAAGTAGTTAAAATTAGTTAAAAATAATTAGTGTATCTGAAATAAATATTTTTTTTTCTAAGTATGCATTTATTTGTGAGGGGTAAATAAATGAGAAAAATAGAGTAAATATAGGTAACACCGTCCTTTTAATTAATGCAATTCATATAATTATAGAAAAAAACTCATTAAATGTTAAGATAATTTTTATTGAGCTATCACAAAAGAGATCAAGGCAATTTAAATTTTATGCTCATATAAAAAGCACCGACAGAGTACTTCGTTAAAAGAGATCAAAATCTAAGGACCTTGGTTGGGAATGCCGCGTGTAATATTGGAATAAAGGGATTACTTGCTTTCAATTAGATTATGTTTTTTCGGCCTTTACCGAAAAAGTGAGTAAATGTAATCCCATCTATTTTTGGTCACTGAATCCAATAGAACCATTTATTTTATAAAAATCCAACTCCTACCCCTTGAAACAGTGCTGGCTGAAATATTTCAAGAAAAATGGAAAAATCTAGTCTTGTGTTTTAGCTTCCAAAACTTGTACTTTTGCACTTCTAATCCTTTATTAACTTGTTTAAACATATCTTAACCATGATTTAAAGAAATTTGGGCAGCATAACCCCTTAGGGTTATAGGTTTCCCAATTTTCAACTCAATCAAGAAGCTTGAAAAGTCAAGAAACACAATAACAATAACACCACAACCACAAGAGAGCAAAGTGTGTCTTCACCCCATGGATTCATGAGAAACAAGAATTTAGAGAAGAATCCCATGACAAAATCACAAGAAACCTTAAGAGCTTAGCTTCTTACCTTAAGTCTCTTTTTCTTCTTCTCTCTAGCTTCTTCATGTTATGGTTTGCTTGTTGTTGAATTTTTTTTTCAATGCAACTTATATGAACCTTTTATGGATTATTGTTCAATGAATAAATTATTTTTGGACTTATTTATTCTACTTGCTTATGATGCTTTATTTGAGTGGGAGCATTTTTTTTTTCTGAAATTGTGTTTTCTTGAAAAAAAAAAAAATTATAGGGATATGTTTGAATAAGAATAGAAATTAAGAAAAGTGAGCGGTAAACTAGAATGAGTGGGATGGGGGTCAACTTAATTTATTCCTGAACACAAAGCTAGCAAACTCTCATTCTATTAATTTCTACTCTTACTTAAACCAGAGATAGTATCTCAAAATGAAATTGCATACCTAATGAAAATACATGTCTATGTGACAGAAAAATGGCTTAAATGACAAGCAAGACTTTTGTTGCTGATCTCGTTAGAGGAGACAAGCTGCATGGTGAGAACTTCGGTATGTGGCGCCATAAGATCTCATATGTCTTGGAGGAACAAGATGTCATGGACGTCTTGACCAATGTGCTTCAGCAACCCGATGCTAATGCATCACGAAGGGAACATGATGCTTTTGCAACCTGGAATAGAAAGGATACCATCACTCGGATCATAATGCTTGTGGCAATGACCGACGATGTGATATGTCAATTTGAAGGACATGTCACTACCTCTGCCATGTGGACAGCGCTGAAAGAAGAGTTTGATGGTACTTCTGATGCAAGATTCAGGAGAATCACCGTAAAGCTTGACAATTATAAGCTGGGTCCAAACACTACCATAAGGCAGCATTTGAGAAAATGCAGAATATGATAAGGGAACTTATCGAGGTAGGAGGAACCCTTTCTGAAGCACAGCAAGTGCAAGCTGTTGTGAGTTCACCCCCTGCAAGTTGGGATCACATGAAACACACCATAACTCACAACAATACCATCAAGACTTTTGCTGACGTTGCTCGTTACATCCAATTGGAGGATGACCGTATGTACGGTGCAAAGACCAATGGTCAAGCACTCTTAACTGAAGAAAAAGGAGCTTTATCCCAGAAGCGGAAGCCCAATAAAGGCAAGGGACCCCAAAAGAAGAAGGGGAACCCAGGGGCAAAGAAGGATAAGGATGCCTTCAAGAAGAACAAGAAACCTGCAAAGAAGCGAGACCTTTCCAAGGTCAAGTGATACTCTTACGAAAAGAAAGGCCATTTTGTAAAAGATTGCCCTAAAAAGAACAAGGTACTATGTGATAACCCTTCTTATTTTTCTTTTGTTTCTAGTACTGCCTTTATAGCTGAGGCTAATCCTGTGTGGGTTGTAGAATCAGGGGCCCCAAACTATGTAAACAGAGTTCATGGGAACTTCACGGAGTTTCGTAGGCTACCAGCTAGAAGCAGATGGCTTTACGTTGGGAACAATGCGATAGTTGAAGTCAAAGGTATCGGCACCTGTAAATTGACTTTACAAGGCGGGCGAACCCTAATTTTGCAAGATGTCCTCTACGCTCCAGAGATTCGACGAAACCTTGTGTCTGTTATTTCTTTAGTTAAATTCAGTTTTAATGTTAACTTTTATGATCAAGTTGTTGACATTTCAAATGGGACCGATTATTTTGGATTTGGTTGTATTTCATATGGTTTCTTTGTTTTAATGAATTATGATTTTAATTCTAGTCATTGCTATGCGATTTCATCTAATGATAATTACGATACATGGCATGCCAGATTAGGACACATTGGTCAAGAACGCATGACCAAACTAGCAAATGAAGGATTGCTAGAAGAAGTGTTGAAAAAGAAAATGTCTCTATGTGAGCATTGCCTTGCTGGAAAAAGCACAAGGAAACCCTTCAGAAAGACAACTAGAGCAGAACATCCTCTTAAACTAGCATACTCGGATATCTGCAGACCTATGAGTGTGAGGGCACGACATGGAGCGTGGTACTTCATTACATTTATCGATGATTTTTCGTGATATAGACATGTATACTTGATCTGTCACAAGTCTGAAGCTTTAGAATGCTTTAGGAAGTACCTTAATCTAGTTGAAAATCAACTAAATTGTAAGGTTAAAGCCTTAAGAACTGATAGGGGTCGAAAGTATCTCTCAGAATAGTTCAAAACGCTCCGTGATGAAAATGGAATTGTCAGACAGCTGACCATCCCTAGCACTCCTCAACAAAATGGGGTGGCCGAGAGAAGGAATAGAACTCTTCTCGATATGGTTAGGTCAATGATGTCACAAGCTGAACTACCAATTTCGTATTGGGGCGACACATTGTTGACTGCGACATTCATACTTAACCGGGTGCCTTCCAAATCAGTCACTTCTACACCTTATGAGTTGTGGACAAACCGTAAGCCGGATCTAAGTGTCTTACGACCATAGGGATTGGCGGCCTACATACACAACTCGTCTAACAAACATGAAAAGTTGGGACCTAGAGCCAAGAAATGTATCTTTATAAGATACTCTGAGCAATCAAAAGGATATATCTTCATTGATGTAAATGAGGACGGCTCAATGACTGAGATAGAGTCAAGAGACGCAGTGTTCCTAGAATCAGATTTTCCTAGCAGAGGAAGCCTTAACCAAACTGAAACTTTATATGAGAGTGAGAAGTTTGAAGGCACTCCTCATATCACTACCCGAGTGGGAGAAATGAGTCATTTTCATAACATGGAAATGATGATCATTTACAGGAAAAGAATCTTGAAGAGCTCCCACCTCGGAGAAGCCAAAGGGATAGGATTCCTAGAAGACGCTTCTCCATTGAAGGGGAAGTACTCATTATCAATCCAGAAGACAATGAGGAAGATCTGAAAAGCGTTAAAGAAGCGCTAACCGGACTTGCTAAGGAAAAATGGCAAAAGGCCTTAGAAGACGAGATGAATTCCATAAAAGCTAACCAAGTTTGGGAATTGGTTGACCTGCCACCAGGTCGAAAGGAAATTAGGAACAAATGGGTTCTCAAATATAAACAAAAGGCAGATGGATCAATTGATAAACCCAAAGTACGCTTGGTGGTTAAGGGGTACATCCAGCGAGAAGGGATAAATTATGAAGATACCTTCTCACCAGTGGTGCATTTTAACTCAATAAGACTCATACTCACCATAGTGGCAAGAATGGACTTGGAGTTACATCAAATGGATGTAAAAACCGCATTCCTTAATGGAAAACTAGATAAAGAGATATAAATAGAGCAGCCTAAGGGCTTTATAGAAAAGGGAAGTGAACAAAAGGTTTGCAAACTCCTAAGGTCCATTTACAGACTGAAACAATCATCTAGACAGTGGTATCTAAGATTTCAAGAGGCATTGAACTCATTCAACTTCCAGATGATTGAAGAAGACCACTGTGTCTGCATAAAGCAGTTTGGAGATGATTTTTTGATCTTGTCTCTTTATGTAGATGATATACTCCTGGCCGGAACGAGCCTTAAGGCAGTTAAAACAATCAAGGATTGGTTATCCTTGAACTTTGAAATGAAAGACATGGGCGAAGGAGAATATATCTTGGGAGTCAAGATAAAGAGGAATCACTACTAGAAAAAATGGTTTTAACATCCCTTTTTTTGGCCTTTTAACGTCTGAAAAATGAAGGACGTCTATCTGAGGGTTGTGGAAAAAAACGTCAATAACGTCCGTAAATGGGGGATGTCTAAAGGCAGACTTTAGACGTCATACTGGGAACGTCTAAAGTCCACATTAGACGTCCCCAGTTTCACCTGTGGACGTCTAAAGTAGGACTTTAGATGTCCCCAGATGGAACTGGGGACGTCTAAGGGGTCCTTTAGACATCCCTAGTTGGAACTGGGGACATCTAAAGTGTCGCCTCCCACTCTACCACGTCCCTTTTTATTTAAGGACGTTGAAAGTTTTTTTTAAATGGCCTTTTATATATTGCACTGTTTGGAAAATGTAAACTGCAGAAATAGGATTCCAACAACAGAATAAAACAACAGCAGTTCAGCAGAATGGAAACAACAACTTGAAACACAGTGATCAACCTAAGGCTCTACTACATGCAATAATTTTAAGGAGTAGCAAACTAATTAACTAACAAACCACACAAACTACACAACAATCTATATCCAAGTCTGTTATTGCACTAAAAAGACTATATCCAAGTCCCCAGTTTGTACAATAACCAAGACTAAATCCAATCTATATCTAACAACAATAACGCTAATTATATATACAATATATAGAACTACCACAAAAGTATGTCCTACACAAACTACTAAAGACTTTACTCTGGTATACGTTGAAGAAGATGTCCAGCCAAAAAGTCTCTGATCATATTTAGGTCTTCATATGAGTAGGCATCTTCATTGTCAAAAATCTGTAAATTAGAAAATAAGCTTAGATGAAATAATGAATCAAGTGAATGAATTGCCATTGAATTACAACACCAAGAATATTATCCTCTAAGAATGAAGAAGCGATTACTTATTCAAAATCTGTCGTAATGCCACTCTAAATGATGTTAAACATATAAAGTAAGACATAATATCCACATTCCCAGCCGCCAGGTTGTCGAGGGCACTATAAATCAAAAGCAAATGGTTAAAATCAATAAAGGCATATCTAAAACGACCGTAAATCAAAAGAACTTGATTTGAAACTACGTACCTTTGGAAACAACCATCTTGGATCTTTGCCACCTCTACGTTTGCGTGGCCCGCCAAGCGCTCGATACGTTGTGCATGCCCTATCATTAAAATGAAAATCAACATAAATTAAAATAATTCATTAAGTCAAGAATCAAGAAACAATGAAATACAAAAAAATAACTTACATGTTGAAGACGCTTTTAGTTTCTTTGTCTAGTCTTCTACGTAAGGAATCAAACCAGTAAACAACGTTGGACCAAGGACAGAGAACACACAAACTCCAGTGATAACTATCACAACATATACAGATTAAAAAGAAGTTAGATGGCAAGGCAATTATTTATTAAAAATCTCAAATACACAAAATTAAAATGCGTACCCTTGAACAATCGGTGCTAGATAACAACGATAGTCGTCCTCTGCCAATGTGAAGCCCACATAGTTCGTCCTTCTTTTCAATGTTTTCCATATCCTTGTCGTATGTGCAGGAGACAAGAATCCATATAAATCAACTCTTTGAGAGTCAATGCATATACGACGGAAGGAGCTATAATAGAATTAAAATGATGAATGTATTAGCTAGTTAAAATCAACTTAACTAAATGAAGGAAAAAATGGGAAATAAAAAACTTACAGGATTGCAAATTTGCCCCATCCAACATCTAGCTCCTCGAACTTAATGAACTGTTTAAGATCTTGTTTATCAATTATGAAGTGATACTCTAATTCCTGGCCCACAATCCCTATAGGCATATGCAAATCAATCTGGCGAATGCCTTTATAGATATGCTACAGTCGTGCTAAGAAGGGCCATTTCTCTGCTTCCTGCTCGTTCTTTTAGAGCATAAAAACACATATTGTTAGTAGGATGTCAACGCATCTCAAGTAAAAGTGAGGTAGTTCCATACCATTAGAGGTGTTGGTGGTAACAAGCCAATAAGATGTACAGGCCAAAGGATGAAAGATCCTCTCGCCTGAGCTATCATGGCAACCTCGTCATTAGGAATACGGATGGCTGTACCTTCTTCCCCCTCTCGAACACATGTCACAGTCACCCTATGCAAATGCTATGGAATTTGCTGATTATGGTAGGTAGTAGCTTCTGTGTGAACGAGATCATCTACAACTACACGTAGCACTGGGGCATCCAAAGAAAGGATGGCAGGTTCTCCCTGCGCTGGAGTGGGAGAAGGGTCGCCAAGTGGTTCCTCCATCGGGTTGTAACTTCCTTTGGTGCTATAGAAGGCCAGGGATGAATGGGTTCTACGCTCGGTAGTTGCCATCTGCGATTCAAATATCTTTATCATTTCAGCTCGTAGCTCAGGCATCAGCTCAAGACATAGCTCTGGCAACAGCTCTTGTCGGAGCTTATCGCGAAGGTTGGCCTCGAGTTCTTGTGAGACTTCCTGATGAATCTTGGCCACAAGCTCCCTACTGGGTTCAGCTTGTGACGAATAAAGATGTGAGGCTCAGCCAAAATACTTCACGACATGAACTCCCACTGCCTCCCCTCGAACATGACCAGGGTGATCTGCCTTCCCAATCTCCGTTGACAAGATGTCCATCTGTCCACTTGGAGTGAACAAACCTTGGCTACTATGATCTTCCAGTTCATCCTGCAGCATAAAAGTTATCGTAAGCACTCCCAATATAAAAAAATAAGTTTGTACTTATGCTCTAACTACTTACAATTCTTGCAGCAACCTCAGCAACAGTCGGATTTACGTACTTCCCATCCTTAAGCCTCCCTGCTTTCCATTTTTTGTGGCGCGGAGGAGGTGGCGGGGGCTGGACCACAACGGTAGGATCTGATGTGGCTGCTTCCTTCAATTTCTCCAACTCTTCTGCCATCATCTTTCGCTCAAGCTTCCGATAACCACTACGAGACATGTAATGTTGATAGTTATTAGCTGCTTGCCTCTTTGCATTTGCTGTACTTAATGCCTTTGAAAGGAAAACAACGAACACCGAATCAATAATATCAACTATATTCAAATAAAACACTATGATGACAAAAATCTTACCAAAAAGCTTGGATCTTCTCGTGATGCCATAAACAACCTCCAGTCCTCTGGAGACAAAAACGTATACTCATGACATGGATCCTGACCCCTCAGGTCCCCTCGAATGTAATCTCGTGTGAGCCTGTTCTTGAAATCTTTCCATTGTAGACGAACCTCCGTCATCCACTCCTTGTACATCTCCGCGGTGTCAGGGACATCATAGGTTTGTTGCAAGGTAAAAACATAAGTTAATTATATTTGAAGCAATAGGAATAAAGATATAATGCACACATTACTATTTTTTAAGTTAAGCTCTTACTCTAGATTGTTTCCCATATTTCTTCACCATGATCATTTCTCACAGCATATTCTTCATCATCTACCAATTCTACTTCACTTGTTGTAGGTGGATTAATTGTGAAAGGTGGTGTGTCATCAAGGTTGAAGGTCGGATCACCATGCTTCTGTTTTTTACTTTGACGTACAATGGAAATTTTTTTATTTGCGGGATCTGTGACATAAAACACTTGTTTCGCCTGGCTTGCTAGAATGAAGGGCTCATCCCTATAACCTACTCTTTCAAGATCAACTGAGACAAATCGAAATTGTTGATCTATTACCACAGCATTATTGCTAACCCACTTACATTTGAATAAAGCAACTTTGAACTTGTTGTAAGTGATTTCCCATATTTCTTCTTTCACTCCATAATAGGCTATGGATGCTAATATGGGGTTTTTGTCTTTTGAACTAGAAAAGTGCATGGCTTCAGCTTCTACCATCACCCCATTATTTTGCATGGTACTTCTGTCATCTTGGTCTTTTGTGTAGAAAGAATACCCGTTTATATCATAACCGCTCCAAGTAATTATCTGAAATGAAAGCCCCCAGGCTAGCCACTATATTGTCTCAAACACACCGGTCTCATGCAAAACCTTTTCCTCAAACCACTGAATGAATGTCTTGTTTTGCTCAATAGTAATCTGCATGTCATTCTTCCTCGGATTCATGTTCTTCAATCTCTTTCTGTGTTCATCTATGTATGGTTGAACTTCTGCCATGTTATTCAGGATATAAAGGTGTGCTTGCAACACCTCTTCACGAGGCATAGTCTTCACTTTCAGTCCTCGTGTTCCCTTGCTCCTCCCCTCTTCATGCCGAGATTGTTCCTTCTTCCCTGATAGATAATCGCTGCAGAAGTCCATAGCCTCTTCAACAACATACCTTTCAACTATTGATGCTTCTGGTCGATAGCGATTTTTAAAGTACCCTTTTAAGATCTTCATGTATCGCTTGAAAGGGTACATCCACCTCAGGTAAACTGGACCGCAGAGCCTTCCTCCCTTACCAAATGAACTATCAAATGCACCATTATATCAAAAAATGAAGGAGGAAAGTGCATCTCTAATTGGGACAATATGATATATCCCTCAGCTTCCAGTTCATCCAGCTTTTCAGTGTCAATGACTTTGTTACAGATAGCATTAAAGAAAACACACAATCTTATCACAGTGCTTCGAACTTCATCTTTCATAATGCCTCTAATAGCTACTGGTAACAGTTGTTGCATCAACACATGATAATCATGGGACTTCATTCCCACTAACTTTAAATCGTCCATTGACACACACCTTCTCACATTCGAAGAATATCCTTGTAGTACCTTAATTTCATGCAAACACCCACACAAGCTTCTTTTCTCCGCTTTTGATAGTGTATGCGCTGCTGGCTCCATGTATGCCCTCCTACCATCATCTCTTAGCTGTGGATGTAACTGTTCTCTTATTCCCATATCAACAAGGTCTAGTCTCGCATTAATCACATCCTTGGTCTTCCCTGGAATGTGCAAAAGCGTACTGACAAGGCTATCACAAACGTTTTTCTCCACGTGCATTACATCAATACTGTGTCTCACGTCAAGACTAGCCAATATGGAAGATCAAAGAAAATTGATCTCTTTTTCCATATGTTATTCTCACCCAAAGTCTTCTGATTCTTACCGAGTAAGACATTGATACATTCAACCCGACTGTAAACTTCCTCTCCGGTCAATGCCTTTGGAGCTATTCCATGCTCCGGCAAGCCGTTAAAATGCTTTCTTAACCTACGATACTGGTGGAACCTAGGAAGGAACCTCCTGTGACCAAGGTAGACCGTTTTTCTTCCATGTTTAAGTTGGTGGAAGTGAGTGTCTACTTCACAGATCAGACATGCTTTATGCCCCTTCACACTGTACCCTGAGAGGTTTCCGTAGTCAGGGAAGTCATTTATCGTGGTGAAAATCATTGCACGTAGCTTGAAGGACTCATTCTTATATGCATCAAACACATCTATGCCTTCCACCCACAACTTCTTCAAGTCCTCAATCAAAGGTGCCAAGTAGACATCGATATCGTTTCCTGGCTGTTTTGGTCCAGAAATCATCATAGAAAGCATCACATACTTGTGTTTCATACAAAGCCAGGGAGGCAAGTTGTATATTACAAGGAGTACTGGCCACGCACTATGTGTGCTATTAAGAGTTCCATACTGATTGATGCCATCTGTACAAAGCCCAAGCCGAAGGCTTCTCGGCTTGCTGCCAAATTCAGGGAACATTTCATCTATTTTCTTCTACTGTGGAGAGTCAGCCGGGTGCTGAAGATATTTTCTGTTGGATATTCTATCATTCAAATGCCATCTCAACTTCTTTGCTTTTTTTGCAGTCCCAAACAAACGCTTAAAGCGCGGTATTATTGGAAGATACCACAGAACCTTTACAGGTTGCCTTTTAGTTATCGCATCACCACAACCACCATTTTTCCTCACTTTGTATCGTGTAATTTGACACTTAGGGCACTCACTCAGACCTTCATACTCATTTCTGTACAGTACACAGTCATTAGGGCAAGCGTGAAGCTTTTTATACTCTATACCCATCGTAGATAGGATTTTTTTGCCTCATACATATGATTTGGAAGCATATTATCGTCTGGAAACATATCACACAACAGTTCAAGTAGCAATATGAAACTACTATCGGTCCACCCACAAGTTGCTTTTAAGTTCACCAAATATAATGTTCCTGTCAGCCGTGTGTATTTACTCCCTGGGTACAATGGTGTCTCTACATCACTCCGCAGGTTGTCATATTCATGCGACTGCGCTAAGGATTCTACCTCAACATCATGAATCATTCTCTCCATTGTATCTTCATCTATGACATCCACAGCTTCCTTCTTATGCGACGGACAATCAGTTACTTCCTCACCATGCCATATCCACCTTGTATATCGAAGATTTATTCCATCACAAAGTAGGTGATCCCTTATAACTTCAATATCCCGTCTTCTCTCATTTAAACAATTGACACAAGAACAAAAATACATGCCATTTCTGGCTGGAGCATTCCTTCTAGCATATTCAATAAACTCTTCAACCCCATTCTCATATTCTTCACTTGTTCTCAAAGCATTCATCCAACTATGATCCATTTTATTACCACCTACGTCATTCCCATTTACACTCAAGTTAAGAATAATTGTCAACACTAGGAATGCCATTTATTATTTTGTTTTTCAAAATTTTGACAGCATTTCCCCTTAAAAGTGAGACATCACAAAATCAAAATAACAAACTATCTCAGCTTAATTTAAATGAAACAAAACTTTAGCTTCTAGCACCAAGCACAAACATAATACACTTATATTTTATCAACCAAATTATTAAATCAGATATGTACCATGAGTGAGATATATGACATCAAAAAATTCTTCCTAAGTTCAATTAGCGAATGGCAAATCTCAACAGCAATATTATATTTTTTCTTCCACACAACAATTTTTTGATTCAGAAGTGTTCCAAGATTGATCACAGCAATGAAGTTCCAAAAATCCTAAGTCACAAATGGAATAGGTTTATGACAAAAAATTAAAGTGGAACTCGAACAATTAATTCACACTCCAGGAGTCAATGATAGCAAGCAAATTCTAGCACTAAGTTACAACATGATTATTTATGTGTGTGTCTACACTAAGTATATATATTAATGTCTAGATTAATTTCTACCAAATTCTAGCACTAAGTTACACTAAGATTATAGATGTTTCTTCTTTTATTGCAGTCATATTCATTTGGAACAGCACATGTCGTGTTAAATTTTTATTTTCTATTCAATCTATTTAAACTCTATTTAATGAAAAATTGTAAAAAAAATGCAAGTACGAGATTTTCTTATATTAATGTCTACGTACACTAAGTTACAACAAGATTGCCTAATTCTAGCACTAAATATATATATTAATGTGTGTGTCTTATGGCAAAAAAAAATTAATGTGTGTGTCTACAAGATTATTTTTTTTAGTTTCTCTTTATTCTTTATTCTTTTCTCCTTTCTTTTCCTTTCTCTACTAATTAAAAAGCATTATCATGTGCCAAATTCTTTTCTTTTCCTTTCCGTCACTTTGATTCAGACAGTTTGTGAGATAATCGCTTAGGAACCATATGTAAATGTACTAAAATGCAATCTATCTCTGTATTATTTTCAAAGGATTAGCTCACTGTTACAGAGAATCCACAATTGTATAACCAAAACAAGTGCGAAAATGAACCAATTCTGTCAAATATAAGAGAATGCAGAAAAGCAAAAGGTGTAAATGAAAGAAATATCAGCGAAAAAGCAAAGAATAATCAGAGAGAAAATGCTAACCTGAAACTTTAGAGGAGGCCGACAGTGGAGAGGAGATCGAATGGGGAAAAAACTCTGCAAACCCAGAGCAAAGAAGGTGGTGACGGAAGTGGTGAAGCTTTAGAGAAAGAAAAAACCAAGAAAGGGAGAGGAGACCGAATGAGGATGGAGTGATGAATTTGGGAGGAGTTGCAACAGGGGAGTGAATGGGGACGGAGAAAGAAGGAAAAATAGAAGTGGAGATGAGACCCAATGGGGACGGAGATGCAGCACGGGAATGATTAAGTAAAGTGGGAGGAGGAGAGATAGATGCAGCAGGGGAGTAGGAAGGGGTCTGACATGTTCACATGCATCGGTCATGTCAATTCTGGTGCATGTAAGTGAGTTTCAACGTCCCCAGAACAGCTGGGGATGTCTAAAGATACCTTTAGACGTCCCCAGAACTTCTGGGGACGTCTAAAGGTATCTTTAGACATCCCCAGCTGTTCTGGGGACGTCTAAAGGCTTTCTTTTTCTTTTTTCTTTTTTTTATGACGTTTAAAGGTCTTCAGACGTGCCAATCTTTATAATTTGAACCTGACCATATTTTGGACATCCCTTTTTTAAAAAGGGACGTCCTTAGGGTAGTTGTAGGTATGTTCTGTAGTAGTTAATCGTTCAAAAAGATTGCTATCCTTGTCACAAAAGACATATATAACAAAGATCTTAGAATGATTCAATATAAGAGACTTCAAGCCTATGGATACCCCTATGGTTAAAGGACACCACCTCAGCACTGACATGTGTCCCATGGAAGAATCCGAAATAAAGCGCATGAAAAGAGTCTCATACTAGAGTGCAGTTGGAAGCTTGATGTACGCTATGCTCTGTACTAGACCAAACTATGCTTCGCAGTCGGACTTGTGAGCCGTTTTCAATCCAACCCTAGAGTGAAGCATTGGGAAGCTGTGAAAAGAATCATGAGGTACTTAAAGGGAACCATGGATTATGAGCTATGTTACCAAGGTAGAGATATGCATCTAGTAGGATACTCTGATGCCGACTGGGCAGGAGATATAAATGAACGACACTCCACCTCAGGGTACGCGTACCTCCTAAACAATGGAGCAATTTCCTGGAGCAACAAGAAACATACCTGTATGGCTCTGTCATCCATTGAATATGAATACATAGCTTGTTCTGTCTCTGTTCAAGAAGCCATATGGCTTAAGAGATTTCTAGAACGTCTAGGAATGAAAGGTAGAAAAAAGGGTCCTATTTTGATACATTGCGGTAGTCAAGCCGTAATAGCCTATGCTAAGGACCCTAAGGATCACAGTAGGATAAAGCTTATAGACATTAAATATCATTTTCTAAGGGATATGATCACTAAGAAACAAGTGACCATTCAATACCTTTCTACTCATAAGATGTTAGCTGATCCCCTTACGAAGCCCATTGCAAGAAACCCTTTTGTTAAGCATGTAAATGCTTTGGGCATGCATAGAATATAATGTATTGAACGCAATAAAATGTTGCATTTTTCAGTTTTTTTCAAATATATTGTGTATATATTAATGCATAGGCACGAGGTATGCAATTTCGTATGTCGTACAGGTCAGGAAGGTTGGTTTACTCACACTAACAACCGTCTTCCCACGATTTGTGGGGGTACAGGACGATAAGACGAGAAAATGATCACCATGAGATGGGTAAGGAAGATATTTGCGCTTGAGTCGCCTCAGTTAAACTGAGATAAGATCCACATGTATATACACACGTCATGGATCGAGGCATAATTACAAATAATGTATCATCAGATCTGTAGCCAGGCAAAGGACTATCTTTTACAAGAAAGATTCCAAAAGGGAATGATTGTAAAAGGGAAGTTCTAGTTCCAATGCTGAGTGCTTTTGAACTAAAGTCTGTACGGTGAGAGATAAAAATAAAATCAATGTACACCATTGCAAAATCACCATAGCATGCAATTCATACTGCATGTGCTTGAGAGAATGCAAATCACCCCTACCATTGAGCTTTCTGATAATCTCCTCTTATCTACCATTTTGCTTATTCTGGTGCACTACTGTGCAACTCCATATTAGGTTCTTATAGTCTAATACTTGCGTGGGCCCTAAAACCCGAATCCAACTCTACCCGGTACGCGTTTCTACACCATATTCAGTGTTTTTATTCCTTCAATTACATATTCACCAATCTGTCATATGCCAAGATTTAAGAATGTTATTGGCATGCTTATCTAATCTCACTTTTTCTATGGCCCCCTTCCCTACTTCGTTGCCTTGTATACCATCATGTATGTCCATATTATATAGGAACTATATAACCTTTTCTTTTTATTTTTAATATAATTTTGATCTTATACCAAAGTGTGTTTTAGCCAAAGTTTCTTCAAAACGGTAAAAGAAGCATTCATTTTTTAAAAAACCAACTTGTTCATGGCTTTTAAGTCATTGTAAATGGGCTTTCAAAAGCAGTTATATCCAAACAAGCTTTTAAAAAACTTATTTTCTAAAAAGATTTTTGGAGCTGTTGACTATAGTATCCAAAAGGGTCAAGTAATTAAACCCTTTTTTCTCCTATATGTGACAAATTGGATTGCAGCTAATCTAAATTAAAGTTATGTTTGGCTCTAAATGAGAGTAACTTTTTTTTTTAAGAATGACAAAACTTTAGACCAAATCACTTATATCCATTAAGTCAAGTTCATAGGGGGAATTTACAAGTGCACATATACATTTTAACAACTAAAAATACCAAAATAACAAATATCCATATAAAAATTTACAAATCCTAATTTTAAAGACTAACAATAACAAAATACCAAGTATCCATATGAGAATTTGCAAATCTTAATTTACATTACAAGATATGCTACACAAATGTACAAGTGTTCATATTTATGTGAATTTACAAGTGTGATGGGAGAAATTAACCTAATAGATATAAGCAACTTGACTTAAGTTCAGTCATTTTCAAAAATATCTTTTACATTCACATGCATTGATCAACCTTAAAATCTTACACTTAGGAACATAAAAACTTCCACCAAGATTAACACCTTCTAGTCTTTCTCTGTCCAATCGATTATGGTGGACCATCCATAGACAACTAATAGTTTATGGTATTCACCATTCAAGTCCAGGGAAGGTCCACACCTACTATAACATATGCATGTGGCCAAGTTTACTTATCTCAGAATTCTGGACATTTTTGCAGAACTTTCAGAAGAAAAAACAATTTAAAATGAGACAATGAGTAGAGCACATGTTTTGACTTTGCCTTATCCAGCGCAAGGCCATGTTAAGCCTCTTATGGAGCTTTCATGTGAGCTAGTCAAACATGGAATCAAAGTCACATTTGTGAACTCAAAGTTCAATCAAAAGCAAATCATGAAAGCTCAAGAAGCAAGAGGTGAAGAAGATTAATTACGAACAACAAGTAGGAAGTGATCAGATTAAACTGGCCTCAGTCCTAGATGGGTAGTGACCTTTAACAAAATTTAAACTTGTGAACTACTCTTCCGGTTCTTAATATAAGACATATTTGGGGAGTTGCTCTTGATCCTAAATATAAGATAAAGTTTTATATTTATCAATATTTTCCTAATTTATCCTTATTGATGCTCCTTCAACAATAATCAAGGAAGAGGAGGAAGGAGGGAATTAAAATATGTGATTAGGGTGTTTTAGAAAATACATGTCATATTAACTAAATTAACAAACTTCTTTAATCTAATCAAATTCGGTAAATATATCTTATATAAAGGATCAGAGGGGTGCTTGATTCTTTAAATTGTTTTTTTTTTTAAAAAATGGCCGGGACTGAGTTTTTAATTAGTTGAGAATGATTTAGAAAATGATAAGAGAGGGAGAGGTGTCGAGATAGAAAATGACATATTCATGAAGGTCTTATTGTTTTTAATTTACCTAACAAATAATGTTAGGTATGATATCATTATTTTTTATTTTAGAAATGAAAATGTGGTTTTTCTCCACTTGAACTGCCTAAAGACTACAAAAAGAGTGGATTAAAGACAAGATTTAATAATGGAATTGTATAATTCTGTCATCAAATAGATAGTCACTAATTAATTAGTAACGAAATTCTGTCTCTAAGTCAAATTCCATCGCTAATTAACTATCTTTTTTCATATACAAAGACTATTATATGATTATTGTAATACTCCGAATTTTGGGATTGGGGGCTAGAGAATAAACCTGAATTAAGTGGACTGCTAAGCCCTTGTTTAGTAGGTGTCCTAAATTTATTCCTTAATGTTTATTATATCTTTGAGGTATTAAAGAAAATAAAATAGTGAATTAAAGAATATGAGAAATTTGTATACAAAAATGGAATTTAGTGAAGTTGCAAGTGCTTGTCGTTTCATTGCTTCAAGTGAGGCAGTGAGTTGGTCATGAGGTTTTGGAAGACAAATGATGAGCAAAAATTATGCAATTTTACATAGTAAAATTAGACATCATAAGCTTTAATTCGATAGGTCATATGACTCAATTAGAGCTATATACAAAAAGTTATGAATTTTTGAAGTCAGCCCAAAAAAATTGTGAAGTTTCTGAAACAGCATGTAAAGATTAAAAATCTGGGAATGATGTGCTTTCAATTGGCTAAAGTATATATTTTTCCTTGAAACTAGACTCAATAAGGGTTCTATAGCCTTTGGAATAACTCCAATTCTATTTTTCTAGAATTAGTTATGATTTTTCAAAGTTTGGGCAGAAACTCTGCCAGAATTGAGATAAATTCAAAAATGATGGAAATTATGTGATGGCAAGTTTGTAATTAAGGGATAAATTGTTGACAGCCCATTTTGGCACTAACTTGGGCGCTTGGGACGTGATTCATGGCTGACCAATGAGAGCAAATAAGAATTTCATGTTAAATGGGCTTTATGTACAAAAAGTCCAAGTTTAGAATTTTGGCTTGTTAAATAATTAAAAAGGGAAAAGGGGATATTACATAAAGTTATTTCCCTTCATCCTCTTCCTCAGAATCGTGTAGCACCATGAGAGGGGGGGGGGAGAGAGGGAGAGAGCTTGAGAGAATTTTAGAGAGAGAAGGAGGAAAATCTCACAAAATAAATCGATTTCTTCAATGAATTCGTACCTAACGAATATAATCCTTCTCCTAAGCTTCTCTTCTATGTTGTTTGAGGTGTTTGAAGCAAGATTTTTAGTGTTACAATGGTTAGGGTTTCAACCACATCAAGGAGAGCTAGAAGGAGCTTAAGGTAACCTTTGAAACTTCGAATATTGCTTGTTATGGCTGTTGTGGATAATTTAATTGGTGAAATTTCACCAGATTATCCTTTGTTTTAAACTTTGGAAATATGTAGGCCTAGGGGTTATGCTGCCGAAATTGGGTCTAAATGGTAGTTGTAACCTAATGTAATAGTTAATAAAGTGGTTAGGAGTAGAATGAAACACGTTTGCGGAGTTGAAACCGAAAAACTCTAATTTTTCTCGGGGAAGTGAGAATTTCGACCAAGGCTGGATTGGAGAGGTTAGGGTTTGATTTTCATGAAATTAATGGTTCCATTGTGTTCCAAAGGGAAAATCAAGTGGGGTTATAGTTGGTCACTTTTTCGGAAAAGTTCGAAAAAACATAATTATGAAACGCCCCTGAAACCCTTAAAGCAGGGTTGTCAAGAGTATTTTTATAATTTGGCAATGAATTTGGTAATTCTGAATCCAGAAATGGATTCCTTAGGCAAAAATATGTCAGAATAACCCCAGTCAAAATTTTAGAAAAAGTACAGCCGGACTGGGTACAGCGGGGCCGAGCTGGGGTCTCGAGGGCATTTTGGTAAATTTTCACCATATGCTAATATAACCACAATAAACACTATGGAATTGTCTAAAATGGTACATTAATAGATTTGAACCTAATTCTTGTATATTTGATATTTTAGGACTGAGTTGGAAGCCTGAGCTTGGCACGCTTTTTGAGGCACATAAAATGGGGTGAAAGAGACTTGAGGTAGGGACATTATCCTTCGTATTTCATGCCTTAGTCTATATGAATGTATGGTTACCATAGTTTGTGCTTTTATTAATTAACATGGTATGCTTAGAAAGGGCAGTTAGTGCCGAAAGTGCATTTACACCTGAGGGATTGAATGAGAATCCAACTAGTGTATGAGTAGTGGGGTTAGAGTCCTACTCATGTATACATGCTGATGTGTTATATTGTCTATTAATTGGTGCATTCATGGTGTATATCATATTTACTTATAGCATGTTATATGAACGATAATATGTTTTTACTGAGATTCCTCAGAATCTCATCCCTTTTTCTAAATAAAATATCACAGCGGGTGCCAGTGGCTCGAAAGGCAAAGATGAGGTTACGGGAAAGTGGCAGGCATATTTCCCAAGACGAAGGTTGTGGTTATATCTAGTCTTTAATTTTGAATATGTCGAGAAATTGTATATATTACCTAACGCTAAAGAGAATTTCATAATGTAATCATGTACTATATATCGGTATTTTTACGCTATTCCTGTGTTGCCCACCAAATTGCACGCAAGCACTCTGAAAATAAGGAAAATAAAATAAGGGTATGACAATTACTCTCTTTGAATGAAGGGAAAATCACTTCCAGGTCCTAAAGAATAAACATAATTACAATGAAATCCCAAAGTAGAAAAAAATAATTCAACATGTTGTGAAAACACGCTTAATGAGTTATTAGTTCTTTTTTTTGGGACTTCACTGCAATTATGTTTGTTCCTTGATACCTAGGAGTGATTTTCCCTTGAATGAATTGGGATTAAGTAATTCAAAAGACAATGCACTCCCCATATTATCATTTGTAATTTTGATCATCCAGTATGCACATTATTTGAAAAAAGGGAGCTTTAGAGCTCGTTTGATTCTTCTTTTTAAAACTTTTTTTTTGTTTTTTAAAAAAAAATTATTTGAAAATTTTTTTTCAATAAGATGTTTTTAAAAACAAAAAATTGTTTTTTAAACTAAAAAATCAAAACAGTTTTAGGTGTTTTTTATTTTTAATTTTCTATTTTATATTTTTTAAGGCCACATGTCATATGTTTACTACCAAAACCACACCATTGACACTAACCATTGCCACGTCTCCATTGTGATAGCCACCGCCACGTCACTTCATAAACATATTTTTTTAAAACAACCATCCAAACTTATTTTTTTTCAAAACTTGTTTTTAAAAATAATTTTATAAAATTGTTTTGAAACAAAAAGCAGAAACAAACATGCCTGTATAATTTCCTTCCAATTCTGTTTCTTATCTTAGAGTAGCTCTCTACTAGGTTCTCTGTAGAAGTGTTTGTCCTAAAAGTTCCAAGCAATCTTTGCAAATCAATTGTGTCGAACAGAGGTTCATCAATCTTGCATCATTATGATGGATAAACTCCTCTGTAATTGTATTATTCAAGGTAAAAATGGACCTACTAGTTGTAGATCTGGGTATTACAGAAGAAAGAAAAGATTTAACAAACCCCTCAGAGATGCATTCGAGAGGCACTCACTCTCCTCACAATCACTCAATGATTTCCATACCTCCTCACACAGACTATCCTCTATATATATACGTTGCACATTCTGTTACTAATACTTTCTACTTTCCCCAATTACCCCTACACGTAAGTCACGCATCTCTTACATATTTGGGCCTGCGTCTATAATAAGTAAATGATGGCCCATGCTCATCATTACCCCTCCCATTAAAAGTTTCCTTGTCCGCAAGCAAAAAAAAAGGAAATTGCTTATGTAACTGATCATAGTCTTCCCATGTATTGTCCAGATCTGATAAGCCAGCCCACTTGACTAATAATTCGATACGGCCATCAGTCATCTTACGATGATTCAGCACAGACTGAGGCTCCACCTGAAGCTCCATATCAGCAGTGAGATTAGGCGGAAGGGGCTGAGGAGTAATATAAGAAGCCAGAGACTTTTTAAGTTGAGAAACATGAAAAACTGAATGTATCTTGGTAGCCGAAGGAAGTTGAAGGCGATATGCCACAGTACCAACCCGTTCAATAACTAGAAAAGGACCATAGTATCTGGGACAGAGTTTTTCATTTGGTCGTTTAGCCAAGGATTTAAATCTGTAAGGTTGCAGTCTGAGATAGACAAGATCACCGACAGTAAAGGAAACATCACGACGATTACGGTCAGCATAGGTCTTCATAAAGTGCTGGGATTTAGACAAATGTTGTTTTAACTCGTCCAAAATAGCATTGCGGGTTAAAATTTGAGTGGTGACAGCATCAACAGAAGGCAAAGGTTCTTGGAATTGGTTGAACGTAGGTGGGTCCTGTCCATATAAAGCTCGTAAATGAGTCATTCCAATAGAACGGTTGAAAGTGGTGTTGAACCAATATTCAGCCCAACACAGCCAATGAGACCAAGAAGAAGGTTTGTCACTACAAAAACATCTGAGAAAAGTTTTGAGGCTTCGATTCATGACCTCTGTTTGGCCATCACTCTGAGGATGATAACTAGAACTATAGCATAATTGGGTCCCTGCAGCACGTAAGAGTTCCTTCCAAAATGTACTAAGGAAGAGCTTGTCACGATCAGAAACAATAGAGCGTGGAAAACCGTGTAGATGAACAACCTCTCGAAGAAAAACCTCAGCTATGGTGAGTACAGTGTACGGGTGCTTGAGAGGAAGGAAATGGGCGAACTTCGTGAACCTATCAACCACCACAAAGATTGTGTCATAAGTGTGAGACCGAGGAAGTCCTGAAATGAAATCCATAGAAATATCAGTCCAAACACGATTCGGAATCGGTAACGGCTGCAACAAACCAGCTGGGCTTAAAGCAGAATGCTTATTTCGCTGACAAATATCACACCTGGCCACATATTGTTGAACATCTCTGCGCAAACCTTCCCAATAAAACAGAGAAGAGAGGCGTTTATACGTGCGTAAATAGCCTAAGTGTCTCCCAATAGGTGAATCATGAAATTCACGAAGTAAGATGGGAATCCTGGGAGAAGACTTGGGTAAGACCAAGCGACCATTAAAGAATAAGTGGCCCCCTTTAACAGTGTATCCTGGTGGTGCTGATTGGCCAGTCAACAAGGATTGAAGAATAGTAGCTAAAGTGACATCTTGTTGCACGTCACTATCCCACTGATCCAGATTAACTTGTTGCATCAAAATGGCTTGCAACTCCATGCCTTCATCTCATCGAGACAGAGCAACAGCTGCAGAATTGGAGGTACCACATTTATACTGTATCTCAAAAGTGTAACCCAGTAACTTAGTGACCCAACTTTGCCGTGTATCATCAAGAACCCGCTGGTCAAGTAAAAACTTTAGTGCCTTCTGGTCAGTGCGAATGATGAAAGGTCTGCCAAGTAAATAGTAGCGCCACTTCCGAACAGCAAAAACAATAGCCATAAGTTCTCGTTCATAAACCGAACATGAACGTTTGCAAGATGAAAGTGAATGGCTAAAATAAGCAATGGGGCGACCGTTTTGCATCAAGACAACTCCCAAAACAGAACCAGAGGCATCAGTCTCCACAATGAATTGTTGGGAAAAATCAGGTAGTGCCAAAACAGGGGTAGTAGACATAGCTTCCTTTAGTTTGGAAAATGCCTCTTGAGCATCATCAATCCAACAAAAGGCATTCTTCTTGAGAAGAGCTGTTAATGGAGAAGCAATAAGACCATAATGGTGAACAAAACGCCTGTAATACCCGGTTAGTCCCAGGAAGCCCTGAAGAGCTTTAAGAGTCTTAGGTACTGACCAAGTCAACATGCTATGTATTTTGGAGGGATCAGCATGAACTCCATCCCTAGAAATGATGTGGCCCAAATACTCTAGCTGGGTTTGGCCGAAGACACATTTCTTAGTGTTGATGACCAACTCATATTGCTGTAAAAGGGAGAGAGCGACACGCAGATGGTGTAAATGGGAGGAAGAGTCTTTACTGTATATAAGGATATCGTCGAAGAAGACGAGAATGAATTTCCTCAAGTGGGGTTGGAATATATCATTCATCAATGATTGGAATGTGGAGGGAGCATTCTTCAAGCCAAAGGGCATAACCAAGAACTCAAAATGCCCATCATGTGTTCTAAATGCTGTCTTATGTTCTTCACCTTTCCCCATCCGAATTTGGTGGTATCCGGATTTAAGATCCAACTTGGAAAAAATTTGTGCCTGACCCAGCTCGTCTAACAACTCTTCCACAGCTGGTATAGGAAATTTTTCCTGAATGGTAATGTTATTTAGAGCCCTATAATCCACACAGAAACGCCAACTTCCATCCTTCTTGCGGACCAACAATACCGGACTAGAGAAAGGGCTCTTACTTGGCCTGATTATCCCTGCTGAGAGCATCTCTTGAACCAGCCACTCTATTTCTGTCTTCTGGTATTGTGGATACCGATAGGGACAAATGTTTGGTGGGGGCACACCTGAAAGTAAATCGATGTTGTGATCGATGGTCCTGACTGGTGGTAACTTCCCTGATGAAGTTTGAACTGTAGGGAACTCCCTTAATAAATTCTGAACATCCTCATGTAGAGGAGAAGATGTCAACTCTGTCATCTTTATCTCAGCAAATTCAACATAAAAAACCTCCTCATCACCCTTGGTAGTACGACACAACGAATTAAAAGACATAGGAGTCTTGAGTAGTGCAGAATTTCCAGTCAGACACAACCACTCGCCGCCCACATCAATTTTCAACATAGATCGCTTCCAGCTCACCAGGACCTCATCAAGGGTCGAAAGCCAGTCTACTCCCAAGATTATATCTGAGCCACCCAGTTGGAAAGGATATAAGGAGTGGACAATATGTAATCCTTGGACAAATAATGACACCTCACGGCATACCCCTACCCTGCACATGTCGAGAGTCTCCAACTTGAACAGTAAAAGCAATAGTATTATCTAGTGGTAGGGATAAAGACTGCACTAAGTCATGGTGAATAAAGCTATGTGTGGCCCCACAATCGATAAGAATCAAAACATCCTTACCCATCAAAGTACCCATGAGTTTTATAGTCTTACCACCTATGAATCCCGCTAAAGTATTCAGAGAGAGAGTCATCAAATTTCCAGCCTTTGTCTCTTCGGCGATTGCCCCGGTAGTACCATCATCCTGTTGCTTTTCATCTTCCTCACCAGCTTTGGCATCCTCCGATAAGATCAGAACCTGTAATTGCTTCTTCTTGCAGCGATGACCTGGACGATATTTCTTGTCACATTTGAAACACAGGCCCTGTTCCCACCGGCGTTTGATCTCAGCCTCGGTAAGCTTCCGTGGTACTGATCGGTTAGTATAAGTAACAGGTATGGCAGTGCTCTTCGAGTCTTCGGCCTTTGTCGTTGGGCTTACATAAAGAGAACTGGAGGGAGTAATGCGGGTCGTGGTGGTGTTATCTGGTACAGGCGTGGCTCGGGTGGGAGAAGCTCGATAACCCGTCACCCAATTATCCTTCCAATTGCGGTATGGGTCTTCTACCAGTGGGCTGTGGGTGTGGACCATAACCCAGTTATGTTCTTCCAGACGTAGAGCCATGTCCATTATCTCAGCCAACGTGGACAGTTTGAGCACACATAAATCCGCCTTGATTTCTAATTGAAGCCCATTCATGAAAGATGATATCAACAATTCCTCATCACAATTGCCCAAAGTGGCCAAAAGCATTTCGAACCGTTCGATATAGTCAGCAATTCCCTCAACCTGACGCAGAGATATGAGCATCTCGTAAGTACTCCCATAATGCGATGGATGAAATCGCAAGATCAGATCCCTCTTTAATTCAACCCAACTCGAGGGTAGTGATCGGACTTCCCTCCATTGAAACCAGTTTAGAGCTCGGCTCTCCAGACACAATACAGCAGTGTCAAGTTTCTCTGTATCATCGATGTTGTTTATCTTGAAGTATCGCTCCGCCTGAATCACCCAACCCAGTGGATCCTCACCAGAAAACAAAGGAAGCTCTAATTTCCGAACAATAGAAATGCTGGTGCTGTTACCATTTGAGGTTCCGTGGATTGTTTCTTGAGTTACCTTCCCATTAGATTTGGAGGAAGACTCTCCGTCAATTGATTCCTTGCCTGGTGAGTGTTTGCTTGTCCTGAATTCTGCTATGAACTCGGTCATCAATGTTTTCAAGGTAGAGAGATCACACTTCATCGTCGACATATCAGTACCCAACTGCACAATTTGCTGCTCGGCATTCAGTAATCGAGAGTCATACACATCAAGCCTCGAATCCATTCTGGTGTTGACCATTCCCAGAAACGAATGCTCTGATACCTTTGATGGATAAACTCCTCTGTAATTGTATTATTCAAGGTAAAAATGGACCTACTAGCTGTAGATCTGGGTATTACAGAAGAAAGAAAAGATTTAACAAACCCCTTAGAGATGCATTCGAGAGGCACTCACTCTCCTCACAATCACTCAATGATTTCCATACCTCCTCACACAGACTATCCTCTATATATATACGTTGCACATTCTGTTAATAATACTTTCTACTTTCCCCAATTACCCCTACACGTAAGTCACGCATCTCTTACATATTTGGGCCTGCGTCTATAATAAGTAAATGATGGCCCATGCTCATCACATTACATACCCACCAATCCGTCATATGCCGGGATTTAAGAATGTTGTTAGCATACTTATCTAATTTCACCTTTTCTATAGTTTCCCGTTTCATAATTCATTGCTTTGTATACCATCATTTATGTCCATATTATGCAGGAACTATATGTAACCTCTTCATGTTATTTTTAATATCATTTTGATCTTATACCAAAGTGTGTTTTAGCCAAAGCTATCTTCAAAACGGTAAAAGAAGCATTCAATTTTAACTTTTTAAACCGATTTGTTCATGGCTGTTAAGTCATTGTAAATGGGCTTTCAAAAACAGTTATTCCAAACACGCTTTTAAAAAACTTATTTTCTTAAAAGACTTTTGGAGCTGTTGACTATAGTATCTTTTTTTTTTTAGCTCAAAGTTGACTATAGTATCCAAAAGAGTCAACTGAACCCTTTTTTCTCCTATCCGTGGCTTACATTGCAGCTAATCTAAATCAAAGTTATGTTTGGCTCCAAATTACTTATATCCATTAAGTCTAGTTCACAGGGGGATTTACAAGTGCCATATACATTTTAACAACTAAAAATGCCAAAATAACAAATGTGCATATAAAAATTTACAAAACCTAATTTTAACGACTAACAATAACAAAATATCAAGTATCCATATGAGAATTTGCAAATCCTAATTTACATTACAAGATATGATATACAAATTTACAAGTGTGATGGGAGAAATTAACCTAATGGATATAAGCAACTTGATCTAAGTTCAATCTTTTTTAAAAATATATTTTACATTCACATGAATTGATCAACCTTAAAATCTTGTGCTAATGAACATAAAACCTTCCACAAAGATTAACACCTTCTAGCTTCTAGCCAATCTATGTCCAATCAATTATGGTTAGAGTCGGGAAATCAGGCCGAGCCCGTCAAAGGTCGAACTTATGATTTAGAGACTCCAGAAGGAGTTGGGCCTAAAAGGGCCAGCCCTACAGTAGCCCTGTAGGGCTGCCCCTTTTAGGCCCGTTTAATATTTATTTAAAATAAATTAATATATGTAATATCATTATATCAAATTATCAATATGAGAGACACCTAAGTACCTAATAGGGTATTAGTAACAGGCTAACATTTATTAAATGGTTTGATTTATTTGATTTTCTACAATGGTTTATTCATTTAAACTTTAAAAAGAAAAGCTAATTTGGACATTAAATAATTATTTTAACTAGAAATTTATGAGTTTAAAAATAATGTATCTTAATTTAAAGAAAAATAATAAATAAATTATAAAACTTGAAAGTGAATTTTATTTGAATTAAAATAAGTTTAGGCCTGAGCTCGTAAAGAGTCAGCTCTGTAGGGCCTCGGACTTCAAAAATTAGAGGATTTACAGAAAACAAGCTTAAACAAGTGGGCCCGTTTAGGCCAGAGCTCGTGAAAGGCTAGCCCCGTAAGGCCGGGTCGGCCTGTATTCCCAGCTATAATTATGGTGGACCATCCATGAACGACAATAGTTTGTGGTATTCATTATTCAATACCAGGGAAGGTCCACACCCCATTATAACATATGCATGTGACCAAGTTTATTTATCTCAGAATTCTGGGCAATTTTGCAGAACGTTCAGAAGAAAAAACCAATTTAGAGTTAAATAATGAGTAGAGCACATGTTTTGGCTTTGCCTTATCCAGTATGGAGCTTTCATGTGAGCTAGTCAAACATGGAATCAAAGTCACATTTGTGAACTCACAGTTCAATCACAAGCAAATCTTGAAAGCTCAAGAAGCAAGAGGCGAAAAAGATCAAGAACAACAAGTGGGAAGTGATCAGATTAAACTGGTCTCAATCCCAGATGGGTTGGGAGAAGATGAAGATAGAAATTGTCTGGAAAAATTGTCAGAGTCAATGTGTGAAGTAATAATGCCAAAGGAGCTGGAAAAGTTTATCCAAGAGATAAATGAAGAAGCATCAGAAGAGAGTGAAAAGATCAATTGTGTGGTAACGGAAGAGGGAATGGGGTGGGCACTTCAAGTTGCAGAGAAGATGGGAATCCAAAGAGCAGCATTATTCTGGCCTGCTTCAGCTTCAGTCTTGGCCTTGTTTCTCAGCATCCCAAAATTGCTTCATGATGGAACCATTGATAATGATGGTGAGACCATTTTTCTGCATTATTTTCTTTAACATTTGGGAATCAATATATAATTGCAATACAACTTTACCATTCCATTGATGATAAAGTTATCATTAATCAAAATATGTAATTGCAATATATTTTGAAGGCTAAAGCCTTCAAAATATAAAAAAGTAGAAACACTATTTCTAGTTTCTCACTTGGAACTGTTGAAGAATTTTACTAAAAAGCCTTCTTAAGCAAGTGGTTGGAATTCTACTATTGAAGGTGTCATCAATGGAGTGCCTTTGTTCTGTTGGCCTTACTTTGCTGACTAGTTTCTTAATGAGACCAACATTTGCGATATATGGAAGGTTTGGGTTAAGACTTGATCGAAGCAATGGGATCATTAGCCGAGAAGAAATAGCATCTAAGATTAAACAAGTTCTCCTTGATGAGGGATTTAGATGAAGGGCTTCACAACTGAAGGAGAAAGCCATTCATAGTGTCAAATATGATGGCAGCTCAAACAAAAATTTGAACAACTTTATTGATTGGATTAAAAGAAAAAAGTGAAACTTTGTTCACCATATGACATGGAAGAATGTATTTTTTAGCGTCTAAAATACTTGTACTGATGTATCACTGTACGAAGGGGCTCTAGTGAACTTGTTGAGGCTGTGGAAATTACTTTTATGCTAATGGATTTTCTTCAACAATATCCTAGTTTGTTTTTATTCTTTTTTGTTGTTTTGAAGTGTTTTTATGAACTAAAGTGTTAAAATAACCTTCAACTTTTATCAAAAATATAAAACTAACCAAAAATAATTTTTTGGAGCAAAAATAACTATAAACTTTCAAAATTGGGACAAAGCCGTTAAATCCAACTAACTTCCATCTATTACAATGGGAAAATTAATCTTTTAGCCCTTAAAGTTTTGAATCAATTTTTAAGGGTCAAAATATTAATTTTCCCCATTATAGTTACTTTTCCTCCAAAAACATAATTTATGATTACTTTTACATAAAAATTGAAAGTTATTTTAGCGCTTTAACCCATACTTTTATTGAATTAACCTATGGCCATTGATTTCAATCCTTAAATCCAGCTTTCTTGTTTTTCTATCACAAGTGAAAAATAAGTTGTTCTCTCCAAAACTAGTTGTTCTCAAAATCTACAATTTTCGGTAATAATCCCACACAAAATAGTGCAAAATATTTGGGGGGGGGGGGGGACACACTCACACATTAAGGGCTTGTTTGGTATGAGGGGAGGGGAGGGAAAGTGGATGGAGGAAAAAAATTTTTAAGTTGAATTTAAAAAAATTAGAGAAGTAGGGCTATAAATTTTTAATTAATTTTTCTTACTCATTTATCTTACATATTCTCTTTATTAAAATTTTACTACCCACTTCTTCAATCTTTTAAAATTCTACTTATAAAAATTTTCCCTCTCCTCCAAATTCCTCACACCAAACAGACCCTAAATGATCAAACAAATTCAAACCGTAGCTTATAAATGTGTAGGTGCGCACATCCATAGAACCTGATTCTATTTTTTTTGTTCAGAAAGAAACTGATTCTATTCACGTCTGAACATTGCTAAAGTCGGTTCTATCATCAATTGTTGTGGACCATCCATGAACGCATAATAATTTGCGGTATCCATTATTTTTGTTTTTTGGACAAACGGTATCCATTATTCAAGACCAAGGAAGTTCCACACCCCATTACCACAAAATTTCTTCATGATGGAATCATTGATAGTGATGGTGAGACCTTGTGCTTCAACACGTTTTAATTTTTTAGCATTATTTTCTTCAACTAGTATGTTTGATAGTACTCTCTTCGATTTTTAATATAATACATATTTTTCTAATTTGATTAGATTAAAAAAAATTAGTTAACTTCATTAATATGACATGTATTTTCTAAAACATAATTCATCTTTTTTAATTCTCTCATTCCCCCTCCTCTTTAATTATTGTTGAGAGAGCATCAATAGAGAAAAATTAGGAAAAGACTAACAAATATAAAATATAAGTCTTATATTGGACCAAAATCAAATCCTCAAATATATCTTATATTAAAGATAGAAGGGAGTAACTAGACTATTTGGGGTATTCATTGTTCAATACTAGGGGAATTCTACAGAACTTTCAGGACAAAAAACGGCTTTAGAGTTAAACAATATGAGTAGAGTTCATGTTTTGGCTCTGCCTCCTCCTGCACGAGGACATGTGAATCCTCTTATGGATCTTTCACACGAACTGATCAAACATGGCATCAAAGTCACATTCGTGAACAACGATTTCACTCACAAGCAAATCATGAAAGCTCAAGAAGCAAAAGGTGACGTAGACAAAGAACGGGTAGGGAATGATCAGATTCAGCTGGTATCAATACCAGATGGCCTGGAGCTAGATGAAAACACAAATTCTCGTCCAGAAAGATTAATTTCAATCAGTGAAGTGATGCCAAAGAAGCTGGAAAAGCTGATCCAAGATATAAATGATGAATCAGATAATGAAAAGATCAGTTGTGTTATTGCAGATGGGAGCATGGGATGGGCACTTGAAGTTGCAGAGAAGATGGGAATCCAACGTGCCGCGTTATTCTGGCCTGCTTCAGCTTCTTTCTTGGCCTTGTTTCTCAGCATCCCAAAATTTCTTCATGATGGAATCATTGATGGCGATGGTGAGACCTTGTGCTTCACTACTTTTTTCTGCATTATTTTCTTTAACTCTTGGAATCAGTATGTAATTGCAAAGCAACTTTACCATACCATTGATGATAATTAAAGCATCAGGCTTATTGAGGCTTTAATTTAAAAATATAAAAATTGAAAACACTATTTATAGTTTGTCACTTGGAGCTGTTGAAGATTTTTAATAGAAACTGTTTTGGGGATAGTATTTAAACCTTCAACTAGCATGCTGAATATTATAACAAAACTATTTGTACAGTAGATCATTTATGATTTTTTATTTTAAAGCTTAAATTATGAATTAAGAAGGCAATTTGTGTGTGAGAGAGAGAGGAGTGTACCAAATGAGTGTATCCAAACAGTTAGAAGTTCTTAAAAGTGATTTTTAATCTGTATTCTAGGAACGCCAACTAAAGATCAGATTATTCAATTGGCTCCAGAGATACCTGCTATGAGTACAACACATTTTCTCTGGATACAATTTTGTGACAACTTGAATGCACAAAAAAATTTCTTTATTAACTTTATGATGAGAGCCAGCAAAAATCTGGAAAGCCAAGATTGGGTGATCTGCAACTCAAGTCTAGAGCTTGAGGCTCCAGCATTTGCTTTGGCTCCAAAAACTCTTCCTATCGGTCCACTTCAAGCAAGAAAGAGCAACCAAATTAATCATTTAGCAGGATCCTTTTGGCCAGAGGACTCAACTTGCTTAAATTGGCTAGACCTACAGCCAGATAAATCAGTTATTTATGTTGCTTTTGGAAGTATAGCTAAATTTGATCATACCCAGTTGCAAGAACTAGCATTAGGACTTGAGCTCTCAAACAAGCCATTTTTATGGGTTGTAAGATCATATATCAATGATGGGGAAAACTATGACTTCCTAAAAGGATTTGAAGATAGGTTATTCTCTCGTGGGAAGATAATCAGTTGGGCTCCTCAGCAAAGGGTCCTAAGTCATCCTTCAATTGCTTGCTTCTTAAGCCACTGTGGTTGGAATTCTACGATAGAAGGTGTCATCAATGGAGTGCCTTTCTTATGTTGGCCTTTCTTTGCTGACCAGTTCATTGATAAGGCCTACATTTGTGATATTTGGAAGGTTGGATTAGAGCTTGATCAAAAAGATGGGATCATTAGCAGAGAAGAAATAGCATCTAAGATTAAGTTAGTGCTCCTTGATGAGGGATTCAGAGTGAGGGCTTTAAAGTTGAAGGAAAAAGCCATTAATAGCGTCAAAGAAGGCGGTAGCTCAAACAAAAATTTCAACAACCTTGTTGATTGGATTAAAGGAGAAAAATGAAACTTTGTTCACCATAAGACATAGAAGAATGTACTTTTTGGCATATGAAATACTTGTACTGATATAGCACTGTAAGAAAGGGCTTTCATATGAACTTGTTGAGGGTGTGAAATTTTCTTTTATATGCCAGTGGATTTTCTTCAAAGCCTAGTTTGTTTTTATTATTTTCAATTGTTTTGAATTGCTTTTATTGAACTAACCTAAGGCCATTGATGCTGATCCTTAAAATTCAAAAAATTCAACTTTCTAGTTTTCATGTCACAAGTAAAAAAATTGAGTTCCTCCTTCCAAAACTAGTAGTTCTCAAAATCTACCATACTTAATAATAATGCCTCACAGAATAGTACTTCAGTGCGTAAGAAGATTACTCATATTAGCAATTATCAACTCCAAATAAAAAGTCAATTGTCATCTCATCCTTTCCCATGATACAAACAATGAATAAAAAAAACGGGTAGTCCAGTGCACAAAGCTCTCACAAGTGGGGTCTGGGGAGGAATATATGTACGCAAGCCTTACCCGCTAATCCTTAAAATTCAACTTTCTAGCTTTTATGTCACAAGTAAACAAATTATGAGTTCCTCTTTCCAGAACTAGTAGTTCTCAAAATCTACCATACTTAATAATAATGCCTCACAGAATAGTACTTCAGTGCGTAAGAAGATCACTCATATTAGCAGTTATCAGCTCCAAATATAAAAAGCCAATTGTCATCTCATCCTTTCCTATGATACAAACAATGAATAAAAAAGGACAGCCTAGTGCATAAAGCTCCCAACAAGTGGAGTATGAGAAAGGATATATGTACGCAAGCCTTACCCCCCCCCCCCAAAAAGTGGGGTATGAGAAGGGACATATGTACGCAAGCCTTACCCCACCCCCTGCCCCAAAGCAAAAAAACTGTTTCCAAGATTTTAATCGGTGACCTTAGGATCATATTGCAGCAACCTTACCACCACATCAAGGCTTACCCGGCTTACCCTCCACACAATGAATATTAAAGTCAAAAAAAAAAAATTATGTAGGGCATAATGCCCAAGAAGGATAGAAGAGAGTAGGCTTCAATAGCTTGCCACACAATCCCACGAAATATCAAGTTATTCGTTTATCATAATGAGGGACAACTCCATAGTAAGCTCACTAGTTCTTCTGGCCAAACATTATACTATACGAGTCTTGGAACAATTATTTCAAAGAGGAAAATTGATGCACATTTAAGCACAGTACATAGAATAGATTATCTTGAAGGATTCGCACATAAGAAAGTTAATTCCATGTCCAAATGTTTCCAATCATGTTTTATGTATATGGACCAATGGACCATCAATGCAGAAATTATAATTACTGGTATTCATATTTCAACATCCACGCCACATCCCAATAATATGATTCGATTTTCAATAGAAGAAAATATAAAATTTTGATACCACCAACGCTGGGAAAGTATTTACCTCTTATAATTCCCTGGAAAATTTCCATGAATTTCAGAATTCAGAATCAAACAATGAGTAGAGCTCATGTTCTGGTTTTGCCTTACCCAGCACAAGGCCATGTGAATCCTCTTATGGATCTTTCACATGAACTGGCCAAACATGGCATCCAAATCACATTTGTAAACACAGATTTCACCCACAAGAAAATCATGGAAGCGGAAGCAGCAAGATGTGAAGATAAAGAACAAGTAGGAAGTGATCAGATTCAAATGGTCTCAATCCCAGATGGGATAGAACAAGAGGAAAACAGGATTCATCATGAGATATTAATGGAGTCAATCTGGCAAGTCATGCCAAAGAAGCTAGAAAAGCTGATCCAAGAGATAAATGAGGCAGAGTGTGAAAAGATCAGTTGTGTTGTTGCAGATGTAGGCATGGGGTGGGCACTTGAAGTTGCAGAGAAGATTGGAATCCGGCGAGCCCCATACTTGTCTACTTCAGCTTCGGTCTCGGCCTTGCGTTTCAGCATGCCAAAACTGCTTGATGATGGAATTATTGATGGTGGTGGTGAGGACTTTGTGCTTAACTTTTCTTTCCCCTTTTCCGCATTTTCTCAAAGGTTAAAGTGCAAATGTGCCACGGAAGTATTTTCTGAGGAGTAATGTTGCCCAAGAAGTTTTTTCAGGTTAAATGTCACTCAGGAAGTTTCAAAACATAGTAATCTTACCCTATACCATTAAATAACTAACGTTGACCGTTAACTTTTTAACGGTAAAAGGTAACATTACTCCATTTTAATTTACGGAACAACATTGATCCTCAGCGAAAAACTTTCAAAATAAATTTGCACCTTAACCATTTTCTTAAAACATCCCATTGATGATAAATTGATAATCAAAGAACATTATGAGCATTTAGTCTTACATACATCAGAGATTATAGAACTATTTATAGTTTCTCTTAAACTGTTTTAAGAATTTGAATAGAAACTGTTTTGACATGGTACCAAATACCTTGTATAAGTATGTTGCACATATGTTTTTTAATTTCATAAAGGGATTTGAACTTGTGTTCTCTACCTTACAAAAGTGAAGTTAGTTACCACATCAACCAATAACTTGTTGGTTAAGTTGCACATATTTTAATGAACTATTTATGCAAAGAATTTGATCATAATTATCATAATTAACCTATGCGTAGGTATACAATCATTACTTAATAATTTAAACTTTAGTTAGAGAGACTATGCCAAATGAGTTTCTCCTAAAGGCTAGAACTTCTCACAAGTAATCTGGAATCTCTATTCAATGAACACCAACAAAAGATGAGATTATTCATTTGGGGCCAAAGGTGCCTGCTATGAGAACAAAACATTTTGTGTGGGCACAAATTGGCGATGAGAGAGCACAGAAAATTGTGTTCAACTTTATGAAAAGGAACATTAAAGCTGCAAAAATTACAGAATGGGTGATCTGCAACTCAACTCACATTTAGGGGTTAACAAAACCGAACCGAAACCGAAGACCGAATCGAATCGAATCAATTTCGGTCTTTTCGGTTCAGTATTTTCGGTGTTTGGTGCATGTTCGGTTTTTTTGTTCAATTTTCTTCGATTTTTCGGTTCGGTTTTTTCAAAAAAAAAATTCGGTTTAAACCGAAAAACCGAAAATATTAAAAGAGTATGCCACCAACGAAAAATCGGATGCAAGACAAAGAATGATATATCATTGGATATTCATCTTTTTGAATTTTTGTTATGCTTTCTTTGGATTAAGTAAAGTTGAATACAATTATTCTGCATCTCTCAAAAACCTTCCTATTTTTGGTTCCATTATTGGAATATTGGGTACTCCAAACTACATTGATCATATATGTAATATGTTGTTTATACTTTGTTTTATATCATCTTTCTTTGGATCTTGATGAGGTTATTCAATTTTATAATTTGTATTAATTTTTGCTAGTTGAAAATTCAGATATTTGAAGTAAAAAATGAAGGCTAAAAAATTTCGGTTTTTTCTTACAAAACCGAAACCGAACCGAATAATTTCGGTTATTTCGGTTCGGTTATTTCAATTGTCCATTTTAAGAATTTTCTTTATTTCGGTAGTTCAGTTTTTTTGGTTTTTACCAAAAACCGAACCAAAAAACCGATGCTCACCCCTACTCACACTACAAAAAACCATGGAATTTCTGACGGAATTTGCGACAGAATTTAATTCCTTCGCAAATTCCGTCGGAAAACAGTCAGAAATTCCGTCGGGAAATTTTCCAACAGAATTTCCGACGGAATTTTTTCCGTCGTAAAATTTGCCACGAAATTAGCCACGGAAAATATTCTGTCGGAAATTCTGACTTTTACCACAAAATTTCTGAAGGAATTTTGCGACGGAATTTGATTCCGTCAGAAATTGAGAGGGAATTTCCAACGGAATTGAATTCCGTCGCAATTTCCCACAGAATTAAATTCCGTTGGAAATTCCCTCGCAATTTCTGATAGAATTTCCGACGGACTTGAATTCCGTCGCAATTCCCTCTCAATTCCGTGGAAAAATTTAAAAATTATTTTTTAATTATTTAATATTTTAAAATTTAATTTAATTTTTAAAAATTATTTTATAAAATTTATTATTTTTAATTAATATTTTTAATTTAATTTTTATTATTATTTTCTAATTTCTAAAATATTTTTAATTTTCAATCATAGGTTTTGGTCCTTGTAGGAGCAAAATAGTCATATAAAAAATAAAATTTATTAGTTATTAATTAATATTAGTTAATAATTACTTATTAGTTATTAATTAATGTTAATAAAAATTTAATTTTAGAAATTAAAAAAAATATACTCATAAGATTATATATATAATTGTGTGTAATAATAGAACACCAAAGTAGTCGAACTCATCCGGTAAGGCATCGCGCGCGTACGGACGAGGTCGTGGGTTCGAACCAAAGAAGGGGCAAGTTGAGTTGCATTTCCAACAAATATGAGGTTGCGACACGTGGTGGATCTGGGGACCGACGACAAAGTGGACGCCGCCGGAGCTGCCACGCACTGTCACCGGCAATGTGGGGGCAGTTGCAGGAGTTGCCAAGTGGATTTTTAAAATTTAAAAAAAAAATTGCGACGGAAATGAATTCCGTCGGAAGTTGCGAGGAAATTTCTAACAGAATTAAATTTCGTCAGAAGTTGTGAGGGAATTTGCGAAGGAATATTTCGTCAGAAATTGCGAGGGAATTTGTGACGGAATCAATTCCGTCGCAAATTTCCAGATTCCGTCAGAAAATTTTTTGTGACGCTATTATTGCCGACGGAATCAATTCCGTCGAAAACTCTAATTCTGTCAGAAATTCAGTGTTTTTTTGTAGTGTCATGAACTTAAGCCTTCAGCATTTGCTTTTGCTCCAAATATTGTTCTTATAGGTCCTCTCCAATCAAGCAAGAGCAACCATGTTGATCATTTGGCAGGATCATTTTGGCCAGAAGACTCAACTTGTTTAAACTGGCTTGATCAACAACCAGATAAGTCAGTCATTTATGTTGCTTTTGGAAGTTTCACTATCTTTGATCTTCATTAGTTGCAGGAACTAGCACTAGGACTTGAATTCTCAAATAAGCCATTTCTATGGGTTGTAAGATCAAACATCAAAGTTGGGCAAAACAATGCCTTCCTAAAAGCATTTGAGGACAGATTATCTTCTTGTGGGAAGGTAGTTGGTTGGGCTCCTCAGCAAAATGTTCCAAGGTATCCTTCAATTGCTTGCTTCTTAAACCATTGTGGTTGGAATTCGACTATTGAAGGTGTCATCAATAGAGTGCCTTTCTTGTGTTTTAATTCGTTGACCAATATATTAATGAGACCTACATTTGTGATAAACCAAGACAACGGGATTATTAGTCAAGAAGAAATAACATGCAAGATAAAGCAATTTCTCAATGATGAGGGCTTAAGAACAAGGGCTTCAAAACTTAAGGAAAAGGTTATTAACAGTGTCAAAGATGATGGCAGCTCAAACAAGAATTTGAAGAACCTTGTTGATTGGATAAAAGCATAAATAAATAATTTCATGGTTATAACTAAAGTCTAACATGGCAAGGACAAAAACATGCTCTCTGTAAGAGGGAACTTTTATAGACTTGTTGAGGAGCTGAAAAGATCTTCCAGGTTAAAGCATTCTCTTTCATTGTGCTTTGGCCTGTTTTTTTTCACTTTAATTGAAATAATTCCACTATATGCTTCATTGGGTATGGATAATGCCTCAAAGCAATTCTGAGTTCCAGCTAAGAGCCAACAAGAACGAATATGACAGCAAATATGTATATTGTTTTTGTTCAAGAACATGTGCCAAATGATATGGTGGTGTCATTGTTAATTTTGCCCCTCCTTCAGATTAGGGTTTCTATCAGTACTCAGTAGCTTGCTTTAATTCTACATAACAATCCATACAGTTTTAACTATAAGAACTAAAAGTTGATTTAATCCTAAATAAAATATTTCAATTCATTTTATCTCCCAAATTAATAATTTTCTCTAAATATCCCCTATTAATCGCACATATTAAAGAGATTTTCACTAAGGAGTATTAGTAAGGGGCCTTTCAATGTACATGATAACATAAGATATTTAAGAGAAACAAACATGCCTATGTAACAAATAACTAAATTAATGTTTTTAACATTCACAAATCATTTATCCAGCATTAATATTAAAGACAGGAGGTCATATATTATTTGCATAAACAACCAACATAACTGCTGCACGTTGATAATACCTTCAGCAAAAATAGGCTTGGAATGGAGGACTTCTATAATACGCCAATGGCACAATATTTCAAAGAGGAAAATTTGATAAAGAATCATATGATCATGCAACTTCTACTTGAAAGACTTGCTCATATGCAAAGCTAATTTGCTTCTTTGAGCCCATAAGTGAAATACTGCGCTAATAATGTTCAAGTCATTACAGGAACCAGCATTCTGAAGGTAAAACAGCGTCATCCTGCCCTAAACTCCTTTATACACACTTGACGGAGTTAAACACCGTATCAAAACATCAGATAAAACTTCATTAAGAATAGCCAGCATTGGATCAATCCTCTTAATTTGCAGGTTTTCCAAAGCTTGCTAATAATTATCTCATTCATCAAAGCAGGGGAACAACCCTTCTTGGGCAAGGAGGAGGAACATACCCTGGTTTTTTACCAAGATAATTTATACATGGTAACAAACTTAAGAACCCAGCAACTTTTTCCATCTTGCATATCCATAAACAATGAAGAAAAGCAATATGCTAGCTGCAGTAATGCTCCCAACAAATGGCCAGAAAACCCCGTCGGTAGTGTATAATGTACAAGGGATGTTCATACCAAACATGCCAGCAATCAAAGTCTCAAAAGCAATGGCAAATGATGCAATGGTCAGGGTCAACTGAAGCTGAATAAGTTCATTTCTATGGCTGTCAAGTTGGATGTTGACATAGTCCTCTGTGTCGTCAATATACTCCCTCACCTGCAAACCAATAGCCATGGAGTAAGAATAATATGAGAGTCAAATTCCATCACAATATAGTATTACAAGAAAAGGCAAAATCTAGGAACAACTTTTTAGATGCTTGCTACAACTTTTGCCATAAAAATAAAATAAATTGTTATAACAGTTTTTACAACCCCACACATCCACCAACTCTTTCAAAATAGTTTGGATGAAGGTGCAAAAATACCAATGAACTTTTACCAAAAGTGTGTCCGTCATCATATATATTTCGGAGGTGCAAAAATACCCTTGAACATTCAAAATGAGTACAAAAATGCCAACACCGTTAAATTTGACCTGGCAACGTTACTTTTTGAAGTGGGACCTACACTCCTTTTGCACATGTATATGTAACAGTGTTAGGTCAATTTAACGGTGCTAGCATTTTTGCTCCCATTTTGAATGTTCATAAGTATTTTTACACCTCCAAAATGTATATAGCGCTGGACACACTTTTAATAAAGGTTCATGGGCATTTTTGCTCATTAACCCAAATGGTCTTGAAGGATGTACTTTTACTAAGGAAGCCAAAAGGAGAGGAAAAAACTGAAGTTCTCCTTACAGAAACACCTATGAGTGGTCAGTACTCAAATTCAAATTAGGAAACATTTTCCACATCCATCACCTATTTCATCATTTGGTTCAATGAAACATAGACTACTTCCTCCCAAGGGCCAGAAAAAGATCAGCATAATTTCTCTACAGATTAGTTTTATAAACAAGAAAAAACAAAGGATTAACCAAGAAAACTGTTTTTCTTCAACAAACCACACAATCCAAATCTAAACAATATTATATAATAAATAGATATGATTAGTTAAACAATATTATGTAATAAATAGATAAAATTTAGTTAAAGGAGTAAACAGGTAGTTAGGAAAGTTAGTTGATTAGCGTCTATAACGGAAAAAAGGAAAACTGTAATCAATGCGTTCGGACTAATGGAACAATGTTGAGTTTCTTTTCTATCAATTCCTCTCCTCCTCTCTGTCTCTTCCCCCTCTTTCTCAACTAATACCATTAACAGTGGTATCCAGGGCCAGGTTATCCTCGGCCACAGAACACGCTTATGATATTTAGGTTTTTCTTTTTTGTTCTTTTTTTGGGGGGGGGGGGGGGGGAGATAGAGAGAAGGAGGGGGAATGAGAGAAAAGAAACTCGTTCACTGATTACAAATTACAATGACTCTTTATTCCCTTTTATAGACACTAATCAACTAACTATCCCACCTACCTGTTAACCCCTTCAACTTACTCTTATTTTATCTATTTATGACATAAACAAACACAATACAGTGGTTCCCATAGAATCACAGATACCAACACTGTTGGTCCACATTGCGTGCAGACATCAAAACTTGTAATAATAACCAACCTGGCCTAAAAAGGGGGGCAATAACTACAATGATGATCATAAAAAACTTACAGATAATATCTTGTTCCGAGTACCATCCAACTGCATAAAATATGCCTCAAGCAGCATCTCCAGATCCTCAACATCAGAATCATCCATGGCATTGCTAGTCACAAGACTTCCACTTCTGTTAGAGCCATGGAGACGAACAAGGGCATTTGAGGCCATGGCTCCCAAGTTAACCTCAGATTGCTGATTCTGCAACCACTTCCTCGTCAAATACAATTGTGCCATATCGTGGTTGTCATCTAGAAGATGTTCAATTTCATCCCGCACCTGAAGAAAAAAGATCCCACACATTATAGATATGATGTTAACTAGAATATCTCTGCTTAAGAAAGCTATGACTTCTGAACAGCTTATAAACAGAAATCAATAAATTAGAGGGGGAGGAGATAACATTGTTCTTTTCTTTGTTTTAGGACCACATTGTTGAGTGCATATAATTGTCAGTAAGATTGAGGACTGAACATCATTCTTGAAATTTTCAACCATTACAGCATTCAAAAACTATTAAAGTTTGATCTGAGATCAGCCTTCAAATAAAAGAAGGATGTAGAGCCCATCATCAATGCCTATTCCAATTCAAGAAACAGATACTCCCACATAAAAGGATCAGACCTGTAAAAATTTTAGCCCACTTATATATTTTCAAACATTGTACTTCTTTCCAAAAAGCTATTATTGGTCACTTACCGCAGCCCCATGGAGAAAAGGAGTCTCTACCAAAGGGACAATAACCACGGGAAAAGGAATATAATACTTAATGTAGCATACCTTTTGCACACGAGCCAGCAAACGTGTAAGGTTGCTTTTCAAGCTTCGCACACGTTCAAGGTTCTTTGTGCTAACGTTCATAGCCAATGCATCCAATACAGGGTAAGCAACTTTCTCAAGGTCTGCCACATTCGAGTCCAGATATGTACAGACAACTTCTAAAGCAATCTCCAGAACTTGAAACTCAAATGGAAGCTGAACCTGCAAACCATCTGTGGACTCTGGCACAGGTAACCATTGTCTACCAGTTGAAACAAGCGGTCCATTTTCTTGCTCTTCTGCATGGCCATGAGGTTTTGGCTGAGTTTTATATGGAAGTTGTTGCCTGAGTTGTTCAACAAATGGAAGAACCTCATGGGAAAGAGGATCAAGAACAAGGACTTCTTCAGCTGTGACTATGGCCTTTATAAACTCCAAATTGACAACCATTGCTTTCTCCCTGGCTGTGAGAAACATAGTTTGCAACATGAGAATAAACAAATAACAGAAAGACATCGTTAAAACTTAAAACCATATTTGGCTTTATAGCTGAAATATAGACAGTGAATAGCATCAACTATACTATATCAGTAGCTAGTTTCCTTTAGCAAGAGACGAAGAAACACAGTACAACCAATTGTCAAGCCGACGCTACAATTCTTTTAAGACCAAGTAATCAAGCGACATATGTTTTGCCATTAATCCAATTAGAAAAACATATTTTGTTAAGTCTACACAATCCTCCTTTCTAAATATATGTGTTGCAATTGCTTGTAGTACGATGTGTGTCAGACACTTGTTATCAGAATTGGCATGCGCGTAAGCCACTGAAGGCGAAGAAAAAAAAAACCATCGTAATGGAGCAAAATCCTCGGGATTCGGGATGCGGAGAAAGACAATGGGTTGCTACGGTACTGGAGTCATAGTCTTCCAAAAAGTAGACTTCGGTGACTGACTAATCCGGTGCGGGGTGTGGTGAGACCTTTCGGCGGCAACCCCTCCCAACGCACATTTTCTCCATTCCCAGGCTCGAAACCGGGACCTCTGGTTAATGGAGCCGAGCCCCATACCACTCGACCCAACATGCGTTGGTACTTTAGCCAAAACGTTAGAATCAAAACAAACTCACATACAAATTATGTAATATTTCCCCGCTCCGATCAAGTAGCAATCTCGTCATTCCACACCAAGTGCCGATGAAATTCAGATTAAAATACCGCACTAACCTTCCGTAAACGATCGCAAAAAACTTTTGAAAAGCAGTGACAACCAGAAAGCCATACACAAATCAGTTGTTAAAGTAAAAAGGAAAAACAGTAAAACGCAATACAATCCAAATTTATTACCAAGTATATTGGAGGAGTGAGAAAAGATAGGGCCTAAAATTCTCAAATCCCTGGCCGGAATCGCCGCGATTCTGATAATGGCGTTCTTATCCAACTCAACAAGCTCCGATTGACCCGACCGATTAAACCTCATCCACAACCTCGGGACGCCGGCCTTCTTCTTGGTCTTTACCAACGCCCCACCACCACCACCCCCACCACCAGCAGGCGAGCCGACAGTCCCTACAGCCTGCTGCGGCGGCGGCGGCGGCGGCGATTGTGGTGACCGATGATCAGCCGCCTTCTTTGGCCGACGGCGTAAGCTTGAGGATCGAAAGGAGAGAAAACCCTTACCCTTATTTTTACCCATATTCTTCCCTAGGTCATACAAATTCCTTTACGTGGTAGCAAAAATAACAGGCTAATCCCCCTCGGACTTCTCAACTTCCTCGTCTTGTTCTTCGTCTTCTTCTCCGCCTCCTCCTTCACTGCTTTGATCTTCCATATACGGCTCTTCGCTAGAAGTTTAGAGTCAGTTTCGGCCTTTGTTTATTTATATTTTAGAATGCCACTGTGAGATGAGCCGTCAAGGTTACTTTTGAATTCTGACCTCGGATCTGACCATCTGGATACAGCCTCCATGAATTTCTTTTTTTAGGTTTAATATGAATATTCTTTAGGACTGGGTTTGGTACCAAGGATTTGGAGACGAGAGGAGGGTTGGAAAAATTTATGAGCCGAATTTTAAAATATTAGAGGTGTGGGATTAAAATTTTTTAATTAATTTTCATATTATTTATACATATTATTTTTATTAAAAACATTATTTTTTAAATTGTTTTAAATTTAATTTATAAAAAAATTATTTCCCATCCCCTCATAACAAACGGTCACTTTTCCTTGTGACCTCTTTTGCTTTTTATATTTTATCTACCCCTTTACATCTTATTATAAGCCTACTTACAAAAAAAAAATAAAAAAATTTGTGTTCAGGAGCATATCTAATCAAGCCATGCAGAGGCAAGCAAACTCTTTTTGGAAATTCTTATGGTTTATCTCGCTTCCTATAAAGGATTTATTGCTAATTTGGTGTCTATTTGGATTAGTGGTAGAAACTGCTTTTTCATCGTGATTTATGATATATAAGGTAAGTTTATATGAGAAGTTTTGTCTCGACTTACGTGAATGTGCTTTTCCACTTCTTTCTCAAACATACCCTTAGAAAGTTTTGAATGACGCTATCCCATCGGTGGATATTCTTGCAAAGCATCATATGCCCGTTTAAGGTATTTGTCTGTTTGGTTGTAATGATGTTGAGACTGCAAAACATATCTTTATGAACCGTACTTTTACTAGAGCAGTATAGTATGGTAGTTTGTCAATTAGATTTCCCTTTCAAACATTGGGAGCTTTCAAGAATTGGCTGAAGAGAACTTTGCAAAATCTATATAAAGAGGGTCATCTTGATCAAATTATTCAAATAGTTAAATTAATCACCGGCATATAGATGAAAAAAAATCAAGCTCTCCATGAGGGGTAAATGGTTGGATCCAGTAGTAGTCATCAAAGAGATTCATTTCTCGACTTCCATAACCACTACTGCCTTTTTGCATCATGAAGGTGATATTAGCAGAAATTTTGCCTATTCACAGCAAATATGTTCTTTAAATACCATTCCTCAAGCTGGTTGGAGTATCATTATTGAAAAATATTACTCAAGAAGTTCTAGCTTCATCCGTTCATTCCTTTGTTATCAAGGGTAATTCACACAAGCCTTGCTTTGGAGGAAAGTAACACCACAAAGAAATATCACTCATATTTGCTAAAGGGCTTCCATTTACTGGATCTCACAATGTCCCTTTTTCAATGTCACAACAAAGGAATCACTGTGGATTTTCTGTGTCAGGAAGAAAGGGTTTTCTCAGGTTGATAAATGGTCTTCTTCATCAAATGTGGTCCTCCAAGATATAGGAAATCTGCTTTAGCTTTTTAGTTTAGACCAATTAATTACAATTTCTGATGTTAACCCTTCTGTCTACAGGTTGATATAATCTTATCCATGTTTAACTGTTGAACCATATATGATGTAACTCATTTGATATTTATTAATGCATTTGATATTTACTTCTTGCCTTTATTTAAATCCTCATTGGAAAGAGAAAAGGAAGGGAGTAGGTGAGAATAACTTGTAAATATAGGGATAATTTTTTAATAAAAATATTTTAATAAAGGAAGGGCATAATATATATATTATTAAATATTTATATTTGACCCATCACATCTATAATATCCTATTTTATTTCTTTATTTTTCTTACTTCACCAAGTAATGTTGTAGCCCATTTGGTTCGATTCTATAGGAGAGGATTATATGTAACCCTGATGCAATATACCGATTATAGCGTTTGGTTGGTCTTATATAATGTAAAGATGATTATATTTTGTAATCCTAATTTTACACGGTTAAAACTAATGAATGAGGATGCAGGTACCCTGTAATCAAGTGAAAAAACCACTATTGTCATTATATTTTTTTAATTTGACCAAAGTACCCACCCATAAATGATGTTAAATATTAAATAATTACCGCCATTAAATATTTAAAAAAATTAATTAATTATATAAAATATAAAAAATATTCCCCACAAAAAAATAAAAAATTATATTCCACCATTAAAAATATTAAAATATCTCATTAAATAATATTCCTAGCATTAAATATTAAAATATTACCATAAACCCCTTAATAATATTTTCATCATTAAATATTCAAAAATTATTATGAAACCAATGCATACACCGCATAAATTGAAAAAAAAATTATGTTAAATCTAATATGTACATTATACATACATATATATATATATATATATATATGTAGATAGGGGTATTTTTGTCTCTTTCTATATTATTCCCATATATTTTTTATATAATCCAACCAAACGTTTTTATGTATATACATCATTTTTCACTAACGACGAACCAAATAAATTTATATAATTATAATTATATTACATTCCATTTTATAATCTCTAATTCCGTGAATCAACAGGGCATTTGATACTTTTGAAATGTCAGTATGATACATTGGATCGCCCAATAAAGTTATTGGCAATCATGAATATTTGGTCTAAAGATTCTTTCCTTCATTGTCCTATAGCCAAGGAAATTTGGCTCAGATTGATTGAGTGCCCACAAATTAAGGGCTTCTTGGATTTCTATATATATTATCTATACTTAAGTCCTTTTTTTTAATAAAAGATGAAAATACATTACTAAAGTTAAAACCGTGTCTATTGAAATTCTTATACGGAGGAAAAAAAATAAGGACATGACCTAAGGCTACCATTGGCAAAAAAAAAAAAAAAAAGACCTAAGGCTACCGACTAAACTAAGGTCAACAATGCATACAAATTTAACTTTAAAAACACTACAAATATAAAGAAAATAAATAATATCCCTATAAATAATGTTGACAGACTTTTTGCTTGCCTATCTTTTTTAAACAAACAATGTAAATACTTACACTGTAAATACTTAGAATAATCTTGGAGAATAATTTTTTAGAATAATTTTCCTTTTTACAAAGGGTTAAATAGCAAATTCACTCTGAAAGTATAAGCAAAGGAGCTATGTTAACCTATAAGTTTATTTTAGTCTCAATGTTACCTCAAAAGTCTAAAAACATAACAACATTGCCCCTAAGTTAATAGATATTAAGTTTGACCATTTTGTTTGATTGAATTAAAATTAAAATCTTCAATTTCTCATAGATTTGATCCGATCTAACCCACTGACCCCTAACACAGTATCCTGATCTATTCAATACCTGATCTGAATTCATGAACGTTAGTAAATACTTACACACACTAGCCACCTGTTGATTAGGTTCAAGATTCAAACCCAAACCCTCAAACGTAAAGCGGAAACGTATGTCACATGGGCGGAATAAATTTTGGAAATAAAAAATTTTAAAAAGATCCTTTTAAATCATTATTTTAAAAGACATATCTAGAATTGTGAAGTGAAGAATGAAAGAACAATTTGCTTTATTACTATGATTACCATTAATGAAAATACAATGTTTTCTTACTCTTCTCTAATTTCGCAGGATAAAAAAATAACAAAACATTAAAAAAAAATGTTCTGATTTTTTGTTTCTCGGAACAAATTCTAATTTTTTTTTTTGAGCGCATAACCGAAAACACATTTTCCTACATTTTTTTTTCTATTTTGTTATTTTGAAAACAAGGAAACCAAACAAGCCATAATATTTTCTTCTTCGATTGTTTGAGATACAAAAAAAAAAAAATTGCAACTAAATTCCAATTAATAAATTTATTGTCAACTAGGTCCATTGAAATCATTAAATTGCAGTGAAGTCTCAAGAGACCTGGATGCAATTAATTTAAACATGAAATTATAATTGTGCCCGTTTTTTAATTTGAGAAAAAAACTGAAATTTTTAGGGATTTGGATTCTCTCCCATGCCAACTCCCTCCTATCGTGAAACGCACTGTTTTTTGTGCAATTGGACCTTGTGGACTTTAATTTGTGAGAGAGAGATCGTGTGAGGTGATGCCGCTGTGAAAGCTATAAGTCCACGTCATCACTAAGGTCCACATGTTGACTTGTCCCTCACCACCTCACCCTGTGCCAGAGGCCACCTCGTTGCACCACATTTGTGTGAAACTCAACTTATTTATGGTCCCTTCAAGGTTTGAACCCATGATCTCTTCTTTGTGTGGCCATGCCATACCATTGAGCTAGAAAGAACTTGTTGATTATGATAGGAAAATAATATTATATATATATATATATATTAAATAAACACAAACATAAATAAATAAATTATGAAATATTACTTATATTGTTAAATATTATATCTATATATTATTTATAATCTATTAATATATGTAACAAATATATATATATATGTATACATATGTGTGTATTAACGTGTATGTATACTAATATAATAGTTTAAAATTATTTTTGAATAAATCAAAATAAAAATTTAATTAATATCCTATTATTAATTAAAACTAGCACAGGACCTGCGCGATGCGTGAGCTAAAGGTCCATAAAATTGATTAAGCATGGCAAATACACAAACAACTTGTATGAAAGTCATTCATTAACCTTGTAAACTAAAGTGATGTTTTGTGTTTTGACAATGCACAATATATAATGCAACTTGCCACATAAGATGAATCGGAATGTATTTACTTGTGCAGACACATTAAAACAACAAATTGAGTTCAACGATGCATATGGACCTAAAATCTTAATGGTACATGCTACTAACCTCATATGAACAAATTATAATAGACCTCTTTGTACACAATATTGCAAGTCTTGTTAGTTGGATTTTCATCTTCATCCAGGATTAATATCTTCAAGCCCTCTTTGCTACGAACTCGAGACATGGCAACATATAGCTGACCATGTGTAAATACAAGACGAGGAAGATACAAACCCACATTTTTAAGGCTCTGCCCTTGGCTCTTGTTTATGGTCATTGCAAAGGATAACATGACAGGGAACTATCTGCGACAAAATGTGAAAGGCAAAGATGCATTAGAAGGTGTAATAGTAATCCTTGGGATTAGCACGCTACCATGTGATGCATTTGATGACATTAATCTAGCAACAATGACATGCTTTTCCAGCCTAGTGATAATAAGGCGTGTCCCATTACATAGCCCATTTGATTTATCTATGTTGCGCATAAGCATGATAGGAGCACCCACTTTCAGACGTAGTTGGTGGTTTGGAAGTCCAGACATTGTGATATTATTGAGAAATTCAACTAAATGTATTTCTGATATTGAGCCACGAGCCGCATCTTGTTTGGAAATATTGTCAGCACTGTAATAGATTTTTTCCTCCCCAGGAATTAATCCAAGCACATAATTATTGACCTCATCTACAACTGACAATGTAGAAGTGAGGATGGCACGATCTCTGAAGTAGGCATTATCATTTAAATGAAGTAGCAAATCAGGATATGTAGCCTGCACTATACATTCTAATGGATTGTTGACGGGCTTTAATAGCAGCTCTTCTGGTATGGTGATCAAACTATCAGAATGCTCCTCTGTTTCAACTATTCCGTCACCAATTGATATAATCCAATTACAAAAATCAATTACCTCTTGGTTATGACGTGATGCTTCAGAGCCCATCAGTCTCATATTAGTGGTCAACATGAATAGCTTACAATATTTCCACAAATAAGATGAGTTAATTGTAGCATGCACTATATCTTCTCGTGTACCTCTTGGAATGACTGGCAGTATTTGTCTGAAATCTTCACCAAGCACAACAACCTTGCCACCAAAAGGTTTATTAGACATGTCTGGGAAATCTAAGCTGATAATATCATGCATTGTTCTATCTAATGCCTCAAAATAATGCTTATTTGCCATAGGAGCCTCATCCCAAATTATAAGAGACACATGTAGGAGAAGTTCGGCTAGATGTGATCCTTGCTTTATGTTATAGACTGAATCCTCTGTAATGGTAATTGGGATGACAAACTGAGAGTGAGCTGTCTTTCCATTTGGCAAAAGAAGTGATGCAATGCCACTTGAAGCAACATTAAGAACTACTTGACCATTTGACCTCAGAGATGTAGATAGCGTCTGCCACAAGTATGTTTTTCCTGTTCCACTATATCCATAAACAAAATACATACCACCCTGTGAGTTGGTGACAACATCAATTATTGCTAAATAAATTTCTTGTTGTTGTGGGTTTAAGTTGGGTAGTAGGGTCTGTAGTTGTTCACGTAGTGCATCAGTGTCAAAATTCAGCTCATTGTGTAGATATCTATTTCCCTGTGATGAGATACTGACATCTTGCGGGGAAGGCATTGATTCATAGTCATGAAGACTCTTTCCATTTTGCATCATGACATGTTCCAATTCCATTAAAGCATAACTATGCAACTCATCATCTGACAAGTTGAAGTCTACATGAAGGCAATAAATGTTATATTCATGAGCTAATGAAAAAAGAGGTTGTTAATGTGTACAAGTGTAATTGGAAAGTATAATTTGGTGAGCTTTTATAACTAATAACATGATAACTTGGTTGAAAGACTTACATGGATGGCCAGTTTGTTGACGGCCCCTATAGATGATATCATCTGCCATCAACTTCCAAGTTTGTTGCCAAACAATTTCAGGTCTGCCATAGCAATTACACGCTAGCAATATACAAAATAGATGCCGCAGGTAACTGGGTGAAGCCCACTGGCTTGATTCTTTAATTACATCAATATATTCTCTATCATTATCCAACAGACCAAGGGCATAGCAAGCATCATGGAAAGTTTCATAAAGAACACCGTTGACAGTTCTTATTTCTTCATATGATCTAGGGCCTTTAACTATGGTCAACAACAACCTCAGGTAGTATGCCTCGCCTGTTCCAAGAGGAACATCAGATAACCTTCCAATTGCAAATCCACATTGTCTAGGATCCCACTCTAGCTTATCCTTCTTGAAAACAAACTTTGTGGGGAACTCTGAATATGTTAGTTGTCTCGCTGCCACATACTTATCATTTGCTAACATCCAAGCTAAGAACATTGATTGTTTTGTAGTATTGCGATTAACAACAGCTTCTAGTTCAGTGTCATCCTCATATATGACAATTTGTTGATTTGGAAGGTGAAATTGCAATCTTTCAACTGGGGGGAACCTGTAATTAATATCAAAACCGAGAATCCTCCATACTGCTTCGCATGGTGAGAGATACCGAACATCATAATACATTTTGATCTCATCATGTACGACATCATATCCTTCTGATGGTGATTCGGCATAAAAAGCTGCGGTGGCCCGATCATGTCATTTGCTGACGTACTTGAATAAATACTTGATTGAGTCACCATGTTTGCATTTCTCAACATTGACATGAGCTTGGTACTTTAGAAGCAGATATGGATTATAAGGTATGACATATCTATTATCCAGTGGGATCTCATTTTTTATGACTACCCGTCCATTATTTGGTCTCTTATACTGAGGATATCCATCCTCATGGATAGTGATAGAGGAAGTGAAGCTTTTTGGGTAATACTTTGTGCATTCACCTTTACTCATACAGGGCGAATTTGGGTTAACTATTCCACATGGGCCATGCATCATGAAGCTGCCCACCGCATCGTACAGTGATGGGTTGATTTCTCTATCAGGTATTTCAGCACTTATAACTCTTTCAATATTATGAGGTGTGCTTATTTTGCTGTCATTAACCAAAAACAACACAATATGGGCATGTGGCAAACCTCGTTTCTGAAACTTAATCGTGTATAGCACTGCAAGGTATGAAAAAGAGCATTGAATTAGACTGCTAACACATAAAATAAATTTGAAGCTAATGATGTGGAATTTTTTTGGTATGGTATTACATGTAATTTGAACTTTTTTTTTGAATGTGAACTAATGAACCAAATGATAAAGCTAATGTTAGTTGAATACAATTGAATAATAGATTTTAAAAAGAGTCAAAGCTTAGTGATTAAGATAATATTTGTTATATATTCTTTATTTGAATATCAGTTGCAATATATCCTCGAATTGGTTACTCACAAGATATCATCACAATAGAAAAAATGTCCTGTGTCTCCAAAGTTAATTAGTCATCATAAAATATATAATGTATATTTTGACAGAAAACAGTATTTATAAGGCACAATACGGTTCATTTGTTAGCCTCCATGTACATCGGCACAATATGTTGTTCCAAACTATTTTAAATTAAATGTTAACAAACTGGGGTATCATGTAGAAAATTGTTAAGCTAGTTTTAAACCATGCTTATCTCATATTGACATTCAAAGGTATCTAAATGTATTTAATATATTTTTTATCTTTAGCTAAAATAAAAGGGCTCACCCAACAGCTCCATTATTGAGGGGACAAAATGAGAAGACCAAATTACATATAGTAAAACATGCCCTCCTTTTCTAGGACAAATTAAAACAATGAACCCCATACCCCCTTTTTTTTGGACAATAGATATTTTATTTTATGTTATATGTTATTTTTTCTAATGTTTTTGAAAAAAAATAATATAATCACTATGTTTTTTTTAAAAGAATTGATGTTCAATGTGGGAAAATTAAAATAGAAAAAATTTGATTCTATCTTATCCCAATTAAATATAGGAGGCTATTATTGAATTGTAAACGTATTTCAAAAAAGTACTCGACCCTTGATGATTTACATATGAAGGGTAGTTAAGTAAACACGAAGGAAGAAAAGTAAACATAAATGGGATGAAAAATAGAGAAAGACATTTATTCAAGTGAATAAGTACGAACCTGCTTTAACAGCACCAAACAACTTTCCTTCTTTTAAGTCTTTCATCATCATATACAGCTTCATTTCAAATACCCGTGCAATAATTTCAGGATGATCTTCTATCTTTGCATTCTTTTCATCCAAATATCTAGTAATTTCAGGCCACTTTGGATTACAAGTGAATGTTATGAACATATCTGGATAGCCAGCCCATGCACATATTGTCATTGCATCCTGATAATTTCCTATAGTATATCTGGCTCCACCGGTAAATGATGAGGGAAGTATAACTCGTTTACCTCTAGTGGCAGCTGCTGTTTCTCCCGCAAGTACAACATCTGCAAGTCCTTTGTATAATTCCACCCTGAGTTGTTTCTGGTGTGTTCTTATGTACAAAAGCCTATAAGATTCAACCATCATATATGCATCAACAATAAATTGCTGGAATAATTTTCCTCCCAATAATATGGTTGATATTTCGTTGTCTCGGTCTTGAATCTTATAGGCAAAATATTCTCTCATTGTCACCTTCTTAACTATACCTCGACTATGCCCTGCCATCATTTGATGAGGTATATCCTCTCTATAACCACATGTACCATATGGAAATAGTAATGGATATTGTAAAGGAAGAAAGTCTGGATGGGTTTCTTTTATTCTTTCAAGCAGCCCTGTTTTGTAGTTCACTACTATATCTCTGCCCTGATCTGCATCTCTAATATCTCTAACGATCAATGCAGCTATTTCATTTTGTCCTGACGGCATATTATATCTACGGCTGTCCGTGCCCCTTTTATGTATAAGCTTGATTTTTATTGCATGGCCTTCATGTGTGTTGACAAAATCTCTTGCCATTCGAAACGTCTGTACCAAGCTATTATGATTGTCCAGCATGGTTTGAAGTCTTTGAACAATATTAGCATTTATGCCAGTCAGAGAGTTGTCTTGCCCATTAGAATAATAAAACTTGCATGATCATAAAACACTAAAATAATGATAAAATATAAATGTCTTTATTTAAATTGAATGCAAAGAAATGAAGATTATGTTTGTTTTATATAATTACCTGATAGCTGAAATTCTATTTGATACTTCGTTTTCGGTATCATAAATATACAACTGTGCAAATTTGGGAGCTTGTCCATCAGGGGGCAGGATACTACCTATCATGTGCATATCCTGGCCACTCATTCTATATACATATGGTCTGCGTCCATCATTGATTTGTCGATCAATTCTTCCTCCCATGGATGTAAAGGTGTACATAGAATTATAGGTTTTAATATTGCTGCGGAAATGCTTACTCTCTAAACTTTCTCCAGATAAAAGCAATGATAACTCAAGTGGTGGTTCCAGTTCGGTAGGGAGCTTGACCTTTCCTTGTAGGCAACACACGCCAAAATCAGGATTTTTGTCATTGTAATGCTTCTTTAGTCGTTCATTATACCACAATTTAGCTCCACAGTGTTTGCAAATATATGTTGGATCTCCAAGATCTTCATACTCTGGAAATTCTATTGTCAAACAAAATTACAAAGATGAAGTATTTATAAAGCAATAAGCAACTACATAATATTTGTCACATGTCACAAAGGTTGTAGTAAAGCTGTCTATAAGCTAACGTGGTAAAATAAATATAGCTTAAAGATAATTATCAGGTCTCTCATTGCAAGATGTACGCGGTTTACATTTTCTAGCTGATATCCTCTGGCATGACACACGTCTATGTCCTGATTGGGAAAGATGATGGAACTGGAATTAATATATGGTTTACATTGAAAGCATGATTAGCATAGAAATTGAAGCAATTGATAAAGAAGGCATTATTAGGAAAAAAAATGCGGGTCTAAACTTTTAAAAAGATACAGGGGAGAAAAAAGAAAAAGGTGTAAGAGAATTATCAAAAAAAGAAGAGGAAGAGGAATGCGACAAACACATAATTAATGGATCTGGTTTCTCATATGATTGTTTAGTTGGATACTCACATAATTTGTCTCTCAATGAATGTACCCCAACCAATAAATAGAAAACATAAAATGCCAGATTCAAGGATATAAGGAACTTCATAAAATTTAAAAAGCTCATCCACTTCGTAGGATTGGCATTTTAAACCAGTTTATGGTTGGCATATAATCCATCCAATGTGATTGTATAATCATTATGGTACTGTCATTAGTATTGGATAATTGTTATTTTTTAATGGTTTGTGATCTTACTGTTACTAACTTGTCAATGTGCTAGCAGTGATAAATACAATGCATGCTTTCTCTACTAACCTTGTAATTCAATGGCCATTTCCCAAAACTCATAATACATGAAAACCTTAAACGTGCAACTATGCTAGAATCAACATGAACATTAATATAGTATACAAAATCTATTTCAAGGGATACTATTCATAAGCAATGAACAACGTGACTCAATTCATAGATTTCATGCACAAGGAAGAAAAATTCCTCTAGCTTTTATCATCATTCAATATACTATACTTTAAGTTTATGCCTTTAGCTACCCCATCCCAATTGTATTTCCTTACTGTTTTCTGTTGGAATAAATTTAGCAGCCTCATTCACGCATAGTAATGAAAAGAGGCAAAAAAAGAAGCAAACAAAAAGGCAAAGTACCTTTCAACCCTTCTCCTGTGGCTTTTTATTACTTGATACAAATTTCAAGCTTTCAAAGTTGGAAAGGTAAATTCAATAAAAAGATAAACAGGAAACTTTGGTGGTTTGAATATAGTCGCTGGGAAGAATAATGAATATGGTAAAACGCTAAGGATATCTACTAATGTAATTAATCCAAAAAGGTAGTACAATGTTATGAGTTAATAAATCCACTTTTTGAATTTTGTCTATATATGTGTAAAGTAGACAAAAAGAGGAACGGGAAGCATGTGCGAAGGGGTGACTGCAGCCATAACGATGCCTTTTTTGTAGAAGATGAGAATAATAATGAACTATTCCAAATATTAAGGAACGCAGACATATCATGCAGCACTTTTTTGTAACCCAAACATGCCTAAACATGAAGCTGATTAGATTAAAATTCAGATATACTTTGAGGACAAATAGTAAGGAATTTGTCTAAACAGTAAGTAGATCAAACCATTAGTGATTTCAACAAGCGGTTTGCGGCCAATAACATCACTGCATTGTTCACTTTGTTCTCTGATCAGCTGCTGGGCATAATGCCCTGAATCATATACATATAATAGTTTTAATAAGACAAGATGCAGCAGTTTATGAATTTGTGCATAATGATCAATAGAGTAGGATGATAGTTATATTTAAAGATATTTTTTTGTTGCAGAAATCTTAAATACCCACACACGTGCAATGTTAACCTATTCTTAATTGGATAGAGATGTGAAATCAAGAAATTAATAAATTTATTTTGTGTTACTTAAAGTAAAGGTAACATTAAGATATGATTATGTTGGGCAAACCTAAATTAAATTAATAATAAAAATATTGGAACACATGCAACACATTTGTGATATCTCAAAAAGTTTTCAAAATAATTGACAATTAAATATAAAATCAAACATTTAAACATTAAAATCTTAAGCAAATCAAAACAACAAATAGGTAATGATTACGAAAAGGGGAAAAAACTCAATACAAAGTCAAAAACTAAGATGATGCATTTGAAAATGAGATAATTCGAGTAAGAAAACAATAAACTGGTAAATAGGCTAAGTATCACATGAGACTACTATTCTACGTATACACTTGTTCTAACGAACGCCATCATGATTGATACAACATTCACCAAAATGTATGCAGTTGCAGGTCGCATTCCATGTGAAAATACGTTAGGTGTAGGAGGAGGGAAAAATTTTCAGCCTTCTAATCTTTTCAAATGTAAGTTGGGTTTCACCAATAGATTACTTTAAGAACATTCCAAACGCACCTATTGCAACAGCAAAACTCCGACCACATGGATATTTTCAAATTAACCAAAAGAATGTACTTGGATATTTTCAAATTAACCAAAAGAATTATTTAAAGTTTCTAAGTAACCATTCCAGCACAAATTCAGAAAAAGAAAAAAAATAAATAAACGGGGTCAACGTGTTTTGAGGGGCGGGAGGTGGGGGTTCAAAACTAATACTTTAAAAGCTACTCCTCTCCACTCCGCCTCATGGACTGATCGAGATTTTAGTTGGGAAACTATCATTAGGAAATATCTCACCGAGGTAATGTTTATATAATTAACCTTTTCAAGCCTCAAAGCAGAACATTTTTTTTGCCAAAAAAAAAGACCATACTATCAGAGTACTATTCTACGTATACACTTGTTCTAACGAACGCCATCATGGTTGATACAACATTCACCAAAATGTATGCAGTTGCAGGTCGCATTCCATGTGAAAATACGTTAGGTGTAGGAGGAGGGAAAAATGTTCAGCCTTCCAATCTTTTCAAATGTAAGTTGGGTTTCACCAATAGATTACTTTAAGAACATTCCAAACGCACCTATTGCAACAGCAAAACTCCGACCACATGGATATTTTCAAATTAACCAAAAGAATGTACTTGGATATTTTCAAATTATCCAAAAGAATTATTTAAAGTTTCTAAGTAACCATTCCAGCACAAATTCAGAAAAATAAAAAAAATAAATAAACGGGGTCGATGTGTTTTGAGGGGCGGGAGGTGGGGGTTCAAAACTAATACTCTAAAAGCTATTCCTCTCCACTCCGCCTCATGGACTGATCGAGATTTTAGTTGGGAACCTCTCTGTTAGATCTCATGTTTTGATGATAACAAAAGAATGGTATGAAAAAGAATTGATTAATAAATAAGTTTAACAAAGTAATAACAGGGATAAGCATCACTTGAAGTAAGCATTGGAGTAATGAGGAAAGACCAAGAGAAAATGCTGAGAAACTTGATCAGAAGCAATTCTGCTAAGGCATTACTCGAGTACGTACTCGAGTAATGAGACAAAACTTGAAGTAACCAGAGGCACCTTCCAGTAACCAGACAACATTACTCGAGTAAGTACTCGAGTAATATTACTCGAGTAAGTACTCGAGTAATAGAGTAAATATTTTCAAGTTGCTCTCGGCTTGCCAATGTTACTCGAGTAACTACTCGAGTAACCAGGTAAATATTTGGAGTTGCTCTCGGCCTGCCAACGTTACTCGAGTAGGTACTCGAGTAACCATGTAAAAATTTTCAAGTTGCTCTCGGCCTGTCAATGATACTTGAGTATGTACTCGAGTTACTCTGTTTCAGAAAATATGGTGCTCTCGGCATTTTGTACCACTGCCAATGTTACTCGAGGAGCTACTCGAGTATCCCTCTAAGGTAAGTGAAAACTCGAAGGTAGTACTCGAATAACTTGATCTTATTCTATCTCATTTTCCTCGAGTCATTACTCTAGTATGAAAGTATTTAATGTTTTATTTTAAGTGGATTATCGAGTATATACTTGAGTATGCAGAGATATTTTGAAGGAAAACCTCAAGTCATTACCCGAGTAAGTTATGCACAAAAAGTAAGTTTACTCGAGTATGTACTCGAGTAACAAGGTAATCAAACTTGAAGTGCTCTCGGCCTTGAAATCCTGCCAACATTAGTGGAGTAAAGCATCGAGTAACCAAAAGATTATTTGAAGGTTTACTCTAGTTGGTACCCGAGTAACCTATGAAGAAAAGAGTGCATTACTCGAGTAAGTACCCGAGTAAACAACTATTTACAAAGGTTTGAGATTTAGTTTATTCCATGCACTACCCGAGTAATCTTATATTTGTTTGTTGACTTGAAGTTGATTAAAGTTTTCCCGATGATACTCGAGTAAGTACTTGAGTAAACTTCAAGTGATACTCGAGTAGCTACTCGAGTAAGCAAATCCAGAAATTCTGAAATCATTTCAACGTTCATTATTCTGCTTACTATATGATTAATCTTTTATTGTATTAGTATTCTTAGCCTATTTACAGATGAACAATGAAGAAATCATATCAAGCAAGGAAAGTCAAATGAGAAGTTCAAATCCCACCTACCGCCAACGGATATTTTTCAAAAACTGAAAAGTCAATAGTGGCTGCGCACTCTCCAACGGACGAAAGGAAAATGTCCAACGGTCTTCACCAATATATCTATATATATGGGAACATCCAAACAGAGAAAAATAACAAGAACACACACAAACGTATCATCAAGTTCATTGCTCTGTTTTTACGTTGTAATTGTATTTCTATGCTTCAGTGATTCTTATTCACTCTGTAAGAGAGATATTACATTCAAACTCAATATTTGTTATTGAGATAACTTAAGGTTGTGGAACCTTGAGTTGGGATTGGATTACAACTTGTAAGGGGGAGCGAGTGTCCAGGCGAAGGAACTTGCTTGTACTGTGGTGCCAAGAACCCACTGAATCTTGGAAGTTATAGTGAAACTCTCAGAGAAGCTCTGAGGACTGGACGTAGGTCAAAGTGGTTGTGGCCGAACCAGTATAACTCTCGGTGTACACTTCGGTGATATTTCTCCTTTCTCTTTACTGTTTTGAATTCACTGTCAAAGTATTATATTTTCGACGAATTTTTAGTATCACCAAATTCACCCCCCTCTTGGGTGAAACGCTTGCTCTAACACTATCATTAGAAAATATCTCACCGAGGTAATGTTTATATAATTAACCTTTTCAAGCCCCAAAGTAGAACATTTTTTTTGCCAAAAAAAAAAGACCACACTATCAGAGTACTATTCTACGTATACACTTGTTCTAACGAACGCCATCATGGTTGATACAACATTCACCAAAATGTATGCAGTTGCAGGTCGCATTCTATGTGAAAATACGTTAGGTGTAGGAGGAGGGAAAAATGTTCAGCCTTCTAATCTTTTCAAATGTAAGTTGGGTTTCACCAATAGATTACTTTAAGAACATTCCAAACGCACCTATTGCAACAGCAAAACTCCGACCACATGGATATTTTCAAATTAACCAAAAGAATGTACTTGGATATTTTCAAATTAACCAAAAGAACAGCCAGTGCATTCTTTTATGCATAATGTCGAGCTGAATTGTACAAACCTTGTGAACTTGCTAAATTGACATGAACCTGTGCCAGAGATCTAGAGTTTCCAAAGAATATTGATGTTTATGCTTGATTTGCAGGAAACAGAGAAGGTGAAAATGACAGAGTAATTAGACTCAGGATTAAAGTTTAGAAACACATTTTTTTCGTGTAATTGCACCTCATCTTCCGCTTGCTCATTTTCACTCCACCCAAGTTTTTTCCCCCTCAATATTCTCAAGTTATAGAGGAAGGAAAATCGATGTATCCAATATTTGAAGATTGCAACAGATGCAAGAAACTGAAGATCCTAGCAAGAAAGGAGGTAAACATGCATGCATCAAAATTAATTAAAAATGAAAAAAACACAGTCAATATTTGATAGCCTTAACTGAGTGGTGTTGTCATAGGTTGTGAGATGCTAGTTAAAGTCTCCTTGTTTATTTTCCTCTGCTTCCTTATATGCTCAAGCCGCCTTGCCCTTGCTGGTAAGTGAGCAGAAAGTCAGAAAATGAAACAAAAGCCAACTATCTGTGTAGGTTGCATGTTAAACTGACATAAAAAAAAAAGGACCATGGCCAAACCATCTTGATGTATATATATACCTTCCTTCCCAGAAATTATTTCGCGTGTGTTGTTGATTTCGATTTGACAGCGTTCTTTCCTTTTTGTCGTGTGGGATTTTCTATCATCTGGTATTTCTGAGAAATCCATGGGATTTGTGGCAAGACCGAAACGCAATGAAGTGAAGGTCAACCATAAGTTTTTTGTTCTTTTTCGGACAGGAAAATCTTCATTTGAACTGTTTGTGGTGGCATTCTGAACAGGGGATAGCAGTTATTAGACAGTTTTGAGGCCGATGTACAGCACTCCACAGATGCTGCGTTTTGACCTACAGTTTCGCGCCTGCAGCTAACGTGATAATGTGTTTGTATTATCTTTGATAGTAATTTTTTGGGCCAAAGATTTTGATACTAATCTTTTTTTTTCCTAAAGATTTTGATAATATTTAATGATAACAAATCAAAATAAATTAAATGTGCATTGCTAAGGCATTGGATGCGTGTTTATTTAATATGCGTCAGAGACTTTCACCTCAAAATATGAACAGATCTATTTAAAATTTTAAGAAGAACTATGACTGTGTTCTCATATTTAATATTGCAATCTTAACTTTCACCCAGGAAAAGGAAGGCTGTTAAATATTTACCTATCTCCTTATATCATGGCATTGACCTGATTGATTTTGTATTATAGTATGAGATTGAATATCTTAATGTTATTTCTGCCCACCAAATCCTATCGTAGTTAAATCTGAAATCGTTAATTTTATTTAATCATTAATTTTATTTACTAAAATCATAATGCTATTTTCGTAAGTAATTCTAAAAGCATAAGGGTAAGGAAATATAATGCAGATTAATTCGAAATCATAACTAATGCAACAGGTCAATAATTAGATATAGAGAAATCATAACTACTTTATTGTCGGAAAATATAATTTTAATTCTGAATAATTAGATTTAATGGTAGCATAACTAACTTAATTGTATTTACTGAAATCATTTAGATAAGATTTAATGGAAGCATATATGTAAGTTATTTTCTCCTTTCATAATGGTAAAATAACGGGCAGTGTAACAATTACGATTTCCTTTTTTTTTATTACAATTAATTAAATCCATATAAAGTGTAAAAGCTCCTTTTGATTGCATAAAATGGCTTCCATCAATGATGTGACCATATGACCAAAAAAGAGTTATAAGTCAAAGTTTTACTTTTCTTTTCATTATAATTTTCCTTAGTTTGAAATAACCAAAACTTCATGGCAGCACAAATGTCTGCACGTTCTAAGAGTCATGAGAAATGAGGATGATCACTTTCTGTTTGCTGATAAAATATGAGCATCATTTTACAACAAAATGGTGTCCAAACAAAGTTAAAAACAACGGCATGGAAGGACGAATGACTGATTGATTAAACAGATGCCACATTCACATTTAAGAATTACAAGAAGCAAACAAATGACCATTATTGCACGGCAAGTTGTCCAGTTTAAACACTATCCAGCCATTGATATTTAATATACCTCTCTATTGGATCTTCAAGGATGCTCTTGTCCCCAAAGAGTTTGATCTACAAATATTACAAGGGACGAATGACTATAGAGAAAAGACAAAAGACTATGCCCCAAAAAAAAATAATAAAGCAACCAACACTGATAATCTATCATAAAAGAACAGAGTTGGAAAGGAACATCATCATGTCATATATTAAACGATTGGAAACCGATACCATTTTCTATGACACTTGAAATGAAAAGTTGAAAAAGAAGACCAATTTTGATAGCACACCACAGGTAGATACATTAAGGGAAATCCAACAACAACATAGAAATCTTGAATTTATAAATAAACACAGGAAACTAACGAAAGTCCACATCAATTGAAAAAAAGCTAAAATAGCGACACCAAACCACCCCAATCATCAATGAAAAACTAATGTTTCTTCTTTCCCTTGGCCACTTTAACAGCTTTATCTTCACGTTTTGGCTTCTTTAAAGTACCACCCAAATAATCAGCTAAGCATTCATCATCATCAGGAGCAGACTCATCCTTTTCAATTTTTACTTTGACACCCACTTTTTCACACGCAATCACTGATGAGCTTGCGCCCTCAAAGTCAAGAAGGGAGCTGTCGACATCCTACGATGTTAGTACCACAAAAAAAGGCGAACATCAGTTAGGAATTCATAAATGTGTGCAGAGATATATGTAGTGCTATGACCAAATGAAGCAAATGATACAAACTCACAGGGTCATCTTCTTGGCTGGAAGACACCATAGTAGGGGAGCCAATTGGAGCTTCCTGTTCAGCCTCAAATGCTTCAATGATTTCAGAGTCTGCAGTCAAGCGTGCCACGCTGCATGAATTGGAAGACCCATCCATATATTCCTCAGGAATTCTTAATAGGCAAAGGAATTTTTTGCCTACAATCTTGTTCACAACATCCGCTGGGAGAACATTGTCATCTTCAACATCATCCTGCACACACACAACTCAAATCAGCAACATGGACCTCCAATAGATAAGTGGTAGGTTATAATTATAACATCTTAATGGATTGCACACACTCACATCATGGTGAACAGGTTGATGAATCACTCGATCTATCATCTCCACTGCAGAACAGCCGGCTAACTTTGAAAATTCCCTATCAAACAACACAAAGATGCAAGTGCCAGTGTCATCCATAGCATCGAACTTCACCAAGAACCTAGCACACCAGACAATCAAAGTTAGGGGTCCCATTAAAGCATGCTTATTTTGAGTTGACAGATTGGTAAGAGAAGGAGAGCATATCACCTGGGAATCACATTCTTCACGATCCCTTGACACTTGTCACAAAAAAAACCATCCCCATCCGGAACTACTTTCTTTCCATCCGCCTTACATGAGTTGTAAAACTAGCCATGCTCATAACGAACGTCAACAATCTCAACTAACACCACGGGCGTTTATGCCTAGAGATTAAATAAGCCAAAAAATGAGCACAAAACCCAAAAACAGAGTTGTTAGATAATACTTTTAATATAAACACTAATAAATGTAAATCTTAATCACATGTGAATGTTTGGATTTTTAAAGAATGAGATTGTTTTTAATCTAAAGGAAGAGTATATTTAAAGATATTATTTTGTTGCAGAAATCTTAAATACCCACACACGTGCAACGATAACCTATTCTTAATTGGATAGAGACGTGAAATCAAGAAATCAATAAATTTAATTTGTGTTACTTAAAGTAAAGGTAACATTAAGATGTGACATGAGAGCAACCTTATCGATGCGTCAAGGCTCACCCTCTCAAATATGTATGCATGCATGCACGTAAACTATGACAACTAATGAAACAGTTTGACCAAGAAAAAAATGTGAAATGTTCTAATTCGTTCTAGAGATAGAAACTCAGTAACTGAAGTCCAACAGAGAAACATTCTAGCCATCAAGAATAGATTTATTGCAAATTTGCAATATGCAAAATCAGATACTCTCAGCCTTAAAAGGACGGAAGTGGGCATACTTCCCATGTGGCTGGATAGTTTTCAGCACATCAGGTTCATTATCCCCAGTAAGTTTTGGTTAACATTTGTAGCAAAGGCCAAGCATAATTTCAAACTTTTGTTTAACAAAATCATCCCAAGGACAACATAAAGCAAAGCAATTAATTCCAGAACCTAGTAATTCCCTACGATGAAGAAGCCATCCTAATCGCCATCTATCTAAAAAGTCAAGACTTGATAACTTTGAACTCTTTTCAATACCCTAATCAAACCAAGTAATCTTTTTCTGAGGATGCCACTTACCGAACTTCAAACTACCAATTATTCCTAACGAATAGAGTTACAAAATATAAGGCATTCATTAAACAATGTTTTTTTACCATAACTTATTGAACAAACTTCTGATTTTTCTAAACGTTTCCAAACCAATCAAATATAAAATAATAGCATACTGTATTTTAAAAATTAAGATATCCGAATGTAACATTCAAATAGTGAATATTAACATAAATAATAACTATAACACATTTAACATGATGTGATAGTGGGTGATATTTGGGAACTAAAATTAAATTAATCATTAAAATATTGTAACACTAAATAAAGACGATGCATGCCGTGATGGTGGGAGATATTTATATTGTAATTTCGGATATTACCTTCCTAATGAAAAATGAATAACGTTAAAATAATTGTTTGTTTTTTTCAGTGAATATTGAGATTGAAAAAATAGGTTGCACAGGTTACTGAATTAAAACAGTATCACAAACCGTTGGCCCTCTACGTAGTCCTACGATCTTTCGTCTGTCCGGGTTTCCCAACAACTCTTCAGCGAGAGTTAAAGTCCGCTGAGGTGTAATACGGTCTGGTGGCTGTGAGACATCAACTCCTGCTGCCTCAAATCTAGTAGTGCATTGAAATCGTTAATTAATTATATAAACACGCTTGGTGTTCAACTTATATAGGCAGAATTTTAAACCAAAGAATACGTAGGCAGAGAACGCACCTTGCAATGAAATCGCTTACTTCTAGCAGTTCAGGGTGTATGAGCAGACGGGATGTATACATAGAGTTGGAGATCTTATTCCTACCTGGACGCAATTAATTAGCATAAAGTATTTGATTAGTTTATGACATGGGCTTAAAGAATGCAAACCAAGGGTATACTAAAAATAAGTGAAAAACACTAACGATTAAATTCTCGCGCCTTGCACCACTGGAGGATGATCACAACTGGGCCAGACTTGTGAGAAGCCATATATGACAGAAGGTCATCTGCAAATTCCCCCCAAAGTGTACACTGGAGCCGTTCTAGACTGCAAAGTAGCCGCGTGGTTATTGGAACAGCCATTGAAGGTCGACAACATGATATAATTAAAAAAATCTCATGCCAACTTACTCTTCATTCGTTAATTCTATGTCCACGTGATGTTGTCAGCGTCCTTGGACAGTGCACTCTTCTAGTTGGCCCATGGCAGACACCCTCCCAACAATGTCTAGTAAATGTTTTGGTAGTGAGTACACGCTTACTGGCAACAAATTAATTAAGAAGCATAAAACACGCAGACACTAAAATGTCACTCACCAAACAGGAATTGGTCATCCAAGTCAGTCGAGAGTATGTCAGAGAAATTCTTGAAAGCGAAACCATAACGTGGGATGCTATGATCATCCTTGCGAGGTCGCACAACGGTGGAAAACTGGAAGTTAACACGATACGGGTGAGCCGTTGGCCGGTAAGACCCTGTTGCAGTAACGACATCGAAATTGGAGACCTCTACAACCGCGCCCTCTTCTAGGTGTTTCTTATGGCGACGAACAAATCCACTTCGCACAGATGCATGCACACGATCACCCTGAAAAAGCGTAAAAAAATACAAAAAAGGAAACAAAAAATTAATAAAGGGACAAACGCAAAAGGATGGAAGATGAAAGGGCGAAAAAGGCCAATGTAGTGTCCAAAAATGAACCCCTGACATGAATATCCTGCATCACAAGCTCCATGGACGTAGCATCAACAGAACCGTGCAGAGAGGGCATATTCCACATGAGGACAAGGCGGACACATATGCGCCAGTTGTGCCGCTTAGGAGTCAAGGCACGCACTGGATCAAAAATGGTAGCCATCGGAAAAGTGGAAAGGAGACTGAAGATGAAAGCGCAGGAGACAGAGCGCCGATTATAAGTGCGAATGAGCTTTTAAAGGAACGGCAGGCAAGAAGGTTTGCAAGTTAGTGTGAGTCAGTAACTGCCACGGGATGAGAGTGAGTAACTTCCAAGTACCTTCCACCACAAACTGTAATGAAAGGAGGACATGCGTGTGCCACAACGAATTAATCACGTAGAAAAAATAATTATGTAATTGTTTTTCTGAATAAATAGATTGACTGGAATCATTACCAACTTGCGAAGACAAATGAACTATAATTCAGATTTAGAGATAAAGGAACCATAGGATTAAGTAATAAATAAAATTTAGGCAAAGGAACTATAATTCAGAATCCACAAAAATTAAAAGGGGAAGGGAAAAAAAGCTGAAGCATAAAACGCAGAACAGAAGAGGTTGTTGGCGTCAGCGCAGAAGAACCATTCACGACGGTTTGCTCTTGTTTGCCGAAGATCGCAGTTCTGTGAAGCTTCCGCTGTCTCTCCATTCGTCGGCTGCTCTCCTGCAGCAATTAGTTTGTTGTTCAAGGTATATGTAACTTTAATTCAGATTTAGAGACAAAGGAACCATAGGATTAAGTAATAAATAAAATTTAGGCAAAGGAACTATAATTCAGAATCCATAAAAAATAAAAGGGGAAGGGAAAAAAAAGCCGAAGCATAAAACTCAGAAAGAAGAGGTTGTCGGCGTCAGCGCAGAAGAACCATTCACGATGGCTTGCTCTCTTCTTCAGCTCGATCTAATTTCCGGTGCTCCCAACAGAAGACCCACTCCACCGTTAAGCTCGTCGAACCTGGGGAAGAAGAGATGAACCAGAAGATAATAACGCCTCCCCAGGTTCCACCTTTGACGATGCTCTCTTGCTGCTGCTCCTCTCTGGTTCACTGAGTCGTCGAAGATCGCTGCTCTGTGAAGCTGCCTCCGTCTCTCCATTTGTTGGCTGCTCTCCTTCAGCAAATGCTCTCTTCCTTTAGGGCTTAATGCTTTTGTTTTTCCAATTTCTCTCAGTCAAACATCGGCCCATTGCTTTTGTTAGCAAATTCTAATTGGTTGAAAGACCCTTCCATGTGGCCCACGTATTCTCTCTGTCATTAGGAAATTGCTTCACAACTTCTTCTCATCCATAAAGTAGAAACCACGTTACTTGTTATACATTCAAAAATAATAGGGAAGACAATAAAATAAAAACAATGACATGAATTCTATATTTCAAACCAAACCGGAAATAATTAATTTCATTTAGTTATTAATTTTATTTACTGAATCAGAATAAACATGTAGTTTTTTTTCCAGGTGGAAAACGGAGGGGCTGATAAATCGGAATATGTAACTGCAAAACGGAGGGGCTGATGTGTCGTGCAGAAATTCGGAAATAATTAATTTAATGGGCTGATAAATCGGAATATGTAACTGCAAAACTAAGAAGCCGATGTGGCTTGCAGAAATTCGAAAATAATAAATTTCATTTAATCATTAATTTTATTTTCTGAAGCAGAACGAATCTGCGTTTTTTTTTCAGGGGCTCATATAAAACAAAGCTGCAGTTTTTTTTCAAGATATATGTAACTGCAAAACGCAGGGGCTGACTGCAATTTTTTTTTCAAGATATATGTAACTGCAAAACAAAGAGGCTGCAGTTTTGAAAATGCGGATATGGCTTGCAGAAATTCGGAAATAATAAATTTCATTTAATCATTAATTTTATTTTCTGAAGCACAACGAATCTGCAGTTTTTTTTTCAGGGGGCTGATATAAAACAAAGCTGCAATTTTTTTTTCAAGATATATGTAACTGCAAAATGCAGGGGCTGACTGCAATTTTTTTTTCAAGATATATGTAACTGCAAAACAAAGAGGCTGCAGTTTTGAAAATGCGGATGTGGCTTGCAGAAATTCGGAAATAATAAATTTCATTTAATCATTAATTTTATTTTCTGAAGCACAACGAATCTGCAGTTTTTTTTCAGGGGACTGATATAAAACAAAGCTGCAATTTTTTTTTTCAAGATATATGTAACTGCAAAACGCAGGGGCTGACTGCAATTTTTTTTTCAAGATATATGTAACTGCAAAACAAAGAGGCTGCAGTTTTGAAAATGCGGATGTGGCTTGCAGAAATTCGAAAATAATAATTTCATTTAATCATTAATTTTATTTTCTGAAGCACAACGAATCTACAGTTTTTTTTTTCAGGGGCTGATATAAAACAAAGCTGCAATTTTTTTTTCAAGATATATGTAACTGCAAAACAAAGAGGCTGCAGTTTTGAAAATGCGGATGTGGCTTGCAGAAATTCGGAAATAATAAATTTCATTTAATCATTAATTTTATTTTCTGAATCACAACGAATCTGTAGATTTTTTTTTTCAGGGGCTGATATAAAACAAAGCTGCAGTTTTTTTTTCAAGATATATGTAACTGCAAAACGCAGGGGCTGACTGCAATTTTTTTTTTCAAGATATATGTAACTGCAAAACAAAGAGGTTGCAGTTTTGAAAATGCGGATGTGGCTTGCAGAAATTCGGAAATAATAAATTTCATTTAATCATTAATTTTATTTTCTGAAGCACAACGAATCTGCAGTTTTCTTTTTCAGGGGCTGATATAAAACAAAGTTGCAATTTGTTTTTCAAGATATATGTAACTGCAAAACGCAGGGGCTGACTGCAATTTTTTTTTTCAAGATATATGTAACTGCAAAACAAAGAGGCTGCAATTTTGAAAATGCGGATGTGGCTAGCAGAAATTCGGAAATAATAAATTTCATTTAATCATTAATTTTATTTTCTGAAGCACAACGAATCTGCAGTTTTCTTTTTCAGGGGCTGATATAAAACAAAGCTGCAATTTTTTTTTTCAAGATATATGTAACTGCAAAACGCAGGGGCTAACTGCAATTTTTTTTTTCAAGATATATGTAACTGCAAAACAAAGAGGCTGCAGTTTTGAAAATGCGGATGTGGCTTGCAGAAATTCGGAAATAATAAATTTCATTTAATCATTAATTTTATTTTCTGAATCACAACGAATCTGCAGCTTTTTTTTTTCAGGGGTTGATATAAAACAAAGTTACAGTTTTTTTTTCAAGACATATGTAACTGCAAAACGCAGGGGCTGACTGCAATTTTTTTTTTTGGCAAATTTTTTTTGCAAGATATATGTAACTGCAAAATGAAGAGGCTGATGTGGCAAGCAGAGAGCCGCTTACTGCTCTGCTTTTATATAGGTAAGATGTATTAATTTTTTATATTTACTTAACTTATTAAGTGTGTTTATAAATAAATGAAGTAATTAAAAAAGAAAACCAAATATAGATCATATGTATTAATTGATACATTTATGAAATAATTTATTTTAGATAAAAGTGACATTACATGTTATTAATCTATAAAGATATATTGATGGGAGTGTGGGGAATAATAAATCTTGAAGAATTTAATAGACGATAAGTTTGCTTATACGTTTGAAAGTGTCACACACATGCAAATGTATAATTATCTTATTTTTCTTTATAATAAATAGCATATTTAGTATCATTAAATGTTAAATATCAAATTTAAACAAAAAATATATAAAAAAAAGAACATTTTTCGGTAATAAAATCAATCCATAAAAAAAGCTGAAATTGACTTTCAGCGGCAATTTTAATTGTCGCCGGTAAAAGTATGAATTTCAATGTCGACTATTAATAGTCGCCGTTGAAAGTAGCACTTTCAGTGGTGACTTAATTGTTGCTGCTAAAAGTGTAAGTTTCAGCTGGGACTTTGGATAGTCGCCGCTGAAAGTGTGAGTTTTAGCGGTGACTTTAAAAGTCACTGCTGATAGTGCCACTTTCAGCAGAAACTATCAACACTCGCCGTTAAAGCTCACACTTCCAGCAGCGACACTTAAGTCACAGTTGAAAGTGTCATTTTCAACGGCAACAAAAAATGTCGCCCCCCTGAAAGTGGTCGCTGAAAGTCAATTTTTTTGTAGTGAAAGTACATTTTTAATATATTAATCTCTTAAATTATTTTTAATCTTTAGTTTGCAAGTCTCATTTAACAGAAAGATAAAAAGTGAGATTAGTGACCTAAAGATTGAGAAACTAAAACTGATGATCAAAAGATTAAGAGACTAAAAACGTATTTTATAAACTCAAGGGACTAAACTAAAAGTTGATGTATATTTGGAATACCAAATATATACTTTAGCCTATTTTAAATTTAAATACAATTATTTTTTTAAAAAATAATTTTCACATGAAGAGTATTTTAATATTTTTAAGAAAAAATTTTAGCTCAACCTTTGACTCATGGAAATGTCTTCACCCATAGCTTTCACAGCGGCATCACCTCACGCCATCTCTCTCTTTCACAAATTAAATTCCACAAGTCCATTTGCACCAAACACAGTGTGTTTCATGTTAGAAGAGGGCAGAGCTGACTGTAGTTGGCATTTGAGAGAATCCTGATCCAATTTTTAGGGTTTAGTCGTGTTTGAAAAAGTCACTTCGACATTGTGAGGCGCTAGCATGGTGAGATCATGGAGAAAAGTTGGACTTTTTTAATCACGACTAAGCCCTGAAAATTCCAGCTTTTTTTTAAAAAAAAAATTCAATAAAAGTAAAAACTGTATTTTCACTTTTAAAGTTAATTGTATCTACATTTAAAAAAAATTCAATAAAAGTAAAAACTGTATTTTCACTTTTAAAGTTAATTGTATCTACATCTCTTGGGATTCCATTGTAATTTAATGATTTTAAAGGACCTAGTTACCATTAAATCTGTTAATTCGGACCTGACTGCAATTTTTCTAAAAGAAAAATAGAAATGAGGAATTCAAATACTAGAAAAGTAACCTGTGAAAAGTTCTTTTGGGATATTCGGAAAACCATATGCAAAATATTTTACTTTTTTGTAAAAAACAATTATTTAACAAAACAATAAAACGATTGATATAGAACCACCAATAGATCTTAATTTAGGATCAAATTAGGAGTAGTCCAAAGTCTAAAAAATGTATAAACATATTACAACATACTAATATAGATGCTAACCAAACAATAGCTTAAACAAATAAAATATGAAGCTTCAACTAGCATGTCCAAAAGATAGTTAGCATTTCAAAGACCAGCTAAAATTTGGGTCACATCTCAAATTAGTTGTAGCAAAACCAAACCACAAGCTTTGATGACACATGAAGTTGGAAGTCTTGATCAACATTGGGTTACCTCCAAAAGCATTTAAAAAAGTTTTTTTTTTTTTTTTTTGCAGATTATGATAAAACTCTTCTCACATACTTATTTAATATAACGAAAAATCACCAAAGACTATCTAAATTTGTTTGAATGTCAGTGAATCATGTTATAGAAGTATTATATCCCAAAAGAATATGGAAATTGTGGGTTAAAGGACTCATAAAATACCTAGGTTTATACCCTTGCATTGCCGCCGAAAGTTTGGCCATATATAAAGGTCTTTTCAGTTTGCAGGAAGAACAAGTTTATCAAAGTCAATATCTATTGTTAATATATGAAAGCCATCACTAGCTTATTCTAAATGAGCAATACAAATAATGACAGAGCTGTTAGTCGGCACCGGCCTACTTGTTAAAATAGGCGAACTTTTTTCCTTGCATGTTCTCACCTCTCAACAACTAGGTATATTTATTATATCCACCGACTTCACAAGGGAAGTTGGTCATCACAGAGCAATACAACTTGTTGTGGGTGTTTCTCAACCGTGGTTTCAGAAGCTATTTTCCGTAAGTCGAAACAAAACTTTTTTCATATACTTATCTCGTAAATCATAAAAGTTATTCTCAAAAGCTAATTTAAACACACAAAGTTATCTTCAATGTCTTTTTCAACAACTAAAGGTCAATTTGGTGTGAGGGATTTAGAGGGGAAGGGAGGAGAGGGAAAATTTTTATCAGTTAAATTTTAAAAGATTGAAGAAGTGGGATAGTAAAATTTTAATAAAGAGAATATATAAGATAAAAGAGTAAAAAAATTAATTAAAATTTTTTAACCCCACTTCTCTAATTTTTTTAAATTCAACTCAAAAAAATTTTACCTCCACCCATTTTCCCTCCCCTCCCCTCAGACCAAACAAGCCCAAAGGAAACATTAAAACTCATTAACTATATCTAAAAATTTGAATATGTATGTAAACATAGAATCTATTTAGATACAGTAGAATAACCCCTTCTCATAATGAGAATGTATAAAAACCTATTGATTGAGAGACTCTAATTATTGATTGGAGAGGGCACCAAAAGCCTTTGCCCTTCCATCTCTTGGATAGATAGAGAGGGAAGGCAGAGCTTTTGATTCTTTTCATATAGTCTTTTTTTTTTTTTTGCCAACAACCAAATTAATAGATTAAGCATAGCAAAGATACAATGTCGCATAATTAGAGATACAGCAGCCAAGCATACTAACTGAAAGAGTAAATCCCCTAAACCTAGCTAAAAGACTAGAGAAGCAAATATAAAGGAGTACTTCTATACAACCACAACATAATAAAAGAACTAAAATATCATCTACAACATTTGATGCAACAGCTTGCATCAAGGACAAAGGTCGAAATACCCGAACACACGAGCAAGACCTTGCCAATAAAGCTTTGGCAATCCTCCCGACTACCACATCAGCTTCCCTGGGAACACACCTGCAAGAGAGGTTCCTACCCAAATTCCTTGGCACAAAAATATACTCAAGGAGAAAAACATTCAATAAAATATTAGAGAGCGCACAGTCAAATAGACAAAAGGAAAAGGAAACCCAGCTCCAGACTGAGATTGAGCAAAGATGCCATACACACTGAACAGGCTCATGTCGTGTCCTATAATGAACAGTGTTGATCACTACACTGAACAGGCATATATTGAACCAGAAATGAATAATGCTTACAGGCATACTGTACAATCCCAGAATAATATTTGTCAATTGTCTATCTACTACACACTTCTTAAAAAGCAGGCCCACCAAACTCATGACCTCCCTACCACAATCAGCAATCTTCAACCAGATATACTTACCTCTTAAAGCTGTATGATGAACTTTGGTATTGGGGTTTAGAATTATCAAACCGGTTCTTTCCCACCAAGCATCCTTCCATACCAGTAGGGCAAAGACAACATGGGTAAGGCATATAGATTTCTGATGCACACAGACCAGTGAAACCAGATAACAGACCACCGAATCCTGTAAGACTAACCCAACCACAGCTATCCAACCTTCTAAATTAACATCAGAACTAAACATAGATAGTCTAGTACCTAAAGAGTCTAACCAATCAAACTCAAATCTCAAACTCAGTAAATCATTAGTGGGAAAAGATCGAACCTTTTGTAAGTCTCCACCCTCAGGAATCAAATACCACCTATATAATACCTTTAACCACATTTGTTCCGGTGCCTTTGGAATCCTCAGGGCGTCAGAAGATCTGCAATTCCCACTAATCCACTGATTTCTCATCACCTGACCCTCCCCTGATAATCCGCTGGAAGAGAGGGCATCTGATTCCATGGATATGCCTCGTGTATTCACTGTGCTCCGATAGCGCAAATGCCTCATCTCCGCCGCGGATCTGCCCCCAGTTGCCGGAAAAACCTCCCTCACAGCCCTCATATCCTCAATCGTTACCATCTGTGCACACAGAGGGGGAGAGAGCCGTCGCTTCAAGTCCCCCAGCACACTCAATGGCCAAGGGGGCACCCATCGGAGGTCATCGTTGGAATCCGCCAAAGGGGTTTGAGGTGTGAACCCCTCCTCATTTCCCTCCACCCGGCGATTTCGTCCCTTGCCGTCACCGGATTCTAAATCAACCACAGCATCCACCGGCCACAACAGAGGATATCGACCAATGAACCCCACTTGAAGGGGAGAGACAACCCTACAGACTTGGAAGAGCAGCCGACACTTGATCGGCTTTTGGATTTGTCTGGTCGGCACACTCATCCTTTCAGAGGGAGAAAAAACCCTAGCACAGGGAAATTCTCGCACCAAGGCGAACTTGGAGGCGTAAGAGATTATTATTGTTTTTCATATAGTCAAAGAGTTGAACAACTAAAACAAGCATTAAAACTCATTAACTATGTCTAAAAATTTATTAAGTTTCCAACTTTACCCTTTTTAAATATTCATACTTTTAAAATTACTCTCAATAATTAGTTTACTTTTAGAAGAATTTTTGAGTCCATAATATAAATTATTTGAAGAGTAATTAATGTTTAAATGCAGCTAGCTCATCTTTTTTTGAGTCCCTCCTTTGAAATCTCATTTCTATTTGCTTAAAGTTGGAAACTTTTTTCAATTTATAAAGAAAAATTTAATGAGTTAATTGATCTTCCTTAATAATGAAATAGTTGAAAACTTATATTGTGAATTCAAGGAAGTAAATAACACACCGGCATTTAATGAGGAGTAAAAGAAAAAATTAGTGTTAAAAATAATAAAGGCATGCTTTATAACTTAGACCAAACAATATAGGGCTTGTTAGATTTTGTTCTTAAAAATATATATATTTTTTAAAAAACTAAAATAAATTTGTTTGGAAAACTATTACCAAATTTTTTTTAGAAAAAAACTAAAATATAAAAACAGTTTTGGATATTTTCTTATTATTGTTTTTCTATTTTTTTTATTTCTGAAACCACCATCTATCCACTATCGGCAATAAATTATCAGTGACGATCACCACCACCTCACTGCCAGCAACAGCCACCCCTATGTTAGTTCAAAAATATATTTTTTTAAAATAGCTATCCAAACTGTTTTTTCTTTTTCAAAACTTGTTTTTAAAATCAATTTTATAAAACTATTTTGGAAACAGGACAAAACATAAAACAAAAACAAACTTGCCCATAATTTCTTCTATTTTCTACTTATAAAAGAGACTATATAATGACAAACTCCCTCGATCCAAAATATCAGTCTCTTTCAACCACCTCAACATAATCAATGAAGGGTGATTAACTCATTAGATATGTCTTAAATTTTTTTAAAAAAAAAATCCAAATTAATTTATCTCCATTCAAATGTCTCACTTCTCTCCTCTTTCTTCATATTTAATGTGTATCACCAATAAATATGAGGATTTTGGAAAATAATAATTAATAATTTGCTAGAAGATTTATACAATAGATCAAATATTTTTTTTGGGGAAAATCTCACTCAGTTTCCAAGGACTAGAAAAAATGCAAACAAAAAAAAAAATCTCAATATAGATTTCTCTATCAAAAAAGTCTCAGTATAGATTCTTCAATAAAAAAAAGTCCCTAGGGACCTCAATTATATAGATTCCAAATGTGAATTTACTTTTTTAACAAGTGTATGTGACTATATTGACAAGTCATAGAGTTGCCATTTTCAAGCACATATATGTTAAGTAAAGCAGCTCCCGTTAGCAAGTATATGTGACTATATTGATAAGTCATAGAGTTACCATTGACAAGTTCATCTATGTTAACTAGACTAACTCCCGTTGACAAATGTATGTCATTATATATTGACAAGTCATAAAGTTGTCATTGACATGCTCATCGATATTAACTAAAATAACTTCCATTGATAAGTATATATAACTATATTGACAAGTCATAGAGTAACCATTGAGAAACCCATCTATATCACTAAGGGTCTGTTTGGTGTAAGGGATTTGGAGGGGAGGGGAGGGAAAATTTTTATGAGTTAAATTTTAAAAGATTGAAGAAGTGGGGTAATAAAATTTTAATAAAGAGAATATATAAAATAAAAGAGTAAGAAAAATTAATTAAAAATTTTTAACTCCACTTCTCTAATTTTTTTTAAATTCAACTCAAAAAAAAATTTCCCTCCACCCACTTTCCCTCCCCTTTCCTCATACCAAACAAGTCCTAAAATTCCTAAAAACTTTTTTTATATAGAAATCTACGTTGAAACTTTTTTGATATTTTTTTCTGATTCTTTTGATATTTGCCCTTTTTTCCCTAAATAAGCAGTCTTCCTTAATTTTCGTTAGGTGCTTGACAGTAAGATGGCAGCCGTCAAACAGGACCAATGATGGAGAGTTGCTAGTCAACAGTCAACACCCACCCAACATATTTACACACCGTGCTAGGTTGCTCACATGAATAACAGTTCATGAGTTTCTCGTGTTCTCTCTAAGCTAAAAAAAATCTCTTTATTACTTTTATTCTTTGAGATCGCCCAGAACAGACCATTATGGATTATGATTCAGTGTCGTCAAAGACCGTTTGTGTCACAGGCGCTTCCGGCTTCGTCGGTTCCTGGCTCGTCATGAGACTCCTTCAAAGTGGCTATACCGTTCGAGCCACGGCACGAGATCCTGGTTAGTTATATTCCCCAAGATTCACTTCTAAACATTGATTAGTTTTTTTTGAGTGATTTTACGTAAGTATACAGAAGAAGTTTTGTTTTGGCATGTCAAAAAGTAAAATAAGCTCAGATTTAGATATTTTATTATTATTTTAGTCCTATTTATAAGTCTAAAATTCTAACTTAATGAACTCTCATATATCAAGGAGAGTTATAACATGTTTGGATTAGCTTATAAAAGGCTTATAAGTGTTTATGTACGTAAGTTCAGACAACACTCTTCCTACATACTTACTTCGTATACCGTAAATCATAATTGAACATTTTTTTTTGAATACTCCAACACTGTTCCAAACGAGCACTTAGTTAACTTATTAATTATAAGCTAAATTTTTAAATTTACTTATTATAATTGGTTCTGACAGTGCAACATGAAATTTGTTTTTTGTTTATTACAATTTACAGGGATAAAATTGTAAAACAGAATATATTTATTATTATGAAATTGGACTTATAATAAAGATTAAAACTTTTTGTAAAAATGGATTTATAAATGGGACGAAAGTGATCCTACCTTTGATCCGGCGGTAATTAATTAATGTGTAATTGCTCATTGGTTCAATCAATTATTTGATATTCAAGTCAATTTATACAGCCGACATGAGGAAGGTGAAGCATCTGCTAGAGTTGCCTAACGCCGACACACACTTGACTCTGTGGAAGGCAGACCTTAACCATGAGGGAAGCTTTGAGGCCGCCATTAATGGCTGCACCGGGGTTTTTCATGTGGCTACCCCTTTGGATTTCGCATCCAACGACCCCGAGGTTTACTCCTCTTATTCTATTTTTAACATATATGCCTATCCTTTCAATCTTTATTATAATACGCGTCTAATCTTGTCATTAGAATTAATGGAAAGAGATGATTAAGTTATTAAATTTTGATTAAAAAAAATGGGTTCATATTTGATTATTGCGTTTATATATATATTTGCAGAATGAAATGATAAAACCAACAATCACTGGATTATTGGACATAATGAAAGCATGCGTGAAGGCCAAAACAGTGAGGAGATTGATATTCACATCTTCTGCCTCAACTCTCAGTGCCCCACAGCACCAGAATCCTGTGGTTGACGAGACTTGTTGGACTGATGTTGACTTCTGTCGCAAAGCAAAGATCCCTGGTTGGGTTAGTGCTTCCTCCATCTTCTTCTTCTTCTCCTTTTTTTTTCCAAACCATTTTGTTCTAAATCTATCTCAATTTTATTATTATGAAGGATTTATCGAGGATCTAGAATAATTTGGATTGAGTTGGGAAGAATTATAAGAGCTGTAAAACTTTATCATTGAGTATTTAACATGGCTACATTCCTTGCACTCAGTCTCCACCTCTTGTACATAGGAGTTACTCGGGGAAAAACAAATAATACACATGTACTTGTCTGGTGGATAGAGAGAGTATTTTTATTGAGTTTTGAATATAAGTTTGTTTATTAAATTTATTATATGAATGTACACTATGTTATTTTTAATTTATTGTTTTGTAGACTATTATATTTTCTTGAAAAATGTATATATTAAATAAGATAAAGTCGAAAAGTTGTTAATTTTTAAAACAGAGTTAATGAGATTTAATATTTTTCTTAATTCTAGTATAACCTATTGGAAGTGCCTTATGAATAAGATCAAAGAAGTAAATTACTTTATTAGTCATTAACTAATTTTTTAAAATGTTACTCATATTACAATTTACTATAGTGCCTTCTAGAAGGTTGATTTTGGTCCTTTTTATAAGCTATTTACTTGTTTTAATGAGTATATATAAAATATTTTTCCTCATGTGTCCTTATTTATTAAGGTAGTGAGAGAGAGAGTATAAATTAATATATTATATTAAATTTTAGTATAGTTAAAGTGTAGTATAGTTAAATTGGTTGATAATGGAAATCACTTAAATTTTATAACAAATTTGATACTTTTAAATGTTTTTATTAGTGTGTGCAAGTAAATTAATTAAAGTGACATATATTTAAGACCATAAGGAGGAGTGGAACTCACCTTTAATTACCCTACGATAATCATTGAGAGGTGGTTATAATTCATTAACTTTGTCTAGAAAAATCTTTTTCCAACTTTGTCCATATTTAAGGGTTCAGAGAAACATTATATTAGACTTTAAGTCTTTTCATAATAAATTGTAATAAAAAGTAATATTATTTAAAAATATTTTATTAATTACCCAAAATTACATGATAGATCAAATATTTTTTTTGGATTGTGTCCTATATTTAGAACTAGATGGAGTACAGCGATAGTGTTTTGATTAGATAGTTAGGAGTGAATTATAATATCTAACCAACAAATGAAGAATTTCACATTCAAATTATTTGACATGTGAGAGATTTTTTTTTTTTTTTAAAAAAAACTTAATATTTTGCAGGGGTTATTCGTTGCAAAGACATTGGCTGAGCAAGAGGGTTGGAAATTTGCCAGAGAGCATAACATGGATTTCATCAGTGTGATTCCTCCTCATGTGGTTGGCCCTTTCCTCATGAATTCAATGCCTCCTAGTTTTATCTTCTCTCTTTGTCTCCTCACTGGTGCGTTATTATTAATTTCCTATAATTTTAATCTTTCAATGCTTAAATTTTACTCTATCTAATCATATATATATATATATATATATTATGTATAAATAACTGAATTAAATGTATTAGAAAGTTAGCTAAAATTGGTTAAAGAAAATAAATATGTAAAAAAATGAATTTTTTTAAAGACTCTTATTCATATAGGGAGGGAGAATGGATGAAAGAAAAAATAAATAGGAAAAAGAGGGGCGTGCGTGAAAGATAATTAAGCAAGTGATATGACATATAATTAATAGGGGCCAAAATAGAAAAAAAAAGGTTCATTAAAACTTTAGATATATATCTTTTAAGTATATTTTATAAATAGGACCTTACATTCCCTTAAAAATTGTATCTCACAAACTTCCTCAGGTGATCTATTTATAAGATCATACTCATTAGTCCTTTATGTAAGACACTTAAAGAAGTCAATGATATGCTCATGGCTTATTTTGAGTTGGGGATCAAACCCTAAATTTAGTGCCACAAAGGGTACATCTTGTACCACTATACCCAAAAGTCTTTAGTTGCCCTTATCAATCTTAGCTTAACTAATGGGTTATCCATAATTTCTTTCTCCCCAACAAACTTAAGTATCAATTAAAGGGTAGTTTTGAAAATTTTAAAAAAAAATTGACACTTAACTAATCTTAAGAAACTTCTTTAATTTAAGAAACATGTAATAGGCCTTATAAAAATGAAATGATCAATGGGGTATTCTTATTAAGTACTTTAATTTAATGGACTATTGTAATTATTGTAGGGAATGAAGGGCATTATTCAAACCTAAAGAAAGGCCACTATGTTCATTTAGATGACCTTTGTATGTGTCACATATTCTTGTTTGAGCATCCTAAAGCAGAAGGAAGATACATATGTTGTTCCCACAAGGCCACAATTCATGAAATTGCCAAGTTGCTTCATCAAAAATACCCAGAGTACAATGTCCCTACCAAGTACTGTCCACTTTCCTTTTAAGATTTCTATCATTGATGGTTCTTACAATTTGATTAAATTTTAGTTTTGATATATATAGTTTCAGATTATGATTTTTGGTCCTTATAATTTAATGAGGAATTAATCTAACTTAATATCGTTAAGTATAAGAATAAAAACCAAAATTTGTTAAAATTACAGGGTACTAAAACCTAAGCTTGTTGGGTCCTTATATTTTTAATAAATTTTGGATTTATAGTCCTGCTTAATGGTGTTAGCTAAAGTTAATGCTATTAAAAGTTAAACTCAAATCAAATTCTTATGAAATTTCAGGGACCTAAAATAACTATTTGAAATTACATGGATTAAATCCAAAATTCATTAAACTATAATAACCAACAATAATATTAACCCTTTCCTTTATTAAATTCATAATGGAATCGATCCATGTTGAAGCTAATTATTGTAAATATGAATCTTTGTTTTTATTTATAGGTTTATGAATATTCCAGAGGACTTGGAGATTGCTCACTTTTCTACCAAGAAGATAGAAGATTTGGGTTTCCGGTTTAAATATAGCTTAGAGGACATGTTCACTGCTGCTATTGATACTTGTAGAGAAAAAGGGCTTCTTCCCGAGGCTGCAAAAGCCCTCACTTATGGCACAACTGATTAACACTGAAAATGTATTAATGTGTTAAGAGCCTTGGCTCTTCCCTTTGGATTATTTTAATACATAAAGGTTTAGGTGAGTTGGTTCTTGAAAACCCACCGAGATTGTTAAAGTAGTTTTCAAAATTCAAACAATGGTCCTTAAGAGACTTATGTATTGTTTAGCAATGAGATCCTCATATCAACAGTAACATTTGAATCCACTCATTTTTTTGATGAGATTGTAGTTGTGTCTTTATTGTAGGAAACTAATATTTGTTAAGTACTTATTGATAGCTTAATATCAATTGAGACTGAACAAATTCAACCATGTCATGAAAACATGTGACAGCACAAAAACATACAAGGAACAAATCTTAGTTTCCTAGGCTAAAACATAACTAGACATATCATACATCAAAACATTGTAAAGTCAAATTATGAAGTCCTTTACCATTTGGTGTACCATCCAACCGTAATTACTGATTACTAGTAATTAAATTTTAAGCCCAACTTTTTCATTCAACAGTGATTACTAATTAGACCCTTGATAGTACCCATTGCAGGAGAGAAACAGCCAATCTAATTTGTGAGTAAAAATGTGCCGCATTTGTTTTTTAACGGTTAAGTTGTCAAAATAACCTTCAACTTTTATTAAAGTGCAATAATAATCATAAACTATTTTTTAGAGTAAAAGTAACCATAAACTTTTAAAATTGGGGCAAAACCGTTAAACCCAACTAACTTCCATATATTACAATGGGGAAAATTAATCTTTTTGTCCTTAAAGTTTTGACTAATTTGTAACCCAATCCCTAAATTTTTGACTCGCTTGCAACTCAATCTCTGATGTTTCTGAGTCATCTTATATGGCCAAAAAAATATTAAAATATTCTTAAAAATTGCTTAGGTGAACTTTACATAAATTAAAAAATAAAAAACAGCATCCCCGTTCCCACCAATTTGCATCCCCCTCCACCTCTATTTTCCAGAAATCTTGTTGGATGACAAATTCCTATTTTATTATATATTTTCAAACTTTATTTAGAGATTTTGTCATAATTCTTGAGATTAAAATGTCTTTCTTTAAAAAACACTTAACCACGGAGATATTCTTTTGTTTTTTGGCCACAAACCATGGAGTTATTCAAATTAAGAATTATTTGCAGTAGCGAAGTTCTCCCTCCGATCCTTTTTATAAGTAATAAATATGACTTTCTCGCGGATTAAAATGATAGTTAAATTCAGTTAAAAGCAATAAGTATGTAATATATGCAATTTTTTTCCAATTATTTAGAAAAAAAGTGAAATAAGTATTAATTATTGTAGAAGATGCTAAATGTAGGAATTTCCTCATTCTCAGTGCATGTGTGATAGTAATTATTATAAAGGCATGTATTCAATGAGGGTAAAAGTGGAAAGACAAATTTTCATTTTTTTTGGATAACATATGGGGTAGACAGATGTCTAGCGTTGATCCTTCTTCACAATTAGCTCAAGCTCCTATTATACTTGATAAACCACATGCAAGTCCAAAGCCAGATTGAGACCATTTTTAGTGAGGAAATCCGCGGCTAAGTTTGCCCATCGGCTTACTTGATTAACCATCACATTCCAATCCCTCTGTAGCTTACTGTGAATTTCAACAATCAGTCCACTTTCCATGTAAGATTCACAATCCCTATTTTTAATCAGGTACACTACATCTGGATAATCAATCTCCAGCTCAGCTCCCCGAAAGCCCAAGTCCCAAGCAATTTTGAGTTTGTGAAGACATGCCCTATAACCCCCGTCCATACCAAGGCCATGATTAATGTTTAAAACACATTTTATAATTGAATAAGAGATCGAAGGGTAATCAAAAACATTTTACAAAAAGCTGTATAATATGATCTCCATTCATTTCAAAGTAAAGAAATTGGCCTGTTTGATTTGTCACATACACAATATCAGAGTGCTAATAAAATTCCTGACATTCGCCCGAGATATATCCATAAATCAAAGGGTTTTACAAGGCTTCATTGCCTATCTCAGTTTCCCATATCGAGGATTACACAACAACTACAATTCTATGGTCAACATGTTTATACAATTGTCCAAAATGATAACAAAAAACCAAAAAGCTAATACTACTACCAGCAATCTTAGTCGCCCTTGTTCACGTTCTTGCCCCTCAATCCACTTGCCCTGGCTAAATTGCTAATTGGAAAGAGTGAGATTCAAAAGAATCCCAATAATAACATTTCACGTATATGATGCATAATTAAACAAAGAATGTAAGTGTGTGTGTGTATATATATATATATATATCACAATTCAGCAACATTAGCATTCAAAGCCGGGCTACTCGCTATGACTCAATCATTTATTCAAGGTCAGGCTAACCACCACGTCCCAATCAACTACATTCAAGGCCGGGCTAACTGCCACAAACCCAATCAGTAACATTCAAGGTCGAGCTAACTGCCACATACCTAATCAGCAACATTCAAGGTAGGGCTAACTGCCACAGACCCAATTAGCAACAGCAGCATTCAAGGTCAGGCTACCCGCCACGACCCAATCGATCATTCAATGATAAATACAAACAAGTAATGCATTAAACATGATATAGGAGAAAGTGTCATTACCTTGTTCTTTCCGTTCTTGTTCAGGCGTAGGCCTTCTACGTTCCGGGCAAATATAAACTCATATAATCATAATTAAGGACGACAAATTATCACTTATCCCAATATTCAAGTGACTTCAAAATACTTAGATTTGGTTATCATTAAAGTCTTTTAGGTGGCTACTAGAAGTCCAAACAAATGCCTAAAGGGTTGGGAAGTATTATTTCAAAGACCACCTTATGATAGTGAAAAGTTCTGATTTTTGGGTGTTGGCTGTAGCCAAAAACAGGTCAGAAACTTTTGGGCCACGGCTAAAATCAGGTCAAAGAGTTTTTGGCTGCTGCCAAAAGCAGGGCAGAAGCTTTTGGGCTGCGGCTAAGGAAAAATTCTATTTCTTGGCTGAACTTCCAAAAATCATAACTAATTCTAGAAAAATCAAAATGGGATGATTCCATAGCCAATGGAAAGCTATTTAAGTCCTATTTATAGGAAAAATATGAATCATTGTTGTCTATAACCACAAAATACAGAATTCAACAATTCTCCTTGCTGTTCCAGAATTGATCCCAGTTTTGACATCAAACTTTGGAGATTCATAACTCCTAGCACAAACATCGAAATGACCTCTGTAATGTATCAAATTAAAGCTTAACATGTCTCCTATTAGATCAAAAAGTTTCATAATTTTTAGCCACCATTTACTTATTCAAAACGTCCATGCAAACTGACTTCCTGTATAGGGTTTTCACTAACCAATTCTTGCAACTTTTAAACCAAAGTTTTCAATGGTTTAAAATTCACCTCCAACACTACTCCCACACAATTTTCCACAAGGAATCCAATGGAAACATCAAACAATCAAATTCTTATTCCTTTAACATGTTCTGTTTTTGGCACATATTCAACACAAAACCCAAAATTGCCAAACTTTACATTTAAGCTGCAATTCAATTTTATCAATTCAAAACACACCACAAAGCACCATTTCCATGATCACATCAAACTCATTAAGACCCTAATTCACAAAAATTAGGGAAAAATTTCCAGAAATTCAAAGTTCAACCAATGGCCACAAAACTTATATGAAAGTGTTCATTTTACTCACCTCTACAACTTTCCCAAACTTGTTCCTGGCTTCTCCAACCTCTAGATTTTCTTGAGGGCACAAACCACCACCAATGGAAAATCTGAAACCATAGACATGAAGCCCTCAACCCAAGGAACGAGATCAAAGAAAGGAGTTTTTACATTTGAGGTCATCTTAAGGGTCAAATGGCCTACCTTAATGAAGAGCTTCTTCCTCTTTCTTGGACTCCAATGGCTGCACGAATGAGAGAGGGAAATGAGAGAGAAGAGTGTGTGAGGAAGATGAAATGAGTGCTCTTCCCTTGCCCATACTCAAGCTCAACCGAAATTGAGGGAAGAGAGAGGGGAAAATATGATTTTTAAATGCCAATTTGACTTTTCTCACTACTTTATCATCGTTCCAACTTGCCACTTGTCCAACTCTCATTGGTTCTTATAAAGTAAGTAACTAATTAGTTACTCTAACTACTTCATTTGCCATTTAGTTACACTTCTCATTTATTTTAGTTAGTCACTAATTTCTTCATCAATTACTGACTAATTGACTGATAAATTTTCCATTTTTTCAAATTTTCCCTGATTATGGCACATTCACAAGAATTGCCATATAACACATATTTTAATTCTTTTCTTCTTCTCCATACGTCATTCCCTCTAATTTTAGCCCAAGAATTACATTGTCACATAATTATACTAAAATACAGGCTGTTGGTCATTTTCAATGATTAATTCGGGTCTCAAATCAACTTTATTTCCCATAAACGCTTTCTCACATTAATAACATTCTCAGTAAATAGAATTATCCCTTAATCAAAATTTGGGGCATTACATGCCCATAGCTCAATAGTCAAGGCATTACCTTTATCAAATATGAACTGAAACCCGCGGATAAAACTACCTTGATCATTTCTGAGCAGCCCTCTACATGTGTTTCGATTTGTGCGGTAAGAAAACGACCCATCCACGTTTATCTTGATGCATCCTAAGTCTGGTGGGACCAAGCAGGGATTTTGATCCCCATTCCTCGTCAGGATTATACGACCCTTATGCAGCTTCACATATGCAACATCTAAACTCTGAAGCATGGATATCGTGGTACCCTGAATCACTTCATTGGAAATATCCTTACCTTCAAATATAGCTAGGTTTCTTCTCCTCCATATCCACCAGCAGGTAATGGCAAACTGAGCTTGCCATACATCCTGCTCATAACTACTATTCATTATCGAGTTCCACCAAAACCATTCTAAGAACTTCATGGAATTGAATCATCTCCATGCCGATGGGTGCACAAGATCTTTCCATAGCCTTTTGGTATGCTCGTAGTCATGTAGGACGTGGAGAGTATCTTTACTGTGGATCTTACAGACTGGGCATCTATCATCACTACTGAGACCTCTCTTGAAGTGTGCTATGTTAGTTAGAAGTCGTCTTTTCTCAGCAAGCCAAGTGAACATTCAACATCTTTCAAGTATCCACAACTTCCAAATCTTCCCCTAAAAGGAATCATCACAGCTATCTGTACCAAAGTAATTCATAGGCATTTCTTACCAAAAACAGTCCAAATCGGTTGCCTTTCCAGTATATATCACCTCGGTTAGTTGTTTCTAATCTACTCTCGACTTTCGGCCATGTCGTATTAATTTTGGACCATAAGTTTGAGCCAGGTTTCTTGGGGTCAATTACCGGTAGCAAGTCCGTATCACATCTATACTTATCGCAAACCACTTTTACCTCAAAATCATCTCTCCATTAAACTAGATTCCAACCTAGCTTTATGAAGAGTGAGTAATTCTGATGCTTTACATGTCTGAGGCTGAGGCCCCCACTCCTCTTTGGTTTGCACACCTCCTCCCAAGCCACTAGTGGAATCCTTCTTCTTTCATCTGAGCTTTCCTACAAAAACTTTTTATTACACTTATCAAGAGTGTCCCACGTACTTATAGGCAGGAAGGAAGTTTGCATTACATAACTTGGAATTGCTGAAGTGGTCAAAGCAATTAAGGTACTGCGTCCTACAATGGATAGAGAGTTCACATTCCATTAATCCAGTCTCCTTTTGACTTTCTCCACCACATCACTATAGGTATTTTAAGAGACTCTTTCATGGTGTAGTGGCACCCCAAGGTACTTCCCTAGGTTGTAGCCTGGGTGAAGCCAAGCACTACACTAATTTCTATGCTACAATTGTAATTAATATTATGAGAAAAGAAAACTCGTGTTTTATCAAATTCACCTTTAATCCAAAGCTGGCACAAAATGTCTCTAAACACCCTTTAATCACTCCTGCCTGCTGCATCGATGCCTCAACAAACAAGAGAATATCATCTGTAAAGAACAAGTGTGAGATAGGTGGGCCCTTTCTAGTAAGTCTCATAGGCTTCCATACTCCATTAGCCATCCTCATCTGAATATGGTAAGCTAGTTTCTCCATACAAATAACAAAGAGATACGGCAAAATAGGGTCTTCTTGTCTTACACCTCTTATAGAGTAGAAAGTGACTACCTTGTCACCATTCCATAATAATTGCATGCTAGATGATGAGACACAGTAGGAAATTATGTCGATAACATGCTGGGGGAATGTCATCTCTGAGAGATAGTTGGCTAAGAATTTCCAGTTGACACGATCATAAGTTTTGTCAAGGTTAATTTTTATAGCCATGTAGCCCTTCTGCCCTTTCATGTTGCGTAATGAGTAGATCACCTCCTGAGCCACAATGATATTATCACTGCAATTACGGTCTGGTATAAAGCTACACTGGTTTAGTGAGATAATATGGGGAAGGAAACATTTCATCCTATTTACTATTACCTTTGTCACCGCCTTGTATATTACATTATATAGGCTGATAGGACGAAGGTCCTTCATTGTTTCCGAAGGTTTTTTCTTCGGGATCAGAATAATAAGAGTCTCATTTACTTTTCAAATATCCTGTGGGTTAGCAAATAAATATCGAATATAATTAACCACGATATTACATATTGTATCCCATTGATTCTGGTAAAAGAAGGCATTAAACTCGTCTGGCCTTGGAGATTTAAGGGGTCCCATCCTAAATATTGATTCTTTCATTTCCTTTATCCTCCTGAATTTCTCTACCACACCACCGGAGTAGGTTTGCATCAATAGTTGGGTATGTGATAGTGCAATTAATTACTGGTCTATCCTGCTCCTCCTCTGTGAATAACTTCATGAAGAAATCTGTTGCCAGTCTCTTGATTTTCTCAGAATCGTAAAACCATTCACCAACTTCATTACAGATGGCTTCAATTTTGTTAGTTCTTTGACATTTGTTCGTCCTTGCATGAAAAATGTGAGAGTTCTTGTCCCCAAAGACTTTCTATTCCATTCTTGCTTTCTGAGCCCACATGAGCGATTCCTAGAGAAAAGCATCCTCCAATTCCTTCCAAAGTTCCAGTTGGAGTTCCTCAAGATGGTAGATCTTCCTTCTTCGGGCAATAGGAGTATTAAGCCCATCAAGACGTCATAATAGTCTCCTCTTCCTTGCCTCAGTATGCCCAAAAACAAATTTATTCTAGTGTGAACAAGCTGTAGCAAAAGAAGACATATTCTTCTTCTACTCACCCCCATCCCTCCATTCCTTCTTAACAAAATTATCAAAGTCATTATGTAACACCTAAGATGCAATAAATCGAAAAGGGCAATTTGGTTTGTGCATACTTGGCATAGTGTATAGGCGCATGAGCAACAACCTGTGATCAAATTTGAAAAATGCTAGATGGGACACCATCACGTTGGGTAATAACTGAGACCATGCTTCATTTATTAAGATACGATCTAAGCGGGCCTCAGTGGTACCCCGTTTCCATGTAAACTCATGTCCGGTGAAGCCTAAATCAGTTATGTTCATCTTGTCAAACCAATCAAAGAAGTCCTTATCAGTGGAAAGGCTATGAGGAGCTAACGATTTCCTTTTACTTTCAAATAGTGTTGCATTCAAGTCACCTCCTATCACCCATACACCCTATGTGGCCGTTGCAAGTTATTAGCCATCTAGATTAACCGCAAGTGCACGGATCGTCACAAGTAGTATAACAATATCGTTCCCACGAGGACTAAGGCAAAAATGAGTTAATTATCACACTTATATTCTTAATTAGGTTGAGTGAGAGTAATTTGAAAGAGATTTTATATTTAAGAATTAATTGATTTAAAAGAGAATTTATTTGAGAACTTCAAGATAAGAGGAACCTAGGATTACTTATCCCTATTGTACTTCATAAGATTAACTTAAATCTTAAATTGATAATGAAAAGATGTGCTTGTTAGAGGTTTAAAATTAATTGATAAAGTTTTCTCAAGTCAAAACCAATTTTATATTCTCAATTAACTTGCGCAATCTCTTGTTTCAGCTAATGAAAATGCTCATTAAACTCTATCCTCAATTAGACAATGCTAGGCTAATAGATATATCTCTATTCTATTAACAAACCATCCATTTAACCCCTAAACTTTAAGTCTAGCATGATTTTATCTAAATTCTACAATTAAATTAGCTTTCTCAAGCATCACCCAATAGAACCCAACAATCTAAGTGGTGGCCAATCACTCAGAAGCATTAAGCACAGGATAAAATCAATACATAAATTTCATTAATAAATAAAAGAAATAAATAAAAAAGTCTTAATCCATCTAATAATTCAAAGCAATCCTAGAATATGAAATTTAGCTACTCATATTCATAATCAAAACCAAATCAAAGTAATAATAATCCACAACAAAATAAGAGTTAACTTAAAAGAAAGAGAAGAAGTTAATAAAACCAAAAAATTGAGCATCAAATCTCTTCTAAGCTTCAATTCCTTGGCTTTAGTTGCCCCCAATTCTCCATAGCGTCCTCTAATCCAGTGGCGTTGCCGGTCTTCAAATCAGTCGCCTCCACTATTCTCTCGTCCTCTAATGAAGATGATGACCGAACCCGAACACCTCTCCTTCCGTCCATACCCTAACGTGTGTTCTCCTCCTCTCTTCATGAAGAAGCTTAACCCCTATATATGGGTCAGGTTACTAGATCCTCATGCAATACCTCTCTGGCAAACTAAAATCAAACAAAAAGATAAAAAAATAGATAATGATAATAATAGATAATGATAATGATAATGATAATAAATAACGATAATGATGATAACAACAACAACAATAATAATGTCTTTTCCTTTTTATCTTAAATTATTATTTTTATTATTAATACCATTATTTTTATCTTTAATATCAAAATTATTATTTTTATCCTAAACTTTGATAGTTATAATGAAATCCCTTTAAATTGATATCTTATCAAAATCTGAATAAAATTCCTTTAATTTATTATATATGACTCCCAAATATATTAAAACAAGTTTTAAAATTTTCTAAAAATAGGGAGTCATCACAAGTCTAGACAAATGTCCCATAGCTCATGTCTCAAATTTTTATTCGGGCTCACATAGATGATAGTAAATATCCAGGCGTCCACATGCTTTGATTGGATCTGTAGGTTCATAAATTATGAGTTAGTTTCAAGAACTGTGACATTAATATTTTAAGCATCCTATAGGCCCCAAATTCTGCCACTATATCCTTCAGCATCGACAGTTGCAAAGCTATCAAAACCCATTTTTAAACTCTGCTACTTGTCATCTTCTTATCACACCTAGTTTCAAATAATGCCAAGAAGTCTAGAGAATAATGCTTCTTCAAGTCTCGAACAAGAGCTGGGAAACTTTTAGCTTCTGTGCCCTTTACATTCCATAGAATGTAATTCATGAGGAAACATTATTGGAGCGATATTTGGCTACCCCTGCCTCTTGATCCTGTTCATCTTCGCACATATTATCATCAGTTATATCATGCTAAAACAAAAGTGCCTCATCCACTTCACCTATTATCCGAGGTGCTAGCGTTAGGACTTGAGCTTGAAAAGCACGGTCAGCATCCATTTGGACTTGAGCTTTAATTTTATCTCGTGAAGGGGGCTTGTTCTCCTTACCCTTTGGCTTTGACTTAATATCTCCCTTCGTTTTTGAACCTATCAGAAGGAGGCTCTCTGTTTCGGATCCTTTAGGATACTCAGAATCACATTATCAATTTTCTTTAAGGCCGATCCTTCTGTAACCTATGATTTCTCCATGACAAAATATCCTGATCTGCTGTTCACGTTTCTCCTATTATCCTCCGGATTGTTTACGATAACATCATCAACGTCCTTAGCCTCTGTTATCACTACCCTCCCTTAAAATCTTACCTCAGAATTTGCAACTTCCCATACAAGCCGTTCGCTAGTGACTAATTGCCAGAACCCATGCTCGTCATCATTGGCGTGATTTCCTCGCGGGCCTTTTGCGTCTCTTTTTCGGCTCCCTGAACCTTCGCCTCCTCATGCCGCCGTTCTGTCTGGTGGTTACACTCAGGGCACTCTTCTTTGCGATGCCCATACTTCTCGCATCCAAAACAAACTAAATGTAACCCTTCATAGATAATACGTCTATCCTCACCAAAGGCGTTGAAGGTCGGGAGTAGAGGCTGCTGCAAGTCAATTTCCACACAAAGTCGTGCAAAGCCCCCTTTCGTTAATTATAAAAAAGGACCATATATCCAAGGATGAGAATATTATTTATAAAAAGGATCGGAGGGAATATCATCCAATTTTAAAAATTTGTCTCTCATGTTTGTTAGATCCAAAGAACAATATCATGATAAAGATATTTTTAAGTCAACATTAAAATATGTAGTCCCATTTTTATTCTACTCTGTCAAGAAATAAGATCAAACCTTGCTTAAAATTTCACTAGTAAAAAAAAAAAACAAATTTACACCAATATTGGTCATTGATTTCTTTTGAGTTTTACTTATATAAACCCATTCAATGATCTACCGCCAATTCCTAAGAGAGAGGAACCAACCATTTATTATAGCATACATGCTTATATTATTGGGTGTTTAGTTGTGAGTTTGGCATGTGGAGTGTGGGATAGTGATTTTGCCCCCCAAAACTTGTGTGTTTCCTACAATTTACAACTCTAGGGACTCAACTTTGGGGTAACAAATCTCTATTTTATTATATATTTTCCAACTTTATGAAAAAAATTTTGCCCAATGAGTTTTAAGGACAACAGAGGGGGAGGGGGATGCGAGTTGGTGGGGACGGGGACACTGTCTTTTATTTTTAATATATATAAAATCTACCTAAGCAATTTTTAACATTATTTTAACATTTTTTTTCACATATAATGATTTAAAAACATTAGAGATTGAGTTGCAAGTAAGTCAAAAATGTATCGACTAAATTATAAGTGAGTTAAAACTTTAAGGGGCCAAAAGATTAATTTTCCTCATTATAATAGATGGAAGTTCATTGGATTTAACGGTCTTGCCCTAATTTTAAAAGTTTATGGGTACATTTGCTAAAAAAATAGTTTATGATTGCTATTGCACTTTTGATTAAAGTTAAAATTTATTTTAACACCTTAATCCTTTTTTTTCAATACTCATTAGTCATTATAAAAGGATAAATTTAAAAAATTAATCAATTTAATACATATTAAATTTTTTAACTCTCATTTTTTAGTATGGTAAAATTTGGTCAAACTAGATTTATAATAAAAGCCATGGCAAGCTTCAAATTAATTAAGAATAATATTTTTATGACAAGGAGAAGTCTACGTGTTTTTTTTTTTTTTTTGATAAATATAAAGTCTAATGAGGACAAGTAGACTTCATAAAATACCAATTTTTGAAGTCTTAGCATTAACTCCAAGATTCCCAATTTACAAATATCAATACTCTTCTAGTCCTGTTGGGGAACAAAAAAAAAAAAAAAACTCTTCCAGTCTTATTTATAATTAACTTTTGACATGTTTTACTTAAATAAAAAGTTTTTAAAATCTTATTAACTTTATTTTAAATCAAGAAAATTTTTTTAAAAATATAAATCATATTAACTAACGTAATTAATTTATTTAATATAATTAAATTAAAAAAATAAATATTATATTAAGAACCGGACAAAATAATAACTTTTTAATTTTGTCCATATTTAATAGACATTATATTAATACCTCAATAGTGTAAGTCTACGTGATAAATAAATAATAGAATTCTGTATTCATATAAAAAAAATTAAAAATGTGATTATAAATAGGACAAAAAGGTCTTCTCCCCCTATCCTATAAATAGAATTATAATAACAACTACTTATCTTGCAAAGAAAAATGACCTAATTTTAAATAAATAATAAATTAGTTTTACTTCATGATCTAAACCTAATTTGGTTGTCTATAAATTTTTTCACGGTTAATTCATGTATTTTAAAGTATTCAGGTTTAGATTTAACATAAATGGTTTATATTTTTTATTTTAGAACATAATATTCAATAAATATAGTGTACTTAATAATTTTAAAATTAATCGTAATTAAAAACAGGAAAGCATAAGTAAATTTTTAATTAACTAAATTACTGGTTTTTCTCATATAATCGCTTGATTATTAATTTTCCGGGGCTTTCCCTCATTTTAAAGAAGGAAAATGAAGAGGGAAGGCAAGGAAAGGAGGCAGGCTCAGCGATGAGCGGCGTACGATAGGGCAGTACATCGTGCTTCCTATATATAAAAGCCGAACCCCGAAAACCTACGGCTGCTCTTCACAAATTTGGGAACCCAAGATACTCACGCAGACCCTTCAAGGTTCTCTTCTTGGCTGGCATCATCACTTTATTCGTTTGCTTTCTTTCTCTCTGCTCCTCCTCCATTCCTTTCTGTAAGTTTTCTTTGTAGCTGTTCTTTCCATCGTATCCGATCATGGGTTCGATTTGATTTTCTGTATCATTCATGGCTTCCCTTTATTTTTTCGTGGTTTCTGTGGGGTTTATCTCCCATTCTCCCCTTTTTATGTCTGATTTTATGGTTCACGGACCATGTGTTGCTTTTCTGTTTTACTGTATATTGCGCTTGGAGAACAATATTAGTTCGCGATAGTGGAGTCTAGCTTCCTAGGTTATTGCATGTTGCTTTGGGGTTTTGGCGATGAGCTGCAAGTAACTTAGTTTGAAATTCTTATCTTTTGTTAGATGTTACTTGATTTGATTACATATTAGTACTGAAAAGAAAGTTAGAAATGAGTGCTTGATTAGGTTTGGCCCAGTTGACTTGCGATTATCTGAATGAATCGGTCAATTTATTATCTCTCTTGAGAAGGTTCTGACTCGTTATTCAATATGTGTTCATAACTGGTTCTCATGTCCGAGCAGCTGATCTTTAAAGAATCTAGGTGCTTCATTCCCATAACGTTTCAAGTGTAATGATTTTAGGTGCTAAAACAGATAATTTGTCAACTTATTAGTTTTTTTAGCTTTGGCTCATGTATCTAATTGTTGTTCTACCATCAGCTGTAGCTTTTACTAAGAAATTTGTAAGTACCAGTTTTTGTGTCTGCTGTCAACGCAATGCAAAACCAGGGTTCATTACATTGCGAAATGCACATCTCCATTCATGGATTTTTCGTGTGAATTGACAGCTTCATTTTAACTGCTGTTTGATGAAGTAAATAAATATTTTGTCATTTTGTTTGCATGCGTTTGTGTTTTATATTTTTGCGATGTGTGCATGAACTTTTTCTGGCAAAAGAGATGCAATGGACAAATGTCATCATGCCATGCGTTTTATGTTATATTTTAAAGCAGGGGCTCAGTTTTTTTGCCTAGAAAAGTAGAAAACAAGAGATCATGCACACTACAAAGATTGTGCTAGGATTGCCTGAACCATGTGGAGTTCTAGTGTAATTGGTTTTTGTTCTTGAATGTTGGTAGATTTACTGCTATCAACAGTTCTTTACCCTGTTCAATCCTTTGGAAATTTCATATTTCTAATATCCAGTTGAAATATCCTGCGCTGTTGCTTCAGTTCATGATTGGTAGATCCATTATCTGTTCCTATTATGTGATGATTTTTGTTCACCCGTATGATGTAATAATTTCAGGGTGGTATTATATGTTCTAACTAAAATTTCATATAGTGCAGGTTCCAGTTGTTCGAGTAAATCTTTAAAGAGAGATATTGAATTGAAGGGGACCTGCTTCCTCATACTAAACAATAACCTCGTTCATATTTCCTGGTTTGGGCCATCATTATGGCCGTACATTCAAAGCTCAGGCTTATTTGTTACTCACAAGATATTGTAGATGGGCAGCCGATTTTTGTTTCTTCAAATTGTACTCCTGTCAAGGCTTCGAAATTTGAACCTGCGGGTCACGCCTTCCATTCTGCTGCACTTAAACTACTTGGTGTTGAGGAAGAAAATTCAGACGCTGATGATGAAAAGGTTGTTGATGATAATGAACAGAATTATTTTCCATCTGACTCTTATAGCAGCAAGAGTAAAAAGAAATCTGGTTCTGGAGACAAGCAACAAGATCACTATGCATTGTTGGGTTTGGCCCATCTAAGATACCTTGCTACAGAGGATCAAATACGTAAAAGCTATCGTGAAACTGCTTTGAGGTATCATCCTGACAAACAGGCAGCTCTACTTCTTGCTGAGGAGACTGAAGCTGCAAAGCAGGCAAAGAAGGATGAGATAGAAAGTCATTTTAAGGCAATACAGGAAGCATATGAAGTTTTGATTGATCCTGTGAAGAGAAGAATCTATGATTCCACAGATGAGTTTGATGATGAGATCCCTACTGACTGTGCCCCACAGGACTTCTTCAAAGTGTTCAGTCCTGCATTTATGAGGAATGGGAGGTGGTCAGTTAGCCAACCTGTTCCATCTTTAGGTGACAACAACACTCCATTAAATGAAGTGGATAATTTCTACAATTTCTGGTACACCTTTAAAAGCTGGAGGGAGTTTCCTCATACTGATGAATTTGATCTTGAGCAAGCTGAATCTCGGGACCACAGGAGGTGGATGGAAAGGCAGAATGCAAAATTGTCAGAAAAAGCAAGGAAGGAAGAATCTGCACGAGTACGTGCTCTCGTTGATAATGCTTATAAGAGAGACCCTAGAATACTGAAGAGGAAGGAAGAGGAAAAAGCTGAGAAGCAAAGAAAAAAGGATGCTAAGTTTCTTGCAAAGAGGTTGCAGGAAGAAGAAGCTGCGAGGATTGCAGAAGAGGAGAAGCGGCGAAAGGAGGAGGAAGAGAAACGAGCCACAGAAGCTGCTTTACAACAGAAGAAGTTGAAGGAGAAAGAGAAAAAGCTGTTGCGAAAAGAGCGTGCTCGTCTTCGAACACTTTCAGGACCTATTGTGTCACAAAATTTAATTGGTATATCTGAGGATGATATAGAAAGTCTTTGCATGTCACTTGATACCGAGCAATTGAGGTGTTTGTGTGAGAAAATGGATGGCCTACAGATTTCAGAACAAGCAAAAGTTCTCAGAGATGCACGGGATTGCAAAAATGATGGAGAAAATAAGAAAGAAGAAACAGCTAATCAACAGAATGGTTCAGTTAAGGCTAACGGCAGTGCCTCTGTGTCACAAGGAAACTTGGAGAAGAAGGAAAAACCTTGGAGTAAAGAAGAGATTGATCTATTAAGAAAGGGAATGGTAAAATATCCCAAAGGAACTTTACGAAGGTGGGAGGTTATTTCAGAGTACCTTGGTACCGGACGGTCGGTGGAAGAAATTATGAAGGCAACTAAAACTGTACTCCTCCAGAAGCCTGATTCTTCCAAATCCTTTGACGCATTTCTCGAGAAAAGGAAACCTGCACAATCAATTGCATCTCCACTGACAACTAGAGCAGAATTAGAAGGGGAATCAACTCCGGCGATCTCCCAAAGTAATACTCCCTCGACAACAAATAACAACTCCGAAGACTCTAGCAGCAAAGTCGCTGACAATCAAGTCTCTCCTGGTTCTTCTGTTACTGCAAATGGAGTACCCTCTAGTTCAGATCAAGATGCCTGGTCAGCTGTACAAGAGAGAGCATTGGTTCAGGCTTTGAAAGCCTTCCCAAAGGAAACTCCCCAGAGATGGGAAAGGGTTGCAGCAGCTGTCCCTGGAAAGACTATGAACCAGTGCAAGAAAAAATTTGCAATGATGAAGGAGAGCTTCAGAAGCAAGAAAAATGCAGTTTGACAGGACAAAAAGATGGTAAACTGATTCGATGTTCCTTCGGATTTGGAGTTATTTTTTGGCTCTCATTTGTGGGATTTTGTCGTGCTGAAGTTTTAGATCCCAAAGCTAATATTTTGAAGAGAAAGAGAGCCCCCCTGAATGTAGGTTAGTTTCAAATTCATACTTTATATCCTTAGTGATACTTCAATTTGATGGGTAGGCAATTTTCTACGTTCTTCTTGGATACTGTCTTCTATACCATGGATGGATTACATGTTGTATTTGATTATTAAGGTAGTGAACATCGTATTATAGATCAAACAGCATATGCAAATCAGCCATATCTTTTGTAGACGCAGTTGACAAATGTTTTATAGCTCGATTTTGCTAGAGAAGTTTTCGTGTCTTTTGTACTGTCTATGCAATTAATATCAGACACTATATTCCTTTTTTTCTTGGTTTGAAAGCGATCCAAGCTAAAGACTTGCTGATTCTTCATCTCTTTCACCAGTGAAACTGAAGTTGAATCTATGCATCTGTATATATGAAATCTATAGGAAGCCTTGATATTAACAATTCCTATGATAGTTGATCAAAAAACAATTCCTATGATAGGGCTGAGCAAGTCGCCCACAGTCTAGTGAGCTTGCCTAGGCCCAATGGAAAATTGGCTGTTCTGACTTGCTTAAGAAAAGTCCATAAATGGTGGGCTAGTGTGCTAAATGGGGTAGCCTACAGCTGCCCATACCTACCCATATATGCGTGTGTATATTATAATATTATTTATATATATATATATATATATATGAAAGTATACATTTAGGCAAAGGAGCCTATATTAATTTCATTACATCTCACGTATGTGTGACAAAATATATATTTAAATATAAATATATTATATTATATATAAAGTGAAGTCAAACTTGCTTTAGAAGCAATCCTTCTTGAAGTGATACAGTGTGAAGTCAAGTTAAAATAGATTAAGGATATCTTGCATCACTTATATCATAGTAATAAAGCATCTAGATCTTAATCTAAGTCAGCATTAGAGCAAGTGGATGGTAGTGCTTATATTAGAAATGTTTTAGTTCCAGAGGTTGAAACTGAAATGTCCTTGTCTATCATTGATCACATATTTAAGAAGTTTTTAATCAGTGCAAAGACTCTGGCTAAGAAGACTAAGCATCTTTTAGAGGTGGATGAATATGTTCAAGCCAATTTAATTGAATATCGTGAATCAAAATTTTACCTTTAGGCATGGTGGAAAGTGCATGCTTCTAAGTCTAAAATTCTAAATTTAATTGCACGTGATATGTTGGCTGAAGTGTTCTTCAGGATCCACTTTTAGTATTGAGGGTCGAGCATTAAATACTTTTAGAATGGCTGAAGCACTTATATGTACTCAAAATTGGCCATCCACAAGTCCTCCCAAATTGGAGGTGATGTTGATAAATTTATGCATGGATTTTCATGTGTGATTTCAATGAGGAATGATGAGGATTATGATGTTTTATTAGTAGTGTTTTTTGTAATTTATATTAAGAAATTAGTGGCAATAATATAATAGAAATGTAGTAACATATTGAGTTTTTTAAAAAAACAATGCACTATCGGGTTGTCCACTCTTATTTAAACCCACACGTGTTCAACCAGCCCATTCGACATGGGTTTTGACGGGCATTTGAAGGGCATGGGCTAAAAAATAAATGGATAGGTTGCAGGTTGACCATTGGGCAATCCATTTAGCCCATTGCACAGCCCTAATATGAATAAGGTGATTTATGTTAGATTTTGTGTAAATAGACGAGAGAGCTTGTGTCTACATGAGTTTTCAGTAGTTTTGTGACTCATTATGTAAGTTTGGATCAGCGATTGGTAATTGGGTTTGTTTCAATTGAACTTTTGGTAATATTACTTTTAGTAAAAGTTAAATTGTGTATTGTGATTTATGTCAGGTTATCTAACCCGGACCGGCCGAACTGGACCGGAAACTGGCGACCCGGCCACAAAACTGGTCCGGTCTGGTGATCCGGTCCGGGTCAAGTTTTTTTATATTTTATTTTTTAAATCTTTTATTTAAAAAATTTTTCCTTTAGAATTTTATACTATAAGCTTAGAAAATTTCATTTCTCACCGGTTTAGTCTCGGTTTAACTCCGGTTTGACCCACTGACCCTTGACCCAGTACCCTAACCGGTTCACTGACTAGTTTGGGTTTAATTACCTTGGATTTATGTTTGGATTGGCGGTTGTATACATGACTTTTGTAAAAATGAAACTTGTTTGAATTAACTTAAACATAAGTGACTTTTGTGATAATAGTAAGAGAGAGTGGGTGGAAAAATATTTAAAAAATCAAGTAAATATTTAAAAATTACTTTAAATTATTAGGTGCTATTGGAAAAATATGTTAGAGTGGGTGGAAATCAATAAATTAGTATTCTATGCTTTTGGGTGCTCTTTACTACTAAAAAAAACATTAAAGGTAAAATTGTAGTCAGTCTCCTAAGACTTGGTACAACTGAAAAATTATTTTAAAGAGTTAAAAGCACCAAAAAAATATTTTAAAATGATTTTTGAAGCTGAAAAAGTACATTAAAGGTAAAATTGCAATCAGTTTGATAACACACTGGATACAGTTGAAAAAATATTTTAAAGGGTTAAAAACACCAAAGAAATATTTTAAAGGGTTAAAAACACTCAAAAAATATTTTTTGAGTGGGTACAACTAGAAAGTGGGTAAAATTGCAATCAGTTTAATAACACTCAAAAAATATTTTTTGATACTACATACTATTTAAAAAACATTTTATAGGAAAAACCAATATCATATAACTAATTTTCAGACAATCCAAACTAGCATAAAATGCCATTAGCTTTTAACAAAAGCTTCATTTTCTAGCTTTTCTTAATTGAGCTTTAACCAATTGAGCTTTGACAAAAACTCAATTGCCAATTGGCCTCTTTAAACACTTAAAAAAAAAAAAAAGCTTGTTACCAATTAGGCTTTTACCCCCTCAATTGTGCTTAAGGGCCTCCCCAAACACACACTATTACTGTCAACTTGTCGAGAGGATGAAGTTGCTACTTCCGAATCAATTTCCAGCTGCTCATCCAGGTTCTGGGAGAAGTTGATGATGAGGGTAAGAAATTAAAAGAGTCATGTACATTTGTGGATAAAATGAATTGTTTATATTAATAGGAATATATCCAGACCTTATTTTAAGAACTTGTTATGTTTGAGGTATTAATTTTTTCCACACAGTATTTTGAAGTTTTTTTTTTTTTTTTTTTTTTTTGCCAACGCGGTAGATCTAAGTAATTAGCTTAATTTGTCTGACTAATAATTTTTATTGAAGGTAATTTTAAGATTTTATAACAAGTAATTACTTTTAATTCATTTTTGTTTAATTTTGTAAGTGGTTAATTTTTTTTTAGCCAACACTGTAAGTAGTTAATTAGAGCTTATAAATTTTTCAAAATATTAGAACTTATAAAAAGGATAAGGATGAGTAGTAAATTATATAGGGAGAATTACATTCAGGTCCTAAGGAAGAGGAGAAATGAAGAAATGGTCCCTATAGATTATAAAATGAAAAAATGGTCCCATGGAGTTGTCAATACAGGCTCCTGGAGTTGTTAATGAGTTGTCAATACAGGCTCATGGAGTTGTTAATGAGACCGTTTTTTCATTTTGCAATCTACAGGGACTATTTCTTCATTTTTTTCTTTCATGAGACCTAAGTGTAATTCTGCCAATTATATATGATACAATAATGGACAGTTGAACGTGAGCTTGCCATGTGAGTTGACATTAGAAGTTAAATTTTTTGTCTTGAACTGTTTTAATTGGGAAGATACTTCTCATTTTATATGCAAGCCATGTAGGACCTAGCGTTAGGGTTAATTTTGGTCCTAAATGTCAGATATTTTTCTATTTTATTTTTTATATTTCTCATTTTTCTTTAAATTAATTAGTCTGACTTATAAATTGATATAATCTAATGTTATACATGAATATTTTAGAGAGATCATGTCATATTAATTAAGTAATTTATTTTATTTTTTTAATCTCCCCAAATTAGATAAATATATTTTATATTAGGGACCATAAGAATATAATTTAATAAAGTAATTGTGTACCATGAATTGTGTGTGTGTGCACGTGCGCCCGTGCGCGTATGAAGGTTTAAATCCTAAACTATATTATGTAATATAATTTTAATGATATTACATTCACCTTTATCAGTTCAATTAACTTTGGGTCTGTTTGATTCGATCACATTGCACCATGTGCAACGCAATACGATGCAATGCAATATTAATAACTAGGCTAGTGTTAGTTTGATTTTTAAATAAGATGTAATGAATCATTTTTTAATAAATATTTAAAATTAATATATCACACAAAGTCTATTTTTACCTTGTTATAATATTTGTAGAAAAAATTGCTAAAAATCACTGCTCCACCTCATCATAACCATCACACTACCTCGCTAAGGATCATTTGATGGCGGTAATTGTTGTGGTGGAGGCCGGGATAATGATGGTGTGTGGCAACGGCGCAATGATGGCAATTATCATGGTAGAAGGGGCAGCAAAGGTGGAGGAGGAGGTGGTGGCGTCGGCAGTCGTGGCAGTTACAAGGGGTGGCGGTGGAAGAGGAGGTGGCGGCGTGGCATGGTGGGTGGAATAAGAGAAGTGAAATAATGAAAAATGAGACTAAAGGGAAAAACTGGACTTTTTCAATTATGTAATGAAATGGTAATGAGTATTCATAGGGGGAGGTATGAATGATGATTACTAATTTGTTGATAATCATTTTTACCATGATAAACTCTATTATTATGCTAAAGAGCAATCAAACATTCTTATCTTGGTAATTTAATCATGATTACTATTATAGACATACAATGCGGTTGAATCAAATGCGCTCTTTGTATGACCGGTATGTAATGTTACCTCCAGTCTTTAATATAAAATATCGTTCGTAGTGCAAATTGTATAATAAATGAGATCTTATAAAATAATAACAAAATGGGAAAATTGGAGAAAAGTTCTCAGTTTAACCTTTTAATGGTAATAAAGACTTCATAAATTTTTATACACAAACAAATATTGCAGCTGCTATCACTCTAATTTAGGTCCATCACCAATAAAATTTCTAATTAGGGACTTTTCCCAATTTTTTCCCAGAACATTTCTATATGTCCCAGCTAGTAAAGGGAGAAGTCGAGATGACAAGAAACATAAACGAGACTACTTTTTTTTTTTCGGGCCTAAACGTTTCAACCGGTAATTAGATTTTGGATTCTTTTCATCACATTTCTTCTTAAGTTTTGTCATCTTAATTTTTGTCAAGAAATTAAAATAGAGAAGCACAAGATTAGAGAGCTAACTGATGTCATTTGAATCGAAGGAACCCATTTGAGTGATGAACCTCGCATTGTATCTATACCTCTAAAATTGACATAAAATGAAAAGTAAAAAAATATAAAAGGATCAAAATCTGCTTTAACATCACATTTATAAGTGTTGGCATTAAACATCTGCAAGAAAGCAAAGGAAAACAGGAGACAAAAATCTATGGTACAGAAAGAGGAATTGGCTTCACAGAACTTTTTATCCGCTCGAATGCTGTTCTTACTCTTTCCTTGAGGCCTTCATTTTCACTTTCAATGTCCCCGCTCAATTTATCAAGCTTCGCAACATTCCCATCAACGTTAATTATCAGCTTCCCATCCTCTCCAACCTTAACATCTCCGAAGAGTGAAACGAGGATTGCATGCATGACCTTCTCTGCCTTCTTCTCATTCTTTTCCTCAATCTGAGAAGCCTCTGATTCGTCCATGATTTTTGGGACCTCACGGTTGATGTTCAAAACCAGAGCCACAATTGAGTCTGATACCATGTCACTGATAGGATCTGATGTCCAGTGCAAGGAGATGTGCTTCTCAGACTCATGCTTCACTGTGACTCGCCCATGGACTTGCAACGTCGGTACTCCTGATTCTTCATCTACTGAAGACTCTATGCTCTCGTAGATCTGTTTGAGCCGATGCCTTATGATGCCGAAGAAACCAGAATAGGGGATGGTTATTCTCTGTATGACGTTTGCTGTCGATAGCTGTGAGAAGACATGGAGATCATCAGGTGCCATTATCTGATATGTGAAACCTTTCTTCACAAGCAAACCACTGACAATTTCACCAGATTCTGGGAGTTTTCCAGCCAGTTTCCCAATGACTTTTGCCATTTTCTGTGAATTGAAATACATTTCAACGGATTGGCAATTCTTTGGAGTAAGGACTTTGGTGTTTCGATCAGCAAATTGACTGATGAGCTTCTGTTTGAGCCTCCCCATCTCATTAGCCTCTCCATGAACAAGAATTATGTTGGGAGGGTTGAGCTCTTCTAAGAATGCGCTCGTTTGAGCAGAGTCAGCATGAGCAGAAAAGGATATGTAGTGAACCTGCATGTTGAGCGGTGCGGTAAGCCCATTCATGAGAGTAACCTCTTTTGGTTCACTAAGGATGGTTTTTGCAAGAGTACCTTCAACCACATAACCAGGTAAAATACATGAATTCTTCTTATCAGAGCACCACTTATCAAATAATTGTCGTGATAACCCACTTTGAAGCACACCGGGACTTGCCATCACTACTGACGGTCCCACATCTTTGAAAGCATCTATGCTACTTAATGCTGATATGTGCTCAAAACGGAAGGGGTTTGACTTTGCATTCTTGATCCTGTCATTCATGGAAAGGGTGTATGTCTCATAAACAGTCAAACACTTCTTCGCAAGGGGAGAAGCATAATAGATGGGTATATTATGGAGTTCAGGATGGTTGGCCCAATACTCATCAATAATCAGGAGGAGCTCCTGAGCACGGCCAAGGGCAAATACGGGAATCAGGACACGACCCCCTTGAGAAACTGTTGAGTGGATAATATCAGTAAAGCGTTTTTCTCTTGTGTGTCGAGGTTGATGGTGCTGGACACCATAGGTGGATTCAATAATGCATACATCAGGTGAAAACTGGGGGATCTCAGCAGCACGAAGATGCCGGTCTTCCTCACGGGAATAATCCCCAGTGTAGAGTACTCGAACACCAGCAATGTCAACCATAAACATAGCAGCACCAAGGACATGGCCTGCAGTGTAACACCAGAACCGAATGCCATTCACTTCTACCGTTTGATGGAAATCAATAACCTGAGGTTAGTAAATGCTGTTAGTAGATATAGAGATTTAGAAGGACCATCCATTCATGCAGTTGATCAGTACTTCTATAGATGTATTTCTGTGTGATTTGCGTAATTGATTTGACAAATTGACTTTCAAGTTGAGGATATCAAACACACAAAATTACCAATGACCAAGATTTACACAATAAATAAGTGTTTATTTATATAAATTGCCAGGGGAACACTTTGGTTTTTAGGAAAACACATTTTATAGAGAACACTTTGGCAATCAAGAAGTTGTGCACATAATATAACTTTGTAAAAATAATCAATGCACGCTTCAGATTTTACAAGCCTGGGGTATAATGAAACTAAAGAGCCCAGAAACAAACAAACAAACCTCAATTTTATCCATGGATCGGTTGATGTCCTGTTCATCAAACAACATATCTTCAACAGAAACTTTGCTCACTTTTACATAATCTGACAGCAACAGCTTGTAGATAGCCTTTGTTGCGTAGGTCATAAACACTCGGCCTCTGAATGTAGTCTGGGATATTCTCTTTTAGATATACTTTCACCACTAAGTTGTAAATAATAACTCATTAAAGTTGATTGAAAAGGGCTTCATACCTTTTGTAAGAAGTAAGGGAGTGATGCAGCATGGTCCAAGTGAAAGCTGCAGAAAAAAGCATCAAAAGATAATAAAATTGGTTAATACCAAACACTAAATCACACAAGGGGAATCTGCCACTTCCAAAGAATTCATAAAATATATCTCTTTCCCTTTCTTCACTCCCAAGGAGATTAAAAAAATTGCCAAAAAAAAAGTGTTGTTGTAATCTCGTTAGCCTGCTAAAGTAGAATGTGATATCATGAATGAGAAAAATGCAAAAAACAGAGGCCAATTCTTTCAATGAAAACTGATGATAAAGAAATGAGAAGCACTTGTAAAAGGAAGATCAAAAAGCAGCACACAGATCATAGATATTTTGCAGTGATCAAAAGAAATACCAGGACGATGCACATTGAGGCATGTTAAGGTCTTAAGGATTAAAACATAATAGAATGAGTTTATAAAGTCCATTAAAGTGAAAAATTCATGCTTTTGCGAAATATCTTCAGCTCCCCACCTAAAAATCAATACACAAATGCAAAGAAACTTGAACTTAGAAGAAAAATGGAAAAGTATTGTCCCAGAATGTTATCACCAAATTAAAATTAAAAAAAAAAAAATTGTATCTTGAAGTAGTAGAACATCAAGAAAGAGATAACCAAGTGCTCAAGCAGCAGGACTCCACATTAAAAAAATATGTGACTTGAATTCTGCGCAGTGAATTTGTATTACGATAAATTAACTACTTAAGATCTACAAGAATTGAGGATTGAGGATGAATCACTTATTTCTTGAGCTATAATATCTCGCATTATGATCACTTCTAGAACCTTCACAGTTTGCACAAAATATCCATTGGCATTCTACAAGCATGTGCTAATTTCAACATCTTAGATAAATTACCATCAGGACAACTTTCAGATTGCAGAAAACCTAACTCAAATTCACAAATATTTGATAACTATTGAAGTACTGACCATAACCTATAGATCTGCTTCGTAGAAGTCTCTTTGAAGATTTATTCATTCTCCTCTTTCAAAATAAAAGGAATACAGATTCAGCAAAATCTGTGTGCAAATGTCCAATTTTCCAAATCAATTGTGACAACCAATCATTTTATCCATATAAATGGTGTCGTAATAATCCTAAATGAATCCAGCCAAAAACAACTCCTTTTCCTCAACTACCAACCATGGTTGGCAAAAGAAGGAAAAAAAAATTGCACTTGCCCATGCAACCATTAAATTGAATTGCCAATAACCAACACCCAACATTCTGTATAAGCTACTGTGATGAACTGAACATTAAATTTACAATTTGAAACTGAAACAAGGTAACGAATCAGACTTTCACAAGAAAATAGAAGAAGAAACTTACTGAGTAATGAGAAGCACATCCACTGTGGAAGGGTCAATCTCGTCGAAGTATGGCAAAGCAGCCATACCTGAATAACCAGGGTGTATTCCACAATCAAACTGAAATGCGCAAACCAAAAAAAGTGAACATGTATGAACTCGGAAAAGAAAAAGAACAACGACTATGTAGCAAATAAAGTTAATACCAGTATATTTTTCCCTTTATAAGACATGAAGACACAAGAACGACCCACTTCATTCCCAGCTCCAAGTGGGGTCACAATTAGACGATCCTCCTCTCTATTGTTCACAGTTGAGTCAGATCTCTTGAGGGAGGGTGGTTGGCCTGTTGAACCCATTCCCACACTGAAACGAAAGTGAAAAGAAGAAAATTGGAGAAGATGAGCGAAGAATTTATTGCTTTATTGATCTGAATAATGTAACCATTCCCAGCTAACCCTAGGACAGATACAAACTAAGTCGGGCATCCCCTAATTAACCAACTAACAGTTAAATAAAACAATGTGTTTTCCAGTTGAACTTTGAGAGGTATCCGCACTTTCCGGAGAGCGAAGAGGACGAAATGGAGCTTAAACCCTAGTTTGAAAAAACCAAGTGGAGCGAAGGGAAAACAGATACTTAATCTATGGAATAACTAATTCAAGTCCAGTGAATCCATGAAACAAAACGAAGGCAAACATAAATGATTTTGACACAAGCAATGATAAAAAAATATGAAAGAAAAGAAAACATGATTAACAGAGATGACAGACAGCATAGAAGTATATAACAGTTCACATCTTAAATCAGGAAAAAATAAATAAAAAGATGAGTTGGGTTTTTCAGAATCAAGCTTCCATCTCAGTTCAGAAAGTGAATGCGGGAAACATAACTACTGGTGCTTGAGGGAGAAAGGATATGGCTCACAGCAAGCGGAAAAGAAATAAAGTTTCGTTTGAAATAAAGGGAGAAAGGAGAACTAAAACAGAACAATAGGATGGAGGCGATGAAGAAACCTGAAGAAAACGCGACCACTGGACGAACGGCGACCACGGACGATGATGGCTGGACGGCCGATGGCGGTGAGAGAGCTTAGGAGCAAAAATGACTGTGGCCTGATGCGAGAAAGTGGTAAAAAATAAGAAAAATGGGAAGGGATGGAAAACTAGGAATAAATTAGAAAAAAGATGAAAAGAAAACAAATCGACCACAGTGGGAGTCGAACCCACGACCTTCTGATCCGAAGTCAGACGCGCTAATCCACTGCGCTATGCGGTCCTACATGTTGATGAGGGGTAATTTTATTCTATTTTAAGTAGTTATTTTAAGACCTCTTTTTTATATAAAAAGGTAAAAGGGCTGTTGGTTTTTTTGTTTCAAAATAGTTTAATAAAAATTTTTTAAAAACCAAAAAATAAAAAAAATATGTTTGGAACTTTGGATAGCTGTTTAAAAGAATATGTCTTTAAATGATGTGGCGATGGCTGCCACTTACAATAACGTAGAGGTGGTTGATGTTGATAGTGTAGTATCAATAGTAAATGGGTGGTGGTCTCAAAAAGTAAAAAATAAAAAAAAAACAAAAAATTGTTTTTGTTTTTTAATTTTTAACAAAGGTCATACTTACATCAAATTCCTTATATCCATTACATCATGTTTTTCAATTACATATGATCATTTGTCTCATTTTTTTTGTATGGGTCTATAATTAAATGATAATAATTAAAAAAAATAAAACATATAGTTACATGTGATTGGAGAACTTGATGAAATGAATGTAAGGAACTTAACCTAAGTATTTTTCTTTTAAAAATAATTTTTTTTAAAACAATTTATTGAAACCAATTTTAAAACAAATTTTTTTTAGTTTTTAAAAATAAAATCAAACAAACCCTAAATCGCACACCGCCTCCTCTTCCTCACACTTTTTTTTTTTCCAAAAAAAGAATACCAGCATCTTCTTTATTAGATATTTTGGCAATAAAATTATCTTATTACATTATAAACATTTGTTGAAAAATTACTTAACTTTCTTGATTAGCAGTCAAGCATACTATTATATAATAAAATTATATCTTCGTGTTGCATAAAAGGTTAACTTTTTGATAAGATTTCATTCAGATGAGTCTTACTCAATTCAGCCAATCTTAGAAGAATTTGAAACGTCAATGCACTTTTTTTTTTTGTTAAAATGAAATTAAATTTCGTAGGTGAAAAGACAATAATACCCTTGTTTTATTTTTGAATACCCTCATTTGTCTTGTAAATACCCTCATTTATCTAATGGATTATCTTATTTGTCTCATGAATGGCTAAAATATTTTTAATTCTCTAGGTTCTTTTGAATTTCTTTATTTATCTTATAAATTCCATTATTTGTCCTGCAAATGCCTTTATTTATCTTATAAATTCCTTTATTTGTTTTGTGAATGGCCAAAATGTTCTTATTAACTCTTTAGTTTCTTTTGAATTCATTTATTTGTCATGTAAATCTCTTTATTTACTTTGTAAATAACCTTATTTGTCTTATAAGTGCTCTAATGAAAACGGTTAAGCAAGAGCATAATTGTCTTTTCACCCACAAAACTTAATTTCATTTTAACCTAAGGGTGCAGTGAAGTTTTAAAATATTTTGGGAGTTGACTGAAATTAAATCTTTTCTATGGGAACTTAAAGAAATTTTCCCTAAATTTTTTGACAAAAAATGAACTGTATGGGAAGTTGTTGCAATTTAGATTAAAAGGTTAAAGTGTAAATTTACATATGAACTATTCCGTCATGGACACTAGACATCATGAACTTTCTTTGGGTGTAAAAACATATAAAATTTTTAAAATAGTGAAAAAATACAATGATCATTAAGTCAACTAACATTTACTATTTAATAAACATGTCAACCAATGAAATTGTGCAAAAATATTTCCAATAGCCGTTGCATTTTTGTACCATATTTCTTGATATACATGTTTGCTAAAAAGTTAATGTTAGTTGACTTGGTAGTCGTAATATTTTTGTATCATTTTCAAAATTGCATGTGTACTTTTGTATCAAAAAAAAAAATTTTATGGTATTGGGTTTTAGATTCCCTTCCTATATGGAGAAAGAGCCAAATTTAAATTATTTAATTTTATGTATTTCCTACTTAATGATGAGGAAAAAATGAAAGAAGAAAAAAGGTGACAAAATGGGAAAAAAAGTTTCTTAATTATTCTTGTGAGAAAGAATATTTTCTCAGAATTTCCTGATTTGAGCCTTATTGTGTCTCACTTATTTAAGTTGAGAAGGTAGATTGGGTTTGGTTGGACTTTGGAGAGGTCTAATTGTGTGGCTATGTGAAAGAGAAGAAGAGAGAAAGCGAAAAATGCAGCTTCACATAGTTATCTTGGTAACTTGGCATTAGTGCATTCATTAATAGTTGAATCATCGTTTCAAGGCTTGATGTGAAAGAAATTATGTTCGTAGTGAACTTTGTTTTTCTGGATATTTCCAACTTCTTCATTTTCTATTGTAAGCTTGTAACTTTTATTATTTGGCTAGGTGATTGCATGTTCTTTGTACATCTAATTAAGACTCTCTTGTACGCTATTTTTGTTAGATACATAAACTGGCCAAGTTAGCTTGGATAGTAAATACAGCAAAACATATTAAACATCAAAAGATTGTAGAATGTCTTCCTGCATGAGGGGAATACACCCCGAATGGGGGACTGGTAAGACAACCAGACATTGAACTAAGTTCCAAGCATCATTGGCTAGTTAATCAGTACACCTGATTGTATATCGCGGTGTATAGCGAAGTTCAATGTCCTATTCAGAGTAAAGCAAATCTCTAATTGCATTAATCTCAAGTCTCAGTGGATGATGAAGACCACTATCCTGCATAACCAGATGATACGCCTCACAATAATCTGTGTAAGCAACAACTTTCAGAAATTTATATTGTCTATACAGTTGGAGACCTTGGAATAAGGCCATAAGCTCAACAATAGTAGGTGGAATAAATCCTAGTTTTTGCTGAAAACCGAGGACCCAATTGCCTCTATGATCCCAAACAAGTCCTCCACATGCTGCATTACGGTGAGCATCAACTGAACTATCTGTATCTAGGCGAACATATCCTTCCTGTGGTAATTTTTAGGAATGGTCGTCTCCAATATTATAGCAAAAGAGTTTATGCTTCAAGGTATCCAAAATGCTAGATTCCATGATCTGATATAGGCCACCATGAATAAGTTCATTAGGTTGAGCTCGAACACCTTCCATGACACCCTTACATATGTTTTTCCATAAAAGCCAACAAATGATGCTGAATATCCGGATCCATGGCCAACGATGAAAATAATGTTTTTCCAAAGAAAGTGACAAATTATCCTCGAGTCATACCTGCAAATCATAACGAAACAAACTAAAATGATAGTTAGGAGCAATAAAATGTAACCACACTGTAATACCCCAAATTTTGAGATTTGATGCTAGAGAATAAGCCTGAAATAAGTGGACTGCTAAGCCCCGGTTTAGCCAGATTCCAAATTTTGGTTAAGAGTAAATGACTCCAAAAGTGGATGTGATTAGTGATAAATGAACACTTCTGGAGAAGATGATGAGAATTGTGAATTTTGCCATGATTTTGTATAATTTCAAAATGGTGGAATTGGATGGTGTAATGTGGTGCAATTGATGTTATGTTGTGTTATTTGGTCATTGGAATTGGTTTGAAACATTAAATAGAAAGTTGGAAAATGTTGTCCATTGAAACTTCTTGCTAGGCAGTATGCTTTTGTTGACGTTTTCAATAGGCAAACGAGTTTAAAAATTTTGAAACTTTCCAGTCTTAAAGTTCACATTCCAACCTTCAAAATGGACAAATAAATTGTGTCATTTTGTTTTGTGAGCTGGGAGTTCTGGTTGTCTAAAGTTTGATGTCGAAACTGGACTCTGTTTTGGGGCAGTACTGAATTTTGTGTAATTCTGAAATTGTGTAGTGATTTCTGGTAATGGTCCATATTTTTCAAGTGAAGAGGACTTAAATAGATTTCATTTGGATTTAGAATCACCTCATTTTGATTTTTCTAGAATTAGTTATGATTTTTCAAAGTTTGGGCAGAAATCTGCTAGAATTATGTAAAAATCTGAAATTGTTGGAAATTTAGTAAATAATTAGAAAATAATATTATATTAAATATGTTAGATCCCATGTTTTGATGATAACAAAAGAATGGTTTGAAAAGGAAATGATTAATAAACAAGTTTGAACAAATGAATAACAAGGATAAGCATTACTTGAGGTAAGCATTGGAGTAATGAAGAAAGGTCAAGAGAAAAAGCTGAGAAACTTGATGAGAAGCAAGTTTTCTAAGGTATTACTCGAGGCGCTACTCGAGTAATGAGACAAAACTTGAAGTAACCAGAGACAACTTCCAGTAACCTGCCAACGTTACTCGAGTAAGTACTCGAGTAATAGTGTAAGTATTTTCAAGGTGCTCTCGGCCTACCAATGTTACTCGAGGAGCTACTCGAGTAACCAAGTAAAAACTTGGAGTTGCTCTCGGCCTGCCAATGTTACTCGAGGCGCTACTCGAGTAACCATGTGAAAAACTTCCAGTTGCCTTCAAGTTTCCAATGATACTCGAGTAACTCTGTTTCTGAAAATGTGGAGCTCTCGGCACTTAGTACTACTGCTAATGTTACTCGAGGAGCTACTCGAGTAACGCACTAAGGTAAGTTAAAACTTGAAGGTGGTACCCGATTAACTTGATTTCTTTTTATCTCATTTACCTCGAGTCCTTACTCTAGTATGCAAGTATCTAATGTTGTATTTTAAGTGGATTCCTCGAGTAAGTACCCGAGTATGCAGAAATATTTTCAAGGTAAACTTCCAGTCATTACCAGGGTAAGTGATGCACAAAAAGTACAGTTACTCGAGGTGGTACCTGAGTAACCGTTGCATAAATGTGTAAATTACTCGAGTCCATACCCGAGTAACAAGGTAAGTGCTCTCGGCCTTGAAATCCTGCCAACATTACTGGAGTAGAGCATCGAGTAACCACAAGTTTATTTGAAGGTTTACTGCAGTTGGTACCCGAGTAACTCATAAAGTTATGAGTGCATTACTCGAGTAGGTACCCGAGTAAACAGACATTTCCAAAGGTTTGAAAATTGGTTATTCCATGCACTACCCGAGTATTCTTGTATTTGCTCATTGACTTGAAGTTAATTTAAGATTTCCTGATGATACTCGAGTAACCTTCATGTGATACTCGAGTAGCTACTCGAGTAAGCAGACCCAGAAAGTTTGAAATCATTTCAACGGTCATTGTTCTGTTTCCTATTTGATTTACTTTTCATTATATTAGTGTACTTAGCATTTCAACAGGTAAACAATGAAGAGATCCTACCAAATAAGGAAAGTCAAAAGCAATGCTCAAATGTCACCGACCGTCACCTACCATAACGTATGTTTTTCAAAAACTGGAAAAGTCAATAATGGCTGCGCACGCTCCAACGGACATGAAGAAATATGTTCCATCAATCATTACCAACGTATCTATATATATGTGAACATCTGAACAGAGAGGAACACAAGAACACACTTACGAACGTATCATCAAGTTCATTACTCTGTTTTCCATTGTACTTGTGATTCTATGCTTCAGTGATTCTTATTTACTCTGTAAGAGAGATATTTCATTCAAACTCAATATTTGTTATTGAGGTAACTTAAGGTTGTGGAACCTTGAGTTGGGATTGAATTACAACTTGTAAGGGGGAGTGAGTGTCCAGGTGTAGGAACTTGCTTGTACTGAGGTGCCAAGAACCCACTGAATCTTGGAAGTTATAGTGAAACTCTCGGAGAAGCTCTGAGGACTGGACGTAGGTCAAAGTGGTTGTGGCCAAACCAGTATAAATCCTGGTGTACACTTCGGTGATATTTCTCCTTACTCTTTCCTGTTTTAATTCCACTGTTAAAGTTTTATATTTCCGACGAAATTTTAAGGTCACCCAATTCACCCCCCTTTTGGGTGAAACGCTTGCTCTAACAAAATCATCATCCACCTCCTCCATCAGCCCAAAACCATGCCATTCAGCTGCAACAAGAGAGAAAAGGTGTGAGAAATTCTAGAGAGAGAAGGAGAAGAGAACTTGTACGGTAAGTCGATTTCTTCGGTAAATCCTTACCTAACGCGTATAACTCCGCTCCTAAGCTATTCTTCTATGTTCTTCAAGGTTTGTGAAGCAAAAATTTGGGTCTTCTAAGGCTAGGGTTTTCATCCACCTTGAGAAAAAGCTAGTGGGAGCTTGAGGTAACTTCCAAACTTTCGTATATTGCTTATTCTGGCTGCTGTGGGCAATTTAATCGGTGAAATTTCGTCGGATTGCCATTGGTTTTAAAGTTTGGAAATGATATGGCCTAGGAGTTATGCTGCCCAAATTGGGTCTTAATGTTAGTTGTAACCTAATGTAATGGTTAATAAAGTGGTTAGGAGTATAAAGAAATACGTCTGCGGAGCCGAAACCGAAAAACCCCAATTTTTCCTAGGGAATTGAGAATTTTGGCCAAGGCTAGTTTGGAGGGGTTAGAGATGGATTTTCAATGATTTGATGGTTCCATTGAGTTCATGAGTAAAAATTAGGTTGGGTCACAGTTGATCACTTTTTCGGAAAAGGCCGAAAAAGCATAATTACAAAAATGCCCCTAAAACCTTTAAAGTGGGGCTGTCAAGGGTAAATTTGTAATCTGACATTGAATTTGATAATTCTGAGTCCGGAAATGGATTCTTTGGGCAAAAATATGTCAAAATAGCCCATGTCAAAATTTCAGAAAAAGTACAGTCGGACCGGGTACAGTAGGGTCGGGTCGGGTCCCCGCTGGCATTTTAGTAAATTTTTATAATAGGCCTATATAGCCCCCAGAAACACTATGGTAGTGTTTGAACAGTACCTTTGGCATTGTATGATCGAATATGGAGCCCAAGCTGTTGGAATGCTTTACGAGGCATACGTCTCGAGGCAAAAAAGGGTTAAGGTAGGGAACTTACCTCTCCTGCATATATATGATATTTGTGTTAGTGTGTTGATGCATGTTATTGCTTTGCTTGATTATGTGAAACATATATGAATGATTTGAAGCTATGTTTCAATTTATACTATGGCCATAAATATATTGTTCGAAGTATTGAGTTTACAGATTTGTCATTGTGTGAGCATGAGTTATATGATACAAGCATGCCATCCATTAAATATTTATCGTACATGCATATTGGTATTATTTTCTTATTGAGATTCTCTCGAATCTCACCCTCCCCTACCAACAATTTAGACAGGAGAAGATAAAAGATATGCTGAGAACAATGCAGAGAATCATATGAGAGGATTGTAGTGGTGGAACGAAGATGAAAAGATGTCTCTGTTTCACTGGAACGAGTTTAGATATCAAAGTAGCCCTATGTGGCTACATTGATGATAATGATCATGTATGAACCCCTATGGGGGAATTTATGTAATCATGCACGTATTATCAGTTTATTTATGTTATTCCTATGTTGCTCACTGAATCGTATATCGTTTTTCCTGAATACTCTGAAAAGAGGAGGTTAAAACAAGGTAAGGGCATGACACACACTGCTCTCACAATCTCACAGTCATGAAGAATGTGTATAATGGATTCTTTTTATTGACACTGAAAAGGACACTCCTCACTAACTGGTAAGCCTCTTATAGCTCTAAGTTAATTGGTAGGTAGTCTCTCATGAATAATCTGCCAGAAAAACATTTTCACTTTCTCCGGAACAGGTAACTTCCACACTTCCTTCCACAGAGCTGAGCCATTCCTATCCTGCTGAGTAGAAATGAAATTATAAGCAGCTCGGACACTGAATTTGTAATCTGAATCATTTCTCCAGCAAGAAAGATCATCTCCAGTTTCACATGGGGGGAATCTGAATTATAATAGTGATCACCCAGTCTGGGAGGAATTCCTTCCATTTTGGAATGTTCCACACCCCAGTAGGTAAGACAAAGTCCCTTCATTTAGCACAAGGATTTAAACAATGAAAATTATAATCGACAAACTAGATTAGGGGTTCATCAAGTGGAGTCCATAAATCCCACCGGGCATTAGCTGTAGTTCCACTACGCAAGGTTCTACCAATTTCACTATAAAAAGTGTCCTAAACAATAGTAATACTACGCCACACCCTAGAGGAAATAGACTTTTTACAAACTATGGGATAGGCGCTATCGCTACATCCATACTTTCCCTTTAAAAAGCGAACCCAAAGGGTTTCTGGTTGGGTTAAGAGGCCCCAACAAAGTTTCATGATGAAAGCAAAGTTTTGTTTTTGGAGATCTTTAATACCTAAGCCTCCCACCTCTTTAGGTTCTTTGATTTGATTCCAGGAAATAAGATGCATTTTTTGACCCTGTTGACCTTGGTTCCATAAGAAGTTGTGACTGATCCTCTCCAATTCGTCCAGCGATGCCTTTGGGAAGTAGCATGGTTTGCATATGGTAGCTAGGCAAGGCTGACAAGATCACTTTAACCAAAATTGTCCTGCCTGCCATGGTGAGATATCTCCCTTTTCCAGCCTGTCAATCTCTTTTTTGCTCGCTGTATGATGAGGAAATAAATGGCCTTAGTAATCCTATGGTGTAGAAGTGGCACACCAAGATATTTACCAAGATCACATGTAATCCCTACCCCCAGGGAATGACTTAGCTCAAGTGCCCTATTAAAATGGACATTGCGGGAAAAGAATGCTTTCGATTTAGCTAAGTTTATTTGATGTCCTGAGACTTCACAAAAGCCTCGCATAGTACCCCCGCATTAGATCAATCTAGTCCTCAGTAGCCTCACCAAACAAGAGAAGATTATCTGCAAAGAAAAGATGAGATATTGGAGGAGTATGTCTATTGATCGAAACCTCTTCCAACGACCTTGTGTAACTCCCTTCATATCAAGGCTGAGATTAAGTTCATAAATACGTGATTATGTTAAATTAGAGATCATAAGAAAATTTGGGACTTATTAAAAATTGATTTTCCCCAAAACAGGGTTTGCAAAAACTTTTCTAAAACATGTTCAACACGGTCTCATATTCACATTTCAATTAGATAATCGGCCTGTACAGTTCAATTCCATATATAAATATCAGAGTACAATTTTATTTCCCGACACACTCGGGTTCTATTAAACAACTAAAGGGTTTACAGGGCATGAACGCCCATAAATAGTTTCCCATTCAAAGGGATTACATAAATACTATTCAATAACTCCAATATACATTAATTCCCCAACAAAATATCCAAATGTCAAGGCATGATAACCAATCATCCAAAAATAAAACTCCTAATCCGGAGCTCTATTCGCCCTTTGTCACCTTCTTCTCTTTAGAACTACCAGCCTTGTTTAAACATGGTTTTATGGGAGAGTGGGATTTTAAGGGATCCCCGTAGTAACAAATCACTCATACTATGCACAACCACAAAGCATGTAAGCAAATCATAACACATTACACAGCAATTACAATGGCAGTTACAGTGGCAGGGGCAGGTATGACGTGAATCACCCTTACGTCTGCTCATGCTATATTGCACCACAACATGGTTCACAACCATATATTTCACCACAGCTGGGTTTCATATAAAGCATTTCACAACATATAGCCACACTAACATATTTCTCAAAGTAGGAATCCACAATTCCATCACACCACTACGGTAATTACAACAGTAGTTACAGCTGCAGGGGCAGGTGTGACACGCATCACTACCTCGACTGCTCAAGCTGAAGTGCTCACGTTGCAATGCACTAAGGTAAATTCACATTCACATTTTCACAATGGCATCATGCCCACAATTTTGCAACATTAAGTTTTCATAAGATGCATTTCGCAACAACACAATGATAAGTCATGCATACCAAGCATCATACACAACATGAGAGAAAAGTCACTACATTGGTCTTTCCATGTATGTTGTGGCACCGGTCTCTCGTGAGCAAGGCAAATATCAAATCCTATTATTCATAATGAGGGATGAAGTGTTATTCTCTAATCTAATACTTAACTACACAATACTTAAGATTGGTTATCATTTGAGATCTTTAGGTGGTTACTAGAAGCCTAAACAACTGCCTAAAAGGTTGGGAAGTACTATATCAAAGATCACGTTACAATAGTGAAAAGTTCTGATTTTTAGATGTTGGCTGCGGCCAAGAACTTTTGGCTGCGGCCAAAAGGAGGTTAGAAAATTTTGGGCTGCAGCCAAAATCAGGTTAGAGAGTTTGTGGTTGCGGCCAAGAGTCTTCTGGCTGTGGCTAAAAGTAGGTTAGAAGCTTTTTGGCCAAGAAAAATTTCAGTTTCTGGGTTGAACTTCTGAAAATCATAACTAATTGTAGAAAAATCGAAATGAGGTGATCCCAAGTCATACTTAAAGCTTTTTAAGTCCTCTTTACAAGAAAAATATGAATCATTGCTGTCTATACACACAAAAATATAGAATTTAACAATTCTCCTTGCTATTCTAGAATTGATCCCAGTTTTGACATCAGACTTTGAAAATTCATAACTTTTAGCACACATATTAAAATGACACAAACTTTATGTCATTGGAAAGCTTGAAATGTCTACTACAAATCTGGAGAATTTCAGAATTTTTTGACATCATTTGCTATTTTAAAACGTCCATGAAAATAACTGCCAACATAAAGTTTCCCTTGACAAAATTTTCCAATTTTCAACATGTGTTTCCAGTGGTTCCAAAATTCACATCCAACACTACTCCCACATAATTTTCCACAAGAAATCCAATGGAAACATCAAAACAACCAAATTCTCATTCCTTTAACATGTTCTACTTTGGGACACATTTCAACATAAAATCCAAAGTTGCCAAATTCCACATTCAAGACTTCAAACTAATTTCATTGTTCAAATAACACAACCAAACGCCATTTCCATCACAACACATCATGAAATTCTCACAATCCAATATCACACTAAAATTAGGGCAAAATCCCAAAAATTCAATGCTTAACCAACAACCACAACCTATATACCAAAAGATAGCTTTCACTTACCTCTTTCGCGTTCCCAAACTTGTTTCTTGATTCTTCAATCTCCAACTTTTCTCAAACATAAAGACACCTCCTCTTGGAATTCTAAAACCATAGAATGAAAGATCTTAACAAGATGAACAACTTTAAAGAAGGAGATTTGGGTATACAAGGTCAATATCTCACCTAAAATTTGAGCTTTCCTTTTCTCTTTCTTCTTCAATAATGGCAAAATGAGAGAGCTTAGAGAGAGAGAAAGTTTTGAGATGATGATGATGATGAAGAATGGCAGAATTTCTGCCCCCATGCCTATACTCATTCGTACAAAGAGAGTGGGAGAGAGAGAAATGAATATAAAATGATTTGTTTGACTTCCTAACAATTCCCTCTTCATCTAATAGTGCCACTTGTCTCAATCTCATGACTCCTCATAAAGTAAGTAACTAATTAGTTACTCTAACCACCCCATTAGCCATTTAGTTACCCTTCCCATTTCTCTTAGTTAGTAATTAATTTCTTCATTAATCATTGACTAATTAGCTAATAATTTTTTTCCATTCTTTCAAATTTTCCCTTGATTATGGCACATTTACAAGAATTGTCATATAACCCATAGTCTAATTCTTTTTCCTTTCTCCAGACGCCATTTACCCTTATTTTAGCTCTAAAAATTACTTTGTCACATAATTATGCTAAAATATATGGTGTTAGGCATTTCCAATAATTAATTCGGGTCTCAAATCAACTTTAATTCACAAAATCATTCTCTAAATATTAATTACAACCTCTTAAAAGGTCATTAGCCCTTAATCAAAATTTAGGGCATTACACCTTCCCTGACTTCCTTGTTGATCAACTGACCTAGGCGTTCCATACAAAGCACAAATAAATACGAACTTAGAGGATCACCCTAACGAACTCCTCGGGTAGGGTTGAAACCCAGAGATTCTATGCCATTCCAAAGAATCTTCATGGACACCAAGGAGGTACAAGACATAATAAGATTAACCAACTCATCCCGTATCCCAACACAGATAAGAGTGGCTTGCAGAAACTTCCAATCTAGATGATCGTAAGCTTTCTCCATGTCAACCTTGATTGCGATCACTCCTCTTTTCCTTCGCCTACTCTGTATAGTGTGAATAGCTTCTTGTGTAATGATAGCATTATCACAACTTTGGCGTCCTACAATGAAACCACATTGTTGAGTTTGGATCAAGTATTGCATCGCCTTCTTCATTCTCTCTACAATAATTTTCGTAATAATCTTAAAGATGACATTACAAAGAGAAATAGGGAGGAAGTCCTTTAAAGTCATAGGATTATCAACTTTTGGAATGAGAACAATATTAGTATGGTTGATATCCTTAACCCTTTCAGGTTGATGCCAAATCTCTCTAATAAGTGCACACACCTTATCCCCAATGTAAGTCCATTGGGTGTGGAAGAAATATGCTTGGAGACCATCCAGGCCAGGAGCTTTTAGAACTCCCATCAGAAAAGCAAAATTTTTTATTTCAGTATCATTCACTACTTTGTGAATCAGGACATTATCAGTGGGGTGTAATGACGAAAAATTGGCATACCAGTGTGTGGAGTTAGGAACCTGATGATCCCTAGTATAAAGATCTATAAAAAACTTGGCAGCCATATCTCTTAATTTATCCAAGTTAGTAACCCAATTTCCTTTGTCATCTTAAAGGGCTTCAATGCATTGCTTTTTCTGTTTAATCAACGCTGAAGTGTGAACAAATCTAGTGTTCTTGTCACCTCAAGCAAGCCACTTACACCAAGATTTTTAGTACCAAAGAAGTTCCTCATGGGTGTATAATTTGCTATAGTCTTGCCAAAGCTGTTTCTCTAGTCTTCTCTAGTTTGAAAAGGCCAGTAGAGGTATTATTTTGTCTAGCTTTATCAATACCATCTAATATGTGAAAAAGATGTCTTTTTTTTTCTAGGAATACTACCAAGGACACTAGAGTTCCATTTGGAGGCCTCTTCTTTAAAGATCAATCTACCTTGATTCCAAGTCCTATTATCCCAGGATTTATAGACCACATCAGAGAAACTATCTTTCAATGGCCAGACAGGATGATAACTAAAACGACGTTTGGTGTGTTGAATCGGGGAATTGGCACCAGTTGAGACAAGCATAAGCCTATGATCAAATTTATAACGGAGTTGGTGAAAGACCTTACCTCGTGGATGGTTGAGCTCCCACTTAAGGTTGCCAAACACCCAATCTAGTCTTTCTTTCACCCCTTGTTTCTCCCATGTAAAGTGCTCGCTAATGATAGGTATCTCCAACATATTCAAGCTACTAATATAATTTGAAAATTGTGTCATAGCCCGAAGAGAAGGTGCAATACCTCCTACCTTATCCACTGGAGTCAAGAAAGTATTAAAGTCCCCAATAACCATCCAAGCATCCTCAATATCCTGGGCAATATCTTGCAAGGAACACAATAGATTCTCTCTTCTACTAACCCCTGGCTCCCTGTAAACAAAAGTAACAAAAAAGAAATCATTTGTTCGCTTATCGACACCTTACAGTGAACAAGTTGGGTAGTAGAGAACAGATAATCAACTTGAATATTAATATCATCCCATAAAATCCAAATGCCTCCCGTAAAACTAATGGCCTCCAACCTAATCCAATTACTGAAGCCTAATTTATGGGTAACAGCATCAACCCTATGACAACTGATACGAGTTTCATTCAAGGCCAAAATGTCAATATTATTAGTATGAACTCAATCTTTAACAATGCGAGGAAAATTCCTACTCCCCGCACCCCTACAATTCAAAGAGGCAATTATCATAATATAAATAATACTAGGAAGCAAAAAGTGATACTTACTGATCACCAAGAACTTGGTCAACTCGTGTGAATTGCTCTGCTAAAACATGTTGGTTCCCTACATCAAGTGTGGCCTCCATAAAATCATCTCCAATGTCATCATCTAATGAAGTGGACAATGAAGGCATAAAGGCAGTACTTGATGCAACACACATACTTTGTTCACATTTTTCCTTAGTAAAAGCATCATTTGGAGTTATGTCCTTTTGATTAGGGCCTTTTAATAATAAAAAAGGTTATGTGTCTGACCCAGGGTGCTACTATGGTGTTAAAATGGGAGTAGTAGCAACTTGGGTTAAAGAACTACCCACCACTAAATGTTCTCTGCGGCCCATATGAGAGTTAGGGGGCCCATCATGTTTTTCCCTCATTTCCTGGCCCATCACACTTTTCTCTTTATGCAATTAAGCCTTCACTCCTTGTCCAAGCCCATCACGCAAGGAAGGCCCACTCTTTTTCTTTTCCTTTCCAATTTCCTTGGCCAAACATCCATCCTTCTGCTACACACTTGGATTGCTGCCTCCATGCCTTGAGATCCGTCGAGGATTTGAACCCAGGGTGTGGCCCACGTCATAATCACCTTCAAATCGACTTGCGCCTCTACTCCATGTGTCTCATCACCATACCGCCTTCTACTTCTAGGTCGGCGAGAACGTGAAATCACGTGGTGCCTCTATTGCTCGTCAGATTCATCACCAATCTGGTACTACTTCTCTTCTCTGTCGCACTCCCTAACTGATGTTTCCTACTCAAAATCCGAGCACGACATGCATTCCCCATAAGCATCCATTCCCCAAAAGGTTCATCGGTGTTGGGTTTATGCGGTGATGGCGTGGGTTTGTGCGGTGGTGGCATGGATTTGTACAGTGGTGGCATGGTTGCTAGGTCCAGTGATGCCATATCACGATATGCCCAGGGGAATTTCTCTTTGCGGTGGCCATAGCAGCCACAAGAAAAGCAGATGAGCCCCAGCCCTTCATACTCCACCTAGTAGACCAAATTTGCGGCATACTTACCCTTCATACTCTTAAGACAAGCTTCTTCTGGAGATTGAGCTCGACACAAATCCGGGCATACTTGCCTCTTTCAATTCTTGCAGACATTGAGGCAGTGGCAGATGGGGTAAGCAAATCCACTTTCATTGTTCTTCCAATATATTTACCCAATCTTGTAATAAATTCCTTGTTATAACACTGCATTAGGATATTGGGTATTCTAATCCAAGTAATAATTTGACCGAGTGGGTTATTGTAAGGGTCAAAATTAAGGGACCATTTTTGCTCCAAGATGGTATGCTACTGCACCACCCATGGACCCCTATATAAGACTTGCTGATATAACTGCCCTACCCCTCTTTTTGTAAAAAACAAACAAGGAAATAATTGTTGGGCATATCCATAAGATCAAATTGAGAAGTACGCCATATACGGCTAAGGTGTGCCTTCAATGTGTAAACATTATATTTCTTACCTAATACAATTAGAATCAATGCAACATTCCAAGGGCGGCACCAAGAATTGTATTCCTCAGCCGTAACAGGGACAACTGGGTGAATCTGCATAAGAGCACGCACTTCCTAAGAGAGTTTTGATAAATCCCATTCCATGTTAATAGTGTCTGACAGAAGATCCTCCTCTTCCATACAATCACCTCTATTGGCTATGCCATTAAAACCCACGAGGGAATCCTTGTAAGAAGTGGTATTTGTCTGAGGCATCAGTCGATAGGAATCTGCATGATCCATAGAGACAACATTCACTGGAGAAAGTTCATTAGATGTAGTAGTATCTATGGTTATGCAAGAATTTGCATTCATATTTAATTATTTTTTATTTTGTATTATCAATCACCAACTAATCGATCGACTAAATAGAATTAAAATTTCTCATTTTGGTACTTAGTAATCAATCATCGTGGGAATGATACTTTACTCACTTCTATATTACTTGTGTACGACAGTATACACTTATACTTTTTAATAAATCATTTATACTCGTAACACTATAGTTAATCCTTCTTTATATATATCTCCTAACTTTTTTTTTTTGTTTCCTTAGCTTCTTTGGTGTTGCTTTCATTATGTACTTCATATTTATATTATTAACGTAATTTTGCTTTTTTATAAATAAGAAAAAAAAAAAGAGAACTTTGCTCTTCCCTAACAATATATTTTTTCCTTCCTCACTCCCTCTTTAATTAGTCGACTCTCTGACCTTCTGGCTCTAATCATGTTCATGTACAGTCTCAAAACCCAAATGTCCTAATTCTCAATTATCAATTGCCAGCCATTTTCTAATTCTCTGTTTGGTTCACGAGAAATGGAGAGGGGTGAAAAAATTTTGTTGAGCTCGTTTTAAAAAAAATTAGATTTGAGATTTAAAGTTTTTAAGTAATTTATCTTTCCTCCTATATCTGCTCTCTATTATAATTTTATAAACCCATCACTTCATTTTTTCATAGATCCACCTGCTGGGGTGGCTAACTTACTGTACAGTGATGTAATGGGTGTTTCTCACCTTAGAGTTGTTTGAAGAAGAAGAGAAAAGAAACGAAATAAACCATTGTACATTTCCCTCAAAATAAGAAGTCTATAACTAGGTAGCAAAGCAAATTAGGAGTAACAAATTGAGAGAAAAGGAAGACCAATGTTTCAAATTAAAGAATGTGAAGCTGCAAATTCCATAATAGGGCTGCAAACTGTAGGGTTGATAGTTTCAATAACTATAATTATAGCTAGACTAGCAAATCCAAGAGTTGTTATAGTGAAACAGAATATTATTTAGGGTCTAAAGTTTATCAGTCAAATATCATAACAATTTATATAGCAAAACATGTTAAGTATACTACAATTTGCATTGGTAATCCTAAAAGCTAAACCAAATATTACAAGCAAAATGTAAGCATAGATGCAAGACTACAGAGGGACATCAATATTTGTTTCTATTTGGACATATTATTATTATTATTATTGGCTATTTATTTTGTAGTTGATTTGATTAGATCCATATAGAAATATGAAGCCTAGTATTTGTGAGTTGTACAACGAAGAGGTGTGCATGCATCGTAGTTCCAATTATGCATTTCTTTGATATAATTAATGTGATGACAAGATTCACAATAACTAAGAGATTATTGGCTATAATGGCAAGTGTTTCACTGAGAGTTGATCTCTGATGATGTTGCCCCTTTTGAAACTTATAAAATTGCTGGTCTGGTTTACTGGAGAATTATGATGATTGTTTATCTTCATCATCAATGTTGGCCTACGTTTAAAATACTGCACCACAAGTCTAAGAAGAAGATTGCAAAGAGAGAACACCACCATGCAACAATGCTAAAAGCCACGAAGGGTTGAAGCATGAGAATTCAGAAATTTTTTTATTACAATTAAATGGTAGTCTTGGTATTTTATATCACTCTCACCCTAAAATATATATATTGAAACACATCCTAATAATATACCTAATCTTCAATAATATAGCTAATAATAATAATAAGTTAAAAATATTTTCAACTAAACTTCTTATAATTTTCAAATATGATAATATTAATTTTTTATTAAGTTGGATGTTTTCTGTAGTGTAGAATAATTATAAGAAAACTTGGGTAGTTGAAATGATTTTCAAGCTTATATAGGAAAAAGTTTGCACTCCTAGTGAGCACAAGTTTTTAAACAGTCAAGGATCGGCCAAGTGGCTGTTTGGAAGTATTTCCACGTGGACTTTTTGGCTATTTTTAAATTTATACTAGTAACAATTTCCTAGTGAGATTATATGTGCTTTCGAAGCACAAGATCCGTCTAACAAGTGTCATATATCTATTTGCGGGTGATTGAACGTGTTAATTAAATAATTAGAGAGAATGACGAAAAAGGACATTACACTAATTGCATCAATTTTCTCATTGAAAACAAAGTGGTTCACTGTTTGCTGGTAATTTTTTTCCCCAAGAACTAAAATGCTAGGGAATAAACCACCAAATCGTCGTGGGTTTTCACATTGATATGAAAATGTAAATTATTTTCTTAGAAATTAACTGGGTTTAGACTTGGAATAAATTTTTATTATAATTTTACGAAAAACAAGCTTTATGTTAGAAATATATTGAGTTTAGTTAAAAATAATGATCAAGTAATCCACTTGAAAAATTAATTTTTTTAAGACTGGGAGGCAATATTTTATAAATTAAAGTGATGATTACTAAAATCACAAATGGTAAGTTCAAGCTGGAAATATCTAGAGATTCTTTCATAGCCTTACTTAAATATTGAATATAACCGTGAAAAAAATAGATGCGGTTGACGCTAGATGGGTGAAATACTGAGGTTTTTCATAGGGAAAGTCCCTGAAAAAAAGCTTTAAAAATGCTAAATGATAGAAAGATATTCCTAATATTCATAATATCAAAGAAGTATGAGGGTCTGATTTATCTTTTTTAAAATTAAATAGAAATGATAAAAATATCTTTTTGAGTTTAAAAAAACAGAGAATAAAGCATGAGTGGTTAATTTTAAATGGGAAGTTGTGAAATTTATATTAAAACTTATTAAACCTTTATCAAGTGTATGAATTAATACATAATTAACTTCTTATTGTTGCAAGTGGTCAATTTTAAATGGAAAGTAGTAAAATTCATAGGGGAACTTGTTATAAACCCTTACCAAAACTTATTAAACCTGTATCAAGTGTAGTAATTAATGCATCTTTAACTTGTCTTTATTGCAAATGGTCAATATTAAATGAGAAGTTGTGAAATTCATATGTGAATTTATTAAACTCTTATAAGAATTTGTTAAATCCTTATTATGCATTATTCTTTATCTTTTTAAACTTAGGGAGACATTTTTTTTATTTCCATTCAATTTCAAAAAGGAATTAGGCTCTCACACCTCTCTCATATTATTAATATTAGAAGCATCTTTCAATCTTTTAAGATTTTTAAAGTTCTTTTTTAAAGATTTTTTTTAAAAAAATACTAAATAGTACAAATGTATAACAGACAGAGTTAAAAAAAAGGCCTATATTAAAATACTCATAGCAAAAAAACTCAACTAGAATGTCCCCTGCCTCTAGCTTAAATCTATAGCCACTCTACGACCTTAATTTTAGGGGTGTTGGGGATCGGGAAATGCCATTCCCGATCCCAAGAAGGGTTCGGGAATGATTTTCATTCCCGATCCCGAAAATCGGGAAATTTCGGGATCGGGAATTTCCCGATCCCAAATTTGCTTCCTTTTTTTTTTTAAATCTCTATATTGAATTTTTTGTTGTGTTTCCTTTAGTCTAATATAAATATATAATTTGTCTAATATCATATTTTACTAAATAAGTCTAATATAAATATATAATTAGTCCAATACATGCTTAAAGTTGTCGATTCAGCTGTAAAAAGAACAAAGACAAAAACAAAAAATTAGAATTATTTAATAAATAATAAATGAATTTAACTAACTAAACTAAAAGAATAGATATTACCTTAATGGTGTTAGGAATTTTCACATTTTATTTTACATTTGGTCTTATTTTCTTAAATATTTTTAAAAAATATACATGTGTATATATATCTTTTCAGGATCGGGAAGTCCCATTCTCGATCCCGATCCCGACTTTTTCCTTATCCCGAAATCACATTCCCGATCCCGAAATTTTCGGAACGGGATTTTCCCGTCCCAATTTACTCAGGATCGGGATGGGAAGGTCGAGACGGGAAATTATTGAACACCCCTACTTAATTTTCTAATCTATGCATTGTTTTGAGTTTGGGTGGGGATGCCTATTGTGGGAACCAGATTTCCTCAGAAGCTTTTTTTCTCCTTATCCCTCAGCATCCCAAATCTTATCCATTGAGATGATCCAAAAGCTGAAAATGCGCCAAGTCATCAAGCAACTAAAAATGAATCTCCGCTTATCAAGTCTTCAACTTGTCCATTCAACCTTTAGTTTCTCTCTCCTCTTCCCACTCCCAACATTCTCCTGCAACGCCAACCTTCCATGGCTGTTCTTCCTCAATCTCCCACCTTTATTTCTCACAGCTTATCCTCTTCCTCCTTTCGTATTTAATCATCATTAGGAATTTATGCAAGACCTCCGCTCTATGAGCAAAATTTGCTACTGCATTCGGACCACTGACAAATACAACCTGCAGCATGGGATGTACGTATCAGATGCCATGAAACTAGAAACTCATCTAGAGAGATAACATAAATTTTTCTCTAATATGAATATATCAGTATCAACCGTGCACAAAAACATGTACTAGAGATAAGATTATCCTTCAAATGTAATTAATAATGGGGTTTATCAATTAAGTCTATTTAATCCATAAACTTTTATCAGCGTTCTAACGAAAAATGGTATTTTGTTGTTGTGATGCAGTTGCTCCCCTAATACAACCCACTACCCAACTGTGAGATACAATTTACAATTATTGCTCTTATACAGAGAAGCAAGCTAGTAAGTGAAAGCACACATGGAAGAAGAAACATAAGTCATTTCAAAGTTGTAGTAGAAAAGGTTGAACCACATATATGCAGTTTTTTCTACAGTGGGTGACCTCCTTCAAGTTCTGTACGTAGATCCTTAACCAAACTTCATTCATGATGTTTTTTTCTCCATTTAGTTTCAACTCAACTTATGTAAGTTCACTCCTAATATTCATTGCAGCAGGAATTTCATTCTCGTAGATCATATATATCTCTCAGAATTTCTAGTTTATCCATCGAGAATGCCAAATGGGCCTCTGTTTCTAGGAGAAGGTGGCAGAGCAGCGGAGGAGAGTTAGCTATAAAGACTTGGTCCACAACCGAATTCAGAACAAGGCTTCGCTTCTGGCAGGGCCTCTAGGAATTTCACCACAGACAATATTGGAGAATGGCCAGTGTTGCAGAAGTTAAACAGAAGGAGGAGGAGGAGGAGGAGGAGGAGGAGACTGAACTTTGTGATTCGTGAGATTTTCGTGGGACATACTAAGCGCAGATTCATTTTTAATAGGTCGTTGACTTGGAGCATTTTGAGCTTTTTGATAATTTAGACAGTTAGGATTTAGGACGTTGAGGGATGAGGAGAAAAACGCCTCTGAAACAATATTGTGCGTTTGGTGTTGTGCCCCTGCTGCTAAAAAATTTGTCATTCCAAAATGTGCTTTTCTGTTATAAAAGTATATGTGATAAGAGAGAAGATTGATAGAATTCAGAGAAAGGAATATAGAATTTCTAGAGAGAAGTTCTCATTCAGTTCAACTTAAACAATCGATTACAGCCCTTTATATAGAGTCAAAAATCTAACCCTAGTTACCTGACCATGGTTATATTTAACTCTGGTTACATGACCATGGTTACTTTATATCTTCTTTATGTCTTTGTCTTCTTTTGCTTTTGCTTTGTGTCATGTCTTCTTTTCTTCTTTATGTCAAGTTGACTGGAAGATTAATATGAGTCAATGGACATCCACATATTTAATATTCATAACACTCCCCCTTGGATGTCCATTATGAATGTGCCTCATTAGAAACCTTTCCAGGAAAACCCAGTGGGACAAAACCTAGATAAGGGAAAAAGAGTACAGCGTGTATCGACTCCCCCTCTTGACAATATTAGTTGAAATCTTTGAATCTCCGAAGACCAATATCATGAACAAGTTTTTCAAAGATTGTACCTGAGAGTAACTTGGTGAATAAATCTGCTAGATTTTCACTTAAACTTATTTGCTGGATATCTATTTCACCATCCTTTTGAAGGTCACGAGTGAAGAAGAATTTTGGTGAAATATGCTTTGTTCTATCGCCTTTGATATAGCCTTCTTTAAGTTGAGCAATACATGCAGCATTATCCTCATATAGTATTGTTGGGATCATTTTGCCGGAAGATAAATGAAAAGTTGTACGTATATGATGTATCACTGACCTCAACCACATACATTCTCGACTTGCTTCATGTATTGCTAGAATTTCTGCATGATTAGATGATGTGGCTGATATAGTCTGTTTCATAGATATCCATGAAATAGCTGCACCTCCACATGTAAATAGATAACCCGTTTGTGATTTACCATTATGTTGATCAGACAAAAATCCGGCATCAGCATAACCAACCAGTTCATGCTTGGATACATTTGAGTAGTATAACCCCATGTCTGTAGTACCTCTGAGATAACGAAGAATATGCTTTATTCCATTCCAATGCCTTCGTGTTGGTGAAGAACTATATCTTGCTAATAAATTAACAGCAAATGATATATCAGGACGTGTGTGATTAGCAAGATACATTAGTGCTCCAATAGCACTAAGATATGGTACTTCTGGACCAAGTAGTTCTTCATCACCTTTTTCACTGATTTCTCGGGGTCGGAATGGGTCTTTATCCACCTTCAAAGATCTTACAATCATTGGGGTACATAATAGATGAGATTTATCCATGTAAAATCGCTCTAGGACCTTCTTTGTATAAGTTTCTTGATATACAAAGATCCCTTTCTTGAAGTACTCGATCTGTAATCCAAGACAGAATTTTGTTCTTCCCAAGTCCTTCATCTCAAATTCTTTCTTCAAACAATTAATTGCCTTTTGGAGCTCTTCAGGAGTTCCAATGATGTTGATATCATCAACATAAACATCAATTATAGCAAACTCACTATTAGATCTTTTCATAAAGATGCATGGGCATATCGGATCATTTTTGTATCCTTCTTTCAACAAATATTCATTAAGGCGATTATACCACATGCGCCCTGATTGCTTCAGGCCATACAGGGACTTATTTAACTTAACTGAGTATTGTTCTCGAGAACTTGAATTGGATGCTTCTGGCATCTTAAGTCCTTCAGGGACTTTCATATAAATATCACTATCAAGTGATCCATATAAATAGGCAGTCACAACATCCATTAGATGTAAATCAAGTCCTGCATCTACTGCTAGACTGATTAAATAACGAAAAGTAGTCGCATCCACTACTGGTGAATACGTTTCTTCAAAATCAATGCCAGGTCTTTGTGTAAAACCTTGGGCTACTAGACGTGCCTTATATCTATTTATTTTGCCATTTTCATTTCTTTTTCGTACAAAGACCCATTTGTATCCAACTGGTTTTACATCTTCAGGTGTAAGGACTACAGGTCCAAATACTTTTCGTTTTGCCAATGATTTTAATTCTGCATTAATGGCATCTTTCCATAGGGGCCAATCTTTTCTTTGTTGGCTCTCACTAATGGATTTTGGCTCATGATTCTCATTATCATTCATTACATCATATGCTATATGATAAGCAAAGATGTCATCAATGTTGACTTCATTTTTATCCCATCGGATTCCATTCATAACATAATTTATTGAGATCTCATTATTTTCACATATATCAAGTACCTGGGTCTCTTCTGGGACTACAATGTTCTCTTCTGGAGATAATATCTCTTCAGGAGATGGCTCTTCTGGAGCTACTAATTTTTCTTCATTATCCTCAACCTGACCATCTATATTCTTTACTCCTTTTCTTTTTCGAGGATTTTTATCTTTGGAACCGATGGGCCTGCCACGCTTCAGGCGTGCTTTGGATTCATTCATAGCAGGTTGTCCTTCAGGGACATCAATTTTAATAGGAGCATTAGCAGCTGGGATATGTGACTTTGTCACTTTCTTTAGGTCAGTTAATGCTTCTGGCATTTGATTAGCTAAATTCTGTAAATGAATTATCTTTTGAACTTTAAGTTCACATTGTTTTGTACGATGATCAAAATGAGCCAATGATAATTCATGCCAACTAATTTCTTTACCCAACTGCTTGTTTTCTCCCCCTAATGTTGGGAAAAATGATTCATCAAAATGACAATCAGCAAATCGTGCCGTAAATAAATCTCCTGTGGATGGTTCTAACCATTTTATAATTGATGGAGATTCATACCCAACATATATTCCCATCTTTCTTTGAGGGCCCATCTTGGTGCGTTGTGGTAGTGCTACAGGCACATATACCGCACACCCAAAAATTCTTATATGGGAAATATTAGGTTCCTGACCAAAAACCATTTGTAAGGGGGAAACCTTTAAATAACTTGTTGGCCTAATGCGAATTAACATTGCTGCATGCAAAATGACATGACCCCAAGTAGAAATTGGTAGATTAGATTTCATAAGTAAAGGTCTTGCAATTAATTGCAACCTTTTAACCAATGATTCTGCAAGTCCATTTTGCGTGTGAACATAAGCTACAGGATGTTCAACATCAATTCCAAGGGACATACAATATTCATTAAAAGCTTGTGATATAAATTCACCAGCATTATCAAGACGTATTTTCTTGATAAGATAATTAGGGTAATGTGCTCTTAATCTAATCAATTGAGCAAGTAATCTCGCAAATGCCAGGTTGCAAGAAGATAATAAGCAAACATGCGACCATTTAGTTGATGCATCAATTAAAACCATATAGTACCTAAATGATCCGCATGGTGGGTGTATTGGCCCACAAATATCTCCCTGTATCCGTTCTAGAAATGTGAGAGACTCACTTTCTATTTTGCTGGGTGAGGGGCGAATAATTAACTTTCCCTTGGAACATGCAGCACATGAAAAATCATGGGATTGTGGTATTTGTTTACACTTCAGGGTATGTCCACATGAATTCCCAATTATTTGTCGCATCATGATTGAATCGGGATGGCCTAATTGGTCATGCCAAACATTAAATTAATTAGTAAACTTCTGGTTTACATTATCAAACTGCTGGTTTGCATTATTGAACTTCTGGTTCTCAATAGTATGTGTTTCAATTGTGCTTATACATGTGTAATACAAACCAGAAGAAAAAATAGGAAAACTTTCTAATATGCATTTTCTACCAGCAACTATATTTGTAATGACAAGATATTCCTTATTATTTTTAGTTGTTGTTTCTAAATGATATCCATTTCTGCGGATATCTTTGAAACTCAGTAAATTTCTTTTAGACTTGGTAGAATAAAATGCATTATCAATGCATAATTTTGTTCCTTCAGGTAACAAAATACTAGCTCTTCTGGAGCCTTCAATTAAATTTATACTACCAGATATAGTCTGAACATTGGCTTCTTGTATTACCAGGGAAGAAAAATATTTATCATGTATGAGTATGGTGTGGGTTGTTGCACTATCAACGAGACATAAATCTTCAGGATTGATGCCAATAGAATTCATTCTTCATAAAAACATAAATAAAATTAATACATATGATAGAAACAACTTTAAATAAAATATAACAATTAAAATTATATTAAGAAATCTGCAACATCCAAATAGTTATTATCTATATCGCCATACTCAGAATTCTCGCCCTGATCAACATGATTAACTTCAACATTTGATCTTTTACCAGTATTTTTAATTGATTCTTGGTAAAGATCAACTAGGTGCCTTGGTGTACGACAGGTACGAGACCAATGGCCCTTGCCACCACATCGATAGCATGGATTATCAGCATATTTGTTATGCCTACTGCTTTCCCCTTTTTGGTTCTTATCAGTCTTTTCCCACTTCTGGTAGGAATTTGAACCTCCATGATATCGACCACGACCATGCCCACGGCTGTAGCCACGCCCACGTCCACGTCCACGTCCATGTCCACGTCCACGGCCACAATAAAATTCATTAGTTACTACATTCACTTCAGGGAATGGAGTTGAGCCTGTTGGACAGGATTCATGATTTTTCAACAAAAGCTCATTATTTTGTTCAGCCACAAGGAGACAAGAAATTAACTCAGAATATTTCTTGAAACCTTTTTCACGATATTGCTGCTGCAGGAGCAAATTGGATGCATGAAATGTGGAGAATGTCTTTTCTAACATATCATCATCAGTAACATTTTCTCCACATAATTTCAATTTAGAAGTAATTCTGAACATAGCTGAGTTATATTCGCTTATAGATTTAAAATCTTGCAAGCGTAAATGCATCCAATCAAAATGAGCTTTTGGAAGAATGACCATCTTCTGGTGATCATATCTTTCTTTCAAATTGTTCCAAAGGACAAGTGGGTCCATCAATGTCAAATATTCAGTTTTTAAATCCTCATGTAAATGGTGGCGAAGAAAAATCATGGATCTGGCTTTATCTTGGTTAGATGCCTTATTCCCTTCTTTAATCGTGTCTTCCAGACTTTTGGCATTCAGGTGAATTTCCGCATCCAACTTCCAAGATAAATAATTTTTTCCGGTAATATCAAGAGCCACAATTTCAAGTTTTGCCAAGTTTGCCATTGTTCAAACTAATTAAAGAAATAAATGAAAATAATTAAAATATGAAATGTAAATATGCAATATAATAACTGTAAATTCATAAAGACAATAAATAATTCATAAGGCAAGATAAGAAAATTAAAACATGTATGGCTTCGGGCTATGTAATCTCATGACTTCACGCCATGTATGGCTTCGGGCCATTTAATCTCAAGATGAAGAATTAACTATTATCTTCAGGATAAAAATTGTACATGACTTCTGGCTGTACAATAAGATAAAAGATAAAAATATATATAGCTTCTGGCTATATAATAAGAATGGATATGGCTTCTGGCCATATTATAAGAAATTAAAATATTATGACTTCTGGTCATAATTTCAAGAATCAGTATGTATGGCTTCTAGCCATAATAACAATAATAATAATATAAAAGAACTTGTAAATAATATATAAAAACAATAACGATCTCCAATCTTAGCCATGGAACCCGATGTTATATAACAATCGGTAAAAGTATCTCTCTAATTCATATAGTAGCTCAGATTATCCCAGATCTATAAAATAAAACAAGAGATATATAATCATTAAAGAAACCATAAGAAGATCATACCTTCTTTTAGAGCTTCGTGCTGATAACGTGTTATAAAAATATATGTGATAAGAGAGAAGATTGATAGAATTCAGAGAAAGGAATATAGAATTTCTAGAGAGAAGTTAGAGAGAAGTTATCATTCAGTTCAACTTAAACAATCGATTACAGCCCTTTATATAGAGTCAGAAATCTAACCCTGGTTGCCTGACCATGGTTATATTTAACTCTGGTTACATGACCATGGTTACTTTATATCTTCTTTATGTCCTTGTCTTCTTTTGCTTTTACTTTGTGTCATGTCTTCTTTTCTTCTTTATATCAAGTTGACTGGAAGATTAATATGAGTCAATGGACATCCACATATTTAATATTCATAACACCACTTTTTTGTGTTTTTTTAATCATTAAATTTTATATAAAATGAGTGACATTTAAATATCATATAAATAAAAAATAGTGTTGATTTCAATTTTTATAATTTTTAAAATATTTAATACTTTGACATTATGTAGTTTCTTTTTCATTAAGAGTATTAAATAATTGAAAGATCGTAAAAAATTAAAACAGTGTCAACTTTTACCCATAAGAGACTAAAATACCACTCGTTTTATATAAAATTTAATGATTAAAAAATATGAACAAGCATTTGGGAATGGGGGATTTTTTAGGGGTAGCAGTGTCATAACACCAAAGGTACAACAAGCACTCATGCCTGTTTTTATAGGTTTGAGCAATGATGTTAAACCAGGATTGTACCGGCAATCGGAGCTTTAAGGAGCTCATTTTTTGGTTAGGAACCGTTTGAGGTGTTGAGCCGGTAAGAATTGGCTTTTGAAGCCAGAAACCGCCATTAAGCTGGGAGTCGGGACGAGTTTTGGAAAGCCAGACGAGTCATTATGATAAGGGTCCAGTTACACTGAAAGAGAAGGAAGAAGAAGAAACGAGAGGAGTAAGAACAAGCAAAAAGAATTCCAGCACCAATCTTTATGATTTTTTTTCTTTAATAACTACAGAAAAATGAAAAAATAGCAATGAAATGAAAAAGATGAAACCTAAACCACTTAACCTTTGAACATGCCGGAGACAAATGAAAGAAAAGAAGATATCGGAGAGAAAAGAAGGTGCTGGATATGAAGAGGAAAGAGGGTGAAGAAATGAGGGTAAGGTATTAAAACTTGGACCAGATATTGAACCGGTTGGGGTATTGGGTTAAGGGCCAGTGGGTCAGATCGGGGCCAAACCGAAGCTAAACCGGTGAGAAATTGAAGATTTTAGGCTTACAGTATGAAATTATAAAGGAACATTTTTTTAAAAAAAATTTTAAAATAGGAACCCGGACAAGACCGGTCTACCGGCCGGTTCGCCGGTTTTCGGGCCGGTTCGATCCGGGTTTCTGAATCTGGAACGAGGAAGAAAAGCAAAATTAAACACCCTCTTTCTTCTAAAAATTTATTGCCAATCTCTATCTCAATGTAAAAAATTTATTACTGCCATCAATTACATAGGCTTTACAGCTTCACACATACACATTCATTGAGGCATCCAGAGTGGAGACTTCTTAAATTTTGGAAAGTGAGAAACTTTTTACTTTTTTTCTTGTTAATTTGAATGACTCAATGACAATATTTTTTTTTACATATAAAAAATGGCAACGTCTTGTCTTTTCCGCCAGAGCAATGACAAACATCTTAATTTAAGACGCTACGCATTTTTTCCCTGCAAAAAAAAAAAAAAAACTGCCAAAAAATGCATTTTTTCAATGGGAGAATTGTAAAAAAAATATCTGGGAACTTAATTGTCAAATAGGACCTTAGTGTGTAAAGGATCTTCCAGGTGTGCAGAATATCTTCTCCTATATACAGATGATCTTTCCTGTGTGCAATATTCTTCCCCATACGTGTGTAAAACATCTTCCCTTATATGCACAATATCTTCTCCCCATGTGCAGATGATCTTTCCAAGTTTCATTTGATAATTAATTTGTCAGTGAGGTGGTTTTTCACAATTCTCCCTTTTTCAATTTATTCATATCTTTTTTTGTCTTTATATGTTAGTTTCATGTACTTAGTATTGTTTATTTGTTTATGTATTTAGCATTGTTTATTGAGTAATTTTTTTGTCTTTATATTGTTTAAATTCATATAATTAAATTATTATATGATGTTATTTAATTAAAAATTTCATATAATGCTTGTTATTATGTTGACCATTAGAATTTATATGAATTCATTTTTTTTATATAAATTATTATACAAACATATAATTATTTTTTATTATATTTTTATTTAATTATTAAATCACCGGTCCGACCGAACGGCCCAACAGAACCGACTATTTGAACCATGATCTGCTGACTTTTCCGGTTCGATATCCAGTCCGGCTTTTAATATATTGAGTTTGAGAACCATATTTTACATCATATTCACTTGGATAAAATGGTTGAATCACTTGAAAATTTTGTTGTATCAAACTACTTAATTGTTGTCATTGATTGAATAAATAACTATTGAAAAACAAATAGATGCCTAATGAAAAATAGCTAAATCACTTAAAAATTAATTTGTTTCTTGTATCAAAATAAAAATTAATTTGTTTCAAATTTGGTAATTATTGACAAACAAGTAAACGCTAAAAAATGAGATGTACAAGAATCTGTTACGTGAAAAGATTTGCGCAGCTTCTTTTTCTAACATGAATAATTCAAAATGTCTAATTACAATATGTAACATATTATTTTTAAAATGCCTAATTAACTTAACTTGCATTATCTCCTTCAAGAATAAAAAAACATTACCTTTTTAACATTACTATTTCTTATACACACCAAAATTGGGAGGAAAATGGAATCAAACATTTAAAATTGCCCCACCGTTTGATTGAAATTAGAGCTGCAATTCCAATCAACTGCAAAAAGCAAAATATCGTCCACTCCTTCAACTCTTGGTTGCTATGTAAAATGAAAAAAGGGCATGAGATATGCAAGTCTGGATTTTATATGATACATATATCAGAAATTTCTCTCCCAACATCTTTCTTTTTTCAGTTGAATCAATTCCAAAATCTACCAGGATCAATCTACATCTGAAAATATTATGAACAGAACAGAGGTCTTCTCCATTATTACCCTTTTTTATGGGTGCAATTATTGGCAGTCCAACAACAAGCTTCATTTAGTGACACCACACCTGATCTTTGAAGAAAATGTGATGTCCATGACTAGAACTCTCTAGTTTGACATACAGAAGAATTTTAAAAAAGTAATTTTGACTTTATGAAAATGAAATAAGATCATTATATCTCCCTACTTCACAAAAATAAATAAAAAAAACTAGGACTTGTTGGGTACTAATTACAAAAATATATAATGATGTTACAAATAAGCAAAAGAATGAGAAATTCTATCCACTAACACAAGCCAAAATGGTAAAGGAATTTGTTCCTAAAAACTAGTGTTAGTTTAATTTTGTCACGCACCTGGCAAATTTCTTTCCAGTCAAAGTGTGACAACTGAATTATGTGGTTAGTGTATCAGGAAGAGCATTGGGTGATCCAAGAATTTTACCACCAACATCAGGGAAGTTTTCCCAATCTTTCAAGGCACTAACTCTTCCATCATTGCCAATCTGAACTGGATACAGCATCAGGTGCCCCCTCATCTCCTTCTTTTCCTCAGATACATATGCATCCCAGTTGCTCTTGGCGATTTCGTTCACACGACGAACACATTCGAGGAAGTCTGGTTCCTTGAAAGTATCCTCTAGACCACCAAGATGCTCAGCCCACAGTGACATTCTGTAACCATACACCTACACAAAACCAAAATAATTGTTGGTCTCCCAATAACTACAGAGACCAAACCATTCAAAAATACTGCCTCCGCTCCTTAACATATTAAGTTATTTGTAAATTAAGTTAGTTATTTGTAACACATGTATCTCGGTTGTCTTCTTTCTACGGTAATTTTGTTATGGAAAATTCAGATTTCCATAAATTAGCATCGATTCAGGTTGGTTTTAGAGAGGCTAAGTCTATTTTCCCAACTTCAAATTCCACTCAGTCCCCTTGATTTATCACTTTTAAGCTAATCTACTCTTTCCCAAGGTTTTCATATCAGTCATTAAATCAAACAATAAGGATACTAATTTACAGTTTATGGGTTTGACCACCATAAATAATTCAATATATATTTTGCATATTAAAAATTTAATTTAATAAATAATAAAAAAAAAAAACAAATATCATCGAACTTCTCTTTACATAGGGTCACAGGGTTGCAGGTTTGAGTCCCAATCATGCCACTTTTAACAAAATTATTGAACCAGTGATTCACTCCGTCTGGTTCCTTATATAAGGGGTCTTCCAAAAATAAATGCTGGTACAAATTATAAGGTGCTCAGTAAGTATATCAAATGATCCATTTATACCCCTAAAATATTAATAGCCATCTCGTGACTTGAGAAGATATCTCTTAAATTAATAAGGGTATAAATGAAAATTTAGATATTTATGAACCAATAAAACAATCCAACAACTTTTCTTAATCTACTGTCTGAAACATCTTAAATAAGGGACCATAGGGAGTATAGATGTAGAACAATTTCCATCCTTTGGCATACATGTCCGAGAAGAGTGAGGATTATATATTTACTTCTGACCTGTGATTTAATGAAACATCTTAGATTAAGGTTTAAATTAGCCAATTTTGCTGCTCTTCATTAACCAAACAAGTAGAGCTGGAACTTCTAACCTGACCATGTGGATGAGAATTTTTTCTTGCCCATGTATTGTGAGGCTGATAGGCACCCATAGCAATTTCTGTGTCCCTTGAACCGTCCAAGGATCTTTGGTTAATATTTGCAGATCCCAGGATTACAAATTGATCATCAACTATCATTCCTTTGGCATGAACATAAATCATGAAACGTCTATATTTGTAAACCGATGCCTGAATGTGGAAACAGGGGGAAAAAACGCACACAAATATGAGCTACTATGGTGCAGCCATTCTGACACACAAACACTGACATTACAACGTATGTGTCAAGCTCTGAAAAGGGTGGACTCAGAAGGAGAGACAATAGAAGGTATGACATTACATTTTTCCAATGTTCTGAAACCAAACCGGCCACTGAACCGATCGAGGTATTAGGTCAAAGGTCAGTTGGTCAGATCGGAGTTAAACCGAAGCTAACCCGGAACCAAACTGATGAGAAATTAAAGATTTTAGGGTTATTAATATGAAATTCTAAAGAAAAATTTTAAAAATCGATTTTTTAAAAAAATAAAATAAACAAATTCCCGAACCGGACCGGTTTCCTAGCCGGTTCGCATGTTCCCTGGCCGGACCAGCCAGTCTAGGTTTCAAGCACTGCATTTTTCTATTTCCTTCACCTATTATCCCCCAAATATTTAGAGGAAAAATAATTCAATCAAGTAATCAAATAAATTCTTTAAATAGAGATTCAACTCTGGGCTATCAACATGTATCAAGAACTACCAAAACGAGCCAATCTAGTGGACTCGGCCCAACTAACCCACAAATTTATGGGTTAAGTTGACTTGGAAATTCTTTTTAGTACCACCTTATCTGGCCTAAACAAAACAATTCAAACGACCTTTGATTTCCAACATTACTGCAAGTTCTATGTTCCCTGGGCCTCTAGTCTCCAGTATTCATCTAAACATTGATAGGTGAGCACCTTATTCAATCCAACAGAATAAAGATATCTTATTTATATCCATGTATCATACGACTCTACATATTTCATCACTGAAGTTTTATATTATTAGTTAGAAACTTGTGTCTTATATCTATAATTTCAAAACCTTTTCATCCTTTTGCATCACACACCTAATGCGAATTTGAAAACTAAAAGAAGATCAAACCAGAAATAGTATAAGTCTGACACCAGGGTTAAACGCTGTCTCTATGTTCCCTTAATTTGCAAGGTTTTCAATGCTTTTTTGCCCCATGTTTCTGATTCTCTGTGCCTATTCGAACTCGCGACTGACCAGTGAAGGGTGGATCACCCAAACCAGTAAGCCACGAGCCTACAAGGCTTTTTGCCCCATGTTTCAACGTTTAATAACATAAACAAATCCAGCGCAATACGACAATACAAGATGCTTTCTTTGAAAGGATCAGATTACAAGTCAATGAAGAGTTCACATAAATTTCTATATACAAACCCACCAACTTTTCTGAATAAAAAAAAAAAAAATCACAGCAATGAATAACTGCTAGTGATTTGTGCTCATTTTATCATGAAAGTCATGGTTTTCACAACTGCATGCAATACATTTAGAAAATAAGGAGTAGTTTGGCATATACCAGAGCACGGTCAGCTGTTTGCACAGATATCGAACTATTACTGGATTGAGGTTCACGCTTTCCAAGGCAATAAAAGTTGAGATAATCTTGGGGATGATATTTATCAGATAGACCTTTTCTTTTAAGGGCATCTGCGACAATGCCGTACATCATAGACATTGTCTGTCCCTGTAGTCATTCAAATGTGAGGAAAACGGAAGTAAATTTGTAGTAAGTATGCAGTGTATTGAATCAAAAAAATTTTGTAGCTCATTGACATGTATTAATGTAAAGATGCATGATCACATCCCACACCCAACCTTGTACTTGTGAGTTCATTATTCCCCAACCACTTGTAGAGGAAAAGAAGATAACTAGCAAGCCTATCATCTTGAGGGATTTTTCAGTTGGCCAAAAAGGAAAACAGAAAATTTGCATAATTTCTACTCAGTTTTGTACTGAGTATTTTAATGATAATTGATAAATATTTGACTCCTGATTATGGTAACAGAAATTGGAACTTGTAAATCCACCTTCAGATATAGGATGAGATCATATTCTTACCATCACATATATAGATGATCATCAACAATTAATAATAAGTTGAACAAGAAATAATAGTCAGCCAGTGATCATTATCTGGCTTAAGCAACTAAAAAGTACTCATTCCAGTCCTGAATATAAGACATATTTACCTAATTTGATTAGATTAAGGAAGTTAGTTGAGTTACATAATATGACATTTATTTTCTAAAACACCCTAGTCATCTTCCTTAATTCCTTCATTCCATCTCCTTCATGAATAGTGTTGAGAGAGCATCAATAGGGATAAATTAGGAAAAGATTGACAAATATGAAAAATATGCTTTACATTTAAGGCTAATATTAACTCCCAAAATATGTCCTATATTAAGGACTGGAGGGAGTACATAAATTGCTAAGTTCCAAAATTCAGAGAAGGGACATAGATTGGAAAATGACCTGACCTGCCAGAACAAGATTTCCTGCACCGCTTTACTAGCTGGAGGCCCCTCTGGAAACATTGGTATGACAACATAGACAGAAAACCGTTCATTTGCATTGATCTTGTTGACAATTTTCAGAGCTAACTCCATTGGAACCAAGTTATCAGCACCTGTTAAGGAAAACAAATCATCAGAAAGACGATTTGGCGCCCATGTTTTCATAAAAATTATTGGAGTAATTTAAGGTGAGAAATTAAAAGTTAAAACTAAAAGTAATCACTAATTTAGACCATTTATTGGTGATCTAACAATAATTTGTTACTCCGCCCAACTCTCAGAAAATCACTCCTCTCTCAATTATTAGGTCCCCTATATATATATACCCACAAATACCTTCAAGACTAATTCATGTACTTGGCACAAAATTACTTTCATCGTATATAGCCCAACAAAATCTACAATTCATGTGTTTTACAATGCAAATTTATATATTGAAACCAGAATTCATAACTGTATAAAAGCACAAAAACTTTGGAAATTTTTTTAAAAAAAATAGAGAACTATACCGTCAATAGAACAAAAATTAACTTCTTCCTATTATCCTCAAATGGATGGGCAATCCGAGATGTCTAGGGAATTACTTGCGTTGCATGTGTTGGGAGAGGCCAAAAGATTGGGGGGAGTGGCTGTCCTTGGCTAGGTAGTGGTGTAATACCACTTTTCACTCCTCAACAAGGGCTACACCTCATGAATTGCTACATGGACAGCGACCACCAATGCACATATCCCCCTATTTACCTAGAGATGCATCTGTGGAAGCTGTTAATAGATCTTTTTCAGCAAGGGAAGAGGCTCTAGCAATCCCTAAACATAATTTAAGCAGGGCCGTGAACAGAATGAAACAAAAATCAGATCTGCACAGAACGTATAGAGAGTTTGATGCGAGCCAATGGGTTTTAAGCTGCAACTTCATTGGCAGATATATGCAGCCTCAAAAAGCTATCAAAAATTGGCACTAGAATATTTTCTGCCTCAAGGAATCATTCAAAGGATAGGTCAAGTGGCTTATAAATTGGAACCTCCTTCAGAATCGAGGATTCATCCTACTTTTCATATCTCCCTATTGAAGTTATGCCCTAATCCATCAGTAAAACAGTGTCATCCGCCTATTGATTGGCCTGATCCACCTCCAAACTTAGTTCTAGAAAATATTCTGAACAAGAGAATGGGAAGAGGATAGGGCAGGATCATAACTGAGGTGTTGGTGCAGTGGAAGGGTCTTCCAGATGAAGAGACTAGCTGGATTTCACTCTTTCAGCTGCAGAAACAGCATCCCTCTTTCATTATTTCAGACCATTGAGGTCAAGGGTTCCTTTTTCTGTGGGGACCGGGGGTATTGATGTGTAAGTTGTAAGTATTACTATAAGATTTGGTAGTTATATTAGGTAATAGTGTTAGTTAAGGGAACAAACATAAAAGCTGTTAGTGAGGGAGGGTAGAAGTTAAATACTATATAAGGGATACTAATCGTATCAGATGGTTGTGTTTTGAGAATTATCCTGAATATTATTCAGAATTCCTCTTCCCCCTTCTCTTCGCTCTTCCTCTCTATCTTTTCCCTCTTCACTTCATCAAATTATACTTGGTAACTGAATGTTAACAATAAGAATATAATAATCGGTGCCTTCCTATTCCAGATGCTATTATAGATTCACAGATGCATCTGCTAAATCTGATGCATTTTACATTTCTAATATACAAATATCTTATAACCTGTAGGCCAGAAATATCGGCAATGGGACTAATTTATATAAACTTCTGCATTAGGGAATAAAAAATCACAAATCACACAAAACCAAATCCGTGAGTTCATTTAATAAGTATAATAATGCAAAGTCTAAACAAATGTCTTTTTTAAAAATAAAAAAAAAAATCTGTGATGCTAACAGTTTTCCTTGAATTACCTGCATGTTGATATGAAGGCCAATTATATGAGGATCCCAGAAAATATTGATTCTCTATATATATGAAGTGTTGGGCCGATCTTATTACTTTTACATAAGCCGTATGGATACCTTTGTCTACTTTTAAGTTCTTTCCGCAGAGAAGATGCTGCATAAAAGCAGGATTAGAACTGGGAGATCAAAACAGATTTATTCAATACCATGCAAAAGCACACTGCCAAGCGAAGGAAAAGATAATCAGGTTGAGACAAAGATGGAAAGAGAACCCCTTATCATGCTATTTGTACATTACTTATCATTTTTATAATCATTACTTAAAAATATCTACTATTTTTAAGACTTAGAAAGATAATAAGTCTTGGGGCATATTTGGTAACAAAGATGAAAAGAAAATCGCATTTCATCAAATTTGGTAACTATTTTTTTACCATTTTAAAGTGAGAGCAGGAGTGTTATTTTAATCTTATAATCACTAGTTTCTTTCTAATCTTCATTCATTTCCTTTCTGTTCTATATATCTTAAGAGGCCAAGGGGGCATCGTTTTGATGGCTACTTATGTGGAATGGGGAACCTTCCCCAAAAAACTAGCTATCTAGTTGAGAGAACCAACCCACTTAAATATCTCATTGAACATATCATATTATTCAATGTGGAACTTAGGCATCTCATAGTATCTAGTCTCCATCACATTTACATTCTTCTTCTCACCTGAGCCTTAGCTTGGTCAATATCCTTTGGAAAACCCTTGACGGATCCTGAATCTATGGACCGAAACACCTGCATTTTATATTTGTTCATTATATTTATATGGTATTTCAAAGAAGGATGATACGTGTCACTGAATGTCAACATATTACCCTTATACCTGCACATTCCAGCTTTCTGGATCATCCTCTTCAGTTACCTGAATAACTTGGTCACCAACAGCACCAGATGATGGAGTTAGAATCCATGGAATACGTTCTAACCTTAGCAAAGCATCATCATGCCAATTTGCCACCCTTTTTAGCTTGAATTCACGCCACTTTTTGGCTTTCCTCCATCTTTGTTCAAAATTGGTCAACATATCATATGCAGCTGGACCCTCAACTTTACAGTGTAGGTCATGCCATGGTTCCCTTGGTACTCCAGTATTTGACTGTATCATATAGAACACAATTTACACAGTCTACATCTGCAAAGTTCCATGCACTTTTCTTTTTCACTTTCTAGCTTTTTTTTGGTGCCAAGTCATGCATTTATCTTCCATCTTTAACAAAATCATATGGAAAATAATTATACATTGTAGTAAATATTAAACAGACAGAGAACGAACATTGTCCTGATGCCATCACTGACTTACAGAAAAACATAAAACAACCTCATAATGCAATTTGAAGATCAGATGGCAAAAAGAAAATCTGCTAGATGCAAGACTAACCAGTCAGGCAAGCATTTATTTGCAGAGTACATTGGTTTTGCATCAACTAATGTGATGCTATTTATGAGCAATATCAGCAGCCATGCCAGAATATCAGTAAATGTAGACAAACTCCGAAAATTTAGCATTTTAAATGATCTCAAATGACAAAAATATCAGTAAACTGGAATGCCAAAAATCTCTGTTTTCTTTGTTCCGTGGTTTTTCATTTATTAATCACAAGTTTTTCCAAAAATAAACTATAATGCTTATAAAGACATTCTATAGAAAATTCTCCGGTATAATGAAAGAGAAGATACATTTTACAATTGGGAGTTCATTTGAGTGTTTTGACATTCTATCAGCATCTGTTAGAACAATGACTTTTTTCAGTAAGAGTATACCTATAACTTTCAATTTGTTGTAGAAAGTAGGGAAAAATGGAAACACTTTCCTATGGATGATTCACCTTGGGAAAATGCTGAGGAATAACTGCACGATAGATGCGTGAACTTAGACCTTGAGGACAAGGTTCTGGTAAAAGAAGGAGGGAGTATATGCAATCCAAACACTTTCAAAGTGTTCCTCTTAGAAAGGCCAGTACATTGCTGGTGCATGAAGATTGATGAGCTTTCAAGAATTAGAGCATGCCAACAACCAGTATGCTGCGTGTAGAGGAAAAGATTTTTCTTTATCTTTTGTTTTGTTATTTGTTGTGCTGTGTGTAATATCTTAAATTGTAATTAAGGGCTAATGACTTCACAAGTGATATAATTAATGTTAGTTAAACATTTTTGAAGTATATGATGTAAATTGTGATGTAAATGTGTTTGATGAAGAATTAGTAAATGTTGTGATAATCAGGGGCAAAATGGTAAATTTACTGACCAATTGGTCAGTTACCGAAGGGGAAACTCCTTAGGGAATAAGGGATCAATGGCTAGGATTAAGAAATTAAGAGAATAGAATTGTGTGTGCATGTGTTTTTGAATTTGTGGAAGGAGGAAGGAGAGGATGCCAAGTGTCAAAACATGGGCCATTGGATCAAGATCCAAGAGTCAAACCATTTTTCCTCTCTCTTCTCTTCCAAAGTCGGTTTTGGGAGCATGGGGAATGGGAAATCAGATCATCATCTCATCTCTCCCCACCTCCATTTCCGGCGACCTCAAAGAAGAAAGAGAAAGAAGAAAAACTTGAGGTAGGTGCTCTAAATGACTTCATATGCTCAAGTACTCTCATTAATATTGTTCAAGAGGTTGAGAGCTTTATTGCTATGATTTTAGAATTTTGAAAGGTGGTAGTTGGGTGTAGAAACCAAATTTGAAAGTTGGAGAATCAAGGTTTTGGTTTCAGCAAGTTGAAGAGATGAGCATTTGTAGTATTTTGACATATATGTTATGATTTTTGGTTAAGTTTTAATATTTCTGGAATTTTGCCCTGATTTTATGAGAATTGAGAATGGATGAATTGGTTATAGTAATGTGTAGAAATGGTGTTAGAATGTGGTATAGAGACAATGGTTTTGGTTTGGATTTGAGAAGAGAAAGTTTGGTCATTAGGTGATTTTGGTTGCAATGTAGTTGGGAATGTGGAGTGTGTCATTTTGATGTTAATTTAGGTGTTTTGAGGTTACCCATAAGTTCCTTATAGAATTTTGAGTGGAAATGAGCTTTGGTATAAGTTTTGAACTGTTGGGATCAGTTTTGGTAAATCTGGAAAACTCTGTCAGTTGCTGCATTTCTGGGTTCTAATGAATGTCACTCGAGTGAGTGAGGGTTTCACTCGAGTGCAGCAACATAAATTCCCTTTTCCTTCTGCATTTCGCTTGATTTTTCTGGTAGGAAGCGCAAGTGCACTTCCCAATCCGTGAGTGATATAGGTCATCACTCGAGTGAGCATGAGTTCACTCGAGTGCAGATGTATGTTCATGCTATGGGTTGCTCTCGGCCAAGCACTCGCAGGCTAAATTCCAAGAGTGTGATCTGACACTCACAAGTGTTATGTTCTCACTCGAGTAGTAGGGGTGGTACTCGAGTGAGCTTTCTCTTCTAAGTTGGATGTGCTCTCAGGCAAACACTTGTAGCGCTTCACTTTTAGGAACTCGAGTGAATTTGAGGTCATCACCCGAGTGCAGGCTGTCGCGCTCGAGTGTTGTGAGCACTTTCAAGTCGTTGGTGGTGCTCTCTGTCAAACACTCGTGAGTGAGAGTCACCTTCACCCGAGTGCAAATCCATCATCACTCGAGTGAGGCCATCTTCACTCGAGTGAGTCATTAAAAAATCAGTCGTTTTGCTTCTTAAAAAGGTATCTTTGGGGGTAGTTTATCCCAACCCTTTAGGCATATGTTTTGGCATTAAATAGCCACCTAAAGAGTTTACATGAATACCAACTTAAAGTACTATGGAATTAAGAACTTGAAAAAGAGATTGATTGGTTGTCCCTAATTTGGTTTATAGGATTTGACATTTGCTGCCCTCGCGAGCCCTCGGTGTCGGAGAACGTCCGAAAAGAGCAAGGTAGTGACTCTTTCTCTTATACCATATGTGATGCATTGTATGTGTGTTATATCATAGATTTGTGATGAATTCGAATGCTGCAATATTTGTGAAACTGTGTTTGCGCCGCCATGCCAATAGTCCCTGAGTCGCTAACAACAGTTCGGGTAAGGGCTGCGTACCTTCCCGGCAGTAAAAGGGGATGAGGATGGGGTGTGTTATTTGTGATTATGTGGGCCGAAAGGCTATTCGTGAGCCGAAAGGCTATATGTGAGCCGTAAAGTTATTTGTATGCACTGCCATACCAATAGTCCCTGAGTCACTAACAATGGTTCGGGTTAGGACAGTGTGCCTTCCAGGTGGTAAAAGGGGATGAGGATGGAATGTGATTTGTGTTGCTGCTGCTAAGTGGTGATTTGCTTACACGCTATGTGATTACGTGTGGTATGAATGGTTTGTTACTACTGGGATTGATATATCCCGATTTTATCATAATGTTTAATATCATATTTAGGGATTTTATCATCAATTTTGAGCTAAATAACATTTATTATGATTAAGTTGAATTAAAGATGATTATGTGAAAATAAATCTTAAAAGGATATATTTGTTATAATCTTGTGATTACTCTTTAAAATTTGAATTTTGAATGAAGATATTACAAGATATTGATTTGAATTGTAGGTCACATTGAAAAAGTAGGAGCTGAGAGACTAAAAAGTAAAGATGTATAAGGACTGAAGCAGAAAATAAGATTCTACGTGTGGCTCCAAGGGAATTCTGACAGAAAGGAGGGTACTTTCTGTAATATTAGCTGTCACTTTCAGAGAGGAAAATATCAAAGATAATTACATAAGATACCCAGAATTTACAAAACACCAGTTGGGTCCCAAAATACAAAGATGCCACTGGAACTGATTCACTTGGCAATCAGAGAATATTACAGAATAGAACCCTGAATTTCCAAAACTCCAGTTTGGTCCCAATATCCGAAAACCAGCGTTCTTCACCCCTGAAACTGAGTTTTTTCCAGATTCTCATACAGAATCTTAGAAAATCTTATCTGAATATAATTTTGAAAGATTTTGCCGCAACTTTGAGGAGATTTGACCTAGATTTTAATTAACAAAAAATTAAAAATAAAAAGGGGACACGCACACAGAGCGGAAGATCTGAAATCAGAGAATGTCAGCAACTTTCATGCAGGCAGCAGGGGACGCACCACAGACGAGAGGGAGAGAAGAGACTTAATCACCAAGCTTCACCAACATTTTCATCATCTTCTTCTTCCCTTATCTCAATTCAATGGATTCTTGATGCCTCCAAAAAGTTACATATGTGATAAATTTCATGATAAGAGGCTAAATCCTTTTGTGTTTCTTAGAGATGGAAGATTGGTTTGAGCTCCAGAGATATATTCAGGGGAGTTAATTGTTTTAATCTTTTTATTTAACTATGTAACGGATTTCCTAAGTTAGGATTTTGTGTTATGTAGTTAATTTACTGAGATTGCGAGTTATTTATCTTAGTAGTGATTGAACAATTGTTACTTAGATTGGTTTATGTGGTTTGAGATTTAAATTTCTATATTTTCTTTTGGTTTAATGTGGTTGTCTATTCTTTCATAGTTTGAATGAGTATTATGACTGCTTAGATCTTGTTTGAATATCTCAGTTGAGTGTTCATTGTATAGAGGAACAAGTTGCATGAATCCAATCTTAAATTACACACTAAATGGTATTTAATAGTGTATTAAGAGGTAATTATCTAGCTAGAATTCTAGGGGTAATCACTAATTAATATACTAGACTTAGTGAGTTGCTAAGGTTTAATTTTTGACTTAGTGAGTGGTTTAACTCCCAAATCATTTTGAGCAGGGACAACCTACATTCCATTTTTCCAAAAAGCATTCATTATTAATTTGTTTAAATCACAATTTCATTAATTATTTCAACAATTTCTCAAAAACCAAAAAAAAAATAGTAGTCTAGGTTATTTTCTATTATTAAAAAGAAAAAAATCAATTTAAAATCCACCTTAATATTTTTATCACTTAGTTAGATTAGGAATTAAATAAAAGGCTCCTCAAGAGAATACGACCTGAGTTGTGCCCTTCACTGCATAATTTGGTTTATTTTGATTTAACCTGAGGCGATTAAAGGCTTTAAATCAGGGATTCTCTTGAATCTCATTCTTTCTATTGACTAACATTTTAGACAGGGCAAGTGGCTCAAGGAAAAGCGAACGACCAGGAGCAGTTAGGACCCTGTAGGGATATTTGATTCGAATCATGTTGGTTATTCATTTTGGATAGGGATTACTGTATGATATTTTTGAGTTGTAAATGGTTTTTGAATACATGGTGGTGTAATCCCCTAATTAGGAGCTGAAACCCTATAGATCTATACATAGATGAAACCCGGGAGTTGCCAGGAATTAAGCTGTACACTCTGATATGTTAAAATATGATATGACTGTATAGGTAATTATATTCGATTTTTGAACTTGAGATCAAGATAGGAAAGAAGTTTTGAAAATTTCGTGAAATCCTTACTACAAGGAGGGAGTTTTAAATTATCTGGTGGTCTCTAATCCATTTTATTATACATTATTGAATCTTAATTACACTAATTAAGGCAGGGGTTACACTGTGCTACCTGACAAGTAGTTTTTGTGTCCTTTTCTCTAGCACAGTGGGGTTGAGGAGTAGGTACTGTTGTATCCTTCACAAAGTGGGTCCTCAGTCTTGAAAGGAAGGCATTCTCTCCACTAAATGGATGCTTAATGGTTCATGTTTGACAGTGTGTAAAAGTATAAAGTATTCTATACCTTTAAAATTTATTTTGAACGGTTAAGAACAGCAATGAAGGCACAGTGGAGAGAAATGCAATGGAAAAGAACTGGACTCATACTTAAGTTATTAGGAATGGGAATCCTATAGATGGCATGCACATTTTTATATGAGAAGTTCAAGGTTAATAATTAACATAACTTGTCATTACGTTATTACCCTCCTTTGCATCCTTGGCAAAATGCAGATAGTTTCAACGTGATGAAAATGACGACTTATCACTTAAAAATCTATGCAAGAACACACTAATGAATGAATTATTATGTGCTTATACAGACAAGTATGTCACAAGAAAATGCTGAATAAACGATAAGACAAGGCATGCACTTAGAAAGCGTCCTCAACATATGAACAATAGTAATAAGTAACACCTAGATGAACATGACTCCCACTGCAACCCAGCACAAAAAAAAAAAAAAATGATTCACCATGCATACAAAAAGTAACCATGTAATTCTGCAATTGCGTAAACCACTTACAGGGAATACCGGATTATGAATATCATTCTGAAAGATAGTGTCTAAATCAATAAAGAGCCGGTGATCAGGAGTATCATATCTGCCATCACATAGATCTAGACCACCTATAAAAGCAGTTATTTTCCGTTTATCCTCATAGGCGTGAGTGTCAAGTATCACACACTTCTGATGATGTGTAAAAAGGGTTCCAACAACCTGGACCAAAATATTCAATTTTATAAATGACTATTGATTGAACTCTTCCAGTAAAAAGATAACGATTTTGATGTGATGCAGCAAAGACACTCAATATTTTCATCCTACATAATTTTACATATAAGCGCAAGAATTTCATACCTGTTGCTTGAAAATACTGAGCTTATTGCTTGCATAACGTGGAGCAAGCACACAATGAACAGTGGAGTGTTTAAAAAATTTCTTAGTTTCTTCATCATGGGTCTGCATGACACCATCCTGCAATCAATTAAATCAGTTATTGTTCTCGCAAGAATTATAAATCTCGGCGATGCTGGTATAAAACAGTGCTATGCTCTTCTTATCTACGATCAAGCAAAAGGTTACAAAACTCATATAAATTATAGTCAAAAATCTTAGAAACCTAGCATCAAATTATTGAGGATTACACTAGCATCAAGTTATTGAGGGTTACGGTACAGTCCAGAAGTAAATTCAATTGAATTGAATTCATGTTTAAAAAGAAACAACAGCTATCTTGTTCTCTGCTGTGTTCTCTTTAACTGGATATTTTCCCTTTCAATAAGTCCTTCACAATTAAGCATAATCAAGAAATTTCAAACTTCAATATAATATTATCTTGTATGATTTGGTTTAAGAGAAGACCACTAGTATGAACAAAAAAAATTGCCCAGAATTTGATGAATCAATATAAACCTCAAAGGAGAAATCATGTTTAACTTTATCATTAGGGTAATCAGAAGTACTGTTTTCAAAAAAAATTTGTCATGCGAAGTTTTGTCATCCCAGATGAGCATAACCACGCGGACATTTTCTTGTGACTTATATTTCAACAACTCTCCAAGTGAAAGCTCTCCTCCAGCAGGTACGGGTCTTGTTGGTTCTCTGACAAGCTTTACAGGGTGATAAACAGACCACCCTACAATGTATATCAGTTCACGAGCTTCCAAAATTGCATGGCAAATATCCTCCCAACATTTACCCTGCCGAAAGACTTTTCCCTCCTCAAGGGAAATTTCAGGTAATCTACCATCTGGTACATGTGCATCTTGATAAAGAGTCACTTTCCCTCCTTTTCTAAGTGGAAAATATGTGTTAGGAACACCTGGATGATCTGCTACAGATCCAATGCCACATTTGTCTGAAGGGTTTGCTCCAAATGGCTTATACTGAATGGAGATATGTAACTCAGGAGTACCTTTTGAGCACATAGAGAATCCACCCGTAATGGTAATCGGAAACCAATCATTAATAGTAATTCCAGACAAAATCTTTTGAACAGGTATCTCTACAGCTCCAATGATTTCAGCCCCAAGAGCATCATCATCTTTCACAATAAACTCCACTTTCTCAGCAGGGTGAGCCACTGGAACAATAAAATGCTCATCCCATGAAGGATGCTCATTGTTACGAACTACTCGTGTTTGAGCTACAGTAGCCCCTGCCACAACGACAGAGACATAGGGATCACTAGTATTTACATGATATTTCCCAGTGCTAACATTGTGTGCTTTCATGAAGGGAGGGGTACAAGTGTTACCCATTGTTAAACATTTTCTCACCGTTTCAGAAGAAAGATCCAAATTTGGAAGATATTTTGCTTCTAATACATACAGATCCAAGTCACCATACAAGAAAGTTGGTTCTTTAAAGCCAAATTTAAGCCCCTCCTTCTTGGGCTTGTCACCTTGACTGCCCACTTCAACTGGAGAACTCATTAAGATTCACACTTCCTACATAATATAATTTCTTTGTGGTCAACGAGAACAAAATTCTGGATGCATCATCTCGATGTCAGTCAAGAAGAGTACATGAAGCCCCTTATACATCTTGCTTTTATTCTTTAAATCCTACTATACATAATCTGATCCAAAATGGAATCCTCTACAGAAACCTGACCATAAAAAGAGAAAGGGGGAAGATTAAGATTGTGCACTATTTATAAGCACAAACTCAGGAGGGCTTCAGAACAATACAACATGATGTAAATGGAGAAAATCTTTAGAGAGATAAGTTGCAAATCTCTGTGATGTTTTATAAAACAAACTGTACATGTCATCATCGTAGTCATGAACCTTCTAATCAAATACTAGATTGCAAGAAAGTAGACAGACTAATCAAAAAAATACAAATGTAAATTATAATTCGTTTTGTCCAATCAGAATTCATGCAAGTGCAACCATATATATAATGGACAGTAAAATAAGACGAGGAACGATGTAGGGTAGCCAAATACCAAAATGATTGACAACACAATGAAACTACCAAAGGTCATCAGTCATTACCACATCTTCCTGTATTAAAACCAAAGAGGAAAAGGTCCAAGTGTAACAAGTAAACCAAGACACAGCATGAATAGCGGGTTCAAGAGCATTTATCTGTTTCTTCTTAATCCATGGCGACTCAAAATCAGATGTTATAAACGATACGAAGTCAACCATGAACCATAATCGGAATTCGTAAAGCTTAGCACTAAAATTTGGAATCAAAGGAATTCAGAAAACGTGCTTGAAAGATAAGAAAATAATTATTACCTGGAAACGTTACGAGGAAGTTAAGCCGGAAAATCGAAGAAGAGGGAAAATCGACATATAAAAGAACAACAAATCTTGGATTCTGAAAACGCTTGATCGGAAGAGAGATAAAGTGTGGACCATCACCGCAAGGAGAAGGAGAAGGAGGAGCTGGAGAGAGTTTCTCTGAGCCGAAAATGGCGGGAACTGGCAGGGGACACATGGAAGCCATCTCCCTCCAAAAACGAACAGTTTCAGGCTCTTCTGTGAGTTTAAATAGGGAAAAAGATAAATTTAAAATTTTTTTTTTTAAAAAAAACTAGATCCAATGTTTAAAGAGCAACCATCATTATGCAATCATGATTACCATGGTAAACCCTATTACCATGCTAAAGAGCAACCAAACACTCTTCTCTTGATAATGCAATCATGATTACCATTGCAGGCATGCAATGGGGTTGAACCAAACGGGCTCTAATTTTAAGAGTCTAAACAAACTACATAAATTAATTAATTGTAAAATATATTACACGATCTTTTTAAAATATATATGTGTATCATTATATTATATATCAGCTTATAATTAAGTAAAATATTTTAGAAAAAATGATAAATATAAAAAATATGATGAAAACAATTTCTTATATTTATGATCAAAATTTATTTATAAACTAAATTTTATATTTAAGACAAGAGATAGTAATAAAGAAAATAAACATCACCTATCTAAAAATAAAAAATTTATTGGATGACCAAATAAAACCCAACATGTTATTAAATATTCTGGCAAAAAAAAAAAACATGTTATTAAATAAAATCATTTTAACATAATTATTTCTTCTTTCCTTTATCTTTGTTCCTTTAATTTTATGTGAACTTTTAATTTGGTCCCCTAATTTTAAAATATATTTTTTCACTCTTCTTTCTATCTCTAACACCATTAATTTTTTTTTTTTAATCTAACACCATTAATTTTTTGTCCAAAAAAAACACCATTAATTTCAAATGATGGAATTTTGTAACAATAATTATTATTTTAAAAATTAAACTTAATATGTTACTCCCCAGTTCTAAATATAATATCAAGTTGACTTTTTTATAAATATTAAGAAAACTAATTAAATTATTTTAAAATATTTATGTTTATCATGTTTTCTTCAAACTATTTTGCCTTAACATATAAACAGATATATAATCTAATTAAATATAACATATGATATGATTAAATAATTTATTTAATTTCTTTAATTTCTCTAAAAAAAATCAACTCTGTTTTATATTTAAGACTGGAGGGAGTAGTATTTAAAAATGTGTTAAATCGTGCTAATCATCTTGCTAGAAATGTTGATGAAGTAAGCCCAGATTCATCCATTATTTGGGCACGGGTTGCTTATTGCTTAGATAAACTTTAGTGTTGGAATAGAGATCTTCATCCTGTACAAAATATATATATATCTATATATATATATTTATCTTCAGCCTATTTGGTGACTTGTTAGTTGTATTTTTTTTTTAATTTTCAAGCTTAATGCTTGCCTTTGTGATAAGAAAATGTTTTATCAATATTTAAAATTTCAATTTCAATATTTTTTAACCACGTTAGAGTTTAAAAGACACTTTCTAAAAATGATAGACCAAAGTTAAAACTTATATAAGGTCAAAGGATTAAATGTGCAGTTATATAGATCTTCCTTTTTTAGGATAAGAGGGCGCTCACTATGCACAAAAATGAATACATGCATATACAACATTTACTGTTGGAAATATGAATGTATATGTTAGTAATTGTTTTTTCTTCGCGTTATCATAGATATTATATAGAGTAAGATACACTAATAATCCTTCTATTTAATTTAAATTATAGGAACCTCCCTTTTTATTTTGAAATCTTATAGATACCTTCTTTAAAATCAAAATCTATGTACATCAATCTCTTTTATTTTTAAATTTATGCTTTCATCCATTCGAGATTTAGTTGACCATTATCAAATATTTGAGAAGATGTTTGTTCTAAAATTGATTTTATTTAAATTATTTTTCATTCATATAATTAAAATTAATCTAATCATAGTTAATTTAATGTGTATATTGCGCTTAAAAACAAAATGAAATTATGGGATACAGTGCATGTTTGTTTAAGCTTTTTGCACAGTAAATAAGCCCTTATTATGCAAGCCGAGAAAAAACTCCTCTCACATACTTACCTCGTATACTGTGAATCACGAATTATAAGCACTTATTGCCCAAAAATAAGCTATTCCAAACGCACACACAATTCAAGTTGTATTAAACTTCAAGGGAAATGACATTATAATACCTTTAAAATTTGAAAAAGACAAATCATAGTATTAAATTTCACTAATTCTGATGGATTGGTTTGAGATTTTGAAATGCTATCAAAAGACATACCTACCCTCATTTTCTTGACAAAAACAACCCTAAGCACCCTTGCCAACTGGTTGCTAGAGCTCTGTTGCTTTGGTTGGAGCTCAGGCACCGACCAGTTGCGTTGCAGGTAATAAATAACAAACATAAGTAGTAAATAACAAAATCAAAGTAGTAAATACTAAATAGCGTTCATGTTGCAGAATATTTCTTAAAATTATTTTAATTTCACTATTTATTACTCTGACTTCACTATTTATTACTCTAGTTTCACTATTAATTACTCTTGTTTTGAAAATTCGAAAACTATATTAAGAAGGAACTATGCCATTAGCCTCCAGGTGGTCACTAACGCCAGAGCTCCGATAGCTGAGCACTGACAAAGTTCTTAATACATTTTGAATTTCCAAAACAAGAGTAATAAATAGCAAAACCATAGCAGTTATTTGAAAATAGTTAGCTATAAGGATCTTGTTTAATACTCTGATTTTGTTACTTACTACTCTAGTTTTGTTATATATTATTATTGTTTTGTTATTTTCTACTTAGTTTCACCCGTCATCATAACTCTAGTGACTGACCTCTAGCGAAGTCACTATCTCTGTAACTCCGACACTAGCTAGCATAGTAGTTAATAGCTAAAGAAGAGTAGTAAATAGTGAGACTAGGGTAATTGTTAGAAAATAGTCAGCAACATGGGTTCTATTTGCTATTTTAGTTTCATTATTTACTACTTTGGTTTTTTAGATTATTGGAGCTCTAATGAATGATTGTCAGTGGGTTGTTGGCATTGGAGCTTCGGTGGCGGGCAATTGTTGTTTAGGGGCTTCTTTTATTTATTTTTTTAAAAAGTAAGGGTAATGTCCTTTTGCCACATTTCCAAATTCATAATCAATTTAGATGAACTGATTTGGTAATTGAAAAATTGGGCACTCTGATTTGCCCTTTTTATATTTTCAGGGTATTTTAGTGTAATCTTCCCTAAATGATAATATTTTAATAGTAAGAAAAGAAGCCTCTAGAAGAACGTGAAAGGTCGATGCAACGAAAAACATTAGTCATAAAGTATACTGTTTGCGGGTGGCAGAGAGTTTAAAAAGAAGTTTATAGAGACCAGCGCCATAAGGCACAATGATCACCTACGTGGCCTCAAGTCACTTCCCCCTCCCTCTTATATGGTTTTGATCCCGTGTCATTATGTAATAAAAAAAATTATAGAAAACCTTTCAACCTCAAATAAATTAAAATAATTTAATAGGTCAAACTATAAATATATAATAAATACATTTCATTATATACTTTTTTTTTAGTTTCTGTCTTAATTATTTTAAGCACTTGTTTTGTGTGCTATTTAATATATATATGGAGTAGTTATTATATTTTATTTTGCCATAAATGGAGTATTTATTATATAAACTTTGCTAAAAGTTTTATAAATATAAATATGAATGGGAAAATGACACATAGGTCCCAAGGACCAAACAAAACAATAAAAAAATTCCTTAGAAAAGTCTCTAGGGACTTTTCTATGATTATTTTTTAAAGTCAAATGATAAAGTTGCCCTTAGTTCATCAGTCATTTTACAGTTGACAACTTCATCAGTCATTTTCACAACATGTTTTTATGCAATGAGTTAATTTCAAGTTTGTCAAGTCCTTATGTTCACAACTGTCATTACGTGTTATAACAATTGCTTGAGTGATTTTTACATATTCTTTTGTTGCCTAAATGAAATGACCTTTTCTAAAACTCCAAATATGATAACTGCATATGCCTTATTTAACAACTGGTTATGTTTATGTTTACAACATGTTTAGTATTTTTTACAATATATTTTTCAAGTCACAATGAAACTATCTTTTTAACAATTGTTCACCATCACAAATTGCTTAGTTTACAACTCATTAAGCGTGTTTTCACAATATGTTGAGTCATTTTAACAACTTTCTTTTGTCTGAATGAAGCTACCTTTTTCCACATCAAGTTTAGCACTGAAAATTCCTCAGTTTACAATTGGTTAAGCGTGTTTTTACAACATATTGAGTCATTTTTACAACTTATTTCTCATGTGTGAATGAAATTACCTTTGTTTATATCTCCAAGTTTAATACTGCAAGTTGCTCAGTTTACAACTTCTAACACGTGTTTTTACAACATTTTGAGTCATTTTTACAATTTTTTTTTCAGATCTGATTGAAATGACAAGTTTCAAAACTCCAACTTTTACAACTACAAATTACTTTTTTAACAACTGGTGATGCTTGCTTTTACAATATCATGAGTCATTTTTACAACTGTTTTATGCTTGACTGAAATAACAAGTTGCACAACTCCAACTTTCACAACTGCATGATTTATTTCCGTAAAGTCTGTCACAACAGCTGAATTGGTTTTTAACAACTTCTTCTGCCTTATTTTACAAATGTATGAGTCATATTTATAACAGTATGAGTCATATTGTATTTTATCTTCTTCACCATTCAAAAACTTCCCCCTACATGAAAGAAACACAATAAATTCTTAATAGATTATTTCTTGAATTAGTTCCAATTTTTCATGATAATCTGCAATATGAACTTCATATTAACAACTGTTACAGTAATATTAACAACTACAAATATATATATCAACAACGCTTTTTTTAATATCATATCAACATTTATAATCAAAGAAACTACAATCACATTCAATCATTCCCCCTTGAAACAAAGTCATCCCTCTATTACCTTGTCCAAAAACAGAGCATTCCCTCTATTATATTGCCCAAAAATAGAGTATAGGTTATGTATTAACAACTACAACAACATGAATTAACAACACTTTTTTTTTCCATATCAGCGATTTCACAACAAACAACCACCATCACATTCAACCATTCCCACTTAAATTAAAACACAGCACTCCTTTTGTAACCTTCCCCAAAACAGAGCACTATAACATTCACTCAACCCAACCATGGTAAAACCCTAATTTTAATGGTCAAGATTATATTTTTAGTAAAATCTTAGCATTACTTATCTACCTTCTACCACTTAATCCACTATTGAGCCTAAGCTTCAACTTTTGACTAACCCCTCAGTCTCAATTCAGCCAATGTACAAAAAAAAAAGCAGTTCATTGTTCTACCTCTACCACATCACAATGGAGGCTTGGGCAGCGAAGGAGCTATGAAGGCTTGGGTAGTAGAGGAGCGACGGATGAATGCACCAACACTGGGACTCAGAGGAGGGACGGATGAAACAAGGAAGACGCAGAAGCAGAGTAACAAAGGAGAGAGAGAAATAATATAGTGTTTTAAATTCTTAGGGGCATTTTTGTCATTTAACTTTAGAAAATAATCACAAAAAAGTCCCTAGAAACTTTTCTTATCTTTAACTTTTTAAAGGGACTTTTTGTTGTTTTAGTTGGTTATTGGGACCTATGTGTCATTTTCCTAATATTAATTCCTTTTTAAAATAGGTGGAGCAAAAAGTGTCATTATATGTGTGGGCACACAGTGGTAATGAAAATTTGGGGCAATTATTTAAATTAGGTGTTGTATACCCCCTACGTTTATAAGTGTGGTTCCCCCAAGTATACACTTTTTCTCAGTTTCATAATATAAGTTATTTTGAATTTATTAAATCAGAAAATGATAGTTAATTCATTAAATATGTTATAAATTATAAATTTTTTTTTTTACAATTTTACTCATATTAAATTAGGTTTTGAAAGAGAGAGTAAAATACAAAAAGTTACTTTTAATTATTAATTTCATGGTAAAATTGATAAATAAATATTCATTACTCTTCAAGTAACTTATATTGTGTACAAAAACATTCTTTTAGAAGTGACTGAGTGCTTGTTTGGGATGGTAGAAGGGGCTTTTTTTTCAAAAAAAAATCACAGTGGCTTTTGGCTTTTTGAAAACTGGGGTGTTTGGGTTGGCATTTTAGCAACTGGTGGTTTTTTTTTTTTTTTTTCCAAAAACAGCTTTTGAGAAGAAACTCAAAAGTTTGCATTTTTTTTAAGAAGTCACTTATGTCACCCCCAATTCGAACACAAATCACATTTACAATCTGATTTTTGTAAAAGTCAAATTAAAAAAAGCGATTTATGCCACCGCTAACCCAAACAGGCCCTTATATTGTGGATAAAAGTGAGTAGTTGTTTTTTTTTTTCATATCTTGCCCAATTATCATGTGGTTCAAACTCACAACTTTATACCCAAAATAATTTAAAGGAGCAGCTTCGTGTCCAGAGAGGGATGTTTCCATTGATTTTCCTTTTAATTTACTCTCTATTAAGTGTATCTATCATTAGATTAACTTTCAATTGTTGAGATTTAATAATATATAAAGAATAATTTTATAATAATAATCTACCATATTAAATTTCAACCATTAAAAATTAATCTAACGGTAGATACACTCAATATAGAGTAAATAGAGGGGAAAATCATTGGAGATACCCGTCCCCCTAGTGTCATGGAATTATACACACACCTTATTTATGATTTGAACATTGTTACATTTTAAACTTCCAAATATATCTTTAATGCAAATAAAAGAAGAAAAGAGGATGCCTCTTGCTTTTGTTATGCTCTTTTGCTTTCCATTGCATCAAAAAAAAAAAAAAACAGAGAGAAAGGAAGAAAGAAAGAAAGAAGGAGATTAATTAGAAGCTCATGGTCATTTGGTGAGTGACAGGTAGATTAGAGACATAACACACTCTCCTCCCTCTCCATGTGCACTGGTTGGGTTTCGAGAAAGAGAGAGAGATGAGAGAGAAAGAACTGGGTCCAAAGCATTTGACGCTGGATTTCCAAAAGAAGTCGCAATCTTAGTAAGAGTGAGGCAAGAAAAATAACAAAATATATAATAAAATACTACAACTTTTTATTATACTGAACACTATTATATAGTATGTGTAGTGTGGGATCTAAATTCTAAAACCTCCCACATGCACCCTTCACCTAATAAAAACAACTCTTTGGCTTCCTTCATGAGACGATGCTTCTTCTCTTTTGCAGTTTCCTAAACTTCCCTCATTTCCCGGATCCTTCTTCACTCCCCAAAAGCCACTTTCTTTTCATCATCTGGGTCTCATTTTCCCAATAAAATATTCTATCGTTTCCATTAAAGTTTCCACCTTTCTGTGTCTCAGCTAAAAGGTCGGTTTTGTTCTTGTTGTTGTGGTGTGTGTGTGTGTGTGTGAGAGAGAGAGAGATGGCAGAGGTGCTTCAGCAAGGGAGGTCTCTGGCTGAAACGCCCACATACTCTGTTGCTTCTGTGGTCACTGTTATGGTCTTCGTATGCTTCTTGGTCGAACGGTCAATTTACAGATTTGGGAAGGTGAGAGAAAAGTATTGTTACTGTTATTAAGGTTATGTATTATCTGAGGAATAAAAAAAAGCTAAATATAACTATTTACAGTTTAGTTCAGAGTGCAAAATGAATTGAAGCCGTGTCCAATCATCTGGGGTTATGTTCATATGCTACTTCTAGTTGCTGAGAAATTCTGGGAAGTTTTTTTTTTTTTTTTTTGCCATCGATTCTGGGAAGTTAGTTATATGTTGTTTAGATCCTAGGCTATTGTATTTCAGTACTTTAGGAACCACAAAACATGCCTACAATGATAAATCTATTATGGTTAAACTTAAAGTTGATGCAGGGTACTCTGTACTTGAAAAGTTTTCATTTTTGTTTATATCTACCTCTGCTTGGCAAATCTGGAAAGTGTGAGTGGTATTTAATGTCAGAATAGCAGAGGACAGACAAAAAAAAAAAACTGAAGAATGAAGATAGCTGTTAAATCTCATGGAAGTATGAAGTTTTTTCTTTTTCTTTTCTTTTCCTTGGCATGCAGTGGTTGCAGAAGACAAGAAGGAAGGCACTTTATGCTTCTCTGGAGAAAATTAAGGAAGGTAAGTACTAAATACTGTTTTAATCTTTCACAAATACAAAAGTAAAGATTGAGAGTTTGAATCATCTACATCTTATTAGGCTATTGACTTGGTATAGTCTGAAATCCTTTAAATCACTTCGCCTAAAGTAAGGAGAGAGATAGACACATGATAATTGACTTACTTTTTATAAGGTATACATGTCAAAAGTGGGATCCACTATAATGTGTCTTTGTCATTTTTCATTTTAAGACACCTTAGGATCCCCATACTAGAGAGGATCCATGCTTGATGTGATTACCTTAGTAAAGTACTACCTTACCTCACTAGTTAATATAAGAGTTAAATAATTAATTTATAGATATTCAGAAAATTAGTTGAGTTACTTTTTCTTATGATATGTTAAGTTATTTATTTGTAATAAATGGGTATTGGCTTTCCTAAAATATCTTTGTTAATCACGTGCATTGAAACTATCCCTCGATGGAGCCCTTAATATGTGAAATCAATAAGGATATTTTGAAGAGAAAATTATAAATTTGAGAGACAAGGTGGATTAAGATTTTATATTTAGGATCAAAGTAAACCCCTTACTTAACTCTTATGCTCAAAGTTAGTATTTTCCTTGACTATGTAGAGCTGTGGAGTTGATAGATGATTTATTTGTCACTTACTGAAATTTGATTCTTGCTGCTAGAGCTGATGCTGCTTGGGCTTATCTCTTTGTTGTTGGCACAATGCGCAAGGTGGATCTCTGAGATGTGTATAAAATCGTCACTTTTCAACAGCGAATTTTATATTTGTTCCGATGATGATGATGAAACTGGCAAGAATGAAAGATTCATGCTTGAAAGTCCATTGGCTTTTACTAACAAGACTGATGATATCCCAAAGGGACTGATTAGTGGTGCATTTCATCTGTGTCCTGAGGTAATATACTTTCCTGTTTAGCTTTGCTTTCTTAGTGTGGTATACTAATAATCCCATGAATCACATCATCAGTATACTGATATGGAAATATACTAGTAGCCTGTTGTTAGTTAGAGTCAGTTGGTTGGTTGGTTAGAATATAACCATTATATATGGTAGCTATTAGTCATAATAGGCTATAAATAGAGGTAATCAATATATTTATAGTACGTGGTGCATAGTGATTAGCTTAATGGATTGAATCCGATTTTCTTTTTCTCATCCCACAATCGGAGAAGCTGTTTTTAGGATTGGAATTCGTGATCTTCAGATCACATGGCAACAATCTTACTGCTACATCATGGCTCGCCCTCTAACATATACCAACATATACATAAGAAAATTACAAGAAGTCACACTATCTACCAACCTAAAAAAAAATCCCCCCAAAAAAGTGTGGCTCATTCTTTAAACTCCATACAATGAAGGAAACATATATGATTCTCTTCATTTTGAAATCTTAGATACCTCTTTTCATTATGGTGGAGTCACTTTCGATTAGTCAATAATACTTTAAGATCTTTTCTCGTTTTATAAATGAATGCAGGGGCATGAACCATTTGTTTCATATGAGGGTCTTGAGCAGCTGCACCGATTCTTGTTTGTGCTTGGGATTACTCATGTTCTGTACAGTTGTCTGGCTGTTGGTTTAGCAATGAGCAAGGTCAGTACTCCATAGGCATCAAAACTTTTCACTACTGCAAAAACCAGATCTGTGAGTGCTGTTACAACCACTAGCCACAATAAGAATGTGTAGCACCTCATGAGTTTTCGCCTCCTCTTCTTTTAATAATTTTTAGGGGAAAACCATATTGTAAGTACATATAATTTCCATCAATTTTTAATTTGGTACCTATGTGTTTTTCTCTCTTAATTAAATCATTTAATTTTGTTCTGTTAGCATGGTTAACCCCTGTAACTTTTTACTGTTAGCACTGTTAGTCCCTGTACATAGGCAAATTGTGCTAACAGAGCAAAGTTAATTATTTAATTAAGAATGAAATATGCATAGGTACCAAATTAAAAATTGAGAGAAAGCTCTCTTTCCGATGTATCAAAAAAAAAAATTGAGGGAAAGCATAAATACATGCAAAATGGTTTTTCCCACAATAAGAATCATTGTCCTCATCAAAGTGCCTTGTTCCAACCCCTTGATATCTGCTTTCTCAGTTTGTCTCCACTGCATTTCTCTTTAAAGCACCTCCATTATGGTTCTGAATTGTTCATATCAAATTCCATCTAAACAATATGAGCTAATGTATATTTCTGAAAAGGATCAAATTGAAACCATTAAGTTCAATGTTCAATGGCTTTTGTTATTTATGCCTGGTCGTCAGGTCCATCATTTTTGTTGGTCAACACATAGTCTTAGAATTTAACAATTGATTTCAATTATCATGCCATCGATGATCCAACCATTGCTCCTTTGGTTTATTTTCTATTTATGATGTGTTCTCAATAGATCTATAGTTGGAGAAGATGGGAAAACCAGGCAGCTGAAGGAAATCTACCAGGTACATAAGCAAATGAATCCCTACAAAATGGCACAAACCTTTATTCTGCATTAAATTTGTGATTTAATGCTAAAGCTTTTCCAATCTTCTGTAATATTTTTCTTCTGTTCCTCACAGAAAATATTGATTGACACAATAGCACCCCAAAAGAAGATTTTTAATCTTTTTAGAGCTTCCCATTTTGCATCCTTGAAGCAGATTAAGATCAAATTACCCATCAAGAAATAGTTTTCTGTAATATCATGCATTGCAAACCTTTTAAACCTTCTCGTAGGATCAATTGACATAATAACCTTATAGATCCTTGAAGCAAATTAAGATCAAATTGTCCTGGTTTTTGATTCTTCTATCAATTTTATCAATAGAGTATAGAGAATACATGGTAGATTGGGTTAGCTAGTTATGAAAAGCAAAATGTGACCATCTCAAAAAAAATTGACTAGGCATAATGAAAGCATTGTAAATTACACCTCTTCTAACTGATGGCCTGACTTCACTTTCAATGTGACAATTATATTATGGTACTTGGTTGGAATGGCACATTTTCTATTCAAGTTACATGCACTATTTCCTCTATAATGGAATAGATCTTATTACTCCCTCCGGTCCTAATTATAAGACAAAGTTGGTTTTTTTGGAGAAATTAAGGAAGCCAATTAAATTACCTTAGCGTATTTATATTTTTATTTTTTTCTCAAAAATAATTAATTTGACTAATAAATTAATATATAATCTAAGAATACTAATGTTAGAAGTCAGAAATAACAACACCGACTAGCATACCATTGTTGACACTCACACATCTCCGTCTCTATCTCCATCTATCACGCACCTAACATCATTTCTGTTTCTCTCTGTTTTCCCATTGCATCTGTGTATTTCATTTTCCTATATATATATGTTGTACTCCCTTAGCATTGATATCAATGAAAAATATGAGCTCTTAAGCTCACATGGTATCAGAGCTTAGGCATAGAATAACCGGCGAACAGAAACGACAGAGAAATCCACGCTCAGATCGGAAAACAGGGGAGTGACGATGTGCTTCGATCTCAGCCATACCGGCGCGTTGAAGCACACCGCTACTTCAGGAGCGCTCAGACACCGCCGACCGGCGTTATCCCAGAGCGCGGGGTCATTCTGAGCAGCGGGTGAAAATCACGCGCCACCACTGTCACCGGCGCGTGAACCCACGCGCCGCCACTGTTCACCGGCGCGTGAACCCCACGCGCCGCCGTCCGGAGAGCTGTCAGACCTCATTTCTTCCAGAAACCAATCTGAAGTATTTCCGGTCACCATTGTCTCATGGATTCTTCCAAAAATCCTCCTATCTTTGGTTCTTTTCCTCAAGATTCATCCATAACTAGGGCTATACCAATGGCACTCATGTCAGGTACAAGTTCTGAGACCCAAGACTCATCTTCTTCTCATTCCTCCACTGCTAGCAAAACTGTGATGGCTCCAGAACTCCCCGATAGTCAGATTATGGCTATTAACCACCGGTTTAATGGGAGAAACTACCTCCAATGGTCCCAAACAGTGCTAAGGTATCTTCGTGGAAAGCGAAAAGAGAAGTATATCAATGGAGAAGCATCCCAGCCTGCCCCTGATGACACTCATTTTGATACATGGTTTGCTGAGAACAATCAAGTTATGAGTTGGTTGTGCAACTCTATGACTGATAACATCAGCGAAGGATATCTCCTTGCAACTACTGCAAAAGAAATTTGGGATACAGCCAGACGAACCTATTCCTCTCTTGATAATACTGCAGCATTGATCCATTTGAAACGCCAACTTCGAGATTTGAGACAAGGTACTTTGACCGTCACTGATTACTATAACAACAGGACCTGTTTGAAGTACATCCATGGAAAACTGTGGAAGATGCTCAATTATACAAGAAAATAGTCGAAGAAGGACGAGTCTATGATTTTCTCCTTGGACTAAATGACTTATTTGAAGAGATACGGGGCAGAATAATAGGCCTAAAGCCTTTACCGCATCTCTTTGATGTTGTCAACCATGTGCAGTTCGAAGAAAGCAGAAAGCTCTTGAATCAGGGTAGCTTAGGCCCAATTGAAAGGTCAGCCCTGGCAATAAACCAAGGTAGTTCAAGCTCAATTGAAAGGACAACATGGGCGGCAAAACGACCACCAGATGAACGAAGAAACAAATGGTGTAGTTATTGCAAGAAGAAGGGCCACACAAAAGAAGAATGCTGGAAGCTTCATGGAAAACCAGGAAGTAACAAACAAAGCCATATCTCTGCTACTGAGTCAGAAGCTGAGGATAATCATTCTCTGACTAAAGAGGAACTGCAGATATTCCGCAGGATGCTAGACAGACAAAATAAGTCCAATTCTACGCCAGGCATCAACCTTGTCCAATCAGGTAACTCTATTATAGCTCTAAATACTGTACGAGCTAGTGAGAATGCTTGGATTATTGATTCAGGAGCAACTGATCACATGACTGGTAATCGCACACTGTTTTCAACTCTTGAATTAATTCATGAGCATCTTAAAGTCAAAGTTGCTAACGGCCTATACATTACAGTTGAAGGAATTGGCACAATCATTCTCTCTAATTCCCTGAAAATTCATAATGTCCTATTTGTACCTGCACTCACTGTCAATCTTATATCTGTGAGTAAATTAACTAAGGAACGACTGTGCCGAGTCATGTTTGATAACGATGTGTGCATTTTTCAGGACTTAAAATCGAGGAAGAGGATTGGAATTTCTAGAGAATGGGATGGACTGTTCTACCTGGAAGAGTCAAACTTGAGATCTGGAGATGCAAGGAAGGCAAGAAGAGCACTGGTTAGCTCTCATTCACAAAATTATGATGTAAACTTGTGGCACTGTCGTTCTGGCCACCCTAGTATTGATTATATGAAGCATTTGTTTCCAAATTTATTCAATAAAAATTCTGTTCATTTTCATTGTGAAACTTGCCAAATTGCAAAACAGACCAGATCTTCTTATCCCAAACAACCCTACAAACCTTCCTCGCCATTCACACTAATCCATAGTGACATTTGGGGCCCTGCACGAATAAAAACCCTCACTAATGCTAGATGGTTCGTTACTTTCATAGATGATCACACTAGAACCACATGGGTTTATTTAATGAAAGACAAATCTGAAGTAGTCAAGATCTTTCAAAACTTCTATATCTTTGTACGCACCCAATTTAATGTGTCCATTAAGGTATTACGAAGTGACAATGCCAAGGAATATATGAGCCACATGTTTAGCGAATTTCTTGACCAACAAGGAATTCATCACCAAACCTCCTGCCCATACACTCCTCAACAAAATGAAGTAGCCGAGCGAAAGAACCGTCACTTGTTGGAAGTAACCCGAACCTTACTAATGGAACGAAATATTCCTAACATTTTTTGGGGTGATGCTGTACTCACTGCAGCTTATCTTATTAATCGCTTGCCTTCCAAAGTTCTCAAATATGACACCCCTATCCAAAAACTACTAGAACACTTTCCAACTTGATCCATCATCAACTCATTGCCTCCTAAGATATTTGGTTGTGTTGTCTTTGTCCACAAAAATGATGACAACAAGCTTGGTACTCGGGCTGTCAAATGTATATTTCTTGGCTACTCCCCTACTTAAAAAGGGTACAAATGCTATTGCCCTACTTCCAAGAAGCTTATTATCTCCAGGGATACAATCTTCTTAGAAGAAGAAGCATATTATCCAAAATTACCCATTCAGGGGGAGTATACTGACAATGAATGCAATGAATGGCTAATCTTGGATACAGAACAACCATCACCATCACAACCTAATCTCATACCTGTTATTGACCCCTTACCTCTCACAAACCAACCTAGTCCTACCCATAATTCTGAAACCGAACAAAGTTCGTCTCAACCTCCATCATTGAATGAACTGGAAACAAATGTTGAGATCAATTCAGGGATGGATGCAGAATCGGGACAAGAGGAAGAATCCAGACTACAAGATGAATCAAACACTGGTAGAACTATCTCTCCTATTCGAAGGAATGACCATGACTCTAATCTGATATTAAATCCTAAAGAAATGGGTTGGCCTATTGCATTAAGAAAATGGGTAAGATCGTATACTCAACATCCAATTCAACATTTTGTTTCATACGGTAACCTTTCTTCAAAAATGCAAAGCTTTGTTGCAAACAGTGCACAGATGAAAATTCCAGACACGTTTCAACAAGCTATGACTGATCAGAATTGGAAACAAGCTGCAGAAGAAGAATTAAGAGCACTTGAGGAAAATAAAACGTGGGAGATTACAACTCTTCCTAAAGAAAAGAAACCAGTAGGATGCAGGTGGATATTTACTCCTAAGTTCAATCCTAACGGCACAATCAACAAATACAAGGCTAGACTTGTTGCCAAAGGATATACCCAGACATATGGAATTGATTATCAGGAGACATTTGCTCCAGTAGCAAAACTTAATACCATCCAAGTGCTACTATCGATCGCAGCTAACTTGGATTGGTCATTGCATCAACTGGACGTGAAAAATGCATTTCTGAATGGCAACTTAGAGGAAGAAGTATATATGGAAATTCCAGATGGAATTTCAGCTCCTGATAACTCTGTGTGTAAACTCAACAAATCACTGTACGGGCTCAAACAATCACCTAGGGCGTGGTTTGGCAGGTTTACCAAAACTATGAAACGACTTGGGTACACTCAGGGACAAGCAGATGACACTTTGTTCATTAAACGGAATAATGACAAAGTCACTATCTTGATTGTCTATGTGTATGACATAATCATTACAGGAAACGACGAGGGATCCATTTCTCAACTAAAACAAGATTTGTCGACTGAGTTCCAGGTGAAAGATCTTGGACAGATGAGGTATTTTCTGGGCATGGAAGTGGCAAGAACTCAAAAGGGCATCAATGTATCTCAGCGGAAGTATACCCTAGATTTGTTACATGAAACAGGAATGTTAGGAGCAGAACCTGTAGGAACACCAATGGAAGAAGGGTGTCACCTCAGAATTAAACCAAATGGTGTCCTAGTCAATCCTGAACGATATAGAAGGCTTGTTGGGAAACTCATATACTTGACCCACACACGTCCAGATATTAGTCATGCAGTTGGAATAGCAAGTCAATTCATGCATCAACCACAGGAAGAACACATGGCAGCCTTGTACAGAATCCTAAGCTATTTAAAGCTTAATCCTGGAAGAGGGATCTTCTTTAAGAAAGGCACTATCAGAGATATTGAAATCTACACTGATGCAGATCATGCCAGAGACAGGGAAACTAGAAGGTCAGTCTTAGGATATTGCACATATGTGTGGGGAAATCTAGTTACATGGAGAAGCAAGAAACAGACTGTGGTGTCAACAAGCAGTGCAGAAGCAGAACTGAGAGCTGTTAACAATGGAGTACGTGAAGGACTTTGGATTATCAGATTACTGAAGGAATTAGGAATTCCACATGAGGGACCAATGCAAGTATGGTGTGACAACAAAGCCAGCATTGAAATGGTAAAAAACCCAGTCTATCATGACAGGACAAAACATGTTGAGATAGACAGACATTTCATTAAAGAAACAATTGAAGCAGGTATAATGAGATTGTCCTACATACGATCTGATGACCAAATTGCAGATATTATGACAAAACCACTAAGCAGAGCCAAGTTTGAAGGATTTAGGTGCAAGCTGGGAATGATCGATATATATTCTCCAGCTTGAGGGGGAGTGTTAGAAGTCAGAAATAACAGCACCGACTAGCATACCATTGTTGACACTCACACATCTCCGTCTCCATCTCCATCTATCACGCACCTAACATCATTTTTGTTTCTCTCTGTTTTCCCATTGCATCTGTGTATTTCATTTTCCTATATATATATATGTTGTACTCCCTTAGCATTGATATCAATGAAAAATATGAGCTCTTAAGCTCACAACTAAAAATATAAACACTCTAAAGTAATTTAATTGGCTTCCTTAATTTCTCCAAAAAAATTAACTTTATCTTATAATTAGACCCGGAGGGAGTACTTAGTATTATCAGTTCAACATTATCTGCTATGATTTATGTTCTTTGTCAGTATGAAAACAAATAATTCAAGCACAACTTTTTCAAACATGGTGTCCCCATGTTTCTCTATGGTGTAATCATCATTCGTATTAGACATGTATTGCATGCATGTCTTTTGTTTATCTTTTTTTCCCCTTAATACTGCATGTCTGGGAAACTCCACTTATTTTTATTAAATTTTGTTTCACAGAAAGGAAAAACAAGGTGATGAGGAGACAAACAACCTTTGTTTTCCATCACACTTCTCATCCATGGAGCAGGAATCCAATATTAATCTGGATGGTAATGTATCATCAAATATGAATTATACATATTCTTAATGTTTCTCAACTGTAAACTTTAAAACTATACTGACAACCTGATGATGTGCATTTCTTAATTACTAGAATCAAATACTTTGGTTTGAAAAGTAATAATTTTCAAAGGGTGCCAACTTAGTAAAAGGCTACTGCACTGGAAAAATTTTGCAGCTATTTTTTTTTTTGTTTTTGCTAAATATCAGCCTTATATAGGTTCTGGCTGTTTTAAACTGTTGATAATTTATAGTTTGATCTTGCAGCTTTGTTTTCTGCGCCAATTTCGGAGTTCTATACAAAAATCTGACTACCTTGCACTTCGTCAGGGTTTCATCACTGTAAGTTTGTAATTTGTTAAGGATATTTTCTTTTTTGTCCTGATTTTTTAATTTCTTGATGGATTATAACAAAATAATACATATCTTCATTTTTTGCTTCTCTTGAAGAAACCTATTTAAGCACATCATAAGCAGTTCAATGAGGGGCCATCTTGCTTTCTGAGATTTTAAAAAAAACACAGAAATAGGTTAGACTCTTACATTCACAGAATATTCTCACCGATTTGCTCATCTTCTTGTTTTTTTTTTGGCCAAACATTTGCTCATCTTCTTGGATAACTGAATTTTGCAACAGTGTCTAACTTGCTTCCTGCTTTGAAATTTACAGAAGCATAAATTACCACTTTCATATAACTTCCATAATTACTGCACCCTTGTGTGTCTAATTTGCCTCCTGCTTTGAAATTTACAGAAGCATAAATTACCACTTTCGTATAACTTCCATAATTACATGGGTCGCAGCATGGAAGACGAATTTCATGGTATTCTAGGAATAAGGTAACATTTATATACAATAGTTTTCTTTTCTTCTTTTTAACTTTTAAGTGATTATGCAATGCTTGTCATTAAAAAAATTGACCCAAAAAACGACACGCCAAACGCCCCATACAAAACCTCACAATATCCCCGCACATTTAACTCAAAGCACAGCTGCAGACATACTTTAAACACCCTCCAAGCCCATCCACTTAGAAAGCCATTTACCTAAACCTATAATGAACCTACAAACACTGCAGATCAACAGTAAACTTATTTTTACTGTGCATGTACAGTGATAAGAACTACATTTCCCTATAAAAGTTTATTGAAGTTGATTCACTCTTTCCTAGAGTAGTGTGATTGTAATCTCTAACCATTGCTTTTGTTGACTTGCAGTTGGCCACTTTGGGGTTATGCCATAATCTGCATCTTTGTGAACATTCATGGTAACTTGTTTTTTTTTTTTTTGGAATCCAAATGTGGAAATTGTTCTAGTTTTAGCTTAAATTTCTCAGACATAAATTCCTAAATTGCAGGTCTGAATATTTACTTTTGGCTCTCATTTATTCCTGTTATTGTAAGTATATTCTGGTTTCATTTTCTTTTCCAAAAGAAGCTAAAAAAAACGTATACTTCTGTTGAAACAATCTATCAAATTTTTTTCACAATCCGTGTCTGATTATTCTACGTGTAAAAGCTTGTCATGTTGGTAGGGACAAAACTTCAGCATGTTGTTTCCACTTTAGCACTTGAAATTAGGGAGCAAAAAGGTCCATCAGATAGGACACAAGTAAAGCCACGCGACGATCTATTTTGGTTCAACAAACCAGAGATACTGTTATGGCTGATACAATTTGTGATATTTCAGGTAATACTGTGTTCAAACTTCAGATTTCACATCTTAAGTTTCTCAGGTTATTCTACTTATCTGTTTTTGGTTCTTATTTTCTTCACTGTTCATTGCAGAATGCCTTTGAAATGGCAACATATATATGGTCCTTGGTAAGTTTTAATCCTTCAAGGGGGGTGTCCCTATGCCTGCATAATCACGCGTGTATTTTATTTTTCATTGCTAGGATTAATATGTTTTATAAATCCTCTGATCAGAAATCTTTTCTCGAATTTCTGCATGTATAGTGGGGGCTCAAAGAACGATCATGCTTCATGAGAAACCAATACATGATCATCATACGGTTAGCATCTGGGTAGGTACAATCTTTCTTATTTTTTAAGTATTGTGTATGGTTTGTCTTGGCCATATATCTCTTGACATGAAGTTTCCAGATTCTATAATAAATTAGTTGCAGGACCCTCTTACATTTTTCTCACTATGGAACTTGCAGTGTTGTTGTTCAGTTCTGGTGTAGTTACCTGACAGTACCCCTGAATATAATAGTTTCACAGGTTGGTTTAATTTTCTCTCTTAGTTCGTACATCTAGATATATGAAAACCAAGAAAGTTTTTAGAGGTTCTCGCAGTTAATTTTAACTGAGATGTAACATTTTTATTCATTTTAGCCCAAAGTTTAAATTTTTTTTCATCATTACCTATCAATATTCATGTCTCAATTTCATAAAAAAGTGTTCGTTTAAAGGGTAAGTGTAGGTTTCTCTTCTACGTTGGTTACAAATGTTCATTTGCTGTTCGTCTTGATTGATGGAGAATACAAAAAAATCCCAGACAATTATATGATCATTATTTCTCCTCTATTACAAGCAGCTTAGACTTAACTTTTCCAAAACAGAAAAATCTACTGCATAAAAAATATCTTGCTATATTATTCAGGTGCAAAAGGACAAGGAACTTTGACTAACTATAATAAATTATATAATCATTATTTTGTGCTGTTCTCCCCCCGTTTTTTGGATCAACTGTGCTCGATCATGTCAGAAATTTTATTTGGCCGAAAATCCATGTGAGAGTAGGGGAAAAAATACTTTTCTTAATTCTGACATGTTTATATACAAGTAGAACAGTGTGTCATGATAGTATTATGGTTTAACATGATCAATTTCATAGAGTGTAATAATTCAAGTGAGATCCATCAATTAAGCATTACATCTCGTTAGTTATTTCCATCCTTTTTCCAAAATTCAAGAAACTTGCAGGATTCCGATGCAAAACTAGTAACAATAACTACTTAGTCCAGAATTCTTACATTTTAATGATTGAATTTCTCTGTCACGAATCACTCCAGATGGGATCTCGCTGGAAGAAGGCGGTGGTAGCAGAAAGCGTGAGAGAATCACTGCATAGTTGGTGCAAGAGAGTGAAGCAGAGATCAAAGCACGATTCCGCGCACTCACTCGCCACAAGATCCGTGTGTTCTCTGGAATCGACCATCGACGAAAGGGACGAGATAACGGTGGTATCCGGAACCCTAACACGAAGCTCGTCGCTGGAATCGCTGAATCAGATAACGGTGACTTCGGTGGATCAGCTCAAAATTGAGGATTCAAAGAAGAAAGCTGATGAGTACCTGTCTAAATCGATAGATTTTAGTGCACCACCACAAGATGATTACAGTGATGATAATGAAGATGAAGAAATCCGTATTGGGAATGGAGAATGTGAAGAAAATGTCGAGACTCTTCTTGATTTGTTTCAGAAGACATGAACTATTACCAGACTACCAGTGATTAGGATATAGAGGACTAGTGGGGGAAAGAGATAGAGATGATGAAAGCAGGGTGGTTCCACTCAATATGGTAGTTAATTGTTATCGATAAAACAGTATTAATTTATTAATAACATGCGCGAAAAAAAGGGGGAAAACAAAAACAATACTGTTATAAAAATAAAGAAAATACACGAGATTGAGACTATGAAGATGAAAAAAGATCAGAGTGAATTTGGAAGAAAGAGAGAATAATTGTTACTCAGAACTTACAATTACTTGATATATACCCACTGTTTATATTTCATGAGTCTTTGAATTTTATTTTAAGAATTACAACAAAGCTTAAATCTATATTACTGTATCACTTGTAATATTTGGAAGTTTTGTGTATTAATGATGGAATGCTTAAGCTATTCATAACTGTAGAACTCCCAATGATACTTAATATTATAATGGTGGTTTCAACAGTAAGTAGAACAATTGCAGTAAATCGGCAACCTTAATCATATTTAACATACTCCCTCCGGTCCTAAATATAGGGTAAAGTTTGTAGTGCAATTTACACTACAAACTTTGTCCTATATTTAGGACCGGAGGTAGTAATATAATTTAAATTAAGAGTTAAGGTACAAATTTGTACCGAAAGGTTTCACGAAGGAACAATATTATCCTAAAAGTTTTTTGAGGTTCAATATTGCTCCGAAAATGTTAAAATGAAGCAATGTTATCCTTTTCTGTTGAAAAGTTAAAGATCAATGCCAATTTTTTAATAATCAACATTAGTTTTTTAATGGTATGGGGCAATATTGTTATATTTTGAAACTTTTGAGAAGACATTGAACCTGAAAAAATTTCCAGAGCAACATTGCTCTTTAACAAAAACTTCTGAAACAAATTTATACCTTCACCATTAAATTAAAATATATAATATGTTTATATATAAATTTAAAGGAAAAATAATTATTTAATACTTATAGAACCGAATTTATAACTTAGTTCTTCTAATTTAACTCGTTACGCTACTCCTTCACTTCTCTCACTTGCCCAATTAGTTGCTTCTTATGAATCTTTTTTTTTTTTTTGCCAAGAGTTGCTTCTTATGAATCTATTTTTTATTTTTACTCTCGTCGTGCATGGGAGTAATGATGAAGAGTTGAAGATCAGTGATTTCACATTATGAAACTAAATGGGCCATATTAATACCAATTAAAACATATACAAATAAAATTCAATGGATTGTAACCAAGAAAAAAAATCAATGGAGATTTCCTCTAATTAATTTTCAGACCATTCAAACATATTGTACTTTAATATTAATTAATTTATGATATCATTCAGGCAAAAAAGAGCCACATGATTAGATTATACTAGGCAATGAGAAAAATGGAACATCCTTCTTTTTAACACTTAGAGTTAATTGTAATTTAAGTTTTATTTAGTCAAAGGGTTAGAATAAATTAATAATTTAAAAAGAAGAACCAAGTTCCAAAAAAAAGATTATTGCTTTATAAAAATAAATAAATAAATAAAAATATATAGAAATGAAGTATCCCTTCAAAATAATTATTTTTAACACATGAGTATGTGTATGTGGACTTGCCTTAATATTAAAAAATAATATAGAACCAAAAAAATTGCTGTCTTAAAAAAAATTGTTATTTAAAAAAAATGAACAAACCCTAATCCTCCCTTATAAATACACTCTTTCTTTTTTCTTCACCTCCAGTCGTCACTTCTTATTATTGTAGGTATCTCTCTTTTCCCCTCTTTTCTTCTTCTTCTTCTTTTTTTCTTCTTCTTCTTGTTCAGCACGTTTTCTTATTTCTGTCTTGTCAAATTTTTTTACTTTTCATCTTTCCTCCTTCCATGGTTTTCTTCTTATCTTTGTCTGATTGTGAATGTCTTATCTTATATTTTGCTTCCCCATCACCGTACTGTTTCCACCAAACCATAAATACATGTGGCTTCCAATTTTATTTATCTCTCGGGAACCACTTCTTGTCTTCGTTTTTGGTGGAGATCTTTTATAGTTAGTGACCATTTGGATTAACGGTGGAGAAGTAGCTATTTTTGCTATCTAACTTTTATAAAAGTCATGTAGGAAAAAAGTCAGATTGTAAATGTGATTTGTGTTTGGATTGACGGTAGCAGAAGTGACTTTTTTCCTAATCTTAAACTTATTTGAATTAGTGTTTGAAAAGCTCGTTTAGATGGAAAATGACTAAAAAGGGTATGACTCTTATTGAATGCTATATATATATATATATATATATATATATATATATATATATTATATGTATATATTATGATAAGTGAAGTGAAAAAATATGAATAAAATTTTATAAAATAAAAAAACTTCAAATATTATTGAAAAAAAAATAAAAAATACACTAATCTAGACATTTTCCAAGTCTTAAAGTTCAAAGCAACAAGCAATAGTATTTATACTAATCTTTTAAAAGAGAACCACACTTTTCTTTTTGGCTTCTAAAGATAGTGGATCCTAGTGTTTTGGCATAAACTAGGCAAAATCATCTAAGGGTCTTTTTGAAAACACGTTGAGATTGAAAAAAAGTTCAGTTGGATGGTAAAAACACCCAAAGCCCAGTTGACTATTTTTCACTCCGTTTGGGAACCTAGTTGGTGGCAATGAGCTTCAAAAGAAAAAGGCGTGTTTCTGTATCATTTTCACTTCTTGATATTTGTTTATTTCTTTAAAAAAAACATTTAAAAATTGGTTGTCAAATGTCTTGAAAATTAATTTTTCTTATCAAATTTTATTTATATTTTTTTACTTCAATTATCACAATATATACAAATAATATATATATGTAATATTCAATAAGATTCATGCTTTTGTCAGTCATTTTTCATCTAAACGGGCTTTTCAAACACTAATTCAAACAGGTTTAAGGTTAGAAAAAAAGTCACTTCTGCCACCACCAATCCAAACACAAATCACATCTACAATCTAACTTTTTTCTATCTGACTTTTCCAAAAGCTTATATGCAAAAAAAGCTCTTTCTCCACCGCTAATCCAAACAAGCACTAAACATTCTATAGCAACTACTTTATGGCTTTGCCCATCTCTGTGCGTGTATATAAATTTACTATCGTGCCTTGTAACCTCCTTCATGATCAAGGCCGAGATTAGTTCGGAAAAAACGTAATTAAGTTTGAATTAGAGACCATATATGATTTGAGACTTATTCAAAATTAAACTTCCCAAAATCAGGGTTTATAAAAAAAACCTTTCTAAAACATGTTCAACGTGGTCTCATATCCATATATCAATTTCACAAATGGCATGTACACTGTACAGTATGATTTCATTTATAAATATCAAAGTACAAGGTAAATTCCCAACACACTCGAGTTACATTAATCAATAAAGGGTTCTATAAGGCATAATGCCCATAATCTCTTCCCTTTATTAGGAGATTACAACAAACTATCCAATATCATCATTATATACATGTAATTCCCAACAAAAAATCTAATTATTTATACATGATAACCAATAACCAAAATAAAACTCCCAATTCGGAGCTCTACCCGCTCTTCGTCACCCGCTTTCCTTTAGATCCTTCGGCCCTGTCTAAAAATTTATTTTTGAGAGAGTGAGATTCTAAGGAATCCTCGTAATGTCAAATCACTCATAATAGAACATAGAGGAAATGCAGCACTTCACTCAAGTGAGACCAACATGCACTCGAGTGATGCTTATCAGACACCAGAAAACACAGGAAAACTAACAGCATTTCCCAAAGTTTGGCCAAGTGATTCCAATGGACCAAAAACCTTAGCCAAAGCTATCCCCACACAAAATCACTCAAGGAATCCAATAAAATCATCAAAAAAACCAAAATCCTATTCCATCATCATGCTTTGGTTTTGGGCAACACTAACACCAAAATTCCAAAATCTTCAAACTTAATCATTCAATCCCAAATCCCTTTCTATCTAGCCACATACATTCCAAACATACCAATAACATGCCAAACATCCCAATGACCATTATTTTCAAAAATAGGCAAAAAATTCCAGAATTTCAAAGCTAAACCATTTGGCACAAAACTTACATAGAAATGTCTCTTTAACTCACCTTAACAACTTTCTTAAATAAACTTCTTGATTCTCTAACCTCTACAATTCTTTGGAGTCACAAACCAATGCTAAATGGCAAACTACAACTATCAAAATGAAACTCTTATCTCAAGGAACAACTTTAGAGAAGAGAGTTTGAGCAATGGAGGCCATTTTCTTACCTTAAATGCAAGCTTTCCTTCTTCCTTTCTCCTTCAACAATGGCGCAAGAGAGAGAGAGAGATGAGAGTGTGAGAGGAAGAAGAAATCATCAACCCCCTATGCCTATGCATCAGTCGAAAAGGAGGGAAGAGAGGAGAGAGAAAATATTAAAATAACCTATTTGACTTGCACACACACTTTCTCTCTCTTCTTCTCCTCTTGACACATGTTCACATTGTATTGGCTCACAAAAAAATAAGTCACCAATTAGCTTCTCTAATCCCTCCATTAACCAATTAATCACACATCTCATTTTTCTCTTAGTAATTAATTTTCTCATTAATTACTAACTAATTAACCGATGATTTCTATTCTCCCAATTTCTTGATTATGGCACATTTACCGAAATTGCCACAAAACACATAATAACTCAGATTTAATTCACAAATCATTCTCAATAATTGTCATTAGCCCTTAATAAAAAATTGAGGCATTACATGCCTACTGTGCTATGTGAAAAAGCTGGAGCTGTGAGCTTTTGCTGTAAAGCCACTTTTTATATAAAAACCCATTATCACTAACGTCTTGCCAAACAGGGTATATTACCTTTGCCATACTTTTCTCTGCCTAACGTACGTTTTGGCCTCCTTAACGCTTTGCCAAACACACCCTTAGTCACTCTCTCATGTTTCTTTTCAACATATTTATTCAAACTTTTAAAAAAACAATTTCTCTTCCCGTGAGTGGTATTGTGCGTAGGTATTGTGTATATATATGTGTGTGTGTTTTTTTCCTTTCTCCCACATCATGAACCAAATCATGTTTTCGCCATTCTCTTTGGGTGTGTATATCTAAGTGTATTTATAAGTATGTGTGTATATATTTATTTGCTCTCATGGTGTTTTGTCCTTCCTTCTTTAATGTAAGTATGTAGATTTATATATTAAAACTCATTTCTTATTTCCTATTTCACTCCCAGCCTTGAAGTTTCACAAATATACATATTTACATCCCTTCAATCCACTCAATATTTGATCTCTCTATTTCACTTCAAGAGCATCCTTCCAAGTTTTTTTGTATATATATATATATATATAATTCTCAACAAAGACCCACGTCATTTTCTCTTCAATGCTACCGTGAGAGCTTATGTTTACATCTATTAGACACACACACCCTATTAATGGGCCCACATTCACTCATTATTCTTTCTTTATTTCAGTCAACACATTGGGCATTTCAGAAGGATACAATACCTCCTTCTCTTTTTTTTCCATGAGTGCCACGCCTTTTCTGTCATTTTTTCACCAATCCCTCTATATTTTAGTGCTAGTTCACATAAACATACAAGTCCTTTTTATTCAATTATAGTTATATTTTTATATTTACTTTTGGGTACATCCTGAATTTATAAGAAAAAAGAAGACGGCATAACTAATTCCTATGGTGTAGCCTTAGAATAACTTTAGAGTAGTTTGGGTCATATATTGATAAATATTTATAATTATGACCTTGTAGATTCTGTTTGAGAGCTTTGAAGTAGCTCTTTGTGTGATTACCTATGAGCTAGGGAGTAGCAGGTAACTCTAAATATTCTTTTATATACTTGTAAATTATGTATGATTGTGAATGACTATCTTTTATAAAAAAAAAGATTGAATTATATGTATATGTGTATGTATTATAAATTCCCAAGTAAGTAATGTTACAAGTAAATTTCTTTATAACTCACTTTATTCACATAGTTAATAATTTAATTATAATTAATGTGTTGTTGGATTATTATTTCCTTTTTAGCATGTTTGTATATGTGATGATATTTGATATGAATGGAAGCATGATTTATAATATCTTGTCTTTTAATGATATTATATTTATTGGTGATTAAATATAACTTTCTTGGCGGTAGCGTTTGTGATGGTTTGGAGTAATGAGAAATTTGTATGTTGAGATTTTTTACCATGTGGTATGCCATCACTCGGTGCACAGTGGATGACACTTTTCAAGGCTCCTTCTTCTATGTTTTCCTTTGGCCGGGATTACATTGGAGCTGTGGGACATGTGACACTTCCTTAGTTGTGTTCTTTTAAGGAGGGGAGCCATAGTTCAGATTTAAGCTCTACAACTTTGGCCAGTTGTATCGTAAGAACTTGTGAGCTTGGGACAATCCAATCAAATGGAAGGGTTTCTGTTGGACTATGTGTTAGCCTATGGCTCTAGTCAGCAGTATAAGGATGGACAGTGATATAAGGGAGGTTGCATCTTATATATTGCATAATTGTATATTACATGTTGTGATAAAAATAAGATTGACATAATGATGATTAAACTTGTTTTTGTCTTGTATGAGAATTATGGTATATACAAATATATATAATCAATTCCTTCTTTTTATCAATGTGATTTGCTTGTATACCGTAGAAACTTTTAGTAGTTACTGAGATGTGGAATCTCATCCCTATATATTAACACTTTTCAGGTGATTGTTCTAGTAGGGAGAGGCACCTATGGAGTGGGCCTTGAAGGCTTTTTTGTGCTCCTAGTGCTCATGTTATGTCATTTTTATTGTCATGACCCTAAGACTCCACATTTTATTTTGTTTTGTTGAAATATTTTAAGGATTTGATTTAATACTGAGATGTGGGCTTTATTTGAACTAATTTGTATTTTAATGGTTTGGATGTTGAACATCCTTATTGGCGATATTTGAAATACTTTGGTTAAGTATTTGGTGGTTTTGATTTGAGGTGTTACAGAAAAACTATTGTTTTCTCGCAATAATGTGAGAGCATGCACAATCAATTATAACTGCTATTAGAGGCTTGAGAGTATGAAGACTTGAGACTGCCACAAGGCCCATAATAAGTAAGGGCCTCAAGCAGGCCCAGAACAATATGGGCTTTGAGTCGTAAAACCTCATTGTATAAAGTGTAAGCTCGATACATAAAGCTATGGACTCTCCTATATTAGTCCAACCGAAGAACATGATATAGTTGTCATAGTGATATAAATTTAAGTACTATTATTTAGATAAGCTTATCTTAAATGAGTAGTGACAATGGCTCTCTCGCCATCTAGAGAACACTCGCCTCCTCCAGCTATGGAGGAAGATGATCAATTGCATAAGAGCTCAAAGAAGATCAAACAAAGAAAGCAAGAAGTTGGTAGCAACATTCCGCAAGGTCCTCGACCTCAGTTAGGAGCCAAAGATATGAATCGAAGTGGCTATAACAGACCTTCTTTTGCTGAAAAACTTAAAGGTGTTACTTGAGAAGAAAAGCTTATGGATGAAGATACAAATGATAATCATGAGTCTGAGGATGACATTTCACCAAGCACTAAGCATCCAAAGGACATAGAGAAGGATGAACCAGATTGTGTTATCAAGGAAGACCCAAAAGACACTTCCCTACATTTGTTTTTTTAGGTTAAATGAAAAAAAGAATGTATCGTGCCTGGAAAAAAGCTGTTATTATCAAGCTTTTGAGAATAAACATTGGCTTTAAGTTGATAGAATCCAGACTTCAAAGTCTATGGGCTAAGAAGGGTATCATTCGTTTGATTGATGTTGGGTTTAGTTACTATGTGGTCAAACTTACAAGCAAACAGGATTACTACAATGCTCTTACTAGAGGCCTTTGGATGATCTATGACCACTATTTAAATGTCCAACCATGTGAGCCTAACTTTCACTTAGATAGGGTAACTATAGACAAGGTTGTTTGTGGGTTTAAATGCCGAGGGTATTTTTAGAGTATTATGATGAATAGTCATTGTTCTTATATTAGCGATTGTATCGAAACAACCTTGAAGGTAGATCCTAATACTTCTGGACAATTAAGAGGGCATTATGCTAAGGTATGTGTTCTAGTAGATCTTGCTAAACAATTAATGTCCGATTTTTCATTAGATGATGAGGATTACTATGCAGAATATGAAGGTCTGCATCTTCTTTGTCCTAACTGTGGCATTTACAGTCACTGTGCTGAGGGTTGTCCGATAAGAAAAAGGGTTGCTGAGGATATCTTGGGGATGAATGCCATTAATAGAGAAAATTGCAAAGCAAACCACCATGGTCAAAATCATATGGTGCATGATCATCAAGCTGTGGGGTGTATGAAAAAGTGGACCGTGGTGTAAAATCCGTGTCGTGTACAAAAAGGAAAAGAGCAAGGCAAGGCCTAAAAAAAGGGGGCAAGCAAATTCTAGAGTTGGTGTGTTGGTAGATTTGGATGAGCCCTAACAAGATGTGCAAAAGTAGACCGTTGAGTAGTCTGGTGTGTCTGTAAGGAAAACAGACAATGCAAACCATGCAACTACTACTATGCGTCAGACGAGAGGCAGGAAAAAGAGGCAAAAAAGGATGGTATGTGTGAAAAAAGTGCAAAACAAAGGGAGAAAGAGAAGGGCTAAGAAATGGCCAAGTAGACAAGACAAAATAAGGTTTTGCTCCTAACAATGGGAGAGGGAAATGAAATGGAAATGCAAGTAGAGGAGCCATATGGTTCCATAAAAATCTCTCCCTCCCCCAATAAAGGAAATAGACTCAGAACCTTATGACCCAGGAGATTATGCTTCTTCAATAAAGGATCCTGGAGAGTTAGATATTAGGCCTGAACTTGAGAACCCATTGCCGTGTGATATGGACCTAAGTGGTACCTTTACTGAAACAATAATACTTAAGACCCAACGGTCTCTGGAGTGCTAATATAGTTTACTTTATTTCTTATTGGATTACCCATAAATAAGATACTCTTTTGAATATAGGGGGAGTATGTGGAAAAGGGCTTCTCAGAAACTTAAGAGTAATAGTTAATGGGACCAAGCCTATGTTACTTGTACTCTTTGAAACAAAATGTGAAAATGATACAAAATTACTCCAACTCTAACATCTTGGATATGACTCAATTCGGTTCATACCCAGTAAACGTAAATTTGGTGGTTTGGTAGAGCTATGGAATAGAAGTGAAGCATCAATTTTGGTGCTAAAAGAGAACTGATAGTTTATACACCTTAACTAGCGTGTACTCCCGCGTGCGTTGCAAGGGGAGCTTGTGCTTGTGCTTATTATAAATTAGAAACATTATCAATTTGCCCAACATTTTTCATTGTCTTACTACCTGAAATGTTCCTCACATACTAATAATATACATGTAACACCTACATACTACACTATTAGTAGTCATACTATCGCTCATTCAAATTTCGGAATACTTCTTGATACACAACATTCCTTGTTGTCCTCTTGTCCTTACTGTTATTATCGCCAACTATCTTCAAGCCTTCCATGGTTTTAACTCTTGATAATGTAACATAAAGTTGTCTATGTGTAAAGACTGGCTTGCAAAGACACAATCCAACATGTTGTAGAGATTGCCCTTGACTTTTATTGATAGTTATAGCAGATGAAAGAGTTACTGGGAATTGTCTAGAGTGGGTGGGAATTAATAAATCAGTATCATATGTTTTGAGTGCTCGTTACTATTGAGAAAAATACATCAAAGGTAAAATTATAGTCAACCTCATAAGACACTGGATACAACAGAAAAAATATTTTAAGGGGTTAAAAGTACTAAAAAAATATTTTAGGATACTTTATGCTACTTAAATATTTTAAAGTAATTTTTTAAGCTGAAAAAATACATTAAAGGTAAAATTACATTTAGTTTGGTAATACATTAGGTAAAACTGAAAAAATATTTAAAGGGCTAAAAACACCAAAAATTATTTTAAGATATTGTATGCTACTTGAAATTTTTTTTAAGATGATAGATGCTTCTAGAAAAATCCTTCAAAACTACCCAAAATTATAGTGTAGTTTTGAGAAAAGGACGCAATGGACAGAAAGGCGCATAGAGGAATATGTACACTTTGGAAACTTGAATTTGGGTGGGTAGTGAATTACACTTTCATTTGAGTAGCCCTCCATAATTTGTATGAAATTCCAATTTAAATTCAAAAGTTATTCAAATTCAAATGACAAAGTCAAATTAAAATGACACAATGTTAATAATGGGGATGATGTACATAACCTTGCTTACAGGGGTAAAACAATAGCTAGAATCAACAGGCATATAATAAATTGAGTAATAATAAAGTTGTGCTGAGATATGGACACTCAATCCTCTAAATTGTAAAATCACAATAGTATGAAAGAAATTAAATGAGCATTCCTTTGTAGATGGAGTAGGTGTGATGACAAGGCAGCTATGTCATTCATGTTACATACTATGTGATGTTGAGTATCAAACCTTTCCTTAGAGAACAAACAAAACACATAAAAGCAAAATGACACAAAAAGGTACCCTATTAGTGACGATATGTACACAGGGCAATAAGAGTTGCAGAATCACACCATTTTGAATCCAATTAATTGAAGAAGTAACTGTAGGTATAGCAGATGTAATGGCAGGCTAGATATGTCATTTCTATTGTAAAATATGGGATGTTAAGTGTCAAACCTTGCATTTGAGCACAAAAAAAAAAACACATAATAGCCTCAAAATGATAACTTACTATTAGGATGAAATTATAGAAATGTTATGCAATAACTCTTACATATATGGTAGAGTAGATATCCATTTTTCTTTGGACAATGACATATATAAACAAAAGTGAATTTTAAAAAAGAAGCCATACACAGTTGCCCATATAATGATCACAACCAAATGGTAAACGTCTACATATATAACAAAAATTAACATGTTTAGAGAATCAGAAGGATAACATTTCTAGGTGGTCAAAATGCAAAGTAAAAAATATGACAACATCACAGTTTCCTCTCAAGTCTTAGAAGCGACCCCAGCCAACAATTTATATGTATATACAATCTAGAGATATGTAAGCCCTTGACCATGAGTTTTGATGACATATTACATAGCTAAAGTGATGGGACAACTCGATATGAGTATACACGTAAAAGAAGGAAACAATTAAATGCACATGTTGGGTTTATGGCAACTTATACATTAGTTTACATTTAAGCAAATGCATATTTAGGAAAGACACAAAAGTGCATATAAAAATATAACCATATCACGGTGGCTATTAAGATAATAACAAACTGTCAGCCCACACATAAGAAAAAAGGATTAACCTCACAATGCCAAGACCATGACCGTTCTAGGTGCTCAAAATATATAAAGTAAATAACGATAGCAACACATGTTATAGTATTTATGGTTTAACTAAAGCTGATAAAATATCCAATATATGATATAACCGTTTCCACGTTTATTATATAGTATTTATGTGACTTAATGAGTGTGGAAACATATCCAACATCATAAAACTAAAATAATAAGACAGTTTCCACTTCCATTATAGTATTTATGGTTTGACTATAGCTGATAAAACACCAGATATATGATATTTACTTGTCATAAGATAATATTTGATGAAAAGTTTTGTACTTAACCAAGTTACTGAAACAAAAGGGCAAGCTTCATGCAGTGACTTTGCTGAATTTTTATCTAATGGAAACACCATAGATATATGAGCTAACATGAATATGGAAAAGAATCAAATGTTGTAGCTATAAAGCAGTAAACATTTCCCACTTCCATGATAGTAATGCAGTAATGCCTAAACATGAATCAATGTAGGCTGCATCAGCTACCCTGAACATCTCATAACTTAGTTCAATCTCCTGAACAACTCGCACCTACAACACGCAGCATAAAGTTGCTAACATACTGATACCCCCTGATCAATACATGCAGGTTACCGGAGGAAAACAAGCTTAGTTTGTTATGCATGAGTTGTAATACCCTGAATTTTGAGACTTGAGATTGGAGAATAAGCCTGGATTAAGTGGACTGTAAGCCCTGGTTTAGCAGGATCCTAAGTTTTGATTAAGGGATTATGACTTCAAAAGTGGGTGTGATTATTTATAAATAACCACTTTTAGAGAAGATGATATGTTTAGTGATTCAAGTGTGTTATGAGCAGTGCCAAAGCCTTGTATTTAAGTTCAATTGTGGATTAACATCTAAATTGACTTAAATTATAGGGAGGGCGCATATTGTGGTATAATAGAATGATATAATGTGTTTGGTGGTGATTCAGGAGGATTGCCATAATCAGGGGCAAAACGATAAAGTTACCGGCCAATTGATCGGTTGCTGAAGAGGAAATTCATTAATAACTTGAAGATCAATGGCTAGGATTGATTTGTGCATAAGATCAAAGGGTGGAATCATGTGTGAGTGTGCCTATGTGAGCTCATGTGAGATAGCACAAGATCTTGACACTTCGCACAATGTGGACCATTGGATTGGTCAATGTTTCAAAAAGCTTTTACCTCTTTCCTCTTTTCTCTAAGTCGGTTGTGTGCTCTTGGAGGGACCAAAAATTTGACCTTCTTTATCATCTTCACCTTCTCTCTCTATCTCCATTTTCGTTGAGTTTAAGGAAGGAAAGAGAAATGGAAAAGGTGAGATTTAGCTTGGTTAATATCCTCTTTTGCTTAAATCATCTTCTATAAAGTTGTTCATAGTGATAAGAGCTTCATTGCTATGATTTTAGATTTGTAAAAGAAGGTGTTTTGGGAGCTTGAGGAAAGTTGAAAGATGAAGAATCAAGGATTTGGCTTGGGAAAGAGGAAGAGGTGAGTATTTGTACCATTTTGATATAAGTTTTGTGATTTTAAGATGAGTTTTGGGATTTGTGGAATTTTCCCTGGTTTTGTGTAACATGTAATTGGGAGAATTGCATGTTTTATTGTGGTTAAAATGGTGTCATAGTGTCATTTAATGCCATTAGGATTGGTTTGGACAATTGGAAGTAAAAGTTGTGGAATTAGGTAAAGTGTGTGATAAGTGTGACCAATGGGAAAAATGTCATTGTGGTGTGATTTTGGTTTTTTTGAGGTTTCCAATGGGTTCCTTGTGTGAAATTATGTGGGAGTAGCTTTGTGCTAGAGTTTTAGGACCATTCGAAATATATTGGTTAAGTTAGGGAAAATTCTAATATCTACTACGTTCTGGCTTTTGATAGAGCCTCACTCGAGTGAACAAGGGTCTCACTCGAGTGCAGCGTCATATTTTCCCTTTCCCCTTCGGTTTTGGTTGCACTTGTTCATGAAAGAAGCAAGAGTGCACTTCCTCACCTGTGAGTGATGTGGGTTATCACTTGAGTGATCATGTGCTTCTACACTAAGGGCCGCTTTTCGGGTTGTCACTCGTAGTTGGTTTGTCTAGAGTGTGAGCTAGCACTCGTAAGTGTTATGGCCTCACTCGAGTGCCAGAGCTAGTGCTCGAGTGCCTTTTAGCTCTAGGTTTTCTGTTGCTCTTGGGTGGTTACTTTTGGAGCCTCACTCGGTGGAACTCGGGTGAGTGTGGGGCCATCACTCGAGTGCTATGTTGGATGCTCGAGTGCTGTGGGTATTTTCTGCTTCTGGTTGTGCCTTCGGTCAAGCACTTGCATGAGTAAGCTGTCCTCACTCGGGTACAATTCGTCCATCACTCGAGTGATGAAGCCAGAAATGGGGTTTTGAGGTTTCAAAAGAGAACTTTGGTCAAGTTTCTCCTAACCCTTTAGGCATGTGTTTAGGTTTTGAGTAGCCACTTAAAGGTCGTAAATGATAACCAACTTAGGTGTTTGAAAGTTAAGGAATTAGAAAAGGGATTAATCTGATGTCCTTGTTTTGGTTATAGGGTTTGGTGTTCGTCCTGATCGTGAGCAGCCGAAGCTGGAGCTTACGTGGAAGAACCAAGGTAGGGAACATACCTCTCTTGCATGTATTTGATATTTGTGTTAGTGTGTTGGTGCATGTCTTTGCTTTGTATGATTATGTGTAATTTGAAGCTATATTTCAATTTATGCTATGGCCATCAGTATGTTGTTTGAAGTATTGAGCTTACAGATTTGTCATTGTATGAGCATGAGTTATGTGATGCAAGCATGTCATGCATTAAACATTTATCGTACATGCATATTGGTATTGTTTTCTTATTGAAATTCTCTTGAATCTCACCCTCCCCTACTAACCTTTCAGACAGGGTAATGGATCAAGAATGGGGCAAACAATAAGGAACGACAAGGACTTCCTTCGGGTTGAAGATTCGGTAGTTGGTTATTATTGCTTGTTGGGATATGTATTTGGATTTAGATGTGTATATGTGGATGAGTATTGAATTTGGTATTTGGAAACAACTTTGTGTAATCCTCGTAAGGGAAATTGTATATGGGCGAATGTGCTCTGTAAGGCTTTGATTAAGATATAGAACCCGCGAGTGGTCGGGTATTACATTATGTAGTTTGATAGATTTAAATATGATTTATCTTCGTGTAGTAATTATATTCGGAAGGTGAATGTAGGACCAGGTTATAAATGATTTCTCAATGTATTTATGAAAATCCTATATGGTATATGGGTTTGTAAATGTCTTTTGATGATTATTGATCTCTATTTCACTTTAATTGCGTAATCCGAATATTAATTATGGCAAGGGGTTACATGAGCAACTCATTAATGCCTGGCATAATTGCCCTCCTAAATCTTACATATTCCAAATCCATCGTATTTGAAAACACACAATTTTTAAGATCTAAAATATTCCTTTTTCATGAAAAATAGTAAATCCAAAATTACAACAGTGTTCACTTTTTCCTTTATCCTCTTTTAGCTTTAATTCAAAATTCAAAATTAGCATAGGTGAAAAGTAAGCATCATATAAATCCTTTTAACATCTTTACTCTCGATAGGTGGGACCTTATTAGTATGCATAATTCCTTTACAAAATTTTGATCATATTGTTAAAGGTCTACTATAGAAACCAATATTTATGCCCAAGCACTAATAATCATCTAATGGTTATCACAGTCTAAATAATCTCATTCATAATTTCATAACTCTCAGTGGCGGGAATGAGACCCAAACTTTAAATGAAGGTGTTAAAAGGCGTTGTATATATTTGAGACAAATCAGTAGGGGGAATGAGACCAGCCTTCAAATGAAGGACAAAACAAAAAAGAAAGTCATATAAATGATTAGAACAAGTTGACACAAAAAACTAAACATAGTCTTGAACTCAAACCATATTGCCGGATTATGCTTCAAACCAACAACTATGAACGAAGCACTCTTGGTGATACATATGGAGGACATGCCAGAGACTCAACACCGAGTATAGTCTCAAGCATCTAAGCGGTGACCTCAGCAGCCTCTTCGACCAGATAATACTTGAAGTTCTTTTGTCCCCTACCATAAAAAGTACAGGAAAAGACACCAAAAAATCAGATACCGTGTATGTTTGGTACTTGCCGGCGAACATATACCATATATAATCGGACTACATCTCAATCACGATTCGTGAAAGCCATAGAGTAAAAAGAATGTCGAGGAGATGAAACTGATTCTAACTTGGTAAGGATCAATAATGCATAATCAAAACATGAATAAAAAATTTACGAAAAGGAAAGGGAAGCACGTACCAACTCATCGAACACAACAATCTCATACCTACTCACAGACTTCTCCTCACATCTGTCGAGTTTAAGCTGCTGGAGCCACATGGTCTTCCTTTCCGTCCCTATGCCATTGGACTATGAGTTGCAAGATGATCAATCGTTGGAGCTCAAGTAAGATAGGGATGAATATTGAAAGTGGAGTCTAAACCCCGTGACTCTGCTCCTCTCATTTGTTAGAGAAAGGGAAAAGCATTTTGTATAGCCTAAACATTATTTCTTTGTACAGGTGTAGATGGGCAAGAATGTATTAGAAGTATAAAGGTTATGCTTAATATTTTATATCAAGGACCATCATGACTTGCACGTAGCATAAGGAGGGATTATAATATGGAAGGAAATTAGGTACTGGCTTGTAAATGTGTCTGTAGCTGGATATAAGCCGATGTGTAGAACGGCTGAGGGGAAGAGATTTTTTATATATATTGATTGTCAATGTCTGAACACCTCTCCTTTCTTATGAACCACATGTAACCCCCTTCTTGATTAAGGCCGAGATTTACGTTCATAAACATGTAATTAAGTTTGAATCAGAGACTGTAAGATGATTTGGGACTTATTCAAATTAAACTTTCCAAAATCAGGGTTTTAAAAAACGTTTACAAAACCTTATCATAGAAGTCTCATATTCATCTTTTAACACTTAAATGGCCTGTACCGCTTGGTTTCATTCATACATATCAAAGTACAACATAAATTCCCGGCATACTCGGGTTCCATTAATTAATAGAAAGGGTTTACACAAAGGCGCAAAGCCCACAATTCGTACCCTTTACTTGGGGATTACACAAAATCTAATATATACAATCGTTTCTACCAAAAATATCCAAATGATATACAATGATAACCATTAACCAAAATAAACTCCTAAACTAGAGCTCTAACTTCTCTTCGTCACCCGCTTTCTCTTAGATGCTTCAGCCATGTCTAAAATGTTTAATTTTGGGAGAGTGAGATTCTAAAGAATCCCTGTAGTAACAAATCACTCATAATATGCACAACATCAAAGTATGAAAGTAAATCATTCATACAACACACAGCAATCCCAACAATAGTTGCAACGGCCGGGGTAGGTATCATGGGCATCGCCCCCTACGACGGCTCACGCTGAACTACTTGTTGTATTGCACATTCACATGAATATATCACATATATCACCACAGCTGAGATCCATATAAAATATTTCACAACACACAGCCCCACGGGCTGGATACTAAACACAACACGCAGCCCCACGGGTTGGATCTCAAATAGGAATCCATGATTCCATAACGCAGCCTCGGCACTAACAGCGACAGATACAACGGTGGGGGTAGGTATCATGAGCATTGCCCCCTACGACGGCTCACGTTGAACTGCTCACGCTGTAATGCCCTATGGCTAATAACAAATTCACAATGATAAACATGTATACCAAGTATCATACACAACATGAGAGAAAAGTCACTACCTGAGTCCTTCCGTGCGTGTCCTGACGCTGGACTCTCCCAGTAGGGCGAATGTCAAATCCTATATTCATAATTAGGGACGAAGAGTCAATCCTCTATTCCAATTCTCAATGGCTTCTTAACATTTAGTTTGGTTATCATTATTGCTTTTTTAGAGTCATTAAATACCCCTAACAAAACTCATAAAGGGTTGGAAGAACTACCCCAAAGATCCCCTTTTAGAAACACAAAAACTGATTTTTCACTGCTGCACCTTAAGTGAAAATGGTCTCACTCGAGCACACAAGGCCTCACTCGAGCATTGTACGGACATCACCTCAAGTGCTAGAAAGTGAGGACAGGAAGTGCTTGCCCGAGAGCACAAGAACTTTCACAGAAAAGGATCACTCGAGTGAAGAAGACCTCACTTGAGTGAGAACTCAACACTCTCAAGTGTTAGAGCACACTCTTGAATTTTGGACGCGAGTGATAACCCGAGATGATAGATTAGCTAAAAAATACACCAGCACTCGAGTGAGAGAAGGCTCACTCGAGTGAGACCCTTAGCACTTGCAAGTGAGGTAACACTCTTGCCTCTCGCCCGGAAGTGCAACATAAAAACCGAAGGTCAGAAAATGAATTTACACACAGCACTCGAGTGAGCCCACCCTCACTCGAGTGATGTTCTTCCCTCACTCGAGTGAGCTCACTCTCACTCGAGTGATGTTATCAGAAACCAGAAAACGCAGAAGGTAAGACAGCACTTCCAAAAAATTTTACCAAGTGATCCAAATGAACCCAAATACCAAACCAAAGCTACTCCCACACAAAACACCCAAGGAATTCAATGGAATCATTAAAATAACCATAATCTAACTCCATTATCATGCTTTGGTTTGAATCAACACAAATCATCAATTTTCCCAAAATCACTAAACTTAACATTTCAACCTCCAATCAATCTATCTATCCTAAACTCATTCCAAAATACCATTCTCATGCCAAAAACATACCAAATGAACAGTGGCACTCATTTTCGGATTCAAGCCAAAATTTCCAGAAATTATAAACTACTTCAAATGGCATGAAACTTAGATAGATAGATGGGTTTCACATACCTCTTCAACTTCTCTAAAAACACTCTTTGATTCTCCAACAACCAGATTTTCATGTAATCACAAACCTCAACCAATAGTCAAACTAAAAACACCAAAATGAAGCTCATCACTTAAGGATCAACATTTTTGAATGGTGTTTGAGCAATGGAAGGCATTTTCTCACCTTAATCACTAGCTTTTCTTCCTCTCTCTTGCCTAGCTTGGTCGCCGGAAATGGAAGAAAGAAGAGAGATAAGAGAATGAGAGATGGAGTGTGAAGAGGGATGAAATGATGATGATGATACCCCTCCCTCCATGTCTAATGAAAATGAGGGAAGAGAGGAGAGAGAAATATTAAAATACTCCCCCCATTTGACTTTCTCAATTTTTCAACCTTCACCCAAACTTTTGCCACATGTCACAATGCTATTGGTTCTCACCAAATAAGTCACCAATATATCCATTCTCTAAATTTTCCAATAATTATGACATATTAATTAATATTGCCATAAAACACATAATAATTCCAATTAAATTCATAATTATCCACAATAATCATGATTAGCCCTTAATTAAAAAATTGGGATATTACACCACAATCTATGCACTTCCTCATTCTAATTTCAAAGAACGCCTATGGGAAGCATTAGTGAGTTTGTCGCATTCCATAACCCAAGAGCGGCTTGTTTATGGGGATTTCAATGATATATCATCAGTGGATGAATGTTGCGGTGGCGCTGGTGGTAGCTTACGTAGGATTCATTGGTTTCAGGATCAAATTTCAAAAGTGTGTATAATGGATATAGGCTTAATTGGTCCTAAGTTCACATGGAAAAGACTGCAATTACAAAGTTGTTGCAGACTCTATGAAAGCTTAGATCACGACTTTGCTAATAATTATTTTCTTAGCTCTTTTCCTAATTGTGTTTTTAAGGTATTACCAAGGTTGCAGTTTTTGGATCACCATCCTCTTCTTTCTTTAACCATTAGTACTGCTAGCTGACCCAACTCTAAGCCCTTTAGATTTGAAGCTATGTGGCTTCAACATGAGAATTTTTGCAGCTTTCTTTACCAACAATGGAACCAGGAAGGTAGTTTAGAAAGCAACTTGATGAATTTTAAAGTTCTCTGTCACAGTGAAATATTTATGTTTTTGGTATGGTGAAAAAGAAGAAATGGAAAATGTTGGCTAGACTTAATGGAATCTAGAAATCTCCGTCTTATTCTCATTCACATTTCTTAAAGTGTCTTGAGCTTGAGTTACAGCAGGAAATGGAGGAAATTCTCTATCAAGAAGAAATCAAGTGGTTTCAAAAATATAGAACTTAGTAGATAATGAAAGGAGATAGAAATACCAAGTTCTATCATCTAAATGCCACTTTCAAACGAAGGAAAAATAGGGTCTTAGCACTGAAAAATGATGAAGGCTCCTGGAGCAAAGATGAGCAAGAACTCCAAAGGTTGGTGATTAATTTCTATAAATATCCATATAACATTAAAAAGGATGATGATGTTAGTTTGGCTACAACCTCATCTTTTCTATTCTTGGAAGATATACAATCGGTTGATTTTACTGCTACTCCATCTAAAGAGGAAATTCAAAATGCTTTATTTGCTATGGGGCCATACAAAGTGCCGAGCTGTGACGGATTCTCTCTAATCTTTTTCCAAGCTAATTTGGCAAGACTTAAAAAAGATGTTGATTTACTTTGTTTCTAGGATTTTCTTGGGTACTGTGGCACTTCAAGAAGCTAATAAAACTCTCATTTCTCTCATTCCAAAGAGAGACAAGACCGAGTATGTTAGCCACCTCCACCCTATTGCCTTGTGTTATGTTCATTATAAATGTGTGACAAAGATTATTACTCAAATATTGAAACGCCGTATGGATCAACTTATCTCTCCATTCCAATATAGCTTTATACCTGGTTGTCAAATTCATGACAATATTATTATAGGTCAAGATATTATTATAGGTCAAGATATACTGCACATTATGAACAAAGTGAAAGGTAAGAAAGGTTTTTTTTCTATGAAGATTGACTTAGAGAAAGCTTATGATCGAATCAAATAGAGCTTTCTTGGACAAGTGCTTCAGGAAACAGGGTTTGATGAAAGATTCATCGCCCTAATCATGGATTGTGTCTCTATACTAGCATATAATGTACTGTGGAATGGGAAGCAAACTGAATTTTTTCTTCCTTAACAAGGACTTCATCAAGGGGATCCCATTTCTCCTTATTTATTTGTGCTATGTATGGATAAACTTTCTCATGTTATTTCTGATGCAATGAATGAAGGAAGATGGAAACCTATACAAGTTACTAATTAAGGTCCCTATATATCCCATTTGATGTTCATGGATGATTTACTCCTATTTGGGGAAGCTATTGAGGAGCAAGTACAACTTTGTATGAACTGTCTTGATAAATTTTGTATGGCTTTAGGAGAAAGGGTGAATAAGTCAAAATCTTTACTATGTTTCTCTAAGAATGTCAAGCCAAAGCCAAAGGGAAAGATTAAAAGAATAGCATAAATGAATATCTTTGAGGAAATTGGGAACTATCTTGGTTTTCTTTTTACAGGAAATAAGAAACCGTCTCAAAGATTTTAGTATATTGTTGAGAGGATTAAATCAAAACTTTGCAATATGGAAATCAAGTTGTTTAAGTACTGTTGGGAGAGTGGCTTTGGCTAAATCAATGCTGAGCTCGATTCCTATTTACTCTATGCATGTTGCAAAAATTCCTACTACAATCTATAATAAGGTTAAAAGAATTCAAAGGAATTTTATTTTGGGGATGATTGAGCATAGGAAGGGGTTGCATCTTGTAGGATGGGAAAAACTTATTAGGCCAAAGGAATTTGGAGGTTTGTGATTCAGGAAACTCAAATTAGTCAACAGAGAATGTAGGGCCAAAGTAGCTTAGAAGCTTGTAACAGGTTTTTGGGGGTCTTTAGGTTGAAGTGTTGCAACAAAAATATATCCTCAGAGAGGAAAAAAACCTCCTCACAACCAGATCGAGTGACTCGCAACTATAGAAATTTATTTTTCAATAGTGAGAGCTAGCAGAGGAAGGAATCAGATGGAAGATTAGAGATGGTTCTAGTGTCAAGTTCTTTGAGGACTCCTGGTTGCCAAATAATATAGTAATTAAGGATCTTTGTTTACGGCAACTTTATAGTAGCAGGAGGGTACGGTGGTAGTAGATTGGATACATGATGGGTATTGGGACTTAAATAGATTGCATGGAATTGTGTTTAATCAAGTGATCCATTCTCTGTTAGAAATTATGCAACCAAGACCTCTGTTGGGCTTAGGTATAATGATGTGGGCGGCCACACCAAAAGGTGAATTCTCAATCAAGAGTGCCTACTTCTTGTTAGGAAAAACAATCAAATCCATTATAAGTCAGTTTGTAAGCTTATATATATGGAAATGGAATGGAGTTGAGAGAATAAGATTCTTTATCTGGTTTGTTGTACATGATTGCTTAGCCATAAATTGGTGGAGAAGCTGATGGAGCAGTTGTTCTCCATTGTGTGAATGGTGTCAAGATGAAGTAGAAAGCACTCTACACATTCTTAAAGACTGTTCTTATCTACAGAAACTATGGTCCTCCTTGTTGAAAAATTTAGTTAAACAACAGTTCTTAGATACTACTCTGGAGGATTGGGTTTCCATGACTTGAAAGGGAACTTAGGAACAAGGAATGGCTATCAGTGGGATGTCTTATGGGGTATAGCAATATGGAAATTATGGCAATGGAGGAATGATTTCATTTTCAAGGTTGGTTTTCACAAGCCACAGGAGCCTGCGCAAGTTATTATCTATTCATACCATCTATTTTCTGTTTAAAAGGGGCCGAGGCATAATCTAACACGTAATACATACAGTTCACAAAGTAATTGGCAACCTTCACCTATAAACGTGATCAAGCTAAATGTTGATGGAGCACATTTAGAGCTAGCTCAAAGTGCTGCTTGTGGAGGTGTTCTTAGATCTTTCACAGGTAACTGGATCTTTGGTTTTAGTTATTTCCTTAGGAATTGTAATGCATATGAAGCCGAGGAATGGGCTTTGTTTAAAGGTTTAACACTGGTTTGGGAAAAAGGTTTAACACTGGCCTGGGAAAAAGGCTTCAGGAGTCTGATGTTAGAAAGTGATAATAAGATTCTTATTGATACCCTTCCTGTAAAGGATAATCTCAAAGTAGCCAGCTCTACTACTTTGTTGGAAATTCATAAACTGCTATCGTGGAGGTGAAACATTAGTCAGCATATGTGTCTAGAAGATGTAATAGAGTTGCAGACGCATTGGTGAAAATGGATTGAGAGACTCTTCAGTGTTTGACACAGTTCCTCTATAATATCCCAATTTTTGATTAAGGAACTAATCATGATTATTGTGGATAATTATGAATTTAATTGGAATTATTATGTGTTTTATGGCAATATTAATTAATATGTCATAATTGTTGGAAAATTTAGAAAATGGATATATTGGTCATAAGTTGGTAATTAATGGAGAAATTAATCACTAGCTAAGAGGAAAAATGAGAAGTGTGATCAAATATCTAATGGAGGGATTAAAATAGTTATTTGATGACTCATATTGGGTGGGTCAATAGCAATCTGACATGTGGCAAAAAGTGAGTAAGAGAGAGAGAGTGTATGTGTGAAATTCAAATGGGATTTTTTTATGTTTTCTCTCTCTCCTTCCCTTTATTCGGCTGACAAGAGGTATGTGGGAGAAGTAATTCATCATCATTCGTCATCTCCTTCACACTCATCTCTCTCTCTTACTCTCTCTCTCTCTCTCTCATAAGCCATTATGGCCTAAAGGAGGAAGAAGAAAGCTTCAAAAGGTAAGGGAAAATGGCCTCTATTGCTCAAACTCACTTCATTAATGTTGATCCTTAGAGTGAGAGCTTCATTTTGATGTTTATAGAGTGCCTATTGGTGTTGATTTGTGCCCACATGAAATTTTGGAAGTCGATGAACCAAGAAGTGTCTTTGAGAAAGTTGATAACGTAAGTGAAACCAATCCTTCTATTTATGATTTATGACAAATGAATAAGATTTGAATTTCTAGGATTTTTGGCCCATTTTCATTGGAATAGGGTCATTGGTAGTTTGACATGTTATTGGTATAGAAATGGGTGTTTTAGTATGAGTTTTGGATAGATAGATTGATTTGAGATGGAAATGGTATGTTTGGATGATTTTGGAATTTGGATGATTATATTGCCCTAAACCAAAGCATGATAATGGAGTAAGATTTGGGTCATTTTGATGATTCCATTGAATTCTTTGGATATTTTTGTGTGAGATTAGCTTTGGTAGAAGTTTTGGGTCCATTGGGATCATTTAGGTAAGTGTTAGGAAAAGTGGTTAGTTTTGCTGCGTTTTTTGGTTTCTGATAAAATCACTCAAGTGAGGGATGAACATCACTTGAGTGAGGGTGAGTTCACTCGAGTGTGGGTGTATTTAACACCATGAACTCTCGTCTCGGGTTGTCACTCGCATCCAAAATTCAAGAGTGCGCTTTAACACTTGCGAGTGTTAAGTTCTCACTCGAGTGAGGTCTTCTTTACTCTAGTGATCCTTTTCTTTGAAAGTTCTTGTGCTCTCAGGCAAACACTTTCTTTCCTCACTTTCTAGCAATTGAAGTGCAATCCGTACCATCACTCGAGTGAGGCCTTCTTCACTTGAGTGTTGGTACAGACACTCGAGTGAGACCATTTTCACTCGAGGTGCAGCAGTGAAACATCAATTTTTGTGCTTTCAAAAGGGGATCTTTGGGATAGTTCTTCCAACCCTTTAGGAGTTTTGTCAGGGGTATTTAATAACTCTAAAAGAGCAATAATGGTAACCAATTAAGTATTAAGAAGCCATTGAGGATTGGAATAGAGAATTGACTCTTCATCCCTAATTATGAATATAGGATTTGACATTTGCTCTATTCGGGAGAAACCGGCTCCAGGACACGTCCAAAAGGATCAAGGTAGTGACTTTTCTCTCATGTTGTATATGATACTTGGTATGCATATTTATCATTATGAATGTGTTATCGGCCATAAGGCATTACAGCGCGAGCAGTTCAGCGTGAGCTGTCGTAGGGGGCAACGCTCATGATACCTACCCCGGCCGTTGTATCTGCTGCTGTAAGTGCCGAGGCTACGTTGTGGAATCGTGGATTCCTGTTTGAGTATCCAGCCCGTGGGGCTGTGTGTTGTGAAATGTTTTATATAGATCACAGCTGTGGTGATATATGTGATATGTTCATGTGGATGTGCAATATAGCAAGCAATTTAGTGTGAGCCGTCGTAGGGGGCGATGCCCATAATACCTACCCCGGCCGTTGCAACTGTTGTTGTGATTGCTGTATGATGTGTAGATGATTTACTTCCATGCTTTGATGTTGTGCATATTATGAGTGATTTGTTACTACGAGGATTCTTTAGAATCTCACTCTGCCAAAAATATAAATTTTTAAACAGGGCTGAAGGATCCAAGGGAAAGCAGGTGACGAAGAGTAGTTAGAGCTCCAGGCAAGGAGTTTTACTTTTGAAATATTTGGTTATCATGTATAAATTATTTGGATGTTTTTGGAAACAATTGTGTATATATTGGGATTCGTAGTGTAGTTTTGTGTAATCCCCAAGAAAAAGGGAAAAAGTTATGGGCTTTGTGCCTTTGTAGACCCTTTATTAATTAATGGAACCCGAGTGTGTTGGGAATTTATGTTGTACTTTGATATGTATGAATGAAATCAACCTGTACAGGCCATTTATGTATTGAAAGGTGAATATGAGACTGCTGTGAACAAGTTTTGTAAAAGTTTTTGAAAACCTTAATTTTGAGAAGTTTAATTTGAATAAGTCTTAAATCATCTTACGGTTTCTAATTTAAACTTAATTACGTGTTTATAAATGTAAATCTCGGCCTTGATCGTGATGGGGGTTACATCCTCAACACATGAGGGCCCTGGTGCAAAACCACATACTAGGATGGCAATCCCCCTATTTAATTTTCTCAGTCTTTAAGGCGTTTAGCCTTCTTTGTTATATAAAAAAAAGTATTATTATATGATTCTCGTTGGGTTAGGTGCCCACATCAAGTAACTAATAGAGGATTATTTCCAATACGATGATACCAACATGTTAGGAAAAAAATTAGTATATGATAATCTTATTTATATGTAAATTATAAATACTTTAATAAATTTTTATAGCCCATTTGGTTCAATTCTATGGGAGAGGATTACATGTAATCCTAATGCAACAGATTGATTACACTGTTAGAACTGATGAATATGGATGCAAACATCCTGTAATCAAGTAAAAAAGACACTTTACCATTATAATTTTTTAACTTGACCAAAGTGCCCACTCATAAATGCTGTTAAATATTATATAATTACTACCATTAAATATTAACAAAATTAATTAATAATATAAAAATTTTAAAAATATTCCCTCACTAAAAAAAATTAAAAAAATTATATTCCACCATTAAAAATATTAAAATATGCCATTAAATACTATTCCCACCATTAAATATTAAAAAATTACCATGAATTTAATATATACACTGCATGATATTTCCATAATTAAATATTAAAATATTACTATGAACCCAACGTGTAAAGTGCACAAATTGAAAAAATTATCATGAACATTACGTGTAAATTATACATATATGTGTAAATAGGGATAATTTTATCTCTTGCTATATTATTCTTATGTTCGATGTAATCCAAACAAATATTTTTATATATATGTATTATCTTTCCTTAATAAAAAACTAAATAAATTCATGTAATCATTATTACAATACATTATTATTCAATTACAGTGCTGGGCACTTAGAGCCCAAATGCTTGCATTGATTTTGCTGAATCACGAGCCCAACTCGGTTAGCCAGGAAGATGATTTTTTACCACTCTTGAGCCACTTGTTCTTTTCTTGGATCTTGTTAATGGACTAATAAGAATCGAGACTTTGCGACCCAAATGGCTCTCCCAAGGAATCTATTTTAAAATGGTGGAAATCGAACCTCTACGCACGCGTTGAAATCTAGTTACTCCACCACTAAATTAGTAGCTTTAAGATAATATATATATATCCATAAAAAAATAGGAGTAAACTTACCGCACATTTTCTTACCAACTCCCCTGTTTACTTTGTGAAAATTTTGCCACCACGTACATCTCTTACAACTACTTGAGCTTGGGCTATAAATTATCTTGAACTATATGTGTGCGCTCATCACCAGGAAAAAAGAAATTTGAGAAGCTCAATGACATTGATGGAGAAAAAGAGAAGTACATGGATTTCCTGGAAGCCATAACCAGAAGAGAAAAGCCGGGGGAAAAGAAAATTAAAAGGAGCATTGGAAGGAGTAAATCTAAGAAATTAAGCGAAAACATTATTAGAGTTACAACAATTCCACAATTTCACTTGTTTCTTCTATTTGGAAGAGAAGCAAGTCATTGGATTCTTCTTCAGAAACACAAATTAAACAACAAGAAGAAGAAGAAGCATCATCAAAACACCAGGAAGCAGATATAACAGACGATTAACGACAAAATAGGCCTAACTTAACCGACGAGCTCGTCCTCCTTGTGAGTTTCAATGACGACATTAGACTGAGGGTAGGCAACGCAGGTGAGGACAAATCCGGCTTCCATTTGGTCGTCGTCAAGGAAACTGCCGTCGGACTGGTCGACTTTGCCGTCAACCACCTTGCCGGCGCAGGAGGAGCAAGATCCGGCCCTGCAGGAGTACGGAGTGTCGATTCCGACTTCCTCTGCCTGGTCCAGAATGTAGACGTCGTCGGGGCAATCGAATTCTTTAGTTCCCTCGGGGGTTATGAGCTTCACCTTGTAAGTCGCCATGGCCGTGATTCTGCTGGTCTCCTTCACGCCGAACAGAGCCTGGTTGACTTGAGGAAATGCGCGGAGACTCGCCGCTGATGGCTGTCGCCGGAGGAAGGAGGTGCTGAAGGCGGTGCCGGAGAGAGCTGGTGCGGTGGCCATTGTGAGAGACAGGGGGAAGAGGGAGAGATTGGGAGTGTGTGTTTGATGGAGTTGTTAGGATGGTGAGGTGAGAGGTGGCAGGAGGGAATCACGGGGTTTTGAAGTGAAGTGGGCATGGAAATCCTATCCTCCACGTGGCGGGATGAAGTTCGTCGGTTTTTATCAACAGTTATCGCCACATCTTTGTTGGTGGTCCTTGAGGGGTGTGGCTGCCACAAGCCCTTTTATCCCACGCAGGCGTGTTGTGTTGCGCGCCTTCCTTCCAATTTTCCCCATCCTTTGGCCCATATACTCCGAGCCCCTTCTCATCCAGTTACAATGTAAGTTTTAAATAATTGATTTATGTTAATAAAAATAATTATTAAAATTAATTAAAAATAATAAATATATAAAAAATTTATTTTTTAAAAAATATCATTATTTATAAAAATGAAGAGAATAAATGTGATAAATACAATCAATAAGAGATAAATTTGAGTTCCTTTTAAATTTAAATACTTTAAACCCAAAAAAAGGTAATTTATCCCCTCTCCCTACCCTCAAACTAAACAATCTTTAAGGCATTGTTTGGTTTGAGGTTTTTGGAGGGGAGGTGTGCCGTGGAGGGTGAGCATGTTTGGTTGGGAAAAATGGGAGGAAGGGGAGGGGAGAAATTTTGTCTTTTAGTGCTCCCCTCCCCTGTTTCTGCAACCTTCTAAATTTGGGGTTTTTTGGAAGGGTGAGAAATATTATATCTCATTTTGATTAAAATACCCATATTAATTTTTCATTATCCCAAGTTTATCCATATGATTATAAACCCCATATGATTATTATTAGAATTAGCCAAATAAATCATAAAATCTATCTAAATAATATCTAATCAAAATCATATCGTGCTAAATATTATTAAACTCTCTGCATTCAAATCAGACGTATTCCTCCCTCGTGTCGCTGATTGCTTCGCCTCTCCTTCTCCCGTCCATCCATTGCTGCCGCAAGTAGCTCTTCTAGCAATCCAAACCTTCTTTCAGGCAAGTTTATATTTATATAATTAGGTTCTTCTTTCACCCACTTTTAAGTTCTCTTGTTCGTTTTCATGGGTAATAGTTCCGCAAAATATTGTATGGGAAAATATATTGTTCAATGGTTTCTGAATTTAGTTTAACTTTTGGTTTAGCTACAAGTTTCGGGGTGCTTCCTATTTATCAAAATTTACTGCGTTGCTTCTATTCTATTTCGTGCTCAGAAGTTGCCTTGATGAGACTAAACTTTGTATCTAATATTAATGCATTATTTCTATTCTAGTTTAAATATTATTACGTTGTTTCTATTATGAACAAAAAAAAAGTACTACAAGGACACACCTTTTGATGAACCTAATAATTTATGATAAACCACCATTGGAGCTCATATTTACCGCCATGTCATCTCCTAGTGGATTTCTTTGTTACACTTAAATAATTTACAAAGTTCATCCTTTTTTTTTGTGAGGAGTCGGATCTCTTTACACTGAAAATATGAAAGCTAGCAACTCTTCTATGTTTTGAGGATGTTAGGGGCTTTTGTTTGCTTTATGAGCAACCCATAATGAGAAATTTAATAAGACAAAAATTTATATCTTGGTCACAAAAAGTAATTTCAGAAGAAATCTTATATAACAAATTTTAGGCAACCAATAACTGAAAATTTCCGCCAATTTTTGCCCAAATCTCTTTCTAATTTCTCATCTTATATCTGTTAGCATACTATAGTGTTACCACATCATGAACTGGTTTTTGTTTTGTTCCTCACTTTACATAGTTTAAAACATGTATCTATGACTTCTTTGATTGGCATTCATTTTAATATATTATTATCATTTTAAATTTTTTATATGTGTCAAGTGGTGTGATACTAATTGGATGCATGTTGATGTAGTCTGAGTCTAATGACGATAAACAATCTAGTCTTGCGCCGATGGTTAGATTTACATCAAAAAGCTACTACACTACTCACATGTATGTGTGTCTTCCTTATTATTCGAAGGAGGTGCCATAAAAGAAAAATAAGTTATAGTATGAGTTCAGAAAGGGAACGGGTGCGTAAAGAACTAATGAGTTGATTAAGTACTAATGAAAGGAGTCGCAATATCATCCGTATGACCCCTAAAGCTTTCATAACATTATGTACCTTGCTAGAAAGAAAGGGAGGCTTACAAACCACAAGATGGGCTACTGTGGAAGAACAAGTGGCAAAAACCCTTTACATACTAGGCCATAAAGCAAAAAACCGTGTAGTAAATTTTTTCTTTTGACATTCTGGTGAGACAGTCAGTCGTCATCTCCATAATGTGTTAAGAGCCATCATTGAAGTAGGAGATAGATTTATTGTACAACTATGGGACAACAGTCCCTGCTGAAATCCATGCAAATCATAGGTTCTACCCTATTTTAAGGATTATGTGGGTTCCATAGATGGAACACATATTCATGTTAAAGTGGCTGCTAAAGATGCTCCTTAATATCGTGGCAGGAAAGAATTCCCAACACAAAATGTGTTAGTAGCTTGTTCATTTGATTTAAAATTCACTTATGTGCTAGCTGGATGGGAAGGTACAGTATCTGACTCTAGGATTATGAAAAATGCCTTGACACGTGAATATAAGCTTAAAATCCCTGAAGGTAAGTACTACCTTGTGGATGCTGGCTTCATGCTAACTAGTGGACTCATTACACCTTATAGAGGAGTCCGTTATCATCTAAAAGAGTACTCAGAAAGAAATCCACCACAAAATTATAAAGAAGTGTTCAATTTGCGGCATTCATCATTACGTAATACAATTGAAAGAACTTTTGGTGTCTTAAAAAAATATTTGACATTTTAGCCAATGCTAAGCCTACTTATGGAGTAAAAGCTCAAACCCTTATCATTGGAGCATGTTGCATTCTTCACAACTACTTAATGAGTGTAGACCCTAATGAGGATCTTATAGAAGAAGTTGATCATGAACTTGCAGCTCAGTCTGAGTCTAATGATAATAATCATGATTGACGTGGTGATAATGAGGAGGCTGCTCAAGGACAGCTTATTAGAGATACTATAGCAAATGAGATGTGGATAGATTATCAAAATTGGCTAATAAGACGTGGTGGCAATATACCCTAATCAATTAGACGTTTTTTTTATTTGATGAGCTATTTGTTTTAAGTTTATTTGAAGTTTGAGACTTGTGTTTTTTTTTTTTTTTGAAGTATGCCATGTATTCTAATACTTTTGATTTTAGACTTTCAACTATTTTTATTTAAGCTTGAGAATTTATGCTTTTAAATATGCCACTTATTTCAATAAGTTTGAAGTTAGATCTTCATGTTTTGATATTTGAAGTTCAGCTTTAATGTATTCTAATAATTTTTTTGTCATATTGTTTTATTACTTTTGTACTAGTATGCTGCCGAAATCAAACAGCAATAAGCAATGTTTGAATTGGACCAGAGCAATGGATAACTATCTTGTTGATGCTTTCATGGATCAATATAACCATGGAAACAAAATAAAAGGCACATTCAACACTACTGCATATGATAATATTGTGAAAGAGATGAGTGCTTTGCTCGATGTTGAAATGGACAAAGAGAAGATTAAGAATAGGTGGAAAACTTTAAAAAAACACTTCTTTGATATCTATGATATTTTTAAAAATGGATTAAGTGGGTTCGCTTGGAACCCATCAACCCAATTGTGGGAGGTTGAAGATCAAGTTTGGGATCAATTTATTGAGGTAGTGTATCTTAACTTTTACTGTCGAGTATTTTTCAAAAAAGTTAGTTGCATATAACTTATTCATTAACAATATTGATGAGATGCGAAAGAGATGTCACTCCATCAATGAGGAGGACTTTGTTGATGCAGCTAGCAAAACTGATAATGTCGCTTCTCAACATAATGTTAATATAGATCATTTTGAAGCTCTTGATAGTATTACCAATGAAGATAACTTGCTCGGAGTTACAAGTGGTGTGTCTAAGAAGAAGTAGAAGATGAATTCAATTAGAGAAGGAGACTTTGACATAGTAGTTGAGATCAAGGATGTTATGTCAGAAGTTGCACATGCTATTAGAGAAGGAAATCAAGCAATTAGAGAAAGCTCTAGAAAGCTTCCATAATTGTCCGCGTGAAGAAATATGGAACATGATTAAAGATTGTGGCTTCCCAACAATATATGTTACCAAGATCTATAGAGTTCTCATGGGTGATGTTGACCAACTAAAGACATTTGTTGAATGTCCTGTTGTTGCTCGCAAGGATTTGCTCACAGATATTATGGGAGACTTAGCAAATATTTAGGTTAATGACTGTGTTCATGTTGCCTATTATTTATTGATTTAGTTTGCTAATCATTTGGTGACTTTTTATTTTAAGTGACGTTAATTTGACTATTGTTTATTGATTTTTTCAAGTTTGATATAACGTTCTTTTTCATTGCTGGATTTTTTTATCATGTTTCTTTTGTGTGATACATCAATTTTAGATAAGTTTGATGGTTTATTTTCTAATTGAATGTGTTTTATCTATTATAATATAATCACAAGTATATACTTAAGATAATCTTAGATAAATTAGATACGTTTGTATGTTTTTAACATAATCACAAATATCTCAATAATATAGGATGAATTATACCCAAATTATCTTTGTTATCTTAGGATTATAATTTGATTTAGGATTTAGATTTAAATTTAAATTTAAAAAACTTATTAAATTTGATGAATTAACATATTAAAATTAATAAAATCATCATTTTAAATATATATATATATATATATATATATGTATAAGTTTTTTAATTATATATAAGTGAGGTAATATGTTTTTTGCAATTTATAACTTATAAAATAATATCTTTGATATTTAAATAAAGTACTAAGGGCATATTTATCAATATTTAATTAACTCACCTCCCTTCCTCTCCTGAACCAAACAAGAAACTTCTCTTCCCCTCCCCTCCCATCCAACCAAACAAAGCTTATAACCTCCTCCCCCCTTCTCCCACCTCCCCTCATTTAACTTCTCTTCCCCTCCCCTCCATTGAACCAAACAAGGTCTAAAGGAAGGTGAGAGGATAAATTTTGGATTCCCCCCATCCAAAAAGATAATTTAACCCCCTCCCCTCCCCTCCCCTCAAACCAAACACACCCTTATTCTTTTTTTCCCTCTCTCATCCATCATCTTTATTTGGGTATAATTGGAAAAAAAAAAAAAAAAAAAAACCATCACTCGCACATGTATTTCTTTTAATTGACTAGTTTAGAACCTGTGTAAAGCGCGGGCGCAAGGCAAAAAATTATAATCTTTAAAAAGTGACAAAAATCTCATGGTAAAAAAAAAAAAAAGATATGATGTTGTATTATATTTTAAAAAGAGATGAATAAATCTGTCACGACATTTCCTGTTTATTATATATTGTTCTAGACATAATCCTATTTTATATTATATTATACACAAACGCACATTTGTATATATGTATATATACATGTGTGTGTATAAATTTCTAGATAGGCTCATTAAAATATTTATATTGTGGATCAAAAGCTTATTAAGAAACTTTATAGTTTTCTATTGATTTATGATCTTCCAATTTAAAAGAAATAATTGATCATGGTTAGGAAGTTATAACATATCAATTTTGTAAAATTCTAAATTCCAATAATAAGTGGGAAGTTAAAAAAATTTATTCTAGGTCTTGGGTTTTTTTACGATTGATTTATGAGAAATTTGCAATATCTATTTTTCAATGCTTGAAGTCATGGGTTTTAACTATTTTTAAATTTTTTATTTAAAAAGGAAGTTATAATTTATGATAAGATTTTCTATTGTTATCTTTTGATTTCAAATAAATTTAAACTTTAATATTTAAAGTTATGATTAAAACATTCAGATTTCCGTATTCACATTGTTGGCGAAAAAAATTTCAGATCCAAATATTGATTGATTTCATTGAATTATACTTTCTCTAATTTTTATTTTTAACTCAGTCTCATCATTGTTCATAAAAATTTAAAAAAACTCTAAAATTTATTGATTATGTCTACAAATAAAATAAATTCACCCAAAGCAGCTTGAGAATACTTTAGTCAAATAAGAGGGAAAAAACTTCTACTACATTCATACTAAATATAATTTGAAAAAGTTTGTAACTTTCCTACGAATTGTGTTAAAAAGGGAATAATGAAAAATATTTATAATAAATAATTAATATAATATCTTATAATTAAAAAAATTCTTTCTCCTAATAGCATGGAGTAAGTCGGTAAGATATTAATTTAAATATTATAAGTTCTTATATTCCTCATAAGAAAATTGATGTGTGGAACAGATTTTAGAAAATATGAAGATTTAATATTTTTAGTTCGAATAACTCCTAACAAAATAGAGGTATAGGTAGATTCCTAATGGATTTAAAAATAATTTACAAAAATAAGCAAGTTGTTATGATACTCCTAAAAATTGTCAAAATTTAAAATGGCAAGTAAAACTAACCAGAAAAAAGAAGGAATTCCAAAATTTAAAATATATAAACATTTTGTAACAAAAAAATCTTAAATAAAGTCTTTTATGAAATATAAAAATTTTATATTTCTAAATTGTATAACTCCTAAAAAGTAGACACATAAATGGATTCCCAACTGATTTAAAAAAATAAAATAAAATTTGAAACCATCAAAACTTAAATAAAGCCTCTTAGAAACCCGGTGTATTTGGCGGAAGCGGCTTCTCTCCTCTACCCATACCATCCGTTGCACTCCTTTTCTATGAAATTGAGCTATTTTGACGCAAAAAACTGAAGCTGAAATTTTTTTTTTGAAAAACATCATTCAACATCTTGAAATATTTTTTTTGTAATACTACTCATTATCCTAAAATATTTTTGAAATAGCACGCAGTGTCCTACAAAAATTTTTAGTTCATTTACCACCCTAAAATATTTTTTAATACCACAGAATATCTAACATTCAACACTTTAAAATATTTTTTCATTAATATTGGCTCGGTATCGAAAACTAATTTTTATTTCTTCTAGCACTCAAAATATTTTTTTTAGTAACACTTTGTGTTTCAAACTAATTTTTGGTACCATATTTTAGGTTGCCAGGTGTACTAAAAATTAGTTTAGTATACTAAGTGAATGTTTGAGTAACTCTGAAACTAAATATTGTGTTATATTAAAAAATATTTTAGGGTGGTAAGAGGATCGAATTTTTTTTTTTTGTGTGCATCCAACATCTTAAAATATTATCCAATATTATGAAGTAATTTTTAATGCATCCAACATCCTAAACTATTGCACCAAAAATATTTCAAAGTACTGTTGTCACTAAAAAAAATACTTTAGGATATTGGATAATACTGAAAAATTATTTTAGGATCTTGAAAATATATTTTAGAAAACTGACTTTTACTGAAAAAGTAGTTTAGGATGTTGAATGCTGTTTTCAAAAAAAAAAAATTAATCAGCTTCAGTTTTTTGCACCAAAACGGCGTAGTTTTATAGAAAAGGAGGGTAGCGAATGGTATGAGTAGTGATCTGTAAGCACTTTGCATCCCGATTGACATTAAAATTAGAAATCACCAAATGTTTATAGTAGAGTAATAGCTTATATTATACGATGAACCAAATGAGCAAGATATGTGTAAGAGAAATTGATATGGTAACAATACAGTTGGCATGATATCATGCAAAGCAATAAGATAAATAAAAATATTTTTGAAATTGACCTTTACATCACGAAGTATCATTTCTATTGAGACACCGCAAAGTTACATTAGTTGAATGGATGCAATGAATGAACATTATTATTGGCTTAGGTGGTAAGAGTGTTGCTTCTTCCTTGCTCGTTTCTTTTGTTGAAACTTGGAAGGGTGTGATGCCACTAACAAGTGTTATTCAATTGTTTTTCTTTGACTTGTTTTAAATTGGTGGTTTATTTTGATGTTGCCAACGAAGTGTCCAATATTTTGCCTGCATTAAAAAAAAGGATTAAGAACAAATTTTGTCTCAGAAATTCAACTATCATTTACTTCATTTTTTTTAAAGTCAGATTTAAAAATTTCAGAGTAAAATTACTCTTTTTTACATTTTCGGGACAACATTATCCCTCAGTGACAACTTTCAGAGCAAAATAGACTCTTAACCCCACAAAAAAGGAAAAATTTGGACTTGTGTTTTCTTCTATCCACTTTGGGAAATGAGTCTGTGTTCTGTGGTGTCATTTCCGGAAGTATAATTAGTGTAAATTTTGATGCTTATTATGTATTAGTTGTCTAAATTCTGTGGAGTTATAGAGAATCTCGTTCTGCACGTATAGTGTGATTGGTGTTTACAAGGAGAGGAGAAAATCCTTGACATGTATGGTATTCTTGTTCGATTCCTAAATCTGGCCATGCAAATTAAAACCCACAACAAAAGATCAGACCTTTTTTTTTTGGCAAGGCACAAGTGTAGAGCCTGAAATTTGGAAAACATAGAACCGTCATCAAAATTTTAGAAATAGGATAATTTTGGAAACCTATTTTTGAAAATGAAACTGGTCTACAAAAACCATTTAGGGTTCGGGAGTCGATTGTGTATGGGGAAGGTGTTAGGCACGCTACAATACCCATTCACAAGAATGGTTACCATAAGTTAATTATTTAAAAATAAACATGGCTTTTAATTTTATCATAATTACCCAAATAAAAAAAATATTTGCAAAAATAAATAAAATGAAAACTAAAGAAAAAAAGGGAATATTTATTTTTAAAAAAAAAATAAGAAAAAATATATTTATTTATAGAGTTAGACTTGACCTATAATAAAAACCTAGGGCCTATGTACTCTTTAGAGGGATCAAAGTCCATATAGTTCGGGGGTAGAAATGCATGTCACTTTGTTTGTGTTTTTTAAGAGAAAAGTTCCTTTAATTTATTGGGAAAAATGATTTTTTATTTGGTTTATGGTTTTTATTTATCAAAGCAATTTTTTTATTTTTTCATGAAAGAGAGTTTTTCCATTTTATTTTCATTTATAAAAATATGTTAAAATATTTTTTTATTTTTTTGAAAGAGAACCGAAGAAAGGGATAGAGAGAAAAGAAGGAACAAAACACACACGTTAAAAGAATGGAAAGCTAAAGATAAGGAAACTTTACGTACCTTTTATCCTTACAAGCTATACACATAAGAAGGCAACATATTATTAGAACCCCCATGCCAACAATCATGCCCATAATATAAAAGAGGCCATACCATTCATCCTCACACTTATTAGCCACCTAATTCATCATATCGAGCAGCCCTAACAAATATAAAAAAACTATGGTAATTTACGCACACATGAGGCAAGTATAAAGATGAGAGTGAAATCATGAAAGCACGATGAGCCAAAACATGGAGCAGTACAATAGATGAAGCAACCAATATATTTATCATGCAATGCAAGCATTCAATAGTCATTAAAATGCAAGCAAGACACCTCAAGAAGTATGCATGGCACACAAGCATAACCTTAGTCAACAAAAAATTATTTTAGAAAATGAACGTTGCTGGGTCAAAAAGAAGGATGGAGAAAGGAACAAAATAATATAAGTAAGGAGTAACAAGAGGCAATCTATTTGTGGAGATTTGTTCAATATTTCAGTAAGAATGCCTTCATCTCTATGTAGAGATGTTCATTGATTTGGCAAAGATCTCCTTCTAAACAAAGATGAAATGACTCTCTCCATAGCTACCATTCCTCATAAGAATTATGTATGAGCAATGAAATCAGAAAATAAAATTAACTTTTTACCTTACCTCTCTTTTTCTTCCAAAAATTTTATGTCTTACTTTAATTCTTGCTCCCCTAATTATAGTCTCAAGTTAGAATTTTTTTCATAAATGCTTCTTTGTTTTTTTGAATTTTCATTTTTGATTTTTTTTTTTGTATTTTATGTTAAGAACTACTTAACTTGATCTAAGCACCATCGATGGAGATTTTTTTTTAATTTTATTTTAATTTTTTTTTTGTATTTTCTATTAATAAATCTTCCTAGCTTGACCTAATCACCATCATTTGAGATTTTTTAGTTTTTAATTTTTTTTATTATTCCCCCCACAAGTAGTTTCCTAATTTAAACCTATCAACATAAATGAGATTTTTTTTATTTTTTATTTTTCGTTTTTTTATTTTTCCCTTTTAATGATGATTGCTAATTTGGACACCGATCATCATCAATAGGAAGATTTTCTTATTTTTTTATTTTCGTTTTTTATTTTTTTTCTTTCAATAATGATTGCCAATTTGGACACCAATCATCATCAATTATTTTTTTATTTTTGAGTGGGACTTGGACAAAATAGAATGTTCACAACATATATCCTCCTATAAGAGGTAACCCCTTTTAAAATACTATTGGGTACTAAATGTAGGCACCTCTTTTAACGGAAATTCAAATTTTAGCTTTTCATATTTTGAGGGACTAACCCCTTCCAGTAAACTCAACTCCAGTAACTCGTTCGATCAGAATTTTTTTTATGTGGTACAAGATGTCAGACCTAGCTTCAGGGAGATGAAAGATATATGCTGGGGAATTGAAGCAGCTCGTAAATCGATTTGAATGGGCCAATGCTCTCTTCATAGGCCCGCTCAATGTTTAAACCGAACAAGGTCTCAGGCCCAAAACATTTTAATCTTGGACTTATGTTGTAACCTCAAAACCGACCAGAGACTATTGTTCATGGGTCGCCTGTCTAATTGTGGTTGAACTAAGGTTAACCCAATTATATTTAAAATAATATCATGTATTTTTTCAGTTAGCTAATCATGTTATTTTATTTTATGTTTGCTTATATGTTCCATATTTCTTCTTTGTTGAATAAAATAACAACAAAAAAACACACGAAATAGTTTCTCAATATCTTCATGTTGTTTTCTCCTCTCGCCAAAAAAAAAAAAAAAAAGGGGAAAACTAATATGTAGATCTTTATAGTTTACCTCAATTTTGAATCATGTCCCCATAGTTTTTTTCTTTTAAATTGGGCCCTTATACTTTAGGGAGAATTTCTAAAAAAGGTCTCATTGCCAACTTAACTGTCAAATGGGGCCTGGGAAGATATCTGCACAAGGAGGAAAGATTTTTACATATGTAAGGAAGATTTTTGCACATATATAGGGAAGAATATTGCACACAAGGAAGATATTTTGCACACATGAAAAGATATTCTGCATGTAAATGTCCCATCTGACAAATAAGTATCAAATGAGGTATTTTTTCACAATTTTCCCTATACTTTACTCTATTAACCCCATCCATCCTTGAGGCTTCAAACTGTTAATTTTAATGAGTTGGAGGCCAGTCAGGTGGATTAATTCTGGGATGCCACGTGGATGATCAAGTGATCTGAAATCCAACCAGGCATAGTCGTCACTCGTCACTCCAGAGTTGAAGGAAGGCACCATCGCGCACTTGCTCTTGCTGGTTGGAAGACGGGGAAGACGAGAAGGGTAATGATAAATCTCAAAATCAAAAGGACAAGGGTTTCTTGAGAAGTGACTACCATCCTAAATAGCTCGCTCTCTGGATCTTACCGTTTTCGAATCGTTAGCCCCATCATCAAGTCCCGTTACCATATGAGAGTTTGGAATTTGTCTGTTTGTTTATATTAGAAAGGGATAGTTCAGAATCGCAGGGATGGATAGAGTTAACAGAGTAAAGTATAAGGTCCCAATTAAAAGAAAATAAACTATAGGGACCTGATTCAAAACTGAGGTAAACTCTACAAGGACCTGCGAAATAGTTTTCCCGAAAAATAATAATATATAAAACATAGTGAGAAGGTGCCTAAATCTCTCTTGTTTTATTTTTCTTGGGTTAAACTGTCATCCTATGTTATACCGTGATGCCCTGCGAAAAAAGTCAGTTTGCAAACAAGCCCTTGGTTTCCACTTATGTTAGTATAATTTAATGTGATCTGCTTCATACTTAACGTGACAACTATGCTTTGAAATGTTTTACACTCTCTAAAATATTCAACATACTTATGTCTAAAGCAACAGATGTGTTTTTTTTTTTTTGGACCTGGAAGCATCAAATGTGCTTTCTCAAGTTAGTTTATAATTCCCGAGTCCCAACACGTTAACGAGCTTAATTATATAAATATGATTTTATGCAAATTAAACTTCTACTTAACATGTTAACTTCTTGTCCCGATGCGTTATCCAATGCTCGCGAAAAACCTAGTGATGTTATCCTATGTGGCACTAGGTAGCATATGTGGTGACCTTGTCATACATGGCAGCATGTGTGGCATCTAATATACTCCCTCCGATCTTAAATATAAGATATATTTGGGGAGTTGATATTGGTCCTAAATATAAGACAGTTTTCATATTTGTCAAATTGTCAACATTTTTCTAATGTACCTTTATTGATACTCCTTCAACAATAAGTAAGGAGGAGAGGGGATGGGGAATTGAGAAAAATAACTAGGGCATTTTAGAAAATACATGTCATATTAACTAACACAACTAACTTACTTAATCAAATTAAATTTGATAAATATGTATTATATTAAGGACAGTAGGGAATAACACATAAGTCCAAGATTGCAAGCCACGTCATCAAGCCATCCATAATTAAGTCATTCAAGTATAATTTTAGAAATGCGGCATCTAATATGCATGGAGGAAAAAACCGAACCGGACCGGACCGGCCGGTCGGACCGGAAAACCGGCCGACCGGTCCCAGGGCCGGTCCGGTTACATATATGTGAGGGGAGGGGGGTCGAACCGGTGAAGACCGGTTCGACCCGGCCGGTTCTCTTGTGACCCGGAAAAACCGCCGAGTCAGGCGGTTTGACCGGGTCACAAAAAAAACTCAAAATTTGTCCCAAAACGACGATGTTTTGGGACATATCAAAAAAAAAAAAAAACAGATCTGAGATGATATCAGATCAGAACCGATGCGAGATTGCGAGAGCCGAGACGAGTGAGGCGAGTTTCATTCATCAGAATCAGATCAGATCCCTCGTCCCTTTCCTTCCCTCTCGAGTTCCGACCTTGAACGACGGCGAAGACGGCGAGCGGCGAGGAGCAGGCGGCGACGGCGAGCTGCGGCGACGGCGAGCGACGAAGATCATCGAAGGTATTTCACTCTTTTGACTATTTTGAGTACTTTCGTTTTCAGATTTTCTGATTACTTGAGATTTGGCCATTTGCTTTATGTTGGTGTCTTGATTTACTGCCTAGCTTTCTGAAATGGCTTGATTCAGTGTTTGTTGCAATACTTGATTCACTGTTGTTGCATTACCTCTCGCTCTTGCTCTCGGTGAATCATCCAAGTTGGTGGTCCTGATTAGTGATTAAGGACATTGATAATTTCTGGACTCAAATTAGTGATTAGTGATTAGGGACATTGATAATTTCATCCAACTTGATTCACTGTTGTTGCATTATTGTCTTGTGGGGTTAGGCTCATCAAAATTCTGCTTCTTGTTCCTTGCGTGCAGGACCCAAAACCCTTTTTGATAGACCCAAGTTTAACCTAAGAAATTGATTAGTGATTAGTGACTATTAAATTCAAAACCCTTTTTACTATTAATAAATTCAAAACCCTTTTTACTATTTTGAATGATGATATTACTACTTCTTACCCTTTCCCCAATCCAGCACCTATTGACTCACCTCCAATAGATCAGCTTGATGAGTTGTAGAGTTTGTTGAATGATGATTTACTCATTTGGCTATGGTTGATGAATGATGTTATTGGCTATATCTTTTTGACTATTTTGATGTTATTGGCTATGTTTGATGAATGATTATTGATATTGTTATGTTTTGATTATGTTTTCATGTTAGTTATGGGTTTGCTTTGAAGAATTAATTAGGTATTTTAGCTATTTTGATGTTAGTGATAATTTATGAGTTATGAATGTTCATTATTTTGTTATTGTCAATTAAATTGTAATATTTTAATGTGACCGGTTCAATCACCGGTTCGCTCACCGGTCCGACCCCGGTTGACCCAGTGACACTTGAACCTGTACCGCGACCGGTTCATTGACCGGTCCGGTTTTTCGTTCCTTGCTAATATGACACAAGTCCTAGGTTGCACGCCATGCCATGTCATCAAGTCACACAGAATTTTTATACAATTTATCCATGAAGGAATTTAGGGTGTACCTAGAAGTTTAGTAAAGTATTCCGATAGCCCACGTGAATCGAATCACAAGTTTGGACTCCGATTATAATAATTGAAGAAGAGAGAACCATAGAGAAATTATTCGGAAGTTATTCATTAGTCATCTCAAATTGAACAACCACTCAAGCTCTTCGAAATTTCTTACCAGCAAATCATCTCGTCTTGGATTTTCAACCTTCATCACTTCACCAATGCATTGATCCATGACTGCCAATATCTTACATCAACCTTATGAGTATAGGGACTAATGACTGTAATTGAAGAAGCTATTAGAACCTAATAAAAAGGAAAGCATAACACTGGAAAAAGCTACAAGGACTCGTAAAAACCTCCTTACTATGTGGACTCAATAAGGATAGTTTGAGGAACAAGCTATATATTTGTAGATAAAGTGGATGGATGCCTTATATTTAAGACTGAAGTAAACACTCTAACTAGTTCATATATTTAGGATATGAGGTAGTACTATATTTTTTTGGTCAAATAACCAAAACTATTATCTGATCATATAAAATTTCAACCCCTTTTCTTGTAATTTTTCATGGAATTCTTGAGAAAGCGACCCTCTTAATTTCACAACATTTTAGTAGCTTAAATAATAAGGGAAGTATTCGCCATGTTTCATAGACCTTTGACTATGATACTCTCAACTCATTAATAAATTAAAAGTTTTTTTATAAAACACGTCAAATTTGATGCATATGTAGTCAAACGATTGTCCGCAAGGGTGCAGACACACTTATAAAATATATTTTTATGATTTTAATGTTTTAATTACTAAAATAAACTTTAAGACAATCCCATGAAAATATACAAATCATTTCATAAATACTTCATAAACCTTTGACCATGTCAATATGCAAACTTGTATAAGACTCGATTTTTATTGGGAACTTCCGTAAAATTCGGATGAAACTTTGAAGCTAGAAAATATGGACTTAATTTCACAAAATTTTCATTTTAATTAAGGATGAAATTATGTTCTGAAAACTTGATGAAACTTATATAAGACAATCCCATGAAAATATACAAATCATTTCATAAATACTTCATAAACCTTTAATTTGACCCTGTCAATATGTAAACTTATATAAGCCTCGATTTTTACTGGGAACTTCTGTAAAATTTTGATGAAACTTTGAAGCTAGAAAAGATGGACTTAATTTCGCAAAATTTTCATTTTAATTAAGGATGAAATTATGTTCTGAAAACTTGAGGAAATTTGACAAAACGTCGGAACTTCTAAGTTCATTATAAATAGAACAACAAATTACACAATTGAAGGCAAAGAAGAGAGCAAAACAAGATTGTGTTGAGAGGAAACACAATTTCTTTTGGTGTTGTTATATTTAGTTGTTAGAGGCAAAATGAGTTCTAACCTTGGCAAGAATGCTGGTTATCATTTTCCATCTTCTCAAATTTCAAACCCACAGCCACAGCAAACCAATAAAAGTAATCCTTTAGGTGCTGCTGGGTATGTTGAAGATGCCTATAAGAGCCCTTCTTATGAAGCTCCAAGCTCAAACAATTCGTCAAACCTTGGCCAGAATGCTGGTTATCATCATGAATCATCTTCTCAAACTTCAAACCCAAGGAAGACAAAGAATCGAACTACTGCTGGCAAGGAAGCTGGTTATCATGGAAAGTGAATTGTTCCAACACTTACGCACGTCAGGTAATTAATTTGTTTATAATATATACTTCCTCTGGTTCTTAGTATAAAACCTAATTACTTAATTTGATTAGATTGAGGAAGTTAATTAAGGTAGTTAATATGACATTTTTTTTAAAACACTTAATCAACTTCATTAATTCTCTTCATCTTTGTTTTTGTTGATTATGACTGAAGGAACATCAATAAGGATAAACTGAGAAAATATTGACAAATATGATAAATGAGTTATATATTTAAGACCAATATCTACCCACCAATTATATTCTATATTAAGGATAAGAGAGAGTACCTTGGAAGGCATTACCGTAGGCGAAATAAGCCCTTAAAAACAGTGTCCTTAGGTACAATTTGGATCATCAAAATTTCACCTGTGGTCAACTATGTTTAATTGCTTATCATATATAAAGTTGATAATTAGTATGACTATAAGAATTAAGAAATGACCATTAATTAGTGAGGATTTTTTCCCAAATTTTTTGTTATGATTTTATTTGATGTCTTTGTTTTTCAAAGCAGGTTCAAAGTTGGTGGGGTCTACTAATAATGCCGGAAGAAATATCAAATTCTATCAAGTGTCTCTCATCATTACATTACCTTTATGCCTTTTGTGTTGGCGTCCCTGGAGCGTGCCAACTAGTGCATGAGTCTGGGGATTCCACTAGTCCCCGATTTGGTCAGGTACTTGATTTTCTCGAATAGCGAGCTAGGAGTCCGGGGACACTGTCAAGTCCCTTCCTTCCCCTAACCATTTTGGCGCCACCTAAGAGAGAGAAAAGAGAAAAGAAAAAGCTAGAAGGACACTTGTCACTCTATGGTACCCTTAGATTAAAGAAGAGGACACATGTTATCAATCCAACACGTCCCTCCTCCTTTATTCCTCCTTTATTAAATTTTCGTCCAACACATAGAAAGGGAGAGAAAAATGAGAAATATGGAAGGAAAATGGAAGAGGATTGAAGGAAGGTGAATAGTGAAATCCCGGGAGTTCTGGAGCCGATTCTGAGCCTGAATCACAGTTTCTGGCCGGTAAGCCCTTCAGTAAACTTCTTCTACTCATTGAGACCTTCACTTCTATGGTCTCAGTTTTGTAATTTGAGGTGTTTCGTGTCATCTAGCTAGCCGAAGTGTCACCGGAATTCTGAACCGGTTGTAGAAACGCGAAGAGGTAAGCCTCAACATCATTTTGAACCGTATATGCTATGGTTTTGTCAAATATGTGTCATTTGGGTTTGTAGATGGTGAGATATGAATTTTTGAAGTTAGGCATTGAATCTGGAACATTTTCGGGACCAGTTATATTGTTCAATGGTTCTATGAAATTTAGCACTATAATTGGCAGTAGTTAATATTTGTTTTCTGAAAATAGACTTAAATATGGTCACATAGGACTTTGAACCACCCCATTTGGAATTCTGAAAATTAAGTTATGAATTTTAGAAGTCAGGCCATTAAAGCTAAAAAGATTTTCTGGCAGTAAGAGTAAACTTGGAAACCAGGAATGGTGCGTGGATAGGTGGCAGTGGGAAGCATTTTTTCCTTAAAATAGACTTAATAAGTGGCACATAGAATTTGGAACCACCTTAATTGGATATTCCTAGGTCAAGATATGAATTTTCAAAGATTATTGAAAATTCTGGCAGATTTTGGTAATTAGGCGAACATAAGAAAGTAAGGGTAATTGGTAATTAATTTGAACTTCAATAGTTAAGTAAAGCCCATAGAGTTAGTGGGGGCCCATTAAATACCTATTGGACCTAATGTGTTAACTTTAATGCTTAACTAACCAAGGTGTCTTGGGTTATTAAAATTTGAAACAAGTATGGGCCCAAAGAATAAAGACAAGTCCTACAGACTAAAGTAGCTCATTAGACATTTATTTATCATGGCTCTAATAATATGACCATTTATCTAGGGTCTTGAGAAGTCAAGAAAGAAGAAAAGTGAAAGAATTTTCAAGAAGCTTCAATGGTTGGAAGAAAAGGTACAAGGAGGGAACTCGACGACAAAAGGTAGTTAACTTACATGCTTGCATGTATATGGTATTTATGTTGTGTATTAATTTGCTATATTGCTTTACTTGATTATGTGAAGCATGTATGAATGAATGAAGCTCTATTTCTCTTTTTGATGTGGACATAAGTATGTTGCATGAAATATTGAGCATGCAGAATATCATTATGTGAACATGAGCCTATGTAAGGCAAGCATATCATGCACTAGCATTCATCTTGCATGTATACTGTAATGTTTGCTACTGAGATTCCCTTGAATCTCACCCTCTCCCACCAACTGTAACAGCACCACCCCCACCCACCAGTGGTGAGTGGTGCCGGACACCCCCTCCAAGGGTGCCTGGATTTGTCCCCCCCTCGGCCCCTCTGAGGCTTAGGGATTTTGCACAATGGGTACATACACTCTTCCCTAAAGAGTCACCTCCCTAGGATCTAAAAGGTGACCTGAGGGTCAAGTACACGACCCATGTGACTCCTGGTAGCCAAGTGCGCCATGACACACTTGGTTACCAAGAGTCACATAGGGCGTGTCTTGACTCTCAGGTCACGTCTTCGATCCTGGGGAGGCGACTCTTTAGTGAAGAGTGTATGTATCCATTGAGCAAAATCCCTAAGCCTCGGAGGGGCGGAGGGGGGGGGGACAAATCTTGCCACCCTTGGACGGGGTGTTTGGCACGTCTCGCCGCTGATGGGTGGGGACCGTGCCATTACATAAACTTAGCTCAATGGTACTAGGTCTCACATGGCATGCGTCTTATAGCCCCAGGGCGTGTGTTTGAAACCTAGGAAGGTGAAAGAGACCCGCTATCGGGGGCGGCGGGGATAATCTGATTGCGTCCGCCTTGCCACACATCTCCAGGCCCTAGAGGGGTGGCATGACTGTGGGGGGTGTGACACTATATATCTAAAATACAAAAACACAAACAAAAGCTTGTCAATAAGACTTCTCATTCACAACTTCATAATCTTATAATCTGAAAATAATTGAGTACAACACAACGTTTAAAAAAAGAGACTTCCTAACCCTAATATGACTCAAAAATTTAAAAAAAATCTAAGATATTCTAAATATAATGAGGATAAGATGTCATCTAAAATAATTACATCAATGATATAATAATAAGATATTATATAATATCCTTGAAATCCCTATTTGGAAACCCATATATCTAGAATAATAGTTTGAAAAGAAGACTAAAAACAAAATTTAAAAGATTTTTAGGATGATTCAAAATATCTAAAAGATATATCAAATCTTCCCAATAATCTAGAAAATATAAAATAACTCTTAAATAAAATCTTTTATTGGTCTTCCTCGATGACCTCATGGAATTGACAAAATTATTGTACCATGGAGTCCTATTAAAGTGACCCTCTTAATTTCATAACATGTTTAGTAGTTCAAGTAATAGAAATATTCGCCACATTTGATACCCCTTTGGCTATGTGACTCAATTCATTAATAAAAAAAAGTATTCAAAAAATACTTTAAAAGTAAAATTACACATAAAGATCATGGTAATCAGACCCGGACTGGATCGTCCGTTTTGGACCGGAACCTCCAAATCGGGCAGTAGACTGGTCCGGTCCAGTGACCCAGTCCGGTCTGATTTTGTTTTTTTAAAATTTTTTTTTAATTTTTTATTTAGAATTTCATATTAATAATTCTAAAATCTTCCATTTCTCACCGGTTTAGCCTCGGGTTAGCTCCGGTCTAACCTATTGACCCTTGACCCAGTAGCCCGACCAGTTCAATGACTGGTTCGGGATTGATTACCTTGATAAAGATTATTTTAAAACACTAAGTACTACTAAAAATATATAGATTTTTGGTGAGTTGGTAAAATTGCACCTGAGAAGTTTAAATACATATATTTTATGAGCTATATGATTATGATTGATTTCTTATCCATGGTGTGAAACACAAGAAAAATCCTAAGATGCCTTGGTACTTCAATCCTACCATTACCTGCTACCTTTCTCGTGCATTTTCTTACAAATTTCTCACAAAATATCTATATTATATATAATACTCATGGTAACGCCGTTAAAAACCCGTTATGTGAGAAAACGTTCTTTGAGAAAATAGTTGTGTTTATATCAACACCGATAGTGTATTCCCTTTACTTTGACATCAATAAATATCAATATCTATATTTATCACTTTCTTTTATAATTCAATATCAAAATTTTATATATTATATCCATAAATTATTAGTTGACCTCCATAATTTGAGGAGTTATCATAATAATAATTCAGCCCACAAATCAATAAGTTATCATAATCATAATTTAAACTAAATTTGCAAGAAGTTTAATTTCCAAGAAATATAATTGACCTCATGATTATAGTAATGCTTATATATTAATGTTGTCAATGTATTCCATCACTACTACAAAAAAAGTTTAATGACAACACTTCAAAATTCAAATAGGTAGCATTTTGTTTGATAAAAAATGTATAGTGGTAGCGCTTGAATTTGCAATTGCTACTGCTTGTTGTATACTAAGGTAGCGTTTAAGCCACAAAAACGATACCTAAGGCTTTATTCTTTTGTTTTATTTAAATCCTAAGGTAGCGCATCTATTGCACAAGTGCCACCTAAGGCTTTTTTTTTAATTAATTTTATAAATTTGTGTAAACCCAAATATACAACAATGTTCTATACACATTTCTACTTTTACCAACAAAATACAAAAACTATATTTTTTTAAGAAGATCAAGAGTCAAATATCAACACAATTAACTAAATTGTATCACAATAAATAACAATTATCCAATACAATCACACTTAAAACTAGTGAGTTAAGTTATATATATAAAACCTAGTATTACAAATGGTAAAAAAAAGTCTTGTCAAACTTGTTTAATATAGTCAATAAAGAAGAAAGTTATGTAAAGCAATAAAATAAAAGATTCAACAGACTAATTATTATATTGTTGGAACATATAAGTACACCATTCTTAAATCACTTCATTTATTTGTCTTTCATTGTACTCTACACAACATTTACCATCATAATACTGCAAAATAATTAACATTGCACATTAGAATCAATAAAGAAAATAATAACTAATAAAAACTAAATTAAATATTTAAAAAAATATAAATTAAAATTACATACATAGTTAGGAATATAACATTGATCATGAGTGACAACATCTTTCATGAACTGCATCATGTAATACCCGCAATCATTATTATTGGGTTGGAAAGGGCACTGCAAAAATGACATTAAAGGATTATATCAACTTATGCATGTAGAGGATCTATTTTTAATATTTGAGTAAATTTTTATAAATACCATAATTTTCTTCCACTTGTAGCTTTTTAAAGAATCCACAACTTTAGGATGTTTGAATCCCTTGGAACCTCGAAAGCTAGTCAATGCATTGACAAAATGAAAAAAAAAAAAAAAATATTTTTTGTGGTTCTTGAATCACACAAGTATATGCTCACATGCACGCATACTTACTCATTGAATAATATTAACATGCCTAGGCAGTCCTCTAGTTTACCATATTTTAAAGGATCCATATAGTAAATGAATGGATCGTTAGTAGGCATAGGATTGATGACAATCGAAGTCCAATTCCTCCTAAATATTTTGCAAAATTTATTTATACAAGTTAAAATTAGCCTCCAGATAGAAAAAATCATACCATATGATCATACCATATGGGACAACCAGTAATGACTTACCCGGCATTGAAAGGTGCTAGGAACAGCATATTAGGTTTTGCCTTTGCATAGAACAACTGTTTGACTTCGTTTGATTGAGAAATTATGTCATTGGTCCCCTCATGTTGCCCTATCACGTGTGGGTTGATAAATGAGAATTTATCCCTCATCTTTTTATCTGTCAATATGTTATAGAATAGTGGTTAGATAACACCTCATTGTTCACTAATTACACTATTACCCTACTTAATATTGCTCAACTAGTGTGTCTATTAATAACTTCTTATATTTTATTCTTTATCTTAACATAAAATCTTAAAAATCAAAGTTTCCGAGGTCGTAAACCTTCCCTTTAAACTGATAGTACCTAATGAAACAATTATTCTAACATATCTCATTGATTTTACACAGCACATAATAAAATGGGGAAAAAATCATATTTGCCAACATATTATACCTAGCAACCAAATAGTTACTCAATATACTAAAAGAATATCATGTAAATTATATTATTCAACATCCCTTATACAATATATTGTGGGCTTAGAGTATCATAAAAATGCATATAAGTGAGTCTAACATTATAGCTTAACCTAAAATTTTAAGACTTTGCATTTGAGTTTTTGTCCCTATTTATATATATGTTAATTTTTTGTTATTACTCTAATGCAAGCGAGTCTACCATTAAACCTGCCAACCTTACCAAGACATAGAGATACAAGCGTGCACTTATTAATGTAAATCTATAAATTTGTTAGAGGCATAAGTAGCCAAATTGAAATAAGCTCAAGGCATATACAAACCTTATTCATAATAAGAGCATGAATGAATCTTCAAAAAAGTTGGAACATTTCCTCTAATATTATCTTCCACAAAACAAGAAAGGCAAGAAAACTTTTGGCATTCCGTTTATATAAAAAAGCTTGCATGGTCTTTTGTTATAGGTCAATTACAAATTATTAAGCATACATAATCAAAATTGTCAAAAACATATGATGTGAGACAGAAAAACACATAATGTGTGTCTATCCTTTTAGAAGGTGCAGTACTTTAATACTTATAAAAACCCCCCTTCTCTTGAAAATAGGGTTTGATTGAGTTTACATCTACAACATTGGTGTCTAGTTTCTAAGGTTCAAAAATGCTCCATTTAGTGCATTGTATGCACATTAATAAAATTAAAAGACATAGGAAACAATTCTTCAGGTAACATATATCCAACTTCAACACAATCCCGTAAATCAGTCTCTTCTTTATATGCCAAGATGTAATACGGGACATGAAGAAAATTGTTATTATGTAGGTAACAACAAAAAATGAATGTCATTTGCTAAGGGTGCCTCTTTTAGAAAGAGTTTCTCTTCCTCTATATATATATATATATGTGTGTGTGTGTGTGTGTGTGATCTTTGTTTGATAAAATTCTGGTCTATTCTATGATTTGAAGATGCAATACCTTGCCTTCACCAATTTACTTTCATTCAATAAGATCAAATCCCCTAAAATAAATACTAATATTGATAGCTAATTTTAATATTAACTCACCATAAGATTCAAGGTACCAACAGCCACTTTGATTTTTATGCATCTCTTTAATACGATTAAATTGGCTATGATCATACAAATAACCCCCTCCTACCAATTATTTCCCCCTCTTTTGGTGGTTGTGGTGTCCAGCATATGAAACAGTTTATATATTATATTGTGCTATTCGTTACTTTTTTTATTTATTATCAGGGAAGACATCCACATTCCAAGGAGCCAAATGGATATCGTCTACAAAAAATTCCATAACGTCAAAGCCAAAAGCAAGACCAAAGTGAACATATATCTCTTAATCTAAATTATTAAAATGCTCAAACCAGTGCATAAAAAGCATATGCTCTTCTTAAAAAATAAATATTGATAAACAAATAAAACTTCTCAAAATTGATTAACAGCAATACTAACTTAGAAATTTGAAGTAACTAAATATGGATAAATAATTCTAGGAAATTTTGAGTACCATTGCATGAAAATCAATATAGAGATAATGACAACAGAAGTTGAAGACTCACCTGCAAGCATGAAAAGCGATGCAGCAAAAGAAGAAGCAAAGTTATAAAGACAGCAGCAAAAAGTGTAAACTAAAGGCGTTTTTCAACGATGCCAAGATGGGAACGCTTACAGACCACCATGACAAAGGTTAAACCTCTTGACTCTACAAAATGGCAAAAAGTAGGGTTGATCATGGACTAGACCAGATCAGGTTAGGCCTCAACCCGAGGTCTGGTCTGCATAGTACCTTGGGCTGAACAAGATAGCCTGAGGTTTAGTCTAGTCTAACACCAGCCTAAGCTCGGGCTGGACCAAACCAGGTCCAATGGACTGCCTCGACTAGTCCAGGCAGTCCAAGACCTTTTAGGTATTTTTCCCCCCTAGTGTTTGCCTTCTTTGAAAGGGTAATTATATAATTTTGAAATAATGATATTAATCTTGAGAGCTAATCTCCTCATCAATTTCACTCAACTTATGAAAACAATCAAATAATGAAACATATTGTTACTTTATATTCTAGTTATCAACTCATTCCTCTCGTATTCTCTTCAACAACCCCAAATTAGACAAAGACTAAAACTTTAAACAAGACATATAAGATCAATTCCAGAAATCAATTGAAAAACAATTCGAACATCAGTAAACTAAACCAAATAATCAAAATTCAAACTTATGACGGTCCAAAAACACGAAACAAACTTATACAAGCATGAAATGCACATCCCAATCATCTAATTGGGATTTGAAGACCAAGATTCCAAGAAAACAAATTATTTTTAGAGAAGGACTTACAGGCGTAACCAATGGGACAAAAAGAAGCGAAAATACAAAGATCCACAAAGTGAGAGATTATAAATGATAGGAGCTTCAAGAACCCTTGTGGTTTCGAAGTCGGCGGCAGCAAGAAATTCCAAAAGAGTTCTCTAAGTGAAGCTGAATCCACACCAGAGAAGGGGATTTGGATGGAAATGGCAACTGTAGGGTTAAGAAATTTAAAAATCAGTTGTTTTTTATTTGGTCAAAGGCGAAAGGAGTAATTCACCTAGACGCCGAGGATGGAGTGCCGAGACCGGAGATGAAGAGACCGAAGCACTAAGACCGAGACAAGATATGAAGATTGGGATAGGACCTAGGCGGCTAGGCTTCTCCAAGTTGCCAACACTGGTTTAAAGAGTTTGAACTCTGAAGTGAAAGTGTGAAAGTGAAACCGTGACCCCTGATTCGTGTGTCCAATAGAGATAGAGTAAGGTATAGTGTGCAAAGGTGGATTAAAAATAAAAAACAATATAGGAGTTGTAGGCCTTTCATTAGGAAGCACTACTGAAGACAATTGTCTTCGGTAGCGTTTCCTAATGAAGCTAGCATAAACTCTCCCGCGCGTTGCGCGGGGAGCAAATTCTTATTTCTTAAAAATTCCACTTCAAATTATAATATTATAGCTTTTTGCTATCATAGTTATTTATATAAACATATATAATGGATGTGATAAATCCAATCGTTGGGTAGATTTGTTACTTTTATTATTGGCCTACTTCAAGGTCTTTTAGCAAACTGAGTGGCATGCATGGTGGGTTCACCATAGGCAAATCATCAAATTCTTCTTCACTTTATGATCTTTATATGATTTTAAATACTATTGCTGCAACTGAAATTTGACAGAAATGTTCCATTGCTCAAATGGCAAGCCATATCGTACATATTATATTGAAAGTAAAGTGAATAAACAGATAGAATTAAATTTATTAAATGAAATAATTAAGAAAAGTACAAGAGTACAAGTATAAATGAAATAATGAAACAACACAGATGAGGTGCATTTGTAAAATTAATACAGTACTATTTAGTCATTAAAACTTGCAATTCTCTACAATAATATGCATAACAATAAGGTCCAAGATAAGTCACTCAGATCTCATTTAGCCCAAGGTTTGACGTATCTGCCCTTAACTTTGTACAGTTTACACCCAACCAAACTCCACAAAAAAAAGAAAAAAGAAAATTCAGCTTGAAATGCTCTCATGTTCTCAACAGTTTTCTCAATGAACTTTGAGTAGTACAAAATGCATATATATTTCTGGAGAGAAAAAATAAATATATCATCAGAAACAAAAAAAGGAAAAAAGAACTATAAGTTAAACGCTGGCAATATGGTTACCCATATTATTATACACTAATTACTTATCTGCAGCATTGCTAATGTTAATTATCTGCAGCAATGCAGCTGCGTACGACAATAGCAGGGGAGAAAAAGAGTAGAGGAAAGTTTCCTATGCCTAATAAACAAAATAACTTGAACTGAGTGTACGTTACTAGAGGATCTTCTAACCTATTTAAGGGAACCGTATGCATTGTCCTTCACCTAGGGTGCAAGCGAATTGCTTCTTATCATTAAATTACTTATAAGATAATTCTTAACAAATTGCAATGTTTTGAGGTCCATTTTGCAGACTAATTACTCATGCCTTTCTAACTCATGTGTAGTAAGGAAATTTATAATTATAATTATAAATAGAATTAGCCTTAAGTTGTAATTTTTTGATCCAAACATCCATGTGCCGTGTATTTTAACCCCATGATTTAATAGTATCAATTGAGCATAGATTAAAAGTGCTTAAGTGGTTAAGGGAACTTTGGAAACTTTCCCTCATCTAAGTTGCAGTGTATCCCTATTTGCTACCCATGAATGTTGAATAGAAGGAGATTGTAGTGGACTGATAAACTTATATGGAACCTTGAAACTAAAAGTAACATGGAAATTAAAATTAGGGATTCTACAACAAAAGACAAAGCAACACCTCAGATAAGCACTGAAAGTCTGAAAGTACTTGTAAACTGCTGGACCTACACTTAAAATGTCTCTTCAAACATCTCATGTTCTCTTCAACATAAAATGTCAGATAAAAGAGGTAACAAAACATAAGAACAAATGAAACATGTAGGACCAATGATGCGGGAAGATAATAAAACACATATACAACATTTAAAACAAAAGAGACAAAATGTTCATAACAAATTAATGACAACATCATGACCACATTTCATGTGTTAAGGACCTGCATCTGCAACTCATAAAAAAGAATCACGCAAGTGCATGAAGAAATGTTATAACCAAAAGCATATAACAATATACTTTCTACATGACTATCAAAAATATACTATCAAAAAAGATACCACACATAAATAGTTATGAAATATTTATAGTCTCTTTTGTAGATGGTTTGAACCATTGTTAGTTCTGTCAGTATGAAAGGCACTCGTGGAATCAACTATTTCAAATGAGATTGCAAGAAGCATAATAAATTTAAGGGAAATGCTTGAGCAGATGAATATTTCACTCATAGGGGTAATAATCAAGATTGATCAACTATAAGAACTATAAGAACTATAAGGCATTCTGTAAAAGCTGCTACTACTTTGAAAAAGAAGGAACAAAATGCTTGAAAGCAATATATAATCATGCTAATTCTTCTTGTAGGATGTAGAATTGAAAAAAGATTGTAAGCTTGTCAAATTGGAGCAACAATATATTTTATTACTGTAGAATTTTTTCTGGATTCAATGGCTAAAGGTTGAAAAGGGTATGGCGAATTGTATCAACAACATTTTGAAGATTACAAACTTTAAAGATTTCTCTGTTTATATATATTACTTGACATGTGGGTATAAATAATATGTAAAAGCTGCTACTACTTTGAAAAAGAAGGAACAGAATGCCTAAAAGCACAATATATAATCATGCTAATTCTTCTTCTAGGATGTAGAAATGAAAAAAGATAGAAAGCTCGTCAAATTGACTCCACAATATATTTTATTATTATTAATTTGTTCTGGATTCAATGGCTAAAGGTTGAAAAGAGTATGGAGAATTTTAAAACTTAAAGCATCAAATTCTCATCAGTTTCAATCGTGAAAAGAAAATGAATAACAATAAATCTCCTGATGTTTATCTTCCCAAAAATGAAATGAAGCAAGTGAAAGAACCATTTAGAAATTGACTACATACTACCAGCTGCATAAGCATAATGTAAAGGAAAATTTTATAGTACCATAGAATAATTTCTCACCAACCAATTTTGCCTTGTCACTATAAGTAAATTCTATAGTACCATAGCATCATGTCAAGTGACTTACAGCGTAATCGAAGTTGGACCTTGTCTCCAAGGTCATTCTCTAGCAGCTTCAAGCAATTTATAAGCTTACTGTGTATCTAGAATAATGCAAAGGATACGTGAGTATATTTTTCCTCTCTTAAGATTTAATTCAATTTAAAACTATTAGAATCAATTGTTTATCTTCAAAAAATTATAACAATTAGAATCAATTTATACATATTGTGTACATATTCTTCTCCGAGATAGAATCTACGTAGATCATATTATGTTACTTTGTTGACTTTCTATATCTATTGAGTAAGTTATACTTCCCTCATTTTATTCAATTCACTGTTTTCTATTATTATTATTATTATATTATTTTGTACTGAATATCTTCCACTAATATTAATGTGAAGAATTCATTTGTATGACAATTAAAAAAAATTTCCTTCAATAATATTCTCCTCATGGCGCGGGGAGTAAATGCTAGTTTATTTAAAAAATTTAATGATTGATTTATAAATAGGATTAAAACAACATTGCTTAGCGAAAAAGGGATTAAAACAACATTATCTCTTCTTCATAAACATAGGAGAGGAGTATATATTTTTTTGGCTCAAAAGGAGAGGAGTATATTAAAATGCTAAAAAGCTAACATAGAGATTCCATATTTATGGGCCGATGTAAATGTCAGGAGTAGTAGCTTTTTTTTTCTGGTGATTAAAGTCAAAAGTAGCTTTAATTTGCTTTTATTTATTAATATATTGGATTGATTTGTGAGTTTAACGGGCATGAATTTAACAGTCACAGCATGATTGTCACCTGAATGAACGGCCATACGATCTTATCTTCCCCATACCCCATAGTCTGCTCTTGTATATCCTCCCCTTAGGCCGGTTTGTTAATAGAAGAAGGGAAGTTGAAGGAACAACAGAGAAGTGCAATTTATTTTTGGATTTTATTACAAAATGTCCCTTGAGATTTGAGGGTAATTTCAGATTTTTTTGAGACCATTTCCTCGTATTTTAGCTTCAATGTGATCACAGTATAATTCTCCCAATTTTTTTTTTGTAAGAATAATGGTAAAGTGGTTTCACAATTATAACACCAAGGCAAAAAGCTATAATTTTTGCATTTTCGTTTGCTTTAAAAAAGCACCACACCTAAGGATCCATCATCCAAGACTTTTCTTTTTTTTTTCTCCTATCTTTCATCCAACAGTTTGACATATTGTAACATTCTCCATTATTGCTTCTCTCCGTCACGAGTGTCATCATGGCACATTATTTTATTATTATAATTCATTGATAATTAATCGTGGAACCTACTTCTCCACTTTAAATAACTTTTTAAAACATGTGTCCAAACATATCTGTCACTTTCGTAGTGAAAAATATGATAATTTTTATAGTGTATATAATGTGAAGCATTAAAAGAAGAAGAATAGACTGCAACTACTGAAGGCATTGAATATTCATAATAAAGTTAATCATATTTTATTTTATTATACATTAATATTACTATATATATACAGACTTATTAAAAAACTAAGTTACAGAGATATAAAAATCATCTAAGAGGAGAGAGGAGACTTAAAAAAGGGTAATAAAATTATTTAACAACTTTATATAGAATTTTTTTTATATAATTCTATCTCTATTTAATTATTTCTATGTGATCATATTATATTACCAACAAAGTTGTTGAACTACTCATTTCATCCTTTGACTTGTTTTTTCCCAAATGCTTAATTCAACGGATCGGGTAGAACTATATATCTTATTTCACTATTTGACATTGGATACCTAATAATTTTGAAATATAATTAATAGCAATTTATATATAAAATTGGAAAGGCATAAAAAAGTAGGTTTGCATAATGATATCATTTCAAATCAAAATATTTGGATCAATGACTTCAGACGAATGAACCTGCGACCTTCTTCCTCTCAGCAACACCACACCTCACCTTCATCCATCTCTTCAAACTCGCCGAGCCACTCCTGGTGCCGGGGGAATTCTCTTCTCCACAAAGCTACATCAAACCTCCATCGGCAATCCCCTTTCCTCTCAACATCTTACCGCAGTCACCGTCGTCTGAGATAGCTATGGTTGGAAGCTTTAATAGAGGAGGCGACGAGAGACACTCGAGCTGGAGATCACAGTGCCACGAGTTTGATAGACACAATCCAAAACCACCACCGTGGCGACAATAAATCGTCATCGGAGAAACAGTTCCCGCCACTAAGGAAAACTTTCCGACCCCCATTTCCGGCGACCTTCATCGTCTTTCCCACTCTCATCTTCAAGCACCTCCTCTGTCTACACCAACCACTACAGGGCCGAGAGCTTGAAGAGGAGAGAGACTCAACACCACGCCTTCCTTTTCCGGTGAGGTTCTTAAATTTTCCGACCCCCATTTCCGGCGAGTCCTATCTCTTTCCCGGTTTCCGGCGACTACCTTTTATATACAGAACTTCAGGAATGGGAGGGCCACTCTCCAGACTTGCCGCATCAGTGTGGGAGACATCCGTCAGACAACCAATGGATACAAAAACTGATCTTCCTCGCATTCTTCACTGGATGGACGTCGGCCAACTAAGCTTGTGGAAAGTGGTCCATGCCTCACAAAATGACAATGGAAAGTGAGAGAAAACGGTAGTGAAAGAGATGAAGTAGCCATTTCATACGGTAGGATGAAAAGGAGAGGAAGGAATGAAACAACCATTTGGTGGAATGTACCTGAAGACGAGAGGGAGTTCGATGAGATTTTGTTTGTTCTGTCGAGGAAAGAAACAACACCCAAAAGATAGAATGTTGGGAATGTCGCTCATGCATTATAAATCAACGGCAACGGTGGTGGAGATAGCACGCAACGGAGAAGAAGAGCGTGAAGTAAACAGTATTGGTAAGATACAACGGTAGTGGCAGGGCATCAGAAGCTTTAGGAGTCGGAGCCTTCCTTCTGGTAGGTTCTCCGCCAGCGTCATAGCCAGATCTGCCCGTCGTTCTTCCACTTTTGGACAAAAGTGGAGATTGGAGACCAATGGGACAAAGGTTAGGCAAGGTAGTGAGAATGATGATCTAAAATGACGAAATAACGATGAGTGATTTAAAAAAGATGAAATGACGATGAGTGATTTAAAAAAGGTAGCTTTTTGAAATTCAAAATTGAAATTTGAATTTTGAAATCAGATAAATGGGAGTAGATGTTGGCGGGATATTGAAAATAGGGGAGGGAAATTTGAGCGCCCATCTGTTGTGAATAGTGTTAGCCGGTAGAGGAGGGAATAAATTATGAGACAAAATTCGTTAGCCGTCCATCTGTTGTGAACAGTGATTCGTTATGATTTTTACCGTTCATTTCCTTATGAACAACAGTGTTTGGTGGAAGAGTATCAATATATATATTGATGATGATGGAGTCAGAGAGTGCGGAGATGGCTCGGTTTTTATCCCGAGGAGAAAGGAGTAAGAGCGTGGTTTAATCTGAGCCGTGGAATCCTTAGGAACAGTGTTTGGTGGAAGAGTATTTATAGATATATAGATGTTACCGTTAATGTTTTAAAAAAAATAAAAGAGCTGTAGTACTTTCTTGAGGAAGTGTTACAAAAAGTGCGCTACTAAAACCAATTTTTGTAGTAGTGCATTTTGTGTTCATCTTTCTTCATTGTTAGCGATCTCAATTCTTCATTTCCAATATCATGGCAGATCGACCTTATAAACTCATTAGGGATATTGACAATGGTAAGGATACCTAGGCTATCATTACTGGGTTATCAAGAAGTAGACGATGACTAAAAAGACATAATCTTTTGATTAAAAGTTAGTGGCTACACTTACCTCAATTCTTTCTTTTCCTCCTCTTGTTTGATCTTTTGTCCCTTGTAGTATATTAATTTTTTAATTTAAATTTCTTTTTTCTATATTCCTTTATACATGACTTTTTTAAAATTCATCTTTAACTGTAGAAAGGAGAGTGTGGAACTTTCCAAAAACAATATAATTAGAGCGTTGTGTTGGAAAAGAAATTAAATACTCATCTATTAGTTTAAGCGTTTTGCAATTTTATGAAGAGGGAGATATTTTGCAATGATTTACATACTTAGAATTAACAATAAGAAAATGATTTAGTTGATAGTATCACATATTGTCATTGAGTATTTGATTATATATTCATTTGTTTGCCATTCTATAACATCCCAAAAATTTGAAAAGAGATTTACAAGTTATATTTTAGGTGTAGGGATGTTATCTGAAAATTAGAAAGCCTCATATATAATTTATTTAGTCAAGAGCTAAGTTTTAGGCTAGAATTTTAGGAAAATAAGAAATGGGATAATTATTAAAAATGTTTAAAGGCCCATGAAAATTAAGGAAAAATTATAGATAATTATATTGGGAAACAAATGAGTTTATGAAGAAGTTTATTTCTTGAAAGGAGTTATAAATAATCTTAAAACTATTTTCTGGAATTTAAAGCCTATTTTCTTGAGAAATTCAAGAAAAATAGTTAGAGGTTATTATTTGGCCTAATAATTTTAGGAAAATTACATTAAGGACTAAAGAAGAAATTTTAGGAAGAATATAATTATGAATTAATTTTAAGAATTTATTCAATAATTAAGTACCGATAAAGAAAGGGGGCAATGGTAATTTCATTATCCTAAGTCTAAAAATAAATCTGGACTGTATTTAGCCCACAACATGTAGCCCAAGATGTGTCCATCTGAAGAAGATGAATTGTTTCAAATTTTAATGACATTGACCCAATAAAATGGCTAGACACAAAGCTTATAAGATAAGCTTGCAAGTTGGTGGGGTGAAGTGAACAAAAGCTTTTATTTCCACTAATTAAAACTCCTCAGCCTCTCCATTATACCCTCATTTTCGTCACCGCACCATGAGATAATGGGATTTGGCTTCCTCCGCTGCTATACCGTCCGACCGCTGCCAATCATTTTCTCAAAACTGTATTGTTTTGGGTGTAAAATTATGGGGCTGAAATTGGCCCAAAAAATAAAAAAAATGATGGGGTTGAAGTTTTTTTTTTAAAAAAAATAGTGTCTAGTATTTTTCTGGAAATATCTAGTATCTTAACATAATTTTTAAGTAGCATGCAGTATCTAAAATAATTTTGTGTTTTTAACTTCTTAAAATTTTTTTTAGTTGTACATAGTGTCTTACCAAACTAATTGTAATTTTATCCTTAATTATTTTTTCAGCTCTAAAAATTACTTTAAAATATTAGGTACTATTGGAAAAATATTTTTGAGTAGGTGGAAATCAATAAATCAGTATATTAAGTTTTGGGTGCTCGTTACTACTAAGAAAAATATATTAACAATAAATTTGTAATCAGTCTCCTATGACACTGGATACAATTGAAAAAATATTTTAAAGGGTTAAAAGCACCAAAAAATATTTTAAAGTAATTTTTGGAGCTGAAAAAATACATTAAGGGTAAAATTGCAATCAGTCTGCTAATACACTGAGTACAACTGAAAAAATATTTTAAGGAGTTAAAAGCACTAAAAATTATTTTAAGATACTGCATGCTACTTAAAAAATATTTTAAGATACTATATACGTCCAGAAAAATACTTCAAAATATTAAACACCATTTTTTTAAAAAAAAATTCAGCCCCCTTCATTTTACACCCAAAACCACACCAAAACGGTATAGTTTTGAAAAAGGATTGGCAGCGGACACGTAAGAGCAGTGGAGGGAAGCCATATTGAAATAATGGTAAGGAGGGGGAAAAAAAGAGACGTCATGAGGAAGAGAGACCGAGAGAAACAGAATCGAGCCCCATATATAACCATAGATAGATTCTGATCAAGGTGAGTCCGCTGAATCTGTTCCCATCTTCAGTTTCTTTGATTGGGGTTGTTTAGGAGTGAGAGGGGCGACTGAAATTTGGTGCCTATGAGAGAAATTAGCAATATTTTAATCAAGATATAGATAGGCGGCATATATTGAAGATTACATGAATAATAGTTGGGGTTGCATATCTTATTTGGTTCTGTTTTTGTGATGACTGAACCAAACCTATCTGTTTTAATGGGCATGGCTTTGGGCTCTTTAATGAAAAGATATTGGAGATATATTTGATTCATAGTGATGACTTAAGCTTGTAAGTTTGCGTTGTTGAAGCTGAAAAACTGACCGAGAGCTGTTGCCCAATATTTTCAAATGCTTATTAACTAATGGAGATTATTGAATTATGTTTGGAAATGGTGACTTTTAAACATATGGAATTTCAGAACGTTGTGTGAAGCATAGAGGAACCTATATGATATTTAATTGATCATGATGCATATAGGTGCTTATTATTTCAATGCTGAATGGTTTTAATTTTAAGACTGGAAATGAAGAGGGACATTGCTGTTTAATACTTTTGAGAGAAGCTAGAAAGGATATACATGATATTGCTATTGTTTGAGGCTTCTGAATGTTAGATAAGTATCTTAGATTATTAAAACATGCATAAAGTCTCTAAAATAATTATTAAAACAATATTCTTGATGTTGGATATATTTTCAGAGTTCTAAATGTAGTGTTGTTCGAATGTTTAATGCATATAATGGTCCTAGATAGTTGGAAGTACAATATAAAGGTGTTGTTGAATTGTTTTGAAGGATAATAGTACTTGGGAATTGATGATTAAGTACCAAGTATTATCAACATAAAGTATATAATGAATGTTGTCAAATTTGCAATGGGAGACCTGATTTAAAGTCTGGAAAACTTTCCAAAACAAGGCATCAGTTTCTTCAGCATGTAAGGAAGGTGAAAATGCTTAAATGAGATGTTGAAGAGTTATATAAATGCTATATTATGGAAAGGTTGAAGCATATTTATTAACCACTGAATCTTTTGGGGAGAAGGAATTTAAAGAGATACCACTGTTCCGAGATTTCACAATATGACACAAGTGCCCTCAATAATTAAATCATACATAAGTTATGTCTAGAGGTTTTGCGAAATGTTTGATAGTAATGGAAGTAAAATATATCAATTTCTTTTTCCCCTGTTCTGGGAAGCTTTATTTTAGTTAGAGGGAGTTGGATTCTATTCCATTTGTTGGCTCCAATGAATTTAATAGATAGAGTTGTATAGGATGAGAATGAGCAAAGAATTCCCAAGTAAGAGAACAAGTTCAAACTTAAAGTATCAAGAGCAAAGTTAGAGAACTAATCATAAGGGGGTTAGAGCTTGGGAATGGAAGGGAGATTTAATATGCTATTAAAGTATAATATATAAGTATTAACCTACCTTTATATGTATATAAATTATAGGATTTTACTTGCGGCTAAGCCCACCAAGGAATCAACAAAGAAAGAAACAAGGTGAAGGTAGTTTGGAAGAAAGTACAAGAGATAGTAACTCTTTTCCTCTCATGTTATTGTGCATTGGTTTCCGCTTGTTTGTTTGCGCCATTTTGCTATAGTTAAGTATGATAACATATAAATTATCCTTGCATAGATATTTGACATGGCCATATGCAGTAAATAGATTGGCAGAGCAGTTATCCGCCTAGTATGTTCACTAGTTATTTATTCATTTTATCAATTTGTAAAATGAATGTGCACTTGTTAGTTATTCAATTCAGTTATCAGTAAGATATCTGTGCACCAGTTAGCTTTTCAACTCAGTTACTCATAAGGTTTTGTTCTTCATGGCTTATTTTTACATGCTCAATTATTAACCTTGTATGATTAACATGATGAAAAGTAGTTGCTACCAAGCACTACTACAAAAAAGTAAAGCTGTGGCGCTTATAATTACATTAACTGTGGCACTAGAGAAGTGTCACATATCTTGATGCCACTAAAAAAAGCTGTGGCGCTTGGAAGCGCCACATTTTAATTTTTTTTTTAAAAAAATACCCTCATGTGGTGCTTGTTTGAGGAAGTGTCACAGGAGGGGGGCCTACTGTGGCGCTTACGTCAGCAAGCGCCACAGGAGACCCCCTCCTGTGGCACTTCCTCAAACAAGCGCCACAGGAGGGTCCCTTTTTTCTTTTTTTCTTTTTTTTTTCTGTTTTCTTCTTCTTCTTCTTTTCTTTCCTGTGGCCCTTTTTTATGCTTCCTGATTGTGAAGCTTTATATAAAATGAGTGACTTTCGTGTTTATCATCTCCACAAATTGTCAATCTTTCTATTTTATATTTCAACCTATTATATATATATATATATATATATATAATTTTCACATTTAAAATTCAAGTTCCCCAACAATAATGTTCTTACATTAATACTCTCCAAAGCTAACATAAAAAATATCACAATACAAGAACTTGATATGTGAACACAGTACATCAACAACTAATTAAGTAAATTAAAATATTACTAAAAAAAGCAAGCTTGTCGGCAAAAAAATTTAAACAAAGCAAAAAGGTAAACCAAACAAGTTAGGTTTTCACTCTTTCCTATTAAATTAGAAACAAAAAGGAAAACATTATATTACGGTTTATCTTGACTAAAAAAAATTTAAACAAAGCAAGCTAGAATGAAACAGTCTTCTTCTTACAAATCTATTAATTGACCAGCGCAGGGAGTGGGGGACCACGTTGGTGACGCTAGCTTGAGTGACGAGTGAGTGTGTAGGTGTGTTTTTTAGTGTGAAGATGATAGAAAATGGAGGGAGGGGGCTGACGGATCCACTAAGAAGATGAGAAAGGGAAAGTAGTTTAATGGAGGAGAGAGTAGTTGAATAGTTAAAGTGGAGTAGTAGTCAAAAAGAGAAGGAATGGGGGGCGGACGCTGAACCACTACGCGGGAAGTGAAATAATTAAGAGGTAAGGGATTATACTATCCATTTGAATTTTTTTTAAGAAATGGGCAAGTGTGGCGCCTGCCAAAATACAGTCGCCACACTTGCCTCATCAGCTATGGCGCCTGGGATGCCTAGGCGCCACAACTGATATTTAATGGATCATGTGTGGCGCCTAACTATTTAGGCGCTACACATGATCTTAGGTGCAGCTGTGGTGCCTGGTGGGCTAGGCGCCACAGCTGCTTGCGTGGTGCCAAGTGTGGCGCCTGTAGGCCTCCCCAACTGTGGTACCTAACCTATTAGGTGCCACAGCTGGTACCCAAAATAAAAAAAAAATTATAGAGGTAAAAAGCAAAAAAAGGGAAGCTGTTGCACATGTTTAAAGAAGGGTCACAAAATATGCGCTACCTTTTACCCTTTTTGTAGTAGTGAAGATTCCCCCAAATCTCACCCATTTCTTCTATCATGTGCAGTAAAGGAAAATATCATTAAGGGCAAAGGCAGAGTGGTTGGTGAAGATTGAAGGTGAATGGAGCTGGAGAAGCATGCTATTTGCACTACTGGAAAAAGACCTTTTTATACCGCCACATTTAGACCAGTTTTGGCGGAAAAGGTCTTAAAAATTTGTGCGGTGGCAGTTTTGTAATTATATTGAACTTCTAAGACCAGTTCTCAAAAAAACCGGTCTTAAAAAATTTATTTAAACCAGTTATAAATAAAACAGGTCTTAAAATGTTAAAATTTTTATGAATTTAAAATCTTTTAACATTTAAGTCCAATTTACATAAAAACCGGTCTTAAAAGTAAAATATTGAAGACCAGTTTTATGCTAAAACCGGTCTTAAATCTTTAATATATAAGACTAGTTTTTATGTAAACCGGTCTTAAATGTTAAAACATTTTTAAATTTAAAAATCTTAAAATAACATTTTTAAATTTAAAAATTTTAACATTTTAAGACCCGTTTTTGTAAAAACCGGTCTTAAATGTAAAATCGGTTCTTCTATAAACCGGTCTTAAATATGTTACATTTAAGACCAATTTTTGTACAAACCGGTCTTAAATGTGAAATTTCACTCTTTTAAAACCGGTTTTTAATAAAAACCGGTCTTAAAGGTAAGATTTTTCGCTCATATTTTTACTCCCGCACCCAGATCGCGGGCTCTATGAACCCTTTCTTCTCTTTTTGCCATTTCTCTGTGAGCTCTGTCCATGCTTGTTCTGAACTCATCCATGGTGTCCCGTCCCTCATTTGCTCAACTATCCTCCATTATTACCGCTGCCGTTGCTGTGTTTGTCGTCATTGTTCTTTGATTATCGTCAGTCTTCTCCGCAGTGACCATTCTCCTCTGACTTGACTTCCCTTTATCAGTGTTGTGAATTTGAGGACTTCATGTTAACCTCAGTCGATGCCACCGTGACTTTGGGTTGAAGCTCACTCCTTGGTCTTCAATCAAGTTAGTGTTCGATCTGTTATTTAGTTGTACATTGTTCAATAATTAATAATGTTCTATGAAAAAATGGTTCTTGTTGTTGCTTTGAGCACTTAAACGTAATCTGGAAAAAATTCAATCTGCACATTCTTGTTAGATATATGCTCTGACTTTTAATTACATCCCTGTGATATTTGGCTCGGATTAATACCACTCTATGTTCTATTTTAATTTAGTACGGTTGTTTGATTATTGTCACTATTATTGGTTTGTTAAAACAATACTAGTTTCAAATGGTGCCTGTTAATTTCGTTGAAATATCTAAAACTCTATTGTTGTTATTTTTTTGTCTATCCTTTTGTTGTTGGATATAGGGTGCTAGAAGTGTTGAGATATATATGGATCATAGTTGGATAAACGCTAAACGAACGAGTGTTGAATATGATAATGGGGTGAGTGGTTTTTTAGACTTCGCTAGTAGAAATACCGATGATGGTAGTAGGAAGTTTAATTGCCCTTGTGTAGTATGTTTGAGTGAAAAGCGACTAAGTACTATAGATATATATATACACATTTAATTTGTGAAGGGTTTTGTAAGAGTTATACAGTGTGGGTATGGCATGGTGAAGAATTAGAAATGCCAAGTTCATCTCAATAGGGGGAGTGAACTTTAATGATAATGACATAGATACGGATGATCGAATAAAGGATATTATTCATGATGTAGGAGAAGAGACTTTTGAGCAATCATATGCATATGGTAATATGTGTAGTGATGCTGAGATGCCGTTGTACCTGGGGTGTAAAAAGTACCAATTGTTGAAAGCAGTATTGAAATTGGTAAGCTTGAAAGCACGGTATGGATGGAGCGACAAGAGTTTTTCAGAAACGCTTGAGGCTTTTAAGGACATGCTTCCAGATGATAATGTGTTTCCTTCTCGATACTATGATGATAAGAAAATATTGTGTCCACTAGGGATGAAGTATAAAAAGATCCATATATGCCCTAATGATTGTATATTGTATAGAAAAGAGCATGAAGAGGAACAATACTGTCTGATATGTGAAACCCTAAGGTACAAATGAAATAACACTCCTGCAAAAGTATTGTGGTACCTTCCAATGGAAAGCTTCAACATCCGGCTGATTCTTCTCAATGGAAGAAAATTGATCAATTATTTCCTGCCTTCGGTGAAGAGCCTAGGAACCTTAGGCTTGGGCTTAGCACGGATGGCATGAATCCTTTTGGTATCCTGAGCAGTATACATAGTTCATGGCCTGTTCTATTGGTAATTTACAACTTATCTCCCCTGTTATGCATGAAATGAAAGTACATCATGTTATCTATGTTGATTTTAGGACCAAAACAACCCAGAAATGACATAGATGTTTACCTGGAACTCTTGATCGAAGACTTGAAAGAGTTGTGGGATGAAGGTGTTGATGTTTTTGACGTGAACAAGAAGGAAGTTTTTAAAATGCGAGCCATGATCTTTTGTACTATAAATGACTTCCTTGCATATGGAAACTTGTCAAACTATAGTGTTAAAGGCCATAAAGCATGTCCGATTTGTGAAGAAGGAACATGCTACCATCAACTTCAACATGGAAGAAAGACAGTTTATCTTGGCAGTAGGAGATTTCTTACACGAGGCCACCCGTATCGCAGATTAAAGAAAGATTTTTTTGGTGGACAAGAGTTTGAAGATGCTCCGAAGGCATTGACTGGGGATCAAGTTTATGAAAAAGTGAAAAATATGAATGTTATCTTTAGTAAGACTACAAAGAATAGTAATGAGAAAAGTAAATAGAAAAAGAGGTATGTCTTCTTCATTCTTCCATATTGGCCGAAGCTTGATGTAAGACACTATTTTGATTTTATACATGTGGAGAAAAACGTTTGTGATAGTATTGTTGGGACACTGCTTAACATACAAGGTAGTTCTAAGGATGGCGTGAAGGCAAAATTAGATTTGCAAGAAATGGGGATACTAGAAGACTTGCATCCAAAGCCATATGGTAAGAGAACTTTTTGTCCTCCAGCTGCACATACTTTGTCTAAAGATGAGAAAAGAAGCTTTTGTGACCGTTTACATGGGATCAAAGTTCCTTCAGGGTATTCTTCAAATGTTAGGAAGCATGTGTCGATGAAAGACTTGAAGTTAGTGGGGCTAAAGTCTCATGATTGTCATGTCTTAATGCAACAATTGTGTTAGTTCAAGCGTTTCACCCAAGAGGGGGGGTGAGTTGGGTGATTCCAAAAATTTCGCCGCGTATAAGGAAATCTACAGAATATTAAACCAGTTAAAAGCAAGGAGAAATATCACCGTAGTGTACACCGGGAGTTATACTAGTTCGGCCACAACCACTTTGACCTACGTCCAGTCCTCAGAGCATCTCTAAGAGTTTTCACTATATTCTCCAAGATTCAGTGGGTTCTTGGCACCTCAGTACACAACAAGTTCCTACACCTGGACACTCGCTCCCCCTTACACGTTGCAATCAAATCCCCAACTCAAGGTTCCACTACCTTAAGTTGTCTCAATAACAAATATTGAGTTTGTAATGAAAAACTCTCTCACAGAGCAAATAAATATTCACTGAAGTACAAATGAGTGAGTATATGAAAACAAAGCACTAAGTATGTTGATCGATGTGTGATCTCTGTTCGTATCTCCTTGTCTTCTTCTTTTTGAATGCTCCATATATATAGATGAGTTGTAGTGTCCGTTGGAAGCAATTTTAAACTTGTCCGTTAGAGTCGCGCAGCAACGGTTGACTATTCTTCGTATTTGAAAACTATCCGTTGGCGGTAGGTAGCGTTAGGTGAACGTTCGGACTTTTATTTGACTTCTCAAATCTGTCATACTCTTTCATTGTTTCTCTGCAAATGTACTTAGAATACTAATACAATGAAGAGTTAATCATATAGATAACAAATCAAGAGATATTCGATCAAAATATAATTTCTGGACCGCCTTACTCGAGTGGCTACTTGAGTGATCAATTTTGTTACTCGAGTGGTCCCTCGAGTAAACATGTCAAAAACATGGCAGTGAGCAAATCAACATTTTGCATCAAGAATTACTCGGGTAAGACATGGAGTGATATATTACAAACCTTAAAAATACCCGATTACTCGAGTGGCTACTCGAGTGGCCATGTCTTTACCTTCATTGGTTACTCGGGTGATCACCGTGGTAAACTGCTTACTCGAGTGCCTACTCGAGTGGGCTTCATATTTCTTCACACCTTACTTGAGTGATCCCTCGAGTGGCTTTCAAATAGCCCAGCAGATTACTCAATTACTCCCTCGAGTAATGACATCAAATTCTTGGCAGAGAGTTTTACTATCTGGTTACTCAAGTGGCACTTCATATAACTCTACAGATTACTAGGGTTATCCCTCGAGTAATGCTATTTTCTCATTGGTTACTCAAGTGGCTACTCGAGTGATGGGCTGCATTTCTTGGCCGAGAGTCACTAGAAGATTTTGGACCTGGTTACTCGAGTGGCTACTCGAGTGATGCCTGTGAAAATATGGTTACTCGAGTGGCTACTCGAGTAATGGTCTATATAACTTTACAGATTACCCGAGTGGTCCCTCGAGTAATGTCGTTCAAAATTTGGCAGTGCCTTATTGGATGAAATTTTGCTTGCTTACTCGAGTGGCTACTCGAGTAATGGCTTATATTACCCGAGTGGCTACTCAAGTAAGCCTTCTTAAAAATTGTTGATTACTTCCAGTGCTGACTCCAAGTGATGTTGATTACTTCCAGTGCTGACTCCAAGTGATGCTATGCTACTTTGTTCAAATCCATTTGTTTGTTATCAAATCCTTTCATATTATTAATCCAATCTTTGTTATCATCAAAACATATGGGATCTAACAAACTGCTCCCAGTAGCTATTCGAGGCATTGCCGAATATGATCTTTAACATATTTTGACTAGACTTTGTTTCTTCTTCAATGTTATTTGTAGTAAAGTCATTGAGACAGAAAAATTGGATGAATTGAAAAATGAAGGTATCTGATCTTGTGCCAGCTTGAGAAGCTTTTTCTTCCTTCTTTTTTTGACATCATGGTACATCTAATTGTTCATCTAGTCAGGGAGATCAAGTTGTGTGGCTCTATCTATTTACGATAGATGTACCCAATTGAAAGAATTATGAAAATCCTAAAAGTGTATGTGAAGAACCCTAATCGGCCTGAAACATCTATTGTTCAGAAATATGTTTCTGAAGAAGCCATGGAGTTTTGTCAAGATTACTTGTCAAATATAGGACACATTGGACTTCCTGAATGTCATGATGAAGAACGTGGTAGATGCGGGGCTTCATTAAAGAGTATGGATCCTGATGAATTGCAAGAAGTCCACTTGTACATCTTGAATAATGTTGATAAAGTTCAAGATTACATTAATGCTCATAAAGAAATTGTACGAAAAGAAAATAGTCGAATGACTGAACAAAGGTTAATTAGGGAGCAAAACAAAATTTTTGCACATTGGTTCAAACAAAAGGTTGACGGCGAAGAATGTGTTTCTGATACAATTAAATGGTTAGCACGTGATCCTGAGGCTGATGTCATAAGTTGGACTTTATTTATGATCAATGGTTATACATTTTACACGAAGTTCCTTGATGATAGGAGTACCGTCCAGAACAGTGGGGTTATATTAGTGGCTGAATCTATGCACTTCTCTATTTCAAAAGATAAGAATCCTAGATTGGTAGCAATACCTTTTTATGGGGTGATTGAAGAAATTTGGGTGGTTGATTATGTTAAAGTTAAACTTCCCATTTTCAAATGCAAGTGGATTGATGTCAATAATGGTGTGATGATTGATCAGTTGGGATTTACATTGGTTGATTTGAGTAGTAGAAGTTTTAGATATGAACCTTTTATTATGGCATATCAAGCGAAACAACTGTTCTATGTTACTGATCATGCAAATAAAATGTGGTATGTAGCTCTCCAAGGAAAAAGGGTCGTTGATATTAATCAAGAAAGTCATTCAATGAATGATCTGCTTGAGACTCCTTCCTTTTCTAGGGGTTTACCAGAATTGAACGAAGAAGATGAAGCAGACAATGAACACGGCACAAAAAACAATCATCATGAAGGGATATGGGAGGATATCCCTTTATAAAACTACATTGAAGGTTAGTTAGCTAAAATAATTATCATGAACTGTATTTGAATTATGTATATTGTTATTGGTGTATATATATAACTACTTTTTTTGTTGTCGTCACAGGAAAATAAAGGATATGAGGTGTACGTCTTAGTGTAGATTCTCTGAAGCCAGGCCCGCTAGTGATCATCAGCCTGAGAAGAGTGTGTATAAAGTATTTTGGCCCTAATGAATAACAACATTGTCATTAATGTAATTTAATCTTTGATGTATGTATGTAAGTGAAAAGATAAGGAACTTGGTCAAAACAGCATTGTCATGGTTATATGATTTCCTTGCATTATGATTCTGTCTATGATTGTGAGTTTATTATTCATGGTTGTTTTCCTTGCTTCTGTTTCGGCCAGCACTATTTAAGCACAAGGGAGTTGAGTTTTAATATGTTCTAATGAGTTTTGAGTTTCTCACATGTCATTAAGATGTTAGTTATATAATCTGTAAGATAAGAAGATTTATTTGAATGTCATTGAACTGGCTACTGCTTGCTGAGTGAAATATTTTAACAGGGGAAATGGCTTGCTTGGTATATTTTTTAAACAAAAATTTAAAAAAAAATTCAAATTTTAAGATCGGTTCTCTCCAAAATCGGTCTGAAAAGTACATTTAAGACCGGTTTTGGAGAGAACCAGTCTAAAAAGTTGCAATTTTAGACCGGTTTTCTTATTACTTTTAAGACCAGTTTTGCAGAAAACCGGTCTTAAAATTTCAACTTTTTAGACAGGTTTTTCAGAAAACCGGTCTAAAATTTGAACCTGTTAGACCGTTATAGAAAGTAGCAGACTTTTTAGACCGGCTTTATCAAGACCGGATCAAGAACCAGTGTAAAATGGCTTTTCTAACCGGTCTTAAAAGTGATTTTTCCAGTAGTGTTGGTTGCATATATAAGCTTTGTTATATTTTTTGTTATATTTATTTTGATATTAAAGTCAAAACTATGTATGTAACATTATATAATTTGGCATGTAAATACCCTCCATAAGGTGTACTAAGGCTATGGTAGTCTAAAGGTAAGTGTCTTCTATAGTGATGGTAGTAAACTAAGTATCTAATAGTAGTTATTATTGTATGCTTATTAGTAAGTTTAACTTTCTTTGAAATTAGGGCAAGAGTATCGATGAAGCCCTTAGAATTTACATGCCAAAACTACAATATGTAAAAAGAGGTCAAATAGTTAGTTAAGTAGAGATAATGTTATTAATGTATGATATGAGTAAAGGTTGTCCTTTAGTTTAAAGAGAGTAAAATGTATTACGGATTTGTAATATGAATAGGTTGAGTCTTGGTTTTTGTGACTGCCTAGAAATGGGGTAATTGACTGAGTCAGGTTATGAAATTTTGTGATATCATAGTACACATTCAGATCTTTAAAATCACGCCTAATTCATAATTTTAGGATGTGTAGATTTAAAGATATGATTTTACAACATTGACCTAGGAAAACTAAGAACTATTTCGAAAGTTACTATGAACAATTTTGGTTTAAGTGAGTTTTTGGATCAAATGGGACAAAGGTGAGTCTGAGTCTTATTTTTCTTTCAAAAAACTTTCCAAGAGCTAGAAATAGAGCTTTGAACCACTAATTATGGAGCTATATTGAATGACATATGAGTTTCCAAAGTTTCAGGTAAATTTCATTATTTATGGTACCCAAGTTTTGAGAAAGATTTTAAGTTTCCAACTTAATCAAGGTACTTTTTGGGTCACATGTGGTCTTAAAAGGATAAAATATTCTGATAAGTGACTCTAGAGTAAGTTGTTACACAATCCATTTATTCCTTTTCTTTTTTCCAGCCCTTTGAATTATAAACACATGCTTCAAGCTCTTGATGATCGTGATGTTAGCAGAAAAAAGTTTAAAAGATGATGACATTCTAATAGTTTAGTCGTCAGGATCTTCAACAACTCTTTCAAAGAAAAAGAAGAGAGACAACACTCTATTGACTGATAATGGGGATGGATATGCGATTTTCTAATATGTCCACCCCTACTTTCAGGGCCAACAAAGCAATCATCAAGAACATAAAAATAGAAAACATGAGCTCCCTTATGTTATTTTGAGTTTTCGAATGTGTCATTTTAGCAGTCTAGGTTTCGAGTCTAATTTACTTTCAATCGTGTTTGGCGTTTTCACGTTATATTAGGCTATACTTCTATAGTATGATATTTTTAGACTTACCTGTTTAAGTTTGATTTTAAATTTTTTGCCACTTGAGAATATCATTTGGTCAGAATATATACACTGAGCTACTGTTGGTTATATTATATTGAGAATAATTCTTTTTTTTGTTGAAGTTATATTGATTAATAATTCTAAGTGAGCAATATGTTAATTGAAATGCTATTATGTGAATATTTAATGAAAATTGATTTCGGACAAATACAAAGACATGTGGGGCACTGTTCTTGACTTGAGAAATGAGAAATCGGATGTTTTAAACAAAAAAGAAGAATAGTCAAAATCAACAAAGAAAACGTAATATAAAAACGAAAGCTAACCACAATTAAAATGTTAAAGTTAACACTTCATGGAAAAAAAAAAGTAAAGAGAAAAGGGCCATGAATTTTCTATATAATTGAGTAGATTATCAATATATAGAGGGGGGGAATGAACTAGTATAATTTCTCAATACATCTAAAATGAAAAAAAAATATATATATAAAGGAAGTAAGAAAATATTAGGAAATAATCATGCATAGATTATAATGTGGGATGGTGATGTCACTATTTCTAAATCAAATCGATATCCATATTTTGCATCAATAATAAAGGAAATTTAAGAAATAATCAAATTATGTTCAAATATATATGATTTCCTAATCAATCAATTATGAAGAAATAAAAAAAGAAATTAAGAAATAATCATCTATAATGTGAGACGATGATATCACTATTTCTATATAAAATCATTACATCAATAATCAATGAAATTTATCATGGGTTTCGGCAAAAAAAAAAAAAAAAAAATATTTTGAATTATGATAGCTCCTGGATTTAGGAAAAAAAACAGAACACTAATTTATATTAGAGAGTGTTGCAAGTTTTCAACTATTTTGTTATATTCATATTGATTGGCATTGATTTCCTTTTAATTGCAAGTTTTTTGCAAACCATGGCATTTTCCCTATTTCACTCTCGTGACAAGTGTCTTCAATATTGGTCTCATCAATATTTATTAACAAGCGATACATTTAAAACTTTCAATATAAAAATATGCAAGTCATTTGAAATAGATGATTATAAAATAATTATAGGATTTATTATAATTTCAAATAAATATTGCTTATTGTGTATACAATAAAAAAATTGTCTAGCTAATCATAAAGACTAAACTATATAATAAATATTAAATACCTCATAAAGCAAAACTTTATAACCATAAACTATTCTTCTATGCCTGTAGAAACTTTAGAAGATCAAAATGCTATATATGAACTTTTCAGTACAACGCACGGATAGCAATACTTGTTAAGGGTAAAAGCCATGAGAATTATCATAGTAAAGTTTAGAAAGAACTTCCATGATGAATTCTCTCATGTGTGAATCCTTGACAAAAACAACATTAGTGAATAAATAATTTTCTGCACATAATATATATATATATATATATATATATATATATGTGGTGTTATAAGTTGGGTTGAAAAAAAAAAAGAAACAAACACATCATTTCATGAACATTTCATTAAGCTTTTGATCATGTGAACAAGCAAACTTAATAAATAAGGCTGAATCTTGTTTTGTGAACAGTTGAAAAAAAACTTTGAAGAAATTTGGAAATATTTTCGCAAAACTTTCATTTGCATAAACGCTTCTGAGGTCCACATTGTTACAAACTTTTCATTTGCATACACATTTCATGAACCTTAACATTACCAAGTGAACAAGCAAACTTATTTAATACTGAATTATGTTTCAAAAACCTGAAAAATTTCCATGAAACTAAGGAGAAATTTGTTACAAATGTTGGATCATTTCCATATAACTATTCACTTCTAAGTTCATGATTATAAATAAAACAAGAGCTTTCATATTTGAAGGCAATCTAAAGAACAAAATAAGATTGTAAAGAAACAAGCAATATGAGTTACAAGCAAAGAACAGGTGTAGCACTTGGGTATGCTACTTCACATCCAGAGAGGTCATCTTCTAAAGCTTCAAGCTCAGGGAAGAGAAATAAATTATCCATTGGACTTATTCTTCTGCTGATACTTCAAACTTAAAAAAGAGCAATAAATCAGTTATTGGAGCTAGTCTTGGATATGGCTCCATCTATAGCAGTAAATAGTGAATCATCCCATATAACAAGTAAATCATTTTTATCATACTTATTCAGTCATGCATTATTAAGAATTTGATCTAATTTTTGGCTCAATTTCTATTTACCATTTTAGTACTTTCATTTTACTAATATTTATCTTTTCCTTAATGTAAGACCTATTTATCTAATTTAAGTAGATTAATAAAGCTAAATAAATGACTTAATCATAATATATGTGACATGATCTTTCTAAAATACTTATGAATAATATTAGATTATATATCATTTTATAGGTTAGGTAAATTAATTAAAAATGATAAATATTGATAAAATGAATACAAAGGTCTCACACGTTAAAGACTAAAATCAATTCCCAAACTAAGTCTTACATGTGCGAACGTAGGACAATGGTTCAAGTCTTTTGTTTTCTTTGGGATGGCTTCTTATAGTTGAGTCCTCCTTTTTTACTTTAGTTTACCAAGTAGTTCGAAAATGTTATGCCATTATTTCTGTGAACAAAACAAAATCATCAAATTCTCATTTAGTTTCTTTTTTATTTCGAAAATTAGAGCTCCTCTTTTGGCAGTTTCCTTACAAGCCTATAATCTGCACTCATTTTACTCATTTCATCACTAAACAGTTAAAAGTAACAATCAAAGTTTTTGTTTAATTAATAAGAAACTTATAAATTTTGCAAAATATAAGAGCCAGTAAAAAGAATATTTTTGTGATACATTAAGGATTTAAAATAAATTATTTAATCAAAGCATATATTATATATTATTAGATTATATATTAATTTACAAGTCAGATAAAATTACTTGGGTGAAGATGAAATTAGCATCTCAAACTATTTTTTCAAGTGCAATTGACATCCTGAATTATTATGGGGTGCAATCTTGACTCTGATATATTAAAAATAGATCAATTCTACCCCAAAGCTAACTCTGCACTTAACCCCGTCTCCCTCCTCTCTTTCCCTTCCGCTTGCCTCTTCGTTTCTAAATGAATTGATGGCCAAATCTGAACAGAGTTAAAGCTTCCATGCCTTCCATCTGAACTGAGTTAAAGCTTAAAAGACGCAAGATCTCGCCATTAAAGCTTCACTGACCTTCGTTTAACCCACTGCCACCTAAGTAATTTTTTTTTACGCTTCATTGTTTAAAAATCCACATGTGTTATTAAAATCCACACATGAGATAATTTACAAGATAAATATGAGCATTTTAGAGATAAATAAAGACATTTATAAGACAAAAAAAGGGATTCAAAGGAAACCAAGGAGTTGACCCGAACATTTTGATTATTCACAAGAAAAATAAGAGAATTAACAAGACAAATAAATACATTTACAAGATAAATAAAGGGTTTTAAAAGAATCTAGAAAATTAAAAAAAAATTTTGAGTCAAATATAGGCATTTACCAGATAAATATGTGAATGACCAAAATTTTTAACTCCCTAGTCATTCACATGTTTATTTTGTAAAAGTTTTTATTTATCTTGAAGATGCCCATAATATCTTATAAATGCTCTTATGAAAAAAGTAAAATGAGCGTGTTATTGTTTTTTGACTGACAATACTTAATTTCATTTTGTCCCAAATGGTGCCATGAAATTTCAAAATATTTAGAGGGTTAATTGAAATGAAATTGTTTTCATAGGGTCTAAATGATATTTTTCTATTAAAAAATATTAAAATAATAGATAGAAAAAATTGGTGGGACCGTAATGCAAAAAGTAATGGAAGTAAAATCTCCTTAATAGCATTGCTATATATCTTCCTAAATAAATTATTTATGTCTACTTTTACACCCATAACTAGTTCATATATTTAGGGAAAAAAAGGCAGTACTATATTTTTTGTTGATCAAATAACCAAAACTATTGCCTAACCATATAAAATTTCAACCCCTTTTCTTGTAATTTTTCATGGAATTCTTGAGGAAGCGACCCTCTTAATTTCACAACATGTTTAGTAGCTTAAATAATAATGGAAGCATTCGCCACGTTTCATAGACCTTTGACTATGATACTCTCAACTCATTAATAAATTACAAGCTTATTTATAAAACACGTCAAATTTAATGCATATGTAGTCAAACGATTGTCCTCAAGGGTGTAGACACGCTTATAAAATATATTTTTATGATTTTAATGTTTTAATTACTAAAATAAACTTTAACACAATCCCATGAAAATATACAAATCATTTCATAAACCTTTGACCACGTCAATATGCAAACTTACATAAGCCTCGATTTTTACTGGGAACTTCTGTAAAATTTTGATGAAAGTTTGAAGCTAGAAAATATGAACTTAATTTCGCAAAATTTTAATTTTAATTAAGGATGAAATTATGTTCTGAAAACTTGATGAAACTTATATAAGACAATCCCATGAAAATATATAAATCATTTCATAAATACTTCATAAACCTTTGACCATGTCAATATGCAAACTTATATAAGCCTCAATTTTTACTGGGAACTTCTGTAAAATTTTGATGAAACTTTGAAGCTAGAAAATATGGACTTAATTTCACAAAATTTTCATTTAAATTAAGGATGAAATTATGTTCTGAAAACTTGAGAAATTTCACAAAAACGTTGGAACTTCTAAGTTCATTATAAATAGATCGACAAGTTACGCAATTGAAGGCAAAGAAGAGAGCACAACAAGACTGTGTTAAGAAGAAACACAATTTCGTTTGGCGTTGTTCTATTTTGTTGTTAGAGGCAAAATGAGTTATAATAAGCTGGGCAAGAATGCTGGTTATCATCATGAAGATGCCCCTCGCACTTCTGATAAAGCTTCAATCTTAAACAATACATCAAACCTTGGCAAGAATGCTGGTTATCATCATGATGAAGATAAGAGCTCTCCTGATGAAGCTCCAATCACAAACAGTACATCAAACCTTGGCAAGAATGCTGGTTATCATCATGAATCATCTCCTCCAACTTCAAAGCCAAAGAAGACTAAGAATCGAACTACTGCTGGCAAGGAAGCTGGTTATCATGGAAAGTGAATCGTTCCAACACTTACGCACGTCAGGTAATTAATTTGTTTATAATATATAATTCCTCTAATTCTTAATATAAAACGTAATTACTTAATTTGATTAGATTGAGGAACTTAATTAAGGTAGTTAATGTGAGATGTTTTATTAAAACACTTAATCAACTTCATTAATTTTCTTCATCTTTGTTTTAGTAGATTATGGACGAGGGAACATCAATAAGGGTAAATTGAGAAAATATTGACAAGTATGATAAATTGGTTATATATTTAGGACTAACATCTACCCACCAATTATGTTCTATATTAAGGATAAGAGAGAGTACCTTGGAAAGCATTACTGTAGGCGAAATAAGCCCTTAAAAACATTGTCCTTAGGTACAATTTGGATCATCTAAATTTCACATGTGGTCAACTATGTTTAATTGCTCATCATATATAAAGTTGATAATTAGTATGACTATAAGAATTAAGAAATGACCATTAATTAGTGAGGATTTTTTCCCAAATTTTTTGTTATGATTTTAGTTTATGTCTTTTTTTTTCAAGCAGGTTCGAAGTTGGTGGGGTATACTAATAATGCCGGAATATCAAATTCTATCAAGTCTTTTTTTTTTTTTAAACTTGTGGTTTATATTCATGTAATAATGTTTCTTTTCCAATTAGGAAAAGATATATTATAGCCAATAAAAATGCTTGTAGTTTATATTATCTATGTTAGTTAAGTAGTTTGAAGTTTGTTTATCCATAATTGCCATATTTTCTTTTAGAGAAATAAAGTTATTCGATGAAATTAATATATGATACAGTCTTTATTGGATGGTAAAGACCAACATGATGACAACGCATTTAAGTAATAAGGAAAATCCCAGAAAAATTCTTTTAAAATATAGAAAAGACACATAAGGAATTCTAGTATCTCAAATCTCAAGTCAAGCATGTGGAAGGATTTTGGGATTAGCAAATGTTTTCAAAGGACTGTTCTGAACTTCTGCCCCTGAGTTATATGGCAAATAAAGAACAAAAGAGAAGGTGCAAGTAGTCAATGTGGATACTAAAGTTATCAATTGTGATTCTTAAGTAGTCATTCTCTATAAGTGAGTCGTCAATGATGCATTATAGGGGTAACTTCAACAATTCCTATAGGGCTTTTGACATTTGAGGGCACCCAAGTAGTCAATATAGATACTCGAGTTGTTAATTATGATTCTTAAGTAGTCATTCTATATACGTAAGTTGTCAATGGTGCGTGACAAGGGCTGCTTCAACAATTCCTATAAGGTTGTTAACATTTAGGGCATCCAAGTAGTCAATATGGATATTTAAGTTGTCAATTGAGATTCTTAAGTAGTCATTCTCTATACGAAAATAGTCAATGGTATATAGGTGCCTGGTGAAAACTCAAGGGCAAGGGTGTCTTTTGGAAAGATTTCATAATGCCATATTCCTCTCACAGGTCTAACATATGATTTGTTATCTTTTGGGCCTTGATAAGCGTTTCACTGTCCTGAGTAGAATCCCGAGTAAACACCGATAAAGTAACTTTATTAAAGCAATGCTAATAAAGTACTACTAAAAGTATATAGATTTTTGGTGAGTGGGTAAAATTGCACTTGAAAATTTTAAATACATAGATTTTATGAGCCATATGATTGATTTCTTTTCCATCATGTGAAACACAAGAAAAATCCTAAGATGCCTTCATACTTCAATCCTACCATTACATGCTACCTTTCTCGTGCATTTTCTTACAAATTTCTCACAAAATATCTATATCATATATAATACTCGTAGTAAAGCCGTTAAAAACACGTTATGTGAGTAAACGTTCTTTGAGAAAATAGTTGATTAAACCATAGTTTTATATGAATTTTCCATGATTAAATTGGGATTTTAATGTATTTTATGGGACATTATTGTATGATTAAACACTAATTTTAATTAGGGGGCATTTGTATTGAATTAATTGTAAATAGGGGCAAAATAGTCATAATTGTTTAATTATTTATACAAATGATCCTTTGAACTTTTGATGCTACTTGTGGTTTGAAAATTAATATTTTTTGAAGACTGAAGAAAACTCTAGAAAAGGCCCCATAAATTCTGAAAACCTCAAATCTGTGAAGAAAGGGGTCAGTGAAAAAAATTATAGAAGAGAACCCACAAGATTCAAAATTATAGCTTTTCCCAGAAGGTTTCAGAAGTTCAGTGTAGTCCCTCCTGAAGAATATTTTAAAAGTTTCATTTAAGTCCCTGGTCAAAACTTGCGTTTTGACCAGGGATATAGTTGCAGTTTGGGCCTTTTCTCAAAAAAAATATGAAATAGAAACCCACTGGACCCGGTGGATATGGCTGCTAGACATGGAAGGACCCGAGAGTGATATTTAAAAGAGAGAGCACAGCGCCGCAGGAGGGGGATCATCGCTCATCATCTTCATTCTTTCTTCTAACCTCGCCGGCGACCTTCACTCTTGACTCTATCCTTTTCGTCGCCAGCAAGGGACCTCGGAGCTGAGAGTTTCACCGCAGGAGACACAGACCTGAGATAGAGTGGGGGGTGGCAGACCTAAGAATCAGAGTGAGGATCTTATCACCATTCATCTTCGATCATCTTCCTCTTCTGCCCAAGGTCTCCGGCGACCTCCTCTCCTTCATCTATTGTCACCGGCACAGGCACCGTGAGCTGAAGGGTGACTAAGACAGAGCTGGTGAGCGGAAGGCACGGCTGAAGGGAGCTCAGAACTTTTGCCGTTGGCAGTACACCACGGTCGAGCTTCAACGTCTCACCATCTACACCACCATCCTCCACTGCCATTAACCACCACCGTCCACCGTCCACCACTCTCTCTACCAACCTCCACCATCACCTGAAATCTCTACTACCAGAAGCTACAGTCAGGAAATCACAGCCATGGCTTCCTCAGTTTTGTGTCTTTTTTGTTCAAATCCAGCCCTATTTTTAATTGTAAGAAAAATATAACTAAAAGGGAGATTAGGCGTACCTGGGCGAATCCATGTTCGGATCCGGGTCAAAGCCCCAATGCTCCATACTTGTGCCCACACAATTATTAGACTACTAGAGCCTAATTGTGATTTGAACAGTAGATCACCAGAACCAGAAAGATGGTAGGAGAGAAGAGAATTGCCAGAAAACTCAATAGCGGGGTGAATTGCAATTGAGGAGGCATACTCCATTTACAGTGGCTTATGGAGGCCACTAATTAGGAAACGTGTGCACTCCTTCTTGCCCTCCAAGACAGCAATTAATTGATTCTCAATTAATTCCCTAATTATGGTGATTTGTTCCTCATTTAACAAATCCATAATTATTGCTGAATTATTCCCTAATATGTATTTAATGCTGATTTTATTCTTATTTTATTAGGCTACTTATTTTCTAATCAAATAGTCCGGCCCATCAAGGGCGGACTTGGACCCAAAGTCCAACATCTCCCACTCGTACTTGATGGGCCTACCATCGTGCGTGCGTTACTCTTTCTTGTTTCATACTTGGCGTCTACCGTGACTGCGTGGGCAAAAACTTCTTTAAGATTTGGTGCTTGTGATACTAGAAATCCCTCATATTGGATCAGCATCCAAGGACACCCTTTATATATAACTGTAAGCTATATGTTCATTGCCTCATATGCCCCAGATTCTCCCATACATATTACTCATGGCATATCTAATCCCTCTCGAGTTAATATGTTGATTAACTCAGATTGTCTTCTACGCACATAGTATCCGCACTTACTAGCTACACATAGAGCTAGTAAGGGGTCGACCACAGATACTAGCACATCTTATGTATCTAGGAGTAAATCTTCCTTTTTGACTAAACATCAGTCCATCTTGACTTGGTCGTTTTCCTAGTTTTCACTCATCTGACCAAATCGAGTGTGATCATGGAGCTTCAGCTAAAGTAGCTGTCACCAAACCAAGCTTTCATGATGCCGTCTAAGTCTTAAGGGCATCGCAGAAGGATTTTTCCTTCCAGGGACTCACACTATAGTGAACTAGGGATCTTTCACCTACATCCCGTGTTACAGTTTAACTCTTAAGCACATGTAGTATGAATTGCATGCTATGGTGAGGTATACGTCGATTTCTTTATCTTTCATTGTACAGATATTAGTTCCAAAATGTACTCAACATTCGAACCTAGAACTTTCTTTTTCACAATATCTCTTTTACAATCTCATTTGTGAAAAAGAGTTATTTGCCTGGCTACAGGTCTATATTCATGCTTCGATCCATTTTCTATGTATATACACACATGTAGATCTCATCTTAGTCTAACTGAGGCGACTCAAACAAAAATATTCTTATTAACTATCTCATGGTGATCATTTGCTCGTCTTACCCTCCCATGCCCCCACAAAACATGGGAAGATGGTTGTTCGTGTGAGTGAATCAACCTTTTCTGACCTGTACGACATACAAACTTGTATACCTTATATGTATTTACTCATAACATACATACTATTTCTTTTATCTTCATATAAAAGAAGTTCACGACCTTACATTTTTATTTGCGCCCCAAGATTTTCACTAACTCAATGAAAATCAAGCTATAGGCTCATTAAGGGGATCTACCAACATTCTGTTAGTAGAAGGTCATTGAACTGTCGCTTTCCCTCTTTGAAAGCATATCTCTTATAGAGATATATCAAAAAGTATGTTTCACTTTGCTGTGATACTTATGATCCTCATCATAAGATGTTATCGCTTGGATCCTTCTATCCACCATTCATTCCCAATCTCTCACAGGAATTAATTTAGCCATATGGCACTTTGAATGATGGCAAAACATGCCCTGTGTTCTATTTCCATGGATAACAGGAAAAAGTACTTTGTATATTTCCTTACTCCATCACCATTTACCTAGGTCTTGTATTGGAGTATCCTTTCAAAAAGGAAAGTTGTTGTCTTAACAACTTAATCCATGGTTATTTTCATAACCCATTTCACAGTAGGACCAAAAACAACTTCCAAGTCTGACCAAAAAATATTTGGTCTTATGTACACCAATGTGCACATTCATATTACCAACTATAGTCTCACATGGGACTCTATCCACTTTTCTTATGTTGGATTCCTCATAGGACATGTAACCTCTTTAGGTTTATGCCCTTGACTTTAGGGGTGTCCATGGGTTTGTAGTTTGACATCCTAAGATGTCTAAGGATTACACTTGTACATGTCTTGGTAGAAAAGACTGTATCTTTATTGTGCAATCTCTATTTATCTTGTCATTCAAGATATTTGTTTAACCCATTACTTTCTCAACTCAGAATTTAAGGATTCTCTGATCCTTTATTCCTTTGACTCCCTTGACACTTGTTTCATATGTCATTTGACAAAGGATGACTTCATAAAGAATCATCACTAGACAATTTGGGACTTATGCAGTGTTCTTCGATTATTTCGAAGTCAGTAAGGCTTTCAACTTGTGAAAAACTCACATACTACTATTTGGGTGATTGTTTTTATGAAGCCCTTAAGCTGCTTCATGTAGAGTTCATCATCCAATTTCCAAAATTCCAAATTGAAAGGTGGTCTTTACATTATCTTGATGCTTATTGTCATAGCCAAAGTTCAGAGTTAAAAATGCACAACGGACAACCTTCCATTGTGGTACCCCTTAGCCACTAAATGTTTTAGGTTATACATGCCCCCAACAGATTTGAGAACCTACTTGTTTCCAATCGTCTCTTGTTTAGATGACAAATTACCCAAACACGTATTTGCCTTAAAAAGAATCCAAATCCTCTTGCATGACACTTTACAATTCATCTTAGCAGGTCCTTCTAGTGTCTTTCAGACACTTATAGGTAGTTATCATCACCTTCTAAATGATGAAGAGAGCATTCAATTCATTAGGGAATCTATCCCTTATAGTCATTAGCTAGATGGCAATTTGCTCTGAGGTGGATTTCATAGGATTCTTTTCCTATGTATGAGTGAGGTAATCCTCTTTCCTCTTTCATTGTGAAAATGGTCTCAATCCTCCTACTCGAATCAGTGAACTTAGGAACACTTGGTTATTCCTTGTCACTTATGAACCTCTTAAAGAGATTTATGGTGATTAATGCTCATTTCCTGCTAGGAAATCTGGGTTTTATGAACGTTGTGTCCCACGGTTTTCTCTCAGTCACTGAACCGCCATCATTTTCACTAATAAAGACATGCCATATCAAATTATCATGTCATCTCACAAAGAGATACCTTGTATACCTTAGCCCTAATCTTCCTTACTCATAAGAAGAATTGTGAATAGAAAGTTGATCACCCTTATGGTCTTAACGAGCTTGGCCCTGGTCTAAGGCCCATCCACGATTCAAAGGGTAAGGTCGTGACTGACATAGAAGGCATTTGGTTAAGTATGAATATAATAATTGTGAGTCTACCTACCAACATATGGCTGATAGCCTCATTAATGCCATTATGTTCATAACCAAATCAAGGAGAGGTCTATCTCTCCATTTCAACAACTCTACTATGTTGAAGGGTTCTAGGTATTGATAGTTGCCTAACAATGCCTTTCTTGTACACAAACTGTTTAAACTAATCACATGGGTTTCCTAAACCCTTGTTAGTTTGAAAGGTCTTATTCTTTTAGTTTACTGATTTCTGACTAGTTCAGCCATTATCTAACAGCTTTACACTTGTCAAAAACAAGTAAACATTACTGTATTTCGAGTAAACGTCCACAACGTTAACGAAACACCAAGCATTGTGTCTTGCCCTCACATTCATTGGTTCACTAACGTCATATTTTGCTAATTGCAGTGTATTTTCTCAAAAAATGTTTCTTTGTCTTTCTTGCCAGGTAGAATAAGTTTTCAATTTATTCATAAAGGTATTAACCCTTTAGCACACGTTGTTTAGCAAATACTCTTTTGCTAGTTTGATCATTCCCTTTGATCAGGGTGTACATGTGACAAGAAATGGAATCTTTTATCCCTAGAAAGAAACATCAAAATTCAATGAAGTATTTGAGAATCATAGTCCCATCGATCCTTAACTAAAGAGATAGCAAATATGTGATTTTTTCAGTTGCAATTGCATGGAGTGAATCAGGGTGGTTTATCTATGCAGAGTTAACGTGCAAGTTCAAATCCCTTGATTCTATCTCTTTATTGCTTTGCATTTGACATGAAGCCATATGCTTCTGTGAAACATCCACAACTCATGTGATTTGCTACTTTTACAACCCTTAAAGGTTGATCAATGTAGCATTTTAACTTTGTAGAAACCATTGACCTCTTCTAGATCAAGTTTACCTCATAGGTTTCTTGCCCTTAGGCATGGAGGATGAATCCTCCCACTCTTTAGCTAAGTTCGTCTAACTGATGGATCTTGAATCCTTCAGTCTTTCACATTCAAGTTCAATGTGGTGAATCACATTGCTGAAGGTTACAATATGCATATCAGAGGCAATCTTTACTTTCATATACGCCACTCACTGGAAGACATGGCTCACTCCCACTCACTGGGAGATGTCTTCTCACAACATACACTTGTTGTTTGTTAGAAAGAACTTGCATTTAGTTTTGTCTCAACTTCCTAGTTCGACATCTGCCTCAAGTGTTGCCTAAACAACATGTTAGGACTTAGTACACTATATTAAAACTTAACTTAGTTTTAACTTTATGGAAGAAGATCACCTATTTCACTATCTTCCAACACTATCCACACGGCTTGGATAAGGTTACATTGCTCATACCAGCATAAGTTTAAGCAATGTTATTCTTTCTATACTTGATAGCATAACCTTTTGTATCCTTCGGTTGCTTCAACCTTTAAATGCTGAAGACTAGTTAGTAGGATGTCCCTGACATCTCATTCTTCTTGAATGAAAGATATTTGAGAGTTTTTAACTCCACAGATATCTCTATTGAGCTTGTCTTCATAAGCTCAATCAAATAGACTTGGTTATAATTGGTCACTTAGACGATTATGGTATACAAATCTTATTTGTTCAAGTTCAAATAAGATAAAAAATAATTAGATAATAAGTTCACTAGTTTCATGTTCAGGAGACAACTATGTTGACTCCCATCCCAATCATACTAGTTAGCTCATCACCCTTTTAACCACAGTCTTCATTGAACACTTTCCCTTTTAGATTTCTAGACACATTCTAGAAAAAAAACTCCCACTCAATCAAAGAGCAGTTATATTAACAAGATAATAACACAATATCATCTAACTAGCATGAATGTTCAAGAAAACAAGAAGAGAATATACTGAATTCAATTCTAAAAACAAAGAATTTAATCATAAATTCAATGAAAAGAACATTCAATAAAAACCTTTTGCCTCTTATTGTTGTCTCTTAATTAGGTTCTCCCTCTCATAGGCCCTTCTGACCATATTAACTCATGTAGCGTCTAGCTACAACGTCCAGCTCCTCTTTGCCATGTTTACATCCACTTACTTGGATATAATTGCAGCATACCTCCCACTTGATGAGATGATTCTAACATCTCTATCTATCTTATCCTTTGTCACAACATTTGTGATAAAGGATTGACTTTTAGAAGTCATTGCTTCAATCCAAGTGGATCAATGTGGTTAGAAGCATGGGAAGACTTATTATTATTCAATAATTATTGAATAATTTTAAGTTGCTACAATTTTTCAGATTTTTATCTCTAAGAGTTTGAGTCAAGGTTGGATAGGATTTTATAACCAAAAACTCATTTGAATAATCCCTTACTTTTAAAGAATCTTTTAGCATTAACCTTATATTGCAGCTGAAATTACTCTTAAAAAGCAAGCCAACCTGTCCCAAAAAATAATAGAATCAATATTGACTCAATTTCAACATTTTTGGGAATCTCTAGGTGCATCCAAACATGCTTCAAATATATGCAAATTATATATCAAATTGAAGCTCTCGAATTTAGGGATTTTTAGGAACCAACCAAGTCTCAATCTGAGGTCCCACGCGCCGTCACGTGCCCCTAAAAGGTGTCTGGATGGAAAAATCCTGAAAAAATGGAAAATTCCAACAAAGGCCACTCTCGTCGGTGGCGCGTGACCTCCACGCGCTGCCTTGCGACCGTCAGCCAGAGACACACGCCAGCCCAAACGATTCTACGCGCCGTCCTCTCTCCGATGATACTTGCCACGTGTCAAACGGAGGTCCCAGTGGGTCCCACACTTGTCAATTTCCTTTTTTTACCGTTGACCAGTCAATGTTGACTGGTCAACCTTGACCCCGTTACTACTTACGTGTCTTGGTCGACGTGGCTGGTCAACGAATGACATGTCCTTCGTTGACCAATGATGACGTGGCACTTGACGCTGACGTGGCAACCTCTCATTGGCGCCGTGTCGGTTAGGTTGATCGATGACATGGCTTTGATTGCGACATCATCATCTTCAACCTCCAGCCGGGTCTACCTGACCCGGTTGGAGCTTCGGCGGGTCATCGCAACCCACAAACTTCGGGAGGCTAATCTCCCTCGTTTTAGCTCTATTTTTCGCGTTCTTGGTATCGTTGGAATCGTAGTTCAGCGAACTACAAATCCATGGCATTTATTTGATCTTAAAAGCTCTGTTTCATTGATCAAATCATGAGTGAAGTTGCGGCGGCGACTAACGTCCAGCCAACTTCTTTCCTTTGTTTCTCCCTCATCCGGACTCCGTTTGACGCGTTCTAAGCATCGTTGGAATCGTCTCTTCGAGATCTACACATCCATGGCTTTGTTTGGGGCAAAAACACTCAGTTTTGAAACACCCCAATTTTCCCGACGTTGACGGCGCTGAGTAATTCGTCCTAGATATGTGTCCTCTACGTTTCAAAAAACTTTCCTAGCTTTTGAGGGTTAGATTCTCTCATTTTTTGTTCCACATAGGTTCCAAAAATGTCAACCCCTAAGAAATCGAAGATGTGATGAGAAAACGAAGGAATTGTGCCATGAGATATATATATATATATACACTTATTGTGTATATATATATATATATAACAACCAGAGGAGCAGAGCGTGCATGTAGAATAGCACTAGGAGTCACAATGAAAAGAGAGATGCTTTATGCGTTTAAAGCTTGCATGTTCATATATGAGCAGAATTATGTACGCAGTAGAATATTCTCATGGGCATGTAGCATTCAGAAAACACACATATGCACACATATTAACACATATATAATAGCACAGCGGAATTAGAATATTATGGAGATATAAACAAATTATATCATACTGTTATTCACATAGAATAAATCACAGCCTCAAGGATCAAATGGCTCTGATGCCAATGTAAGAAAAATATAACTGAAAGGGAGATTAGGCGTACCGAGGTGAATCCATGTTCGGATCCAGGTCAAAGCTCCAATGCTCCATACTTGTGCCCACACAATTATTAGACTACTAGAGCCTAATTGTGATTTGCACAGCAGATCACCAAAACCAGAAAGATGGTAGGAGAGAAGAGAATTGCCAGAAAACTCAATAGCGAGGTAAATTGCAATTGAGGAGGCACACCCTATTTATAGTGGTTTATGGAGGCCACTAATTAGGAAACGTGTGCACTCCTTCTTGCCCTCCAAGACAGAAATTAATTGATTCTCAATTAATTCCCTAATTATGGTGATTTGGTCCTCATTTAACAAATCCATAATTATTGCTGAATTATTCTCCAATCTGCATTTAATGCTGATTTTATTCTTATTTAATTAGGCTACTTATTTCCTAATCAAATAGTCCGGCCCATCAAGGACGGACTAGGACCCAAAGTTCAACATTAATTGATTTAATGCTAATTAATTTCTTTAATTAGTGTTTCATATGGTTGGATGTTTGAATCCAAGAATGATTATATTTCTTGAATCCATGGCTGTGAGTGGCTGATTTCTTTGTTTCTTGGTGATGATGATTTGTGCTTGAGCTTAATGGACTACAAAGGGGAATTTTTCTATCATTCCATTAGTCTAGGATTATATATTTAAATTGCCTAGTTTTAGGAATTTTTATATATGTGATTCTGGAACTGAGATTGATATTAATTGTCTCTGTTAATTTGATATTTGTAGTTGAGATTGGATTTTGTAGTGTGAAGATTATATATGTTTGAATTTCTTTGTGGTTGCAATGAGATTATGTTAATTAGCATGTTATTGTCTAGTTAATATGGTTGATTTGTATCCTTGTGGGGCTGTTTAGCACTCAAATCCAAGAAGATTCATGTTGCATTATTCCAATTCCAATTGCACATTAAGTGGTTTTAAACAATATCTCAAGAGGTAGTAGTTAGCTATGTTTGTAGGAGCTACTATTAATTGGAAATATTGGACTCAAGTGTTATCTTGAGGTTGTTCTTAAGACTTAATGAATTCTTAACTCCCATAATCTTTTTGAGCAAGGATTGTCATTTCTTTATTACCAAGAGCATTCTTTATTAATATTTTCCACTTTATACCATTCCATTCACTCATTCTCCATTTTTATAAAAAGACCAAAAACAATAGTTAGCATTTAATTAAATTACATCTTTCTTTTAGTTATTAATTTCAAAAACCAAAACCGTTTTCCCCTTGTTTTTATTACATTCGCATGATAATTAGATTACTTAGGTAGCTTAATAAAGACTCCTCAAGAAAATGATCTGAGTGTTGCATTGTACTGCAATTCTTGGTTATAAATATTTTGCATTTGACCCCAAGGCGTAAAGACACGATCAAATCAATAGTTGTGTTTATATCAATATTGAGAGTGTACTCCCTTTACTTTGACACCAATAAATATCAATATCCATTTTTATCACTTTCTTTTATAATTCAATATCAATATTTTATATATTATATCCATAAATTATTAGTTGACCTTCATAATTCGAGAAGTTATCATAATAATAATTCAGCCCACAGATCAAAGAGTTATCATAATCATAATTCAAACTAAATTTGCAAAAAGCTTAATTTCCAAGAAATATAGTTGACCTAATGATTGTAGTAATGCTTATATATTAATGTTGTCAATGTATTCCATTTTATGTTCTTCTTTCTTCATTGTTAGTGATCTCAATTCTTCATCCCCAATATCATGGCAAATCGGCCTTATGAACTCATTAGGGATATTGACAATGGCAAGGATACCTAGGCTATCGTTGCTCGGGTTATCAGGAAGTAGACAATGACTAAAAAGACATAATCTTTTGATTAAAAGTTAGTGGTTACACTTACCTCAATTCTTTCTTTTCCTCCTTTTGTTTGATCTTTTCTGCCTTGTAGTATATTAATTTTTTAATTTAAATTTCTTTTTTCTATATTCCTCCATACTTGACTTTTTTAAAATTCATCTTTAACTGTAGAAAGGAGAGCTTGGAACTTTCCAAAAACAATATAATTAGAGCGTTGTGTTGGAAAAGAAATTAAATACCCATCTAGTAGTTTGAGCATTTTGCAATTTTATGAAGAGGGAGATATTTTGCAATGGTTTACATACTTAGAATTAACAGTAAGAAAATGATTTAGTTGATAGTATCACATATTGTGATTGAGTACTTGATTATATATTCATTTGTTTGCCATTCTATAACATCCCAAATATTTGAAAAGAGATTTACAAGTTATATTTTGGGTGTAGGGATGTTATCTGAAAATTAGAAAGCCCCATATATAATTTATTTAGTCAAGAGCTAAGTTTTAGGCTAGAATTTTAGGAAAACAAGAAATGAGATAGTTATTAAAAATGTTTAAAGGCCCATGAAAATTAAGGAAAAATTATAGATAAGTATTTTGGGAAACAAATGAGTTTATGAAGAAGTTTATTTCTTGAAAGGAGTTATAGATAATCCTACAACTATTTTCTGGAATTAACAGCCTATTTTCTTGAGAAATTCAAGAAAAATAGTTAGAGGTTAGTATTTGGCCTAAAACTTTTAGGAAAATTACATTATGGACTAGAGAAGCAATTTTAGGAAGAACATACTTATAAATTATTATGAATTAATTTTAAGAATTTATTCAGTAATTAAGTACCGATAAAGAAAGGGGGGAATGGTAATTTCATTATCCTAAGTCTAAAAATAAATTGGACTGTATTTAGCCCACAATATGTAGCCCAAGATGTGTCCATCTGAAGAAGATGAAGTGTTTCAAATTTTAATGACATTGACCCAATAAAATGACTAGACACAAAGCTTATAAGATAAGCTTGCAAGTGGGTGGGGTGAAGTGAACAAAAGCTTTTATCTCACTAATTAAAACTCCTCAGCCTCTCCATTATACCCTCATTTTTGTCACTGCACCATGAAATGATGGGATTTGGCTTCCTCCACTGCTCTACCGTCCGCCAATCCTTTTCTCAAAACTGCATCTTTTTTGGTGTAAAATGATGGGGCTGAAGTTTTTTTTTTAAAATAGTATCTAATATTTTGAAGTATTTTTCTGAAAATATATAATATCTTAATATATTTTTTTAAATAGCATACAGTATCTAAAATAATTTTTTATGTTTTTAACACCTTAAAATATTTTTTCAGTTGTACACAGTGTCTTATCAGACTGATTGCAATATTACCCTTAATTATTTTTTCAGCTCTAAAAATTACTTTAAAATATTAGATACTACTGGAAAAATATTTTAGATTGGGTGAAATCAATAAATCAGTATCTTAAGTTTTGGGTGCTCGTTACTACTAAGGAAAATATATTAACAGTAAAATTGTAGCCAGTCTCCTAAGACACTGGATACAACTGAAAAAATATTTTAATTGGTTAAAAGCACAAAAAAATATTTTAAAATAATTTTTGGAGTTGAAAAAATATATTAAAGGTAAAATTGCAATCAGTCTGCTAATACACTGGGTATAACCAAAAAAATATTTTAAGGGGTTAAAAATACTCAAAATTATTTTATGATACTGCATGCCACTTAAAAAATATTTTAAGATACTAGATACTTCCAGAAAAATAATTTAAAATATTAGACACCATTTTTTATTAAAAAAAATCAGCCCCAATCATTTTACACTCAAAACTACACCAAAATGGTGTAGTTTTGAGAAAATGATTGGCAGCCGACGGAAGAGCAGTGGAGGGAAGCCAGATCGAAATAAAAAAAAAACAGAGAGGTCATGAGGAAGAGAGACCAAGAGAAACAGAATCGAGCCCCATATGCAACCATAGATAGATTCTGATCAAGGTGAGTCCGCTTAATCTGTTCCCATCTTCAGTTTCTTTGATTGGGGTTGTTTAGGAGTGAGAGGGGCGACTGAAATTTGGTGCCTATGAGAGAAATTAGCAATAGTTTAATCAAGATATAGATAGGCGGCATATATTGAAGCTTACATGAATAATAGTTGGGGTTGCATATCTTATTTGGTTCTGTTTTTGTGATGACTGAACCAAACCTCTCTGTCTTAATGGGCATGGCTTTGGGCTCTTTAATGAAAAGATATTGGAAATATATTTGATTCATAGTGATGATTTAAGCTTTTAAGTTTGTGTTGTTGAAGCTGAAAAACTGACCGAGAGCTGTTGCCCAATATTTCCAAATGCTTATTAACTAATGGAGATTATTGAATAATGTTTGGAAATGATGACTTCTAAACATATGGAATTTTCAGACGGTTGTGTGAAGCATAGAGGAACCTATATGATATTTAATTGATCATGATGCATATAGGTGTGAGATGCTTACAATGCTGAATGGTTTGAATTTTAAGACTGGAAATGAAGAGGGACATTGTTGTTTAATACTTTTGAGAGAAGGTAGAAAGGATATACATGATATTGCTATTGTTTGAGGCTTCTGAATGTTAGATAAGTATCTTAGATTATTAAAACATGCATAAAGTCTCTAAAATAATTATTAAAACAATATTCTTGATGTTGGATAAATTTTCAGAGTTCTAAATGTAGTGTTGTCCGAATGTTTAATGCATATAATGGTCCTAGATAGTTGGATATAAGAGGGATGAAAATGATGAGTTGGAGGTTAATATTGAAGTTGGACACTTTGGAAGTGTAATATAAGGGTGTTGTTGGATTGTTTTGAAGGCTAATAGTACTTGGGAATTGATGATTAAGTACCAAGTATTATCAACATAAAGTATATAATGAATGTTGTTAAATTTGCAACGGGAGACCCGATTTAAAGTCTGGAAAACTTTCCAGAACAAGGCATAAGTTTATTCAGCATGTGAGGAAGGTGTAAATGCTTAAATGAGATGTTGTAGAGTTATATAAATGCTATATTATGGAAAGGTTGATGCATATCTATTAACCATTGAATCTTTGGGGAGAATGAATTTAAAGAGATACCACTGTTCTGAGATTTCATAATATGACACAGATGCCCTCAATAATTAAATCATACATAAGTCATGTCTAGAAGTTTTGTGAAGTGTTTGATAGTAATGGAAGTAAAATATATTAATTTTCATTTTCCCCTGTTCTGGGAAGCTTTATTTTATTTAGAGGGAGTTGGATTTTATTCCATTTGTTGGCTCCAATAAATTTAATAGATAGAGTTGTATAGGATGAGAATCAGCAAAGAATTCCCAAGTAAGAGAACAAGTTAAAACTTAAAGTAACAAGAGCAAAGTTAGAGAACTAATCATAAGGGGTTAGAGCTTGGGAATGGAAGGGAGATTCAATATGCCATTAAAGTATAATATATAAGTATTAACCTACCCTTTTTTGTGTATAAATTATAGGATTTTACTTGTGGCTAAGCCCACCAAGGAATCAACAAAGAAAGAAACAAGGTGAAGGTAATTTGGAAGAAAGTACAAGAGGTAGTAACTCTTTTCCTGTCATGTTATTGTGCATTGGTTTCTGCATGTTTGTTTGTGACATTTTGCTGGAGTTAAGTATGAGAACATGTAAATTATCCTTGCTTAGATATTTGCATGGCCATATGCAGTAAATAGATCGGCAGAGCAGTTATCTACCTAATATGTTCACTAGTTATTTATTCATTTTATCTTTTTTGTAAAATGAATGTGCACTAGTTAGTTATTCAATTCAATTATCAGTAAGATAGTTGTGCATCAGTTAGCTTTTCAACTAAGTTATTCACAAGGTTTTGTTCTTTATGGCTTATTTTTACATGCTCAATTATTAACCTTGTATGATTAACATGATGAAAAGTAGTTGCTACCAAGATTCCCCCAAATCTCACCCCTTTCTTCCATCATATATAGTAAAGGAAAGTATCGTTAAGGGCAAGGGCATAGTGATTGGTCAAGACTGAAGGTGAATGGAGCTGGAGAAGCATGCTATTTGGTTGCATATATAAGCTCTATTATATTTATTTTGATATTAAGGTCAAAAATATGTAGGTAACATTATATAATTTGGCATGTAAATACCCTCCATAAGGAGAACTAAGGCTATGATAGTCTAAAGGCAAGTGTCTTCTATAGTGATGGTAGTAAACTAAGTATCTAGTAGTAATTATTATTGTATGTTTATTAGTAAGTTTAACTTTCTTTGAAATTAGGGCAAGAGTATCGATGATGCCCTTAGAATTTACATGCCAAAACTACAATATGTAAAAAGAGGTCAAATAGTTAGTTAAATTGAGATAATGTTATAAATGTATGATATGAGTAAAGGTTATCCTTTAGTTTAAAGAGAGTAATATGTATTACGGATTTGTAATATGAATAGGTTGAGTCTTGGTTTTTGTGCCTGCCTAGAAATGGGGTAATTGACTGAGTCAGGTTTTGAAATTTTGTGATATCATAGTACACATTTAGATCTTTAAAATGACCCCTAATTCATAATTTTTTGATGTGTAGATTTAAAAATATGATTTTACAACATTGACTTAGGAAAACTAAGAACTATTTCCAAAGTTACTCTGAACAATTTTGGTTTAAGTGAGTTTTTGGACCAAATGGGAGAAAGACAGCTTTGAACCACTAATTATGGAGTTATATTGAATGACATATGAATTTTCAAAGTTTCAGGTAAAATTCATTATTCATGGTACCCAAGTTTTGAGAAAGATTTTAAATTTCTAAGGTAATCAAGGTACTTTTGGGTCACGTGGTTCTTAAATGGATAAAATATTCTGATAAGTGACTCTAGAGTAAGTTGTTACACATTCCATTTATTCCTTTTCTTTTTTCCAGCCCTATGAATTATAAACACATGCTTCAAGCTCCTGATGATAGTGATGTTAGCATAAAAAAGTTTAAAAGATTATGACATTCTAATAGTTTAGTCGTCAGGATCTTCAACAACTCTTTCAAAGAGAAAGAAGAGAGACAACACTCTATTGGCTTATAGACAACACTCCATTGGCTGATAATGGGGATGGATATGTGATTTTCTGATGATATCTCCACCCCTACCTTCAGGCCCAATAAAGCAATCATCAAGAACATAAAAATAGAAAACATGAGGTCCCTTATGTTATTTTGAGTTTTTGAATGTGTCATTTTAGCTGCCTAGGTTTCAAATCTACTTTACTTTCAATCGTGTTCGGCGTTTTCACATTATATTAGGCTATACTCCTATACCGTGATATTTTTAGACCTGCTTATTTAAGTTTAATTTTATAAATTTTTTGCCACTTGTGAATAATTATATTATATTGAGAATAATTCTTTTTTTGTTGAAGTTATATTGATTAATAATTCTAAGTGAGCAATATGTTAATTGAAATGCAATTATGTGAATATTTAATGAAAATTGATTTTGGTCAAATAGAAAGATACGTGGGGCACTATTCTTGACTTCAGAAATGAGATATCAGATGTTTTAAACCAAAGGGAAGAATAGTCACAATCAACAAAGAAAATGTAATATAAAAATGAAAGCTAATCACAATTAAAATGTTAAAGTTAACACTTCATGAAAAAAAAGGTAAAGAGAGAGGGGGCATGAATCTTCTATATAATTGAGTAGATTATCAATATAAAAAGGGGGGCATGAACTAGTATAATTGCTCAATACATCTAATATGAAAAAAACATATATAAAGGAAGTAAGAAAATATTAGGAAATAGTATTATAATGTGGGATGACGATGTCTCTAATTCTAAATCAAATCGATATCCATATTTTGCATCAATAATAAAGGAAATTTAAGAAATAATCAAATCATGTTCAAATATATATAATTACTTAATCAATCAATTATGAAGAAATATAAAAAAAGAAATTAAGAAATAATTATCTATAATATGAGACGAAGATGTCACTATTTCAGTATTTCTATATAAAATCATCACATCAATAATAAATGAAATTTATCATGTGTTTCGGCAAAAAAAAAAAAAAAAACTATTTTGAATTATGATAGCTAGCTCCTTGATTTAGGAAAAAAAACGGAACACTAATTTATATTGGAGAGTATTAAAGGTTTTCAACTATTTTGTCATATTCACATTGATTGGCATTGATTTTCTTTTCAATGTTTGTTTCTTTTTTTTCTTTTTTTTTTTTTTTGTCTCATCAATATTTATTAACAAGCAATATAGTTGAAACTTTCAATATAAAAATATGCAGGTCATTTGAAATAGATTATTATAAAATAATTATATGATTTATTATAATTACAAATAAATATTGCTTATTGTGTACACAATAAAAAAAATTGCCTAGCTAATCATAAAGACTAAACTATATAATAAATATTACATACCTCAAAAAGCAAAGCTTTATAACCATAAACTATTCTTTTATGCCTGTAGAAGCTTTAGAAGATCAAAATGCTATATATGAACTTTTCCGTGCGCACAGATAACAATACTTGTTAAGGGTAAAAGCCGTGAGAATTATCATAGTAAAGTTTAGAGAGAAAGTCCATGATGAATTCTCTCATGTGTGAATCCTTGACAAAAACAACGTTAGTGAATAAATAATTTTCTTCACATAATATATATATATATATGGTGTTATAAGTTGGGTTGGAAAAAAAAAAAAAACAAAGAAACAAACACGTCATTTCATGAACATATCATTAAGCTTTTGATCAAGTGAACAAGCAAACTTAATAAATAAGCCTGAATCTTGTTTTGAAAACTGTTGAAAAAAAAAAAACTTTGAAGAAATTTGGAAATATTTTCGCAAAACTTTCATTTGCGCATACGCTTCTGAGTTCCACATTGTCACAAACTTTTCATTTGCATACACATTTCATGAACCTTAACATTACCAAGTGAACAAGCAAACTTATTTAACACTGAATTATGTTTCAAAAACCTGAGAAAATTTTCATGAAACTAAGGAGAAATTTGTTACACATTTTTCACAAAAATGTTGGATCATTTCCATATATCTATTCACTTCTAAGTTCATGATTATAAATAAAACAAGAGCTTTCATATTTGAAGGCAATCTAAAGAACAAAATAAGATTGTAAAGAAACAAGCAATAAGAGTTACAATCAAAGGACAGGTATAGCACTTGGGTATGCTACTTCACATCCAGAGAGTTCATCTTCTAAAGCTTCAAGCTCAGGGAAGAGAAATAAATTATCCATTGGACTTATTCTGCCACTTCTTCTTCTGATACTTCAAACTCAGAGAAGAGCAATAAATCAGTTATTGGAGCTAGTCTTGGATATGGCTCCATCTATAGCAGTAAATAGTGAATCATCCCATATAACAAGTAAATCATTTTTATCATACTTATTCAGTCATGCATTATTAAGAATTTGATCTAATTTTTGGCTCAATTTCTATTTACCATTTTAGTACTTTCATTTTACTAATATTTATCGTATCCTTAATGTAAGACCTATTTATCTAATTGAAGTAGATTAATGTAGCTAAATAAATAACTTAATCATGATATATGTGACATGATCTTTCTAAAATACTTATAAATAATATTAGATTATATATCATTTTATAAGTTAGGCAGATTAATTTAAAAATGATAAATATTGATAAAAGAATACAAGGTCTCACACATTTAAGACTAAAATCAATTCCCAAACTCTCTTCCATGTGCGAAACGTAGGACCAATGCTGGAAAGAGTAATGGTTCAAGTCTTTTGTTTTCTTTGGGATGGCTTATATATAGTTGAGTCCTCCTTTTTAATTTGAGTTTACCAAGTAGTTCGAAAATGTACGTTATGCCATTATTTCTTGTGATTAAAACAAAATCATCAAATTCTCATTTAGTTTCTTTTTTATTTCGAAAGTTAGAACTCCTCTTCTGGCAGTTTCCTTACAAGCCTATAATCTGCACTCATTTTACTCATTTCATCACTAAACAGTCAAAAATAACAATCAAAGTTTTTGTTTAATTAATAAGCAACTTATAAATTTAGTAAAATATAAGAGCCAGTAAAAAAATATTTTTTGGATAGGTTAAGGATTTAAAATAAATTATTTAATCATAACATATGATATATATTATTAAATTATATATCTCAGTTTATAAGTTAAATAAATAATTTTATAAAAAACGATATATATAAATACTTGGATGAAGTTGCAATTAGCATCCCAAACTATTTTTTCAAGTGTAATTGACATCCTGAAATATTATGGGGTATAATTTTAACTCTAATATATTAAAAATAGATCAATTCTATCCAAAGCTAACTCGGCCCTTAACCCTGTCTCCCTCCTTTCTGTCCCTTCCGCTTGCCTCTTCGTTTCTAAATGAATCGACGGCCAAATTAAATCTGAACAGAGTTAAAGCTTCCATACCTTCCATCTGAACTGAGTTAAGGCTTAAAAGACGCAAGATCTCGCCATTAAAGCTTCACTGACCTTCTAACTCGCCACTTATAAGAAACAGAAATCAACCGCCTGAATATCACGCGCAAACTTCCAACCAGTGGTCGACACAACGATGAATAAATTGTCAATGAAGCAGCAAATATGGGTGGTCAAAAACTCTATTAAGCCCCAATCAGCAAGAAGAAAGAAACTCCTCATACTATAATCTGAATCATGCTTAATCAATTGTCTCACTTTCTCACCGTGAATGACTCTCACCCTCTTGCCGTCAATAACTCCTCAGACTCCTCAATTAACCGACTGCCACATAAGTATTTTTTTTTTTTTTACACTTCATTGTTTAAAAAGCCACATGTGTTATTAAAATCCACGCATGAGATAATTTATAAGACAGATATGAGTATTTTTAAGATAAATAAAGACATTTATAAGACAAATAAAAGGATTCAAAGGAAACTAAGGAGTTAACCCCAACATTTTGGTTATTCACAAGAAAAATAAGAGAATTCACAAGATAAATAAATACATTTACAAGATAAATAAAGGGTTTTAAAAGAATCTAGGAAATTAAACATTTTTTACAAGTCAAATATAGGCATTGACAAGATAAATATGTGAATGACCAAAATTTTTTTAAATCCTTGGTCATTCACATGTTTATCTTATAAATGATTTTATTTGTCTTGAAGATGCCCATATTTATCTTATAAATGCTCTTATGAAAAAAGTAAAATAATGGTATTATTGTTTTTTGACTGACGATACTTAATTACATTTTGTCCCAAATGGTGCCATGAAATTTCAAAACCTTTAGGGGTTAACTGAAATAAAATTGTTTTCATCGGGTCTAAATAATATTTTCCCATTAAAATAATATTAAAATAATTGAGAGAAAAAATTGGTGGGACCGTAATGCAAAAAGTAATGGAAGTTAAATCTCCTTAATAGCATTGCTATATTTGCTCCTAAATAAATTATTTATGTCTACTTTTACACCCCTAACTAGTTCATATATTTAGGAAAAAAGGCAATACTATATTTTTTGTTGATCAAATAACCAAAGCTATTGCCTAACCATATAAAATTTCAACCCCTTTTCTTGTAATTTTTCATGGAATTCTTGAGGAAGCGACCCTCTTAATTTCACAACATGTTTAGTAGCTTAAATAATAATGGAAGCATTCGCCACGTTTCATAGACCTTTGACTATGATACTCTCAACTCATTAATAAATTACAAGTTTATTTATAAAACACGTCAAATTTGATGCATATGTAGTCAAGCGATTGTCCTCGAGGGTGTAGACACACTTATAAAATATATTTTTATGATTTTAATGTTTTAATTACTAAAATAAACTTTAAGACAATCCCATGAAAATATACAAATCATTTCATAAATATTTCATAAACCTTTGACCATGTCGATACACAAACTTGTATAAGCCTCGATTTTTACTGGGAACTTCTGTAAAATTTTGATGAAACTTTGAAGCTAGAAAATATGGACTTAGCGTGTGTTTGAAAATGCGATACAGCGGGCAAATCGTGCGTTTTTCGGCCATTCGTGTGTTTTCATATCTTAATTGAATAAATGATTGTTTGGTTCAACGATGATTAATTTGGGCTTTTAGAAATACGCAAGACAAAACGTACGAATTTTATAAGCTCCGTTTTGGAGCTTTTCAGTAGTTTTTTGGACTGATTGCAAATTTAGTTGTACCCAATATGCTATTAGATTGATTGCAATTTTACCCTTAATATACTTTTTCAGTTCTAAAAATTACTTTAAAATATTTTTTAGTGCTTTTAACCCATTAAAATATTTTTTCAGTTGTACCCAATGTGTTATTAGACTTATTGTAATTTTACCTTTAATGTACTTTTTCAACTCCAAAAATTACTTTAAAATATTTGTTAGTGTTTTAACCCCTTAAAATATTTTTTCAGTTGTAAACAGTGTGCTAACAAACTGATTGCAATTTTACCCTTAATGTATTTTTTCAGCTCCAAAAATTATTTTAAAATATTTTTTTAGTCAGATTGATTGCAATTTTACTTGATTTTTCCACCCACTCTCTTTGACCATTATCATAAAAGTCATTTATATTTAAGCCAATCCAAGCACTCAATTACTTTTGCAAAAGTCATTTATACGATTATCAATCCAAACATAAATCACATTACAAAATCTGGCTTTTATCAAAAGTATGATTATCAAAAGTCAAATAAAAAAAAACTATTTTTTCTATCGCTGTTCTAAACACACACTTAATTTCACAAACTTTTCATTTTAATTAAGGATGAAATTATGTTCTGAAAACTTGATGAAACTTATATAAGACAATCCCATGGAATATATGTACAAATCATTTCATAAATACTTCATAAACCTTTGATCATGTCGATATGCAAAGTTTTATAAACCTCGATTTTTACTGGGAACTTCTGTAAAATTTTGATGAAACTTTGAAGCTAGAGGACTTAATTTCACAAAATTTTCATTTTAATTAAGGATGAAATTACGTTCTGAAAACTTGATGAAACTTATATAAGACAATCCCATAAAAATATACAAATCATTTCATAAATACTTCATAAACCTTTGACCATGTCAATATGAAAACGTATATAAGCCTCGATTTTTACTGGGAACTTCTGTAAAATTTTGATGAACTTTGAAGCTAGAAAACATGTACTTAATTTCACAAAATTTTCATTTTAATTTAGGATGAAATTATGTTCTGAAAACTTGAGAAATTTTCACAAAACGTCGAAACTTCTAAGTTCATTATAAATAGAACAACTTCTTACACAATTGAAGGCAAAGAAGACAGCACAACAAGATTGTGTTAAGAAGAAACACAATTTCTTTTGGTGTTGTTCTATTTGTTGTTAGAGGCAAAATGAGTTCTCAAACTCCAAACCGGCCGACTAAGAATGGACCTACTGCTGGCACGGAAGCTGGTTATCATGAACCATCTTCTCAAACTTCAAACCCAGAGCCGACTAATAATCGAACTAATGCTGGAACGGAAGCTGGTTATCATCATGATTCATATTCTCAAACTCCACTCCCAGAGCCGACTAAGAATCGAACTAATGCTGGCACGGAAGCTGGTTATCATGGAGAGTGAATAGTTCCAACACTTACGCACGTCAGGTAATTAATTTGTTTATAATATATACTTCCTCTTTGGTTCTTAATATAAAACCTAATTATCTAATTTATTTAGATTGAGGAAATTAATTAAGATAGTTAATATGACATGATTTTTTAAAACACTTAATCAACTTCATTAATTCTCTTCATCTTTGTTTTAGTTGATTATAGCTGGGGAGCATCAATAAGGATAAATTGAGAAAATATTAATAAATATGATAAATGGGTCATATATTTAGGACTAATATCTACCCATAAATTATATTCTATATTAAGGACAAGAGGGAGTACATTGGAAGGCATTACTGTAGGAGAAATAAGCCCTTAAAAACAGTGTCCTTAGGGCAATTTGGATCATCTAAATTTCACCTGTCGTCAACTATGTTTAATTGCTCATCATATATAGAGTTGATAATTAATATAGCTATAAGAATTAAGAAATGACCACTAATTAGTGAGGATTTTTTTCTGAATTTTTTGTGATGATTTTATTTGATGTCTTTTTTTTTTCAATCAGGTTCAAAGTTGGTGGGGTACTAATAATGCCGGAATAAATATCAAATTCTATCAAGTCTTTTTTTTTTTTTTAAACTTGTGGTTTATATTCATGTAATAAAGTTTCTTTTCCAATTAGGAAAAGATATATTATAGCTAATAAAAATGCTTGTAGTTTATATTATCTATGTTAGTTAAGTAGTTTGAAGTTTGTTTATCCATAACTGGCATATTTTCTTTTAGAGAAATAAAGTTATTCGATGAAATTAATATATGATACAGTCTTTATTGGATGGTAAAGACCAACATGATGAAAACGCATTTAAGTAATAAGGGAAAATCCCAATTGGCAAAATAATAATAATAATAATAATAATAATAATAATAATGGAAAAATCCCAGAAAAAATCTTTTAAAATATAGAAAAGACACATAAGGAATTCTAATATCTCAAATCTCAAGTCAAGCTTGTGGAAGGAATTTGAAATTAGCAAATATTTTCAAAGGACTGTTCAACTCCTAAGTTATGTGGCAAATAAAGAACAAAAGAGAAGGTGCAAGTAGTCAATGTAGATATTAAAGTTGTCAATTATAATTCTTAAGTATTCATTCTTTATAAGTGAGTAATCAATGATGCATTATAAGGCTGACTTCAAAAATTCATACAAGGTTATTGACATTTGGGGCACCCAAGTAGTTAATATAGATACTCAAGTTGTCAATTATAATTATTAAGTAGTCATTCTATATCCGTAAGTCGTCAATGGTGCGTTAAAAGGGTTGCTTCAAATATTCCTATAAGGTTGTTGACATTTAGGGCACCAAAGTAATCAATATAGATATTTAAGTTGTCAATTGTGATTCTTAAGTAGTCATTATCTATATAAAAATTGTCAATGGTATATAGGTAACTAGTGAAAACTCAAGGGCAAGGGCATCTTTTGGCAAAATTTCATAATCTCATATTCCTCTCACAAGTCTGACTTGAGATTTGTGATATTGGAATCTTTGATTTATTTTTCCCATATTTTATAAGAATTTTTCTGGGATTTTCCCTTTTAAGTAATGTTATACTTTTTATATTGCTCTTAAATTTGTTAAGAGATATTAGTAATAAATGGCTAAAATATATGTTTAGTCATTTATATTTGTGTCAAGTTTTATTTTAGTCCCTCCAATTTATAAAATAAATTTTTATATACTTAAAATGCAATTTATAAACTTAAAATACTAAAATAACTCTTCATACAAATATAAAGAATCAAACATATACTTTAACCTAAATAAATTTTTGGGGACATATTAGTAATACTCAAAGTGTGAGCAAATGAAGATTTTGTTAAACTATCTCGAAAAGTTTTATCAAAACTTTTTGAGAGTTTTCGAGGTATAATGGATCCTTTAAATCTTCTTTGTTGACTTTTACATGGTCCACGATTTATGAAATGGGGGGGGGGGGGGGGGGGGGGGGGGGGTGTGTGTGCGCGCGTGTTTGTGAAGAAAGATGAAAAGAAATTGGTAGTACCATTTTAATAACTTATCATGCACATTTATTACTCAATTTAGATATATTAATTCGTGCTAGATCACGAGACGGGCCGGTAAAATGTCAGCCCAAGCTTACCTATTAATTATTTTACAAAAAAAATTATCATACTTCCTTTTTTGTCTTACTCTCGCTTCCTTTTTTTTTTCTCCCACTCATATCACACTCCTTTTTTTTTTTTTTTTTGTATGTTTGTATTAGGTAACCATTTTTACTCTCATTTCCCTTTTTTCACCTACTCATATCAGAAAAACATAAAAACACCCCTCTTTTAAATTTAATAAAAGTATAATAAATAAATATTACATGAAAATAAAAATTTCAAATAAAAAGTATGAGGAAGTAGTTAAAAATATCAAAGAAAAGGAGATAAGGATATTTAAGTTTACTGTTCAAGGAATACTGAAAAAAATAAAAAACGATTTTAAGCAAACTAATCCACCATCTCGCGAGCCAACCCGCTATAGTCCACGAGCTGAATAGGCGGGTCTATGGTGGACTGGCGAGTTGGGCCCGCGCCTCCAGCCCATTTTACCTGCTCTAACTCAATTTGTGACATTTTATTTATCACAAAAATAAGGCTAAAATTTATGTACGTCCTTATAAATTAATATCAAATCTCAATTCAGTCTCTCAATTTTATAAAGAACTCTAAGTTGATTACCAACTCCACGATAGAGAACATGAGAAGACTAATGGTGTTGAGGCAGAGAACACAGGAGATAAAGAGTAGGGTGAGAGGAATCCGCTCAAAAAGTAATTTTTGAAATATAAAAATAATTTTCAATTTTTAAAAAGTATTAGTAGTGGGATCGAGAGGGGTACAATCTGATAAGATTTCAAAATATTGTGAAACTACCGTTTCATTGTCTCCATTTTAAAAATATTTTATTTTATATTTTAATGTTTCAAAATATTTTGCAATTTATAGTTATCTCCCAGCTCTCTTTATTTTTTTTATCTTTATTATTTAGTTGTTACAATATTTGTAGGAGGAGGAGGGATTCTCAACATCCCTCCTTTTATATAATCAATAGATTTAATCAACATTTTTATCTGCATAATTTAAATAGAGGTTACTTATAAAAAGGATCAGAATGAGTAATCCAATCACATAAATTAAAATATTGGTTAAAATTAATTAAATACAATAAATATAATATTACCAATTGTTATCGCCCCATCTTTATTGGTATGTGGTTGCCACAAGCCCTAATGGCTGTTGTTGTCCCTTTTATCCCACAAGTTGTGCGACACTGTAATATAGTTGTTGTTGTCTTATAGCTATTAAGACTATAATACAATTCTTTGTCCAGAAAAAAAATACTATAATACAATTCTATTTTATTAATATCTTTTTTATTTTTTTTTAGAAAGAAAAAGTTGGGCGACGCAGCACAACCGTCCAAACTTACATTTGGAAATTAATAATAATATGAGTAATTCAATTCAACCAATTTTTATAAATCCATCTTAAATTTCCAGGGCCAAAATGTTTTGGATTGATTTTCTTAAATTAAAATTAACCTAAAATATGGACTGTAAAAATTAAGCGCAAATTACATCAGGTCCCGGATAAGAGAAAATATGAAAAAATGGTCCCTTGAAGTCTCAAAATTGTCAAAAAGTCCTGTGAAATTTTTTTACAATAAATTCCAATCATAGATTTGTCAATGGACGCTCATGGACTTGCCAATAGACACCCCTGACTTGTCAATTATGCGCTCATGGACTTATCAACAAACGCTCATGAACTTATCAATAGAATTGGAATTTATTATAAAAAAGTTCCACATGACTTAAATGCAATTTTGAGGTTTCAATGGACCATTTTTTTCTCTTGTCTAGGACCTGAATGCAATTTTCCCAACAAATTAACCCAAAATAATATGTTGAAGGCAGTTTATTTGCGGTCAGGGAAATTGTTTCGAGAAATGAGGGGAATCTAGAAAAAGAATAATTGCAACCTTCACTTCCTTTAAACATTATTGTTACAAATGTTTTCTTTTTTAAAAAAAGAATCACGTGACACTTCTATTTGAAAGGATCGTGATAAAGGATCCAAGAACTCAAAGTTATTTCAATTTACAACTTAGGTTGTTTACAAATTTTTTGAATCAAATTGATGACATTTTCGTTTTGTTAAGCACACATATATCTTTTTATTGAAGATAATGATGTTTTACACATTGTCCTAAATGTGTACATCCCTCTTAACAAGGATTCAAAATTTAGTTCGGCATATCATGAAAAACTAGCCCCTTTTGTCATAGTCAAACTTTACTAATGACTTTTGATTCAAGGTGGAGTAATTACAAAATAGATATATAAAACCAAGAACAAGGTATGGTTTTTTATAGTAAACAAAACATGCCAACATTGTGCCCCTCAAACCAATCCGAGTTTGGCCCCAAAAATTATTATTAATACATTTAATTTATTGGTGTTAGACTTGGTAGAAGGGTTATGAGTTTGAATATAAAAAACAATTTTAAATGAAGTATCAACTATCCAAATTAAATCCTACAATGCCGAATCTGACTCAATAATACTAGATGTCATATATAAAAAAGAAATGTAATTATTATCATTCAAAAATAAAAATAACTAGACTATGACTACTCAAGATCCATCCAAAGCAATTGTAGCATTCATAGCTGATAAATAATATGAATTAATATAAATTATATTATAAATATATAAATGCAATATTAATTATATACGTCATGATATTAATGTTAATAGATTGATTGATAATAGACCATTCAAATAACAATCATACGGAATTCTTCTTTTTCTTATTAGCCATTGATTGAATTTATTTACCACCATTATTTGTTGAGGAAAAGACACGAGAATGGTTCTTCATGTCCCTTATTTCTTTATTTTTGTGTGCAGGGCGGGCACAATGTGAACATGGACAGACACTTTTATATTAATTTTAATAATTAAATTTAGTTTATATAAAACAGAATTTGAAAAATAAATCATGTAGCAATAATGCACTCTTTTCTACATTTTGTTCATGACACACGACAAGAAAACTCTAAACAAATTTTTTTTTTCTAAAAAAAATTATGCATTGTGTTTATATAAACTCTGGTCTCTAGTACATCCTTAGGAGAATATTTCTTCTTGTCCAGACCAGTTTCTTGCCCAGGAAAATGAAGGAAAACAAAGAAATGGCAATAATAAATCCTTATTCCATGTGCTTGAATTGAAATACAAATGACTTTACAGCCTGAGAGAAATGCAGAACAAGAACTTGAAAAATAAACATCGAGAATTGCTAGGGACCCAGATTGGAACAACATTCTAATCATAATACAAAATTCATTCCAGAGACTTCATCCCCTCGAGGTACATTGATTGGGTAGCTAAAGCCAAGTAATTAGGTAAAATCAGACATAAGTGCTTCAATGGGGCTATATAAAGGGATGAATATGTAACAGAAGTCTTTTTTCAAGAAAGTTTCCTAGGTAGACAAAAAGTATGATATTTTTGCTATCTATTCAGATTACAAAGACAATATTCCTGCATTCTAATTTATGGCTTTCCATTACACCGCCAGGGAAAAAATATTCAAGGCTTCCCCAATCCAGTAAGAAAAAGAATACATCACCCCATACCCAAAACGCAGTGAAATCTACCTGTAACCCTTGTTTGGTCTCTTACACAAGACCAGAGAGGCTTCGTCAAAATTTATTGTCCCCAGCAACAAACTTACAAGAAGTTCTCAGGCCTCAGCTCACTGAAAAAGCTCTAATCACATTTAATGTTTCTGTAGATCCTCCTGACGAACAAATTCGAACCGAGATGACCGACGGCCCCTACACAATTGGAGCAAGATTTAAAGCCAATTATGCCTGATAAGAAAAGGGAAGTTTATATCATAGATATGATGTTAATTTGCGCTGGAAACTTACCACAAAGGATTCCTAGTCCGAGGCAGAACATCAAGGTGTATCCAAAATAGAAACTGGTCTGGAAGAAGCCAGACATCTTTGTCTTCACATAGTAGTAGTATATTGAGTACATATACACGTAAACAGCTGTTGAGGCAGCTGAAAAGAAAGAGGTCCATTGCCAGTGGTAGTTCTCAGCATTCAACAAAAAGTAAGTCCCCACAATTGTCACACAAACAGTAACAATGACAAGAATCACGAAAACCAGCAGCATGAAGCCAAAGACATAGTAGACCTGTTCATCACAAAGGAAAGGGAAATAAGACAAATAGGTTCACGACATCTAACTAACAATACATATAAGTTCACTCAGCTTCCACCAAATATATGAATGTTCACCCTTAATATGAAGAAATGTTTTATTGACCGACATACTAATCATCTACTTTCATAAGTCATGTGGCACAAATAATCTTTCTAACTAAGCCTTCGTAAATGGAGAAAAGGGAAAGAAAACAAATGCCACCCAAACAATTCATTGTATCATAATTCACCTTGTAATTCCAGAAGGATGTAAACACAAAATACATCTCAATGAATATGCTGCCAAAGGGGAGCAATCCTCCCATCAGAGAAACTACAGATGGTGTGAGGTACCACTTCTTCTCAGGAATGGGACGAGGAATGGTCTTTACACGGCAAGGATTATTTGGAGCACCACTCCAGTTCCTTCCAACAACTGTGCCAAGAAGTGCCAGAGGAAAAGAGATGAAAGCCCAAATGACAAAGACAACTACCATCGTGCCAAATGGGATTGCAGCCAGAGACCCATAGAATATAGCAATTGTGTTTAAGATAAAACCAATTCCAAAGCACATGAATGGGAACAAGGATGCTGCGAGGATCATGGATTTAATCCAACTTTTACCTAACAATTCAAGGAAAAGATGTTAAGATGATTTCAATGTAAGTGGAGAAGCCATAGATAAAGGCACCACAACAGAGGTGAAGAGAGCACACAACATCAATGCAAACAATTACCTCCATTTCGTGAATACATTCCAGCATTCACATAACCAGAAATGAATGATGTGAGAGCATAGCATACTATGAAGGCTGTGACAATTGATCCTCGCCTGAGACACATGAATGACATTGAAGAAAATTACATGACAATGGAAGCAGAGAAAAATATATATTGCCCACCAGTCATAAAAGGCAAACTTTCATACTAAAAATACATGCAAGCAAAGGGCATGCAACTACTGAATATAAAAGTGGTGTGTACATCGCATATCTGGCCACCCATAATAAAATCATTGAACAGAAAAGTTAGAGGCATGAACATACCCAACATACAACATCCCAACAATAGCGAACAAGATGACAAGAAGAACCAGCACTGCTAACTGAGCACCGGTACCCACAACAGCTGAAAGAAGAACCAAATTGCGAGGAGGCCGAAAAACATCACCATGTACAAGTTTCCAACCAGATTCTTCACTAACATCCCTTTCCTGTAAGCATGCAAGTGTTAACCAAAGATAGGCAATCAAGCCACTACAACTCTTCAAGGACAAAAAGTCCATGAAACATAAAGGATAACAGACAAACAACAATTAAGCATCACCAGAGTTTCCAAATCATCATCTTCTCGTGCATATTTTGCATAGTCATTTCTCAAAGTTCGCATTAATATCATTGACAAGAGCTAAATTAATTTTTTGCTCGGGTTATCAGGAAGTAGACAATGATTAAAAAGACATAATCTTTTGATTAAAAGTTAGTGGCTACACTTACCTCAATTCTTTCTTTTCCTCCTTTTGTTTGATCTTTTATGCCTTGTAGTATATTAATTTTTTAATTTAAATTTCTTTTTTCTATATTCCTCCATACTTGACTTTTTTAAAATTCATCTTTAACTGTAGAAAGGAAAGCTTGGAACTTTCCAAAAACAATATAATTAGAGCGTTGTGTTGGAAAAGAAATTAAATACCCATCTAGTAGTTTGAGCATTTTGCAATTTTATGAAGAGGGAGATATTTTGCAATGGTTTACATACTTAGAATTAACAGTAAGAAAATGATTTAGTTGATAGTATCACATATTGTGATTGAGTATGTACTTGATTATATATTCATTTGTTTGCCATTCTATAACATCCCAAATATTTTCCCAAATATTTGAAAAGAGATTTAAAAGTTATATTTTGGGTGTAGGGATGTTATCTGAAAATTAGAAAGCCTCATATATAATTTATTTAGTCAAGAGCTAAGTTTTAGGCTAGAATTTTATTAAAACAAGAAATGAGATAGTTATTAAAAATATTTAAAGGCCTATGAAAATTAAGGAAAAATTATAGATAAGTATTTTGGGAAACAAATGAGTTTATGAAGAAGTTTATTTCTTGAAAGGAGTTATAGATAATCTTAAAACTATTTTCTGGAATTAACAGCCTATTTTCTTGAGAAATTCAAGAAAAATAGTTAGAGGTTATTATTTGGCCTAAACATTTTAGGAAAATTACATTAAGGACTAAAGAAGAAATTTTAGGAAGAATATAATTATGAATTATTATGAATTAATTTTAAGAATTTATTCAGTAATTAAGTACCGATAAAGAAAGGGGGCAATGGTAATTTCATTATCCTAAGTCTAAAAATAAATCGGGACTGTATTTAGCCCACAACATGTAGCCCAAGATGTGTCCATCTGAAGAAGATGAATTGTTTCAAATTTTAATGACATTGACCCAATTTTGGAATGGCTTATTTTTGTCCAAAACGTGCTTATAATTCGTGATTCACGGTATACGAGGTAAGTATGTGAGAGGAGTTTTTTCTCGGCTTGCGTAATAAGTGGCTTATTTTTTAAGCTGCCGTGATACCAAACATGCACTAAAATGACTAGATACAAAGCTTATAAGATAAGCTTGCAAGTTGGTGGGGTGAAGTGAACAAAAGCTTTTATTTCCACTAATTAAAACTCCTCAGCCTCTCCATTATACCCTCATTTTCGTCACTGCACCATGAGATAATGGGATTCGGCTTCCTCCGCTGCTATACCGTCTGACTGCTGCCAATCATTTTCTCAAAACTGTATTGTTTTGGGTGTAAAATGATGGGGCTGAAATTGGCCCAAAAAATAAAAAAAAAATGATGGGGTTGAAGTTTTTTTTTTTAAATAGTGTCTAGTATTTTTCTGGAAATATCTAGTATCTTAACATAATTTTTAAGTAGCATGCAGTATCTAAAATAATTTTTTGTGTTTTTAACTCCTTAAAATATTTTTTTAGTTGTACACAGTGTCTTACCAAACTGATTGCAATTTTACCCTTAATTATTTTTTCAGCTCTAAAAATTACTTTAAAATATTAGGTACTATTGAAAAAATATTTTTGAGTAGGGGGAAATCAATAAATCAATATATTAAGTTTTGGGTGCTCGTTACTACTAAGAAAAATATATTAACAATAAAATTGTAATTAGTCTCCTATGACACTGGATACAATTGAAAAAATATTTTAAAGTAATTTTTGGAGTTGAAAAAATACATTAAGGGTAAAATTGCAATCAGTCTACTAATACACTGGGTACAACTGAAAAAATATTTTAAGGAGTTAAAAGAACTAAAAATTATTTTAAGATACTGCATACTACTTAAAAAATATTTTAAGATATTAGATACGTCCAGAAAAATACTTTAAAATATTAGACACCATTTTTTTAAAAAAAAATTCAGCCCCCTTTATTTTACACCTAAAACCACACCAAAACGGTATAGTTTTGAGAAAAGGATTGGCAGCGGACACGGAAGAGCAATGGAGGGAAGCCAGATTGAAATAATGGTAAGGAGGGGGGAAAAAAAGAGACGTCATGAGGAAGAGAGACCGAGAGAAACAGAATCGAGCCCCATATGCAACCATAGATTATGATCAAGGTGAGTCCACTAAATCTGTTCCCATCTTCAGTTTCTTTGATTGGGGTTGTTTAGGAGTGAGAGGGGCGACTGAAATTTGGTGCCTATGAGAGAAATTAGCAATATTTTAATCAAGATATAGATAGGCGGCATATATTGAAGATTACATGAATAATAGTTGGGGTTGCATATCTTATTTGGTTCTGTTTTTGTGATGACTGAACCAAACCTCTCTGTTTTAATGGGCATGGCTTTGGGCTCTTTAATGAAAAGATATTGGAGATATATTTGATTTATAGTGATGACTTAAGCTTGTAAGTTTGCCTTGTTGAAGCTGAAAAACTGACCGAGAGCTGTTGCCCAATATTTTCAAATGCTTATTAACTAATGGAGATTATTGAATAATGTTTGGAAATGGTGACTTTTAAACATATGGAATTTCATAAGGTTGTGTGAAGCATAGAGGAACCTATATGATATTTAATTGATCATGATGCATATAGGTGTGTGATGCTTATTATTTCAATGCTGAATGGTTTGAATTTTAAGACTGGAAATGAAGAGGGACATTGTTGTTTAATACTTTTGAGAGAAGGTAGAAAGGATTTACATGATATTGCTATTGTTTGAGGCTTCTGAATGTTAGATAAGTATCTTAGATTATTAAAACATGCATAAAGTCTCTAAAATAATTATTAAAACAATATTCTTGATGTTGGATAAATTTTCAGAGTTCTAAATGTAGTGTTGTCCGAATGTTTAATGCATATAATGGTCCTAGATAGTTGGATATAAGAGGGATGAAAATGATGAGTTGGAGGTTAATACTGAAGTTGGACACTTTGGAAGTGTAATATAAGGGTATTGTTGGATTGTTTTGAAGGATAATAGTACTTGGGAATTGATGATTAAGTACCAAGTATTATCAACATAAAGTATATAATGAATGTTGTTAAATTTGCAACGGGAGACCCGATTTAAAGTCTGGAAAACTTTCCAGAACAAGGCATAAGTTTATTCAGCATGTGAGGAAGGTGTAAATGGTTAAATGAGATATTGTAGAGTTATATAAATGCTATATTATGGAAAGGTTGATGCATATCTATTAACCATTGAATCTTTGGGGAGAAGGAATTTAAAGAGATACCACTGTTCTGAGATTTCACAATATGACACAAATGACCTCAATAATTAAATCATACATAAGTTATGTCTAGAGGTTTTGTGAAGTGTTTGATAGTAATGGAAGTAAAATATATTAATTTTCATTTTCCCCTATTCTGGGAAGCTTTATTTTATTTAGAGGGAGTTGGATTTTATTCCATCTGTTGGCTCCAATGAATTTAATAGATAGAGTTGTATAGGATGAGAATGAGCAAAGAATTCCCAAGTAAGAGAACAAGTTAAAACTTAAAGTAACAAGAGCAAAGTTAGAGAACTAATCATAAGGGGTTAGAGCTTGGGAATGGAAGGGAGATTTAATATGCCATTAAAATATAATATATAAGTATTAACCTACCCTTTTATGTGTATAAATTATAGGATTTTACTTGTGGCTAAGCCTACCAAGGAATCAACAAAGAAAGAAACAAGGTGAAGGTAATTTGGAAGAAAGTACAAGAGGTAGTAACTCTTTTCCTCTCATGTTATTGTGCATTGGTTTCTGCATGTTTGTTTGTGACATTTTGCTGGAGTTAAGTATGAAAACATGTAAATTATCCTTGCTTAGATATTTGCATGGCCATATGCAGTAAATAGATCGACAGAGCAGTTATCTGCCTAATATGTTCACTAGTTATTTATTCATTTTATCTATTTGTAAAATGAATGTGCACTAGTTAGTTATTCAATTCAACTATCAGTAAGATATTTGTGCATCAGTTAGCTTTTCAACTAAGTTATTCATAAGGTTTTGTTCTTTATGGCTTATTTTTACATGCTCAATTATTAACCTTGTATGATTAACATGATGAAAAGTAGTTGCTACCAAGATTCCCCCAAATCTCACCCCTTTCTTCCATCATATATAGTAAAGGAAAGTATCGTTAAGGGCAAGGGCATAGTGATTGGTGAAGACTGAAGGTGAATGGAGTTGGAGAAGCATGCTATTTGGTTGCATATATAAGCTCTGTTATATTTTTTTGTTATATTTATTTTGATATTAATGTCAAAAATATGTATGTAACATTATATAATTTGGCATGTAAATACCCTCCATAAGGAGAACTAAGGCTATGATAGTCTAAAGGCAAGTGTCTTCTATAGTGATGGTAGTAAACTAAGTATCTAGTAGTAGTTATTATTGTATGTTTATTAGTAAGTTTAACTTTCTTTGAAATTAGGGCAAGAGTATCGATGACGCCCTTAGAATTTACATGCCAAAATTACAATATGTAAAAAGAGGTCAAATAGTTAGTTACCAAAAAAAAAAAAAAAGAGGTCAAATAGTTAGTTAAATAGAGATAATGTTATAAATGTATGATATGAGTAAAGGTTATCCTTTAGTTTAAAGAGAGTAATATGTATTACGGATTTGTAATATGAACAGGTTGAGTCTTGGTTTTTGTGCCTTCCTAGAAATGGGGTAATTGACTGAGTCAGGTTATGAAATTTTGTGATATCATGGTACACATTCAGATCTTTAAAATGACCCCTAATTCATAATTTTTTGATGTGTAGATTTAAAAATATGATTTTACAACATTGACGTAGGAAAACTAAGAACTATTTCCAAAGTTACTCTGAAGAATTTTGGTTTAAGTGAGTTTTTGGACCAAATGGGAGAAAGGTGAGTCTAAGTCTTATTTTTCTTTCGAAAAAACTTTCCAAGAGCTAGAAAGAGAGCTTTGAACCAATAATTATGGAGTTATATTGAATGACATATGAATTTTCAAAGTTTCAGGTAAAATTCATTATTCATGGTATCCAAGTTTTGAGAAAGATTTTAAGTTTCTAAGGTAATCAAGGTACTTTTGGGTCACATGGTTCTTAAATGGATAAAATATTCTGATAAGTGACTCTAGAGTAAGTTGTTACACATTCCATTTATTCCTTTTCTTTTTTCCAGTCCTCTGAATTATAAACACATGCTTCAAGCTCCTGATGATAGTGATGTTAGCATAAAAAAGTTTAAAAGATGATGACATTCTAATAGTTTAGTCATCAAGATCTTCAACAACTCTTTCAAAGAGAAAGAAGAGAGACAACACTCTATTGGCTGTAAGACAACACTCCATTGGCTGATAATGGGGATGGATATGTGATTTTCTAATATGTCCACCCCTACCTTTAGGCCCAACAAAGCAATCATCAAGAACATAAAAATAGAAAACATGAGTTCCCTTATGTTATTTTGAGTTTTTGAATGTGTCATTTTAACAGTCTAGGTTTCAAATCTACTTTACTTTCAATCGTGTTTGGCATTTTCACATTATATTAGACTATACTCCTATACCGTGATATTTTTACACCTGCCTATTTAAGTTTGATTTTATAATTTTTTTTGCCACTTTGTGAATAATTATATTATATTGAGAATAATTCTTTTTTTGTTGAAGTTATATTGATTAATAATTCTAAGTGAGCAATATGTTAATTGAAATGCAATTATGTGAATATTTAATGAAAATTGATTTTGGTCAAATACAAAGATACATGCGGCACTATTCTTGACTTCAGAAATGAAAAATTGGATGCTTTAAACAAAAAGGAAGAATAGTCAAAATCAACAAAGAAAATGTAATATAAAAACGAAAGCTAATCACAATTAAAATGTTAAAGTTAACACTTCATGAAAAAAAAAAAGTAAAGAGAAAGGGGGCATAAGTTTTCTATATAATTGAGTAGATTATCAATCTAAAAAGGGGGGCATGAACTAGTATAATTGCTCAATACATCTAATATGAAAAAAAACATATATAAAGGAAGTAAGAAAATATTAGGAAATAGTATTATAATGTGGGATGGTGATTTCTAAATCAAATCGATATTTGATTTAACCGTGTCTTTACGTCTTGAGGTCAAATGTAAAATATTTTTAATCCAAGAATTACAATATAATGCAACACTCGGGTCATTCTCTTGAGGAGCCTTTATTGAACTATCTAAAAAAATCTAATTATCATGCAAATGCAATAAAAGCAAGGGGAAATGGGTTTTGCTTTTTTTTGAAATTAATAATTAAAAGAAAGATGCAAATTAATTAAATGCTAAGCTATTATTTTGGGTATTTTTCTTATGAAAATGGAGAATGAGTAAAAGTGAATGGAATGGTATGGAATGGAAAATATGAATAAAGAATGCTCTTAGTAATAAAAAAGTGACAATCCTTGCTCTAAAAGATTATGGGAGTTAATTTTCTCTAAGTCTTGAAAATAAACCCCAAACGATCGCTCGGGTCTAGTGTTCTTAATTAATAATTACTACTACAATCGCAGCTAGTAACTATCTCTTAAAGCACTATTAGGAATCACTTAGAGTGTCATTAAAATGGATAACTATAACTTGTTTCCTCTTAATATGAATGAGATAACACGACACTCAATTAATCCAATTCAATTATATAATTTAACAATAACACGTAGAAAGTACAATTTTATTAAATCAATAAGGAAATATATATATATATATATATATTCAACAAGCCACAAAAATCCAATCCAATCACAAATATCAAACCAACAGAGACAATTAATATCAATCTCAATTCCAGAATCATACACAATAATTCCTAAAACTAAGCAATTAAATATATAATTCTAGACTAATAGAATGATAGAAAATAACTCTCTTGTGTAGTTCACTGAGCTCAAGCAACTTCCTCTACCACCAACAGTCCAACCAATTAGCCTCTCATAATCTTAATTTCACCCATAGCATATCTAAAACACACACCAGAGAATAGAAAACAATTAATCACAGAGACCAAGTCACAGAGATTAAAGAGTGGGCTATCGGTTTTGTTGGGAAAAGGTGAAGGAATGTAATGGGAATGAGAATGTTGAAGGCAGAGAATAAGAATGGAGAAGGTGATAATGATTGTTAACGTTGGAGAGGGAATGAGGAAGAAATGGTGATAATGGTGGCCGGTGGTGGTCTGGTGAGGAAGACAGAGGACGTGACGATGAAGGAGAGTAAAGGAAAAATAGAGCTGTGACAGTGGTGGGGAAAGAACAGAGAAATGGCGGTCTCCATGGAGCTATCTCTGCAACTTCATCTCTGAAACTCGGCCTCTCCTCCGGTGGTTAATGGTGGTGGTCGATGAACGGAAGAGGGAAAGATCCCAAGCTCAGAATCAGCCTCTGCGGTGCTCTCCTCTGAGCTCTCACCTCAGCTCCCAGCTCTCTCTCTCTAAAAGCTCTCCAGTCTATGAGTAGCGATGATGGTGAATGGTGAAGCCCTGAAGCTCGCCGGCGGCTATAAGTGGTGGATGATGCCGCCGGCGAGAGGAAGATGAAGGTAGACGATGATGATCAGAAGCTCCCCTGTGCGGCGCTGTCACTCTCGTTTTATTCTTCTTCCGCTTGCCTGTGTTCAGCTCCGTCTCGGGTCCTGCTATGTCCAGATTTGCATATCCACGATGATCATCCAAGTCGGGTCTGGGCTCCCTCCACTTTGGGCCTGCATCTCTGTTCTCCTTTTCTTTGGTTTGGCCTTTTTTTTTCAGCTTAAGCCCAGAAAACCAGTTCGGGTCTGCTTGTCTTGGGCCAATAATTTTGAACTTCAAAAATCCTTAATTTCCTTCTTTAATACCTACAATGCAAAATTAAACACAAGTTAGTATCAAAAGTTCAAGGGACAATAAAAAAAATAATAATTAATGAATTTTGACCATTTTGCCCCTAATTCCCATTAATTCAAAATAATTGTCCCTAACCAAAATTAATGCTTAATAATGCAATAATGTCCCAGAAAATACATTAAAATCCCAAATTAATCATAGAAAATTCATATGAAAATATGGTTCAATAAATATCCATATTTTGTATCAATAATAAAGGAAATTTAAGAAAAAATCAAATCATGTTCAAATATATATAATTACTTAATCAATCAATTATGAAGAAATATAAAAAAGAAATTAAGAAATAATCATCTATAACGTGAGACGAAGATGTCACTATTTCAGTATTTCTATATAAAATCATCACATCAATAATAAATGAAATTTATCATGTGTTTTGGCAAAAAAAAAAAAAATTGAATTATGATAGCTCCCTGATTTAGGAAAAAAAAACGGAACACTAATTTATATTGGAGAGTATTACAGGTTTTCAACTATTTGGTCATATTCACATTGATTGGCATTGATTTTCTTTTCAATGTTTGTTTCTTTTCTTTTTTTTTCGAACCATGACATTTTCCCTATTTCACTACTCGTGATAAGTGTCTTCAATATTTGTCTCATCAATATTTATTAACAAGCAATATAGTTGAAACTTTCAATATAAAAATATGCAGGTCATTTGAAATAGATTATTATAAAATAATTATATGATTTATTATAATTACAAATAAATATTGCTTATTGTGTATACAATAAAAAAATTGCCTAGCTAATCATAAAGACTAAACCATATAATAAATATTACATGGGTATAGCACTTGGGTATGCTACTTCATATCCAGAGAGTTCATCTTCTAAAGCTTCAAGCTCAGGGAAGAGAAATAAATTATCCATTGGACTTATTCTGCCACTTCTTCTTCTGATACTTCAAACTCAGAGAAGAGCAATAAATCAGTTATTGGAGCTAGTCTTGGATATGGCTCCATCTATAGCAGTAAATAGTGAATCATCCCATATAACAAGTAAATCATTTTTATCATACTTATTCAGTCATGCATTATTAAGAATTTGATCTAATTTTTGGCTCAATTTCTATTTACCATTTTAGTACTTTCATTTTACTAATATTTATCGTATCCTTAATGTAAGACCTATTTATCTAATTGAAGTAGATTAATGTAGCTAAATAAATAACTTAATCATGATATATGTGACATGATCTTTCTAAAATACTTATAAATAATATTAGATTATATATCATTTTATAAGTTAGGCAGATTAATTTAAAAATGATAAATATTGATAAAAGAATACAAGGTCTCACACATTTAAGACTAAAATCAATTCCCAAACTCTCTTCCATGTGCGAAACGTAGGACCAATGCTGGAAAGAGTAATGGTTCAAGTCTTTTGTTTTCTTTGGGATGGCTTATATATAGTTGAGTCCTCCTTTTTAATTTGAGTTTACCAAGTAGTTCGAAAATGTACGTTATGCCATTATTTCTTGTGATTAAAACAAAATCATCAAATTCTCATTTAGTTTCTTTTTTATTTCGAAAGTTAGAACTCCTCTTCTGGCAGTTTCCTTACAAGCCTATAATCTGCACTCATTTTACTCATTTCATCACTAAACAGTCAAAAATAACAATAAAAGTTTTTGTTTAATTAATAAGCAACTTATAAATTTAGTAAAATATAAGAGCCAGTAAAAAAATATTTTTTGGATAGATTAAGGATTCAAAATAAATTATTTAATTATAACATATGATATATATTATTAAATTATATATCAGTTTATAAGTTAAATAAATAATTTTATAAAAAATGATATATATAAATACTTGGGTGAACTTGCAATTAGCATCCCAAACTATTTTTTCATTGACACCCTGAAATATTATGGGGTATAATTTTGACTCTAATATATTAAAAATAGATCAATTCTACCCCAAAGCTAACTCGGCCCTTGACCCTGTCTCGCTCCTTTCTGTCCCTTCCGCTTGCCTCTTCGTTTCTAAATGAATAGACGGCCAAATATGAACAGAGTTAAAACTTCGATGCCTTCCATCTGAACTGAGTTAGAGCTTAAAAGACGCAAGATCTCGCCATTAAAGCTTCACTGACCTTCTAACTCGCCACTTATAAGAAACAGAAATCAACCGCCTGAATATCACGCGCAAACTTCCAACCAGTGGTCGACACAACGATGAATAAATTGTCAATGAAGCAGCAAATATGGGTGGTCAAAAACTCTATTAAGCCCCAATCAGCAAGAAGAAAGAAACTCCTCATACTATAATCTGAATCATGCTTAATCAATTGTCTCACTTTCTCACCGTGAATGACTCTCACCCTCTTGCCGTCAATAACTCCTCAGACTCCTCAATTAACCCACTGCCACATAAGTATTTTTTTTTTTTTTACACTTCATTGTTTAAAAAGCCACATGTGTTATTAAAATCCACGCATGAGATAATTTATAAGACAGATATGAGTATTTTTAAGATAAATAAAGACATTTATAAGATAAATAAAAGGATTCAAAGGAAACTAAGGAGTTAACCCAAACATTTTGGTTATTCACAAGAAAAATAAGAGAATTCACAAGATAAATAAATACATTTACAAGATAAATAAAGGGTTTTAAAAGAATATAGGAAATTAAACATTTTTTACAAGTCAAATATAGGCATTGACAAGATAAATATGTGAATGACCAAAATTTTTTAACTCCCTGGTCATTCACATGTTTATCTTATAAATGTTTTTATTTGTCTTGAAGATACCCATATTTATCTTATAAATGCTCTTATGAAAAAAATAAAATGAGGGTGTTATTGTTTTTTGACTGACAATACTTAATTACATTTTGTCCCAAATGGTGCCATAAAATTTCAAAACCTTTAGGAGTTAATTGAAATAAAATTGTTTTCATCGGGTCTAAGTAATATTTTCCCATTAAAAAAATATTAAAATAATAGAGAGAAAAAATTGGTGGGATCGTAATGCAAAAAGTAATGGAAGTTAAATCTTCTTAATAGCATTGCTATATTTGCTCCTAAATAAATTATTTATGTCTATTTTTACACCCCTAGTTCATATATTTAGGAAAAAAGGTAATACTATATTTTTTGTTGATCAAATAACCAAAACTATTGCCTAACCATATAAAATTTCAACCACTTTTCTTATAATTTTTCATGGAATTCTTGAGGAAGCGACCCTCTTAATTTCACAACATGTTTAGTAGCTTAAATAATAATGGAAGTATTCGCCACGTTTCATAGACCTTTGACTATGATACTCTCAACTCATTAATAAATTACAAGTTTATTTATAAAACACGTCAAATTTGATGCATATGTAGTCAAACGATTGTCCTCAAGGGTGTAGACACACTTATAAAATATATTTTTATGATTTTAATGTTTTAATTACTAAAATAAACTTTAAGACAATCCCATGAAAATATACAAATCATTTCATAAATATTTCATAAACCTTTGACCATGTCAATACACAAACTTGTATAAGCCTCGATTTTTACTGGGAACTTCCGTAAAATTTTGATGAAACTTTGAAGCTAGAAAATATGGACTTAGCGTGTGTTTGGAAATGCGATACAGCGGGCAAATCTTGCGTTTTTCGGCCATTCGTGTGTTTTCATATCTTAGTTGAATTTTACGAGTGTTTGGTTCAACGATGATTAATTTGGGTTTTTAGAAACACGCAAGACAAAACGCATGAATTTTATAAGCTCCATTTTGGAGCTTTTCAGTAGTTTTTTTGGACTGATTGCAAATTTAGTTGTATCTAGTGTGTTATTAGAGTGATTATAATTTTACCCTTAATATATTTTTTTAATTCCAAAAATTACTTTAAAATATTTTTTAGTACTTTTAACCCCTTAAAATATTTTTTCAGTTATACCCAATGTGTTATTAGACTGATTGTAATTTTGCCCTTAATGTACTTTTTCAGCTCCAAAAATTACTTTAAAATATTTGTTAGTGTTTTAATCCCTTAAAATATTTTTTCAGTTGTAAACAGTGTGCTAACAGACTGATTGCAATTTTACCCTTAATGTATTTTTTCAGCTCCAAGAATTACTTTAAAATATTTTTTTAGTCAGACTAATTGCAATTTTACTTGATTTTTTAAATATTTTTCTATCCACTCTCTTTGACCATTATCACAAAATTCATTTATATTTAAGTCAATCTAAACACTCACTTACTTTTGCAAAAGTCATTTATACAATCGTCAATCCAAACATAAATCACATTATAAAATCTGGCTTTTATCAAAAGTACGATTATAAAAAGTCAAATAAAAAAAAGTCATTTTTCCTATCGTTGTTCCAAACATACACTTAATTTCACAAAATTTTCATTTTAATTAAGGATGAAATTATGTTATGAAAACTTGATGAAACTTACATAAGACAATCCCATGAAATATATGTACAAATCATTTCATAAATACTTCATAAACCTTTGACCATGTTGATATGCAAATTTTTATAAGCCTCGATTTTTACTGGGAACTTCTGTAAAATTTTGATGAAACTTTGAAGCTAGAGGACTTAATTTCACAAAATTTTCATTTTAATTAAGGATGAAATTACGTTCTGAAAACTTGATGAAACTTATATAAGACAATCCCAAGAAAAAATACAAATCATTTCATAAATATTTCATAAACCTTTGACCATGTCAATATGCAAACTTATATAAGCCTCGATTTTTACTGGGAACTTCTCTAAAATTTTGATGAAACTTTGAAGCTAGAAAACATGGACTTAATTTCACAAAATTTTCATTTTAATTAAGGATGAAATTATGTTCTGAAAACTTGAGAAATTTTCACAAAACGTCGAAACTTCTAAGTTCATTATAAATAGAACAACAACTTACACAATTGAAGGCAAAGAAGAAAGCACAAGAAGATTGTGTTAAGAAGAAACACAATTTCTTTTGGTGTTGTTCTATTTATTGTTAGAGGCAAAATGAGTTCTAAGAAGCAAACCAATAAAAATAATCCTTTAGTTGATGCTGCTGGGTATCATGATGAACAAACTTCTCAAACTCCAAACGCAAAGCCGACTAAGAATCGAACTACTGCTGGCACGGAAGCTGGTTATCATCATGATTCATCTTCTCAAACTCCACCCCCAAAACCGACTAAGAAGAGAACTAATGCTGGCACGGAAGCTGGTTATCATGGAGAGTGAATAGTTCCAACACTTACGCACGTCAGGTAATTAATTTGTTTATAATATATACTTCCTCTGTGGTTCTTAATATAAAATCTAATTATCTAATTTAATTAGATTGAGGAAATTAATTAAGATAGTTAATATGACATGATTTTTTAAAACACTTAATCAACTTCATTAATTCTCTTCATCTTTATTTTAGTTGATTATAGCTTGGGAGCATCAATAAGGATAAATTGAGAAAATATTAACAAATATGATAAATGGGTCATATATTTAGGACTAATATCTACCCATAAATTATATTCTATATTAAGGACAAGAGGGAGTACATTGGAAGGCATTACTGTAGGAGAAATAAGCCCTTAAAAACAGTATCCTTAGGGCAATTTGGATCATCTAAATTTCACCTGTCGTCAACTATGTTTAATTGCTCATCATATATAGAGTTGATAATTAATATAGCTATAAGAATTAAGAAATGACCACTAATCAGAGAGGATTTTTTTCTAAATTTTTTGTGATGATTTTATTTGATGTCTTTTTTTTCCAGGTTCAAAGTTGGTGGGGTACTAATAATGCCGGAATAAATATCAAATTCTATCAAGTCTTTTTTTTTAAACTTGTGGTTTATATTCATGTAATAATGTTTCTTTTCCAATTAGGAAAAGATATATTATAGCTAATAAAAATGCTTGTAGTTTATATTATCTATGTTAGTTAAGTAGTTTGAAGTTTGTTTATCCATAACTGGCATATTTTCTTTTAGAGAAATAAAGTTATTCGATGAAATTAATATATGATACAGTCTTTATTGGATGGTAAAGACCAACATGATGAAAACGCATTTAAGTAATAAGGGAAAATCCCAATTGGCAAAATAATAATAATAATGGAAAATCCCAGAAAAATTCTTTTAAAATATAGAAAAGATACATAACGAATTCTAATATCTCAAATCTCAAGTCAAGCCTGTGGGAGGAATTTGAAATTAGCAAATGTTTTCAAAGGACCGTTCAACTCCTAAGTTATGTGGCAAATAAAGAACAAAAGAGAAGGTGCAAGTAGTCAATGTAGATACTAAAATTGTCAATTATAATTCTTAAGTATTCATTCTTTATAAGTGAGTAATCAATGATGCATTATAGGGGTGACTTCAAAAATTCATACAAGGTTATTGACATTTGGGGCACTGAAGTAGTTAATATAGATACTCAAGTTGTCGATTGTAATTCTTAAGTAGTCATTCTATATCCGTTAGTTGTCAATGGTGCGTTAAAAGGGTTGCTTCAAAAATTCCTATAAGGTTGTTGACATTTAGGGTACCAAAGTAGTCAATATAGATATTTAAGTTGTCAATTGTGATTCTTAAGTAGTCATTATCTATACAAGAATTGTCAATGGTATATAGGTAACTAGTGAAAACTCAAGGGCAATGGCATCTTTTGGCAAGATTTCATAATCTCATATTCCTCTTACAAGTCTGACTTGAGATTTGTGATATTGGAATCTCTGATTTATTTTTTCCATATTTTATAAGAAGTTTTTTGGGATTTTCCCTTTAAGTAATGTTATACTTTTTATATTGCTCTTAAATTTGTTAAGAGATATTAGTAATAAATGGCTAAAATATATGTTTAGTCATTTATATTTGCGTCAAGTTTCATTTTAGTCCCTCCAATTTATAAAATAAATTTTTATATACTTAAAATACAATTTATAAACTTAAAATACTAAAATAACTCTTCATACAAATATAAAGAATCAAACATATACTTTAAACCTAAATAAATTTTAGGGGACATATTAGTAATACTCAAAGTGTGAGCTAATGAAGATTTTGTTAAACTATCTCGAAAAGTTTTATCAAAACTTTTTGAGAGTTTTCGAGGTATAATGGATCCTTTAAATCTTCTTTGTTGACTTTTACATGGTCCACGATTTATGAAATGGGGGTGTGTGTGTGTATGCGTGTTTGTGAAGAAAGATGAAAAGAAATTGGTAGTACCATTTTAATAACTTATCATGCACATTTATTACCCAATTTAGATATATTAATTCATGCTAGATCACGAGACGGGCTGGTAAAATGTCAGCCCGAGCCTACCTATTAATTATTTTACAAAAAAAATTATCATATTTCCTTTTTTTCTTACTCTCGCTTTCTTTTTTTTTCTCCCACTCATATCACACTCTTTTTTTTTTTTTTTTTTTTGTATGTTTGTATTAGGTAACCATTTTTACTCTGACTTCCCTTTTTTCACCTACTCATATCAGAAAAACATAAAAACACCCCTTTTTTAAATTTAATAATAATATAATAAATAAATATTACATGAAAATAAAAGTTTCAAATAAAAAGTATAAGGAAGTAGTTAAAAATATCAAAGGAAAGGAGATAAGGATATTTAAGTTTACTGTTCAAAGAACACTGAAAAAAATAAAAAAGGATTTTAAGCAAACTAGTCCACCATCTCGCGAGCCAACCCGCTATAGTCCACGAGCTGAACAGGCGGGCCTATGGTGGACTGGCGGGTTGGGCCCACGCCTCCAGCCCATTTTACCTGCTCTAACTCAATTTGTGACATTTTATTTATCACAAAAATAAGGCTAAAATTTATGTACGTCCTTATAAATTAATATCAAATCTCAATTCAGTCTCTCAATTTTATAAAGAACTCTAAGTTGATTACCAACTCCACGATAGAGAACATGAGAAGACTAATGGTGTTGAGGCAGAGAACACAGGAGATAAAGAGTAGGGTGAGAGGAATCCGCTCAAAAAGTAATTTTTGAAATATAAAAATAATTTTCAATTTTTAAAAAGCATTAGTAGTGGGATCGAGAGGGGTGCAATCTGATAAGATTTCAAAATATTGTGAAACTACCGTTTCATTATCTCAATTTTAAAAGTATTTTATTTTATATTTTAATGTTTCAAAATATTTTGCAATTTATAATTATCTCCGAGCTCTCTTTATTTTTTTTTATCTTTATTATTTAGTTGTTACAATATTTGTAGGAGGAGGAGGGACTCTCAACATCCCTCCTTTTATATAATCAATAGATTTAATCAACATTTTTATCTGCATAATTTAAATAGAGGTTATTTATAAAAAGGATCAGAATGAGTAATCCAATCACATAAATTAAAATATTGGTTAAAATTAATTAAATACAATAAATATAATATTACCAATTGTTATCGCCCCATCTTTATTGGTATGTGGTTGCCACAAGCCCTAATGGCTGTTGTTGTCCCTTTTATCCCACAAGTTGTGCGACACTGTAATATAGTTGTTGTTGTCTTATAGCTATTAAGACTATAATACAATTCTTTGTCCAGAAAAAAAATACTATAATACAATTCTATTTTATTAATATCTTTTTGAATTTTTTTTAGAAAGAAAAAGTTGGGCGACGCAGCACAACCTTCCAAACTTACATTTGGAAATTAATAATAATATGAGTAATTCAATTCAACCAATTTTTATAAATCCATCTTAAATTTCCAGGGCCAAAATGTTTTGGATTGATTTTCTTAAATTAAAATTAACCTAAAATATGGACTGTAAAAATTAAGCGCAAATTACATCATGTCCCGGACAAGAGAAAATATGGAAAAATGGTCCCTTGAAGTCTCAAAATTGTCAAAAAGTCCTGTGAAATTTTTTTACAATAAATTCCAATCATAGATTTGTCAATGGACGCTCATGGACTTGTCAATAGACACCCCTGGACTTGTCAATTATGCGCTCATGGACTTATCAACAAACGCTCATGAACTTATCAATAGAATTGGAATTTATTATAAAAAAGTTCCACATGACTTGAATGCAATTTTGAGGTTTCAATGGACCATTTTTTTCTCTTGTCTAGGACCTGAATGCAATTTTCCCAACAAATTAACCCAAAATAATATGTTGAAGGCAGTTTATTTGCGGTCAGGGAAATTGTTTCGAGAAATGAGGGGAATCTAGAAAAAGAATAATTGCAACCTTCACTTCCTTTAAACATTATTGTTACAAATGTTTTCTTTTTTTAAAAAAGAATCACGTGACACTTCTATTTGAAAGGATCGTGATAAAGGATCCAAGAACTCAGTTATTTCAATTTACAACTTAGGTTGTTTACAAATTTTTTGAATCAAATTGATGACGTTTTCGTTTTGTTGAGCACACATATATCTTTTTATTGAAGATAATGATGTTTTACGCATTATCCTAAATGTGTACATCCCTCTTAACAAGAATTCAAAATTTAGTTCGGCATATCATGAAAAACTAGCCCCTTTTGTCATACTAAAACTTTTTAAGCAAAACTAATGACTTTTGATTCAAGGTGGAGTAATTACAAAATAGATATATAAAACCAAGAACAAGGTATGGTTTTTTATAGTAAACAAAACATGCCAACATTGTGCCCGTCAAACCAATCCGAGTTTGGCCCCAAAAATTATTATTAATACATTTAATTTATTGGTGTTAGACTTGGTAGAAGGGTTATGAGTTTGAATATAAAAAACAATTTTAAATGAAGTATCAACTATCCAAATTAAATCCTACAATGCCGAATCTGACTCAATAATACTAGATCTCGAATATAAAAAAGAAATGTAATTATTACCATTCAAAAATAAAAATAACTAGACTATGACTACTCAAGATCCATCCAAAGCAATTGTGGCATTCATACCTGATAAATAATATGACTTAATATAAATTATATTATAAATATATAAATGCAATATTAATTATATGCGTCATGATATTAATGTTAATAGATTGATTGATAATAGACCATTCAAATAACAATCATACAGAATTCTTCTTTTTCTTATTAGCCATTGATTGAATTTATGTACCACCATTATTTGTTGAGGAAAAGACACGAGAATGGTTCTTCATTTCCCTTATTTCTTTATTTTTGTGTGCAGGGCGGGCACAATGTGAACATGGACAGACACTTTTATATTAATTTTAATAATTAAATTTTGTTTATATAAAACAGAATTTGAAAATAAATCATGTAGCAATAATGCACTCTTTTCTACATTTTGTTCATGACACACGACAAGAAAACTCTAAACAAATTTTTTTTTTCTAAAAAAAATTATGCATTGTGTTTATATAAACTCTCGTCTCTAGTACATCCTTAGGAGAATATTTCTTCTTGTCCAGACCAGTTTCTTGCCCAGGAAAATGAAGGAAAACAAGGAAATGGCAATAATAAATCCTTATTCCATGTGCTTGAATTGAAATACAAATGAATTTACAGCCTGAGAGAAATGCAGAACAAGAACTTGAAAAATAAACATCAAGAATAGCTAGGGACCCAGATTGGAACAACATTCTAATCATAATACAAAATTCATTCCAGAGACTTCATCCTCTCGAGGTACATTGATTGGGTAGCTAAAGCCAAGTAATTAGGTAAAATCAGACATAAGTGCTTCAATGGGGCTATATAAAGGGATGAATATGTAACAGAAGTCTTTTTTCAAGAAAGTTTCCTAGGTAGGCAAAAAGTATGATATTTTTGCTATCTATTCAGATTACAAAGACAATATTCCTGCATTCTAATTTATGGCTTTCCATTACACCGCCAGGGAAAAAATATTCAAGGCTTCCCCAATCCAGTAAGAAAAAGAATACATCACCCCATACCCAAAACGCAGTGAAATCTACCTCTAACCCTTGTTTGGTCTCTTACACAAGACCAGAGAGGCTTCGTCAAAATTTATTGTCCCCAGCAACAAACTTACAAGAAGTTCTCAGGCCTCAGCTCACTGAAAAAGCTCTAATCACATTTAATGTTTCTGTAGATCCTCCTGACGAACAAATTCGAACCGAGATGACCGACGGCCCCTACACAATTGGAAAAAGATTTAAAGCCAATTATGCCTGATAAGAAAAGGGAAGTTTATATCATAGATATGATGTTAATTTGCGCTGGAAACTTACCACAAAGGATTCCTAGTCCGAGGCAGAACATCAAGGTGTATCCAAAATAGAAACTGGTCTGGAAGAAGCCAGACATCTTTGTCTTCACATGGTAGTAGTATATTGAGTACATATACACGTAAACAGCTGTTGAGGCAGCTGAAAAGAAAGAGGTCCATTGCCAGTGGTAGTTCTCAGCATTCAACAAAAAGTATGTCCCCACAATTGTCACACAAACAGTAACAATGACAAGAATCACGAAAACCAGCAGCATGAAGCCAAAGACATAGTACACCTGTTCATCACAAAGGAAAGGGAAATAAGACAAATAGGTTCACAACATCTAACTAACAATACATATAAGTTCACTCAGCTTCCACCAAATATATGAATGTTCACCCTTAATATGAAGAAATGTTTTATTGACCGACATACTAATCATCTACTTTCATAAGTCATGTGGCACAAATAATCTTTCTAACTAAGCCTTCGTAAATGGAGAAAAGGGAAAGAAAACAAATGCCACCCAAACAATTCATTGTATCATAATTCACCTTGTAATTCCAGAAGGATGTAAACACAAAATACATCTCAATGAATATGCTGCCAAAGGGGAGCAATCCTCCCATCAGAGAAACTACAGATGGTGTGAGGTACCACTTCTTCTCAGGAATGGGACGAGGAATGGTCTTTACACGGCAAGGATTATTTGGAGCACCACTCCAGTTCCTTCCAACAACTGTGCCAAGAAGTGCCAGAGGGAAAGAGATGAAAGCCCAAATGACAAAGACAACTACCATCGTGCCAAATGGGATTGCAGCCAGAGACCCATAGAATATAGCAATTGTGTTTAAGATAAAACCAATTCCAAAGCACATGAATGGGAACAAGGATGCTGCGAGGATCATGGATTTAATCCAACTTTTACCTAACAATTCAAGGAAAAGATGTTAAGATGATTTCAATGTAAGTGGAGAAGCCATAGATAAAGGCACCACAACAGAGGTGAAGAGAACACACAACATCAATGCAAACAATTACCTCCATTTCGTGAATACATTCCAGCATTCACATAACCAGAAATGAATGATGTGAGAGCATAGCATACTATGAAGGCTGTGACAATTGATCCTCGCCTGAGACACATGAATGACATTGAAGAAAATTACATGACAATGGAAGCAGAGAAAAATATATATTGCCCACCCATAATAAAATACATGCAAGCAAAGGGCATGCAACTACTGAATATATGAAAGTCGTGTGTACATCGCATATCTGGCCACCCATAATAAAATCATTGAACAGAAAAGTTAGAGGCATGAACATACCCAACATACAACATCCCAACAATAGCGAACAAGATGACAAGAAGAACCAGCACTGCTAACTGAGCACCGGTACCCACAACAGCTGAAAGAAGAACCAAATTGCGAGGAGGCCGAAAAACATCACCATGTACAAGTTTCCAACCAGATTCTTCACTAACATCCCTTTCCTGTAAGCATGCAAGTGTTAACCAAAGATAGGCAATCAAGCCACTACAACTCTTCAAGGACAAAAAGTCCATGAAATATAAAGGATAACAGACAAACAACAATTAAGTATCACCAGAGTTTCCAAATCATCATCTTCTCGTGCATATTTTGCATAGTCATTTCTCAAAGTTCGCATTAATATCATTGACACCAATCCAGTAAGGAAGATGACCATCATGAAAGAGTTAAAAATGGAGAACCAGTGGATCTGCAGAAATCCAGAGAAATATGATTATCTTGCTGAGAAAACCAATAAATGATCCAAATGGATTATCACAAAGACATAAGAACCACTTCATAATCAAATCTGACGTTGGTAGCAATTATATTAACCTGATGCTCAAAGAAAGGGTAATCCAGATAGACGTCAAAACGCCGTGCAAAAGTGATATTCGTAGGAATCCATTTGATGGAATATGTCATGTCTAAAGTTCTACCAGATTCCAAAGGCTTGGGACCTTCTTGAGTGAGGTTCACGTGAATAATCTGCAAGAATAAAGCCCTAAATATCGAGGATCCCAAAATCCTTACCAGCATGTACACACACACACACACACACACAACATACTAGCTGCTGACCTGGTCATTGTTGTATTTTACCACAATTTTCTTATGGGTATAAAGGACATGCTTTCCAATATCACTGTTCTTATCAGGATGTAGCTCACCAACAAACCCTTAATCATGAATAAAAGTACCTTCAATGATGATTGAAAAATGAAATTCAAACCATTATAAAATAAATGAAATGAGATCAAGGTAGTAGAAAGCATACCCCACAAAGGTAGATCATCTGAAGTTGTGTTTATTGCGTGGAAGACCAACCAATATAAGACCAAGGGAAAAAACAATGTCAATGGTATGTCATTCAGATATTACAGAAACAGAAACCGATAATTATTAAGATCAAAACAAAGCAATAAGGAGTAACATAGGGAACTAATCCTAATTCAGATCAACAAGGATTCCAAACCCCATATACTTCTTGCAGTTCCGGCGATTATAAAAGATGTATTATATGTCATATACGACCCAACCTGATGGAATTTAGCACTAGTAATAAAGTTATCAAAAGCACTCTTTCATGTTCAAGTGTATCTAATCTAGTTAAATTTCATGCTTAAAAAATCCTAAGTAAAAGATAAGCGAATAAGTAGTTTCTCTTGTCTATCACACTACATCAATAACCAGCTTCAAATTTATTAATTTCTGATATTTTGGTTTGCAAAAGAATAAAGGGCAAGAATGACCATAACTTCATTCAAGCAGGATATACCACAAGCTTCACTTCTTTTCCATCCATATATTTTACATAATTATTGAATCTCCACTCCCTCAAGAATCAGGTCAGGCTCATTTCTTCACTTTTATAGGAATGTTAGAGTACATTCTTACTGAAAATGCTCACACATGAAAAAATGTAAAATATGCATGCATTTACTTGAATCTGTGCATAACACTCATACCCTCTCATCCTTTAACATATATTGCTATCCTCAATGCATAAAAGTCAACTTTCTGCATGTTTCTAGGTTCTAACATTTCATGACTAAACAAAAGTACAATCAGTCTACCACTTTTCTTTGTCGCATAAAATAAATGATCTGAAAGAATGAAACACACCCATGAAAAATTCAAGCCAGTAGCTGTTCTCTATTGCATCCTTGAATTGTTTGACGTTTGCATCATTAAGAACCAGCTGGCAAATGGTATTTTTATCCACATTCTCTGGGGACAAAAAAAGAGTATCTATCAGTGCTGGCTTATTGATTGACAACCAATTATATAAAATAGGTAGAATATGATGAGCCTACATACTTTGAAACTTTATCTCAATTTGGCTATCGATGAGTTCATTGCCACCAAGGACCTCCCCAAGACCACCCCATTTGTGAGTAGGATCACCAGATGGATGGCAAAATGGTAGGCTGTAGTAATTATATGTCTCTTGTGGATTGTTATATGGACCAACTTTGTTCACCCAAAGGATAACTGGTTCATCTTGTTGATACTGGAGAAAAAATACAGTTGTTGAACATAGAGCCATTAGCCATTAGATACAACAAATTAAGTGCACATTTGGACTACGCCCAACACTGGCATATTTTCATGGAAGGCAGAATTGAAAAAATGAACATATACCATGTACAAAATGATATGATATGAAAGTTTAACAATTTAAAGAAAAATACTTAGGATAATGGGAGGGCATCGTTAATAAATAATATATGGAAATAAATTCACCACTTATAAAGAATATAAATATTGTCAAAATTATACTAAAAATATCATATAGCATATTTTCATTAATAAAATTATTTCAAAGATTCTAGAGCTTCTTTTTATGTGTTGTGCATTTTTGTTGAATTTATACGCATTCAATTTGAATTGTTTAAAACCTTTTGTGGCATTGAGAATTGTTCCTAACTTGCTGATGGTACATGTGAACATATTTTGTCGTTTCCTGAAAAATCTTGGCCAGAAAGCAAGTTTTTGTGCTCCTTAGTTTTTAATGCATTCCTATCATGGACTCACATACTTTCATACAACTTCAACATCAGCAAGAATGGCTATGATCCACTCAAATCACAACATATAGACAATAACCACTGCATGGCATATATGATAATAAGCTATCAAGGGTCAACAATGATATCTTGCTTAAAATCTGAAATTTGGAGCAATCAAACAACAACTTATTTTTCCCATTCGATTTTTTAGCTGTTTGCTTCCAATGTCCACTTATCTTTCAATTCCCTTTTTATGGCTCCAATGATGTTCTCCTTGTACCTCTACTGTTTAATGTTTCAAACACCTTTTTTTTCAACTTAAATGACTGTCAACCGACTAATATTTAAGAGCTGCAGCATAATTTGCAGGTTGCTAACATAGCTCCAAATCCAGTTCTCTAAAAATTTTCTATTTTCTGGCACAATGCTGCTGCCAAGCCCGACACAGTTTATGACAGCTTTCTATCAGAACTTCATAATAATTTTCCAGTTAACGCAAGAAAATGACCCAAGATCATCAATTAATGATAGAATCTCATATAAACATGTATAGATATGCATCTAATAAACTACATTGTGCAGACGCCTTCGTGCACAGAGGTGCAGAATCAACACTAGCAAGCGTACACAAGCCAGAGGAGATCCAACACCTGAACACCACACGTAATAAAAATGAAGAGAAAACCCTCAAAAAATATCCGCAAGACAAAAAATTAAGCTAACTGAACGTTGCAACCGAAATTCACCCCAAGATCTTGCCCAAAACTCGACACCAAAATCCCGAAGCTAACAGCTCGATAACCCACACGGTCGCAGATCCAATACCAATTGAAGAATTGATGGCAAATGAAGACAAGATCCACGGGTAGAACCCGAAAGAACACACTGCAAACGGGCCAGGGGAATGGTTTGGAAATGAACAAGATTTCGACTTACCCTGTGATCTGACTCGGAAGCGAGCACCGGAGAAAGGAAGAAGAGGAGGAGGAGGGGGAGGAAGGAGACTGATCGGAATTCTAAGGACATGGCTGTCATCGGCAAGGGTCGGATCTTGAACCTCTCCGGAGAAATGTGTTAGAGAGAGAGAGAGACTCGACCTTGAAGATTTGAGACATTTTGGCACTTTTATTACGTTGAAGAAATGGTTGCGCCATTCGATATTACGAGTACTTTTTTTTTTTTTAAAATACATTTAGGTTGAATAAAAAATTATAAAACAATAACCCTTCAAAATCTTAAAATTATATTTAAATCCCACAAAATATTTTTACAACAAATTCTAATTCTGATGATAAATTCATCAACGCGTCATTGATAAATCTAAGAATGAGTTGATTGGTAAGTCCTTGTCTTAGGGTATCCGTTGATAAATCTATAATTAAAATTTATTATAAAAAAATCCTACAAATTTAAATATAATTTTGAGATTTCAAAAAACATTTTTTCATTTATTCTCTTATTGAGACCTCAATATAATTTCCTCCATTTTTTCTTTCTTTCTATTTTTGGGTCAATTCATCTATTCAGTGTGAAAAAAAGTAAGAAATAAAAGAAAAAGAAAGAGAAAAACAAATCAAACGTCATATATTGGATGTGGGCTTAATTTTTTTTTTTACCATGAAGCCCCTAATTTTTTTTTTTTTTTTACCATGAAGCCCGTATCATTTATTCACGGTTATCTTTCTAACATAACGTTAGATCAATATAACACATATGGCATCCTCATACTCATTCTACGTAATGTAATAAATTTATAGCAATTATACATTTTTTACCAAGGGTTAAATTGTCATTTAATATTAAAAAAAAATATAGTTCTCCTGGTATCTCCTTGCCGTCATCTACCGATCTACGACCTTCCTCTTGTTGGTATTCTTATCAGAATTCCATGGTTTGATGCAGCATCCTCTTCTTCGTGTTCTTCCCATCCGACACACTTCATTCTTCCTCATATAGTGCTTCACGATCTCTTCACAAATGACTATGTTCCAAATCTGTATCTAGCTGGCTTCCTTTTGTTTTCTTTTTTCCTGAAACAAAATTTAAAAGGATTTGAAGATTCCAACTTTTTGAAAACCAGTCATCCATTCTCAGAAACTTGGGAATTTTTACAAATATAGGATCTGAAGTTATGTGTAATTCTGGTGAGAATCATATTTGAGAATGAGATGTGTAGAAGAAAAGAGGTGCTATGTCCATCAAAGGCAGGAGATATGTGTCCGATCGATATGGGGCCGAAAGATGATGCCTATAGCTGTTCAAGAGCCATCTCCTCGACGAGTTTAACTAAGGACGTGACTATATGCAGAATGATGAGTTCTTCTTTTAGAAGAATTGAAATTAAGAGTTGAAAGGAAGCTCGCAGATGACGGCGAGCTCATACCAGGAGAACCAGGGTACTTTAATGTTAAATGACAATTGAACCCTTAGTAAAAAAATATGTAATGGCTATAAATTTATTATATTACATAGGATGACATAGAGGATATAATGTAGAATGTCATGTGTTATATTGATATCACGTGTCAATTTCTGTTAGAAAGATAATGACGAATTAATGGCAAATGGTTCATTATCAAAAATAAATAAAAGTTTAGGGGAATAAATTTAAACTTTGAAATATAAGGGATGTTATTTGCAATTAACCCAAATTCAGGGGATATTGTATAATTAAGCCTAATCTTTAGGAGCAAAATTAACTTTGAGAATTAAGGCTGGTGGGACTAAAGCCAATAATTTAAATTATAAAACCATGAGTTATATGACTATAACATCATTTTGCACAAAAATTTTATATAAAAAAAAAATTGTATACATAATTTTACCTTTGTTAATTGGGAGAATTCTGTTGATGTTGAAGTTTATGATTTATTATCAACTATGTGTGGGAACTAAATAAGTTTGGGAACTATTTTAAAAGCGTTTTGTGTAGGGATGAGATAGTTCCCAGAGTGTTAGATTATTGTTACTTTTTTTATTTATGAAAATGCGTTATTTGGAGAAACTTATATTAGGACCATGCCATAATGTTTTGAATTGCGTGCGTGCATGCATGCCTGAGATATACTACTTTGGTCCTTTGAAATACAATCTCGTTCTTGGTGTAAACCAGAGGTATTATATACATAGGCTTTTAGATACCATATTTTTATTTGGGGTGGAGACATACTGAGTAGGGGTGTTCATAAGCAGAGCTGGACAAGGCATAAACCATACCCGATGCCCAGTCAAGAAGAAAAACGGGCGGTATTTTGCAACCTGTTGCTTGGCCTTACTCAATGAAAACCCAAGTAATTTTGGGCAGGGTTGGGCAGGGCGGGCTTGTGTACCCAAAAATTGAAAAATAATGAAGTATTAAATAATAATAATATAGAAAAAATATATAGTTTGGTATTTCAAAAATATATTTTATGTCATAGTCCTTTTAAGATTTTATTACTTAGATTCGATTTATGGGCCAATAAAATAAATTAATTCAATAGAGATTATTTTCTTATTATTTGAAAATAATTTACTTATCAAAAACTCAATTTACCCACTTCTTAATTAAATATGTGTATGAAAAAATATGCCTATATGCTTAGTAAATACAAAATATGTTTATTCATTAAATTCTAATTGAATGGTAAGTAAATATTTATTCAATTATATATACAATACATATATTTTTTAAATACAATTATATACACATTTTGAGCAGGGCCAAATGGGCAGGGCAACACACCTTGTCCGGTGCCCAACCCTCCCCGGTATATGGCCCGGCCTGAAGATACCCAAATGATTTATGGGCGTATTTGTTAGGGTCAGGATTGACATTTTTTTATCAGGTTTGAGCGGGCATTTAGGCCTTATGAACACCCCTAATATTGAGAACTCAATACTAAACAGTTTACTAATATTCGGTGCACAATAAGTGACGATTCGATAGGCCTATTTCCAATACAGGTTAGGCTCACGGGACCAGCCTACCTGCCAAGGTGCTAGCTAGTTTCTCCAACCAACATAGCCCAGCCCCATGAGGTGTGGCAGGCCAACCACCAACACAAGGGCTAGCCTACCCATTAACAGTGGGGTTTGCGGGCATGACATCAATGGTTTCTTTAAAAGGAGGAGAGCTATAGGCCAATCATGAATATTAAAGTCCTTAATTAACTGATGCCTCATAATTTGGAGTTGATATTGTGATAACTGATCACCTATGGCTCCAGTCACTTGAATAATGATGGAGGGAGTTATAAGGATGATTGTGAATCAATTATTGTTATGCATTTTATCTTAAATTCCCTCGTAACTTGAACTGTTAAGTGTATATTTATTGTGAAAGTATTTGCGAAGAATTTGAGAAAAAGAACATTGAAATAAGTTGTGAAAAGAATTGGAAAAAAATATAGAAAAAGAAACTAGATTATGAATTGTTTTAGTTTTATATTATATATATACTGAATAATTTGTAAGTAAACCGATGACCAGCTTGTGAAAGGTTTCAATGAATTTACATACAAAAAGTGATTATACACATATACAATTTCGATATATGAAACAATGTTCATGATTTTAATTAGATATCATTATTTTAAATTTCATGTAAGGATTTGTCTATGACTCAAGAGAAGAATACAAGAGGGACTGAGCCTTATGCATGGCTTTGGGTTTGTACTTCTTGTGGTTGCAGATGCTATTCAATTGTTATAGTAATATAGTTATGTTGCCATGACCTAGAATAAGACTTAATTCAACTTACTTGGATGGGTTGTGGATAAAATTATACTACTTCAATTGTTGAAAGGGTTAAAGTGTAAATATAGTAATCAACTATTTTTTTATGGACACTAAACAAAATTAACTATTATTGGATGTAAAAATAGATATAATAAATTTTTTTGATTGTAAATCTAGTAACACTGTTAACCGGACTTAACTTCTGTCCACTTTAAGTGTTGTGGGACTCACAATTGTTCCATGTGGCATGTTCTTTGCAGGAATGGTGTTGAAACAATGAAATGTGGCATATGGTTGTTCTTTTCTCTTTAAATCTCCTCACATAATTATTCCACTTATGTTTCTGAAGACATTCAATTAATCCTATAATGATAGGAACAGGCGATTATGGGAAAGCTAGTGCAACTGCTAAGATACACCAAATGCTTCTGAATTCCATTTCTTGTTTCTCGGCTATGCTATTTTTTTCCTTTTTGAATTTCTTGTGTGATTTTCGTAAGTTGCAGGGAAAATCTAAAGTGGCTTTAACCTGTGTCTTTGAAGATGGTCAAAAGCTCGAAGAAACGGTGTCTGTTAATTCAATGTTTATAATTTGTGTTTTAAAGGTTTCTTTCCTTTCTGAGTTTGCAATGTTAAAAGGCTGTTCATTAGTCTCTCTTTCTTCCCTTTTCCTTTGTCGTCCTCAAGCCGTAGGAAGAGCAGACAAATATCCTCTGCTAAAGCAACAAGCAAAACTAAATCATACTCCTTTCATCTTCAACCCTCTGTCTCACTTGCTTTTGGTTAATACTCCTTCCCTGCGTCTCTCATCATGGCTCATCCAAACCTTATATTAACGAGGGAACTAATTGGTAAATAGAAATATGAAGAAAAACAGAGCGTGTACATTGATTTCAAAAGCAGAGACAATAGTAAAATTGTGTTGCTATATAATTAAGAAACCACTTATAGCAAGAAAACTATAATGGTGTGAGAAAAAAAGTTCTAAATTTAGGAACTCCCATATGTTGTAAAATATAAGTGTTTGAGTGGGTGTGTCAAAGAAGCTAGTCCCACATTATTTGAGAATAAGAGGTCACTAGCCTATATATATCACTATATTATCTTGGGCTTGTAAAGAGGCCTAGAGGAGTGGTGCGCTCGCGTGCTCAACAACAGGCCACAAGAAGGCAAACGTAGTTGAAAACTGGCGACTTCCCCCTTGCGCGTGAATAAATATGTGGTACTGGCACTTTTTGTAAAATATTTTTACTTACGGGAAATATTATTTTTGTTATCTCAAAATAATATTTATTTGGGCTTATTGAAAAGTCACTATATTTTGAAGTTTAAAATTCGTGACCCTTCGTGACTAAAAATTGCTGACGGTCAGACGCTTCGCCAGGCGACCTTTCCGTTGTCAACATACAGGCCTGTCTGTACGGTGGTGACTATCCGGTCTCAAGGGACATATTGTCCGGGTCGTATTGTGACCGATGACTCTTCATGAAAAGGCCTATAAAAGCGACACATGCGGGGTGCTCAGGACATTACATTCTCATCTCCTCTCCTCTATTCGATATTTTCTGACTGTCGTTACCATTACCTTCTGCTAGTTCTGTTGCCTTGATTATATCAAGAAGGGTCGTTTAATCCTGGGGAGTGTTGCTTCGTCTCTGCCGATGGTCACGGAATAACTCTATAGGACAGTGTCCTTGGACGCAACTCAGATCATCTGTTTCGATCCTTCCAGGTTGCTCGTGATTTCCACCATTCGTTTGTTCATCTGTTCGTCCAGTTGTTCGTGATCATCTATAATCTATAAAGTTACTGCCGATATGGAGAACAACGCTGATAACAACGTTCTTGAGACTCATCTCGGTGCAACAGTTCTCGAGACTCATTCCACTACAACAACGGTGCCTTTTGCCATGCCGCTCCCTAGGCCTTTTCCCGACACCTCCAAGATTGATGTTTTTTATGGGAAAAATTTCAGGCGTTGGCAAGAACGTGTTTATTCTATTCTCGATATGCATGGGGTGGCTGTTGCTCTAGATCAACTAGAACCTTCATCAGATTCTGACCAAGCCGTGAAGGATTCTTGGACATACGCAAATAAGGTTTGTAGGCATACCGTTATAAGTACTCTCTCTAATGATCTGTTCGATGTTTACTGTGTCTATAAGGAGGCACAAAAGATTTGGAAGTCACTTATCTTGAAATACATTGCTGAGGACGTTGGGAAACAAAAGTTCGTTGTGGGGAATTTCTACAAATAGGAAATGGTCGAGGATAAAGACATCAAACTACAAATCAATGAGTATCATAAATTTCTTGAAGAACTCCGGGCTGAAAAGATCAATCTGCCAGATGAGTTTGCAGCGGGAGTCTTAATTGAAAAGTTGTCAGAAATGTGGAATGATTACAAACAACAATTAAAGCAAAAGTAGAAGCAGTTGTCGTTGTCGGATCTAATTACGCATATTATTATTGAAGATGCCAACAGAAAACTGATCCAAGCAGCAAAGGGAAGGCAAATGATTGCAAAAGCAAACTTAGTAGAAGGAAAGCCACATGACAAGAGGTATGGTTCTAAACATCAGCACAAAAAGAAGTCTAATTACAAATCCAATGATTCTAACCCCAATTTCAAGAAGAAAGGAAATTGTTATTTTTGTGGAAAGCCAAGTCACTTTGCTACATAGTGTAGGAAAAAGGCAAAAATTGAAAACCGTAAAAGAGATGAAAATCCTCTAAAGCCAAAAGTAAATATGGTTGAAAGAAATGAAAATAGTGATGATGAAGTTATTGTTGCAGTAGCCTCTCAAGCCTTATTGGTCTCTGATGTGAAGAAGTGGGTGGTAGACTCTGGTGCCACTAAGCAAATATGTGCAAATAAGGACATGTTTGCCTCCTTTGAAGAAGGAGAAGACCACATTTATTTGGCTGATTCACGAACTGCAAAAGTTCAAGGGAAAGGAAAAGTGGTGATGAAAATCACATCTGGGAAGACATTAGCACTGAATGATGTTTTGTATGTGCCTGGACTTAGAGCAAATTTAATATCTGTGGCTCTATTAGGAAAATTTGGGGTTAAAGTGTCATTTGAATATGATAAGATCATTATTACAAAGAACAATGTTCTGATAGGAAAGGGTTACTGTAATCAGGATCTTTTTGTACTAAGTGTTGATGAAAATAATAATAATGCATCCTCTTCTGCTTATATGATTGATTCCTTTGATTTATGACATGCTAGACTAGGACATATACATAGATCTTATATAAAGCGATTGCAAAATCTGGGGATCGTTTCTGGAATTAATATAAATAATGTTAATAAATGTGAAATTTGTGCAGAAACTAAATTGTCTAAAAGAACTCATTTCCCTATATAAAGAGATAGTGAGTTATTATAACTAATTCATACTGATTTAGGAGATTTAAAACAAACTGAGACTAGAGGTGGAAAAAGATATTATATAACGTTTATTGATGAATTTTCTAGATATACTAAAGTATACCTATTAAGGAACAAGGATGAAGCTTTTGGAAAATTTATTTTGTACAAGGCAAATGTAGAAAATCAGTTAGATAGAAAAATCAAAAGAATTAGGTTTGATAAAGGAGGAGAATATTTACCATTAAGTGACTTTTTTTGAGAAAGAAGACATAATTCATGAAATAACTCCTCTATATTCACCTGAGTCTAATGGGATAACAGAAAGGAAAAATAGAACTTTGAAAGAAATGATGAATGCCTTACTTGTAAGTTCTGGTGCACCTGATAATTTATGGGGAGAAGCCTTATTAACTGCCTGTTTTCTACAAAACAGAATACCTCATAAGAAAACCAAGAAAACACCTTATGAGTTATAGAAAGTGTTAGATCTCATGTTTTGATGATAACAAAAGAATGGTTTGAAAAGGAAATGTTTAAATATCAGGCTTGAACTAAGTATTGACAGGAATAAGGTTTACTTGAGGAAAGCATGGAAGTAGTGAAGATTGGCCAAGAGAAAATGCTAAGGAACTTAAGTTGAAGTGCATTTTCTAAGGCATTACTCGAGGCGCTACTCGAGTAATGACCCAAAACTTGAAGTAAATAGGCAAAACTTCCAGTGACCTGCCACCATTACTCGAGGCGCTACTCGAGTAACCAGGTAAAACTTCAAGGTTGCTCTCGGCCTGCCAATGTTACTCGAGGCGCTACTCGAGTAACCATGTGAAAACTTTCAGTGACCTTCAAGTGAGCAGAATGTTACTCGAGGAGCTACTCGAGTAACCATATGTACCTCTCGGCAGTTTGTACCACTGCTAATGTTACTCGAGGAGCTACTCGAGTAACCAGGTCAGAAACTTCCAGTCAGCCTTCAAGTTTTCCATGATACTCGAGGAGCTACTCGAGTAACCGTGTATTTGAAAATGTGTAACTCTCGGCACTTTGTACCACTGCCAATGTTACTCGAGGAGGTACCCGAGTAACAGCCTGAGTGGATTCCTCGAGTATGTACCCCAGTAAGCACAAATATTTTCAAAGGAAACTTCCAGTCATGACCAGGGTAAGTTATGTACAAATGTCTCAGTTACTCGAGGTGCTACCCGAGTAACTTATGCAAGATTGAGTGCTTTACTCGAGGAGCTACTCGAGTAATGAGGTAAGTGCTCTCGGCATTTTGATCCTGCCAACATTATTGGAGTAGAGCATCGAGTAATCAAAAGTTTTTCAAAGGATTACTCGAGGTGTTACCCGAGTAACTCATAAAGTTGTGAGTGCATTACTCGAGTAGCTACCCGAATAAATAACTATTCCAAAGGTTTGAAATTTAGTTTACTCCATGCACTACCCGAGTAATCTTATACTTGTTCATTAACTTGCAGTTGGTAAATGATTTCCCGATGTTACTCGAGGAGCTACTCGAGTAAACTTCAAGGGTTACTCGAGGAGCTACTCGAGTAAGCATACCCAGAAATTTAGAAATCATTCAAACGTTCATTGATTTGTTTCCTATATGATTAACCTTTCATTGTATTAGTATTCTTAGTCTATTTACAGATAAACAATGAAGGAATCACTTCAAGAGATGAAAGTCAAATCAAACGTTCAAATGCCAACCACCGCCAACGGATATTTTTCAAAAAACTTGAAAAGTCAACAGTGGCTGCGCACTCACCAACGGACGAAAGGAAAACGTTCCAACGGTCATCACCATCATATCTATATATATGGGAACCTTCAAACAGAGAAGAACAACCAAGCATCCACACAAACAATTCATTAAGTTCATTGCTCTGTTTTCACGTTGAAATTGTATTCATATGCTTCAGTGATTATCATTTACTCTTTGTGAGAGATATTTCATTCAAACTCAATATTTGTTATTGAGATAACTTAAGGTTGTGGAACCTTGAGTTGGGATTGGATTACAACCTGTAAGGGGGAGCGAGTGTCCAGGTGTGAAGGAACTTGCTTGTACTGTGGTGCCAAGAACCCACTGAATCTTGGAAGTTATAGTGAAACTCTCAGAGAAGCTCTGAGGACTGGACGTAGGTCAAAGTGGTTGTGACCGAACCAGTATAACTCCCGGTGTACACTTCGGTGATATTTCTCCTTACTCATTACTGTTTTAATTCTTTTGTCAAAATTTTATATTTTCGAAAGAAATTTCAGTATCACCCAATTCACCCCCCCTCTTGGGTGAAACGCTTGATCTTACATTTGGTATCAGAGAGTAGGTCTTCTTGTTAAGGTATAACAACCTAAGAAGGATCCAATGGCAAGCATGGGTGAAGGAATTCTTCCCGACGGAGCATCCATCACTAGACCTCCCGGTTTTAATGGAGAACACTTTTCTTTCTGGAAAGCTAAATTCAGAGTGTTCGTGATGGCTACTGAATATGGGCTATGGGATGTGATCGAGAGTGGAAACTATCAACCTACAAAGACTGTAGATTCTCAGAAAATTCCAAAGACGCCAGCGGAATATGATGAGAATGACAAGAAACTTATCACTCTCAATAGCAAGGCAATTCTGATGTTACAAAGCTCCTTGAGTCAAAATGAATACTTCAGAATCTGCACACTCCCAACAGCAAAGGAAATGTGGGAAGCTCTGGAAATAGCTCATGAAGGAACTTCGGGAATAAAGGAGAATCGAATCAACACCTTGATCACAGAATTCGATCTATTTCGAATGAAATCAGGTGAGTCAATTTCTGAATTCGAACTTAGGTATACTCATCTTGTTAATCAACTTGCAGCACTTGGAAAAGTATATGATCAAAATATCCAAGTACGAAAGATTTTGAATATTCTTTCTAAAGAGTGGGAGGCCAAAGTCACTGCGATAGAAGAGGCAAAAGGAGAATCAATGAGATCAGTTGCTTCTCTATTTGGAAGCCTTTCTGAATATGAAAGCAAGTTAAAGTTCAAACGGGAACTAGACGACATCAGTGACAAAAGAAAGAAAGGTCTAGCTCTAAAAGCAAAAGAAGAAAATCAAGATGAAGTTGAGGAGTTTGATGATGATGAAATGGGCTTAATCATAAAACGATTCAGAAAGTTCTACAAGAAAGGTCAAGGCTACAAACACTTTCAAAAAGGAGGAACTAGCAACAAAGACCATATCATTTGTTATGAATGTGGTAAACCAGGACATATCAAATCAGAATGTCCAGAGCTCAATCAAAAGAGCAAAGAAAAGAGAAAAGGCAAATTCTTTAACAAAAAGAAGGCCTTTGTATCTGCTATATGGGGAGATAGTTCCTCAGACGAAGAAAGTGATGAGGAAGAAGTAGCCAACATATGTCTTGTTGCTCAAGAAGAGACAGAAGAAGAGGTAAATGATTCTGACCCTACCTATGATGAATTATTATCTGAATATAATGCTTTACATTCTGAATTCATCAAAGTAGTTAAAGAACTAATTGTTTTCAAAAAGAAAAACAAAGCTCTTGAAATTGAACTTAAAGAAAGTTCAGAAAAGAATTGTGAAAATTGTTCTTTTTTGAAAGAGAAAAACAATGATCTCACAAAAACTCTTGAAAAGTTTACCAAAGGAAGTGAGATGCTAAGTGTGATTTTAAAAGAACAACGATTTGTAAATGACCGATCTGGTATTGGATATGATCCAAAATCAGATAAAAGGAAAGGTAGAAAGAAAGCAGGAGGTAAGTCATATTTGAATTATTTCCAGCATTCTATACATATATCAAATCCTTTTGCTTTTTGTAATTACTGTAATAGAAAAGGTCATTATACCTCCTCATGCATTCATAAAAAGAAAGGAAACATAGGAACCTACAAATGGGTACCTAAAGGCACTTATATTCAGAAAATCATTTATACTAACCCAAAAGGACCCAAAAAGAAGTGGGTACCTAAAAACTTAGTCATTTGATTGCAGGTATGTCTTAAAGCATCCAAAAATAACAAATGGTTCATAGACAGTGGATGCTCTAGACATATGACCGGAGATTTCGAAAGTTTTACCACATTACAACCTAAGGAAGGTGGAAAGGTAAAATTTGGAGGAAATCAATCCGGAAAAATAGCAGGAATTGGTGAAATCAAAAATGACAAAGGCATACAAATCAAAGATGTATATTACGTTGAAGGCTTGTGTCATAATTTGCTGAGCGTAAGTCAAAGTGCAGATAAAGACAACTGGATAATATTTGATTCAGAGGAATGTCTAATTATCAACAAGAATGACTTACAGCTTGATAAGAAAAATATCAAGGCTAAGCTCAGAGCAAAAAGGGAAGGTAACTGCTATACTCTAGATATTAGTAGAAATGAATCTGAAAATTGTTTTCTGAGTAATACCGATGAAAGTTGGTTATGGCATAAGAGATTGGCTCATGTCAATATGCATCAACTAGGTAAACTACTCAAAAAGGATTTAGTTCTTGGATTACCCAAAGTAAATTTCAAAAACGATTTGATTTGTGACGCATGTCAAAAGGGTAAACAAACTAAATCATCTTTCAAATTGAAAAATGAGATTTCAACAAATAGACCATTACAATTATTGCATATGGATTTAGTTGGTCCAGCAAGAGTAAAGAGTCTTGGTGGCAACTTGTATTCATTGGTCATTGTTGATGATTTTTCTAGATTTACATGGGTTATTTTTCTTTCATCAAAAGATGAAACCTTTGAAGAATTTATTGTTTTTGCCAAGAAAGTGCAAAATGAGAAAGGTATGTCTATTGCAGGTATTAGGACTGATCATGGTGGAGAATTTGAAAATCAAGCCTTTGAAGAATATTGTGATACTAATGGCATTGATCACAACTTCTCTGCTCCAAGGACGCCTCAACAAAATGGAGTTGTGGAACGCAAGAATAGAGTACTTACTGAAATGGCTAGAACAATGTTAAATGAAAAGAACATGTCTCAAGTTTTCTGGGCTGATGCTATGAGTACAGCATGCTATATTTCAAATAGAGCCTACATCAGAACGAAACTTGGAAAGACACCATATGAGCTATACAAAGGAAGGAAGCCAAACATTGGTCATCTACACATCTTCGGTTGTAAGTGTTTCATTCATAATAATGGTAAAGATAACTTAGGAAAATTTGATTCTAAAACTGATGAAGGAATTTTCTTAGGATATTCTAACCGAAGTAAAGCATATAGAATTTTCAATAAAAGAACTTGTGTTGTTGAAGAATCAATTCATGTTGTATTTGATGAATTTGAAACCTCTGACAAAACCATTGATGAAGAACAGGAAGTTGTTTTAAATCAAGAAAATGGTCAATCTATCTCTAAGTCTCTTATTCCAGAGGTTGATGAAACTAAGGATGAAGAGCAATCCCTAGGTCAACCTAAAGCCTGGAAATACAATAGAAGTCATCCCTTAGATCAAGTCATAGGAGATGTGAATGAAGGGATCAAAACCAGAAATAGAGTTTTCAATGAAGTAAGTTTTTCTGCATTTATTTCTGAGATTGAACCTTCTAACATTGATGAAGCCCTATCAGACAATGATTGGGTCATAGCAATGCAAGAAGAATTAAATCAATTTGAAAGGAATCAAGTCTGGGATTTGGTGCCCCGACCCAAAGATCATACGATCATTGGTACTAAATGGGTATTCAAAAACAAACTTGATGAATCTGCAATTATTGTCAGAAACAAGGCAAGATTGGTGGCCAAAGGCTATAATCAGGAAGAAGGAATTGATTATGAGGAAACGTATGCTCCAGTGGCTAGATTGGAAGCTATACGTGTACTCTTAGCCTTTGCATGCATCAAAGGATTCAAACTCTATCAAATGGATGTTAAGAGTGCCTTTCTAAATGGTTACATCATGGAAGAAGTGTATGTGGAACAACCTCCTGGTTTTGAAGATGTCACTAAACCGGACCATGTTTTCAAACTTAAAAAGGCTTTGTATGGTTTAAAACAAGCTCCTAGAGCCTGGTATGAAAGGCTTAGTAAGTTTCTCATCGATCAAGGTTTTGTACGAGGAAAAGTTGATACAACATTATTTATAAATCGAAAACGTGATGATATTTTAATTGTACAAATATATGTTGATGATATTGTTTTCGGTGCTACTAATGAATCTCTGTGTAAGGAATTTTCTGAGATTATGCAGGGAGAGTTTGAGATGTCAATGATGGGAGAATTGAATTTCTTTCTTGGTTTGCAAATCAAACAAAGAAAGAATGGGATCTTCATATCTCAAACAAAGTATTTAAAAGAGCTATTGAAGAAGTATGGAATGGATGAAGCAAATGGCTCAGATACGCCTATGAGCTCAACAACGTTGCTTGATGCTGATGTCAAAGGGAAAGACTACAATATCACAAAATATAGAGGAATGATTGGATCATTACTCTATCTCACAGCAAGTAGACCAGACATCCAATTTAGTGTTGGCATATGTGCAAGATATCAATCGGCACCAAAGGAATCACATGCTGAAACTGTCAAACGAATCTTTAGATACCTTGCTGACACACCAGAATTGGGTCTGTGGTATCCCAAAGGAAGAAGTGAGTATCTAATTGCATATTCGGACTCTGATCATGGAGGATATAAGACAGACAGAAAGAGCACCAGTGGACAAGGACAATTCCTTGGAGGATCTCTTGTCTCGTGGTTCAGCAAGAAACAAAATACAGTGTCTCTTTCGTCAACGGAAGCCGAATATGTTGCAGTCTCAAGTTGTTGTGCACAAGTGATATGGTTAAAACAACAACTACAAGATCTTGGTATTTATCTCAAAGAGATACCAATCTATTGTGACAACACTAGTACGATAAGCTTGGCAAAGAATCCAGTTCAACACTCTAGAACCAAGCATATCGATGTCAGACATCACTTCATCAGAGATCATGTCCAAAAGAAAGATGTGAAAGTGATATTCATTCCTACTCATCTTCAATTAGCCGATATCTTCACAAAACCCCTTGCAAAAGATCAATTTCTATATATTAGAAGAGAATTGGGAATGGTAAATCCCAATGAGTTATAAGGAATTTCAACATTTCATAATATTAGATGAAGTCATTTAATAATGTTTTGATGATTACTAACTTAAGCATCGGAGTATGTAGAAATGTGTTTTGCAGGAAGAAAGAAACTCTGTTTTTGGGAAACGAAAACAGAGGTAATCAGAGGACACCATTACTGGAGTACCAACTTGAAGTAATGGGTGACAGAAAATATTTACCCGAGGAGTAACTTGAGGTAATGTAGCAGTTTACTCGAGTATGTACTCGAGTAATGGCCCCCCAAAACTGGAAGTAATGGATCGAGTAACTTGAAATTTAAATCTAACGGTTCAGTTTTGAGGAAATGAAAAGTCAGAAGTTCAAAAGACAGGTTACCCGAGGCAAGCCTCGAGTAAACTTGAAGATTACTCGAGTAAGGCCTCGAGTAAAGTCGGAGTCCAGATTCTCAAATTGATAAGGAATGATGAAAATCTGATCAACATGAGTTATAAATGATCGAGGGAATTTTCATGGATAATTACTATATTATTCATGCCAGGTACGCAATTTAAATGAATTATTTTTGAATTTTTCTGTATGATCACCCGAGGAAGGCCTCGAGTAACTTTGAATATTACTCGAGTAAGGCCTCGAGTAAAGTCGGGATTTAGGTCTTTATCTTGCGCAAACTTGGTCATTTCCACAAAATCTCCTCGAGTAAATCACTATACACCCTTTCAAAAACTTTTCCCAATCGATTCCTTGCCTCATTTCCGTCAAAACCCAACTGGTTTCAAGTCCAAAAACTTCCTATTTTGTTCAAAATCCCTCTGACCTAAACTTGCGACAGTTACCTTATTTTTTTTTAAAATCTCAGTTTCTCAATTCTTCAGGAAGATGAGAACCAAAAATATTACTCCCTTAGACTCCTCTGAATCCGAGCAACATTCTGATCCTCCTTCATCTCATCCCAAGGGAAAAAGAAGAAAATTGACCCCAAGATCAAAAGCCAAAATCCCTCTTCAACCTCAAGCTCAACCAAAGGCCAAAGGGGTGGTAATCAAAGAGCCTATTGTGACTAGGGCTCAGTCTAAAAAGAGCACATCCACTGGAAGAAGCAAAGGTGTCAAAACTCCCTCACCTTCACACTCAGACTCATCCACACCCTCTTTTACTCCAAAAATTCCCAAAAAGCCAAAATATGACAAAAATGTGGCTAAGGCAATGGCTGGGATCATTGACCAATTGGAGAAGGGTCAATCATCAAAGAAATCCAAGATTCCAGAGGCAGAGATCACTACCCCTCCCAAAGGATTCAATGTGGGGAAATTGGTGGAGTCCCCCAAGTATCTGACACAGTTCTCCAGAAGGAAAGTGTGTAAAACATACTACGTTGATCTGAAGCTTCTTCAAGAGGTAGTGAAGTTTGACCTTAGTTCTTATCTTAATCCATTTATGTCTTGGTTGTCTGTGAGATTGCCTTTTTGCACAAAGGTAATCACCCATTTTTACTGTAACCTAGAAATCACTGATGAGCCTGACCGAACCTCAGTTGAGGAAGAAATGACTACCACAGTGAGAGGACAGAAAATCCTTATATCTCCCTCTAGGATCAATTTATGGTTAGGAATTGAGAATCCCCCGGATGATATCTATTCTGAGCTTGAGCCAAACCAAATATTCACTATCCTTAAGCCCGGTGAGTTAGTTGGCCCCTTAAACTTTAAACCGAGTGATATGTGTGATCATCACAGGGTCCTATGGTACATCTACTCTAGGTCCCTAGTAAACAAAGCCAACAACTATACCCACTTTTCGGATAGGGACTATAGATGGTTTGCTTCACTCCTCTTGAAAGAAGAAAAGGATCTGGGAGAGTATATATTCTCAGAGATGAAGAGGTATAAGGTGGATGGGAAAGGGACTACTCCAATGCCATATCCCCAAATTGTGTCTCTTATCCTAAAAGAGAACAAAATATGGTACTTGGATAGCAAAGAGCCAATTGAGAGGTTGTCTCCGGTCGGAAGGAACCAGATTGGTAAACTAAACATAGACATTCCTCTCAAAGGCCCACTGGAGTCTGGGTCCAAGAAGAAGAGAAAGGCTACTGAGGCTGAAACCAGTAGAATGGATGACACTCAGTCATCGGCTCCAGCTGCTACCACATCCTCACCATCTTTCCTGAATGCCACTCTCCAGCACTTCATGGAGAACATCCTCAGAGGCTTCCATGTGGACATAGCCAATACTAATGCTGAATTGATTACCAATACCAACTTCAAGATGGGAGAACTGGTTGAGAAAATTGACAAAAGACATGAGGAGTTGGTTGAGAGAATGGATAGGAAACATGAGGAGTTGCTTGAAGAGCAACGTGCCCAGGGAGAGACCTTGAGACTGATACTGGCACGCTTGGACTCATTGGGTCCCGGACCTTCTGCCGGTCCATCCTCATCTGCACCACCACCTCCAGAGAACCCTCCTACTGATATTCCTATTCCAGAGGCTGAACCCTTTACCCCTTTAGTTTCTGATCCACTTGAGCCCCAAGGAAAAGATATCTTATTCACAGTGGATGATCCTGAAACCCATGAGACTACACATATTACCATTGATGATTCACCTCAGAAGCCACAGCCAGAGACTACTCCTAAACCTATCCCCTCTCCTACCCAAACAGAGGAAGTATCATCTTCTTTCTCCTCTGAACATCTCACTCCTGTGTTAGACACTCCTCCAGAGGCTGAGACCACTATGGTTGTATTTCAACCTTCTCCTTTCCTGCCTAGAGATGACATCCATATCCCACCTCTTAATCTTCCTGAACCAGAATCATCCAGTTCCTTTGATTCATCTAGTTCAGATGGTGGATTGGTCCTTCCTGTAAAGCCCATCTCTATGGTGAAGCCTTCTAACCCTCCTCTTGAATGATGAAGCCAAAAAGGGGGAGAAGGAACTTGAGAGAGATTTTGTGGATTTGTCTTTGATTTTCATGGGTATATGGGTGTACATGGGACTTTAGGGAGCTTTTTGAATTCAGTATGAACTTATTTTGTAATTTGAAATTTTAGTTCAATACAAGTATGTTTAAATTATGACTTCATTTGTTTTCATTTAAGTTTGTGATAATTGTTTGGACTAATGAAGTTGTTATATATGCAAGGTTTATTCAACTTAATAAGAAATAATTAATTAAGAAATCAATTTGAAAAATCATGGTTCAAAATCACACCAAGTTTTGTCATCATCAAAAAGGGGGAGAATGTTAGATCTCATGTTTTGATGATAACAAAAGAATGGTTTGAAAAGGAAATGTTTAAATATCAGGCTTGAACTAAGTATTGACAGGAATAAGGTTTACTTGAGGAAAGCATGGAAGTAGTGAAGATTGGCCAAGAGAAAATGCTAAGGAACTTAAGTTGAAGTGCATTTTCTAAGGCATTACTCGAGGCGCTACTCGAGTAATGACCCAAAACTTGAAGTAAATAGGCAAAACTTCCAGTGACCTGCCACCATTACTCGAGGCGCTACTCGAGTAACCAGGTAAAACTTCAAGGTTGCTCTCGGCCTGCCAATGTTACTCGAGGCGCTACTCGAGTAACCATGTGAAAACTTTCAGTGACCTTCAAGTGAGCAGAATGTTACTCGAGGAGCTACTCGAGTAACCATATGTACCTCTCGGCAGTTTGTACCACTGCTAATGTTACTCGAGGAGCTACTCGAGTAACCAGGTCAGAAACTTCCAGTCAGCCTTCAAGTTTTCCATGATACTCGAGGAGCTACTCGAGTAACCGTGTATTTGAAAATGTGTAACTCTCGGCACTTTGTACCACTGCCAATGTTACTCGAGGAGGTACCCGAGTAACAGCCTGAGTGGATTCCTCGAGTATGTACCCCAGTAAGCACAAATATTTTCAAAGGAAACTTCCAGTCATGACCAGGGTAAGTTATGTACAAATGTCTCAGTTACTCGAGGTGCTACCCGAGTAACTTATGCAAGATTGAGTGCTTTACTCGAGGAGCTACTCGAGTAATGAGGTAAGTGCTCTCGGCATTTTGATCCTGCCAACATTATTGGAGTAGAGCATCGAGTAATCAAAAGTTTTTCAAAGGATTACTCGAGGTGTTACCCGAGTAACTCATAAAGTTGTGAGTGCATTACTCGAGTAGCTACCCGAATAAATAACTATTCCAAAGGTTTGAAATTTAGTTTACTCCATGCACTACCCGAGTAATCTTATACTTGTTCATTAACTTGCAGTTGGTAAATGATTTCCCGATGTTACTCGAGGAGCTACTCGAGTAAACTTCAAGGGTTACTCGAGGAGCTACTCGAGTAAGCATACCCAGAAATTTAGAAATCATTCAAACGTTCATTGATTTGTTTCCTATATGATTAACCTTTCATTGTATTAGTATTCTTAGTCTATTTACAGATAAACAATGAAGGAATCACTTCAAGAGATGAAAGTCAAATCAAACGTTCAAATGCCAACCACCGCCAACGGATATTTTTCAAAAAACTTGAAAAGTCAACAGTGGCTGCGCACTCACCAACGGACGAAAGGAAAACGTTCCAACGGTCATCACCATCATATCTATATATATGGGAACCTTCAAACAGAGAAGAACAACCAAGCATCCACACAAACAATTCATTAAGTTCATTGCTCTGTTTTCACGTTGAAATTGTATTCATATGCTTCAGTGATTATCATTTACTCTTTGTGAGAGATATTTCATTCAAACTCAATATTTGTTATTGAGATAACTTAAGGTTGTGGAACCTTGAGTTGGGATTGGATTACAACCTGTAAGGGGGAGCGAGTGTCCAGGTGTGAAGGAACTTGCTTGTACTGTGGTGCCAAGAACCCACTGAATCTTGGAAGTTATAGTGAAACTCTCAGAGAAGCTCTGAGGACTGGACGTAGGTCAAAGTGGTTGTGACCGAACCAGTATAACTCCCGGTGTACACTTCGGTGATATTTCTCCTTACTCATTACTGTTTTAATTCTTTTGTCAAAATTTTATATTTTCGAAAGAAATTTCAGTATCACCCAATTCACCCCCCCTCTTGGGTGAAACGCTTGATCTTACAGAAAGGATATACACCTAACTTGAAATATTTAAAAGTGTGGGGGTGTCTTGCAAACGTTCTTTTACCCATCTCAAATGGAAAAGGATTGGTTTAAAAATTGCTGATTGCATGTTTATTGGTTATGCTTTACAAAGTGTTGCTTATCGTTTTCTAGTTTTGAAAAGTGATATTTTAGAGCGTAATACAATTATTGAAACAAAAGATGCAGAATTCTTTGAGAATATTTTTCCTTTAAAAATTGAGCAAATTCCTAGAAGAGTTGAAAATTTGTATAAAAAAAATTCAAATAATGATTTAGTTGAAAATTTATGGAGAAGTAAAAGACAAAGAAAAGAAATATATTTCGGAGATGATTTTTACACATACCTAGTAGAAAATGAACCTAGGAATTATTATGAAGCTGTTTCCACTTTGGATGCGAATTCTTGGAAGGAAGCTTTTAAAGCTGAGATAGATTCTTTGAATCAAAACAAAACTTGGGTTTTAGTAGATTTACCTATAGGAGCAAAGCCTATTGATTGTAAGTGGATGTTTAGGAAAAAATACTTTCCTGATGGGTCTATAGACAAATATAAAGCTAGATTAGTTGCCAAAGGCTTTACCCAAAAAGAAAATATTGATTATTTTGACACTTTCTTGCCTGTAACAAGGATTTCCTCTGTTAGAGTTTTAATTGCCTTGGCATCAATTCATAATCTTGTTATTCATCAAATGGATGTCAAAACGGCTTTTTTAAATGGTGATTTAGAAGAGGAAATTTATATGGTTCAACCTGAAGGATGCATTGTTCCTAGGCAAGAAAACAAAGTTTGCAAATTAAATAAGTCATTATATGGTTTAAAGCAAGCGCCCAAACAGTGGCATGAGAAATTAAATCAAGTTTTAATAAGTGGTGGTTTCTCTACTATTGAAGTAGAAAGATATGTTTATATAAAAGCTGTAAATAATGATTGTGTGATCATTTGCTTATATGTGGATGATATGCTTATCTTTGGTACTAGTTTAAATGTTGTGCTTGAAACAAAAAGTTTCCTTGCTTCAAACTTTGATATGAAAGATCTTGGAGATGCAAAGGTAATCTTGGGTGTAAAAATCATAAGGAATGAACATGGTATTCAACTTTCTTAAGAACATTATGTTGAGAAGATTTTGAGAAGGTTTGAACAATTTGACGAAGAGCCTTTGATTAGTCCTTATGATGGTAGTATACATTTGAAAAAACATGAAGGAGATCCAATAGCTCAATTTAAATATGCACAAATCATTGGGAGTTTGTTGCATTTAATGAATTATAATAGGCCTGACATAGCATACACTATGTGTAGATTGAGCAGGTATACTCATTGCCCAGGCAATAAGCATTGGGAGGCTCTTATAAGATTATTACGATACTTGAGAGGTACTATGAACTATGGTATACAATATAGTGGATTTCCCGCTGTATTAGAAGGGTACAGTGATGCTAACTGGATCTCAGATTCAGATGAAACAATATCTACTAGTGGCTATGTCTTTATTCTTGGTGGCGGTGCAGTCACATGGAAGTCAGCCAAGCAAAACATTATAATACCGTTCTCTAGGGACTCTGAGTTTGTTGCTATGGAGTTGGCTGGTACTGAGGCTGAGTGGTTGAAAAACTTCTTAGCGAATATCCTACTAGGTGGCAAACCAACACCATCAGTGTCATTACACTGTGACAATAAAGCAGCGATAGCCATAACTAAGAATAAAACCTTCAATCATAAAAGTAGACACATACAATTAAGACATAATATTATAAGGAAGCTGCTAAAGGATGGTGTTATCTCAATCAATTATGTAAAGTTAGAAATGAATTTGGCGGATCCGTTAAAAAAACCTCTTAGGAGGAAAATGGTTGTTGAAATGTCAAAAGGAATGGGACTAAAGCCAACTACTAATTGACAGCGATGGCAACCTATCCTTTATGATTGGTGATCCCATGAAGAAGGTTCACTGGGTAAGAACAAGTCGTTCGTCAGTTCTGACTAGCACAAATATTTTACGTCACTTCTTATGACATTTTGAATGTGCTAAACTGCATTATTGTAGGTTGAGCAAAGCTCTTAATGATTTCATAGTCCAACAAGATAGTGTGCATAGTGTAAGTACACTTATATGAAATTACCTCTATGAATGTGGAGTGTGGCCGCTCCTATGAGAGATCATGGCAAAATATATAGAGCATTCATTACGCACCAGGCACGCGTATGGCCGACATAACGAGCAAAACCGTTGTTAACAGTGAAAATGTTAGGATATAATCTGACTCTTAAAGGCTCTGATACGCACTAAAGAAATGTGAGTTCATAGTCCATAGGACCACTGACATCTCTGTGTATCATGTGTTATTGGTTAAGGTCTAGTTCATAGTCCATCAGACTACTATATACAATGGTTATATCCTGTGGGTAACACAACTGGTTTCTTCGACACATGTGGGGGATTGTTGTAAAACATAAGTGTTTGAGTAGGTGTGTCAAAGAAGCTATTCCCACATTGTTTGGAAATAAGAGGTCACTAGCCTATATATATCACTATACTATCTTGGGCTTGTAAAAAGGCCTAAAGGAGTAGTGGGCTCGCGCGCACAACAACGAGCCACTGGAAAGCAAATGTAGTTGAAATTAGGCAATTTCCCCCTGTGTATGAATAAATATGTGGTCCCGGCACTTTTTGTAAAATATTTTCACTCACCGGAATTATTATTTTTGTTATCTGAAAATAAAATTTATTTGGACTTGCCGAAAAGTCAGTATATTTTGGGGTTTAAAATTCGTGACCCTTCGTGACTAAAAATTGTTGACGGTCAGACGTTTCGCCAGGTGACCTTTCCATTGTCAATGTACAGGCCTATCTGTTCGGTGGTGATTATCCGATCTTAAGGGACATATTGTTTGGATTGCACTGTGACCGATGACTCTTCATGAAAACGCCTATAAAAGAGACACATACGGGGTGCTCAGGACATTACATTTATCGTCTCCTCTCCTCTGTTCAATATTTTCTAACTGTCGTTATCATTACCTTTGCCAATTCTGTTGTCTTGATTATATCAAGAAGGGTTTGTTTAATCCTGGGCCGGTGGTCGCGGAATAACTCTATAGGACAGTGTCCTCGGACAAGACTCAGATCATATGTTTCGATCCTTCCAGGTTGCTCGTGATTTTCGTTGTTCGTTTGTTCGTCTGTTAGTCCAGTTGTTTGTGATCTTCTACATCATATACACTTGGGGTCTATGACCAAAGCCACTGACGGAGTCCTTTTTGCATTCTGACAATGATTCCATTAGGAAGCGCTACCATTACAAAGAGACCCAAAAAACAAGAAAAAAGGAATAAAAAAGAAAATTACAATGAAGAACACTGAAGCTACATAGCATTGGAAATATTAAAGAAAGGAATTGGCCATTAAATTGTGGTGCTATTCCTCTTGATCTGTTTTCTTGTATGGTAGTCATGGAAACACAAGCATTGCTCGTCACTCTAATTCTCCAACACAATGCATATCCGCATACTTTTTCTTCATATACAATCAGTAACTTGTTCTTCTTCTTCTTCTTGCCTCTCTTGACTGTGCCACAATACCAGAGTATGCGAGATGATGATGACTACATAAGGTGTGAGCGTGACTATAATTGTGAAAACTTGGACGTACTCTACCCCTTATGAGTAAGAAACAAGCCCTGTTATTGTGCGTTCTCTTACCCATATGTTGTGAGCTTGACCATGTTCTATGATTGTGTCCCTAGGTTCTCCGTCGGCCAAAACAACATGATGATGACAGTCAGAAGAAAGCTTTCCATGCAAATCAAACTTAGGTAGGACAATTCCTGAAACTTTTTCAACATAGCATAGTTCAAATTCAGGTGCTGATTACTTTGGTTATCACAAGGAACCCTTTGGGTGGAATTGAATTGTTGTGGGCTGCTTTTGATAAGTGGTTTGATGTGCAAGATATTTGTTTGTTCTTCCCACACCACAGCGAGACGAAGGAATAGGGAAGAAAGAGAGACTCATGGAATTTTATTATGACATTTCTACTTATTTAACGGCAAGGACTAATAGATCTAACGGTGGAAAGTTAAAGCACTACTACATAATATACTTATAACTACCCTAAAGGACGTCCCTTTTTGAAAAAGGGACGCCCAAAATATTGGGCGGTGACATATGTGTAATTATGGATGAAAATTGAAAAGGTTGGCTCATCAAATATAATTGAATCTCGCGCCTGAATGTATTTTAGACGTCCCCAATCAAGATGGAGACATCTAAAGACTGTTTTAGACGTCTCCAATCAAAATGGGGACGTCTAAAGACCCCCATTTCCGCCCAGAATATCATATGGAGTAAAAAAAAAATTAGAACACATTTAGACGTCCCCAGACCATCTGGGGACGTCTAAAGCTTTACATTAGACGTCCCCAAATGGTCTGGGGACATCTAAAGCTTTACATTAGACGTCCCTAGCTAGTCTAGGGACGTCTAAAGCTTACATTAGAAGTCCCCAGCCCAGCTGGGGACATCTTAAGCTACCTCACATGCACTGGTCGACATGACCTGTGCATGTGCAGTGTCAGAATGAGTTTCTTACTATCTTTACTTTACTCTTTCACTCCTCCCATCTTCATCACTTCCGTCTCCTCTCCCCTGGGCTTCTTGTTTTTCTTCTTCTTTCTCCAAATCAAATATGACTATCCCCTGTTTCTTCTTGGTCCTTCTTACCCTCTATTTGATCCATAGCATTGCTCGTCGCCGTCTTTGCTCTGCTGGGTTTGCACTGTTCTCCCTCATTCTCGCCACCGTCAGCCTCCTCTTACCACCGTGGGTCATCTCCCTCTAAAGTTTCAGCAACAGGTTAGCTAACTAAACTTGTGAATGCTTAGCAAAATGCATTTGATTCTCGGCTGGAATTTAAGTGTGATTTGTGCTTGAGTTTTATCTTTGCTATTTTGCTGAATTTAAGACGTACCACATCAAGTTTTCATCTTTTGCTTTTTTGCATTGTGATTGAGATCTTTATTGACCAAAAGATATTGAGTTGTGATTTGCTCATAACAGAAATATCAGCTTTAAATGGAGGAAATGACTATAAACAAAAAGGTCTGCCCAGCATATAATAAGCATGTTTATCTTGACACGTTCAATAGTTTTTTTTCATTATTTAAAATGGATTAGGATCAACATCAATAATGAACCACCATTAATTTTAAATTTGTTTGAGCAACAAGGAAAATCTAGTTCAATTTAAAATCATAACAAGACAATTAAAACTGAATTGTGTACGTTACTTTTACCTATTTACTGTGTCAAGTGCCTGACTTACAGAACAAAATCCACTTTTTACTAAAATGGATAGCCACATTGTATGAAGCCGCAAAAACAGAATTGTGTATGTTACTTGTAATTATTTACTGTCTACTGCCCCACTTACAGAACAAAATTCACTCTACACTCCGCAAAAACAGAATTGTGTATGTTACTTGTAAATATTTACTGTCTACTACCCAACTTACAAAACAAAATTCACTTTACACTCCGCAAAAACAAAATTGTGTATGTTACTTGTAACTATTTACTGTCTACTGCCCAACTTACAGAACAAAATTCACTCTACACTGAATGAACAACCACATTGTATGAAACAACAAAAATATAAATCATGACCCATAGTTTTGTGTAGGACATACTTTTGTGGTCGTTCTATATATTGTACATATAATTAGCGTTATTGTTGTTGGATATAGATTAGATTTAGTCTTGGTTATTGTACAAACTAGGGACTTGGATAGTCCTTTTAGTGCAATAACAGACTTGGATATAGATTGTTGTGTAGTTTGTGTGGTTTGTTAGTTAATTAGTTTGCTACTCCTTAAAATTATTGCATGTAGTAGGGCCTTGGGTTGATCATTGTGTTTCAAGTTGTTGTTTCCAATCTGCTGAACTGCTGTTGTTTTATTCTGTTGTTGGAATCCTATTTCTGCAGTTTACATTTTCTAGACATTGCAATATATAAAAAGGCCATTTAAAAAAAAAACTTTCAACGTCCTTAAATAAAAAGGGACGTAGAAGAGTCGGTGGCGACACTTTAGACGTCCCCAGTTGGAACTAGGGATGTCTAAAGGCCCCCTTAGACGTCCTCAGTTCCAACTGGGGACGTCTAAGGTGGACTTTAGACGTCCCTAGTACCAACTGGGGACGTGTAAAGTCTGCCTTTCACGTCCCCTATTTTACGGACATTATTGACATTTTTTTCCATGACCCTCACATAGACGTCCCTCTGTTTTCAGACGTTAAAAGGCCAAAAAAAGGGACGTTAAAACCATTTTTTCTAGTAGTGAAGGAGCCATTAAAAAGAAAAAAAAAAAGCTTAGGGACCTGATTCACAATAAAAAAAACTATAAGGACCTTCAGATCAATTTTCTCTATAAATTATGTTTTCTTTTTTGGTCAAACACTCACCACGTCACCCAACTTTGAAAGTCAACTCATCCACATCACCTTCCCAACTTTGCACATCATCATTCAAATATTCACCACATCACTCATTCTATTCAAACATTTTTCTCCATCCATATAGATAATGGCTCATTAACGGTGTTGCTATATTTACTACAAAAAAATTCATTATGTCCACTTTTACACCCCACAATAATTAATTGTGTTGGGTGTCCATAAGAAAATAGTTTATTACTAAAGTTGCACCTTAACCCATTGTTGAATGAAGTAGTTCAAGCAAGGTTTGTCTTCACCTAATCTTATGAGATTTAATGAGTGTGAAGTAAAGGAAAATTTCAGTACTGAATTGAGAATAGCATTTCTTTTTCTACAATGATACACTTTTTTTTTTTTTTTTTTTTTTTTTGCATTTTTTGGTTATCATGGTTCAATTCAATTTTGAGAATGAAGGTGTTATAACAAGCAAAATCCAACCCACAACCTTTGATTCACTGAAAAATTTATATGCCAACAGGCCAGAAAGTTATATGACATTTTGAGATGAATTTTTTTCCTTTTCTTGCATGGGATGAAATATCGTGACTTTATATATGTGTGCGTATATGTATATCATATTATATGACTGATATATCATTAGAAAACTAAAATTTTAAGAGTATTGCACTGATTCAAATCCTATCAAATGCCTCCCCTTTTCCTCACAAAATCCCATTTCCACTTTTAAATTAAAAAATAATGACTCATATGTAATATTTTATAAAATATTCTTCAAATATTACTAATAAATAATTAAATAAATTTAAAATTTTAAAATCTGATCTAATAATCACCAATGTAGAAGAAAAAACTTTTAATTCATAAAATATTTTAATACTACTTTTGGTCTTTAATATTATATCTATTTAACTAATTTGGATAGATTAAAAAAATTAATTAAATTTGTTATCTATAAAAATGTGTATTAGTTTCCCTCAAGTACGCCATAAATTATTTACATTAAAATTACCCCTTGATATAAACTCTCTTAACATATACCTAATCAATGGGGATGGTTTTGAAAAAAAAAAAAAAACATGATAAATATATGAGATAAAATATATTGAAGTCTTATATATAGTACCAAATCCAACCTCAACTAACCCTTATATTAAGGATTAGAAATAGTAATAGTTTTGTAAAATATAAATCTAACCCATCTATTTTTTTTTTTTTGTCTAACTATGGAGCTAAGATTCTGATAGGAAAAACAAAAAAAGAAAAATATTCTAAGAGGATCCGTATTGTCCTATTCTATTTTAAATTTAACGATGAAAAATAATACATGTTGCAAAGTAATAAGTAAAATTTATAATCAATGTTAATACATATATAAAGAAACTAAAACTCATGAGCAAAATGGAAAAAATATATAAAAATTTCAATATAATGTATCCAACGGTTAATTATGAGTAATCTGTTAATTAAATTGACATGATTTCATCTTCCTCTAGTTCGTTCAGCCTATTCTCACGAAGTAGCAGATACAATTCTTAGAATGCTAGTTCCTTTTAACACATTTAATAATAAGATCATTTGGTCTCAATTCATCAAGGGCTTGTTTGGTCTGAAGGGAGGGGAGGGAAAGTGGGCGGAGAGAAAATTTTTTTGAGTTGAATTTAAAAAAATTATAGAAGTGGGGTTTAAAATTTTTAATTAATTTTTCTTACTCTTTTATCTTATATATTCTCTTTATTAAAATTTTATTACCCCACTTCTTCAATCTTTTAAAATTCAACTCATAAAAATTTTCCCTCCCCTCCCCTTCCTTTCAAGTCCCTCACACCAAACAGACCCCAAGTGAATATTGAGTTAAACATGGTTTTAAACTCTTATCATAGCCAACATCATTTTCAATAGTTGATGATTTCTGGAAATTTTTGTGGTCCATCTCATTGCCACTTAACGATGTTTTACTTGATGTGGATATTCTAATAAAGCACCAATTAAATATTAGTGGATTTTGAGCTCTTAGTTGCTCAGAACCTGAAAAACTTGAGCATCTTTATCTCTTCTGTCCATTTGTGCAATCTGTTTGGTTTGGGGGATCTTCAATTAGATTGCCTTGCTCATCATTGGTGGAGTTTAAATACTGGTTAAAACGCACCCTGCTGCAACTCCATAAGGATAGACTTCTGTGGAAGCTAAAAAAAATCGTCAGGATTATTTCTGTCATATGGATGATAAGGAATGAAATCATTCACAAAGGAATCAAACCTAGCCCGTTAATATAATGGTTATTAAGTAAGTGTATCATGCCTCTTTCTTTGTGTTCTTTTGCTTTTCAAGCAGAGGCTTCTACTGCTCATTTGACATGGTTACTACTATGGCAAGAGCATATTTTTGTTGCTCGTATCCCATTTGATAGTTGGACAATATTTATTAATAAGGTTAGGAAGTTCAGAAGAAAATATTGCCTATTATATCTGTAATATCTCAATTTTTGATTATGAATTAATCATGATTATTGTGGATGATTATGGATTTAATGGGAATTATTATGTGTTTTATGGCTATATTAATTAATATACCATGATTAGTGGAAATTGAAAGAATGAAATTGTTGGGCAGTTAGTTGGTGATTAATAGAGAAATTAATTACTAGCTAAGAGAAAATGAGATATGTGATTAAGTGGCTAATTGGTGACTTAATTTGTGGAGAGCCAATAGAAATGTGACATGTGGCAAAAGTGGGTATGTTGAGTGTAGGGGAGAAAAGTCAAATGGAGGGTGTATGATTATTATCATTTCTCCATTCTCTCCATCACACTTCATCTCTCTCTTTTCCCTCTATCGTTTTCTCTCTCTTTCCCTTCCCTATTTTCGGCAGCCATGGAGCTTGGGAGAGAGAAAGGAAAAGCTGGAATTTAAGGTAAGCAAATGGCTTCTATTGCTCAAACTCTCTTCTCTAATGTTAATCCTTGAGTTGAGATATTCCATTTGATGGTTGTAGTTTCTCCATTGGTGTTGATTTGAGAAATCACGAAAATTGGAGGTTCGAGAATCAAAGAATCTCTTTGAGAAAGTTGTTAAAGTAAGTGAACCCAATCTTTCTATCTATGTTTCATGCCATTGTATGAAGTTTGGAATTTTTGGTATTTATAGCCTTGAATTCGAAAATGCTGATCATTAGGTAGTTTGGCATGTTATTGGCATAGAAATGGGTGTTTGGTATGAGTTTTGGGTAGATAGATGGATTTGGGATTGAATGATTAAGTTTGTTAAATTTGGAATTTTGGATGTTTATATTACCCTAAACCAAAGCATGTTAAGGGAATGGGATTTTGGTAATTCTGTTGATTCCATTGAATTCCTTGGGTATTTTTATGTGAGAATAGCTTTGGTAGAAGTTTTGGGTCCATTTGGATCAATTGGGCAAGTGTTAGAAAATGTGGTCAGTTTAGCTATGTTTTCTGGTTTTTGATAAGATCACTCAAGTGATCTGGGATTCACTCGAGTGAGGGATGAACATCACTCAGGTAGGGTTGGTCCATGCTCGAGTGTTGTACATAAATTCTGTTTCTCTTCAGTTTCTCCTATTGTGGTTTCTGGAAAATCCAAAAGTGCATAGTCTCACTCGCGAGTGAGGGATGAATATCACTCGAGTGAGCCTCTTTGTGCTTGAGTGACTGGTGTATTTGACACCAAGGTCTTGCCTCTCGGGTTGTCACTCGCGGACATGGTGCAAGAGTATGCCTTCTCACTCGCGGGTATGGGGTATCTGCTCAAGTGAGCTGTGTTGTGCTCGAGTGCAGTGAGCCATCTGGGCTACTGCCATTTCTCTTGTGCTCTCGAGTTCTCACTTTCTGGACTTCACTCTCAGGTGCTCGAGTGAGGCATTTGGCTTTCACTCGAGTGAGGTCCAGTGTGCTCGGGTGTTGTAGTCTGTGAAAGTTCTTTATGCTCTCGGGTGTTCACTCACTGTTGTTCACTCTCTAGTGCCCGAGTGTTGACCGTACCATCACTCGAGTGAGGTTTTCTTCACTCGAGTATCCGTACAATATCACTCGAGTGAGGCCATCTTCACTCGAGTGTCTCAGTGTAAATGTCAGTTTTGTGCTTCCAAAAGGGGAACTTTGGGATAGTTCTTCTAACCTTTAAGGGCTTGTGTTAGAGCCAAGGGTGAGGGCTTGAGGGGTAATAATGGCAACCAACATTAAGTATTATGGAAGTGAACTTGGAATGGAGAATAACCCGATGTCCTTGATTTGGTTATAGGGTTGGGTATTCGCCTGGATCATGGTTCGATATCTGCTCGGATCGCGAGTAGCCGATGCTAGAGCATACGTGGAAAGAATAAGAGTAGGGAACTTACCTCTCCTGCATGCATTTGATAATTGTGTTAGTGTATTGATGCATGTTATTGCTTTGACTGATTATGTGAAACATATATGAGTGATTCAAGCTCTGTTTCAACTTATACTATGGCCATGAGTAAATTGTGTGAACATTGAGCATGCTAATATGTCATTGTGTGAACATGGATTATGTATTGCAAGCATGTCATGCATTAAACACTTATCTTGCATGCATATTGGTATTGTTTACCTATTGAGATTCCCCATAATCTCACCCTCCCCTACCAACAGTGTAGACAAGGCAAGTGGATCAAGATGGAGTAAGTAATCAAGGGCGGCAAGGACTTCCTTCGGGTTGAATATTCGGTTATCATAGTTGGGAGTATTGTGTATTGGATGTGTATATATGTATGTGGATGAGGGTTGATTATGTATTGAGATGTATTTGTGTAATCCCCATTTGAGATATTGTAAAGGGCGTATGTTCCCTATGAATTTTAGTGAAGGTATAAATCCGGGATTGCCGGTATTATTATTGTGCACTATGATATATTATGAATGTGATTTATCCTTGTGTGGTAATTGTATCTGGAATGTGAGTATGAGACTAGTTTATAAATGATTTCAAAAGGTATTTATGAAAACCCCATCTGATGGATGGGTTAGTAAATGAGTTTTGATCGTTATTGGTCTCTATTTCACTTTAATTACGTAATCTGGATATTAATTACGGAAGGGGGGTTACAATATCCCACATCGGCTGGGAAAGGGAATGAAAGACGCTTTATGAGGGTCTAAATCCCATATAAGCTGGAGAAGGGAATAAAAGACGCATTATAAGAGTCTGGATACCTTTCCTCTTGATCTAAAGGTCAGGCACCTCTTTAGGTCTTTTGTGTCAAAACACAAATCTTACTGAAAGTTGGAGTGAAGACAAATCATCGATCATCATTTATATATGAAATTTTGTAATACCCACTTAAAAACCCATTTAACTAAAAATGGGTTGGGTAATCACATCATTAAATTAATTTATGCATAATTATATTTGAACTCATTTAGTTAATACCTATTAAAGAAGTTTCCATTTTTGAAAACTATTACCAATTATTTCTTAATATAAACAATTTCTCTTTACTTCAGAAAGTTTAAGAATCACCAAAGAGACATTTGGAGGCTATAAAACTACACATATTCACATACGGTAATGACAAAAGATACCCAAGAACTTCATCTTCCATTATCGTAGGGATCTCTAATCATTTTCTACCTCGTAGGAATTTCAGAATCTCCATTTATCAAGTTATTAGTGTAATAAATTATATTAATAATTATATTAATGTGAGCAAAGTTGGGCTTAACTGTTAATTTTGTGTTTGATTAACAATTAATTTCATATCATTAATTTAATCTTCAAGAAAAAAACATGTAATATGATTTTACACATACACTCCAAAGTGCTTCACATGGGAGCATCTTTAATCAACCAAAATAAATAGAGTTGCCCTACTTTGAAGATAAGGTAATAAAGTAAATTAAAATAAAAAAGAAAAAAGAAAAACGCACAGCATGTCATCTAGATGAAATTGTAATTATTGGAATATCAATATCTGAACAATTAAAATTATGATATCACTAATCGAGATATTAAAAGTATACCAAAATTATGAATCATAAATTATAATCAATTAATAACTTTTACTATTTTATAAATGGAAATAGAGATTTGTTATGTTTTTAATTTTGGGTAATGTAGTTTATTTTTATATTTGAGTATATTTGTTCGCCATTAGCTTACCGCAAGTGCATAGGTTGCAAGTAATAGTGCAGTGTTGAAAAGAGTATCGTTCCATAAGGATTATGACAAAAGCGAACTAACTAATGTAACCATGTTCTTAATTAGGTTGAATGGAATCATTTGAATTTGATGAAGTTGAACAAAAACTTTTGATGAAAATAACAAAGCAAACCAGTGGAAATTGAGAAATTGGGTCTAACTTCAAGAGGTATAAGCTTAGGATTACTTTTTTCCCATTGTATTTCATGAAACTATGCAATTAAATCACTTATGATAGTTAAATGAGTCTATATGCTAGTCAAAGATCCTAAAATATCAACCAAGCTCTCTCAAGTCAAGATTAATTTTTAATCTTCATTAAAAATATTCAATCTCTTGTTTATAATTAATAAAAATCATCTTTCCAAAACAATTCTTCAATAGACTATGTTAGATTGTTAGATATATCTATTCTAACAACAAACCATCTATTTAATCATTAAACTTCCAGTCTAACATGATTTTTCTCAAGTTCTACAATCAAAATAGCTCTCTCAAGCATCTTCCAATTGAACTACTCTAATTATGTGGTGATCAAGCACAAGATAGTATTAAGCTCAAAGAAAAATCAATATATATACTCATTAACCAACAAAAACAAGATAATCTAATAGTTTCAATCCATACAATGGGTAAAAATAATCCTAATTAGGAGTTTTAGCTACTCATGATCAATACAAACTAACAACTAAGCTTAAAACTATTCATATCAGCACAATGGGAAGAAAAGAATGAAAAACCAAAAAAAAAAACAAGAGAAACCATTGAATTTCTCCACAAATCTCCTCCAAGAGCCCCCAATATCTCCAAGAGCTCTCTCTTAAAGTAGCCTTCTCTTGTTCTAGCTCTCCTTTGTGCAAAATGCTTCTGTTTCGGTCTTAGGTTAAAAGGGCCCAGAATCATCACTTTTTCAAAACGCACAGCATCAGTATCACAACTTTGCTTTTGCTTCGCTATAGCGAAGCCACAGTGAACGCGGTCAAAAAGGCTTATTTTTGGGGTATTTTCGCTTTTGTTTTTCTGTGGCGTAGCAATAGCGACCGCTGTTAGAAAGGCCTATTTTTGGGGTGTTTTTGCTTTTGTGCTGATGTGACGAAGCGAAAGTGACTAAGAATACCTTCAAGCTACTTCTTTGATCTTCCGCTTTGACTTTTGTTCTTCTTTCCTCTACTTCCAATGATCCATGTAAGCTTCTACTTCTTGTCCTCATCCTTCTACAAAGAAAAGGATTTTATGAGCTTTCTAATTTCTTCAATTTAATTAAAACTTTTATACACTTAGCTCAAAATTTGAAAACTTCCAAAGTATTTTCATCACATCATGTCATACCCTTATCTTATTTTCTATATTTTTAGAGTGCTTGCGCGTAGTTTGGCGAGCAACACAGGAATAGACTAAATATACTGATATATTGATACAAGGTACTTAATTACATTACCGGTTTTCCCCTGGGGGTTTGATAATATTTACAAATGTATACAAAATGCCCAAAATAAGACTACATATATAACCATAGTCTTTGTCTCAGGAGACATGCCCTTTAGGTTCCCATGTCTACAAGCCACTGGTTCCCATTGAGACATTTTGATTTATAAAAAGGGGTGAGATTCTAAGAAATCCTAGTAGCAACATACAATCAAACATATAAAATGCGAGAATTAAATATGTAATGCACCATATAATGTAAAATGAAAATTCACAACATAACGTGTGTGTACACAAAGCTCAGGGCCAAATCACTGTTTAGATCCCCTACATGTACCTCAGTTGGACCTCCAACCATAGCTAGGTAATGTACCCCAAGGGTACCTCAGCTAGGTACCTAAACACAGCTAGGTAGCATACCTTAGGCACCGTGTTCATATCACAAAATATAGTAGCATACAACATATTAACAATTACATAGTGTATAAGAAATTAAAGTTACTACCTTAACCTATTTCTGCCTCGAACTTGTGCCTCGTAAAGCGTGTCAACTATTGGGCTCTCAACTTGGTCCTAAAATGTTAAATGTACAAGAATTAGGTTAGAACCCACTCATGTATTATTTTAGGCACTTCCAACATGTTTTTAGTGGTTATATGAGTCTATTGTGAAATTTATCGAAATGCCCCCAGGGACCCAGCCCGGCCCCGCGGTACCCGGTCCAACCGTATTTTTTTCGAAATTCTTAACTGGGCTATTCTAACATATTTTCGCCTAAAGAATCCATTTCTGGACTCAGAATTGCCAAATTCATTGCAAAAAGACCAAAATGCCCTTAGCAGCCCCCAATTAAGGGTTTCAGGGGCGTTTTGGTAATTATCCTTTTTAAAGCTTTTCTGGAAAAGTAATCAACTATAACCCCACCTAATTTTCCCTCCTAAACTCAATGAAATCATTAGATCATCAAAAATCCAACTCTAATCCCTTGAACCAGCACTATATGAAATTCCCAATTCTCCGAGAAAATTTAGGGTTTATGAAATCTGACTTTACAAACTTGCTTCTTTTTACTCCTAATCACTTTATTAGCTATTTAATTATGTTATAACCACCATTTAGACTCAATTTGGGAAACATAACGTTTAGGACACAACTTTTCCCAAATTTACAATCAGAGCAAATACAACAGAAATTCACTGATTAAATTACTCACAATAGCCAGAACAACCAATATTTGAAGTTTAGTGTAATTCCCCAAATTATGTGTAAGGGCTAATGACTCTAAATGAGAATGTAGTTAATATTAGTTAAACGCTTGGAGAGAATACAATTTGAAGTATGACCAAATTAGTTGTAGAAAGTACCTAAGCCCTGTATTTTAGTTTAAATATGTGGCAAAGTCTCTGGTAAACTTAAATGTGAGAGAATGGAGCATGGAAAGAGAAAAAGAAATTGAACCATGTGCCAAATGGCAATTCAAGTGAATTTGCCATAGTCAGGGGCAAAATAGGAAGAATAAATTTACCAGCCACGTAGTCAGCAACTGATGAAGAAATTAATTACTAGCTAAAACAAATGAGAAGTGTGACTAAATGGCTAATGGGATTAGTTAGTGTAATCATATGGTTACATGTCTAATGAGTAGCCATAGGATTTGAGACAAGTGACATGACTTGGATGAAGGGAGGTTGTTGAAGTCAAATAAGTTTTTTTTTTAATTCATTTCTCTTCCCTCTCTCCTTCCATTTCGATCAAAGGCATGGGGAAGTTGGAAATATCATCATTTCATCATCATATTCTCTCTCTCTTGCTCTCTCTAGTTGTCCATGGTGAAGGAGGAAAGAGGAAGAAGATTTTGGTGAAGGTGAGGTTTCCAATTGGTTTTTGACCTAATAGATGACTTCTATTGTCAAAATCCTCTTCTTTAATCTTGTCCCTTTTGTTGAAAGCTTCAATTGTATGGTTTAGATTTTCAAGAGGTGATGTTTAGTGAAATCAAGTAAAACTAGAGGTGGGTGAAGCAAAGAACAAGTTAGAGAAAGAGGAAGAGGTGAGTAAGAGCAACCTTTTGACGTATATATCATGGCCGTTGATTGAGACTTTAATTTCTAGAATTTTTATCCTATTTTCGTTGAATTAGAATCTTTGAGAGGTTGGTATACTTTGATCATAGAAATGGTGTTTTGTATTGAGTTTTGGATAAATAGAATTGAATTGAACCTTGAATGTGAAGTTTAGAGTTTTGGGGTTTTGTGTTTAGTTGTAGCCCAAAACTTTCTGACCTCTTCTTGGCTGGGCCAGAGAGGGTCTTGGCCACGGCCAACCCCCAAAATCTTGTATTTTAAATTTTTGAAAGGTGGTTTATGGTCTAGTTCTTCCTAACCTTTAGGCTTTTGCTTAAGCTTTTAGTAGCCACCTTAAGGTCTCAAATGATAACCAGCCCTAAGTGTTTTGGAACTAAGAGTTGGATTAGGGATAACTCGCTGTCCTTGATTATGATTTATAGGATTTGAAATTTGCCCTATATGTGATAAACTAGTGCCAGAGCACGGGCTGAAAGAACAAGGTAGTGACGCTTTCTCTTATATCATATATATTACATTGTATGTTAGTGCTTATCATTGAATTGCCGTGAAAGAGAATGTCGTTGTTGTATTGCGGTTGAAAATGTTGTTGTTGTATCGTTATTGTGAATGTCGTTGTTGTATTGTGGTTGAAAATGTTGTTGCTATGAATGCTGTTGTTGTATTGCGATTGAATGTTGTTGTTGTATTGCGGTTAAAAATGTCGTTGTTGTACCACTATTTTGAATGGCGTTGTTGTATTGTGGTTGAAAATGTCGTTATAGTATTGCTGTTGTGAATGCCGTTGTTGTATTGCTGCTCTATGATAATTGCTTACATGCTTTGCTAGTATATATCATATGAGTGAATTGTTATTACTGAGATTCTTTTGAATCTCACTCTTTCCAATGACTAACATATATAGTTAGGGTGAACGAGTCAAAGGAGAAATAAGGGACTAAGGGCGGCTAGAGTTCCCAACTAGAAGATTTATACTTTGTTAGTTGGTTATCATGGTTTTGGAATTGTTGTACATATTATGAATGTTTTAAATTTGGTTAGTATGATTTAATCCCTGTTATAGGAAATTGATATAAGAAAATATGCCTTGTAAACCTTGTAGTAAATAGATGAAACCCGAGAATCATTGGAAATTTTGCTTTACACTCTAATATTTATGAATGAAACCAAAATGCATAGGCCAAATATATTTGAAAGTTGAATGTGAGACCGTCATGAACAGGTTTTAAAAAAGGTTTTTGAAAACCCTGTCTCAAAGTTGGGACTTTTAATAAGTTTTGAATTATCCGTTAGATTCTAATTTAACTTAAAAATGCATTTTCGAACTATAATTATGGCTATTAAAGTAGGGGTTATATTTAGGAAGTTACCTCTTCTTCTTTATGTCTTTTCTTCTTGTGGCCGAAATCCTAACTCCTTTTAACACTGAATTTTTGCTTCATACACCTAAAATAACATAGAAGGGGATTTTAGGAGAAGGATTACACAAGTTAGAAGCTAATTTACCGAAGAAATCATCTTATCTTATGAGTTTTTCCTCCTTCTCTCTCTAGAATTCAAGCAACTCTCTCTCTCCTTTGTTCTCATGGCTGCACGGTTTTGATATGGAGAGGAAGGGAAAAAATTTGTTCTATAATACTATGCATTTATGTCATAATTCTCCCTCAATTATTTATTTTCCCAAAATATCAAACTTTAACTTTTATGTACACACAATTGATGTCCTAAGCTCAATTACATGTACATAATATTTCCCTCTTCTTGGCCCATGCAATTGACATCCTAGGGAGGTATTAGTGCCAAAATGGGCTGATATCAATTAACTCATAATTACAAGATTGCCATCACAACTTTCTTCCATTTTCAGATTTTTTGGAAATTCTGGCAGATTTTCTGCCCAAACTTTGAAAAATCATAACTAAATTTGTAGACACCGTATTGGAGTGATTCTAAAGGCTATAGAATCCTTATTAAGTCAAGTTTCAAGAAAAAATATAGCTATTTACCAATTGGAAGCTCAAAATTTCCAGAATTAAATTCTTTGAATGCTATTCCAAAAAATCAATAGTTTTTTCTGGGTTAAATTCAAAAATCCATAACTTTTTGTATACAGCTCTAAAAATTACCTGTTACTGATCAAATCAAAAGCTTAGGATGTGTACTTTTATCTTGTAAATTTTCATAATTTTTTCTCATCATTGGTCATCCAAAATCATATGACAAACTCACTGACTTGTAGGAAATTCCACTAGAAGCATTGCTCACATTTCAATTTTCAATATTTAATTCTTATGACCAAAATTAACATTAATATTGGGTAAAATATTATTTTCTTGTATTCCTCTACTTTGGGCCTCAATGTTGGGCTTTTGGAAAACCCAAGATTTAATTCTATAATTTATTCTAGCTCTTTAATTAGCCCTTTTATTCATTTAAATATAAGGAATTTTGGGTGACCGAAATTTGGGATGTTACACATTACATTTTTCTTTATATGTATAGACTTTATGCACAACATGAGTTCAAAACTAACAAATATATAAGAAAAATATGATAAAATACAAGAATTTCTAGATAATAACACTCTCCAAAACTTAAGCTTTTACTTGTCCTCAAGCAAATTCATACATTTAACATGAATTCATCAATTGCTTGTCTAAATTGCAGATATGTTTATGCCCTCGTTCATTGCTCAAAGGATCATACAAAATAGGAAATTGAGAGAATATGCCAAGATGAATGCCTTATAATCTTTGAGCAAGTTTTCAAGAGTTCTCTGAGTGTTAGTGTGAGTGTGTGTATGGAATCAAAAGACATTTCTCCAAATTCTAGCTGAGTCGCACATAATACTCCAATTCATATACAAATTTTAAACTCTACAACTTTATTATCCTCTTTTTCATCCTTCTCTACTTACAATTTACCTCATACGATGTCAAAATCAAAAGGACTTTTAGGCTTGTAAGATAGCTTTAGGTTTAGGGTATTTGAATGAAAGGAAAAAGGATAAATACAAAAACTTTGAGATAAATGAAATAACTTTCCTTCTTCTTCTTCTTTTTCTTTTTTTTATGTACTCATGATGAACCCATGTCGTGAGTTCTCAAAATAATCTAGGTTTGAAGATGTAGCGTAGTAGCTCAACCTAGATCGTTCTTGTGAGGAGATTAATTTCCAAATTTCCAAATATTAAAGTGATAAATACCTTAAAGTTGTGAGAAATCATTTTGAGAAATTGCATTTTTAAACTAATGAAGTAAACCAAGCTAAAGCAATATTTTTGTATTTTTCAGTTTTCAAGACAAAGAAGCAAACTGAATCGAAATTAACAATAACAACAAAGTAAATTTAATAAGCTAGAATAATAATGAAATGGGATTTCCTTGAGTTGAGGTTTTAGTCTTCCTTACTTGCTAATGATTTGAATTCCATAATGAGTTAAAAGGATGGAACTAAGCTACCACTAGCTCCATACTTGCAATAATCATATAATTCATTCAACCAAAGCAACTAAATAAATACTACCAATTAATTGTGACTAAAGGAGATGAATAATTAATTTCCAATTCTAAATTTTAATTACCATTACAACAATTCAAAATCTTCAGTTTAATCATTTAAATCCACTCAACCGAGTCGGAATAAACAATTCAACATATTCCTAATATGAATCATACAAAGCTTAATTAATCAACTCTTTGCTCAACCACCAAGTTTATTCACTTGGCATAGAACAATCTCGATCACAATTACATATTAACCAAGCTATATAATTATGAACTAGAAAGAGAGCTTAAAGGAATTCCATTGAAGTTTAGAAGGTCAACCCATTACCCAACTCAAGAAAAGCACCAAAATTTAGCTACTCATAGAAGAGGAAGATGAAGCTTGATGGATGAAGGGATAATTGGCCATGAAATGCAATAGCTTGCTTTACTAAAAGGACTCTTCAATTCTCGTCCAAATCCCCTTCAATATCCTTAACAACCGCCACTTCCTCCCTTCTTGCTTTCGACTGCCCTCTTTTTATTTCATTCGATGCTTCCTATATTTTTTTTACTACACAGCCGCCTCCTCTCTTTATTTTGATGGTCCCCACTTCCTCTTCTTTCTTCAATTCTCTTTAGGTTAAATAAGTGAGTTGTGCCACATCATCACCTACAAAATTATATTCACAAAAGTAATATCTTTTGCTCACAATTAAAGAAGAATGGGATTAACAAATATTAATTAAAAATATAACAATTTAACTAATATAATTTCCAAATTATTCTTTCACTAAAATCTCACATTAACACTTGATTATACCTATAATATTCAATTAAATCCCACAAAAGCCTAAGATTAATTAATAAAAATATATAAATATTAGAAAATCTATCGTGTGTGAACTTTGTTCTAGGCAGTTAGTTTGCATGAACATTTTGAATGACCAAATGGTGTTGGAAAATTCTGAAACTTTCCAGTCTTAAAGTTCACATCCCAAGCTTCAAAATGGACATATAAATTGTGTCATTTCGGTTTGTTAACTGAGAGTTATGCTTTGTCAAAGTTTGTGTCATTCTGGAATTTTGTGGTGATTTCTAGTTATGATCCATATTTTTCCAGTAAAGAGGACTTAAATACCTTTCATTTGGCTTTTGAAATCACCTCATTTCGATTTTTCTAGAATTAGTTATGAATTTTGGAAGTTCAGCCAAGAATCTGGGAATTTCTTGGCAGCAGCCCAAACCTTTATGTCCTAATTCTGGCCGTGGCCCATGGGTGGCTGGTCGCGGCCCAAGGGAGGGCTGGCTGCAGCCAACCCCTGTATTCCAGCACTTTGAGTTTTTGAAAAGTGATTTTCAACCTATTGTTTTCTAACCTTTTAGGGCTTTTGTTAGAGGCATTTATGGCCTCTTAAGGGTCAATTATGATAACCAAATTTAAGTGTTATGAAGTAAATTAAGTATTGGAATAGATTATAACTCTTTGTCCTTAATCATGATTCTAGGATTTGACATTTGCCCTACTCGGGAGAGACCGGCGCTAGGACACGCACAGAAGGAACAAGGCAGTGACTCTTCTCTCATGTTGTGTATGATGTTTTGGTATGCATGACTTGTCATTGAGCTTTGTGAAATGTGTGTGTCATGGTCCATTACAGCGTGAGCCGTTTAGGGAGTGACAGTGGTCATCTCTAGTTCAGTCATTGAACTACTGTTGTAATCGACATGAATCTTTGTGAATCCGACCCGTGGGCTGTGTGTTGATCTTGCCAGTGTGGCTTGTGTATGAAATGCTTTATATGAATCCCAGCTGTGGTGAACTATATTGTGTGGATTGTGTTGTGCAATGCAGCTTGAGGAATTCAGCGTGAGCAAATGCAAGGGTGACATGAGTCATACCTGCCTTTGCTGTTGTAACTGTCGTTGTAGTTACAATGTGTGTGTGATGATTTGCTTTCATACCTTATCGTTGTGCATACTATGAGTGATTTGTTACTACAGGGATTCTTTAGAATCTCACTCTCCCAAAACAATTTTAGACAGGGCCAAAGGATCAAGGGGAAAGCGGACGACAAAGAGTAGTTAGAGCTCCGGATTAGGAGTTTCATTTTGAAATATTTGGTTATCATATTGTATTTTGGATTATTTTATTAGGAAACTATTGTATATATTGGAATTGTAGTATAGTTTGTGTAATCCCCTGAACAAGGGAAATGAATTATGGGCATTATGCCTTGTAGAACCCTTATTTATTAAATGGAACCCGAGTGTGTCGGGAATTTACATTGCACTTTGATATTGATGAACAGAATCCAATTGTACAGGCCATTTGTGTATTTGAAATGTGAATATGAGACCGTTGTGAACAGGTTTTGTAAAAGTTTTTATAAGCCATGATTTTGGGAAGTTTGATTTTGTTTAAGTCCCAAAATTATCTAAGGTCTCTAATTCTACATCAATTACGTGTTTATGAACTAAATCTCGGCCTATGGTGGAAGGGGGTTACAAAGGCCAAGGCAAACTCCTATTTTACACCCTTTCTGTGCATCCCAGTAGCCCCACTAAAAAAACAAAAAAAAACAAAAAACATCAATATATATATAATACAAATATATGTACACACATGTATATGATTGTATATACACACACGTAAATAACATTTAAAAAACGGAATATAGCAATAAAAAATTTTAAAAAAATTATTAATAAATAAATTTACCATCTTACCCTTATTTCCTATTTCTTTTCAATTTTTACCCTTATGCATCTACCCCACATGTGGGCCACATTCATTTTTGAAATTCAAACCTACTCCCTCTTTTGTAAATTCCTTCCTAACCCAAATCCTAATTTCATCCCAATCCACTCACCTCAGCTCCATCTTTACCATTTTCCCATAGCTCACCATCCTACAAGCACAACTCCAACCCTCAGCTCCAGCCTTCACCTCTGACTCTCTCATCTTTCCCTCAGCTCCATCGTCACTCACAACAGCTCCTTCGCCTTTAACCCTGCCCTCACTCTACCTCCCTCTCCATCGCTCTCTCTCTTTCAGCCTCAACCATCATACCTAACCCCTCTACGTCGCCTATCTACATCGCCATCACGTCTTCTCACTCCTTCTATTCCTTCATCGCTATTCTCACATAATCTCTCTCTCTCTCGGTCTTCACCGTCAAATCTACTCCTTTTACCATCGAATTTCAGCTAACTTTGCCGATTACCCCTTCACCAAACTTCTTCATTATTTCACCACACCACCGTTGACCCCTCAGACCCAACCCATTCTCCTTCTTTGTCACTCTCTCTCAATCGCCACTTCAACGATCTTTATCATCAATATGGTGGTTCTCTATCTCCTTCTATGTCTCTGGCACTCTCATCTCTTATACGGCGAGCTTGGGCTATGGTAAGCCATAGTTCTTCCTCATTTTCCCTACCTCCAGTTACTACCTCTAATTTGCAAATGAGGTAAATTTTTTATTTTTTATTTATTTTTCTTTTTATTTTCTTTCCACTTTGAGTTTTGGTCTACTTAGAGTAGAACTGCTATAGGTTTTAAAGATTGTGGGGTCTTAAGCTTGAATTAAAGGGGGCAGCTGAAGGTTTAGGTTTGTAAATTGCTAGGCTAAGCTTGGTTACTACTTGTTCATACTAGTAGCTAGCTTTAGGCAGCATTCATATCTCCTATGTTTTAAATCAGTCGTAGAACGCTCTTGGTCTAACAACTGTTGGATCAATTATGAGGTTTCTTGAATTAGGAATGGGATTAGTTAGATGGTTTTTATTGGTTTAGTTAGGCTTGAACTGATGTGGGATGGTTTGATCTCTACCATTCTTGGCTTACTTTGTCTATGCGTGGTTTTCATGAGATCTGAACTATATTACTGAATTTTGAAGTCTGAATACTTGAGGTTGATGCTAAGACTCTGTTTCTAAGTTTATTGCAAGACTAAAATGCAATTTTACAACTCTATTTTGGTAGTTATGAGAATTGAAAGGGTTCTTCAGTTCTCAACTTGTTTTTGCTGTGATAAAGGTTTAAAACAAAAAATTCACTAAGCCATTTAACTCCTATTATAAGTTTAGAAATGATAGCATGCATAAGTTGATTCTATTTTGGAAGTCTGTTTTGACATGTGGTTAGGATTGTGGGAATTTAGGCTAGTCTAAATCTGCCATGTAATGTTTGCTGAACTTTTGAAATAATTCTTCCATTTTTCAAAAGCATCATTGCTTGATTAAGCAAGGTCATTCATTTCCCAATAATGATGATTTTCTGCACTCTTTTTGTTGCCTATTTTTAATTTGCCAAAATTTGCCAATTTCAGGTTAGATTTTGAACATTGCAGTTACTCTTTACATGTTGGTATGTGAATGGTAGTAAAGCTTGTTTTTGACACCATTTATTGACCAATTCAACTAGTTTTTAGAACACACTTTTCATGCTTTCAAAACCTCTTAGGTCAATTTAGAAATTTGTTTGAACTTGTGCTTAATTAATTAATGTTTCTTTTGGAATGTAATTCTACCTTTTCCTTGTGGTAAACCAAGGCACTATATCATAGGATTATTCTAATTGTAGTCACTGATGATTGCTCTTGGAAATTCAATTTATGGTCTAGATTATTTGATTTTCATGGAAGAATACCTCACTGTGACCATTCCTCAATTGAATTGTTTCTTTGGTTTAGAAAATTGAAAGGGATTTGTTCAGCTTCATATTAACAGGTTTCAATTTTTCATTCTAAGGTGATTATAGATTTTGAAGGTAATAAGGATAGGGTTAAGTATGGAATTCTGTTTGGAAGCTTTGGATCTAGATGAACTTCAAGTTTAAGGAAAGTTTTCTTTTTTAGACCAGTGTTTCTCTTTTTCTTTTCTTGTTTTCATTGTGGATTGTTTTTTGCTTTTGTGTGTGTTTTGCTTTGGTTTTGTTTTTGTACAGATAATGAACAAGCACCGAGATGTTCCTAAAAATCCAACGCCAAAAAGGAAAAAGGTATATGCTGCACCTCCCCCTTCTTCACCTCCACCAACTCAACCACCTCCTTCACCATCTCTACCATATTTTCTGCAAGTTGTCAAGGATCTCATGAACTCCTGACCTTTGCGTCAAGAACGAGAATTCCCTCCTAATACTCTATTTAAGTTCTACAAGTTGGCGACTGAAACACTTGGTTTAGGGAATTTGTTGGCACCATGGGCATCTGGTAATGAAACACTTGTCAGACATTTTTATTACTATGCATGCTATTATGGTATTTTGTCAATACAACTGAGAGGTGTCCTATCTAGTGGCAACAACTTCATCAGCAGGGAATTCATTCACCAATTCTATGATCTCCCTTTCTACCCTAGATGTTAATATAATCTCCTAAAAATAAGGCTGAGAATTTTCCCTTGAACGCCATTGCTGATACCTTGGTCAAACCCGGTGAACCTCGATGGTATGAACTAAGAGGCAAGTAGATCTATCTCAAGCAAACCAGCCTGAATAAAGAGGCTGGGATAAGGTTGAACTTCATTATTTTAATGTCATCCCTGTAGGCAATAGTAACAATGTACCCAACTTAACTACTTTGCCTATATACCTCTTCATGACTGGTCAACATGTGAAACTAGAGAACATCCTCTATGATACGTTGTACCATTGTGCTTATGCCAAGAGAAAGGGCACTTATTTGTTCTACCACATCTGATATCCGACCTCTTCATAAAGGCTCACATTCCAGCATCTCCGGATGATATTCATTTTCAGTCCTCTTCACCTTACCTGTATGATTTGACCAAGTTAGATCACAAGGGACTGATTGACTTAGATGGTGACAGACACCCAATCATAATAAGCAGTATCCATACAGAGCTTTTGCTGGAGAAAAGGAACGAACCAAGGAATTCCTTCACAGAAAGCGCATGGAGACGATACTGGAAGGAATTGCAAGCAAATTGGGTATTGAGGTGCCACCTAAGGTTGAGAGTGATGAGGAGGAGGACCAGCCCACACATCAACAAGGGAAAGAAATTGTTGTTTTTCATGATCCAGCTGAGGGAGAAAGTAGTGACGATCCAGAATCTAGTGCATCTGAGAGCATGGATGATGAGGAGGTGGTTTATGTTAGGGGGATGAGGATCCTATTGCAAATAGAACTGCTAATGCTGACACCTCTGAGTCAGAGTATAATCCTTACTACTACAAGTTGAAGATATTACTACCCTTATAGACGTCCCTTTTTCAAAAAGGGATGTTAAAAGATAGAGGCGGTAGCATTTTTGTAAATAAAGCAGGGAAATGGAAACATTAGGCATCCCAAATTTGAATTGGGACACCTAAAGTAGGGTTTAGACGTCCCAAATTTCAATTGGGAAGTTTAAAGATTCCCCAAGGTGCCAAAAATTGAAAATTAAAAAAATTTGACATACTTTAGGCGTCCCAAAATCATTTGGGACGCCTAAAGTATTGGGTTTAGGCATCCAAATACTATTTGGGACGCTTAAAGGAGTCCCCTGTCACACTGCACATGTCACACAAGTGTCTGACATGAGTCCTCACCCCCTTCCTTCCTTCTTTACTCTTTTGACTAACTCCCGTCACTTAATTCATTTCACTTTCTCTTGCTCCTTTCTTCCATTGAAGTCGGCATACACCCCCTCCTCTACACCTTCTTGATTTTTCCTCCACCCTCTTCCATTGACGACGCACACACCCTTTCCTCCACAGTGTCTTGATTTTTCCTCCACCTCCTTCCTTCCATTGTCGACACATATACCCCCTCCACACACAGTCTTCTTGTTTAATTTCGTCCACCCTCCGACGTACATCCTCCACCTTCTTGCTCTCTCCACCCTCCGGAGCACCTCCTCCACCATGCATACACACGTCTCCAATGTCTTATCTCCACTTGGTTGGACACATAGACACCGTCGGCTGGTCCTCTCCCTCCCCTTTCATCAGGTTTGTTTTTTTTTTGAAATATAAATTTACATGAAGAATTTAATTTAAACTTGCAATGTGAAATTATTATAATGCTTTTATTTATTTTATGTGATTCTAGTTACTGGAGTGATTTTCCCTTTTGATTGTTTTTTTACCAGAATGGTAAACTCGTTGTTAGTAGTTGTGCAATACTAATGTTTTTGTTTTATATGTTTGGAGCTTGGAAATCGAGGGAAAATACATATGTATATTATTATAAATAAACAGAGCTATTGATTGATTTTGATGAAATGAACAACAATTAGACAGAGTAATTTTTTTTCTGCTGTGCGTGGAGCTCAATTTGGTTTAAATTAATGAGAATTAATTATAACACAGTTTAACTTTCACTAATTGGTATGTGTTTGTTGGCTAACTAACATGTACGTTTGCACAAAATACAAAATAAGAAAAGCAGTATAATGAAATTTATTTATTATCAATATAAATATAAAAAATTTTATAATTATCTCATTGCATCTATAATCCATATATAATATGCAATATGGTTAGTTTTATTTTTTTAGATTATATTAGTATGATTATTAGTGTAGTTTCCTCAATATATAAAAAGTAGTATGATTATTAGTAGTGTAGTGGAGATAGGGTTGCTTAAAATTTTGGAATGTCTTACTTTTAAGGGGGAATGCTGCTAAATTTTTTGTTGAAAAAAGGCAATCCCGTCATGTCGTTGACAATTGTTCTAAACATTAGTGTTATTGGTAATAACTTAGGTGGTAACAAAATGGAACACAGTTGGATGAATGCTTTAAGAACTAGAAAAAAATACAAGAAAGGGGTGGAAGAGTTTATTAAATTCACTAGAAAGAATGCTCCAGCAAAAAATAGGAAATATTTTTGTCCTTGTGTCAATTTTTTAAATGAGAGTCGACAAGATGTTGATGTCATAAAAGATCACCTACTTTGTAATGGAATAAATCAGTGATACACAAGGTGGATATGGCATGGTGAGGAAGTAACGGATTGTCCGTCGCACAAGAAGGCAGATGTAGATGTCATAGAGATAAAGATAGAATGGAGAAAATGATTCACGTGTTGAGGTAGAATCCTTTGCGCAATTGCAGGAGTATGACAGCCTGCGAAGTGATGCAGAGACACCATTGTACCCTTGGAGTAAGTACACACGGCTGATAGGAACATTGCATTTGGTTAACTTAAAGGCAACTTTTGGATAAACTCATAGTAGTTTCACATTGTTGATTGAATTATTGTGTGATATATTTCCAAACGATAATATACTTCTAAATCGTATGTATGAGGCCAAGAAAATCCTGTCTACGATGGGTATGGAGTATAAAAAGATACATGATTGCCCTAATGACTGCGTACTGCACAGAAATGAGTATGAAGGTCTTAGTGAGTGTCCTAAGTGCAAAACTGCATGATACAAAGAGAAGAAAGATGGTGGTTGTGGTGATGGGACAACTAAAAGGCAACCTTTAAAAGTTTTGCCACATTTTAAACATTTATTTGTGACTGTAACAAAAGCAAAGAAGTTGAGATGGCACTCTAATGAGAGAATATCTTATGGAAAATATTTTCAGCACCCAGCTGACTCTCCATAATGGATGAAAATAGATAAAATGTTCCCTCAATTTGCCAGCGAGCTGAGAAATCTTTGGCTTGGGCTTTGTACAAACGGCATCAATCTGTATGGAACTCTTACTAGCACACATAGTGCGTGGCCAGTTCTCCTTGTAATATGCAACTTGCCTCCCTAGATATATGTGAAATGCAAGTATATGATGATTTCTGGACCAAAACAACCAGGGAATGATAGTGATGTCTCCTTAGTGCCTTTGATTGATGACTTGAAGAAGTTGTGGGAGGAAAGCGTAGATGTGTTTGATACTTACAAGGAGTCCTTCAAGCTACATATAATGATTTTCACAATGATAAACGACTTCCTGCGTATGGAAACTTGTGAGGGTACAGTGTGAAGGGGCATAAAGCATGTGATGAACCCCTATCGTGTGAGTTCACAAAATAAAACAAGGTTTGAAAAATGTAGTATAGTAGCTCAACCTAGGTCGTTCTTGTGAGGAGATTAATGTCCAAGTTTCTAAGTAGTAAAGTGATAAATACCTTAAAGTTGTGAGAAATCATTTTGAGAATTTGATTTTAAAACTATGAAGAAATCTAAGCTAAAACAATATTTTTGTATTTTTTGGTTTTTAAAACAAAGAAGCAAAAGGAATTGAAATTAACACTAACAACAAGATAAATTGAATTAACCCATATAGTGATGAAATGGGATTCCCTTGAGTTGGGGTTTTAGTCTTCCTTGCTTGCTAATGATATGAATTCCATAATATGAGTCAAGAGGATGGATAAAATACTTGCAATAATCATTTAATTCATTCTACATAAGCAATTAAATGAATACCACCAATTAATTCAGACTCTAGGAGATGAATAATCAACTTCCAATTCTAGCTTGTAATTACCATTACAAAAGTTTAAAGCATTCAGTTTAGTCATTTACAATCCACTTAAGCAAGTTGGAATAAACAACTCAACCTACTCCTAATTTGAGTCATACAAAGCTTAATTAATCAACTTCTAGCTCAACTACCAAGATTATTCACTTGACACAGAACAATCTAGATCACAACCATATACTTAACCAAACCATACAATTATGAACTAGAAAGAGAGCTTAAAGGAATTCCATTAAAGTTTAGAAGCTCAAACTATTACCCAACTCAAGGAAATCACCAAAGCTTAGCTACTAATGGAGGAAGAAGAGGATGAAGCTTGAAGAAGGAATAAGGATTTAGCCATAGAGATAAGATGCAGCTTGCTTCTGCCTTTTCAATTCTGCACAACAGCCATGCCTCCTCCTTCCTTTCTCTATATCGTGCCAGCAACTCACTTTTCTACACTCAAGCTGCCAAACCCTTTTTTTATTTCATTCGGTGCTGCTCTCCTCTTATTCACGTGGTCCTTCTTTGTTATACACAATTGCGCTCTCTCTACTATTCTTTTCTTCAATTAATCTATTTCCCTCTTTTCGGTCCAATGCTTGCTTCTCGCCTTTCATTCTTCACTTTAGTCCAGCCCTATCTATTATTCATTTCAGCCCCACACCTTTTCAATTCAGACAAGCCCTTTTTCCATATTCAATTGGTCCACTCTTTTTGTTCTCAATTCTTTTCTCACAATCCAGCTGTGTTTTTTTCTTTTCATTCACATTTGGTTTTTCTCACGCCCTCATTCCTCCTTTCTTTATTCCATTCTTTATCTCCATCCACAGGTCCCACGTCTCCTCTATTTTTTCTCCTTTAATCCCAGCTGTTTAATTTGGTCAAGTCCTCTATTCTTCATTCAAATCAACTCAGGCAAATTGCTTCTTTTCATTCAATAATTTTGGTTCAGCAACTTTCAATTAATTCTGGTTCAGCTCTCACATATTCAATTGCTATATTCGGTCAAGTAGCCTTTTACTTCACACAGCCACCACCTCCTTTTTCTCATTCAATTCTCTCTAGGTTAAATGAATAAGTTGTGCCATATCATCATCTACAAAATTAGATTCACAAAAGTAATATCTTTTGCTCACAATTAAAAAATAATGGGAATAACAAATATTAATTAAAAATATAACAATTTAACCACTATAATTCCCAAATTATTCTTTCATTAAAATCTCACATTAACACTAGATTATGCCTAAAATATTCAATTAAGTCCCAAAAAATCCCTAGATTAATAAATAAAAATATATAAATATTGAGCTCTATTCGCATGCCCGATATGTGAAGCAGACACACACTTCCACCAACTTAACCATGGAAGAAAAATTGTCTACCTTGGCCACAGGAGGTTTCTTCATCGGTTCCACCCATATCATAGGTTAAGAAAACGTTTTAATGGCTTACCAGAACATGGAATGGCTCCAAAGTCATTAACCGGAGAGGAAGTTTACAGTCAGGTGGAACATATTAATGTCACATTTGGTAAGAATCATAGGACTGCGGGTGAGAAAAACATATGGAAGAGGAAATCAGTTTTCTTTAATCTCTCAAATTGGCGTAGTCTTGATGTGAGACATAGTATTGATGTGATGCATATGGAGAAAAATGTTTGTGATGGTCTTGTCAGTACGCTTTTGCACATACCAAGGAAGACTAAGGATGGAATTAGTGCGAGACTAGACCTTATTGATATGGGAATAAGAGAACGGTTACATCCACAAATAAGAGATGATAGTAAGAGGGCCTACATGGATCCAGCAGCTCATATACTATCAAAAGCGGAGAAAAGAAGTTTGTGTAGGTGTTTTCATGAAATTAAGGTGCCAAAAGGGTATTCCTCTAATGTAAGAAGATGTGTCTTAATGGACAATTTAAAGTTAGTGGGAATGAAGTCCCATGATTATCATGTGTTGATGCAACAACTATTACCAGTAGCTATTAGAGACATCATGAAAGATGAAGTGCGAACCACTATAACAAGATTGTGCATTTTCTTTAATTCTATCTGTAACAAAGTCATTGACACTAAAAAGTTGGATGAATTGGAAAATGACGGTTATATTATTTTATCCCAACTAGAGATGCATTTTCCTCTTTCATTTTTTGATATAATAGTACATTTGATAGTTCATTTGGTAAGGGAGGTAAGACTCTGCAGTCCAGTTTACCTGAGGTGGATATACCCTTTCGAGCAATACATGAAGATCTTAAAAGGGTATTCTAAAAATCCTTATCGACCAAAAGCCTCAATAATTGAAAGATATGTAGTTGAAGAGGCTATGGATTTTTGCAAATATTATTTGTCAAGGAAGAAGGAATAATCTCGGCATGAAGAGGGGAGAAGCAAGGGAACATGAGGACTGAAAGTGAAGAATGTTCCTCATGAAGAGGTGTTGCAAGCATACTTATATATCCTGAATCATATGCAAGAAGTTCAACCTTACATAGATGAACACAGAAGGACTTTAAAGAATAAGAATCTAAGGAAGAATGACATGGAGATTGCTATTGAGCAAAACAAGACATTCAAAGAGTAGTTCGTGGAAAATGTTTCGCACAAGACCGGTATGTTTGAGACAATCGAGTGGCTAGCTTGGGGGCCTTCATTTTAGGTTATTACTTAAACTGGTTATGATATAAACAACAATTCTTTCTATACAAAAGAGCAAGATGATAGAAGTACTATACAAAATAGTGGGGTGATGGTAGAAGTTGAAGCTATGCACTTTTCCAGTTTAAAAGACAAAAACCCCATATTAGCGTTCATGGCCTATTATGGAGTTATAGAAGTAATATGGGAGATTACATACAACAAATTCAAAGTTGCTTTATTCAAATATAAGTGGGTTAGCAATACTACTGTGGTAATAAATCAACAATTTGGATTTGTCTCAGTTGATCTTTGAAGAGTTGGCTATAGAGATGAGCTCTTCATTCTAGCAAGCTAGGCGAAACAAGTGTTTTATATCACAGATCCTGTGAATAAAAAAATGTCCATTGTACTTCAAAGTAAAAAATAGAAGTATGGTGAGCTGACCTTCAACCTTAACGACACACCACCTTTCACAACAAATCCAACTAGAACAAATGAAGTAGAATTGGTAGATGATGAAGAATATGCTATAAGAAATGATCATGTGAAGGAATATGGGAAACAATATAGAGTAAGACCTTAACTTAGAAAATAAAACGGTGTGCATTTTGTTTTACTCCTTCTTAGTTTATTTTATTTTTATTGCAATATATTGACCTATCTGATGATGCTTTTTGTGTTAATAGGAATATGGATAACTCTAGTAACTCATCACAAAGTGACGGGGATGACAAAATGCCTAGAGATAAACCCATTGCAAGAAGAGTTAGAGGCTGCATAAAGATGGGAGCATTAGTTGCATGTCATAAACATCAACAAGAGAGGTTGCATGTGGACTTCGATGCCAATATGAATCCAATTAGTCCTGAGGAAGACCATTTTATTAGCTACTTAGGGTATTTGGGTCGAAGCAAAGTGCGTATTACCTAAGATAATTGGAGATTGGTTCTGCCAAAATCAAAAGACATGATTTAGCAACAACTTTTGGTGTATAAGTTTCGATACATCTATGATAATTGTAGCTTTATTCATATTGCTTCAAATATAATTATCTTATGTTTTACCTTGCAGCAAACATATGATGTCCCAGACACCAAGGAGATGTACAAGCACTAGATAGGGGAGGTTCGTCTACGATAGAAAGGTTTCAAGAACAAACTTACAACAAGGTACTTTTGAGGACAACTGAGGGGTCAGGATCCATGTAAACATTATTCGTATTTGTCTCTAAAGAACTGGAGGTTGTTTATGGCATCACGGGAAGATCCTTAATTTTTGCTAAGATTTATGTCATCATGATATAGAACTTTTTATTTTAGTATACTTGATATCATTGATTTTCTTTTTTTGTTGTTTTTCATTCATAGGAATTAAGTGCAGCAAATGCACAGAGGCAAGCAGAAAATAAGTATCAACATTACATGTCTTGTGGTGGTTATCGGAAGCTTGAGCGGTAGATGATGAAAGAAAAGTTAGAGAAAATGAAGGAAGTAGAGAAATCAGATCCTAGCATTGTTATCCAGGCCCCGCCTCCTCCTCCACGTCATAAAAAATGGAAAGCAGGGAGGATTAAGGTAGGAAGTACATAAATTTGGCTGTTGTTGAGGTTACTGCGAGGATTGTAGGTAGTTAAAGCATAAGTACATAATTTTTTTCATATTGATAGTGCTTACTTTTCATTTACGATAAATTGTATTCTACAGGATGAACTGGAAGATCATAGTAGCCAAAGTTCGTTCAATCCAAGTAGACGGATGAACATCTTGTCAACGGCTATTGGGAGGCAGATGACCCTGGTCGTGTTCGAGGAGAGACAAGGGGAGTTAGAGCTGTGAAGTATTTTGGATAAGACTCACATTATTCGTCACAAGCTAAACCTAGTAGGGAGCTTGTGGCCAATATTCTAGAGAAAGTCAAACGAGAGCTTGAGGCCAAACTTTGGGACAAGCTCCGACAAGAGCTGTTGCCAGAACTTCAACTTGAAATGACAAAGATGTTCGAATCGCATAGGGCAAATAACGAGCGTAAAACTCAGGAATCCTGAGCCTTGCCCAGCACCAAAGGAAGTTGCAACCCTCTAGAGGAACCACTTGGTGACCCTTCTCCCACTCCAGTGCTAGGAGAACCTTATACCCTCTATTTGGATGCGCCATTATTACGTGTTGTTACCGATGCTCTCATTCACACACATGCTACCACACACCATCATCAGTAAATTCCATAGCATTTATGTAGGGTGACTGTGACATGTGTTAGAGAGGGGGAAGAAGGTACAGTCATCCCTATTCCTGATGCAGAAATTAGCACGATAGGTCAAGTGATAGGATCTTTCATCCTGTGGCCTCAAAATTTTATTGGTTCAGGGGCAACACCTTCAATGCTATGCATTACCTTACTATTACTTGATATCTGTTGGCATCCTACTAACAATTTGTTTTTTCATGTTCTAAAAGGATGATGAAGATGTGAGAAAATGGCCCTTCTTAGCACGCTGCAACATATCTACAAAGGTATTTGCCAGATTGACTTGCACATGCCTCAAGGGATTATGGGCCTTACATTGAGTATCCCTACACGATTGACATAAAAGATCTCAAGGAGTTTATAAAGTTGGAGGAGATAGATACAGGATGGGTGAAATTTGTATTCTGGTAAGTTTTTTTTTTTCAATTTTTCCCTTCAATTCATGTAGTGGTTTTTTAGATTCATACATTCAATAATTCATTCTTTATTTTAATTCTATTATAGCTGCTTCCACCGTATCTGCATAAACATAGAAAGACGTGATTTATGTGGATTCTTATGTCCTGCAATATGACAAGGGATACCAATACTTTGAAGGTAAGGACTTACTATGTGGGCTACTAAATGGGATAGACCAAACTTCATTGTTATTTAGCACTTATTGTTCAATGGTACATATTTTAATTTTGTCTATTTAAGATATTTAATAAATAATTTCCTTGTCATCTAACTTCATTTTAATCTGTACATGTTGTTATAATTACCATTGGAGTTTGTTTGTTATTTGTCCTTGCCGCAACGTCATGTATTGGTTTGATTCCTTACGTAAAAGGCCAGACAAAGAAATAAAATCCGTCTTCAACACGTAAGTTATTTTGTTTGTATTTTATTAATTCTTAAAAAAATGAATAGTTATAATTTCTATTGATTTTGATTTTCATGATAGTGCGACTCAGACATATAGACTCCTAGGCAGGTTACACAAGGGTAAAGTTTTTAGAGAACCAAAGTGGTATTTTCTGAAAGTAAGTAGTTTCGATTCTAATTCTTTCATTGACGGTCATTTTAGATATATCTTTATTGATTTTAACAACCAATTGGCTTTGATTTAAAGTGCCATCGACAATCTGGCAACATTGAATGCGGATATTATGTTATACTTTATATGTATAACATCATTCAAAGTGGAATTATTAGCGATTTTGAATAGGTAATCGCTTCTTCATTCTCAAATGATAATATTTTTTGTGTTGTAATTGAAATGCTAATTAATTTATTTACTTAATTCATTTCACAAAGCTTATTTTCTAATTTGCAGATTTTTGATAATGAAGATGCCTACCTACATGAAGACATTAATTTGATCAGAGACTTTTTGGTTGGACATCTTCTTCAACATATAGATCAGTAAAATTTTTATTTATATTAGTTAGTAGTTGTGTAATGACAACATTTGACACTTTCTAGTTGTTATTGTACATATATAATATAAGGTTGTATGAGTTGTTATTATATATAGTAAAGATTGCAGTGCTGGATGTCCTTACCATTTTGTAAGGGACATTGTGGTTTATGAATCCATCTTCGATTTTGTTTCTGCAGTTTTAATTTGCTGGGTAATGAAGAATATAAATAATCATTTAAAAAAATAAAACATTTTAACGTCCCAAATGGGAAAAATGGACGTCTAGAGGGACTTTAGACGTCCTTATTCTCAATAAGGACATCTAAAGTGAGGACTTTAGACGTCCCTTTTTTCCATTTGGGACGTCTAAAGTCCCCATTTTAGATGTCCCTTTTTTTAAGGATGTTATTTCTAAAATAAACTACGTCGCTCACATAGACGGCCCCCTGTTTTTGGACATTAAAGTGCCAAAAAAGAGAGGTTAAAAGCCCCATCTGTAGTAGTGCCTGCAAATGATTCTAATGCTTGATGAGGCTCCTTTGACTATTGATTTTTTTTGTGATGTTTGTTCTTTTTGCTTCACTGTGTTTTCTTTGACATCTTTTAAGTGTAGGGATTAGAGTTAGCATTTCTATACAATTCAACTTGGGTTCATGTGAATATGCTGCTATTTTGTGATGTTAGCTACTGATGGCTAACATTTTTTGTGTGTGCTAACTCTATCATTGTTGATAAGTAAAATATTTACATATTTATTTTCCCTCATATGATTATTTTTTGGACAATATTTGAGTTTAATATAATAAATTTGGGTGTAATTGATAAATAAATAATGTTTTTTTTGGAATAAATAGTATTTTTTTTAAAAAAAAAAAAAATACAGAAGTTACTATAGCAATGTTTTCACTATAGCAGACAGTTACTGTAGTAGACGGAAAGCACTGTATCAAACACGCTTTTCACTGTTCCAGACGTGGTTCATTATAGCAACACACTTTTCACTATAGCAACATGTTTTTCCCTATAAATAGAGAGCAAGGCCAAGCATAAATGAAAGAGATGGAAGAGATGTAGATGCTTCATTCTCTGACAATTAGAGGTCCTTCTCTGACAGTTCTGTAAAAATTGTGTTATTTTTTAGAGTTAATTTCATGCATTGTATTACTTCTTGCTTGCCTCCAACATGGAAGGCTTAGGTAGACTTCCTACATGGATTATATAGGTAGTTCTCCTATATGGATGGTATAAGTCGCCTCTTACATGGAAGGTTTTACCTCCTAAATGGACGGCTAGATTTCTCCATTTTTCATGCATCTTTTGGTTGTATATTTATATTTTAGAATTTAATATATTCCAGTTTTATGCAGTATTTATCAGGTTTTTATTCTAGTTTTATGTAATTAATTTATTTTTATTTTTTTTTTAATTTCATAATGAGCTAAATTTCTATTTTCTTATGGTAATGACGTAGCTTATTAATGACGGATTGAATCTTAACTTATTAAATCTAGTTTTAATTTTCTCCTTCATGATTGAGTTTTAATTATTGTTCTTAATGCTTTCATTTGATTGGTCATCTTTTGAATGATTTCAATATGTATGTTGAAACTGGAAGGAGATACATGTGTGTAGACCCTATAATTAAAACCATAATTTGCATATGAAATAGGAATATATTCATATGAGTTGTGTAGTCTTAATGAGTTACATAAATTTTAATGCATAATTAATTGCTTAAATTCATATAGGAATATATTGTATTAGTAATTAATTATAGAATTGCTTGACCTTGGAAGAGGTTAGTAATCAAATTAGGGAAAATCGACTATCAATCATGTGGAATAAATTGGGCTAGAATAGAAAAGTGATTCAATCCAAAATTTGTTAAGTGAAATCTGATCCCTAGAACATTTTCTTGTAATTGTTTTCATATTATTTGCACTCATATTTAATCATTTTCCATTTTGCACTTTCCATCACCAATTTATTGATCGACTAAATGGAATTAAAATTACCTATTTTGATACTTAGTGATCAATCCTCGTGAGAACAATACTCTACTCACTATGTATTACTTGATTGCGACAGTGTACACTTACACTCTTTAATAAATCATTTACACACGTAACAATTGTCACTAGTTGTCCATATGATATGTTAGAATGCGGGCCCTGATGCCCTTTATTTGACTTAATGATAGTTTCACTTGTGCATTTTACCGTTGGATGCACCATTGATAATGCTATGAATATTACTTGTAAATGTGTACAGGTTTGAGTGCTGTTTGAGTACAGGTTTATCTTTTCTTCAACTTAAGTTAACAGCAAGGACACTGTTGATTTTAAGTTTGGGGGAGGAAAAATTGTGAGAATTTTGAATTTTGACCAGTAAAAATGACTGCATAGGAATATACAAGGTGAAATATATGAAATTTCACAAATTTAAGCATTTGTTTGGAAAATAGTGAAGAAAATATTTTTGAATTGGTTAGTTGTTTGTTTAGGATTACATGAATGGTCCTATGATTGGTTAGCTACTTAGCATTATGCTTGATAGGAAATTGTGATTAATGTGCTTGGTTGAGTGAGTTATAATGTTGGAGTGGGTTATTAAGGAATTCTCTTGAGCATAATCTTGCACTATTGGAGCCAGGGATGTTTTGAAGGTTTTTGTTGAAGAAACTCTTTGCTAACTAGCTTATATATCTATTTTCAAAGATATAATTTCTAAATCTACTTTAGAATTTTTCAAAGCTTATGGTGCATCTCATATGGCATTGAAAAATGATTTAGACAATGGCAAAAAAAAAAGAAAAATGATTGTTAAAAAGCGTTTGAGCCTTTTAAGCTAACCTGCATTATTTTTCTTCCATTTTGAACCCAATTTTGAGCCTTTATAGGAAAACCAATATAAATGTTCTTTTGAAAACCAATTCACTTTCCTAACCCTTAGCCTAAAAGACTATGATATGCCCTGCTTTAAGATAAATGAAAAAAAAAGGGTTTTATGTGTGAAAGGGCAAGTTATGAATGTGAAATGTATAAATTGTTGAGGGTTTGAACAAAGTGTATAGAAACCAAGCCAATACTCTCTTATAAAAAAAGTTAAAGAAGGCTCGATAGAAAGAAAGCAAGTTAGTTTAAGTTAGGTGAGTACATAAGAAAGAAAAAAAAGAAAGTTATTTCATTCATCTCAAAGTTTTTGTATTTATCCTTTTTCCCTTCCATTCAAACACCCTAAACCCATGGTCACGTTACATGTCTAAAAGTCCTTTTGATTTTGACATCATATGAGGTAAACCGTAAGTAGAGAAAGATGAAAAAGAGGATAGCGAAGTTGTAGATTCAAAAATTTGTATACGAGTTGGAGTATTATGTGTGACAGAAATAGAATCCGGAGAAGTGTCTTTTGATCCCATACATATACTCACACTCAAAGAACTCTTGAAAAACTTGCTCAAAGATTATAAATTCACCTTGGCATATTATCTCAAGTTCCTGTTTGGTATGATCCTTAAAGCAATGAATAAGGGCATGAACATATCTGTAATTTAGATAAGCAATTTATGAATTCATGTTGCATGTGTGAATTTGCTTGAGGGCAAGCAAAAGCTTAAGTTTGGGGGAGTGTTATTCTCTAGAAATTCTTCTATTTCATCACATTTTTCTTACATATTTATTGGTTTTGAACTCAAATTATGCATAAACTTTATACATATGAAGGAAAATGTGATGTGATGGAAATACTTTGAAAAGTTGCAAATTTTGAGCTAAGTGTATAGAGGTTTTGATTGAATTGAAGAAATTAGAAAGCTCATAAACTCCTTGTCTTTGTAGGAGGATGAGGACAAGAAGTAGACCCCTATATAGATCATTGGAAGTAGAGAAAAGAAGAACAATTGTCAAGAAGGAAGATCAAAGAAGTAGCTTGAAGGCACTCCCAATCGCTTTTGCTTCACCACAGCAAAGCAAAAGCGAAAACACCTCAAAATAGACCTTTCTGACTGTGTTTGTTATGGGATCGCTATAGCGAAGCAAAAGCCAAGTTGTGATATTACTACTATGTGTTTTGAAAAAGTGATGATTCTGAGACCTTTTTAACCTAAGAGGGGCACCGAAAATGAAGGATTCTAGACAATAGGAAGGTTGAGAACATAAGGAGGCTTCTTAGAGAGTTCTTAAAAAAAATTTGATGCTTCTTGGAGAAGATTCTTAGAGAAATTTAAAAGTTTCTTTCCTTTTTCTGGTTTTTTCCTCTCTTCTTCCCATTTTGCTGATATGGATATGACTTTAATTTCAATTTTTGGTTTTTATTAATTATGAGTAGCTAAAACTCTCATTTAGGATTACTTCTACTCATTGTATAAATTGAAACTACTATATTTTCCCATGTTGTGAAACCCGGACCGGACCCGCCGGTCCGGCCCGGTAACCGGCGAACCGGCCGGAAAACCGGTCTGGTTCCCGGTCCGGTCCGGGTTGGGGTTTTTACTAAAAAAAAAAAAAAATTTCCTTTAGAATTTCATACTATAAGTCTAAAATTTTCAATTTTTCACCGGTTTGGTCCCAGTTTAGCTCCGGTTTGGTCCCGGTTTGACCCACTGACCCTTAACCTAGTACCCCGACTGGTTCAATGACCGGTCCGAGTTTTAGTACCTTGATATTTTCTTGCTTTTGCTAGTTATGGAGAATATATGTTGACTTTTCTTTATGTTTAATTACTATCATGAGCTTGATCACCACATGATTAGTTTAGTTCAATAGAATGATGCTTGAGAGAGCTATTTTGATTGTAGAACTTAAGAAAAATCATGTTAGACTTGAAATTTATGGATTAAATGGATGGTTTGTTGTTAGAATAGAGATATATCTAACAACCTAGTATAGTCTAATGAAGAATTGCTTTGGGAAACATGGTTTTTATTAATTATAGACAAGAAATTGAATATTGTTAGTGAAGATTAAAAATCAATCTTGGCTTGAGAGAGCTTGATTGATAATCTTAGAATATTCGACTAGCATATGGACTCACACAACTAGCATAAGTGAATCAATTGCATAGTTTCATGAAATACAATGCGGAATAAGTAATCCTAAGCCTTTAAGTCTTGAAGTAGAATCAATTGTACAATTACCCTTGTTTTACCTTATTGTTTTCAGAAAAATTCCTTAATGGTCATACTCAATTTCAAATGATTTTATTCAACCTAGTTAAGAACATGGTTACAACAATTAACTCACCTTCATCATAGTCCTTGTGGATTGACACTTGTTTTCTCACTAAATTATTACTTGTGACTCGTACTCTTACGGAAGCTAAATGGCAAACAAGCTTGGATAGCATTCACATTCTTGGAAGAATTTCTCTTTCAACTCGAGTTGATCAAATCTCTTGGCAATTTATTCGAGTTGAGCCACAATTTCCTTAGACACGTTTGAACTACTTGAAAGACTTGGTTCCTTTTATGTTTTATAGCTAGAACATGATTTTTCATATTGTTGCAAGGAGCTAGAAGCAATGTCTTTATATAACTGTAATATATCACAAACCCTCATCTTGCCAATTCCACCATTAGAAGCATTGTTGAGCATATTTGAAGTGGGCACATCCAATCCTGCCGCAAGGGCTTCGAGCTTGACATATGTCTTCTGTTCATGGTTAGGACAACTATGCCACAGCTCCTTAAATCTCTTCCAAGCTTCATGGAAGAGTTCGCTGGCTCTTGTTGGAAACCCAAGAGTTCAACTCTTTAAACCGCCCATATCCCCCTTAGAATAAACCTAGCCTTGAATTTAGATGCCATTTCATCCCAAGCAGTGATTGAGTTAGGAGGTAGAGCAATAAGCCAAGCTCATGCCTTCTTGTCAAGTGATAGGGGAAAGGGTCGCAATCTGAGCGCATCTGAAGTTACTCCTTGAAATTTGAAGTTTTCACACACTTGTACAAAGCATGTCAAATTGTCAGTAGGATCTTCATTATGAGTTCCTGAAAATAAACCAATCATTTGGAGCATTTGAAGCATGATTGGTTTCAACTCAAAATTTTGATCTTGAATAGCAGGAAATTGGATGCTAAATTGATAGGTAAAGCTTTCTTACTCCATATACTCATCCAAAGTGTGCTCCAAATCGTTATCATTATGATTGGCCATATTGTAATATGGATAAAGACAAGGGGGTGGTCTCGGTTGCTCTAGTGCCAGTAAAGGTTCAAGTCCTTAAACAGGTTACACTAGAGGTAGAGTCTTCACTTCAGTTTCAAAATCTTTAGAAAAATATTCTTCAACAAAACCGTCAAGAACAACTTCTAAATCAGTATGGTTTTCATTAATTATAAATAAGAGATTGAATAATTTCAATGAAGATTAAAAATCTATCTTGACTTGAAAGAGCTTGGTTGATTATTTTAGGATCTTTGACTAGCATATAGACTCATTTAACTAGCATAAATGATTTAATTGTATAGTTTCATGAAATACAATGGGTAAAAGTAATCCTAATTAGGAGTTTTAGCTACTCAAGATCAATACAAACCAACAACTAAGCTTAAGACTATTGTTCATATCAATACAATGGGAAGAAAATAAGGAAAAACCAGAAAAAGCAAGAGAATCCTTGAATTTCTCCACAAATCTCCTTTAAGAGCCCCTAAAATCTCCAAGAGCTCTCTCCCAAGTAGCCTTCTCTTGTTCTCAGCCCTCCTTTGTGCATAATGATTCTGTTTCAGCACCCCTCGTAGGTTAAAAGGCCCTCAGAATCATCACTTTTTCAAAATGCAAAACATCAGTATTGCAACTTTGCTTTTTCTTCGCTATAGCAAAGCCATAGAGAACGCGGTCAGAAAGGCCAATTTTTAGGGTGTTTTCGCTTTTGCTTCGCTGTGGCGTAGCAAAAGCAACTAGGAATACCTTCAAGCTACTTCTTTGATCTTCCTTTTTTACTTTTGTTCTTCTTTTCTCCACTTTCAATTATCCATGTAGGCTTCTACTTCTTGTCCTCATCATCCTACAAAGAAAAGGATTTTTTGAGCTTTCTAATTTCTTCAATTTAATCAAAACTTCTATACACTTAGCTCAAAATTTCAAAACTTCTAAAGTATTTTCATCACATCATATTTTTCTTTATATGTATAAACTTTATACACAATATGAGTTCAAAACTAACAAATATATAAGAAAAATATGATGAAATACAAGAATTTTTAGAGAATAACAATATTATTTTCTTTTGATGATTTCCTCTTTTGGTGGGGGGTTTATAAAAGTTTCTTTCAATTTTATAAAATTGAATTATATTCTTCTCGCGCAACCCATGGGCTATAAATGCTTGTTCTCCAAAAAAAATGCTCCCTAATAATAATGTGATATATAAGCATGTTTGTAATAAACCCTTTTATACATTTCTAAGCTGAAAATTCAGTTTTATAGATATACAAATAAATACATTGTAGTCATAAAAAATTAATTTTACAATGTACCATTAATTAGAATTCATATTCTTGTGCAAACACACGAGGGCTAACACCTGTTCTTCAAACATCTTTGTACAAGGACATTAGTAATCTCTCTCAGCTTCTTCTCTTTCACAAATATTGAAGTAGTCAAATCTATGAATCATAATGTTTTACCCTCCCTACAATCATGCCATACTATGATTCTGAACTGTTGATGTATAATCATTTTATTTAATGAATATGGACTCTTTATCCAAAAGAAATGACATATGATTTCAATTAATAAAATTATTTATAAAACAAAAATTCGCTTTGAAATGCCACCACAATAGTTTCATAAGGTGTTCCAATTTTGTGTTTGTTTGGATTAGCAGTAGAAGCTGATTTTCCAACATGATTTATGGTATATGAGATAAGTTTGTAGAAGAAGTTTCGTCTCAACTTGCATGAACATGTTTTTCCACCTCTTTCTCAAACTGGCCCGAATCAATGTCACAAATGGGTAAGTTTTAGTTTTCCACCCACACGCCAAACTGGCAAATTAAAAGGTTAAATATTGATAAAGTATTGAGTCGATAATATATAAAAGATGTAAAATAGATTTGGATTTTAAAACAACATATTTTATCCCATTTTTATTATTCTAAAAATCTCTTGTATAAAAATTTATTTTAATAATGACTTGTTATTTTTTATAACAATTTGGGACTCTTTCATATTGTTAAAATATAAAAAATAATTTGGCCCATCTCATTTTTTCATAACTCCTTAGGCCACCCGGTGTGCAGTGTCTTTTTTGAATCCTATTATCAAGTATTTGAGCAACCTACTTTTCTTTATCTCTTTCCATTTGACTTAAATTTTTTAAAACAAAAAAGCTAGACCACAATATCCCGTTCAAGGGACTATAAGTTGTCATGCTTTAATAGATATTATATTAGATCAAAATGGCAAAATCCCATATAAAACTAGTTGAAATAGGAAAATTTTAAATTTGGTTGGAAAATTCAACAAATCCCTAATCAAGTTATTGACTCAATTTAAGATTTCAAAATGTAGGTAAAATGACTTTATTGCTATCTCCTTTCTCTTCTCCTATCTCTCTCCTTGAAAGAATTTTATTGCCATGAGCAAAAATTTCACTCTCCACTTAAAAACAAGCACAAAGGATGCAAAGTAGTAAAATGATTAAACTAAAAAAAATGTTCGTGGTTTTGAATTCAAGAGCGAAGTATAGGAGAGATCGGAAAGAAAGCCATCATTGCGTATTTGGGATTTTAAGTGCCTGTTTGGATTAGTAGTGTAGAAGGAGCTTTTTTTTTTTTTTTTTGTAAATGGGCTTTTGGAAAAGTCAGATTGTAGATGTGATTTGTATTTGAATTAGCGGTAGCAGAAGTTACTTTTTTTTAACCTTAAACCTATTTGGATTAGTGTTTGAAAAGCCCGTTTAGATGGGAAATGACTGAAAAAGGTATGAATTTTATTGAATACTATATATATATATATATATATATGTATATATTAGTTGTATATATTGTGATAATTGAAGTGAAAAAAATATTAAAAAAAATTGATGCAATAAAAAAGGCCAAATTATTATTTAAAAAACTGGGAAAAATTGCAGAATTAATATTTTGAGAACTAGGAAAAATTATAGAAAAGGTCCCTGAAAATTATGAAAATTACAAGTGAATGAAGAACAAGGACCGGGGAAATAACAGAAAAAAACCCAATTGTTTCATAAATTACAGTTTGACCTACATATATTTCACAAATTTTCACTGTAATCCCTCCTTTAGAACTTTTAAAGCCTACAATTAAGTCCCTGGTTAAAATCCTATTTTGACTAAAGCTACATCTTCTTCCTTGGAACAACGAACCAGGAAAAGAACAGGAAAACCAGTAAACCACGCGGGGGAAGGAAGTCTGTGGAGGAGAAGATGGGAGTACAAATCTGGACGAGTTTTATCCCCAACGGTCACACACGCAGCAGAAGCTGCTTCTTCAGTTGTGGAAGTGACTCGAATGAGCGTCTGTTAAAAGCTCCTTTTTTTGAATAAGCTAAGTGGAACAAAACGCTAATCCAAATGGAGCTAAATGATTCAACTAGGCTTTTGGCAGGTAGATGGGCTTTTTTCCTCCTCCAACGTCTTCCCAAACAGACCCTAAGGCATTGGACATTCATCAAAGTCCTACCCTTTGATTTCCCCCCTCATTTTTTATTTTTCATTAAGGGATAATTTTGCCCGAGAAATGTAAAAAAAGGAGCAATTTTATCCTGACCGTTATCCCAGTTAATGTTAATTGTTAGTTGACCAAATATGCTGAACTAGCGGTCAACATGTTATCCATATCACTTTTGTTAAGGTGTAAAACTTTCGGGAAAATTTACACCTTAACAAAAATGACGTAGATGACATGTGGATTGCCAGTTCAACATATTTAGTCAACTAACCATTAAAATAAAAAAATTGCTCTTTTGTTACACTTCTGGAGCAAAATTGCCCCCGAAAAACTTTTGGGGGCAAAAGTGTCCCTTAACTGGTTTATTTTACTTATTTTTTATTGTCATTTGGATTTTCCTATCATTTAGTGGATGGCAGGGAGAGATTTTGATGGGATTGAACGAGGGATTGAAGAAGATGAGTAAGGTGAAGGGTTAGAGTGGATGAAGGAAATGACAAACAATTAAAAGATCTCTTAGAAAAGGGTGGGATTGATCCATTTTTAATATATTAAGGGTAAAACTATACCACTAAATATTTTGGGGTGATTAATGCACACTAACTGTAACCCCCTTCCATAATTATATTCGAAATACGTGATTAAATTGAAATAAAGACCAATAATAACCAAAACTCATTTAATATCCCATCATTTAAGATAGGGTTTTCACAAATACTTTTTGAAATCCAAACAACCTGGTCTCATATTCATATTTCGAATACAATTACTTTACGAAAATAAAATCACATTCAATAACATATCAGAGTGCACAACATAATAGTCTCGGCAATCCCGGGTTCATACCTTTACTAAGGATTTACAAATTGTCTTATAGGGGATTACACAAACCTATCTCGAATACATAATCGAATCTTCATCCACATATACACATCCCAACTATGATAAGCAGCTACCAAAATCTCATCCTAAAGGATACCTCGCCGCCCTGGGTGCCAGCTCCATCCTCAATCTACTACCCTGTCTGAAAGGTTAGTAGGGGAGGGTGAGATTCGAGAGAATCTTAGTAGGAAAACAATACCAATATGCATGTATGATAAATGTATAATGCATGACATGCTTGCATTACATAACTCATGCTCACACAATGACATATTTGCAAGCTCAATGTTTCAACAACATACTCATGGCCATAGCATAAACAGAAACATAGCTTCAAACATTCATATATATTACACATAATCATGCAAAGTGATAAGTATATATTTTATAATTAAATAAGTATAAATTTTGGATATATTTACTAGATTTATGAATATTTTATGCTTATTTAATTATCTTTTTATATATTTTCTATTCTTTAATTAATTATAAGAGAAAAGAAAAATTTAAATATAAAATCTAATCATATCCTATTTTATCTGCAAGAGATTAAGGACCAGGTGTATGAAAAAATATATATATCTATATATATGTAAAGATATATAGATATATAATCCAATGGAAGAATTAGATAAAACACCTCAAGCAAAAGTAAAAATGTGGACCCTATGCAATAAAAGACGTACAGAAGATATTGGAAGAAAGAAAAGAAAATTGAAGGCAACAGACATGATATGCCATATCTTTGAGAAATTGAGATAGTATCGCGGACCCCACATGGATTATGATAGAATATCTCAGGCAAACAAAAATCGCAAACGGCACGGCGGAGAGATAGCATACATTATATATATATATATATATATATATATATGCGAGAGCTGAGACGCACAGGGACAGACACAGAACGCTAAGACGAAAACGCAGGGACGCGAGACAGGAAGCTCAGGTAGAGAACGCGAGAGCGGAGCGAGAAGCAGATTTTTGGGAGCTGGGACTTAAAGATTTAAAGAGATTTGGAGCTTTAAAATTTGGTTTTCCATTAATTTTCTTCTCTCTTTTTCTTGGTTTCTTATATGAACCGAATTATTATTTATGGTTTTAATTTGTTGATGAACATGAGTAGCTAATTTTCTCGTTCTCGGATTTTCTTGAACCTATTTATGGATTGAATTATTTATTTACTCTCTTTTTGCAACGAATGAGTTTTTGTATTGATTTTATCTTGCTCTTAATGCCTCTAAATGCCTGATCATCATTTAGTTGTCTTGTTTATTTAAATTAATCTTGAAAAAGATAATTTAAGTGTAGAACTTGGGTAAAATCATGTTAGACTTAAAGTTTAGATATATTAAACGGATGGTTTGTTAGTATCATAGAGATATAGTTACTAACCTAGCATTGTCAGATTAAGATTAGTGTTTAAAGTTAGTCCAGATTGATTAGTTTATTAGGATAAATATTTGGTTTTGACTCGAGAGAGCATTATCGAAAGTCTTTGAATCTTAGACAAATACATATCTTCGTTTTATTGCTTATTGAGGGTAAATTAATTAGTTCATGAAATAAATAGAGGATAGATAATCCTAGATTCCTCCTGTCTTGAAGTTCTCGATTTAATTAACTAATTTTTAAGTATAAAATTTCTTTCAAAATATTCTCACTTAACCTGATTGATAACTTAATTGAGATAATTAATTCATTTTTTTCATAGTCCTTGTGGAAACGATCTTTTTATATTACTTGCGAGCCGTACATTTGCGGTAAAGCTAAACGGCTAACACAAAGCAATAACATGCATCAATACACTAACACAGATATCCAATACAAGCAGGAAAAGTAAGTTCCCTACACTTGTTCTTCCACGTATGCTCCAGCACCAGCTGTCAACACCCGTTTCCATTTTGATAATCGAAGAGTAATAAAGACAAAATTCAATGGGCATACAGAAAAGTACAATTATACTGATAAAAATATTCGTTCACAAACCCAACGTCGTTCGTTTGCAATTCCGATATTGTTCATCGACGGAAACAGAAAATACAGCGGAAGTTTTAATATTTACAAATTATCCAAAATATTAAGGCATAGACTAAAGCATAACCACGTTCATATCCTCGCCTCGAGACACGTGCCACTCACTTTTTGGCGTCAACGTCTTTGCCCTTTTTCCCACTGGTACCCGCTGAGGTGTTTATTTAAAAATAGGGTGAGATTCCGGAGAATCTCCGTAGAGACATAATATCGTTCATAGAAAATGCGAAAAGTAAATATGTCATGCGCCAAGGTATGCACAAATTAATGAACAATATAAACACATCATCATCATCATCATCATCATCATCATGTATACAGGAGTAGGGCCCAGCCCCACAATCTACACCGGTTGGACTTCTGCCAACTCCCAGTGTAAGTGCACCTATGGCACTAACAGCCTTTCTCTAGGCAAATCATGTTATTAATAAAGTGCATTTACAAAACAATGGCATCCACACAATCACATAACTTATGGCATAGTGTATGAAGGATAATGTCCCTACCTCAACGCTTTGATATCCCCTATTTAATAGTGTCTCGTAAAGCGTGCTGTCCCGGCGTCCGACTCGGTCCTAAAATATTAAATGTACCAGAAATAGGTCATAACCTATCCAAGTATCATTTTAGACTATTCCATAGGGTTTATTGTGGTTATATTAGTCTATGGTAAAAATTTACAAAAATGCCCCCGGGAACCCGGCCCTGCCCCGCCGTACCCGGCCCGATGGCATGTTTTCCCAAAATTTTGACTAAGACTATTCTGACTTATTTTCGCCCAAGGAATCCATTTCCGGGCTCGAAATCACCAAATTCACGGTCAAATTATGAAAATAGCCTTGACAGCCCCTATTTAGTGATTTCAGTGGCGTTTTCGTAATTATGCTTTTTCGGCCTCTACCGAAAAAGTGTCCAACTGTAACCCCACCTATTTTTACCCACTGAGTCCAATGGAACCATTTATTTCATGAAAATCCAACTCCTTGTACCATTTCTGGTTCTGGCCGAAATATTAAGGAAAAATGGAAAAAATGGGGTTTTGTATTTTAGCTCTCAAAACTTGTACTTTTCCATTTCTAATCCTTGATTAACCCATTTAAAAACTTCATAAACATGATTCAAAGGATTTTGGGCAGCATAAACCCTTAGGGTTATGGATTTTCTAATTTTACAACTCAACTTAAAAATCATAAAAACCAAACAATAATTATCAATAACAACTCAAGGAGGCAAGTTCATGAAGTTACCCTCTTTAGCTACTTGGTTTCCTCTTAATCTAGGATCCTCCTCCCTCTCTTCTTGATCTCAAAGTGTCTCTTCACCACCACAGATTCATGAGAAACAAGAGTTTAGAGAAGAATCTAAGGAAATGCCATAATAAAAGAAAACCAAAGGAACCACCTTACCTTGACTTTTCTTCCTCTCTCTCTTTAGCTTCAAGAGCCCCACAAACTCACTTTTTTCTCTTTTCTCTATGGCTTGTGCGTGAAGTGTACATGAAGGAGGAAGGAGTTTGTGTTTAATAAATTGGTCTTCACCCTTCCTAACCATTGATTCCATCAAGGGTCCAAGTTGTGACACTTGTCACCATTCCCTTCCCTTCACAATTACTCCATTGTCTTGCCATCAATTTGACTCAATTTCTTCCTTTTCTTCCTCCAAAAATCCGTCCCTCTCATCCTCTCTTACAAGACAAGTTAGCTTCTTACATGTCATCATATGTGTCCTCTTCCAATCACTCAAGAATTCCATCATTCCTTCAACTAAGCCAAAATGTGCACTCCACCATGTAATCATGTTGCTTATTTCTACACTCAAGCTTCTATCCTCATGCACTCCATCACCACTCCATTTTGTGTGTACTCAATCTTGGTCATGATTTCCTTCTACTTATGACATGTGATCATGCATAAATTAATTTTTTTTCCCTCTTTCTTTCATGTTGGACGAAAATTAGAGAGGAAGAGGAGAGAAAATTGTTTTGCACAATTCCATAATTCACACAATTGATTTTATGTATAATCCCTCCTTAATTTCTCAATTCTTGATTTATTCCACTAAGAATAATAACATTATGCATTTTCCTTTATTTTCCTTGATTAATTGAAATTAACTCCAATTAATTGGAAAATAATTAATCTTGGGCTAAATTGGCAAAATTATGATTTTGCTATCCCCTTTGTAATTTAATTCAATTTTTGAATTAAGTTGGCCATTTCTTTATGAATATGAATGTTTCAAAATTCACAAGATCCAAATTCATGAATATTCACCATTATATTGAATTATTCAAATAATTACAATATATTTTTGGTGAATAGAATTTGGGATGTTACACCAGCAACTCCCGATCAGGGCAAACAACAAACCCTATAACCAAAGCAAGGACATAGGGTTAATCCCTTTTCCAATTCCTTAACTTTCAAACACTTAAGTTGGTTATCATTTAAGACCTTTAGGTGGCTACTCAAAGCCTAAACACATGCCTAAAGAGTTGGAAGAAGCTTGACCAAAGACCATCTTTCGAAACCCCAAAATCCCATTTTTTATTGCATCACTCGAGTAATGAAGGACGCACTCGAGTGATGGACGACTCATAGCCGAGTAAGGACGGCTCACTCATGCGAGTGCTTGGCTGAAAGAACAGACAGAAACCAGACATACTCGCTGCACTCGAGCACCAAGATCAACACTCGAGTGATACCAATGTATGGAAAACCGGACCGGACCGGCCGGTTCAGACCGAAAATCGGTGAACCGGTCACTGGTCCGGTCCGGGTGAGGGGAAAAAATCGGTGAACCGGTCAACTCGGCATGACCCTGTGTGAACCGGCCTGAACCGGGGTGAACCGGCCTGACCCGGACTAGTCACGGTTTGATCTTTTTTTTTAACTTTTTTACACTCCAAATGAAGTCATTTTGGCTTTTTTTTTTAAAAAAAAAATTCCTAACAGTTTTTTATTTATAAGGAGCTTTAAAAGGATTGTGGAATACTTTTAGCATTGGTTGGGGAAAAATCCTTATATACTTAATGATATTTTTGTAGGTATTAGGTTCAGGAGGTTATATTGGACTATTAGTTGAAAAATAACTCTCATATAGTTTTTTGAAAGGTATGTATGAACATTTAAATTTTTTTTTTTTAAATTGACCCCGGTTTGACCCCTGATTTGACCCCCGGGTTGACCCCAGTCTGAACCACTGACCCTTAACCTAATGCTTCGATCGGTTCAATGCCCGTTCCGGTTTTCAGTACCTTGAGTGATACTCCCATACTCACCCGAGTTCAAGCAGGTGAGGCACATGAAGTCACGACCCGAGAGTAACAAAGAACCCAGAGCCAGAAGTGCACTCGAGCACTAGCTCTGACACTCAAGTGAGAGCACAACACTTGCGAGCGCTAGCTCACACTCTTAACAAATTAGCTGCAAGTGCTAACCTGAGAAGCGGGCTCATACTGCAGAAGCACATGATCACTCGAGTAAGACCACCATCACTCAAGTGATAACCCACATCACTCGCAAATGAGAAAGTGCACTCTTGCTTCTTCCACATACAAGTGCAACCAAAACTAAAGAGGAAAGGGATAAATAACGCAGCACTCGAGTGAGACCCATGTTCACTCGAGTAAGGCTCTATCAGAAGCCAGAATGCAGCAGATATCAAAATTTTCCCAACTCAACCAATATGTTTACAATGGTCCCAAAACTCTAACACAAAGTCACTCCCACATAATTTCACACAAGGAACCTATTGGACACCTCAAAACAACCAAAATCACATCACAATGACATTTTCCCCCTTGGTCACACTTATAACCCACTTTACCCATTTCACACCAATTTCCCTTCCAAAGTTCTAAACAATCCCAATGACACCAAAACACATCCAAATACCATTTCCAATATAAAAGCAACATGCAATTCATACAATTACATATTGCACAAAAATTAGGGCAAAATCCACAATTCTCAAAACTCAATCAAAAGTCACAAAACTTAGATCAAAAGAGTACAAATACTCACCTCTTCCTCTTTCCCAAGCTTGTTCCTTGATTCTTCATCTTTTCAAATTTCCTCAAGCTTCAAAACACCTTCTTTCATAAATCTAAAACCATAGCAATGAAGCTCTCATTACTAGGAACAACATTATAGAAAAGTGTTTATGCTAAAGAGGACAAGAACAAGGCTAAAACATCACCTCTCCATTTCTCTTTCAACCTTCAAGCTCAACAAAAATGGAGGATGAAGAGAGAGAATGAGATGATGATGAGGGCACAAATTTTTGGCCAAAGAAGGGCCTTGACCGACCTAGAAGAGGAGAGAGGAGAGAGGAAAGAGTTTGAAATCTTGACCCAATCCAAAAGTCCATATCTTGCCACTTGTCACAATCTCATCACACCTCCCATGAGCTCACATAGGCACATACACACATGATTCCACCCTTTGATATCTTCACAAATCAATCACAACCATTGATCTTCAAGTTACCAATGAGTTTCCTCTTCGGCAATCAATCAATTGGCCAACAACTCTACCATTTTGCCCTGATTACGATAATTCTCTTGAATTACCATCAAACACATCGTATCTTTTCATTAGCCACAATATGTGCCCTCCCTATATTTTAAGTCAATTTAGATGTTAATTCACAATTGAGCTTAAATACAGGGTTTCGGTACTGCTAACAATGCATACGAATCACAGTTCACATTATAATATCCAAAAGGGTCCACTTATCACTAATCACATCCACTTTTGGAGTCATTACACCCTTGATCGACATTTGAGATACTGCTAAACTGAGGCTTAGCAGTCCACTTATTTCAGGCTTATTCTCTAATCTCAGATCTCAAAATTCGAGGTATTACACTAACCCTTCCTCATTTGATTTAGTAAATCATATTTAATTGTATTATACATTAATGTTAAAATACATGTATATTGGAAAATATAAGTTAATAACATAGAAATGAAACTCTTTTAAGAAAAAACTAAAAAGAGAGGGAAGAGGGCATTATATTCATTTTACTCGAAATCTTAAATTACGTCAATGACTCAATTAGAAATTTGTTGAATTTATCAACGTCATTATTTGGAATTTTCTTATTTTAACTAGCTTTATATGTGATTTTCCCTTAACACTATATACTACCTATTATTCTCAATATAAGATATGGTTTGTACTCCCTCCGGTTCTATTTATAAAAATTTAATAACCGAATTGCCTGATTTAAAAAATCGGTTAAAATTAGTTTAAAATAATAAGTATGCCTTAAATATTTTTTTTTTCAAGTATACCAGCATTTATAACGGTATAAGTAAGGGAAAGAAATAGAGTAAATATAAGCATTACCAACTATTTAATTAAAGCAATACATGTAATTAATTAGGAGTAAAAATAGAAAAAAAGACTTATTAAATATTATAATAACTCTTATCAAATTTTTATAAACAAATTAAAATTTTGGATTCTTATAAAAACCAAAGAGGATATGATACAACGGGATTGACAAGTGAAGATTAGACGTATCTCTCGTGAGCTCAACTCCGATGCAAAGCTCATTGTCAAACTTGTTGCCAGAGTCCTTTTTGAGCCCAAAAGCTTTGTCTTTTGAGTAGTAGTTACGGTAGCCTTGTTTTCTTTTCTGATGTATCAAAAAATTAAGATCCGGAGGTACTATACACTATATAGTGTTAATTCAATCTATTCTCTAATAGCATTATAAACATCAACAAATTGTTAGTTAAGATAGTAAGTAGTCTTACCCCTAAGAAGAAGAGGACACAAGTTTAAATTATGGGAAGCGTGCTTGTTGGGAGAAATAAAAACCCTATCACACTCTAAGTTTTAAAAGAGAAACCCTTGAATAAATTGATTTAAAAAAAAACAGAAGGGTTCTTTTTGGTTTTTTTTTTAAATTCAGATATTATATTAAGCAAGGAAGTTGTTGTACAAGTTTTTTAATTAATATGTTAGCATTTTTATGACAATAGTAGCAGTTTTTGAAAGTCATGACTCATGTAATATTTCAAATTACAGCTTTATTTATTTATTTTTCCAACTATACATAACTTGGTTTGATTTTTTTATAGGAAAAATCACAGAAAAATACATGTAAAATAGGAAAAAGACAAATCTGGGAGTCCAATATTACAAATTTCAAGTTTGATCCCTGAGAGGATTCTGGGATTTGAAAATGTTTTCAAATAACCAATCTCCCCTTGACAACATTTGGGGAGCTCAAGTTGTCAATATGTATACTGGAATTGTTAATTATGATTTCTAAGTTGTTATTCTCTAAACCTAAGGTGATTATGGATTGCTATTAACAATTTTAGTATATATATTGACAATTTAAGCTCCCTAAATACCAACAACCTTGTAGGTAATATTTTGAAGCTCCTCATATCAAGCTTCACTGACTATTTAGGTGTAGAGAATAAGAATCTAAGAATCTCAATTAATAATTTCAATATACATACTGAATACTTGAGCTTCCCAAATGTTATCAAAGGTACATTGGTCATTTAGAAATATTTGCAAATCTTAGATTCCTCCAACAGGTCAAATTTGGGATTTATGATATTGGACTCCATGATTTGTCTTTTCCCTATTTTAAATGTATTTTTCTGAGATTTTTCCTTTTTTATATGACTATATGACTAAGTCAATTTCGAGTATTGTCGAATTATGAGGTAAGTATGTGAGAGGAGTTTTGTTTCAACTTGTAGAAAAGGACTATTGAAACCATGGTTTGAGTGTTTCCAAAACAAGTATTAAATTAAGAGTAGCTTTTTACATGTGGATACATTTGCCTGACACCATATGGCCTACCAAGGGAGTAACAATACCATTTCTTTATAATACACACATATATAAAATAATCATAATAAAAAATGAAGCATATTAAGCATGTTTGTTTCAACTTATAAAAACTTATAAGTTGCTTTTTACGTAAATCGAGACACAACTCCTCTCACATACTTACTTCGTATACCGTAAATCACTATTAAAAAGCAACTTATAAGCAATCGAATCGCTCAACCAAACATTGTTTTTGGCTCGGGGATATTTAAGCAAAATTTAGATGTATATGTGTTTTCTATATACATCTTTACATTAAGTCTAAAAGTTATACTATTTTATAAAGCAAAAATATATTTGATAATTATTGAAGCATTCAAGGAATCATGATCATTCATTTAATCAATTAATAAATCTCTCTTTTATGGACAAAACTTATTTGATTATCATACCTTAGATATGTTGCATTAAACAAATGGCCAAGTAAAACGCATTAGCATCTAGAATCCATAATTACCTTGCTAATATTAATGAACATTTTTTTGCCTTCAATTAATATATATATATATATATATATATAATAAGATGAGCATAAATAATTAACTATATAAGATGGCAAAAAAATACAAATAGGTTGCCAATAAAAAATGAACTACGAGTATTTTCTTAATTCTACCTATATAATTAAACCTATGTATTTACAAGTAATTAGAATTAATTGTATTACTTGGAATTCTTAATATAAAATCAACTTTGTAATTTAATTTCTTCATTAATTTGAGTCTTATATTAAGTATTAGAGCAGTAATTAACATTTAAATAATCTGTATTTATAAAATTAATTAAATTAAAAAAATACTTATCGATATATTCTCTTGCCAAACTTTTGAATCCATAGCTACTCTCTTCCCCCAAATCGATCAAAGAATTTCCAGTCATTATCATTCTCCTGTGGTTTATTATGTCCACGAAGGTGCAACACTGCAACGAGATATTCTTTCTTCTTTTAATTTCTTAAAGCTTTTAAGTTTTATTCTTTTTATTACTTTATTTTAAAAAAAATTTCTCTCTACGCCAAACGCTATTAATTATAGTTTGTCGCTTTCTTTCTCTTTCTCACATCCTACTGCAAAATATGCCCATTAGCGAGCGTTAAAGTTTTTTTCATTCTCATTCCCCTCGATGGAATAAATCAACCAACAAGTTTCACCTTCGAATTCCACACACGTTTCCTTGCTTGCCTTTGAAACTCTCCCAAATTTTACGCTTTTTTGTTCTTTTTAGGCCCTTATTGTACCTTATTTTCCATTTCGCATTTGAGATTTTCCATTTTTTCTTCTCTTATTCGCCCTCTCTGATCTTGCTTGGTGTTCGGAAATCGGAAATTTTCGTTTAATTGTGAGGAAGCGAGAAGAAGAAGAAGAAGAAAGAAGGGGATGGATAAGTACGAGCTAGTGAAGGACATAGGATCTGGGAATTTCGGGGTGGCCAAGCTGATGCGAAATAAAGAAACCAAGGAGCTTGTTGCCATGAAATACATTGAACGAGGTCACAGGGTACGTACAATTTACAATTTGCATACTTAAATTGAATTGTTCAGTTGATATGCAAGAGAACTGAAGAAATACATTGTTTTTTCGTTTCAGTCCAGTAGTTATTTAAGCATAAGGTAACGTTAATACATGCATGATGCATGTCATTGTGTGATTATCCGATTTCGTCTTTGCCTATATGCATTGATTTATTTGTGTTTTTTAATTGATATATTCCAGATCGATGCCAATGTAGCCAGGGAAATCATAAACCATAGATCTCTTTGCCACCCGAACATAATTCGGTTCAAGGAGGTCAGTACCTCTGTGTGGCTGTGCCTAAATATCTTCTTTTGGCATCGAGTATCAGCTTGACTGGACTGCTATTTTTTTTTTCAGGTTTTCTAACTTGTGATTTCAGTTTTGCAGGTGTTTTTGACTCCAACACATCTTGTAATAGTCATGGAGTATGCAGCTGGTGGAGAGCTTTTTGATCGCATTTGCACTGCTGGAAGATTCAGTGAAGATGAGGTTTTTTCCCTTTTTAGCAAATTATAAATAACTTAGAAATTATTGCGGAGCTCCAATTCGTAAATGATAATTTTCCATTGTTTGATGAGTGAATGTATCCTGAAGAATATGAGCAATTAGTTCATAAGTCATGACATGTAACAATTAGTTCTGAAAAATTGTAGTTTAACAATGGCCGGTGGAATTATATGTTGTGTTTATTAATGAAAAATCTAACTGAAATTCTTAGGGTGTTATCTAAGAGGGAACACCATCATCAAATCGTCAAAAAATACCGAGGCTAATTAATATATATGTGCATCTGTTTATGTGTGTGAAAAGGTGGCATCTAATCTCCAAGAAATACTTTTTAAAGTAGTTAAAGTTACAAAATTTTATTAATTATTAAAGGGGAAGGCTATGATAGTATTTAAGCTTTATGGAGAGCCATTCCTCGCTTGTTATTGATGCCTAAATGACAAAGACTAGTTACTTATTTTTCACCTCCCTCTGGCTTCTTACTGGCAGCCAGATGCTGGAAGAATTATTATTTTGTTTCTTATTCTTATCGTACTCTCTGAAATATTTCAGGCTAGATATTTCTTCCAGCAGCTCATCTCAGGAGTTAGCTACTGCCATACTTTGGTAAAAGATTTGTTAAATTGAGAATAGATTGTGCGTATCAGAGTGTGACAAGTACTCTGTTTCTTTGCCTCATATATTTGGTCATTTTTCTATGTAATCTTTCTTGCTTGCAGCAAATCTGCCATCGAGACTTGAAGCTGGAGAATACCTTATTGGATGGCAGCCCTGCTCCACGTCTGAAAATTTGTGATTTTGGTTATTCTAAGGTTTAATTATGGCTTCATATTAACACTGAGTGTTCTAGAGGTGTAATTCACCATAACCACTTCTGATCAGATTTATTTTTTCTAGTCATCTCTACTTCATTCAAGGCCAAAATCAACAGTGGGAACTCCAGCCTATATTGCACCAGAGGTTCTTTTACGTAGAGAATATGATGGAAAGGTATCTACTTTCTGTTATGCAAAAGATTTAGATCGTGACAGAGAGCTTTGATATACCTGCATGGCACATGGACTCACACAAACACAAGGCATTCCTCTTATAAATATAAGTAGGGATATGATGGACAATAAGAGTTTCTTTTGTCCAAAGGAAGAATAGGTTATATCCTTCTTCTCTCCTGTATCATGAAAGAAAGAAAATAGTTATTTATAATGTGATTTTTTACGTAGGCAATGGCTAGCCTTTTCATGTCAGTATAATTAAAGTCCTTGAGGTATTGTGCGTGTAAAACTGCTTTAGACATTTCTATCAAATAGCAAACTCACTTTTTAACCAGTTCAAACCATCTTTTATGGCGCTTTTAATGCTCCTAGTGCTCCCCGTTCGTCAAGGGATTGTCTGTGCCCGATATTTTTCATTTCGTGGCTTGTAAATAGCCTAGTAAATTGCATGAAACACATGAAAAGTTTATATTTTGCTGTAAGTCTCAGTGTGAAAAAAAATGTTTGGCTGTTTGTATCTTTTAGTCTCCTCTTTTAATATGTTTACTCATATTTATTGTTTTGACATTATGGGAAGATCCTGTTATCACTGAAATCAATGTACAATCAAAGGTTCTTATGTTTGATTGACTATATTATATTTGAATGAGATCAAACAAGCACCATTTTCTTGCAAAATGAGTTCAGACTTACAAATACTTGTAGATGTGCATGATGTTTGATGACTCTATGATTCTGCATCTCACTGTCAGAATGTCATGAGCAAAATTATAGATGAAAGAAGCAGGTTTGAAACTTATGATGCACATTACATTTATGTTATTTACTGAAGCATGGGTGCCTAATAGTGAATTATTGTGATGTCCAATTGTTCGCACAAAATTTAACCAGATAAAGGAGAGAGCTTTTGTTTTGGTTGCCTATGATTGTTATGATTTCCTTATAATCTTTTGGCTTGATCATATGACTTCCACTGTCTGCATTATAGTCAGCTATCCTTGTTTGACACAGCAAAAGATGGATATTTTTTTTATCTGTTTTAATATAACTGGGGAGATTCATATTACTAATTACTTGTGATGTTGTCAATGATGATTGATGTCTCTATCCATGCATGGACTTAACTAGCCCTGGAAGGAGTAAATCTTGCTTGATTAGGTTCTTCTATTCTGCTTGCTTGTTCAGTTGGCTGATGTATGGTCCTGTGGAGTAACTCTTTATGTGATGCTGGTGGGAGCATACCCATTTGAGGACCCAGAAGATCCTAAGAACTTCAGAAAAACCATAAATGTAACATTTCATTTATTTTTACCAAATTTATTGATAGGATTAAGTAATGTGTACTCTTTCTGATTCCCTACATATTTATCCAGCGGATTATGTCTGTTCAATACAAGTTCCCAGATTACGTACACATATCTCAGGACTGTAAACATCTGCTATCACGCATTTTTGTTGAAAATCCAGCAAAGGTATGCATATATGCTAGTTTTATTTATTTAATATGTGAATCTCAAGCTATGGCATGAGGAAATACGTAATATCCCTTTCTAATATTTTCATAATTGTAATAGTTACTTATGGTTGACTTGGTCATTCTTTTTTTTAGGGTAAATTACGCCACCTCCTTGTACTTTCCTTAAATTAACACATCTTCCTCTGTTTTGAGAACCTACATCAAATCTCCTTCAGTCATGAGAGGTTTGTGAGGGAGTAGGAAAATCCAGGGTAGTTTGCTAACATCTTGATATGCTTTTTCATACTTGATGAAAAGAACTTTTGTAATTATTTATTGGCCAAAAAAAAAAATTTAGTAATTGTTTGCTGTTAGTTTTTGCAATAAACATATATCGAATGGGCATTTCTTAGTGCTCAACACAACACCATTAGGTCTTCCAAAATAGCTCCTCTGCATGTTATGTAGGACAATGTACATATTAGGGGAAAAGGAGGTAGGGAATGGAGGAAAATGTTGAAGAAATAAAGGGAAGGAGGAAAGTTACTCAAGTGAATTTTATAAATGATCAACTTTAGTCAACAATCAGAAATTTTAATCCTAATGACAAATGATTTTATCTAGAACTCAAGATAATTCCTCATATTTAAAAAATAAAAGTTAATATTAAATCTCAATTCTAATAATAGTAATATGTATTAATACCATTTGAATGAACCAAAGTCACTAAAACATTAGTTTTTACCAACATAAGTTGGTCTAGTTGATAAAGACATGGCCAAGACATATGTTCTAGTCTATGTATAGGGACCTTATTGTTGCTTTGGTTTTGGTGATGAGCTTCTGAGATCCAACTCACTTAATCTATTTTTTAATAAAAAATACAACAGTCCCTAATCTTAATTCTGATTAATATATTGTTTCTTATTCTTTTTATTAGTTCCTAATTCATAAATAATCAATAATACCTTTCTTATTCTCTTCCCATTCTTCATTAGCGTTTTGTTATATTATTATTAGAGAAAAGGTTTGTCCTTCCATGTAACAGTGAACTGCTGCAGATAGCTTGTTTTTCACATCATATCTCAATCGTATGGCAGAGAATAAGCATGAAGGAAATCAAGTCCCACCCTTGGTTTTTAAAGAACCTGCCAAGGGAATTGACTGAAACAGCCCAAGCTGTCTACTACAAGAAAGAAAACCCAACATTTTCACTTCAGAGTGCAGAAGACATAATGAAAATTGTTGAAGAGGCCAAAACTCCAGCCTCAGATTCTAAGTCAGTCGGAGAGTTTGGTTGGGGAGAGGAAGGAGGAGAAGAGGAAGAAGACATAACAAATGATGAGGCGAGTGGTGAGGAGGAAGAGGAAGAGGAAGAGTGTGAAAAGAGAGTCGAGGAGGCACAGGCCAGCCGCGATGTTAATGTAAGCTAAAAATATATTCAAGATTTTAGTTAGTTAATTTGATATTTTATTTCCATTGCCCCTGGATAACTTGAAGTAAGTTGAGGGTTTTCTCCTCTGTACAAAATTTGGTTTTCTGCGTAGGACCTATAGTTGAATAAATGACTGTAAATTTTTCGTGTTGCAGAAGGTTGTGAGTTGTAACTTCAAGTTAAGAGCCAGACAGAGTTTGTGATCTCGGATATGAAAATAAAAATGTAGGTGTGCTTCTTTGTTTTAACCCCTCACTTGTTTTCTAACCTCTCTGTCTCTTGCCATGGACTTGTAATAATGGTGTATGATATCTGGTTTTCTTTGTTTATGTTTGGGGAACATTGGTATCTAGAATGCAATGGAACATAAAGAAAAGTAAAATAGAATCAAGAAGTTAGTTTCAAAGATGATAAATGTCTTTCATGGTCGTTCTAAAAATGTTAATAAAGATGTGTAATTGCTTTGGAATAAATATTGCATCTTAGTCTTTTGTGTAAGGAGGACTTTTTTTTTTTTTTTCATTTGGTGCAACAAGTGGGATTTTGTTCCCTGACTGAAGGTAAAAATATAATTTGGTAGCTCAAGGGTAAATTATGTTTAAGAAAATATTTGTGATAAATTTGCATCATTTAATATACAAGTGGATTATGTGTTTATGGATTTAGTTCTTATTGAATTGTTAAAGGTTTGTTAGGCGGTAATGTTTCTTTGAATCAAGTTGGTTCCAGTGAAGAACACTATTAATATGACATATTGACTTTATCATAATCTACAACAAAATCAAATTGATGAATCTTTTGGAAAAAAAAAAAAAGCTTTAAATTAATACAATAATGACCTTTCAAGTTTCAATAATTAAAATGATAAAATAAACACTTTCAGGTCTCAAAATAGTAATTTTGATCCTGCTTCTTACATTTTTTGGAGAGTTAAAATGTTCGGTAGCTCTGACTTGTATTCATGAAAACATAGAATAAATTTCTAACAGAATCATAAGTAAAGGACTATTTTAAAATCAGATCTAATTTTGGATCGACGTGAGCGGATCTGGAAGGAGAGGTCGCGGAGGATAACTTGGTTGATTTAGATTTGCCAAGTGGAAAGGGAAAAAAAGCTAGTGGAGGATAGTTGCCATTGTTACTGGTGGAGAATCGTCGCCGCTGTCGCTGTCGCCGTCGCCGTCATCTGTGAAGAAAATGGGGGATGAAAAGAGTAAGTAATGGACGTTAATGGCATTTTAACAGGTTTTTCTTTTTTGCGAGAGGAATGGCAATAAGGGTAAGTAAGGGAGAGCGTGAGGATCATAGAGATTTGGAAGGGCAACAAGGGTATTTTCTTTTGAGTTTGGCTTATTTTGGTATTTTTACATTTTAAGTAATGGACGTTAATGGCATTTCAACAGTTTTTCCATTTTTGCTCTTATTTTTTAAGTTGATGGGTAGTCTTACACCTCTAAAAATAATAATGTTGATTAATGGAGGCACTTTGGATAAAAGTTTGAGTATTTTTTACACCTTTATCCTTACTATTACTAATGCATAGAAAAATACTGTTGGTATATCATTTATAACTGTCATTATATACATTTTTTTAGACACATGCATTTTTTAAAATGCAAAGTCTGCTTTATTTTGATGAGTTTACTTTTTAAAACCCAACCTACTTAAACTTGAATCAAAATTTATTTATTTTATTTTTGTTTTACGTGAAATTTTTGCCTTATGTGATAAAAATTGTGTTTTATGGTGCAACTTATTTTACATGTAGTTATTATGTTTTTTCATTTTTTTTATTTTAACATGTATATGTTTTAAATTCTAGTTTACAATATATATATATATATATATATATATATATATATGTTGACTTTATTTTAATCTATTTTAGATACCATTTTTTTTAATCTCATTTTTAGAACCAATCCCGATTCCGACACATGTGGCAATGATAATTGTTAAGGAAGGATGAAGGTGGGCTACTGTTTTATATGAGAATGCAATTTGGATTCAATCCAACCAAAAGAGCCTTATTTTGATGGAGGTATAGATAATAGTAAAACTGGCATATTACTAATATAAAGATTGTGTGTGTGTTTTTCCCACAAGGTTTTTAAAAAATTTATTAGTTAAAACTTAAAGATAAACTAGTGAAATCGCCTAGTATTGTTTTGTTTTGCAGAGCATTAAGTATTGCATGAATACTTTATAAGAAATATGCCCAAATAATCTACCATTGTATGTTTCCATTAATGATGAAAGTAACTAAAACTCTTATAGGCTTTCGTCCATCCAAACTCTCAGCACAAATTGTAAATCTCAATATGCAAGAACTGAACCCATAGTTGCGCAGAACTATTGCTCATTTCTTCTGTAACACTGCCTCACTTAATAGAGTATGCAAGTTTTCGGTTTCTGTCCTAATGCACTCTCTGTCAAATAGAGCTGAAACAACAGCAACACCCTTCAAATTTGCCACCCCAATTTCCATTACAGCGCGAGCATTTGATGGTCCAATGCCACCGATTGCGACCACGGGCAGTTTAGAAGCCTGACATACTTCTTTTAACCCATCTATACCTATGGTGCTATTGTCTTCCTTGGTGGTTGTGGGATATACACCACCACTACCAATATAATGAGCACCATCAATCCACGCTTGTTGGGCTTGCTCCGGTGTCTTGCATGATACGCCGATAATCTTTCCGGGGCCGAGAAGAGTTCGAGCAACATGCGCAGGCATGTCAGACTGACCGAGATGAACACCATCGGCATCACAAGCAAGGGCCACATCGATCCGGTCATTTATGAGTAGAGGCACCCCATAGGAATGGCATATTTTAAGGCATGCTTTGGCAGCATCCAAGAATTCTCGCATTTCAGCATGCTTTTCCCTGTAGAAGAACTAACAGTGTTTGAGGACAGGAATATCTGTTGAATGAGATCAATATATGGTACTTCACAAAAATCAAAATAATATGTGAGCTAGTCTACATGATATGATATACAATTCAACAATACCAAAAATAGATAATAGAAAGCTTATGAAGGACTCCGTTGACTGATGTGAACAAACAGGGAGTGAGGGAAAAAGAGAAGGTAAAATAACAAAACTAGGGATAAGATAAAAGAAAGCTGAAAAAACATGAATAATTGACAATAGAACAAAGGTCAACTATTTTTTGTTCAAGTTCAACTACTCAGACCTGAAATTACATCCATATAGGAGGGATAAGCAAAAGAAAAGGAGATATTTAGTCATAATTCGCGAATCCATGACCAAAAAGAAATAAAGGACATTTTCCTCATGATTTATACTCCACACAGATTACCACATCTTTAGGATAGTTGATGGGGAATATTAAGCCCTAGACAATGATATCTGCTACGAATTACAGATGGGAAGAAACATAGTTTTCTGTATCACAGTGATTATATGACAAAAAGTAAAGCACGCCATAAACATTATATAACAAACCTTAATTGAACAATGGTAGCGCCTCCTTCTACAGCAGCTCTAACCGCATCGGGAATGGAACGGCCCCACTTTCTGTTCATGCCTGAATCCGTTACAGCATATAGCAATAAGTCATTTGGATTGAACTTATCCTGTCCGTAAGAACTCTGATGGACTTTTTTAAGGGCGAAAAAATGATCAAAAGGGCCTTGGGCTCCATTTCCAATCACAATGTCTTTGCTGTAATCCAAGGCAGTCTCAATAAAATGTTTAGCTACCTGACATGGCCCAAGAGGAAGAAAGGAGGACTTAATGTATTTTGCTATATTCAAACGTGTAATTGCCCCAGCAGGGGGAGGGTAACTTGCTTAGGCCCCATTAAACTAACATGTATTATTCTTCAACTACATCACTTGAAAGAGTTGAGGATGGAGAATGTCCTAGTAACTTGAAGGCTGGGTTCAACAGAATTCTTCACAATACAATTTTCATAAAAAGGCACAATCCCACTAATTACATCAGCGGATGAGAATTATACTGGCTTCAAATTTCCTACATTCTAATATGTGCTAACCTGGAACTGTATTACAAAGGATACACACACAACATGCGAGTACAAAAGAAAACCATTTGTATATCAATCACATGTGGAAAAGCTAAAGTACATTGTTACAATTATGCTCATTAAAACAAAAATAAATTCTGCAAACTCAAGAATTATTTGGTTAAGGGTCAACTCCGAATCTAAAAATGAACTCATTAAGACACTATGATCATGTGAAAACATAAATAACAGGTCAACATGTCAAACAACCAGAATATTAACAAAACATCTGGATATAGAGGTGAACAAAGACAGCCAAACTGACCCTAACAGCTTCAAGTACTGAGGAACCTTTCGCCAGCTCTGCAGCTATGCATGATGCCAAAGTACAGCCAGTACCATGAGTGTTGCGAGTATTCACACGTGACGCACAGAGCTCATGGAATCCCTCACCTGCAAAAATCAAGACCTAGAAATGGAGTTCATTTTAAACATAAATTTGGGCATACATCTTTGAAAAGGAAAAATAATTTTTTAAAAAAAAAGGAAATGAAGCTGTATCCCAGATTTAAAGACTTCAATCTTACCATCAAATAATACATCAATGGCGTCTGATGAATTGGGCAGGTCACCACCTTTGACAAGTACATTCCTGAGGTGAGAATAAATTATTTGCCAAATCACACCGTTCTTAAATTAGAGTACCCTAGATTTATATTCAGCACCTCTGTCACTCGCAAAAAAGTTTATACATCTTAATTGATTGTCAAGAAGCCAAAAGCATTTGCATATATAACATTAGACACTTAAACTGGAGTAAAGTAATTGTTGGACATCATACTTTTTGAAAACAACTCAACAAACTGCCTATGGCCTTGTAGCCTAGTAGCACGTAAGCTTTCCTGTAAATGGGAGATCGCGGGTTTGATCTCGCTTATAACCTCAAACGTTAGTGCCTGCCCCTTTAATTCAAAAGAAAACAACTCAACAAACTACTCTATGCTATACACTGTAATTCATGCTCTCTCATATGAAAACTTTCGGTCAGCAGACTTATATGGCAATTCATTGTTATAGATTTGTCTTATCAGTACTACACAACTAGCTAGTTCATTCTTCTCAATTTCCCACTTTTGTGAAGCATAAAATAATACTTTATAGATTCCATGCATTATATCTCGTAAGTTCAAGCTGTACCAAACAAATGGTTTGATTCCATAAGTCTACTGTAATATCCCAAATCTTGAGTAAGGGATTTTGACTCCAAAAGTGGATGTGATTAGTAATAAATAAACCCTTTTAGAAAATATGATGTGGATTGTAGTCGTCTGTGTTATGAGCAGCGCCAAAACCCTGTATTTGAATTCAATTATGGATTAACATCTAAATTGACTTAGAATAGAGGGAGGGCGCATAATGTGGTAATATGGAATAAGAATAATGTGTTTTGTGGTGATTTAGTGGGAATTACCATAATTAGGGGCAAAATGGTAAAGTTATCGACCAATTGATCGGTTGCCGAAGAGGAAACTCATTGGTAACTTGAAGATCAATGGTTGTGACTGATTTGTGTAGAAATCAAAGAGTGGAATCCCATGTGCATGTGTGTATGTGAGTTCATGGGAGGTGGGTTGAGATGGTGATAAGTGGCATGGTGTGAGCCCTTGGATCAAGTCAAAGTTTCAAATCTCTTTTCCTCTCTCCTCTCTCCTCTAAGTCGGTTTGTGTGTGTTTTGGGAGCCAAAAATCTGTGCCTTCTTCATCATCTTTTCTCTCTCTTCATCCTCCATTTTCGCCATGCTTGAAGGAAGAAAGAGAAAATGAAAGGTGGATTTTTGGTTAGCTTCTTGTCCTCTTTAGCTCAAATACCTTTCTTTAAAGTTGTTCATAGTGATGAAAGCTTCATTGCTATGGTTTTAGATTTGTGAAAGGTGTTTGAGGAGATTTGGAAAGATGAAGAATCAAGGATCTAGCTTGGGAAAGAGAAAGAGGTGAGTATTTGTACCCTTTTGATCTAAGTTTTGTGATATTTGATTAAGTTTTGTGAATGGTGGTATTTGCCCTGATTTGGTATAATTGTGGAATGGTGGTGTATTGTGGTTAAAATGATGCCATAGTGTGTTTTGGTGTCATTGAAATTGATTTAGAGCATTGGAAGTAAAAGTTGTTGAATTGGGTAATGTGTGTGAAAAGTGTGACCAAAAAGGGGAAAATGTCTTTGTGGTGTGATTTTGGTTGTTTTGAGGTTTCCAATAGGTTCCTTGTGTGAAATTATGTGGGAATAGCCTTGTGTAAGAATTTTAGGACCATTGGAGACATATTGGTTAAGTTTGGAAGAATTCTGGTATCTGCTACGTTCTGAGTTCTGATAGAGCCTCACTCGAGTGAATAAGGGTCTCACTCGAGTGCAGCGTGATGTTTTCCCTTTCCCCTTCGGTTTTGGTTGCACTTGTTCATGGAAGAAGCAAGAGTGCACTTCCTTACCTGCGAGTGATGTGGGTTATCACTCAAGTGATCATGTGCTTCTGCACTAAGAGCCGCTTCTCGGGTTGTCACTCGCAGTTGGTTTGTCAAGAGTGTGAGCTAGCACTCGCAAGTGTTATGGCATCACTCGAGTGCCAGAGTTAGTGCTCGAGTGCACTTCTGGCTCTAGGTTTTCTGTGGCTCTCGGGTGGTCACTTCTTAAACCTCACTCGGTGGAACTCGGGTAAGTGTGAGGCTATCACTCGAGTGCTATGTTGGGTGCTCGAGTGCTGTAGGTATTTTCTATCTCTGGTTGTGCTTTCGGTCAAGCACTCACTCAAGTGAGTCGTCCTCACTCGGGTACAATTGTCCATCACTCGAGTGCGCCATCCATTCACTCAAGTGATGAAGCCAAAAATGGGTTTGTGAGGTTTTGGAAGAGATCTTTGGTATAGTTTCTCCTAACCCTTTAGGCACGTGTTTAGGCTTTGGGTAGCCACCTAAAGGTAGTAGATGATAACCAACTTAAGTATTTGAAAGTTAAGGAATTGGAAAAGGGATTAACCCTATGTCTTTGTTTTGGTTATAGGGTTTGATGATCACCCTGATCGTGAGCAGCCGGAGCTGGAGCTTACGTGGAACGAGTGTAGGGAACATATCTCTCCTGCATGTATTTGATATCTGTGTTAGTGTGTTAGTGCATGTCTTTGCTTTGCATGATTATGTATAATTTAAAGCTATGTTTCAATTTATGCTATGGCCATTAGTATGTTGTTTGAAGCATTGAGCTTACAAATTTGTCATTGTGTTAGCATAAATTATGTAATGCAAGCATATCATGCATTAAACATTTATCGTACATTCATATTGGTATTGTTTCCTACTGAGATTCTCTTGAATCTCACCCTCCCCTACTAACTTTTCAGACAGGGTAGTGGATCGAGGATGGAGCAAGCGGTCAACGGCGATGAGGACTCCTTCGGGTTGTCATTTGGTTGTTGGTTATCATAGTTGGGAGTATTATGCATTTGGATCTAGATGTGTTTATGTGGATGAATATCTAATTTGGTATTTGGAAACGACTTTGTGTAATCCCCTATTTGGGTGATTGTATATGGGTGAATGTGCCCTGTAAGCCTTTGATCAATATATGGAACCCGGGATTGGCCGGGAATTATTTTGCGTACTCTGATATATTTAAATATGATTTATCTTCGTGTAGTAATTTTATTCGGAATATGAATATGACATCAGGTTTTGATTTCGAAAGGTATTTGTTAAAACCCCCGTCTGGTAGATGGGTTTGTAAAAAATGTTTGAAAATGTTATTTGTTTGTTATTGGTCTCTATTTCACTTTAATGGTGTATTCCGGATATAATTACGGAAGGAAGTTACATCTACCACTCATGAAGTGGAACTCTGTAAAAAGTAAATAAACATCTATAACAGATTAATGATAAACGTCGTTGCAGCAACTAACCTAGGACCCATGCCATGTATTAATTTTGCAGCAGCACGCATATCAGAAACTGATCTCACTGGCACACCACCAAGTAAGATTGATGCCTCTTTTATATTTGGGGTTACGATGTTGGCCAAGGGAAGAAGTTCCTCCCTAAAATATAAAGGCAATAACAAGTACAATAAGTTTCCAATTATTTTAATGTAGAAAAAGATTTTATACATTTATCAGGTATTATAGAAAGACAGTGTATACATGCATACTTCATGCCATATGGATGTTTAGTAAAAGTTCAGGATCAGCAAACTAACCGTAATCCATCTAGAACAGATGGACCAGCAAGTACATCTCCACTGGTAGATACCATGACAGGATCAACAACCAGAGCTGCCTTCAGCAATAGAACTAAGTTAATCAGAAGCAACTCCAATAAAATAACAAACATGAATGCATGATAGCAACGTATGTAAAAGTGAATACCTTTGACAGGAAATTCCCTAAGACTCTGACAAAGGACCCTCACTATGCTAGGAGACGGCAGCATACCTGTTTTGACCTAGGCACATAACATATAGTTTAGGAGGGAACTAAATTAGCACTTGCAGTAGCCAATACCTCAAGTCATGTCAAGAAGAAACCACTACATAGAATAAACTTTTATTTCAAATTTTCACAATGAAAGAGGATTACAATACAATAATAAGCCACTTGGATTAAAAATTATATTTGAAGATTACTATATAATTTAAGTTTCACAATATGCCAGTAAATTCATGACAACCTTTTATTCTACTTCATTCTTGGAATGCAAACATTTGCATACAGGTGTGAACATCTTTATTCTTGCTTTATCATACATTTCTTTCTCTTTTTTATCACCCCTTTGATCCTTTATTCTTTGGGTAGTCAACTACATCCTATGAGATCACAACCAGCAAAATACTTGAAACTAGTGGCTGTAGCACTCAGTATTTTCACTTACCACATCGACATCCATATCAGAGAGCACAGATTTTAGCTGCTCAGCCACAAAATCCTCAGGCATGATGTCCACCCCCTAACAAATTTAATGCATTTGAGGATGTTCTCAAAAAGGAACTGTCAAAAAAGCAATTAAGCCAACCCACTGATTGTGTGGCCCAATAAAAATATCGAGCTAAACACTTCTGTTCCAATTAACTTTATCTTATAATGTGTGCGAATTGTAAATTAAATTCTTGCTTTTTCTTCTTTAACTTCCTCAGAAATGAACTTAAGCAAAAGCGATGAAATTAATATGAAATTTCAACCTGGACTCCAACAGTATTCTGTGCAGTGACAGCAGTGATCACAGTGGAACAGTACACTTGCCTAGCAGCACAAGCCTTCAGATCAGCTTGAATACCAGCGCCACCCCCAGAATCAGAGCCAGCAACGGTCAGTACATGAGGAACTTTCATCTCTGGCTTCTGCATGGTTGCCGAAGATCTATCTGCTTGCACGTTTAAAACCACCCTCCTAGGATCATTCTGATTAGTTTTTGAATTCTGACACAGGAAGCTTGAGCTCCTAATTTGTTTAAACACCTGGGGAGGATATTGGATTGGATTTGGCTTGTAATAGCTTTAGAGAGAGAATAAAAAAAGGAAGAAACACAATAGCACGAAAGGTAAGCCTCAGTACACGGGGAAAACGGGAGAAAGAACAGAAAGAGAGAAAGAAAGCAAGATCATCAGAAAACCCGTGACATACAAAAGTAAAAAGTTACTCTCCATTTGTTACTATAGAACCAGATGCTTCAGTGTTCAGCATTGAAATTATGCTTCGTCTAGTCTGGAAAAAGAAAATGCTTACAACAATGGTGACTTTATTTTTCGTTGCTTATTTCACAATCCACGTTTTCCTCTCTTCTACCAGCGATCAATTTCTTAACCATTTACAGTAAAGGCTCCAGAGAAAAAACAAACAAATGCGGCTGATATCAAAAGCACGTATTTACATATACAAGTTCAGCTAAATTAAGCATCGGAATGAGGGGCAACTAAACCGAGATTTATACGGTTTTCTGAGTTCCTACGTAGGATCATTTTCCATCATTTTCTGAGGAACAAACAACTGAAAATGAAGAAAAGAGGCGAACCTGAGAATGGAAGTGCGTGGGCAAAAGCTGAGCGTAGGCCATGAATTTCTGACTAAAATGGCTGAGGTTTATCTTTTTCTGACTAGTTCTTTATTGATGCAACCCGACCCGACCCACTGCGTGATGTCAGCCTTTTAAGAAAAATTATTCAGTAAATAATAGTATTTTGACTATTTTCTTAAAAAAAATATATTATCTTTCCTTGCATGAAATTTTGTTCAATTCAGATATTTTTATTCGGTTTATCTATCATCCTAATCCTATAAACTCTCTTGTAATTTTTTATTATCTAATTAAAATTCAAAAATAGTCAATTGTCTAGTTGAATCTCACTAAAAGAGGTATTAAAGTGTCCGATTGTATCTTAAATAGGATTATTCCTAATAGAAGGATATATATGTTTAATAAAAAATATTTGTCCATACCTTTTATTAACATAATCAATCCAAAAAGATCTATATAAAAAACCTACATTAAAATTTTTCAAGAAGGAAACTTCTATTAAGAAAATTAAAAACTTCCCTAAAAAACATGACCTCCGTAGAGATAGCCATATATTGTGGATATCTATAATATTTTATTAAAAATATATAATCTTTTAGGATTTAATATTCAAAGAACTTAATTTTCATGAATGGGCTTATGTTATACTCTCTCCTATCCTAATTATAAGATAAAATTGATTTTTTTGGAGAAATTAAGAAAGTTAATTAAATTACTTTAGAATATTTTTATGTTTATTTTTTTTCTTCAAACTAATTAGTTTGACTAATAAATTAATATATAATCTGAGGACAAATAACATATGATATGATTAAGTAACTTATTTAGCTTCCTAAATTTCTCCAAAAAAAAAAGTCAACTTTATCTTATAATTAAGACCAAAAGTAATACTTTTATTCATGAATCTAAATTAAATGCAAGGGCATTCATTCATACAAAATGTATCAACAATTCTTGTTTTGGAAAACGTATCTCATAACAATATACTACTATTAAATAGATACTGTTGTGCAAATAAAAGAGATCTAAGATAAGAAATAGAGAAGAGCAAGACGATGAGGAAAAATGGTGAGAGAAAGAAGAGGAGTAATTCTCAATTATTCGTGTTTCTTATAATTTCAATGTTATGTATAAGGCCTCTATTTATAGCTTTTAAAATCACTACCAATGGTCACAATTAATATACATTAATAAATGGTACAATTAATACTATATGACCCTTCATATTTTAAAATAGCCTTTTTAGTTTCTTAACAACGTATTTATGAATGCTGACTAGGATATAAGTCAATGGACATCTACATAATTAATATTCATAGCACTTCCCTTTGGATGTCCATGATGAATGTGCCTCATTAAAAAATTTAATTAGAAACAACCCAATGGGACAAAAATCTAACCAAAGAAAAGAGTATATCATTCATTAATACACTGTCCAATGCTGCCTCATTAAAAACCTTTTTAAGAAAACCCAGTGGGATAAAAATTAGATAAGGGAAAAAAGTACAACGTGTATCGACTCCTCTTCTTGATGACATCAGTTTTGCTCTCTTTGATGACAATATTACTTCCAATATCTTTTCAAGCATATCTTTCTTTTAGCGGCCAAACTTTATATTGTTCGTTGTGGAATAATAAAAGAATTAACATGAAAATCACCCAATCTTATTTTCATTATCCATTGTGTCACGCCCTTATCTCAATTTCACCTTTACTAGAGTATTCACAGAAAATTATATACGGTTCGGTGGGCAACACAGGAATAGCATAAATATACTGATGATAAGGGCATGATTACAGAAATTCCCCATAACGGTTCATACATGATACTTACAATTAAGATAGCTGCATATGGGCTACTAAGGTGTTTAAACACATCCCAGTGAAATGGAGACTTCTGCCCGTCTTTGCTCCACCACTGCAACCCTCTCTCGTGCAATTTTCTTCTCTGATTTCCACGTACCTTCTGTATTCGTTTGTCTAAATTGTTGGTAAGGGAGGGTGAGATTCGAGAGAATCTCAGTAGGAAACAGATACCATAATGCATGCATGATAAATGCTATGTGTATGACATGTTAGCTTTAACTAGATGTATGTCCCATAATAACATTTATGCATGCTCAATATTTCATGTAACAAAAGTATGGCCACAGCGAAAATAGAAACAAAGCTTCATTTATTCAAATATGCTCTACACAATCAAGTAAAACAATCACATACATCACTACACAAACAGAGATACCAAATACATGCAAATAAGGTAAGTCCTTCTCTACCTTAACCCTTTTCGGGCTTGAAACGTATGCCTCGATTTGCGTGTCACAGCTCAGTTCTTCACTCGATTCTACAATTCCAAATGTACCATTTAAACACTTCCATACTATTTTTGGGGGTTATATGAGTCTATTGTGAAAATTTACCAAAATGATTGGGACCCCGGCCCGGCCCCCGCCGTACCCGATTTGGTTGTACTTTTTCTGAAATTCTTACTGGGGCTATTCTGACATATTTTCACCCAAGGAATCCATTTCCGTGCTCAGAATTACCAAATTCGCTACCAAATTACAAAAATACCATTGACAGCCCCGCTTGAAGGATTTCAGGGGCGTTTTCATAATTATACATTTTCGGGCTTTTCCAAAAAAGTGACTAACTGTAACCCTACCTAATTTTCCCCCTAGACCCAATGGAATCATCAAATCATTGAAACTCCAACTCTAAAACCCCTAACTAGAGCTTACTGAAACTTATGGATTCTCCGGGGAAAATCGGAGTTTTGTGATTTCGGCTCCTTAAACGTATTTCTTTCTACTCCTAACCATTTTATTGACTATTTATTTAGGTTACAACTACCATTTAGTACCAATTTTAGCAGCATAACCCCTATGTCATCACATTTCCAAAATTAAAAACCAACGGCAATCCGGCGAAATTTCACAGATTAAATTGCCCACAGCAGCCAGAATAAGCAATATACAAAGGTTTGAAAGTTATCTTTCGCTTCCCTCTGGCTTTTCTCAACAAGGCTGAAACCCTAAGTCCTCCAACACCAAATTTGAGGCTCCAAACCTTAAATCACATTAATAGAAAGCTTAGGATCGAAATTATATGCATTAGAAACCGAATAATCGAAGAAAGTACCTACCTTTGTAAGCTTTTCTTCCTCTTTCTCTCTCTCTAGAATTTTTCTCTTCATCTCTCTAGTTCCAGCTGGATCATGTCAGTTTAGAGGGAGTATGAAGAAGATGAAGCTTTTTATCTTATTATTACATGTTATTTTAATTATTTATGGAATTTCCAAAATTCCAAAATCAAATTTATGTATAATAACTTTATGTACATGTAACCTTATTCATTAAGCCAAACCAATATTTTCTTCTTTATGCAATATGTAGGAGACACCTACAGGTCCCTCCCTTTGGCCTCAGTTAACTTTACAACTTGTTCTGATTATATATACACGTAAAGTCTCAATTTTAGTCAAAATTGCACTTTTGTCAAATTTTTCATAAATTCATATTAAATTGACCAAAATATTCTAAATCTATTTTTCTCCTTTATTTTCCTTAATTAATTTAAATTAACTTCAATTAATTGAAAAATAAATAATTTAGCACTTGTTTGGCAAAATTACAAGTTTATTATTGCATTTTTCTCTATTTTCAGATTTTCTGGTAGATTTTCTGCCCAAATTTTGAAAAATCATATCTAATTCTATAAAAATTGAATTGGAGTGATTCTAAAGGCAATATAATCCTTATTGAATCTAGTTTCAAGGAAAAATATAGAATTTAGCCAAATGGAAGCACAAAAATCCCAGAATTTATTTCTTTGAATACTGTTCCAGAAATTTTTAAGTTTTTTGGGCTAATTTCAAAAATTCATAAATTTTTGTATATAGCTCTAATTGAGTCATATGACCTATCAAATTAAAGTTTAAGATGTCTACTTTCACCTTGTTAAATTTCATACTTTTTTCTCATCATTTGATCATACAAAACTACATGATAAGCTCACTGTCTCATAGGCGATTTTCTCCGAAAACATAATTATATTTTCTAAAATTCACCATTTTATTTCATTGACTATTTCAAATAATTACAATAAATTTGGTAAATAAAATTTGGGGTGTTACACATTGTGTACGTGCAAGAACTAAAGTTTACCGGTAAAATCATAATGAGTACAATATTAACATGATGTCTAAATATTCTCATAACTAAAAGATACTTCTAGAATATTAAATTCAATATATATTTTGCAAGCAAAATTATCTGAGCATACTTCTGGCATTTTGGATCTTTTGAAGATTCTTATGTAAACTTCACTATTTAGTGAGACATATGCATGGGCTATATATAACAATATCTAACAGACACAACATTTTTCTTTTATAAACTATCAAACTAATAATATACAAAATTATTGTATCCACCAAAAAATCATATGTCACATCGTAATCATATTAGATTTTGTGAAAATCTTTATAGATTTTCACCTAAACATATAAACATTCATATATCCCAAAATACTATCATATTTCTATTGTTTGGACTATATGTCTATAACTGTCACAATATAATCATATTTTTGTTGCATTTGTTTCCATCGTTTACTTTTTCTTTTAGCCAATTATCTTTATGTCTACTTCTCATGACATATCTTTATATAAGATCCTCGTTTGATCACGTGATATCATTTTCAAAATTGTTGTCAACAACTTTATCTTATCGGTTCCATTTTTCCTGTTATGACATAACTTATTAATATCTATATTACTTTTTAGGTACATGAACCTATCTTGAGGTTTTTGCAATTTAGTTATGTCTTGGCACTCTTCTCTAGTACATGCCTCCTTAATATGATCATCTTAATTATATGCTCCAATTTATTCATAATATTTATATTTGGAACAGAATAGTTTTTCATGCTTCAAGCATATCTGTCTTTTATTTATACTTATTGAAGCATTTTTTAACTGAAATATGAGATTTATTAACTCTCATTTAGGTCAGTAATTCTATCTGACAAACATTTTATAATATTTGAATACATAGTCTGATGAACTTTTGGTTCATACTTCTATATTCGAGGATCTATACTTAATGATGCATTCTATGCGTAATCTTTTCTAACTATATATTCAATTTCTCCCCTTATGTTAGGAAAATATTGTCATATGAAAATTGACTAATCATGCAATATAATACTCCTAAATCCATTTGTTTCTTTTAGAAACATCCTTTTGTTTCTTTTAGAAACATCCTTTTATTTCATTCAGAGACAAACAAGAAGAAGGAGATCCTTACCCAACATTTATCTCAACTTTATTTCTATACCTATCTATGTGCACTATGGCGGATTAATAAGCATTGCACATTTAAACCTTTTAAGATGGAATATGTCTGGCTTCTGACCAAAAACCAATTTAACCGAGAGAATTTATTGGCTTGTATAAATGCTGCAATATATAAGATCAAATACACCAACATTGAAAAACAAAATTTTGTTCTCATAAAAATTGATCTAGCTATTATAGAGGCTTTAATACATGATTTTTGAATCGTATAATCTAAAAATTGCACGTTTAATTTATTCAAACATTATTGCAAACTTCATGTTGCAAGCTAATAATAATCTCACATATAACCATTTTTTAGATGTATCTTTCAAATTCATCGAACCATTGTATGGTTTACATGCTATTGCAATGGGCCCATATAATTCTGTTTGATATATTTTCAGAAATATAGAGATCCATGCTAATCATCACCAATAATATTCTCATAGTCAATTTTATTTGAGAACAAGCAGCACATAATAATTCTTGAATAATATGTTGGCTATGATTATGAAGACTCTTATAGTTCTTCAATAAATGTCAATACGTAATCTTTTATAATTTGTTGCATCATGTATATGACTTGAATGACCAAACAAGTAATGCCAACAATAAATTTGTTCGGATCAGTAAACTTTTGGTTTAATGTAACATGGTTTTTAACTAACAACAAACTTTTCAATTTGCATAAGATATTGATTTAAAATCTCAATATGACATCCATTTTAGCGAGATTAATAGGATTTGTGATAAAGTATATGAGTTGTGCTTTTCAAGTCCTAAAGTTTTTGTCAACCTTATCACATGTAATCGCATAATGAAACCAATGAACAATTTTCATTAGAATATATTTAAATATAGAGCAATTTAATATATATATATATATATATATATATTAAATGAACACAGCAAAAACTTCAAATTAATCCACCAAATGGGAAGGCAATAATAATTTACTAACATTTCCAATGATCACATAATCATATATTGAACAAATAGGTCTATAATTTATGCTTGATAATAGTAGAAAGTAAGAGAAAAATAGTTAACACATAAGTGGAGTATCTTGTAGATGATACAATAAATTGTGCACAATAAATCATTAAGTTGAATACTCTCAATAGAACATACAATAATGAATGCTTATAAAATTTATAATTTTCTTTTAAATTATCCCAACTATTCATGCATCCATAAAATAAGCTTGTGATACACACACACACATGTATATAATTTATACATATTACAAAACTAATTTTGTGAAAAATTGACATAAACTATTTACCATTTTAAAAAATTTAAGGCTCAATATAACCCTTTAAGGTTAGAAGAGAGGAACAATAACAAATATGAATTTACTAAATTAGTCCAATATTCATCAAATTGTCTTAAGAACTATCATTATCATTTTTAAATTGTTTAAATTCTTGTAATGAGCAAACATGGTTATAAGAAAAAAATCCAAGAATGTGAAAGATCCTTTGAAGAGAGCTTGAAAGAATAAAATGTAAATTGAGCTGACAATTTTAAACTTTTCAACATTAATAAAAATACTATATATAACATTCAAAATATGTTGTTTGAACAAATGTTGTTCAATATTTTCTTTTGTATTTATAATATTGCAAGATGCTTAATTGTTCTTTCTTAACTAATTTTATACCTTTGCTCATGGGATTTGATGTCCAGATTATGTCTCTATAGCTAGACATTTAGTTTGAAAACTAAATTCATAGTTACTTAAAAGAAGGGGGGAAAATCCAAATGCTTATAATAAAATTTATCATCACAATGAAATCAAACTAATATTAAATAATATCATAATATAATAAAGATATGAATGAACAAAATATGAATATATAATCTCTTTAATTTTGCCCACAAAATGGAGCAATAAAATGCATCAATATCACAACATGACCACATTTTAGGCTCTTTGATATCATAACCTCTCTTAGCATTTTTTCAGTTATTTATGGCTTCATAACTATTTGTTTCATAGCCATTAGTTTTCACTGTCAATGAGTTCATGGTCATATGTCTAGATGGCTTTGAGCCATATCATTATATTTCAATGAATATGACAATATATGGCAATATATCTCATGAACATGAGTTCTATCATATACTAACTAGTCATCCAGACTAGGATAAAATTCTCTTGTATTATTAGTCTTCAAGACATGGTAAAAATACTATTTATAACAATCATATTGTCAAGAGTTCTTTTGCAAATGTATGCCATTGATTAAGATCACTATCAAATGACCTTTTAGGAAGTAACCAAATAAAAAATAACATGTTTTCTTGCCATTTAATCACAAAATAAAGAGCAATGTGGCTTGGGGCTATTTAACTCTCATGGCTTAATAATAACATAAAACTCAAATAATACAACTATTATAATAAAAGAAATTCATAAAGTTAAGAGATAACTCATAATGATAACAAAATTAAAACTTTATGGCATCAGGTTATCTAACTCTCATAGCTTCATGCCAATAAGTCTCACCCCATAACTTTGGGCCAGTTAATCTCAAAATAAGAAATTAAGTCTATATGGCTTATTGCCTTTTATCTTTAGGATAAACAAAAGTTGTATGACATTTGATCATACAATAAGATGAAATGTGTAACATCCCAAATTTTATTCACAAAAAATATATTGTAATTATTTGAATAATTCAATATAATGGTGAATATTCATGAATTTGGATCTTGTGAATTTTGAAACATTCATATTCATAAGGAAATGGCCAAATTAATTCAAAAATTGAATTAAATTACAAAGGGGATAGCAAAATCATAATTTTTCCAATTTAGCCCAAGATTAATTATTTTCCAATTAATTTGAGTTAATTTCAATTAATGAAGGAAAATAAAGGAAAATGCATAATGTGATTATTCTTAGTGGAATAAATCAAGAATTGAGAAATTAAGGGGGGATTATACATAAAATCAATTGTGTGAATTATGGAATTGTGCAAAACAATTTTCTCTCCTCTTCCTCTCTAATTTTCGTCCAACATGAAAGAAAGAAGGGAAAAAATTAATTGATGCATGATCACATGTCATAAGTAGAAGGAAATCATGACCAAGATTGAGTACACACAAAATGGAGTGGTGATGGAGTGCATGAGGATAGAAGCTTGAGTGAAGAAATAAGCAACATGATTACATGATGGAGTGCACATTTTGACTTAGTTGGAGGAATGATGGAATACTTGAGTGATTGGAAGAGGACACACATGATGACATGTAAGAAGCTAACTTGTCTTGTAAGAGAGGATGAGAGGGACGGATTTTTGGAAGAAGAAAAGGAAGAAATTGAGTCAAATTGATGGCAAGACAATGGAGTAATTGTGAAGGGAAGGGAATGGTGACAAGTGGCACAACTTGGGCCCTTGATGGAATCAATGGTTAGGAAGGATGAAGACCAATTTATTAAACACAAACTCCTTCCTCTTTCATGTACACTTCACGCACAAGTCATAGGAAAAAGGAAGAGAGAGTGATTTTGTGAAGCTTGAGATTAGAGAGAAGGAAGAAGGAGAAGTGAAGGTAAGGTGGTTCCTTTGGTTTTCTTTTATTATGGCATTTCCTTAGATTCTTCTCTAAACTCTTGTTTCTCATGAATCTATGGTGGTGAAGAGACACTTTGAGATCAAGAAGAGAGGGAGGAGGATCCTAGATTAAGAGGAAACCAAGTAGCCAAAGAGGGTAATTTCATGAACTTGCCTTCTTGAGTTGTTGATAATTATTGTTTGGTTTTTATGATTTTTGAGTTGAGTTGTAAAATTAGAAAATCCATAACCCTAAGGGGTTATTCTGCCCAAAATCCTTTAAATCATGATTATGAAGTGTTTAAATGGGTTAATCAAGGATTAGAAATGGAAAAGTACAAGTTTTGGGAGCTAAAACACAAAACCCCATTTTTTTCCATTTTTCCTTAATATTTCGGCCAGAACCAGAACTGGTACAAGGAGTTGGATTTTCATGAAATAAATGGTTCCATTGGACTCAGTGGGCAAAAATAGGTGGGGTTACAGTTGGGCACTTTTTCGGTAGAGGCCGAAAAAGCATAATTACGAAAACGCCACTGAAATCACTAAATAGGGGCTGTAAGGGTATTTTCGTAATTTGACCATGAATTTGGCGATTTCAAACCCGCAAATGGATTCCTTGGGCAAAAATAAGTCAGAATAGCCTTAGTTAAAATTTTGAGAAAACGTGCCATCGGGCCGGGTACGGCGGGGCCGGGCCGGGTTCCCAGGGGCATTTTTGTAAATTTTCACCATAGACTAATATAACCACAATAAACACTATGGAATAGTCTAAAATGATACTTGGATAGTTTATAACCTATTTCTGGTACATTTAATATTTTAGGACCGAGTCGGACGCCGGGACAGTACGCTTTACGAGACACTATTAAATAGGGGATATCAAAGCGTTGAGGTAGGGACATTATCCTTCATACACTATGCCATAAGTTATGTGATTGTGTGGATGCCATTGTTTTGTAAATGCACTTTATTAATAACATGATTTGCCTAAAGAAAGGCTGTTAGTGCCATAGGTGCACTTACACTGGGAGTTGGCAGAAGTCCAACCGGTGTAGATTGTGGGGCTAGGCCCTACTTATGTATACATGATGATGATGATAATGTGTTTATATTGTTCATTAATTTGTGCATACCTTGGCGCATGACATATTTACTTTTCGCATTTTCTATGAACGATATTATGTCTCTACGGGGATTCTTCGGAATCTCACCCTATTTTTAAATAAACACCTCAGCGGGTACTAGTGGGCCAAAGGGCAAAGACGTTGACGCCGATAAGTGAGTGGCACGTGTCTCGAGGCGAGGATATGAACGTGGTTATGCCTTAGTCTATGCCTTAATATTTTGGATAATTTGTAAATATTAAAACTTCCGCTGTATTTTCTGTTTCCGTCGACGAACAATATCGGAATTGTAAACGAACGACGTTGGGATTGTAAACGAATTGAATTTTGTCTTTATTACTCTTCGATTATCAAAATGAAAACGGGTGTTGACAAAATGTGAAAACGTATATGGCTTCTAGACATGTAATCTCATTATGAAAAATCAAAAGCATATAGCTTCTAGCCATATTATAACAAAATAAGAAATCCACACGATATGGCTTCTGGCCATATAATTCCAAAATGGGAAATCAACGGTATATAACTTGACAGTGAAAACTCATTGACAGTATTAAAATATTGTATTCACAATATAATTTAGAAGTGTATGGTTCCTGGCCATATTAAAATAACAACATTAATAATATAAAAGACCTTATAAAGCAGATTATATATATATATATATATATATATATATATTCATTTGTGTGTGTATAACACAAATGAATAATATAATATTATAAACAATAAATGATTGATATGGCTAAATAAAATGCAATAACATAATATAACAACATAAAAAATGAAACATAAATAAAATAAAAATAAAATGAAATGAAATAAATAACATAAAATAAATAAATATAAATAATAGAATATAAAATAAAATAGAGAAAATAGAAAAACAACAATAATCTTCAATCCTAGCCATAGAACTTGATGTATAAAAAAATCAATAAAAAGGGCATCTTTTATTCCATATGATGGCTCAAATCACCCTAAATAGATTAAATAAAGATACTGTGAAGAAGGTAGATGAAACTGTTAGAGAAACGATGAGAGAGATATAATTTCGTTAGAGCTTTCGTGTTAATAACGTGTTGTGAAAATAAAAAAGACCTGAGATAAGAAATAGAGAAGAGCAAGACGATGAGAGAAAATGGTGAGAGAAAGAATGAGAGCAATTCTCATTCACTCTTCTTATTATTACAATGCTATGTATAAAAGCCTCTTTTTATAGTTTTTAAGAGTCACTACCAAGATTCACAATTAATATACAATAAATGGTACAATTAATATTATATGACCCTTCATATTATTAAATAGCATTTTAGTTTCTCAACAACGTATTTATGAATATGATTAAGATATGAGTCAATGAACATTTATATAATTAATATTCATATCAAATAGAGTGTAACTCGTGTTAGTATTTGATGAGAAAAAACTTATAAATATTTGACTAAAATAAAGAAAGAAAATTTTGCCAAAAAAGGAAATAAAAAAACTAAAGAAATAAAGCTTAAAAATAGAACCCCTTCAAAGTCATGTGTGCGTCACGACTCCGTGTGTGTGAATGGGAAGATGCCTCCTATATATATATATATATTATATGCAAAAATAGAAAAAATGTCACTAAACTTTGGATGTGTTGTGAATCATCTCCCTCATCTTTAGATGTTTAAAACTAAGACCCTGAAATGTCATATTTGATCATTAACTCCCTTAACGTTAAAATTGCTGTTAAATTATCAATAGTTAAAATTCAATATCAACTCCAAGTGTCATTTGTTGTAGTGATATGACATATTGCCTAATGGGTAAAAAAAGGTGAGATGGCATAAACCATTAAATTTAATGGCAATTTTAACATAGGGGAATTAATGTTCAAAATATGAAACTTCAATGTCTTGGTTTTAAACTTCTAAGAGTGAGGAATGTAATTCACAATACGTCCAAAATTTAGAGAGATGTTTTCGTATTTTGGCCTTTTTTCCTCCCCTCATATCAAATTGCTTATCTTTCCTTTAATTGGTAGCCACATCTCATTCGATCTCAACATTTAAGCGTCTTCATAGAGTTTAATTTTCAAAATCACAATAATTATTAACGGTGTTAAGATTAGAGTACTGAAAAAAATATTTTATAAAATAAAGAGATCAAACTTTAAACTTGTAGTGTAATACAAAGTTAGCATAGGTTTGGATTGATAATGACAGAAGTAACTTTTTTTTCAATTGGACTTGAAAACCTAAGTTGGGATAGAAATTAGCTAGTGCAATATAACTTATATTTAGATTGGCAGAGGAAAAGTGTGTTTTCGAATTGACTTGTTTGGATTATTTTTTGAAGAGCAAGTTTAGATGAAAAATAACCGAAAAGAACATAAATCTTATTAGATACTCGGGGAAATCACACTTAGGTTTCAAGGACAAGTAAAAATAATGAAAAAAGTAACATAGTAGATTCATCTATCAAAAAAGTGCCTAGGGACCTCAGTGATATAAATTCTGAATGTGAAATTACCTTCTTGCCCTTAGTAATTGATATTTGGATATTATATTATATTAAGTTATATAACTAAGTTCAGGTACTTGTCAATCGCTACTCTAGGACTTGTCAATATAGGCATATCCATTTGTCAACGAGAGCTATTTTAGTTAACATAGATAGGCTTCTCAGTAGCTACTCTATGACTTCTCAATATAGTCATGTCTACTTGTCAATGGAAGCTTTTTAAAATTGTACTGGAAAAATGCTAATAGTTAACATAGATGGACTTATCAATGACCATTTTTTGACTTGTCATTACAAGCACATACGCTTGCCAATGTATAACTTGTCATTATAGGAACATAAACTTGCTAAAATATACACATAAACTTGTCCAAATAGGCATATACACTCGCCAATGTATAACTTGTCATTATAGACACATAAACTTGTCAAAATAAGGGCATAACTTATCAAAGTAGGCACATACACTTGTCAATGTATAACTTATCAAAATAAGCACATACACTCGTCAATGTATAATTTGTTATTATAGGCATATAAACTTGTCAAAATAGGCGCATAAACTTGCCAACGTATAACTTATCAAAATACACACATTGACCTGTTGTCAAAACCCTCTTCTCCAACCATAGTTCACTCAAGAACGAACAAGTCAATGTATGTATTTTGACAAATTATACATTGGCAAGTGTATGTGCCTATTTTAACAAGTTTATGTGTCTATAATGGCAAGTTATACATTGGCAAGTTTATGTGCCTATTTTGATAAGTTTATGTACATATTATGACAAGTTTATGTGAGTATTTTGACAAGTTATACTTTGGCAAGTGTAAGTACATATTTTGACAAGTTGATGTGCCTATTTTGACAAATTTATGTGTCTATAATGGCAATTATACATTAGCAAGTGTATGTGTCTATTTTGACAAGTTTATGTATCTATAATGACAAGTCAAAGAGTGGCTACTTATAAGGCACATATACGCTAGCAATTGTCATTTTCCAGTACAATTTAAAACAGCTCTCATTAACAAGTGGATTTGACTATATTGACAAGTCATAAAGTGGCTATTAATAAGCATATATATGTTAACTAAAATAGTTTTTGTTGACAAGTGAATATGTCTATATTGACAAGTCCTAGAGTGGCAATTGATAAGTACTTGAACCTAATCATATAACTTAATATCATATAATATCCAAATATCAATTACTAAGGGCAAGAAAGTAATTTCACATTCAGAATTTATATCATTGATGTTTCTAAGGACTTTTTTTATAGAAGAATTTACAATGAGACTTTTTTATTATTTTTTTCTGATCCTTGGGATCTAAGTGTGATTTTCCGTAAATACTCCTTTCGTCCCTATATATAAGAGTCATTCAACCAAATCACAAGTTTCTAAAATATAATTAAAAATAGTTAAATATAATAATTATGTAAGAAATTCCCCCACCCCCAAAAAAAGCACCTATTTATGAATGAGTGAGAGATAGAGTAATAATGAAAAAATGATAAAAGAGAATGTATGTAGTATAATAATTAATTGAGGGCAAAATGAGAAAAAATACATTGTTATTGAGAAAAACTCAAAAAGAATCTTATATTTAGGTATAGCCTATTTAAAGGGAAAAAAAAGGCTCTTAGGTATAGGGACGGAGGGAGTAATATACACATATATTATATGTATATATTGTGATAATTTAAGAGAAAAATTAAAATTAAAATATAATTATTGTTATTATAATTTTCAAAATAAAAATATTTAATATATTATTGAAAATATTTCTGTAGATATTAAAAATTACTTGGTTCGATTTACTCAATGAATAAAAAAAATATATAAATATAAAATCAAAAAATAATATTGAAATTAATGTGCAAAGATATGTCGTGCAATTTGCTCAAGATGGACAATAAAACTAACGTGCGCCAAATTATAAATGAATAAAAATATTGCTTCATGTTATATTTAAAAAAAGAAAAATGATAGAAAAAAACTTTAAAACTGCAAAATCTTAAATCAAATTTGTTATCAAAATTTGATAAGACAGATAATGATAAGACTTGATAAATAAGTCACAACTCACTTTTATGTGAAATACTTTATTTAAGATTTTGAATTTCAAAATTTTTTTTCTATTAACTTTTTATTAAAAAATTGTTAATAAATGCAAAGTACAAAAGATAAAAAGGCAAAAAAACAGGAAAAAAAGTTCTCGCCGTGCACCATCCTACCGCAAAAAAAAAAAAATTCATGAGAGTGGCTTTATTATTATTTAAAGCCATTTTAGTGGTAAAAGTCAATCTGGTCCAATGTTTTCCCAAACAAGTGCCAATGGGCCCACCGTCTTTTTTACCCACCACCGTAAGTTTTGCCTCCCACATCGTCAACGCAAACAGATCCTTGGATAGGGCTGGGAATTAGGGTCAGTCCGGTCCTATAGGGCCGGCCCTTGACAGGTCAGGGCCTAATAGGGCCAGTCCTAAAGGGTTCGGGGTCAGAAAAATTACAGTTTTTTAAAACCCGGCCCGAGAGCATCAGGGCCAGGGCCGGCCCGGGAAGTTCTTTCCACAATATTTAACTATTTTTCCTGCGTATTTTCCCCAGAGAGATATAATTAATAAATAACAACGATTAAAGTTTTAATTTAATACATAAATGTTATCAATATTAAGGTTTAAATAACACGTCTCTTGCAATAAACAAACACATTTACTAATGTATAATCAAAGGTAAAATCATGTCCATAAACAACTCACACAAAGGCCAAAGTATAAGAAGGCAAGAAGCTCAATACTCTAACCTCTAAACAACATGAGTATGACGACTATCATTTTCACCTTCTTCGCCACTATCATCAATTTCAAGGATATTTGATTGTGTTTCACTTTGAGCAGTAGGTTCAAGTAGTCAAATAATCACAACCTCCACCAAAAATAATACTCTATCAGGCATAATAGTATATAATATGATTTTATTCTAAATATGCAGAACAATATACTCAAAAATCATACTTTATACAATATGAGGATAGAGTGACATATAGATTCAATAAGGCAATTCAAAAATATAACATGGTTCATGTCCAAGCAAAAAAAATAAAAAATAAACGGGCTTAAAGGGCCGGCCCTTTTAGGCCCGACTTCCTTTTAAGGCTACAATTTGCAAACCTGACCCTTGAAGTGCCAGGGCCTAAAAGGGCCGGTCCGACGGACTCGGCCCATTTTCCCGGCTCTATCCTTGGATGATAGGATCTTGATAAGAGAGCACACTATTTTTTTTCACAAATTTTTTCAGGAAACCCATGATTTTAGTATAAGCTTTGACTTCTTCCGATAATCGCTATTTTCACAAAACCTATTTTACTCAAAATCATTCTTTTACAAAATCCATTCATTAAAAATTTTTGTTAATCATTTTTCTCCAAAAACCTAGTCTAAACACTAATCATTTAACTTCACGCTTTTGTTTTGGTCTCGTAGTTTTATAGTATCTTTTCAGTCCTATAACTCTAACAAAATTAACAAAAAATGCTATCATTAAAATTTTAAATGTTGCCAAAACATTCTCAAATATTAAGTTTAATTTTTGGGTTAATACAACTTTTGATCCCTGAAGTTTGATCCGATTTTGGTTTTGGTCTCTCAAGTTTAAAATTTGTGATATTGGTCCATGAGGTTTGACCCGATTTTGGTTTTGGTCCCTCAACCAAAATCGGTCCAAACTTCAGGGACCAAAAGTTATATTAACCCTTAATTTTCTTAAAACTACTAACAATGGTTGGAGCAAAATATCATTAGATGTTAGGGTTATGTTAATATTAATCTCTACTCATATTTTTAAGAGTTATAAGTTCATTTGATTCACGTTACAGGCCAGTGTGTTGTTGTTGTGTTCACTTATTGACCTTAAATAAACAAGGGAAAATTGCAGTGAGGTCCTAAGCTAGAGGATATATGACTCCAAAATTCCTTAAAATCTCAAATTTGCAATAATGTCCCGTGGGACTTTTGGTTAATAAATTTGAAATGTGAAAAGACCCAAATACCCCTAGTGAATGAGAGAAAAAGGTGGACAAATTGAAAATTCACAATTCTTTTTCCTGTCTCCCTGATAGCCCCCAACTTCGTTGACTCATCTCACCATGATAGCCCCCAAATTTGTCAACCTAGGAAGCCCATCTCGTCACTGTGGGTTGTGTTTGTTTGTTGCCATCGATTAAAGTGGCCATCGTCTGAGTAGTGAAGATTGAGAGAGCGGACACGACCTTCCCTCCTACCGTCAACATCGTATGATTTGTTCTCTCGACCTTTTTTTCCAGATTCCCTACCTTGCCTTTTTCTTCTCCTTCTTCCTCTTCTTGCTAACGATTCTCTACCTTATTTACTACTCTGACCTGCAAGAGCACCAGAAGGAGGAAACGCTCGCAGAGAGCTTCTGGGTGCAGTGGGTGCACACAAAGTAGGAAAAGCTAGCTGAAGTGAAGACGCGGCCTCCCCTCCTACTGTCAACATTAGACCTCATTGTCCTACAGCCATGGTACGAAAATTGCTTTATGACTCCTATTTAGGTAGGATTTTAGAGTTTGTGCTCTATTTTTCGGTTTGGTGTGCTCTATTTATGCATCATAAGTGGGAAGGAATCAACATGTGGTGAAAGTTTTGTGGTTACAGCACCTAGTGTGCGAAGAAAAAATGTGTTGTTAACATAAGCAGTAATAGTTTTTAATAGAGATGATGAACTTGTTAATGACAACTATAGGTCATATATCATTTTAATCCTTTTTGTTATGGTTTCATTGTGTTTGGGTAGGTTTTCAAATGTTTTCTATGTTTTTGGATATGTTGTTCTCTGTTTATGTAGTAAAAGTGGGAATGAATGAACATAGGGTGAAAGTTTTGTGGTTGAAACCGCAGGTGTATGAAGTCAGAATATGTTGTTAATAGGGACAATGATAATTGTTAATATAGATGGTAAAACTGTTAATGACAACTATATTGTATAGGTTAACAGTGGTGATGGCTAATACATCTAGAAAGAATCTACTATATTTTCTTCATATAGGGGGCAATTTGTAATTAGTAGAGCAGGTGATATAACATATGCGTGGAGTATGGTGACATATGGCCATAAGTCATTGCCTTCTTATTTTCACGTACAATAATGTTATCTTTGTATATTTAATTGTTTCACTTGGTTTGTTTTTGTTTGAAGTAAGGTGATGACGGTTACACTATCCTTTGCTATTCAATGCAAGATCTCCATAAATTGAAGGTTGGGTGCTTGTGGTGGCTTGTGACTCAACATACATGATGATAAAGTGTTGTCTTTGATACAGGAGAAAAATCAAAGGAAGAGAAAAAAATAGGCAAACATGTTTGATTGTAACCAAGATTAGTCATGAATATTCATAATGTATTTTATAACTTAATTTATGACCAACTTAGAGACTCATTGTATTTATATGATATCAATGGTAAATTAAAATTATCCAAAAAATTTTGTATCTAAATGATTATTACTGTAACAACATTTGTAAACTTCTGTTTTCATTCAATTTGTCCAGATTATGTAAACATACATAAAGATGCATTAACACGTCTATAAACGTACATTGACAAATCTATGTGCATGCGTTGACAAGCCATGGAGCTGACGGTGACAACTCTTAAAATAATATGTCCACATAATTAATATTTAATTTTAATAACAAAGGTTATTTATCAAAGTGATTGCGCTTTGGCCACATTATGTAATACACATGAAGATATATTAACAAGTGAAGGGGATTACACTAACAAGTCCATAAGTGTCCACTGACAAGTTCCTATCCATCCTTTGACAATTGCATTTAAATCATAATACTTATTTTCATATAAATAGCATATTATATCCAATTTCATGTACATCTTCAAATGCGTCTATAAGATAGTAACTCCATATTCACAGCCCATCCAAAAAAATCATATGGAGTGCATCTCTATCCAATTACCCCTAACTCTAAGCGTGTCTAATGAGATTTACAAAAAAAAAAAAAAGAGCATGAGATGCATTTTCCAAAAAAAAAATACATAGGCCACCGACATTGATAAGCTTGAATTAGGATTCTTCTAAGTCTTGACAGTGTGGCCAGCCTTATTGCATCTATCACAATGGTAAATCCCTTTGAATTCTTCATAATTTATGCCTTCCTTAATGGCTTTTGTTCTCACCATACCCCCAACATATATTATATAACCTGCTCCACTAATCACAAATCATCCCCTATATGAAGGGAACATAGTAGATTCTTCACAGATGTACTAGTCATCAACACTATCAACCTGCACAATATAGTTGTCATTAATAAGTTTAACACCTATATTAACAATTATCGTTGCCCCTATTAATAACACATTTTGACTTTGTACACTAGCAGTTGCAACAACAAAACTTTCACCCCATGATCATTCATTTCCACTTTTATTGCATAAACAGAGAATAACATATCCAAAAACATAGAAAACATTTGAAACCTTACCCAAACACAATGAAACCACAACTAAAATGATTAAAATGACATATGACGTACAGTTGTCATTAACAAGTTCATCACCCATATTAACAATTATTGCTGCTCATATTAACAACACATTTTTTCTTCACACACCAGGTGTTATAACCACAAAACTTTCACCACATGTTGATTCCTTCCCACTTATGATGCAAAAACAAAGCACACTCGACCAAAAAATAGAGCACAAACTCTAAAACCCTACTACCCAAACAAGAGTCATAAAGCAATTTACGTACCATCGCTGCAGGACAATGAGGTCTAACGTTGACAATGGGAGGGGAGGTCGCATCTTCACTTTAGCTGGCTCCTCCTACTCTGTGTGCACCAACTCCACCCAAAAGCTCTAGACGAGTGTTTCCTCCATCTGGTGCTCTTACTGGTCAAAGTAGTAAATGAGGTAAAAAATCATTAGCAAGAAGAGGAAGAAGGAAAAGAAAAAAGCAAGGTAAGAAATCTGGAAAACAAAAGCCGAGAGAACAAATCATACGACATTGACCGTAGGAGGGGAGGTAGTATCTGCTCTCTCAATCTTCACTACTCAGACGACGACCACTTTAATCGATGGTGACGAATAAACACAACCCTCAGCGATGATATGAGCTTCTTGGGTTGACAATTTTGGGGGCTATCTGTTGGAAATTGTGCCCTAAGGGTCAATAATTGTACTTTGAACATTATTATTTTAATGAAATTTCTCCATTCTGTTATCATATTATTTGCATGTTAATTGTGATAATTGTATCCTTGGATAATTCATAAAGATTGTCCTAAAATGTCCCTGGTCGGTCATCTATGCGGGAGCAAAGATGAAACAAGATCATTATGACTTTGATAAGATATAGAGATACGAATCAAAATCTTAGGCACTTATAAGAGTACAAGGTGCTGGACCGACCCACTATGAGAAAGCTACATGGATCAAGTCATGAGCTTTTCTCATGTATAACCACGTTACAATGCCCTTAGACCCGAGGTCATCATGGATTCCTACATGAGAGTTGCTAAGCTTTGAACTAGTCAAAAGTCACTTTTGATCGGGTGATGATAAAGGCTACGATCGGGCTTGGTGGTTTTTCATGCAGAGGAATATGAATGATCAAGATGGAATTTGTCCCTCACATTAGTAGAGAGATATTACTGGGCCCCTCGATGAGTGAATCTGAGAAATGTATAGCCATATTATGATGAAAGGAGTTTCTGTCTCTATTATCAGGCTACTCAGGAATCGAGAAAGTAATGGTCAGGAACAAGAGGATGACATTATCCATGCCTTATTCTTGATCGATATATTGTGTGACAAAAGGGACGTGACATGGTTGTATGACAGGTTGCATCGTGATAACAATCCTCATATGAATTGGGTAGTCGTAATGTCTTGCTAGAGGCCGCTTGCGACTTTTGGGTTAGTATAATTATTGGCCCACTGCCAACTTCATATGGGCCTACAGGGTCGCACACAAGAATGTCCCAACACGAGATAATGTTTAATTTAGAGTGGACAAATTATATATATATATATATATATATATATGTATATAATATAAAATTCATTAATAATATTATATAGATATATATTTTCGAAATATATATATCTTATATATATGTATGTGTATATATATATATATTATATGATATTATTATATTGTGTTAGTTTTAAATTTAATTTATTAAGATATATTAAATTTAATAACTAACATGATAGAGATATAGTATCTCAGATTTATTTTATGAAGATAAATTAAATCTAATGACTCCTTATTTGGATTAAATAAATAGGTTAAATTAAAACTGTTGGACAGATTTAATTTAAACTGAATTTATTTAATTAGCTCATCAAGATAATTAATAGTTAATTAATTTTGAAATTAATGATGATTAATTTTGAAATTTAAAAATAGCCCTCATAGGTTATAAACTTGATAGAGCAAATATATTGAGATATACATGAGAATTGAGAGCCGCAAGGAAAACCCTAGGAGACATTAGAGGGGTTAGCACGCAGTCTCGGTTGGAGAGCATTCGTGTGGATACTGGTAGAGGGAGCGAACCTGACGTGTTGGCTCCTAGAGATCGTGAAAACCCTGAATCATAAAAGGTATGAATCCTTCCAACTTGGTTTAAACGCTGTTGATAGATCCTCGATTAGGATTGGTAAAATTTTAATTCTTCCGCTGTGCCTGCCGATCCTGACACTATCTGGGCGAGATGAGTCGATGAAGTTGGGGGCTATCAGGGAGACAGGAAGAAGAATAAGGGATTTTCAATTTGTCCATCTTTTTCTCTAATTCAGTAGGGGTACTTAGGTCTTTTCACATTTCAAATTTATTACCCAAATGTCCCATGAGATATTAATGCAAATTTTGAGATTTTAAGGGACTTTTAAGTCATATATTATCTAGCTTAAGACCTCACTAACATTTTCCTAATAAACAAGGGAATAGATCTTTTGATTATCAAGGTAACTATGACAAGTTTATTTTAATTTGAGGTTAATATTAAAAAATAGAAAACTTTTGACTATGTTAATGATATAATCTACTTTTAACTAATTTCCTTACAGGTAAAATCATTTAAAGTATTTTATATTAAGCAGGGAGTAATATTTCTATTTCTATTATCATTCAATAAATTATTGCTCCTCTTATTCTTAATGTAAAACATATTTACCTAATTTAAATAGATAAAAAAAACTAACTAAATTACTTCATTAGAACATGTCACTTGATCTCTCTAAAATTTTATATAACATTAGATTATATATTAGTTATCAGTAAATCAAATTAATTTAGAAAAAAATAATAAATAAAGTGAAAAAATGCTTTACATTTAGGACTAAAATTTACTTACAAACTAGGTGATACATTTAAGTCAGGAATATGATTTATTTAATAACATTGGAAACACTTCTCATTTACAAAACCATATCTAACTGAAAAACACGAGGCCTACCCCCCCCCCCCCCCCCAAAAAACAATTCCTGAATTCAGAGAAATAACATTCTTAGATAAATATAAACATTCAGTACACTATACATGAAAAGAATTCAACATCCTTAACAACAATCAACATCCCCTTTAACTTTACAACCCCCTAAGATACAGAGGGTCAGAGGCCACTTCACGCTACCATGTACAATCGTAATTATTTATTATTTCTGTACTTACAGTTCCTGATTATTATTCATGTTATCAGTCAAATATTTATACCATAGTCCATGAACCCTTACGGATATAGTGGCAGCCACAATCAAAATTTCAGCAGCTTTCACCACCCTTTCAGTTAGTAAACCAGCCCCAACCTTCCGGAGGGCCGTTTCCGCCAACTTCCTACCTTGAACCCCATTTCCGCCGAGCATGACGCCTCGGACGGCTGAATAGACAGCATTCGACACCCTCTCAAACACTGCATCTCCAGCTTGTAAGCTCTTTGGGAGCATCCTCGCAGCAACTACCTTCATTCTCTGTAGCTTCCCTGCATCTATGTCTAAATGACCGCCCGTGGAGAAATCACAGATTAGTTCAACGATATTGTCAACGCCAACATCTTGATCGTGGTCTAAGAGATCCGCGAGTTTTTCAGCACACACTGATACTATGCTTTCCATTGCCATGGTGCTACCTACGACCTTTTCACTCAAAAGAATCTGGCGGCAAATAAGGACGCTGCAATGCCAAATAAAAATGTTCAAATACCCACTTAGAAACATACACAACATTCTCTCTTAAATAAGAGATTAGATGTACAATGTTTTGTGCCTCTTACCTAGTGGAAATAACAATAATCCTCTGAATTTGAGACTGAACAGACCTCAGCCTGAATAAGTTAAGTGATAAAGTTTCGGGTAGATCTTCTTGAGTCAGACCAGATATACCACTAACTAACTTCTGCAAACCAAGCCTCACAACTAGATCAATTAATTCTCCTCTGCATTCTGGCAGCTGGTCACCTGTTCAAACACATGGGCATGTCCCAGAAAACCATTAATTAAAGCAACAGATGTGGAGATTATAGCTTTAAAAACAATTTTTTTTCCTGTTCAAAATGTTCTATTCATCTATTGATTTTCAACCTGGAGTATTTGCATCATCAGCATAAAAAGCCGTTTGGTTGCCCGTTGCTTTAGACAGAATACTTCCCCCGGTTCTGAGAGTGGTGAAAGGAAGGCCTCCCTGGGACTGGGATGAACTATTACCGCCCGCCAAAGCTGAGGAGTTCAAATGTTCTTCCCAGTCCTGATCTTTTGATGTCCAAACAGATGAGAGCCACCTCAGCGTTGAAGGCAAAGAGCTGTTAGCATCAGATGGAGATCCATAACGGTTAGCAAAGGCATTCTTCAGATAATCAAGACCAGCAGGCCCCTTTAACAAAGGCTCCATTAATTTTATGCGGGCTTTGCTTATCTCTTTCTTAAGAACCTGTCATAAGAATTTAGTTAGACATACAAAAAAAGTAAGAATAAACAAAATCTAGGAGGTATTCATGCACGAGCAGATTCTGTGACATGATAGAGGAAGAGTAAGCAAAAGTTAATTCAAGATGAAAGTGAGCTAGGAAAATTCAAAGAAAGAGAAGGTATCTTTATCCAAACTCTATAACATACCTGAGTCTGTTCTAGGACAAATTGTAAGCCCTTGATTAGAGCCATGACACATGAATTTTTTGACTCATCTCTTAGCTGACATATTTCATTCAACTCCAAAAATAGATTCTGGTGTTTGGCCTTCATCATCTCCTCATTGGCTGGAGCAGAAAGCTTTTGCAAGGTGACTAGTGAAAACTCCAGAATCTTTCCAAGGTAATCAATATCCAGGTTACCTGAATGCAGAACCTTGAAAACAAAGAAGACACATCAACAGCAGACGGGTTAGAGTCAATATTCCAATTTAGAAACTAATAATCATCGGACACCAAAATTATAAATAGACTGCTACCTGGGAGAAAATGTCTAGATCAATTGCTGATACAATGTCCTCCTTCCAGCTTTGAGGAGCCATCTCACAAATTTCATCCCTGACCTCTCTCATGAGTTGAACAACTCGATCATAGTTTGGTGGTTCCTGATTTATGGATTCCATGATGCTATCCCAGAAAGCCTTCTCCATTGTCTGCCTTATTTTCCCCTGATAACACAAGCAAATCAGAACTCAAAATGCTATAGATTTCCATCAGCAGGTGAAATTATATTTCTGCATATAAAATTTACTTTCAAAATGACTCAAAAGATTACTTCTGGACAAAAACATCCTCAAAGGCCAAAATATAAATTCATCAAAAATAACTGCCAGTGGTATCATAACAATAAAATTACAATGATCACAAACCTCAATGCTACTTTGGTACTGATCAGCAATACCAAAGCCATCAGAGAAACTACGGTGGCGTTCATGGAGAAACTCATTCACAAAGAGTTCATTCTCAGTTATCAACTTCTCATCAGAAGAGCCCAGCTGACCATCTGAATTGATTCTATCTGCAGAGAAGCTGGACCCTCTAATTAAAGAAGGTTCAGAGTCATTAAATAGTGAGCGAACAACACGACCATTCTTTCGGTCACTCTCGGCTGGGATGTTTATTTCTGTGGAGCTAGCAACTGTTGAAAGGGTAGGTGAGACATTAACAGGGCTTGTGCTTGTGCTTCCATTAGCTTTAAAGAATTTAGATCGTGTCTCAGACAAAGCACTCTCCATACGCTCAATCCCAGCATCTCCACTCAGGTGCTGCACTTTTTCTCTTAAAAGTCTCTGATCTTCAGAGACCTGCATTAAGAAATATATATTATATACTTAGACCAGCTATTTTGGATATTTAACAGAACCCCTTATGACACAACTGCATTTAGTTAGCATTCTTCAATATAAAATGCCAGGTTGCAAAAGCTCAAAAATAAACATTAGGAACCTACAATATTATCAAATATCAATGTGTTCACTGACATTCAATTAAAAAACTCAGAATTGACATGGATAATTACCTGATGCTGAATAGCTTTCATATCATGAGTAAGCTTATCATTATCTCCTTCTGGAGTCAACTTGCAAGTTTGAATCATAGAAGCCTCAAGTTGGCAAGCTGCCCTAACCAAATCCTTCTCTAATAATTGAGCATCTTTGACCTTCCAGACCACAAAACAATTCAAGTATGAGCACCATGCTCTATCAAAAGCAGCAAGCTGAGACTTGAATGTGAGACGCTTTAAAGCTGCTGAATCAGACTCTTGATCAGAACTCAGTACAGGCCCCTCGAGTATAATTTTTACCAGTAACTCAAACATTTGGACAAATTCTCCGGCAGACTTAGCTAGAGAAATCTCACGCTCTCCCATTCCACTGAAAACAGCGTCCGGATGGCCCAATATCATATAAGCACAAAGAACAACTCTTACTGGATACCTTGATAACCTAGCTGGGTTCCTGTTCGATTCCTTGACAGAGCTTACTCTCTTTGTCTCCCTGCGTCTTGTAGAACTCCTAGGAGTCACCTTCTTTTTTGGGGTAGCAACCCGTTTAAGCAGGTGATCAATATTATCCAAACCAGATAAAAGATTAGCAGGGCCAACTGCTCTAGACACTTGAAGGCGGCTCTCAATCCGGTCAAGTAAAGCTTTTGCTGTCTGAATTGTAGAAACTGATTCAATGAGAAGGGCAAGCTGCTCAAAAGGCATTGACTTGAAAGATTTCTGATTAATTCCCAGAGCATCATAAACCTTTGCCAAGGTAAAAGTTGTTTTTGTCTGACATAGGAATTGCCTCCAGCACCTACAATGAGCAATAATGTTACAACTGATGATCTTGAGTAATTTCAAGAAAATATGGGAGAAGAAACTGAAGAATATAATAGTTCAATGGAATTAGCATATGATGCAAATCAGAAAGAAAATCAACGTGAAAATTCACTGTCTTTCACTTTCGAAGCACAGAAATTATGCTCAAAAGAATTTTGATACAATTGCTTAGCTTCGACACCCAAGAAAATTACACAACATAGCAGCACAAATCCTCTTAGGTTCTAACTGTAGCAACCAAAAAATTCTGATTGCATTTGCCTTTCATTTAAAAAAAAAAACCAAAAAATTCTGATTTAAATGTAAAATAACCTTGCCAATTTTCTGGAAAGAACCTCTGCTTGCTTGGGCATTCTATTCCGATTCTCTTGCACAAAACCACGCAACCTTCCCCTCTGTCCGAGATATTCTGCTCTTTGCCTTTTCGCCTAATTAACGAGTAATTCCATGAAACGTGAGTAAAGCCACAGACAATTAAAGACAGAAAGTGACATTCGAAAATTTTTACATGGTAAAAGAAAAATGCTATGCAGATAACTTCAACTATTATACCCTCTGTAATCGATCTTCCAACTGGTCCTTCATTTTCCTTCTCTCCATCTCTCGTTGGTTAGATACAGATTTAGCTACATGTCTCACTTGCGACACTCTAGCATGTGCCCTCTTCTTCTCTGCTTCCAGCAATCCAAGTCGCTTTGTTTCTGCAGCAACACGTTTTTGGTGAATTGCAGCACGTACACGTTCCTTATATTTGCTCTCTCGAGCCATCCTTCGTAACAATGATTGAGATGATCTGTCTCTTAAGGTAGCCCTTCTTTGTCTGCGAGCCTTGAGTATAAGCATCCTATTAGCCTCTGCCTGCTGTACACGAGATTCCACCTTTGTCCCAAGCTTCGCACGTTCATTCTCATATCGCAATTTCACTCCAGTTTTAGCTGCTTGTCGCAATTCATCCAACCTCGCCAGGCGCATCTGAGCCTGTGCTAAAATGCTCAATCTGTAGATTAGCCACAAAATTAGTTCAATGGTCCAAATAAATCAAAATCAAAATCCATTAGCATATCAAAAGAAATCTTATCAGCTGTGGATTATTCCTGAATAGAAGCAAATTATCGATCAAATATATTATTCCAACTGCCTTTATTATGAAATGGCCATAAAGAGTCTCCAACTCAAAACGCTGTCATGTTTCTCAGTATATGAGATATTGAGAACTGACTAAACAGCAAAATAAACTTCAAACTATAAACCACATAAAATCTGACCAAAACATATAAATTGTAACACATGGCCAGTGATTGGTGGCTATGACTTTGATAGTACTTGCTCAACATAAATATTGATTACGGTAAACTGCAACTATAAAGTCAGGTATTCAACTCGAGAACCAACCTCTTCTGTTCAGCGGCCTGCAGCTTTGCTTCTAGTCGCTGGCCAAGATCCTCCTCCTGCGATGAGGACCTGGAGGGGCTTCTTGGTTTTGAACGTGCCTTGCTCGAGAGTTCCTCATAGTGCTTCTGCAACCAGTAAAAGAAAGAGGGCACTCTTGATCATCTGTCTGAACTCTGAAGTAAATATAACAAATGAAAAAAGAATAAAACTCGACAGAACCAACTTTCAAACTCTTTAAACATTCCAAAAAATTCAATATTTGTTGAAAGATGAACATTTGGTTAAGGCAACGTAGAGAAAAGGAAAGAATAATTAAAGGGCAGGAGTAAATATAACATAAAAAAAGAAGAAAAATATACAAAGGGAAAACGAGGAAAGGAAAGAGAAGAAAGAGCACCCCAGGGGGGTCCATGCCGGGTGAAGGAACCATTACATAACATCAGAACAGAAGTTCTATTAATTTACAACAAAAAACGAACGCTGCAATACAAATTTAAAGAATTGACGGGAAAAAAGAGGGAAACGAAAATTCAGCAGGGAAAACCAAGGGAAAAGCACCACCATGGAGCGCTAAACGAATTTCGAACAGAAAAACATCCTCTCCTGCCTAACATAGAAATAACCTTGTAAACAAAGCAAGGAAGACTATGGGAAAGAACTAACGCGGAATAAAAGAAAAGAAAGAATTATTTTTCGAAACTAATTGATATTTTCCGCTCTACCTGGAAGCCGATGAATCTAATAGAAAAATTATTATGATCTCGGTGCTTCCACCTTCCATAATCAAATTTTCCAAAAGAGAATTCATAACTCCACATCATCAAGCGAAAAAAGCGGAAGAAAACACATAATTTTGAAGGCCTTCCAGTGTTAGTCCCAAAAAACAGTATACAGCCTCACCAACCAGACTTGACAGTTCAGAAACAAGAAATTACCTGTCTTCGAAGATCAGCATCCCGAAGCTTCGCCTCAATCTCCTCAACAGTTCTCGGAGACTTGTACTCCACATCAAGAAACCGTCGCCGGAGCCTCCTCGGAAGCCTCAGCGCCGACATACAAGAGTTCTCATCACAGGCCGGGAATTCCATAGCCATCCCGCCACCAGCGGCTCTTCCCGCCGACAACTCCACTCCGGCAGCCATCCGTCAAAACGGCGTCGTACGGGGGCGCGTGAAGTACGTAGTACGTACAAATCAATGTACGAACAGTGATCAACACGGAAGACAAATATGAGGAAGATGAAAACAATGAAGAATGGAGATAGATACAAATATATATATACCCAGAAGAAAGGTTCCGAACTGATTATTAAAAATTAAAAAACGGAAAGGTTGCGCGGAGCCGACGAGTGGACACAGCTTTTTGAGCTAGAGTGAGAGAGATGAAGAGAGAGAATGAGTTAAATTGCTTTTGTGAGAAAGAAGACGAAGAAATGGAAATTGAGAATAGAAAGCGATATGGGTTTGGTTTCGATGGCTTTACCCGTATACAGTACAAATCCTATTTCTCTTCTTCTTCTTTCTTCTTTTCTTCTTTTTCTTTTTTTTTTTTAAATATAAACAGGATAACACAACTAATCAGAAGTCATTATAAGGAAAAAAAAAGAAAGATAAAAGATGCTTTCATCAGCCTCCGTCTTCCTGATCGGGAGATGGAGGTGTTAGATCTCATGTTTTGATGATAATAAAAGAATGGTATGAAAAAGAATTGATTAATAAATAAGTTTGAACAAAGTAATAACAGGAATAAGTATCACTTGAAGTAAGCATTGGAGTAATGAGGAAAGACCAAGAGAAAATGCTGAGAAACTTAAGCAGGAGCAATTTCTCTAAGGCATTACTCGAGTACGTACTCGAGTAATGAGACAAAACTTGAAGTAACCAGAGACACCTTCCAGTAACCTGCCAACGTTACTCGAGTAAGTACTCGAGTAATAGTGTAAGTATTTTCAAGTTGCTCTCGGTCTGCCAATGTTTCTCGAGTAGGTACTCGGGTAACCAGGTAAAAACTTGGAGTTGCTCTCGGCCTGCCAATGTTACTCGAGTAGGTACTCGAGTAACCATGTAAGTATTTTCAAGTTGCTCTCGGCCTGCCAATGTTACTCGAGTAGGTACTCGAGTTACTCAGTTTCACAAAATATGATGCTCTCGGCATTTTGTACTACTGCCAATGTTACTCGAGGAGCTACTCGAGTAACTCAGTAAGGTAAGCAAAAACTTGAAGGTGGTACCCGATTAACTTGATATAATTTTATCTCATTTTCCTCGAGTCACTACTCTAGTATGCAAGTATTTAATGTTTCATTTTGAGTGGATTCCTCGAGTAGGTACCCAAGTATGCAGAGTTATTTTCAAGGAAAACTTCAAGTCATTACCCGAGTAAATTGTGCCCAAAAAGTAAGTTTACTCGAGTAGGTACTCGAGTAACAAGGTAATCTAACTTGATGTGCTCTCGGCCTTGAAATCCTGCCAACATTACTGGAGTAAAGCATCGAGTAACCAAAAGTTTATTTGAAGGTTTACTCGAGTTGGTACCCGAGTAACTCATAAAGTTGTGAGTGTATTACTCGAGTAGGTACCCGAGTAAACATTTATTTCCAAAGGTTTGAAAATTGGTTATTCCATGCGCTACCCGAGTAATCTTAAATTTGTCTGTTGACTTGCAGTTGATCAAAGATTTCCCGTAATACTCGAGTAAGTACTCGAGTAAACTTCAAGGAATACTCGAGTAATCAAACTCAGAAATCCAGAAATCATTTAAACGTTCATTGATTTGTTTCCTATATGATTAATCTTTCATTGTATTAGTATTCTTAGTCTATTTACAGATAAACAATGAAGAAATCATATCAAGTAATGGAAGTCAAAAGAAACGTTCAAATGCCAACCACCGCCAACGGATATTTTTCAAAAACTGAAAAGTCAATAGTGGCTGCGCACTCTCCAACGGACGAAAGGAAAATGTTCCAACGGTCTTCACCAACATATCTATATATATGGGAACATCCAAACAGAGAAAAAAACAACAAGAACACACACAAACGTATCATTAAGTTCATTGCTCTGTTTTCACGTTGTAATTATATTTCTATGCTTCAGTGATTCTTATTCACTCTGTAAGAGAGATATTTCATTCAAATTCAATATTTGTTATTGAGATAACTTAAGGTTTGTGGAACCTTGAGTTGGGATTAGATTACAACTTGTAAGGGGGAGCGAGTGTCCAAGCGAAGGAACTTGCTTGTACTGAGGTGCCAAGAACCCACTGAATCTTGGAAGTTATAGTGAAACTCTCAGAGAAGCTCTGAGGACTGGACGTAGGTCAAACTGGTTGTGACCGAACCAGTATAACTCCCGGTGTACACTTCGGTGATATTTCTCCTTACTCCTTACTGTTTTAATTTCACTGTTAAAGTTTTACATTTCCGACGAAATTTTAGTATCACCCAATTCACCCCCCCTCTTGGGTGAAACGCTTGTTCTAACAGGAGGTTGGTCAAAGAAGCAAAAATTGTCATTTATGCTATGAGCTAATTTCGCCATCTAATCAGTATTCGGGATATCATCCCTCAGCGTATAGTATATCAAAACCTGTCAATTCTTGCAAAGTAGTAGTCTGGCTTCTTCAACAATGTAGGTGAAGGAAAGAGAGGTATCACAGGCCCTGGTCACTAAATTAACAGCCTCCATACAATCCGATAGTAGAAGCACCTTTGTGTATCCTCTTGACCAATACAAGTACAGCCCATGAAGAATACTTAGAACCTTCACAATCACTGGTGGAACCATGGTCAGCTTGCAACAGAAACCCTAAAGCCATTGTCCTGCCTCATCTCAAGTAATTCCACCACAACCACTACTCCCCTGAGAGGAAACCAAACCATCCACCTCATGTCGTATGAAACCTAACGGTGGGTTTGGATTACCTGGAGGGGGAGAAATTGTAGAGTTTGTAGAATTAATTTTGGTATTGTAAGTTCAAATGTGTCTCTGACAAACTTTTACCAAACAATTTGCTGCATCTAGCTATCCAAAAATCCCAACATATGTGCCCGAATAAAATTGGCCAAGAGATCTTCCTCGTATGTTCCATGCCCGCCTTGTTTGTCAGGCTTCACTTGATCCAATCTACTCCCTATAGTGAAGAAAATGTGCTCCATATGGAGGGAAGAACAACAGATCTCCAGCTCTCCTTCACATTTTGACAATCCCATAGAAGATGCATGGCATCTTCTGCTTCATTGCATCTGAATGAGCACTCTGATGATGCTTGAAGACCTCTTCGAACTCTTAGACTCAACATGTGTGCACTATCATGAGCGAACAACCACAAAAATGATTTTATCTTTTCTAGTGCTTCATTCCACACACTCTCCTCTGATTTTTGAGTACCCACAAGAAGAAAATGATATGTAGAATTAACAGAAAATCGACCATCGTTGGCCGATTTCCAAAAGTTTTCATCCCCTCCTCTTTGCTCATTTGGTGGGTGTGTACTAGTAGTACGGTAAACAATATGAGGTTGGAACCAATAGCTTAACTTCTATTTTGGACTTTTGGGTCACATCTACTCTAATTTCTTTCGAATAAACGAAAATAGTACCTTCTTCCCTCATAAAAGAAAGAATAATTAAGGTGAGAAATTGCTTGTTAAAAATAAATTTTTTTAAGAAAAAATTTATATTTAAATATTTTATAAAAAAACAGAAAAATAAATGGAATTAAAATTCATAAAATCTGTCAATAGCTTTATAACTTACTGACAAAAATTCTCATGCAAAGTCCTTGTAACCCTAGGTCTTTTTTTTTATGAAAAGGCAAAATGAGATTAAACAGATATTAGTTTAGAAAGTATAGGGGTTAATTGGGAAGGGGAAAGAAGAAATGTAATCCTGAAAAGCCTGCAAGAAAATTACGTGACATGAAGCATGTGTAAAATTTTGAAGAAAAGAGAAAATGTCTTCATGAAAAATATGGACAGAGTTAGCAAAAGTTGGCTCTGAAAAATGTCTTCAGTGTTAATCTTCCTCCTTGCAGCACATAAAATTGACAGATCTTCCTGGCCAGTGCTGATATTTCAAGTTGCATACCCAACATAATAAAGCCCTGAAACATTTGATAATAAACTTGTTATCTAAATGTTTTCTTCTCCAAATAAAGCCCTGCAAAGGAGTCCCTTTATAGAAAATCATGGTTAAATATATTTCACGACAATATACCTGGTTCTTAATATGGTTTTCGACAGAGCACAATGGCGTCGTGCGATCCATATAGCCGACCCCACCTAGTGGGATAAAGGCTTTGTTGTTGTATACCTGGTTCTTAAATTTTCATTTTAATATATTATTCAATTTTATGGCTATTAATTTAATTTAAGTAGATATTGGTTTATGGATACCAATACCTATGAGGAATTTATATTTTATATTAATATTTTTATAAAACATGATTAAATACAATTTTGTATTGATTAACAATCTTGTATTCTAAGAGTTTTTTACTCTTTGTTCAACCCTCTAAAAGTTGTTTATTTGTTACTAAAACAATAAGATTAATATTTTCAGGCCAAAGAAAACAGGATAAACATATTCATGAAGTTGAAATGTTTTTATCATTTTATTAAATCTTTTTATAAATTTCATCAAAAAAATTAAATATTCTCATGTAAAAGTAGACTTTTTTGATTTGGTCTATAAGTAGAATTTTTTGGCCAGAGCTATATAGGAAGAATTTAAAGTTGGTTAAGCTGTCATCATCAGCCTAAAGTATTTTCCTGATTGCATCCAGTATCATAAAGTAATTTCTGGTGCATCCAGCATTTAAAAATATTTTAGAAAAATTACATTCAGGTCTCGGATAAAAGAAAAAAATGAAAAAATGGTCTCTTAAAATCTCAAAATTGCAAAAAAGTCCCGTAGGACTTTTTTTATAATAAATTTCAATTTCGCTGACAAGTCCATGGGTGTCCGCTAATAAGTCCATAGATGCGTCATTGACAAGTTTAAGAGGCACATCATTGACAAGTTTAAGGGCGTCCATTGACAAGTTTATGATTGAAATTTAATGCAAAATGGGACTTTTCGCAATTTTAAGATTTCAATGGACCATTCTTTTCTCTTGTTTGAGACCTTAATGTAATTTTTTCAATTATTTTTTAAGAGCGTCCAGCATCTTAAAGTATTTTATAGTTTATTCAACATTTTAAAGTATTTTTTTTAGATGCGTTCAGCAACCTAAAGTAATTTTTAGATACATCTAGTGCCCTAAAGTTGCTAAGGAAAAATATTTTAAGTGCTAAATATACAAAGGATTTTCTAGGAGTTCATGATGTTTAAATTACTTCTTAAAAACATACTTTATGGCAAAAAATTTAGAAAAAATAAAAAGCATAAAGGCAAAATTGCGCCATAAGATATTTTATGTGTGAGATGCATCTAAAAATTATTTCAGTGTGTTAGTGCATCTAAAAAACACTTTAAAATATTGGATGTACCACAAAATTACTTTAGGATATTGAATACCCTGAGAAAATATTTCAGGGTGCTAGGCGCGCACTTTAACCTTAAGTATATCGGATAGGCTCAACCACTATCACTATTTTAGCACGTATTTAATTTTTTTCATTAACGTTGTTAAAATAAAAATAAAAACACATGTTAAGCATTGGACACATGCTCCCCTTTTCTTGATTTATTGTATGAAATGAATCTATAAGTTGGTTAATGTAACATGACCCTATTGAGCGCATTTTTTTTATAGTACATGAAAAACTACAAACATCTCAGAAGCTATCCTTCTAAGTCTACCTGTGATCTAGACCTATTTTAATCCCTACTGATCACATTTAGCTTGGCTCTAATACCACTAACCTAATCATAACTTAAATAGATATTTTTTTATAGACAACTTAAATAAATATCGGTTATGGATACCAATGCTTATGAGGAATTTATATTTTCTATTAATATTTTTATGAAACATGATTGAATCCAATTTTATATTGTGATCAAGTCCAATCTCGTATTCTAAAAGTTTTTTACCTTTTTTCTGCATTCTAAAAGTTGTTAATGAACTGTATTATTTGTTACTAAGCAATAACATTAATATTTTTTAGGACAAAGAAAATCGTATAAACGTATTGATGATATTGACATGTTTTTATTATTCTATTAATCACTTTCAATCATTTTATCTAAAAATAGAATATTTGCATATGAAATAGATTTTTTTTTTATTTAGTCTAAAAGTAGAATTTTTTCGCCAAAACTATATAGGTAGAATTTAAACTTTAACCTGGATCCTGGGGCATATCTTGCTAGCTTAACCACTTTTGCTATTTTTGCTCGCGTTGAATAATATAACATGCCTGATTTTGATATCATTCTGTAACATCTTAGGCTTTGTTTGGTATGAGGCACTAATTTTGATGGATTGAAATTGGAACTGGTATTGGGATAGAGATAGGTATTGGGACTGGGGCTGAAGGTTTAAAATTACGTTGGTATACGATAATATTTGGATGGAATACTTGAATTGATTTTATTTTATAATCCTTCATAAATTATGAAAAAGACTAAAGTATCCTTATTATTAAAATTGATAGTGGACATTTTTTTCTGAAAATATTATAAACGGGAATATTGTTGTCTCTAACATTTACAATCCTAGGATTGAAAATACAAATACCAGAGGAGAGATAGTTTTGCAACAATTTCACCTTCATCGTACTCCTAATCCCGGGTTATCTCCAGTCCTTCATACTAAACAATAAAACTTAGCTCAGTCTCTGATCCAATCTCAATCCCTACCCTCTAATACCGCATACCAAACAGGGCCTTAGCATTTCACTCTTGATAATTCCTTTTTGCAGCCTAACTCTCTTAATGTGCCCTTGGTTCCCCTCCCAACATCGTTTTGAATTAAGAAATAGCAAATTGTTAAATTCACGCCTTAATAACTCTATTTTGTTAAATGATGTGTGGTTTATATATTAATATTTTATTTATTTGCAGATCAATGTCTTTTATATTTTAATTTTATTATATTATTTTAATTACGAACAATTTGATCTTAGTTCAACTATGCCTGAATCATTAATCAATAAACCACTGGATCTTCCGGATTAATTATGAATAAGTTTTCAATAGTCAATACATTGCTTTTTTTTTTAAACAAAAAAAAATACATTGCATTTCTCTGTGGCAAGCACAAGCGTTGCCAATATATGAACCCATGTGGCTAATCATGGTCCATGCCTTTTGGTGATTATACTTTGCCTTTCATGGATATCATTGATTATACTTGCACGTTATCCTACTACTCATTCCCATATTTAATATAAAAATTCAATTCTAGATTTGACCTCTGTGATAGAGAAAGAGATAAGTAACAAATGTATTTATTTATTTAATAAAAAAAGGCGACTAACTTTCTTTAAATATTTATTTATTATTTCCAATATGGTAACCATGTGTAGAGGATAAGATTTAACATTCATGATAATATATATTTTGGGGGAATTTTAATTGTAACTTTTAACTTATAGAGAGCTTAACGTTTGTATAATTTTTAATTACTTTTTAGCAACGAAATGGTGATAGCATGAAACTATGAAGGTAGAGAACTTGATTATCTAATTATGAATTTATGACATAATTTCTAGTGACTATAAAATAAATTTATCAAATAATGGTTTAAAATATTAGCTTTTTTGTCAATTAAAAAGTATTTAGAGAATAGTTTATAAATTTTTAGCAAGTAATTAGGATAAACTTTTTTAATATAGAAAAGTTTAGGTGAATTGGATATCAATGACTCTTCAAGATCATGACATATTCAAAAATCACTTAGAGAGATACTGATCGACAATAGAATTTGAACTCACAATTTTATAGATTATGAGTCAACTCCTTAACAATTGGAACAATTTTTGTTGGTAGTAATCGCCGGCATACTTCTTTCACTCAATTTTATTATCAAGTAATTGTCTTATGATCATATTATACTATGTTTTTATACTTATGAGTTTTAAAATGTGATTGTTTTTTGTTGGAAAATTGTTCTTCTTAAAGCATAGATAAAAAATTAAAAATGCATGACTCATGAGATGCTCATTATGCGTGCAAAAAAATTAACAGAATAGCGTAACTTACTTAAGAGTCTAATACAGTTGGCCGCAAAAAAAGGGCTCTAATACATTTTCCTACACGTTTCTCTCATGTGTATAATGACTGTTTTTGAGTTTGACCAATGAATTAATTTTATTAATATAATTTTTAAAATTTTAAAGCGCGTCACATATAGTCATTAATAAATCAAGACTATTTAAAATTAAAAAAAAAACGAGTAACGCGATGAAAACTAAACCCATATTTTAATGGGGTCGTCATAGCATCAGTTATTAATTATAGGTTTCAGGTCAAAAAAAGCATTAATTATAGGTAATCCAATTGTAAAACCCAGGTATTTCACTTGGGAAGAACGAGATTGTCTCCTAGCCGTAAGTATTTTCTTTTCCGCTCTGCTATTTGTTTTCTAAGAGTTTCATCATCACCCTTAGTCAAAAAAATAAATTGTTGATATTTAATATTTTATAAAATTATTATTATGATATTTTATAAATTAATATTTTAATTTTTACCCTAGAGTTATAAATTGTGCAGGTCAAAAGTTATTAAATTTGTTATGAATATATTGATTATGTGGATGTCCATTGACTTTTAACTTCTCATATTCTTGTCAGCATTTATGAATAGTGGTTAGAAAATTAAAGGTTGTTTAATACACATTTAAATGCATGAATGATACAAAGGCTCATCTAATGTATATTCATTTATATTAATTACAGCATTCATTATATCTTAATGGTGACCCTTTGTCGGAAGTCTTGGAGGCCTATAAATATAGCTTTGTACAAAGTATTGTAATCACAAAAAACACAAAAAACTGAATGAGAATTGTTCCATGCTTTCTCTCATGAGTTCTCTCTTCTTTTATCTCTTGCACTCTTATCTCGGATTATTTTTATTTTCATAACACGTTATCAGCACGAAAGCTCTAACAAATATATGATTTTCTCATCGTTTCTTTAACAATTTCATCTATCTTCTTTAATCATACATTTATTTTATCTATCTGGGATAATCTGAGCCATTATATAGAATTATAGAGATACTTTTACCGATTGTTTTAAGCATCATGTTTCATAGCTAAGATTAGATATTATTACTGTTTTTATATCTTATTTTGATATCCTCTATGAGTTCTTTTATATTATTAATATTGTTATTTTAGTATGACTAGAAGCTATATACCTCTGATTGCATATTCTAAAATTATATGACCATAAGTCATATCGCTTTGATTTCTTATTTTGATATAATATGGTTAGAAGCCATATTTCTTTGATTTACTATTATATGACCAAAAGTCATATTGCTTTAATTTCCTATTCTAAATTATATGACTAGAAGCCATATTTGACTCTTATTTTGAGACTACATGGCCAGAAGTCATATAACTTGCATCCTCTATCTTATTGTATGGTCAGAAGCCATATTCAACTTTTATTTATTCTGAAGATAAACGATCAAAAGCCATATATATTTGATTTCTCATCTTGAGATTAATTGACCTGAAGCCATGAAAACTAAATGACCAAAAACCATAAAGTTTTAATTTTGTTATAATATCTTACTTCATGAATTATTTTTTTGTCTTTACAAATTTTCTGTTATTATCATTTATATTATTATATTACATTTTTTATTTCATATTTTATGAATTTTCTTTTATTGCATTAAGTCTGAACTATATTAAATCTTATGAAATTTAAATTTGTAGCTCTTGTCATTATCAAAAAAAACTATTTAACTTGATTGATCCATGATTTTTCTGAGCCATCATTTGCATGAAGGTCTCAAAATTGAACATATGACCATAAAAGGCGCACTTGCTCTATGAAACAATTCAAAAAAAAAGGTGTGACCACCAAAAGATGGTTATCCTTCCAAAAGGCTTATTATGAATGAATGCATCCAATTTGCTCATGCAGTAACAATATAGTGAAAGAGGTTTAAAGAAATATGCTAAATTAATTTCTTGCCTCCATGTAATCAAACAAAACAATAAGTTTTGGTTGAAGAATCATGAATTCTGTCCAACAAGCTTGACTACATTCCTAGAAGTGAATGCAATAATTATTGAATCTAATTGTAGCTATGAACGTAAACATGGCTACAATCGCAAGCGTTGTAACCCCCAGTCACGATCAAGGTCGGGATTAGGTGTTTAAACATGTTTTATAATTGAATAAGAGATCAAGGGTAATTAAAAACTTTTTACAAAACATGTACAATAAGATTTGTATTAATTTCAAAATGAAAACAATTGGCCTATTCGGTTTGTCACAAATACAATATCAAAGTAATAACAAAATTCTCGACATTCACCCGGGATGATATCATTAATCCAAGAGTTTGTAGGGCGTCATTGCCCATATCAGTTTCTCATATCGGGGATTACACAATACTACAAATCTATGATCAACAATATATACATTTGTCTAAAATGATAACCAATCAAAAACAAAAAAGATAGTAGCTAAGACTACTACCGGCAGTCCTAATCGCCCTTATCCACTTGCTTGCCTCTTGATCCACTTGCCCTGTCTAAAAATGTTATTTGGAAAGAATAAGATTCTAAAGAATCCCAGTAGCAATAGTTTATGTATATGATGCATAATTAAACAAAGCGAGTAAGCATATATCACAATGCAGCAATCAATATTCAAAGCTGGTCACACTGCCACGTCCCCTCAACTGTATCTATATTCAAGGTAGGGCTTTTGCCACATCCCCTCAACTATATCTGTACATAAGGTAGGGCTTTCGCCACATTCCCTCAACTGTATCTGTATTCAATGATTAATACATACAATCAATGCATTACACATGATATAGGATAAAGTGTCACTACCTTGGTCTTTCTATTCTTGAGCAGGCATGGGTCTTCTACGTTCCGGGCAAATATCAAATCCTAAGGTCATAATTAAGGATGATGTGTTATCACTTAGTCCAATACTCAATACCTTCACAATACTTAAATTGGTTATCATTATTGTCTCTTAAGTACCCTCAAACGCCTTTAACAAAAGCCCTAAAGGAGGTGGAACAACTATCCCTAAGATCCCCTTTTGGAATCATAAACACTGACAACACTTCCAAACTTTTCCCAAGTGTCCCAAATGAACCCAAAACCTTAACCAAAGCAACTCTCACACAAAATCACTCAAGGAATTCAATAAAACCCCTAAAACAACCAAAATCTTATTCCATTATAACGCTTTGGTTTTGGGCAACATAATCAACAAAATCTCAAAATCTCCAAACTTAACAATTTCAAACCCAATCAATTCTATCTATCCAAAATACATTCCAACATACCAATAACATGACAAATACCCAATGACACTCATTTTTGAATTTAAGGCAAAAAAATTCCAGAAATTCAAAACTAAACCATTTAGCACAGCACTTAGATAGAAAGATTGGTTTCACTTACCTCTTTAACTTTTTCAAAGGAGTTTCTCGATTCTCAAACCTCCAAAATTCCTTGAGAGCTCAAACCAACACCAATGAAGGAACTATAACCACCAAAATGAAGCTCTTAACTCAATGAGCAGCCTTAAAGAAATGAGTTTAAACAATGGAAGTCATTTTCCTTACCTTTTCTCAAGCTTTTCTTCCTCTATTTTTCTGCAACAATGGCGCTGGACTAGGGAGAGAGAGATGAGAGTGGTTGAAGATGAAGAAGGAAAATGATCACACCCCCTAGTTCTCATGTCAGCCGAAAAGAGGGAACAGGAGAAAGAGAAAAAATTTAAAATTCCATTTGACTTTTCCCACTACTCTCTCCACATGTGAGCTTGCCAAGTGTCACCTCCCTATTGGCTCTCATAAAGTATGCACCCAATTAGCATATCTAATCCCTGCATTAGTCAATTAATCACACTCCTCATTTTTCTCTTAGTTAGTAATTAATTTCCCCATTAATTATTAACTTATGGCCAATAATTCTATTCTTTAAATTTTTCACCAATTATGACATATTAATTAATATTGTCACAAAAAACATAATAAATCCAATTTAAATTCACAAATCTCTACAATAATTCTCATTAGCCCTTAATCAAAATTTGAGGCATTACAGGCGTAGCCGTGTTCATAACCATGGTGGTTCAAATTCCCACCTGAAGTGGAGAAAAATTAAAATAAATCATGTTGATAAAACTGATAATTCTGAGTATGGTAACATGGATAATACCCATTTGTATGTTGCTGATTTCTTAGCATAAATTATCTTTGTTTATTTGAACTGTTATGCTTTAGTATGTTGCATTTTAATTATATTTCCTTTATTTTCATGTTTCTTTTTAAAAAGAATGAGTCTTATTGATATCAATCTTAAAGATTTATGCCTCATTAGTTGTACAACAACCCACATCATACTTAGAAATGCTAAATATTTTTTTCCTTATAAATGTGTAAAGTTAATGTTCAAACTATATCCAGAAGTATAAATCTAATTGAAGGCTCTGGAATAGCTAACATTTTATTACCGGAAGGAATAAAATTATATATTGACAATGCATTTTATTTTACCAAATCTATGAGGAACTTATTGAGTTTCAAGGATATCCGCAAAAATGGATATCACATAGAAACAACAACTGAAAATAATCAGAAATGTCTTAATATTATGAATTTAGTTTCTGGTACAAAATGCATATTATAAAGGTTTCCTGCTTTTCCTTCTTGCTTGTACGATTCATTTATAAGCATAATTGAAATGCATATTGTTGTAAACCAAAAGTTTACCAATACAGACCATAAGTTTACCAATGAATTTAATATTTGACATGATCAGTTAGGCCATCCAGGGTTAATAATGATGGGGAAAATAATTTAAAATTCATCTAGGCATACCATGAAGTGTAAACAAATACCACAATCCCATAATTTCTCATATGTTGGATGTTCTAAAGGAAAGTTAATTATTCGGCCCTCACCAAGTAAAATAGAAAGTGAGTATGTCACTTTTCTAGAACAGATATAGGGAGATATTTGTAGGCCAATACACCTACTGTAGCGCCTGAAATTTGAAAAATATGGAACTGCCACCAAAAATTTGAAAAAGGATAATTTTGGAAACCTTTTTTTGAAAAAAGAAAACTTGATAGAGTCTGGGAATCAATTGTGTGTGGGGAAGGTGTTAGGCATCCCACAACACCCGTTCATAAGAACGATTACCCAAAGTTAATTATTTAAAAATGAATATAGCCTTTAATTTTATTATAATTACCCAAATAAAAAAGAATATTTAAAAAAATAAATGAAATAAAAACTAAAGAAAAAATGAACATTTATTTACCAAAAAAATAAGAAAAAATATATTTATTTACAAAATTGAACTTGACTTAGGAAAATAACCTAAGGCCTACATACCCTTTAGAGGGATTAAAGCCCACATAGTTTGGGATAAAAATGCATGTCACTTTGTTTTGTGTTTTTTTAAGGAAAAAGTTCCTTTAATTTATTTAAGAAAATGATTTTTTATTTGTTTGGTATTTTTTATTTTATGAAAACAACTCTTCTATTTTTATTGAATAAAAGAAAGGTTTTTGGAAGGCTATTGGGCTAAATTTTCTAAGGAGATTCCATAATCTCAGACAGAAGAATAATCGATTTTTATCTGAGGAAGATCTAAAAACCTTAAACGATAGAAATTTCTTTTAAAATCAATTTCATTTATTTAGATAAAAGAGAAGCTTTCGTCTTTATTATTTTCATTTACGAAAATGCGTCACAATCATTTTTTTTTTGTTTTTATAAAGAAAACTTATGTTAGAGAGAGATATGAAAATAATAAATAGGTAATACACATCCAAACAATACAAATAAACGGTGAAAGCAAACCATCACATGTCAAGTCATGAAGGATGCATATCTTCCCATAGTCTAAGTAACACAAAAATATCATTGGGCATATCCTTGCAATATCAATAAGGGGAGAGAAGCATAAATATTGTTGCGGTGGTGCAGTGAAAGAAATAAAAAGAAAGAGGGATAAATCATTCAATCACATAAAACTAAATAGAAAAAATAACGAAAAGAAAAAAAAAGAATATAGAAGAAAGATATAAGTAGAACAAGAAGGGAAAATAAGATAAAATAATCCAAATTTTATTGGAGTGCACCCTCTAACAATTAGTGTTCTCGCTTACAAAGATGACAACAATCACAAGAGCATAGGCTGTCCTTGGGTATAAAAACAAAACAGTACAAATAGAAGAGAGAGAAAATGAAGAATAATAAGAAAAAAATCAATCCAAATTTTTTATTGGATTCATCCTCTAGCCATTGATACTTAAGCTTGCATATGTGATAATCATCACAAGAGTATAAGCTTTCCTTGGGTTTTTAAAAAATTGATAAGGAAAGGAAAATAGAAGAGAGAAGGAAAATAAAAAATAATAAGAAAATGAATTAATCCTCATCATATTGGATTCCTCCCTCTAGCCAGTGGTGTTGAAGCATCACATATGTGACAAGAACCATAAGAGCATAGGCTTTCCTTGGGGATATGAGGAAAAATAAAATAAAAGAGATGAATAATAGACTTCACTCTTCTCCTTTCTTTTGTCTTTGCTCCCTCAATTATTTTCTGTCTTTGCTCTCCAATCTTTTGTGTCTTGTTTGAACCATTGCTCCCCTATTTATAGTCTCAAGGTAGGGTTTTCTTCATAAATGCTTCTTCTTTTTTGAATTTTCATTTATTTTTTTGTATTTAATGTTAATAAAACTACCAAACTTGACCTAATCACCATTAATAGGAGCTTTTTTTTAAAATTTTTTTGTATTTTCTATTAATAAAACTTCCTAACTTGACCCAATCACTACCAATGGAATATTTTTTTTTGTCTGTGATTTTTTTAATTTTTCCCACAAGTAATTTCCTAATTTAAACCTATCATATGAATGAGAGAAATTTTTTGTTTTTATTTTTTATTTTTAATTTTTTATTATTTTTCCCACAAGTAATTTCCTAATTTAAACCTATCAACAAAAATGAGAGATGTTTTTTTAATTTTTAATTTTCACTTTTTATTTATTTTTTTATATTTTCCTTACAAGCAATTTCCTAATTTAAACCTATCAACATGAATGAGAGATATCTTTTGTATTTTTGTAATTTCTATTTTTTTTCCTCCACAATAACTTCATACTAAATTTCCTAATCCGAATATCAAATAACATCAATGAGATGAATTATTTTAAAATTTGTTTCCATTTACTACAAAACCCCAAGTTCAAGACAATCACCATTAATTACAATCCAATCACCATCAATGCAATTTGCTTATTAATTTAGATGTATCAGGATTAAGAAGGATTTTTCTTTCTTTTTTTTTTTTTTGAGTTGAGCCCGAACAAAATAGGGTCTTTACAATTGCCCCTCTTTACTTGTTTCATAGCTGAGAAAAGTGATATTCTTGAATCTCGCCTATGAAGTAAGTAAAGATAAGAACACGTATTTTGTCTAACCAAATAAAATAAAGTACCCCTTTGGATCAAAGCGGGTTTAGACAAAATACAGTGTCCATGCCCCTCTTTACTTGGTTTATAGGCGAGAAGAATGTCGATGGAGTTAGATGCTCACCTGGAATGGAAGTGAAGCGCCTAATTACATAGGACTTGGGTGGGATGTAAAAGAATTGTGCCAGCCGTTACTGGGCTTGAAAAGAAGTAGTGACTGTCGGGATATGGCTTTCAAACAATAGTGCCTACTAAAATAGGGCTTTAAAAGAATTGTGTCAGCTATAATTGGGCTTTAAGGGGTGCCTGCAGATACAAAGCTTTAAAAGAATAGTGCCTGCCATTATAGGGCTTTAAAAAGAATTGTGCTAGCTGTTACTAGTGTAACCCCCTTCAATAATCAGGCCGAGATTAGTGTTTAAAGGCGTTTAATAATCGAATGAGAAATCTGGAACAATTAAAAACTTTTTAAAACACCTGTACAAATGGATCTCCATTCATTTCATTCATTAAAACAAATGGCATGTTTGGTCTATTACATATACAATATCAGAGTAAGCACAATTCCCGACGTTCACCTGGGATAATAACATTAATCCAAAGGTTTATACAGGGCATCATTGCCCATCCCAGTATCCATACCGGGGATTACACAAAACTATACCACTACAATTCTATTCAATATGTATACATTTATCCAAAATGATAACCAGTTCAATATAGAACCGAAATATATAGCTAAGACTACCGCTGGCAGTCCTAATCGTCCTTTGCCACTTGCTTGCTTTTCGATCTACTTGCCCTGTCTAAAAATGTTATTTAGAAAGAATGAGATTATAGAGAATCCCAGTAGCAACAGTTTATTTATATGATGCATATATACAAAGCAAGTCACATATATCACAATGCAGCAATCAATATTCGAGACCGGGCTTTCGCCACGTTCCCTTCACTATATACGAGGTCGGGCTTCCGCCACGTCCCCTTCACTTTATATGTAATCGAGTCCGGGCTTTCGCCACATCTCCTTCACTTTCACTGTATTCAATGACTAATGCAAACAAGCAATGCAATACACATGATATAGGATAAAGTGTCACTACCTTTGTCTTTCCTTCCTTGAGCAGGTACAGGCCTTCTATGCTCTGGGCAGATATCAAATCCTAAAGTCATAATTAAGGATGAAGCATTATTCTCTATTCCAATACTCAATTAACTCTTCAACACTTAGATTTGGTTATCAATAATGACCCTTATGAAGCCACAAATGCCTCTAATAAAACCCCTAAAAGGTTGGGAAACAATAGGGTGAAGATCTCTTTTCAAAAACTTAAAGTGCTGGAACACAGGGGTTGGCTGAGGCCAGCCCTTCCTTAGGCCGTGGCCAAAATATGGTCAGAAGGCCACTGGCCTTCGCCAGCCACCCATGGGCTGCGGCCAGAATCAGGCCAGAAAGGTTTGGGCCGCGGCCAGCCACTCATGGGCCGCGGTCAAGCAATTTCCTGATTTTTGGCTGAACTTTGAAAAATTATATCTAATTGTAGAAAAATAGAAACGGAGTGATTACAAAGCCAAATGAAAGGTATTTAAGTCCCCTTTGAAGGAAAAATATGGATCATTACTTCAAATCATCAAAAAAATACAGAATCACCCAAAACTCAACACTACTCCAAAACAGAGTTCTGTTTCCATCCCCAAATTTTGGACAACCATATCTCCCAGAATACTAAACGAAATGACACAAAGTATATGTCCATTTTGAAGCTTGGGATGTGAACTTTAAGACTGGAAAGTTTCACAATTTTATAAAATCATTTGGTTATTCAAAACGTCCACACAAATAAACTGCCCAGACAGAGTTCACATTGACAGCATTTTTCAACTTTTCTACCAAAGTGTCCAATGACTCTAAAATCATTAACCAAACATATTCCCATACAATTTTCCACAAAGAACACAATGGTAATCTCAAAATAACCAAATTCACAATCTAACCACATGCCCTGTTTTGACCAATACACCAAAACCAACACAAAGTTCCCAAACTTTACTTTTAATGATTCAAACCAATCCATTTGTCCAAAAGACATCACAATATACCATTTCCGTGATCACAACATGCCAAACTCACTAAGACCTTAATTTTCAAAAATAGGGCAGAAAATTCCAGAAAAATCAATCTCAACCAACAACCACAATCTATATATCAAAAGGGAGTTAACACTCACCTCTTTCACTTTACCAAAGAGATTGCTTGATTCTTCAACTTTCACAATCTCTTGAGGTCACAAACTAACACCAATGAACACATTACAACCATCAAAATGAAGCTCTTCATTCAAGGATCAATATTAGAGAAGGAAGTTTGAGCATTTGGAGACATTTTCCTTACCTTTTTGAAGCTTTTTTTCCTTCCCTTTGGCCTTCAATGGTGTCCGACGAGAGAGAAAAATGAGAGTGAGAGAGAGAGAACGAGAGAGAGATGGAGGTGGAGTGTGAGATAATGAAGAATGATTATACTCCCTCCATTTCAGTTTTCCAGCGCCAAGTGAGGGAAGAGAGGAGAGAGAAAACAATTAAAAATTCCCTTTGACTTTTCTCTCAATCCCTTCACATGTAAACTTGCCAAGTGTCCACTCCTCATTGGCTCTCACATAATAAGCACCCATTAGCTTCTCTAATCTCTCCATTAGTCATTTTAATTACACCTCTCATTTTCTCTTAGTTAGTAATTAATTTCCCCATTAATTACCAACTTATGCCAATAATTCCATTCTTTCAATTTTCCAACAATTATGACATATTAATTAATATTGTCACCAATATACATTAATTTCACTTTAATCCGAGAATTATCCTCAATAATTATCATTAGGCCTTAATAAAAAATTAGGGCGTTACAACTAGGCTTTGAGGGTGCCTGTTAATACAAGGCTTTGAAAGAACAGTACCTGCCTTTACAGGGCTTTAAAAGAATTATGACAGTCATTACTGGGCTTTGAGGGTGCCTACCAATACAAGGCTTTGAAAGAATAATACCTACTTTTACAGGGCTTTAAAAGAATTGTGCTAATCATTACTGGGTTTTAAGGGTGCCTGCCAATACAGGACTTTGAAAGAATAGTGCCTGTCATTATATGGCTTTAAAAAATTATGTCTGCCTTTACTAGGCTTTGAGAGTGCTTGCCGATGTAGGGCTTTGAAAGGGTGCCAGTAGTTACTGGGTTTTAAGGGTGACTGCTGATACAACGCTTTGAAATGGTGCCAGCCATTACTAGGCTTTAAGGGTGCCTGCCGATACAGGGCTTAAAAGGGTGTCAACCGTTACTGGGCTTTAAGGGTGCCTGCTAATACAAGGTTTTGAAAGAATAATGTCTACCGTTACAGGGCTTCAAAAGAATTATGACAGCCGTTACTGAGCTTTGAAGATTCCTGCTAATACAAGGCTTTGAAAGGATGCCAGTCGTTACTGAGCTTTAAAGGTGCCTGCCGCTATAGGGCTTGAAAGGGTATCAGTCGTTGCTGGGCTTTGAGGGTGCCTGCCAAGTACATGGCTTAAAAGTGTGCAAGCAGTTATTGGCCTTTGAGGGTGCCTACGGCTACAAGGCTTGAAAGGGTGTCAGCCGTTACTGGGCTTTAAGGGTGCCTGCCGCTACAGGGCTTACAAGGGTGTCAGCCGTTACTGGGCTTTAAGGGTGCCTGCCGATACAGGTCTTAAAAGGGTGCCAGCTGTTACTGAAATTTCAGGATGCCTACCAATACAGGGCTTTAAAAAATTTGTGCCAACCGCTATTAGCCTTTAAAAGATTGTGTTAGTCGTTATTGGGTTTTGAGGATGCCTGTCACTAGGCTTTAAGGGTGCTTGCCGATACAGGGCTTTGTAAAAGGGTGCCAGCCGTTATTAGGCTTTGAGGGTGCCTGCCGATACAGGGCTTTGTAAAAGGGTGCCAGCCGTTATTAGGCTTTGAGGGTGCATGCCGATACAGGGCTTTGTAAAAGGGTGCCAGCCGTTATTAGGCTTTGAAGGTGCTTGTCGATATAGGGTTTTGAAAAAGGGTACCTGTCGTTACTAGGCTTTGAGGGTGCCTGCCGATACAGGGCTTTGAAAGAGTGCCATCCGTTACTATGCTTTGAGCGTGCTTGCTGATACAGGGCTTTGAAAAGTATGCCAACAATTATTAGGCTTTGAGGGTGCCTGCTGATACAGGGCTTTGAAAAGTATGCCAACCATTATTGGGCTTTAAGAGTGCCTGCCGATACAGGGCTTTATAAAGGGTGCCAGCCGTTACTAGGCTTTAAGTGTGACTGCCGATACAAGGCTTTAATAGGGATGCCATGAATAAGTGATGCCCCTTGAAGTAGTGCCAATGAAGATGATGATATTAATAATGAAGATGATAGTGATAAGATGATGATGAAGTACTCATAATGATGTCATGAATGACAATGATGATAGTCATGATGTAACACTAAGCATGTGTTGCCCCACATAATGAGATGATGATGATGAAAATATTGAGGAAGTCATAAATGGTGATACCATGGTAGTGGTAATGCAACACTAAACACGTAGCGACCCAACCATACAATATGATTATGACACTAATGATGATAAAGATGAAGCCCTAATGGAGAAGTCATAGAAAATGATGATGATAATGGTAGTGGTAATGTGGCACTAAACACGCGGTACCCCTCAACATGATAATGACACCAATGATAATGTGATGATGATGGGCATGATTATAAGGAGATTATGATAATGGTGAAGATGATCATAATGAAGGTGATGACATTGTTAATGATGATGGTAGTGATGATAAAATCCTAATGAGGATGACAACAATGACGATAAAGAGGATGGTGATAGCCGTGATAACGAAGAGATTATAATAATGGTGAAGATGATCATGATAAAGGTGATGACACTGATAATGATGATGGTCGTGATGATGAAGTGCTCATGTAAATGGCGATGGTGCTGTGACACTAATCATGTGGTACCCCAGATATGCAGTATGTTAAATAATGATGACAGTGATGAGAAAATCCTAATGAGAATGATGACAATGAAATACTAATAAGGATAATGATGATAAGGAGATGATGAAATGAGGATGATGATGATGATGAAAATGATGAAGAGCTAATGAGGATGATAATGATGATAAGGAGATGATCATGATGAAGATGATAATGGAAATTATGAGATGATGATGATGATGAAAATGATGAAGAGCTACCCGACCAATGATGTTGGCCCTGCTTTGGCCTCAGTCCTATTCAAAACCTCTTCACTTACTTGTTTATGTAGGATGTCATTCTTATTTAGGCCATTATGACTCTTGTTGAGAAGCTTTTATGTTTGTCCCAGTGTAGAGCCCAAAATTTGGAAAAACATAGAGTCGCCACCAAAATTTTTGAAATAGGGATAATTTTGGAAACCTCTTTAAAAATGGAAACTGGTTTACAAAAATCATTTAGGGTTCGAGAGTCGTTTGTGTATGGGGAAGGTGATAGGCACCCCACAACACCCATTCAACAGAATGGTTACCCTAAATTAATTATTTAAAAATAAATATGGCCTTTAATCTAATGATAATCACCCAAATAAAAAAGAATATTTACAAAACTAAATGAAATGAAAGCTTAAGAAGAAGAAGAAGAAAAAAAGAACACTTATTTACAATAAAAATATATTTATTTTTTTAAAAAAAAGAACATTTATTTACAAAAATAAAATAATAAAAAATATATTTATTTATAAAATTGGACTTGACCTAGGATAAAAACCTAGGGCCTATGTACCCTTTAGAGGGATCAAAACCCACGTAGTTCGGGAGGTAGAAATGCATGTCACTTTGTTTGTGTTTTTTAGAAAAAATGTTTATTTAATTTATTTGAGAAAAATAATTTTTTTTTTTAATTTGGTTTGTATTTTTTATTATTTTTTTTAAAACGTTTTCTTTTTATTTTCTTGTAAAAAAGAGTTTTTCCATTTTATTTTCATTTATCAAAATGTGTCAAAATATTTTTTTTTCTTTTTTTGAAAGAGAACCTAAGAAAGGGATTAAAAAGAAAGAAAGAAAAGTAGCACAAGTTAAACAAAAAGGAAGTCAAAGGTAAGAAGATTTATGCGTACCTTTTATCCTTTGAACTCACTCTTAATCCCAAATGCAACAAGTAGAGGTCGTTGCATATTGAAGTTGAATGATCATATAAGCCTGATCTTAGATGATGCGCAAGAGGTGTTACGGGCAAGCAAAACAAATAATAAAACAAAAGGTACACACATAGTCACACGCACCAAGAACATCATGTGGATATAGATTAAAGCATCATCACCATAACATTAAAGAAGATGACAGACGCTATTCTTGTAGGTAATGGAATTGTTGGAGCCATATGATAATTATGTGTCCCTAAACATCCCCTTATTTGACCATCAGAATAAGAGAAGTAAAAAGTGTAATATATTCTCTCTACCTTTTCTCACTAGCCTTTTTTTCCACTGGAGTTCTTGTGTGTCTTGCTTCAACCCTTACACTCCTATTTATAGTCTCAAGGTAGGGTTTTATTCATAAATGCTCCTTCTTTTTTTAATTTTCTTTTTTTTGTATTTTATGTTGAGAACTACCTAACTTGACCCAATCACCATCCATGGAGTTTTTTTTTAATTTTCGTTTTTTTTGTATTTTCTATTGCTAAAACTTCCTAGCTTGACCTAATCACCATTAGTGGAGATTTTTTCATTTTTAATTTTTTTTTATTATTCTCCCCACAAGTAACTTCCTAATTTAAACATATCAACATAAATGAGATTTTTTTATTTTTATTATTTATTTATTATTTTCCCTTAATGAATGACAATGCCAATCATCATCAATTAGGGGATTTATTTTAATTTTTTTCCTTTTAATGATGATCGCCAATTTGGATATCGATCATCATTAATAGGAGGATTTTCTTATTATTTTTTCTTATTTTCATTTTCTTTTTCTTTTTTTCTTCTAATGATGATTGCCAATTTGGATACCAATCATCATCAATTATTTTTGCATTTTTGAGTGGGGCCCAGACAAAATAGGGTGTTCACAGTTGCCCCTCTTTACTTATTTTGTAGATGAGAAAAGTGAGATTCTCGTCTATGAAGCAAGTAAAGATAAGAACACGTATTTTGTTCGGCCAAAGAACAAGGTGCCCCTTTAGAATTAAAGAGGGTTTGGACAAAATACAATGTCCATGCCCCTCTTTACTTGGTTCATAAGGGAGAATAACACAGGCGGAGATAGATGATTACCTGGAGTGGAAGTGAAGCGCTTAGTTGCATAGGACTTGGGTGGGGCGTAAAAGAATTGTGCCAGTCGGTACTGGGCTTTGAGAGTGCCTGCTGATACAGGGCTTTGAAAGAATAGTGCCTGCTGTTACAGGGCTTTAAAAGAATTGTGCTAGCCGTTACTGAGCTTTGAGGGTACTTGCCGGTACAGGGCTTTAGAGGGGTGCCAGCCGTTACTGGGTTTTGAGGGTGCCTGCCGATACAGGGCTTTGGAAGGGTGCCAGCCGTTACTGGGCTTTGAGAATGCTTGCCGGTATAGGGCTTTGAAAAGAGTGCTATAAACATGTGATGCCCCTTGGAGTAGTGCTTATGAAGATGATGACATTGATAATGATGACGACAGTGATGATAAAATCCCAATGAGGATAAAGAGGATGATAATGGCCATGAGGGGAATATCAAAATGGTGAATTCATGATAAAGGTGATGACACTAATAATGATGATGACAGTGATGATGGAATCATAATGACGATGTTGAATACAATGACAATGCTGCTGCTAATGATGATGATAGTAGTAATGATGATGATGTTAATGGTGATGTTGATAATAGAGGTGATGACATGCTAATGAGAGTGAGTGCAATAATGGTGGTGTTAAAGAATAGCCTGGCAGGTGATATTGCTCCTTCTTCGTCTAGGTGCCTAACCAGTAGCCCCTTACTCGCGCAGTCTTGTCAGATGTATGAAGATGTGTATAATGAGATTCACATAGATGCCACAGCTTAGAACCCTCGGTTTAGATTGTGTCCATTTGTTAACTATTTAACCCCACAATAGAAATTCAAGTTGGGACCTTCGCTAATAATCCTGAAATTACACAAGTCAAATGGGAGCAGAGGACACCATGTATGTCATCGTGAGTATTTATCCAGCAAAAAATTGTACTTTCATTAAAAAGAGTTACCCTTATACAAATCATGACATAAAGTTTGACATGCGATTTAATGGAAGGGAAAGATATACTAAGGATTAAGATTCATTTAAAGGAAATGATCTTCCAATATTCAAGTGGATGAGTAATGATGAGCACATATTGGTGTAGATATGATGCTATTAGGAGTTTCTTCGCTTTCAATTCCGTGTAGTCCCCCTGATGGTGCCTTGCTTAATTGCCAGAGATATGCACTCTTCGACGAATGATTAAGGAGTCTTCCAAATAGACAAAGTAAAGAGGGTCATGGGGCTAGGACTGATAACCTTCTTCGATATTTGTTTAGCCCGCCCTTTCAGATTTTTTGACTCAACGAGCCTTTTTTTTCCTATTCTAACTTCTACCTAAGCTGCCCTTTCGGGTTTTTAACTTAGCGAGCCTTTTTTTTTTTTGCTCTAACTTTTGCCTAGGCTGCCCTTTCGGGTTTTCAACCTAGCGAGCTATTATTTTTATATCTTTTTTTATTTTCTTTTCTTTTTTTTTGCTCTAACTTCTGCCTAAGCCGCCCTTTCGGGTTTTCAACTTAGGGAGCCATTTTTTTTTCTTTTTGCTATAATTTTTGCCTAAGCCGACCTTTCGAGTTTTCAACTTAGCAAGCGCCTTTTTCTTGTTTTGCTCTAACTTTTGTCTAAGCCGCCCTTTCGGGTTTTCAACTTAGCGAGCTTTTTTTTTACACATAGTATTTCTTTACAACATCTGAATTGACTGGTCTTGGTAAATCTTGGTTATTCATGTTTGTCAATATCAATGCCCCTCCAGAGAAAACTTGCTTAACAATATATGGGCCTTCATAATTTGAAGCCCATTTACCTGTCATCTTCTTGATTTGGTAGGATCTTCTTGAGGACTAGGTCTCCTACTTTAAACCCCTTAGGTCGTAGTTTCTTATTAAAGGCCCTTGCTACTCGTGACTGATATAACTACCTATGACATATTGCTGTGAGCCTCTTTTCTTCAATCATATTTAGTTGTTCAAATCGAGAGTGTATCCATTCACTTTCATCTAGGTCTAATTCAGCCAAGATTCTTAGGGATGGTATTTCTACTTCAATTGGAGTAACAGCCTCCATGCTATAAACTAAAGAGTAAGGGGTGCATTGTGGTACGGTATCCGTGTAATGCATATGGAAGCATTTCTTGCCAATCCTTCTAGGTCACTGTCATTTTGCTGATGATCTTCTTAATGTTTTTATTGGCTGACTCAACTGTACCATTCATCTATGGCCTGTATGGTGCAAAATTATGAAGTTTGATCTTGAACTGATCACATAATTATTTAATTGCTGCCCCGTTGAGGTTTGGTGCATTGTCAGTTATGATACTCTCTGGTAACCCATATCTATAGATGATATTGGCCTTTAAGAATTTGATAAAGGCCTTCTGAGTAATACTAGCAAAGGAATTGGCTTCCACCCACTTAGTAAAGTAGTCGATGGTAACGAGGATGAAACGATGACCATTCGAATCTTTTGGGTTAATCGGCCCAATGACGTCAATTCCCCACATGGAAAAGGGCTATGGAGATACAAGACTATGTATCATAGTCGGAGGAGCATTAGCTTTGTTGGCATATATCTGTCACTTATGACACTTTCTAACATAATTGATACAATCCTTCTCCATGGTTATCCAGTAGTAACCGGATCTTTGAGCTTGTTTAGTTAACGAGTAGCCATTTGCATGTGTACCACATATGCTTTCATAGATCTCTGCCATAATCTTATGTGCCTCCCTCATGTCTACACAGTGAAGCAATGTCCTATCAAAACTCCTCTTGTACAAGACGTTACTACTAATAAAAAAGTCCATGGCCATTCGCCGGATGGTCTTCTTTTCATTGTGCGTTGCATCTGGAGGGTAAGTACCATGCTCCATATACATCTTAATACTATGGTACCAAGGTTGCTCGTCATGTTCTCTTCCAATATTGAAGCAAAATGCTGGCGATCTTCTAGTCTCAATCTATATTGGCTAAACTTGGACCCCACAATCGAGTTGGATCATAGCTGCTAAAGTAGCTAATGTATCAGCGAAGCGATTCTTTTCTCTGGCCATGTGATGGAAATTGATTACTTCAAAATTTTTGATCAACTCTATCAAATACTCTTGATAAGGGATTAAATTTGGGTCTTTAGCACGCCATTCACCAGTCACCTGATGAATTATGAGAGCTTAGTCACCATAGACTTTTAGGTTTTTTATCCCAAGATCTATGGCAGCTTAGAAACCATTAATACAAGCTTCATATTCTATCATGTTATTGGTGCAGTCAAATACTAACTTTACAGCAATCGGAAATTGCTTTCCGTATGGGGATAGGATTACTGCCCTTACACCATTGCCATGCATGTTTGCTGCCCTATCAAAATACATTTCCCTCCCTTTCGATTTGCTTTCCTCAATCAGATCCTCTGTAGCACATATGTCTTCATCTAGAAATTTGAAATCTAGTAGCTTGCATTCATCTATGGGGTTTTTCACTAAGTGATCTATTATCGTACCACCCTTGACGGATTTTTGAGTGACGTATCTTTTATCATATTCAGACAATATCATCCGTCACTTAGAGACTCTTCCAGCTACATGCGGACTTTCAAATAGTGCTGGGAAAACGGGCCGGCCCGTTTAGGCCCGAGTCCAAATCCGTACCCTTTTAGGGCGGCTCGGCCCGTTTAAGTTAAGCCCGTGGGCCGGCCCACGAGCTTTTGGCCCGTTTACTTTTTTTTGTCATTCCTTTTTTGTTTCTTATTCTCATAAAGACTAAAATACCTAATTTAAAACATAAATATCATCAACACTAATTTAAAACATAAATATTATCCAAGTTTAATAGAACACAAACACTAAAACTTAAGTCCAAACCATAATTAATGTTCATAACCAATTAGATAAGTTCACAGCCACAATCAAACAAGCCTACAAGCTTCAAATGTCAGTAATAATATAACACTTGATTTGGATTTTGGCGTATACATGCAAAAAAAAAAAGAAAATCAAAGAAGAGAAGCTTCAAATGATGTCTGAATCAATGTGAGAGCATTTTTGATATGAGGGTTAGGTTAGGTTAACTCTACCTCTGACCAATACTTACTGCCCATTGTCTTGTGCCCATTTTATAAAAAAAAGTTAAACGGGCCTAAAAGGGCCGGCCCTTTTAGGCCCGCTTCCATTTTCAGCCTCCAAATCATAGGCCCGGCCCTTGATGGGCTCGGGCCTAAACGGGCCGGCCTAACTGATCCGATCCAGAATCAACAAGTTGTCCCTTCCAATTCAAGTTACATCTCTTCCATTTCAAATGATCATTTTCAAATTCCAGCTGAATAAATCATGAGAGCACAAGCTAAATCTTCCACCAACCCCTTGTTGATTTTCGCACACCTAACTTCAAGAAGATGTATTCAACAAATTAAGGCTCAAATGTGCTTATTTAGGCCCCAAATGAGCCTCCCATGTGTAGTACTAGGTCCAAGCTCTTTGTTTTGAAGTTTCCAAGCCCAAAACTTGATTAACAACTCCATATTTAGCACAAATGAACTTGCTGAAGCTTACAAGATTGATCTAGCTTATGAGTATATTATTATTGTTACTTTTAATGTGGCCGATATATGTCCATTTGATCCAGGTGGAGATTCGTGGACGAATCATTTTGAGGAGAGAGGGAATGATGCGACACAGAATCAACAAATTAACTTTTTAAATTCAAGTCAAGATTCGAGGACGAATCCTTTTGAGGAGAGAGGGAATGATGCGATCCAGAATCAACAAGTTGTCCCTTCCAATTCAAGTGACATCTCTTCCATTTGAAATGATCATTTGAAATGGAAGAGATGTCACTTGAATTGGAAGGGACAACTTGTTGATTCTGGATCGCATCACTAACGGGCTCGGCCCGAATTCCCGGCTCTACTTTCAAATATATGCTTGAGTGGGTTTACTCTAGAAATTAACCAAGTGGTGTAGTAAAGCATGTGCTGCCTCAACCTCCTTGTAGCCCAGACTAAACCACAACAAGTTTGCTCAATCATCTGGTAACGTGACTCACAATCATTAAACTTCTTGCTCAAGTAATAGATCGCTTGTTCTCTTCGCTTATATGCATCTTGTTGCCCCAGCATAGCTCCCATGGAGTTTGGTCGTATTGTCAAATACAAAATTAAAGGTCATCCTGGTACAGGAGGAACCAATGTTTATAAGTTGAAAGTCTACTGTGAATGAAGTTAGTCCAATCTGTAAAGGCAAACAGACCATTCGTAACATACCTCTCCAAGTACCATCGAACCCTCTAACCACCATGTTACTCTTTTCAACCTCTGATGCCGCTATTGACAATTGCTCAAATGTGGATAGAGGTAAAACATTTAACGCTAATCCTCCATCTATCAATACTTTGGCCACAATGAACCCTTTACACTTAGGGAAATATGAGGGCTTTATACTGATCAACGGCTGATTGAACAACTTCTTCTCCTGAAAATGAGATGATAGAGAATGCCCTGGCCACATTCATAATGCTTGCAACCTTCCAAGGTCACACTGGATTGCACATATGCTTCATCTAGCGCCTTTTGTAGCGCATGACGATACGGTTTAGAACTCAAGATCAAAGAGAGAATTGAGATCTTGGCCGGAGTTTTGTTCAATTGGTCTACTATGCTATATTCACTTTGCTTCATGGTTTGAAAGAATTCTTCATCTTTATTTTCCATGCCTTTTAGACCAAAACTTGATGGAATATCAACATTGGCTTGTTTTCCCTTCTTCGACAATCCAACATTTTGTGGCAGATAAGATTTCCCACTTCGTGTTACTCCTGTTGGGTGAACCATTATTTCGTTGTTGGCCTCAGCTTCCATTACTTGTCCTGAGGGATTCTCAACAATACCTTTATACCTCCATGGTACGGCAAGATTACTCTGATAAATAAAAGGGGTTGGTACCTTAATGGTCACTACAGGCTGTTGCAATGGAGTCAAGATGGTAAAAGAGACAACATGAGAATTTATTTTTTCATATGGTTCCTTAACGATGAACTTGACCTGTCTTTTCTCCACCATGCCTACTTCTTTCTCTTCTCGAGGCGTATGACCTGCTGCCTTTAAACAAGTATGGATATCTTCTCCTACTAGTAGAGGATCGTTAGAGAACTCAATGTCATCAACAACATTTACTTGGTTTTCATGGCTTGGAAGAGGATTGGCGTTGATAGTGGAGTTGTCGATCCTCTTCAATTGAATGTGATTAGAATCAATTACGTCTAATACATTCCTCTTGAATGTTGCACAATTCTCTATTGAGTGTCTCGGGGCGCCCATATGGTATTCACATGGGCATTAGAGTTATACCAAGCGGGGAATAGAGGTTGAGGCTGTTTGTAAGTACGTGGCCCTAACAGCTGGTATTTCAAAAGTTGGCGATATAACTCAGTATTTGTCATGCTAAAATCTGGCCATTGCCGACTATCTCGTTGCTGCCAATTCCTTCGTCCTCCAGATTGACCTTGCCTATTTTGTGTCAGATCATTCTTTATCTGTCAAAACCCATTATTACCACCTTGATGTATTGCTTGGGGTTGTCTAGTGGTTTGGATGAAGCTAACATCACCTTCCTTCTTCTTCCCGTTGTTCTCTTTTTTGGTGATGCTCTCACTTTGAAGAATCCTACCGTCATGTATATCAGCATCGATTCGCTCACCAATCTCGATCAAACTAGAAAAATCGGTGACATACGTCCCAACCATGTATCTGTAATAAGGTTCTTGTAAAGTATGGATGAAATAAGAACTGAGCTCAAATGGTATAAGGGGAGGTTGAACTTGTGCTGCGACCATCCTCCATCTTTGGGTAGAATCTTTGAAAGCTTTAGCAGCTTTCTTGCTCATTGACTTTAGTTGTTCCCTGGTGGGGACAATGTCAAGATTGAACTTGTATTGTTTCATGAATACATCAGTCAAATCTCTCCATTTCTTGATCTTTGTCTGATCAAGTTACATGTACCATTCCAGTGCTAGCCCTTTCAAGCTCTCATGGAAGAAGAGCAGCAAAAAGTTTTCGTCTTGTAACCATACAAGCATCTTGGTGCAATAGGCCTTAAGATGGTATATCGGATTCCCTGTGCCGTTGTACTTATCAAAGTCTGGCATCTTGAAGTTCTTGGGAATTGAGACATGTGGTGCCAAGCATAAATCTTTTAAATCAAGTGAACCCCAAGTGTTTGGTCCTTGGAGGGCTTTTAGTTGGTCTTTTACTTCACCTAACTCTTCCTTCCACCCCTCCTTTTAAGCTGATAGGGAGGAAATATTGAAAGTGTATGTTGAATCTTCACCTGGCTGTTCCTCCTTACTGCTCGGTATTTGAGGATTCTATTTACTCTGAGGCTCTTCTGTCGTTTTTTCTTTCTCGCCATATTCTGGTATACTTATCTTAGCATTTTTCAATGGATTAGATGTTCCTGACTCTTTTTCATTATTCTAGGCTTGAAGAGCTATAGTTAAGGTGGAAATCATTTCTTTCAAATCTGTCATTTGTGCCTCCATATGAGACATCCGATGATTCAGATTAGATTCGGCTTCACCGGGATTGGCTGCCATCTGACGACTACGTGAGCACGTGTTGTATGAATGCGTAGGGGATAGCTGGTTATGACGTTTAGACGGAGCAATATTGTATCACCTGCTTAGGAAGGAACAAAATATCATTAGTTTATTTAAACTTATAATTTCAAGCGGGCATGGCGAGTTATCACGATGTATTGGCATAAAGGTCTTCTAGCACAAGTATCCTCTAGCTTCATCAGGAAATCTATTATTCCACAGGGAGAATCTAGAGTTGATCATTAAATAGGAGGGACCTTAAGTCCCATCCTAGCCAAGATCTTTTTGTTTGGTGAGTATTTAGTCAGCACATAGTCTTCTAGAACGAGTGTCCTCTAGCCTCCTCAAAGAATCCATTATTCTACAAGGAGAACTAGAGTTGATCATTAGACAGAGGGGACCTTGAATTCCACCCTAGCCCAAGATCTTGTTATTGATCGTAGTGATAAGCATAAAAAAATGCTAGTAAAAGAAGGAGATATGATTTTATTTGATAATATCAAAATTTGGTTACAAGTTTGAGTTCCTCTATTATTTGATTACAAAAGTTAAAGAATTCAACAATCTCTGCTGGTGGATTCAAAGGAATGATCATGGCTTCAGCGTACTTGAATGTGCTAGCAAATTCTGGGATCCTGTTGTTAGCAAAGCTGATTAAGTTACCACACATCTTTACCCATTTTTCTGTCACAACAAGTTGTCTGTGGTAGAGGAGTTCCCAGTTGGCCAAAACTTTCCTTTCATGATTTAGCTTCTCCACGAGGCTCTGGATGGTTTCAGCACTACTGGCCCTTAGAGCAACCAATTACCCTTCTTGTTTTCTAGGAGTTGAGTAAGAATATCAACTTCCCTTTGCAATTTCTTAAGAGGGGCATTGTCTTGCAGTTTCTCTTCGAGCAACTCTTTTGCTGTAGTCATCTTCAATAGTCGAACTCTATTATTCTTCATTTGCTTGTCATTCTCTTGCATAGCCCTTTTTAAGCTTTTGTTTTCTTCTTCTAGCTTCATGATCCTTGAGCGTTCTTCTAATTCTCTTCTCTTTCTCTTTTATGTCAGTTTTTCTTGAAGGGATGCACATTTATCCTCTAGCTGACTCATCTTTCTCTTATTTTGTGATTCCATCACAGACAACTCCTCAAGCTCCTTTTCTCTTGTTTCCAGGTGCCTTGCCAACTCTTTGTTTACTTCTTGGGCATCATTTCCTAACAAAGGATCTTGGGGAGAATAAGATGGATTAGCTCCTTTAATTCTATCCTTGAGCCAGTCCTTATAGCCCGGAGTTGCACCTATTTCTCACTTCCCCAGCTCAGCCTTTCCCTTATATGCTATCTTGCTCCAAGCTTCTTTGATTTCTCGACATAAGTCCTTCCCATTATCTTCTCTGTACAAGAAGTGTATGGCTTGCACTTCTTTCTGAGAGGGAACTTTTTGCCGAAATGCTAATTGCCTTAATGCTAAAGAAGGGTTGTAGTTAATACATCCTCTTGGTCCCATGAGAGGCACATTAGAAAAGTCCCCGCAGTGATGAATAATCTCTTCATCCTCCCACCATTCTATTTTCCATAAGAGAGAATCTTCTGTTAACTGTGAGAACTCCTTCCTGCAATCATTTTTGTTTAATTGAAGATGATTGAAAGCCATAAGTGGATTAGTAAACTTATCATGCCTTTCTCGGAAGTACTTCTTCTTTCCATATACGTGACTCAGCATCCATACCTCAAGCAATACAAGACAGTATTTTATTCGACCTTCCTTCTTTAGGTGGCATTGAGATAATGATATGTAGGTCTCTACTAAAATTGCAAGTATCGGGTTAATTTGGTAGTGTTCGACTAATTGAAAGATACTGATAGCTCCCAAGTTGATTATTCCTGCTGATGAAGGAAAGAGGATCATGCCATAAATAGCCAAAGCAAAAATCCTGAAAAAACTCTCCCAATCTGTATTTTCTGCTAATCTTGCTAAGCTAGCCTCCACTGTAGTCCTTTTAACCCCTTTGACTTGTCCGGTGCCTACAATTTGTACTTCTTCCATATGAAACCCTAACAGCTTCGATATTCCTCCCTGAGAAGGTAGCCGGCCTAGATAATGGTAGATCTTATCACTCCTCTTAATTGGCATCCTAAGGATTTCCCCGTATTCTTCAAGGGTTGAGGCTAGTTGAAAATCAGAGAAAGTGAAGCATCTTAAAGAGGCATCCCAATACTGGCCCAGCTCTATGATAGCCTCATTATGCACAAATACGTGTAATAAATCAATTATATTTCCATACGTCTTCATGAAACCCAATTTGACTGAACCTTGAATGTAGCGACTTAATCGAATTATGCCTTCAAGTGGTTCTGCTCCAACAGTCAATCTGATGCCCTTCCATCTATATATCTTTCCTGTAAGAACTTGATTTAAACTTGGTTTTTGTGCCATTTAACCTTCATGCCAAATTTTCAGTTGTTGGATAACTCGCTTGCCTTTCATTAAAGAAAAGAGAAGGAAGAGTCAGAAAGTATTTCCAAATGCATGCTATGCATATGATTACATGTGCTTTCTAGCCTTGATATGGGTGATGGACATTAAGAAAAAAAACTTCAACTCCTTAAGAGATCTAATACCCCATAGGGAGGATGAAGTGCCCACTAACCTACGAACGGCCGAAGCTATTACGCGGCTAAGGGTTTTGTTAAATGTTTATTATGTTCAAGGCCCATGTCAAATGAAGCTAAATGTCAATGGATGATGCAAGGATACCTTATGAGACATGAAAGAGTGACGACTTATACTTCAAGTTTTGATATAGGTGATGGACATTAAGAAAAAGAACTTCACCTTCTCAAGAGATCTATTACCTCATAGGGAGAATGAAATGCCCATTAATTTGCGAATGGCCCAAACCATCATGCGGCTAAGGGTTTTTAAAATGATGATTATGTCCAAGGACCATATCAAATGAAGTTAAATTGCTAATGAATAATATAATGATACCTTATGAGTCATAAAGGATTATCTCTCATCGAGATGTTTTCTAACATGATTAATGTGATGAGATCATGGTCTTTTAGGGTCATAGACCCTTAGACTAAGGTTAGCTATCTAATGCATACACCGTCCTTGTGATGTATCTTTATGTGGAGTGATGCTAGATACATACTCAGGTGAAGCGACAGTTAGTCACTTGATCCTAGGGGTTTCATTGATTATGCATGGATGACAATAAAGATTATCAACAATAAATAAATATATGCCCTCCAGTGTCCTATTTTAGGAATGACCCTAGGTTAGTGGTATCTATCCTAAGAAAGGCATGTACTAATTAATTGGGTAGTCGATAATTTCTACTAATAGGTGATATGGTTTCAAGGTGATTCTAATTCTCATAAATAAAGGCCTCTTAACTGCCCCCATCGTAAAGATGAAGACCCAATTTAACGAAATTGACCTTCAGGGGTTCTAGAAGCCCCACAGGGATCAACCTCACCAAATGAGTAACAGTTATGATGAAGTCTTCACAGTAACCTCAGGGGGTTCTGAAAACCCCACAGGGAGACCGCTAGAAACTTCCACTCACCTAAGGAACTCACAGACCCGGGTATAGGGCTTAAAATGTGCGTGAGGAGAATAGTGCATGTGTTCAGTGTGTGTAGAGAGCATACCAACCTATGGGCCTAGGTTCTACCCAACCCTCATCTGCTAACCATATCACAAGATAGATAGAAAAAAGAAAAAAAAAGCAAAAAAATAGATGAATATGGAATTTAATAAATAAAAACAACTATTCACAAAAAAAGGGGTAATTAAAATAAAATTAAGGCCAAATTATTTTTAAACACTTAACTTAAATGGGTTTGACTCTTAAATTGTCCCCAACGGAGTCGCCAAGCTGTAGCGCCCGAAATTTGGAAAAACATGGAGCCGCCACCAAAATTTTTGAAATAGGGATAATTTTGGAAACCTCTTTAAAAATGGAAACTGGTCTACAAAAATTATTTAATGTTCAAGAGTCGTTTGTGTATGGGGAAGGTGTTAGGCACCCCACAATACCCATTCAAAAGAATGGTTACCCTAAGTTAATTATTTAAAAATAAATATGGCCTTTAATCTAATGATAATCACCTAAATAAAAAAGAATATTTACAAAACTAAATGAAATTAAAGCTTAAGAAGAAGAAGAAGAAGAAAGAACACTTATTTACAATAAAAATATATTTATTTTTTTTTAAAAAAAAGAACATTTATTTACAAAAATAAAATAAGAAAAAATATATTTATTTACAAAATTGGATTTAACCTAGAATAAAAATCTATAGCCTACATACCCTTTAGAGGGATCAAAGTCCACGTAGTTCAGGGGGTAGAAATGCGTGTCACTTTGTTTGTGTTTTTTAGAAAAAATGTTTATTTAATTTATTTGAGAAAAATAATTTTTTTATTTGGTTTTTATTTTTTATTATTTTAAAAAAAAACGTTTTCTTTTTATTTTCTTGTAAAAAAGAGTTTTTCCATTTTATTTTCATTTATCAAAATGTGTCAAAATATTTTTTTTTTCTTTTTTTGAAAGAGAACCTAAGAAAGGGATTAAAAAAAAGAAAGAAAAGTAGCACTAGTTAAATAAAAAGGAAGTTAAAGGTGAGAAGATTTATGCGTACCTTTTATCCTTTGAACTCACTCTTAATCCCGAATGCAACAAGTAGAGGTCGTTGCATATTGAAGTTGAATGATCACATAAGCCTGATCTTAGATGCTGCGCAAGAGGTGTTATGGGCAAGCAAAACAAATAATAAAACAAAAGGTACACACATAGTCACACGCACCAAGAACATCATGTGGATATAGATTAAAGCCACATCACCATAACATTAAAGAAGATGACAAACGCTATTCTTGTGGGTAATCGAATTGTTGGAGCCATATGATAATTATGTGTCCCTAAACATCCCCTTATTTGACCATCAGAATAAGAGAAGTAAAAAGTGTAAAATATTCTCTCTACCTTTTCTCACTAGCCTTTTTTCTACTGAAGTTCTTGTATGTCTTGCTTCAACCCTTGTACTCCTATTTATAGTCTCAAAGTAGGGTTTTCTTTATAAATGATCATTCTTTTTTATTTTTAATTTTCATTTTTTGAGTTTTTTTGTATTTTATATTGAGAACTACCTAACTTGACCCAATCACCATCCATGGAGATTTTTTTTTAATTTTTAATTTTTAATTTTTATTTTTGTATTTTCTATTGATAAAACTTCCTAGCTTAACCTAATCACCATTAGTGGAGATTTTTTCGTTTTTAATTTTTTTTATTATTCTCTCTACAAGTAACTTCCTAATTTAAACCTATCAACATAAATGAGATTTTTTTTTTATTTTTCGTTTTTTATTTTTTATTTTCCCTTAATGAATGACAATGTCAATCATCATCAATTAAGGGATTTATTTTAATTTTTGTTTTTAATTTTTTTTTCTTTTAATGATGATTGCCAATTTGGACATCGATCATCATTAATAGGAGGATTTTCTTATTTTTTCTTGTTTTCATTTTTTATTTCTTTTTTCTTCCAATGATGATTGCCAATTTGGATATCAATCATCATCAATTATTTTTGTATTTTTGAATGGGCCCCGGACAAAATAGGGTGTTCACACCCAGTCTTCGCAAAAACACATTTCGAGGCAATGCATGACATAATATTAATGGAAGCCTCTTTAGTTGAAAAATTAATTCCAAATTTGCTTCCAATCTGTGAAATGGTATGCAATGCATGTTAAGCAAGGCAAGGGTACGATTGATGCAAAACCCAATGCAAGAAAAGTTTACCCCATTTGACAAGATATTACAATTTTTTTTTCACATGAATTAGTGCTAACTCTTGATAAAAGAAAGAAATTTTGAGAAATAAGCCAAATATTATCCTATCTTAATTTGTTCAGTACAAGAATCTCTCTCTCTCTTTTTGTCTATCTTCATCTTAAATGCTTGCACAGTTAATTTTTTTTTAAAACTTCATTTAATAATGTCAATATTATCCTAAGAAATGGATGGGGGCAACAGAATTGAGCAGAAGCCCCAAATTTTAACTTAGTTCCCTTTATTGAAAGGAAAATAGAAGGAAGGTAGTGTCCCAAATATGAAGTGATAAAACTAAGAAAGTCTCACATGCCACAGTAGGAGTAGAAAATGATTGGAATGAAAGAATTCCTTAGACCCAAACGCTTAAGGAAAGATCTCTTAGCATAACTCAAGAAACCTAGCAAGATGTTAACATCCGGTTATGAAATCTTAGAAATTAAAACATAGAAGATAATGTTCAAGTCATAAGAATAAAGGATCAAAAGATATATCAATACATCGTTATCTAAATCATCTCACCCACCTCAAGTTAGCTAGTATCAAAATAAAAGGTTTAACAAGAACACAATGCTCCAACGATTTCCTCGCCAGTGTTTACTCTCACCACTCAATATTTTGTGGGTTAGTGTTTGGTCTCTATATCCAAATTATCGAATTCCTGTTCCATAAGTTTGACAATAATCTAAGTTCTCCATCACTAAAAGAGCTATATGTTGACATAGATCACAAGAACTATTTATATGGGCATGGGGTACAAACAAAGAGTAAAAAGAAAATGAAGAATATCCAATTCTTGTTTTTATGTATTTATTCATTTCTTTTGATTTTTTCCTCCTGTTTTTTTCTTTTTTCTTCATTTTTTTGCTCTAACTTTTACTTAAACAACCCTTTCGGGTTTTCAACTTAGCGAGCTTTTTTTTTCTTCCCCCTCTTTTCTCTCTATTTTTTTTCAACTATTTCTTCGATTTTCATTATTTTTAGCCACTTTTCAAACTTTAAAATATCCAAAAGAGAGCAGTCTTATAACCAGTTATCTAGCGACCTCAAAAATTGTAATACTGTACACATACTCCCCTAACCAAGAAGATAGGGTGCTCTTAGAAACAAAAAGTACCTTGAGTAGAAGATAAAGGATATCTAAGAATTGAAGTAGATACTCATGATAACTAAGGGAGATGAGAACCAAACATAGAGTCAAGCAAGTGTACATTCTAAAGGCCTTAAAGTAAAAGAAGAACTAAAGGAAGCTCTTTCTATGTTTTCTTTGGTACTTGCTCATCTTTCTTTTGATTTTTTTTTCTATTTTCTTTGTTTTTTCTTTTTTTTCCCACTCTAACATCGGCCTCCTAGCACACAACAAATCTAGCATCTTGATAGAGCAATGGAGAAATGTGGATAAAAATGTGAAGTGACATATTTAGGAAACTATGCAGCACACTTACGACATTCCTGAGAATGAAGCCCTGTATAACAAGACAATGACGTATTGTGATGAATGCTAAAGGAAGTTTAAGACAAGTCTAACCAACAATTATGTGTATATCGAGGTGGAAGAAGGTCAACCTTGTTGCAGATGCACTTCTCCCTCTCCCTGTTGACTACTTCAAGATTGTGAGCGATGCCCTCAACTCTTTCATCTTACGGCCAAAGAACCTTATTTCTGATCGAGTTAGGAATCCCTGCCACATCCACTCCACCTCCCTCTACTCAAGATGTTTCATAGCCTCTATTGAATGTCATGCAGCAAGTGATTCTGATGGCATATGATACGCCCTTTCGATCAAGAGATTGGCCTACTGATTCAACTGTTGGCAAGTCAGGGGTGCAATGCTATCTTGAGAGGGATTATTTAATGTCTCTGGTAGCTCCTCTACAATAGCTTATGGTTTCAATTGTCCAACTCTTTTTAATGTAAGTATCTTCTTAAATTGGAAGTTAATATTTTACAAATTACGCCGTTAAACTTTGATTTGTGTGCTTGAATTATTGTAGGTACATAAATCGTAGGTTGGTTGATTCTGATAAAACCAATAAATTTGGACTCATATGCCCAATTCAACTCTACAACAAAGGGACCACTTCTGCTATTAGACATAGATACTTATCGCACAGGCTTAGTGAAACCCCAATTGAGTATTTCTTGGCTCCATATTTGCATGGATAAGAAACAAATTTATATTTTATAATATACATAATGTTTTATATTTGTTTAAAAGTCTTCCCTTTTTTCAGTGATCATTGGCAATTGGCTATTTTGTGCAAGAAGAGTTATTTTATCATTCTCTTATGCTCCCTCTACATCAGCAAGCCAACTAATGAATTGAAGAAGTCCTTGAACTCATAAATTTTCTTACATTATTAATTACCTTTCATGTGCAAAATTTATGGAATTTGTGTAAAATAAGTAACCTTTGTGATTTTGATGATATAGGGCTATGCGGACATTCCTACACTCTTCTTGTGGTAGGCCTATTCGTGAACTAAAAGACTCTACATGGATCTTGTCAAAGGTTAGTTACATATTGGTTTGTTTTAAGAATGTATTCAATAATAAGCCATGCTTTAATTTTATACTTGTTTTAATGATATCATATTATTTTTCAGACCCGTAGACAACCACCGGGGTCTAACTTGTGTGGGTTGTATGTTCTGAGGCACATTTATAATATTATTACCCTAAGCACGACAGAATTTACTCAAGAGGTAAATGTATATATATTTCAAAAATTTTGTATTACTTTTATTTTTTTTAAAGTGAAGTTAATGTTTTGTCTGACTTTGGTGTTTCAGATGTTTGATCTTGCTGACCCCTTTCCAGAAGAAGATATTGATCACATTCGCAATTGTTGTGCTGAATTCATTTATGAACTTTTACAACAGTGAGTTATTGTAAAACTAAGGAATATTTTGCATATATTGATGATGAATTGACATGTTGATTGGTTGTAAAACTTGTTGGTTGCATGATTTGACATGTTTGTTGTTTTTATAATTATGTGCAACCATGCATTTATACATGTGAATTTGTTTGAGCAATGTCATGGACCTGCATGTGTTTTAAACAATTATGCATATATATATATATATGGTTTTAAACAATACATTACATGAGGATATATGACATGTTATGTTACAAGTTCCCAATAAAAAGGTTAAAGAAAAAGGAAATGGTAAGTGGAAGCAAATTGAACACCTTATGGCACTTAATAAGTATGGCATTGGAAGAAGCAATTTTAGGATGCGTTCTGATAACTAACTTAATCACAGACAATTAAAAAAAATTATGATACTTTTAAGATCGGTTATAAATATAACCGGTTTTAAAAATTATTTTAAGACCAGTTTTCCATGAAACCGGTCTTAAAATTCAAGTTTTAAGACCAGATTTATGTACAACAGATCTTAAAAGTCAAACTTTTAAAATCAGTTATATGGAAAATCGATCTTAAAAATGTTTCTATATTCCCTACAAAAGAGGTTTTTTAAGACCAGTGCTCATGGCAACCAGTCTTAAAAAACCTCTTTTGTAGGGAATACATAAACATTTTTAAGACTAGTTATCAATACAATCGGTCTTAAAAGTGAGAGTTTTAAGACCGGTTATTAAATCGGTATTAAAAGTGACATATTTTTTAGACCGGCTGTAGCAAGACCTAATCTAAAACCGGTCTAAAAAGTCAATTTTAACCGGTTTAAAAAGCCATTTTTTCACTAGTGCATATATAGGGCACATGTTAAAAAAAAATCATCCGTAAATAAATTAATTATGCAAGCTAAAAATCTTGCTGACATGATATTTTTTTTTTAAAGATTAATCAATACATTATTTTCTTTTAGATGTTGTTATACGAGGTTTGCGATTGGTTTTCTCTGGCTTTTATGCCAGATCTCCTATAGTCTTCTACTCTTGGATATTTTTTTCAATTGTGTTTTCAATGGAACCGTTTGGGTTAGTGATGGTAGAAATAATTTTTTTAATCTGATTTTTACAAACTTAAGATAGAATAAAAATTAGATTATAAATGTAATTTATATTTAGATTGGCAGTGACAGAAATAACTTGTTTTTAAAAAAGTCAGACTTTTGACCTTCTTCTCATAAGCTACTTTTTTTTTTTAAAAAAACAGTTACCAAAACACCAATCCAAACACTCTAATTTTCAAAAATCCAACACCATCATGTTTTTTTTTTTAAAAAAAAAAACCTCATTTGGGATGGCAAAACACCATCCCAGACAGGCTGAATATCCTTTGAGATATCTAGACCCTTACCCAAGTGACACACCTAAGTAGTCATATATAATTAGTGTCTATTTGTTTTAATTTTTTAAAATTATTTTTTTTATTTATAAAAAATAAGTATATAAAAAGAATTTTATCTCGACTTATAAAAAAAATGCTTAAAAAAACATTTTTGAGAAGTTTCTAAACGGGTACTTACACACTCTCAATAGTGCAGAAGCAGCGCCTCGCCACCTTCCTCTTCCCGAGTAACGTTCTCTGTATGCATGGTGTCCAAAATGCCGTGGTGAACCAGTTCATGATCTTTGGTCATTGTCTTGTTTTAGTTGTGAGTTTGTCTCATGTTCTCATAAGCTCTAGTGATTGTATGTTTTTAGTTTTTGTATGGCTGTTATTAAATCTCATTATATATATAGTCAAGTTTTATTCCTTACTTATAAAGACTCAATTTGTATTGGCCAAAAAAAAAAAAAAAGACTCAACTTGTATGTATCATTTTACCTTAATTTAATATATCGTCTTTTTATAAAAAAAATGTATTTGGACTTAGATATTAATATTAGATTTGAAAGGTTTATATTTTTTTAAATTTTTAAAAAATTAAAAAAATAATGAGATCTCTAGATTATTATTTTTTTAATTTTGACATGTTAGGTGAAAGATATATTATGTAATTAATACATCTTTCAGAAAATGTAAATCAGATCCATGTGGTGCGTGGGGATATGATAGTTTCCAAACAATAATGACCTAACCCCCATCAATTATCAAAATAAAATAATTCACCCAAAGTTTCAAACTTTGATCAAAGGCTTTGATTAGACTTCCTATACTTCCTAACTTTGGTTAGGTTTATGACTTTCTCATTCTTCAATTTGACTTGTCCCTCAATTTGTCGTCTCTATGATAATTAATGCGTGGCCCACCAAAAAAAAAAACGAGGGACATCTCTTGGGGGAAAATCTGAACACGACAATGCTTAGCCATGATCTACGGAGTACAAATCTTTTTTCGTCTCATGGAATTGAATGGATGAAAAGTATGGAAAAGTGGGATAAAAATCCGCAAGAAGAATATGATAAATTTTTATATACAAAAAATATATGTATTCTGTAAATTATATATATATAGAGTATCGATACTTTAATTTAAGTTATTTTCACCAATAAAATTTTTAATATAAATTTTTTTTCTCTAATTTCCTGCAAATTATTATTAATTAGTGCCTTCTCCATAGAGTAAATTTAGGTAAGAGGCAGTATACTGCTTACTCTATTATATCCCAATAAAAAATAACCTTAATGAGAGAGGGAAAAACCCTTAGGGTATCTTCTAACTTCTACTCGTAATAAAAACTAGAAAAAATCTTAGAAAAATATAATTAAAAAAAAAGATAAATTGGTTTTGTTAATTTATCAAATCCCAAGTTATAATTGAAGAAGGAATTTAGGATTTTTAATTCTGACCAAATAATTAAATTGTCCTGAATTGAGGAGATAAATTTTAGGGGCCAATAACAACATTTGTATCTATATTAACAACATCAGATTTTACATTAACGACCTTACTTTCCTGTTTCACAACTTCATACTTTAAAATCCAACACATGCCTAGGGATAATTTTGAAGGCACAAGTTTTAGGGGTCAATAATAATATCTATATATATTAACAATATAAGATTTTATCAAGGTTCATGAACCCGGACTGGGAACTGAACTGACCGAGGTACTGAGTTAAGAGTCAGTGGGTCAGATTGGGCCCAAACCAGAGTTAACCCGGGATCAAATCGGTGAGAAATTGAAGATTTCAAGATTATTAATATGAAATCTTAAAGTAAATAAAAAGAAATAGTGAACTGAATTGGATGCCAAACAGGACCGATTCGACAATTTCTGGGCCGGCTGGCCGGTCTGGGTTCATGAACGCTAAATTTTATATTAACGACTTTACTTTCATGTTTCACAACTTCATATCTCAAAAATCAGCACATGCTGAGGGATAATTTTAAAATTAACAAGTTTTAGGGGTCCATAACAATATATATCTATATTAACAATATCAGATTTTACATTAATGACTTTACTTTCATGTTTGACAACTTAACTTAATTAGGGCAATTTGGTCATTTAGTTAGGATTGCAAATCTCAAATTTTTGCTTCAATTCTGATATGAGTTTCGTAGCACCAATTTACCTTTTCTCATTTTTAATTATTTTTTTTTGGATTTTCCCTAAAAGCTAATCCCATTTATTTGTTAATTGACATGTTTTCAAATCGAAACTCAACACCAACCGAAAATGTCAATCGGTCTTGATTATCCTAATTTGATCGGTTAAACGGGTAATATATATATATATATATATATAAGAAATAAATTTATAATACATCTAATTATTAACATAAAATTACTATAATATATGAAGATTTGAATAAAATATCATACGGTTTCAAATGGTCTAAAAATATATTGAACCATTTAAAAATGTTAATTTTTAGGAGAAAATATAAGAAAATATCACTTAAACTTTAAAATTCTAAATCAATCTTGTTGTTTATAAGAGTATAGGTATTGACTATACTTATATAGCAATTGACAATTCATTTTAATAAAAAATTATTAATTTAAAATTTTAAAGTTTAAATATTATGTCCTCTTTTTTTTCCCTAAAGTGTTGCCTTGTTTGGTCTAAGGGGAGGGAAGTGAAAGTGGGCGGAGGAAAAAAAATTTTTGAGTTAAATTTAAAAAAAAATTAGAGAAGTGGGGTTAAAAATTTTTAATTAATTTTTCTTACTTTTTTATTTTATATATTCTCTTTATTAAAATTTTATTACTCCGTTTCTTTAATCTTTTAAAATTCAACTCATAAAATTTTTTCCTCCCCTTTCTTCTCCTTCAAATCCCTCTCACGAAAAAGACCCTTTAGGAGGCTTTAAGAGCCAATGAGGTTTGGCACAGTTGGTTAAGGTCTTGCCACCCCGATCACAAGGGAGTGTGTTCGAACCCTCTGACTGATGGGGAGACCTCATTGGTAGGCGATCTCGTAAGTCCCTTGTAAGCGCTCGAAGAGCCCTGGGGCCGTGCCCTGGCCTTGGTAGGGGACTGATGCCGAACCTATCTAAACTTTTTATTATAAAAAAAAAAAAAAAAAGACCTTTAAGAGTTTGGCTAGTGTCCAAGATTTGACATTTTAAAGAGGGTCGGGCAGGGGCAGCTACAAACCCAATAGGTAGGTAGAGGCATTCCTAGTCCAAAACTTTTGGTTCCTAATTTAACTTTGAGCGGTATGAAAATTTCCTCTTTATACTTTATAAATAGGATAAAATATGAATAGGATTAAGAGGAGTATACACGGAGAGAGAGGGAGTATATCATTTAAGGTTTGTTTGAGTGTTGGGAAAGTATATCTACGTAAGTTTTGATAAAATTCTTCTTATAAATTTATTTTATATAATATAAATTACGTTGAAAAAGTAATTTCTACCTCTAATTCAAATAAATACTTATGCATCCAGATTCCCTCGTTTGCAGCTCCCATCTTTAGCCTCTCTCATACCTAAAACAACACCATTTTGTGTGTGAATTGGGAGGGGGTTCTACTTCTTTTTTTTTTTTATGTTTTTTTTGGTAATATAACATTCAAGCCCCCCCAAGTATTTTTTTTAGTAACATCTAATGTTCTAAAATATTTTTTTGTATACTATGTAGTGTAAAATAATTTTTCAAGAGCACACAGTATCTAATAAGATACACCATGAACTATTTTTTCACTGACACTTTGTATCTTAAATTTATTTTTATCGTATTCGGTACTCTAAGTTATTTTTCTAATTACAACAAAAAACCTCTAAAATATTTTTTAGTAGTAATGAACATTAATTTAAAACACTGAATGTTGGATAATCTAAATTTTAATTTAAAATATAAAATGTTACTAAAACAATATTTCAAGGCACTACCGTTTACATGACATCATGTAGATGTCATGGCACCGGGAAACTGTAAGTGGAGGAGGCGCTCTTCCAGGAGAATTTACCGCATCATTAAAAGAAACCCCACGCTCGTCTAAAAAAACAATATGGGTACTCGCGTTTGCAGCAATCACGTGTTTCCCTATCTAATCTTCCACGCCTACAGGAATGTTCTAGCCTTCTGCGGCTCCATCTCCAACCTTCTCATCCTCAAGAAGCAGGCGTACGTGTCAATCACATTGCAAGCATGATTCTTTATCTTTTTCCCCCATATTAAAAAACCTTATGAGAGCAATTGTCCTCCAAGCCATCTAAGGAGTCATGTTTATGAGGAACATGCAGCTCGGCTCTTTTTTCTATCAGCATGTTTGAGTTAGGACTTAAAAAACACATTCACCTAAATTGGGATAAAATTCTTTTCATATATTATATCGTATACTAAAAATCAGGTTGAAAAAAACTTCTACCATTAATTTAAACAGATATTAAAAAAGATATGCACTAATGCATAAGGATATAACTATGATCAAATTAAGAAACTCACATTTGTCACACTTGTAAAGAAAGATCTTATATATCTCTAGACTACAAAATCATTAATAATGCATCTCATCTTTAACTGATACAACTCTGCTTCAACTATTAGTGCGTAAGATATCTCTTCAACTACATATAAATGTATTTCATTTTGTGTGTAGATGAAGATAGGTTATATCTAGCTGAAGAAGAGTCACCCGTTGAAGAGAGGTTACATCTTGTCATTAAAACAAATTTTAATTACCGTTGAGCAGCAAATTTTACTATGGCATATTTTTTTATAGAGCCAGGAATACGGGCAGGCTCTTCACGGTTCCTGTAAAACCCCCAATTTTTGAAGCCCGTAACCCTATAGGGTTGGCCATTCACGGGTTGTAACATCCCAAATTTTATATTCACAAAAAATATATTGTAATTATTTAAGTAATTCAATAAAATTATGAATATTTAAGGCCGAAGGAATTAAATATTGAAAATTGAAAGTTGAATAGTGTTTTCAGTAAAATCGCCTACGAGGCAGTGAGTTTGTCATGTGGTTTTGGAAGAGCAAATGATGAGAAAAAATTATGAAATTTTACAAGATAAAAGTAGACATCATAAGCTTTAATTTGATAGGTCATACGAATCAATTGAAGCTATGTACAAGAAGATATGAATTTTTGAAATTAGCCCAGAAAATTTGAAAAGTTTCTGGAGCAGCGGTCAAAAATTTAAAATCTGGGAATAATATGATCCCAGCTAGTAAAATTCCATATTTTTCCTTGAAACTAGACTCAATAAGGGTTCTATAGCCTTTGGAATCACTCCAAAACGATATCTACAAAATTAGTTATGATTTTTTAAAGTTAGAATAGAAAATTTGCCAAAATTGACATTATTTCGAAAATTGAAAATAAAATATGTTAGAAATTGATTAATGTAATTAAAATGCCAAGTTTCATGAACATATAAGGAGGGGATTAAATTATAATGGATTTGTATGAGCACATGTCAAATTGCATTAAAATAGTGCTACATGGACAAATAATGATGAAATGGTATACTATATTAAGTGCTAGTTTGGTTAGTTGAGAGAGAAATTAGTTTGGTTGAATCATGAGAAGGGGAGCACGTTTTTTTGAGGCTAACTAAGGGAAAAGTTAGTCAAAACCAATTGAAAACAAGTGATGAAAAGGCATGGCATAAAGATATGAGAGTATGGTCGGAGGTATGGGGGAGGAATGGTGTGCATGTTATGTGTTGTGATCTCAACCATTGATGAGATCAATGGAGTAGAATGCATGGAGAAAATTTATGAAGTCTCATCCTCTTCCTCTTGCCTTCATTTTTGTCACTCACAACAAGAGAAGAGAGGGAGAGAGTAAGTTCTTGAAGACTTAGAGAGAAGGAGGAGGAAGATTAAGGTAGGTAGGTAGGTGTTGACTTAGTGATTTGGTTACATATTTTTGTGTAACACTTCTTCTAAGATTCTTTTCTTCATGTATTCATGTGTTTAGCAAGATAAGGCTCCAAGGAAGAGAAGGAGCTAAGGTGCTAAGCTTGGAAGCAAGAGGGTAATTTCATAAACTCACTTTCTTGTGGTGGTGGTGGTGTTGTTAGTGACATTTCTTGACTTTACATTTTTTGGTTGAGTTATAAAATTTGAAAAGCTATAATCCTAAGGGGTTATGCTGCCCAAAATCCTTTAAATAATGATTAAGAAGTGTTTAAGTGAGTTAACCAAGGATTAGAAGTGGAAAAGTATAAGTTTTGGAAGCTTAAACAAAAAACTTCATTTTTCCATTTTTCTTGAAATATTTTGGCCAGCACTGTTTTAGGGGGTAGGAGTTGGATTTTTATGAAATAAATGGTTCCATTGGATTCAGTGAGTAAAAATAGATGGGGTTACAGTTGGGCACTTTTTCGGTAGAGGCCGAAAAAGCATAATTACGAAAACGCCATTGAAATCTCTAAATAAGGGCTATCAAGGGTATTTTCGTAATTTAACACTGAATTTGCTGATTTTGAGTCCCGAAATAGATTCCTTGGGCAAAAATAAGTCAAAATAGCCTTAGTCAAAATTTTAAAAAATAGTGCCATCGGGCCAGGTACGGCGGGGCAGGGGTCCCAGGGGCATTTTTGTAAATTTTTACCATAGACTAATATAACCACAAGAAACAGTATGGAATAGTCTAAAATGATACTTGGATAGGTTATGACCTATTTCTGGTACATTTAATATTTTAGGACCGAGTCGAAAGTCAGAACGACACGCGTTATGAGACATTGTTAAACAGAGGATTATAAAGTGTTGAGGTAGGGACATTATCCTTCATACATTATGCCATAGTTATATGATTATGTGGATGTAATTGTTTGTAAATGCACTTTATTAATTAACATGAATTTCCTAGAGAGAGACTGTTAGTGCCAGTGTGCACTTACATTAGGAGTTGCCGGATGACCAACCGGAGTAGATTGTGGGGCTGGGCCTTACTCACATATACATGAAGATGATGTGTTTATATTATTCATTAATTTATGCATACCTTGGCACATGACATATTTACTTTTCACATTCTCTATGAACGATATTATGTCTCTACGGGAATTCTTCGGAATCTCACCCTATTTTTAAACCAATACCTTAGTGGGTACTAGTGAGGCAAAGGAAAAATACATAGACATCAGAAAGTGAACGACACGTGTCTCAAGACGAGGATAAGATCGTGGTCATAATTAGTCTATTTTGTGATATGTTGGTGAAATTTGTAAATATTAAAACTTTCGCTGTATTTTCTGTTTTCGTCAGCGAATAATATCAGAATTGTAAACGAATATTTTTATCAGTATAATTGTACTTTTCTATATGCCCATTGAATTCTGTCTTTATTACTCTTTGAATATCGAAATGGAAACGGGTGTTGACACGGGCTCGGGCCTAAACTCATTTTAATTCAAATAAAAATTCACTTTCAAGTTTTATAATTTATTTATCATTTTGCTTTAGATTGAGATACATTATTTTTAAAACTCATAAATTTCTCGTTAAAATAATTATCTAATGTCCAAATTAGCCTTTTTTTAAAGTTTAAATGAATAAACCATTGTAGAAAAACAAATTAATCAAACCATTTAAGAAGTGTTAGTCTATTACTAATGCTCTATTAGGTACTTAGGTGTATCTCATATTAATAATTTGATATATATAATGATATTACATATATTCATTTATTTTAAAAAAATATTAAACGAGCTTAAAAGAGGTCCGACCCTTTTAGGCTTGACTCCTTCTGAAGTCTTTAAATCATAAGCCCGGCCCTTGATGGACTCGGGCCTAAATGGGCTGGCCCGACGGTCTCGGCCCGATTTCTCAGCTCTATTTTTTTAGCAATTTTCCATAATATTTTTAAATTTATTGGATTCTAAATTATACTTAAATTTAAAAATTTTAAAAGAGAAAATAATAAGTAAAGTTGAAAAATTAAAGACCATACATACATCAAATTCCTTATATCCATTACATCAAGTTTACCAATCACAAAAGACCATATGTCCTATTTTTTTCATATGGGTTTATAGTTAAATAAAAAAATTCAAAAAGAGGACATATAATAACATGTGATTGGAAAACTTGACAAAATAGATATAAAAAATTTGATTTAAGTATTTTCCAAAAATTAACATCATCACCACACAAGATTAAGACATGGAAGTAAAATTTGAAGAGTGAATTATTAAAACATATTTTCGATTCTTCTTAAATTTACAAACAATTTTATTCTAGAATTCAGTAATTTTTTTTTTAAAAAAATATTCAGATCACTTATCCTCCAAAAATCTAAACATGTTTCATTGCAATATTACTTGACATTGTATATCATAGGAATTAATTAAAGGTAGATAATTCCAAAAGCATTTATTAAAAGATAATATCAATAAATTATTATTTGATATGGTAAGTGATGTCGCCCAACAAAAGTTCAAGTTTTAGAAAGTACACTTTTTAGTGTGTGTTTGGAATAACGATTGTAAAAATGATTTTTTTCAATTTGAATTTTTGCAATCTTATTTTTAGTAAAAGTTAAATTATGTAATATGATTTATATTTGGATTGACGGTTGTATAATATTTGGAAATAAGTGTTTATTACGTAAGTCAAGATAAAACTCCTCTTACATACTTGCCTTGTATACCATAAATCATGATTTATAAGCACTTATAAATAAAAAATAAGCTATCTCAAACGAGCACTAAATGACTTTTGTAAAAGTAAAACTTGTTTGATTGATTTAAGCATAAATGACTTTTGTGATAATGGTAAGAGAGAAATTAAATTTGAAATTATAAAAAATTTATAAAAGTTGAAGTTGGAAAATTTGAGAATTAAAATTAACACAATTTGATAAAATAATATTACATAACTAATTGGATCACAAATTCCATACAATTTGGTCTCTAATTGAGTCACGAATATGATTCATTTAGGAGGAAGAATTCCTTCCAGAATTCAGAAGTGACCGGGCAATCCCGACAGTAAGAATTCCTTCCCTTATACCTTTAATTTTCTTTTTCCATTTTTCCTTGCCGAAGTACCACAGAATGGGGAGTTGGAGTGAGAAAGAGGTTATCACTATCACCACCAATCTCTTCTCTTCATCACCACCATTTACCTTGACTAGCCTCGGCATTTTTCTCTCCATCATTATCATTCCAACACCACCGTTCTTCACTTTATTTTGCATCTCCATCATCTTTATAGTGTCACTATTGCCATTCTTTTTCCTTCCTTCTATTACTATCACCACCAATGTCTTCATCTCCATCGGTTTTGGACCTTGAGAGCTTGACAAAGAAATAGAGTATGGTGCCATAACACACAACATCTGAACCTCTTTAAAACACTATTTACTACCTTCATTTCACCACCTTCGCTTTCCTCTTCATTATCTTCAGTTGTAGCCATACTACCACCGTCGGACTTCCCATTTTCGGCCCCAACTCCGGCGAGCTTGTTGCAGTTTCAGGCAGCACTTCATCTTCGCTTCATCATCATCTTCATAGGCCATCATTGACCACCTTCATCATCACCACAGCATCGGACTTCGCCCTCTTCCACCTCCGTTAGAAACACACTGCCATTACACCGTCACCGTCCTTCATTGACAGTGAAACAGAGAGCTCCAACCCCCAACTTTTGGCGACCTCTAGTTCCAACACTTATTCTCCTCCACCACCCTTCATCTTCTTCCTTCATCGTTGGCAGCATACGAAGAGAAAAGAGACCACAAAAAATAAAGCTGAACATAGAAGAGATATCACCACCGACAACAACGCCAACCTGCACTTCCGGCAAGTTTCAGTTTTGGTGATCTTCAACCTACATTGCACCTAGAGCTGGGAAGATGGGCTCGGCCCGTTTAGGCCCTGACCGGTCAAGGGCCAGGTTTGTAAATTGTTGTCTCCAAATGAAGTCGGGCCTAAAAGGGTCAGCCTTATAGGGCTTCGGGCTTAAAAGGATCAGCCCTGCAGGTTTCGGGCTAGCCCTGCAGGTCCTCAGGTCGACCCTTTAAGCTCGTTTATATATATATTTTTTGTTTGGAAAGGGAAATCGTGTTGCCTTTTTGAATTGTCTTATTAAATTTATGTCACTATGTCCTCATATTGTATAGAGAATATTTTTGAGTATGCTGTTTTGCCTAATTGAATTATAGTGATTTTGAGTATATTGTTCTACATATTTAGAATAAAATCATATTGTATACTGTTATGCCTAATGGAGTATAATTTTTGATGGAGTTTGTGATTATTTGACCACTTGAGCCTACTATTCAAAGTAAAACACAATCAAATGTCTTTGAAATTGATGATAATGACGAAGAAGATAAAAATGATAGTCATCGTAATCATGTTGCTTAGAGGTTAAAGTGTTTAGCTTTTTGCCTTCTTATACTTTGACCTTTGTGTGAGTTGTTTATGGATATGATTTTACCTTTGATTATACATTAGTAACTGTGTTTATTTGTTGATGAGACGTGTTGTTTAAACCTTAATGTTGACAACATTTATGTGTTAAATTAAAACTTTAATTGTTATTATTTACTAATTATATCTCTCTGAAAAAAACACGCAGGAAGAATAGTTAAATATTATGAAAATGACTTCTCGGCCCTGGCCTGCATGCTCTCGGGCTAGGCCTTGAAAAATTATAATTTTTCTGACCCCGGGCCTAAAATGGCGGCCTTGTAGGGCCGGCCCGACCCTAATTCCTAGCTCTAATTTGCACCAAAGGACCTAAACCGAAGATAGAGAACTAGAAGCTTGGATCTGGAACCAACACGGTAAAAAAATAGGCTTCTTCAATAACAAAAAGCTCCTCCTCTTAGCTTAATTGTAATAGTATGAATGAGACAAAAATACGAATTGTAATTACCCCCAACCAAACACTCAAAAAAAGCCATCCCCTCAATCATATAAATTGGCCTTTAATAGTGTGATTTGCCCCTCAAAACGCATTACCAAACACTCACTTAATAATAGAGAAATAAGTAAAGTGCTTGTTTGAATTTACGTTTAAAAAACACATAAGTTAATATAAAATTTTTCTCACATGTCTATTATAAATTATATTTAAAAAATAACTTGGACGCCAATTATTTTATACTCAAGTGGCATAAGAGCTATTCCTAATCTACCGTTTTAATTTTTTTCTTTTTTAAAAAAAGAGAAGTATTAGTATCCTCATGTTATGGCATGAAAAGAACGTTCGGGAAAGGAGAGCAGCCATGGTGGGGAGATTTTCAACCATATGGACGGTGGGGCCGACTTGGGGCGCGCCGCTTGCCAGAATTTAAGTGGCGTGTGACCTCGCCTACGCGGACGCCACTCCCTTTTTAAATAGAAAAAGGAGGGTTCAGATGACGCGGCAGAGGAGCATGCAACAATTTCTCCTTTTCAATAATGCAGGCCCCAACGTGCTTGTCCCCACCTATTTTACTCTTCCTTCCCGTTTATTTTAATTAAATTCTTTTCACGCCCCCTCAATTTGTGGCCATCCTTCAGTTCCCCACGTGCTCCAAGTATTTTTATAACTATATTTTATTTTTTTTAAAAAAAACATAATGATAATAATAATGATAAAAGAATTAGTATAAAGCAGGATGAGATTGGCTAAGGTGGGATGGGGACTTGGATTAAGCATGGCGATTGGGTAAATATTCCCATCACCATTTTCCCAATTTAGTGGACTCAAACCCCAGCCTATTATTTGTTAGGTTTAGTGTGTGAACATTGTCCTCTCTTTTAATTTATACTCATGTTTAAGCATTGCTAAAAACTCCTTTTGTTATATATAAACAAAAAATTAACAAGATTTATTAATCTTAAATATAATCGAAAGGTACTGCAATTAATCAAAGTTTCTAATTTTACCTAATGGTTTAAATCAATCAATTGTTTTGAATATGAGTAGTTGGAAAATATTGGCAATAAATGATCATCATTAAAAATAGGAACGCAGTTCAATTTTTCATTGCCATAAAAGAATCATTGGAAGCCTTATTTTTTATCAATCATTGGAATCCTTGTTCATGCTCCAATATCACGTGAAATATACTCCTCCACTTTTTGATACAGGAGTTAGATAATTACTATATTCGATTCTATTTATAAGGTTTTTTTTATTGTGTAAAACGAACGGATAGTTAAAAATAATAAGTGTGTTAAAAATACTATATTTTTTCATATATACCCCTATTTATAGAAAGAGTATAGGAGAGAGAGTAGATAAAAAATATGAGAGATAATGAGTATAATATATGAGAAATAATGAATATTTAATAAGGGTAAAATAGGAAAAAAAAAAGCTTACATTTTCACACAAAAAATGAAAGTTGCTTATAAAAGGGACTAGCCCTATAAAAGAGAATGTTGCTTATAAATAGAACCAGAAGGAGTAATTTGTAGTTTGTAGATATTAAAAAAATTAGTTAAGTTTATATTTGTAAAAAATATGTCTCAGTTATCATAAAACGCACTTCTTAATAGAGCCGGGAATACGGGTCGGCCCGGCCCTACAAGGCCGGCCCTTCATAGGATCGGGCTTAAACGGGCCGGCCCGTTTAGGCCCATTTGCTAAAAAGTATAATACTTTTTAGGCCCTCGGCCCTTCACGGGCTCGGGCCTAAACGGGCTTAAATTCATTTTAATTCAAAAAAATTTCTTTTCCAAGTTTTACAATTTATTTATTATTTTTCTTTAAATTAAGATACATTATTTTTAAAACTCATAAATTTTTGGTTAAAATAATCATATAATGTCCAAATTAGCCTATTTTTTAAATTTTAAATTAATAAATTATTGTAGAAAATAAAATAAATCAAACCAATTAATAAGTGTTTGCTTATTATTAATACTCTATTAAGTATTTAGATGTTTCTCATATTGATAATTTGATATAATGATATTATATTTATTAATTTATTTTTAAAAAATATTAAACGGGCTTAAAAGGGCCGGCCCTCAGGGCTGCAGGGCTACCTCTACAGGGCTTGTGGCCCTACAGGGCCGGCCCTTTTAGGCCCGCTTTTCTTTTTAACCTCTAAATCATAAGCCCGGCCCTTAAAGGGCTCGGGCCTAAATGGGCCGGCCCGACAGGCTCGGCCCGAATTCTCGGCTCTACTTCTTAATCACTTGTTTTATAACTAATGCCTTGATGAAAACCCTCAATAAGTCATATGTGCAATCAATTGCTATATTTTAGAGAAAAAATATTAATTCAGAAAAAAATGGATTGATGTCTAATATTTAAAACTAAAATAAACTTTTGATCTAACTCTTGTATTTAGAACCCAATGGGTGAAGTAGTGCTCCTCCGATTCTAAATATATGATATAGTTTAGAGATAAATTTTGGTTGCGTGCTCCATTGGAAAGCACAAAAAATGTTTTTTAAGTAATTTTTCATCAGTTGAGATAAAACTTCTCTTATATATTTACCTTAAACATGGTAAAATCATTTCTAAAAAGATAAAACAAGCAGACACTAAATGTAAGATATTTTTCATTTTATCTTTTTTTTTTATAAGCCTACTCATTTTATCATTTTTATTTAAATTAATTTGTCTAAATTATAAACTAATATATAATGTAATATTACTCACAAATATTTCAGAAATCATGTCACATATGTTATAATTAAGTAATCTATTTAGTTTTCTTAATCTCATCAAATTAAATAAATACATCTTATATTAAGGAGGAGTGGAGTATTTATTGTATACAACTTGAATCAAGTATTTTTTATTAAAATAATTTTTTACAAGGGTAAACTATATTTGTCTATTCGGGTTAATTTTTTTTTTAAAAAAAAACTGTTTTTGTCAATTACAACCACCAATTTGTAACTTTATGCTAATTTTTATTGTTTAGTTCTAAAAGGGTTTATTTTAAACTTTACATTTTACATCAATGTTGGACTTGGGAGAAGGAAAGCACTTTGAGTTTTTTCCACCATGCAAGAATTTATTTTCAAGGAATAAACTTTATGTCTTTTTTTCGCCATTTAAAAATTAAAAATCTTATGAGAAAAAAACAATATTTCAATCACAAGCATAGTATTTTGGGATCAGATACAATTAATCTTGAAAGTTAAGTTATTCCAACATTGGACGTCATTACTAAACTTGTTCATACCGTTTTACCCGGAAAAATTGAATGACTATTAAATAAGAAAAGAAAATTATTCCACTTGAAGAAGAATTTTCTAAATTAAAATATTTAAACAAAATGATCTTTGGTATTAAATTTTTTTTTTTAATTTTTTGGCTTGAATACTAAATTTTCATTAAATATAACTTTTAAGTCTTTTGTGTTTTACGAAAATTTTAAAATTAAGTTGCACATATCTATTCTTAATTTCATTTAAGCTATAAAGTAACCTCTTCTATTTTTGAATAATCAAAAATACATTTTTCTTGAATTTTAGTTTTTGAAAATTAGACCAATGATTTTTATTCTTTAAAACATATGGAAACCCAGAAATATTTTTTTCTCAACAAACTGTTATTTGAAGTGATAAGCGGTTTCATCCCATAGGAAGGAAAACACAAGTTCAAATATTAAAGAAATTTGAAAATGTGTTGGTGACTTTAGTTTTTTTTAAATTCATTTTTTTATTTACATGACTTAAGTTTTTTTTTTTTTTCAAAAGCGTTTTATTATGATAGTCTTTTTACGCCATATAAACGGAAGGCTTGAACTAGAAACGTGTACGCAAGTGAGATGCAATATATATATATATATTGAAATATAGTAATCATCATATCAAAACAATAATTGTTGGCCAAAAAAAAATTAAAAAATTAATTCAATCGCGTGAGTCGCGCAATAATTTTAAATTGAAGAGTATAACTTAATTAAATTTTTGTTTCTTCAAATTGCTTACGAGCTTTCAATTAGGTTACATTTTTTAATGAAGAGATTATAATATAAAACGCTTCTTTTTAATAATGTTTGTTAAATAATTTATCTACGAGACTTTGTTTCGTATTTTGAGTAATTAATTTTGAACTTGAGGTAACTATTTAATAGGATTATTTTTTTTAAAATGCTCAAAAAGCAATGTGGGGGGCCTTTGAAATCATCAAAAAAGAAAAAATTAATCTCCATTTATGCATAAATTAATTTGGAGACACCCCTCGGCATATTTCTCAAGTTTTATTGGTCAACGCATATTTCTTAAAGTTGAATGAACAAAATCTTTCAAAAACAATTTTAGGCCTAAGCCCATTTTATTTGGGCCACATATATAGAAGAATTGAGAGAGTCCAATAGGGGCATGTTGAAATGCCCAATCTCCAGAAAGCCTTTTTTGTGTTTTTGCCAATAGCAGTAAAGTTTTTTTTTATTGGCCTTTCAGGTGAAACACAATGAGATTATTTTTTATACTCCGCAATGAATGGGAACTGCCTATTAGTCTCACTTATTAGCTGAAAGCAACAAAAATCTATATGCTGCTACATTGGTCCTGGCTTTATTTCCACATGCTTGTGTCATCGTGTTAAGTTTGGGTTATTTTCTTTGTATGTTCATATTTATATTATATGTGCATAGTTATTTTCTTCCACTAGAGCCAAACCTCTCTTAGCTACACACACTACACGAGATCTCTAATGTAGTTTCCATGCCTTGTTCTTGTAAGTGTGTGAATTGAAACCAAGTTTTGTCCTTGAATTGAAATTTGTGTGAATTTGTTACGAAGGGTAACCAATATCCTTTCTCATTTTCTTCTATACAGTCTTCATTCATGTTGCAAGTGTATGTACATGTATGCATGTTCTTATTTTATTTTCTAATTTCTGATGGTTCAATTATATGCTTCTTTTTATTCAATTTTCTAATTTTACCTTCGTGCCTGCAGTGTGTTACATGAAGTATTAGAAATAAATTACACTATTAGTTACTTACGAAAGGTGCAACTTGGTATAGATTTTAGGTAAAATTAATTAATCGTTCCATATAGTTTCACCTTATTTGTAAGCAAGTTATTATAGATCTTTTCTATTTTTATTAGAACCTTACAGTTTTCTCAATTATAAACATTAACCATATACCCACAATATGTTAATTAAGGCTAATGTAAATGGAGACTAATCAACATATAAGTTGTCATAAAATACAAAATAAAACAAAAATTTTTAAAAAAATTATTTATCATCAATATTAAAATGAAATTTTTATGCTCATAACCCTTTCATTGCATCTATATATAACGTGTAACTCGGTTGATTTTGATTTCATTTAGATTCATGTGGTAAAACTAACCTAGGTGTATGCTGAATAAGATCCACGTCATTATCTATTAATCAGTATATAGACAAATGCCTATGATTGAGGAAACTATAAGGAACAAATGAAAAGGTAAAAAAAATACAAACTTAATTAAAGAGGTGGTGAAGTTATAAGGAGTTGCATATTAATTTTTCCTAATCTTCCCATATATGTGTGTGTCTGATGTTTCTCGTGTTTTCTCCTTGACTCCTTGGCAATGTATGACATTAATTGAAGCCAAAAAAAAAAAAAAAGTATGATCTTAATAGGCGATTAGGCGTTTAAATGTGCCACTAATAATTACGACTAAGGTTGTCAAATTCACAAGTTTAAACAAACCGTAACAATGATACAAATTTATATTATGAACTCGAATCGTAAATTCGTAAGAGTTTACTTTTACCATTAAATATGTATAACTAAATAATTAAAATATAAAAGAATGACAACAATTTGATTTAAATAAATTTTAAATCCAAATAACTGAATTAAATTCATGAACATTCACAATTTGTCATATTTAACAAAATAATTTATATGAAATTCATATATAAAACTGTTGAGTATAATCAAATAAAAAAAGTTAACACGAGTTTAAGGGTGAGTTAACACAATTTTATAAGCTAGAAACGTAAAAACGGTAAATTTGATGTTCATTTATCATTATGACTTTCTTTATTTTCAAGATTTTAAATATTATTAGAGTAATTGTTATAAGTTCAACCAAGGTAATTAAACCTGGACTGGTCATTGAACTGGCCGTGGTACTGGGTCAAGGGTTAGTGGGTCAAACCGAAGCTAACTCGGGGCCAAACCGGTGAGAAATTGAAGATTTTAGGCTTATTAATATGAAATTCTAAGGAAAAATTTAAAAAACTCAATTTTTTTTAAAAGTACAAGCCGGGTCAATGACCAAACTTGACCGATCTACTGGCTTGTTCACCGGTTTCAGGGCCAGATCTGCCGGTCCTGTCTGGTTTTTAGTACTATGGGTTCAACTTTTTTTGGCTTGTGAATTTTAAATATATCCATATAATGGGGTATGGAATCATATTTGTTTATGGCCAGTGGCTATAGCCTGTTTCTTTAATACATAGTATCAGACTTGATATCATAATATCATACGTGCTATCATAGCATGGTATCGAAGTCTGGTATTGGAACTTGGTATCGAAGTTTAGTATAAGAACCTGGTATCAGACGTAGAGTATGAAACCAAGTTCTTTTATTGAATCATAATCAATAATGATATTCTAAATATCTTAGAAACCTTTAAATTTTCATATGATGGGTATGGAATCATACTTGTTTGTGGCCATTGGCTATAACCTGCTTCTCCAATACATAGTATGAGGCATGATATCATAGTATGGTATCAGATGTGAGGTATGGAATCATATTTGTTTATGGCCAGTGGCTATAGCCTGTTTCTTTAATACATAGTATCAGACTTGATATCATAGCATGGTATCGAAGTCTGGTATTGGAACTTGGTATCGAAGTTTAGTATAAGAACCTGGTATCAGACGTCGAGTATGAAACCAAGTTCTTTTATTGAATCATAATCAATAATGATATTCTAAATATCTTAAAAACCTTTAAATTTTCATATGATGGGTATGGAATTATATTTGTTTGTGGCCATTGGCTATAACCTGCTTCTCCAATACATAGTAGAGGCATGATATCATAGTATGGTATCAGATGTGAGGTATGGAATCATATTTGTTTATGGCCAGTGGCTATAGCCTTTTTCTCTAATATGTAGTATCAGATGAGATATTATCGCATGGTATCATAACTTGTTATTAGACATGTAGAAGGAACTCACATAAGCACGACAAACAAAAACAAAGGTGTATCTCATTTCACACTGATTTGAGCTCCCGATCTCAATTCCTGAGGGAATATCTTTCTAGGTACTTGTCACACCCTGCCACTCGCTTCATAGCATGGCACACCACCGAGGATGCACACAGCTCTCACCCGATGGGACGGAGGTGGCCTCGCAAGGTTATAAGCGCATCCCTTGCGCTTTCCTCTCGCCTCGGTAGGCTAACCCTCATACTTACCCTTAGGTTAAGAGTTTGAGTCGTGGGGAGGCGAGATGAAAGTGCAAGGGGTGCGCTTATAACCTTATTATTAAAATTCAAAATAATATTTACTAATATTCATTAAAATTTAAAATAAAACTTACCAATATTCATCTCTGGTTGAAGAAACATATTGCTACCAAGGTACCTACTCTTTTCAAAGTGGGAGATTTTAGCTACAAAGGTTTCTGTACCTCCATCAACTTCCCGAACAGTTATGATATTCCATGGCAAAAGGTAGCCATGGATTACTTTAAGGTCATGTATGTGATCTAAGCCATTCAAGATATCCCTAGAAACCAAAATAGGAATAAAAAAAATCAATAATTAATAATTTAATTAAAATATTTTCAAATAACAAAAAAAAAAAATACATACCTCATTATTCCAATCAGCATTTATGTTAGATGGCCATGAGCATCATAAAGGTCTGCCCGTCTACGTGAAAGGAAATCTTCGAGACTTGTATAGTAGGGTTTAGTGACAAGGTGGTAAAGCCCACAATAGTTATCAAGGTTATCACAAAAAAAGCTTACTACATTAAGACAATTGCGGCACAAAATCATAAGGTCGACCTCTTGAGAGAGAGGATCCTCTTGGGCAATGAAAGTACTCTTCACAGCTACACGATGTCCTTGTAACAGTCCCAAATGGAGAGAAAATTGCGTGGACCTGCAACCTTATTATTCATGAATCCCAATGTTCTTTACTCCCTGCCAAAAAGAAAATTAGTGGATTGTACTTTTGAAGATATGCTTGGGAGAGAAGGACATAACAATGGTAATATTATTGAGCTAAAGAGATAATAATAACCGTGGACTGAGTAATTAATTGGTATGTCTGTTATAATATTAACAACATAAAAATATAATAGTGCATCACATTTATTTTGATTCTACAAGACTATAAAGTATAATGAAATGATGACTTGATAGCAAAAAAATTCCATGATAGATTAATAGTACATAATTTTAAAAAATTTAATTTTAATAACATATAAAATTGATAAAATATGTTGTTATTTATTTATATGGAATTTCTGTGATTAAGAGATTTTTTTTTTCCGCTTATGAGTGATTGAGAAATTTTGAAGAAGAAAATTTGTGTTCTTTTTGGCCAACTAAGTTAACTGGAAAATGTTCTATTCAGTGAAGACGAAAGCCATTAACTTGAATCATGTCAGATCTGAGACTCATGACACCCACACAAACATGGCAAACACAAGCAAAGGTGTATAAAACATGTTTATGATCCAATAAAATAAGATAACTTAGTATACCATATTAAAAGAAACGAAACGTGATATCATATCATGGTATCAGAGTCTGGTATCAGAGTTTGGTATCAGAGTCTGATATCAGACTTGTAGTATGTAACCATATTTCGATAGTGTAACGGTATCATTTCACCACTATATATATAAAGCTAATTATTTTTTTGACAATAATAACTAATTACATTCATAGAGTTTCCTTGACAAACATTCTCAACATCTCTAAATGTTTTAACATAAATTTTAAATTTTTAGTTGTTATATCTTCTCCAAACACCATGCTGTCAATCTTCTTCATAACTTGACATCTTTAATAACAAAAATCCTGAAAAAAGAATTTTATTAATATCTTAACCTCTAATGTGTTCAAAAAATGAAAAATATCTACATCAAACTTTTCCTCAAATTATCTATTATATAAAAGCATCTACAAAATCTCTCACCTCAAAGTATCGTTAGAAATCATGTGTAGGATCCTAAAAAATAAGTTAAATTTGCATACCATAGTGTAAGCCCAGAAAACTAATAGAAACCAAACGTGATATCATCAAGGTAATTAAACCCGGACCGGTCAGTGAACCGGTCGGGGTACTGGGTCAAGGGTCAGTGGGTCAGACCAATGTCAAATTGGAGTTAAACCGGTGAGAAATGGAATATTTTAGGCTTATAGTATGCAATTATAAAGGAAAATTAGAAAAAGAATTTAAAAAAAATTAAAAAAATTTGACCCGGATGGTTTAGTGTCTGGGTCGCCGGTTTCCGGTGCGGTTCGGCCAGTCCGATCCGGGTCAGATAACCTGGGATATCATAGCATGGTATCAGAGTCTGGTATCTGACGTGGAAGATGGATCCATATTCTTTTATGGGAATTATAGCCAATAATGATATCTTAAATATCTTAGAGGCCTTTAAATATCCATATGAAGGGGTATGAAACCATATTCTTTTATGACTAGTGGTTAGGGCGACTCTCAAATACATGTGAACCAGGAATAAAGTTCTTCCACGGGGAGTTTACCTTATTCACATTCATTTGAATGTTATAATATTTAATTTCAACAAACCTATTAATAATATGATAATCAAATAAACTTACTATCAATTATTTATATTTTTTATATCATTATCCCCCATGATGTGAAAAATCTCAACACTTCTAACAATCTTATCTTTGTATTTATTAATAAAGAGAGAGGTCAATGTAAATAATTTCATGAAACTCAACAATTTTTTTTTTGCCAAAAAAATTCAACAATTTGAACAATATTATCCCTACATTTATTAATAAAGAGAGAATTATACATAAATAATGTCAAAAATCAATTTTACTATCAATTATTTATATTTTTTTTATGCCATTATCCTCTATAATCTAAAAAATCTTAACCATTCTAACAATCTTATCTATGCATTTGTTAATAATAAAGAGAGAGGTCAAGGTAAATAACCTCAATGAACTTAACAATTTGAATAATATTATCTCTGCATTTATTAATAAAGAGAGAATTATACCTAAATAATCTCAAAAATCAATCTACTAATCAAATATTTATATTTTTTAGGTTAAAAGTACTTTTAGTCTTTTAAGTTTTATATGAAGTATATTTTTGGTCCCTTAACTTAATAAAATATACTTTTGGTTTTATATTTCTAACACCGTTAATATTACTAACTAAAAATGTTGACGTAATAAACTCAAGTAATGATTGTGCAACAAACCAAACATATTTAAGCTTTAATTTTTTTAATATATATATATATATATATATATTATTAAACTAAAATAAACCCACAAATTACTGCAAATGAAATCGAGGTTTTGGTATTTAGATTATTAAACTAAAATTTTTTAATACAATCAAGGTTTTAATGTTGACGGCTTCATTAGGTTTTAAGATATTTTTTAATTTACATATATTTTAAATTTAAGATTAATAGTATTTAATTGTATATTCATCACTTAAGTTTACACCATCATCATTTGAGTTTGGTGTATTAATGTTTTCTGTTAGCAACATTAATGATGTTAGAATTATTGAACTAAAAGTATACTTTATAAAGTTAAGAGACCAAAAGTATACTTTATATAAACTTAAAAACCTAAAAGTATATGTTAGCCCATTTTTTTATATCATATCCTCAATGATCTAAAAAATCTCAACTGTTCTAAGAATCTTATCTGCATTTATTAATAAAGATAGAGTTCAATCTAAATAATTTCAAGAAACTTAACAATTTGAATAACATTATCTCTACATTTATTAATAAAGAGAGAATTATATGTAAACAAAATAAAAAAGCTCAAGAATATCAACAATCTTCCTTCACCTATAATTTGTGGCCATCCTTCGGTTCCCCACGTGCTCCAAGTATTTTTATAACTATATTTTTTTTAAAAAAATAATAATGATGATGAAAGAATCAGTATAAAGGAGGATGACACTAGCTAAGGTGGGATGGGGACTTGGATTCTGCTGCCATATATAAGTAGAGCTGGGAATTAGGGCTGGCCCTTGACGGGCCAGGGCCTAACAGGGCCGGCCCTAAAGGGCTCGGGGTCAGGAAAATTGCAGTTTTTCAAGGCCCGGCCCGAGAGCATCAGGGCCAGGGCCGGCCCACAGGGCCGAGAAATGCTTTTCACAATATTTAACTATTTTTCCTGCGTATTTTTCCTAGAGAGATATAATTAGTAAATAACAAAGATTAAAGTTCTAATTTAATACATAAATGTTGTCAACATTAAGGTTTAGATAACACATCTCTTGCAACAAACAAACACAGTTAATAATGTATAATCAAAGGTAAAATCATGTCCATAAATAACTCACACAAAGGCCAAAGTATAAGAAGGCAAGAAGTTAAATAATCTAACCTCTAAACAACATGAGTATGACGACTATCATTTTCACCTTTTTCGCTACTATCATCAATTTCAAGGACATTTGATTGTGTTTCACTTTGAGCAGTAGGTTTAAGTAGTCAAATAATCACAACCTCCATCAAAAATCATACTCTATCAGGCAGAATAGTATATAATATGATTTTAGTCTAAATAGGCAGAACAATATACTCAAAAATCACAATATGATTCAATTAAACAAAACAATATACTTAAAAATCATACTCTATACAATATGAGGATAGAGTGACATATAGATTTAATAAGGTAATTCAAAAATGTAATATGGTTCCTTTACAAGTAAAAAAAATAAAAAATAAACAGGCCTAAAGGGCCGGCCCTAGGCCCTCCAGGGCCGACCCTTTTAAACCCGAGGCCCTACAGGGCCGGCCCTTTTAGGCCCGATTTCCTTTTGAGGCTACAATTTACAAGCCCGGCTCTTAAAGGGCCAGGGCCTAAAAGGGTCGGCCCAACGGGTTTGGCCCGTTTTCCCGACTCTATATATAAGCATGGGGATTGGGTAAATATTCCCATCACCATTTTCCCAATTTAGTGGACTCAAGCCTCATCCCATTATTTGTTAGGTTTAGTGTGCGAACATTGTCCTCTCTTTTAATTTATACTCATGTTTGAGCATTACTAAAAACTCCTTTTGTTATATATAAGCAAAAAATTAACAAGATTTATTAATCTTAAATATAATCGAAAGGTACTGCAATTAATCAAAGTTTCTAATTTTACCTAATGGTTTAAATCAATCAATTGTTTTGAATATGAGCAGTTGGAAAATAGTGGCAATAAATGATCATCATTAAAAATAGAAACGCAGTTCAATTTTTCATTGCCATAAAAGAATCATTGGAATCCTTATTTTTTGATCAATCATTGGAATCCTTATTCATACTCCAATATTACGTGAAATATACTCCTCCACTTTTTGGTACAGGAGTTAGATAATTACTTGGGTCCTATGAATTTTCTTTCTAATTGTGTAAAACGAATTGGTAGTTAAAAATAGTAAGTGTGTCAAAAATGCTATATATTTTTTATATATATCCCTATTTATGGAAAGAGTATGGAAAGAGTATAGGAGAGAGAATAGATAAAAAGTATGAGAGATAATGAGTATAAGATATGAGAAAGAATGAATATTTAATAAAGGTAAAATAGGAAAAAGAAATTTACATTTTCAAACAAAAAGTGAAAGTTGCTTATAAAAGGGACCAGCTCTATGAAAGAGAAAGTTGCTTATAAATAGGATAAGAAGGAGTAATTTGTAGTTTGTAAATATTAAAAAAATTAGTTAAGTTTTATATTTGTAAAAAATATGTCTCAGTTACCATAAAACGCACTTCTTAATCACATGTTTTATAACTAATGCCTTGATGAAAACCCTCACTAAGTCATATGTGCAATCAATTGCTATATTTTGGAGAAAAAATATTAATTCAGAAAAAAATGGATTAATGTCTAATATTTAAAACTAAAGTAAAATTTTTATCTAACTCTTGTATTTAGAACCCAATGGGTGAAGTAGTACTCCTCCGGTTCTAAATATATGATCTAGTTTAGAGGTAAATTTTGGTTGCGTGATCGATTGGGAAGCACAAAAAATGTTTTTTTAAGTAATTTTTCGTCAGTTGAGATAAGCTTCTCTTACATAGTTACCTTGAACATGGTAAAATCATTTCTAGAAAGATAAAACAAGCAGACAATAAATGTAAGACATTTTTCATTTTATCTTTTTTTATAAGCCTGTTCATTTTATCTTTTTTATTTATCATTTTTATTCAAATTAATTTACCTAAATTATAAACTAATATATAATGTAATATTACTCACAAATATTTCAGAGATCATGTCACATATGTTATAATTAAGTAATTTATTTAGTTTTTTTAATCTCATCAAATTAAATAAATACATCTTATATTAAGGAGGAGTGGAGTATTTATTGTATACAACTTGAATCAAGTATTTTTTATTCAAAGAATTTTTTACAAGGGTAAACTATATTTGTCTATTCGGGTTAAATTTTTTTTTTTAAAAAAAAACTGTTTTTGTCAATTACAACCTCCAATTTGTAAGTTTATGCTAATTTTTATTGTTTAGTTCTAAAAGGGTTTATTTTAAACTTTACATTTTACATCAATGTTGGACTTGGGAGAGGGAAAGCACTTTGAGTTTTTTCCACCTTGCAAGAATTTATTTTCAAGGCATAAACTTTATGTCCTTTTTTCGCCATTTAAAAATTAAATATCTTATGAGAAAAAAACAATATTTCAATCACAAGCATAGCATTTTGGGATCAGATACAATTAATCTTGAAAGTTAAGTTATTCCGACATTGGACGTCATTACTAAACTTGTTCATACCGTTTTACCCGGAAAAATTGAATGACTATTAAATAAGAAAAGAAAATTATTCCACTTGAAGAAGAATTTTCTAAATTAAAATATTTAAATATATATATATATATATATATTTAAATATTTTAATTTATATATATATATTGAAATATAGTAATCATCATATCAAAACAATAATTGTTGGCCAAAAAAAATCAAAAAATTAATTCAATCGTGTGAGTCGCGCAATAATTTTAAATTGAAGAGTATAACTTAATTAAATTTTTGTTTCTTTAAATTGATTACGAGCTTTCTAATATTTTAATTGGGGGAAAGCACAAATTAGGTTACATTTTTTAATGAAGAGATTATAATAAAAAATGCTTCTTTTTAATAATGTTTGTTAAATAATTTATCTACGAGACTTTGTTTCGTATTTTCAGTAATTAATTTTGAACTTGAGGTAACTATTTAATAGGTTTATTATTTTTAAAATGCTCAAAAAGCAATGTGGGGTGCCTTTGAAATCATCCAAAAAGAAAAAAATTAATCTCCATTTATGCATAAATTAATTTGGAGACACCCCTCGGCATATTTCTCAAGTTTTATTGGTCAACACATATTTCTTAAAGTTGAATGAACAAAATCTTTCAAAAACAATTTTAGGCCTAAGCCCATTTTATTTGGGCCACATATATAGAAGAATTGAGAGAGTCCAATAGGGGCATGTTGAAATGCCCAATCTCCAGAAAGCCCTTTTTTTTTTGCCAATAGCAGTAAAGTTTTTTTTTATTGGCCTTTCAGGTGAAAAAACAATGAAATTTACATCATATTTGCCAAAAAAGTAATAACTGAGGACTTGTTACTTAATCAATCAGACCAATATCATGAGTGGAAACTAAATTCACAGGATTATTAATACATGTATTCATATTAATATATTATGATTATTATCAAAACCCAACTCAAGTTGCCGGTCCGGTGAACTAATTTTCTGACTGGTCCAGTCAAGAGTCTCAAGTATCTCCATCTTGTAATTTAAAGAGTAAAATACATTGACTACCCCTCTGTTTTACCTAAATTACATAAACCTCCCCTCTATTTTGAAAACACAGATAGACCTCCCTTAAAATTAAAATGTAAGTTACAGAAACCTCCCTTACGTATTTAATATTCCATTTCCATCCATCCAACCGTTAGTTGACCGTTAAATTTGACTATTAAACATTTACTTTGACCAAAATACCCCTTTTTTAATAAATGAATAAGCATTTATATTTACCTAAAAATAAATTTTTATATAAAAAAATAGTTCTAATACATGTATGTTCAAAATTTCTAATATATTATAAAATTTTTTAATTTTTATTATATTATAACATTTTTAAATTTGTATCATATTTATTGAAACCTATTTATTTAGTATTCTTTTAAATGACTGAAAAATATGCCATTCAAATGAAAGGCAAAAAGAAAAAGAAAGAAATATGTTTTATTCACAATATGTTATTAATAATATAAATTTGATCCAGTATATGATTTATATTAATTTTAAATTTTAATTTTTTAAATACATTTTTTGCACAAACATTTATAAACATGTTTATTTTAGTATGCATCTATTAATAGGATTAATCATATTTTAATTAAGTTTTCTATGTCTACATAAATTAAATTAATTAAGTATTTATCTTAATATGAAAAAAAAATTTAACATATAACTATTTTCAAAAGTAAAAAATAAGTTAAGAAAAAGAAAAAGAAAGTCTTAAATTACTTAAACAATTTTAGTCAAAATTAGGAATTAGTAACGAGGAAAGATAAATTAGTAAATAAAATTTATTTTAATATAAATTTTAATTAAAAAATAAAAATCCTTAACGGAGCTAACGGTTTGGACTTAAGTGTATGTTTTCAAAATAGAGGGGAGGTACGTGTAATTAAGGCAAAACGCAAGGGAGGTTAGAGTATTTTACTCTAATTTAAATGGAAATACTTCCTCCATTCTTTCATATAAAATATAAAAGATATATTTAAAGAGTTGATCTTGATCTTAAATGACGGAAAGAGGTGTCTCCACTAACTCCACTTCCTTTCCACTTAATTTTTTCTCTATTGGATTGACTTTTAATGACTGAGATTTTATACTATATTAAAAATATTATTGTAATATTAAGAGTAAAATATTTTGACCACCTCCCAATTTTGTCTTAATTACACAAACCTCCCTCTATTTTGAAAACATACACTTAAGTCCAAACAGTTAACTCCGTTTTAAGAATATTCTAAAAAGATTCCAAAAATATATTTTTTAATTAAATTTATTTTGTCTTGCACATTTTGACTAAAGTTGTTTTAAAGAATTTAAGAATTTTTTAACTGTTCCTTAATTTCTATTTTTATCTTTATAAGAAGTTATCTTTTTGATGATTTTAGCATTGGTTAATGTAAATATCACAAACGTTGAATATTCAAACAAGATTTTAAATAAAAATATGCTTGATCAAATATGTTTATAAATATTTGTGAAAAAAAATATTAAGTTATAAATTTAAATGACACATACAATCTCATACTTATATAGTTTATTATATTTGATAAAAATATGTGTTTAATATATATTTTAAGTCAAAATTAATTTATAATATCAAAATTAATAAATTTTTTAACAAATTAGAAAGTTAGAGAATCTAATAGATTAAATTTATGGTTGTATAAATTTTTATTAACCCCTATATATATATAATTCTAATACTGAAGAGGGGCATTTTGGACCAAAAAAAGTTCAAAAGTCAAACGTAACAGTCAACTAATGGTTTAGGTGGATGAAAATAGAATCTCAAAATATAAGAGAGGTTTATGTAACATATATTTTAGTTTTAAGGGAAGTTTATATGGGTTTCCAAAATAGAGGGGAAGTCTGTGTAATTAAAGCAAAATAGCGGGGATGCTAGAGTATTTTACTTTAATATTAAATACTAAATGATAATAATATTTTTACAGAATAAATCTCAACCATTAAAAGCCAATTAATAGTGGAGAAATTAAGTGGAGAGTGGGGTTAGTGGAGACACTCTTTCCCCCTAAATATAAAATATAGTTTTCAGATTTCTCAATTTTTTTCTAATTTACCCATATTGATGCTTCATCAACAATAATAAAAGAAGAGAGAGAATGGAAAAATTAAGGAAGACAAATATAGTATTTTAAAAAATATATATCATATTAACTATTTTAACTAACTTCATTAATATAATCAAATTAGATAAATATATTTTAATGACAGGAAGGAATAGTATAACAAGTTGCATACAATGAGATTATTTTTTATACTCCACAATGAATGGGAACTGCCTATTAGTCTCACTTATTAGCTGAAAACAACAAAAATCTATATGCTGCTAAATTGGTCCTGGCTTGTTTCCACATGCTTGTGTCATCGTGTTAAGTTTGGGTTATTTTCTTTGTCTGTTCATATTTATATTATATGTGCATAGTTATTTTCTTCCACTAGAGCCAAACCACTCTTAGCTACACACACTACACGAGATCTCTAATGTAGTGTCCATGCCTTGTCCTTGTAATAGTGTGTGAATTGAGACCAAGTTTTGTCCTTGAATTGAAATTTGTGTGAATTTGTTACGAAGGGTAACCAATATCCTTTCTCATTTTCTTCTATACAGTTTTCATTCATGTTGCAACTGTATGTACATGTATGCATGTTCTTATTTTATTTTCTAATTTCTTATGGTTCAATTATATGCTTCTTTTTATTCAATTTTCTAATTTTACCTTCGTGCCTGCAGTGTGTTACATGAAGTATTAGAAATAAATTACACTATTAGTTACTTACGAAAGGTGCAACTTGTTATAGATTTTAGGTAAAATTAATTAATCGGTCCATATAGTTTCACCTTATTTGTAAGCAAGTTATTATAGATTTTTTCTATTTTTATCAGATCCTTACAGTTTTCTCAATTATAAACATTAACCATATACCCACAATATGTTAATTAAGGCTAATGTAAATGGAGACTAATCAACATATAAGTTGTCATAATAATTACGACTAAGGTTGTCAATAGAAACTGCTCCCTGTTTTTAGCCAAAATCTTTGAGCTTGATCAATAGAAACTGGTCCCTGTTTTTGAGGGTATGCTGAGGTTCACCTAAAATGTGGAAAAAGCCCACTTAGAATGCAGCTTACTCTGTTAAATTTTTAGCCTTTTTATGAATGTCGAGCTTGAAAAGAAGTCAATGTTAAATACCCATACAAAATTAAGACAAAGGCAATCAGCTTGCAAATTAGTAACATGAACTTTATTATTTTGCTGTACAATTTATGTTATGCCCCACATCGGTTGGGGAGGGAAACAAAAGACGCCTTTATAAGGATCTTAATACCTCCCTTCTCGACATGTTTTAAAACCATGATGAGTGATAGGCCCCAAAGCAAACAATATAGAGATCAAGGCGTTAGGATTGACAGGTATATTGTATGACTGGTGTTAGGATTGCATTTTAGAAGAGCATATGTTTTTAAAAAACATGAGAAGTAGGAATAACCCCTTAAGGTAGGGTTGCATCTGTGGTGGATTTTGTTGATATATAAGCTTTTGCCTTGGAGTTGAACACATGCTGAGTTAGATAGGAATGAAGCATTAATTAATCTCCTACGACTTTGTGGTCAACTAGTACTAGCTTTGATAACTAACTTTAGGAATGTACTGTAATGTAATTTATATTTTGGTTTTATTAAAAAAAAGTCACTTTGATCTAAAGGTTTTTTGATGATATAATAAAAGTCAGTTTCAATATCTTCAAATATGAAAAAAAGTCAAAATACAAAAACAAAAAAGTTAGTTCAATTTTAAACTTTAAAGTGGCTTTTGGGCAGTTTGCCCCTGAAGCCATGTCAAACATCATTTTTAGGTTTGAAGTGCTTTCAAGGCAACGACTTTCCAAATATAAGGGGTTTGAAGTGCTTTTTGTGAACATAATGACTTATATACGGCCTTCATTCATGTTGTAAGTGTATGTACATGTATGCATGTTTTTATTTTTTTTTCTAATTTCTGATGTTTCAATTATATGCTTCTTTTTATTCAATTTTCTAATTTTACCTTGGTGCCTGCAGTTTGTTACATGAAGTATTAGAAATGAATTAGTGCAACTTGGTATAGATTTTAGGTAAAATTAATTGATCGGTCCATATAGTTGCACCTTATTTGTAATCAAGTTATTATAGATTTTGTCTATTTTTATTAGATCCTTACAGTTTCTCAATTATAAACATTAACCATATACTCACAATATGTTAATTAAGGCTAATGTGAATGGAGACTAATCAACATTTAAGTTGTCATAAAATACAAAATAAAAAAAATAAAAAAAATATTTATCATCAATATTAAAATGAAATTATTATGCTCATAACCCTTTCATTGCATCTATATATAACGTGTAACTCGGTTGATTTTGATTTCATTTAGATTCATGTGGTAAAATTAACCTAGATGTATGCTGAATAAGAGCCACGTCATTAACTATTAATGAGTATATAGACAAATGCCTATGATTGAGGAAACTATAAGTACCAAATGAAAACATAAAAAAAAATACAAACTTAATTAAAGAGGTGGTGAAATTATAAGGAGTTGCATATTAATTTTTCCTAATTTTTTCCCATCAAATTTTCCATATATGTGTGTGTCTGATGTTTCTCGTGTTTTTCTCCTTGACTCCTTGGCAACGTATGACATTAATCGAAGCAAAAAAAAAAAAAAAAAAAGTATGATCTTAAATCTTAATAGGCGTTGAAATTGTCACTAATAACTATGACTAAGGTTGTTAAACTCACGAGTTTAAGCAAACCGTAACAATGATATAAATTCGTATTGTGAATTCGAATCGTAAATCCGTAAGAGTTTATTTTTACCATTAAATTGATATAACTAAATAATTAAAATATAAAAGAGTGACAACAATTTGATTTAAATAAATTTTAAATCCAAATAATTGAATTAAATTCATCAATATTCATAATTTATCATATTTAACAAAGAAATTTCAATGAAATTCATTTATAAAGCCGTTGAGTATAATCAAATCGAAAAAGTTAATACGAGTTTAAGGGTGAGTTAACATAATTTTGTAAGCTAGAAAAGTAAAAACGGTAAACTCAATGTATAAACTTATGAGTTTAACTGAGTTTCCAACGGTCACGAGTTTATCAGTGATTTGACTCAATTATGCAAGCTAGAAACATAAAAATAGTATAGTTAAAGAATTAACTCGCGAGTTTGACAATAATGACTACAAGCATTAATATTCAATACTATATATTAACTTAGATTTTTTTCGCCAACTATTAATCTAGATATGATTTACATTCAATACCATATATTAGTTTATAAATGAGGCACACTATTTGATATGATTTATATAATACAGTTATATTATACATGTTCAAATTTTCTCATGATTTTTTTTCTTCCTTTATTAACACTATAAATTGTTATATAGTCATCAATATATTATTAAGTTTTCTTCCATGAAGCCACCACCCCTTTGGCGTATCCATCGGCTCTATACTCAAAGTTACTGTTCACAAGCTGATAACCTCCTGCGCATGGCTCCGTGCGAGCCGATCCCACCTGAAAGCGACCACTGCATAAGCCTACCTCGCTGGCACTTCATTGAAGTGATGAATTCAAAGTTTCAAATGACCTGCCATAAGCATAGCACGCGAGTCAAAGTAACCCGTGCATGTCCATAAGCATAGCACATGGGAGAAGGCACTTCGTTGTATTTATGATCCGTGACAGCAAATCCTCAATGACAGTGATGTTTGGCTACAAATGAAACTCGTGCATGTCCCATTTGAATTCCCCACGGTTTGAATTTTCCCGCTACGTCGAACTCCTTTTATAAGGCCTTCTCCCATTGACATTTGGTTCTATTTTCCTCCTCAGACCACCAGTTTTTGCTCGAGACATAAATTTCCCTCCAGCCCTATTCGTTTCCGCAAAGCCATTGACATTTGGTTGCTTCCCGGGTCATGTCGTCTATGTCCAGAGGCAACTCATATCATCTTGCTAAGGTCCTCTATTTTGCTAACCTCTACCTCTGTTTCTTGATATTTCCATGTTTCTGAAATTAATGTCCATCTATCATTTGATTTTGCAGTGTTTGATGTGTCGGCTGAAAACATAATTGTTGGCTGTAAACTTTGCTGAGTAGGTTTACGCGCAAGAGAAAGACGAATTGATAAGTCAGTCCCATGATAATATATTGATGGCAGAGGCTCATTAGATACATCATCACCCACAAAAAACTGATACCCCCAATAGCTAACTACATTCTCTTTAAAATTCATGTTCAACTTATTTGCTCCTTCCAACACTCTGCCCACAGCTTTTTAAATTGTGCCTTCACCTCTTTAAATCCCTTCTTCCCTAGCTTTTTTTGATAGTTATTCAGCAACTAAATAAGACATGAATATAACAATGGATTCAAGTTTGCCTCAACCTATTTCAATGTTGTGCAATCACAAGTTTACTGTACTGAGAGTTTGCCCTTCAATCCATTCAAAAGCGACTGCGACCTGCGAAGTTTTGGATTCCAACCACTGTTCAAGTCTTTTTTCTTATGTTCATTTTTTCCCTTATGCAGTGTTGTTGCATTCTGACTTATATTTTCAAAAGTCCATCCATGTTTGTGGCCCAATCACAGGCCCATAATCCTCATGGTTTATGCTTTATTCTTTTGTCCCCAATAGTTTTTTTGTTATTTTAGATGGGCTTTGCCCTCTTATGTACCAAAGAAAAATTAATCGCTGGCCTGTTTCTCATGATGTATTAGCAAAGGCTTTAAAGGAAAATAAGTAGGTTTGATTGCAGATTATAACAAGAGTCCACTAGACAAGCAACGAACACCTGGACTTGATGGAATAATAAAACAACGACTAATCTAAGAACCCTAACGGTAATTACTAATTCAAGACGGAATTGATGGTTACGAACACATCTAGAGAGGTCACAGAAACAACACAATTACTCAGTCACGAAGCCTAAGTCCGACCCTAATTCACTTGTTGTCGTCAGTAGTCCATCATCGTCATGCAAAAGATCGTAATCTGGATTTTCCCTTTCACCATGGGTCAAGTTTGGCAGCAGACGAGTATCTGGTAGGATGTTAATCGAAATTCCTTCGTTAAAGCTGCTCCTGTGTGTCGGCGTCACTTTTAAGTATGTGAAGGTGGTGAAGTCTTCAATTAACAGTGGTTGATATCCATCTTTAGGACTTAGCACTCGCAGAAATTCTGAGCGTGCCTTAATAACATTCATATACTGTCTTCTGGCCACTGGGATATGCAAGCCATCCCAGTCATGGTTAAAGAATCCTTGGTCCTTCAGGAGGTTGTAAATGCATTTGAATAAAAAATATCGTCGTCCATGCCATTGATACGATCCTACATAGACGGGCCTCTTTGCATTCGTTATTAGCTTGGACTCCAAATGTGTCAGCACAACTTCCACCTCTATAAAGCCATTCAACTCAGGTGAATACATTAACATTGTTTTGAACTCATCAATCACCTCAGTCTCTTCAATTAGATCGAATGGTCCGCACCTTAGTCTAACATACCGAATGCTCATATCTTTCCACCGTTGGCAGATAGTAGAAATTTCTGAATTAACCCAGTCATGGAAACGGGGCATTTGTGTGCTCATGGGAGTTGAATGATCAGGTTCTACACAAACTCTAGCCACATTATCCCCATATAAATAACAACTCATTTAGTCGATGTAATTATAACCTCAAAGCTAGAGCAACTAATTTGGTTGCCATAGTCTATTGACACATATCTCAACGTCATTCAAATCTCATTTATACAGTCACCCTTGGTTTACTAATACTATTGTGTTGTCACTGCTTACTTTTATTTACCTTTTTTTTATGCTACTTTCATTAAAATGGAATAACTCAAGGAGCTTATTCTGTTGCCATTGTCAAATTGCACATATCTCAACGTTGTTCAAATACTCATCCTTGATATACTAACACTATTTTGTTGTCACTGATTACTTTGCTTTTTCTGTTTTCCTTTTGTTTTTTCCCCTAATATTATGAAAGAAAGCTGGGATGTTATTCATTACATGTCTCCTATGCTTCACCTTTTTACCCATGACATATATTTTTTCTCTTCCCTATGATCTGATACATTTCCCCTGTGTTATTGCTGCCCTTCGCTTTTTCCCCCATGATATATATATATATATTTTTCTCTTCCCCATGATCTGATACTTTTCCCCTTTGTCATTGCTATTTGTTTGATTTCAATCCTTCCTTACATGAGAATGGTAATGATTTTACATTTATCGCTAAAGTAAATGTTGTATTGCTGCCTTATGCTTCTATACACATAAGTAGTAACTGTCTACTTCTATATAGCCATATTTTTCCCGTTCATACTCTGCTTTTGCTTTTACTTTGCAGGTGTCCATCTTTTCCCCCTTCCTCTACCTGTATCTATAGACTGAGGTAGTATCTGCCTATGTCCTCCTAGCTCGGATCTCCTCACTTACATTTATGTTAACCTCAGATATTTATGCTTATCAGGTTTTATTTTCTTCCCTTTAATAGTGTGAGACCAACTGACGTGTGTGTTCCATGTTAAATTCATATATTTATGTTGACTTTAGTAATCTTACCTGGAAGGTTTGCTTATCGTCCATTTATGAGCGTAGTATCATCTGACCAAGATCCTTCCTCCTCACTTTATTAAATTTATGTTGACTCCATGCTTACTCATGCTGCCATACTTTTTTAAAAAGCTACTTTCATGCACTTGATTATTTTCTGCAGATATTGTTGACTCTAGCTATCCATTATTTTGCTAGGTCACTACAACCTATGCTACTATACCAAGCATACGTCATAGGCTTTGTAGCATGCCATTGTTGACTAAATCCTCTGCCATTTTTCCCCAAAAAATCTTCTGCCATTTACCCTCCGCTCAATGCCTTCTTTTTTTTCCTCAGCTTGCTTTCCATATTTCTTCCTCACTAATACCTAATAAGCTCTTATTTGCTGATCCTTTCTATTTCTATTGTTCTCTTCTGCCCATTTGTGCCTGCTGCATATATTGGGCAGAGTTCTTAACAATATACATGCATAACTGTCAGCCTATGCACACTGCGTTCTATACTTACAGCCCTGTCATTCATACTCCCTTCCCTTACCTCACATTCCATACTCAAGAGCAGAATAACCCTTTCTGGTACATTGCCTACATTCTATCTAGTCAATTGTCAAGCAACAAATTTTGAATTCCACCCTCTTTCCCGCCTATTTCTTGCCTCTCATCTTCCCTTTCGTTCTTTCATATACTGCTTCTGTTTCATTTCTATTCTTCCTATCATTTCTTCATTTCAAGCATTGATCTCAAATAACATCCCCCCAATGGCTCCCTATTTGATTAAGGACTTGCATGATGGCTCCGACATGTGGACTATTGTCATTAGAGTTTTACGGAAATGGAATGTTTACCAAAAGTCTTCACCCACTGAGCTTTTTTGTGTTTCCTTGCTTCTAGTTGATGCTGAGGTTTCATTTAGATGCTTGCTATTTTTTCCCATTCCATTCCTTTTTTCACTTTTATCTCCTAACTATGTTCACATATTGTTTCAAGGGTTTTAAGATCCAAGCAAGTGTTCTCAACAAATCACTACACAAAACATTCTGTCATGACATAAAGGAAGGAATCACTTATGAACTATCAAACTTCATTGTTTCTCCAAATACTTAGAAGTACAGACCTACCACTAATCCATTTAAGCTTACTCTCACGCCATATACATCTGTCTCACAAGTAGAAGCTACAATACCTTCGTACTCATACTCTTTCATTAGCATATCAGATATCATAGGCCTTGCTGAGAATGACCAAATTGAATATCTGTTTGGTATATCTATATTTTGTTTCATGCTACTCAACCTTTAATGTTCCATTTTTTCATTACAATCACATGTAATACATAATATAACTTCATCCAAGCTCTACAATATTTGAAAACACCATACTTTCAGATGTCATTGCATTCGTTAGCTCCATTGGTACCTTGGAGGAAGATCAAAAGGACCACGAGACCAAGTATAGGATGCGCATGGTCTTACGGGATGTACAGTAAGTCACGTCTACTATTTTGCTGCTCACTATGTCTCCTTTAATTACATGATCAGTTCTTTTCATTTCTATATTCTTTTGTGCAGGGGAAATGATATTGAATGTGTTTTGTGGGATACATGTGCCTCAGATGCATACCTTGCTCAGTTGCAAAATAATGACATACCAGTTGTTGCCCTTCTAAATCTTGCTAGACTTGGTTTAACTGACAGTAGTAATTATCTTCTCCACACCCCTTTTTACATGCAATAGTTATCATGCCATATAAATCCATCTTCTGAAAATTTTTTTGCATGGTGTAATAACTATGTTTGTAGATAAGCGCCAACTTTGCAGTTCATTCAATGCTACTAGGGTCTTATTTAATCCTCCCATAAAAGAGGTTCAAGCATTGATTGCAAGGTGAAACACAACACATCTGACACATTTCTGTTAGTGGTTTCCCTTGGAAATTTTCTTTTATACTTAGTCTACTTATACTTATTTCGTTATTCTACTTATTTTTCATTGTCTTATTTGTAGTGCCAATGATCTTGCCACTCCAATCACAACCACCTTCAGTCAGCCTATGCCATCACAAATGAGTTAACTTTCTGGACGAGGATCGTTTCACAACCAGAACAAAATTAATATTTCTCAGATTTAGGAACAAACAACCGTGTTACATTATCTCATTTTGCTTTGTCCAGCTATTCATTATGTGTCATCTAATAATACTTTCATTCCAGGGAAGCATTTTTGTTATCAACTGTCAAGTTCAAAAGTTTGAGACTAAACATGGTTGGATTTATGATGGGTGTACCAAATGTTCATCAAAACCAAAACACACAGTGGAGAATGATCCTAACAGTCCTCTCCTATATCCTGGTTGTAAAAGAACACTCGCCTCAACTGAGCCAGAGTACCACTGATTAATATATGATTTCCTATTGTAACCACTTCTCTAAGACGTCATTGTAACTAATTTATGAAACTAACAGTAGCTTTATTTAATGTTGTAGGATGAAGCTCCATTACATTGTCAAAGATGACTCCGGCTCCTATTCAGTGCTTTTCTGGGATAAACTTGCTGTTCAATTACTGAACATTACTGCCTTACAGCTGAAGCTAACACTGCGTGAGGTTTTACTAAGTCTGAAATTTACTCTTATACCTTCATTTCTAGCAGGATATATTAACTTTATGTTTTGTTAAAGGACAAAAAAATGGATTCCCAAAGGAATTGGAAGAGCCTGTTAGTAAGAAGCTATTAATTAAGCTCAAAATGAATCAGTTCACAAAGGAACACCCTGGATCCAGCTTAAGTGCCATTGAGTTCTCAGTTTGTGAGGACCTCATTAACAAGTTTGATGTTGCTTCTGCTGAGGTTATAATTTCTACAATCATGGGCTTCTACTATTACATTTTATACAAGTCAAGCAAGGATCTGTACAATCCATCAATCTTATTCCCTTATTTTTAAAAAACTCTTACATTGCTTCATTCAAAAAATGCCAGGATGGGGAACAATCTACCACACAAGAAGCTCCAGTTGAGGCACCTATTTTGGACGAAGTTAGTGCTGAGCCTCCACAGGATCCTGATCCTTCTGATGATCAAGATATGGCAGTTATTGACCTCTCTAAGCATTTAACACAACCATATTTAAGAGGGAAAAGGAAGACAAGTATTAAGAGGTGTGTCAATAAAGCTGAATCGTCGTCTATCATCCAAGCATCATCTAAACCATGTACTGATGAAAGGATCCTGAAGGCTATTAAGCAAGAGAAGTAGAAAGATTCCATCTTCTTCATAGAGTATTAGCTTGTGTCAATGTAACTTAGGATTAGCCTTCATTTTCATGAACCGTTTTTCACATCATTCCACTTTGTTTTCATCTAGGTTCATCGTGTTTTTATTTCTATGTTCATCACCATGTACCAATTGTATTCCGAATTTGAACTTTCACTTTATTTTCATGTATTAGCGTGTTTAATCTATGTTTAAGTTTCTTCATATCAATTGTTATCATGTCGCTATGTTCCCACTTCATTTTCTCCAGTAAGCTTATCCCAGTAGCAATGGTATGGTTTTTTAAAAATTTGTTTTCAATAATTAATTAGGCCTTAAAATGATGAATTTATGGTTTCAAATTTAATAATAACACAATGAAGCATTTAATTTTATTTTAAGTCTTAAAATTACCATAACATATTATTATAATATCAAAATTCATGTCATTCTCAATTATTTGCCATATAAATTGGCCTCTCAAATAATAATTCAAACAAGTTCCATCTTTATTTGCCATAATGTTACTTCAACTACTATCAATCTAAATATAAATCACACTTACAATATTACTTTTATCCTATATTATGTTCGAAGAAAAAATTAATAAAAAATCTCTTCAAATATTCCATTTGGTTTAACAACTTGGTGAAAATCTGTTTGTTACAAAAGCAATTTGGGGTCTCATTTTTTCATTAAAAAAATCAATTTTTTAAAATGCAGAAGATTGTAATGTTAAAGTTGATATAATAGAGTCTAATAATTTAAATAAGCATGAGATTTCCATTGTCTTCACAAACGTTCATAGTAGACCTTAGAATTGCATATAGCAACATTAATTATGTTATGCAAAAAAAAAAAAGCTTTACGTTAGTAAAAAAGGATACTCACTTAAAGTACATGAATGATAAATATTCGGTCAACACTTTGTCATCACACCCAAATAATTACATTGTAGATGTCCTATCTTTATCAACATGTCCAACCGCAGGTGATGCCATGTTGACAATTAATGCTTCTTTTGTCTTATATTGTGATTTCTGCTGCATTACGTGATCTGTCCACAATGATCTTTGTCCAATATATCCTTCTGCCTGCTGTTTTTCAACAGCAGCTAGGTTCTCTATCTGCCAAGTAAAATCAGAGGCGGGCACGAAATAATTTTTCTGGTCATGTAACAGGAATGTCAAGTGCATCATGGTTTCATCTTCATCTATACAATGTGACCTGGAGAGAAGAAGAAACAATGCCTAACAAATAGAATGTTCCGAGGTATTACTGACTATAGGTGTCCTTCGTTTGTTCAATTCCATTGACCCCCAAATAGTTGCAGTTCTGGTAGTTTATTTTCATAGAAGTATCATCATTTAACATAGAGGTTCTTTCATGCATGTTACAGTTAATGTGAGTATGACTGCTTCCAATCAAGAAACGCCCCCGCCTGAAACTACTCCCTACACACAACCGGGCTCTGTTTTAAGTGGTCACCCCCATCTAATGGAGGGAAAAAGAATCGGACAAGGCAGAGGAGGTCAACCGTTCTGCAGGACATCACCAACCTGCAATCAAATCTGTCTACTCGCTTTGAAGGTTATAGCGCCACAGCTATTGTCTCCTGCATGTATAATAACAATAACCACCTTAATAATGCATCAGTTCTAATTTCTAATGCTGAAACCTTAATGTCATTGCAGAAGATAGCACCAATAACCCTTTAAATCTTCCGATAAAAAAAAACCCTTTAAATCATGTTTTCCACCGTAAAAGTGCAAGATCTCGAGGCCTTGAACAGATGCCTGAACGTATACCTCCAACTAAGAGGAAGAGGAATCCAACTATGAAGGCTGGTCAAAGTACACTGAGCTCAAATGAATCTGCACGTTATTCCAATATTGCTGAGCTTCCAGGTTTGCTTTTGCGAGTGCAAAATTTTACTCTAACATATTATTAATATGTCTCTCATTTCCTATCTTCTTACATGATTAGCTGTTCACCTAAATTACTCATTGTACATATTTCTCTTCCTTCATTCTGCCTCACCGTTATTTGTTTACCACAACTTGCATGCTTATCAATTTCAAGGTCCCAAATTCAATTCTGCCGTTAACATTATTTTAGTTTACACGCCGTCCATCAAGTTTTTCTATGTTTACCAATGGTGGGTCCCACAACTTTTGTTTTTCTGGCTTCCTCTTATATTTTAGTCAAACCATGTTCAACAATTATGACAAGAATTACTAAGACTATTAGCTAAGACCTTATACATATAACTAAATTACAGATGTCCCTCAAGCGGAGAATTACCAAAACATAGAGTTTAACTTTGAATTGGAAGAGGATGAGGAAAACCTCTCAGGCGGATCTGAACCAGAACATTTTCAAGGTTAGAACATGAATTAATGTCATCTTGCTGATATAATATTTACATTTTCTAACCTTAATTGCATGATATGACGAAGAGGACAATCAACACACATGGACTAAGAATCCTAACCAATCTACCCTTGAAGATGTACATTATCAAGGTTGGAAAATAAACTTGATTGTTAAGTTTCATTTTTTTGTACATAAAAACGGCCTTATTTGTAATTGAAAGTATACTTATTATATTGAAATGCATACAGATGAAGGGGATCCAACATACATATGTAAATTCTGTCAAGCCAATATGTGGTTTAATGAAAGAGTGAAGAAAGATAGGAATTAACAAAGTGTTGACTTATTTTCCTTATGCTGCTTGAAAGGCAAGGTGGTCTTACCTCCTGTGAAAATGCCTCCTCCCCTATTCCAGAATTTGTTCTTTAATAAGCAAAGGGCAGAGTCAAAGAATTTCCATTCAAACATTAGACAGTACAACAACATGTTTTCCTTCACATCAATAGGAGGGAGAATAGACCATTCAATCAATCGTGGCAGCGGGCCTTACACTTATGTCTTATCAGGAGTAAATTATCATACTATTGGCACATTAATTCCACCAGAAGGTGCACGACCAGTCTACTCTCAACTATACATTCATGACACTGAAAATGAAGTGTCAAATAGAATTGATGCAGTTAGGTAACTATTATACATTGCAATACATTATTGTGTCTGCAGCACCATAAGCTAACACTCAATTCATTGCATTTTCCAGTGGGCATCAAAGAGATCATAACATTGACCCGGTTATTGTTCAGAAGGTTAAGGACCAATTGGATGAGATAAATCCTTTTGTGAAGCAATTTCGAGTGGCAAGTGAAATCCTTTTAAGTGCAAACCATAGTTCATTGAAGATGTGTTTGATTGGAAATAGACAACATGATGGACGGACTTACAATTTGCCAACAACTTTAGAAGTTGTTGCATTAATTGTTGGGGACTTAGACATGAATTTTAATGTGAGGGATATCATCCTAGAGACTCAAGAAGGTACCCTACAATGAATAAATGAACTACATGCATCTTATTTGCCTCTACAATATCATATTCTTTTCCCTTACGGTGAAGATAGATATAGAGATGATGTCCAACATAGGGAGGAGACATTAATCCTAACTAAGACAAGGAAAAGAGTGAGTATTCCTGAATTTTTAAGTTACAGATTGATGTTAAGAGAACATGAGATATGCACACTACACCATGCCTCTCGATTGCTCCAACAATTTATTATTGATGGATATACAATGATTGAATCACAACGATTATTATGGGTTAGGACTCATCAGAAGGAGCTAAGGGCTGATTTGTACTAGGGATTATCTAATGCAGTGATCAGTGGAGAGACAAATGCTGCTGCAACAGGAAAAAGAATTGTCCTCCCTTCTTCATTTACTGGAGGAGCAAGGTACATGATTCAAAACTATCAAGATGCAATGGCAATTTGCAGAACTGTTGGCTACCCTGATCTGTTCATAACATTTACCTGCAATCCAGCATGGCCTGAAGTTACCAGATTTTGTGAGAAGCACCATTTAAATCCTTCTGATTGTCCGACAGCATTGTCAAGAATTTTTAAGATGAAGTTGCGAGCATTGCTTAAGATTTTGAAGACACAGAAGATATTTGGGACAATACGTGCAGGTAATTCTTACAGAATTTATAAATTTCTAAGCATTCCTTTCTAAACTGTTAGTAATGGCACATTTAATAATACCCACTTATCATCCCTTTTCCTTTTATATGTCACAGAGGTATACACGATTGAGTTCCAGAAGAGAGGGCTTCCTCACACACATATACTTTTATTCTTGGATTTGAAAGATAAGCTCACAGATGCAGAAGCTATTGATAGGGTCATCTTAGCAGAAATCCCAGATAAAGTAGCATCACCCTTGCTTCATGAGTTGGTCAAGAAATTCATGATTCATGGGCCATGTGGAAATAGTAGGCATACTGCTCTATGTATGAAAGACAAAAAATGCAGCAAGTACTTTCTGAAGAAGTTCAACAACAACACAACAATTGATGAAGATGGTTACCCAACATATAGACGCAGAGATGATGGAAGGCCAGTTGAGTTAAAGGGGGTTCCATTGGACAATCGTTATGTTGTACCTTATAATCCACAACTACTACACATGTTCCAAGCACATATTAATGTTGAGAAGTGCAACCATTCAACCGCTATAAAATACTTATTTAAGTATATTAGCAAAGGGAATGATAGAGTTGTCCTTGGGATATTTGGTAGTAGCAATCATAGATCAACAAATGGTGTGATCGATGAGATTTAACAATACTATAACTGTTGTTATATTTCTGCATGTGAAGCTTATTGGAGAATTTTTGGCTTTCTTATCCATCACAGGTATCCTACTGTTGAGAGGCTAAGTTTTCACCTTCCAAATAAGCAATTTTTCATATACTCCAATACAGACGATGTCTCTGAATTGCTTGAAAAACCTCGAGTCTCTGAATCACAATTCTTATCATGGATGAAGTTAAATTCATTGGACACTTTTGCCAGAACACTAACATACTCAGAGTTCCCAAACTATTATGTGTACTAGAAAGACAAGCGTGAATGGAAGCGGAGGAAAAGAGGAGGTTCTGTAGGTAGAATGACACATGTCTCACCATGAGCTGGGAGTTGTATTACTTACGAGTTCTACTAATACAGGTGCGAGGACCCTCATCTTATGAAGAAATTAGAACTGTTAATGGTGTCAGCCATAATACCTTCAAAGAAGCATGCTTTGCACGAGGACTTTTGGATGATGACAAAGAGTACATTGCTGCAATCAAAGAAGCTTCCTTTTGGGCCATAGGTCCCGTCTTACGGAAGTTATTTGTCTCAATGTTGATGTGTGGTTCTCTTCAACGACCTCATTACGTTTGGAAAGAAGTTTCTAAATTACTTTCTGAGGATCTACTTCATATCCCCCGAAATGATACAACACTTTCAGGTTCGTTTACTTTATTACATCAGTTGTTCTCCATTAATTTCAACTTTATGCTAGCACGTTATGATGCCATAACATATAACTTAATTTTTTCATTGTCATCATTTACAGGTGTTCAAGTACCGATATGGACAAAAGAGGAAGCTGCTCTCAACGAAATTGATGCCTTACTCAAACAAAATGGGAAAAGTTTGCATGATTTTACTAGACTACCAATACCGAAGGAAATGCCATCAATTGATGTATCAAATCACATGATACTACAAGAGTTAAGTTATGATCGTGATGCTCTAAAGATACATGCAACTCAGCTTTTAAATGATCTGAATCAGGACCAGAGGAATGTGTTTGACAATGTCATGGCTACATTGCAATTGGATGCTGGTGGTTTCTTCTTTGTTTATGGATATGGAGGCACTGGAAAAACTTTCTTGTGGAATGCATTAGCATCGGCATTGCGCTCCAAGGGAGATATAGTTCTTACAGTTGCATCGAGCGGTATCATTGCGACATTATTGCCCTCTGGAAGGACAGCTCATTCTAGATTTGCAATCCCTATACAAATTACTGAATCTTCTACATGTTCAATTTGGCAAAATTTACCATTAGCAAACCTCATAAAACAAACTAAATTGATTATCTGGGATGAGGCACTAATGGTGCAACGGTATTGCATTGAAGCATTTGATAGAAGTTTGAGGGATATCATGCAATGTTGTGCACCTTTTGGAGGTAAATGTATTATAATGGGTGGTGATTTCAGGCAAATTCTTCCCGTGATTCCCAAAGGAACTAGAGTAGCTATAGTCAATGCTTGCATAAGTTCCTCCCACTTATGGCATCATTGCACAGTTTTTCGTCTAACTCGAAACATGAGGCTTAACTCTTCTAATGACCCAATATCAATAAGAGAATTGAATGGTTTTCAAAGTGGTTGTTAGATGTTGGAGATGGGAATTTAGGAGACTCTATTGATGGGGTGGCTGATATTGAAATACCCAACGATATTTTGATACCTTACTCAAATGATGCAATTAATTCCATCGTGCATGCAACATATCCCAACCTAATGGGCAATTTGATAGTGAATGAATACTTTAATGACAGGGCTATTCTCGAACCAACCATTGAGATGGTTGAAAAAATCAATGATCATATATGTTCCATGCTTGTAGGTGAAGAATATGAATTTCTTAGTTGTGATACTGTATGCAAGTCAACAACCGATCCAGACAGTTTTGACAACCTGTACACAACAGAATTTTTAAACACAATCAATTCCTCCGGTTTACCACCGCATCGGCTTATTCTCAAAGTAGGAGCCCCTATTATGTTGCTCAGGAACATAGACCAAGCAGCTGGATTATGCAACGGAACACGTCTAAGAGTTTCTATGATAGGGAAGAAAGTCATTGAAGCAATCACTTTGAATGGATTAAAGCCAAATGAAAAAGTACTCATTCATAGAATGGACATGAACCCTTCTGAATCTAGATGATCATTTCGCATGCAGAGAAGACAATTTCCAATAGCACTCTCATTTGCCATGACAATTAACAAAAGTCAAGGGAAGTCATTACGTCATGTAGGATTATATCTTTCAAAGCCCGTCTTCACACATGGACAACTCTATGTGGCACTGTCTAGAGTAAGAAGCATGGAAGGTTTGAAGATTGTACTGGAAGAGCAACCGTCTGGAGGCAAACCAACAACCAAGAACATCGTTTACAAGGAGGTTTTCTGGAATGTAGATGCACTCTCTTAGGATGCTCTGCATTTAATGTTTCCTTTATTCTATTTAGTAATTTTATTTGTTAATATCGACGAAAACCATTGTTGTATCCTTAATGTTACCAAGTTACTTTTAAATAATTGTTAGCTGTTTGGATGACCTAATTTACTTTGGCATATTTGTTGAGTGAATTTAACACATTTATTTTCCAACATCACAATAGATTTGAATTTGATGATTGGAAAACGGGTGTTGTCTCAATAATTTTCTTGAGCGGTCTTGATTAAGTAAGAGCTCCCGTGCAACGCACGGGTAGGCCATGCTCGTTTGATATTTAGCACTGTCAGGTCATATGTAACTATTTAAGTATTGTCGGATTCAAGTAATGATTGGTCTCATAACCTAAATTTTTATTTATAAAACATAGTGATATTGTTAGGATATTATTGAGTAGGTTAATTTATAAAACATAGTGATATTGTTAGGATATTACTGAGTAGGTTAAGATTTAGAATAGCTTAATGAGGTCATTTAAGATTATAAACACTTTCGAGTGGAAAGAAAGCAAAGTAGGATGTGGAATTTGAGGATTTGTATTTTAGGATTTTAAATGAGTTTCAGCTTAAGAAGAAATTTCTATTGATTGACACGAGGTAGAATGTCTTAAATGGAAGGGAAGTGATCCTACGTGGCATCCTAGTTGGCATCAAAGATACCATCCTAAGTGACAGACAAGTCAGCATATATGCTATCCAATATGAAAACTAAGTCCTGGATTGCTTATTGTGTCAAGAGAAGAAAAACGCAAGTGAACAGGCTTATTTTCAAAGAGGCTACAATATGTACTGGGGGCTCAAATTAGTGTTGAAAGCTGAAGACATAAATATATATTTGGAGGAGGCAAATTGAATCTCAAAATGGAAAATTTAAGCCCAAATGCATATCCTAATATACCATGAAAATTCATGAGCATGAATGATACACCTCGAGAGTAAAATTTTAGAGAGATTATATCATATTATATCATATGGACATGGGATTCTAGCATAATCACCATCCTTATATACTTATGCACATGGCAGAATCAACATGAATATATGTAGATATCGTTGCAACATCTTTATTGCTCTTCATATCATGTTTTATTTGAATTAAACACTCGTCTTTATTATTCTCTCTTACACTCTTACGCCCTGTAATTAAGGTTATATTCTTAACCAAAATTAGTAATTTTTGACATAACACATTTATTTTACTCCACATTGATCTTCTACTACTGCATTAAAATATAACAGATGGCATCACCTTTGTTTTATAAATGAGTCTCTAACTTTCTTTTGTTTTCAGTGTCAGAACATAACTTATGAAGCCGTATTTGTGTGGGCCTTTCAGTGTTTGGTCGCTTTTGCTTTTGTGTATTTCAAACGTAAGAGTGTCATCCAACCAGTAATGAGATGGCATTGTCATTTATTTATTGCTAAGGAAAATAATTCATTACTCATTTCTTTTTGTTTTCAAAATTTATGACTCATGTCGACACTTACTTTAGTGTATGTTTGCTTAGCTTATATAAGATGCAACTAACCAATTTGATTAGATTAAGAAAATTATTTAAGTTTGTTAATATAACAGTTTTTTAAAATACTCTATCATCTTCCTTAGTTCCTCATTCTCTTTTCTAATTTATTATTTTCAAGGGATATCAATTAGGGTAAGTTGAAAAAAAAATTGATAAATAACTGAAATAAGTCCTACATTGTTGGTATACAATCCATAAGGGTTTGTTTGGTATGTGGGATTTGGAGGGGAGGGGAAATTTTTGTAAGGTAAATTTAAAAAAATTGTAGAAGTGTGATTACAAAATTTTAACAAAGAGAAGATGTAAGAAAAACTAATAAAAAAACTTTTAACCCCACTTCTCTAATTTTTTTAGGTGCAACTCAAACTTTTTTTACCCTACAAAAAACTTCCTAGTGCCCATAGCTCTTTCATAGAAATTTTTGAGGCACAAAATACCTTTTAACCAATGTGACATAGATGCCAGTAGGTATGTCATATTAACATATAGCCGGTTAACTAACAGTTGACTGTTTGGATTTGCAAGGTAGGACGGCCTTGCCCCGTTTTTATACTTATAGGGCAAAATTGCTCCTTCGAAAACTTTCAAGACATTTTTGTCATTTAACCCTAATTCTTTTGCTTTGTCCTCTATGCTTTTATAAGACATAAATGATTTAAATAATGCACATTAAAAGTTGATTAAAGTTAATAGATACATAAAAAAATAATTGATTTTTCAAATACATATATTCAATTTGTACAACTATTCTTCAGTTGCATGTACCCTATCTTTATCTATGTGTACAACGAAATACATATGCACATTGCTAAAGGCATTTTGCACTTAACTGAATTAGATTACATCCTCCAGTTAATTATAATTTAGGATACTAGATGGATGCCATTAACCTTATAAAAATTATAAAGTTCAATCTTTCAGCAACCCAATCGTATATAATGTTGTTGTTGCTTGAAGAGTTTTGTTTTTACTCCCTGGCTTGAAGAGGCTCACTTGAAAGGTGTCACACGTGGGACTTGCTTGCATATTGTGTTAAGGGTGGAGCAGCAGCATCAAAGGTCCATATCTTTGATCGGTTACCTGATGATTCAATATTGAGAATGGATATAGAGGATGGGTTAACTTTTTGTGAGTCCTATAAATACAAGCATAATAATAGTAACTTGTTGCTTTCTGTTTTTTCAGAATCTGATAAAGAAACATGCCCAAAATTACACCTATGAAGGACTATGCCCAGCAACATTAACGGGTCTCATACATGCCTAAAATGTCTATGCTTTTGCAGAAGCAAGCACATGGCTCTTCTTAATTTTGAAAAAAAAAAAAAAATATTGTATTGAAAAAGGCTGTATATCAGATCTGGCTTCTTTCCATTTCTTTTCTCGTCCACTCCCATTGGTTACTCCCTTCATGACTATTGGATCAAGATCTAATGATCCACATTTAATATTTTATAAAAATATTATTATAATTAAGAGAAGGATGAGAAGGAAATGGAGAAAATGATGGGAATGAAATAATAAATATGGACCATTAAATATTGATCTAATGGTGGTAAAGGATGGGAGTAGACAAGAAAAGAAAATGAGAGTAGCCAAGTTCTTATCTATGTGTCCAAAGCTTTTGAAAAGATGATTCAAGACATTAATTCTTCAACTGTGAAGAATATTAATTACGTGGAAGGAATCTTGCTTGTAAGGCACAGGCAAGGCCATTTATATTTTTACCACATAGTCAGGCACATGGAAAGCCTTTCTAACACTGCGTAGGTGAAAGTGAAGCATAGTGACGCAAAAATCATCTTATAAGGCTTAGGCAAGTCTTGATTCATTTATATTTGAAAAATCTTATTATGCACAGCTACCAACGGAAGTTGGCGCAGATGGGTAGGCATCTGCGTCACATCAATCCGTTCCTGGGTTCGATCCTAGGAAACGGAAGGTGTAGAGAATTTCCGTTGGGAGCTCTCTCCCTTGGGGCGCCTCAAAAAGGTGAATTCCTGTCGGGCCTATCAAATTGGGGGCGCCAGGACTAGTCGGTTGTCGGGGGCCCATGTCGGTAAATCCAGCGTTGGCCTTCAGGTTAACGTCGGATACCTGGAAGGTGGATGCACCGAAGGCCAAAAATGGTCCATTGCATAAACCATAAAAAAAAAAAAAGAGTCACACAGCTGAAAAAGAATTGCACCCGTTTGAATACAAGTTATAGTCACTCAAGGACCTAACTGTTTAGGTATATTTTGGCAATCAATTTTGTAATAATGGAAGCTAAGCATCAATTTCATATATATATATATATATATATATATATATTTTAGACATGCTTCCATGAGAATCTCTATTTGAATATCCTAGACATATATAAATTATAAGATTTATTTTCAGTACCCTTAATGTTAATATCGCTTGTTTTATTAACGGAAAATTTTGACACAAAAAATTTAAATGGTGATTCTACAGTTAAATATCAAAAAAATCATACTTAATATAATATTTTTATATTTTCAAAGTTGGTTTGTTGATGTCGAAGGTTTGGGTCTGATGGGTTTTACTTTAAATATTGAGGCGTTTTAACCTTATTACGTGTTATGTATATGTGTATATATAAAAATCTTTATACTTTTTTTTTAATGAATGGCATATTTTTTAACCCTTCAGAGCTTTTACTGAACTTTAGTGCTGTGGTCCTATTTGTAGGTCAAAAACAATGCATTAGCATACTTATGTTTGTCTAAGCTTATAATTAAGTTTTGTAGCTCTGATATAACGTGTGCTAGTATCAGCTTCTTCTTCTGATACAATATACATCACTTAACATCAATAATTAAATGGTGTCTTTTTATTAACTTTTGTGCAGGTTTCATGTAGTTTTTGCAAAACTTCTCAGTGGATTTGATACGTTGGATCAAAGTTCCAGTCACTCATAATACAGGAAGAGAACTAGAATGTGTTAGAAATTGTATTTATGAAAATCTGACTTTTGCTTTAAATTTGGGATTCATTATGCAATTTAATATATGCTCTTGTTTTAGTTTAAAATATTTATTCAAATTTGTCCATATTCAAATATACCTCATAGTTATGTAATTCATCGAATAAGTATATTACAACTTGATTGTTTAAAATTTAATACACATATAAATTTAAATACAAAAGATAGAAAAATTTAAAATGTATATTCATATATTTAAACAAAATGTTAATTTTCAAATTAATATTTCTTTATATTACATACTCAAAATTTATCAATAATAGTGATTTTACTGGTTAACTTCAAAATTATATTTTCCCAAATTCAAAATTAAATTTTGGATTTTATTACGTAATAATTAATTGGCCTCTGTCTGGGTTGAAGGGTACGTTTTGAATCATTAACTTATATATATATATATATATATATATATTAATTATATAGCTGCCAATCATTTTAGGAAAAAATAATCTCTTGCATACAAATGGTCTAATTCCGTATTCAAATTCAGAAATACTTGAAATTGAATATTTGAAATTCAATCGATCTCAGGTTTTTTTTTCTTTTTTTTCTTATGAAATAATAGATATAAATGATTATTTTACCATAAAAAATGAAAACTTGTCTTTCCTTTTTTTTTATTTTTTTTTATTTTAGAGTCTAGATATTTTTATTGATGAGTAATAATAATGACACTCATTCTTAATTTAGTATATAATAACTCCCTCCGCCCCTCAACCCGAATTCCTCCTCATTCCTAAGTCGCGTCTATCGTTCTCAAAGTTTCCATAATACCTTTGCCATCCATATCACCATCGTCTTCTTCGGCTCCCCAACCTTCCGTCATCAGTCATCCACAGTCGCCTGACATCTGCCTCCGGTCGCTATCTTTCCGTCGACAAGCACCCTACGTCTTCTCCTCTGCATTTACCTGACTTCAATCTGCCCTCAAATTCTCACCGCCAGTTTCCATCATCTTCTCCGGTCATAGCTAACGCCGGTCATCCATCGCTGTCTTCTCTCTATTTCTCCGTTTTAATCCATCTCTGTCTCACAGTCATTCTCCACCGTCGAACCCTAACTCATCCCCTCTCACCGTCGTCTTCTGTCTTCTCCTCCGGTCATTCGCAGCTTCCCGCTGCCGTTCGTCTTCTCCGTTCACCTTCGAACTCTTACTTCTCAAGTCAATTTTCTTTCCATCGCTGATTGCCCTTCTCCGTCGAATTTCCTTTTCGACTTATCCAACCACGATTTCTTCAAGTTGAAGTCTCCATCTCTGGCCATTTCCCTCCTCCCGCGTCGGTAAGTACTGCCCCCTGTGCTCTTGTTGGCATGCCTCCGGAAGATATTATATATGATAATATATACAATATGAAGATTAGGAATTTAGATGTAAAGATGTTAATGTGGTCTTTCCTTGTTGCAACTACTTGGTCCTATTTGCTGCAACTATTAGAACTTAGTTCATAGGCTCTCTTTGCCGATCTTAAACCCAAATTTGGGGGAAAAATGAATGGATGATGTATGATTTTGTGCTGCTACATAGCTTCCATTTGCTGTACTTCCTAGAGCTTTCAGGGTTGGGTTTAGTTTGAAAGTGGAACAATGTAAAAAGTGAATAATTGAAAATCAATCGACTTTCTACGGTTTCCATTGGACAGGGTTTTTTATATTGATTTTTTTTTTTTTTTTAAATTTTTCTTTCATTTCTCCTTTGCCAGTTTGTATATTTATGCTCCATTAAAAAGAATAATTAGTAAAATGTATCGGGGCATTTTGGGTGACATAGTATTGGTTCAAGTCTTCTGCTTAAAGTGTGGCAGAAAACACTACTGTTATGATTGCCTCAAGAATTGGTAGGATTCGTTCATAGTAATCTTAATCTTAATATTTCTTTTTCATGCTGAATATTGCTGATGAGTATTATATAAAATTGTTATATTCACCCCTTTTTTAATTACTCAACAGAGGACTCTAATATCTGAATCTGACTTGCTCTGCTTTATTCATTAATCTTCATTTTTGCTTCACAACAATTGACACCCAACTATCTTATCTTAGCCTTAGCAGTAGCAGTATCAGTGACAGGGTTCTATTTGTTAATGAAATTTTTAACTTAGCCTTTCTACTGACAGAATAAAGGATATTGACAATTATAAAAGTTAAGTATGGAACTTCACATTTATTGAGGATTGTTACTACTACTGATGATTAATGAACTGGCGCCCATTATGAATTTACCATATACCAGGCTGATGGTAGTTAGTAGTTACTTAGCATGGATGACTTATTGAGTTAATTGTGATTGCTGTACAGCTGACTCACCTGAATTTTTATATTTGCTTTGGGCCATTTCGACCGATTGTGACATGTAGATTCAATGGCTAATGATGATATCCAGTCATGTTCATTGTTCAGTAATAAAGTTTGTGTTATTTGAATTTTTTGCTTCCTCTTCGTTTTTGTTCTCTCTACATGCTGTCTCTTCTCGGATCCCAGATGTGATCTCTTCTGTTTTGAATTGTATCTTCATTCCAAATTCATTTATAAATAACTCACCAAGTCTGAGGTGACGAATTTATGTTTTGCGTGGTTAATTCCACCTAAGTTGATTTATAGAACACACTTTTCTTCCCAGTTGGTTTGATGTGGGATATGGTGATTCACTGGTGATGAGATGTTTCTTCTTTTCCTTTTTTTTGTTCATGAAATGCTTTTTTAGCCCATTAGACTTTTTAGTGAACTTTAGTGCTGTGTTCTATCTGGAGGTCATAATCATCCATGGTTACAGGCCCATGATTTCCTGTTATATCTGCTCAGTTGGAATCACTAATGAAGGCACAATGCATTAGGATATTGTTGTGCGTGAGGCTTATAAGTGCTATAGCTGTGTGGCTTTGATATAATCTGTGCTATTTATTGTCAGTGTCTACCTTTTAATGCAATATTACTTGATATCGATAATTAATTGGTACTTTTGTTACTTCAGTCGTAAAAATTAAGGCAATGGCAGAGCAGAATCCCCAGGTTTTTATGGATGTCTCGACAGGCAAGGTCCGTGCTGGAAGGATCATTTTTGAGGTTGCCTTTTCTTTTCAGTACTTTTTAATTACAGTGATTATTGTGATAAATAAGGTCCATGTTGCAACTTAATGAAATCCTTCATCCTGCCAGCTATTCCCAGAGATAGCTCCTGCTACAGTTCAGAACTTCATTGCCTTGTGCACTGGTAATAATTTGATTTGATGGTTTTTGCTCCCTAGTAATAGCCCTACTGCGCTACAACTACTATCTAACTAATTGAACAAGGCCTCGGGCATGCTAATGTATTTAGTGCCCCCCCAACCCCAGGTGAGAAAGGTATTGGGAAGTTTACGGGTAAGCCTCTACACTATAAGGGGTCCTTCTTCTATGATGCTTGGAAAGGCCTCTCCTTTGTGAAGGTAATTTTTTATTTTTATTTTTATTTATTTATTTATTTTTTACATGCTGGCTAGTGGCTACATCTAAGATCATTTTTCTGTATTGTAGATCTATACATAATGTTGCTGTTGAATATGAACATAGCTTAGTAGTGGTCCCTTCTTTAGTCAATTATCCTTGTTTATGTTGTAGGATTAGGATACAGGGTTGATTTTTCATGAGTGCTTTTCTCGTGATGTAGTTTTAAGCTTGCACTTACTAAGTTGTCCATATTATAATGCTAATGAGTTCCATAATGTCCAAAGCTGTTTTGTACGCATTGTAGTGTATTAACTTTATACCGACAACTGGTTTTCATTTTGCAGGGTGGGGACCTTCACAGCTCCTTTGGTATGTTCTTTATTGTTGCTTGGAATTAGGATAACACACTTAACACATTTTTCAGATTGTAATTTGACACAGTACATTTAGTCACTTTTACGTTTTTGAAGTTGTCCGCCTCAAGTTTTTGGTCTTGTCATCTTGGGTATTAATTACTATTACTACTTATCACTAATTGAATAAAAACATATACATTTTTTCACCATGCAGTTTATGAGTTATAATGTGCATCAATGTATATTTAAGTCTTTAACTTATATAAAGTATCATGGTTTATTTTATAGGTCTTTCTTCCATTCAGTTTTTCTTTCCTTTATTTTCTTCACTGTTTGAAGTTTAATCTATTAGAGTAACCTCTAAAGTTTTTCATCATTTTTGCATTGGGTCCCATCACAACATGAATTTCAAGTTTGTGTTTCATATTGTCCAATGCTCAGTTTTTTTTTTTTGTAAATTCCATAATTTCAAGTATTCTTTTTTTTTTTTGTGGTATATGATGTAATGTCTATTCTTTCACTTAATGTATCTTATTTTCATTTTAAATATTTTTGCAGGCTTATGTGGTGAGAGCATTTGGGGTGCAGAATTCCCAAGTATGTCAGTTACTATATAGAATGAAATTATTTAGAATATTTTGTTCTTGTAAACGTAGCTCAAAATGTTAGTCTAATTACATTGTTCTTGTAACTTACAGAGGAGATGCCTTTACTTCCCCTTGATAAACGGGGTTTGTTGGCCATGAATATATGTGACCGGTTTTGTCTTGGGTCACATTTTATCATCACTGTAAGGCCTGATCGTGATCTGGACAGGTTTGTTTCTATGTTTAGCACTGTTCTACCCCTTCTTTCCTCTTTTAACAAGTGGATAGGATGTGAATCTAAATTGCTTCAAACATTACTATTGAAAAAGTATGTACTGTATAATTTGTGGAATCCATGTAGGTTTCACATAGTATTTGGGAGGATTGTCAGGGGGCTAGAGACCCTTGATGAAATTACAGGGGCCCGTTGGAAGGAAGATATTATAGTCTCAGATTGTGGGATATATGATCCAGTTGAGACTAGAGCTGGTATGTAGATTAAAAGACAATATTTTATATTTAAATAAGTCTTTTGAATATATTATATTAAATCTATAAATATTATATACGTTTTAGAATTGTTTAATTATTTTTCTCTTTAAATTTAATTTTGAGCCTAAAAAAGTTATTTTTTTTATTGGAATCTCTTTTATCTTGCAGGAAAAAGAAAAAGAATAGAATGTTTGTCAGAAGAAAAGAAAGACGAGAAAAGAAATGGAGATAAGAGAATCAAGAGGAAAAAAACATAAAGATTGCGCAAAATGGCAGGAAAGAAGCAAGAGTGTCGTGTAGATAGATTGGTAGAACTGAGAAGTGGGTCACTATGATAATGACAACCTCTAAGAAGCAAAGGATTCTCGATTTGTTTTGTTGTGGCGTTGTATTAGACATGTTTCACCCGCTCTTTTTGTCTTGCTGCTGCTTCTCTCTCCTGTTTCTTTTTGATGAAACTGTGTCTCATGTTACTTGTCAGACATTTGATAAAACTTTGCATGGGGAACATTTCTTTAATTATTCTATTTAAATGATGATTCTTGGTTGGAAAAAGATGCGTATTGCAGCTCACAATGAGAGAATTCAAGTAGTCTTGTCTGACAAGTTTATAATTAAGAAAAAAAAAACTGTTTTCTCCAAGAAAATAAAAGATATGGTACTACGTTGTAAAAAATTTTGTTGAAAACTTTGGCAGTAAAATGTGCCCCTAAGTTTTGAGGGGCTCCTAGAAAAAAAGCTATAAAAACTAAAAAGCTTGTTTGGTTACTGTGGTCTGCAGTTAATGAAACAGTCCCTAACACTGCTTTCTTAATTATATTTAAAGCTAGTAATCATCCTCTTTGCCGCCGAAAGTGTCATTTTTATGTGGCATTTTCTCTTCGAAACCTAACATTTTCCCAAAAGTGAAAAATAATAGCATCATTAATACTTGATAATTCCCAGATCTGACTAATATTTACATGTGTTGATATATAAGCTTAAGCAATTAAAGTTTTACCTGAATCATGACAAAATAGTATAATTATTTGCAAATAAACATGGACAACTTCTTGCAACTATATCGTTTGACTATCCCAATTTCTTTCCTTGACTCGTGTGAAATGAAGAGATAATACCATGCTTTCAATATGGAGGAATGAGATGATGAGGTGGGTAGCTAGTTTTATGGGATAACACATGAAACTAGAGATCATAATAATTAGTTATACATATTTCACATATGTGGTTGCTTGCCTCCTTCTTACGTTGAATTGCCGATGAGGAACAGATAATCATGAACCTATTAAACATGTTAGTTGTTGAAACAAATTGGAAATATGAGCAAATATAAATTGATTTATTTCAAGCTTGAATCTACACCACAACACCATATGGCACTATGGATATGAGATTTGAGCAGAAAGATCATGAGAGACCGGTGACATAGCATACCCGCCCGAAGTCACCAGAACAAATGATGAAAAGATGATCATTTGATATACTTCAATACTTCTCAAGAACAAATGACGTTCATGTCCATGTGCTTTTCTAAGTCTTATTATTGAAGCATTAACATGACCATCACAAAAACACGCCTAAAATAAAGAAGTTGAAGTGCAAGGGGGACATATTTTCTACTCTATTACTGCCAAGAGAGGGAGGAGACAAAATCCATATAGCAAACCTGATATCATAGTACTCAAAACCGACCAACTATTTATCAATTCAACAAAATTATCCATATACCTCAAATCGTCCATGTCACACAGTAAAGCTTCAACATACCTGGGGTGAGGAGAGCCCTTAATTGGGTTCTGCCCATATTTTCTCCATGAATAATCATCCGTGGGTATATCTGCAAGCTTGTTGCTGATACCAGGAACCTTGATTGATCTCTTTATTTTGTGCTTCCTAAGGAGAAACACAAGCTAAATTAAAGTTGCATCGTAAAAAAATCTGAATCTTTTGAGTAATAAATGTTAGTCCAGCTGACAACGGCTACGGTCACATGACGGTGACGGTCACGGTCTCAAGGCGATGAGATGACTGCAACAACGCGCCAAACTAGGGCTCCAACAGGTGGAGAGAAAGAGAGGCGATGACGAATGAAGAGTGTTTGGATTTGTTTGCTATTTCTTAGTTTTACTAAGGATATTTTGATTTTTTCATAATTAGATTATATTATCCAAATATTTTATGGGACTTGTCTGTAAATTTGAGATTTTAAATGACATTTGCGTAACATGTTTAACTTTGAACCTCAGTGTAATTTTCTCAATTTATTTTGAATTAGTGGGGTGGGACCCACAACTAAGGTACAACCTTCATAAATTTAAGTAAACTTGTGATAAAAATATAACTTAAAATTACAAATTTTAATCGTAAACTCGTAAGAGTTTGATTTTATTAATGAATGTGTTAAAACTATATAATTAAATAATAGAAATATAATTAAGATATATCCAACACCTCGAAATATCTTTAATTTTCAGTAGCACTCAGTATTCTAAATAGTTTTTAGTATATTCAGTATTATATATATATATATATATATACTTAGCAAAGCACCTAGTATCATAAAGTAAGTTTTGGTACAACTTTATCTTTAAAATATTTTCCTCAATAGTAATGACTAATGAGCACCCTAAACTTAAAATATTAAGTTTTTCTAAAAAAAACTTCAAATTATTAGTTGCACCAAAAGTTAATCTATAATAGTTAATACTTTTGAAAAAAATACTTTAGGATACTGGATATTAAAAAAAAAAGTTTAATGCATTGAGTGTTATGATATAATTTAAATAATGAAGAATAATAAATAAATATATTTAAAATAATCTTACAATAAAGAATCACACCTTTATATTTGTATTATAAATAAGTATTTATAATTTAAACAAGGGTAAAGCAGTATTCAACACATTGATGTATATTTGCTAATAATATCCACTATACTAATCTTATTTATGGTACATCTAACATTTTAATATTATTTTTCATATGTATCCTGCACCCTGGATGTTATTTTTCGATCACATCCAGCACTCTAATCTTATTTATGGTTTAGAGTGTTGGATACTCTAAATGAGATTAGGGTAGGTATTGGAAACACTAGAAAAATAACATTCAAAGTTACTTCACTTTCACTGTTCTTTTTATTTTCTTAGAATTAGAGTAGGGGATAGATTCCACCACCACCTCTTCCATTCAAAGGAGTTACTTCACAACTTGGGCAATGCATTAAGTGCATGCTTGATTGACTTTTTTTTTTCCTCTCCTTCTTTATTGCATGTATATGTGTATTACCACATCCGGTCTTTTAACATTAGTTTGTAATGTAATTTACACTATAAACTAGATAGATCCTACCAATAGAATCAAAAAGTGCTTAATAAATTAACTAATTACATAATTTATCATAGTTGAGCTGTTGTGGCCACTTACACTAAGGTTACTGTATTCTTGACCAGTTTTCTACATAATGGTGAACATGCTGTAATAATCTTAGCATCTATTATCAATTATCATGATAAGTTTGGATGAATCTGATTCACCGTGCTCTACATGTCCTTATTTATCCTCAATTTCCTCTAATGATATATGTGATATTTATTTAATCATTGATTATTAATTAACAAACACAACCGGCCGGCTCTCTCGATTTGAATTGGCTGGAGGTGATAAGAAAATAACTAAAAGAATGAAATATAATTTTAGGGAAAAAAAACAAAGGAATCATAAATTCATCGTTGGTAAGCAATTAGAATTGGTAGAAGTCCCATAAAATTGAAACACAACAGGAATACTGAAATACTCCTACCGAATAAAAAGTCAAACCAAGTTCTTCCACCACATAATTTCGTCTTCATCCTAATGAAAAACTAGTCCTTCCACCGTTGCAATGCACAAGGCAAATAATACTTGCTCCATTCTCTTATTGACATTGATAAATAAAAAAAGTTGGTTAGAGATAACAAAGACGTAACAAATGTAACTTTTTATTATCAGACTAATATAAATAATCAAAGGGTTAACGTGTAAATTATTAAATTTAATAATAAATTATTTTTTTATGGAAATCTAACACAATTAACTATTATTCGGTATAAAAACAGACATAACAAATTTTTTTAGTAGTAAATATAGCAACACTGTTAATTAGCCGTTATCTACATGGATGGAGAAAAATGTTTGAGCAGAATGGGTGACGTGGTGAATATTTGAATGATGATGTGGATAGTTGGTTTCTGCATTTCTCTTGGCCAGAGTCTCGCCGAGAAAGCTTCAGTGCATGATAGTGCCAATCCCACACAAGTCCAAGATGAGACCACTCCTCAGATTCGCCTCTTCAGCTTGACCTTCCCTTCACGCCCATTCCTCGACCCCACCCACCTTCTCATCTTTGGATTCCTTGGCGCTCTGATTCTTGTAAATACTGATTTTTCCATTTTATTCCAATGTTTTGTTTCAGTTCTGATTTTTAATCGAACAAACCACGTATTCCCAGTGAATCTGAGAATCTTTTGTGGATGACAGTGGGATCTCAACGTTTCCCGCCAGATGGATGAGCAAGGCGTTGGACGTTAATTGTTTGCCGGTGGCAGGAGCGGAGAAGGCAGACGACGGTACTCCACTATCCTCGGCTTCATACCCATTGTCTTCCGTCAGCCACGAATCTCCGTCCGCCGCCTCAACCTTCGCCGCTCCAGATGTATTGCAATCAACTTCAACAAGTGAGGAATCAACCGTGGAGTTAGAACTGTGGTCAATTTCAGATTTGAGAACCCCTTCAAATTAACTCGAAGCAGCCGCGATTTTCACCTTTCGATCACCGGTGTCTTCTAGTTTGAATGGTGGCTCTTTTGTCCTCCTACACTGCCTGGTTCTTGTTTATGATTTGATTCTGGTTTGAATTTTTTGTTTGTTTGTAAATCTGCTTAATGCTTAATGATAATTCGAAGAAGACGATGGGTAAAGAGATCACTTCGTACCATATCACTGCTCCAACTCGGTCTGCCACGTTTCAACCCCATTCCTGCAAAGAACAAGGTGCCACGTTGCATCACCATTCCTATAAAGAAGAAGCCACCTGGAACAATTGTGGGTCCTACAACACTTAAAATGGACGGAAATTAAGTCCACTTAACGGTATCGCTATATTTACTATCGGCAAAATTTATTAGGTCTAATTTTGCATCTAATAATAGTTAATTATGTTGGGTGCCTATAAGAAAATAGTTCAATACTAAATTTGCACATTAATTCATAATTAAATGGCATAAAATAAACCAGCCAAAAAAATATGGAGATGACCTCTAATTGCCTCTTATATGTAGGAAGGAAGGAACGAAAAATCGGATTGGGCAATGAACCGGTCACAACAAACTTTTAAAGATTAATGGGTCAACCGGTGTCTAACCGGTAGTTGAACCGGTCATATTAAAATATTATAATTTATCAGTAGTAGTATCTATTAATATATTTTTAAACTTCTATAAATAAAAATGAAGATTTTTAGAAAAAAAAAATACTTAAAATCTATTAGTATTAATTATAATGCCTATATTTATACAATGATATCTCCTTTACTATAATTGTTATATCTTTTTAAATAATTTTTTTCATTATCTTCTTCAAGTTTTAGTTTTGTTCTTTCTTTATCTATTTTTCTCTTCATTTTGATCTTCAACCTTCCATTTTTTCCTAAAAAAATAGCACAAAATAACAATCTAACCCGGGATTGGTCACTGAACTGGCTGGGGTACTGGGTCAAGGGTTAGTGGGTCAAACCGGAGCTAACCCGGGGCCAAACCGGTGAGAAATTGAAGATTTTAGGCTTATTAATATGAAATTCTAAGGAAAAATTGAAAAAACTCAATTTTTTTTAAAAGTACAAGCCGCGTCAGTGACCAAACTCGACCGATCTACTGGCTTGTTCACCGGTTTCAGGGCCAGATCTGCCGGTCCTGTCTGGTTTTCAGTACTATGGGTTCAACTTTTTTTGGCTCGTGAATTTTAAATATATCCATATAATGGGGTATGGAATCATATTTGTTTATGGCCAGTGGCTATAGCCTGTTTCTTTAATACATAGTATCAGACTTGATATCATAATATCATATGTGCTATCATAGCATGGTATCAAAGTTTGGTATTGGAACTTGGTATCGAAGTTTAGTATAAGAACCTAGTATCAGACGTGGAGTATGAAACCAAGTTCTTTTATTGAATCATAATCAATAATGATATTCTAAATATCTTAGAAACCTTTAAATTTTCATATGATGGGTAAGGAGTCATACTTGTTTGTGCCCATTGGCTATAACTTGCTTCTCCAATACATAGTATGAGGCATGATATCATAGCATGGTATCAGATGTGTGGTATGTAATCATATTTGTTTATGGCCAGTGGCTATAGCCTTTTTCTCTAATATGTAGTATCAGATGTGATATTATAGCATGATATCATAACTTGTTATTAGACATGTAGAAAGAACTCACATAAGCACGACAAACAAAAACAAAGGTGTATCTCATTTCACACTGATTTGAGCTGCCGATCTCAATTCTTAAGGGAATTTCTTGCTAGGTACTTGTCACACCCTGCCACTCGCTTCGATAGCATGGCACACCATCGAGGATGCACACAGCTCTCACCCGATGGGACGGAGGTGGGCTTGCAAGGTTATAAGCGCACCCCTTGCGCTTTCCTCTCGCCTCGGTAGGCTAACCCTCATACTTACCCTTAGGTTAAGAGTTCGAGTCATACTTACCCTTAGGTTAAGAGTTCGAGTTGTGGGGAGGCAAGAGGAAAGCGTAAGGGGTGCGCTTATAACCTTGCTAGCCCACCTCCGTCCCATAAGGTGAAAGCTGTGTGCATCCTCGGTGGTGTGACATGCCGTCGAAGTAGATGGTGGGGTGTGACAATAAAAAGGCGCCTTTTTTATTATAACCCCTACTTTAATAGCCGTAATTATAGTTCGAAAATGCATCGAGAGAATATGAATAATTAAATGGTCTAATTTCTGTTCTCTTATCCCTTAATAGAGCCAGCCAAAATTATGGACCAAATGGAGAGAAAATTGCGTGGCTAGTATTCTTTCTTGTTGGGTAAAAATTCTATGGTAATTTCTAGGTGTAAATGGGTTGATTTGGTTAGCTTCTTTTCTTTCCTTATTCTTCCACTCTTGGCCGAAAGTTAGACTTGGAAAAGGAGAATGATTGTTGACCAATTCATATCCTATTGTCTTGCATTTTTTTTCCAAGTGGAAAAAGTTGAAGGAACTTTGACTTTTGGCTATTGCCTTATATTTCCTTTCTTGCATGTTGTTGGCCGAAATTTAGGTGTCCAAAAGGTGTCCTAAATAATTAAATCTTTATCCCCTCTTCTCTCTTCATTTGACCAAAATGCTCTTCAAAAAGGAGGAAGAAGGATAGACTAATTGCATAAACTTGTATTGCCGTTGGTTACACAATTTTTCTAGTAGCAATTTTTGACTTTTCAAAGACAAAAGTGAAGAAATGTATGAAGTAAATTCTCTTTCTTTCTTCTCTTCTCCTTTGGACGAAATTACTACCCATTTGGAGAGGAAATGTTGGCCAAAAGTCTCTTATTACTTCCTTTATGTCTTAGCCACAATTTTTGACCAAATCTTCTTGTAAAGTATGTTAACTAATCCTCTTTTTCTCTTGGTATACCTTTTTGGACGTTTTTGTGATCTTAAGGGAGTGAGATGATTTGCTTTTCATTCCCATAATTGCTTCTTGCTTTTGAAGAGCAAATCCTAGCCCTTCAATTTGTCTTCCAATTTTGATCTTAAGATTAAGGGGTGATTGTCTCTTTTTCCCTTGATTATAGCAAAATTAATTAGGGTGCCATTAAATCCTTTTATTTCACTGTCTATTACATTTAGCTCTTGGATGTATTTTGGGATATTACAGACCCAACAAGCCCAGAGGACCCCACCACTATATGAATCCAGACATAGACACATATGCATATCACCACCAGAAGCAAAAAGACACACTTTATTATAAACTTGTCAAGCAGGCCAAGTGTTTAGTTTAGTGAGGACAAAAGTCCATGGCTTGAATAATATCAAAACTGAGAATCATGACACCATACAAGCTTGGAAAACACAAGCAAAGGTGTAGTTGGAAGTGACAAAGAAGGAGCAGAAAAAATGAATGCAAGTATATTCCAACAAGAAAATGCGTCAATAAATCACAAGAGAAATGGAGTGAAAAGGGAGAGCAAAACCAAACCTGTTGTCTTGAACTGGACTTGAGGACTAGGAGTGAGAGATGGATTGAGAGAAGAGATCACTGGGAGAGAGCTGGAGTTGAGGATACCTCTCGCTATCGGGAGAGTACTGCGTAACCTTCCTCTGGGAGAAATAACGTAGATGGAGAGGAAGCGAGAGGAGTGAAGATTGCAGGGGTGGCCTTTCCCCTCTCATCTCCACATTTGCTATTTAAGCTTAAGCCGTGTCTGTCTTGCTCTGCTGAGCTCACACGCTAACAAGAAAAGGTGTTAATAAATTATAAGAGAGATGGAGTAAAGAGGGAGAGCAAAACCAAACCTATTGTCTTGAACTAGACTTGAGGACTAGGAGTGAGATGGATTGAGAGAAGAGATCACTGGGAGAGAGCTGGAGTTGAGCACTGGGGGTGAGAGATAGATATAGAGAAGAGATCACTGGGAGAGAGCTATGCTTAAATGACTGGATGGACCTGCAACCTTATTATTCATGAATCCCAATGTTCTTTACTTCCTGGCAAAAAGAAAATTAGTGGATTGTACTTTTGAAGATATGCTTGGGAGAGAAGGACATAACAATGGTAATATTATTGAGCTAAAGAGGTAATAATAACCGTGGACTGAGTAATTAATTGGTATGCCTGTTATAATATTAACAACATAAAAATATAATAGTGCATCACATTTATTTTGATTCTACAAGACTATAAAGTATAATGAAATGATGACTTGATAGCAAAAAAATTCCATGATAGATTAATAGTACATAATTTTAAAAAGTTTAATTTTAATAACATATAAAATTGATAAAATATGTTGTTATTTATTTATATGGAATTTCTGTGATTAAGAGATTTTTTTTTCCGCTTATGAGTGATTGAGAAATTTTGAAGATGAAAATTTGTGTTCTTTTTGGCCAACTAAGTTAACTGGAAAATGTTCTATTCAGTGAAGACGAAAGCCATTAACTTGAATCATGTCCGATCTGAGACTCATGACACCCACACAAACATGGCAAACACAAGCAAAGGTGTATAAAACATGTTTATGATCCAATAAAATAAGATAACTTAGCATACCATACTAAAAGAAACGAAACGTGATATCATATCATGGTATCAGAGTTTGGTATCAGAGTCTGGTATCAGACTTGTAGTATGGAACCATATTTTGATAGTGTAACGGTATACCACTATATGTATATAAAGCTAATTATTTCTATGACAATAATAACTAATTACATTCATAGAGTTTTCTTGACGAACATTCTCAAAATCTGTAAATGTTTTAACATAAATTTTAAATTTTTAGTTGTTATATCTTCTCCAATGCTCAGTTTTTTTTTTTTTTGTAAATTCCATAATTTCAAGTATTCTTTTTTTTTTGTGGTATATGATGTAATGTCTATTCTTTCACTTAATGTATCTTATTTTAATTTTAAATATTTTTGCAGGCTTATGTGGTGAGAGCATTTGGGGTGCAGAATTCCCAAGTATGTCAGTTACTATATAGAGTGAAATTATTTAGAATATTTTGTTCTTGTAAACATAGCTCAAAATGTTAGTCTAATTACGTTGTTCTTGTAACTTACAGAGGAGATGCCTTTACTTCCCCTTGATAAACGGGGTTTGTTGGCCATGAATATATGTGACCGGTTTTGTCTTGGGTCACATTTTATCATCACTGTAAGGCCTGATCGTGATCTGGACAGGTTTGTTTCTATGTTTAGCACTGTTCTACCCCTTCTTTCCTCTTTTAACAAGTGGATAGGATGTGAATCTAAATTGCTTCGAACATTACTATTGAAAAAGTATGTACTGTATAATTTGTGGAATCCATGTAGGTTTCACATAGTATTTGGGAGGATTGTCAGGGGGCTAGAGACCCTTGATGAAATTACAGGGGCCCGTTGGAAGGAAGATATTATAGTCTCATATTGTGGGATATATGATCCAGTTGAGACTAGAGCTGGTATGTAAATTAAAAGACAATATTTTATATTTAAATAAGTCTTTTGAATATATTATATTAAATCTATAAATATTATATACGTTTTAGAATTGTTTAATTATTTTTCTCTTTAAATTTAATTTCGAGTCTAAAAAAGTTATTTTTTTTTATTGGAATCTCTTTTATCTTGCAGGAAAAAGAAAAAGAATAGAATATTTGTCAGAAGAAAAGAAAGACGAGAAGAGAAATGGAGATAAGAGAATCAAGAGGAAAAAAACATAAAGATTGCGCAAAATGGCAGGAAAGAAGCAAGAGTGTCGTGTAGATAGATTGGTAGAACTGAGAAGTGGGTCACTATGATAATGACAACCTCTAAGAAGCAAAGGATTCTCGATTTGTTTTGTTGTGGTGTTGTATTAGACATGTTTCACCCGCTCTTTTTGTCTTGCTGCTGCTTCTCTCTCCTGTTTTTTTTTTTTTTGATGAAACTGTGTCTCATGTTACTTGTCAGACATTTGATAAAACTTTGCATGGGGAACATTTCTTTAATTATTCTATTTAAATGATGATTCCTGGTTGGAAAAAGATGCGTATTGCAGCTCACAATGAGAGAATTCAAGTAGACTTGTCTGACAAGTTTATAATTAAAAAAAAAAAAACTGTTTTCTCCAAGAAAATAAAAGATATGGTACTACGTAGTCAAAAATTTTGTTGAAAACTTTGGCAGTAAAATGTGCCCCTAAGTTTTGAGGGGCTCCTAAAAAAAAAAGCTATAAAAACTAAAAAGCTTGTTTGGTTACTGTGGTCTGCAGTTAATGAAACAGTCCCTAACACTGCTTTCTTAATTAAATTTAAAGCTAGTAATCATCCTCTTTGCCGCCGAAAGTGTCATTTTTATGTGGCGTTTTCTCTTTGAAACCTAACATTTTCCCAAAATTGAAAAATAATAGCATCATTAATACTTGATAATTCCCAGATCTGACTAATATTTACATGTGTTGATATATAAGCTTAAGCAATTATAGTTTTACCTGAATCATGACAAAACTATATCGTTTGACTATCCTAATTTCTTTCCTTGACTCGTGTGAAATGAAGAGATAATACCATGCTTTCAATATGGAGGAATGAGATGATGAGGTGGGTAGCTAGTTTTATGGGATAACACATGAAACTAGAGATCATAATAATTAGTTATACATATTTCACATATGTGGTTGCTTGCCTCCTTCTTACGTTGAATTGCCGATGAGGAACAGATAATCATGAACCTATTAAACAAGTTAGTTGAAACAAAACTATGAGCAAATATAAATTGATTTATTTCAAGTTTGAATCTACAACACAACACCATATGGCACTATGGATATGAGATTTGAGCAGAAAGATCATGAGAGACTGGTGACATAGCATACCCGCCCGAAGTCACCAGAACAAATCATGAAAAGATGATCATTTGATATACTTCAATACTTCTCAAGAGCAAATGACGTTCATGTCCATGTGCTTTTCTAAGTCTTATTATTGAAGCATTAACATGACCATCACAAAAACACGCCTAAAATAAAGAAGTTGAAGTGCAAGGGGGACATATTTTCTACTCTATTACTGCCAAGAGAGGGAGGGGACAAAATCCATATAGCAAACCTGATATCATAGTACTCAAAACCGACCAACTATTTATCAATTCAACAAAATTATCCATATACCTCAAATCGTCCATGTCACACAGTAAAGCTTCAACATACCTGGGGTGAGGAGAGCCCTTAATTGGGTTCTGCCCATATTTTCTCCATGAATAATCATCCGTGGGTATATCTGCAAGCTTGTTGCTGATACCAGGAACCTTGATTGATCTCTTTATTTTGTGCTTCCTAAGGAGAAACACAAGCTAAATTAAAGTTGCATCGTAAAAAAATCTAAATCTTTTGAGTAATAAATGTTAGTCCAGCTGACAACGGCTACAGTCACATAACGGTGACGGTCACGGCCTCAAGGCGATGAGATGACTGCAACAACGTGCCAAACTAGGGCTCCAACAGGTGGAGAGAAAGAGAGCCGATGACGAATGGAGAGTGTTTGGATTTGTCTGCTATTTCTCTGTTTTACTGAAGATATTTTGGTTTTTTCACAATTAGATTATATTATCCAAATATTTCATGGGACTTGTATGTAAATTGAAGATTTTAAATGACCTTTGCGTAATATGTTGTCTAACTTTGAACCTCAGTGTAATTTTCTCAGTTTATTTTGAATTAGTGGGGTGGGACCCACAACTAAGGTTGTCACCCTCATAAATTTAAGTGAACTCGTCATAAAAATGTAACTTAGAATTGCAAATTTGAATCATAAACTCATAAGAGTTTGATTTTATTAATGAATGTGTTAAAACTATATAATTAAATAATAGAAATATAATTAAGATATGTCCAACACCTCGAAATATCTTTAATTTTTAGTAGCACTCATTATTCTAAATAGTTTTTAGTATATTCAGTATTATATATATATATATATATATATATATATTTTAGCAAAGCACCTAGTATCATAAAGTAAGTTTTGGTACAACTTTATCTTTAAAATATTTTTCTCAATAGTAATGACTAATGAGCACCCTAAACTTAAAATATTAAGTTCTTCTAAAAAATACTTCAAAGTGTTAGTTGCACCAAAAGTTAATCTATAATAGGTGATACTTTTGAAAAAAATACTTTAGAATACTGGATATTAAAAAAAAAAAGTTTAATACATTGAGTGTTATGATATAATTTTAATAATGAAGAATAATAAATAAATATGTTTAAAATAATCTTACAATAAAGAATCACACCTTTATATTTGTATTATAAATAAGTTATTTATAATTTAAACAAGGGCAAAGCAATATCTAACACATTGATGATATTTCCTAGTAATATCCACTATACTAATATTATTTATGGTACATTTAACGCTTTAATATTATTTTTCATATGTATCATGTACCCCGGATGTTATTTTTCAATCACATCCTGCACTCTAATTTTATTTATGGTTTAGAGTGTTAGATACTCTATATGAGATTAGGGTATTGGAAACACTAGAAAAATAACTTTCGAAGTTACTTGATTGTTTTTTATATTTTCTTAGAATTAGAGTAGGGGATAGATTCCACCACCTCTTCCATTCAAAGGAGTTACTTCACAACTTGGGCAATGCACCAAGTGCATGCTTCATTGATTTTTTTTTCTCCTTCTTTATTGAATGTATATGTGTATTACCATCTCTAGTCTTTTAACATTAGTTTATAATGTAATTTACACTATAAACTAGATAGATCCTACCAATAGAATAAAAAAGTTCTTAATAAATTAACTAATTACATAATTTACCATAGTTGAGCCGTTGTGGCCACTTACACTAAGGTTACTGTATTCTTGACCATTTTTTTACATAATGGTGAACATGCTGTAATAATCTTAGCATCTATTATCAATTATCATGATAAGTTTGGATGAATCTGATTCACCGTGCTCTACATGTCCTTATTTATCCTCAATTTCCTCTAATGATATATGTGATATTTATTGAATCATTGATTATTAATTAATAAACACAACCGGCCGGCTCTCTCGATTTGAATTGGCTGGAGGTGATAAGAAAAAAACTAAAAGAATGAAATATAATTTTAGGGAAAAAAAACAAAGGAATCATAAATTCATCGTTGGTAAGCAATTAGAATTGGTAGAAGTCCCATAAAATTGAAACACAACAGGAATACTGAAATACTCCTACCGAATAAAAAGTCAAACCAAGTTCTTCCACCACATAATTTCGTCTTCATCCTAATGAAAAACTAGTCCTTCCACCGTTGCAATGCACAAGGCAAATAATACTTGCTCCATTCTCTTATTGACATTGATAAATAAAAAAAGTTGGTTAGAGATAACAAAGACGTAACAAATGTAACTTTTTATTATCAGACTAATATAAATAATCAAAGGGTTAACGTGTAAATTATTAAATTTAATAATAAATTATTTTTTTATGGAAATCTAACACAATTAACTATTATTCGGTATAAAAACAGACATAACAAATTTTTTTAGTAGTAAATATAGCAACACTGTTAATTAGCCGTTATCTACATGGATGGAGAAAAATGTTTGAGCAGAATGGGTGACGTGGTGAATATTTGAATGATGATGTGGATAGTTGGTTTCTGCATTTCTCTTGGCCAGAGTCTCGCCGAGAAAGCTTCAGTGCATGATAGTGCCAATCCCACACAAGTCCAAGATGAGACCACTCCTCAGATTCGCCTCTTCAGCTTGACCTTCCCTTCACGCCCATTCCTCGACCCCACCCACCTTCTCATCTTTGGATTCCTTGGCGCTCTGATTCTTGTAAATACTGATTTTTCCATTTTATTCCAATGTTTTGTTTCAGTTCTGATTTTTAATCGAACAAACCACGTATTCCCAGTGAATCTGAGAATCTTTTGTGGATGACAGTGGGATCTCAACGTTTCCCGCCAGATGGATGAGCAAGGCGTTGGACGTTAATTGTTTGCCGGTGGCAGGAGCGGAGAAGGCAGACGACGGTACTCCACTATCCTCGGCTTCATACCCATTGTCTTCCGTCAGCCACGAATCTCCGTTCGCCGCCTCAACCTTCGCCGCTCCAGATGTATTGCAATCAACTTCAACAAGTGAGGAATCAACCGTGGAGTTAGAACTGTGGTCAATTTCAGATTTGAGAACCCCTTCAAATTAACTCGAAGCAGCCGCGATTTTCACCTTTCGATCACCGGTGGATTTTCCACGCTTTGATTATCCCCTTATTTCTGGTCTATAATGGGTGGCTTCGTGAATGTCTTCTAGTTTGAACGGTGGCTCTTTTGTCCTCCTACACTGCCTGGTTCTTCTTTATGATTTGATTCTGGTTTGAATTTTTTGTTTGTTTGTAAATCTGCTTAATGCTTAATGATAATTCGAAGAAGACGATGGGTAAAGAGATCACTTCGTACCAAATCTTACTTCGGACCATATCACTGCTCCAACTCGGTCTGCCACGTTTCAACACCATTCCTGCAAAGAACAAGGTGCCACGTTGCAAACACCATTCCTATAAAGAAGAAGCCACCTGGAACAATTGTGGGTCCCACAACACTTAAAATGGACGGAAATTAAGTCCACTTAACGGTATCGCTATATTTACTATCGGCAAAATTTATTATTTCTAATTTTGCACCTAACAATAGTTAATTATGTTGGGTGCCCATAAAAAAATAGTTCATTATTAAATTTACACATTAATCCATAATTAAATGGCATAAAATAAACCAGCCAAAAAAATATGGAGATGACCTCTAATTGCCTCTTATATGTAGGAAGCAAGGAACGAAAAATTAGACCGGGCAATGAATTGGTCACAACAAACTTTTAAAGATTAATGGGTCAACCGAGGTCTAACCGGTAGTTGAATCGGTCATATTAAAATATTATAATTTATCAGTAGTAGTATCTATTAATATATTTTTAAACTTCTATAAATAAAAATGAAGATTTTTAGAAAAAAAAAATACTTAAAATCTATTAGTATTAGTTATAATGCCTATATTTATGCAATGATATCTCCTTTACTATAATTGTTATATCTTTTTAAATAATTTTTTTTATTATCATCTTCAAGTTTTTTAGTTTTGTTCTTTCTTTATCTATTTTTCTTTTCATTTTGATATTTAACCTTCCATTTTTTCCTAAACAAATAGCACAAAATAAAAATTTAAAAATAAAAAAATCAAACTGGTGCAACCGATTGAACCACTGGTTTCAGACCATTCCAACTGGTTTCAGATTAGTCCAACCGGTCTCACAGTTTAATGATCAAACTAGACCGGACCACTGACCAACTCTCTATTCAACCGGTTAAACCCGCCGATCTGGTCTGATTTTTTCTTCATTGGTAGGAAGACACAGAAATTGGAGGCATACACAATGCCTTCAACCGCCTCACTAGCTCTAGAAATTACTTAAGCCTCAAGAACGCAATGCTTCCCCGTTTATAGCATTTAAAGCTTACTTAGGGTATGTTTGGTTTGATGGGAGATAAAGGGAGGGAAAGGAGTGGAGGGAATGGAGGAGAATGATAAGTTTTAATCTTACTTTATTTGGTTAGGATGAAGGGGAGGGAAGGGAATGACCTTTTAGGGCTTGTTTGGTATGAGGGGAAAGGACGGAAAGTGAGTGGAGGAAAATTTTTTTTAAGTTGGATTTAAAAAAGAGACAAAGTGGGGTTAAAAGCTTTTAATTAATTTTTCTTACTCTTTTATCTTACATCTTTGCTTTATTAAAACTTTATAACTCTACTTCTCCAATTTTCTTAAATCTAACTCATAAAAATTTTCCCTCCCCTCCAAATCGCTCATACCAAACAGACACTAATGATATTGTTTAGTTTAAAAGAGGTGGGGAGGGGAGGTATTAACTAATTTACCATTATGCCCTTATATGTGAGTTCTTAACTTTTATATTTCTATACTATACATATTAATTTATATCTTAGTTTAAAGTACATAATTTATTAATGGGGAGAAAACACTTAAATATCACTTGAACTTTAAAATCTCAAATTGGTTCTATTAACAATAAGAGTAATGAGATTGACAAAAAAAAATAAAACAATTGACAACTTGGGTTTTTGGGAAATCATTGATTTGAGATTTTGAAGTTTAAGTGGTATTTATTTGTCCTTTTCCCTTTATAAAATCCACTCTCCCTAACATAATTAAGTTAATTGATTAATATTTGATTAATAGTGAAATAATAATTATTTATTAAGAGTCAAATATTTTCCTATTATGCCTTGAAACATTTAAGAAGTATATTTAACATATATCAAGTCGGTTTCTGTGGCATGGAGCAAGGGGATCTCACTGGTGCTTATTTTTCATCTTCTAGCAGCACAGCACAGTCAGTCTTGCAATCCCTCCTCCTTTCCTCCGTGAATCGGGGCGAATGTGTGTGGCAGATTGACGGTGACCTCGACGGCTTTGGTCATGTGGATTGTAGCCGGTCGATCTCATCGGCGTCCCTCCCTTGTTTTCCTTTTGTCTCTTCCTCCATAGTCCTTGGTTGCTTCATTTGAAAACTGTGACTCTAAGTGTGTGTTTGGATATGAAAAAAAATGCTTTTAGGTCTAAAACCATGATTTCATAAAAATTTATCCAAATGCATGAAAAATTTTCAAAAGCATTTTTTTGCACAAAACCATGGTTTTAAAAAAATCTATTGTTTTTTACGTTTTTTTTTTCTCCAACCATCCCTTTATCTTTCTTCTTTTTTTCTCTTCCTTTCTTCTCATTCTCTTTCTTTTTTTCAACAATTGTTATGCTTTTCCTCAAAACCATGACCATAATCTGTTATGCTTGAGCTCGAGAGAGGAAAAAAAGGAAAAAGGAAATAAACAAATTAAAAAAAATTCAAAATTAACATTTTACATGTACGGAAAATGTCAAAGGAAAAAATCAAAAATAAAATATATAGTGGGAAAAATTTAAAAATAATAAAATAATAAAAAAAAATTAAGAAATGGAATAATTCCATACACATAAAAATTTTATTTCATTTTTGATATTTATTATAAAATTTTATGTTAAATAATATATAAAATATCATCTTATCATTTTTATGTAATTATCACAAAATTTAATGTTTTTTTAGTAATTTGACCATGAAAAAAACTATTCTTTTTTTTGATACAAAGACGCATTTAAACACAATCTCTAGCTTGAGTGACAATCGGAGTGCTATCCTTCAGCAAATAAGGCTCCAGATCCATGAAGCTGCCGTGGAATTGATGCAAGCCTGGCATCTGTGACAGAGAGGACTTAGCCAAAAAAATCTGCAGCCTTATTGGCTTCGCGAGCAACATGCGCAACAACAACATTCTAATCCCGAGCTAACCAGGCCCTCGCCTCGGAGATCAGCTGACTGTCAGCATGTGAATCCACACATCCTGTAGAGAGAACTTCCACCACTTCAAGCGAATCACTCTCCAAAATGATGCTACGTTCACTAGTTTCCCAAGCTAGCTTTAGTCCTAATAAACAAGCCCAAAGTTCTACTGAGAAACTATCCCCTCCATGAGCACTGTAGAAGAACCCAACCATGCTCTTGCATGCCGAATCTCTCAACAAACCCCCACACCCAATTGTACCATCCAAGTCCGAGAACGTGCCGTCCACATTCAGCTTAACACTCCCATGATCCGGAGGCAACCACCGGGGAGAAGTCACAACATGAGAATGCTCCTAGAAACGTATCCCTCGCAGTTTATGACATGTTTCAAACAGAGAATGTAAACATGCCATAGCCTGCAGGAAGATTGATCGGTTAGATAAAACTTGATTCTCGAAAATGCGTGTGTTCCGTTTCTTCCAGAGCAGCCAGCATGAAGTAGCGAAAACATTCGGCCATCCCACCTCATAGTCAGAGCCTTTCATTGACAAATTGAAACCAACCCATTCACGGAGATCAACATTAAAGAACCGTCGAGTAAATCGGGACGGCACCACCTGCCTCCAGAAGGCACGAGCTTCACCACAATCTTGAAGAATATGGAGACCTGTCTCTACCAGAGTAGTACATAGATCACAAGTACTACTTGGGGAGATATTCCTTCTGGAACGAGCCTCATTTGTGAGCAAGCGATCATGATAGAGCAACCACATAAACATCTTACACCTCTGAGGGACCATAATCTTCCATATCTTACTCCACGTACTATCGCACGGGCCCTGAGAGTTAACAAAGCTATCATAGGTAGATTTAACAGTAAAAGCTCCATCCCTTGTGCCCTTCTAAAGGACTTTATTGGTATCCATATTCCGAAGCAGACTAGCCTTCGTAACTCCCCATGCTGATTTTATTCCTGACCAAACATTTGAGCCCTGTATTCTAGAGTCAATTTGAGGAATCACATCATTCCCACACTTATACTTTCTCCGTATTACTTGAACCCATAGAGCATCCCTTCGCTTAATCAAACTCCAGCTCAGTTTCATATGAAAGGCTTGGTTTTGTTTGTTCACATGTCGCAATCCCAATCCTCCTCTAGCCTTACTCTTACATACATTATCCCATGCCACAGGGTGAAGCTTCCTCTTTGCTACTGTGGAACCCCACACAAAATCCCTGTTACACTTTTCCAACTCCACACAAGTGGGAGGAGGGAGTAAAGCAGTTTGCATACTATACATTGGAATAGCTGCTATGACTGAAGAAGCTAAGGTATGCCGCCCTGCAAGTGAAAGAGTATTGACTTTCCAACTTGAGAGGTGCTTTTGGACTTTCTCCACAACACTCTAAACGTTTCTTTAGTGACCCTCTTATGTATCAGCGGGACTCCCAAATATCTCCCTAGATCCTCCGTTACTGTGAACCCTAACTCATCACTTAACTCACGTTTTCTATTGTGAATAATATTGGGTGAGAAGAAAACCTTGGACTGTGCTAAGTTCACCTTCATCCCCGAAGCCTCACAAAAGTGTTGTAGACACTGCTTAATTACCTGAACCTGTTGCATTGAAGCTTCACCAAAAATGACGATATCATATGCAAACATAAGGTGGGAGAGGCGGGGGCCATTCCTATTGAGATGGATAGGCCTCTACTCACCCTTCTGAATGCTCTCATGGATAATATGAGTCAGTTTCTCCATGCAGATAACAAAAAGATACGGGGACATCAGATCACCTTGTCGCACTCCTCTAGATGGGTTAAACTGGTGTGCTTTCCCTCCATTCTATAGCAATTGCATAGAAGGGGTAGACACACAATACTTGATGACATCTAGTAGATTAGCCGGAAACTGAAGTTCTGATAAACAGTGAGTGAGGAACTCCCAGCTCAACCGATCATAGGCTTTCTCCAAATCAATCTTGATGGCCATCATCCCCTCCTTCCTTTTTGTGACCCTCATAGTATGGATCACCTCTTGTACGATAATAATATTATCAGTGCTTAACCGCCCGATTCTGAAGTACTCATTTTGACTTAAGGCACTTTGAATCATTAAAATTGCTTTGCTGTTGAGTGTGATGAGTTTCTTGTCATTCTCATCATATTATGCTGGAGTCTTGGGAACTCTTTGTGAATCTACAATCTTTTTAGGTTTGTAGTTTCCACTCTCAAACACATCCCATAGCCTATATTCAGTAGACATTATGAAGACTCTGAACTTTGCTTTCCATAATGAGAAATGTTCGCCATTGAAACCCGGAGGTCTCGTGATAGAAGCTCCATCGGGAAGAATGCCATCACCCATGCTTGCCATTGGATCCTTCTTAGGCTATTAAACCTTAACAAGAAGACTTACGCTCTGATACCAAATGTTAGTGCAAGCGTTTCACCCAAGAGGGGGGTGAATTGGGTGATACTAGAAATTTCGTCGCGTATAAGAAAATTGATGGAATATTAAAAATAGTTAAGAGCAAGGAGAAATATCACCGTAGTGTACACCGGGAGTTATACTGGTTCGACTACAACCATTTTGACCTACGTCCAGTCCTCAGAGCGTCTCTGAGAGTTTCACTATATTCTCCAAGTTTCAGTGGGTTCTTGGCACCTCAGTACACAACAAGTTTCTACACCTGGACACTCGCTCCCCCTTACACGTTGCAATCAAATCCCCAACTCAAGGTTCCACTACCTTAAGTTGTCTCAATAACAAATATTGAATTTGTAATGAAACACTCTCTCACAGAGCTAATATATATTCACTGAAGTACAAATGAATGAGTATATGAAAACAAAGCACTAAGTGTATTGATCGATGTGTGATCTCAGTTTATATCTCATTGTTTTCTTCTCTTTGAATGCTCCATATATATAGATGAGTTGTAGTATCTGTTAGAAGCAATTTCAAACTTGTCTGTTAGAGTCGCGCAGCAACGGTTGACTATTCTTCGTACTTGAAAACTATCTGTTGGCAGCAGGTAGCGTTAGATGAACGTTCGGACTTTTATTTGAATTCTCAAATCTGTTATACTCTTTTCATTGTTTCTCTGTAAATGTACTTAGAATAATAATACAATGAAGAGTTAATCATATAGATAACAAATCAAGAGACATTAGATGAAAATATAATTTTTGAACTACCTTACTCGAGTGGCTACTCGAGTGATCAAGTTTGTTACTCGAGTGGTCCCTCGAGTAAACATGTCAAAAATATGGCACAGAGCAAGTCAACATTTTGCATCAGGAATTACTCGGATAAGACATGGAGTGATATATTACAAACCTTGAAAATACCTGATTACTCGAGTGGCCATGTCTTTACCTTCATTGGTTACACGGGTGATCACTGTGGTAAACTGCTTACTCGAGTGGCTACTCGAGTGGCCTGCATATTTCTTCACACCTTACTGGAGTGATCCCTCGAGTGGCTTTCAAATAAACCAGCAGATTACTGGATTACTCCCTTGAGTAATGACATCAAATTCTTGGCTGAGAGTTTACTATCTGGTTACTCGAGTGGCACTTCATATAACTCTGCTGATTACTCTGGTTGTCCCTCGAGTAATGCTATTTTCTCATTACTTACTCGAGTGGCTACTCAAGTGATGGACTGCATTTCTTGGCCGAGAGTCACCAGAAGTTTTTGGACATGGTTACTTGAGTGGCTACTCGAGTGATGCCTGTGAAAATCTGGTTACTCGAGTGACTACTTGAGTAATGGTCTATATAACTTTGCAGATTACCCGAGTGGTCCCTCAAGTAATGTCGTTCAAAATTTGGCAGTCCCTCCTCACTGGATGAAATTTTGCTTGCTTACTCGAGTGGCTACTCGAGTAATGGCTTCTGTTATCTGAGTGGTGACTCGAGTAAGCCTTCTTAAACCTTGTTGTTTACTTCCAGTGCTAACTCCAAGTGATGTTGATTACTTCCAGTGCTGACTCCAAGTGATGCTATGCTACTTTGTTCAAATCCATTTGTTTGTTATCAAATCCTTTCATATTATTAATCCAATCTTTGTTATTATCAAAACATATGGGATCTAACAATGAGATGTCTTATGTAGATGCTCTGGAGCCATCTAGTGATCATCAGCGATGGATTACTGTCTGCTGTACATATTCTTTCTCGATATTCCTCTATCATCAATTAAAGTGTTTTGATTATATTATTAGCTAAAGTTTCGATTTCTTTTGTCAAACTGTAATATTAAAACAGGGGAATAAAAATGTGTAGTAGCATACCTTAATTTTTCAATTGTGTGTGATAATGTGTCAATTTTCAGTGATTTATTGTTGTTGCTTATGTGCAATGTGGTCGGGGTCTACGCAAGAAGAATGATGTAAGTTACATGTACCATTTGAAATTATGTTCTAAAATGCTTGACAAAATGTGAATGTGTAAGAGAATAATTTATTTGGGTGTAGGAAGAATGATTTATTGTTGTTGCTTCTATGGAATGTGCATGAGGTGTAGGCAGAATGATTTATTGTTGTTGCTTCTATGGAATGTGCATGAGGTGTAGGAAGAATGATGTAAGTATTACACTATCCAGTAATGCTTGATAAAAATGCTTCTGTATAAGGTGTTTGTTATAATATGTAAGAGAATAATCTATTTGGATGTCTTTGAAATTGCTGCTTGCTAGGTAAAATGTTTTAACAGGGGAAATGGCTTGCTGGGTAACATTTCAAAAGGAATAAAATTTTAAAAATAATTGGAAAATTTTTAGACCGATTATTCAAATAACCGGTCTAAAATAATGAATTTTTAGACCGGTTATTTCAATGATAAGTCTAAAATGTCTTTATTTTTAGACCAGTTGTATAAATAACCAGTCTAAAAGCTTATTTTTTAGACCGTATCTTAACCGGTCTAAAAAGTAACAGACATTTTAGACCGGCTGTATCAAGACCGCATCCAGAATCGGTCTAAAATGTTGTTTTTACCCGATCATAAAAGTGATTTTTCCATTAGTGAGAGTGAGTGAGTTTGAGATTTTTTTAGTTGAGGAGGGTAGTTGGGAAAGGGAGGTGAGCATTTAAGAAAGGTGTGAGGGAATGGTGGAGCAGAGATAGTTAGGCTGGAAGAGGTAGTGATCCATAAGATAAGCCCATAGATCGCTCAAAGTTTATAGCATCCAAACTGGTATTAGACATGGGAAGATATAGGTCTAAGAAGGAAGTTGGAGGAGTAGGTGGTTTTGAACAGAGGCGAGTTTGGTGACTAATGCTATCACAACATTGACAAATGGAATGAACATGTTCTACTAGGCAAGAGACTTGAACGGTGTGGGTGTAGAATTCTCATAAAAAGGTAGTGTTTGCTGTTGTATGAAAGATGCAGATCATCACAGTTTTGAAATTGAAGGATGAAGGAATATCTTAATACTTGGAGCAGTATTCTCAGCTTGTTCAAGGTTTTGAATTACTTGCCATTACGAGAAAACCATGGTTGACCCTCGAGACTAGTTCAATGACACTCTATTCAACTCTTCTCTACATGATATGCCAGATAGGACTCCAACTGGATCATTAAGGCCTATTTAAGTCGTCCACATTGGCTTAAAATGACTTGAAAGATCAGCCAACTAAAGATAATGTGGGGTATCACATGATGTGATCAATCTGTCAAAACAAATAAACTGAATGATCAAAGATGTAATAGGTGTGCCTCTGTCTGGGCTATCAACTAAAATGGCGACTATAGGTATATTTGGGGTTAGGAGAAGGAGAAAGGAATAATCCCAAAGAAAATGAAAGGGTAGCTAAATGGTAACTTTTTACATTTAAAATTTTCTAAATTAGATGAGCCAAAAAATACATTGGCGAGAATACTTTTAAGATTTTGCAAGGTTAGTTGAGAATTTTAACAATATTCCCCTTCTTATTATACATAAGATATATTTACCTAATTTGATTAGATTAAGGAAGTTAGTTGAGTTAGTTAATATGATATGTATTTTCTAAAAAAATGCTAGTCATCTCCTTTAATGTCCTTATTCCCTTTCCAATAAATTTGTAGTCTTCAGCTGACATACCTTTCACTGTAGGAATAATAATTGAATCCATTACTATATTTTGCAGTTACTTGGTCAGAACAAGGGCTAGAGAATATGCATCCATGCTGATAGGATTTGGTCAAGTATCACCATCACCTCCAACTCTTTTGCGGTCTTGGAATTGCATTTTCTCCACCATCAACCAATGCAAAGAAAGATACATATCCTCATTCTAAAAATTCTCCCACAATGACATGACATCAGTATCGAATCAATAGCTTCATATGCCTGTTCCAGTGTCTTGGCAACAATAACCCCTTTTCCAGCAATCTGATTTATCAACTTTGACTTTACGGCAGATGGGTCTATAAATGTTCTGTACTCCACTAATGGGCTCATGATTAGATAAAAGAAGCAAATTAAGGGCTTTAGAATGGAAGGAATAATTTTAAAAAGAGAAACTAAAATATGCTTAAGATTATATAAGAAGAGCATCATGCACATCAAATTAAGATCGAAACAAAAATAGTACAAGATGAGGTCTTCACTAGCCGTCAAACACCAATTGATCCATCATTGATGTTAAGGTCTGAAATGCAAGAGGCATTTCCTGACTTGGAAATTCCTGCATTGCCTGGAGCACAAAGTACAGCACTAGCAGATGGTGACAATAAAAGAAAAAATAAAGTAAATCAAATGAAGTGCATACGATGCAAATAAACTACATAGAAAAGTTACTCTAAGAGGGCACGTAGAAATTTTTTTAATTTTTTTTAAAAAAATAAAAAAAGGAAAGAAAAAGAAAAAGTTAGAAAATTCAAATAAATCATTGTCAATAGATTTAACCATGTGTTCAGATCACTGTTGAAAACTCAGGAAAATACATACATAGGGAAAGATACTTTTTGTTGGTCACAACTTTGACTTACTATTAAGGAGAAAGAAATAGAGAAATAGGGTAGCTAAAGGGAGGCGGTAACCAAAATCCATGCGAGAGTCAATTTTTGTAGTGTCACTGTGGTGGGAAATAGAAGGAAGCGAAGCAAGCGGACAAGAAGCAGGTTAGGAAAGATAAGGAAGAGAAACAGGTGGAGGAGCAAATTGGGAAGGAAGAATCTCCAACATTTCCTCAGAAGCAGCATGAGGAGGAGAAAGAGGTGGAGATTGGGGAGGATGAATCTCTAGCATTTTTACAGTGCGTCGCTTGATCATGATAATGAAGAGAATTGAGGAAGAGTATAAAGAAAACGTATGAAAATGGGAAGTTTAAACATATTGAAAGTGAAGCGTGTGATGGAAGTTGAAGAGGAATCAATTAGGGCAATTATATGTGTTTTTCCCGTGCCATGAGTTTCATGATGGTTATTTTATAAACACTGGTATTTACCTATGAATTCATGACGGTTTTTTTGAAAAAACATTTAACAAAACGTTATTTATTATATTTCATAGTAGTTATTTTATAATAACCGTGAACATTGTTCTATATTTTTTTACAATAGTACGTTTAAAAAACATAACAATGGCCAGTTCATCAGGCTATTAGTCACAAGAGGAGTGGCCAGGATTATTGTCATGATCATGACCAATCTCATTCATCAAGTGTGAGATTGATTTTCCTGTTTATACTCGAGAGGTATAAAGAAAGCTCCTCACATAATGGGCATTTTATTCTGAATGCCCTAATCTTTATGCTCCTAATGTTGCATATTTTTTCCCCACACAAACACAAACCAACCAAAAGAAGAAGAAGAAGTAGATAACTTGGAAATGCTGTGGAACAATATCCACTTCTGGTGCCTACACGGTGATACCCACGTTCTCAAAGTATGGGTGGATCCTTCATCCTTCCAATAGGGAACTGGAGAGAATCCAAACAGCACAAGTTGAACTCTTTTTGGAAGAGTCGAAACTCGAAAGAAACCATAATGGCGAAGACGAGAAACTGGGAGCTGAGTGATGAGAAGGAAAATCCAATGAGAGAACAAAGCGGTGAAAAAATAACATGAGATGGGGTGAGGGGATTTGAATTTGAATTTAAAAGAAAGAGAAAGAATTAGTAGTTTGTATATTGGTCATTAATTATTAATTATTTGTTATTGTTATTAATGGGCAAAAATTGTTATTGTTAATAATGTTAACAAATTGAATTAGTTGATTTATTTAGTAAATTTGTTTCATGTTTCATTAGTATAGTAAAACGTGATTGAGAATAGAAATAAATGAGCCAAGCAAAAGAAAAAAAAGAAATAAATGAAAGTAAATTATCACTTAAAATATAACTGAATAGGTTTTAACATGATTTACTTTTTTTCCTAGAATAATATAATTTACTTTTAAGTTTTTTTTACCGCATAATTTACTTGTAAGTATAAATATTGATATTGATATAAATGTTTGCAAAAAAATATTGATATAAATAAAAACATAAATTTAAGATGAGACTAGAAGCAATTGCGCGATCAAGGAATTAGGAAAAGGAATGAAATCAAGTGAGATAATAACAATCTTCAATAAATTAATGAAATCAAAAAGTCAACAAAATTTAAAAAAGTAAAAAAAACAGCAAATTATAATCGATCAAATCCAACAAAGCGAAGGGAACAAAATGGGAGAGCCAGGGGAGAAACTAATAAAAAAGGGACAATAAATACCATATAAAAATACAAATATTTAGAATTTAATGACGAAGAAAAATCAACAAGCAAAACACATTCGGCGACATTCGCGGGATGGGAAAATGGCGGATAAAAATATTTACATAAAAGGAAATAAATGATCATTTAATTTGAATCTCAATCAGATAAAAAAAATTAGTAATTAGTAATTGTTATAGAAGTATGTGCAATAAGGGAGCAAGATAGAATTTCAAGAGAAAAGATTTATAAAATTCAAGAAAAAAGATTGATAGAATTTCTATTTCACTTGTGTGTTTTTAATTCTTGAACCAAGGCCTCTATTTATAGGAGCAAAACGAAGGTGAACAGTGACTTTGGACTGCTACAGTAACTTTGTCCGTGCTGCTACAATACTCTCGCCTATGGTGCTACAGTGAATATTCGGTATGGCTATAGTACTTTAGTATGAATAGTAACTTGCTACAGTACTTCTGGATGAGCAGTAATGTCTGATTTTAAGGATCAAGTTGACTAGAAGAACAAGTTGGTATGAATATGAGTCAATGGACATCTACATAATATTCATAACACTCCCCCTTGGATGTCCATTATGAATGTGCCTCATTAAAAACTTTAACTAGGAAAAACCCAGTGGGATAAAAACCTAGCCAAAGAAAAGAGTACATCATTCATTGATACACTGTCGAGTGTTGTCTCATTAAAAACCTTTCTAGGAAAACCCAGTAGGACAAAACCTAGATACGAGAAAAAGAGTATAGCGTGTATCAACCCCCCTCTTGACAACATCAGTTGATATCTTTAAGTCTCCGAAGTTCAATATCATGTGCAAGCTTTTCAAAAATTGTAACTGGAAGTGACTTGGTGAATAAATCTACTAGATTTTCACTTGAACTGATTTGCTGGATATCTATTTCACCATCCTTTTGAAGATCACGAGTAAAGAAGAATTTTGGTGAAATATGCTTTATCCTATCGCCCTTGATGTAGCCTTCTTTAAGTTGGGCAATACATGCAATATTATCCTCATATAGGACCGTTGGGATCATTCTTCCTGAAAATAAATGACAAGTTGTGCATATATGATGTATCACTGACCTTAACCATACACATTCTCGGCTTGCTTCATAAATTGCCAGAATTTCTACATGATTAGATGATGTGGCTGATATAGTCTGTTTCATAGATCGCCATGAAATAGCTACACCTCTATATGTAAACAGATAGCCTGTTTTTGATTTGCCATCATGTGGATTAGATAAAAATCCAACATCTACATAACTAACCAGTTCTTGCTTGGACACATTTGAGTGGTATAACCCCATGTCTATAGTGCCTCTGAGATAATGAAGAATGTGTTTTACTTTATTCCAATGCCTTCGTGTTGGTGAAAAACTATATCTTGCTAATAAATTAACAGCAAATGATATATCAGGACATGTGTGATTAGCAAGATACATTAGTTCTTCACTAGTACTAAGATATGGTACTTCTGGACCAAGTAGTTCTTCATCACCTTCTTCACTAATTTCTCGAGGTCGGAATGGGTCTTTATCCACCTTCAAAGACCTTATAATGATTGGGGAATATAATAGATGAAATTTATCCATGTAAAATCACTCTAGGACCTTCTTTATATAAGTTTCTTGATATACAAAGAACCCATTCTTGAGGTACTCGATCTATAATCCAAGATAGAATTTTGTTCTTCCCAAGTCCTTCATTTCAAATTCTTTCTTCAAACAATTAATTTCTTTTTGAAGCTCTTTAGGAGTTCTAATGATGTTGATATCATCAACATAAACAGCAATTATAGCAAACTCATTTTTAGATCTTTTTTTTTATAAAGATGCATGGGCATATTGGATCGTTTTTGTATCCTTCTTTCAACAAATATTCATTAAGACGATTATACCACATGCGCCCTGATTGCTTAAAGCCATACAGGGACTTATTTAACTTAATTGAGTATTGTCCTCGAGAACTTGAATCGGATGTTTCTGGCACCTTAATTCCTTCAGGAACTTTCATATAAATATCATTGTTAAGTGAGCCATACAAACAAGCAGTCACGACATCCAATAGGTGCAGATCAAGTTTTTCATTTATTGTTAGGCTAATCAAATAACGAAAAGTAGTCGCATCCACTACTAGTGAATACGTTTTTTCAAAATCAATGCCAGGTCCTTGTGTAAACCTTGGGCTACATGACATGCCTTACATCTTGTTATTTCACCCTTTTTCATTTCTCTTTCGTACAAAAACTCATTTGCATCTTACTGGCTTTACATCTTTAGGTGTAAGGACTACAGGTCCATATACTTTTTGTTTAGCCAATGATTTTAGTTTTGTATTAATGGCATCTTTTCATAGGGTCCAATCTTTTCTTTGTTGGCACTCGCTAATGGATTTTGGCTCATGATCCTCATTATCATTCATTATATCATATGCTATATGATATGCAAAGATGTCATCAACGTTGACTTCATTTTGATCCCATCAGATTCCATTCATAACATACGTTATTGAGATCTCATTATTTTTACATATATCAGGTACCTGGGTCTCTTCTGGGACTTCAACATTCTCTTATGGAGATATCTCTACTGGAGATAATAACTCTTCAGGAGATGGCTCTTCTAGAGCTATTAACTTTTCTTGATTATCCTTGACTTAACCATATATATTCTTTACTCCTTTTTTCTTTTTAAGATTTTTATCTTTGGAACTGATGGGTTTGCCATGCCTTAGGTGTGCCTTAAATTCATTTATAGCAGGTTGTCCTTCAGGGATATCAATTTTAATAGGAGCATTAGCAGCTAGGACATGTGACTTCGTCACTTTCTTTGGGTCAGTGAATGCTTATGGCATTTGATTAGCTAAATTTTGTAAATGAATTATCTTTTGAAATTCCGGTTCACACTGTTTTGTACGAGGATCAAAATGAGCCAATGATAATTCATTCCAGTTAATATCTTTACCCAGTTACTTGTTTTCTCCCCCTAATGTTGGGAAAAGTGATTCATCAAAATGACAGTCGGAAAATCGTGCCGTAAATAAATCTCCTGTGGATGGTTCTAAATATTTTATGATCGAAGGAGATTTATACCCAATATATATTCCCATTCTTCTTTGACAACCTATTTTGGTGCATTGTGGTGGTGCTACAGGCACATATACAGCACACCCAAAAGTTCTTATATGGGAAATATTAGGTTCCTGACCCAAAATCATTTGTAAGGGGGAAACTTTTAAGTAACTTGTTAGCCTAATGCGAATTAACATTGCTGCATGCAAAATGACATGGCCCCAAGCATAAATTGGAAGATTAGATCTCATAAGTAAAGATGTTGCAATCAATTGCAACCTTTTAACCAATGATTTTGCAAGTCCATTTTGCGTATGAACATATGCTACAGGATGTTCAACATCAATTCTAAGGGACATACAATATTCATTGAAAGCTTGTCAAGTAAATTCACTAGTATTATCAAGACATATTTTCTTGATAGGATAATCAGGGTAATGTGCTCTTAATCTAATCAATTGAGCAAGTAATTTCACAAATGCCAGGTTGTGAGAAGATAATAAACAAACATGCAACCATTTAGTTGATGCATTAATTAAAATTATATAGTATCTAAATGGTCCGTATGGTGGGTGTATTGGCCTACAAATATCTCCCTGTATCACTTCTAGAAATGTGAGAGACTCATTTTCTACTTTGCTTGGTGAGGGGCGAATAATTAATTTTCCCTTGGAACATGTAGCACATGAGAAATCATGGGATTGTGGTATTTGTTTACACTTCAGGATATGTCCACATGAATTCCCAATTATTTTTTTGCTTTACATTGGTAGTCTTCTGGTCTACATTGATGAACTTATGGTTCTTAATAACATGTGTTTCAATTGTGTTTATATATGTATAATACAAACCAGAAGAAAAAGTAGAAAACTTTCTAATATACATTTTCTACCAAGAACTATATTTGTGATAACAAGATATTTCTGATTATTTTTAATTATTGTTTATAAATGATATTCATTTATGCGGATATCTTTGAAACCCAATAAGTTTCTTTTAGACTTGGTAGAATAAAATACATTATCAATGTATAATTTTTTTCCTTCAGGTAACAAAATATTAGCTCTTCCGGAGCCTTTAATTAAATTTATACTACCAGATATAGTCTGAACATTGGCTTCTCGTATTACTAAGGAAGAAAAATATTTATCATGTCTGAGTGTGGTGTAGGTTGTTGCACTATTAACGAGACATAAATCTTCAGGATTGATAACAATAAGATTCATTCTTCATTAAAAGAAACATAAAAACATAATTAAAATTAATACATATGATAGAAGTAACTTCAAATACATTAAAACAAAGAAGTATAAATTAAATTAAGAAATCAGCAACATCTAAATAGCTAATATCCATGTCACCATATTTAGAATATTTGATCCTTTACCATTATTTTTAATTGATTCTTGGTAAAGGTCAACCAAGTATCTAGGCGTACGATAGGTATGAGACTAATGACCCTTACCACCACAGTGATAACATGGATTATCAGCATATTTATTATGCCTATTGCTTTCCCCTTTTTGGTTCCTATCAGCCTTTTGCCACTCTTGGTAGGAATTTCAACCACTATGATTTTGACCACAGCCACGGCTGTAGCCACGCCTGTAACCCCCTGCCATAATTATATCCGAAATACGCAATTAAAGTGAAATAGAGACCAATAAGAAACAAATAACAATTTACAAACCCATCTACTAGACGGGGTTTTCACAATTACCTTTCGAAATCATTTGTAAACTTGGTCTCATAATCACTTTTCGAATACAATTACTACGCGGAATATCACATTCATAATAAATCAGAGTACACAAAAATAATCCCGGCAATCCCGGTTTCCATATATTAACTCAAGCTTTATAGGGCACATTCGCCCATACAAGCCCTCATATGGGGATTACACAAATCTTTCTCATACATATACAAGTATCCAATAACTCATTCCAAATACATAATCAAATATACTCATCCATAAGTACACATCCAAATACAAATATCCCATCTGGGATGATAACCAACCACCAGAATGACAACCCAAAGGAAGTCCTCTTCGCCCTTGGCTGCTTACTCCATCATCGATCTACTACCCTGTCTGAAAGGTTAGTAGGGGAGGGTGAGATTCTAGAGAATCTCAGTAGGATAACAATATCAATATGCATGTATGATAGATGTTTAATGCATGACATGCTTGCACCACACAACTCATGATAACACAATGACAATTTGCAAGCTCAATGCTTCGAACAATATACCTATGGCCATAGCATAAATTGAAACATAGCTTCAAATTACACATAATTATGCAAAGCTAAGACATGCACCAACACACTAACACATATATCAAATACAAGCAGAAGAGATATGTTCCCTACACTCTTTCCACGTAAGCTCCAGCTCCGGCTGCTCACGATCAGGGCGAATATCCAACCCTATAACCAAATCAAGGACATAGGGTCAATCTAAATTCCAAATCCTTAGTTGCATTTCACTTAAAGTTGGTTACCATTCACACCCTTTAGGTGGCTAAAATAAGCTCAACGAAAGCCTAAAGGATTGGGACGTACTAGGTTGGAAATCACCTTTCAAAATCTCAAAATGCTGAAAATTGGGTTCTGGCTGCAGCCAAGAATTCTCTGGCTGCAGCCAAAAATGGCTAAAAACGTCACAGAAACATTTTGGCTGCAGCCAAGAATTTCTGGCTGCGGCCAGGACACACACAGAAACTTTTATGCTGCAGCCAGGATTTTCTGCTGCAGCCAAGGAAACTTCAAAAATTCATAACTTGGTCTAGAAAACTTGAAACAAGGTGATTCCAAAGCTCATTGAAAGATATTCAAGTCCCCTTTATGGGAAAAATATGTCTCATTACCAGAAATCACCACACAAATCCAGATTTACACAAAATCCAACATTGCTCCAAAACAGAATCCAGTTTCGTCCTCAAACTTTGGGCAAACATAAATCCCAGTTCACAAAACGAAATGGCACAATTTATATGTCCATTTTGAAGCTTAAGATGTGAACTTCAAGACTGGAAAGTTTCAGAATTTGCTGACTTCATTTGCCCAGTCAAAACGTCCACACAACAAAACTGCCCAGAACAGAACCTCAAAAGACAGAATTCCAGTTTTTACAATTTGGCTTCCAATGGTCCAATTTTCATATCAAACATCATTCTCACACAAAATTTCACAAGGAATCCATTGGAAATGCCAAATCAACCAAATTCACATTATATTGACATGTTTCACAATGAATTGCAACATGTCACACAATTCACAATACCAACTCTACATTACAATCTCTTTCCATTTCAAATTCAAAACCAATTTCAATGATGCCAAAACATAATATGACACCATTTTCATCATCAAACTCAATCCAATTCATCCAATCAAAAATCACAAGAAAATCAGGGCAAAATTCGAAATTCACAATGCTCAACCATAATTCACAAAACTTGGATCAAAAGGCTTCAAATACTCACCTCTTCCTCTTTCCCAAACCAATTCCTTGATTCTTCATCTTTCCAAATTTCCTCAAGCCATCAAACACCACCAATCAAGAATCTAAAACCATAGAGATGAAGCTCTCATCACTATGAACAACTTTATAGAAAGGTGTTTAAGCATTAGAGGACATTAAGCCAACCAAAAACTCACCTTTTGATTTCTCTTTCTTCCCTTGAGCTAGGCGAAAATGGAGGCTTTGGTGAGATGAAGATGATGAAGAAAGTGATCAGATTTTTAGGGATGCCACAACGTCTAAATAAAGAGAGGAAAGAGGGAAAATGAGTTGAAATCTTTGACCAAATCCAAGGGCTCAAATTGTGACAAGTGTCAAGATCGTGTTCCATCAACCATGAGTTCACATGAGCACAACCACATGGAATTCCACCCTTTGATCTATTGTACAAATCAATCCTAACCATTGATCTTGAAGTTACCAATGAGTTTCCTCTTCGGTAACTGACCAATTGGTCGGTAACTTTACCGTTTTGCCCCTGATTATGGTAATTCTCATTGAATCACCATCAACACTTCACATCTTTTCATTTAGCCACAATATGCGCCTTCCCTCTATTTTAAGTCAATTTAGATGTTAATCCATAATTGAGCTCAAATACAGGGTTTCGGCGCTGCTCAGAACGCATACGAATCACATCGGGTGCCAACTCACACCATAATCTCCAAAAGGGTTCATTTATCACTAATGACATCCACTTTTAGAGTCATTAACCCTTAATCACAATTTGGGATCTTGCTAAACTGGGGCTTAGCAGTCCACTTATCTCAGGCTTATTCTCTAGCCTCAAGTCTCAAAATTCGGGGTATTACATTTCTCCCCCCGTTCAATAAATTTCGTCCTCGAAATTTGCCGAACCACTTAATCCACAAACTACGGATGCTTCTTCACGACAGCTTCCGTTTCACAATTCATTTCACATTGGATGGTCCCTTCTAGACCACGCAGAGAACCGGTGCACCACAAAATCTGATTCTAGGAAGAATCTTAAACAAACTAATGTGTCATGCACGGTTGCTCATACAAATACTCGGGATTCTCATAATCACCATACAATTTTGCTATCACCCCTTACTAGTAATAGCGCCATATCTTCGGCACGAAGACAAATGCAACATCGTTGCCATAAAACTACAATCGGCCCATTTCACGATTGCCACACAAACCCAATCACCATACATTTTGCCAAACAGATGCAATCGCTTCCACATACGATTGCCACAAAACCATCATAACATAACCAAAATCGTCGCAAGCCCTCCAACTCATGAGTGGCTAGTGCATCTCAATATCCGAAGGCTCTAACTCATGAGCCATATCATAAGATCTCAGCAGTTGGGCAGCATAAGCCACCACTCTGCTCAACTCAATCTGGTTACCCCTTTCGGGAGTAACCATCATAACCTCAATACATCAAACGACAGCCTCAGCTGTATACACAAACATTCAGCTTCTGCCATATCAACTTTCACAGCTTTACCCTCACCCGTACACCCACCAGTAACTCCACTAGTGGTAACCGGGACTTTTGGGAATTCACAACAATATCACATCTGTATCAACTTTCATGGTGTCGCCCTCACCCGTATACCCACCAGTGACTCCGCTAGTGGTAACCGGGACTTTTGGGTATCAACCACAACCGCATCAAGTCACTCCGGAATCTCAATCTCTTCTATCCGAAGCACCCTACCATAATGGCCCACCTAGATTCTCAGTCTCTTCTATCTAGGCGCCTTTTATTGTCACACCCACCCCGGTTTTACCCCCTCAAGGGATGCCCCGTGCCGGTGGTGCCCACCCCGGTTTTACCCCCCGCTGGGGATGCCCCGCGACGGTGGCTGGGTTACTCACATTTCACCCAGGACTCACAAGAAAATCCACTTCCTTATCAAACGTACATTGCAGACTCTAATTTTACGCACCGCCTTTTGGCCTCGGGTCAACACCAGTGCAACCAACGTGGTGGCTAGCCAGGCTGGCCATGTCGGGGTAGTGCCCTCAGAATAGAGAACCCCCGATCATGTAGTCGAATTAGCCATCAGCTGAATTAGCCCTACTCCACTACTCAACAACACCTCAGTCCCAACTTATCCACAATTGTCACAAATTCACAATCACACTCCACTCTCATCCCCTTTCTCCGCCGGGAAAACACACAGTCTTACCCGAACCGTTGCTAGCTACTCAGGGACTATTGACGTGGCAGTGCACACACATAGCCATTCAGGCTCACAATAGTAGATCCATAATCACACCCTACCCTCATCCCCTTTCTCCGCCGGGAAAACACACAGTCTTTACCCGAACCGTTGTTAGCTACTCAGGGACTATTGGCGTAGCAGTGCACACAAATAGCCATTCAGGCTCACAATAGTAGATCCATAATCACACCCTACCCTCATCCCCTTTCTCCGCCGGGAAAACACACAGTCTTTACCCGAACCGTTGTTAGCTACTCAGGGACTATTGGCGTAGCAGTGCACACACATAGCCATTCAGGCTCACAATAGTAGATCCATAATCACACCCTACCCTCATCCCCTTTCTCCGCCGGGAAAACACACAGTCTTTACCCGAACCGTTGTTAGCTACTCAGGGACTATTGGCGTAGCAGTGCACACACATAGCCATTCAGGCTCACAATAGTAGATCCATAATCACACCCTACCCTCATCCCCTTTCTCCGCCGGGAAAACACACAGTCTTTACCCGAACCGTTGTTAGCTACTCAGGGACTATTGGCGTAGCAGTGCACACACATAGCCATTCAGGCTCACAATAGTAGATCCATAATCACACCCTACCCTCATCCCCTTTCTCCGCCGGGAAAACACACAGTCTTTACCCGAACCGTTGTTAGCTACTCAGGGACTATTGGCGTAGCAGTGCTCACACATAGCCTTTCGGCTTCCACATCACACTCCACCCTCATCCCCTTTCTCCGCCGGGAAGACACACAGTCTTCACCCGAACTGTTGTTAGCTACTCAGGGACTATTGGCGTAGCAGTGCATACACATAGCCTTATAGCTCATATAGCTATCTGGCTTTCACAAATGGCCCGTCGGCCTTCACAAATAGCCTGTCCCCCGTATAACCACCGCCCCGAAGGCACGGTCCTCCGACATAGGAATCACCCCATGCGGCCGCAGGTAAGAGACTCACAATGCACAATTGCAACAAGCTGGAACCAGGCATATTAACCACTTCACCTTCAACATCTCGAATTCTTTTCACGTACTGAGATCCTTCAAGACCCCTTTACAACACAACTTGACCCCGAAGTTTTACCTTCCGAAGCCATAGTTATCATATCATTCTCACATCAACCTCGAGCCTTTGATCAACACATTTTTCAAACATATCACATCCATCACGCTTCTGCTGCGCACTCTGAGGTCTTCCTCCTCATTCGTGCATTCACAATGTCAAGTTGATTTAACAGGAGTCCCATAGGAATCTCCTACTACAACTGACAACATTCACAATCTGTATCAAATCTTGGCCTGATTCAACTCGAATCATTGAAAGCCATAATCAACACAGCGTTAAGAGCCCATACTCCTAACATCCTCATAGTTCTAATTCTACGATTCAACATCACGGCAACTGCTCTCCACGGTTCATTATCAAGGCGGCTGCACTCTAGGGTTCATCGTCACAGTGGCTTCACTCTAGGGTTCATCGTCATAGTGGCTCCACTCTACGCTACTACACTCGGTGCTTCACTCAGTCCACTGACTGGTCAGCCCCTCCGGTCAGAGTTTTCCGTAGGTAGCCCTTTCCAATCGGATCTCACCGTAGGTAGCCCTTTCCGATCGGATCTCACCGTAGGTAGCCCTCTCCGATCAGATCTCACCGTAGGTAGCCCTCTTCCATCAAAACTCCCCGTAGGTAGCACTCTCCGATCCGAATCCTCCATAGGTAAATTTTCCCTCTGCTAGATTTACAACTAGCAATCTCGGGGTACCTGATACATATTTCAATTCAATTCTAGTACCATGCTTTGGCACCACAGACCATCCAGGTCATATCAATCTCCTAAGAATCAACCTAGCTATTGAGTCTGATCCTTGGATAACAGTTCATCCCGTAAACCTCAACCTCAGTTGAACTGGGAAATCACTTCCCTCAATTCCACGGAGCATTATCAACCCCAACACAAATCCAAATATCTTTGCCAGCCTAAGGCACCTCAGCCCCTAGGTCTTAAGGCCTTTAAACATACAAGCTCAGTATGACATCACTACATGTAACATCATACCACCTTGGGTTACTTACCCAACATCTAGGTTAGACATAACACCTAGAAGCTCAATATCACATTCCTGAGAAATCATTTTCCTTAGTTCTCTAATCAGACGATGGGTCTGATTACCTCCACCTCTGAATCTACACATCTAATTCTCGGGTGAATCATACTGACTCACCATATCCACAACACAAATAATGTATACACAGTCCATAAATCACATATATCCACAACCAGCAGGGACCATAATGTGTATACCACAACAAACAAAGCCATTCTCTATGACTTAAGGCAGCAACTACTGCCATTATCCTAGCAAATCCTTTACTTGCCAGGAACTGCAGCTCTGATACCAAAATGTAACCCCCTGCCATAATTATATCCGAAATACGCAATTAAAGTGAAATAGAGACCAATAAGAAACAAATAACAATTTACAAACCCATCTACTAGACGGGGTTTTCACAATTACCTTTCGAAATCATTTGTAAACTTGGTCTCATAATCACTTTTCGAATACAATTACTACGCGGAATATCACATTCATAATAAATCAGAGTACACAAAAATAATCCCGGCAATCCCGGTTTCCATATATTAACTCAAGCTTTATAGGGCACATTCGCCCATACAAGCCCTCATATGGGGATTACACAAATCTTTCTCATACATATACAAGTATCCAATAACTCATTCCAAATACATAATCAAATATACTCATCCATAAGTACACATCCAAATACAAATATCCCATCTGGGATGATAACCAACCACCAGAATGACAACCCAAAGGAAGTCCTCTTCGCCCTTGGCTGCTTACTCCATCATCGATCTACTACCCTGTCTGAAAGGTTAGTAGGGGAGGGTGAGATTCTAGAGAATCTCAGTAGGATAACAATATCAATATGCATGTATGATAGATGTTTAATGCATGACATGCTTGCACCACACAACTCATGATAACACAATGACAATTTGCAAGCTCAATGCTTCGAACAATATACCTATGGCCATAGCATAAATTGAAACATAGCTTCAAATTACACATAATTATGCAAAGCTAAGACATGCACCAACACACTAACACATATATCAAATACAAGCAGAAGAGATATGTTCCCTACACTCTTTCCACGTAAGCTCCAGCTCCGGCTGCTCACGATCAGGGCGAATATCCAACCCTATAACCAAATCAAGGACATAGGGTCAATCTAAATTCCAAATCCTTAGTTGCATTTCACTTAAAGTTGGTTACCATTCACACCCTTTAGGTGGCTAAAATAAGCTCAACGAAAGCCTAAAGGATTGGGACGTACTAGGTTGGAAATCACCTTTCAAAATCTCAAAATGCTGAAAATTGGGTTCTGGCTGCAGCCAAGAATTCTCTGGCTGCAGCCAAAAATGGCTAAAAACGTCACAGAAACATTTTGGCTGCAGCCAAGAATTTCTGGCTGCGGCCAGGACACACACAGAAACTTTTATGCTGCAGCCAGGATTTTCTGCTGCAGCCAAGGAAACTTCAAAAATTCATAACTTGGTCTAGAAAACTTGAAACAAGGTGATTCCAAAGCTCATTGAAAGATATTCAAGTCCCCTTTATGGGAAAAATATGTCTCATTACCAGAAATCACCACACAAATCCAGATTTACACAAAATCCAACATTGCTCCAAAACAGAATCCAGTTTCGTCCTCAAACTTTGGGCAAACATAAATCCCAGTTCACAAAACGAAATGGCACAATTTATATGTCCATTTTGAAGCTTAAGATGTGAACTTCAAGACTGGAAAGTTTCAGAATTTGTTGACTTCATTTGCCCAGTCAAAACGTCCACACAACAAAACTGCCCAGAACAGAACCTCAAAAGACAGAATTCCAGTTTTTACAATTTGGCTTCCAATGGTCCAATTTTCATATCAAACATCATTCTCACACAAAATTTCACAAGGAATCCATTGGAAATGCCAAATCAACCAAATTCACATTATATTGACATGTTTCACAATGAATTGCAACATGTCACACAATTCACAATACCAACTCTACATTACAATCTCTTTCCATTTCAAATTCAAAACCAATTTCAATGATGCCAAAACATAATATGACACCATTTTCATCATCAAACTCAATCCAATTCATCCAATCAAAAATCACAAGAAAATCAGGGCAAAATTCGAAATTCACAATGCTCAACCATAATTCACAAAACTTGGATCAAAAGGCTTCAAATACTCACCTCTTCCTCTTTCCCAAACCAATTCCTTGATTCTTCATCTTTCCAAATTTCCTCAAGCCATCAAACACCACCAATCAAGAATCTAAAACCATAGAGATGAAGCTCTCATCACTATGAACAACTTTATAGAAAGGTGTTTAAGCATTAGAGGACATTAAGCCAACCAAAAACTCACCTTTTGATTTCTCTTTCTTCCCTTGAGCTAGGCGAAAATGGAGGCTTTGGTGAGATGAAGATGATGAAGAAAGTGATCAGATTTTTAGGGATGCCACAACGTCTAAATAAAGAGAGGAAAGAGGGAAAATGAGTTGAAATCTTTGACCAAATCCAAGGGCTCAAATTGTGACAAGTGTCAAGATCGTGTTCCATCAACCATGAGTTCACATGAGCACAACCACATGGAATTCCACCCTTTGATCTATTGTACAAATCAATCCTAACCATTGATCTTGAAGTTACCAATGAGTTTCCTCTTCGGTAACTGACCAATTGGTCGGTAACTTTACCGTTTTGCCCCTGATTATGGTAATTCTCATTGAATCACCATCAACACTTCACATCTTTTCATTTAGCCACAATATGCGCCTTCCCTCTATTTTAAGTCAATTTAGATGTTAATCCATAATTGAGCTCAAATACAGGGTTTCGGCGCTGCTCAGAACGCATACGAATCACATCGGGTGCCAACTCACACCATAATCTCCAAAAGGGTTCATTTATCACTAATGACATCCACTTTTAGAGTCATTAACCCTTAATCACAATTTGGGATCTTGCTAAACTGGGGCTTAGCAGTCCACTTATCTCAGGCTTATTCTCTAGCCTCAAGTCTCAAAATTCGGGGTATTACAACGCCCACGTCCATATCCACATCCACAGCCACGGCCTTGGCCACGATTAAATCATTTGTTACTACAATCGCTTTAGGAAATGGAGTTAAACCTGTTGGATGGGATTCATGGCTTTTTAATAAAAGCTCATTATTTTGTTCAGCCACTAGGAGAAAAGAAATTAATTCAGCATATTTCCTAAAACCTTTTTCACAATATTGTTGCAACATGAGCAAATTAGATGCATGAAATGTGTAGAATGTCTTTTCTAACATATCCTCATTAGTAACATTTTATCCACATAATTTTAATTTAGAAGTAATCTGGAACATGGCTGAGTTATACTCATTTACAATTTTAAAATCTTGCAGGAGTAAATGTATCCAGTCATAATGAGCTTTTGGAAGAATGACTATCTTCTTATGATCATTCCTTTCTTTCAAATTGTTCCAAAGAACAAGTGGGTCCATTACTATCAAATATTCAATTTTTAAATCCTCATGCAAATGGTGGCGAAGAAAAATCATGGATATGGCTTTGTCTTGATTGGATGAATGATTCCCTTCTTTGATCGTGTCTTCCAGACCTTTAGCATTCAGGTGAATTTTCGCATCCAACACCCAAGATAAATAATTTTTCCCAGTAATATCAAGAGCCACAATTTTAAGTTTTGCTAGGTTTGCCATGGTTCAAACTAATTAAAGAAATAAATGAGAATAATTAAAATATGAAATGTAAAAAATGCAATATAATATCTTAAATAAAAATAACCGTAAATTTATAAAGATAATAAATAATTCATAAGGCAAGAAAAGAAAATTTCAACTTGTATGGCTTCGGGCCGCATAATCTCATGATTTCAGTTAGGAGGTAAAACCTTCCATATAAGTGACAACCTATATCATCCATGAAGGAGGACTACAACCTAAGCCTTTCTTAAAGAAGGCATATACTATATCAAAATAAGAATAAAAACAATATGACTTCTAGTCATATAATCATATAATTTCAGGAATCAGATGTGTATGGCTTCTGGCCATAACTACAATAATATAAAAGGACTTGTAAAGGATATATATATATATGATATAAGAACAACAAAAATCTCCAATCTTAGCCATGGAACCTGATGTTATATAACAATTAGTAAAAGTATCTCTCTAATCCTATATAATGGCTTAGATTATCCCATATCTATCAAATAAAATAAGGTATATGAAACAATTAAAGAAACCATAAGAAGATCATACCTTCGTTTAGAGCTTCGTGCTGATAACGTGTTATAGAAGTATGTGTAATAAGAGAGCAAGATATAATTTCAAGAGAGAATATTGATAGAATTTCTCATTCACTTGTGTGTATTTAATTCTTGAACCAAGGCCTCTATTTATAGGCGCAAAACGAAGGTGAACAGTGAATTTTTTCAAGCTGCTACAATAATTTTGTGCTGCTACAGTACTCTTGCCTATGATGCTACAATAAATATATGATATGGCTACAGTACTTCCGTATAAATAGTAACTTCCTACAGTTTTCTATATTTCTATATGAGCAATAATGTTTGATTTTAGGGATCAAGTTGACTAGAAGAACAAGTTGGTATGGATATGAGTCAATAGACATCCACATAATATTCATAATAGTTATCAAAATATTATATAATAAAACATATTATCCATTTGAATGATGATCATGATAAAAAAAGGACAATGGAAAAATGGAAATTGGCCGCATCACAATAAAGGTAGCATTGAATATATTTAGGGAGAATGACAGAAAAATACCATTTGAACTTCAAAATCCCGCTGATAAGAAGAGTAATGGGATTGACAAGTGTCAACACTCGTTTCCATTTTGATAATCGAAGAGTAATAAAGACGGAATTCCATGGGCATACAAAAAAGTACAATTATACTAATAAAAGTATTTGTTTACAAATCTCAAGTTGTTCGTAGACAGAATACGAAATACAGCAAAAATTTCAATATATATAGGATTCACTAAAATATCTTAAGAATAGACTAATTATAACCACCGTCTTTAACCTTGCCTCAAGACACGTGCCAATCACTTATCTGTATCTGCACCTTTGCCTTTCAACCCACTGGCACCCACTGAGATGTTTATTTTTAAAAACAAAAGGGTGAAATTCCAAAGAATCCCCGTAGAGACATACTATCGACATATAAAATGTGAAAATTAAATATGCAATGCACCATATTAGGCAAAAATGAAAGTTCAATTTGATTCACATATAATTACCTCAGCCGAGTAACCAACTACAGCTAGGATTTTTGACATACCTTGGCTGGGCACCGAACCACAGCTAGGATTTTCTGATATACCTTTGTTGGGCACCGAACCGCAACTAGGATTTTCCGATATACCTTTGTTGGGCACCGAACCACAACTAGGTACTGTGCCTTTAGCACACAATCATATCATGAAATACAGTAAAACATACATACAATTATTCACATAGTGTATGAAGGATGATAGTCCCTACCTCAAATCTTATCAATCCCTTTTTAATGTGCCTCATAAAACGTGTTGTTCCGGCTTCCGACTCGGTCCTGAAATATTAAATGTACAAGAAATAGGTTATAACCTGTCCAAGTGTCATTTTAGACTCTTCCATAGTGTTTATTGTGGTTATATTAGTTTATGGTGAAATTTTACCAAAATACCCCTGGGACCCCGACCCGGCCTGGTCGTACCCAAACTGATAGCATGTTTTTCCAAAATTTTGACTAGGGATATCCTAATGTATTTTCAGCCAAGAAATCCATTTATGGGCTCAAAATCACCAAATTCAGTGTCAAATTACAAAAATACCGTTGACAACCCCGATTTAGGGTTTTAGGGGTGTTTTCGTAATTATGTTTTTTCGGCATTTTCTGAAAAAGTGACCAAATGTAACCCCGCCTATTTTTGCCTCCTGAATCCAATGGAATCATATATTTCATAAAAATTCAACTCCTACCCCCCAGTTCTGGTCCTGGCTGAAACATGGTCAAGTAAAAGGGAAAATTGGACTTTTGTGTTTTAGTTTCCAAAACTTGTACCTTTTCACTTATAATCCCTTATTAACTCATTTAAACACCTTCTAATCATTATTTAAAGAAATTTGGGCAGTATAATCCCTTAGGGTTAGGACTTTTCCAAATTTACAAACTTGACAAAAATCACCAAGTCCAACAACAACTTCATACTTGTATAGATCTAAGATTTATGAAGTTACCTATTGAGTTGGATTTTCTCTCTCTAAACGTCCTCCTCTCTTTCTCATTGAGCTCAAAATATGTCTTCAAAATCAAACATTCCATGAAGAAGAGGAGTTTAGAGAAGGTTTCTAAGCAAAATCACAAGAGGAATGCTTAAGAAATCAATTTCTTACCTTGATCTTCTTCTTCTTCTCTCTAGAACTCAAGAACTCTTCAAGCTCTCTCTCTCTCTCTCTCTTCTTTCTTGTGTTTGGCCGAAAATGAGCAAAGGGAAGAGGAAGGGAAATGTTTTATAAAATGGCTCTTCTTTCCTTTAAGCCCTTGATTCTCAACATTGCATCTTGTTGTGACACATGGCAAGTAGTCTTATCTCCTTCTAACTATGCCATTAGGCTTCCAATTAGTATGGAACTAGTTTTCTTCTCCCTTTGGTTAGCTAAAAAACCGTCCCCCTCTTATGCTCCACTGACCAAATTGCTTTCCTCCAACTAATCCAACTATGCACTCAAGTAGTGTACCATTATCATCATTACTTTGTCCAAGAAGCAATATTTAATTGCAATTAGACATGTGCTCTTGGAAAATCAATTATAAACTAATCTCATTCCATAGGATAATGACACTTGTCATATTTAATTTCATTAATCAATTTTTCCCTCTCATTTTTCCTTGCTAGGCAAAAATATGGAAATGAAGGGAAATAAAATTTGTTTCAATAATTCCATAATTCAATTAAATAAATTATGCATAATTCCTTCCAATTTCACAACTCTTCTTTTATTCTTGATGGAATAATCTAATTATACATTTTTCTTTATTTTCCTTAATTAATTTAAATTAACTTCAATTAATGGAAAAATAATTAATCTTGGGCTAAATTGAAAAAATTATGATTTTACTATTACCTTTGTAATCTAATTCCTTTCTTGAATTAATTTTCCCATTTCCTCATGAATATGAATATTTCAAAATTCATAAGTTCCAAATTTCATGAATATTCACCATTTTATTGAATTTCTCAAATAATTACAATATATTTTTGTGAATATAAAATTTGGGGTGTTATAACAAGAATAGTAATGGAATTAACAACCCAAATCTTTGTAAAAAGACTAATTTAGGATTTTGAAGTTCAAGTAATATTTTTTTGTCATTCTCTCATATATTTAATCAAAAGGAAAACTGAAACATAAATGAGCATAAATTGCAAGGGATTCAAATTTCAATTTAAAATTCAAGTCAAACAAATTTTTCAATTTCAAATTCCACTTTAAAGCCAAACTAAAATCTAAATCAACAGTGAATGCTAGCAAACAATGGAGGGAAAATAAGTTGGCCAATAACAAATGAAAGATATGATGAAGTGGACAGTATACTTGACCAATGATAACGAAGAGAGCACTATTGACAATATATATTGATAATAAAATAATTTAAAAATAATTTTATGAATTTCTCAATTATACTTGTATTTATTGGAAAATGATAGATAAAAAATTTTAAAATTGTAAAATTCCAAGTCAGAAATTTTTCAGAAAAATGAGTTGTAAATTGCTTATCAAGTTTCGTCATTTCTTTATCAACTCTTGATAATAAACATAATTTAGGATTTTTATAATTTTAAAGGTTTTTTTCTATCATTTTCCTTATATTTATTTTTGATTTCACCATCTCACCCTAAGCCTTCTCTTTTATGCCATATTTACCCCTCATGAATCTCGAGCAAAAAAGAAAAACAAATATTTACCCTGATAAATCTATCACATACATATGATCTAAATTCAGTATTCAAATTCAGAAATTTCCTTAAACTCCCTCCACGCCTCAATCATAATTCCTCCTCATTCCTTTTTTTTAAACTGTGTGTTTGGATTAGCTTTTGGAGAATAGTTTTTAACATTTATGAAATATGTGAGAAAAGTTTTATCTCGACTTATAGAAAAAGATTTCTGAAACTGTAGTTTCATGTTTTCTAAACAATCACTAAGTGTGTTTGGTTCAACCAAAGTTAGATTAGGGGAGATTCATTAAAGTTAGGTTAGGAGAGGTTATGAGCTTTGTTTGGTTCAAAAAGAGGGAATGAGAGGTTTGGTTTCTTGTTTGGTTCAGGAATGTAGGTGAAGAGAGCTAATTAGAAGTTGACAAATATGCCTTTTTCTCTTTATTTATATATTTTTATTTTTCTTTTATAACTTTTATATCTAAATTATTAATTCTTATTTTATTAATAATCAATATCAATCAATAAATTGTATCCAAATAAATTTGTTTGAAAAATACTTTACAATAAAAAGTTAAGAATTTCAAAAATCCTGATAACCATTTTATTAATTTTGATATGTTGTTTAAATGTGTTTATTAATTTTTCCCTATCATATTATTTATAAGAAAAAAATAAAAAACTCATATCACTCGCCCTTTCTCTCCTTTTTTTCCTTGCTATGACCGTTTCTTTTCCCTATTAGGACCGGGAAAAAGCCAGAGGTGGCTTGTAAAGAATTCCCAATTAATCTAAGGATGTATCCAATGCTAGCAATAAGAAACAATCATTCCCAATTAATGAACTTTTTAAGCTATCCTTTCTACTGACAGAATATAGGATATTGACAATTGTAAAAGTAAAGTATGGAGCTTCACATTTATTGAGGATTGTTACTAATTCTGATGATTCATGAACTGGAGCCCATTATAAATTTACCATATACCAGGTTGATGGTAGTTAGTAGTAACTTAGCGTGGATGACTTATTGAGTTAATTGTGATTGCTTTACAGCTGACTCACCTGAATTTTTATATATGCTGGTCATTTCGACAGATTGTGATATGTAGATTCAATGGCTAATGATGATATCAAGTCATGTTCATTGTTCAGTACTAAAGTTTGTGTTATTTGAATTTTTTTTTTTGATACATGTTATTTGAATTTTTTGCTTCCTCTACGTTATTGTTCTCTCTACATGCTATCTCATCTCAGATCCCAGATGTGATCTCTTCTGTTTTGAATTGTATCTTCATTCAAAATTCATTTATAAATAACTCGCTAAGTCTGAGTTGATGAAATTATGTTTTGCGTGGTTAATTCCATGCATCTAAGTTGATTTATAGAACACACTTTCTTTCCCAGTTGGTTTGATGTGGAATATGGTGATTCACTGGTGATGAGATGTTTCTTCTTTTCCATTTTTTTTTCATGAAATGCTTTTTTAAGCCATTAGACTTTTTAGTGAACTTTAGTACTGTGTTCTATCTGGAGGTCATAATCATCCATGGTTAGAGGCCCATGATTTCCTGTTATATCTGCTCAGATGGAATCACTAATGAAGGAACAATGCATTAGGATATTGTTGTGTGAGGCTTATAAGTGCTACAGCTTTGTGGCTTTGATATAATCTGTGCTATTTATTGGCAGCGTCTACATTCTAATGCAATATTACTTGATATCGATAATTAATTGGTACTTCTGTTACTTCAGTGGTAAAAATTAAGGCAATGGCAGAGCAGAATCCCCAGGTTTTTATGGATGTCTCGATTAGCAAGGTCCGTGCTGGAAGGATCATTTTTGAGGTTCAGTCCATGTGGAAGGATCATTTTTGAAGTTCGCCTTTTCTTTTCAGTACTTTTTAATTACTGTGGTTATTGTGATAAATAAGGTCCATGTTGCGACGTAATGAATTCCTTCATCCTGCCAGCTATTCCCAAAGATAGCTCCTGCTACAGTTCAGAACTTCATTGCCTTGTGCACCGGTAATAATTTGATTCATGGTTTTTGCTCCCCAGTAATAACCCTATTGTGCTACAACTATTTGACTAATTGAACAATGCCTCAGACATGCTAATGTATTTAGTCCCCCCCCCCCCCCCTCCCCCCCCCCCCCCCCCCCCAAAAACCCTGGTGAGAAAGGTATTGGGAAGATTACGGGTAAGCCTCTACACTATAAAGGGTCCTTCTTCTATGATACTTGGAAGGGCTTCTCCTCTGTGAAGGTATGGTTTTTTTTTTTACTCTTGCTACATCTAAGATCATTCTTCTGTATTGTGTAGACTATTCATCATGTTGCTGTTGAATGTGAACATAGCTCAGTAGTGGTCCCTTCTTTAGTCAATTATCCTTGTTTATGTTGTAGGATTAGGATACAGGGTTGATTTTTCATGAATGCTTTTCTTGTGATGTAGTTTTAAGCTTGTACCTACTAAGTTGTCCATATTATAATGCTAATAAGTTCCATAATGTCCAAAGCTGTTTTGTACGCATTGTAGTGTATTAACTTGATACTGACAACTGGTTTTCATTTTGTAGGACGGCGACCTTCTTAGCTCCTATGGTATGTTTTTTATTGTTGCTTGCTGGAATTAGGATGACACATTTAACACATTTTTGAGATTGTAATTTGAGGCAGTACATTTAGTCACTTTCACTTTTTGAAGTTGTCCGCCTCAAGTTTTTGGTCTTATCATCTTGGGTATTAATTACTCTTACTACTTATCACTAATTAAATAAAAGCATATTCATATTTTTACCATGCATTACATGAGTTATAATGTGCATCAATGTATATGCAAGTCTTTAACTTATATAAAGTTTTAACTTATATAAAGTATCATGGCTTATTTAATAGGTCTTTCTTGCATTCAGTTTTTCTTTCCTTTATTTTCTTCACTGGTTGAAGCTTAATCTCGTAGAGTAACCTCTGAAGTTTTTCATCATTTTTGCATTGCGTCCTATCACAGCATGAATTTCAAGTATGAGTTTCATATTGTACAATGCTCTTTTTTTTTTTTGTAAATTTTATTAATTTCAAGTATTCTTTTATACATATATATAAGATGTAATGTCTATTCTTTCACTTAATGTATCTCATTTTAATTTTAAATATTTTTGCAGGCGTATGTATGTGGTGAGAGTATTTGGGGTGCAGAGTTCCCAAGTATGTCATTTACTATATAAAATGAAATTATTGAAAAAATTTTGTTCTTATAAACATAGTTCAAAATGTTTGTCTAATTACTTACAGAGGAGATGCCTTCACTTCCCCTTAATGAACGGGGTTTGTTGGCCATTAATATATGTGACCGGTTTTGTCTTGGGTCACATTTTATTATCACTGTAAGGCCTGATCATCATCTGGACAGGTTTGTTTGTATGTTTAACATTGTTCTACCCCTTCTTTCCTCTTTTAATAAGTGAATTGGATGTGAATCTAAATTGTTTCAAACATTACTTTTGAAAAAGTACGTACCGTATAATTTGTGGAATCCGTGTAGGTTTCATATAGTATTTGGGAGGATTGTCAAGGGGCTAGAGACCCTTGATAAAATTACAAGGGGCCCTTGGGTGGCTGATGTTATAGTCTCAGATTGTGGGATATACGATCTAGCTGAGACTAGAGCTGGTATGTAGATTAAAAGACGATATTTTATATTTAAGTAAGTCTTTCGAATGTTTTGAATATATTATATTAAATCTATAAATATTTTATTCGTTTTAGATTTTTTTTAATTATTTTTCTCTTTAAATTTAATTTCGAGTCTAAAAAGTTAATTTTTTCCTTTGGAATCTCTTTTATTTTTCAGGAAAAAGAAAAAGCAACGAATATTTGCCAGAGAAAAAGAAAGACGAGACGAGAAAAGGAGATAAGAATCGAGAAAAAGATGTAAAGATTGTGCAAAATGGCAGGAAAAAAGCGAGAGGATCATGTTGATTGGTAGTAGGTTGGTAGAACAGAGAAGTGGGTCACTACTTGTTAGACATTTGATAAAATTTTGCATGGGGACCATTTCTTTAATTATGATCTATTTTAAAGATGATTCATGGTTGGAAAAAGATACGTATTGCAAATTTGCAACCCACAAAGAGAGAATTCAAGTAGTCTTGTCTGATAAGTTTATAATTAAAATAAAAAAAAATGTTTTCTCAAGAAAATAAAAGATATGGTGCTGCATCGTTAAAAATTTTGTTGAAAACTTTGGCGGTAAAAATGTGTGCCTAAGTTTTGAGAATTTCTTTTCCTTTAAATTGTGATAAAAATTAAAAAGCATGTTTATTTACTGTGGTCTGCAGTTAATGGAAGTGTCATTTTTATGTGCCATTTTCTCTTAGAAACCTAATTTGGGTCCAGTTTCTCTCATTGTCCCTTTTCTCATCATCTCTCATAATCTTTAAATCATGTTCGTCCGATCAATCTGAAAGGTAAAAAATGAGTTATGTCATCAAGTTATCACTCATTCTACTTTCCTCTCATCTTTCCAATTAACGGTCCAGATGGACTCCTCTTCTCAATCAACGGTTCAGATAGGTTCATGAGGGATGATGAGAAAATGAGATGATGAGAGGATCTCATTTTGCCTGAATCACGACAAAATAATAAAAATATTAGCAAATAAACATGGACAAGATGTTGCAACTATGTCGTTTGATTATCCTAATTCCTTTCCTTGACTCAATAATTAATGAAAATAATAAGTGAAATGAAGAGAGAGACTCACAGAGCTTGTGTTGCCCCAGCCCCCGGCCGCACCAGCACAGCATAAGAACAGTCCCTATAAGAGAAATACCATTTGCCTGAATCACGACAAAATAATAAAAATATTAGCAAATAAACATGGACAAGATGTTGCAACTATGTCGTTTGAATATCCTAATTCCTTTCCTTGACTCAATAATTAATGAAAATAATAAGTGAAATGAAGAGAGAGACTCACAGAGCTTGTGTTGCCCCGGCCCTCAGCCCCCGGCCGCACCAGCACAGCACAAGAATATAAAAGAAATGCCATGCTGTCAATCGAGAGGAACAAGATGATGAGATGGCGAGGTTTGAAAAGCAATTTTTAGCAGGTCTCCAACAAGATCTAAGCAGATCCAAGAAGAGACGACGGTGACTTCAACATGCCGGTGAAGGGGAGCTCCACTGAGCAGATCTAAGCCTTCTCTTGTGCATCTGTGACTTTGAGGAGGCCAAGTGAGACTGCCACAATGACGAGCTTGAATGAGAGAACGTGTCGTCGGAGAAGGGGGGCTCCAAACATATGAGCCTTCTCTTATCTTGTGAATCTGCGGCTCTGACCAAAAGCTAATATTCCAAACTCCCTTGCATGACGCTGCATTTATTGTCTAATCTCCCAATTTCACTTTTCACTGTACAGCAGCAGTGGACAAGACATATGTGTATGAGAGTATAGAGTTAAAATTCGTGAGATTTAGGGTATAAATTCATGGCTATATATTAGTTTTCTTTACCCAATTCTGTTGTCCGAAAAACAGAGTATATACTAAAAAGTTGTAAAAGCTTAAACAGAGGTTATAGATGGAGTTTTTGACTAGGTCTTTTGGTATAAGAACATGTGGTTCTGGCAATATCAGATAGTATACTGATATATGACTATGTGAAACTTACCTCTTCCTCATTTCAAGATAGTGAAACATAAGAATGGCAAGAATAAGAGGTGGACCAAGAGGTAGAGGTGCTGGGCAAGGTCGAGGAGCTAGACCTGACCCAATGCAACAGATACAGGGTATTGCATATACGATGTGATTATTATATGTTTGAGTATGTCATTCTTTGTAACGTGAGTATAGTGTCTTGGACATGCATATTAGCTTAGTTGTGGTATGGGACCCAACAGAGGCGCAGAGTTCAACCAAGGTTGTAAACAGTCATTTGACCTAAATGAACATCCCAAATTTGGGATTAGAGGTTTGAGAATAAGCCTAAAGCAAGTGGACTACTAAAGCCCTGGTTTAGCAAGAGTCCCAGTAAAGCATAAATTTATTCTCCAAAATTCCTTTATACCTTTGGGGTATTAAAGGGAATATTACGGTGAATTTAAAAGCACGGGAAGTGAAAAAACAATGCAATTAGAGGTCATACAGATAATATTATTATGTGGGAACAAAATTAACTACAAAAAAAATATGATTTAATAACGATTAAAAAGGTGTATTTGTAGCAGTTTTAATCGCTACAAACGACATTAGTAGCGGTTAACAAAACCGCTACTAAAATTACTATTGCAAACGATTTTGTTGCGGTTATTTACTCAAGCAAAAAAACCGTTACTATATTTTTAGCAGTTTATTCCAACCACTACAATATTCTCATATTGAAAACGTATTATCTGTCAATTTTGTAGTGGTTCTATAACCACTACAAACGTTGCCGCCAAACTTTTGGGTAGCAGGAAATGAAAAATGAAAATTTGGCTCCTTTATTGTAGCGGTTAATAAGCCGCTACTAAATTGAATTTGTAAAATGATGCCAAAAGTTAGTAGCGGTTATAAAACCACTACTACATTCAAATGTAGAGCCAGAAATTTAATTCCTTTTTAAAATTTGTAGCGGTTGAGTCCATTAAAACTACTACAAACATTTGTAAAATTTTAAAAAATATATATACAATTATCTGTTTCCATTTTTTTTTTAATATTAGATTCAAAAGTTTATTATTTAAATAGTTTAGCTTATAGTAGTTATTATTTAAAAGCAATGATTTGATTAAGTTGGATAAGTATAAACTTTATATTGGTAATATTAATGAGGATATATATGGTAATAGGAAACGATGAGAAAATATCCTTCAATATTTGCAAAACAGAAAAATAGTGAAAATAAATATTATGCGAGGGAAAAAAATTTGAAATCAAGGAATTAAAAAACTTTTTACCATATTTGATCACCTTATTCAACTCCTCAACTCGTAGAAAAAAATTTGTAAATGAGAGAAAACGAATGAGATGTAAGGTTAAAAGAAATAGGGAAGCGCTTGAAATGAGGTGTGATGAGGGTATTTATAGAGATCTGTATAGCACTTGTAACAGTTAATGTGACAGGTTTTGTTACAGTTTATTTTGTAGCTTTTATTGTATATTTTTTTGAGCACTTGTTACATTAGTTGCGATTTTTTGTTGATTTTGTAGCTGTTATATAACCGTTACAAATATTTTTATTAATTTTTTTAAAAATAATATACATTAAGATTTAAAAAAAAAAACATAATTTATTTAATCATTCTTCCTTGTCATCCCTACAAAAATTGTGTGAAGAAATTGTCAGTGTGGTATTAATTTGTACAAACACTTGAATAGCGTCACGGTGAAACAGCCTTGGTAATTTAGTTTGACGACATCAAAAAGCTTTCCATGGTAAGGGACACCTCCAAACTGCATGTTGGCGTCATTGCTGCTCCCATAACTCCTTCTCCCAAATATGTCATAAACACCCGAATTTTGAGTTTTCAATCCTTGATCTCATTAAACCGTGCAAATTGTGAAACCATTGACATTAGATGTTGTAAACCTTTTTGTATGGTCAAGAGGCCCGCTTGTGAGAGCTCTAAAATCTGGTGAGTGTGGATTATGGTCATTTAGTATTCTGTGCGCAAACTAGCTTTAGAATTCTCTATGGACCTTTTTGTCAACTTCAGAGGATTTTTGTGTTCGGATCCTGAGTTGACCATTCACATGACTTTTGAATTCCATGCAATTAATCATGGGAAGTCGACCATGAAATGTAAGTACAAAATGGTACGAAAGATATAGAATAACATATGAGTATACAATTCTTACTAAAGGAAGGGTTCAACTTGAGTGCAATTAATCAAGACATGTCTATGTGCTTGCAACTTCTTAGTTGACGTTAGTTTGAAGTTCTTAGTTCCTCCAACTGGTTTACCAACACGAGGGATAAATTTTCCTGATTTTGGCATAGACTCAAGACAATCATCTACACGAGACGGTCAGTTGAAAGCCGTCTCAATGTCATCAAAGTACCTTGAACAGAAATATAGGACCTCATCCCCTATATGACCTTCAACTATAAAACCTTCTAGCCATACCTTATTCCTTACGTAAGATTTCAATTTCCCAAGAAATCTACAAAGTAAAGAAGGAAAAATGATATGAAATGCTAAAAAGGTGACTAGCAAAGATAGGAACTAATAATGACACACATATGTAAAATGAATACCTCTCAATAAGATACATTCATCGATATTGAATTGGGCTAGCGAGCTTTGTTTCATGAACAAGGTGGACTATAAGGTGACCCATCACAATGAAAAATGATGGCGGAAAGATCATCTCTAAATGACAATGTATAAGAATGATTTTAGACTGCAGCTGATCGAGCTCCTCAACGATCAAAACCTTGGAACACAACTTTCAAAAGAAAGAACAAAGCTCTACCAAAACGATGGACACATCGGGAGGAAGTGCATTCTTTATAGCCAGCGGAAGTAACTGTTGCATAAGAACATGTGAGCTATGACTCTGCAGGCCAGCAACCTTTCGAGCCTGCATGTCAATACATCGTGAAATGTTGCTTGAATACCCTTCTGGAACTTTTATTTTCTTCAACGTCGTGAAGAAGACTTCCTTGTTGGATTTTGTAAGGGTGAACTTTGCCAGTTAAAATTTGTCATGCTCATCTGGCCATGCGTCTTCACGAACTCCCATGGCATGTAAATTTTTCCTTACTTGAAGATGATCTTTTGACTTACCTGGTTTGTTAAGTAACGTATATAGCACATTGTCGTATACATTTTTTTCAATGTGCAAGACATCAAGACTGTAGCAAAGTAAATTAGATTTTCAATATGGAAGAGTAAAGAAAATGCTTATCTTCGTCCATTGCTGAGGTGCAAAAGTTTTGTTCATCTTTTGCCCTGCTTTTGCTGTATCGTCGCTTTTTTCGAACTCATTCAACATCCTGAAGCTGCTGTAAGATATCTGTACCGGATAAAGTCTGAGGTGGTCCTCTTTTTTCTAGTTTCCCATTGAAGCAATTTTGTTGCAATTTAAACTTGTGTCTTCCATCGAGAAACCTCGATATCCCATAAAGCACTACTTTTGACTGTGGAGAAGACGCATTACGTCAAAGTCAAAATTGCAAGCTAGACACGCAGACCCAGTATGCACATTCCACTCAGATAATGTTCCCAGACCAAGAAAGTCACTAATCGTCCACATTAAGGGTGCATGCAAGTTGATCAATATCTTCCCGTATGCATCATATGTCTCGATGCCAACATTCCACAGGTCAAGTAATTCCATTATAAGTGGTTGGAGATGCACATCGATGTCATTACTTGGTGCCTTTTTGCCTAGAATGATCATAGAAAAAATGAAGAAGCTTTGTTTTATACACATCCAGGGGGTAAATTGCAGGGAACTAAGACTACCAGCCAAATACTGTAACTTGTGCTAAGATTCCTAAATGGATTGAAACCGTTGGTCGCCAAAGCAAGCCAAACATTTCTGGGGTTAGCCGTGAAAGATGGAAAGTCTTTGTCAAATGTTTTCCAGGTGTTTGCATCCTGAGGATGTCTTAATTTACTATCTTTATTCTTATCAACCTCATGCCACCTCATGTGCTCCACCGTTTTGGATTACATAAACAATTTTTGTAAGCGCGGCATTAAAGAGAAGTATATGAGAATCTTTGCAAGTTTCTTCTTCTATTTTTCCCCTTCTGAATTGTCTTATACCTCGATGTGGGACATCACTTACAAGTCTCCCTGCTGGCATCATCTCTCAAATATAGCATACAATCGTTGGAGCATGCATCAATTTTTCAGTAGTTCAAGCCCAATCTATTAATAATCTTCTTGGCCTCGTACAATGTTGTAGGAACCTCCACGTCTGAGAACACATCTTGTAATAATTCTAACAACATTGATATTCCCTTATCTGTGATTCCACACAAACACTTGATATGATACAACTTGATCAAGAAAGATAATTTAGAGTATTTTCGACAACCTTGATATAAAGGACGATTGCTTTGTCTATTAAGCTGAAAAAATCCTAAGCTACTTCATTCCTCAAGAACAACGGCTCTGAACCCTACACTTCTTCATTGAAGTTGTCCTCTTGAAAACCACACACATCAAGCATAGCATCATTAATTGAATCATCTTCATCTACTTGAACTCTTACTTGTGAACTATGAGGAAGAGCATCATCATATCTCATATCGGCCTTCTCACCATGAACTCCCCATAATGTATAGTCTTCTAAGAAAGGCTTCAAAAGCAAATGTTCCTTAACAACTTGTCGTGCATGCCACTTCTTGAATTTGCATCTCTAACACAGACAAACAATCTTCCCATTACAGCTGGTGTGAGAGTATGTGAAATACAAGAAATTGTTTAATTTGTACAAATATTCTGGAGAATTGCATGGCAACCTGATCTATGACTTATCCATAGCAAGTGAGAAAATTTAGTAAAGAAGACGAGTGAATAGAGAATGATGGCTGCCTGGAAGTTTATATTAAACTTCTCCAACGTTTAACATTTAGTAGCAGTTTCAACCACTACTAAGTATCATTTTGTAGCAGTTATTTTAAATAAACCACAACAAATTTTAACGACTATTGGTGGATCCTCTGCTACCTTCGGCACCTCGTATTCCTCTAAGAAAGCGCCTACAAAGAAAAAAAATATTAAAAGTATTAAAACAATAAAAAACAATTATAATTATTAAAAACATAAAATTTATGAAATTTATATTAAAATTATAATTATAAATAAATTACCTGCCCCTCTGTGCTCCTCCTGAACTAGATAAAACTCGCCTAGTCGTTCAGTGAGATGTCATCTGGAACATTTTTGATCAGTTGCTACAGAGGAATCATCCTATCCATATTCATACTGTGGAAGAGATGATTCCTCCTGTTCCTCCAGCCGTCGCCCATCTTCATCAGCGTGTACCTCTTCCGGTTGTCCCGGACAGCAAACCTAAGCTATAACACAGTTGAATAAAAATTAATTAAATACGACTAATTACAAATGAAACAATTAATAAATATTATTTAAATACAATTCATTATAAAATATATAATATAATTAAATACTATCAATTACATACCTTCACCACATCGTCCCACGCCATGTCCTTCGGCTCCTTTGGAACATTCCTCCACGTCATGAAGTGAAGGGGCAACCATATCCAATGCGAGCCCAACTCGTTTAGGAAGCGATTGAACAAGTGACCCCCATTGTCGATGGGCTGGTCCGTGGCCTCATTCCACGGAACTATAACTCATAGTGTATGGTCCAGGCTATTCAAACAGGCCACGTCCAACCTCCTCGTAGATATTTTCCCCTGATCATCTGCACAATTTACCACATACGTTAGATAAATTTAAATTCAAATTTCACAAGTTGCAAATTTGTAGCGGTTTTAGCAAAAAAATGCTACAAATACATATTTGTAGCGATTTTTTAACTACTACAAATTCACCACTATGAACTATCATTTTTTTTGTAGTGATTGTACAAGTTGAGGTTTGCTGTCAGTGGGTTTCCCTATGTGGCAGTCTTATTGTGTGACATTTTTAAATAGGCAAATGATGTTCAATGCCTATGAAACTTTCGAGAATGAAAGTAGACTTATCATGCATTAATTTGATAGGTCATAAAAGTCATTTAGAGCTGCACACAAGGAGTTATGTATTTTTGAAACTAGCCCAGTAAAATTGGCTAGTTTCAGTAGCAGTGTCCAAAAACAATAATTCTGGGAATTGTAAACTTCCAATTGGCTAAAGGCTATATTTTTTCTTGAAAATAGGCTTAATAAAGGTTACATAGCCTTTGGAACCACACCAATTGGATCTCTATAAATAAATATATGAATTTTCAAATTTGGATGAAAATTCTGCCAGATTTCCAGCAAGGTGTGAAAATCATAAAATGTATGGGAAAAATGGTAATTTGCCAATAAGATAGGAAGCTGGTTATCTTTCTCTTCTCTAGAGCACCAATTCGTCCAAAAAGAGACAAACGAGGGGAAAAATAATTAATTGAGCATTTATATGTATTTGGATCAATTTCTGAGAGGAGATCAAAGAAAAAAACTGATGACGATGAGTCAACAGTTGCAACTCAAGAACTAAATAAGTGGATGAGGAAATATATGATAAATAAGGATCAAATATTACTACCTCTTGAAGCCCATTTTCGGCCAAGTGTACGAGGGAAGAGAAAAGATGATTATAACAAGTTAAATGGCATGTGTTAAAATTGCCATAAAATACAATAAAACTAAAGAGATATTTTATAAGTTTTCACTTTCCTTCTTGAGTCTCAATTTTGGTATGCTGAACTAGAGAGAGAGAGGGAGAGAGCTATTTGAAAGTTGAGAGCTCAAGAACAAGCAAGAAGAGTGAGCTCAAGCCAAAAATCCAAGATAAGAAGTTGTAATCCTAGAGTTTATGCTTCCTAGTTCTTGTAATACGTCTTCTAACCTTCATATCTCCATGAACATGGCTTGAAGCAAGTAAAAGCAAGAGTAAAGAGAGAAAGAGGATGCACATCTAGAGAGAGAAAGTGGAGAAATCACAAGGTAATCTTAAGAACCTTGATTATCTTGTTGATTATGTTGTCGTGGTGGTTGTTTGTTGGTTGATTGGCTTTGTTTTCATGGTTTTTGCAATTTGGGATGTTGAAACCCTAGAATGTTATGTTCCCCAATTTTCCATTAATCATGTTTAATTGGTGTTAAAGTGGTTAAATAAGTGATTAGAGGTGAAAAGGAGGTGATTGGTTGGATGAAATCACAAAAACACATTTTTCCCTAAATATTTGAAAGTTTCGATCAAATATAGAATACGTAGAAGGACTAGGATTTTGCTAAATTTGAGGTTTCCAATGTATTCCTTAGGCAATATTGTGAAGGAATAGGCGTGTTCATGATTTTTGGATAATTGTATGCAAATCTAGAAATTTTTGAAGTTAAAAGGAAGTGTTGTTTGATTTGTTTCACTAGAGGCAGTCTGATTGTACTATGAATTTCATTAGCCAAACCTAGTCAAAATATTATGAAATTTTACAGGCTTACCGTAGAGATGTAGAGCTTTAATTTGATGAGTAGAACATAATTTTTGAACTAATAGATTAAAAAGATATGATTTTTCAAAGTTGTGCCCTATTTCTGGAATGCAATTTTGAACAGGGGAAGCTTGGCGAATTTCTGGGAAATATGTGATAACAGTGACTAGACTTGAGTATTTTTATATAACTGTACACTTAAAGGAATTTACACAAAATTTGGAACCAGTGAATTTGGATTTTTGTAGAATTAATTATGAGTTTCCAAACTTGGTCAACAAAACTGGCAGATTGGGCTAACCTACGAATTTATGGCAATTATGTTAAGTTGTCATAATTATTGACCCACATATAAGAAACATGTCCTAAAGGCCCATGTAGCCTTATTGGACATTCATTTTCTTGGCTCTAATAATATGAGTATTTATTTAGGGCCATGAGAAGCAAAGAAGAAGCAACTTCAATGGTTGGAAAAAAGTACAAGAGGAAGACTCAAGACAAGAGGTAGGACACTTACCTTTTTTTACATATATTTGATATTTCTACTTGTGTAGTGATGTATGTGACTGTTTTACTTGATTGTGTAGAGCATATTTAAATAATGAAACTGTAATATCCTGAATTGTAATCAAGGATTAATAACTTCAAAGTGATGTAATTAGTAATAATTAAGCACTTGTGAAGTATATGATGTGTAATGTGTTATTAAGGTGATTAGTAATGATTTAATGAACATTGTGATAATCAAGGGCAAAATGGTAAATTTACCAACCGACTGGTCAGATACCAAAGAGGAAACTCCTTGGTAATTGAGATCAATGGCTAGGATTGAAAGAGCATTAGGTGGAATCCTATGCATGCAAGTCCATATGAAATTATGGTAGGAAGAAAGAGATGGTGCCAAGTGGCAAAATATGAACCATAGATGAGGTCAAATTTTCAAACACTCTTCTCTCTCTCTCTCAAGTCGGTGAAGAAGCATGGGGAATGGGAAAATCTTCATCAACTTATCTCTCTCTCATCCTCCTTCATTTTCGCTGAACCAGCCAAGAAAGAGAAAGAGAAAAGATTAAGTCTTGGTAAGCAAATGCCTTTATATGCTCAAACACTCTTCATTGATGTTGTTCAAGAGGTTGAGAACTTGACTTCTATGGTTTCAGAATTTTCATTGGTGGTGTTTAAGAGATTGTGAAGTTTGAGAAGTTGAGGAATCAAGGAAACCACATTTGGGAAAGAGAGGTAAACATTTAATGCATTTTGGTATAATTGTTTTGGCCATTGGTTTGGTTTTGTAAATTCTGGATTTTTGCCCTGATTTCTTGTGATTTTAGAAGATATGAATTAAGTGAAGTAATGTGGTGGAATATATGCCAAATAGTGTATGGGAGTCAATGGTTTTGGTTTGGATTTGAAAAGAGGAAGTTTGGCAAATTGTGGTTTTGGGTAATCTTGTGACCTAGAGATAGAAATGTGTTGCTTGAGTGAGAGTTTGGTTGTTTTGGGTTTACCAATGGGTTCCTTGTGTTAAAATAAGTGAGAATGAGTTTTGGTACAAGCTTTAGAACCATTGATAGCAAATTGGTCAATTCTAGAAAACCTTATCAGTTGCTGCGATCTGGCTTCTGATAAGCTTCACTCGAGTGAGGAGGGGTCTCACTCGAGTGCAGTATGAAATTCTGGGTATTTTGGTTAAGTCTTCAGGCAGAAATCGTGAGCACACTTCCTGACTTGCGAGTGAGATTTGATCCCACTCGAGTGAGCACGGGCATGCTCGAGTGAGGGAGTTAGTTTAAGACCTAGGAGTTTATGGTTGCTCTCGGGTAGTCACTTGTTGGGCCTCACTTCTTGGTGCTCGAGTGCACTTGAGGTCATTGCTCGAGTACAGCTTCTTGTGCTCAAGTGAGTGTGAGAAATATTTCGAGGTTTGCTCTCGGGCAAACACTTTCTGTATCTCACTTGCTGGTGCTCGAGTGCAATTGGGGGTATCACTCGAGTGAGACTTCCATTACTCGAGTGAGCCAGTCCAAAATCAGAAATTCTTCTAAGAAGGAGGGTCTTCGGGGTAGTTTCTCCCAACCTTTTAGGCATATGTTTAGACCTATAATAGTCACCTAAAGAGTTTAAATGATAACCAACTTAAAGTATTATAGAATTAAGAACTTGGAAAAGAGATTGGCGGGTTGTCCCTAACTTGGTTTACAGGATTTGATATTTGCCGTCCTCGAGAGCCCACAGTATCGAAAAATGTCAGGAAAGGACCAGGTAGTGACTCTCTCTCTTATACTATGTGTAATGCATTGTATGTGTGTTGTATCACTGTTTTGTGATTATCTCTGATGCTGCTGCGATTACAGGTGGTGATAGCTGTCGTTTACAGCGAAAGCTATCGTTTACAGTGTAAGCTGTCGTTATTGTGATTACAATGAGAGCTGTCGCATTGTGTATACAGCCGTGAGTGCTGTCGTTTGTGGTAAAATCCATGTATCTTTGTGTTGCTGCTGCTGTTGCTGTTTGTGATTTACGTACATGCTTTGTGTTTATGCATTATGTGAGTGATTTGTTACTACTGGGATTCTCTCGAATCTCATTCTTTCCAATGACTAACATTTCAGAAAGGGCAAGTAGCTCAAAAGAGAAGCAGGCAACCCAGAGCGATTAGGACCCTTTAGGGGTATATTTGATTTTGGAGATGTTGGTTATCCATTTTGAACTTGGGATTACTGTATATTTTGGAGATGTATATATATGTATACTTGAGCTGGTCATGTAATTCCCTAGTGAGAATTACAAACACTTTGTTGATATATGTATAGAACCCGGGAGTTACCGGGGATTTGATTACACACTCTGATATGAATGAATGTATATTAACTGCACAGGTAATTATATTCGAACTTTGAAATTGAGACCAGGATGTGGGAAAAGTTTTGAAAGTTTTTACGAAAATCCTACTGTAGGGTGGGAAGTTAAAATGAGTTTAAACCATCCGACGGTCTCTAATCCGATTTAATTATACGATATCGAATAATAATTACGTGTTTAAAGGCAGGGGGTTACAGAAACTCTGTTTTTGTTTATACTATAGCCATAGATATGTTGTATGAAACATTGAACATGCAAATATGTCATTATGGGGCATGCATCTTATAACGCCCCAAATTTTATTCACCAATATGCCTTGTAATTATTTGTGGCATTTAATGAAATGGAAGGGTGAATATTAGCTCACCTTGAATAGCCTCCGGCTATAAATTCTGGATCATAGGAATTAAACATTGAAAATTGGAATGTGAACAATGCTACCAATATAATTTTTGGCTAGGCTGCAAGATTGCCATGTGATTTTGGATGATTAAATGATATTCAAAAAATGTGAAATTTTATAGAATGAAAGTACACATCATAAGCTTTAATTTAATAGGTCATGGGAATTATTTGGAGCTGTGTATAAAAAGTTATGAATTTTTGAAATTAGCTCAGTAAAACTGAAAAGGTTTTATGGCAGTGTCCAAAGATGGAATTTCTAGGAATGGTGAGGTTCCAATTGGCTAAAGGCTATATTTTCCCTTGAAACTAGACTCAATAAGGGTGACATAGCCTTTGGAATCACCCTAATTGAAGCTCTGCAAATAAAATTATTATTTTTCAAAGTTTGGTAAGAAAATCTGACAAAATTGCCAACTATTACGAATTTTAAAAAAAAAATATAATGGCAATTGTGTAATTGTTTAAGACAATTGGAGAAAAACCCAATTGGTTAAATTGGGACCAAGAGTGGCGTATTGGGCTGACTAGGGAGAATAAGAAATGGTTCAAAGTCCATAAGAAAATATGACACGAGTTATTAAAAGATAGGGTCAAATGGAAAAATTGTCATAAAATTTAATTAAAGTTATATTTTAAAAAGAGAGAGAAATAATGAGATATTTTCTTTAAAAGCTCCATATTCCTCTTCCTTCTCCATTTGCACAACTAAACACACCCAAGAAAGAGAGAGAAAGTATCATTGAAGCTTTGGAGAACAAGGGTTTCAGAGAGCTCGAAGAAGCGAGAATCGAAGGTAAACTTGGTGATTTCAAGTGTTTAAGCTTCCTAATTTGTATAATAGCTTCTCTAAGTTCTTTTTCTCAATGAAAAACCATGTTTACCAAGCTAATTTTCAAGGTTGAGAAGGGAGTGTGAGATACCCTAGAGAGAGAAACTCCAAGAATCAAAAGGTAACTTCCAAAATCTCAAATCCTTTGGTGTATTAATGTTGTTGTTGTGATTCTTGACTTGATTTGTGGATTGTTTGGATGTTTTTGTAAACTTAGGATGATGAAACCCTAAGGGGAGGTGCTGCCCAAATTTGGATTAATCATGTGGGAAGTGTAATTAAGTAGTTAAACGAGTGATTAAAGGTGAAAGGAAGGTATTTTGTTGATTGGAATAAAAAAACTCCAATTTTCCCAAATTATGATGATTTTCGTCCAGACCTGTTTTTCACCATGTTTGGAGTGGATTTTGGTGTTTTTGATGATTCCATTGGATTTAGAATGGAAAATTGTATAGGGTTCATGTTGGTTGCGAAGTGAGAAAAACTCTAGAATGTAAAGTGTTAAAATACACTTAAAAATCCTAAGTTAGGGGCTATAAGGGCATTTTAATAATTTGGTACTGAATTTGTCCAATCTGAGGTCAAAAATGGATTCTACATGCAAAATTGTGTAGGATTAGCCTGGGTCATGATTTTTGTAAAAGTATAGTTGGACCGGATATAAAGGGACTCGAATTGGGTCCCAAGGGTATTTTGGTCATTTTATAGTTTTAAGCTACGATAACTAAGAAAATGAGTTTGGAATAATACATAAATGAGTAATAACTCATTTATTTTAAATTTGGGATTTTAGGATCAAACAGTAGCCTGAGCCGGACACAGAGTATTGGACCGATAAACAAACAAGAGAAAGGCGATCCATGTAGGGGACTTACCTTATTTGCATGTATTTAATATCTCTGCTTGTGTAGTGATGTATGTTATTCCTTTACTTGAATGTGTAGAGCATATTTGAATAATGAAGCTCTGTTTCTGTTTATTCTGTGGCCATAATTTTGTTGCATGAAATATTGAGCATGCAGAAATGTCATTATGGGCTATGCATATAGTTAAAGCTAACATGTCATACACATAGCATATATCTTGCATGCATTATGGTAACTGTTTACCTAGTGAGATTCTTTCGAATATCATCTTCCCCTACCAACCATTTAAATAGGTGAAGAGAGAAGGTATGTTGAGAATAGAGAAGAGAACTGCATGAGAGGAAAGCAGTGGTTGAACGAAGACAGGAAAATATCTCTGTTTCATTATAATGGGTTTAGGCACCCTAGTAGCCCTGTGTGGCTACATCATTTGTAATTATTATGTACAATCCCTATGGGGAATGTATGTAATCGAGCACTTTTTATCAATATTTTATGCTATTCCTGTGTGCCCATCAAACTGCGCATTGCTACTTTGATCAAGATTGATAATAAGTAGGATGTAAGGTGGGGTCATACACATCTAGTTAAAGCTAACATATCATGCACATAACATCTATCATATATGCATTATGGTAACTGTTTCCCGTCTTCGTTCCACCACTACATTCCTCTCGTGCAATTCTCTTCTCTACTTTTTGTAACGGATTTAGATACCCTAGTAGCACTGTGCGGTGATATTATTTATAATTATCATGTACAATCCCTATAAAGAATTTTTGTAATCGAATACTTTTTATCAGTATTTTTATGTTATTCCTTGTTTGCTCACCGCACTACACGCTAATACTCTGAAAAACATAAAAATAAGATAAGGGTGTTATAGATGACACCCAAAAAAATTAATAATTAATTTTAAAGATATTTGTTTATATTTTATATTTTAATATTAATATTTTTAATTCAAATTGTTCAATTATTAATTAATATTTTAATGAAAAAAAATATAGAAGTGCAATACTACCAAATATTTTAATGAACGGAATGATTTGGGGGTGAGGATGATGAAATCGACGGGTCAAAAGCAAAAGAATGTTTGAGAGAAGTTATTGGGTTGGGTGAATTTATGCCATTTTAGAATATTTATTGATATTTTTATTCTTTTTAAAAGTTATTTGAATCAAACGTCCTTAGAAAAAAAATTTGGTTAATAAAATTGCTCCTTAATTCTAATTTTTATTAGAATCAATTTTTTTCATGTTGAAATTACCAAAAATGATATTAGCCAATTTTTTCATAATAAAATAATAAAATTTAAATAAATTTATCTACAAAATTAAAAATTATAATATTAATCAATTTTAACAATGATAAAATAGCTCAAAAATGCATGTTTTAATAAATTGTAGAGCCTTAAATCATTTTTAAATGACTCAATTAAACTCCCCAATTTGGTGATGGATTTATGAATTAAAATAATAAAATTTGTTCACAAGAAACGGGGAATTGTTAATTACTATAAATTTTAATCCCTTTATATTATATACCCGATAACCCCAATTCGTCATTACCAATGGGAAGGGAGGGGTAGAGAAGAAAGAGAAAGATGAAAGTAAGGCTATATATGAATCAGACCGGGCAGGACTGGGTGTTAGCCCGTGGTCTGATCCAAAAGGCTGAACGGGCTGGACATTCCATCCCGAAGCCCGATCCTACCCAAAGAAAAACCTGATGACAATCGAGTTGGGCAGACTGGACCAGACTGGACCGAGTTAGTGGTCTAGCTGGCCCAGTCCAGACTTTCATAAGGCTGTACAGATTAACATGATTGTTTTTTTCAGATCCTAAAATCCTAATATAAAATCCTAAATTTAATCCTGATCTTGAATAAATATATATAAATATCTTGCATATCAAAAACATATCAATATCCCTTATTCGCACAAATTGTCATATTCATCAATTTATCATTGTTTCAATATTCTGCAATATCCTTCCTACCCTTCATATTATCAAAAGATCATAAATATCCTATAAATGTAATGCTGGGCAGATAAATATATGTTGACAAATTCTTCAATATATATATATATAATGACCATCTATTAGATAAATATATGTTGGTCTTTTCTATTTGGGTTCCATGGTAACATAGTCCCATGACAATGATGTGAAACTTCATGGCAATGCAGTCCTCCACCACCACATCAGCTTCTCAGCAAGTTCTTCACTGGCTGTTTGATGAGGAGGCCAACAATTCCTCACAATCACATGAGGAGGCCTCCGATCGGCTGCAAATATTTTCAGCTGACGTCAAGCAAAATTATCATTTTTAATATAATTAAAATTGTTCAAATAAAACTCACTGTTACGTAATAAACCAGCAGCTTTAATTTGCATCGGAACATCGGAACAATATTCTTCAATTACCCCTAATGTACCAAACCCTTCCGTGAGGGTCCCAAAAACCACATTAGACCTGCAACAAATACCAAATAAGAGGATTAGTATATTATGAATTTTGACAAATGTAATGTTTGGCCATCGGGCAGTTTATATTCACACCCAAAAGGTCACGAGACAGTGGAAAAAGGCCAAAAAAAGTAAAACAAGTTAACCATACGAACGAACCTATCAAAGCCTTCATCGGCTTTCAATGTGATCAGAAAATTTGAACAAGAAGCCGACTGATCTTCACGAGACATTGACAAGAGTCCCCTTTTATCATGCTTGAGGCCATTAAACTCGGCCACTGAAATAAATCACAATAATTTAGAAACTCTGTTGAAATAAATAGATAAAAACATTTGAGAACTTTCAAAAAGTACAAGTCCAAGATCTAGCATTCTCACTTGGCCAATGTGGACCATATACGCTTTCTATACATTTTCCATCTTCCCCTGCAAAAAAGATTAAAAATGAGTTGCAGAGGTCTAAGAGTAGACATTACATCTAGGAGGAAGATGAAATGATTAGCAAGTTTGAAAAATTATAGCAAACTGGGCATCAAACCACATGAGGGGAGGTGAGCCAAAAACACCCCAGTTTTGGTGGGGGGCCAAAATGGTTTGGGTGAGCCAAATGGGGTAGGCCACCCTCCCCTCCCATGGTGCCATCCTAAGGTCCATGCATCAATAGATAACGTACCACTTTCATAACAAAAGGTGCCTGCCTGCAAAATAAAAAAGTAGCTATTAGTCCATAGTCTTGATGGCACAATGCAAAGAAAACGATCCTGAAAATTAAAAAGCCTACTTAGTATCATAAGATGGACAACTTAGTAAGTATAAGCTTAAATACATACCTTAAGATACGAGCTACCCTTCTTAACCTTGTGAAAGAAACAATTTACGTAACACATAGGTTTTCCAGTTTTAGGGCTGTATCCTTTATCTCCTGAACAAAGAGAAGATTAAATGAGAGAAGGGAAAGTCATATCATAAAAGATAAAATCAGAATAAACTAACATGTCCAAGGGCTTGTTCAATTAGTGAGACTACAAAAAGGTTCTCCGAGGGATATTAACAAGATCATATTATTACCTGTACATAGCAAACGGAAATTTTCTGCAGTGAAGGGGGCAAGCTCATAGAACAGCTGGGAGGATAAAAGAATTCATTAGGTTGCATTTCTACTCTCACAGTCGAAGTTACAAAATACAAAAAAAAGAACGAAAAAAAAAAAGAGAAACAAACATCATCATGTATGATTATTGTAATTCACAAGCACTAAAACAAAAAAGGTACCTCAAAAACCAGCCTTTCAATGTCCGCACCGCCTGTTCTGACATCCATATACACATGTAATTTTTGCTCCTGTGCCATTGTCTCTCTTTGGTGAATCGGAACTCAAGCTAACAAAACCACTGAAGTCGTAAAAGTCAGTCTAGAGACCCATTAATTATACCAAAATAATACTAATGGGGCAGTTTAAGGAAGCTCATGCGGTCGGAACAACATACGTTTAGGGTTAAGTTTAGGTTCTTAGTTTGACCCTCCTATCATGCCAAGTACCAAGAACAATAATATTGAACTAATCCATCTACATAACACAGATTGGAAACGGGACTACATTATGTTTAGGGGAAATTATTTTCACTTGTGACTATTAGAGTTACAAAGTCTTTTCTCTTGTGACTATTAGAGTTACAAAGTCTTTTCTTATTTAGGGATTTCTTTATTGACTATGATGATGAAGCTCAACTTTTGGTGTCATACGACACAAGAGCATAAAGCTTGACTTGCTTGGCTAACTTACGAGAAAGCTAAGTTACATAAGTTAGCAACTTGATAAAAGTCACCATGACAATCCAAGGTAAATTACAATTTACCTCCCAATGAGGTTCAAAATCAAATCTCTCTTGTTTGAAGTGTCTCGTTCAACTCTTCCTTATTGCCACTTCAATAATGAGAAGTTAATATATCGTACAGAATTTCAAAGTCAAAAGCATGTATCATTTTTACCATTTATCATTTCACTAGTTTGTAAGGTTATTACTGGCATTAAACAACATTTTTTAAAATACAGCCGTCCCACTATGGCCTCAAACACTATTAGAATGTCTAAGCCTCCATTTTGTATTCCAAAAAAAAAAAAAACATTTCAACGATGATATGTCTCATCCTTCTAACAATGATGTGATCTTATTTTATAACGTTTGGATATAGAATATCACAGGACGCATTAGACTAACTGAACAAATTACATAGGTTCTGAATGTGACAGTTCAAACCAGAGGGAGATGGTTGGCCCAAGAAAAGGGTAAATGAGTCATCAATTCTCAAACCTAGCTTCGGTTGCAGCATTGATCACATCTTCAATAAATTTCAGATTGATATTCAAGAAACAAAAAGCTCAGGATTGATGAAGAGCAAGAGTTTTCAGTATCTTACATCTCAGAGAAGAAGTGTACGGAGGTTAGCGATTCTAGCAAGACCAGTATATGGCGGTGTTTTTGCGACTTCAGACTTCAACAAAATACCTGACCTTTGCAATCGTCGAATCCAGCTTCTGGTTCAGACTGACATCCTGGACCGCAACGTGATACACTGCAAAGAAAGACAACAAAAAGTAGCCGTATAAGTATGACTGACACACAAGAACAAATAAATCCAAACCAAATGTAGCAATTTTGCAAGCAACTTCAGTACAGTCATACCCTATTAGAATGACAACACGTTCAGATAAAGGAAAACAATGGCTTCTGCAACAAAATGGCGACTACTCCAAATTCAGCACAAAGAATAAGATAAGTCACTAACGAACTTAAGAGTGCAGCGAAGACTCACGTGAGGGAGCAAGCAAAGTTCTGTTGCTGGGAACCGTAAGAGAGAAATTAAGTAAACAATTAAGAAACATACTATTCATACCATTCATCCAAATATTCTAAACGTTACACTCGAATGCCAACTCTTTTCTACTCTGCATCATTCATTTTTTATTCACTTTTTATAATGTTCCACTTTCAAACTAAGCTCAACCCTGAAAGCTCTAGAAAGTACAGCAATGGAAGCTATGTAGCAGCACAAAATCATACATCACTCATTCATTTTTTCCCCAAATTTGGGTTTACAATCGGCAAAGAGAGCTTATGAACTAAGTTCTGATAGTTGCAGCAAAGTAATTGCAACAAGGAAAGACCACATTAACATCTTTCCGTCTAATTTCCTAATCTTTATATTGTATATATTATCATATATAATATCTTCCGGAGACATTTCAACAAGAGCACGGGGGCAGTACTAACCGACGCAGGAGAGGGGAAATGGCCGGAGATGGAGACTTCAACCTGCAGAAATCATGGTCGGAGAAGTCGAAAAGGAAATAAGACGGAGAAGAGCAATCAACGATGGAAAGAAAATTGGATCGAGAAGTTAGAGTTCGAAGGTGAACGGAGAAGACGAACGGCGACGGGAAGCTGCGGATGACCGGAGGAGAAGATAGAAGACGACGGTGAGAGGGGATGGGTTAGGGCTCGACGGTGGAGAATGACTGTGGAGACTGAGATGGATAAAAACGGAGAAGTAGAGAGAAAAAGGAGATGGATGACCGGCGTTAGTGATGACCGGAGGATTTAGGGTTCGAAGGTGGAGATTAGAGCTGGAGAATTTGAGGGCGAATTGAAGTCAGGTAAATGCAGAGGAGACGACGTAGGGTGCTTGTCGAAGGAAAGACAGACCGGAGGCGGATATCAGGCGAATGTGGATGACTGATGACGGAAGGTTGGGGGACCGAAGAAGACGATACTCCTTTGGAATAGTTTATTTTTGTCAATAAATATTTATAAATCATGATTCATAATATATGAGGTAAGTATATGAGAGGAGTTTTATCGACTTGCGTAATAAGAATTTATTTTTTAAGAAATCGTAATCCCAAATATACTTGATGGTGAGTGAAGAAGGGTTAGGGTTTGCGAACGATTATGTACCGTTTGTATTAGCAATAGAAAAGTAGTTTTTTTACTAGCTGATTTTATAAAAAGGCAGATAAGAAAAAAGTCAAAATATAGATGTGATTTATGTTTAGATTGGCGATAGAAAAAGTGACTTTTTTTCTAACTTTAAACGTATTTGGATTGGTGTTTGAAAAGCCCGTTAAGATGAAAAATAACTAAAAAGGGCATGAATCTTATTAAAAACTCCATATATATATTAGTTGTATATATTGTGATAATTGAAGTGAAAAAATATAAATAAAATTTGGTAAAATAATAAAAGTTCAATTATTATTGAAAAAAAAAAAAACACTAAAGCCACTTCAATTAAAATTGGATAAATTTATATCTAAATTATAATGCATACATGAAATGTTTTATTAGTGGACCATCTACCCCTAACAAGTTGATCTCTGATTGTGTCACGAACATCATTCATTTGTGTTGACGATAATCTACAGATAGTTGATGTGGATGCGACATCACTCGGATCATTAGTATCTTGATCAGGTATATTTCCTCGTTCAGCTTCTCGAAAATCCATATCTGTTTGGAAATTTCTCCGAATAAGATTATGTATAGCCATTGTAGCACAAACTATGTAAACTTGTGTTTCAAAGCTATATGACTTCATTTCCCCCAAAAGCTGAAACCTATTCTTCCAGACTCCAAATGTCCTTTCTATTGTAGTCCGCAAACTTGAATTATAATAATTGAACATTTCATTAGGATTTGCAAATCCCTTGCGTTGCCTGAAGTCTGGAAGATGATAACGCTCACGTCTATACGGACCAAGATATCCAACAGGTGTTGGATAGCCAGCATCGACCAAATAATATTTCCCTGATAAAAAGATGGAATTTGTATTTACACTGTAAAATTATTCTCTTATATACTTACCTCGTAAATCATAAAAACTATTCTCTAAAAATTAATACAAGCATGCATTTGAACACATTACAAGTCAAAAAATTGCATTAATCTAAATTTTTTTTCAGGATTTTAATTGAAGATGGCAGCCCCTGGAGGTAACATGCAACTCTAGAGACATTTCACAGACTTTGATTTACAATTTTTTACTCGAAATATCAGAAATGTTGAGAATGTTCATTTTGAACAGTTATAAGGATGAGATGTAACTGTTAAAAATACTTGTTACGAGTGTAAATGGTCTATTAAATAGTGTAAGTATACACTATCATAAATAAGTAATACAGAAGTGAGTAAAGTATCGTTTCCACTAGGATTGATCAATAATTACCAAAATGAGTAATTGTAACGCCCAAAATTTTTAAAATATGGAGCCGCAACCAAAATTTTTGAAATAGGATAATTTTTGAAACCTTTTTTTAAATATGAAACTGGTCTACAAAAATCATTTAGGGTTCGGAAGTTCATTATATGTAGGGAATGTGTTAAGCACCACACAACACCCATTCATAATAATGGTTACCCTAATTTAATTATTTAAAAATATTATGGCCTTTAATCCTATGATAATTACCCAAATAAAAAAAAAGAATATTTACAAAAATAAATGAAATGAAAACTAAAGAAAAGAATGAACATTTATTTACAAAAAGAAAATAAGGAAAAATATATTTATTTTCAAAGTTGGATATCAAAAGAAAGATAAGGAAGAAATATATTTATTTACAAAGTTGGACTTGACCTAGGAAGAGAACCTAGGGCCTATGTACCCTTTAGAGGGATCAAAACCCATGTAGTTCAGGGTAGAAAAGCGTGTCACTTGGTTGGTGTTTTTTAGAAAAATATTTATTTAATTTATTTGAGAAAACTATTTTTGTTTGGTTTGTATTTTTTTTATTTATGAAAGCAATTTCTTTATTTTTTTTATGAAAGAGAGTTTTTCTATTTTATTTTCATTTATAAAAATGTGTTAAACTATTTTTTTTTTATTTTTTGAAAGAGAACCTAAGAAAAGAAGAAAAAGTAGCACAAGTTAAATAAAAAGAAGAAATCAAAGGTGAGGAGATTTATACGTACCTCTTATCTTTTGAACACCGCTCTAGATTCCAAATGGAACATGTCTGACAATATATATATGATGATTCAACGGGACAAAGCAAGTCCACTTAATTCTTGATCCCATATTCAATAATTCAACGTCCACCAACGCCAACATATATTAAAGTGGGTGATTCATGCAATGTTGAGTTATCAAGATAAACATAAAGCTAAGACAAGTACAAAGTCATAAAAGCGCATAGTAGTGGGAAGAGTTAGTAAAATTCATCGTCTTGCACATATGGCTAAACATTATCACAAATAAAAGAAGAGCATGCGAATTTAATCACAATCAAAGAGTAGTGAGCAAAATAAGATGGCCTCTTATATTAACTATCCTTCAGTATGAGAATTATGTATAAGCAATGAAATGAGAAAATAAAATTAGCTCTCTACTTTACCTCCTTGCTCTCCCAAAATTTTTGTGTGTCTTGCTTCAACCCTTACTCCCTTATTTATAGTTTCAAGGTAGGGTTTTCTTCATAAATGCTCCTTCTTGTTTTGAATTTCCATTTTTTTGAATTTTTTTTTTTTGTATTTTATGTTAAAAACTACCTAACTTGACTTAATCACCGTCAATGGAGATTTTTTTAATTTTCATTTATTTATTTATTTTTGTATTTTTTATTAATAAAACTTCTTAACTTGACCTAATCACCATCAGTGGAGATTTTTTTATTTTTCATTTTTTTATTATTCTCCCCACAAGTAGTTTCCTAATTTAAACTTATCAACATAAATGAGAGATTTTTTTTATTTTTTGTTTTTTTATTTTATTATTTTCCCTTAATGAATGACAATGCCAATCATCATCAATGAGGGGATTTATTTTAATTTTTTTTTCCTTTTTTAAGACGATTGCCAATTTGGACACCGAATATCATCAATAGGAGGATTTTCTTATTTTTTTATTTTCGTTTTTTATTTATTTTTTTCTTTTAATGATCATTGCCACCTTGGACATCAATCATCATCAATTATTTTTTAATTTTTGAGTAGGGCCCGGACAAAATAGGGTGTTCACAGTTGCCCCTCTTTACATATTTTGTAGCTGAGAAAAGTGAGATTCTCGTCTATGAAGCAAGTAAAGATAAGAACACGTATTTTGTCTGGCCAAAGAACAAGGTGCCCCCTTGAAACCAAAGAGGATTTGGACAAAATATAGTGTCAATGCCCCTCTTTACTTGGTTCATAGGGGAGAAGAACGTAGGTGGAGATATAGATGATTACCTGGAGTGGAAATGAAGCGCCTAGTTGCATAGGACTTTAGTGGGGCGTAAAAGAATTGTGTCAGCCGGTATTGGGCTTTGAGAGTGCCTCCTGATACATGGCTTTGAAAGAATAGTGCCTGTTGTTACAGGGCTTCAAAAGAGTTATGCCAGCCGTTATTGGGCTTGGAGGGTGCCTACTGATATAGGGCTTTGAAAGAATAGTGCCTGCCATTACAGGGCTTCAAAAGATTTATGCCAGTCGTTACTGGGCTTAAAGGGTGCCTGCTGATACAGGTCTTTGAAAGAATAGTGCCTGCCGTTACAAGGCTTTGAAAGAATTGTGCCAAGCGTTATTGGGCTTTAAAAGAATTATGCCAGCCATTACTAGGCTTTAAAGAATTATGCCAGCTGTTACTGGGCTTTGAGGGTGCCTGCCGATATATGGCTTTGAAGAGGGTGCCTGCCGGTACAGGGCTTTGAAAGGGTGCCAACTGGTATTGAGCTTCGAGGGTGCCTGTCGGTACAGGGCTTTGAAAGGTTGCCAGCCGTTACTGGGCTTTGAGGGTGCCTACCGGTATAGGGCTTTGAAAGGGTGCCAGCTGTTACTGGACTTCAAGGGTGCCTGCCGATACAGGGCTTTGAAAGGGTGCCAGCCGTTACTGGGCTTTGAAAAGGTGCCAGCCGGTACTAGGCTTTGAGGGTGCCTGCTGGTACAAGGCTTTGAAAGGGTGCCATAAACATGTGATGCCCCTTATGATGACATTGATAATGATGATAACAGTGATGATGAAATTCTAATGAAGATGACAACAATGATGATGAAGAGGATGATAATAGCCATGATAATTAGGGGAATGTGAAAATGGTGAAGTCATGATGAAGGTGATGATACTGATAATGATGATGACAATGATGATGGAATCCTAATGAGGATGATGAACACAATGATAATGCTAATGATGATGATGGTGATGTTGATAATGGAGATGATGAAAATGGTGAAGTTATGATGAAGATGCTGACATTGATAATGATGACGACAGTGATGATGATAATGTTAATGGTGATGTTGACAATGGAGGTGATGACATGCTAATAAGAATGAGTGCAATAATATGGTGGTGTTAAAGAATAGCCTGATAGGTGATATTGCTCCTTCTTCGTCCAGGTGCCTAACCAGAATCCCCTTACTCACCCAGTCTTGTCAGATGTAGGAAGAGGTGTATAATGAGATTCACATAGATGCCATAACCTAGAATCCTCAGTTTAGATTGTGTTCCTTTGTCAACTGTTTGACCCCACAACAAAAATTCCAGTTGGGACCTTCGCTAATGATCCTGAAATTACACAAGTTAAATGGAAGTAGAGGACACCATGTATATTATCGTGAGTGTTTATCCAGACAAAAGTTATGCTTTCATTAAAACGAGTTACCCTGATACAAATCATGACACAAAGTTTGATATGCGATTTAATGGAAGGGAAAGCTATACTAAGGATGAATATTTATTTAAAGGAAATGATCTTCCAATATTCAAGTGGATGCATAATGATGAGCACATATTGGTGTAGATGTGATGCTATTAGAAAGTCCTTCGCTTTCAGTTCCATGTAGTCCTCCTGATGATGCCTTGCTTAATTGCCAGAGATATGCACTTTTTGATGAATGATTACGGAGTCTTCCAAATAGACAAAGGAGAGAGAGTCATGGGACTAGGACTGATAACCTTCTTCGATATTTGTTTAACCCACCCTTTCGGGTTTTTGACTCAATGAGCTCCCAATTTTGTGCTCTAACTTTTGCCTAAGCCGCCCTTTCGGGTTTTCAACTTAACGAGCCCCCCTCTTTTTTGTAATTTATTTTTGCTCTAACTTTTGCCTAAGCCGCCCTTTCGGGTTTTCAACTTAGCAAGCTATTTTTTTTCTTTTGCTCTAATTTTTGCCTAAACCGCCCTTTCGGATTTTCAACTTAGCGAGCTATTATTTTTTTTTGGCTCTAACTTTTTTTTGCCTAAGCCGCCCTTTCAAGTTTTTAACTTAGCGAGCTATATTTTTTATGCATAGTATTTCTTTACAGCATCTGAATTGATTGGTCTTGGTAAATCTTGGCCATTCATGTTTGTCAATATGAATGCCCCTCCAGAGAAATCCTGCTTAACAACGTATGAGCCTTCATAATTTGGAGCCCATTTACCTCTGTCATCTTCTTGATTTGGCAAGATCTTCTTGAGGACTAGGTCTCCTACTTTAAACCCCCTGGGTTGAAATTTCTTATTAAAGGCCCTTGCCACTTGTGACTGATATAACTGCCCATGACATATTGCTGTGAGTCTCTTTTCTTCAATCATATTTAATTGTTTAAACCGAGAGCGTATCCATTTACTTTCATCTAGGTCTGATTCAGCCAAGATTCTCAGGGATGGTATTTCTACTTCAATTGGAGTGACAGCCTCCATGCCATAAACTAAAGAGTAAGGGGTTGCCCCAGTTGAAGTACGCATTGTGGTACGGTATCCGTGTAATGCATATGGAAGCATTTCATGCCAGTCCTTATAGGTCACTATCATTTTGTCAATGATTTTCTTAATGTTTTTATTGGCTGCCTCAACTGCACCATTCATCTGTGGCCTATATGGTGCAGAATTATGATGTTTGATCTTGAATTGATAGCATAATTCTTTAACTGCTGCCCCGTTGAGGTTTGGTGCATTGTCAGTTATGATCCTCTCCGGTAACCCATATGTACAAGTGATATTGACTTTTAAGAATTTGATGAAGGCCTTCTGAGTAATACTAGCAAAGGAATTGGCTTCCACCCACTTAGTGAAATAGTCAATAGTAACGAGGATGAAACAATGACCATTCGAAGCTTTTGGGTTAATCGGCTTGATGACATCGATTCCCCACATGGAAAATGGCCATAGCGATGTGAGACTATGCATTACAGTTGGAGGAGTATTAGCTTTGTTGGCATATATCTGGCACTTATGACACTTTTTAACGTAATTGATACAATCCTTCTCCATAGTTATCCAGTAGTAACCGGATCTTTGAGCTTGTTTAGTTAATGAGTGGCCATTTGCATATATACCGCATATGCCTTCATAGATTTCTGCCATAATCTTGTGTGCCTCCCTCATGTCTACACAGTGTAGAAATGTCCTATCAAAGCTCCTCTTATATAGAACGTTATTACTAATAAAAAAGCTCATGGCCATTCGCCGGATGGTCTTCTTTTCATTGTGTGTCGCATTTGGAGGGTAAATACCATGTTCCATATACATCTTGATACTATAGTACCAAGGTTGCTCATCATTCTCTCTTCCAATATTGAAGCAAAATGCTGGCGATCTTCTGGTCTCAATTTGATTGGCTGAACTTGGACCCCACAATCGAGTTGGATCATAGTTGCTAAAGTAGCTAAAGCATCAGTAAAGCTATTCTTTTCTCTGGCCATGTGATAGAAATTGATTACTTCAAAATTCTTGAGCAACTCTATCAAATATTTTTGATAAGGGATCAACTTTGGGTCTTTAGTACACCATTCACCTGATAAATTATAAGAGCTGAGTCACTATAGACTTTTAGGTTTTTTATTCCAAGATCTATGGCAGCTTGGAGACCATTAATACAAGCTTCATATTCTACCATGTTATTGGTGCAATCAAACCCTGGCTTTACAACAATCAAGAATTACTTTCCGTCTGGGGATATGATCACTGCCCCCATGCCATTGCCATGCATATTTCCCACTTTTTCGATTTGCTTTCCTCATTTGGATCCTCTGTAGAACATATGTCTTCATCTGGGAATTTGAAATCTAGTAGCTGGCATTCATCTATGGGGTTTTCCGCTAAGTAATTAGCTATTGTACCACCCTTGACGAATTTTTGAGTTGTCATATTCAGACAATATTACCTACCACTTAGAGACTCTTTCGCTACGTGCGGGCTTTCAAAGATGTATTTAAGTGGGTCCACTCTAGAAATTAACCACGTGGTGTAATAAAGAATATATTGCCTCAGCCTCCTTGTAGCCTATACTAAACTGCAACAAGTTTGCTCGATTATTTGGTAACGTGACTCACAGTCATTAAATTTCTTGCTCAAGTAATAGATCGCTTGTTCCCTTCGCTTAGATGCATCAAGTTGCCCTAGCATGACTCCTATGGAGTTGGGTTGTATTGTCAAATACAAAATTAAAGGCCATCCTAGTGTAGGAGGAACTAAAACTGGGGGATTTAACAAATAATCCTTGATTTTATCAAATACTTGCTGGTAATCTTCATCCCACTTCTTTATGCAGTTCTTCTTTAAAAGCTTGAATATCAGCTCACAAGTTGCAGTCAGGTTGGCAATGAATTGCGTAATGTAATTCAACCGCCCTAAAAAGCTTTAAACTTCTTTTTCTGTTTTAGGAGGAGGCATTTCCTATATTGCTTTTACGTTGTCATGATCTACTGTAATCCTTTTTTGACTTACAATGAACCCCAATAATTTATCAGATAAAGCCCCAAAGACGCACTTGTTAGGATTTAGTTGCAGCTTGTACTTACGTAGCCTTTCGAACAGCTTCCTTAGCACCACAACATGGCTTTCTCCCTCAGAAGATTTAGCTACCATATCATCCACATATACTTCAAGTTCTTTATGTATCATATCATGGAAGAGTGCCACCATGGCACGCTGATAAGTTGCCCCTGTATTCTTTAACCTGAATGGCTTGACACGGTAACAATAAGTGTCCCATTACATAATAAATGTTGTTTTTTCTTTGTTCTCTTCATCCATAGGGATTTGGTTATACCCTGAGTACCCATCCATGAATGAGTACCTATAACTACGGGTCGTATTATCAACTAGGACATCAATATGAGGCAATGGAAAATCATCTTTTGGGCTAGCTTTGTTCAGATCTCGATAATCAACACACATTCGAATTATGTCATCCTTCTTTGGGACAAGAACAACATTTGCTATCCATAGTAGGTATTTAGCTACTTCCAGGAAACCCGCTTCTAATTGTTTTATCACCTCATCTCGAACCACTAAGGACATATCAGAAGTGAGCCTCCTTAATTTCTGCTTTTTAGCTTTCGTGTCTGGGAATAAGGGAATCTTGTGAGAGGCAATCTCTGGATCAAGGCCTGGCATGTCTTGATAGGATCATACAAATACATCCATGAATTCTTTGAAGAGTTCAACCATTTGCTCTCTTTTGGGGTTATCTATTATCTTTAGTTCTCTCTTTTCTTCCTATGTGCTCATATTTATTACTTCGATTACATCTTCATGTGGACACATTCTATTGTCGTCAGATTCAAGGAATTTTTTGTATACTTGAATGATCTCATCATCATCATACTCGTAATCATGCATATCAATAGCAATAAGCGAATCATCTTTCAGGGACTTAGAAACCTCTGCGTTGGATAGGAGTTCTAAGGAAATCGATTTCCTGGAGGGTGAAAAATGAACAACGAATGAATAGAGGGTAAAAAAAGGAAGAATGGATATAAGTAACTGAATTTTATTCGCATATCATTCTTTATTCATGGTTCATATAAGAGCTTGCCTAAAAGTGCATACAAAACATAAAAGGGCAACTTTTAGCTAGGCACGTATTTAGAATTGAAGGTGTCCTCAAACTCCCAATTTTCCAGAGCTTTTCCAAAATCATAAGCTGAAATCCATGTGCAGGTCTTTTTGCCTATCGTTGAAACCATTGCAACAGTCGGCTTGTTTAGCACTTCAGAGGCTATCGGGAATGTCTTCCTTATGTGGGGGATTTCAAAGTACTCGTCCTCCCTCCCTAGCTTCAAGCTTGCTTGCTCTTTCAACTGTCTTTCTAATGGTGGCTCATATCCTAACCCCTGGCACTTGTGATTCTCTTGCAGATTTATGGGGGATTTGATGCCTTGGAGGTGAGTGCCCAATCCTCCGCCCTGCTTAAACCCATTCCTCTCCATTATCTTGGTTAATATGGAGTTGACATTTTTATGTCCCTTGGGTCCTTTGACTTCAAAGCCTTGGAAAACCATTCCTTCCTCGTGCTCGGCAGCCTCAATGGATAAAAGAGTGCTCGGATTGCTCACCATGATTTCGTCTTCGCCCTTGATTATCACTATCTTCTCTCTATCAATGAACTTCACCTTCTAGTGTAAGGTAGAAGGTACTGCCCCAGCTAAGTGTATCCATGGCCTCCCTAATAGCATAGAGTAGGATGGGTCAATGTTCATAAGCTAAAAGTCTACTGTAAATAAAGTTGGTCCAATCTGTAAAGGCAAACGGACCATTCCCAACACGCCTCTCCGAGTACCATCGAACCCTCTAACCACCATGTTATTCTATTCAACCTCTAACACCTCTACTGACAATTGCTCAAATGTGGATAGTGGTAAAACATTTAACGCTGATCCTCCATCTATCCACACTTTGGCCACAATGAACCCTTTACACTTTAGGGAAATGTAGAGGGCTTTATATTGATCAACGGCTGATTGAACAACTTCTTCTCTTGAAAATGAGACGATAGAGAGCGCCCTCACCACATTCATAATGCTTGTAACCTTCTATGGGGTCACACTGGACTGCATATATTCTTCATCTAGGGCCTTTTGTAATGTATGACGATACGGTTCAGAACTCAAGATCAAAGAGAGAATTGAAATCTTGGCTGGAGTTTTATTCAATTGGTATACTATGCTATATTCACTTTGCTTCATGATTTGAAGGAATTCTTCTTCTTTATTTTCCATGTCTTTTAGACCAGAACTTGATGGAATATCAACATTGGCTTGTTTTCCCTTCTTTGACAATCCAACATTCTGTGGCAGATAAGATTTCCCACTTCGTGTTACTCCTATTGGGTGAACCATTATTTCGTTGCTGGCCTCGGCTTCCATTACTTGCCCTGAGGGATTCTTAACAATGCCCTTATACCTCCATGGCACGGCATGCTTACTCTGATATGGAAAAGGGGTTGATACCTTAATGGTCACTGCAGGTTGTCCCAATGGAGTCAAGATGGTGAAAGAGACAACATGGGAATTTCTTTTTTCATATGGTTCCTTAACGATGAACTCAACGTGTCTTTTTTCCACCATGCCTACTTCTTTCTCTTCTCGAGGCGTATAACCTGCTGCCTTCAAACAAGCATAGATAGCTTCTCCTACTAGTAAAGGATCGTTGGAGAATTCAATTTCATCAACAACATTTACTTGGTTTTCATGGCTTGAAAGAAGATTGCCGTTGATAGTGGAGTTATCGTTTCTCTTCAATTGAATGTGGTTAGAATCAATTAAGTCTAATACATTCCTCTTGAATGTTGCACAGTCCTCTATTGAGTGCCCCGGTGCGCCCATATGGTATTCACATTGGGCATTAGAGTTATACCAAGCAGGGAATGGCGGTTGAAGCTGTTTGTAAGTACGTGGCCCTAACAGCTGAGATTCCAAAAGTTGGCGATATAGCTCAGTATTTGTCATGCCAAAATCTGGCCATATCTCGTTGCTGCCAATTCCTTTATCCTCCAGTTTGACCTTGCCTATTTTGTGTCGAATCGTTCTTTGCCTGTCAAAACCCAACATTACCACCTTGATGTATTGCTTGGGGTTGTCTGGTGGTTTGGATGAAGCTAACATCGCCTTCCTTCTTCTTCCCATTGTTCCCCTTTTTGATGTTGTTCTCGCTTTAAAGAATCCTGCCGTCGCGTATGTCAGCGTTGATTCGCTCACTAATCTCAATCAAACTAGAAAAATCGGTGACGTGCGTCCCGACCATATATCTATAGTAAGGTTCTTGTAAAGTACGAATGAAATAAGAGCTGAGCTCAGATGGTATAAAGGGAGGTTGAACTTGTGCTACGACCGTCCTCCATCTTTGCGCATAATCTTTGAAAGCTTTAGTGGCTTTCTTGCTTATTGACTTCAGTTATTCCCTGGTGGGGGCAGTGTCAAGATTGAACATGTATTGTTTCATGAATACATCAGTCAGATCTCTCCATTTCTTTATCTTTGCCTGATCAAGTTGCATATACCATTCCTGTTGGAAATTGTGCCCAAAGGGCCAATCATTGTACTTTGAACATTATTAATTTAATGAAATTTCTCCATTCTGTTATCATATTATTTGCATGTTAATTGTGATAATTGTATCGTTGGATAATTCATAAAGATTGTCCTAAAATGTCCCTGGTTGGTCATCTATACAGGAGCAGAGATGAAACAAGATCAGTATGACTTTGATAATATATGGAGATACGATTCAAAGTCTTAGGCACTTGTAAGAGTACAAGGTGCTGGACTGACCCACTATGAGAAAGCTACATGGATCACGTCATAAGCTTTTCTCATGTATAACCATGTCACAATGCTCTTTGACCTGAGGTCATCATGGATTTCTACATGAGAGTTGCTAAGCTTTGAACTAGTCAAAAGTCACCTTTGACCGGGTGATGATAAAGGCTATAATCGGGCTTGGTGGTTTTTCATGCAGAGGAATTTGAATGATCAAGATGGAATTTGTTCCTCACATTAGTAGAGACCCTTGATGAGTAAGTCTGAGAAATGTATGGCCATACTGCAATGGAAAGGAGTTTCCATTTCTATTGTCAGACTACTCAGGAATCGAGAAAGTAATAGTCAGGAATAAGATGATGACATTATCCATGCCTCATCCTTGACCGATATATCGTGTGACAAAAGGGACGTGACATGGTTGTATGACAGACTGCATCGTGCTAACGATCCTCATATGAATTGGGTAGTCGTGATGTCTTACTAGAGGCCGCTTGCGACTTGTGGGTTAGTATAGTTATTGGCCCACTGCCAACTTTATATGGGCCTGCAGGGTCGCACACAAGAATAGCCCAACACGAGATAATGTTTAATTAGGGTGGACGAATTTTATTTATATATATATATATATATGTATATATGTAATATAAAAATTCGTTAATAATATTATATAGATATGTATTTTCGTAATACATATTATATATATGTGTGTGTGTGTGTGTGTTTATATATATATATATATATTATATGATATTATTATATTGTGTTAGGTTTAAATTTAATTTATTAAGATAAATTAAATCTAATAACTAAGATGATAGAGATATGGTATCTCAGATTTAATTTATGCAGATAACTTAAATCTAATGGCTCTTTATTTGGATTAAATAAATAGGTTAAATTAAAACTGTTGGACATATTTAATTTAAACTGAATTTATTTAATTATCTCATCAAGATAATTAATAGTTAATTAATTTCAAAATTAATGATGATTAATTTTGAAATTTGAAAATAGCCCTCATAGGTTATAAACTTGATATAGCAGATATACTGAGATACTCATTAGAATTGAGAGTCGCAAGGGAAACCCTAGGAGACATTAGAGGTGCTAGCACGCAATCTCGGTTGGAGAGTATTCATGTGGATACCGGTAGAGGGAGCGGACCTAATGTGTTGGCTCCTAAAGATCGTGAAAACTCTGAATCATAAAAGGTATGAATCCTTCCAACTTGGTTTAAATGCTGTTGATAGATCCTCGCTTAGGATCGGTAAAAATTTTTAAAAATTCTTTCGCTGTGCCTGCTGATCCTAATAGTGGCATTAGAGCCATATCAATTGTGCGTTTAAATTGAGTTTATAATTCTTATACATGTGATACATATGGGATGTGTACGTATGTTTGTAAGAAACATTCGAATATGCATGTGATTTGGTTAATACGAAACGAAATTATTTAAAAGGATGTAATCTTGTAATTCCCCTGATTTTCGTTTTCGTTTAAATTGAATCTTGAAATTGTTTCGTTTTCGGTTTTGAAACATATATGTGATTCTCGTTTTGGAACAAGAATGAAATCGATTCTGAACATGTATATCTTGAAACATGTATGTGATTTTCGTTTTCGAACAAGCATGAAATCGGGTAGGGTACCTGAGATCGTAGTTGGCGGCAATCAAATCGAGTCTAGGTTCGGATATCTATTCGGGTAATAGGGATCCGAACTATGGGGAAGACAATCTGGATCAGAAGTGTTCTGGGCCATTGTTGTTTTGTTTTTGAAAAATTGGATCCGAAATTTAAAAATTTAAAATTTCAAATATTTCTTTTAAAAGGAATGTGCTTTTTTCAAACCGGCTAGCGGGACCGTCGTGACCACCTCTGCGTAGCACAATATAATCTGATCACGACATTTATTGCTTTTCATATTGTATGAATTCTTGTTGTGGTTTATTATTTATACTTGTTTGGGTATGGTGAACAACATGGCTTTAGAATTTTACAAAGGGTTGTAATATTTAAATACGGCCTGCGTGCCGTGCCTTTCTCTAAATACTCTCGATGTACATTCTCTTCTCATCTGACTCCCCTCGAATATTTAAACAAGGTTTCTCTCAATGTATTTCTTTTCTTATTTAGAGAAGTCCTCTCATTGGCTTGGGAGGATTTTAGATTAGGTAAGCCATGTTGTGTCACATTTAAATTATACTTTTGATTAGATCATTGTATGAATACTTTTGCGTTTATATGTATTTATCTGTTTGAGATATGACCACGATTGCATCCATATAAACAGAACTAATTAATTAAGCCCTCTGAATCAAATCTTAAGTCATAATGCCGTCAATTAATGAATACTTGTCAAAACCTAGATCACTCAATTGTGGAAACCACCAAAGTGGATGCACTTGAGTTATCTTGATGAGACAAGCATGAGTAATGGTACTGCTCATAATATTCATTATTGTTTGGACTTAATTGAGATTAACAAAATGGTTTTGCATCTCAAGGCATTAGATGGGATTAAACATACGGGATCATATGATGGTCGAATCCCATAAACATCTAAGAGTTACATGTGATGTAATTGGTAAATAGGTTACCTACTTAAATAACTTGAATTTAAGTGTCTTGCCAAAGCAGACTTAAGTTTAAGCTAAATATGGATCTTAGCCCACTAATTATTATTTTGAGTGTTGTTAACTTAGTGGGAGATTACTAACTAACTTTGCATATTTTAATTGTAGAATTATGTCGACTAGTAATACTGCTACACTATCATTGCGATCGGTCCTTGAGAAGGACAAACTCAATGGGACAAACTTTCTTGACTGGTTCAGGAATTTGAGAATTGTTCTCAAGCAGGAAAGAAAGGCTTATGTCCTAGATCAACCCATTCCTGAGGAGCCTGCAGCCAATACTCCAAGAGCTTAGAGAGATGCTTACACAAAGCATAAGGATAACTCTGTGGATGTAGGTTGCCTGATGCTTGCCACTATGGTTCCAGAGCTCCAAAGAGATCTGGAACTCATGGAGGCTCATGAGATAATTTGTCCATCTTAAGGAAATGTTCTAACAACAGGTAAGGCAAGAAAGGTATGAGACCACAAAGGCCTTACATTCCTGCAAGATGGCTGAAGGTGCATCAGTTAGTACTCATGTGTTAAAGATGAAAGGCTATATTGATCACCTTGAGAGGCTTGGATTTCCCATGAGCCAGGAGTTAGCTATGGATTTGATCCTCAACTCACTCCCGGAGAGTTATAACCAGTTTGTTATGAACTACAACATGGAGAAATCAATTTCTGAGTTGCATGGGATGCTCAAAACTGCTGAGCAAAGCATTAAGAAAAAGCCCAGTACAGTTTTGATGGTTCAGAAAGGAAAGGGTATGAAAAAGAAAGGGAAGGGAAAATGGAAGGGTAATGGCTCAGGTGGTAAAACCAAAGAGTCACACAAGCCTGAAACCAAGCCTGCACCTAAGAAGGCAAAGCCTCCAAAGGAAGGAGTCTGCTACTTCTGCAATGAACCCGGTCATTGGAAGAGGAATTGCAAACTCTACCTGGAAGATCTGAAAAAGAACAAGAAGGATAGCAGGGCTATCGCTTCAGGTATTTATGTTATAGACATTCAATTTTCTACTTCCTCTGCATGGGTATTAGATACTGCATGTGGTTCTCACATTTGTACAAATGTGCAGGGTCTAAAGGACAGTAGAATGCTGAAGAAGGGCGAGGTGGACCTACGAGTTGGAAACAAGCAAGAGTTGCTGCTTTAGCCGTAGGCTCTTATGAATTAGTTCAGCCCAATGGGCTTTTGTTAGTTTTGAACAATTGCTATTATGTCCCTGCTTTGAGTAGTAACATTGTTTCTCTTTCTTATTTGGATAAGGAAGGTTATACTTCCATTACTAGGAATGGTAAATGTTCTATTTATCGTAATGACATTTTCTATGCTGATGGTGATTTGCATGTTGGTCATTATATATTAAATTTGGAACATCCTAATAATGGGAATATCTATAACGTAACTACTAAGAGGATAAAATCAAACGATTTGAATCCGACCTACCTATGGTATTGTCGTCTAGGCCATATAAATGAGAAACGCATTTCTAAACTCCATCAAGATGGATTTCTAAACTCATTTGATTTTAAATCATATGATATATGCAAATCTTGCTTATTAGGAAAGATGACGAAGGCACCTTTTACTGGACACAGTGAGAGGGCCACTGAATTATTGGGCCTCATACATATAGCTGTATATGGACCATTAAATAAAGCACTTCAATTTGATTGAGGTGGTGAATATTTGAGCCAAGAATTCATTGGCCATCTTAGGAGTTGTGGGATAATCTCACAATTGACTCCTCCAGGAACACCACAATGGAATGGCGTTTTTGAACAGAGGAAGCGAACACTATTAGATATGGTTCGATCTATGATGAGTCATACAGATCTTCCACCATCCTTTTGGGGACATGCCCTAGAGACAGTTGCATTCACACTAAATCATGTTCCATCTAAGGCAATTGAAAAGACACCATATGAGATATGAACTGGAAAGAAACCAAGTTTATATTTTCTCAAGATCTGGGGATGTGAGGTATATGTTAAGCAACAAGCCTCTGATAAATTAGTGCCCAGATCCACAAAGTGCCTTTTTGTGGGGTATCCTAAAGAAACGAAAGGATACTATGCCTACAATCCCACCGATAACAAAGTGTTTGTTATTCAAAATGGTAAGTTTCTAGAAAGAGAGTTTGTCTCTAAAACAACCAGTGGGAGTGAGGTACATCTCGAAGAAATTTGAGAGTCACAAGATAGTATAGAACCACAGATGGAAATTAGAGAAGACTCACAACAAGTTGCTGAGCCTCCTCAAGTAACACAAGGTCCATGAAGATCTGATAGGACATATCATCAGCCTCAGAGATATGGATTTCTGATTACTGAAGGCCGTGATGTGTTGTTCATTGAGCAAAATGATCCCACCACCTATCGAGAAGCCACAATGGGACCAAACTCCGAGAAATGGCTAAATGCCATGAAGTTTGAAATGCAATCCATGTACGACAATCAGGTATAGACCTTAGTCGATCCACCTGAAGGTGTAAAAACCATCGTGTGCAAATGGGTTTTCAAGGAGAAAACTGACATAGATGGCAATGTAAATGTCTTTAAGGCATTACTGGTTGTAAAAGGATTCACTCAAACTCATGGTGTAGACTATGATGAAACCTTTTCCCGAGTTGCAATGGCTAAATCAATCAGAATCCTTCTTGCCATTGCAGCATATTATGACTATGAAATATGGCAGATGGATGTCAAAATAGCCTTCTATTATATCTCACATGTTTTGATGATAAGAAAGAATGGATGTGAAAAAGATTTGATAAACAAATAAGTTTGAACAAAGTAATGACAGAGGAAATCATCACTTGAAGTAAGCACTGGAGTAATGAAGAAAGGCCAAGAGAAAAAGCTGAGAAACTTCATCACTGGCAAAATTTCTAAGGGGTTACTCGAGTAAGAACTCGAGTAATGAGACAGAAACTTGAAGTAACCAGAGTAAAACCTCAAGTAACTTGCCACAAAGAAATGTGTTGCTCTTGGCCTGGCAACGTTACTCGAGTAAGTACTCAAGTAACCAGGTAAATCACTTGCAGTTACTCTCAGCCTGCCAATGTTACTCGAGTAATCAGGGAAATTACTTCCAATTGTTCTCGGCCTACCAACATTACTCGAGTCAGTACTCGAGTCCCCTGCTTCAAGAAATATGTTGCTCTCGGCATTCCAATCCTGCCAATGTTACTCGGGAGCAACTCGAGTAAATCTCTGTGGTAAACAAAACTTGAAGGTATTACTCAATTAATCTGAAATATTCTAATCACACTTTACTCGAGGCACCACTCAAGTATGCAGGTATTAAAATTGTTCTATGTCAAAGACTTGAACGAGATTACTCGAGTTAGTAATCGAGTAATCTGCAGAGTTATATGCAATGCACTTGAAGTATCTACCCGAGTAAGCTATGCAGAAAATAGATGTTCACTCGAGGCGGTACTCGAGTAAACAGGTAAGCAAACTTGAAGTGCTCTCGGCCTTGAAATCCTGCCAACATTACTGGAGTGAAGGTTATTTGAGAGACTACTCGAGTAGCCACTCAAGTAACCTGTGAAGAAAATTGTACTATATTCCAGTAAGTACTTGAGTAAACAGGTATTTCCAAGGTTTGTAAATTTGTTTACTCCATGCACTACCCGAGTAATGTGATGTTCATTTATTAACTTGTTCTCTATCAATACTTTCACGAAGATACTCGAGTAAACTTAATGAATACTCGAGGAACTACTCGAGTTCCAAGTCCAGAAATTCAGAAATCATTCCAACGTTCATTAATTTGTTTCCTATGTGATTAACCCTTCATTGTATTAGTATTCTTAGCATGTCGCAGATAAACAATGAAGAGATCTTACTAAATAAGGAAATTCAAAAGCAACGTTCAAACACTACCTACCGCCACCTACCGCAAACGGATATCTTTCGAAAACTGGAAAAGTCAATAGTGGCTGTGCACACTCTAACGGGCGAGAAGAAAATGTTCCAACGGTCATTATCAACATATCTATATATATGGGAACATCCAAACAGAGATAATAACAAGAACACACACACGAACGCATTATCAAGTTCACGTTCAATACTCTGTTTTTATACACTTGCAATTCTGTACTTCAGTTATTCTTATTCACTCTGTAAGAGAGATATTTCATTCAAACTCAATATTTGTTATTGAGATAACTTAAGGTTGTGGAACCTTGAGTTGGGATTGGATTACAACTTGTAAGGGGGAGCGAGTGTCCAGGCGAAGGAACTTGCTTGTATTGAGGTGCCAAGAACCCACTGAATCTTGAAAGTTATAGTGAAACTCTCAGAGATATTCTGAGGACTGGACGTAGGTCAAAGTGGTTATGGCCGAACCAATATAACTCCCGGTGTACACTTCGGTGATATTTCTCCTTACTCTTTACTGCATTATATTCACCGTCAAGTTTTTTATATTTGTAACGAAATTTTTAGTATCACCCAATTCAGCCCCCCTCTTGGGTGAAACGCTTGCTCTAACACCTTCCTTAACGGAAAGCTACTTGAGGATGTGTACATGACACAACCTGAAGGTTTATGCGTTCAGAGGACTCTGGTAAAATTTGCAAGCTTCAAAGATCCATTTATGGATTGAAGCAAGCATCTCGGAGCTGGAATCATCATTTTGATAAAGTAGTTAAAGAGTTTGGATTCATTCAAAACATCGATGAATCTTGTGTTTACAAGAAGGTTAGTGGGAGCAAAGTTGTATTTCTAGTGCTTTATGTTGATGACATCCTACTCATTGGGAATGATATTCCTACCTTGCAGAGTGTCAAGTCTTGGTTAGGAAAGTCCTTTTCAATGAAAGACTTAGGTGAAGCCACCTATATCCTAGGGATTAGGATCTATAGGGATAGATCCAAAAGACTAATAGGCCTAAGTCAGAGCACATACATAGACAAGATATTGCGTAGGTTCAGTATGCAGGATTCAAAAAGGGGTTACATGCCTATGTCTCATGGCATCCATCTTAGCAAGGATATGTGTCCTAGTACACTTGATCAGCGAGATAGCATGAGTAAGGTTCCATATGCCTCGGCCATTGGGTCTATCATGTATGCTATGCTATGTATTCGACCAGATGTCTCATTTGCCTTAAGTATGACCAGCAGATACCAACAAGATCCTGGTGAGGGTCATTGGACCGCCGTCAAGAATATCCTAAAGTACTTAAGAAGGACTAAGGACTTATTTTTGGTCTATAGTGGATTGGATGATGAGCTCTGCGTAATCGGTTACACAGATGCAAGTTTCCAGATTGACCAAGACGACCTTAAATCGCAATCTGGATACGTATTCCTCCTGAATGGTGGAGCAGTAACCTAGAGGAGCTCCAAGCAGAGCACTGTAGCAGATTCTGCAACAGAAGCTGAGTATATAGTAGCATAAGATGCATCTAAAGAAGCCGTTTGGATCAGAAAGTTCATTACTGAACTAGGGGTGGTGCCTACCATCTCAATCTAATAGATTTGTTTTGTGACAATAGTGGTGCTATTGCACAGGCCAAAGAGCCTAGGTCACATCAAAGAACCAAGCATATACTCAGGCGATTTCATCTTATTAGGGAAATCAATGATAGAGGTGATATAAAGATAAGCAAAGTAGCAGGAGAAGATAATGTTGCTGATCCTCTTACTAAGCCACTTGCACAGGCAAAGCATGAGCGTCATGTTAGGACAATGGGAATTAGGCAAATTAATGATTGTACCTATGGCAAGTGGGAGGTTGTTGGAAATTGTGCCCAAAAGGCCAATCATTGTACTTTGAACATTATTTATTTAATGAAATTTCTCCATTCTGTTATCATATCATTTGCATGTTAACTGTGATAATTGTATTCTTGGATAATTCATAAAGGTTGTCCTAAAATGTCCCTGGTCGGTCATCTATGCGGGAGCAGAGATGAAACAAGATCAGTATGACTTTGATAAGATATGGAGATATGATTCAAAGTCTTAGGCACTTGTAAGAGTACAAGGTGCTGGACCAACCCACTATGAGAAAGCTACATGGATCAAGTCATAAGCTTTTCTCATGTATAACCACGTCACAATGCCCTTTGACCTGAGGTCATCATGGATTCCTACATGAGAGTTGCTAAGCTTTGAACTAGTGAAAAGTTACATTTGATTGGGTGATGATAAAGGCTATAATCGGGCTGGTGGTTTTTCATGTAGAGGAATATGAATGATCAAGATGGAATTTGTCCCTTACATTAGTAGAGAGATATTATTGGGCCCCTCGATAAGTAAGTCTGAGAAATGTATGTCCATACTACAATGGAAAGGAGTTTCCATTTCTATTGTCAGACTACTCAGGAATCGAGAAAGTAATAGTCAGGAATAAGATGATGACATTATCCATGCCTCATCCTTGACCGATATATCGTGTGACAAAAGGGACTTGACATGGTTGTATGACAAGTTGCATCATGCTAACGATCCTCATATGAATTGGGTAGTCATGATGTCTTGCTAGAGGCTGCTTTCAACTTATGGGTTAGTACAGTTCTTGACCCACTGCCAACTTCATATGGGCCTACAGGGTCACACACAAGAATGGCCCAACACGAGATAATGTTTAATTAGGGTGGACGAATTATATATATATATATATATGTATATATGCAATATAAAAATTCGTTAATAATATTATATAGATATGTATTTTCGAAATACATATTATATATATATATATATATATTATATGATATTATTATATTGTGTTAGGTTTAAATTTAATTTATTAAGATAAATTAAATCTAATAACTAACATGATAGAGATATGGTATCTCAGATTTAATTTATGAAGATAACTTAAATCTAATGGCTCTTGATTTGGATTAAATAAATAGGTTAAATTAAAACTGTTGGACATATTTAATTTAAACTGAATTTATTTAATTAGCTCATCAAGATAATTAATAGTTAATTAATTTTGAAATTAATGATGATTAATTTTAAAATTTGAAAAATAGCCCTCATAGGTTATAAACTTGATAGAGCAGATATACTGAGATACACATGAGAATTGAGAGCCGCAAGTGAAACCCTAGGAGACATTAGAGGCACTAGCACGCAGTCTTGGTTGGAAAGCATTCATGTGGATACCGGTAGAGGGAGAGGACCTGACATGTGGGCTCCTAGAGATCGTGAAAACCCTGAATCATAAAAGGTATGAATCCTTCCAACTTGGTTTAAACGCCGTTGATAGATCCTCGATTAGGATCGGTAAAATTTTTAAAATTCTTCCGTTGTGCCTGTCGATCTTAACACTAACATCTTATGAGTGGAAAGGTATTGAATGACCACTTCTTTCTTAGTGATCATGTCTCTTACAAAATGATATTTAATGTCCATGTGCTTTGTCCTACTTTGGTCCTTAAAGTCTGTTTGGTTCGATGGAGGGGAGGGCAAGGGAGGGGATAAGAGGGATTTTAATAATACCTTGTTTGGATTGATTAGAAGGAAGCGGAGGGGAAGAATTTTAATGTTACCTTGTTTGGTTTAGGAGGGGAAGGGAGGGAAATTATTTTCACATGGACAACTTTATCCTCATGTTATAAGTGTTTTTTCCAAACTCTATTAAATGTATAATAACGTTTAATTATAAATAATATTTTATGGCTAGATTATAAATAACATTTAATACAATTATATATATTTTTTGAAAGGCAGGCATGATTCTCAATTTTCATTACAGATGGAGAATATGTCTGATAAGTGCTGCACTCAGAAACACATAAGCTCCAAGAGAATATCAAAAAAATAAACATGAGCTTTCTACTCTGTTTAAATGACAATAACGAGAACTAAGAAATTATATTGAATAAATTATAAAATAAAAGAAAACCATCAAGGTCAACAAAATGATGATCTCAGACTTGTAGGGAACGATTAAACGGAAACTCATAACATGTCTTGCTTGAAAATATAGGTTCAATGTTAATTGAGAAAAATGGATACACATCTAATATGTGAGCAATTTGGGCTAATATGAATATTCTCTTGGTGTTTTTTGTTTTTTGATAAAAAGAATCTCATTGATTGTTAGAATGCAACAGATTTCTCCATATCAAAGAACCTCCTCCCCAGATGAAAAGGAATAAATGGTAATTTTGGGTTATCACAAAAATACTATGGGCATTTTAATCCAATTGCTTAACATTTTGAACCTCCCCTACAAATCCCCCAAATTTGGAGGGGAATGTTTTGAGGGGAGGGAGGGGAAATTTTCAAAAACTTTCCATCCCCTCTTAATTTTTTTTTCCTATCAATCAAAGGGAAGGGACCAAAATCCCTCCGCTCCCTCCCATTCTGCTCCCCTCCCCTCAAACCAAACAAAGCCTTAGTATCCTTAGCATAGGCTATTGCAGCTTGACTATAGCAATGTATTAGAATATGACCCTCCTTTCTGCCTTTCATTCCTAGACATTTTTCAAATCTCTTAAGCCATACAACTTCTTGAATAGTGGCAAAACAAGCTACGTTTTCTGATTCCATGGATGACAGAGACACACAGGTTTGTTTCTTGCTGCTCTAGGAAATTGCTCCATTGTTTAGGAGGTACACGTACCCTGAGGTGGAGTGTCATTCATCTATATCTCCCGCCCAGTCAGCATCAGAGTGTCCTACTAGATGCATATCTCTACCTTGGTAACATAGCTCGTAATGTAAGGCCCTGCCTTACCTACCACCTATTATCGACATTAATTAGAGTAGCAAGGAGCAGTTCAGTGGGCACATAGGCATAGCAATAAATATATTGATAATATGTACATAATTATAGAAATTTTCCATAGGGATACGTACATATTAATACAAGTAATGTAGCCCCATAGGGTTGCTAGGTTGTCCACACCCGTTTAATGAAACTCAGACATCTTCCTGTCTTCGTTCCACCACTACATTCCTCTCACATATATATCTCTTCTTAGATCTCAACGCACCTCCTGTTCTCACCTATCTAAATGTTTGGTTGGGGGAGGGTGAGATTCAAGAGAATCTCAGTAGTAAACAGTACCAATATGCATGCAAGATAAGTATTTAATGCATGACATGCTTGCGTTACATATCATGCTAACATGATGACATATTTGTGTCACTACTACAAAAAGGGTAAAAGGTGATGCACATTTTGTGACACTTGTTTAAAGAAGTGCCACAGCTTCCCTTTTTTTATCTTTTACCTCTATAATTTTTTTATTTTTTATTTTGGATACCAGCTGTGGCGCCTAATAGGTTAGGTGTCACAATTGGGAAGGCCTAGTGTGGCGCCTGCCTACTCAGGCGCCACACTTGGTGCCATGCAAGCAGCTGTGGCGCCTGACAGGTTAGGCGCCACAGCTGCAACAAATATCATGTGTGGCGCCTAAATAGTTAGGCGCCATACATGATATAATATATATCAGCTGTGGTGCCTGGGATGCTCAGGCGCCACAGCTGAATAGGCAATGTGTGGCGCTTAAATGGTTAGGCGCCACACTTGCCTATTTTTTTTTTAAAAAAAAAAAGGAAAAATTTCAAATGGATAGTGTACATGTATCTCTTAATTATTTCATTTCCCGCGTAGTGGTCCCGTGTTCGCCCCCCATTCCTTCTCTTTTTAACTACTACTCCACTTTAATTATTCAACTACTCTCTCCCCCATTAAACTACTTTCCCTTTCTCATCTTCTTAGTGAATCCGTCGGCCCCCTCCCTCCATTTCCTATCATCTTTACACTAAAAAACACCCACACGCTCACTCGTCACTCAAGCTAGCGTCACCAATATGGTCCCCCACTCACTGCGCCGGTCAATTAATAGATTTGTAAGAAGAAGATTGTTTCATTCTAGCTTGCTTTGTTTAATTTTTTTTTTAGTCAAGATAAACCGTAATATAACGTTTGCCTTTTTGTTCCTAATTTAATAGGAAAGAGTGAAAACCTAGCTTGTTTCATTTGCCTTTTTGCTTTGTTTAAATTTTTTTCCCGATAAGCTTGCGTTTTTTATTAATATTTTAATTTACTTAATTAGTTGTTGATGTACTGTGTTCACATATCAAGTTCTTGTATTGTGATATTTTTTATGTTAGCTTTGGAGAGTATTAATGTAAGAACATTATTGTTGGGGAACTTGAATTTTAAATGTGAAAATTATATATATATATATATATAATAGGTTGAAATATAAAATAGAAAGATTGACAATTTGTGGAGATGATAAACACGAAAGCCACTCATTTTATATAAAGCTTCACAATCAGGAAGCATAAAAAAGGGCCACAGGAAAAAAAAGAAGAAGAAGAAGAAGAAAGGAAAAAAAAGAAAAAAAGAAAAAAGGGACCCTCCTGTGGCGCTTGTTTGAGGAAGTGTCACAGGAGGGGGTCTCCTGTGGCGCTTGCTGACGTAAGCGCCACAATAGGACCCCCCTCCTGTGGCACTTGCTGACACAAGCGCCACAGGAGGCCCCCCTCCTGTGGCACTTCCTCAAACAAAGGGTATTTTTTTTAAAAAAAAATTTTAAAATGTTGTGGCGCTTCCAAGCGCCACAGCTTTTTTTAGTGGCGTCCAGATATGTGGCACTTCTCTAGCGCCATAGTTAATGCAATTATAAGCGCCACAGCTTTACTTTTTTGTAGTTGTGTGTGCTCCATATTTCAAACAACATACTCATGACCATAGCATAAATAGAAACATAGTTTCAATCATTCATATATGTTTCACATAATCAAGCAAAGCAATCATATGCATCAATACACAAGCACAAATATCAAATACATGCAGGAGAGGTAAGTTCACTACCTTTGGTCGATCTTTGAGTCCTCATCTTGTACATTTTCTTTTTCAACCATTGAAGATGCTTCTTCTTTGATATCACATGGCCCTAGATGAATAATCATATCATTAGGGTCTTTGCATTAGGCCCAATGTGTAGCTAATGGGTCCACACTAATTCCAAGCGCTTGACTTGACCTTTGGAAATAAACTTTATCACTAACTAACATTATCCTTTCATTTTTGCATAAGATGTAAATCTGGTAGATTTTTCATTGAACTTTGAAAACTCATAACTAATCCTAGAAAACTTTGATTGGGGTGATTCAAAATTCTATGCAACCCTTATTGAGTCTATTTTAAGGGAAAAATACTTCCCACAGTCTTCAATCCATACAGAATTCCCAGTTTTCATGTTTTCCCTTACTGCCAGAAAATCTGCCCAGCTTTAATGGTCTAACTTCAAACACTCATAACTTATTGTGTTCTTATTCAATTTTTACCCGTTACCTATCAGATTAAAGGTCTTTATGTGTACTTCAAATTTGAGAAATTTTAGGGTCAATGAATAAATTTTAGCCATTCAAAAAAGCACCACAACTAGACTACCTTCAGAAACAAAATTCAGGCAGTTTTAAACATAAACTTCCAAAATCATCATTTAACCAAAAACACATGATTAAACCTTAAAAACAACCCTTGGACAAAATATGAACAGTGCCCAGCTTGTTGACGAATCCATCCTCGGATTCTTTGTCGGAGCTTCCCGAGTCCTGGATCTCAAGCAAAGCGGTAACAGATACATGTGCGTCTTCCGCTTTTGCAATCTCTTTTATATGCTTTCGTTATTGTTAGTTGAAATCATAATACAAGTTTTGTTTGGGGTGTATTTTTTCTTTCTCACAAATGAATGATAAAGATCATTATTTCATCCTCTTTCGGTTATAATATAGTTCCACTAATTGCATTGCATCAATCAAAAATATATTTGGATTTCCTATTTGTCTACTGTGATGCTTAAAGGATCGCCTTCTTGGGTTGTAGTGCTTCATATCTTATCTTTATAGTTCTTTATCTTAAAAGTTAGATCTGTTTTGGGTTTCTATCTGGGTTGTTGGTCTGCGCCTAGGATGATCTCATGTCCTTATCGTTGAGCTTAAATTGTGATTAAATTCTGGAGCACCACCCACTATTTACTATATTTCCTGTTAATAATCTTTACACTTTGCTGCTGGCCAATGAAGATGACGCTGCTATATACGAATTCAGGATATCTTGGAGGCAGTATATACGAATGCAGAGAAAAGTAGGCAAATTAGGAGGCATTTTGATGTGCATTATCCTCCCAAGTGATTTGATGTGTTTCATATTACCCTTTATTCTGTATGGCTCAGGAGATTGAACATTTAAGTTCGCCATCATCAATAACTATATCAGTTTTTGAATTCTATTGCTGTCTTGTTATATGTCTGTGGCAGGGAAAAATGGTTTTCTAGCGGTTCTTAAGGCCGTTAGGGGAACTTAAATTTGTGAGAAGTTGGGGAAAGAATATCATCTTGTTCAATGTCTTGCTATTAGTTGACGGCAACATTGGGAGCTTTCATTTGCTTTTGTTCATGGCTTAGTTGAGTTGAACCGACTAGTCCTTTCCAAAATCTCTGAATGACATCACTGAGCTTTTCAATGTTCTGAAACGATTAATGTTTTCCCATGGTCCGATTCTTTTTTAATCTTTAGATGTTGATGTAGTTTGGATGGGGTTCTTTCACTGGATTTGATTTTTTTTCTTTCACTATTTTTGATTTATGGAATCCTACTAGTTTTTCATTTTGCTGTCCATTGAGTGGCTTCTGTGATGGGCTATATATGCTAGTGGGGAATTTGTGATACTTGAGTGCTATTGTGTCCTTTGCACCGTAAAAGTATTGAGAATTATTGACTGTGATTGGACTCTTGTTGAGGGAAAGAATTTGGTATTGAAATTCCAATTGTTGGTCACTGTAACAACTTAATTTCTGCTAAAGTTGAGGATTTAGTTGTCTGAATTCTAATGATTTTCTTTGACATTTTGACTACTATTACCCATGAATGAAGTTCCAAAATGCAGTTAGATTTTGTTACTAACATGTCACAGCAACTGGTATTATGATTTCTTATAGCAGTGTCGTTCACTCACACTATCAAAGCAATGGAGCCTTTCTTTCTTGTAGTCCTTTCTGTTATCTTCATAGGAGAGGTGATAATACATTGGTGCACTCAGTTTCTTTTCTTTTGTAAACAATGCCCCTTATATGATTTATTTGTAGAATCTAATAATTTATCTTTACTCTTAGTAGTTGGCCATATATCTTTATTTCATTTTCATTTACATGTTTTTTGGCTTATGTTAGTTCATGTATGTAGTTCATGAACCTTTGTATGATGAATTGTTGTTTAATTAAATTTGTTCACACTTTAATTGCAAGATTGAGATATTTTTTATTAATTATTGTTAAGTTTTTATCTTGTGAGTTGTTTTTTTTAATCATTTACTTATAGTTGTCATACCTTACTTAAAATTATATGATAGTAAAAAAATAGGGCCTTTTTTTTTGGATTGGGGTAATCTTAAAATCCTTCCAATCCAAAAAAAATGTCACTTTTTAAAAAGTCATTTTTACCCGGTCTAAAAAGTCTTTTTTCCACTTATGGTTGTTGGTTGTTGGTTGTTGGTTGTTGATTATTGTTATGCAACTATCACAACAAACATTTGAAGCTTTTGATCACTTTAAAACTTGAATCTATCTCTTCTGTTCTCTTGTTATTTTGTTTGCAAGTGAAAAGCAGCAGAAGGTTTGATGGAAATAGAAAGTTTATTCACTTGAGACCATATTAAATGATATGTTTCTCGTCTTTGGCTACCCGGACCGATCACTTGTGACTTATGATAACAGGGATGTTTCTTCCATTGGTTGCAAATATATATATAGGATTGAGTCCAACTTATTAAAACTTCTTATTCTTAATATAAGGCCTATTTAGAGAGTTGGTCTTGGTTATAAATATAAGACATATTTTTCATATTTGTCAATATTTTCCAAATTTACCAATTTTAATGTTCTCTCAACCATAATCAAGGAGGAGAGGGAAGGAGGAAATTAAGGAAGATGACTAGAGTATTTTAAAAAATACATATGATGTTAACTAACTTAATCAACTTCTTTAATCTAATAAAATTAGGTAAATAGATCTTATATTAAGGATAGTTGAGTAGTGTGCTGCTGCATTGCCTCTCTTCTGAAACCGTTTTACCAGCTTTTATAACTTTAGCTCTTAGTCAAGTTTACGCACAGTTTGATTTCGTCCTTCCATGCAACATGCAAGCTATGTTGCAATCTAGTAGTAATAAATTATCTATCAATCTATATATGTACCCATATAATGCGTGCATGATGAAGGATGACAAATATATTTATATATATATATATATTTAAAAGCACTACGTTGATAGTTATCTTGTCCTTCTCTAATTTACATACACTATCACGATGATGATATATGTAAATTAAACCAGAATCATGTTCATTCATTCATTCATCATCTTCTGTAATGATTATTAAAGCAAGCATGTGTTTGTGAACTCCTTCACCCTCTATATATATTTTTCATGGACATATGCATCAGTCAAATAATAAAAAAAAAGATGCTTTAACCTGTGGTAAGCCATATTGAGTGCAATAGTCAACAATAATTTATAGCTAAGAATTCAGAGGCACAGAAGCAATAATTAAGAATAATAGAAAAGGAAAGTTCAGACTGGTCACAGTAAAGGGATGGGGTACTGGGAATTACACCCAAAAAAAAAAGAAAAAAAAAAAAAATATAACCTAACTCTTTACCCATTGCTCATAAAGATAAAGTTCATCCATCAAAATTATTACACTCTGAAAAGAGGCCCCCTCCGTTCATCAGAATCAAAAACAGGTACTCCCTCCGGTCCTAATTATAAGATAAAGTTGAATTTTTTGGAAAAATTAAGGAAGCTAATTAAATTACTTTAGAGTATTTTTATTTTTTTCTCCAAACTAATTAGTTTGACTAATAAACTAATATATAATCTAATGATACATAACATATGATGTGATTAAGTAACTTATTTATTTTCCTTAATCTCTCCAAAAAAAGTCAACTTTATCTTATAATTAGGACCAGAGATAGTCATTAATTAGTGTATGTTGAATCTGCTAATGCATTGAAATTACAACCGTTTCTACAATTTCCATTCTAAGCAAACGTCACTTTCAAAATCAATATAACTCAGATAATATACAATTATTATATAACTAATCAAGTTCAAATCCCCATCCCCTACAATTATATATTATAGTTAATGAATCCATGCAGAGTTATTGGGTTTCATGCGTTTCAGATCATGATATGTAATTACTTACTAGTTATTTATCTTGTCAAGAAAAGGCACTTACTTTTACTTTGTTTCAATGTGATATAGACTGAGATTTCATTCAACGAATCTTAAAATTGACTTACTACTATAATCAAGCTCTTGATGATGTTTCTTTGGTTATTTTTAATTTATTCACGTTTACATGGGTTATTCCTCAAGAGTAGTATTGTAATATATATTGTGCTTTAATGAAAACTATTATACATGTTATAAAATGCTTTCTGGACAAAGTTGTTATAAACACCAAACATATTAAAGAGCTTCTCAGATCAACAGCCCTATACATCAGCACAGTTCAAAATGGTTTTATTGCTTGCACAAAAGTTAAAACAGGCAAGCTTCGAAAAGGATTCTCATTTTTATTTTTTCAAAATTGAAAATGGAAAATAGAAAACCCTATATCCTGTAACACATTATGTCAAGCAGTTATGTTTGTAAAGACAGCTTCTTCATTTAAAAATCTAAGCACACCCTAAATCCATCCACACCACACTGTAACTGAGTGGTTTCAGCTGAACCAACTTGGTTTTCTTTTAATCGTATTATAACACAGAAGGTTTTCAATGGGAAGTTTATTCACTTATGTTCTCTTTGGACCATATTTAAAAATGAGGTTGCGTGTTTTGTTTCTCCTATTCCTAAGTATGGTTCCTGCAACTATGCAAAGTCACAATGTACATCTATCGCACAGAGAGAGAGAGAGAGAGAGAGAGAGAGAGAGAGAGAGAGTAGATTGGATAAAAAAGAAGTGTGCTTCATGATCACATCAATGAGCTATATATAAGTACAAGAAGGGTAAACGATGGACACTCATGCATAATATATAATCTCTGTAGCTACTCCTGCGCTTCTTGACATTTATGACTAAACTTTTCCCTCAAACAAGCCCCCCCGGTTCTCTCATAATCTCATATTCAAAATTCAAAATTCAAATTCAAAATCTGTCCATAAATTGCAACCCCTGTGAGTGTGTGGAAGCACCGGCGAGGATGATGCATTGAACTTTAACCTTACCTTCTTCAGTTCTTCTTCTTATTATTATTAGAATATGAATATGAATCGTAATATGTTTTGAATATTTTAGTTTAGATATGCATATTAAGCCATATTGAGTAAAATATTCTAGAATAATTTACAACTAAGAATACAGAGGCACAGAAGCAAAAGTTAAGAGTAATAGAAAAGGAAAGTTCAGCTTGGTCACAGTAGAAGGATGGGGTACTAGGAATTAAACCCAAAAAAAAAAAATATATATATATATATAACCTAACGCTTTACCCATTGCTCATAAAGATAAAGTCCATCCATCAAAATTATTGCACTCTAAAAAGAGGCCTCCTCCGTTCATCTTAATCAAAAACAGGTAATTAATTAGTGTATGTTGAATATGCTAATGCATTGAAATTACAACCGTTTCTGCAATTTCCATTCCAAGCAAACGTCACTTTCAAAATCAATATAACGCAGATAATATACAACTATTATATAGCTGATCAAGTTCAAATCCCCATCCCCTACAATTATATATTATAGTTAATGAATCCATGCAGAATTATTGGGTTTCATGCGTTTCAGATCATGATATGTAATTACTTACTAGTTATTTATCTTGTCAAGAAAAGGGACTTACTTTTACTTTGTTTCAATGTATATAGACTGAGATTTCATTCAACGAAATCTTAAAATTGACCTACTACTATAATCAAGTTCTTGATGATGTTTCTTTTTTTTTTTTTCATGTTTACATGTGTTATTCCTCAAGTGCAGTAGGTTAATATATATTGTGCTTTAATGAAAACTTTTATACATGTTATAAAATGATTTCTGGACAATGTTGTTATAAACACCAAACATATTAAGGAGCTTCTCAGATCAACAGCCATATATATATCAGAACAGTTCAAAATGGTTTTATTGCTTGCATAAAAGTTAAAACAGGCAAGCTTCGAAAAGGATTCTCATTTTATTTTTTCAAAATTGAAAACAAAAAATAGAAAACCCTATATCCTACAACACGTTATGTCAGGCAATTATGTATGTAAAGCCAGCTTCTTCTTCATTTACCATCCTAAGCACACCCTAAATCCAACCACACCACACTATAACTGAGTGGTTTCAGCTGAACCAACTTGGTTTTTCTTTGTTAATTGTATTATAACACATAAGGTTCTCAATGGGAAGTTTATTCACATATGTTCTCTTTGGACCATATTGAATAATGAGGTTGCATGTTTGCTTTCTCCTATTCCTAGGTATGGTTCCTGCAACTATGCAAAGCCACAGTGTTCATCTATCACAAACACACAGAGAGAGAGAGAGAGAGAGAGAGAGAGAGAGAGAGAGAGAGAGTGGATTGGATAAAAAAGAAGTATACTTTATGATCACATCAATGAGCTATATATAAGCACAAGAGGGGTAAATGATGGAGACTCATGCATAATATATAATCTCTGTAGCTGCTCTTGCTCTTCTTGACATTTATGACTAAAATTTTTCCTCACGCAAGCCCTTCCCTCCCTCCTTCTCTCTCTCATAATCTCAGATTTAAAATTCAAAATTCAAATTCAAAATCTGTCTATAAATTGCTATCCCTGCAAGTGTGTGGAAGCACCGGTGAGGATGATGCGTTGAACTTCAACCATTACCATCTTCAGTTCTTTTTCTTCTTATTATTATTACAATATGAAAATGAATCTAAATATGTTTTCAATATTTTAGTTTAGATATTCATATTAAGCCATACTGAGTGAAATAGTCAACAATAATTTATAGCTAAGAATTCAGAGGCACAGAAGCAATAATTAAGAATAACATAAAAGGAAAGTTCAGACTGGTCACATTAGAGGGATGGGGTACTGGGAATTAAACCAAAAACAAAAAATATATAAATATAACCTAACTCTTTACCCATTGCTCATAATGATAAAGTCCATGCATCAAAATTATTGCACTCTAAAAAGAGGCCTCCTTCGTTCATCTGAATCAAAAACAAGTAATTAATTAGTGTATGTTGAATATGCTAATGTATTGAAATTACAACCGTTTCTTTAATTTCCATTCTAAGCAAATGTCACTTTCAAAATCAATACAACTCAGATAATATACAATTATTATATAACTGATGAAGTTCAAATCCCCATCCTCTATAATAATATATTATAGTTAATGAATCCATGCCGAATTATTGGGTTTCATACGTTTCAGATGATGATATGTAAGAACTTACTAGTTATTTATCATGTAAAGAAAATGGACTTACTTTTACTTTGTTTTAATGTGTTATGTACTAAAATTTCATTCAATGAATCTTAAAATTGATCTCACTACTACAAAATATGGATTGGCACTAGTTGGTTGAGTTTTGGTGGGTTGTGTTGGTAGCCCTCTATTTATGTCTTTTAGGGTTTATTAGGGTTCATGATGCTTTCATCTCATATATGTGACTATATGTTGTTTTGGAAGCAAATGAACTAGGTTTGATGATTAAGTTGTGAATTGGTTGGTTGTTGTAGAAAACCCTAAAATTTTGATCTAAACAGGGCATTAAGAAGCAATGGAAATTTGATCAATTGATGATTCCATTTTGGTTAGAATGGAAAATTATGTGGAAAAAGCATGTGGTTATAATTTTTGGATAATTATACATAATTCTAGAATTTTTGGAAATTAGGTGACCTTGCTGCCATATTCGTTTTCCAGAAATAGATGTGTTTTGGCGTGTTTTTGAATGGTCAAATCTGATCCAAACGTTATCAAATTTTTCATGATGAAAGTAGACATCATGGGCTTTAATTTGATAGGTAGTACAAGCCATTTGGACTTGTGGATTGAAAGATATCATTTTTCAAAGTTAGACCATGAATCTGGAATGAATTCTGGAGTGGTGGCCAATGAAGTGGAATTATGTATTGATGTGCATCTAGATGACTAATGACTATATTTGTTTTCTTAAAATATACTAATTAGATATCACATAGCATTTGGAATTATCACAATTGGGCATTTGTACATAAAGTTATGAATTTTCAAAGGTTAAGGAAAATTCTGATAGCTTTTAGTCAAAGTGCGAAATTAAAAAGGTAATGACAAAATGTAATTACCTTAAACTCTAAAAGTAAAGATAACTAACAAAATAAGCTTGGGACAATACATAAATGAGCAATAACTCAATTATTGTAAACTTGGAATTTTAGGACCAAACAGTTGTGCCCGAGTCGGATCAAGACAGTTAGACAGTTAGGCGGGATAGGGTTATTCCATATAGTAACTCTATCTTTCATACACTATATAAAATTTTGTATACTTTGTGTATACCATCTTCAGTGATATGTATAATCCACTCTTTAACTGGTGTGGGAAAAACACAAGTACCGTCCGGAGGTAAAGCACCAATACCCCAACGGTCCACAAGGGATCTAATTATGAGAATTCAGTACCAAGAGGGTACACCATCCAGTCTGTGGTCATAAACCCAGCTAAGGTAGGGAAAGTCAGGGTCTAACAGTATTTGGTCCTGACTCGGGCCTAATAGTGGTTGGCTCTGAATATGTACACATTCAGATGAATATGATTACGGTGTTATTATCTTATTGCAATATGTGGTACCTGGCATAATTATTTGTTGTATTTTACATGATCGATTGTTTGTTACTACTGAGATTCTTAGAATCTCACCCTTTCCCCAAAAATTAAATATTCCAGCTAAAGGAAGCAGCTCAAAGGGCAACGATGTGAGTACCGGCAATTGAGAGGTTTGATCCAATTCGAGCGCTGATATTGGTTATCTGCTGGCTTTTTATTATTTTAAGGTCTGTAATTATTATAAATACACCCTGTTATGATTTCTGTAATATAATCATGTACATTTTATTAGTATATCTATCTATTCCTATGTGCCCACCGAACTACTCGCAACACTCTAAAAAAGATGGAAATAAGAGGAGGACCTGACATTTTGCTTTTTCAATCACAGCACCAGGATTCAGGTTGATCCCATTGAAGATCATTCCTGCCTTTCCAAATAAACCATAAAATACAAGATATTAACGCAATATTAAAATCAGTAAGGGGACCATTTCGTGCTAGGGCCCACATCATTTTATCGTCAGTGGCTAACTCTGGGAGAGGGATTGCAGCAATTGCTTACAAGGCATGGTTATCAACCAGATTGCTTAAGGAATGCAAGTCCCATATACACTGATCCAGAGATATGAGGGTTGCCACCTACTAGTCTGATTTTTTGAGAGCCTCATCATTAATGAAGAGACTTCTGGAAGCTAAAGTAGGAATCCAATTATCTTTCCAAATATGGGCAGACATCCCATTGCCAATTTGCCAATATAGATCATCCTTAATGAAGTCTCTTCAAATTACTGTATTAAAATTACATGTCAGTCATTAAGATTTAGTAACACAAAAACATATGAAATCTCACTTCTTGGGATATTTGACCAACGGGATAGATGCCAGTAAATAATAATTAGAAGGTCGGGAGATCTGTAAGAAATCCCTCCAACAATGTCTCAATATTGTAACACTACTACAAACTAGACTTTTTACTACCCTAAAGGACGTCCCTTTTTAAGTTAGGGATGCCCAAAGTTCAATATTTGGTGGAAGCCTTTGGCGCTGGATGAATTTGACAAAAAAAAATTTTCACCACTTTAAACGTCCCTAGAGAAACTAGAGTTTGTGTGTTCTCTGTCCTTGGTCCCACGTTGTTTACTGGTTTGATTCCTTAAGTAGAAGACCAGACAAAGAAACTAAAAGCGTCTTTAACACGTAAGTTATTTTTTTGTATTTCATTGCTTCTTGATTCTTGACTTAAATGAATTATTCTAATTTATGTTGATTTTCATTTTAATGATAGGGCATGCACGACGTATCGAGCGCTTGGCGGGCCATGCGAACATAAAGGTGGCAAAGAACCGATATGGTTGTTTCTAAAGGTACGTAGTTTCAAATCAAGTTCTTTTGATTGATGATCATTTTAGATATGACTTTATTGATTTTAACCATTTACTTTTGATTTATAGTGCCCTCAACAACCTAGTGGCTGGGAATGTGGATACTATGTCATACTTTATATGTTTAACATTATTCAGAGTGGCATTAAGACAGATTTTGAACAAGTAATCGCTTCTTCATTCTTAGAGGATAATATTCTTGGTGTTGTAATTCAATGGCAATTCATTCACTTGATTCATTATTTCATCTAAGCTTATTTTCTAATTTACAGATTTTTGACAATGAAGATGCCTACTCATATGAAGACCTAAATATGATCAGAGACTTTTTGGCTGGACATCTTCTTCAACGTATACCAGAGTAAAGTCTTTAGTAGTTTGTGTAGGACATACTTTTGTGGTAGTTCTATATATTGTACATATAATTAGCATTATTGTTGTTGGATATAGATTGGATTTAGTCTTGGTTATTGTACAAATTGGGGACTTGGATATAGTCTTTTTAGTGCAATAACAGACTTGGATATAGATTGTTGTGTAGTTTGTGTGTTTTGTTAGTTAATTAGTTTGCTACTCCTTAAAATTATTGCATGTAGTAGAGTCTTGGGTTGATCACTGTGTTTCAAGTTGTTGTTTCCATTCTGCTAAACTGCTGTTGTTTTATTCTGTTGTTGGAATCCTATTTCTGCAATTTACATTTTCCAAACAGTGTAATATATAAAAAGGCCATTTTAAAAAAAAAACTTTCAACGTCCTTAAATAAAAAGGGAGGTGGTAGAGTGGGTGGCGACACTTTAGACGTCCCCAGTTAAAACTGGGGACGTCTAAAGGTCACCTGAGATGTCCCCAGTTGGAACTGGGGACGTCTAAGGTGGACTTTACACGTCCCCAGTACCAACTAGGGATGTCTAACGTCTGCCTTTCACGTCCCCTATTTTACGGACGTTATCGACTTTTTTTCTACGACCCTCAGATAGACGTCCCTCTGTTTTCAGACGTTAAAAGGCCAAAAAAAGGGATGTTAAAACCATTTTTTCTAGTAGTGTAAGGATGATACATGTTCATGATAAGAGTTCTTGATCAGACGGTGAACTTTGTGAAAGATTATTATCCCATAGGTAAAAATTTATTCAATAGTGCAAGACTAATTTTTAGAGTTATCAGTGTTACTTGATCCCCCCTTATGTATACAATATATATATATATATATATAATGTATTGTCTTATATGCCCAGGATATTCGAATAGAGATTCTCATTTTTTTGTCCGAAAGAATAGAGATTCTCATGGAAGCATATCTTTAAAAAATATATAATTGATTCATCAGTTATGTTCAAAATACATTTAACTATGTGCATATGTCTTCTGTTTAGCATTTAGTTGAAGATACACACCACTATTGTACCTCTCTAATTATATGTTTTTGAGAAAAATTTATATCTAGTTACATATTTATTAACCTTAATCAATTTTAGTTAACTTTTTTATTTGCATTATTTAAATCTTATAAAAGTCACAGAGAATAATGCATAAAAAATTGCAATAAATATGGCAAAATATGGGTCACTTGATCCAAATGAATCAGCACTCAACTTGGATAAACCTTACAAGCATATTCCTACTTTACTGAAAAAAATACATTTACTATTTCATATAATCATTAGGGGAAAACATAAACATTACATTTTTCATTAATTTTAATTTTCTTAAGAAAAGGTGACTAAGAATTTGTTTTCCATTAGATACATCAAAACCATGGGATTTTCCCAATAGCCAAAACCCTTTAACTCTTTAAGCACGAAAAAAGAGGCATTGAATTGGGGTACATCAAAAATGGAAAGGAGTGTGATAGTGGAGAAGAGAAGGCAAGAATCTCAAAATATCATATTGTACTAATTAAGGATTATTGCATATTGAAATATAAATATAAAGTCACGTTAAAGCTTTATTAGAAAGCTGCACTTCCATAAAGGCACCTATAACTATTTAAGTGAGTCTTCAAGACTCATAGCGGCAGTGCAGGTTGCTCTTCATTAAAAAATGCATCATTTTCATGAAATAACTGAAAACGCTTTTTTTTTTTGTGACCTCAAGTCATGTGAGTATTTTGTGTTTGCTGACGTCTTCTCTATCAACAGCTTTACTTTTTTTTTTTTGATATGCAATGGACCATTTTTGGCCTTCGGTGCACCCACCTTCCAGGTATCCGGCGTTAACCTGAAGGCCAACGCCGGATTTACCGACATGGGCCCCCGACAACCGACTAGTCTTGGCGCCCCCAATCTAATAGGCCCGACAGGAATTCACCTCTTTGAGGCGCCCCAGGGGAGAGAGCTCCCAACGGAAATTCTCTACACCAATATGATAGCCACTACTAGAAAAAAGGGTTTTAACGTCCCTTTTTTTGGCCTTTTAACATCTGAAAACAGAGGGACCTCTATGTGAGGGTCGTAGAAAAAAACGTCATTAACGTTCGTAAAATAGGGGACATGGAAGGCAGACTTTAGACGTCCCCAGTTCCAACTGGGGACGTCTAAAGTGGGACCTTAGACGTCCCCAGAAGAATTGGGGACGTCTAAGGTCCACCTTAGACGTCCCCAGTTCCAACTGGGGACGTCTAAAGTTGGACCTTAGACATCCCCAGAAGAGTTGGGGACATGTAATGTGGACCTTAGACATCCCCAATTCTTCTGGGGACGTCTAAGGTCCCACTTTAGACGTCCCCAGTTAGAACTGGGGATGTCTAAAGTGTCGCCAGCTGTACTATCCACGTCCCTTTTTTTATTAAGGATGTTGAAAGTTTTTTATTTAAATGGACTTTTTATATATTGCACTGTCTGGAAAATGTAAACTGCAGAAATAGGATTCCAACAACAGAATAAAACAACAGCAGCTCAGCAGAATGGAAACAACAACAAACACAGTGATCAACCCAAGGCTACTACATACATGCCACACAAACTTTCAAACCACACAAACTACACAACAATCTATATCTAAGTCTACTACATGCCACACAAACTTTCAAACCACACAAACTACACAACAATCTATATCCAAGTCCCCAGTTTGTACAATAACCAAGACTAAAATCCAATCCATATCCAACAACAATAACGCTAATTATATGTACTACCACAAAAGTATGTCCTACACAAACTACTAAAGACTTTACTCTTCTGGTATACGTTGAAGAAAATGTCCAGCCAAAAAGTCTCTGATCATATTTAAGTCTTCATATGAGTAGGCATCTTCATTGTCAAAAATCTGTAAATTAGAAAATAAGCTTAGATGGAATAATGAATGAAGTGAATGAATTTCCATTGAATCACAACACCAAGAATATTATCCTTTGATAATGAAGAAGCGATTACTTGTTCAAAATCTGTCGTAATGCCACTCTGAATGATGTTAAACATATAAAGCAAGACATAATATCCATATTCCTAGCCGCCAGGTTGTCGAGGCCACTATAAATCAAAAGCAAATGGTTAAAATCAATAAAGGCATATCTAAAACGACCGTCAATCAAAAGAACTTGATTTGAAACTACGTACCTTTGGAAACAACCATCTCGGATCTTTGCCACCTCTACGTTCGCGTGGCCCGCCAAGCGCTCGATACGTCGTGCATGCCCTATCATTAAAATGAAAATCAACATAAATTAGAATAATTCATTAAGTCAAGAATCAAGAAGCAATGAAATACAAAAAAATAACTTACGTGTTGAAGACGCTTTTAGTTTCTTTGTCTAGTCTTCTATTTAAGGAATCAAACCAGTAAACAACGTGGGACCGAGGACACACAACACACAAACTCCAGTGATAACTATCACAACATATACAGATTAAAATCAAGTTAGATGGCAAGGCAATTATTTATTAAAAATCTCAAATACACAAAATTAAAATGCGTACCCTTGAACAATCGGTGCTAGATAACAACGATACTCGTCCTCTGCCAATGTGAAGCCGATATAGTTCGTCCTTCTTTTTAATGTATTCCCAATCCTTGTCGTATGTGCAGGAGACAAGAATCCATATAAATCAACTCTCTGAGAGTCAATGCATATACGACAGAGGAGCTATAATAGAATTAAAATGATGAATGTATTAGCTAGTTAAAATCAACTTAACTAAATTAATCAAAAAATGGGAAATAAAAAACTTACAGGATTGCAAATTTTCCCCATCCAACATCTAGCTCCTCGAACTTCATGAACTGTTTAAGATCTTGTTTATCAATTATGAAGTGATACTCTGTTTCCTGGCCCACAATCCCTGTAGGCATATGCAAATCAATCTGGCGAATGCCTTTATAGATATGCTGCAGTCGTGCTAAGAAGGGCCATTTCTCTGCTTCCTGCTCGTTCTTTTAGAACATAAAAACACATACTGTTAGTAGGATGTCAACACATCTCAAGTAAAAGTGAGGTAGTTCCATACCATTGGAGGTGTTGGTGGTAACAAGCCAATAAGATGTACAGGCCAAAGGATGAAAGATCCTCTCGCCTGAGCTATCGTGGCAACCTCGTCATCAGGAATAGGGATGGCTGTACCTTCTTCCCCCGCTCGAACACACGTCACAGTCACCCTACACAAATGCTGTGGAATTTGCTGATTATGGTGGGTAGTAGCTTCTGTGTGAACGAGAGCATCTGCAACTACACGCAGCACTGGGGCATCCAAAGAGAGGATGGCAGGTTCTCCCTACACTGGAGTGGGAGAAGGGTCGCCAAGTGGTTCCTCCGTCGGGTTGTAACTTCCTTTGGTGCTGTGGAAGGCTGGGGATGAATGGGTTCTACGCTCGGTAGTTGCCATCTGCGATTCAAACATCTTCATCATTTCAGCTCGTAGCTCAGGTATCAGATCAAGACGTAGCTCTGGCAACAGCTCTTGTCGGAGCTTGTCGCGAAGGTTGGCCTCGAGCTCTTGTGAGACTTCCTAACGAATCTTGGCCACAAGCTCCCTACTGGGTTCAGCTTGTGACGAATAAGGATGTGAGGCTCGGCCAAAATACTTCATGACACGAACTCCCACTGCCTCCCCTCGAACATGACCAGGGTGATCTGCCTTCCCAATTGCCGTTAACAAGATATCCATATCCGTCCACTTGGAGTGAATGAACCTTGGCTACTATGATCTTCCAGTTCATCCTGCAGCATAAAAGTTATCGTAAGCACTCCCAATATGAAAAAATAAGTTTGTACTTATGCTCTAACTACTTACAATTCTTGCGGCAACCTCAGCAACAGTCGGATTTACGTACTTCCTACCCTTAAGCCTCCCTGCTTTCCATTTTTTGTGACGTGGTGGAGGTGGCGGGGGCTGGACCACAACGATAGGATCTGATGTGGCTGCTTCCTTCAATTTCTCCAACTCTTCTGCCATCATCTTTCGCTCAAGCTTCCGATAACCACCACGAGACATGCAATGTTGATAGTTACTAGCTGCTTGCCTCTCTACATTTGCTGCACTTAATGCCTTTGAAAGGAAAACAACGAACACCGAATCAATAATGTCAACTATATTCAAATAAAACACTATGATGACAAAAATCTTACCAAAAAGTTTGGATCTTCTCGTGATGCCATAAACAACCTCCAGTCCTCTGGAGACAAAAACGGATACTCATGACATGGATCCTGACCCCTCATGTCCCCTCAAATGTAATCTCGTGTGAGCCTGTTCTTGAAATCTTTCCATCGTAGATGAACCTCCATCATCCACTCCTTGTACATCTCCTCGGTGTCAGGGACATCATAGGTTTGCTGCAAGGTAGAAACATAAGTTAATTATATTTAAAGCGATAGGAATAAAAATATAATGCAGATGTATTGAAACTTATATATCAAAAGTTTTTGCCAAATCAAGTCTTTGGTTTTTGGTGGAACTAACTTCCAATTATTATAGGTAATGCGAACTTTGCTTCGAGCCAAAAAACCTACGTAGCTAATGAAATGGTCTTCCTCCGGACCAATTGGTTTCATATTTTCATCAAAGTCAATATGCAACCTCTCCTGTTGATGGTGATGACGTGCTACCAATGCATGCATTTTTGTACTACCTCTAACCCTTTTTCTCGTAACCGGTTCAGGTGTCGCATCAGGTTCAGGCCTATTCATTTTATTGTCCCTATCACTTTGTGAGTCACCAGAATTGTCCATATTCCTGTAAGTACAAAAATCATTGTCAGATAGGTGAATAAATTATAAGTAAATGAATAAACTAACAAGATATAAAACAAACACCACACATTACTGTTTTTTAAGTTAAGCTCTTACTCTAGATTGTTTCCCATATTCCTTCACCATGATCATTTCTCACAGTATATTCTTATCATTTACCAATTCTACTTCACTTGTTGTAGGTGGATTAATTGTGAAAGGTGGTGTGTCGTCAAGGTTGAAGGTTGGATCACCATGCTTCTGTTTTTTACTTTGAAGTACAATGGAAATTTTTTTATTTGCGGGATCTGTGACATAAAACACTTGTTTCGCCTGGCTTGCTAGAATGAAGGGCTCATCCCTATAACCTATTCTTTCAAGATCAACTGAGACAAATCCAAATTGTTGATATATTACTACAGCATTATTGCTAACCCACTTACATTTGAATAAAGCAACTTTGAACTTGTTGTAAGTGATTTCCCATATTTCTTCTATCACTCCATAATAGGCCATGGATGCTAATATGGGATTTTTGTCTTTCAAACTAGAAAAGTGCATGGCTTCAACTTCTACCATCACCCCACTATTTTGCATGGTACTTCGGTCATCTTGGTCTTTTGTGTAGAAAGAATACCCGTTTATATCATAACCGCTCCAAGTAATGATCTGAAACGAAGGCCCCCAGGCAAGCCACTCTATTGTCCCAGACACACCGGTCTCATGCAAAACCTTTTCCTCAAACCACTGAATGAATGTCTTGTTTTGCTGAATAGTAATCTGCATGTCATTCTTCCTCGGATTCATGTTCTTTAATCTCTTTCTATGTTCGTCTATTTACGGTTGAACTTCTGCCATGTTATTTAGGATATAAAGGTGTGCTTGCAACACCTCTTCACAAGGCATAGTCTTCACTTTCAGTCCTCGTGTTCCCTTGCTCATCCCCTCTTCATGTCGAGATTGCTCCTTCTTCCCTGATAGATAATCGCTGCAGAAGTCCATAGCCTCTTCAACAATATACCTTTCAACTATTGAGGCTTCTGGTCGATAGGGATTTTTAGAGTACCCTTTTAAGATCTTCATGTATCGCTCGAAAGGGTACATCCACCTCAGGTAAACTGGACCGCAGAGCCTTACCTCCCTTACCAAATGAACTATCAAATGCACCATTATATCAAAAAATGAAGGAGGGAAGTGCATCTCTAATTGGGACAATATGATATAACCCTCAGCTTCCAGTTCATCCAGCTTTTCAGTGTCAATGACTTTGTTACAAATAGCATTAAAGAAAACACACAATCTTATCACAGTGCTTCGAACTTCATCTTTCATAATACCTCTAATAGTTACTGGTAACAGTTGTTGCATCAACACATGATAATCATGGGACTTCATTCCCACTAACTTCAAATCGTCTATTGACACACACCTTCTCACATTCGAAGAATATCCTTGTGGTACCTTAATTTCATGCAAACACCCACACAAACTTCGTTTCTCCGCTTTTGATAGTGTATGCGCTGCTGGCTCCATGTATGCCCTCCTACCATCATCTCTTAGCTGTGGATGTAACCGTTCTCTTATTCCCATATCAACAAGGTCTAGTCTCGCACTAATCCCATCCTTGGTCTTCCCTGGAATATGTAAAAGCGTACTGATAAGGCTATCACAAACGTTTTTCTCTACGTGTATTACATCAATACTGTGTCTCACGTCAAGACTACGCCAATATGGAAGATCAAAGAAAATTGATCTCTGCTTCCATATGTTCTTCTCACCCGAAGTCTTCTGATTCTTACCGAGTAAGACATTGATACGTTCAACCCGACTGTAAACTTCCTCTCTGGTTAATGCCTTTGGAGCCATTCCATGCTCCGGCAAGCCGTTAAAACGCTTTCTTAACCTACGATACGGGTGGAACCTAGGAAGGAACCTCCTGTGACCAAGGTAGACCGTTTTTCTTCCATGTTTAAGTTGATGGAAGTGAGTGTCTACTTCATAGATCGGACATGCTTTATGCCCCTTAACACTGTACCCTGAGAGGTCCCGTACGCAGGGAAGTCATTTATCATGGTGAAAATCATTGGACGTAGCTTGAAGGACTTATTCTTATATGCATCAAACACATCTACGCCTTCCACCCACAACTTCTTCAAGTCCTCAATCAAAGGCGCCAGGTAAACATCGATATCGTTTCCTGGCTGTTTTGGTCCAGAAATCATCATAGAAAGCATCACATACTTGCGTTTCATACAAAGCCAGGGAGGCAAGTTGTATATTACAAGGAGTACTGGCCACGCACTATGTGTGCTATTAAGAGTTCCATACAGATTGATGCCATCTGTACAAAGCCCAAGACGAAGGCTTCTCAGCTCGCTGCCAAATTCAGGGAACATTTCATCTATTTTCTTCCACTGTGGAGAGTCAATCGGGTGCCGAAGATATTTTCCGTCGGATATTCTATCATCCGAATGCCATCTCAACTTCTTCGCTTTTTTTGCAGTCCCAAACAAACGCTTAAAGCACGGTATTATTGGAAGATACCACAGAACCTTTACAAGTTACCTTTTAGTTATCGCATCACCACAACCACCATTTTTCCTCACTTTGTATCGTGCAGTTTGACACTTAGGGCACTCACTCAGACCTTCATACTCATTTCTGTATAGTACACAGTCATTAGGGCAAGCGTGAAGCTTTTTATACTCCATACCCATCGTAGATAGGATTTTTTTTGCCTCATACATAAGATTTGGAAGCACATTATCGTCTAGAAACATATCACACAACAGTTCAAGCAGCAATGTAAAACTACTATTGGTCCACCCACATGTTGCTTTTAAGTTCACCAAATGTAATGTTCCTGTGAGCCGTGTGTATTTACTCCCTGGGTACAACGGTGTCTCTGCATCACTCCGCAGGCTGTCATATTAATGCGACTGCGCAAAGGATTCTACCTCAACATCATGAATCATTCTCTCCATTGTATCTTCATCTATGACATCCACAGCTTCCTTCTTGTGCGACGGACAATCAGTTACTTCCTCACCATGCCATATCCACCTTGTATATCGAAGATTTATTCCATCACAAAGTAGGTGATCCCTTATAACTTCAACATCCCGTCTTCTCTCATTTAAACAATTGACACAAGGACAAAAATACATGCCATTTTTGGCTGGAGCATTCCTTCTAGCATATTCAATAAACTCTTCAACCCCATTCTCATATTCTTCACTTGTTCTCAAAGCATTCATCCAACTATGATCCATTTTATTACCACCTACGTCATTCCCATTTACACTCAAGTTAAGAATAATTGTCAACACTAGGAATGCCATTTACTATTTTGTTTTTCAAAATTTTGACAGCATTTCCCCTTAAAATTGAGACATCCCAAAATCAAAATATCAAACCATCTCAGCTTAATTTAAATGAAACAAAACTTTAGCTTCTAGCACCAAGCACAAACATAATACACTTATATTTTAGCAACCAAATTATTAAATCAAGTACGCGAATTTAATGAAAAATTGTAAAAAAAAATGCAAGTACGCGAATTTCTTATATTAATGTCTACGTACACTAAGTTACAATAAGATTGCCTAATTCTAGCACTAAATATATATATATATTAATGTGTGTGTCTTATGGCAAAAAAAAAAATGTGTGTCTACAAGATTATTTTTTTTTTAATTTTTTTAGTTTCTTTTTATTCTTTATTCTTTTCTCATTTCTTTTCCTTTCCCTACTAATTAAAAGCATTATCATGTGCCAAATTCTTTTCTTTTCCTTTCCGTCACTTTGATTCACACAGTTTGTGAGATAATCACTTAGGAACCATATGTAAATGTACTAAAATGCAATCTATCTCTGTATTATTTTCAAAGGATTTGCTCACTGTTACAGAGAATCCACAATTGTATAACCAAAACAAGTGCGAAAATGAACCAATTCTGTCAAATATAAGAAAATGAAGAAAAGCAAAAGGTATAATATAAAATACTATAATGATATATATAACTAAAATTATAAAATTAATAAACAAATCCAATACTATCCTAATAACTATCCGCCTAATAAACCTCCACATAATAAACCTAATAGTTACCATCATCAACCTAATCAAAACGCATAAACAGAGTAATAAAATAAACCTCTAACTAATACTAAAAATATACTATACTAAAAATATAAAAAAAACTCTTATTCAATAATAAAAAAACTAATAATAAAAAGAATAATAAAACGCCCTGTGATCTTATTCAAAACAAAAATGCTAACCTGAAAAGTGGTGAAGCTTTGGAGGAGGCCGACGGTGGTGGAGAGGAGATCCAATTGGGAAAACACTTTGCAAACCCAGAGCAAAGAAGGTGGCCTGGTGACGGAAGTGGTGAAGCTTTGGAGAAAGAAATTAAAAAACCAAGAAAGGGAGAGGAGACCGATCAATGGGACGGAGTGATGAATTTGGGAGGAGATGCAGCAGGGGAGTGAATGGGGACGGAGAAAGAACGAAAAAAATAAGTGTAGATGGGGACGGAGATGGGAGTGATTGAGTAAAGTGGGAGGAGGAGAGATAGATGGCAGGGTAGTAGGAAGAGGTATCTGACATCCTCACATGCACCGGTCATGTCATTTCTGGTGCATGTGAGTGTCTTCAATGTCCCCAGCTGTGCTGGGGACATCTAAAGGCTTTTTTTTATGACGTTTAAAGGTCTTTAGATGCGCCAATCTCTATAATTTGAACCTGACCATATTTTGGACGTCCCTTTTTTAAAAAGGGACGTCCTTTAGGGTCTTTATAAGTATATTCTGTAGTAGTGAGCTTTACTTTTATAATGAAATCAATAAGCTCCAAAATTACTTTTCCAATATTATTTATTATATTATGCACTGAAAATCATTTCTGAGGCACATTTCCTTCAATTTTTAATTTAGTACCTGTGTGTTTTTTTACATATTAAATTCTTTAATTTTACTCAATTAGCACAATTAGCTTCTATATAACGGCTAATAATGTTAAGAGAGCAAAGTTACATGGGCAAAATTGAAATATTGATTAGGCAAAAATCAAATAGGTACCAAATTAAAAATGGAATGAAATTATAGGTAGCATCATGTAATTGTATAAATATTGAAATAAACGATATTATAAGTTTAAAAGTTTATAAATTTGTGATTAATGTTGAAAGTAATTGCTTTTTCAAATAAGGTTGAAATGCTGAACAACTTGGTTATGGCTAATGTAATCAATATATTAATATGGACATAACATACAAAAAAAAATTGTAGCGGTGGTATTTCTACTAAATCTTAAAGTAGTACTATTACTGAGAAGATTTTTTAGATATGATTGTCTTCACTAGAAGAGTTTTAAAAGTGAAATAAGTGGGTAGATGGGTGCAGCCTCGTGACTCTGTGACTGACGTTGCTTTCACAGTAATTTGTTAAGGATTGCTCAACTTTTGCTGTTGGCTGCCAAAGGATTTCATGAAAGAGGAAAACTATGAAAATTGTGTTAGAGAAGGGAACTTGGAAGTTACTTACAAATTAGACACCAGAGGGTATGCAATTTTCTCACTTAATGTCTTTTTTTCTTCTGTTTTGGTGACTTTTAGTATATTGATTCCAGTTCATCTTCCACGAAGCTACGATAATACTACCTCCGGTCCTAATTATAAGATAAAGTTGTCTTTTTTGGAGAAATTAAGGAAGCCAATTAAATTACTTTAGAGTGTTTATATTTTTAGTATCCTTAGATTATATATTAGTTTATTAGTCAAATTAATTAGTTTGGAGAAAAAAATAAAAATAAAAATATTCTAAAGTAATTTAATTGGCTTCCTTAATTTTTTCAAAAAAAATCAACTTTGTCTTCTGTTTTGGTGACTTTTATGAACGCAATAGATCCACCTACAAAATAATAGCAAGCAATTTACATATAGATTATATTCACTTCTATAAAAACATAAAACTAATGGACAAATAATTTTACCGCATTAGCATTAGCAGTAGAACGCAATATATCGTCATGCAAAATAATAGTAAGCAATTTACATATACATTATATTCACTTCTACAAACACACAAAACGAACGGACACAGAATTTTACCACATTAGCAATACATCCTCCTGCCGCTATACCACATAGAATTCCCCGTGTAATCAATATTATATAACTAACACCGCAACTCTCCGCTCCACTGAAATTATATACGTATGTGACTAAACCCTTATACTGTCCTACCATGTGAGAAGTATCATCATAAAAATATCATAAAGCAAACGCCTAATTGTTGCCTGTTAAAAGAAAGACATCTGCTAAGGATAATGGGCTGCAGACAGTACGGTGTACATTATCAGTGACAACAAATATAAATGGTTCATAACTATCCACAGCAGTAAACAGGGGAACATATTTGTACGACATTACGCAATATTCTTCCATTGCAACCCAAATTTTACATAACTTTCCAATATTGCTGTCGATCTATAGATGCGGGCCATTTCCTAGTAGCCTAGGAAAATTCCTTCATCTGCTTTAGAATCAAATTTTTCTAAGTTATCTTTATCATTATTATGAATGAAACATTTAAAACCGAAGATATGCAGATGAGCAAGGTTTGGTTTCCTTTCTTTGTATAGTTCATATGGTGTCTTTCCAGGTTTTGTTCTGATATAGGCTCTGTTTGAAATGTAGTATGCTGCACTCATTGCATCGGGCCCAGAAAACTTGAGACACATTCTTTTCATTCAGCATTACTCTAGCCATTTCTGTGAGTACTCTGTTCTTTCATTCCACGACTCCATTTTGTTGAGGTGTTCTTGGAGCGGAGAAATTGTGATCAATGCCATTAGGCATTAGCATCACAGTAGTCTCCAAAGGCTTGATTTTCAAATTCTCCACCATGATATATTCTAATACCTACAATGGACATACCTTTCTCATTTTGCACTTTCTTGGCAAAAACAATAAATTCTTCAAAGGTTTCATCCTTTGATGACAGAAAAATAGTCCATGTAAATCTAGAGAAATTATCAACAATAACTAATGAATATAAGTTACCACCAAGACTCTTAACTCTTGCTAGTCTAACTAAATCCATGTGTAACAATTAAAGTGGTCTATTGGATGATATCTCATTTTTCAATTTGAAAGTAGATTTAGTTTGTTTACCATTTTGACATGCATCACATATCAAGTCGTTTTTTAAATTTACTTTGGGTAATCCAATCACTAAATCCTTTTTAATTAACTTGCCTAGTTGGTGCATGTTGACATGAGCTAGCCTCTTATGCCACAACCAACTTTCATCAGCATTACTTAGAAAACAGTTTTCAGAGTCATTTTTACTGATATCAAGAATATAGCAGTTACCTTCCCTTTTTGCTCTAAGCTTTGCTTTGAGATTCTTCTTATCTAATTGTAAATCTTTCTTGTTTACAATTAGACATTCTTCTAAGTCAAATATTACCTAGTTGTCTTTATCTGCACTTTGACTCACGCTCAGCAAGTTATGACATAAGCCTTCAACGTAATAAACGTCTTTGACTTGTATGCCTTTATCGTTTTTTATTTCACCAATTCCTGCTATCTTTCTAGATTGATTTCCTCCAAATTTTACCTTTCCACCTTCTTTTGGTTATAATGAGGTAAAACTTTCAAAATCACCGGTCATATGTCTGGAGCATCCACTGTCTATGTACCATTTGTTGTTTTTGGATGCTTTAAGACATATATGCAATTAAATACTATTAAGTCTTAGGTACCCATATCGTTTTGGGTCTTTTTGGGTTAGTACAAATGATTTTCTGAACGTATGAACCTTTAGGTACCCATTTGTAGGTTCCTATTTTTCCTTTCTTTTTATGAATGCATGATAAAGTATAATGACCCTTTCTATTACAGTAATTGTAATATGTGATAAGTGAAATATTTGCAAATTTATTTTCCCTTATATGATGATTTTATGGACGATATTTGAGCTTAATATAATATATTTGGGTGTAAAATAAATAGTATTTAAAAAATAAAGAAAAATATAAAAAAAGGTTAGCACTATAGCGTCAGTCACTATTCATAATGGAATTACTATAGTAGGACGTTACTGTAGCGGATGGAGGTGACTGTAGCGGATGGAATCACTGTAGCACTGTAGCAACACGAAAAAAAAACGCGTGAATCCACCGATAGGATACTGTTCACTACTGTAGCATCGTGGAAAAAATTGGCAAAAACACTATAGCATTGTGGAAAAAAGTGACACGACGCTGCCTATAAATACCAAGCATCAGGTGCAGATTCAAAGGAGGTGTGGAGATATTTTCTTTGATAAGGAGATACTTCTCTGATAGTGAGAGATATTTTCTCTCACAGTTCTAAATAAATTTTGTTATTTTTTATTTTTTATTTTATGTATTGTATTACTTTTTGCATGCCTCCTATATGGAAGGCTTAGTATTGTATTACTTTTTGCATGCTGCCTACATGGAAGGTTTTACCTCCTAAATGGACAGCTAGATTTCTCCAGTTTTTCATATATCTTTTTGGTTGTATATTTATGTTTGAGAATTTAATATTCAAGTTTATGCAGTATTTATGAAGATTTCATTCTAGCTTCATATAATGTCAATTTATTTTGATTTTGTTTTTAATTTTATCATGAGCTAAATTTTCATTTTCCTAGGGTGATGACGTAGCTTACTAATGACGGATTGAATCTTAATTTATTAAATCTAGTTTTAATTTCTCCTTCGTAATTGAGTTTTAATTATTGTTCTTAATGCTTTCATTTGATTGGCCACCTTTTGACTGATTACAATATGCATGTTGAGACCGGAAGGAGATGCATGTGTGTAGATCCTATAATTAAAACCATGACTTGCATATGAAATAGGAATATATTCATATGACTTGTGTAGTCTTATTGAGTTTCATAAATCTTAATGCATAATTAATTGCTTAAATTCATACAGGAATATATTGGATTAGCAATTAATTATAGAGTTGTTTGACCTTGGAAGAAGCTAGTAATTAAATTAGGGAAACTCGACTATCAATCATGTGGAATAAATTGGGCTAGAATAGATAAGTGATTCAATCCGAAATTTGTTAAGTGAATTGAAATCTAATCCCTAGGACTTTTTCTCATATTTATTTTCATATCATCTGCACTCATATTTAATTATTTTTCTTTTATTTGTACTCTCAATCACCAATTTATTGATCGACTAAATAGAATTAAAATTACCTATTTTAGTACTTAGTGATCAATCCTCATGGGAACGATACTCTACTCACTTCTATATTACTTGATTATGACAGTGTACACTTGCACTATTTAATGGATCATTCACACTCGTAACAATATGAGAAAGGATTTGATATATGAACAGAATGCTGAAAGTAATTCAAGTATGACTTACCTCCTATTTTCTTTCTTCCTTTCATTCTATCTGATTTTGGATCATAACCAATTCCAAATCTATCATTTACAACTCGTTGATCTTTTAAAATTACATTTAGCATCTCACTTCCTTTAGTGAATTTTTCAAGAGTTTTCATAAGATCAGTGTTTTTCTTTTTCAAAGAAGAACAGTTTTCACAATCTTTTTCAAAATTCTCTTTTAGTTCTATTTCAAGAGCTTTGTTTTTCTTTTTGAAAGCAACTAGTTCTTTAACTACTTTGATGAATTCAGAATGTAAAGCATTATATTCGGAAAGTAATTCATCATAGGTAGGATCAGAATCAATTACCTCTTCTTCTTCTTGAGCAACTAGACAAATATTGGCTACTTCCTCATCATCGTTATTTTCGTCAGATGAACTATATCCCCATATAGCAGATACAAAGGCTTTCTTTTTTTTGTAGAATTTGCCTTTTCTCTTTTCTTTATTCTTCTGAGTTAGTTCTTGACATTCTGAATCGAAATGTCCTGGATTTCTGCATTCATAGCAGATGATGTGTTCTTTACTGCTTGTTCCTCCTTTCTGAAAGTTTTTGAATCCTTGGCCTTTCTTGTAAAACTTTCTGAATCGTTTTATCATTAGGCCCATTTCGTCATCATCAAGCTCTTCATCTTCATCTTGATCCTCTTCTTTTGCTGTCATTGATAGACCTCTCTTCTTCTTGTCACCAATATCATCTAATTCTTGTTTGAACTTTAATTTACTTTCATATTCAGAAAGACTTCCGAATAAAGAAGCAACCGGTTGCATTGATTCACCTTTTGCTTCCTCAATTGCAGTGACTTTGGCCTCCCATTCTTTAGAAAGAATATTCAGAATCTTTCGTATTTGGGTATGTTGATCATAGACTTTCCCAAGTCCTGCAAGTTGATTAACAAGGTGAGTATATCTAAGTTCAAATTCAGCTATTGACTCACCTGATTTTATTCGAAGTAAATCAAACTCAGTAACCAGAGTATTGATCCGGTTTTCTTTTATTCCCGAAGTTTCTTCATAAGCTATTTCCAAGGCTTCCCACATTTCTTTAGCTGTTGGGAGTATGCAGATTCTGAAGTACTCATTTTGACTCAAGGCACTTTGAATCATTAGAATTGCTTTGCTGTTGAGTGTGATGAGTTTCTTGTCATTCTCATCATATTCTACAGGTGTCTTAGGAACTCTCTGTGAATCTACAATCTTTTCAAGTTTATAGTTCCTATTCTCAATCACATCCTATAGTCCATATTCAGTGGCCATTCAAAGACTCTGAACTTCACTTTCCAGAATGAGAAGCGTTCGCCGTTGAAACCCGGAGGTCTTGTGATAGAAGCTCCGTCGAGAAGAATTCCTTCACCCATGCTTGCTATTGGATCCTTCTTAGGCTGTTATACCTTAACAAGAAGACCTACGCTCTGATACCAAATGTTAGTGCAAGCATTTCACCCAAAAGGGGGGTGAATTGGGTGATACCAAAAATTTCATTGCGTATAAGAAAATTGACAAAGTATTTAAAGGAGTTGAGAGCAAGGAGAAATATCACCGAAGTGTACACCGGGAGTTATACTGTTTTAGTCACAACCACTTGACCTACATCCAGTCCTCAGAGGGTCTCTAAGAGTTTCACTATATTCTCCAAGATTCAGTGGGTTCTTGGCACCTTAGTACACAGCAAGTTCATTCACCTGGACACTCGCTCCCCTTTACACGTTGTAATCAAATCCCCAACTCAAAGTTCCACAACCTTAAGTTGTCTCAATAATGAATATTGAGTTTGTAATGAAAAACTCTCTCACAGAGCAAATATATAATCACTGAAGTACAATGAATGAGTATAAGAAAAAACAGAGCACTAAGAATATATTAATCGGTGTATGTTTGAGTGTTCTCAGTTGTTGTACTCTTCTCTTTGAATGCTCCATATATATAAATGAATTGTGGTGCCCGTTGGAAGCAATTCAAACATGTCCATTAGAGTCGCGCAGCAATGTTTGACTGTTCTTCAAATTTGAAAACTATCTGTTTGCGGTAGGTCTCGAACGCTTTATTTGACTCTTCTCTTATTACATGATTTCTTCATTGTTATTCTGTAAATACACTCAAAATGCTAATACAATGAAAGGTTAATCATATATATAACAAAACAATAAACATACAATTGAATTCATGCTTTCTGGACATCCTTACTCGAGTGGCTACTTGAGTGATCATGGTCATTACTCAAGTAGTCCCTCGAGTAAACCTATCAAAAATATGGCAGAGAGTAATTCAACATTTTTCATAAAATATTACTCGAGTAAGACATGGAGTAAGATATATCACAAATCTTAAAAATACCTGATTACTCGAGTGCTTACTCAAGTAAACATGTCTTTTCTTCACAGGTTACTCGAGTGGTCCCTTGAGTAAGCTTTCAAATAAGTTTGCTGATTACTTGAGTGGCTACTCGAGTAATGCCATTCAAATTTTGGCCGAGAACTCCTGGATTATTTCTTCTTTCATTACTCGAGTGATCCCTCGAGTAATGCATCAAATAACTCTACAGATTACTTGAGTAATCCCTCGAGTAAAGCCTTTTTCTCACATGGTTACTTGAGTGGCTACTCGAGTAAAGTGTGTCAATTCTTGGCCAAGAGCTACTGGAAGATATTTGACCTGGTTACTCAAGTGGCTACTCGAGTAAAGCCTTTTGCTCATGTTATTACTCGAGTGGTTACTCGAGTAATTGGTCACATAACTTTGCAGGTTACTCGAGTGGCCCCTCGAGTAACTTCATCCAAATTCTTGCAGTGCTTCTCTAGAAGTTTTTCTCCACGTTTACTCAAGTGCCTACTCGAGTAATAGCTTACATTACTCGAGTGCTTACTCGAGTAACTCCTGAAAAAATCTGTCATAGTTCTTGATCCTTTGCTTTGTCTCTCAGTTCTTCTTATTACTTCCAGTGCTTACTTCAAGTAATGCTTTTATCTGCATTTTAGTTACTTTGTTCAAATTCATTTGTTTGTTATCAAATCCTCTTATATCATTAGTCCAATCTTTGTTATCATCAAGACATATGGGATCTAACATCTTTAACCTTGCCTCAAGACACGTGCCAATCACTTCTCAGTATCTACGCCTTTGTCTTTCATCCCACTGGCACCCGCTAAGATGTTTGTTTAGAAAAAGGGATGAGATTCCAAGGAATCCTAGTTGAAACATGTTATCGTTCATAAAAAATGCGAAAAGTACATATGATATACACCAGGTATATACCAATTATAATGAATATTATAAACACATAATCTGCATATATACATATGTAGGGCCTAGCCCCACAATCTACACCGGTTGGATTCTCACCAACTCCCAGTGTAAGTGCCCCTAGCACTAAATACCCCTCTCCAAGCAAAACATGTTGATTAATAAAGCACATTTACAAACATGGCATTCATACAAACATATAACTATGGCATGATGTATGAAGGATAATGTCCTACCTTAAAGTTCTTTTAACCCCTTTTTAGTGTGCCTCGTAAAACGTGTTACTTCCGGCTTCCATCTCGGTCCTAAAATATTAAACATACTAGGAATATGTCATAACCTATCCAAGTATCATTTTAGACTATTTCATAGTGCTTCTTGTGGTTATATTAGCCTAGGGTGAAAATTTACCAAAATGCCCCCAGGACCTCGGCCCGGCCCCACCGTACCTGGCCCGATGGCACGTTTTTTCAAAATTTTGACTAGGGCTATCCTGATATATTTTCACCCAAAGAATCTATTTCCGGGCTCGAAATCACCAAATCCAGTGTCCAATTACAAAAAGTACCCTTGACAGCCCCGGTTTAAGGATTTCAGGGGCGTTTTCGTAATTACGCTTTTTCTGCCTTTTCTGAAAAAGTGACCAACTGTAACCTCACCTATGTTTTTCTACTGAATCCAATAGAACCATATATTTCATGAAAATCCAGCTCCTTCCCCCAAAACAGTGCTGGCCGAAACATTTGAAAAAATGGAAAAAAATGCTCTTTTGTGTTTTATCTTCCAAAACTTATACTTTTCCACTTCTAATCCTTTATTAACTCATTTAAACACATCCTAACCATAATTCAAAGAAATTTGGGCAGCATAACCCCTTAGGGTTAAGGCTTTCCAAATTCTCAACTTGACCAAAAATCACTAAAACCAAACACAAATCTCAACAACAACACCATACTAATTTAGATCTAAGGTTTGTGAGGTTACCTCTTGAAATCTTGAATCCTCTCTCTCTAGACATCTCCTTTCTCTCCCCTTGAGCTCAAAATGTATCTTCAAAATCATAGATTCCATGAAGAAGAAAGGTTTAGAGAAGGTTTCTAAGCAAAATAACAAGAAAACTCTTAAGAAATCACACTTACCTTAAACTTCTTCTTCCTTCTCTCTAGAACTTGAGAGCTCTCTCTCTCACTCTCTTCTCTCCTTGTGTAGGAAAAAATGAGGAAGGGAAGAGGAAGGAAAAAGTGCTTCATAAATATCTCCCTTCACCCTACACCATTTGATTCATCAAGACATATGATGGTGACACATGTCACAACCCATACCTCCTTCACATTATGTCATACTTACTCCATTAGGCTTTCAATTGGTTTTGAACTAACTTCCTCCCTTTTGGTTAGCATAGAAAACCGTCCCCCCTCTCATGCTCCACTAAACAAATTACTTCTTCTAACTAGTCCAACTAAACCAACCATGCACTCAACCATGTACTCAAGTTAGTTCAGACTTTCACTCAAGCAAGGTACCCTTACCATCCTTACTCATAATTACCGTGTTCATGTAGCATTATTTTAATGCAATTGGACATGTGCTCATCTTCATAAATCATAATCTAATCCTCTCTTCATATGATAATGACACTTAACATCTTTAATTCCATAATTTACATAATTGCTAACACATTTTATTTTCAATTTTTGGAATAATGCCAATTCTGGTAGATTTTCTGATCTAACTTAGAAAAATTATAACTAATTTTATAGATATCATTTCAGAGTAATTCTAAAGGCTATGGAACCCTTATTGAGTCTAGTTTCAAAAACAAAATATGGTCTTTAGCCAGTTGGAAGCATATCAATACCATATTTCATTTCTTTGACTACTGCTCTAGAGACTTTTCAGATTTTCTGGGCCAATTTCAAAAATTCATATCTTTTTGTACATAATATCTATTGATTCATATGACCTATAAAATTAAAGCTTAGGATGTCTACTTTTACCCTATAAAATTTCATAATTTTTGCTCATCATTTGGTCTTCCAAAACCACATGACAAACTCACTGTCTCGCAGGCGATTTCATTGAAAACACTATTCAACTTTCAATTTTCAATATCTAATTCCTTTAGCCTTAAATATTTATCATTTCATTGAATATATAAAATAATCACAATATACTCTTAGTGAATAAAATTTGGGGTGTTACAAATGAGATTTTGATAATATATGAACTTGGCGCATGATTTTGGGGATTTCAATATAAATATCAAAGTTGAGGATAAAAATAATGATATTAATAACAAAAATAATAATTTAAGATAAAAATGAAAAGATATTTTAGTTTCATTATCATAATCATTATTTAATATTATTAGTATCTATTTTTTCTTTTTCTTTTTTCTAATCTTTTTGTTTGATTTTATTTTGCTAGAGGGATATTGCACTTTATGGATAAGTATCTAGGAACCTAACCTATATATAACCAGTTAAGCTTCTTTGAGAAAAGGGAAGGAGAAACGTTCAAATACAGAGAGCAAGGAAAGCATCAGAACTAAGGGCTATAGAGAGAAGATTGAGCGATTAGAGAGCTGTGCTTTTATCTTGGTTGCATCAGAGATGGGGGTTAGACAGAGAAGATTTGGCAATTGGAGAGTTGTGCTTTAATCTTGGTTCTTTCACTCATTTTCCTTTCTCCTTTACCTAACTTCTGTTACGAACCGAATTATTATCTTTGGTTTTTGTTTGATTTGAACATGAGTAGCTAAATTTCTTATTGGGAAAATCCCAGAAAAATGCTGTCAAAATAAGGAAAAGAAAAATAAGCGGATGCAATATATGAAATCCAAAGTCAGACCGTGAAAAGGAATATGATATTTCCAAATCTTTTCAAAAGATCAATATGCCCTCAAAAATTTCAATTTTCCCTCAAAAATTTCAATTTTCCCTTTCTCTATATCGTGAGAGATGCGAGCGATAAACCAATGATGGTTTATCATGCAACAGCTTCAAGGCAATCGTAGGTGGCTATCAATCATCCATTGTTACTATAAAGTTGAGGATCAAGTCGCATGGGTCTGTAGAGGTCAAACGAGGAAGAGGGTTTTCCCTAGAGTAAGTAATCGACAGCTGAGGGTTTTGGTAAACTGCTCTCCTTTTAATGTTTCATTCCAATTTTGAATTTATTGGGCTGAAAAAATTATATCCGATGATACGTAGGAAACATTTGCTATTATATTTGAATAGGTCGAACCCTGCAACCACACTCGACGTCAGCGTTATTCCTCTGCTCACTACCACACCGTGCCTCAGTGTATTGAACACCACTGCCACTGAGAACAATGAGGTAACGACATTGATGAGTAATCGAAGCCAAGGTGGGGCAATTCAGCTGCAGCATTGACTCGAAAGAGAATTGATGGCTCGACGGTCTCGACAGAGATCATGCACTTGCTCTCTTTGCTCTCGTTTACTGCCTCAAACTGGTGGCTCAGCGATAACTAGTGACTCCTTAATCGGATTACAACTGGTTTAGCCGCAGTACCACCATAACACCTGATCGAAGAATTGATCAGAGCATCAACTATTAGAGGAAAGGGTTGAACGGATAACAAGCCAATGTCTACTTTATCATTGGCTTTGGGCTTGACGCCACCATCGCCAACAGAGAGCTTGACCCTAGATCGGGTTTTCATGACTCGTTGAGCATCGTTTAATATGGCCAAGTTATCATCCTTAGATACGAGGCGTATGTCATAAGCCTTGAGAGGTGGGGGTGATTCCTTTGCTCCAGGAATGCTTTTTGGGTGCCAGAACCCCATCGAGAGAATGCCGCTTACTAGCATAGCTCGAGATTGTCTGTTCTCTAAGAAAATGTATAAAAGATAAAGAAAGATTGACATTCTTTAGATTTGAACTCATTTGGTTGCTGGGTTTTGTGGAACTGAAGACGTTGTGAGGATATGTTTGTTGTTTCTGAAAGAGGAGAGAGAAAAGAAAAAAGAAAAGAATATATAAGAAAATTTACAATATTTCGTTATCCCAAATTCGTCACACTATTACTTATTTTTACTTGCGGCAGAATATTAATGCATGGTTCGGCGAGCAATACAGGAATTGCATAATTATATTATAATATGTGCATGATTACAGAAATTCCCCATAAAGGTTCGTACATGATAATTACCATCAATATAGCCACACAGGGCTACTTGAGTGTCTAAACCTGTCCCAGTGAAACAGAGACATCCTCTCGTCTTCGTTCCACTAATGCAATCCTCTAGTATAGTTCTCTTCTCTGATCTCTGCGTACCTTCTGTATTCACCTGTCTAAATTGTTGGTAGGGGAGGGTGAGATTCAAGAGAATCTTAGTAGGAAACAGTATCAATATGCATGCAGGATAAGTGTTTAATGCATGAGATGCTTGCATTACATAAACTCATGCTAACACAATGACATATCTGCGTGTTCAATGTTTCAAATAATATACTTATGGCCATAGCATAAATAGAAACAGAGCTTCAATCATTCATATATGTTTCACATAATCAAGTAAAGCAATAACATGCATCAATACACCAGCACAAATATCAAATACACGCAAGAGAGGTAAGTTCCCTACTTTAACTCTTTCTTGCTTCAAAATGTGCGCCTCATAAAATGTGCCAACGATCGGGCTCTCAACTTGATCCTAAAATTGCAAATGTATAAAAATTAGGTTAAACTCATCCATGTACTATTTCAGGTACTTCCATAGTGTTTCTAGTGGTTATAGGAGTTTATTGTGAAAATTTACCAAAATGCCCAGGGGCCCCCTGTAACACCCTAAATTTTATATTCACTAAATATATTGTAATTATTTGAAATTCAATAAAATGGTGGATATTCATGAATTGGAACTTATAAATTTTAGAAATGTTCATATTCATGAGAAAATGGGCAAAATAATTATGGAATTAGTTTGGGTAATTTAAAAAGCCCAATATCAAGGTCTAAAAATGGAGAAATAATAGAGAAAATATTTGGTTCAAAAATAGATGGGAATTGGCCAAATTAATTCAAGAAAGGAAATTAGATTATAAATATAATGACAAAATCGTAATTTTGCCAATTTAGCACAAGACTAATTATTTTCCAATTAATTGAAGTTAATTTCAATTAATTAAGGAAAATAAAGAAGAATATATATTTGGAATATTCTTGGTTGAATAGATCAAGATTTGTAAAGTTAGAAGGAACTTGCGCATAAATCAATTAATGGAATTATGGAAAATGTTGGAACAATTTTTGTTTCCCTTTTTCCTTATAAATTTCACCTGGCTTAAGGAAATGGGAGGGAAAAATGGTTGTTGGGATTAAGATATGCCAAGTGTCATTAATCCAAGTCAAGAGGAATAAACAATGTTTATTGGATATGAGCACATGTGTAAATACCTTAAGAAATTATTTCATGGAACAAGAAAGCTTAAGACAAATGGAATTAATGAAAGTCTATTTGGTTTCTTAAGGACCCTTTAGGCGTGTTGGGCTAGAGGGAAAAGAGAGGAAATTGGTTCAAATGCAAATGGACTGTAAGACACAAGTTGGATGAAGATAGGCTTAGTACAAGTGTGATGTTATAAAACAATTTTCTACCATTTATTAAATAAGAAAAAAGGTGTAAGATTTTTATGAAGTCTCTTCCTTCATCTTTCTCTTGTCATTTTCATCCTAAGCACCAAGAAATAAGAGAGAGAGAAAGCTTATGAAACCTTAAGCCTAGAGAGAAGGAAGAAGAGAAAGATTAAGGTAAGTAATGATTTCTTAAGGGTTTTTCTTCTAATCTTGCATAAGATTCTTCTCTAAACTCTTCTTCTCTATGGAATCCATGGTTTAGCAAGCTCATCCTAAGCTCAAGGAGAGAGAGAAGAGGACATCTAGAGAGAGAGAGGAAAGGAACTCAAGAGGTAACTTCACAAATCCTAAATCTATGCTAGTATGTTGTTGTTGATAATTGTAGTTTGATTTGGTTATTTTGGGTTAAGTTTGTAAATTTGGAAAATGCTAACCCTAAGGGGTTATGCTGCCTAAATTTCTTTAAATCATGGTTAGTATGTGATTAAATAGCTTAAAAAGAAATTAGAAGTGGAAAGGAGTAAGCTTTAGAAGTTAAATTATAAAAGTGCAATTTTCCCTTTTCTTAAGCCATGTTTTGGCCAGCACTGTTATAGGGGGGAAGGAGTTGGATTTTCAATGATTTTATGGTTCCATTGGGTTCAGGAGGGAAAATTAGGTAGGGTTATAGTTGGTCACTTTTTCAGAAAAACCCGAAAAAGCATAATTATGAAAACGCCACTGAAACCCTATTTGTAATTTAACACTAAATTTGATAATTCTGAACCCGAAAATGGATTCCTTGAGTGAAACTATGTCAGAATAGCGCTAGTCAAAATTTTGAGAAAAGTATAGTCCGGCCGGGTACAGCCGGGCCGGGCGGGGGTCCCCTGGGGCATTTTTGTAAATTTTCACTATAGGCTAATATAACCACAAGAAATACTATGGAAGTGCCTAAAATGATACTTGGATAGGTTATAACCTATTTCTTGTACATTTAATATTTTAGGACTGAGTCAGGAACTGAAAGTCGACACGTTTTACGAGGCACGCAATAAGGGGCTGTAGAGCTTTGAGGTAGGAACATTATCTTTCATATATCATGCTATAGTTCATATGATTGTGTGGTTGCCATTATTTATGAATGTGCTATATTATTCAACATGGTTTGCCTAGAGAGGGATAGTTAGTGTCAGAGGTGCACTTACATTGGGAGTTGGGTAAGAATCCAACCAATGTATGATTAGTGGGGCTGGCCCCTACTCATATATACATGACAATAATGTGTTTATATTGTTCATTAATTGGTGCATATATGGCACATATCATATTTACTTTTCACATTTTATATGAACGATAGCATGTTTCTACTGAGATTCCTTGGAATCTCACCCTTTTTTTAAACAAACATCATAGTGAGTGCCAGTGGATCAAAAGGCAAAGACATAGATATAGGGAAGTGATTGGCATGTGTCTTAAGGCTAAGTTAAAGTTCGTGGTTATAATTAATCTATGTTTAGAATTCTTTTGGATATCTGTAAATATTGTAAAAACTGTTGCATTCTGTATTTTGACTATGGATTGTAAACAACTACTTTTATCAGTATATATGTACTTTTCTGTATGCCTGTGGAACTCGGTCTCTATTACTCTGTATATATCGAAATGGAAATGGGTGTTAACACACCCAGCTCGGCCTCGCCATACCCTGTCCAACCGTACTTTTCCTAAAATTTTGACTGGGTCTATTTTGAGATATTTCGCCCAAGGAGTCCATTTTCGGACTCAAAATTACCAAATTCATTGCTAAAATACAAGAATGCCCTTGGCAGCCCCAATTCAGGGTTTTATGGGCGTTTTCGTAATTATGGTTTTTCAGGCTTTTCTGAAAAAGTGACCAACTGTAACCCTACATAATTTTCCCTCCTGAACTCAATCGGTTCATAAAATCATTGAAAATCCAACTCTAAGCCCTTGTACCAGCCTTGGCCAAAAACTTAGGTATTTCTCAAGAAAAATTAGGGTTTTTCGATTTCGACTCCGCAGACGTATTCCTTTATACTTCTAACCAATTTTTTAACTATTTAATTAGGTTACAACTACTATTTAGTACCAATTTTGGTAGCATAACACTTCCAGCAACCCATTTTCTATTTTCACAAACAAAGATAATTCGGAGAATTTCACCGATTAAATTGTCCACCGCAGCCAGAACAATCAAAGATTGAAGTTTCGGAAGTTACCTTAAGCACCTTCTCGCTTTTCCTTCTTTTGTCAAAACTCCTCCCCTTTCAAACATTAGGTTTTGCTTTCAAAATACCTTGAATCATGTAGAAAATAGGCTTAGAGGAAGGATTATAAAAATTAGAAGTGAATTCACCGAAGAAATCAAGCTTACCTGGCGAATTTTCTCCTCCTTCTCTGTATAAGTTCTCAAAGTCATTTTCTCTCTCTATACTCTCTAATGGCGTTGGTTTATGGCTGTACATGGAAGGAAAGATGACTTTATATCATGCTTGGTCATGTTACAATATGCTGATGTCATAATTTCTAATTTCCCATTTTCATATTTTTTGGCCCAACCTTGAAAAATCATAACTAAATTTGTAGATATTGAATCGAAGTGATTCCAAAGGCTATAGAACCCTCATTGAGTCTAGTTTCAAGAAAAAAAAATATATTCTCTAGCCAATTGGAAGCTAAAAGTTCCCATAATTAAATTGTTTGGACGCTGCTCCAGAAACTTTCTAATTTTTCTGAGATAACTTCAAAAATTTATAACTTTTTGTATATATTTAAATGATTCATATCCTACCAAATTAAAGCTTAGGATGTCTACTATCATCCTGTTAAATTTTATAATTTTTGCTCATCATTTAGTCATCTAAAACCATATGACAAACTCATTGCCTCACATAAAATTTCACTGGAAGCATAATCACTTTCTCCAAAATTCACCATTTTATTCCCTTTACTACATTAAAGATATAAGAAATATTAGAGAATAGATTTGGGACATTGTCTAAATCAAGGTTTAGCAGTCTACTTAATTTAGGCTTATTCTTTAGCTTTCAATCCCAAAATTCGGGGTATTACAAAATTCGTCCTTTTGATTTGACATGGGATTTCATGTATTGAGCTCCTTTATATGTCTTTTTCCCTGAACTCTCTTATAGCTTCTTTGCTGATGATGCATTATTTTTTATGAATGTGAAAGAGCGCACCTGTAGGAATTTGGCATGAATAATTGACCTGTACTGCTCTGCCTCCAGTCAATATGCAAACTTAGAAAAATCTGGCATTTTCTTTTCTGCAAACATGCCTAAGGATATGAAGAACACAGTGGGTCGGATTCTTGGCATTAACTTTACAGAGGACCCTGGTAGATATTTGGGTATCCCTAGCATATAGGGTAAAACTAAGTACCAAGCACTCTCATATATACGGGAGCGTGTTCACACTAAGATTCAGGGATGGAAGAAAAGTACCCTCTCTTATGTTGGTCGGTATATAAGGATTAAATCAATTATCAATTCTCTCCCAATTTTCCCTATGAATTATTTCAAGTTCCCGGTGTAGACTTGCAAAGAACTAAATAGCCTTATTGCTAACTTTTGGTGGGCTGGTAGCTCTAGTAAGAATAAAACACATTAGAAATCTTGGGAGTATCTAACCAACGCTAAGGTAGATGGTGGTATGGGTTTTTGAGATTTTATTATTATGAATGATGCATTGTTAGCCAAGACTGCATGGCAGCTCTTGCAAAACCTGATAGCATTATGGGTTTGCGTCTTAAAGAGTATGTACTTTCCTCGGGGTGAGTTTATTGATGCTCAAAAAGGGCCAAAGGTTTCTTGGTGTTGGTCTAGCATAGTAGAGGGTCGTGACTTCCTCAAGAAGGATTTGATGTGGGATATTGGAGATGGTAGCTCCATTCGCATTTGGGGTGATAATTGGGTGCTAAATGTTGTCTTCCTATAGAAACCAACCAGTTATGAGAGTTTGATTATGAAGTATGGTAGAGTGAGTGACCTTATTAAGGATGAATAATGGAATGTGGAGCCAATTCGCAGTCTGGTCCCTACAGAGGTTCTAGCAGCTATCACCAAGTTGCCATTGGCCAATAATGAGATGGAAGATAAACTCTTTTGGTCTCTAATAACAAATGGGGAATACTCAGTTAAACTGAGCTATAGAACCAAGAAACTAAGAGCTAAACCATCCTTGTTATGACCCAGCTCTTCCTGTGTTATGTCACCTGACAACTAGAAGCAAATATGGAAATTAGAGATTATTCCTCGAATTCAGCATCTTATTTGGTGAGCTCTGAACAATGCACTGGCCACTAATTCTACTTTATTCATGAACAAACGTTCCCCATCACTACTGTGTCCGATCTGCCCTATGGAGGAGGAAACCCTTGAGCATCTCTTCTTTGTTTGCCCCTGGACAAAAATGTGTCTGGTTTGGTTGTTGATGATGTTTCTTATTTTTTCATGTTTACATGTGTTATTCCTCAAGTGCAGTAAGTTAATATATATTGTGCTTTAATGAAAGCTTTTATACATGTTATAAAACGCTTTCTAGATAATGTTGTTATAAACACCAAACATATTAAGGAGCTTCTCAGATCAACAGCCATATATATCAGAATAGTTCAAAATGGTTTTATTGCTTACACAAAAGTTAAAACAGGGAAGCTTCGAAAAGGATTCTCATTTTATTTTTTCAAAATTGAAAACGAAAAATAGAAAACCCTATATCCTACAACACGTTATGTCAGGCAATTACGTATGTAAAGCCAGCTTCTTCATTTACCATCCTAAGCACACCCTAAATCCAACCACACCACACTATAACTGAGTGGTTTCAGCTGAACCAACTTGGTTTTTCTTTTTTAATTGTATTATAACATAGAAGGTTCTCAATGGGAAGTTTATTCACATATGTTCTCTTTGGACCATATTGAATAATAAGGTTGCATGTTTGCTTTCTCCTATTCCCAGGTATGGTTCCTGCAACTATGCAAAGCCACAGTGTACATCTATCACAAACACAGAGAGACAGAGAGATAGAGAGAGAGAGAGAGAGAGAGTGGATAAAAAAGAAGTATACTTTATGATCACATCAATAAACTATATATAAGCACAAGAGGGGTAAATGATGGAGACTCATGCATAATATATAATCTCTGTAGCTACTCTTGCTCTTCTTGACATTTATGACTAAACTTTTTCCTCACACAAGCCCTTCCCTCCCTCCTTTTCTCTCTCATAATCTCAGATTCAAAATTCAAAACTCAAATTCAAAATCTGTCTATAAATTGCTATCCCTGCAACTGTGTGGAAGCACCGGCGAGGATGATGCGTTGAACTTCAACCATTACCATCTTCATTTCTTTTTCTTCTTATTATTATTACAATATGAAAATGAATCTAAATATGTTTTCAATATTTTAGTTTAGATATTCATATTAAGCCATACTGAGTGAAATAGTCAACAATAATTTATAGCTAAGAATTCATAGGCACAGAAGCAATAATTAAGAATAATATAAAAGGAAAGTTCAGACTGGTCACATTAGAGGGATGGGGTACTGGGAATTAAACCAAAAACAAAAAATATATAAATATAACCTAACTCTTTACCCATTGCTCATAATGATAAAGTCCATCCATCAAAATTTTTGCACTCCAAAAAGAGGCCTCCTCCGTTCATTTGAATCAAAAACAGGTAATTAATTAGTGTATGTTGAATATGCTAATGCATTGGAATTACAACCGTTTCTGCAATTTCCATTCTAAGCAAACGTCACTTTCAAAATCAATATAACTCAGATAATATACAACTATTATATAACTGATCAAGTTCAAATCCCCATCCCCTACAATTATATATTATAGTTAATGAATCCATGCAGAATTATTGGGTTTCATGTGTTTCAGATCATGATATGTAATTACTTACTAGTTATTTATCTTGTCAAGAAAAGGGACTTACTTTTACTTTATTTCAATGTATATAGACTGAGATTTCATTCAATGAATCTTAAAATTGACCTACTACTATAATCAAGTTCTTGATGATGTTTCTTTTTTTTTTGTCATGGTTACATGTGTTATTCCTCAAGTGCAGTAGGTTAATATATATTGTGCTTTAATGAAAACTTTTATACATGTTATAAAATGCTTTCTGGACAATGTTGTTATAAACACCAAACATATTAAGGAGCTTCTCAGATCAACAGCCATATATATCAGAACAGTTCAAAATGGTTTTATTGCTTGCACAAAAGTTAAAACAGGCAAGCTTCGAAAAGGATTCTCATTTTATTTTTTCAAAATTGAAAACGAAAAATAGAAAACCCTATATCCTACAACACGTTATGTCAGGCAATTACGTATGTAAAGCCAGCTTCTTCATTTACCATCCTAAGCACACCCTAAATCCAACCACACCACACTATAACTGAGTGGTTTCAGCTGAACCAACTTGGTTTTTCTTTTTTAATTGTATTATAACACAGAAGGTTCTCAATGGGAAGTTTATTCACATATGTTCTCTTGGACCATATTGAATAATAAGGTTGCATGCTTGCTTTCTCCTATTCCCAGGTATGGTTCCTGCAACTATGCAAAGCCACAGTGTACATCTATAACAAACACAGAGAGAGAGAGAGACAGAGACAGAGAGAGAGAGAGAGAGAGAGAGAGAGAGTGGATAAAAAAGAAGTATACTTTATGATCACATCAATGAGCTATATATAAGCACAAGAGGGGTAAATGATGGAGACTCATGCATAATATATAATCTCTGTAGCTGCTCTTGCTTTTCTTGACATTTATGACTAAAATTTTTCCTCACGCAAGCCCTAGCTTCCCTCCCTCCTTCTTTCTCTCATAATCTCATATTCAAAATTCAAATTTCAAATTCAAAATCTGTCTATAAATTGCTATCCCTGCAAGTGTGTGGAAGCATCGGCGAGGATGATGCGTTGAACTTCAACCATTACCATCTTCAGTTCTTTTTCTTCTTATTATTATTATAATATGAAAATGAATCTAAATATGTTTTCAATATTTTAGTTTAGATATTCATATTAAGCCATACTGAGTGAAATAGTCAACAATAATTTATAGCTAAGAATTCAGAGGCACAAAAGCAATAATTAAGAATAACATAAAAGGAAAGTTTAGACTGGTCACATTAGAGGGATGGGGTACTGGGAATTAAACCCAAAAAAAAATATAAATATAACCTAATTCTTTACCCATTGCTCATAATGATAAAGTCAGTCCATCAAAATTATTGCACTCTAAAAAGAGGCCCCCTCTGTTCATCTGAATCAAAAACAGGTAATTAATTAGTGTATGTTGAATATGCTAATGCATTGGAATTACAACCGTTTCTGCAATTTCCATTCTAACCAAATGTCACTTTCAAAATCAATATAACTCAGATAATATACAACTATTATATAACTGATCAAGTTCAAATCCCCATCCCCTACAATTATATATTATAGTTAATGAATCCATGCAGAATTATTGGGTTTCATGCGTTTCAGATCATGATATGTAATTACTTACTAGTTATTTATCTTGTCAAGAAAAGGGACTTACTTTTACTTTGTTTCAATGTATATAGACTGAGATTTCATTCAACGAATCTTAAAATTGACCTACTACTATAATCAAGTTGATCTTGATGATGTTTCTTTTTTTTTTCATGGTTACATGTGTTATTCCTCAAGTGCAGTAGGTTAATATATATTGTGCTTTAATGAAAACTTTTATACATGTTATAAAATGCTTTTGGACAATTTTGTTATAAACACCAAACATATTAAGGAGCTTCTCATATCAACAGCCATATATATCAGAACAGTTCAAAATGGTTTTATTGCTTGCACAAAAGTTAAAACAGGGAAGCTTCGAAAAGGATTCTCATTTTATTTTTTCAAAAATGAAAACGAAAAATAGAAAACCCTATATCCTACAACACATTATGTCAGGCAATTACGTATGTAAAGCCAGCTTCTTCTTCATTTACCATCCTAAGCACACCCTAAATCCAACCACACCACACTATAACTGAGTGGTTTCAGCTGAACCAACTTGGTTTTTCTTTTTTAATTGTATTATAACACAGAAGGTTCTTAATGGGAAGTTTATTCACATATGTTCTCTTGGAGCCGTATTGAATAATAAGGTTGCATGCTTGCTTTCTCCTATTCCCAGGTATGGTTCCTGCAACTATGCAAAGCCACAGTGTACATCTATCACAAACAGAGAGAGAGAGAGAGAGAGAGAGAGAGAGAGAGAGAGAGAGAGAGATAGAGTGGATAAAAAAGAAGTATACTTTATGATCACATCAATGAGCTATATATAAGCACAAGAGGGGTAAATGATGGAGACTCATGCATAATATATAATCTCTGTAGCTGCTCTTGCTCTTCTTGACATTTATGACTAAACTTTTTCCTCACGCAAGCCCTGCCCTCCCTCCTTCTCTCTCTCATAATCTCATATTAAAAATTCATAATTTAAATTCAAAATCTGTCTATAAATTGCTATCCCTGCATGTGTGTGGTAGCACCGGCGAGGATGATGCGTTGAACTTCAACCATTACCATCTTCAGTTCTTTTTCTTCTTATTATTATTATAATATGAAAATGAATCTAAATATGTTTTCAATATTTTAGTTTAGATATTCATATTAAGCCATACTGAGTGAAATAGTCAACAATAATTTATAGCTAAGAATTCAGAGGCACAAAAGCAATAATTAAGAATAACATAAAAGGAAAGTTTAGACTGGTCACATTAGAGGGATGGGGTACTGGGAATTAAACCAAAAATATATATATATAAATATAACCTAACTCTTTACCCATTGCTCATAATGATAAAGTCCATCCATCAAAATTATTGCACTCTAAAAAGGGGCCTCCTCCATTCATCTGAATCAAAAATAGGTAATTAATTAGTGTATGTTGAATATGCTAATGCATTGGAATTACAACCATTTCTGCAATTTCCATTCTAAGCAAACGTCACTTTCAAAATCAATATAACTCAGATAATATACAACTATTATATAACTGATCAAGTTCAAAACCCCATCCCCTACAATTATATATTATAGTTAATGAATCCATGCAGAATTATTGGGTTTCATGCGTTTCAGATGATGATATGTAAGAACTTACTAGTTATTTATCATGTAAAGAAAATGGACTTACTTTTACTTTGTTTTAATGTGTTATGTACTAAAATTTCATTCAATGAATCTTAAAATTGATCTCACTACTACAAAATATGGATTGGCACTAGTTGGTTGAGTTTTGGTGGGTTGTGTTTGTAGCCCTATATTTATGTCTTTTAGGGTTTATTAGGGTTCATGATGCTTTCATCTCATATATTGGACTATATGTTGTTTAGGAAGCAAATGAACTAGGTTTGATGATTAAGTTGTGAATTGGTTGGTCATTGTAGAAAACCCTAAAATTTTGATCTAAACAGGGCATTAAGAAGCAATGGAAATTTGATCAATTTGATGATTCCATTTTGGTTAGAATGGAAAATTATTTGGAAAAAGCATGTGGTTATAATTTTTGGATAATTATACATAATTCTAGAATTTTTGGAAATTGGGTGACCTTGCTGCCAGATTCGTTTTCCAGAAATAGATGTGTTTTGGCATGTTTTTGAATGGTCAAATCTGATCCAAACGCTATCAAATTTTTCATGATGAAATTAGACATCATGGGCTTTAATTTGATAGGTAATACAAGCCATTTGGACTTGTGGATTGAAAGATATGATTTTTCAAAGTTAGACCATGAATCTGGAATGAATTCTGAAGTGGTGGCCAATGAAGTGGAATTATGTATTGATGTGCATCTAGATGACTAATGACTATATTTTTTTTCTTAAAATATACTAATTAGATGTCACATAGCATTTGGAATTATCACAATTGGACATTTGTACATAAAGTTATGAATTTTCAAAGGTTAAGGAAAATTCTGATAGCTTTGAGTCAAAGTGCGAAATTAAAAAGGTAATGACAAAAGTAATTACCTTGAACTCTAAAAGTAAATATAACTAACAAAATAAGCTTGGGACAATACATAAATGAGCAATAACTCAATTATTGTAAATTTGGAATTTTAGGACCAGACAGTTGTGCCCGAGTCGGATCAAGACAGTTAGACGGTTAGGCGGGAAAGGGTTATTCCATATAGTAATTCTATCTTTCATACACTATATAAAATTTTGTATGCTTTGTGTATGCCATCTTCTGTGATATGTATAATCCACTCTTTAACTGGTGTGGGAAAAACACAAGTACCGTCTGGGGGAAAAGCACCAATACCCCAACGGTCCACAAGGGATCCAATTATGAGAATTCAGTACCAAGAGGGTACACAATCCAGTCTATGGTCATAAACCCAGCTAAGGTACGGAAAGTCAAGGTCTAACAGTATTTGGTCCTGACTCGGGCCTAATAGTGGTTGGCTCTGAATATGTACACATTCAGATGAATATGATTACAGTGTTATTATCTTATTGCATTATGTGGTACCTGGCATAATTATTTGTTGTATTTTATATGATCGATTGTTTGTTACTACTGAGATTCTTTGAATCTCACCCTTTCCCCAAAAATTAAATATTCCAACTAAAGGAAGCAGCTCAAAGGGCAACGATGTGAGGACCGGCAATTGAGAGGTTTGATCCAATTCGAGCACTGATATTGGTTATCTGCAGGCTTTTTATTATTTTAAGGTCTGTAATTATTATAAATACACCTTGTTAGGATTTCTGTAATATAATCATGTACATTTTATTAGTATATCTATCTATTCCTATAAGCCCACCGAACTACCCGCAAACACTCTAAAAAAAGATGGAAATAAGAGGAGGACCTGACATTTTGCTTTTTCAATCACAGCACCAGGATTCAGGTTGATCCCATTGAAGATCATTCCTGCCTTTCCAAATAAACCATAAAATACAAGATATTAACGCAATATTAAAATCAGTAAGGGGACCATTTCGTGCTAGGGCCCACGTCATTTTATCGTCAGTGGCTAACTCTGGGAGAGGGATTGCAGCAATTGCTTACAAGGCATGGTTATCAACCAGATTGCTTAAGGAATGCAAGTCTCCCATAAACACTGATCCAGAGATATGAGGGTTGCCACCTAATAGTCTGATTTTTTGAGAGCCTCATCATTAATGAAGAGACTTCTGGAAGCTAAAGTAGGAATCCAATTATCTTTCCAAATATGGGCAGACATCCCATTGCCAATTTGCCAACATAGATCATCCTTAATGAAGTCTCTTCAAATTACTGTATTAAAATTACATGTCAGTCATTAAGATTTAGTAACACAAAAACATATGAAATCTCACTTCTTGGGATCTTTGACCAACGAGATAGATGCCAGTAAATAATAATTAGAAGGTCGGGAAATCTGTAAGAAATCCCTCCAACAATGTCTCAATATTGTAAGGATGATATATGTTCATGATAAGAGTTCTTGATTAGACGGTGAACTTTGTGAAAGATTATTATCCCATAGGTAAAAAGTTATTCAATAGTGCAAGACTAATTTTTAGTGTTATCAGTGTTACTTGATCCCCCCTTATGTATACAATATATATATATATATATATATATATTATGTATTGTCGTATGCGCCCAGGATATTCAAATAGAGATTCTCATATTTTTGTCCGAAAGAATAGAGATTCTCATGGAAGCATATCTTTAAAAAATATATAATTGATTCATCAGTTATGTTCAAAATACATTTAACTATGTGCATATGTCCTCTGCTTAGCATTCAGTTGAAGATACTTTGCACACCACTATTGTACCTCTCTAATTATATGTTTTTGAGAAAAATTTATATCTAGTTACATATTTATTAACCTTAATCAATTTTAGTTAACTTTTTGATTTGCATTATTTAAATCTTATAAAAGTCACAGAGAATAATGCATAAAAAATTGCAATATATATGGCAAAATATGGGTCACTTGATCTAAATGAATCAGGACTCGACTTGGATAAACCTTACAAGCATATTCCTACTTTACTGAAAAAAATACATTTACTATTTCATATAATCATTAGGGGAAAACATAAACGTTACATTTTTCGTTAATTTTAATTTTCTTAAAAAAAGGTGACTAAGAATTTTTTTTCCATTAGATACATCAAAACCATGGGATTTTCCCAATAGCCAAAACCCTTTAACTCTTTAAGCATGAAAAAAGAGGCATTGAATTGCGGTACATCAAAAATGGAAAGGGTTGTGACAGTGGAGAAGAGAAGCCAAGAATCTCAAAATATCATATTGTACTAATTAAGGATTATTGCATATTGAAATATAAATATAAAGTCCCGTTAAAGCTTTATTAGAAAGCTGCACTTCCATAAAGGCACCTATAACTATTTAAGTGAGTCTTCAAGACTCACAGAGGCCGTGCAGGTTACTCTTCATTAAAAAATGCATCGTTTTTATGAAATAACTGAAAACGCTTTTTTTTTCTTTAACCTCAAGTCATGTGAGTATTCTGTGTTTGCTGACGTCTTCTCTCTCAATAGCTTTACTTTTATAATGAAATCAATAAGCTCCAAAATTACTTTTCCAATATTATTTATTATATTATGCACAGAAAATCATTTCTGAGGCACGTTTCCTTCAATTTTTAATTTAGTACATGTGTGTGTTTTTACATATTAAATTCTTTAATTTTACTCAATTAGCACAATTAGCTTCCATATAACGGCTAATAATGTTAACAGAGCAAAGTTACATGGGCAAAATTGAAATATTGATTAGGCAAAAATCAAATAGGTACCAAATTAAAAATGGAATGAAATTATAGGTAGCATCATGTAATTGTATAAATATTGAAATAAACGATATTATAAGTTTAAAAGTTCATAAATTTGTGATTAATGTTGAAAGTAATTGCTTTTTCAAATAAGGTTGAAATGCTGAACAACTTGGTTATGGCTAATGTAATCAATATATTAATATGGACATAACATACAAAAAAATTGTAGTGGTGGTATTACTACTAAATCTTCAAGTAGTACTATTACTGAGAAGATTATTTAGATATGATTGTCTTCACTAGAAGAGTTTTAAAAGTGAAATAAGTGGGTAGATGGTGCAGCCTCGTGACTCTGTGACTGACGTTGCTTTCACAGTAATTTGTTAAGGACTGCTCACCTTTTGCTGTTGGCTGCCGAAGGATTTCATGAAAGAGGAAAACTGTGAAAATTGTGTTAGAGAAGGGAACTTGGAAGTTACTTACAAATTAGACACCAGAGGGTATGCAATTTTCTCACTTAATGTCTTTTTTTCTTCTGTTTTGGTGACTTTTAGTATATTGATTCCAGTTCATCTTCCACGAAGCTACGATAATACTACCTCCGGTCCTAATTATAAAATAAAGTTGCCTTTTTTGGAGAAATTAAGGAAGCCAATTAAATTACTTTAGAGTGTTTATATTTTTAGTATCCTTAGATTATATATTAGTTTATTAGTCAAATTAATTAGTTTGGAGAAAAAAATATAAATATAAATATTCTAAAGTAATTTAATTGGCTTCCTTAATTTCTCTAAAAAAAGTCAACTTTGTCTTATAATTACGATCGGAGGGAGTATATAGTAATATTCGCTTCATGTTTTTTGTTTCTTTCTTTTTTCTTAAATAAAAATAAAAACTTTACAGTTATATAATATCACAACGCCGTTTAATTTTGTCATGTTTGAGCTTATTTGGCTCATTTCAAATAAATAATAAAAAAATGTAAAAAGTCTGTTGAGCATAAAAAACAAATAATTTGAGGGCGAAAAAGCATGAATCCATGGTCCACCATTATTACTTGGGTAATGTGCACTATATATGCTTTCCCCTACAAAAGGTTTAAAAATGAGACGGCAATGGTGCAAGTGTAAGCATTAAATCTAGGAAAGAGAAGAAATGATTAGTAGTTGATTTTGTTTTGGAATAAGTTATCCATGTTACCACACAATAGATGCTTTTTCTCCATTTCTTCTTATAAAAGGAATGATAATGAAGTAGATCAAAACAAGCCATTTCTTTATTTGATTATCATGCACTGCATCTCTGTACTTTTACACTTAATTTATTTATTTTTCCATACTTATAATCTCTTACTCCCTCCGGTCCTTAATACAAGACATATTTACTTAGATTAAGGAAGTTAGTTGAGTTAGTTAATATAACATACATTTTCTAAAATATCCTAGTCATCTTCAATTCCTCAATTCCCCCATTCCCTCTTTTCCTTGATTATTGTTGAGGGAACATCAATAAAGGTAAATTAGGAAAAGATTGACAAACAAGAAAACTTTGTCTTATATTTAGGATTAAGATCAACTCCTCAAATATGGCTTATATTAAAGATATATTGGAGGGAGTATCCAATAATTCATCAGTAGGAAAACTGTTAAAACGACTAACTACATTTTAACAGGTAGGTATTCCATTTTCTTTACACATATGCCAATATTGTCAGTATTTGCCCCTTCACTCCAGATGAGTTTGCTCATTTGTTTCATGATAAGGTAATACCTCATTCTTTACCTAGCTTTTATCTTAAGGAAGTATCTTTCGATATCTTGTTCAATTTTGTTCTTTCTCTTGCTGTATGAAAAATTTGAATATTTAAAATATAATGCATCTCATTTTCCTGCAATTCTGTTAGAGTGACTTAATGAATAACTCGTTTGTTGTTTAGAAACTTTTAATTTGCACTTTCCTGGTTGAGCAAAAGTCAAGATAAATAAAGGAGCTTTCCACGTTTATTGTAATAATAATGAGTAATATGAGTAATTAAATGGTCTGATTTCTCTTCCCTTATCCATTAATAGAGCCAGCCGAAATTATGGACCAAATGGAGAGAAAATTGTGTGGCTAGTATTCCTTCTTGCTGGGTAAAAATTCTATGGTAATTTCTAAGTGTAAATGGGTTAATTTGGTTAGCTTCTTTTCTTTCCTTATTCTTCCACTCTTGGCCAAAAGTTAGACTTAAAAAAGGAGAATGATTGTTCACCAATTCATATCCTATTGTCTTGCATTTTTTTTAAGTGGAAAAAGTGGAAGGAACTTTGACTTTTGGCTATTGCCTTATATTTCTTTTCTTGTATGTTGTTAGCCGAAATTTAGGTGTCTAAAAGGTGTTCTAAATAATTAAATCTTCATACCCTCTTCTCTCTTCATTTGACCAAAATGCTCTTCAAAAAAGAGGAAGAAGGATGGACCAATTGCATAAACTAGCCCAGAGGACCCCACCACTATACGAATCCAGACACAAACACATATGCATATCACCACCAAAAGCAAAAAGACACACTTTATTATAAACTTGTCAAGAAGACCAAGTGTTAAGTTTAGTGAGGACCAAAGCCAATGGCTTGAATCATATCAAAACTGAGAATCATGACACCATACAGGCTTGGAAAACACAAGCAAAGCTGTAGTTGGAAGTGACAAAGAAGGAGCAGAAAAAATGAATAGCAAGTATATTCCAACAAGAAAATGCGTTAATAAATCACAAGAGAGATGGAGTGAAGAGGGAGAGCAAAACCAAACCTATTGTCTTGAACTGGACTTGAGGACTAGGAGTGAGAGATGGATTGAGAGAAGAGATCACTGGGAGAGAGCTGGAGTTGAGGATACCTCTCACTATTGGGAGAGTACTGCGTAACCTTACTCTGGGAGAAATAACGTAGATGGAGAGCGAAGCGAGAGGAGTGAAGATTGCAGGGGTGGCCTTTCCCCTCTCATCTCCACATTTGCTCTTTAAGCTTAAGCCTTGTCTGTCTTGCTCTGCTGAGCTCACACACTAATGCAGCTAAGCAAAATTTTTTATAGTTTTTTTTTATACTACTTATTCAATAATCAATTCAAGTTAAATAATTACAGCACGATCAGGTTAGCAATCAACTGTACAGGAGAGGGTTTTGCCCATTCATTAGCTAGAAAGCCAACAAACAAGTCAACTTCAAAAGCTTACTCTTCTCCTTCTTTTACTGTACCGATAGGTGCAGGAGATGGCCTCTGATGGACTCAAACTCGAGGAGGACTAGGAGTGAGAGATGGATTGAGAGAAGAGATCACTGGGAGAGAGTTGGAGTTGAGGATTGGGGGTAAGAGATGGATATATATGTAGAGAAGATATCACTGGGAGAGAGCTATGCTTAAAGGACTGGATGGACCTGCAGCCTTATTATTCAGGAGTCCCAACGTTCTTTACTTCCTGCCAAAAAGAAAATCAGCGGATTGTACTTTTGAAGATATGCTTGGGAGAGAAGGACATAACAATGGTAATATTATTGCACTAAAGAGGTAATAATAACCGTGGACTGAGCAATGAATTGATATACCTGTTATATGTGTACTTCAAATTTGAGAAATTTTAGGGTCAATGAATAAATTTTAGCCATTCAAAAAAGCACCACAACTAGACTACATTCAGAAACAAAATTCAGGCAGCTCTATACATAAACTTCCGAAATCATTATTTAACCAAAAACACATGATTAAACCTTAAAAACAACCCTTGGACAAAATATGAACAGTGCCCAGCTTGTTGACGAATCCGTCCTCGGATTCTTTATCGGAGCTTCCCGAGTCCTGGATCTCAAGCAAAGCGGTAACAGATACATGTGCGTCTTCCGCTTTTGCAATCTCTTTTATATGCTTTCATTATTGTTAGTTGAAATCATAATACAAGTTTTGTTTGGGGTGTATTTTTTCTTTCTCACAAATGAATGATAAAGATCATTATTTCATCCTCTTTCGGTTATAATATAGTTCCACTAATTGCATTGCATCAATCAAAAATATATTTGGATTTCCTATTTGTCTACTGTGATGCTTAAAGTATCGCCTTCTTGGGTTGTAGTGCTTCATATCTTATCTTTATAGTTCTTTATCTTAAAAGTTAGATCTGTTTTGGGTTTCTATCTGGGTTGTTGGTCTGCGCCTAGGATGATCTCATGTCCTTATCGTTGAGCTTAAATTGTGATTAAATTCTGGAGCACCACCCACTATTTACTATATTTCCTGTTAATAATCTTTACACTTTGCTGCTGGCCAATGAAGATGACGCTGCTATATACGAATTCAGGATATCTTGGAGGCAGTACATACGAATGCAGAGAAAAGTAGGCAAATTAGGAGGCATTTTGATGTGCATTATCCTCCCAAGTGATTTGATGTGTTTCATATTACCCTTTATTCTGTATGGCTCAGGAGATTGAACATTTAAGTTCGCCATCATCAATAACTATATTAGTTTTTGAATTCTATTGCTGTCTTGTTATATGTCTGTGGCAGGGAAAAATGGTTTTCTAGCGGTTCTTAAGGCCGTTAGGGGAACTTAAATTTGTGAGAAGTTGGGGAAAGAATATCATCTTGTTCAATGTCTGGCTATTATTTGACGGCAACATTGGGAGCTTTCATTTGCTTTTGTTCATGGCTTAGTTGAGTTGAACCGACTAGTCCTTTCCAAAATCTCTGAATGACATCACTGAGCTTTTCAATGTTCTGAAACGATTCATGTTTTCCCCATGGTCCGATTCTTTTTTAATCTTTAGATGTTGATGTAGTTTGGATGGGGTTCTTTCACTGGATTTGATTTTCTTTTTCTTTCACTATTTTTGATTTATGGAATCCTACTAGTTTTTCATTTTTCTGTCCATTGAGTGGCTTCTGTGATGGGCTATATTTGCTAGTGGGGAATTTGTGATACTTGAGTGCTATTGTGTCCTTTGCACCGTAAAAGTGTGGAGAATTATTGACTGTGATTGGACTCTTGTTGAGGGAAAGAATTTGGTATTGAAATTCCAATTGTTGGTCACTGTAACTACTTAATTTCTGCTAAAGTTGAGGATTTAGTTGTCTGAATTCTAATGATTTTCTTTGACATCTTGACTACTATTACCCATGAATGAAGTTCCAAAATGCAGTTAGATTTTGTTACTAACATGTCACAGCAACTGGTATTATGATTTCTTATAGCAGTGTCGTTCACTCACACTATCAAAGCAATGGAGCCTTTCTTTCTTGTAGTCCTTTCTGTTATCTTCGTAGGAGAGGTGATAATACATTGGTGCACTCAGTTTCTTTTCTTTTGTAAACAATGCCCCTTATATTATTTATTTGTAGAATCTAATAATTTATCTTTACTCTTAGTAGTTGGCCATATATCTTTATGTTGTGAAAGTACTCATCATATTGCTTTTAGGAGCAAACAACTGGTATGATGGCATTCTTGTTAGCTAGTCTCTAACTATATTTGGATTGAATGTCACATGAGTTGTATGAGTTGTGTATGTTTGCGTATTTTGTGATTTGTAATTGTTTAAGACTTTTAGTGAAATTCTAGTGAAGACTATAAGCATCGTGCTAAAATAGTTCGCTCTTATAATTCATTTATGCTGTGGATGGGGAATTAACATCAAGGATAAAGATTCAAATCATGCAGCAATGCAGTTCTATTTTACAAGTCTATTTTTTGGTCCAAATTCTTGCAGAATTTGCTTTTTTTAATAGTAAGTAAATTATCTCTTTGATCTTTTCTCTAGTTACAATTTACAAATCTTTTTATTTTTAGGTGTGGGTTCAATTCTGCACTAAGCACTGATTTTTTTTACCATCTGAATCTGTTACAGCAATGCAGTTCATTCCTCCTTGGAAATGTGTTCTTTCACAAATCCTTCCAATTCTTGGGAATGTGTAATTGTTAAGATACATGATGTTATTTATTTCATTTTCATTTACATGTTTTTTGGCTTATGTTAGTTCATGTATATAGTTCATGAACCTTTGTTTGATGAATTGTTGTTTAATTAAATTTGTTCACACTTTAATTGCAAGATTTAGAAATTTTTTATTAATTATTGTTAAGTTTTTATCTTGTGAGTTGTTTTTAATCATTTACTTATAGTTGTCATACCTTACTTAAAATTATATGATAGTAAAAAATTAGGGCTCTTTTTTTTTGGATTGGGTTAATCTTAAAATCCTTCCAATCCAAAAAAAAAAGCCCTATTTTTTTTTTTAAAAAAAATGTCACTTTTTTAAAAGTCATTTTTAACCGGTCTAAAAAGTCTTTTTCCAACTTATGGTTGTTGGTTGTTGATTATTGTTATGCAACTATCACAACAAACATTTGAAGCTTTTGATCACTTTAAAACTTGAATCTATCTCTTCTGTTCTCTTGTTATTTTGTTTGCAAGTGAAAAGCAGCAGAAGGTTTGATGAAAATAGAAAGTTTATTCACTTGAGACCATATTAAATGATATGTTTCTCGTCTTTGGCTACCCGGACCGATCACTTGTGACTTATTATAACAGGGATGTTTCTTCCATTGGTTGCAAATATATATATAGGATTGAGTCCAACTTATTAAAACTTCTTATTCTTAATATAAGGCCTATTTAAAGAGTTGGTCTTGGTTATAAATATAAGATATATTTTTCATATTTCTCAATATTTTCCAAATTTACCAATTTTAATGTTCTCTCAACCATAATCAAGGAGGAGAGGGAAGGAGGAAATTAAGGAAGATGACTAGAGTGTTTTAAAAAATATATGTGATGTTAACTAACTTAATCAACTTCTTTAATATAATAAAACTAGGTAAATAGATCTTATATTAAATTAAGGATAGTTGAGTAGTGTGCTGCTGCATTGCCTCTCTTCTGAAACCGTTTTACCAGCTTTTATAACTTTAGCTCTTAGTCAAGTTTACGCGCAGTTTGATTTCGTCCTTCCATGCAACATGCAAGCTATGTTGCAATCTAGTAGTAATAAATTATCTATCAATCTATATATGTACCCATATAATGCGTGCATGGTGAAGGATGACAAATATATTTATATATATATATATATATATATTTAAAAGCACTACGTTGATAGTTATCTTGTCCTTCTCTAATTTACATACACTATCACGATGATGATATATGTAAATTAAACCAGAATCATGTTCATTCATTCATTCATCATCTTCTGTAATGATTATTAAAGCAAGCATGTGTTTGTGAACTCCTTCACCCTCTATATATATTTTTCATGGACATATGCATCAGTCAAATAAAAAAAAAGAAGATGCTTTAACCTGTTGTAAGCCATACTGAGTGAAATAGTCAACAATAATTTATAGCTAAGAATTCAGAGGCACAGAAGCAATAATTAAGAATAATAGAAAAGGAAAGTTCAGACTGGTCACAGTAAAGGGATGGGGTACTGGGAATTACACCCAAAAAAAATATATATATATATATATATATAACCTAACTCTTTACCCATTGCTCATAAAGATAAAGTTCATCCATCAAAATTATTACACTATGAAAAGAGGCCCCCTCCGTTCATCAGAATCAAAAACAGGTACTCCATCCGGTCCTAAGTATAAGATAAAGTTGACTTTTTTGGAAAAATTAAGGAAGCTAATTAAATTACTTTAGAGTATTTATATTTATATTTTTTTCTCCGAACTAATTAGTTTGACTAATAAACTAATATATAATCTAATGATACATAACATATGATGTGATTAAGTAACTTATTTAGTTTCTTTAATCTCTCCAAAAAAAAGTCAACTTTATCTTATAATTAGGACCAGAGATAGTCATTAATTAGTGTATGTTGAATGCTAATGCATTGAAATTACAACCGTTACTGCAATTTCCATTCTAAGCAAACGTCTCTTTCAAAATCAATATAACTCAGATAATATACAATTATTATATAACTGATCAAGTTCAAATCCCCATCCCCTACAATTATATATTATAGTTAATGAATCCATGCAGAATTATTGGGTTTCATGCGTTTGAGATCATGATATGTAATTACTTACTAGTTATTTATCTTGTCAAGAAAAGTGACTTACTTTTACTTTGTTTCAATGTGATATAGACTGAGATTTCATTCAACGAATCTTAAAATTGACCTACTACTATAATCAAGCTCTTGATGATGTTTCTTTGGTTATTTTTAATTTATTCACGTTTACATGTGTTATTCCTCAAGAGCAGTATTGTGATATATATTGTGCTTTAATGAAAACTATTATACAAGTTATAAAATGCTTTCTGGACAAAGTTGTTATAAACACCAAACATATTAAAGAGCTTCTCAAATCAACAGCCATATACATCAGCACAGTTCAAAATGGTTTTATTGCTTGCACAAAAGTTAAAACAGGCAAGCTTCGAAAAGGATTCTCATTTTTATTTTTTCAAAATTGAAAACGGAAAATAGAAAACCCTATATCCTGCAACACATTATGTCAAGCAGTTATGTTCATAAAGACAACTTCTTCATTTATAAATCTAAGCACACCCTAAATCCATCCACACCACACTGTAACTGAGTGGTTTCAGCTAAACCAATTTGGTTTTCTTTTAATTGTATTATAACACAGAAGGTTTTCAATGGGAAGTTTATTCACTTATGTTCTCTTTGGACCATATTTAAAAATGAGGTTGCGTGTTTTGTTTCTCCTATTCCTAAGTATTGGTTCCTGCAACTATGCAAAGTCACAATGTACATCTATCACAGAGAGAGAGAGAGAGAGAGAGAGAGAGAGAGAGAGAGAGAGAGAGAGAGAGAGAGAGAGAGAGAGAGAGAGAGAGAGAGAGAGAGAGAGAGAGAGGATAAAAAAGAAGTGTGCTTCATGATCACATCAATAAGCTATATACAAGCACAAGATGGGGTAAACGATGGAGACTCATGCATAATATACAATCTCTTTAGCTACTCCTGCGCTTCTTGACATTTATGACTAAACTTTTCCCTCAAGCAAGCCCCCCCGGCTCTCTCATAATCTCATATTCAAAATTCAAAATTCAAATTCAAATTCTGTTCATAAATTGCAACCCCTGCGAGTATGTTGAAGCACCGGCAAGGATGATGCGTTGAACTTCAGCCTTACCTTCTTCAGTTCTTCTTCTTATTCTTATTATTAGAATATGAATATGAATCGTAATATGTTTCCAATATTTTAGTTTAGATATGCATATTAAGCCATACTGAGTAAAATATTCTAGAATAATTTACAGCTAAGAATTCAGAGGCACAGAAGCAAAAGTTAAGAGTAATAGAAAAGGAAAGTTCAGCTTGGTCACAGTAGAAGGATGGGGTATTGGGAATAAAACCAAGAAAAAAAAAAATATATATATATATATAACCTAACGTTTTACCCATTGCTCATAAAGATAAAGTCCATCCATCAAAATTATTGCACTCTAAAAAGAGGCCTCCTCCAGTCATCTGAATGAAAAACATGTAATTAATTAGTGTATGTTGAATATGCTAATGCATTGAAATTACAACCATTTCTGCAATTTCCATTCTAAGCAAACGTCACTTTCAAAATCAATATAACTCAAATAATATACAACTATTATATAACTGATCAAGTTCAAATCCCCATCCCCTACAATTATATATTATAGTTAATGAATCCATGCAGAATTATTGGGTTTCATGCGTTTCAGATCATGATATGTAATTACTTACTAGTTATTTATATTGTCAAGAAAAGGGACTTACTTTTACTTTGTTTCAATGTATATAGACTGAGATTTCATTCAACGAATCTTAAAATTGACCTACTACTATAATCAAGTTCTTGATGATGTTTCTTTTATTTTTTCATGTTTGCATGTGTTATTCCTCAAGTGCAGTAGGTTAATATATATTGTGCTTTAATGAAATCTTTTATACATGTTATAAAATGCTTTCTGGACAATGTTGTTATAAACACCAAACATATTAAGGAGCTTCTCAGATCAACAGCCATATATATCAGAACAATTCAAAATGGTTTTATTGCTTGCACAAAAGTTAAAACAGGCAAGCTTCGAAAAGGATTCTCATTTTATTTTTTCAAAATTGATAACGAAAAATAGAAAACCCTATATCCTACAACACGTTATATCAGGCAATTATGTATGTAAAGCCAGCTTCTTCTTCATTTACCATCATAAGCACACCCTACATCCAACCACACGACACTATAACTGAGTGGTTTCAGCTGAACCAACTTGGTTTTTCTTTTTTAATTGTATTATAACACAGAAGGTTCTCAATGGGGAGTTTATTCACATATGTTCTCTTTGGACCATATTGAATAATGAGGTTGCATGTTTGCTTTCTCCTATTCCCAGGTATGGTTCCTGCAACTATGCAAAGCCACAGTGTACATCTATCACAAACACACACACATACACAGAGAGAGAGAGAGAGTGTGGATAAAAAAGAAGTATACTTTATGATCTCATCAATGAGCTATACATAAGCACAAGAGGGGTAAATGATGGAGACTGATGCATAATATATAATCTCTGTAGCTGCTCTTGCTCTTCTTGACATTTATGACTAAAATTTTTCCTCACTCAAGCCCTTCCCTCCCTCCTTCTCTCTCTCATAATCTCTGATTCAAAATTCAAAATTCAAAATTCAAATTCAAAATCTGTCTATAAATTGCTATCCCTGCAAGTGTGTGGAAGCACCGGCGAGGACGTGTTAGGATCGGTAGGCACAGCGGAAGAATTTTAAAATTTTTTACCGATCCTAATCAAGGATCTATCAACAGCGTTTAAACCAAGTTAGAAGGATGCATACATTTTTGATGATTCAGAGTTTTCACGATCTCTAGGAGCCAACACGTCAGGTCCGCTCCCTCTACCGGTATCCACACGAATGCTCTCCAACCGAGATTGCGTGCTAGCGCCTCTAATGTCTCCTAGGGTTTCACTTACGGCTCTCAATTCTCATGTACATATGAATATATCTGCTCTATCAAGTTTATAACCTATGAGGGCTATTTTCAAATTTCAAAATTAATCATCATTAATTTCGAAATTAATTAACAATTAATTATCTTGATGAGCTAATTAAATAAATTCAGTTTAAATTAAATCTATCCAACAGTTTTAATTTAACCTATTTATTTAATCCAAATAAAGAGTCATTAGATTTAATTTATCTTCATAAATTAAATCTGAGATACTATATTTCTATCATGTTAGTTATTAAATTTAATATATCTTAATAAATTAAATTTAAAAATAACACAATATAATAATATCATACAATATATATATATATACATATATATATATATATATATATAAGATATATATATCTATATAATATTATTAAATATAATAATATCATATAATATATATATAGACATATATATAAGATATATATTTCGAAAATATCTATATAATATTATTAATGAATTTTATATTATATATATAAATATAAAATTCGTCCACCCTAAATTAAACATTATCTTGTGTTGGGCCATTCTTGTGTGCGACCCTGTAGGCCCATATGAAGTTGGCAGTGGGCCAATAACTATACTAACCCAAAAGTCGCAAGCGGCCTCTAGCAAGACATTACGACTACCCAATTCATATGAGGATCGTTATCACGATGCAACTTGTCATACAACCATGTCACATCCCTTTTGTCACACGATATATCGATCAATGATAAGGCATGGATAATGTCATCCTCTTGTTCCTGACCATTACTTTCTCGATTCCTGAGTAGCCTGATAACAGAGACAGAAACTCCTTTCATCATAGTATGGCCATACATTTCTCAGACTCACTTATCGAGGGGCCCAGTAATATCTCTCTACTAATGTGAGGGATAAATTCCATCTTGATCATTCATATTCCTCCGCATGAAAAACCACTAAGCCCGATCGTAGCCTTTATCATCACTCGGTCAAAAGTGACTTTTGACTAGCTCAAAGCTTAGCAACTCTCATGTAGGAATCCATGATGACCTCAGGTCTAAGGGCATTGTGACGTGGTTATACATGAGAAAAGCTTATGACTTGATCCATGTAGCTTTCTCATAGTGGGTCGGTCTAGCACCTTGTACTCTTACAAGTGCCTAAGACTTTGATTCGTATCTCCATATCTTATCAAAGTCATACTGGTCTTGTTTCATCTCTGCTCCCATATAGATGACCGACCAGGGACATTTTAGGACAATCTTTATGAATTATCCAAGGATACAATTATCATAGTTAACATGCAAATAATATGATAACAGAATGGAGAAATTTTATTAAAATAATAATGTTCAAAGTACAATGATTGGCCCTTAGGGCACAATTTCCAACATCCTCCCACTTGCCCTAGGTGCAATCAATAATTTGCCTGATTCCCATTGCCCTAACATGACGCTCATGCTTTGCCTGTGCAAGTGGCTTAGTAAGAGGATCAGCAACATTATCTTCTCCTGCTACTTTGCATATCTTTATATCACCTCTATCATTGATTTCTCTAATAAGATGAAATCGCCTGAGTATATGCTTGGTCCTTTGATGTGACCTAGGCTCCTTGGCTTGTGCAATAGCACCGCTATTGTCACAGAACAAATCTATTGGATTTGAGATGGTAGGCACCACCCCTAGTTCAGTAATGAACTTTCTGATCTAAACGGCTTCTTTAGCTGCATCTGATGCTGCTATATACTCAGCTTCTGTTGTAGAATCTGCTATAGTGCTCTGCTTGGAGCTCTTCCAGCTTACTGCTCCACTATTCAGGAGGAATACATATCCAGATTGTGATTTAAGGTTGTCTTGGTCAGTTTGGAAACTCGCATCTGTGTAACCGGTTACGCAGAGCTCATCATCCAATCCACCATAGACCAAAAATAAGTCCTTAGTCCTTCTTAAGTACTTTAGGATATTCTTGACGGCAGTCCAATGACCCTCACCAGGATCTTGTTGGTATCTGCTGGTCATATTTAAGGCAAACGAGACATCCGGTCGAGTACATTACATGGCATACATGATGGATCTAATGGCCGAGGCATATGGAACCTTACTCATGTGATCTCACTGATCAGGTGTACTAGGACACAAATCCTTGCTAAGATGGATGCCATGAGACATGGGCATGTAACCCCTTTTTGAATCCTGCATACTGAACTTATGCAGTATCTTGTCTATGTATGTGCTCTGACTTAGGCCTATAAGTCTTTTGGATCTATCCCTATAGATCCTAATTCCTAGGATATAGGTGGCTTCACCTAAGTCTTTCATTGAAAAGGACTTTCCTAACCAAGACTTGACACTCTGCAAGGTAGGAATATCATTCCTAATGAGTAGGATGTCATTTACATAAAGCACTAGAAATACAACTATGCTCCCACTAATTTTCTTGTAAACACAAGGTTCATCGATGTTTTGAATGAATCCAAACTCTTTGACTACTTCATCAAAATGATGATTCCAGCTCCGAGATGTTTGCTTCAATCCATAAATGGATCTTTGAAGCTTGCAAATTTTACCAGAGTCCTCTAGACGCACAAAACCTTCAAGTTGTGTCATGTACACATCCTCAAGCAGCTTTCCATTAAGGAATGCTGTTTTGACATCCATCTGCCATATTTCATAGTCATAATATGCTGCAATGGCAAGAAGAATTCTGATTGATTTGGCCATTGCAACTGGGGAAAAGGTTTCATCATACTCCACACCATGAGTTTGAGTGAATCCTTTTGCAACCAGTCGTGCCTTGAAGACATTTACATTGCCATCCATGTCAGTTTTCTCCTTGAAAACCCATTTGCACCCAATGGTTTTTACACCTTCAGGTGGATCGACTAAGGTCCATACCTGATTATCGTACATGGATTGCATTTCAGACTTCATGGCATTTAGCCATTTCTCAGAGTTTGGTCCCACTGTGGCTTCTCGATAGGTGGTGGGCTCATTTTGCTCAATGAGCAACACATCATGACCTTCAGTAATCTGAAATCCATATCTCTGAGGCTGATGTCGTGTCCTATCAGATCTTCGTGGACCTTGTGTTACTTGAGGAGGCTCAGCAACTTGTTGTGAGTCTTCTCTAATTTCCATTTGTGGTTCTGTACCATCTTGTGACTCTCGAATTTCTTCGAGATGTACGTCGCTCCCACTGGTTGTTTTAGAGACAAACTCTCTTTCTAGAAACTTGCCATTTCGAATAACAAACACTTTGTTATCGGTGGGATTGTAGACATAATATCCTTTCGTTTCTTTAGGATGCCCCACGAAAAGGCACTTTGTGGATCTGGGCGCTAATTTATCAGAGGCTTGTTGGTTAACATATACCTCACATCCCCAGATCTTGAGAAAAGATAAACTTGGTTTCTTTCCAGTCCATATCTCATATATTTTCAATTGCCTTAGATGGAACACGATTTAGTGTGAACGCAGCTGTCTCTAGGGCATGTCCTCAAAAGGATGGTGGAAGATCTATTTGACTCATCATAGATCGAACCATATCTAATAGTGTTCGATTCCTCCGTTTAGAAACGCCATTCCATTGTGGTGTTCTTGGAGGAGTCAATTGTGAGATTATCCCACAACTCCTAAGATGGTCAATGAATTCTTGGCTCAAATATTCACCACCTTGATCAGATCGAAGTGCTTTAATTGTTTTACCAAGTTGGTTTTGTACTTCATTTTGGAATATTTTGAACATTTCAAAAGATTCGGATTTATGTTTCATTAGATAGATATAGCCATATCTACTAAAGTCATCTATAAATGTAATAAAGTAGACAAAACCTCCTCTGGTAGCTATATTTAATAGTCCACATACTTCTGTATGTATGAGGCCCAATAATTCAGTAGTCCTCTCACTGTGCCCAGTAAAAGGTGCCTTAGTCATCTTTCATAATAAGCAAGATTTGCATGTATCATATGATTCAAAATCAAATGAGTTTAGAAATCCATTTTGATGGAGTTTAGAAATGCATTTCTCATTTATGTGGCCTAGACGACAATGCCATAGGTAGGTCGGATTCAAATCGTTTGATTTTATCCTCTTAGTAGTTACGTTATAGATATTCCCACACTACTACAAAAAGGGTAAAAGGTGGCGTACATTTTGTGGCACTTCTTTAAACAAGTGCCACAGCTTCTCTTTTTTTTTTTTTTTTTTTACGTCTATAATTTTTTTTTTAATTTTGGGTACCAGCTGTGGCGCCTAATAGATTAAGTGCTACAATTGAGGAGGCCTAATGTGGCGCCTGCCTACGCAGGCGCCACACTTGGAGTCACGAAAGCAGCTGTGGCGCCTAACCCACCAAGCGCCACAGCTGCAGCATTGATTTTTATTTTTTATTTTTAAAAAAAGTGGGCATGTATGGCGCCTAAATAAATAGGCGCCACACATGTTAATATCTTTCTCAGCTGTGGCGCCTAAGCATTAGGCGCCACAATTGCTCACTTTAAAAAAAAACAAAAAAAAAATTCAAATTTATAGTGTAGCTTTTAATTATTTCATTTCCCGCGTAGTGGTCCTGTGTCCGCCCCCCATTCCTTCTCTTTTTGACTACTACTCCACTTTAATTATTTAACTACTCTCTCCTCCATTAAACTATTTTCCCTTTCTCATCTTCTTAGTGGATCCGTCGGCCTCCTCCCTCCATTTCCTATCATCTTCACACTAAAAAACACACCCACACACTCACTCGCCACTCAAGCTAACATCACCAACCTGGTCTCCCACTCTCTGCGCTTGTCAATTAATAGATTTGTAAGAATAAGACTATTTCATTCTAGCTTGCTTTGTTTAAATTTTTTTTTTAGTCAAGATAAACCGTAATATAACGTTTGCCTTTTTGTTCCTAATTTAATAGAAAAGAATGAAAACCTACCTTGTTTCGTTTGCCTTTTTGCTTTGTTTAATTTTTTTTGCCGACAAGCTTGCGTTTTTTAGTAATCTTTTAATTTACTTAATTAGTTGTTGATGTACTGTGTTCACATATCAAGTTCTTGTATTGTGATATTTTTTATGTTAGTTTTGGAGAGTATTAATGTAAGAACATTATTGTTGGGGAACTTGAATTTTAAATGTGAAAATTATATATATATATATATATATATAATAGGTTGAAATATAAAATAGAAAGATTGACAATTTGTGGAGATGATAAACACGAAAGCCACTCATTTTATATAAAACTTCACAATCAGAAAGTATAAAAAAGGGCCACAGGAAAAAGAAGAAGAAGAAGAAGAAAAAAGAAAAAAAAGGGACCCTCCTGTGGCGCTTGTTTGAGGAAGTACCACAGGAGGGGGGCCTCCTGTGGCGCTTGCTTGAGCAAGTGCCACAGTAGGACCCCCCTACTGTGGCGCTTGCTCAAGAAAGCGCCACAGGAGGCCCCCTCCTGTGGCACTTCCTCAAACAAGCGCCACAGGAGGGTATTTTTTTTAAAAAAAAATTAAAATGTTGTGGCGCTTCCAAGCGCCACAGCTTTTTTTAGTGGCGTCCAGATATGTGGTACTTCTCTAGCGCCACAGTTAATGCAATTATAAGCGCCACAGCTTTATTTTTTTGTAGTAGTGCCATTATTAGGATGTTCCAAATTTAATATATAATGACCAACATGCAAATCACCATCAGCATAGAAAATGTCATTACGATAAATAGACCATTTACCATTCCTAGTAATGGAAGTATAACCTTCCTTATCCAAATAAGAAAGAGAAACAATGTTACTACTCAAAGCAGGAACATAATAGCAATTGTTCAAAACTAACAAAAGCCCACTGGGCTGAACTAATTCATAAGTACCTACGGCTAAAGCAGCAACTCTTGCTCTGTTTCCAACTGTAGGTCCACCTCGCCCTTATTCAGCTTTCTACTGTCCTTTAGACCCTGCACATTTGTACAAATGTGAGAACCACATGCAGTATCTAATACCCATGTAGAGGAAGTAGAAAAACGAATGTCTATAACATAAATACCTGAAGTGATAGCCTCGCTATCCTTCTTGTTCTTTTTCAGATCTTCCAGGTAGAGTTTGCAATTCCTCTTCCAATGACTGGGTTCATTGCAGAAGTAGCAGACTTCTTCCTTTGGAGGCTTTGCCTTCTTGAGTGTAGGCTTGGTTTCAGGCTTGTTTGACTCTTTGGTCTTACCACCTGAGCCATTACCCTTCCATTTGCCCTTCCCTTTCTTTTTCATACCCTTTCCTTTCTGAACCATTAAAACTATGCTAGGCTTTTTCTTAATGCTTTGCTCAGCAGTTTTGAGCATCCCATACAGCTCAGAAATTGATTTCTCCATGTTGTTCATGTTGTAGTTCATAACAAAATGGTCATAACTCTCCGGGAGTGAGTTTAGGATCAAATCCGTAGCTAACTCCTGGCTCATGGGAAATCCAAGCCTCTCAAGGTGATCAATATAGCCTTTCATCTTTAACACATGAGTACTAACTGATGTACCTTCAGCCATTTTGCAGGAATGTAAGGCCTTTGTGGTCTCATACCTTTCTTGCCTTGCCTGTTGCTGGAACATTTCCTTGAGATGTATAATCATCTCATGAGCCTCCATGAGTTCCAGATCTCTTTGGAGCTCTGGAACCATAGTGGCAAGCATCAGGCAACCTACATCTACAGAGTCATCCATATGCTTTGTGTAAGCATCTCTCTGAGCTCTTGGAGCATTGGCTGCAGGCTCCTCAGGAATGGGTTGATCTAGGACATAAGCCTTTCTTTCCTGCTTGAGAACAATTCTCAAGTTCCTGAACCAGTCAAGAAAGTTTGTTCCATTGAGTTTGTCCTTCTCAAGGACCGATCACAACAAAAGTGTAGCAGTATTACTAGTCGACATGATTCTACAATTAAAATAGGCAAAGTTAGTTAGTAATCTCCCACTAAATTAACAACCCTCAATATAATAATTAGTGGGCTAAGATCCATATTTGGCTTAAACTTAAGTCCGCTTTGGCAAGACACTTAAATTCAAGTTATTTAGGTAGGTAACCTATTTACCAATTACATCACATGTAACTCTTAGATCTTTATGGGATTTAATCATCATATGATCCGGCATGTTTAACCCCATCTAATGCCTTAAGATTTAAAACCGTTTTGTTAATCTCAATTAAGTCAAAACAATAATGAATATTATGAGCAGCACCATTACTCAAGCTTGTCTCATCAAGATAACTCAAGTGCATCCACTTTGGTGGTTTCCACAATTGAGCGATCTAGGTTTTGACAAGTATTCATTAATTGACGGAATTATGACTTAAGATTTGATTCAGAGGGCTTAATTAATTAGTTTTGTTTATATGGATGCAATCATGGTCGTATCTCATACAGATAAATACATATAAACGTAAAAGTAATCATGCAATGATCTTATCAAAAGCATAATTTAAACGTGACACAACATGGCTTACCTAACCTAAAATCCTCCCAAGCCAATGAGAGGACTTCTCTAAATAAAAAGAAATACATTGAGAGAAACCTCGTTTAAACATTCGAGGGGAGTGAGATGAGAAGAGAATGTACATCGAGAGTATTTAGAGAAAGGCACGGCATGCAGGCCGTATTTAAATATTACAACCTTTGTAAAATTCTAAAGCCATGTTGTTCACCATACCCAAACAAGGATAAATAATAAACCACAACAAGAATTCATACAATATGAAAAGCAATAAATGTCATGATTAGATTATATTGCGCTACGCAGAGGTGGTCACGGCAGTCCCGCTAGTGATCATGCTTGTTCAAAACGAAAATCACATACATGTTTCAAGATATACATGTTCGGAATCGATTTCATGCTTGTTCCAAAACGAGAATCACATACATATTCGAGTGTTTCTTATAAACATACGTACACATCCCATAAATATCACATGTATAAGAATCATAAACTCAATTTAAATGCACAATTGATCTGGCTCTGATGCCACTGTTAGGATCGATAGGCAAAGCGGAAGAATTTTAAAATTTTTTACCTATCCTAATCGAGGATCTATCAACGGCGTTTAAACCAAGTTGGAAGGATTCATATCTTTTTGATGATTCAGAGTTTTCACGATCTCTAGAAGCCAATATGTCAGGTCCGCTCCCTCTACCGGTATCCACACGAATGCTCTCCAACCGAGACTGCGTGCTAGCACCTCTAATGTCTCCTAGGGTTTCACTTACGGCTCTCAATTCTCATGTACATATGAATATATCTGCTCTATCAAGTTTATAACCTATGAGGGCTATTTTCAAATTTCAAAATTAATCATCATTAATTTTGAAATTAATTAACAATTAATTATCTTGATGAGCTAATTAAATAAATTCAGTTTAAATTAAATCTGTCCAACAGTTTTAATTTAACCTATTTATTTAATCCAAATAAAGAGCCATTAGATTTAATTTATCTTCATAAATTAAATCTGAGATACTATATCTCTATCATGTTAGTTATTAAATTTAATATATCTTAATAAATTAAATTTAAAAATAACACAATATAATAATATCATACAATATATATACATAAATATATAAGATATATATATTTCAAAAATATATATATCTATATAATATTATTAAATATAATAATATCATATAATATATATATATATATATATACATATATATAAGATATATATTTTGAAAATATCTATATAATATTATTAATGAATTTTATATTATATATATAAAAATATAAAATTCGTCCACCCTAGATTAAACATTATCTCGTGTTGGGCCATTCTTGTGTGCGACCCTGTAGGCCCATATGAAGTTGGCAGTGGGCCAATAACTATACTAACCCAAAAGTCGCAAGCGGCCTCTAGCAAGATATTACGACTACCCAATTCATATGAGGATCGTTATCACGATGCAACCTGTCATACAACCATGTCACGTCCCTTTTGTCACATGATATATCGATCAAGGATAAGGCATGGATAATGTCATCCTCTTGTTCCTGACCATTACTTTCTCGATTCCTAAGTAGCCTGATAACAGAGACAGAAACTTCTTTCATCATAGTATGGCCATACATTTCTCAGACTCACTCATCGAGGGGCCCAGTAATATCTCTCTACTAATGTGAGGGACAAATTCCATCTTGATCATTCATATTCCTCTACATGAAAAACCACCAAGCCCGATCGTAGCCTTTATCATCACTCGGTCAAAAGTGACTTTTGACTAGTTCAAAGCTTAGCAACTCTCATGTAGGAATCCTTGATGACCTCAGGTCTAAGGGCATTGTGACGTGGTTATACATGAGAAAAGCTTATGACTTGATCCATGTAGCTTTCTCATAGTGGGTCGGTCCAGCACCTTGTACTCTTACAAGTGCCTAAGACTTTGATTCGTATCTCCATATCTTATCAAAGTCATACTGGTCTTGTTTCATCTCTACTCCCGCATAGATGACCGACCAGGGACATTTTAGGACAATCTTTGTAATATCCCAAATTCTGAGACTTGAGGCTAGAGAATAAGCATAAAATAAGTGGATTGCTAAGCCCCAGTTTAGCATGATCCCAAATTGTGATTAAGGGTTAATGACTCCAAAAGTGGATGTGGTTAGTGATAAATAACCCTTTTGGAGGATTCGATGTGATTTGAGATTTGAATGTGTTATGATCAGTGCCAAAACCCTGTATTTAAGTTCAATTATGGATTAACCTCTAAATTGACTTAAAATAGAGGGGAGGGAGCATTGTGAAAGAAAAGGAATGAGAAAATTTGCTTGGTGGTGATTCCAAGGGAATTACCATAATCAGGGGCAAAACGGTAAAGTTACAGACCAATTGATCGGTTACCAAAGAGGAAGCTCATTGGTAACTCAAAGATCAATGGTTGAGATTGAATTGTATAATAGATCAAAGGGTGGAATCCCATGTGGTGTGCCTATGTGAATTCATGGTTGATGGAATAAGATGTTGACACTTGGCAAGTTTTGGACCCTTGATCTTGGGTCAAAGATTCAACACTCTTCCTCTCTTCTCTCTCCCTTATTTGGACGTTTTTGGGGGGCCTAATTGCCTAAAAAAACTGATCACTTTATTCATCTTCATCATCCACTCATCTCTCTCTCTCTCTTATGTCTCCATGGTCGTCCATCAAGAGGGAAGAAAGAGAAAAGAATAAGGTGAGATTTGGCTTGTTTCTTGTCCTCTAATGCTCTAATGTCCTTCTATAATCTTATTCATAGTGATGAGAGCTTCATCTCTATGGTTTTAGATTTGTGAGAGGAGGTGTTTTGTTGCTTGAGCAAAAGAGGAAAGATGAAGAATCAAGGAATTGGTTTGGGAAAGAGGAAGAGGTGAGTATTTGAAGCCTTTTGATCTAAGTTTTGTGATTTGTGGATGAGCTTTGTGAATTTCGAATTTTGCCCTGATTTTCATGTGATTTTGGATTTGAGGAATTGCCTTGTGTATTGTGGTGAAATTGGTATTTTGTTGTGTGATATGGCCATTGGAATTGGTGTGAGAACTTGGAATGAAAAGAATGACAATGTGTGATTGTGTTGTGGTTTTGTGATGACATGTTATGATTATTGGTAAAACATGTCAATGTGATATGAATTTGGTTGTTTTGGTGATTCCAATGGATTCCTTGTGAAAATTTGTGTGGGAATGGTGTTTGATGTGAAAATGGGACCATTGGAAGCCAATTGTGCAAAACTTGAAAATCTGTCAATTGGAAGTCTGTTTTGGGCAGTCTGTTTGTGTGGACGTTTTGACTAGGCAAATGATGTCAGAAAATTATGAAACTTTCTAGTCTTAAATTTCACATCCCAAGCTTCAAAATGGACACATAATTTGGGCCATTTCGTTTTTGTCTTCTGTGAGTTATAGCTGTACAAAGTTTTAGGTCGAAAATGAACACTGTTTTGGGACATTCTTGAGTTTTGGGAAATTCTGTATTTATGTGGTGATTTCCAGTATTGGAAAATATTTTTCCTGTGTAGAGGACGTGAATATATTTCATTTGGCTTTGGGATCACCTCATTTCAATTTTTGTGGAATTAGTTATGAATTTCCTAAGTTGCCTTGGCTGCAGAAGAAAATCCTGGCTGCAGTGCAAAAGTTTCTGTGCACGTTTTGGCCGCAGCCAGAAATTCTTGGCTGCAGCCAGAAACCTTCTGTGCGCGTTTTGGCTGCAGCCAGAGGGTTCTTGCCTGCAGCCAACCCCTATTTTCAATAGTTTGTGATTTTGAAAGGTGATTTCCAATCTAGTACGTCCCAATCCTTTAGGCTTTCATTGAGCTTATTATAGCTACCTAAAGGTGTTAAATGATAACCAACATTAATTGTTTGTATGTTGAGGAATTGAGAAAGGGATTAACCCTATGTCCTTGCTTTGGTTATAGGGTTGATATTCGCCGTGATCGTGGTTCGGTATTCATTCTGATCGCGAGTAAGTGAAGCTGGAGCATACGTGGAAAGAGTGTAGGGAACATATCTCTTCTGCTTGTATTTGATATATGTGTTAGTGTGCTGGTGCATGTCTTAGCTTTGCATAATTATGTGTAATTTGAAGCTATGTTTCAATTTATGCTATGGCCATAGGTATATTGTTCAAAGCATTGAGCTTGCAAATTGTCATTGTGTTATCATGAGTTGTGTGGTGCAAGCATGTCATGCATTAAACATTTATTGTACATGCATATTGATATTGTTATCCTACTGAGATTCTCTAGAATCTCACCCTCCCCTACTAACCTTTCAGACAGGGTAGTAGATCGATGATGGAGTAAGCAGCCAAGGGCGAAGAGGACTTCCTTCGGGTTGAAGATTCGGTAGTTGGTTATTGTTATAGTTGGGATGTGTATTTGTATATTTGGATGAGTATTGAGTATGTATTTGAATGGGTTTGTGTAATCCCTATTTGAGGAGTTGTATGGGCTAATGTGCCCTATGATTGTTTAGCGAAGATATGAAACCCGGGATTACCGGGATGATTATGTTGTGCACTCTGATATTGGTATAAATGTGATTTATCTTCGCATAGTAATTGTATTCGAGATTTGAATATGAGACCAGGTATATTATATTTCAAAAGGTATTTGTGAAAAACCTATAATGAAGATGGGATTTTGAAATAGTTTTCTTTCTTATTGGTCTCTATTTCACTTTAAATCGCGTATTTCGGATATAATTACGGCAGGGGGTTCCAATCTTTATGAATTATCCAAGGATACAATTATCACAGTTAACATGCAAATAATATGATAAGAGAATGGAGAAATTTCATTAAAATAATAATGTTCAAAGTACAATGATTGGCTCTTAGAACACAATTTCCAACAGGATGATGCGTTGAACTTCAACCATTACCATCTTTAGTTCTTTTTCTTCTTATTATTATTACAATATGAAAATGAATCTAAATATGTTTTCAATATTTTAGTTTAGATACTCATATTAAGCCATACTGAGTGAAATAGACAACAATAATTTATAGCTAAGAATTCAGAGGCACAGAAGCAATAATTAAGAATAACATAAAAGAAAAGTTTAGACTGGTAACATTAGAGGGATGGGGTACTAGGAATTAAACCAAAAACAAAAAATATATAAATATAACCTAACTCTTTACCCATTGCCCATAATGATAAAGTCCATCCATCAAAATTATTGCACTCTAAAAAGAGGCCTCCTCCGTTCATTTGAATCAAAAACAGGTAATTAATTAGTGTATGTTGAATATGCTCATGCATTGGAATTACAACCGTTTCTGCAATTTCCATTCTAAGCAAACGTCACTTTCAAAATCAATATAACTCAGATAATATACAACTATTATATAACTGATCAAGTTCAAATCCCCATCCCCTACAATTATATATTATAGTTAATGAATCCATGCAGAATTATTGGGTTTCATGCGCTTCAAATCAAGATATGTAATTACTTACTAGTTATTTATCTTGTCAAGAAAAGAGACTTACTCTTACTTTGTTTCAATGTATATAGACTGAGATTTCATTCAATGAATCTTAAAATTGACCTACTACTATAATCAAGTTCTTGATGATGTTTCTTTTTTTTTTTTTCATGTTTACATGTGTTATTCCTCAAGTGCAGTAGGTTAATATATATTGTGCTTTAATGAAAAATTTTATACATGTCATAAACTGCTTTCTGGACAATGTTGTTATAAACACCAAAAATATTAAGGAGCTTCTCAGATCAACAGCCATATATATCAGAACAATTCAAAATGGTTTTATTGCTTGCACAAAAGTTAAAACAGGCAAGCTTCGAAAAGGATTCTCATTTTATTTTTTCAAAATTGAAAACGAAAAATAGAAAACCCTATATCCTACAACACGTTATGTCAGGCAATTATGTATGTAAAGCCAGCTTCTTCTTCATTTACCATCCTAAGCACACCCTAAATCCAACCACACCATACTATAACTGAGGGGTTTGAGCTGAACCAACTTGGTTTTTCTTTTTTAATTGTATTATAACACAGAAGGTTCTCAATGGGAAGTTTATTCACATATGTTCTCTTTGGACCATATTGAATAATGAGGTTGCATGTTTGCTTTCTCCTATTCCCAGGTATGGTTCCTGCAACTATGCAAAGCCAAAGTGTACATCTATCACAAACACAGAGAGAGAGTGGATAAAAAAGAAGTATACTTTATGATCTCATCAATGAGCTATATATAAGCACAAGAGGGGTAAATGATGGAGACTCATGCATAATATATAATCTCTATAGCTGCTCTTGCTCTTCTTGACACTTATGACTAAACTTTTTCGTCACGCAAGCCCTTCCCTACCTCCTTCTCTCTCTCTCATCATATTCAAAATTCAAAATTCAAAATTCAAATTCAAAATCTGTCTATAAATTGCTACCCCTGCAAGTGTGTGGAAGCACCGGCGAGGAAGATGCGTTGAACTTCAACCATTACCATCTTCAATTCTTTTTCTTCTTATTATTATTACAATATCAAAATGAATCTAAATATGTTCTCAATATTTTAGTTTAGATACTCATATTAAGCCATACTGAGTGAAATAGTCAACAACAATTTATAGCTAGGAATTCAGAGCCACAGAAGCAATAATTAAGAATAACATAAAAGGAAAGTTCAGACTAGTCACATTAGAGGGATGGGGTACAGGGAATTAAACCAAAAACAAAAAATATATAAATATAACCTAACTCTTTACCCATTGCTCATAATGATAAAGTCCATCCATCAAAATTATTGCACTCTAAAAAGAGGCCTCCTCCGTTCATTTGAATCAAAAACAGGTAATTAATTAGTGTTTGTTGAATATGCTAATGCATTGGAATTACAACTATTTCTGTAATTTCCATTCTAAGCAAACATCACTTTCAAAATCAATATAACTCAGATAATATACAACTATTATATAACTGATCAAGTTCAAATCCCCATCCCCTACAATTATATATTATAGTTAATGAATCCATGCAGAACTATTGGGTTTCATGCGTTTCAGATCATGATATGTAATTACTTACTAGTTATTTATCTTGTCAAGAAAAGGGACTTACTTTTACTTTGTTTCAATGTATATAGACTGAGATTTCATTCAAGGAATCTTAAAATTGACCTACTACTATAATCAAGTTCTTGATGATGTTTCTTTTTTTTTCATGTTTGCATGTGTTATTCCTCAAGTGCAGTAGGTTAATATATATTGTGCTTTAATGAAAACTTTTATACATGTCATAAACTGCTTTCTGGACAATGTTGTTATAAACACCAAACATATTAAGGAGATTCTCATATCAACAGCCATATATATCAGAACAATTCAAAATGGTTTTATTGCTTGCACAAAAGTTAAAACAGGCAAGCTTCGAAAAGGATTCTCATTTTATTTTTTCAAAATTGAAAACGAAAAATAGAAAACCCTTTATCCTACAACACGTTATGTCAGGCAATTATGTATGTAAAGCCAGCTTCTTCTTCATTTACCATCTTAAGCACACCCTAAATCCAACCACACCACACTATAATTGAGTGGTTTGAGCTGAACCAACTTGGTTTTTCTTTTTTAATTGTATTATAACATAGAAGGTTCTCAATGAGAAGTTTCTTCACATATGTTCTCTTTGGACCATATTGAATAATGAGGTTGCATGTTTGCTTTCTCTTATTTCCAGGTATGGTTCCTGCAACTATGCAAAGCCACAGTGTACATCTATCACAAACACACAGAGAGCGAGAGAAAGAGTGGATAAAAAAGAAGTATACTTTATGATCTCATCAATGAGCTATATATAAGCACAAGAGGGGTAAATGATGGAGACTCATGCATAATATATAATCTCTGTAGCTACTCTTGCTCTTCTTGACATTTATGACTAAACTTTTTCCTCACGCAAGCCCTTCCCTCCCTCCTTCTCTCTCTCATAATCTCATATTCAAAATCTGTCTATAAATTGCTATCCTTGCAAGTGTGTGGAAGCACCGGCGAGGATGATGCGTTGAACTTCAACCATTACCATCTTCAGTTCTTTTTCTTCTTATTATTATTACAATATGAAAATGAATCTAAATATGTTTTCAATATTTTAGTTTAGATACTCATATTAAGCCATACTGAGTGAAATAGTCAACAATAATTTATAACTAAGAATTCAGAGGCACAAGAGCAATAATTAAAAATAACATAAAAAGAAAGTTCAGACTGGTCACATTAGAGGGATGGGGTATAGGGAATTAAACCAAAAACAAAAAATATATAAATATAACGTAACTCTTTACCCATTGCCCATAATGATAAAGTCCATCCATCAAAATTATTGCACTCTAAAAAGAGGCCTCCTCCGTTCATCTGAATCAAAAACAGGTAATTAATTAGTGTATGTTGAATATGCTAATGCATTGGAATTACAACCATTTCTGTAATTTCCATTCTAAGCAAACGTCACTTTCAAAATCAATATAACTCAGATAATATACAACTATTATATAACTGATCAAGTTCAAAACCCCATCCCCTACAATTATATATTATAGTTAATGAATCCATGATGAATTATTGGGTTTCATGCGTTTCAGATGATGATATGTAAGAACTTACTAGTTATTTATCATGTAAAGAAAATGGACTTACTTTTACTTTCTTTTAATGTGTTATGTACTAAAATTTCATTCAATGAATCTTAAAATTGATCTCACTACTACAAAATATGGATTGACACTAGTTGGTTGAGTTTTGGTGGGTTGTGTTGGTAGCCCTATATTTATGTCTTTTAGGGTTTATTAGGGTTCATGATTCTTTCATCTCATATATTGGACAATATGTTGTTTTGGAAGCAAATGAACTAGGTTTGATGATTAAGTTGTGAATTGGTTGGTCGTTGTAGAAAACCCTAAAATTTTGATCTAAACAGGGCATTAAGAAGCAATGGAAATTTGATCAATTTGATGATTCCATTTTGGTTAGAATGGAAAATTTTGTGGAAAAAGCATGTGGTTATAATTTTTGGATAATTATACATAATTCTAGAATTTTTGGAAATTGGGTGACCTTGCTGCCAGATTCGTTTTCCAGAAATAGATGTGTTTTGGCATGTTTTTGAATGGTCAAATCTGATCCAAACGTTATCAAATTTTTCATGATGAAATTAGACATCATGGGCTTTAATTTGATAGGTAATACAAGCCATTTGAACTTGTGGATTGAAAGATATGATTTTTCAAAGTTAGACCATGAATCTGGAATGAATTCTGGAGCGGTGGCCAATGAAGTGGAATTATGTATTGATGTGCATCTAGATGACTAATGACTATATTTTTTTTCTTAAAATATACTAATTAGATGTCACATAGCATTTGGAATTATCACAATTGGACATTTGTACATAAAGTTATGAATTTTCAAAGGTTAAGGAAAATTCTGATATCTTTTAGTCAAAGTGCGAAATTAAAAAGGTAATGACAAATGTAATTACCTTGAACTCTAAAAGTAAATATAACTAACAAAATAAGCTTGGGACAATACATAAATGAGCAATAACTCAATTATTGTAAATTTGGAATTTTAGGACCAGACAGTTGTGCCCGAGTCGGATCAAGACAGTTAGACGGTTAGGCGGGAAAGGGTTATTCCATATAGTAATTTTATCTTTCATACACTATATAAAATTTTGTATGCTTTGTGTATGCCATCTTCTGTGATATGTATAATCCACTCTTTAACTGGTGTGGGAAAAACACAAGTACCGTCTGGGGGAAAAGCACCAATACCCCAACGGTCCACAAGGGATCCAATTATGAGAATTCAGTACCAAGAGGGTACACAATCCAGTCTATGGTCATAAACCCAGCTAAGGTACGGAAAGTCAGGGTCTAACAGTATTTGGTCCTGACTCAGGCCTAATAGTGGTTGGCTCTGAATATGTACACATTCAGATGAATATGATTACAGTGTTATTATCTTATTGCATTATGTGGTACCTGTCATAATTATTTGTTGTATTTTATATGATCGATTGTTTGTTACTACTGAGATTCTTTGAATCTCACCCTTTCCCCAAAAATTAAATATTCCAGCTAAAGGAAGCAGCTCAAAGGGCAACGATGTGAGTACCGGCAATTGAGAGGTTTGATCCAATTCGAGCGCTGATATTGGTTATCTGCAGGCTTTTTATTATTTTAAGGTCTGTAATTATTATAAATACACCCTGTTAGGATTTCTGTAATATAATCATGTACATTTTATTAGTATATCTATCTATTCCTATGAGCCCACCGAACTACCCGCAAACACTCTAAAAAAGATGGAAATAAGAGGAGGACCTGACATTTTGCTTTTTCAATCACAGCACCAGGATTCAGGTTGATCCCATTGAAGATCATTCCTGCCTTTCCAAATAAACCATAAAATACAAGATATTAACGCAATATTAAAATCAGTAAGGGGACCATTTCGTGCTAGGGCCCACATCATTTTATCGTCAGTGGCTAACTCTGGGAGAGGGATTGCAGCAATTGCTTACAAGGCATGGTTATCAACCAGATTGCTTAAGGAATGCAAGTCCCATATACACTGATCCAGAGATATGAGGGTTGCCACCTACTAGTCTGATTTTTTGAGAGCCTCATCATTAATGAAGAGACTTCTGGAAGCTAAAGTAGGAATCCAATTATCTTTCCAAATATGGGCAGACATCCCATTGCCAATTTGCCAACATAGATCATCCTTAATGAAGTCTCTTCAAATTACTGTATTAAAATTACATGTCAGTCATTAAGATTTAGTAACACAAAAACATATGAAATCTCACTTCTTGGGATCTTTGACCAACGAGATAGATGCCAGTAAATAATAATTAGAAGGTCGGGAAATCTGTAAGAAATCCCTCCAACAATGTCTCAATATTGTAAGGATGATATATGTTCATGATAAGAGTTCTTGATTAGACGGTGAACTTTGTGAAAGATTATTATCCCATAGGTAAAAAGTTATTCAATAGTGCAAGACTAATTTTTAGTGTTATCAGTGTTACTTGATCCCCCCTTATGTATACAATATATATATATATATATATATATATTATGTATTGTCTTATGTGCCCAGGATATTCAAATAGAGATTCTCATTTTTTTGTCCGAAAGAATAGAGATTCTCATGGAAGCATATCTTTAAAAAATATATAATTTATTCATCAGTTATGTTCAAAATACATTTAACTATGTGCATATGTCTTCTGTTTAGCATTTAGTTGAAGATACTTTGCACACCACTATTGTACCTCTCTAATTATATGTTTTTGAGAAAAATTTATATCTAGTTACATATTTATTAACCTTAATCAATTTTAGTTAACTTTTTGATTTGCATTATTTAAATCTTATAAAAGTCACAGAGAATAATGCATAAAAAATTGCAATAAATATGGCAAAATATGGGTCACTTGATCCAAATGAATCAGGACTCGACTTGGATAAACCTTACAAGCATATTCCTACTTTACTGAAAAAAATACATTTACTATTTCATATAATCATTAGGGGAAAACATAAACATTACATTTTTCGTTAATTTTAATTTTCTTAAAAAAAGGTGACTAAGAATTTGTTTTCCATTAGATACATCAAAACCATGGGATTTTCCCAATAGCCAAAACCCTTTAACTCTTTAAGCACGAAAAAAGAGGCATTGAATTGCGGTACATCAAAAATGGAAAGGGTTGTGACAGTGGAGAAGAGAAGCCAAGAATCTCAAAATATCATATTGTACTAATTAAAGATTATTGCATATTGAAATATAAATATAAAGTCACGTTAAAGCTTTATTAGAAAGCTGCACTTTCATAAAGGCAAGTATAACTATTTAAGTGAGTCTTCAAGACTCACAGAGGCCGTGCAGGTTGCTCTTCATTAAAAAATGCATCATTTTCATGAAATAACTGAAAACGTTTTTTTTTTTTTTTTTTTGTGACCTCAAGTCATGTGAGTATTCTGTGTTTGCTGACGTCTTCTCTATCAATAGCTTTACTTTTACAATGAAATCAATAAGCTCCAAATTTACTTTTCCAATATTATTTATTATATTATGCACAGAAAATCATTTCTGAGGCACGTTTCCTTCAATTTTTAATTTAGTACCTGTGTGTTTTTTTACACGTTAAATTCTTTAATTTTACTCAATTAGCACAATTAGCTTCTATATAATGGCTAATAATGTTAACAGAGCAAAGTCACATGGGCAAAATTGAAATATTGATTAGACAAAAATCAAATAGGTACCAAATTAAAAATGGAATGAAATTATAGGTAGCATCATGTAATTGTATAAATATTGAAATAAACGATATTATAAGTTTAAAAGTTCATAAATTTGTGATTAATGTTGAAAGTAATTGCTTTTTCAAATAAGGTTGAAATGCTGAACAACTTGGTTATGGCTAATGTAATCAATATATTAATATGGACATAACATACAAAAAAAATTGTAGTGGTGGTATTACTACTAAATCTTCAAGTAGTACTATTACTGAGAAGATTATTTAGATATGATTGTCTTCACTAGAAGAATTTTAAAAGTGAAATAAGTGGGTAGATGGGTGCAGCCTCGTGACTCTTTGACTGACGTTGCTTTCACAGTAATTTGTTATGGACTGCTCAACTTTTGCTGTTGGCTGCCGAAGGATTTCAAGAAAGAGGAAAACTGTGAAAATTGTGTTAGAGAAGGGAACTTGGAAGTTACTTACAAATTAAACACCAGAAGGTATGCAATTTTCTCACTTAATGTCTTTTTTTCTTCTGTTTTGGTGACTTTTAGTATATTGATTCCAGTTCATCTTCCACGAAGCTACGATAATACTACCTCCGGTCCTAATTATAAGATAAAGTTGCATTTTTTGGAGAAATTAAGGAAGCCAATTAAATTACTTTAGAGAGTTTATAGTTTTAGTATCCCTAGATTATATATTAGTTTATTAGTCAAATTAATTAGTTTGGAGAAAAAAATATACATATAAATATTCTAACGTAATTTAATTGGCTTACTTAATTTCTCCAAAAAAGTCAACTTTGTCTTATAATTAGGATCGGAGGGAGTATATAGTAATATTCGCTTCATGTTTTTTGTTTGTTTTTTTTTTCTTAAATAGAAATAAAAATTTTACAGTTATACAATATCACAACGCCGTTTAATTTTGTCATGTTTGAGCTTATTTGGTTCATTTCAAATAAATAATAAAAAAATGTAGAAAGTCAGTTGAGCATAAAAAACAAATAATTTGAGGGGGGAAAAGCATGAATCCATGGTCCACCATTTTAACTTGGGTAATGTGCACTATATATGCTTTCCCCTACAAAAGGTTTAAAAATGAGACGGCAATGGTGAAAGTGTAAGCATTAAATTTAGGAAAGAGAAGAAATGATTAGTAGTTGATTTTGTTTTGGAATAAGTTATCCATGTTACCACACAATAGATGCTTTTTCTCCATTTCTTCTTATAAAAGGAATGATAATGAAGTAGATCAAAACAAGCCATTTCTTTATTTGATTATCATGCACTGCATCTCTGTACTTTTACACTTAATTTATTTATTTTTCCATACTTATAATCTCTTACTCCCTCCGGTCCTTAATACAAGACATATTTACTTAATTTAATTAGATTAAGGAAGTTAGTTGAGTTAGTTAATATAACATACATTTTCTAAAATATCCTAGTCATCTTCAATTCCTCAATTCCCCCATTCCCTCTTTTCCTTGATTATTGTTGAGGGAACATCAATAAAGGTAAATTAGGAAAAGATTGACAAACAAGAAAACTTTGTCTTATATTTAGGATTAGGATCAACTCCCCAAATATGACTTATATTAAAGATTGGAGGGAGTATCCAATAATTCATCAGTAGGAAAACTGTTAAAACGACTAACTACATTTTAACAGGTAGGTATTCCATTTTCTTTACACATATGCCAATATTGTCAGTATTTGCCCCTTCACTCCAGATGAGTTTGCTCATTTGTTTCATGATAAGGTAATACCTCATTCTTTACCTAGCTTTTATCTTAAGGAAGTATCTTTCGATATCCTGTTCAATTTTGTTCTTTCTCTTGCTGTATGAAAAATTTGAATATTTAAAATATAATGCATCTCATTTTCCTGCAATTCTGTTAGAGTGACTTAATGAATAACTCGTTTGTTGTTTAGAAACTTTTGCACTTTCCTGGTTGAGCAAAAGTCAAGATAAATAAAGGAGCTTTCCACGTTTATTGTAATAATAATGAATAATGATTTAGCAGGTTGAAAATCAAGAACATTCTCTCGACTTATGGCAAAGATCTCATAAGTCCCTTAATTAGAAAAAATTGATTCAAATGAACTTTATGTTTTGAGCAAGTACTCTAGAACATATTCTTTTTATCCTAAAAAACTTTGAGCCCATCTTTTTGAAAGCTTTGTTTAATTACATAAAGTTAAGTAGGATAATCTTCTTCTCTGTCCATTTTTCTAATATATAAATCTAAAAAATATGGCAGTGATTATTTATAAAAGCTTCGTCTGTTTGCATAAACAAGATTAAATAGGATGTCTACTTGTTTGTTTGTCAGATTGTCTATTGAATTTTTGATTTAGAGATTTTCTTTCTAGTATCCTAACAAAGCTTTTGACTGATTTCATGAGATTCAGAAAAATGATTAGGGCACTTCATAAAATGCACTTGAGCCTTTCAAGCTTATCTTGTTGATTTTATTCCCTTTTGAACTTTTATTTTGAGCCTAATAGAAAAACCAATTAACGATTATTTTTGAAAAACCTAACATCTACCTACCTTAGTCAATGTGAAAGACCATGATTCTCTTTGTTTGAGATAGATGATAATTGATTGGGTTGTAGAATAAGGTGATATATAAAATTTCAAATGATTGGAAAAAGGAGGATAAAAAAGAAAAATGGGTTTACAACTTATAGAAATCAAGCAAAAATATATATAAAAAAAAAGAGGGAGAGCATATAGAATATATATATATATATATATATATATATATATAAAGCTCATGACACGGTAAGCGCTTAAGGTAGATTTTTTTTTTTTTTTGGCCAGGCTTACAGTAGATGCTTCATAGGATATATGGCCGAAATATATAGAAAGTTCATGACACAATGTCGTTAATGTTCAGGGAAAATAATAAAAACTATGCAAACCGCTACGTCCGAAGGAATATGGCCAAGCGGCTAGATGCCAGTTGATATCAATAAGAAGGCGTGGGAAATCCGTCAAAAACTGCTCCAATATTGAATCAGCATCATATCTTATCTGAAAAATAATAAAGTAAAAAGAATTAGATATAAATATATATTCACACATATGATATATATTATTAAATAAGTTTAAAACAAAATCATACCCGAAGGTCAGGAGTCCAACTGTTGTAGTGTTCAAGCAAATTTCTAATTAATCTAATGATTTCTGAAACTTCATTCCTATATGATTGTCTGCCCTTCACAGCGTCACCGTTTTTGTCAGTAGACGCCCACATACCGTAGGCATCTACTACATTATGCCAATCTGCAGTCCCAAGTATGTTTTGCCCCATCAAATTTAAACTTGTTTTAATATTAACATCACCATATATGAGATCGCTAGCTTTTTGGATGAACCGAGATTTCATGTCAATGTTCCAAAAGAAGGGGTGGACTTTTGCTCCCTTTATACCCAGCCTGAAAATTAAAAAAATATTATTCCTTAGTCAAAAAAACTTAAACACAAATTTTAATTTAATAAATAAGAATAAAGTTATAGAAAAAGAAAACTGCTTACGTTCTATTTATCAGATGAGTAATTAAATCACTAAGCACAGGGGGATAGTAGGTCTGTAGATGATTGTGAAGAATCATATTATTATTAATAATATTATACAACCGATCATTTGCCTCCCCAAATGGGTGGTGTCTTTGGAGGACAATATAACCTAAAAGACAACCCAATCCAAATACGTCCATGGTTAACGATTGACGAAGTTCTGGGTTTAGATGTTCTCGGCTTTGCCAAAACCAATCTCTTCCTGCAAATCCCCTAAAAATAATAATTAAGAAGTTTAGATAATCATGTGGTATAATTAAATGTTAAAGACAAGAAAATTATTATTAAAATTGAAAATAATACTTACTAATATTCCACTACAAAAAAACACTGAATTTGCGACGGAATTTGAGACGGAATTTGCGACGGAATTTGAGTTTGCGACGGAATTTGAGACGGAATTTGCGACGGAATTGATTTCCGACGGAATTTGCGACGGAATTGATTCCGTAGGTAATAACAGCGTCACAAAAAATTTTTCGACGGAATTCAAATTCCGTCGGAAAATTCCGACGGAATTTCCGACGGAATTTTTTCCGTCGCAATTTCCGACGGAATTTGCGACGGAATTTGAGACGGAAATTTGAGACGGAATTTATTCCGTCGCAAATTCCCTCTCAATTTCCGACGGAATATTCCGTCGGAACTTCCGACGGAATTCATTTCCGTCGGAAATTCCGTCGCAAATTTTTTTTTTTTTAAATTTTAAAAATCCACTTGGCAACTCCGGCCACCGCCCCCTCATCGCCGGCGACAGCGCGTGGCATCTCCGGCGGCATCCACCTTGTCGTCGACCCCCAGATCCGCCACGTGTCGTATCCTCCCTCCGCCACGTGTCGCAACCTCCCTCCGCCACGTGTCGCAACCTCCCTCCGCCACGTGTCGCAACCTCATATTTCCTGGAATTGCAACTCAACTTGCCCATCCTTTGGTTCGAACCCACGACCTCGCCCGTACGCGCGCGATGCCTTACCGGATGAGCTCGACTGCTTTGGTGTTCTATTATTACACACAATTATATATATAATCTTATGTGCATATTTTTTTTAATTTCTAAAATTAAATTTTTATTAACATTAATTAATAACTAATAAGTAATTATTTCCTAATATTTTATTTACTAATATTAATTAATAACTAATAAATTTTATTTTTTATATGACTATTTTGCCCCTATAAGGACCAAAACCTACGATTGAAAATTAAAAATATTTTAGAAATTAGAAAATAATAATAAAAATTAAATTAAAAATAATAAATTTTATAAAAATAATTTTTTTAAAATTAAATTAAATAAATTTTAAAATATTAAATAATTAAAAAATAATTTTTAAATTTGCCACGGAATTCAATTCCGTCTGAAATTCCGTCGGAAATTGCGAGGGAATTTCCGACGGAATTTAATTCCGTCGGAATTTGCGACGGAATTTAATTCCGTCGCAAATTCCCTCTCAATTTCCGACGGAATCAAATTCCGTCGCAAAATTCCGTCGGAAATTCCGTCGGAACTTCCGTCGGAAATTTCCGACGGAATTTTCAGTCGGAAATTCCGTGGCAAAGGTCAGAATTTCCGACGGAATATTTTCCGTGGCAAATTCCGTGGCAAAGTTTGCGACGGAAAAAATTCCGTCGGAAATTCCGTCGGAAAAGTTTCCGATGGAATTTCCGACGGTTTTCCGACGGAATTTGCGACGGAATTTGATTCCGTCGCAAATTCCGTCGCAAATTGGATGTTTTTTTGTAGTGTTCATTAAAATTTAAAATAAAACTTACCAATATTCATCTCTGGTTGAAGAAACATATTGCTACCAAGGTACCTACTCTTTTCAAAGTGGGAGATTTTAGCTACAAAGGTTTCTGTACCTCCATCAACTTCCCGAACAATTATGATATTCCATGGCAAAAGGTAGCCATGGATTAGTTTAAGGTCATGTATGTGATCTAAGCCATTCAAGATATCCCTAGAAACCAAAATAGGAATAAAAAAAAATCAATAATTAATAATTTAATTAAAATATTTTCAAATAACCAAAAAAAAATACATACCTCATTATTCCAATCAGCATTTGTGTTAGATGGCCATGAGCATCATAAAGGTCTGCCCGTCTACGTGAAAGGAAATCTTTGAGACTTGTATAGTAGGGTTCAATGACAAGGTGGTAAAGCCCACAATAGTTATCAAGGTTATCACAAAAAAAGCTTACTACATTAAGACAATTGCGGCACAAAATCATAAGGTCGACCTCTTGAGAGAGAGGATCCTCTTGGGCAATGAAAGTACTCTTCACAGCTACACGTTGTCGTTGTAACAGTCCCAAACGAACATTATCTTCATTTTCTCCGATATTGTGAGAAAAAATTGTCAAGTTCAAGTCTGTCAAATTCCTCCAGACTTGCATGTTATCTCCACCGCTGCCATCTTCAACCAATGGAACCGTGATATATGGATTAACACTTGGCAGGGACCTTGCGACTGCGACGAAGGTTGGTTACCTTGTTCACACAATATGTAGCAGTAACAGAGTGATTTTATTTCAATATCTTATATCGGCATTGTATCAGAGGGAGTGGGATATTTAAATTTAAAGGTTAAGCTAAAGACAAAAATATAATCCATCATACATCCAGAAATAAAAAAGTTGGTTAAATAAATACGTGATGATCAACTTTTTTTTTTCGACAAAGAAAGAACTAGTGATCATAAAACTCAAATAAAAGAGAACATGCCATTTACAGTAAATGCTTCCATAATCACATGCAACGGCTGCTTTAAATAATATTTAGATATATGGCAAATCAAATTAGTACAGACTAATTAGCAGAGAGAATGAGATTTCAGAAGTTTTAGGTAAAGACAAAAATTTAACATCTAGAAATTAAAAAAAAAAAACTTGCAGCTGCAAAACCGACTTGGAGAGAGAGAATATGAGTAATTAAATGGTCTGATTTCTCTTCCCTTATCCATTAATAGAGCCAGCCGAAATTATGGACCAAATGGAGAGAAAATTGTGTGGCTAGTATTCCTTCTTGCTGGGTAAAAATTCTATGGTAATTTTTAAGTGTAAATGGGTTAATTTGGTTAGCTTCTTTTCTTTCCTTATTCTTCCACTCTTGGCCAAAAGTTAGACTTAAAAAAGGAGAATAATTGTTGACCAATTCATATCCTATTGTCTTGCATTTTTTTTAAGTGGAAAAAGTGGAAGGAACTTTGACTTTTGGCTATTGCCTTATATTTCTTTTCTTGTATGTTGTTAGCCGAAATTTAGGTGTCTAAAAGGTGTTCTAAATAATTAAATCTTCATATCCTCTTCTCTCTTCATTTGACCAAAATGCTCTTCAAAAAAGAGGAAGAGGATGGACCAATTGCATAAACTAGCCCAGAAGACCCCACCACTATACGAATCCAGACACAAACACATATGCATATCACCACCAAAAGCAAAAAGACACTTTATTATAAACTTGTCAAGAAGACCAAGTGTTAAGTTCAGTGAGGACGAAAGCCAATGGCTTGAATCATATCAAAACTGAGAATCATGACACCATACAGGCTTGGAAAACACAAGCAAAGCTGTAGTTGGAAGTGACAAAGAAGGAGCAGAAAAAATGAATAGCAAGTATATTCCAACAAGAAAATGCGTCAATAAATCACAAGAGAGATGGAGTGAAGAGGGAGAGCAAAACCAAACCTGTTGTCTTGAACTGGACTTGAGGACTAGGAGTGAGAGATGGATTGAGAGAAGAGATCACTGGGAGAGAGCTGGAGTTGAGGATACCTCTCGCTATCGGGAGAGTACTGCGTAACCTTACTCTGGGAGAAATAACGTAGATGGAGAGCAAAGCGAGAGGAGTGAAGATTGTAGGGGTGGCCTTTCCCCTCTCATCTCCACATTTGCTCTTTAAGCTTAAGCCGTGTCTGTCTTGCTCTGCTGAGCTCACACGCTAACGCAGCTAAGCAAAATTTTTTATAGTTTTTTTGATACTACTTATTCAATATTCAATTCAAGTTAAATAATTGCAGCACGATCAGGTTAGCAATCAACTGTACAGGAGAGGGTTTTAGCGCATTCATTAGCTAGAAAGCCAACAAACAAGTCAACTTCAAAAGCTTACTCTTCTCCTTCTTTTATTGTACCGATAGGTGTAGGAGATGGCCTCTGATGGACTCAAACTCGAGGAGGACTAGGAGTGAGAGATGGATTGAGAGAAGAGATCACTAGGAGAGAGCTGGAGTTGAGGATTGGGGGTGAGAGATGGATATATATATATAGAGAAGAGATCACTGGGAGAGAGCTATGCTTAAAGGACTGGATGGACCTGCAGCCTTATTATTCAGGAGTCCCAACGTTCTTTACTTCCTGCCAAAAAGAAAATCAGCGGATTGTACTTTTGAAGATATGCTTGGGAGAGAAGGACATAACAATGGTAATATTATTGCACTAAAGAGGTAATAATAACCGTGGACTGAGCAATGAATTGATATACCTGTTATATGTGTACTTCAAATTTGAGAAATTTTAGGGTCAATGAATAAATTTTAGCCATTCAAAAAAGCACCACAACTAGACTACCTTCATAAACAAAATTCAGGCAGCTTTATACATAAACTTCCAAAATCATCATTTAACCAAAAACACATGATTAAACCTTAAAAACAACCCTTGGACAAAATATGAACAGTGCCCAGCTTGTTGACGAATCCGTCCTCGGATTCTTTGTCGGAGCTTCCCGAGTCCTGGATCTCAAGCAAAGCGGTAACAGATACATGTGCGTCTTCCGCTTTTGCAATCTCTTTTATATGCTTTCGTTATTGTTAGTTGAAATCATAATACAAGTTTTGTTTGGGGTGTATTTTTTCTTTCTCACAAATGAATGATAAAGATCATTATTTCATCCTCTTTCGGTTATAATATAGTTCCACTAATTGCATTGCATCAATCAAAAATATATTTGGATTTCCTATTTGTCTACTGTGATGCTTAAAGTATCGCCTTCTTGGGTTGCAGTGCTTCATATCCTATCTTTATAGTTCTTTATCTTAAAAGTTAGATCTGTTTTGGGTTTCTATCTGGGTTGTTGGTCTGCGCCTAGGATGATGTCCTTATCGTTGAGCTTAAATTGTGATTAAATTCTGGAGCACCACCCACTATTTACTATATTTCCTGTTAATAATCTTTACACTTTGCTGCTGGCCAATGAAGATGACGCTGCTATATACGAATTCAGGATATCTTGGAGGCAGTACATACGAATGCAGAGAAAATTAGGCAAATTTGGAGGCATTTTGATGTGCATTATCCTCCCAAGTGATTTGATGTGTTTCATATTACCCTTTATTCTGTATGGCTCAGGAGATTGAACATTTAAGTTCGCCATCATCAATAACTATATCAGTTTTTGAATTCTATTGCTGTCTTGTTATATGTCTGTGGCAGGGAAAAATGGTTTTCTAGCGGTTCTTAAGGCCGTTAGGGGAACTTAAATTTGTGAGAAGTTGGGGAAAGAATATCATCTTGTTCAATGTCTGGCTATTATTTGACGGCAACATTGGGAGCTTTCATTTGCTTTTGTTCATGGCTTAGTTGAGTTGAACCGACTAGTCCTTTCCAAAATCTCTGAATGACATCACTGAGCTTTTCAATGTTCTGAAACGATTCATGTTTTCCCCATGGTCCAATTCTTTTTTAATCTTTAGATGTTGATGTAGTTTGGATGGGGTTCTTTCACTGGATTTGATTTTTTTTTTCTTTCACTATTTTTGATTTATGGAATCCTACTAGTTTTTCATTTTGCTGTCCATTGAGTGGCTTCTGTGATGGGCTATATTTGCTAGTGGGGAATTTGTGATACTTGAGTGCTATTGTGTCCTTTGCACCGTAAAAGTGTTGAGAATTATTGACTGTGATTGGACTCTTGTTGAGGGAAAGAATTTGGTATTGAAATTCCAATTGTTGGTCACTGTAACTACTTAATTTCTGCTAAAGTTGAGGATTTAGTTGTCTGAATTCTAATGATTTTCTTTGACATTTTGACTACTATTACCCATGAATGAAGTTCCAAAATGCAGTTAGATTTTGTTACTAACATGTCACAGCAACTGGTATTATGATTTCTTATAGCAGTGTCGTTCACTCACACTATCAAAGCAATGGAGCCTTTCTTTCTTGTAGTCCTTTCTGTTATCTTCGTAGGAGAGGTGATAATACATTGGTGCACTCAGTTTCTTTTCTTTTGTAAACAATGCCCCTTATATTATTTATTTGTAGAATCTAATAATTTATCTTTACTCTTAGTAGTTGGCCATATATCTTTATGTTGTGAAAGTACTCATCATTTTGCTTTTAGGAGCAAACAACTGGTATGATGGCATTCTTGTTAGCTAGTCTCTAACTATATTTGGATTGAATGTCACATGAGTTGTATGAGTTGTGTATGTTTGCGTATTTTGTGATTTGTAATTGTTTAAGACTTTTAGTGAAATTCTAGTGAAGACTATAAGCATCGTGCTAAAATAGTTCGCTCTTATAATTCATTTATGCTGTGGATGGGGAATTAACATCAAGGATAAAGATTCAAATCATGCAGCAATGCAGTTCTATTTTACAAGTCTATTTTTTGGTCCAAATTCTTGCAGAATTTGCTTTTTTTAATAGTAAGTGTAACATCCCAAATTTTATTCACCAAGAATATGTTGTAATTATTATATATATTCAATGAAATGATGAATATTTAAGGCCAAAAGAATTAAATATTGAAAATTGAAGGTGGAATAGTGTTTTCAGTGAAATCGCCTACGAGGCAGTGAGGCTTTCATATAGTTTTGGAAGACCAAATGATGACCAAAAATTATGAAATTTTACAGGGTGAAAGTATACATCCTAAGCTTTAATTTGATAGGTCATATGACTCAATTGAAGCTATGTACAAAAATATATGAATTTTTGAAGTTAATCCAGAAAATCTGGAAAGTTTCTGGAGCAGCGGTCAAAGATTGAAAATCTGGGAATAATATGATCATTTCCAGTAAAATTCCATATTTTTCCTTGAAACTAGACTCAATGAGGGTTCCATAGGCTTTGGAATCGACTCGAAACGATGTCTACAAAATTAGTTATGATTTTTCAAAGTTAGGGCAGAAAATCTGCCAGAATTGGCATTATTCCGAAAATTGAAAATGAAATGTGTTAGAAATTTATTAATGAAATTAAAATGCCAAGTGTCATGAACATATAAGGAGATAAGACCCAAGTACACACATGATCACAAGGGATGGCATAAGGTTGAGTGAGTTGATAGGTTAATGTTGAGTGTAAGAATGGAAAGAAAAGCTTGAGTGTAGGAGTAGTGTACTTGGGTGGTTGGAAGAGAACACATGATTGCATGAAGAGTGTGAACATAGGAAAAGAAGCATGGACTAATGGAGAAAAGAGAGGGAGAGGGACGGATTTTTGGAGGAAGGAAAGGAAGAAATTGAGTCAAATTGATGGCCAAGTCAAAGAAGAAATTATGAAGAAGAAAAGAGTGTGACAAGTGTCACAACTTGGACCCTTGATGTAATCTATGGTTAGGAAGGGTGAAGACTAATTTATTAAACACAAACTCCTTCCTTCCTTCATGCACCTCACGCACAAGCCATAGAGAAAAGAGGAAAAAGTGAGTTTGTGGGGTTCTTGAAGCTAAAGAGAGAGAGGAAGAAAAATCAAGGTAAGAGCTTATGTTCCAAGGTAATTTAAGCTTCTTATTTTGTGTAGTTCATTCTCTAATCTCTTATTCTTCATGGAAATCATGGATTAGCAAGCTAATCTTCAAGGTTGAGAAGAGAGAGAGGACATCCTTGAGAGAAAGACATCAAAGATCAAGAGGTAATCTCCAAAAATCTCAACTTCTTAGTGTATTGAAGTTGTGTTGGTGATTGTTGTTTGGTTTATATGATTTTTGGTTAAGTTGTAAAATTGGAAAAGCCATAACCCTAAGGGGTTATGCTGCCCAAAATCCTTTGAATCATGATTATGAAGTGTTTAAATGAGTTAATCAAGGATTAGAAGTGGAAAAGTACAAGTTTTGGAAGCTAAAACACAAAGCTCCATTTTTCTATTTTCCCTTCAATATTTCGGCCAGACCAGAACTGGTACAAGGAGTTGGATTTTCATGAAATAAATGGTTCCATTGGACTCAGTGGGCAAAAATAGGTGGGGTTACAGTTGGGCAATTTTTCGGTAGAGGCCGAAAAAGCATAATTACGAAAACACCACTGAAATCACTAAATAGGGGCTGTCAAGGGTATTTTCGTAATTTGACCATGAATTTGGCAATTTCGAGGGCGGAAATGGATTCCTTGGGTGAAAATAAGTCAGAATAGCCCTAGTCAAAATTTTGGGAAAACGTGCCATCGGGCCGGGTACGGCGGGGCGGGGCCGGGTTCCCGGGGGCATTTTTGTAAATTTTCACCATAGACTAATATAACCACAATAAACACTATGGAAGAGTCTAAAATGATACTTGGATAGGTTATGACCTATTTCTGGTACATTTAATATTTTAGGACCGATTTGGAGGCCGGATACGACACGTTCTTCGAGGCACATTTAAAAGAGGATTATAAAGCTTTGAGGTAGGGACATTATCCTTCATACACTATGCCATAAGTTATGTGATTGTGTGGATGCCAATGTTCTGTAAATGCACTTTATTAATAACATGATTTGCCTAGAGAGAGGCTGTTAGTGCCAGAGGTGCACTTACTCTGGGAGTTGGCAGAAGTCCAACCGGTGTAGATTGTGGGGCTGGGCCCTACTCATGTATACATGATGATGATTATGTGTTTATATTGTTCATTAATTTGTGCATACCTTGGCGCATGACATATTTACTTTTCGCATTTTCTATGAACGATATTATGTCTCTACGGGGATTCTTCGGAATCTCACCCTATTTTTAAACAAATACCTCAGCGGGTACCAGTGGGCCAAAGGGCAAAGACATTGACGTCGGAGAGTGAGCAGCGCGTGTTTCGAGGCAAGGTCAAGAACGTGGGCATAATTAGTCTATTTTGTGATATTTTGATGAAATTTGTAAATATTAAAACTTCCGCTGTATTTTCCGTTTCCGTCGACGAACAATATCGGAATTGTAAACGAACGACGTTGGGATTGTAAACGAATATTTTTATCAGTATAATTGTACTTTTCTGTATGCCCATTGAATTCCGTCTTTATTACTCTTCGATTATCGAAATGGAAACGGGTGTTGACATTTTTGGTATCAGAGATAATAAGCGGTTCTGGCATTATCAGAATTGTATACTGATAAGGTTTTGTTTGCACGGCGAGAGGACATCACGGATAGTCCGAGTGCGCCTATATTCATGGATGGTCCAAGTGAGCCGATGATCGTGATCGTGGATAATTTGAGCGAGACGACGGTGAACCAGCTTATTCTGTAACAAGGACCGACGATCGAATACTTTAGAAACGGCGGTACATTGGTATACGGTACACAACACAGAAGATCATTCCGAGACTGTAAGTATACGGTCCAAAGCTGAGGCCGGCGTCCCCAGGAATTACAGAGGTCGGAGAGATCGGAGATGCACTGGAGGCGTATGATTTTGACTACGATCCAGAGGAGATGTCAGCGGACGAGCTAAGCGACAGCGAGTCTCAAGCAGAGGCCAGTACTTAGTATTTATTGACGATATTATGACAAGGATACCGGAGGAGCAGGTTCGGGACGAAACGGTATCGAGACTGTAACGGCGATATCACAGAATGGGGTATCAGGGTACTCAGAGGTGATATCAGTACCCAGATTGTAGTATCGATGGTATCAGTGGTAAGAAGTGATATCAGTATGGTATCGATGGTATCAGGATGGTATCAGTGGTATCAGGATGGTATCAGTGGTATCAGGAAGTAGCATTATCAGTGCATGTAGAGGCAGTACTAGAACCCAGTTGATGGTATCGATGGTTTGAGTGCATATAATAATGATAGCCGCTATTGTGATAGTGGTATCAGGAGAGTACCAGCGGTATCAGAAGATAATGGAGTCAGCACAAGCTAAGGAGGTATCAGTGCCCAGTCAACAGTATCAGGGGGACTATGGTGCTGGATGAAAGAATCAATATACGTAATGACATTATCAGAATGCCAGTAGTAACAACTCTGATAATGGTATCAGAATTAATATTATGATGAACAGTAGTTTGTAAGTTGTGTGATGTGTTTAGTTTCCCATAACTACTGTAAATAGTTGTGATGTACAAAGTATGACATATTTGTACCCTGATTGTTATGAAATGACAAAAAATGCCCTTGCTCTTGTATCCAAAATTTACTCTTCTTTAAATTTCGTGTAGAGTGAACTATGGAAATGATACAACCCGAGGAAGGTGGTAGGGGCCGCGGTAGAGGCCGAGGTAGGGGTCAAGGCCAAGGGCGCGGTAGACAGGGTGACAACGAGGGTGAGCCGAGGCCTGACCCTATTCAACAGCGAATACTAGAGATGCTGGAGCAACAACAACAGACCATGAATGAAATAAAAACTGATATTCGGGGAGTGCAGCAGAGACAAGATCACTTGGAGAACCGTATGGATGAGTTCATGTGGGGGGGTTACGAAGAGATACATGAGGAACCTCCACTAGCGAATTTATCACCGGAGCCTGAGGTGGATATCCAAGCTTGGCTGAGTAGATTCAGTAAGCAGCAGCCGCCCACGTTCATAGGGAAGTTCGATCCTCAGATGGCGGAGGACTGGTTGGCTCGTCTGGACAAGATCTTTAACATGCTGCAGTGTCCAGATGAAGTAAAAGCTCGACTAGCTATATACAAGTTGGAGAGTGATGCCGATCGCTGGTGGAAAGGCATGGACCTTATCCTGAAGGGGAAGAATGTTCCTATCACATGGGAACTATTCCAAGAAGAATTTAACAAAAAGTACTTTCCTCCAACTGTCAAGAGAGAGAAAGAGAAAGAGTTCCTCAGCATCAAGCAGGACGACCGGGAGAGTTTTGATGACTATCTGGCCCGATACATCCGACTATCACGTTACTCGTCATATGCCAAGCTGAACGACAATGATGAGTGGAATTCAGAGATGATGATAGAAGGGCTGAGACCTGAGTTCAAGGAGAGGCTGATCTCCCAACACTTCACGGAATTCAGCAAAGCGGCAGAGGAGTGCCGATACATCGAAAAACGTTTGACAAGCTGGTCAACACAAACTGGGAATCGCAGTGGTTCCGGGAGTGGTAGCTCAACACAGAAGAGGAAAGAGCAAGGTGGACCTTCCGGGCGATCTACGAAAAGGCCGAATCAGACTGGAGGCCATGAAGGCCAAGGATCCTCAGGAAGTCGCACGTGTTGGTTTTGCCAAAAGCCACACCATCCTGGTAGAACCTGTAACGGTGCTCCATTACATAAGGACTCAAACCGCCCAAATACTTGCTATATCTGCGGTAGGTGGGGGCATTATGCTAATAATTGCCCACAGAAGCAGCAACGTCCTGCTAAGCCTGAGCCAAGAGTACAGGGCAAAGTTTATATGATGACCCACGAAGAGGCCAGGAAATCTCCTGAACCGACTCAAGGTACAATTTATTAAAAAGGCAGTTTAATATAATTGATGCATGCTTTAGGTGCTAGTCAATCATTCATTTATGGTATGTAATTATGTGTGACGGCTAGGCCTGAGAGCACGTAAACTTTCCGATGTTTAGGCTGTGACTATACCCACGAGTGTTAGAAAAAAAAAAAAAAAAAAAATTTGTCACGGCCAATGTTTGTTTAAGCTGTGTGACAAATGCCGAGGGGCATGAGTCAACTGCGAAATTGATTTGAAAACTATACAGAACACACTAGAAACTAAATAGATGTGGGATTGGGCTTACTAACAGGGGCAGACTTACCAAAATTGATGCATAGTGCCTACAAGTATATCGAACATAGTACCTACGGGTACACTGAACTATGCATTATCGATAATAAGTGGTATGTAATGATCAAGGATCATAGTAATGAGCTGCGAGAGATGTAGTATAACCCAGACCAGGGGAAGATTAAAAATTCAATATTATCCAGGAAGGGTCAATGTAGTAACTCTATCCTCCAAACACTGTGAATGTTTATATGCTTTGTATATGCCATCTTCTGCAATATGTATGATATGCAGTGCCTTCGGGTACACTGATGTATAATGCCTACGGGCAGTGCCTTCGGGTACACTGATGAATAATGCCTACGGGCAGTGCCTTTGGGTACATTGATATGCCTAGTCGAGGACTGAGGTACGGAATGTGTAGGGGTTGCAACAATGGTTGGCTCTGAACACATTTCCGACTGAACTGAGTTATGTGTTAGTATACTATTGCATTATATGGTGCAAGGCATATACATTATCGCATGTTCTATGAACGATGGAGTGTTACTACAAAGGTCAAGTGGGATCCAACTAAGGTAGTGGAATTTGGCTTCCAGAGCTTAAGTTTCTGGGCCATATAGTCTCTGGGATTCATTAAGTGTAGGGTAGAGGCAGTATTGAACTGAAAAAGGTTAGAGACTGTTTCTGAAATGCACAGTTTTCTGAGTCTTACTGAATATTACAAAAGATGCATACTGAATTTCTCCAGAATAGTTTTGCCTTTGACTAGGTTAACTTGAAAAACTCAACATTATCTGTGGGACCGTAACTGGGAAAAAGGGCTTCACTGAGCTAAGACGAAAATTAACGTTGGTATTGATATTGAGAATTCATGATCCACTGTGGGCATTTGTTGTCCTTATTGATGCCAGTAGGCAGGATTGGGAAGTGTTTTAATGTGGCATAGTCATGTATTGGCTTATGCATTTAGCTAATGGAAGCCTAATGGGAAAAAAAAAAAAAAAAATCCCACACATGATCTTGAGTTAGCAGCAACTGTGTTGCACTGAAAATATGGAGACGTACCTTTATGGTGCGACTGTAATGTTGTACTGCGATCATTAAGATTTGTAGTATGGTGATAATCAAAACAAACTGAATACGAGAAAGCATTACTCGGAGTTTATAGCTATGTAAGCATAGCAAATTTCGGGGACGAAATTTAATTAAGTGGGGGAGAACTGTAACATCCCAAATTTTATTCACCAAGAATATGTTGTAATTATTATATATATTCAATGAAATGATGAATATTTAAGGCCAAAAGAATTAAATATTGAAAATTGAAGGTGGAATAGTGTTTTCAGTGAAATCGCCTACGAGGCAGTGAGGCTTTCATATAGTTTTGGAAGACCAAATGATGACCAAAAATTATGAAATTTTACAGGGTGAAAGTATACATCCTAAGCTTTAATTTGATAGGTCATATGACTCAATTGAAGCTATGTACAAAAATATATGAATTTTTGAAGTTAATCCAGAAAATCTGGAAAGTTTCTGGAGCAGCGGTCAAAGATTGAAAATCTGGGAATAATATGATCATTTCCAGTAAAATTCCATATTTTTCCTTGAAACTAGACTCAATGAGGGTTCCATAGGCTTTGGAATCGACTCGAAACGATGTCTACAAAATTAGTTATGATTTTTCAAAGTTAGGGCAGAAAATCTGCCAGAATTGGCATTATTCCGAAAATTGAAAATGAAATGTGTTAGAAATTTATTAATGAAATTAAAATGCCAAGTGTCATGAACATATAAGGAGATAAGACCCAAGTACACACATGATCACAAGGGATGGCATAAGGTTGAGTGAGTTGATAGGTTAATGTTGAGTGTAAGAATGGAAAGAAAAGCTTGAGTGTAGGAGTAGTGTACTTGGGTGGTTGGAAGAGAACACATGATTGCATGAAGAGTGTGAACATAGGAAAAGAAGCATGGACTAATGGAGAAAAGAGAGGGAGAGGGACGGATTTTTGGAGGAAGGAAAGGAAGAAATTGAGTCAAATTGATGGCCAAGTCAAAGAAGAAATTATGAAGAAGAAAAGAGTGTGACAAGTGTCACAACTTGGACCCTTGATGTAATCTATGGTTAGGAAGGGTGAAGACTAATTTATTAAACACAAACTCCTTCCTTCCTTCATGCACCTCACGCACAAGCCATAGAGAAAAGAGGAAAAAGTGAGTTTGTGGGGTTCTTGAAGCTAAAGAGAGAGAGGAAGAAAAATCAAGGTAAGAGCTTATGTTCCAAGGTAATTTAAGCTTCTTATTTTGTGTAGTTCATTCTCTAATCTCTTATTCTTCATGGAAATCATGGATTAGCAAGCTAATCTTCAAGGTTGAGAAGAGAGAGAGGACATCCTTGAGAGAAAGACATCAAAGATCAAGAGGTAATCTCCAAAAATCTCAACTTCTTAGTGTATTGAAGTTGTGTTGGTGATTGTTGTTTGGTTTATATGATTTTTGGTTAAGTTGTAAAATTGGAAAAGCCATAACCCTAAGGGGTTATGCTGCCCAAAATCCTTTGAATCATGATTATGAAGTGTTTAAATGAGTTAATCAAGGATTAGAAGTGGAAAAGTACAAGTTTTGGAAGCTAAAACACAAAGCTCCATTTTTCTATTTTCCCTTCAATATTTCGGCCAGACCAGAACTGGTACAAGGAGTTGGATTTTCATGAAATAAATGGTTCCATTGGACTCAGTGGGCAAAAATAGGTGGGGTTACAGTTGGGCAATTTTTCGGTAGAGGCCGAAAAAGCATAATTACGAAAACACCACTGAAATCACTAAATAGGGGCTGTCAAGGGTATTTTCGTAATTTGACCATGAATTTGGCAATTTCGAGGGCGGAAATGGATTCCTTGGGTGAAAATAAGTCAGAATAGCCCTAGTCAAAATTTTGGGAAAACGTGCCATCGGGCCGGGTACGGCGGGGCCGGGCCGGGTTCCCGGGGGCATTTTTGTAAATTTTCACCATAGACTAATATAACCACAATAAACACTATGGAAGAGTCTAAAATGATACTTGGATAGGTTATGACCTATTTCTGGTACATTTAATATTTTAGGACCGATTTGGAGGCCGGATACGACACGTTCTTCGAGGCACATTTAAAAGAGGATTATAAAGCTTTGAGGTAGGGACATTATCCTTCATACACTATGCCATAAGTTATGTGATTGTGTGGATGCCAATGTTCTGTAAATGCACTTTATTAATAACATGATTTGCCTAGAGAGAGGCTGTTAGTGCCAGAGGTGCACTTACTCTGGGAGTTGGCAGAAGTCCAACCGGTGTAGATTGTGGGGCTGGGCCCTACTCATGTATACATGATGATGATTATGTGTTTATATTGTTCATTAATTTGTGCATACCTTGGCGCATGACATATTTACTTTTCGCATTTTCTATGAACGATATTATGTCTCTACGGGGATTCTTCGGAATCTCACCCTATTTTTAAACAAATACCTCAGCGGGTACCAGTGGGCCAAAGGGCAAAGACATTGACGTCGGAGAGTGAGCAGCGCGTGTTTCGAGGCAAGGTCAAGAACGTGGGCATAATTAGTCTATTTTGTGATATTTTGATGAAATTTGTAAATATTAAAACTTCCGCTGTATTTTCCGTTTCCGTCGACGAACAATATCGGAATTGTAAACGAACGACGTTGGGATTGTAAACGAATATTTTTATCAGTATAATTGTACTTTTCTGTATGCCCATTGAATTCCGTCTTTATTACTCTTCGATTATCGAAATGGAAACGGGTGTTGACAGTAAGTAAATTATCTCTTTGATCTTTTCTCTAGTTACAATTTACAAGTCTTTTTATTTTTAGGTGTGGGTTCAATTCTGCACTAAGCACTGATTTTTTTTACCTTCTGAATCTGTTACAGCAATGCAGTTCATTCCTCCTTGGAAATGTGTTCTTTCACAAATCCTTCCAATTCTCGGGAATGTGTAATTGTTAAGATACATGATGTTATTTATTTCATTTTCATTTACATGTTTTTTGGCTTATGTTAGTTCATGTATGTAGTTCATGAACCTTTGTATGATGAATTGTTGTTTAATTAAATTTGTTCACACTTTAATTGCAAGATTTAGATATTTTTTATTAATTATTGTTAAGTTTTTATCTTGTGAGTTGTTGTTTTTAATCATTTACTTATAGTTGTCATACCTTACTTAAAATTATATGATAGAAAAAAATTAGGGCCCTTTTTTTTGGATTGGGGTAATCTTAAAATCCTTCCAATCCAAAAAAAAAAAGCCCTATTTTTTTTTTAAAAAAAAATGTCATTTTTTTAAAAGTCATTTTTACCCGGTCTAAAAAGTCTTTTTTCCACTTATGGTTGTTGATTGTTGATTATTGTTATGCAACTATCACAACAAACATTTGAAGCTTTTGATCACTTTAAAACTTGAATCTATCTCTTCTGTTCTCTTGTTATTTTGTTTGCAAGTGAAAAGCAGCAGAAGGTTTGATGAAAATAGAAAGTTTATTCACTTTAGACCATATTAAATGATATGTTTCTCGTCTTTGGCTACCCGGACCGATCACTTGTGACTTATTATAACAGGGATGTTTCTTCCATTGGTTGCAAATATATATATATGATTGAGTCCAACTTATTAAAACTTCTTATTCTTAATATAAGGCCTATTTAGAGAGTTGGTCTTGGTTATAAATATAAGACATATTTTTCATATTTATCAATATTTTTCAAATTTACCAATTTTAATGTTCTCTCAACCATAATCAAGGAGGAGAGGGAAGGAGGAAATTAAGGAAGATGACTAGAGTGTTTTAAAAAATACATGTGATGTTAACTAACTTAATCAACTTCTTTAATCTAATAAAACTAGGTAAGTAGATCTTATATTAAGGATAGTTGAGTAGTGTGCTGCTGCATTGCCTCTCTTCTGAAACCGTTTTACCAGCTTTTATAATTTTAGCTCTTAGTCAAGTTTACGCGCAGTTTGATTTCGTCCTTCCATGCAACATGCAAGCTATGTTGCAATCTAGTAGTAATAAATTATCTATCAATCTATATATGTACCCATATAATGCGTGCATATGGTGAAGGATGACAAATATATATATATATATATATATATTTAAAAGCACTACGTTGATAGTTATCTTGTCCTTCTCTAATTTACATACACTATCACGATGATGATATATGTAAATTAAACCAGAATCATGTTCATTCATTCATTCATCATCTTCTTCTGTAATGATTATTAAAGCAAGCATGTGTTTGTGAACTGCTTCACCCTCTATATATTTTTCATGGACATATGCATCATTCAAATAAAAAAAAAAAAGATGCTTTAACCTATGGTAAGCCATATTGAGTGAAATATCAACAATAATTTATAGCTAAGAATTCAGAGGCACAGAAGTAATAATTAAGAATAATAGAAAAGGAAAATTCAGACTAGTCACAGTAAAGGGATGGGGTATTGGGAATTACACCCAAAAATATATATATATATATATATATAACCTAACTCTTTACCCATTGCTCATAAAGATAAAGTTCATCCATCAAAATTATTACACTCTGAAAAGAGGCCCCCTCCGTTCATCAGAATCAAAAACAGGTACTCCATCCGGTCCTAATTATAAGATAAAGTTGACTTTTTTGGAAAAATTAAGGAAGCTAATTAAATTACTTTAGAGTATTTTTATTTTTATTTTTTCTCCAAACTAATTAGTTTGACTAATAAACTAATATATAATCTAATGATACATAACATATGATGTGATTAAGTAACTTATTTAGTTTCCTTAATCTCTCCAAAAAAAAGTCAACTTTATCTTATAATTAGGACCAGAGATAGTCATTAATTAGTGTATGTTGAATCTGCTAATGCATTGAAATTACAACCGTTTCTGCAATTTCCATTCTAAGCAAACGTCACTTTCAAAATCAATATAACTCATATAATATACAATTATTATATAACTGATCAAGTTCAAATCCCCAACCCCTACAATTATATATTATAGTTAATGAATCCATGCAGAGTTATTGGGTTTCATGCGTTTTAGATCATGATATGTAATTACTTACTAGTTATTTATCTTGTCAAGAAAAGGCACTTACTTTTACTTTGTTTCAATGTGATATAGACTGAGATTTCATTCAACGAATCTTAAAATTGACCTACTACTATAATCAAGCTCTTGATGATGTTTCTTTGGTTATTTTTAATTTATTCACGTTTACATGTGTTATTCCTCAAGAGCAGTATTGTAATATGTATTGTGCTTTAATGAAAACTATTATACAAGTTATAAAATGCTTTCTGGACAAAGTTGTTATAAACACCAAACATATTAAAGAGCTTCTGAGATCAACAGCCATATACATCAGCACAGTTCAAAATGGTTTTATTGCTTGCATAAAAGTTAAAACAGGCAAGCTTCGAAAAGGATTCTCATTTTTATTTTTTCAAAATTGAAAACGGAAAATAGAAAACCCTATATCCTGCAACACATTATGTCAAGCAGTTATGTTCGTAAAGACAACTTCTTCATTTATAAATCTAAACACACCCTAAATCCATCCACACCACACTGTAACTAAGTGGTTCAGCTAAACCAATTTGGTTTTCTTTTAATTGTATTATAACACAGAAGGTTTTCAATGGGAAGTTTATTCACTTTTGTTCTCTTTGGACCATATTTAAAAATGAGGTTGCGTGTTTTGTTTCTCCTATTCCTAAGTATGGTTCCTGCAACTATGCAAAGTCACAATGTACATCTATCACAGAGAGAGAGAGAGAGAGAGAGAGAGGGGGAGAGAGAGAGAGAGAGAGAGAGTAGATTGGATAAAAAAGAAGTGTGCTTCATGATCACATCAATGAGCTATATATAAGCACAAGAAGGTTAAACGATGGAGACTCATGCATAATATACAATCTCTTTAGCTACTCCTGCGTTTCTTGACATTTATGACTAAACTTTTCCGTCAAGCAAGCCCCCCCGGCTCTCTCATAATCTCATATTCAAAATTCAAAATTCAAAATTCAAATTCAAATTCTGTTCATAAATTGCAACTCCTGCGAGTGTGTTGAAGCACCGGCGAGGATGATGCGTTGAACTTCAACCTTACCTTCTTCAGTTCTTCTTCTTCTTCTTCTTCTTCTTATTATTAGAATATGAATATGAATCGTAATATGTTTCCAATATTTTAGTTTAGATATGCATATTAAGCCATACTGAGTAAAATATTCTAGAATAATTTTCAGCTAAGAATTCAGAGGCACAGAAGCAAAAGTTAAGAGTAATAGAAAAGGAAAGTTCAGCTTGGTCACAGTAGAAGGATGGGCTACTGGGAATAAAACCAAAATATATATATATATATATATAACCTAACACTTTACCCATTGCTCATAAAGATAAAGTCCATCCAACAAAATTATTGCACTCTAAAAAGAGGCCTCCTCCATTCATCTATATCAAAAACAGGTAATTAATTAGTGTATGTTGAATATGCTAATGCATTGGAATTACAACCGTTTCTACAATTTCCATTCTAAGCAAACGTCACTTTCAAAATCAATATAACTCATATAATATACAATTATTATATAACTGATCAAGTTCAAATCCCCAACCCCTACAATTATATATTATAGTTAATGAATCCATGCAGAGTTATTGGGTTTCATGCGTTTTAGATCATGATATGTAATTACTTACTAGTTATTTATCTTGTCAAGAAAAGGCACTTACTTTTATTTTGTTTCAATGTGATATAGACTGAGATTTCATTCAACGAATCTTAAAATTGACCTACTACTATAATCAAGCTCTTGATGATGTTTCTTTGGTTATTTTTAATTTATTCACGTTTACATGTGTTATTCCTCAAGAGCAGTATTGTAATATGTATTGTGCTTTAATGAAAACTATTATACAAGTTATAAAATGCTTTCTGGACAAAGTTGTTATAAACACCAAACATATTAAAGAGCTTCTGAGATCAACAGCCATATACATCAGCACAGTTCAAAATGGTTTTATTGCTTGCATAAAAGTTAAAACAGGCAAGCTTCGAAAAGGATTCTCATTTTTATTTTTTCAAAATTGAAAACGGAAAATAGAAAACCCTATATCCTGCAACACATTATGTCAAGCAGTTATGTTCGTAAAGACAACTTCTTCATTTATAAATCTAAACACACCCTAAATCCATCCACACCACACTGTAACTAAGTGGTTCAGCTAAACCAATTTGGTTTTCTTTTAATTGTATTATAACACAGAAGGTTTTCAATGGGAAGTTTATTCACTTTTGTTCTCTTTGGACCATATTTAAAAATGAGGTTGCGTGTTTTGTTTCTCCTATTCCTAAGTATGGTTCCTGCAACTATGCAAAGTCACAATGTACATCTATCACAGAGAGAGAGAGAGAGAGAGAGAGAGGGGGAGAGAGAGAGAGAGAGAGAGAGAGAGAGAGAGAGTAGATTGGATAAAAAAGAAGTGTGCTTCATGATCACATCAATGAGCTATATATAAGCACAAGAAGGTTAAACGATGGAGACTCATGCATAATATACAATCTCTTTAGCTACTCCTGCGTTTCTTGACATTTATGACTAAACTTTTCCGTCAAGCAAGCCCCCCCGGCTCTCTCATAATCTCATATTCAAAATTCAAAATTCAAAATTCAAATTCAAATTCTGTTCATAAATTGCAACTCCTGCGAGTGTGTTGAAGCACCGGCGAGGATGATGCGTTGAACTTCAACCTTACCTTCTTCAGTTCTTCTTCTTCTTCTTCTTCTTCTTATTATTAGAATATGAATATGAATCGTAATATGTTTCCAATATTTTAGTTTAGATATGCATATTAAGCCATACTGAGTAAAATATTCTAGAATAATTTTCAGCTAAGAATTCAGAGGCACAGAAGCAAAAGTTAAGAGTAATAGAAAAGGAAAGTTCAGCTTGGTCACAGTAGAAGGATGGGCTACTGGGAATAAAACCAAAATATATATATATATATATATATAACCTAACACTTTACCCATTGCTCATAAAGATAAAGTCCATCCAACAAAATTATTGCACTCTAAAAAGAGGCCTCCTCCATTCATCTATATCAAAAACAGGTAATTAATTAGTGTATGTTGAATATGCTAATGCATTGGAATTACAACCGTTTCTACAATTTCCATTCTAAGCAAACGTCACTTTCAAAATCAATATAACTCATATAATATACAATTATTATATAACTGATCAAGTTCAAATCCCCAACCCCTACAATTATATATTATAGTTAATGAATCCATGCAGAGTTATTGGGTTTCATGCGTTTTAGATCATGATATGTAATTACTTACTAGTTATTTATCTTGTCAAGAAAAGGCACTTACTTTTATTTTGTTTCAATGTGATATAGACTGAGATTTCATTCAACGAATCTTAAAATTGACCTACTACTATAATCAAGCTCTTGATGATGTTTCTTTGGTTATTTTTAATTTATTCACGTTTACATGTGTTATTCCTCAAGAGCAGTATTGTAATATGTATTGTGCTTTAATGAAAACTATTATACAAGTTATAAAATGCTTTCTGGACAAAGTTGTTATAAACACCAAACATATTAAAGAGCTTCTGAGATCAACAGCCATATACATCAGCACAGTTCAAAATGGTTTTATTGCTTGCATAAAAGTTAAAACAGGCAAGCTTCGAAAAGGATTCTCATTTTTATTTTTTCAAAATTGAAAACGGAAAATAGAAAACCCTATATCCTGCAACACATTATGTCAAGCAGTTATGTTCGTAAAGACAACTTCTTCATTTATAAATCTAAACACACCCTAAATCCATCCACACCACACTGTAACTAAGTGGTTCAGCTAAACCAATTTGGTTTTCTTTTAATTGTATTATAACACAGAAGGTTTTCAATGGGAAGTTTATTCACTTTTGTTCTCTTTGGACCATATTTAAAAATGAGGTTGCGTGTTTTGTTTCTCCTATTCCTAAGTATGGTTCCTGCAACTATGCAAAGTCACAATGTACATCTATCACAGAGAGAGAGAGAGAGAGAGAGAGAGGGGGAGAGAGAGAGAGAGAGAGAGAGAGAGAGAGAGAGTAGATTGGATAAAAAAGAAGTGTGCTTCATGATCACATCAATGAGCTATATATAAGCACAAGAAGGTTAAACGATGGAGACTCATGCATAATATACAATCTCTTTAGCTACTCCTGCGTTTCTTGACATTTATGACTAAACTTTTCCGTCAAGCAAGCCCCCCCGGCTCTCTCATAATCTCATATTCAAAATTCAAAATTCAAAATTCAAATTCAAATTCTGTTCATAAATTGCAACTCCTGCGAGTGTGTTGAAGCACCGGCGAGGATGATGCGTTGAACTTCAACCTTACCTTCTTCAGTTCTTCTTCTTCTTCTTCTTCTTCTTATTATTAGAATATGAATATGAATCGTAATATGTTTCCAATATTTTAGTTTAGATATGCATATTAAGCCATACTGAGTAAAATATTCTAGAATAATTTTCAGCTAAGAATTCAGAGGCACAGAAGCAAAAGTTAAGAGTAATAGAAAAGGAAAGTTCAGCTTGGTCACAGTAGAAGGATGGGCTACTGGGAATAAAACCAAAATATATATATATATATATATATAACCTAACACTTTACCCATTGCTCATAAAGATAAAGTCCATCCAACAAAATTATTGCACTCTAAAAAGAGGCCTCCTCCATTCATCTATATCAAAAACAGGTAATTAATTAGTGTATGTTGAATATGCTAATGCATTGGAATTACAACCGTTTCTACAATTTCCATTCTAAGCAAACGTCACTTTCAAAATCAATATAACTCATATAATATACAATTATTATATAACTGATCAAGTTCAAATCCCCAACCCCTACAATTATATATTATAGTTAATGAATCCATGCAGAGTTATTGGGTTTCATGCGTTTTAGATCATGATATGTAATTACTTACTAGTTATTTATCTTGTCAAGAAAAGGCACTTACTTTTATTTTGTTTCAATGTGATATAGACTGAGATTTCATTCAACGAATCTTAAAATTGACCTACTACTATAATCAAGCTCTTGATGATGTTTCTTTGGTTATTTTTAATTTATTCACGTTTACATGTGTTATTCCTCAAGAGCAGTATTGTAATATGTATTGTGCTTTAATGAAAACTATTATACAAGTTATAAAATGCTTTCTGGACAAAGTTGTTATAAACACCAAACATATTAAAGAGCTTCTGAGATCAACAGCCATATACATCAGCACAGTTCAAAATGGTTTTATTGCTTGCATAAAAGTTAAAACAGGCAAGCTTCGAAAAGGATTCTCATTTTTATTTTTTCAAAATTGAAAACGGAAAATAGAAAACCCTATATCCTGCAACACATTATGTCAAGCAGTTATGTTCGTAAAGACAACTTCTTCATTTATAAATCTAAACACACCCTAAATCCATCCACACCACACTGTAACTAAGTGGTTCAGCTAAACCAATTTGGTTTTCTTTTAATTGTATTATAACACAGAAGGTTTTCAATGGGAAGTTTATTCACTTTTGTTCTCTTTGGACCATATTTAAAAATGAGGTTGCGTGTTTTGTTTCTCCTATTCCTAAGTATGGTTCCTGCAACTATGCAAAGTCACAATGTACATCTATCACAGAGAGAGAGAGAGAGAGAGAGAGAGGGGGAGAGAGAGAGAGAGAGAGAGAGAGAGAGAGAGAGTAGATTGGATAAAAAAGAAGTGTGCTTCATGATCACATCAATGAGCTATATATAAGCACAAGAAGGTTAAACGATGGAGACTCATGCATAATATACAATCTCTTTAGCTACTCCTGCGTTTCTTGACATTTATGACTAAACTTTTCCGTCAAGCAAGCCCCCCCGGCTCTCTCATAATCTCATATTCAAAATTCAAAATTCAAAATTCAAATTCAAATTCTGTTCATAAATTGCAACTCCTGCGAGTGTGTTGAAGCACCGGCGAGGATGATGCGTTGAACTTCAACCTTACCTTCTTCAGTTCTTCTTCTTCTTCTTCTTCTTCTTATTATTAGAATATGAATATGAATCGTAATATGTTTCCAATATTTTAGTTTAGATATGCATATTAAGCCATACTGAGTAAAATATTCTAGAATAATTTTCAGCTAAGAATTCAGAGGCACAGAAGCAAAAGTTAAGAGTAATAGAAAAGGAAAGTTCAGCTTGGTCACAGTAGAAGGATGGGCTACTGGGAATAAAACCAAAAAAAAAAAATATATATATATATATATATAACCTAACACTTTACCCATCGCTCATAAAGATAAAGTCCATCCAACAAAATTATTGCACTCTAAAAAGAGGCCTCCTCCATTCATCTATATCAAAAACAGGTAATTAATTAGTGTATGTTGAATATGCTAATGCATTGGAATTACAACCGTTTCTGCAATTTCCATTCTAAGCAAACGTCACTTTCAAAATCAATATAACTCAGATAATATACAACTATTATATAACTGATCAAGTTCAAATCCCCATCCCCTACAATTATATATTATAGTTAATGAATCCATGCAGAATTATTGGGTTTCATGCGCTTCAAATCAAGATATGTAATTACTTACTAGTTATTTATCTTGTCAAGAAAAGGGACTTACTTTTACTTTGTTTCAATGTATATAGACAGAGATTTCATTCAACGAATCTTAAAATTGACCAACTACTATAATCAAGTTCTTGATGATGTTTCTTTTTTTTTCATGTTTGCATGTGTTATTCCTCAAGTGCAGTAGGTTAATATATATTGTGCTTTAATGAAATCTTTTATACATGTTATAAAATGTGGACAATGTTGTTATAAACACCAAACATATTAAGGAGCTTCTCATATCAACAGCCATATATATCAGAACAATTCAAAATGGTTTTATTGCTTGCACAAAAGTTAAAACAGGCAAGCTTTGAAAAGGATTCTCATTTTATTTTTTCAAAATTGATAACGAAAAATAGAAAACCCTATATCCTACAACACGTTATGTCAGGCAATTATGTATGTAAAGCCAGCTTCTTCTTCATTTACCATCCTAAGCACACCCTAAATCCAACCACACCACACTATAACTGAGTGGTTTCAGCTGAACCAACTTTGTTTTTCTTTTTTAATTGTATTATAACACAGAAGGTTCTCAATGGGGATTTTATTCACATATGTTCACTTTGGACCATATTAAATAATGAGGTTGCCTGTTTGCTTTCTCCTATTCCCAGGTATGGTTCCTGCAACTACGCAAAGCCACAGTGTACATCTATCACAAACACACAGAGAGAGAGAGAGAGAGAGAGAGAGAGAGAGAGAGAGAGTGGATAAAAAAGAAGTATACTTTATGATCTCATCAATGAGCTATAAATAAGCACAGGAGGGGAAAATGATGGAGACTCATGCATAATATATAATCTATGTAGCTGCTCTTGCTCTTCTTGACATTTATGACTAACCATTTTCCTTACGCAAGCCCTTCCCTCCCTCCTTCTCTCCCTCATAATCTCAGATTCAAAATTCAAAATTCAACTTCAAAATCTGTCTATAAATTGCTATCCCTGCAAGTGTGTGGAAGCACCGGCGAGGATGATGCGTTGGAATTCAACCATTACCATCTTCAGTTCTTTTTCTTCTTATTATTATTACAATATGAAAATGAATCTAAATATGTTTTCAATATTTTAGTTTAGATACTCATATTAAGCCATGCTTAGTGAGATAGTCAACAATAATTTATAGCTAAGAATTCAGAGGCACAGAAGCAATAATGAAGAATAACATAAAAGGAAAGTTCAGACTGGTCACATTTGAGGGATGGGGTACTGGGAATTAAACCAAAAACAAAAAATATATAAATATAACCTAACTCTTTACCCATTGCTCATAATGATAAAGTCCATCCATCAAAATTATTGCACTCTAAAAAGAGGCCTCCTCCGTTCATCTTTATCAAAAACAGGTAATTAATTAGTGTATGTTGAATATGCTAATGCATTGGAATTACAACCGTTTCTGCAATTTCCATTCTAAGCAAACGTCACTTTCAAAATCAATATAACTCAGATAATTTACAACTATTATATAACTGATCAAGTTCAAATCCCCATCCCCTACAATTATACATTATAGTTAATGAATCCATGCAGAATTATTGGGTTTCATGCGTTTCAGATCATAATATGTAATTACTTACTAGTTATTTATCTTGTCAAGAAAAGGGACTTACTTTTACTTTGTTTCAATGTATATAGACTGAGATTTCATTCAACGAATCTTAAAATTGACCAACTACTATAATCAAGTTGTTGATGATGTTTCTTTTTTTTTTTCATGTTTGCAGGTGTTATTCCTCAAGTGCAGTAGGTTAATATATATTGTGCTTAAATGAAAAATTTTATACATGTTATAAAATGCTTTCTGGACAATGTTGATATAAACACCAAACATATTAAGGAGCTTCTCATATCAACAGCCATATATATCAGAACAATTCAAAATGGTTTTATTGCTTGCACAAATGTTAAAACAGGCAAGCATCGAAAAGGATTCTCATTTTACTTTTTCAAAATTGATAACGAAAAATAGAAAACCCTATATACTACAACACGTTATGTCAGGCAATTATGTATGTAAAGCCAGCTTCTTCTTCATTTACCATCCTAAGCATACCCTAAATCCAACCACACCACACTACAGCTGAGTGGTTTCAGCTGAACCAACTTGGTTTTTCTTTTTTAATTGTATTATAACACAGAAGGTTCTCAATGAGAAGTTTATTCACATATGTTCTCTTTGGACCTTATTGAATTATGAGGTTGCATGTTTGCTTTCTCCTATTCCCAGGTATGGTTCCTGCAACTATACAAAGCCACAGTGTACATCTATCACACACACACACACACACACAGAGAGAGAGTGGATAAAAATGAAGTATACTTTATGATCTCATCAATGAGCTATATATAAGCACAAGAGGGGTAAATGATGGAGACTCATGCATAATATATAATCTCTGTAGCTGCTCTTGCTCTTCGTGACATTTATGACTAACCTTTTTCCTCACGCAAGGCCTTCCCTCCCTCCTTCTCTCTCTCTCATAATCTCATATTCAAAATTCAAAATCAAAAATCTGTCTATAAATTGCTATCCCTGCAAGTGTGTGGAAGCACCGGCGAGGATGATGCGTTGAACATCAACCATTACCATCTTCAATTATTTTTCTTCTTATTATTATTACAATATGAAAATGAATCTAAATATGTTTTCAATATTTTAGTTTAGATACTCAGATTAAGCCATACTTAGTGAGATAGTCAACAATAATTTATAGCTAAGAATTCAGAGGCACAGAAGCAATAATTAAGAATAACATAAAAGGAAAGTTCAGACTGGTCACATTAGAGTGATGGGGTACTGGGAATTAAACCAAAAAAAAAATATATAAATATAACCTAACTCTTTACCCATTACTCAAAATGATAAAGTCCATCCATCAAAATTATTGCACTCTAAAAAGAGGCCTCCTCCATTCATCTTTATCAAAAACAGGTAAATAATTAGTGTATGTTGAATATGCTAATGCATTGGAATTACAATCGTTTCTGCAATTTCCATTCTAAGCAAACGTCACTTTCAAAATCAATATAACTCAAATAATATACAACTATTATATAACTGATCAAGTTCAAATCCCCATCCCCTACAATTATATATCATAGTTAATGTATCCATGCAGAATTATTGGGTTTCATGCGTTTCAGATCATGATATGTAATTACTTTCTAGTTATTTATCTTGACAAGAAAAGGGACTTACTTTTACTTTGTTTCAATGTATATATACTGAGATTTCTTTCAACGAATCTTAAAATTGACCTACTACTATAATCAAGTTGTTGATGATGTTTCTTTTTTTTTTTTCATGTTTGCACGTGTTATTCCTAAAGTGCAGTAGGTTAATATATATTGTGCTTTAATGAAATCTTTTATACATGTTATAAAATGCTTTCTGGACAATGTTTTTATAAACACCAAACATATTAAGGAGCTTCTCATATCAAGAGCCATATATATCAGAACAATTCAAAATGGTTTTATTGCTTGCATAAAAGTCAAAACAGGCAAGTTTTGAAAAGGATTCTCATTTTATTTTTTTCAAAATTGATAACGAAAAATAGAATACCCTATATCCTACAACACGTTATGTCAGGCAATTATGTATTTAAAGCCAGCTTCTTCTTCATTTACCATCCTAAGCACACCCTAAATCCAACCACACCACACTATAACTGAATGGTTTCAGCTGAACCAACTTGGTTTTTCTTTTTTAATTGTATTATAACACAGAAGGTTCTCAATGTGCAATTTATTCACATATGTTCTCTTTGGACCTTATTGAATTATGAGGTTGCAAGTTTGCTTTCTCCTATTCCCAGGTATGGTTCCTGCAACTATGCAAAGCCACAGTGTACATCTATCACAAACACAGAGAGAGAGAGAGAGAGAGAGAGAGAGAGAGAGAGAGAGTGGATAAAAATGAAGTATACTTTATGATCTCATCAATGAGCTATATATAAGCACAAGAGGGGTAAATGATGGAGATTCATGCATAATATATAATCTCTGTAGCTGCTCTTGCTCTTCTTGACATTTATGACTAACCTTTTTCCTTACGCAAGCCCTTCCCTCCCTCCTTCTCTCCCTCATAATCTCAGATTCAAAATTCAAAATTCAACTTCAAAATCTGTCTATAAATTGCTATCCCTGCAAGTGTGTGGAAGCACCGGCGAGGATGATGCGTTGGAATTCAACCATTACCATCTTCAGTTCTTTTTCTTCTTATTATTATTACAATATGAAAATGAATCTAAATATGTTTTCAATATTTTAGTTTAGATACTCATATTAAGCCATACTTAGTGAGATAGTCAACAATAATTTATAGCTAAGAATTCAGAGGCACAGAAGCAATAATGAAGAATAACATAAAAAGAAAGTTCAGACTGGTCACATTTGAGGGATGGGGTACTGGGAATTAAACCAAAAACAAAAAATATATAAATATAACCTAACTCTTTACCCATTGCTCATAATGATAAAGTCCATCCATCAAAATTATTGCACTCTAAAAAGAGGCCTCCTCCGTTCATCTTTATCAAAAACAGGTAATTAATTAGTGTATGTTGAATATGCTAATGCATTGGAATTACAACCGTTTCTGCAATTTCCATTCTAAGCAAACGTCACTTTCAAAATCAATATAACTCAGATAATTTACAACTATTATATAACTGATCAAGTTCAAATCCCCATCCCCTACAATTATACATTATAGTTAATGAATCCATGCAGAATTATTGGGTTTCATGCGTTTCAGATCATAATATGTAATTACTTACTAGTTATTTATCTTCTCAAGAAAAGGGACTTACTTTTACTTTGTTTCAATGTATATAGACTGAGATTTCATTCAACGAATCTTAAAATTGACCAACTACTATAATCAAGTTGTTGATGATGTTTCTTTTTTTTTTCATGTTTGCAGGTGTTATTCCTCAAGTGCAGTAGGTTAATATATATTGTGCTTAAATGAAAAATTTTATACATGTTATAAAATGCTTTCTGGACAATGTTGATATAAACACCAAACATATTAAGGAGCTTCTCATATCAACAGCCATATATATCAGAACAATTCAAAATGGTTTTATTGCTTGCACAAATGTTAAAACAGGCAAGCTTCGAAAAGGATTCTCATTTTACTTTTTCAAAATTGATAACGAAAAATAGAAAACCCTATATACTACAACACGTTATGTCAGGCAATTATGTATGTAAAGCCAGCTTCTTCTTCATTTACCATCCTAAGCACAACCTAAATCCAACCACACCACACTACAGCTGAGTGGTTTCAGCTGAACCAACTTGGTTTTTCTTTTTTAATTGTATTATAACACAGAAGGTTCTCAATGAGAAGTTTATTCACATATGTTCTCTTTGGACCTTATTGAATTATGAGGTTGCATGTTTGCTTTCTCCTATTCCCAGGTATGGTTCCTGCAACTATACAAAGCCACAGTGTACATCTATCACACACACACACACACACACACACACACACACAGAGTGGATAAAAATGAAGTATACTTTATGATCTCATCAATGAGCTATATATAAGCACAAGAGGGGTAAATGATGGAGACTCATGCATAATATATAATCTCTGTAGCTGCTCTTGCTCTTCGTGACATTTATGACTAACCTTTTTCCTCACGCAAGGCCTTCCCTCCCTCCTTCTCTCTCTCTCATAATCTCATATTCAAAATTCAAAATCAAAAATCTGTCTATAAATTGCTATCCCTGCAAGTGTGTGGAAGCACCGGCGAGGATGATGCGTTGAACATCAACCATTACCATCTTCAATTCTTTTTCTTCTTATTATTATTACAATATGAAAATGAATCTAAATATGTTTTCAATATTTTAGTTTAGATACTCAGATTAAGCCATACTTAGTGAGATAGTCAACAATAATTTATAGCTAAGAATTCAGAGGCACAGAAGCAATAATTAAGAATAACATAAAAGGAAAGTTCAGACTGGTCACATTAGAGTGATGGGGTACTGGGAATTAAACCAAAAACAAAAAATATATAAATATAACCTAACTCTTTACCCATTGCTCATAATGATAAAGTCCATCCATCAAAATTATTGCACTCTAAAAAGAGGCCTCCTCCGTTCATCTTTATCAAAAACAGGTAATTAATTAGTGTATGTTGAATATGCTAATGCATTGGAATTACAACCGTTTCTGCAATTTCCATTCTAAGCAAACGTCACTTTCAAAATCAATATAACTCAGATAATTTACAACTATTATATAACTGATCAAGTTCAAATCCCCATCCCCTACAATTATATATCATAGTTTATGAATCCATGCAGAATTATTGGGTTTCATGCGTTTCAGATCATGATATGTAATTACTTTCTAGTTATTTATCTTGACAAGAAAAGGGACTTACTTTTACTTTGTTTCAATGTATATATACTGAGATTTCATTCAACGAATCTTAAAATTGACCTACTACTATAATCAAGTTGTTGATGATGTTTCTTTTTTTTTCATGTTTGCACGTGTTATTCCTCAAGTGCAGTAGGTTAATATATATTGTGCTTTAATGAAATCTTTTATACATGTTATAAAATGCTTTTTGGACAATGTTGTTATAAACACCAAACATATTAAGGAGCTTCTCATATCAACAGCCATATATATCAGAACAATTCAAAATGGTTTTATTGCTTGCACAAAAGTTAAAACAGGCAAGGTTCGAAAAGGATTCTCATTTTATTTTTTCAAAATTGATAACGAAAAATAGAAAACCCTATATCCTACATCACGTTATGTCAGGCAATTATGTATTTAAAGCCAGCTTCTTCTACATTTACCATCCTAAGCACACCCTAAATCCAACCACACCACACTATAACTGAGTGGTTTCAGCTGAACCAACTTGGTTTTTCTTTTTTAATTGTATTATAACACAGAAGGTTCTCAATATGCAGTTTATTCACAATGTTCTCTTTGGACCTTATTGAATTATGAGGTTGCATGTTTGCTTTCTCCTATTCCCAGGTATGGTTCCTGCAAATATGCAAAGCCACAGTGTACATCTATCACAAACACACACACACACACACACACACACACAGAGAGAGTGGATAAAAATGAAGTATACTTTATGATCTCATCAATGAGCTATATATAAGCACAAGAGGGGTAAATTATGGAGATTCATGCATAATATATAATCTCTGTAGCTGCTCTTGCTCTTCTTGACATTTATGACGAACCATTTTCCACACGCAAGCCCTTCCCTCCCTCCTTCTCTCTCTCATAATCTCATATTCAAAATTCAAAATTCAAATTCAAAATCTGTCTATAAATTGCTGTCCCTGCAAGTGTATGGAAGCACCGGCGAGGATGATGCTTTGAACTTCAACCATTACCATCTTCAGTTCTTTTTCTTCTTATTATTATTACAATATGGAAATGAATCTAAATATGTTTTCAATATTTTAGTTTCGATACTCATATTAAGCCATACTTAGTGAAATAGTCAACAATAATTTATAGCTAAGAATTCAGAGGCACAGAAGCAATAATTAAGAATAACATAAAAGGAAAGTTCATACTGGTCACATTAGAGTGATGGGGTACTGGGAATTAAACCAAAAACAAAAAATATATAAATATAACCTAACTCTTTACCCATTGCTCATAATGATAAAGTCCATCCATCAAAATTATTGCACTCTAAAAAGAGGCCTCCTCCGTTCATCTTTATCAAAAATAGGTAATTAATTAGTGGATGTTGAATATGCTAATGCATTGGAATTACAACCGTTTCTGCAATTTCCATTCTAAGCAAACGTCACTTTCAAAATCAATATAACTCATATAATATACAACTATTATATAACTGGTCAAGTTCAAATCCCCATCCCCTGCAATTATATATCATAGTTAATGAATCCATGCAGAATTATTGGGTTTCATGCGTTTCAGATCATGATATGTAATTACTTTCTTGTTATTTATCTTGACAAGAAAAGGGACTTACTTTTACTTTGTTTCAATGTATATATACTGAGATTTCATTCAAAGAATCTTAAAATTGACCAACTACTATAATCAAGTTGTTGATGATGTTTCTTTTTTTTCATGTTTGCACGTGTTATTCCTCAAGTGCAGTAGGTTAATATATATTGTGCTTTAATGAAAACTTTTATACATGTTATAAAATGCTTTCTAGACAATGTTGTTATAAACACCAAACATATTAAGGAGCTTCTCATATCAACAGCCATATATATCAGAACAATTCAAAATGGTTTTATTGCTTGCACAAAAGTTAAAACAGGCAAGCTTCTCATTTTACTTTTTCAAAATTGATAACGAAAAATAGAAAACACTATATCCTACAACACGTTATGTCAGACAATTATGTATGTAAAGCCATCTTCTTCTTCATTTACCATTCTAAGCACACCCTAAATACAACCACACCAGACTATAACTGAGTGGTTTCAGCTGAACCAACTTGGTTTTTCTTTTTTAATTGTATTATAACACACAAGGTTCTCAACGGGGAGTTTATTCACATATGTTCTCTTTGGACCTTATTGAACAATGAGGTTGCATGTTTGCTTTCTCCTATTCCCAGGTAAGGTTCCTGCAAGTATGCAAAGCCATAGTGTACATCTATCACAAACACACACACACACACACACACACACACACACACACACACACACACACACACAGAGTGGATAAAAAAGAAGTATACTTTATGATCTCATCAATGAGCTATATATAAGCACAAGAGGGGTAAAAGATGGAGACTCATGCATAATATATCATCTCTGTAGCTGCTCTTACTCTTCTTGACATTTATGACTAACCTTTTTCCTCACGCACGCCCTTCCCTCCTTCCTTTTCTCTCTCATAATGTCATATTGAAATTTCAAAATTCAAATTCAAAATCTGTCTATAAATTGCTATCCCTGCAAGTGTGTGGAAGCACCGGTTTCTTTTTCTTCTTATTATTATTACAATATGAAAATGAATCTAAATATGTTTTCATTATATTAGTTTAGATACTCATATTAAGCCATACTTAGTGAAATATTCAAAAATAATATATAGCTAAGAATTCAGAGGCACAGAAGCAATAATTAAGAATAACATAAAAGGAAAGTTCAGACTGGTCACATTTGAGGGATGGGGTACTGGGAATTAACCAAAAAACAAAAAATATATAAATATAACCTAACTCTTTACCCATTGCTCATAATGATAAAGTCCATCCATCAAAATTATTGCACTCTAAAAAGAGGCCTCCTCCGTTCATCTTTATCTAAAACAGGTAATTAATTAGTGTATGTTGAATATGCTAATGCATTGGAATTACAACCGTTTCTGCAATTTCCATTCTAAGCAAACGTCACTTTCAAAATCAATATAACTCATATAATATACAACTATTATATAACTGATCAAGTTCAAATCTCCATCCCCTACAATTATATATTATAGTTAATGAATCCTTGCAGAATTATTGGGTTTCATGCGTTTCAGATCATGATATGTAATTACTTACTAGTTATTTATCTTGTCAAGAAAAGGGACTTACTTTTACTTTGTTTCAATGTATATAGACTGAGATTTCATTCAACGAATCTTAAAATTGACCAACTACTATAATCAAGTTCTTGATGATGTTTCTTTTTTTTTAATGTTTGCATGTGTTATTCCTCAAGTGCAGTAGGTTAATATATATTGTGCTTTAATGAAATCTTTTATACATGTTATAAAATGCTTTCTGGACAATGTTGTTATAAACACCAAACATATTAAGGAGCTTCTCATATCAACAGCCATATATATCAGAACAATTCAAAATGGTTTTATTGCTTGCACAAATGTTAAAACAGGCAAGCTTCGAAAAGGATTCTCATTTTACTTTTTCAAAATTGATAACGAAAAATAGAAAACCCTATATACTACAACACGTTATGTTAGGCAATTATGTATGTAAAGCCAGCTTCTTCTTCATTTACCATCCTAAGCACACCCTAAATCCAACCACACCACACTACAGCTGAGTGGTTTCAGCTGAACCAACTTGGTTTTTCTTTTTTAATTGTATTATAACACAGAAGGTTCTCAATGAGAAGTTTATTCACATATGTTCTCTTTGGACCTTATTGAATTATGAGGTTGCATGTTTGCTTTCTCCTATTCCCAGGTATGGTTCCTACAACTATGCAAAGCCACAGTGTACACCTATCACAAACACAGAGAGAGAGAGTGTGTGTGGATAAAAAAGAAGTATACTTTATGATCTCATCAATGAGCTATATATAAGCACAAGAGAGGTAAATGATGGAGACTCATGCATAATATATAATCTCTGTAGCTGCTCTTGCTCTTCATGACATTTATGACTAACCTTTTTCCTTACGCAAGCCCTTCCCTCCCTCCTTCTCTCCCTCATAATCTCATATTCAAAATTCAAAATTCAACTTCAAAATCTATCTATAAATTGCTATCCCTGCAAGTGTGTGGACGCACCGGCGAGGATGATGCGTTGCACTTCAACCATTACCATCTTCAGTTCTTTTTCTTCTTATTATTATTACAATATGAAAATGAATCTAAATATGTTTTCAATATTTTAGTTTAGATACTCATATTAAGCCATACTGAGTGAAATAGTCAACAATAATTTATAGCTAAGAATTCAGAGGCACAGAAGCAATAATTAAGAATAACATAAAAGGAAAGTTCAGACTGGTCACATTAGAGGGATGGGGTACTGAGAATTAAACAAAAAACAAAAAATATAAAAATATAACCTAACTATTTACCCATTGCTCATAATGATAAAGTCCATCCATCAAAATTATTGCACTCTAAAAAGAGGCCTCCTCCGTTCATCTTTATCAAAAACAGGTAATTAATTAGTGTATGTTGAATATGCTAATGCATTGGAATTACAACCGTTTCTGCAATTTCCATTCTAAGCAAACGTCACTTTCAAAATCAATATAACTCAGATAATATACAACTATTATATAACTGATCAAGTTCAAATCCCCATCCCCTACAATTATATATTATAATTAATGAATCCATGCAGAATTATTGGGTTTCATGCGTTTCAGATCATGATATGTAATTACTTACTAGTTATTTATCTTGTCAAGAAAAGGGAATTACTTTTAATTTGTTTCAATGTATATAGTCTTTGATTTCATTCAACGGATCTTAAAATTGACCTACTACTATAATCAAGTTCTTGGTGATGTTTCTTTTTTTTTTCATGTTTGCTTGTGTTATTCCTCAAGTGCAGTAGGTTAATATATATTGTGCTTTAATGAAAACTTTTATACATGTTATAAAATGCTTTCTGGACGATGTTGTTATAAACACCAAACATATTAAGGAGCTTCTCATATCAACAGCCTTATATATCAGAACAATTCAAAATGGTTTTATTGCTTGCACAAAAGTTAAAACAGGCAAGCTTCGAAAAGGATTCTCATTTTATTTTTTCAAAATTGATAACGAAAAATAGAAAACCCTATATCCTACAACACGTTATGTCAGGCAATTATGTATGTAAAGCTAGCTTCTTCTTCATTTACCATCCTAAGCACACCCTAAATCCAACCACACCACACTATAACTGAGTGGTTTCAGCTGAACCAACTTGGTTTTTCTTTTTTAATTGTATTATAACACAGAAGGTTCTCAATGGGAAGTTTATTCACATATGTTCTCTTTGGACCTTATTGAACAATGAGGTTGCATGTTTGCTTTCTCCTATTTCCAGGTATGGTTCCTGCAACTATTCAAAACCATAGTGTACATCTATCACAAACACACAGAGAGAGAGAGTGTGTGTGTGTGGATAAAAAAGAAGTATACTTTATGATCTCAGCAATGAGTTATATATAAGCACAAGAGGGGTAAATGATGGAGACTCATGCATAATATATAATCTTTGTAGCTGCTCTTGCTCTTCTTGACATTTTTGACTAACCTTTTTCCTCACGCAAGCCCTTCCCTCCCTCCTTCTCTCTCTCATAATCTCATATTCAAAATTCAAAATTGAAATTCAAAATCTGTCTATAAATTGCTATCCCTGCAAGTGTGTGGAAGCACCGGCGAGGATGTGTTAGGATCGTTAGGCACAGCGGGAGAATTTTAAAAATTTTTACCGATCCTAATCGATGATCTATCAAAGGCGTTTAAACCAAGTTGGAAGGATTCATACCTTTTTGATGATTCAGAGTTTTTACGATCTCTAGGAGCCAACACGTCAGGTCCGCTCCCTCTACCGGTATCCACACGAATGCTCTCCAACCGAGACTGCGTGCTAGCACCTCTAATGTCTCCTAGGGTTTCACTTACGGCTCTCAATTCTCATGTACATATGAATATATCTGCTCTATCAAGTTTATAACCTATGAGGGCTATTTTCAAATTTCAAAATTAATCATCATTAATTTTGAAATTAATTAACAAGTAATTATCTTGATGAGCTAATTAAATAAATTTAGTTTAAATTAAATCTATCCAATAGTTTTAATTTAACCTATTTATTTAATCCAAATAAAGAGCCATTAGATTTAATTTATCTTCATAAATTAAATCTGAGATACTATATCTCTATCATGTTAGTTATTAAATTTAATATATCTTAATAAATTAAATTTAAAACTAACACAATATAATAATATCATACAATATATATATACATATATATATATATATATATAAGATATATATATTTTGAAAATATATATTTCCATATAATATTATTAAATATAATAATATCATATAATATATATATACATATATATAAGATATATATTTCAAAAATATCTATATAATATTATTAATGAATTTTATATTATATATATATAAATATAAAATTCGTCCACCCTAAATTAAACATTATCTCGTGTTGGGCCATTCTTGTGTTCGACCTTGTTGGCCCATATGAAGTTGGCAGTGGGCCAATAACTATACTAACCCAAAAGTCGCAAGCGGCCTCTAGCAAGATATTACGACTACCCAATTCATATAAGGATCGTTATCACGATGCAACCAGTCATACAACCATGTCACGTCCCTTTTGTCACACGATATATCGATCAAGGATAAGGCATGGATAATGTCATCTTCTTGTTCCTGACCATTACTTTCTTGATTCCTGAGTAGCCTGATAACAGAGACAGAAACTCCTTTCATCATAGTATGGCCATACATTTCTCAGACTCACTCATCGAGGGGCCCAGTAATATCTCTCTACTAATGTGAGGGACAAATTCCATCTTGATCATTCATATTCCTCTGCATGAAAAACCACTAAGCCTGATCGTAGCCTTTATCATCACTCGGTCAAAAGTGACTTTTGACTAGTTCAAAGCTTAGCAACTCTCATGTAGGAATCCTTGATGACCTCAGGTCTAAGGGCATTGTGACGTGGTTATACATGAGAAAAGCTTATGACTTGATCCATGTAGCTTTCTCATAGTGGGTCGGTCCAGCACCTTGTACTCTTACAAGTGCCTACGACTTTGATTCGTATCTTCATATCTTATCAAAGTCATACTGGTCTTGTTTCATCTCTACTCTCACATAGATGACCGACTAGGGACATTTTAGGACAATCTTTGTAATATCCCAAATTCTGAGACTTGAGGCTAGAGAATAAGCCTAAAATAAGTGGATTGCTAAGCCCCGGTTTAGCAAGATCCCAAATTGTGATTAAGGGTTAATGACTCCAAAAGTGGATGTGATTAGTGATAAATAACCCTTTTGGAGGATTCGATGTGATTTGAGATTTAAATGTGTTATGATCAGTGCCAAAACCCTGTATTTGAGTTCAATTATGGATTAACCTCTAAATTGACTTAAAATAGAGGGGAGGGAACATTGTGAAAGAAAAGGAATGAGAAAATTTTTTTGGTGCTGATTCCAAGGGAATTACCATAATCAGGGGCAAAACGGTAAAGTTACCGACCAATTGATCGGATACCAAAGAAGAAGCTCATTGGTAACTCAAAGATCAATGGTTGAGATTGAATTGTGTAATAGATCAAAGGGTGGAATCCCATGTGGTGTGCCTATGTGAACTCATGGTTGATGGAACAAGATGTTGACACTTGGCAAGTTTTGGACCCTTGATCTTGGGTCAAAGATTCAATACTCTTCCTCTCTTCTCTCTCCCTTATTTGGACGTTTTTGGGGGGCCTAATTGCCCAAAAAAAACTGATCACTTTATTCATCTTCATCATCCACTCATCTCTCTCTCTCTTTCTCTTATGTCTCCATGGTCGTCCATCAAGAGGGAAGAAAGAGAAAAGAATAAGGTGAGATTTGGCTTGTTTCTTGTCCTCTAATGCTCTAATGTCCTTCTATAATCTTATTCATAGTGATGAGAGCTTCATCTCTATGGTTTTAGATTTGTGAGAGGAGGTGTTTTGTTGCTTGAGCAAAAGAGGAAAGATGAAGAATCAAGGAATTGGTTTGGGAAAGAGGAAGATGTGAGTATTTGAAGCCTTTTGATCTAAGTTTTGTGATTTGTGGATGAGCTTTGTGAATTTCAAATTTTGCCCTGATTTTCATGTGATTTTGGATTTGAGGAATTGCCTTGTGTATTGTGGTGAAATTGGTATTTTGTTGTGTGATATGGCCATTGGAATTGGTTTGAGAACTTGGAATGAAAAGAATGACAATGTGTGATTGTGTTGTGGTTTTGTGATGACATGTTATGATTATTGGTAAAACATGTCAATGTGATATGAATTTGGTTGTTTTGGTGATTCCAATGGATTCCTTGTGAAAATTTGTGTGGGAATGGTGTTTGATGTGAAAATGGGACCATTGGAAGCCAATTGTGCAAAACTTGAAAATCTGTCAATTGGAAGTCTGTTTTGGGCAGCCTGTTCGTGTGGACGTTTTGACTGGGCAAATGATATCAGAAAATTATGAAAATTTACAGTCTTAAATTCCACATCCCAAGCTTCAAAATGGACACATAATTTGGGCCATTTAGTTTTGTCTTCTGTGAGTTATAGCTGTCCAAAGTTTGAGGTCGAAAATGAACACTGTTTTGGAACAGTCTTGAGTTTTAGGAAATTCTGTATTAATGTGGTGATTTCCAGTATTGGACAATATTTTTCCTATGTAGAGGACGTGAATAGCTTTCATTTAGCTTTGGGATCACCTCATTTCGATTTTTGTGGAATTAGTTATGAATTTCCTAAGTTGCCTTGGCTGCAGCAGAAAATTCTGGCTGCAGTGCAAAAGTTTTTGTGCACGTTTTGGCCGCAGCCAGAAATTCTTGGCTGCAGCCAAAAACCTTCTGTGTGCATTTTGGCTGCAGCCAGAGGGTTCATGGCTGTAGCCAACCCCTATTTTCAATAGTTTGTGATTTTGAAGGTTGATTTCCAATCTAGTATGTCCCAATCCTTTAGGCTTTCATTGAGCTTATTATAGCTACCTAAAGGTGTTAAATGATAACCAACATTAAGTGTTTGTATGTTGAGGAATTGAGAAAGGGATTAACCCTATGTCCTTACTTTGGTTATAGGGTTGATATTTGCCCTGATCGTGGTTCGGTATTCATTCTGATCGCGAGTAAGCGAAGCTGGAGCATACGTGGAAAGAGTGTAGGGAATATATCTCTTTTGCTTGTATTTGATATATGTGTTAGTGTATTGGTGCATGTCTTAGCTTTGCATAATTATGTGTAATTTGAAGCTATGTTTCAATTTATGCTATGGCCATAGGTATATTGTTCGAAGCATTAAGCTTGCAAATTGTCATTGTGTTATCATGAGTTGTGTGGTGCAAGCATGTCATGCATTAAACATTTATTGTACATGCATATTGATATTGTTATCCTACTGAGATTCTCTAGAATCTCACCCTCCCCTACTAACCTTTCAGACAAGGTAGTAGATCGATGATGAAGTAAGCAGCCAAGGGCGAAGAGGACTTCCTTTGGGTTGAAGATTCGGTAGTTGGTTATCGTTATAGTTGGGATGTGTATTTGTATATTTGGATGAGTATTGAGTATGTATTCGAATGGGTTTGTGTAATCCCTATTTGAGGAGTTGTATGGGCTAATGTGCCCTATGATTGTTTAGCGAAGATATGAAACCCGGGATTACCGGGATGATTATGTTGTGCACTCTGATATTGGAATAAATGTGATTTATCTTCGCATAGTAATTGTATTCGAGATTAGAATATGAGACCAGGTATATTATATTTCGAAAGGTATTTGTGAAAAACCTATCATGAAGATGGGATTTTGAAATAGTTCTCTTTCTTATTGGTCTATATTTCACTTAAAATCGCGTATTTTGGATATAATTACGGCAGGGGGTTACAACCTTTATGAATTATCCAAGGATACAATTATCACAGTTAACATGCAAATAATATGATAACATAATGGAGAAATTCATTAAAATAATAATGTTCAAAGTACAATAATTGGCCCTTAGGACACAATTTCCAACAGGATGATGCGTTGAACTTCAACCATTACCATCTTTAGTTCTTTTTCTTCTTATTATTATTACAATATGAAAATGAATCTAAATATGTTTTCAATATTTTAGTTTAGATACTCATATTAAGCCATACTGAGTGAAATAGTCAACAATAATTTATAGCTAAGAATTTAGAGGCACAGAAGCAATAATTAAGAATAACATAAAAGGAAAGTTCAGACTGGTAACATTAGAGGGATGGGGTACTGGGAATTAAACCAAAAACAAAAAATATATAAATATAACCTAACTCTTTGCCCATTGCCCATAATGATAAAGTCCATCCATCAAAATTATTGCACTCTAAAAAGAGGCCTCCTCCATTCATCTGAATCAAAAACAGGTAATTAATTAGTGTATGTTGAATATGCTAATGCATTGGAATTACAACCGTTTCTGCAATTTCCATTCTAAGCAAACGTCACTTTCAAAATCAATATAACTCAGATAATATACAACTATTATATAACTGATCAAGTTCAAATCCCCATCCCCTACAATTATATACTATAGTTAATGAATCCATGCAGAATTATTGGGTTTCATGCGTTTCAGATCATGATATGTAATTACTTACTAGTTATTTATCTTGTCAAGAAAAGGGACTTACTTTTACTTTGTTTCAATGTATATAGACTGAGATTTCATTCAACGAATCTTAAAATTGACCTACTACTATAATCAAGTTCTTGATGATGTTTCTTTTTTTTTTTTCATGTTTGCATGTGTTATTCCTCAATTGCAGTAGGTTAATATATATTGTGCTTTAATGAAAACTTTTATACATGTCATAAAAGGCTTTTTGGACAATGTTGTTATAAACACCAAACATATTAAGGAGCTTCTCATATCAACAGCCATATATATCAGAACAATTCAAAATGGTTTTATTGCTTGCACAAAAGTTAAAACAGGCAAGCTTCGAAAAGGATTATCATTTTATTTTTTCAAAATTGATAACGGAAAATAGAAAACCCTATATCCTACAACACGTTATGTCAGGAAATTATGTTTGTAAAGCCAGCTTCTTCTTCATTTACCATCCTAAGCACACCCTAAATCCAACCACACCACACTATAACTGAGTGGTTTCAGCTGAAACAACTTGGTTTTTCTTTTTTAATTGTATTATAACACAGAAGGTTCTCAATGGGAAGTTTATTCACATATGTTCTCTTTGGACCTTATTGAACAATGAGGTTGCATGTTTGCTTTCTCCTATTTCCAGGTATGGTTCCTGCAACTATGCAAAGCCGTGGTGTACATCTATCACAAACACAGAGAGAGAGAGAGAGAGAGAGAGAGAGAGAGGATAAAAAAGAAGTATACTTTATGATCTCATCAATGAGCTATATATAAGCACAAGAGGGGTAAATGATGGAGACTCATGCATAATATATAATCTCTGTAGCTGCTCTTGCTCTTCTTGACATTTATGACTAAGCTTTTTCCTCACGCAAGCCCTTGCCTCCCTCCTTCTCTCTCTCATAATCTCATATTCAAAATTCAAAATTCAAATTCAAAATCTGTCTATAAATTGCTATCCCTGCAAGTGTGTGGAAGCACCGGCGAGGATGATGCGTTGAACTTCAACCATTACCATCTTCAGTTCTTTTTCTTCTTATTATTATTACAATATGAAAATGAATCTAAATATGTTTTCAATATTTTTGTTTAGATACCCATATTAAGCCATACTGAGTGAAATAGTCAACAATAATTTATAGCTAAGAATTAAGAGGCACAGAAGCAATAATTAAGAATAACATAAAAGGAAAGTTCAGACTGGTCACATTAGAGGGATGGGGTACTGGGAATTAAACCAAAAACAAAAAATATATAAATATAACCTAACTCTTTACCCATTGCCCATAATGATAAAGTCCATCCATTAAAATTATTGCACTCTAAAAAGAGGCCTCCTCCGTTCATCTGAATCAAAAAGAGGTAATTAATTAGTGTATGTTGAATATGCTAATTCATTGGAATTACAACCGTTTCTATAATTTGCATTCTAAGCAAACGTCACTTTCAAAATAAATATAACTCAGATAACATACAACTATTATATAACTGATCAAGTTCAAAACCCCATCCCCTACAATTATATATTATAGTTAATGAATCCATGCAGAATTATTGGGTTTCATGTGTTTCAGATGATGATATGTAAGAACTTACTAGTTATTTATCTTGTAAAGAAAATGGACTTACTTTTACTTTGTTTTAATGTGTTATGTACTAAAATTTCATTCAATGAATCTTAAAATTGATCTCACTACTACAAAATATGGATTGGCACTAGTTGGTTGAGTTTTGGTGGGTTGTGTTGGTAGCCTTATATTTATGTCTTTTAGGGTTTATTAGGGTTCATGATGCTTTCATCTCATATATTGGACTATATGTTGTTTTGGAAGCAAATGAACTAAGTTTGATGATTAAGTTGTGAATTGGTTGGTCGTTGTAGAAAACCCTAAAATTTTGATCTAAACAGGGCATTAAGAAGCAATGGAAATTTGATCAATTTGATGATTCCATTTTGGTTAGATGGAAAATTTTGTGGAAAAAGCATGTGGTTATAATTTTTGGATAATTATACATAATTCTAGAATTTTTGGAAATTGGGTGACCTTGCTGCCAGATTCGTTTTCCAGAAATAGATGTGTTTTGGCATGTTTTTGAATGGTCAAATCTGATCCAAACGTTATCAAATTTTTCATGATGAAATTAGACATCATGGGCTTTAATTTGATAGGTAATACAAGCCATTTGAACTTGTGGATTGAAAGATATGATTTTTCAAAGTTAGACCATGAATCTGGAATGAATTCTGGAGCGGTGGCCAATGAAGTGGAATTATGTATTGATGTGCATCTAGATGACTAATGACTATATTTTTTTTCTTAAAATATACTAATTAGATGTCACATAGCATTTGGAATTATCACAATTGGACATTTGTACATAAAGTTATGAATTTTCAAAGGTTAAGGAAAATTCTGATAGCTTTTGGTCAAAGTGCGAAATTAAAAAGGTAATGACAAAATGTAATTACCTTGAACTCTAAAAGTAAATATAACTAACAAAATAAGCTTGGGACAATACATAAATGAGCAATAACTCAATTATTGTAAACTTGGAATTTTAGGACCAGACAGTTGTGCCCGAGTCGGATCAAGACAGTTAGACGGTTAGGCGGGAAAGGGTTATTCCATATAGTAACTCTATCTTTCATACACTATATAAAATTTTGTATGCTTTGTGTATGCCATCTTCTATGATATATATAATCCACTCTTTAACTGGTGTGGGAAAAACACAAGTACCATATGGGGGAAAAGCACCAATACCCCAACGGTCCACAAGGGATCCAATTATGAGAATTCGGTACCAAGAGGGTACACAATCCAGTCTATGGTCATAAACCCAGCTAAGGTACGGAAAATCAGGGTCTAACAGTATTTGGTCCTGACTCGGGCCTAATAGTGGTTGGCTCTGAATATGTACACATTCAGATGAATATGATTACAGTGTTATTATCTTATTGCATTATGTGGTACCTGGCATAATTATTTGCTGTATTTTATATGATTGATTGTTTGTTACTACTGAGATTCTTTGAATCTCACCCTTTCCCCAAAAATTAAATATTCCAGCTAAAGGAAGCAGCTCAAAGGGCAACGATGTGAGGACCGGCAATTGAGAGGTTTGATCCAATTCGAGCGCTGATATTGATTATCTGCAGACTTTTTATTATTTTAAGGTCTGTAATTATTATAAATACACCCTGTTAGGATTTCTGTAATATAATCATGTACATTTTATTAGTATATCTATCTATTCCTATGAGCCCACCGAACTACCCGCAAACACTCTAAAAAAGATGGAAATAAGAGGAGGACCTGACATTTTGCTTTTTCAATCACAGCACCAGGATTCAGGTTGATCCCATTGAAGATCATTCCTGCCTTTCCAAATAAACCATAAAATGCAAGATATTAACGCAATATTAAAATCAGTAAGGGGACCATTTCGTGCTAGGGCCCACATCATTTTATCGTCAGTGGCTAACTCTGGGAGAGGGATTGCAGCAATTGCTTACAAGGCATGGTTATCAACCAGATTGCTTAAGGAATGCAAGTCCCATATACACTGATCCAGAGATATGAGGGTTGCCACCTACTAGTCTGATTTTTTGAGAGCCTCATCATTAATGAAGAGACTTCTGGAAGCTAAAGTAGGAATCCAATTATCTTTCCAAATATGGGCAGACATCCCATTGCCAATTTGCCAACATAGATCATCCTTAATGAAGTCTCTTCAAATTACTGTATTAAAATTACATGTCAGTCATTAAGATTTAGTAACACAAAAACATATGAAATCTCACTTCTTGGGATCTTTGACCAACGAGATAGATGCCAGTAAATAATAATTAGAAGGTAGGGAAATCTGTAAGAAATCCCTCCAACAATGTGTCAATATTGTAAGGATGATATATGTTCATGATAAGAGTTCTTGATTAGACGGTGAACTTTGTGAAAGATTATTATCCCATAGGTAAAAAGTTATTCAATAGTGCAAGACTAATTTTTAGTGTTATCAGTGTTACTTGATCCCCCCTTATGTATACAATATATATATATATATATATATATTATGTATTGTCTTATGTGCCCAGGATATTCAAATAGAGATTCTCATTTTTTTGTCCGAAAGAATAGAGATTCTCATGGAAGCATATCTTTAAAAAATATATAATTTATTCATCAGTTATGTTCAAAATACATTTAACTATGTGCATATGTCTTCTGTTTAGCATTTAGTTGAAGATACTTTGCACACCACTATTGTACCTCTCTAATTATATGTTTTTGAGAAAAATTTATATCTAGTTACATATTTATTAACCTTAATCAATTTTAGTTAACTTTTTTATTTGCATTATTTAAATCTTATAAAAGTCACAGAGAATAATGCATAAAAAATTGCAATAAATATGGCAAAATATGGGTCACTTGATCCAAATGAATCAGGACTCGACTTGGATAAACCTTACAAGCATATTCCTACTTTACTGAAAAAAAGACATTTACTATTTCATATAATCATTAGGGGAAAACATAAACATTACATTTTTTGTTAATTTTAATTTTCTTAAAAAAAGGTGACTAAGAATTTGTTTTCCATTAGATACATCAAAACCTTGGGATTTTCCCAATAGCCAAAACCCTTTAACTCTTTAAGCACGAAAAAAGAGGCATTGAATTGCGGTACATCAAAAATGGAAAGGGTTGTGACAGTGGAGAAGAGAAGCCAAGAATCTCAAAATATCATATTGTACTAATTAAGGATTATTGCATATTGAAATATAAATATAAATACACTTTAAAGCTTTATTAGAAAGCTGCACTTTCATAAAGGCACCTATAACTATTTAAGTGAGTCTTCAAGACTCACAGATGCCGTGCAGGTTGCTCTTCATTAAAAAATGCATCATTTTCATGAAATAACTGAAAACGCTTTTTTTTTTTTTTTTGTAACCTCAAGTCATGTGAGTATTCTGTGTTTGCTGACATCTTCTCTATCAATAGCTTTACTTTTACAATGAAATCAATAAGCTCCAAAATTACTTTTTCAATATTATTTATTATATTATGCACAGAAAATCATTTCTGAGGCACGTTTCTTTCAATTTTTAATTTAGTACCTGTGTGTTTTTTTACATATTAAATTCTTTAATTTTACTCAATTAGCACAATTAGCTTCTATATAACGGCTAATAATGTTAACAGAGCAAAGTTACATGGGCAAAATTGAAATATTGATTAGGCAAAAATCAAATAGGTACCAAATTAAAAATGGAATGAAATTATAGGTAGCATCATGTAATTGTATAAATATTGAAATAAACGATATTATACGTTTAAAAGTTCATAAATTTGTGATTAATGTTGAAAGTAATTGCTTTTTCAAATAAGGTTGAAATGCTGAACAACTTGGTTATGGCTAATGTAATCAATATATTAATATGGACATAACATACAAAAAAAAATTGTAGTGGTGGTATTACTACTAAATCTTCAAGTAGTACTATTACTGAGAAGATTATTTAGATATGATTGTCTTCACTAGAAAAATTTTAAAAGTGAAATAAGTGGGTAGATGGGTGCAGCCTCGTGACTCTATGACTGACACTGATTTCACAGTAATTTGTTAAGGACTGCTCAACTTTTGTTGTTGGCTGCCGAAGGATTTCATGAAAGAGGAAAACTGTGAAAATTGTGTTAGAGAAGGGAACTTGGAAGTTACTTACAAATTAAACACCAGAGGGTATGCAATTTTCTCACTTAATGTCTTCTTTTCTTCTGTTTTGGTGACTTTTGGTATATTGATTCCAGTTCATCTTCCACGAAGCTACGATAATACTACCTCCGGTTCTAATTATGAGATACAGTTGCCTTTTTTGGAGAAATTAAGGAAGCCGGTTAAATTACTTTAGAGTGTTTATATTTTTAGTATCCTTAGATTATAGATTAGTTTATTAGTCAAATTAATTAGTTTGGAGAAAAAAATATAAATATAAATATTCTAACGTAATTTAATTGGCTTCCTTAATTTCTTCAAAAAAGTCAACTTTATCATATAATTAGGATCGCATGGAGTATATAGTAATATTCACTTCATGTTTTATGTTTGTTTTTTTTTTCTTAAATAAAAATAAAAAATTTAGAGTTATACAATATCACAACGCCGTTTAATTTTGTCATGCTTGAGCTTATTTGGTTCATTTCAAATAAATAATAAAAAAATGTAGAAAGAATGTTGAGCATAAAAAACAAATAATTTGATATGATTGTCTTCACTAGAAGAGTTTTAAAAGTGAAATAAGTGGGTAGATGGGTGCAGCCTCGTGACTCTGCGACTGACGTTGCTTTCACAGTAATTTGTTAAGGACTGCTCAACTTTTGCTGTTGGCTGCCAAAGGATTTCATGAAAGAGGAAAACTGTGAAAATTGTGTTAGACAAGGGAACTTGGAAGTTACTTACAAATTAAACACCAGAGGGTATGCAATTTTCTCACTTAATTTCTTTTTTTCTTCTATTTTGGTGAATTTTAGAATATTGATTCCAGTTCATCTTTCACGAAGCTACGATAATACTACCTCCGGTCCTAATTATAAGATAAAGTTGCCTTTTTTGGAGAAATTAAGGAAGCAACTTAAATTACTTTAGAGTGTTTATATTTTTAGTATCCTTAGATTATATATTAATTTATTAGTCAAATTAATTAGTTTGGAAAAATAAATAAATATAAATATTCTAATTAACGTAATTTAATTGGCTTCCTTAATTTCTCCAAAAAAGTTAACTTTGTCTTATAATTAGGATCGGAGGGAGTATATAGTAATATTCACTTCATGTTTTTTGTTTGTTTTTTTTTCTTAAATAAAAATAAAAAATTTACAGTTATACAATATCACAACGCCGTTTAATTTTGTCATCTTTGAGCTTATTTGGTTCATTTCAAATAAATAATAAAAAAATGTAGAAAGTATGTTGAGCATAAAAAACAAAAAATTTGATATGATTGTCTTCACTAGAAGAGTTTTGAAAGTGAAATAAGTGGGTAGATGGGTGCAGCCTCGTGACTCTGTGACTGACGATGCTTTCACAGTAATTTGTTAAGGACTGCTCAACTTTTGTTGTTGGCTGCCGAAGGATTTCATGAAAGAGGAAAACTGTGAAAATTGTGTTAGAGAAGGGAGCTTGGAAGTTACTTACAAATTAAACACCAGAGGGTATGCAATTTTCTCACTTAATATCTTTTTTTCTTCTGTTTTGGTGACTTTTAGCATATTGATTCCAGTTCATCTTCCACGAAGCTACGATAATACTACCTCCGGTCCTAATTATAAGATAAAGTTGCCTTTTTTGGAGAAATTAAGGAAGCCGGTTAAATTACTTTAGAGTGTTTATATTTTTAGTATCCTTAGATTATAGATTAGTTTATTAGTCAAATTAATTAGTTTGGAGAAAAAAATATAAATATAAATATTCTAACGTAATTTAATTGGCTTCCTTAATTTCTTCAAAAGAGTCAACTTTGTCTTATAATTAGGATCACATGAAGTATATAGTAATATTCACTTCATGTTTTTTGTTTGTTTTTTTTTCTTAAATAAAAATAAAAAATTTAGAGTTATACAATATCACAATGCCGTTTAATTTTGTCATGCTTGAGCTTATTTGGTTCATTTCAAATAAATAATAAAAAAAATGTAGAAAGTATGTTGAGCATAAAAAACAAATAATTTGATATGATTGTCTTCACTAGAAGAGTTTTAAAAGTGAAATAAGTGGGTAGATGGGTGCAGCCTCGTGACTCTGCGGCTGACGTTGCTTTCACAGTAATTTGTTAAGGACTGCTCAACTTTTGCTGTTGGCTGCCAAAGGATTTCATGAAAGAGGAAAACTGTGAAAATTGTGTTAGACAAGGGAACTTGGAAGTTACTTACAAATTAAACACCAGAGGGTATGCAATTTTCTCACTTAATTTCTTTTTTTCTTCTATTTTGGTGAATTTTAGAATATTGATTCCAGTTCATCTTTCACGAAGCTACGATAATACTACCTCCGGTCCTAATTATAAGATAAAGTTGCCTTTTTTGGAGAAATTAAGGAAGCAACTTAAATTACTTTAGAGTGTTTATATTTTTAGTATCCTTAGATTATATATTAATTTATTAGTCAAATTAATTAGTTTGGAAAAATAAATAAATATAAATATTCTAATTAACGTAATTTAATTGGCTTCCTTAATTTCTCCAAAAAAGTTAACTTTGTCTTATAATTAGGATCGGAGGGAGTATATAGTAATATTCACTTCATGTTTTTTGTTTGTTTTTTTTTCTTAAATAAAAATAAAAAATTTACAGTTATACAATATCACAACGCCGTTTAATTTTGTCATCTTTGAGCTTATTTGGTTCATTTCAAATAAATAATAAAAAAATGTAGAAAGTATGTTGAGCATAAAAAACAAAAAATTTGATATGATTGTCTTCACTAGAAGAGTTTTGAAAGTGAAATAAGTGGGTAGATGGGTGCAGCCTCGTGACTCTGTGACTGACGATGCTTTCACAGTAATTTGTTAAGGACTCCTCAACTTTTGCTGTTGGCTGCCGAAGGATTTCATGAAAGAGGAAAACTGTGAAAATTGTGTTAGAGAAGGGAGCTTGGAAGTTACTTACAAATTAAACACCAGAGGGTATGCAATTTTCTCACTTAATATCTTTTTTTCTTCTGTTTTGGTGACTTTTAGCATATTGATTCCAGTTCATCTTCCACGAAGCTACGATAATACTACCTCCGGTCCTAATTATAAGATAAAGTTGCCTTTTTTGGAGAAATTAAGGAAGCCGGTTAAATTACTTTAGAGTGTTTATATTTTTAGTATCCTTAGATTATAGATTAGTTTATTAGTCAAATTAATTAGTTTGGAGAAAAAAATATAAATATAAATATTCTAACGTAATTTAATTGGCTTCCTTAATTTCTTCAAAAGAGTCAACTTTGTCTTATAATTAGGATCACATGAAGTATATAGTAATATTCACTTCATGTTTTTTGTTTGTTTTTTTTTCTTAAATAAAAATAAAAAATTTAGAGTTATACAATATCACAATGCCGTTTAATTTTGTCATGCTTGAGCTTATTTGGTTCATTTCAAATAAATAATAAAAAAAATGTAGAAAGTATGTTGAGCATAAAAAACAAATAATTTGATATGATTGTCTTCACTAGAAGAGTTTTAAAAGTGAAATAAGTGGGTAGATGGGTGCAGCCTCGTGACTCTGCGGCTGACGTTGCTTTCACAGTAATTTGTTAAGGACTGCTCAACTTTTGCTGTTGGCTGCCAAAGGATTTCATGAAAGAGGAAAACTGTGAAAATTGTGTTAGACAAGGGAACTTGGAAGTTACTTACAAATTAAACACCAGAGGGTATGCAATTTTCTCACTTAATTTCTTTTTTTCTTCTATTTTGGTGAATTTTAGAATATTGATTCCAGTTCATCTTTCACGAAGCTACGATAATACTACCTCCGGTCCTAATTATAAGATAAAGTTGCCTTTTTTGGAGAAATTAAGGAAGCAACTTAAATTACTTTAGAGTGTTTATATTTTTAGTATCCTTAGATTATATATTAATTTATTAGTCAAATTAATTAGTTTGGAAAAATAAATAAATATAAATATTCTAATTAACGTAATTTAATTGGCTTCCTTAATTTCTCCAAAAAAGTTAACTTTGTCTTATAATTAGGATCAGAGGGAGTATATAGTAATATTCACTTCATGTTTTTTGTTTGTTTTTTTTTCTTAAATAAAAATAAAAAATTTACAGTTATACAATATCACAACGCCGTTTAATTTTGTCATCTTTGAGCTTATTTGGTTCATTTCAAATAAATAATAAAAAAATGTAGAAAGTATGTTGAGCATAAAAAACAAAAAATTTGATATGATTGTCTTCACTAGAAGAGTTTTGAAAGTGAAATAAGTGGGTAGATGGGTGCAGCCTCGTGACTCTGTGACTGACGATGCTTTCACAGTAATTTGTTAAGGACTCCTCAACTTTTGCTGTTGGCTGCCGAAGGATTTCATGAAAGAGGAAAACTGTGAAAATTGTGTTAGAGAAGGGAGCTTGGAAGTTACTTACAAATTAAACACCAGAGTGTATGCAATTTTCTCACTTAATATCTTTTTTTCTTCTGTTTTGGTGACTTTTAGCATATTGATTCCAGTTCATCTTCCACGAAGCTACGATAATACTACCTCCGGTCCTAATTATAAGATAAAGTTGCCTTTTTTGGAGAAATTAAGGAAGCCGGTTAAATTACTTTAGAGTGTTTATATTTTTAGTATCCTTAGATTATAGATTAGTTTATTAGTCAAATTAATTAGTTTGGAGAAAAAAATATAAATATAAATATTCTAACGTAATTTAATTGGCTTCCTTAATTTCTTCAAAAGAGTCAACTTTGTCTTATAATTAGGATCACATGAAGTATATAGTAATATTCACTTCATGTTTTTTGTTTGTTTTTTTTTCTTAAATAAAAATAAAAAATTTAGAGTTATACAATATCACAATGCCGTTTAATTTTGTCATGCTTGAGCTTATTTGGTTCATTTCAAATAAATAATAAAAAAAATGTAGAAAGTATGTTGAGCATAAAAAACAAATAATTTGATATGATTGTCTTCACTAGAAGAGTTTTAAAAGTGAAATAAGTGGGTAGATGGGTGCAGCCTCGTGACTCTGCGGCTGACGTTGCTTTCACAGTAATTTGTTAAGGACTGCTCAACTTTTGCTGTTGGCTGCCAAAGGATTTCATGAAAGAGGAAAACTGTGAAAATTGTGTTAGACAAGGGAACTTGGAAGTTACTTACAAATTAAACACCAGAGGGTATGCAATTTTCTCACTTAATTTCTTTTTTTCTTCTATTTTGGTGAATTTTAGAATATTGATTCCAGTTCATCTTTCACGAAGCTACGATAATACTACCTCATGTCCTAATTATAAGATAAAGTTGCCTTTTTTGGAGAAATTAAGGAAGCAACTTAAATTACTTTAGAGTGTTTATATTTTTAGTATCCTTAGATTATATATTAATTTATTAGTCAAATTAATTAGTTTGGAAAAATAAATAAATATAAATATTCTAATTAACGTAATTTAATTGGCTTCCTTAATTTCTCCAAAAAAGTTAACTTTGTCTTATAATTAGGATCGGAGGGAGTATATAGTAATATTCACTTCATGTTTTTTGTTTGTTTTTTTTTCTTAAATAAAAATAAAAAATTTACAGTTATACAATATCACAACGCCGTTTAATTTTGTCATCTTTGAGCTTATTTGGTTCATTTCAAATAAATAATAAAAAAATGTAGAAAGTATGTTGAGCATAAAAAACAAAAAATTTGATATGATTGTCTTCACTAGAAGAGTTTTGAAAGTGAAATAAGTGGGTAGATGGGTGCAGCCTCGTGACTCTGTGACTGACGATGCTTTCACAGTAATTTGTTAAGGACTCCTCAACTTTTGCTGTTGGCTGCCGAAGGATTTCATGAAAGAGGAAAACTGTGAAAATTGTGTTAGAGAAGGGAGCTTGGAAGTTACTTACAAATTAAACACCAGAGGGTATGCAATTTTCTCACTTAATATCTTTTTTTCTTCTGTTTTGGTGACTTTTAGCATATTGATTCCAGTTCGTCTTCCACGAAGCTACGATAATACTACCTCCGGTCCTAATTATAAGATAAAGTTGCCTTTTTTGGAGAAATTAAGGAAGCCGGTTAAATTACTTTAGAGTGTTTATATTTTTAGTATCCTTAGATTATATATTAGTTTATTAGTCAAATTAATTTGTTTGGAGAAAAAAATATAAATATAAATATTCTAACGTAATTTAATTTGCTTCCTTAATTTCTCCAAAAAAGTCAACTTTGTCTTATAATTAGGATCGGAGGGAGTATATAGTAATATTCACTTCATGTTTTTTGTTTGTTTTTTTTCCTTAAATAAAAATAAAAAATTTACAGTTATACAATATCACAACGCCGTTTAATTTTGTCATCTTTGAGCTTATTTGGTTCATTTCAAATAAATAATAAAAAAATGTAGAAAGTATGTTGAGCATAAAAAACAAATAATTTGATATGATTGTCTTCACTAGAAGAGTTTTAAAAGTGAAATAAGTGGGTAGATGGGTGCAGCCTCGTGACTCTGCGGCTGACGTTGCTTTCACAGTAATTTGTTAAGGACTGCTCAACTTTTGCTGTTGGCTGCCAAAGGATTTCATGAAAGAGGAAAACTGTGAAAATTGTGTTAGACAAGGGAACTTGGAAGTTACTTACAAATTAAACACCAGAGGGTATGCAATTTTCTCACTTAATTTCTTTTTTTCTTCTATTTTGGTGAATTTTAGAATATTGATTCCAGTTCATCTTCCACGAAGCTACGATAATACTACCTCCGGTCCTAATTATAAGATAAAGTTGCCTTTTTTGGAGAAATTAAGGAAGCAACTTAAATTACTTTAGAGTGTTTATATTTTTAGTATCCTTAGATTATATATTAATTTATTAGTCAAATTAATTAGTTTGGAAAAATAAATAAATATAAATATTCTAATTAACGTAATTTAATTGGCTTCCTTAATTTCTCCAAAAAAGTCAACTTTGTCTTATAATTAGGATCGGAGGGAGTATATAGTAATATTCACTTCATGTTTTTTGTTTGTTTTTTTTTCTTAAATAAAAATAAAAAATTTTCAGTTATACAATATCACAATGCCGTTTAATTTTGTCATGTTTGAGCTTATTTGGTTCATTTCAAATAAATAATAAAAAAATGTAGAAAGTATGTTGAGCATAAAAAAAAATAATTTGATATGATTGTCTTCACTATAAGAGTTTTATAAGTGAAATAAGTGGGTAGATGGGTTCAGCCTCGTGACTTTGTGACTGACGTTGCTTTCACAGTAATTTGTTAAGGACTGCTCAACTTTTGCTGTTGGCTGCTGAAGGATTTCATGAAAGAGGAAAACTGTGAAAATTGTGTTAGAAATAGGAACTTGGAAGTTACTTACAAATTAAACAACAGAGGGTATGCAATTTTCTCACTTAATGACTTTTTTTCTTGTGTTTTGGTGACTTTTAGTATATTGATTCCAGTTCATCTTCCACGAAGCTACGATAATACTACCTCCGTTCCTAATTATAAGATAAAGTTGCCTTTTTGGAGAAATTAAGGAAGCCAATTAAATTACTTTAGAGTGTTTATATTTTTAGTATCCTTAGATTATATATTAGTTTATTAGTCAAATTAATTAGTTTGGAGAAAAAAAATAAAAATATAAATATTCTAACGTAATTTAATTTGCTTCCTTAATTTCATCAAAAAAGTCAACTTTGTCTTAAAATTAGGATAGGAGGGAGTATATAGTAATATTCACTTCATGTTTTTGTTTGTTTTTTTTTTAAATAAAAATAAAAAATTTACAGTTATACAATATCACAATGCCGTTTAATTTTGTCATATTTGAGCTTATTTGGTTCTTTTCAAATTTAAAAAAAAATGTATAAAGTATGTTGAGCATAATAAATAAATAATTTGATATGATTGTCTTCTCTAGAAGAGTTTTGAAAGTGAAATAAGTGGGTAGATGGGTGCAGCCTCGTGACTTTGTGACTGACGTTGCTTTCACAGTAATTTGTTAAGGACTGCTCAACTTTTTCTGTTGGCTGCCGAAGGATTTCATGAAAGAGGAAAACTGTGATAATTGTGTTAGAGAAGGGAACTTGGAAGTTACTTACAAATTAAACACCAGAGGGTATGCAATTTTCTCACTTAATGTCTTCTTTTCTTCTGTTTTGGTGACTTTTAGCATATTGATTCCAGTTCATCTTCCACGAAGCTACGATAATACTACCTCAGGTCCTAATTATAAGATAAAGTTGCCTTTTATGGAGAAATTAAGGAAGCCGGTTAAATTACTTTAGAGTGTTTATATTTTTAGTATCCTTAGATTATATATTAGTGTATTAGTCAAATTAATTTCTTTGGCGAAAAAAATATAAATATAAATATTCAAACGTAATTTAATTTGCTTCCTTAATTTTAACAAAAAAGTCAACTTTATCTTATAATTAGGATCGGAGGGAGTATATAGTAATATTCACTTCATGTTTTTTGTTTGTTTTTTTATTTTCTTAAATAAATATAACAAATTTGCAGTTATACAATATCCCAAACCGTTTAATTTTGTCATGTGTGAGCTTATTTGGTTCAATTCAAATAACTAATAAAAAAATGTATAAAGTATGTTGAGCATAAAAAACAAATAATTTGATATGATTGTCTTCACTAGAAGAGTTTTGAAAGTGAAATAAGTGGGTAGATGGGTGCAGCCCCGTGACTCTGTGACTGACGTTGCTTTCACAGTAATTTGTTAAGGACTGCTCAACTTTTTCTGTTGGCTGCCGAAGGATTTCATGAAAGAGGAAAACTGTGTAAATTGTGTTAGAGAAGGGAGCTTGGAAGTTACTTACAAATTAAACACCAAAGGGTATGCTATTTTCTCACTTAATGTCCTTTTTTCTTCTGTTTTGTTGACTTTTAGTATATTGATTCCAGTTCATCTTCCACGAAGCTACAATAATACTACCTCCGGTCCTAATTATAAGATAAAGTTGCCTTTTTTGGATAAATTAAGGAAGTCGGTTAAATTAGTTTAGAGTGTTTATATTTTTAGTATCCTTAGATTATATATTAGTTTATTAGTCAAATTAATTAGTTTGCAGAACAAAAAAAAAATAAAAATATTTTAACGTAATTTAATTGGCGTTATTAATTTTTCCAAAAAATTCAACTTTGTCTTATAATTAGGATCGGAGGGAGTATATAGTAATATTCACTTCATGTTTTTTGTTTGTTTTTTTATTTTCTTAAATAAAAAAAAAAATACAATTATACAATATCACAACGCCGTTTAATTTTGTCATGTTTGAGCTTATTTGGTTTATTTCAAATAAATAATAAAAAAATGTAGAAAGTATGTTGAGCATAAAAAACAAATAATTTGATATGATTGTCTTCACTAGAAGAGTTTTGAATGTGAAATAAGTGGGTAGATGGGTGCAGACTCGTGACTATGTGACTCACATTTCTTTCACGGTAATTTGTTAAGGACTGCTCAACTTTTTCTGTTGGCTGCTGAAGGATTTCATGAAAGAGGAAAACTGTGAAAATTGTGTTAGAGAAGGGAACTTGGAAGTTACTTACAAATTAAACACCAGAGGCTATGCAATTTTCTCACTTAATGTCTTTTTTTCTTCTGTTTTGGTGACTTTTAGCATATTGATTCCAGTTCATCTTCCACAAAGCTACGATAATACTACCTCCGGTCCTAATTATAAGATAAAGTTGCGTTTTTGGAGAAATTAAGGAAGTCAATTAAATTACTTTAGAGTGTTTATATTTTTAGTATCCTTAGATTATATATTAGTTTATTAGTCAAATTAATTAGTTTGGAGAAAAAAAAAATATAAATATTCTAACGTAATTTAATTGGCTTCCTTAATTTTTCCAAAAAAGTCAACTTTGTCTTATAATTAGGATCGGAGGGAGTATATACTAATATTCACTTCATGTTTTTTGATTGTTTTTTCTTTCTTAAAAAAAAATAAAAAATTTACAGTTATACAATATCACAAAGCCATTTAATTTTGTCATGTTTGAGTTTATTTGGTTCATTTCAAATAAATAATAAAAAAATGTAGAAAGTATGTTGAGCATAAAAAACAAATAATTTGATATGATTGTCTTAACTAGAAGAGTTTTGAAAGTGAAATAAGTGGGTAGATAGGTGCAGCCTCCTGACTCTGTGAATGACGTTGCTTTCACAGTAATTTGTTAAGGACTGCTCAACTTTTGCTGTTGGCTGCCGAAGGATTTCGTGAAAGAGGAAAACTGTGAAAATTGTGTTAGAGAAGGGAACTTGGAAGTCACTTAAAAATTAAACACCAGAGCGTATGCAATTTTCTCACTTAATATCTTTTTTTCTTCTGTTTTGGTGACTTTTACTATATTGATTCCTGTTCATCTTCCACGAAGTTACGATAATACTACCTCATGTCCTAATTATAAGATAAAGTTGCCTTTTTTGGAGAAATTAAGGAACCCATTTAAATTACTTTAGAGTGTTTATATTTTTAGTATCCTTAGATTATATATTAGTTTATTAGTCAAATTTATTAGTTTGTAGAAAAAAAATAAAAATAAAAATATTCTAACGTAATTTAATTGGCATCCTTAATTTCTCCAAAAAAGACAACTTTGTCTTATAACTAGGATCGGAGGGAGTATATAATAATATTCACTTCATGTTTTTTGTTTTTTTTTTCTTAAATAAAAACAAAAAATTTACAGATATACAATATCACAATGCCGTTTAATTTTGTCCTATTTGAGCTTATTTTGTTCATTTCAAATAAATAATAAAAAAATGTAGAAAGTATGTTGAGCATAAAAAACAAATAATTTGATATGATTGTCTTCACTAGAAGAGTTTTGAAAGTGAAATAAGTGGGTAGATGGGTGCAGCCTCGTGACTCTGTGACTAACGTTGCTTTCACAGTAATTTGTTAAGGACTGCTCAACTTTTGCTGTTGGATGCCGAAGGATTTCGTGAAATAGGAAAACTGTGAAAATTGTGTTAGAGAAAGGAACTTGGATGTTACTTAAAAATTAAACACCAGAGCGTATGCAATTTTCTTACATAATGTCTTTTTTTCTTCTGTTTTGGTGACTTTTAGCATATTGATTCCAATTCATCTTCCACGAAGCTACGATAATACTACCTCCGGTCCTAATTATAAGATAAAGTTGCCTTTTTTGGAGAAATTAAGGAAGCCAATTAAATTACTTTAGAGTGTTTATATTTTTAGTATCCTTAGATTATTTGTTAGTTTATTAGTCAAATTAATTAGTTTGCAGAAAAAAATATAAATATAAATATTCTAACGTAATTTAATTGGCGTCCTTAATTTCTCCAAAAAAGTCAACTTTGTCTTATAATTAGGATCGGAGGGAGTATATAGTAATATTCGCTTCATGTTTTTTGTTTGTTTTTTTTCTTAAATAAAAATAAAAAATTTACGGTTATACAATAACACAACGCCATTTAATTTTGTCATGTTCGAGCTTATTTTGGTTCATTTCAAATAAATAATAAAAAAAAATGTAGAAAGTATGTTGAGCATAAAAAAAAAATTTGATATGATTGTCTTCACTAGAAGAGTTTTGAAAGTGAAATAAGTGGGTAGATAGGTGCAGCCTCCTGACTCTGTGAATGACGTTGCTTTCACAGTAATTTGTTAAGGACTGCTCAACTTTTGCTGTTGGCTGCCGAAGGATTTCGTGAAAGAGGAAAACTGTGAAAATTGTGTTAGAGAAGGGAACTTGGAAGTTACTTAAAAATTAAACACCAGAGCGTATGCAATTTTCTCACTTAATATCTTTTTTTCTTCTGTTTTGGTGACTTTTACTATATTGATTCCTGTTCATATTCCACGAAGTTACGATAATACTACCTCCTGTCCTAATTATAAGATAAAGTTGCCTTTTTTGGAGAAATTAAGGAAGCCATTTAAATTACTTTAGAGTGTTTATATTTTTAGTATCCTTAGATTATATATTAGTTTTTTAGTCAAATTAATTAGTTTGTAGAAAAAAATTAAAAATAAAAATATTCTAACGTAATTTAATTGGCATCCTTAGTTTCTCCAAAAAAGTCAACTTTGTCTTATAACTAGGATCGGAGGGAGTATATAGTAATATTCACTTCATGTTTTTTGTTTGTTTTTTTTTTCTTAAATAAAAATAAAAAATTTACAGATATACAATATCACAACGCCGTTTAATTTTGTCATATTTGAGCTTATTTGGTTCATTTCAAATAAATAATAAAAAAATGTAGAAAGTATGTTGAGCATAAAAAACAAATAATTTGATATGATTGTCTTCACTAGAAGAGATTTGAAAGTGAAATAAGTGGGTAGATGGGTGCAGCCTCGTGACTCTGTGACTAACGTTGCTTTCACAGTAATTTGTTAAGGACTGCTCAACTTTTGCTGTTGGATGCCGAAGGATTTCGTGAAATAGGAAAACTGTGAAAATTGTGTTAGAGAAGGGAACTTGGATGTTACTTAAAAATTAAACACCAGAGCGTATGCAATTTTCTTACATAATGTATTTTTTTCTTCTGTTTTGGTGTCTTTTAGCATATTGATTCCAATTCATCTTCCACGAAGCTACGATAATACTACTTCCGGTCCTAATTATAAGATAAAGTTGCCTTTTTTTGAGAAATAAAGGAAGCCAATTAAATTACTTTAGAGTGTTTATATTTTTAGTATCCTTAGATTATTTGTTAGTTTATTAGTCAAATTAATTAGTTTGCAGAAAAAAATAAAAATATAAATATTCTAACGTAATTTAATTGGCTTCCTTAATTTTTCCAAAAAAGTCAACTTTTTCTTATAATTAGGATCGGAGGGAGTATATAGTAATATTCACTTCATGTTTTTTGTTTGTTTTTTTATTTTCTTGAATAAAAATAACAAATTTACAGTTATACAATGACACAAAGCCGTTTAATTTTGTCATGTGTGAGCTTATTTGGTTCATTTCAAATAAATAATAAAAAAATATAGAATGTATGTTGAGCATAAAAAACAAATAATTTGATATGATTGTCTTCACTAGAAGAGTTTTGAAAGTGAAATAAGTGGGTAGATGGGTGCAGCCTCGTGACTATGTGACTGACATTGCTTTCACAGTAATTTGTTAAGGACTGCTCAACTTTTGCTGTTGGCCGCGGAAGGATTTCATGAAAGAGGAAAACTGTGAAAATTGTGTTACATAAGGGAGCTTGGAAGTTACTTACAAATTAAACACCAGAGGGTATGCAATTTTCTCAATTAATGTCTTTTTTTCTTCTGTTTTGTTGACTTTTAGTATATTGATTCCAGTTGATCTTCCACAAAGCTACGATAATACTACCTCCGGTCCAAATTATAAGATAATGTTGCCTTTTTTGGAGAAATTAAGGAAGCCAATTAAATTACTTTAGAGTGTTTATATTTTTAGTATCCTTAGAATATATATTAGTTTATTAGTCAAATTAATTTGTTTGGAGAAAAAAATATAAATATAAAGATTCTAACGTAATTTAATTTGCCTCCTTAATTTCTCCAAAAAAGTCAACTTTGTCTTATAATTAGGATCGGAGGGAGTATATAGTAATATTCGCTTCATGTTTTTTGTTTGTTTTTTTTCTTAAATAAAAATAAAAAATTTACGGTTATACAATATCACAACGCCATTTAATTTTGTCATGTTCGAGCTTATTTTGGTTCATTTCAAATAAATAATAAAAAAATGTAGAAAGTATGTTGAGCATAAAAAATAAATAATTTGATATGATTGTCTTCACTAGAAGAGTTTTCAAAGTGAAATAAGTGGGTAGAAGGGTGCAGCCTCGTGACTCTGTGACTGACGTTGCTTTTACCGTAATTTATTAAGGACTGCTCAACTTTTGCAGTTGGCTGCCGAAGGATTTCATGAAAGAGGAAAACTGTGAAAATTGTGTTAGGGAAGGGAACTTGGTAGTTACTTACAAATTAAACACCAGAGTGTAATCAATTTTCTCACTTAATGTCTTTTTTTCTTCTGTTTTGGTGACTTTTAGTATATTGATTCCAGTTCATCTTCCACAAAGCTACGATAATACTACCTCCGGTCATAATTATAAGATAAAGTTGTATTTTTTGGTTAAATTAAGGAAGTCGGTTAAATTAGTTTAGAGTGTTTTTATTTTTAGTATCCTTAGATTATATACTAGTTTATTAGTCAAATTAATTTGTTTGGAGAAAAAAATAAAAATATAAATATTATAACGTAATTTAATTGGCTAACATAATTTCTCCAAAAAAGTCAACTTTGTCTTGTAATTAGGATCGGAGGGAGTATATAATAATATTCACTTCATATTTTTTGTTTGTTTTTTTTTCTTAAATAAAAATACACAATTTACAGTTATACAATATCACAACGCTGTTTAATTTTGTCATAATTGAGCTTATTTGGCTCATTTCAAATAAATAATAAAAAAATGTAGAAAGTATGTTGAGCATAAAAAAAAAATAATTTGATATGATTGTCTTCACTAGACGAGTTTTGAAAATCAAATAAGTGGGTAGATGGGTGCAGCCTCTTGACTTTGTGACTGACGTTGCTTTCACAGTAATTTGTTAAGGACTGCTCAACTTTTGCTGTTGGCTGCCGAAAGATTTCATGAAAGAGGAAAACTGTGAAAATTGTGTTAGAGAAGGGACCATAGAAGTTACTTACAAATTAAAAACCAGAGGGTATGCAATTTTCCCACTTAATGTCTTTTTTTCTTCTGTTTTGGTGACTTTTAGTATATTGATTCCAGTTCATCTTCCACGAAGCTACGATAATACTACCTCCAGTCCTAATTATAAGATAAAGTTGAGTTTTTTGGAGAAATTAAGGAAGCCAATTAAATTACTTTAGAGTGTTTATATTTTTAGTATCCTTAGATTATATATTAGTTTATTACTCAAATTAATTAGTTTGGAGAAAAAATTAAAAATATAAATATTCTAATGTAATTTAATTGGCTTCCTTAATTTCTCCAAAAAAGTCAACTTTGTCTTATAATTAGGATCGGAGGGAGTATATAGTAATATTCGCTTCATGTTTTTTTTTGTTTTTTTTCTTAAATAAAAATAAAAAATTTACAGTTATACAATATCACAACGCTGTTTAATTTTGTCATGTTTGAGCTTATTTGGTTCATTTCAAATAAATAATAAAAAAATGTAGAAAGTATGTTGAGCATAATAAATAAATAATTTGATATGATTGTATTCACTAGAAGAGTTTTGAAAGTCAAATAAGTGGGTAGATAGGTGCAGCCTCGTGACTCTGTGACTGACGTTGCTTTCACAGTAATTTGTTAAGGACTGGTCAACTTTTGCAGTCGGCTGCCGAAGGATTTCATGAAAGAGGAAAACTCTGAAAATTGTGTTAGAGAAGGGAACTTGGAAGTTACTTACAAATTAAAAACCAGAGGGTATGCAATTTTCTCACTTAATGTCTTTTTTTCTTCTGTTTTGGTGACTTTTAGTATATTGATTCCAGTTCATCTTCCACGAAGCTACGATAATACTACCTCGGGTCCTAATTATAAGATAAAGTTGCGTTTTTTGGAGAAATTAAGGAAGCCAATTAAATTACTTTAGAGTGTTTATATTTTTAGTATCCTTAGATTATATATTAGTTTATTAGTCAAATTAAATTGTTTGGAGAAAAAAAATATAAATATAAATATTTTAACGTAATTTAATTGGCTTACTTAATTTCTCCAAAAAATTCAACTTTGTCTTATAATTAGGATCGGAAGGAGTATATAGTAATATTCACTTCATGTTTTTTGTTTTTTTTCTTAAATAAAAATAGAAAATTTACGGTTATACAATAACACAACGGCGTTTAATTTTGTCATGTTTGAGCTTATTTGGTTCATTTCAAATAAATAATAAAAAAATGTAGAAAGTATGTTGAGCATAAAAAACAAATAATTTGATTTGATTGTCTTCACTAGAAGAGTTTTGAAAGTGAAATAAGTGGATAGATGGGAGCAGCCTCGTGACTTTGTGACTGACGTTGCTTTCACAGTAATTTGTTAAGGACTGCTCAACTTTTGCTGTTGGCTGCCGAAGGATTTCATGATAGAGGAAAACTGTGAAAATTGTGTTAGAGAAGGGAACTTGGAAGTTACTTACAAATTAAACACCAGAGGGTATGCAATTTTCTCAATTAATGTCTTTTTTTCTTCTGTTTTGGTGACTTTTAGTATATTGATTCCAGATCATCTTCCCCGAAGCTACGATAATAGTACCTCCGATCCTAATTATAAGATAAAGTTGCCTTTTTTGGAGAAATTAAGATAGCCAATTAAATTACTTTAGAGTGTTTATATTTTTAGTATCCTTAGACTATATATTAGTTTATTAGTCAAATTAATTAGTTTGGTGAAAAAAATAAAAATAAAAATATTCTAACGTAATTTAATTGGCTTCCTTAATTTCTCCAAAAATATCAACTTTGTTTTATAATTAGGATCGGAGGGAGTATATAATAATATTTCCTTCATGTTTTTTGTTTGTTTTTTGTTCTTAAATAAAAATAAAAAATTTACAGTTATACAATATCACAACGCCGTTTAATTTTGTCATGTTTGAGCTTATTTGGTTCATTTCAAATAAATAATAAAAAAATGTTGAAAGTTTGTTGAGCATAAAAAACAAATAATTTGATATGATTGTCTTGACTAGAAGAGTTTGAAAGTGAAATAAGTGGGTAGATGGGTGCAGCCTCGTGACTCTGTGACTGACGTTGCCTTCACAGTAATTTGTTAAGGACTGCTCAACTTTTGCTGTTGGCCGCCGAAGGATTACGTGAAAGAGGAAAACTGTGAAAATTGTGTTAGAGAAGGGAACTTGGAAGTTACTTACAAATTAAACACCAGAGGGTATGCAATTTGCTCACTTAATGTCTTTTTTTCTTCTGTTTTGGTGACTTTTAGTATATTGATTCCAGTTCATCTTCCACGAAGCTACGATAATACTACCTCCGGTCCTATTTATAAGATAAAATTGCCTTTTTTGGAGAAACTAAGGAAGCCATTTAAATTACTTTAGAGTGTTTATATTTTTAGTATCCTTAGACTATATATTAGTTTATTAGTCAAATTAATTAGTTTGGTGAAAAAATAAAAATATAAATATTCTAACGTAATTTAATTGGCTTCCTTTATTTCTCCAAAAATGTCAACTTTGTTTTATAATTAGGATCGGAGGGAGTATATAGTAATATTTCCTTCATGTTTTTTGTTCTTAAATAAAAATAAAAAATTTACAGTTATACAATATCACAACGCCGTTTAATTTTGTCATCTTTGAGCTTATTTGGTTCATTTCAAATAAATAATAAAAAAATGTAGAAAGTATGTTGAGCATAAAAAACAAATAATTTGATATGATTGTCTTCACTAGAAGAGTTTGAAAGTGAAATAAGTGGGTAGATGGGTGCAGCCTCGTGACTCTGTGACTGACGTTGCTTTCACAGTAATTTGTTAAGGACTGCTCAACTTTTGCTGTTGGCCGCCGAAGGATTTCGTGAAAGAGGAAAACTATGAAAATTGTGTTAGAGAAGGGAACTTGGAAGTTACTTACAAATTAAACACCATAGGGTATGCAATTTTCTCACTTAATGTCTTTTTTTCTTCTGTTTTGGTGACTTTTAGTATATTGATTCCAGTTCATCTTCCACGAAGCTACGATAATACTACCTCGGGTCCTAATTATAAGATAAAGTTGCATTTTTTGGAGAAATAAAGGAAGCCAATTAAATTACTTTAGAGTGTTTATATTTTTAGTATCCTTAGATTATATATTAGTTTATTAGTCAAATTATTTAGTTTGGAGAAAAAAATATAAAAATAAATATTCTAACTTAATTTAATTGGCTTCCTTAATTTCTCCAAAAAAGTCAACTTTGTCTTATAATTAGGATCGGAGGGAGTATATAGTAATATTCACTTCATGTTTTTTGTTTGTTTTTTTTTTCTTAAATAAAAATAAAAAATTTTCAGTTATACAATATCACAATGCCGTTTAATTTTGTCATGTTTGAGCTTATTTGGTTCATTTCAAATAAATAATAAAAAAATGTAGAAAGTATGTTGAGCATAAAAAACAAATAATTTGATATGATTGTCTTCACTAGAAGAGTTTGAAAGTGAAATAAGTGGGTAGATGGGTGCAGCCTCGTGACTCTGTGACTGACGTTGCTTTCACAGTAATTTGTTAAGAACTGCTCATCTTTTGCTGTTGGCTGCCGAAGGATTTCATGAAAGAGGAAAACTGTGAAAATTGTGTTAGAGAAGGGAACTTGGAAGTTACTTACAAATTAAACACCAGAGGGTATGCAATTTTCTCACTTAATGCCTTTTTTTCTTCTGTTTTGGTGACTTTTAGTATATTGATTCCAGTTTATCTTCCACGAAGCTACGATAATACTACCTCTGGTCCTAATTATAAGATAAATTTGCCTTTTTTGGAGAAATAAAGGGAGCCAATTAAATTACTTTAGAGTGTTTATATTTTTAGTATCCTTAGATTATATAATAGTTTATTAGTCAAATTAATTAGTTTGGAGAAAAAAAATATAAATATAAATATTCTAAAGTAATTTAATTGGCTTCCTTAATTTCTCCAAAAAAGTCAACTTTGTCTTATAATTAGGATTGGAGGGAGTATATAGTAATATTCGCTTCATGTTTTTTGTTTGTTTTTGTTTTTTCTTAAATAAAAATAAAAAATTTACAGTTATACAATATCACAACGCCGTTTAATTTTGTCATGTTTGAGCTTATTTGTTTCATTTCAATTAAATAATAAAAAAATGTAGAAAGTCTGTTGAGCATAAAAAACAAATAATTTGAGGGGAAAAAAGCATGAATCCATGGTCCACCATTATAACTTGGGTAATGTGCACTATATATGCTTTCCCCTACAAAAGGTTTAAAAATGAGATGGCAATGGTGCAAGTGTAAGCATTAAATTTAGGAAAGAGAAGAAATGATTAGGAGTTGATTTTTTTTTTTTTGATAGTACATGAAATATTACAAACACCTCATGGATTAACCTCCTGAGTCAACAAACAGTCTAAATCTATTATTATCAGTAAATAACAAGCTCATAATAGCTGAAGGGGGCGAATCAGTGATATGGAGATCCATCGCCATATTCCAAGCTTCCTTTGCCATAGCATCAGCAACTGTGTTAACATCTCGAGTACAATGAAGCATCTCCACTTCCCAATCTCTGTCCATCAACGTGCAAACTTCCATGATAAGATGAAAATCAGGGTGTTCCTGAGACACCGTAGTTTGAATCAGTTCCATGATTTCACTACAATCACACTCAATAAGAATTTTTCTGTATCCTCTATCCCATGCAAGCTTAAGTCCCCACAATACACCCAAGATTCAGCGGAGACCACCGTCCCATAGCCAATCCGATACATAAATCCCAGCAAAAACTCACCATTATGATCCCGCAAAACACCTCCACAAGTACACTTCCCTAAGTTTTCACTCCTGGATCCATCAGTATTAATCTTCACCCATCCAAGAGGTGGTGGCTTCCAATGGGGACGACCTCCTTCCTCATTATATTTTCTAATCATGCTTATATTTCTCCCTGCTAAATAGGCACGAGCACGAGCTAAAATGGCCGTACTACTCCAAGAAATGTTGTTAAAGCAACGATCATTACGAGCCAACCAGATATATCGGCATAGGACCGTAAACCAAAGACGAAACTCAAATCCCTGAAATATGTCCTTTCTCCCTATACACGATGTAAGCCAATCATTCCTATCCAAAATGCCAAAAAATAGCTCATGCCAACTCAGCGGTAAAAAACCATACCAAAACTCAGAAACGACAGGGCAATCCCGAAGAACGTGAAGAATTGACTCTCGTGAATTATGGCAAATTTCACAATTACCCGTGGGATGACTACCATGCTGGAACCGTACCATGTTTGTCATTAAAGGCCCGTGAAAGCACAGCCACAAAAAAGTACAATACCTTTGAGGGACCTTCATTTTCCAAACACATCTCCACCGGTATTTAGCGTGAGGCCGCGGGGTACCCATTAGATATTTATAAGCAGACTTTATGGAAAATAATCCATCAGAAGACCATCTCCATATTGGGAAATCTTTAACATTTAACTGACAGATATTGACACGTCTGATAGCTGTATATACATGTCCTGGAAGTAGATAATCAAACTTGCTCATATCCCACTGTCCGGATGGAGTAATACAGTCAGCTACTTTCCACTCAGTAACATCTCGTGGTAATGCTTAGGTTGCTAAACTTTGAAGCTTATCCAAATGTGGTACCCAAACATCCTTCCAAAAAGAAATGTTCCTGCCATCGGTGACTCTCCATGCTATGCTATCTGTGATCTTCTCCCAACTCTTACGGATACCCTTCCACGTACTAGACTCTGACCGACGCTTCTCAACTTTAGGAATAATATCATTGCCAGTTTTATACTTTTCTCGCAAAAACCTGACCCATAACGAGTCACGTCTATTAATCATACTCCATCCAAGCTTCATCATGAATGCCTGGTTTTGGTAACGAGCCTTCCTAAGACCCAATCCTCCATCCTATTTTCGAGCACACACCAAATCCCAGAAAACTAGATGAGGCTTTCTGTTGGCTGAGCTACTTCCCCAGAGAAAGTTACGACATCATTTATCAATTTCATTACAAGTCCCCAAAGGAAGAGGCACTGTCTGCATAGCATAAGATGGCATAGCTGACATTACAGAAGACACAAGGGTATGTCTGGCTGCCATCGATAACATGTTGGATTTCCAATTGGCCAGACGAGCATCCATTTTATTCAGGAGAAAATTATACGTTGCCTTTGAGCTTCTTTTATGTAATAAAGGCATTCCCAAATATTTCCCTAGATCCGACGTCGTAGTAAAATTCAAGAAATCACTGATTTCTTTACACCTGATGTGGTTAACATTCCTGGAGAAATAAATTCTTGACTTTCCAGCATTTACTTTCTGTCCTGAAATGTCGCAGAAGTCATCCAGAATGGCCTTCACAGTCCCTGCGTGATCTAGATCAGCTTCTGCAAACAAAAAGAGATCATCAGCAAAAAAGAGATGAGATACAGGAGTACCTCGTTTGGATAGCCTAAACGGCTACCAGTCACCCTCTTCCACTGCCGTTTGGATAAGATGCCCTAACCTTTCCATCATGATAACAAAAAGGTACGGTGATATTGGGTCACCCTGTCGAACACCACGGGAAGGACAAAACATATCAGTAGCGTCTCCATTCCAAAGCAGTTGCATTTTAGACGTCGACATACAAGCATGGATAACTTTAAGAAGATATTCAGGAATCTTGAGTTCCCTTAAACAATCGGTTATAAAACCCCATCTAACACGGTCATAAGCCTTCTCCATATCAATTTTAATGGCCATAAAGCCCTTCTTCTTTTTTAAAGACTTCATAGAGTGAATGATCTCCTGAGCTAGGATAATATTGTCCGAGCTCTGACGCCCTTTAACAAAACTGCACTGGTTCGGGGCAATTACTAAAGGCATGACAGCCTTTAGTCTATTTGATATAACTTTCGTAATTATCTTGTACACAACATTGCAAAGACTTATGGGGCGAAAATCACGAATTGTCTCTGGATGGTCCACTTTAGGTATGAGTACTATTTGAATACCATTGATATGCCGAATCCACATAGGATCATCAAAAACTCTTTTAACTAAGCCAATAACAGATGGTCCCACTGTTTCCCATTGGCTCTGGTAAAATAACGGATTGAAACCGTCAGGTCCTGGCGCTTTTAAAGGTCCCATATCAAACAAAGCTCGTTTAATCTCATGATCTACAACTAATCTCCCCAGAATATGCAAATTCACATCGTCAATATCAGGATAAGTGCATCTGAAAACCAATGATCCATTATATATGTAGGTCTCCTTATACAAATTTTCAAGAAACCGGCTTCCCATTCTCATAATTTCCGCTGCATCATATGTCCACTCCCCAGAGTCAAGTCTCAAGGCCTCTATTTTATTCCTTCTCCGTCTCCCATTAGCCACAGAATGGAAATATTTGGTATTTCTATCCCCATCCACATACCAGTTAGCACGAGAGTATTGAATCCACATGACTTCTTCCCGTGCCAAGAGCTTCTCAAGATCGCCCCATAACTCCCCTCGTAGCTTCTCAAGATGCTGCGAGATGCCTCCCAAAGCCGTCTTTGCATTAATCCCATCTAATCTTTTATATAATCTGTCTTTCATATAAGAGATGTTACCGAAGACCTCTTTGTTCCATAACCTCAAATCCTCAGCAAACTGTTTAACAGATCCGCACCAGTCATCCTCCACCCCCAATGAGATTCTACAAAGTTCTTGAATTCATCATGCATAACCAATGGGGCAAAAAATCTAAAAGGCCTTCGATTCTTAGCCGTAAGAACATGGGATTCAGTATCAACCAACACCGGACAATGATCAGATTTATATTTTGGCAGATGTGTAACTGTGGCATTAGGGTTATTTATAAACCAGCTGTTATTCACCCATGCTCTGTCTATTCTGCTCTGGCTAGTCAAATTGCCCCAAGTAAATTGAGGACCATTAAAACCAATATCAATTAAATTACTACCCAATAGCCAATTTCGGTAAGACCTATCAATACCAGTATTCACCCTATGATTTTTATTCCAGCGTTCTTCAGGACATGAAACAACATTAAAGTCACCAATTACTACCCATCCTCCGACAACCAACTGTTAAATATCCTCAAGAGATTGCCAAAGTTGGCGTCTAATAACCATATTTGGATGCCCATAAACCACTGTAAGCGACCAATCATCACTTGTGCCTTTATTTACCATTCCATGAATAAATTGATTCCCTGAATAAGTCACAGAGAAAGAAAATGTAGAGTCCCAGAACAGCCATATACCTCCACTGAATCCTCGTGCTTCAGCGACGTGCATATTCGTCCAACCCAGTTTTCTAGCAATAAGCTTCGCTTTCATCCCAACTTGTCTAGGTTCAAGCAAAGAAAAGAAATTAACACTATGCCTGGCCACAACATCGCTAATTAACCTGCAAAAAGAGGCACCACCGGCACCCCGGGTATTCCAAGTCATAATAATCATTAAAAACTTAATACAAAGGAATAAGAACACAACCAAACCAGGCATTATTGAGCCAAATGACCCTCCTGCACAGAATCAACACCATGTATCATCACGTCATCAATGCCTCCAAGTAGATTAATTCGAGTTTCAATAGATTCCCCTCCTCCTGCTCCTGGGTCAAGAGGATTGGATGCTTGTATACGAATAGTGGGGGAAATGGAATTTATTTTTATAGCATTCTTTTTAATTTTTGACCCCACCTCCCCACTCGAAAAACTCGACGGTCCAGTTTCTTTAGTTGACAGATGAGAATTCAACAAATAAGATCTTTGGGAAGCTCCTTCTTCAATTCCCTTCTTCTTATCTGCATGGATCCCACGTGGTTTATTCAACTTTTTTAAGAGGCCAACATTATTCACAGCATCAGAAATTCTATCATTTCTCCCTTCATTTAAAATATCCGATCCATTATTCCCTTTACTCCCTTTATTTGATTCAAATAAGTGACCAGATTTAATCTTTGATTCACGCGATCTCTCTCCTATCTTCGAACTAACACGAATCTTCTCCTGATTTATGTTATCACCATGACCTCCATCATTAATTCCCATATCTTCAGCATTAAGAGCCTCAAAACGTGATCCTCCTCCCATATTCCGAGAACGTAAATCACGCCTAGACTCACGCCCATAATTATTGTTCCCTGCATTCGAGATCCATTGTCCCCTTCTCCTACTCGGCGCCACCATCCACTCACCATACATTCCATCAATATGCTCCGGTGTTGTATCTGTAGAAACCGATGGGTTAGGCATACATGACGACTTTGATGTGTTTTTCCCTTGATTATTAGGGCAATGTTCCGTGTCATGACCATATCGCCCACATGAGAAGCAAATCAAATGCAAGCCCTCATAAACAATCTTCTTTTCTTTCCCATTTATTAACAAGGACGGGAGTAAAGGCGCATTCAAATCGACCTCGACACATATACGAGCAAAACGCCCTTTGGTTTGCTGAAGAGTATTTGTATCCACTTTCAAAACTCGTCCAATTTGGTTACCCACCACATATAAAATACCCTTGTCATAAAAATCAACAGGAAACTTAGGAATTCTTACCCATGCTGCAATTTTAGCTACCTCATCAGCATCAGGATTGAACACAGATTTCCATGGTTGTATAGCCAGATAATGATCCATGTATAACCAAGGGCCACCTGTCAACGTAAAGTCATAATCCTCCTTATTACTCAAACGTACCAGAAAATAACTGGAACCTATCTCATTAGTTTCGACTTCCCCTCTACGTCCCCACAGTTGTTGTAGCTTGCGACCCAATTGATCCTCCCGCACCATCCTTCCAAGAAGTCTAACGAACAACGATGTTGACCATTTCCGCGCTAGCTTCTTCTTAAACTCTGAAGACACAATAATATTTGGTCCTTTTTGCGTCATTTCTACCTCAATCCTTGACTTCCAACCATCCCCTTTCCACCAATCATCTTCTTCATCTGAAGCATCCTTTAACGTTTGATCCTCAATGCATGCATCCTTGTATGACCTTTTGGGCATCTCTAGTGTATTGGTGTCCTCTCCAATAGTATCATCACTCATCCAATCCTCTACCCGTGGGGCTAAAGATTGTTTATTTGTGAATTCTACATCATCATCACGAATTTTCTTCGTATTACGCTCCAATACCTCAATCTTCTCTACTCTTGGAGATGGATTAATTCTCTCGCGGCTTCGATCTCTCTCCCTTTCACTCATCACTTACACTGTTTAAAGAAACTCAAGCTTAATATGCAGAAGACCACAGAAACTTTCCCCAGCTGCAGCCCCAAGCCGTCAAAACGGAGACTGCGGCGAGAGAACACTACAGAAACTACCTCCTTTATCCTTTTCAAAACCAGACCCACAGCACTAAACCAGATCACAGACACGACGGAATAAAAGCAGGCCGACTGAACCAGATCCACAGAACCAGATCAAAAGCACGACAGGTTTGGCTCAGCTCGACGGATAAACAGAACAAATCACCGGAAAAAATGAAGACAAACCTGGGAGACAATGGAAGGAAACAGCTGACGGTTCAGAATCAGATCCAGAGCAGTAGGCCGACTGAAGCAATGAATCAGATCCAGAGCAGCAGGATGACGGCAATGAATCAGATCGACGGAAAAGCAAAACAGATCACCGAAAAAAGAAGATCGTCGCCTGAAACTGAGACCAGCGCGGTATACTTCTCTGTCTTTAGGCTCCGATCATCAGCGTCAGTGAACGACCACACAGGGCTAACAGCCTAACAGTGGACAGCTTCCGATGGAGTGTTCGGCAAGAGCAGATCGTCGACTGAAACTGAGACCGTTGCAGCTGTAACGGTCACGAAAGCAGTTTCTCTTTCAGAGCGTCAGAGCGTCAGCGCGTAGAGGTTCTATGAGTGACTTTGCGAATGCATCAAAATTATTAGGAGTTGATTTTGTTTTGGAATAAGTTATCCATGTTACCACACAATAGATGCTTTTTCTCCATTTCTTCTTATAAAAGGAATGATAATGAAGTAGATCAAAACAAGCCATTTCTTTATTGGATTATCATGCACTGCATCTCTGTACTTTTACATTGAATTCCCCCATTCCCTCTTTTCCTTGATTATTGTTGAGGGAATATCAATAAAGGTAAATTAGGAAAAGATTGACAAAGAAGAAAACTTGGTCTTATATTTAGGATTAAGATCAACTCCCCAAATATGACTTATATTAAAGATTGGAGGGAGTATCCAATAATTCATCAGTAGGAAAACTGTTAAAACGACTAACTACATTTTAACAGGTAGGTATTCCATTTTCTTTACACATATGCCAATATTGTCAGTATTTGCCCCTTCACTCCAGATGAGTTTGCTCATTTGTTTCATGATAAGGTAATACCTCATTCTTTACCTAGCTTTTACCTTAAGGAAGTATCTTTCGATATCCTGTTCAATTTTGTTCTTTCTCTTGCTGTATGAAAATTTTGAATATTTAAAATATAATGCATCTCATTTTCCTGCAATTCTGTTAGAGTGACTTAATGAATAACTTGTTTGTTGTTTAGAAACTTTTGCACTTTCCTGGTTGAGCAAAAGTCAAGATAAATAAAGGAGCTTTCCACGTTTATTGTAATAATAATGAATAATGATTTAGCAGGTTGAAAATCAAGAACATTCTCTCGACTTATGGCAAAGATCTCATAAGTCCCTTAATTAGAAAAAATTGATTCAAATGAACTTTATGTTTTGAGCAAGTACTCTAGAACATATTCTTTTTATCCTAAAAAACTTTGAGCCCATCTTTTTGAAAGCTTTGTTTAATTACATAAAGTTAAGTAGGATAATCTTCTTCTCTGTCCATTTTTCTAATATATAAATCTAAAAAATATGGCAGTGATTATTTATAAAAGCTTCGTCTGTTTGCATAAACAAGATTAAATAGGATGTCTATTTGTTTGTTTGTCAGATTGTCTATTGAATTTTTGATTTAGACATTTTCTTTCTAGTATCCTAACAAAGCTTTTGACTGATTTCATGTGATTCAGAAAAATGATTAGGGCACTTCATAAAATGCACTTGAGCCTTTCAAGCTTATCTTGTTGATTTTATTCCCTTTTGAACATTTATTTTGAGCCTAATAGAAAAACCAATTAACGATTATTTTTGAAAAACCTAACATTTACCTACCTTAGTCAATGTGAAAGACCATGATTCTCTTTGTTTGAGATAGATGATAATTGATTGGGTTGTAGAATAAGGTGATATATAAAATTTCAAATGATTGGAAAAAGGAGGATAAAAAAGAAAAATGGGTTTACAACTTATAGAAATCAAGCAAAAAATATACAAAAAAAAAGAGCATATAGAAAAAAAAATATATATATATATATAAAGCTCATGACACGGTAAGCGCTTACGGTAGATTTTTTTTTTTGGCCAGGCTTACAGTAGATGCTTCATAGGATATAAGGCCGAAATATATAGAAAGTTCATGACACAATGTCGTTAATGTTCAGGGAAAATAATAAAAACTATGCAAACCGCTACGTCCGAAGGAATATGGCCAAGCGGCTAGATGCCAGTTGATATCAATAAGAAGGCGTGGGAAATCCGTCAAAAACTGCTCCAATATTGAATCAGCATCATATCTTATCTGAAAAATAATAAAGTAAAAAGAATTAGATATAAATATATATTCACACATATGATATATATTATTAAATAAGTTTAAAACAAAATCATACCTAAAGGTCAGGAGTCCAACTGTTGTAGTGTTCAAGCAAATTTCTAATTAATCTAATGATTTCTGAAACTTCATTCCTATATGATTGTCTGCCCTTCACAGCGTCACCGTTTTTGTCAGTAGACGCCCACACACTGTAGGCATCTACTACATTACGCCAATCTGCAGTCCCAAGTATGTTTTGCCCCATCAAATTTAAACCTGTTTTAATATTAACATCACCATATATGAGATCGCTAGCTTTTTGGATGAACCGAGATTTCATGTCAATGTTCCAAAAGAAGGGGTGGATTTTTGCTCCCTTTATACCCAGCCTGAAAATTAAAAAAATATTATTCCTTAGTCAAAAAACTTAAACACAAATTTTAATTTAATAAATAAGAATAAAGTTATAGAAAAAGAAAATTGCTTACGTTCTATTTATCAGATGAGTAATTAAATCACTAAGCACAGGGGGATAGTAGGTCTGTAGATGATTGTGAAGAATCATATTATTATTAATAATATTATACAACCGATCATTTGCCTCCCCAAATGGGTGGTGTCTTTGGAGGACAATATAACCTAAAAGACAACCCAATCCAAATACGTTCATGGTTAACGATTGACGAAGTTCCGGGTTTAGATGTTCTCGGCTTTGCCAAAACCAATCTCTTCCTGCAAATCCCCCTAAATATAATAATTAAGAAGTTTAGATAATCATGTGGTATAATTAAATGTTAAAGACAAGAAAATTATTATTAAAATTCAAAATAATACTTACTAATATTCATTAAAATTTAAAATAAAACTTACCAATATTCATCTCTGGTTGAAGAAACATATTGCTACCAAGGTACCTACTCTTTTCAAAGTGGGAGATTTTAGCTACAAAGGTTTCTGTACCTCCATCAACTTCCCGAACAATTATGATATTCCATGGCAAAAGGTAGCCATGGATTACTTTAAGGTCATGTATGTGATCTAAGCCATTCAAGATATCCCTAGAAACCAAAATAGGAATAAAAAAAAATCAATAATTAATAATTTAATTAAAATATTTTCAAATAACCAAAAAAAAAATACATACCTCATTATTCCAATCAGCATTTGTGTTAGATGGCTATGAGCATCATAAAGGTCTACCTGTCTACGTGAAAGGAAATCTTTGAGACTTGTATAGTAGGGTTCATTGACAAGGTGGTAAAGCCCACAATAGTTATCAAGGTTATCACAAAAAAAGCTTACTACATTAAGACAATTGCGGCACAAAATCATAAGGTCGACCTCTTGAGAGAGAGGATCCTCTCGGGCAATGAAAGTACTCTTCACAGCTACACGTTGTCGTTGTAACAGTCCCAAACGAACATTATCTTCATTTTCTCCGATATTGTGAGAAAAAATTGTCAAGTTCAAGTCTGTCAAATTCCTCCAGACTTGCATGTTATCTCCACCAGCTGCCTTCTTCAACCAATGGAACCGTGATATATGGATTAACACTTGGCAGGGACCTTGCGACTGCGACGAAGGTTGGTTACCTTGTTCACACAATATGTAGCAGTAACAAAGTGATTTTATTTCAATATCTTATATCGGCATTGTATCAGAGGGAGTGGGATATTTAAATTTAAAGGTTAAGCTAAAGACAAAAATATAATCCATCATACATCCAGAAATAAAAAAGTTGGTTAAATAAATACATGATGATCAACTTTTTTTTTCGACAAAGAAAGAACTAGTGATCATAAAACTCAAATAAAAGAGAACATGCCATTTATAGTAAATGCTTCCATAATCACATGCAACGGCTGCTTTAAATAATATTTAGATATATGGCAAATCAAATTAGTACAGACTAATTAGCAGAGAGAATGAGATTTCAGAAGTTTTAGGTAAAGACAAAAATTTAACATCTAGAAATTAAAAAAAAAAACTTGCAGCTGCAAAACCGACTTGGAGAGAGAGAATATAAGTAATTAAATGGTCTGATTTCTCTTCCCTTATCCATTAATAGAGCCAGCCGAAATTATGGACCAAATGGAGAGAAAATTGTGTGGCTAGTATTCCTTCTTGCTGGGTAAAAATTCTATGGTAATTTCTAAGTGTAAATGGGTTAATTTGGTTAGCTTCTTTTCTTTCCTTATTCTTCCACTCTTGGCCAAAAGTTAGACTTAAAAAAGGAGAATGATTGTTGACCAATTCATATCCTATTTTCTTGCATTTTTTTTAAGTGGAAAAAGTGGAAGGAACTTTGACTTTTGGCTATTGCCTTATATTTCTTTTCTTGTATGTTGTTAGCCGAAATTTAGGTGTCTAAAAGGTGTTCTAAATAATTAAATCTTCATACCCTCTTCTCTCTTCATTTGACCAAAATGCTCTTCAAAAAAGAGGAAGAAGGATGGACCAATTGCATAAACTAGCCCAGAGGACCCTACCACTATACGAATCCAGACACAAACACATATGCATATCACCACCAAAAGCAAAAAGACACACTTTATTATAAACTTGTCAAGAAGACCAAGTATTAAATTCAGTGAGGACGAAAGCCAATGGCTTGAATCATATCAAAACTGAGAATCATGACACCATACAGGCTTGGAAAACACAAGCAAAGCTGTAGTTGGAAGTGACAAAGAAGGAGCAGAAAAAATGAATAGCAAGTATATTCCAACAAGAAAATGCGTCAATAAATCACAAGAGAGATGGAGTGAAGAGGGAGAGCAAAACCAAACCTGTTGTCTTGAATAGGACTTGAGGACTAAGAGTGAGATATGGATTGAGAGAAGAGATCACTGGGAGAGAGCTAGAGTTGAGGATACCTCTCGCTATCGGGAGAGTACTGCGTAACCTTACTCTGGGAGAAATAACGTAGATGGAGAGCGAAGCGAGAGGAGTGAAGATTGCAGGGGTGGCCTTTCCCCTCTCATCTCCACATTTGCTCTTTAAGCTTAAGCCGTGTCTGTCTTGCTCTACTGAGCTCACACGCTAACGCAGCTAAGCAAAATTTTTTATAGTTTTTTTTATACTACTTATTCAATATTCAATTCAAGTTAAATAATTACAGCACGATCAGGTTACACTACAAAAAAAAAGGTATTTCGTAGCGGTGCACTTGTAGCGGTTATATTAAACCGCTACAAATTATAGTATTTGTAGCGGTTTTTTCCTAAACCGCTACAAATTTGTAGCGGCAAGAATATTTGTAGCGGTTTCCTAAAAAAAACCGCTTCAAATTTGGCACGAAATTCCTGCCAAAACTTGTAGCGGTTATTTTATAACGGTTAATGCACATCAACCGCTACAAAATACCAAAGGTCAGATTTTGTAGCGGTTTTGGGCAAAAACCGCTACAGAATTTCAAGAGCCTCCAAATTTGTAGCGGTTTTAGGCAATAACCGCTACAGAATTTCAAACGTTGTGAAGATTTGTAGCGGTTATTGTAGAACCGCTACAAATTTAATTATTTGTAGCGGTTAGAGTAGCGGTTATTTTTAATAACCGCTACTAATATCTGGCCTATTTAAACCCCTCACTTCCTCCATTTCTCATTTTGCTCATTTTGTTTCCTGAAGTTTCTCTGAGTGGTTTATTCGATATTTGAGCGTTCAGACGAGTCTATAGGAGTTTTTGGTCAGTATTCCGCAGTATTTACACTTGAGGTACGTATATAACACGTATTTTTATTTATATTTGTATTTTTATTATATTTTTGTATAATAATGGACTAATTTTTTTTTTTAATTTGTACAGTTGATATGGCTTCAGGACAGGATAAGGGGAAGGCCCCTGTGCTCCCCAAACCGACTTTACGGGGTGGCAGCAGCCGGGCAGGGGGCAGAGGGAGGGGGCAGCGCGCAGGCAGGGCTACCGAGGCATCTCAGCCCATCCCTCCACAGGAACCGCAGACGATCCCACAGGCGACGACCGCAGCTGAGGTGCCTGAGGTGGAGGTGCCAGAGATTAGCGTTGAGGACTTCCTCAACGAGGAGGAGTTCGAGATCCCGATTAGTGGGTTCAGGGAGATGGAGTAGTTCCTCGATGAGGAAGAGGCTCAGGAGCAGAACAACCCACGAGGGTCGTCTTCGCGGTCCACTGGATTTGAGGTGCAGGTCGAAGGTAAATTATTTAATTTTTTAATTTTTTAACTTTTTAACTTTGAATTATAATTTATCTAACGTGCGGTCAACTGTGCAGATGAGCAGGGGAACGTGTCGACGAGGAGGCTGGATGTGGCCGGTCTGAACAGCATGGACCGATCCCTGCGAGTTGTAGTGCCGTGGAACGAGGGCACTGACCAGCCGATCCACAATGGGGGTCACCTGCTCAACCGCTTCCTGAGCGACCTGGGATCGAATTGGATGCGGTTCCCCCTTCACTTCCCGACGTGGAGGCACATTCCGAAGGGGCCGAAGGACCAGGCTTGGGAGGAGGTGGTTCAGGTAATTAAAACTATTTAATTAATATCTTTTGTAATTAATTATATTTAATTATTTTTTTTAAATTATGATTTTTAGTATTATTGATATTTAAATGTATTTTTTTCAGCTGCGGTTTGCCGTCCGGGCCAACCGGAAGAGGTACGCCCTCGTGAAGATGGGCGACGCCTGGAGGAACAGGAGGAACCGTCTCTTCCACAGTATGGATGGGGACGGGACGATGCCTCTGGAGCAGCTGCAGGAGAGCGTCCCGGACGGCGTGCCGCCGAACAACTGGGCGCGTTTCGTCCAGTTCAGGAGGAGCCCTCAGGCGCAGGTAATGTATTTATTATATTTTTGATATATAATTTTCTAATTGTTAAATATTAAATTATAATTTCAATTTAATTTGTATTTAATTTCAAATTTTATAATACATTTAATTATTTGTTTTTCCAGGAGCTTTCTCAGAGGAACGCCGTGATCCGGGCGCAGCAGACGATCCACCACACAGCAGGATCGAAGACCTTTGCTGTGACCTACAGCGAGCTGGTAACTTTTCAAGTGCTTCACTTACTTTTAGCTGATTATTTCATAATACTAATTGTTTTGTAATTGTTTCAGGAGACGAGGGCACAGCAGGAGAACCGTCAGACGGACTATGCGGAGCTGTACGCCATCACACACAGACACCGTGACGGGACTGCGACCTCTCAGCAGGCAGAGGCGGCGATTGTAAGTTAATTTATTATTATATTTTTTATAAAACCAAGTTAATAATGAAAAATGGTAATTATTAATTGTTTCATAAAATGGCAGGAGCGGATGCAGCTGTCGCAGGCTGAGCTGCGACAGACCCAGCCTGAGGAGTCACAGGGGTCAGTGGACCCGACGGCTCCTCTGAAGGCGGGTTTGGCTCAGCCTGAGCACCCCGGACGAGTGCGGGGGATGGGGATAGGCGCCAGACCCAGCACGATCTATGGCAGGAGCGCCGCCTCTGAGGCTGGCAGCTCTAGAGGGGTCAGACGTCGGAGGGACGAGTCGATTGACCAGCTGCGGTCAGATTTGGAGCAGACGCAGCAGCAGATGGCGCAGCAGCAGCAGCAGATGCAGCAGATGCTGCTGGTACACGCAGATACGATGTACGCTCAGCAGACGCAGTGGCGTGAGATTGCGAACACCATGCTCGAGGGAGCATGGAGTCGCCTGTTCCTGAACGAGCAGCATCCAGCGGTTCCCCCTGTCCCTCACTACGTCGTCCCGAGTACTGCTCCTCCTCCTGCTGATGACGATGGTGCGGTTCAGTCTGCGCAGCGGCCCGATCCAGCGGCATCTGAGGGAGCCCCACCTGAGAGAGCACCAGAGGATCAGCCCCCAGCTCCTTAGTTTAGGACATTTTCTTTTCTTTTAAACATTTGTAAATATTTATGAGATTTTATTTCAGAATTTTCTTATTGTGTTTTATATAATTATATTTATATTATTATATCGCATTGAAATAATTTATAAATGATTTAAATCTAAATTTAAAAAAAAATTATATATATATTTGTAGCGGTTTTAACCTAAAACCGCTACAAATGTATATCTTTGTAGCGGTTATTAGTACATAACCGCTACAAATATATAATAATTTTATAAATAATTTATAAATTAAATATATATATAATTTATTTTTTTAAATATATTTAAAAAAAATAAATTATAAATACATTTATAAATAATTTATAAATGTATATTTGTAGCGGTTTCCCTTTAGAAACCGCTACAAATATATAAGTTTGTAGCGATTACACACTAATAACCGCTACAAACACTCAAATCATTTGAATTTTGAAATTTGCCGCCTTTGTGCACATTTGTAGCGGTTATATTATGTATAACCGCTACAACTTAGAAAATTATTTTTATATTTAATGTCCAACGGCTTTAATATTAGTAGCGGTTTTATATAGTTAACCGCTACTAATACGTTGAACATTAGTAGCGGTTATAGATATAAAACCGCTACTAATACTCAACAAGTACATTTTAAATTTCCCTCCAATTAACGGCTTGAATATTAGTAGCGGTTTTATATATATATAACCGCTACTAAATTATAAACGTTGGAATTTCTGTAGCGGTTGGTGTAGCGGTTTAATAACCGCTACAAAATTATAAACGTTGGATTTTCAGAATATAAGGTTCTAGGCATTCGTCATTATCTTCTCACTCATCTTCTTCTCTATACTTTCTTCTCTCTCACTTGTAGCTATGGATAAATCATGGATAAGGTTGCCGCGCAATTCTCCTGAATATTTGTACGGATTAAACAGTTTCTTAGATTTCGCATTCACTCACGCCAGCTGTAACGGCAAGATCGTCTGTCCGTGTCGGAAATGCAAGTTCAAGAAGTGGCATGCACGAAATGTTGTGATGGAACATTTGCTTGTGAAGCCTTTCCCTGAGGACTATACGTTCTGGGCAGTTCATGGTGAGAAGGCCGGCATTAGATATGACGATGCTCTTCCTCGAAGTTCTCAAGTAGGCGTTCAAGTAGATGAAGATGATCCTGTGAATGATGCTGTGCGTGATGCGTTTGGATTTCAAGGCGAAAACTTCAACGAAGAAGTGCACGGCTCTGAGCCGGCTTTTATGGGGAATGAAGCAGCTCGGGATTTTTTCAGCTTGATGGATGAGGCAGATCGTCCTTTATATCAAGGTTGTCGCAAATATTCTAAATTATCTTTCTTGATCAAATTGTATCATATCAAGTGCTTGTGTGGGATCACGGATAAGGGAATGTCCATGTTGCTCGACTTATTACAAGATGCATTCCCCGACGCCGAGATTCCCACAACCTTCTACGAGGCCAAGAAGATCATCAACAGGTTGGGGTTGAATTATCAAAAGATTGATGCGTGCCCAAATGATTGTATGCTGTATTGGGGAGACGATTGCAGCAGGGAGACGTGCAAGAGATGTCACACATCGAGGTACAAGACAATTCGGAAGGGGAAAAAGCAGAAGAAGAAACCTGCAAAGATTCTCAGGTATTTCCCTTTGAAACCTCGTCTACAAAGATTATTTATGTCGTCTAAAACTGCGGAGCACATGAGGTGGCATGCCGTTGATAAAAACGAAGACGGTAAATTAAGACATCCGCGGGATGCAGCTGCTTGGAAAACGTTTGACAACGACTTTCCAGATTTTGCGACTGACCCCAGAAATGTCCGGCTTGCGTTGGCGACCGACGGTTTCAATCCTTTCGGGAATCTTAGCACAAGTTACAGCATTTGGCCGGTAGTCTTAGTTCCCTACAACTTACCCCCCTGGATGTGTATGAAACAAAGCTCTTTCATTATTTCTATGATCATTCCAGGCAAAAAGGCACCGGGCAATGACATCGATGTGTATCTCCAACCGCTTTTTGCGGAATTGCTTGACCTGTGGAATGTCGGCTTGGAGACGTACGACGCTCACAGCAAGACTTTGTTCAACATGCGTGCAGCCTTGATGTGGACGATCAGTGACTTTCCTGGCCTTGGCACATTATCTGGTTGGAACGTGCACACTGGGTCGGCGTGTCCGGCTTGCAATTTCGACTCTGAAGCATTGCGCCTTCCCCACAGCCGAAAGTGGTGCTTTATGGGGCATCGGAGGTTTCTCGATGGAACGCATAAGTTTAGATTGCAACGGAATCGCTTCAATGGGAAACCAGAGAAAAGAGGATCACCTCAGACTTTGTCCGGTACAGATATCTTACAGCAGCTTGAGCATGTTGACTTCGAGTTTGGAAAAAGCGACGGTTCAGCACAAACTCGCCAAAAGACGTGCAGGACTTCGGCGCCTCAGCAGTGGAAGAAGATAAGTATCTTCTTCACGCTTCCGTATTGGAGATCTAATTTACTTCGCCACAGTCTTGATGTAATGCACATTGAAAAGAATGTTTGCGACAATGTGCTGTATACGCTGCTTAACGAACCCGGCAAGACAAAAGATCACCTTCAAGCTAGGAAAGATTTACGCGACATGGGAGTTCGTGAAGACGCTTGGCCAGATGAGAATGACAGATTTACACCGGCAAAGTTTACCCTCACAAAACCGAACAAGGATGTGTTCCTCGCGACGTTGAAGAAATTAAAAGTTCCTGATGGGTATTCAAGCAACATTTCTCGATGTGTCGACTTGCAGGCTCGAAAGGTTGCTGGCCTGAAGAGTCACGACTCACATGTTCTTATGCAGCAGTTACTCCCTCTGGCTATAAAGAATACACTTCCTCCCGATGTTTCCATCGTTTTGGTGGAACTTTGTTCTTTCTTTCGGAAGTTGTGTTCTAAGGTTTTGATCGTTGAGGAGCTCGATCAGCTGCAGTCGAAAATCATTCTTACGCTTTGTCACTTGGAGATGATCTTTCCTCCGTCCTTTTTTACTGTGATGGTTCACCTCACAGTCCACCTCATTCATGAAACAAAGCTCGCTGGACCAGTACAATATCGTTGGATGTATCCGATTGAGAGGTACTCATTTTAAATATGTGCTTTCATTTATTGTCCGTATTTAATGTTTGCTCGTCGTCCTTTTCATCATTTTATATCAATTTTCTCTTATGTACTTCGTAGGTTCCTTGGGAAATTAAAATCTTACGTGAGGAATAAGGCGTGGCCAGAAGGTTCTATAGCTGAAGGCTATATAGGGGATGAGGTGCTATATTTTTGCTCAAGGTACTTTGATGATCTTGAGACGGCTTTCAACCGCCCGCCTCGTGTTGACGATTGTCCTGAACCTACGCCGACATCAGGAGAATTTATCCCTCGTGTTGGTAAACCAGTTGGAGCAACTGAGAACTTCAAACTAACGGCAACTGAGAAGTTCCAAGCACATAGACATGTCTTGATTAATTGCACTCAAGTTGAGCCTTTCATACGGTAAGAATTGTACACTCACATGTATGTTATTCGATCTATATCTTTCGTAACATTTCTCACTTTCATTTCACTAACGCCTTTCCATTATTAATTGCAGGGAATTCAGAAGTCATGTCAAGCGTCAGCTCAGGATCCGTACACAGACATCCTCGGAAGTTGATAGGAGGGTCCACAGAGAATTCCCGGGCTGGTTTGCTCGTAGAATACTAAATGACCACAACCCACACTCACCGGATTTCAGAGCTCTCGCAATCGGCCCTCTTGATCATGCAAAACGGTTTACAGCATACAATGTCAATGGTTTTAAGTTTTGCACGGTTTCACGGGATCAGGGATTGCAAACACAGAATTCGGGTGTTTATGGCACATTTGGGACAAGGAGTTATGCGAGCAGCAGTGACGCCAACATGCAGTTCGGAGGCGTCCCTTACTATGGCAAGCTTCTTGATGTGGTCGAGCTTAATTATCAAGGCCGTTTCACCGTGACGCTGTTCAAGTGTTTGTGGGCAAATACCACGACTTCTCGGGGACTGACAACTGACGACCTAGGGATCACATCAGTCAATTTCTCACGCCCGATTCATACTGATATTTCTCAAGATGATGAGCCGTATATTCTAGCTTCAGAGGCACATCAGGTTTATTATGTCGAGGACGAGCGGCATAGGGATTGGCACATGGTCGTTCATTTAAAACCAAGAGACCTTTACGACATGGGTGAAGGCGATAACATCGCCTACGAGAGTGAGCCATTTCAGCCAGCTGATTTTGAAAACTACTTCCCTGAAGGCGATGACAATTTACCTCTACTGCGGTGAGTTTTTTTAAGTCCACGTCATTTCAATTAAATTTTTTAAATTTAATAATACATCAATAACAATAATTTTTCTACAAAATTTCTGTAGGGATGGCGACGATGAGTGATCAAATTCAATTGTAAAAAATTTGTCTTTAAAAAAAATGCAAAAAATTTGTTAAAATAAAATGTAAAAAAAAAAATTAAAATAATAATTGTAGAATTCAAGTGTAAAAAATTTTTCTTTACAAAAAATGCAAAAAATTTGTGTTAAAATAAAATGTAAAAAAAAATTTAAAAAAAAATTAATATAATATTTGTAGCGGTTATTAAACCGCTACAAAAAAATAAATAACCGCTACATTAACCGCTACAAATAATTAAACCGCTACAAAAATATAAATAACCGCTACTAATTAGTAACCGCTACATTAACCGCTACAAATAATACGTAAATCCCTATAAATACCCTTATCACAACTCATTTCAAACACTCCCCAATTTCTTTTCACCTTACCCTTCTTTCATTTCCTCTCATTTACAACTTCTTTCGTATGAGTAGAGGAGCTGAATAATACGATCAAATATGGTAACAAGATTTTCAATTTCTTTTAGAATACTTCTTTCATTTCTATAAAATTTATTCTAAACATCTTTTTTTCTAGATATATCTTAACTCTATCTCATTTTCATCTATTTTTCATATACAATTACATTATATTATAAAACATAATAATTCCTTATTACCTAACTATCGTTAATAATATTATTAATATAATTTTATACTAATCATATTCAATTACATTTTTTCTTTTTAATTTATTAATAAGTTAAACTATTAAATAATAAACTAATTGAAATAGATAAAATAATAACAAATTAAATTATTTAATATAATATTGAAAAAAAAGAAAAAAATCAACGTATATTTTTAAAAAAAATTTTAAATATTTATAGCGGTTATTAAACCGCTACTAAATAACGCGCCTTTTTAAAGGTAAATTTAAATTTTTTGGCGGCAAATTTGAATTTCATGAAATTAGTAGCGGTTTTAAGAACCGCTACAAATTTCATGAAATTCAAATTTAGTAGCGGTTTCTTAACCGCTACAAATAAAAAAAGTCATTTTTAACAAATTTTCATGTTTATATATTTGTAGCGGTTTTTTAACCGCTACAAAAAAAAAATCTTTTTAAAGCTGTAAATAAAATTTTTTATATTTGTAGCGGTTATATAACCGCTACAAATATCTCTTGATTTTGTAGCGGTTACTATTAACCGCTACAAAGTTTGTAGCGGTTATTTTTGATTGAGTAGCGGTTTTATAGAACCGCTACAAAACCGCTTGCAACGTACGATTTAGTAGCGGTTTTTCTAACCGCTACTAACCTAGTTTGTAGCGGTTAGAACCGCTACGAATACCTATTTTTAACCGCTACTAAATCACGTTTTTTTTGTAGTGTTAGCAATCAACTGTACAGGAGAGGGTTTTGCGCATTCATTAGCTAGAAAGCCAACAAACAAGTCAACTTCAAAAGCTTACTCTTCTCCTTCTTTTACTGTACCGATAGGTGCAGGAGATGGCCTCTAATGGACTCAAACTCGAGGAGGACTAGGAGTGAGAGATGGATTGAGAGAAGAGATCACTGGGAGAGAGCTGGAGTTGAGGATTGGGGGTGAGAGATGGATATATATATATAGAGAAGAGATCACTGGGAGAGAGCTATGCTTAAAGGACTGGATGGACCTGTAGCCTTATTATTCAGGAGTCCCAACGTTCTTTACTTCCTGCCAAAAAGAAAATCAGCGGATTGTACTTTTAAAGATATGCTTGGGAGAGAAGGACATAACAATGGTAATATTATTGCACTAAAGAGGTAATAATAACCGTGGACTGAGCAATGAATTGATATACCTGTTATATGTATACTTCAAATTTGAGAAATTTTAGGGTCAATGAATAAATTTTAGCCATTCAAAAAAGCACCACAACTAGACTACCTTCAGAAACAAAATTCAGGCAGCTTTATACATAAACTTCCAAAATCATCATTTAACCAAAAACACATGATTAAACCTTAAAAACAACCCTTGGACAAAATATGAACAGTGCCCAGCTTGTTGACGAATCCGTCCTCGGATTCTTTGTCGGAGCTTCCCGAGTCCTGGATCTCAAGCAAGCGGTAATAGATACATGTGCGTCATCCGCTTTTGCAATCTCTTTTATATGCTTTCGTTATTGTTAGTTGAAATCATAATACAAGTTTTGTTTGGGGTGTATTTTTTCTTTCTCACAAATGTATGATAAAGATCATTATTTCATCCTCTTTCGGTTATAATATAGTTCCACTAATTGCATTGCATCAATCAAAAATATATTTGGATTTCCTATTTGTCTACTGTGATGCTTAAAGTATCGCCTTCTTGGGTTGTAGTGCTTCATATCTTATCTTTATAGTTCTTTATCTTAAAAGTTAGATCTGTTTTGGGTTTCTATCTGGGTTGTTGGTCTGCGCCTAGGATGATCTCATGTCCTTATCGTTGAGCTTAAATTGTGATTAAATTCTGGAGCACCACCCACTATTTACTATATTTCCTGTTAATAATCTTTACACTTTGCTGCTGGCCAATGAAGATGACGCTGCTATATACGAATTCAGGATATCTTGGAGGCAGTACATACGAATGCAGAGAAAAGTAGGCAAATTAGGAGGCATTTTGATGTGCATTATCCTCCCAAGTGATTTGATGTGTTTCATATTACCCTTTATTCTGTATGGCTCAGGAGATTGAACATTTAAGTTTGCCATCATCAATAACTATATCAGTTTTTGAATTCTATTGCTGTCTTGTTATATGTCTGTGGCAGGGAAAAATGGTTTTCTAGCGGTTCTTAAGGCCGTTAGGGGAACTTAAATTTGTGAGAAGTTGGGGAAAGAATATCATCTTGTTCAATGTCTGGCTATTATTTGACGGCAACATTGGGAGCTTTCATTTGCTTTTGTTCATGGCTTAGTTGAGTTGAACCGACTAGTCCTTTCCAAAATCTCTGAATGACATCACTGAGCTTTTCAATGTTCTGAAACGATTCATGTTTTCCCCATGGTCCAATTCTTTTTTAATCTTTAGATGTTGATGTAGTTTGGATGGGTTCTTTCACTGGATTTGATTTTTTTTTTCTTTCACTATTTTTGATTTATGGAATCCTACTAGTTTTTCATTTTGCTGTCCATTGAGTGGCTTCTGTGATGGGCTATATTTGCTAGTGGGGAATTTGTGATACTTGAGTGCTATTGTGTCCTTTGCACCGTAAAAGTGTTGAGAATTATTGACTGTGATTGGACTCTTGTTGAGGGAAAGAATTTGGTATTGAAATTCCAATTGTTGGTCACTGTAACTACTTAGATAATTTATCACTTATGGTTGTTGGTTGTTGATTATTGTTATGCAACTATCACAACAAACATTTGAAGCTTTTGATCACTTTAAAACTTGAATCTATCTCTTCTGTTCTCTTGTTATTTTGTTTGCAAGTGAAAAGCAGCAGAAGGTTTGATGAAAATAGAAAGTTTATTCACTTGAGACCATATTAAATGATATGTTTCTCGTCTTTGGCTACCCGAACCGATCACTTGTGACTTATTATAACAGGGATGTTTCTTCCATTGGTTGCAAATATATATATAGGATTGAGTCCAACTTATTAAAACTTCTTATTCTTAATATAAGGCATATTTAGAGAGTTGGTTTTGGTTATAAATATAAGACATATTTTTCATATTTGTCAATATTTTCCAAATTTACCAATTTTAATGTTCTCTCAACCATAATCAAGGAGGAGAGGGAAGGAGGAAATTAAGGAAGATGACTAGAATGTTTTAAAAAATACATGTGATGTTAACTAACTTAATCAACTTCTTTAATATAATAAAACTAGGTAAGTAGATCTTATATTAAGGATAGTTGAGTAGTGTGCTGCTGCATTGCCTCTCTTCTGAAACCGTTTTACCAGCTTTTATAATTTTAGCTCTTAGTCAAGTTTACGCGCAGTTTGATTTCGTCCTTCCATGCAACATGCAAGCTATGTTGCAATCTAGTAGTAATAAATTATCTATCAATCTATATATGTACCCATATAATGTGTGCATATGGTGAAGGATGACAAATATTTATATATATATATATATATATTTAAAAGCACTACGTTGATAGTTATCTTGTCCTTCTCTAATTTACATACACTATCACGATGATGATATATGTAAATTAAACCAGAATCATGTTCATTCATTCATTCATCATCTTCTGTAATGATTATTAAAGCATGTGTTTGTGAACTGCTTCACCCTCTATATATATTTTTCATGGACATATGCATCAGTCAAATAATAAAAAAAAAAAGATGCTTTAACCTGTGGTAAGCCATACTGAGTGAAATATCAACAATAATTTATAGCTAAGAATTCAGAGGCACAGAAGTAATAATTAAGAATAATAGAAAAGGAAAGTTCAGACTAGTCACAGTAAAGGGATGGGGTACTGGGAATTACACCCCAAAAAAAAAAAAAAAAAAAATATATATATATAACCTAACTCTTTACCCATTGCTCATAAAGATAAAGTTCATCCATCAAAATTATTACACTCTGAAAAGAGGCCCCCTCCATTCATCAGAATCAAAAACAGGTACTCCATCCGGTCCTAATTATAAGATAAAGTTGACTTTTTTGGAAAAATTAAGGAAGCTAATTAAATTACTTTAGAGTATTTTTATTTTTATTTTTTTCTCCAAACTAATTAGTTTGACTAATAAACTAATATATAATCTAATGATACATAACATATGATGTGATTAAGTAACTTATTTAGTTTCCTTAATCTCTCCAAAAAAAAGTCAACTTTATCTTATAATTAGGACCAGAGATAGTCATTAATTAGTGTATGTTGAATCTGCTAATGCATTGAAATTACAACCATTTCTGCAATTTCCATTCTAAGCAAACGTCACTTTCAAAATCAATATAACTCATATAATATACAATTATTATATAACTGATCAAGTTCAAATCCCCAACCACTACAATTATATATTATAGTTAATGAATCCATGCAGAGTTATTGGGTTTCATGCGTTTTAGATCATGATATGTAATTACTTACTAGTTATTTATCTTGTCAAGAAAAGGCACTTACTTTTACTTTGTTTCAATGTGATATAGACTGAGATTTCATTCAACGAATCTTAAAATTGACCTACTACTATAATCAAGCTCTTGATGATGTTTCTTTGGTTATTTTTAATTTATTCACGTTTACATGTGTTATTCCTCAAGAGCAGTATTGTAATATATATTGTGCTTTAATGAAAACTATTATACAAGTTATAAAATGCTTTCTGGACAAAGTTGTTATAAACACCAAACATATTAAAGAGCTTCTTAGATCAATAGCCATATACATCAGCACAGTACAAAAGTTAAAACAGGCAAGCTTCGAAAAGGATTCTCATTTTTATTTTTTCAAAATTGAAAACGGAAAATAGAAAACCCTATATCCTGCAACACATTATGTCAAGCAGTTATGTTCGTAAAGACAACTTCTTCATTTATAAATCTAAGCACACCCTAAATCCATCCACACCACACTGTAACTAAGTGGTTTCAGCTAAACCAATTTGGTTTTCTTTTAATTGTATTATAACACAGAAGGTTTTCAATGGGAAGTTTATTCACTTATGTTCTCTTTGGACCATATTTAAAAATGAGGTTGCGTGTTTTGTTTCTCCTATTCCTAAGTATGGTTCCTGCAACCATACAAAGTCACAATGTACATCTATCACACACAAAGAGAGAGAGAGAGAGAGAGAGTAGATTGGATAAAAAAGAAGTGTGCTTCATGATCACATCAATGAGCTATATATAAGCACAAGAAGGGTAAACGATGGAGACTCATGCATAATATACAATCTCTTTAGCTACTCCTGCGCTTCTTGACATTTATGACTAAACTTTTCCCTCAAGCAAGCCCCCTGGCTCTCTCATAATCTCATATTCAAAATTCAAAATTCAAAATTCAAATTCAAATTCTGTTCATAAATTGCAACCCCTGCGAGTGTGTTGAAGCACCGGCGAGGATGATGCGTTGAACTTCAACCTTACCTTCTTCAGTTCTTCTTCTTCTTCTTCTTCTTCTTCTTATTATTAGAATATGAATATGAATCGTAATATGTTTCCAATATTTTAGTTTAGATATGCATATTAAGCCATACTGAGTAAAATATTCTAGAATAATTTTCAGCTAAGAATTCAGAGGCACAGAAGCAAAAGTTAAGAGTAATAGAAAAGGAAAGTTCAGCTTGGTCACAGTAGAAGGATGGGCTACAGGGAATAAAACCAATATATATATATATATATATATATAACCTAACACTTTACCCATTGCCCATAAAGATAAAGTCCATCCAACAAAATTATTGCACTCTAAAAAGAGGCCTCCTCCATTCATCTATATCAAAAACAGGTAATTAATTATTGTATGTTGAATATGCTAATGCATTGGAATTACAACCGTTTCTGCAATTTCCATTCTAAGCAAACGTCACTTTCAAAATCAATATAACTCAGATAATATACAACTATTATATAACTGATCAAGTTCAAATCCCTATCCCCTACAATTATATATTATAGTTAATGAATCCATGCAGAATTATTGGGTTTCATGCGCTTCACATCAAAATATGTAATTACTTACTAGTTATTTATCTTGTCAAGAAAAGGGACTTACTTTTACTTTGTTTCAATGTATATAGACTGAGATTTCATTCAACGAATCTTAAAATTGACCTACTACTATAAACAAGTTCTTGATGATGTTTCTTTTTTTTTCATGTTTGCATGTGTTATTCCTCAAGTGCAGTAGGTTAATATATATTGTGCTTTAATTAAATCTTTTATACATGTTATAAAATGCTTTCTGGATAATGTTGTTATAAACACCAAACATATTAAGGAGCTTCTCATATCAACAGCCATATATATCAGAACAATTCAAAATGGTTTTATTGCTTGCACAAAAGTTAAAACAGGCAAGCTACGAAAAGGATTCTCATTTTATTTTTTCAAAATTGATAACGAAAAATAGAAAACCCTATATCCTACAACACGTTATGTCAGGCAATTATTGTAACCCCCTGCCTTAATTACCGTAATTAATATTCGATAATGCATAATTAGAAGGGGTTTGAGACCGTTGGATAGTTCAAAACGTATTAAATTACCTACCAAGCAGTAGGACTTTACAAAATTTTCAAAACTTCTTCCCTATCCGGGTCTCGTTTTCAATTACCGAATATAATCACCTGTGCAGTTAATTTACATTCACAAATATCAGAGTTCGTAATTTAAACCCCGGCAACCCCCGGGTTCATCTATATATATATGGAGTTTCTAATTCCAAGTAGGGGATTACAAACCAAATATTCACACTATTTACATTTCAAAATGTAATACAGTAATCCCTATCCAAAATGATTAACCAACAAAACCATACTAATGTCCCTAGGAAGCTCTAACCGCTCCGGGTCGCCCGCTTCTCCTTGGAGCCAGTCGCCCTGTCTGAAAGGTTAGTTCAAAGGAAAGAATGAGATTCAAAAGAATCCCAGTAGTAACTAAACAATTATACCACATATAAGCACATAGCATGTAAGCAATCAATGCACCACAGCAGCAACACATATCACACTCCACCCTCATCCCCTTTCTCCGCCGGGAAGGCACACCGCCTAACCCGAACCGTTGTTAGCTACTCAGGGACTATTGGCGTGGCAGTGCATCAACATAGCCTTATAGCACATAGCTATCCGGCTTCACAAATGGCCCGTCGGCCTCACAAATAGCCTTTCGGCTCATAATCAGCCTTTCGGCCCACATATCACATAATCACACCTCATCCTCATCCCCTTTCTCCGCCGGGAAGGCACACTGCCTAAACCCGAACCGTTGTTAGCTACTCAGGGACTATTGGACTGACGGTGCTAACACATATCCACATAATTCGCAGCATCCGAATTTATCACAAATCACTGATCATACATACATACAATGCATCATAGATGGTACGAAAGAAAAGTCACTACCTCGTTCCTTCCCGACGTTCTTCGGCGTAGTTGGCTCACGAGGGCGGCAAATATCAAAGCCTATAAACAAAATCAAGAATGGTGGATTAATTTCCTACCCCCAATTCCTACTTTCAAACACTTAAAATAGGTTCCATATGAGTCCCTTATATGGTTATAACAAACTCGAAGAGAACCTAAAAGGATTGGAGAATTCTAGGTTGGAAATTGCTTTGCAAACTCACAAAGTGCTAAAAATTGGGTTCTGGCTGCAGCCAGGAATTCTCTGGCTGCGGCCAAAAACAGCACAGAAGTATTTTGGCTGCAGCCAGGACTCCTCTGGCTGCGGCCAACACGTGCGCAGAAAGTTTTGCGCTGGAGCCAGAATTTTCTGCTGCAGCCAAGGAACTTCAAAAATTCATAACTAATTCTAGAAAAATCAAAATGAGGTGATCCCAAAGCCAAATGAAAGCTCTTTAAGTCTTCTTCCTAGGAAAAATATTGGCCATTACTGGGAATCACCACAGAAGTACAGAATTACACGAAATTCATCACCACTCCAAAACAGGTTCCAGTTTTGATGCCGAACTTTGGACAGTTCAAACTCCCAGCTCAAAAAGCGAAATGACACAAAGTTTATGTCCATTTTGAAGCTTGAGATGTGAACTTTAAGACTGGAAAGTTTCATAATTTTTCAACATCATTTGCCCAGTCAAATCGTCCACACCATCTGACTGTCCAGAACAGACTTACATTGGTCAACATTTCCATTTTTGCACCAATGCTTCCAATGGTTCCCAAATTTCAAATCACATACTATTTTCACACCATTTGGCTCAAGGAACACATTGGAACCATCAAAATGACCAAATTCAACTCCCATTGACATATTACACAACAACCACAACATATCTCACAATGTCTCAACACAATTCACACATTGCCACATTTTATCAAACTTCCTCTTTTCAAAACTACACCAAAACTATTAACTTCTATACCTCATTTGGCATCTATCCCACTATCAAACTCTATCCAATTCACATCTTTTAACATCACACAAGATCAAGCCAGAAATCCAGAATTCACCAAAATTAAACCAAAAATCATAACAATTATATCATTCTTCATCAAAAACTCACCTCTTGAACTTGCTAAAATCAGAACTTGGATTCCTCAACTTTCAATTTCCCTCAAGTTGCACCACACCACAAATCCAAAGTCTGAAAACATGGAAATGAAGCTCTTGATCTCTTACACAATTTTAATAAAAGACACTTGAGCATACAAGAGCATCTACTTACCAATACTTAAGCTTTTCTCTTCCTCTTTCTTGCTACACTTGCACCGAAAATGGAGAGAATAGAGAGAGAAAGTGAGATATTGATGAAGATGATCTAATCCCATTTCTCCATGCACATAACCGACTTGCAAGGGAGAGAAAATGAGTTTGACAACTTTGACCTCATCCATGGTCCACATCTTGACACTTGGCATGATCTCCCTTCACCCTTACATGATCTCACATGTTCTCCAACACACTTGATTCCACCTCTTGATCTTTCAATCTTAGCCATTGATCTTGATTACCAAATAGTTTTTTCTTCGGTAACTGACCAATCGGTTGGTAAATTTACCGTTTTACCCCTGATTATCATAATGCTCATTAAACCCTTACTAACCACCTTCACTTCACATTACACAACATATACTTCAAAAGTGCTTTATTAATATTAATTACATCACTTTGAAGTTATTAACCCTTAATTACAATTTGGGATATTACAATTATGTATGTAAAGCCAGCTTCTTCTTCATGTACCATCCTAAGCACACCCTAAATCCAACCACACCACACTATAACTGAGTGGTTTCAGCTGAACCAACTTGGTTTTTCTTTTTTAATTGTATTATAACAAAGAAGGTTCTCAATGGGAAGTTTATTCACATATGTTCTCTTTGGACCATATTGAATAATGAGGTTGCATGTTTGCTTTCTCCTATTCCCAGGTATGGTTCCTGCAACTACGCAAAGCCACAGTGTACATCTATCACAAACACACACACACACACACACAGAGTGGATAAAAAAGAAGTATACTTTATGATCTCATCAATGAGCTATATATAAGCACAAGAAGGGTAAATGATGGAGTCTCATGCATAATATATAATCTCTGTAGCTGCTCTTGCTCTTCTTGACATTTATGACTAGCCTTTTTCCTCACACAAGCCCTTCCCTCCCTCCTTCTCTCTCTCGTAATCTCATATTCAAAATTCAAAATTCAAATTCAAAATCTGTCTATAAATTGCTATCCCTGCAAGTGTGTGGAAGCACCGGCGAGGATGATGCGTTGAACTTCAACCATTACCATCTTCAGTTCTTTTTCTTCTTATTATTATTACAATATGAAAATGAATCTAAATATGTTTCAATATTTTAGTTTAGATCCTCATATTAAGCCATACTTAGTGAAATAGTCAACAATAATTTATAGCTAAGAATTCAGAGGCACAGAAGCAATAATTAAGAATAACATAAAAGGAAAGTTCAGACTGGTCACATTAGAGGGATAGGGTACTGGGAATTAAACCAAAAACAAAAAATATATAAATATAACCTAACTCTTTACCTATTGCTCATAATGATAAAGTCCATCCATCAAAATTATTGCACTCTAAAAAGAGGCCTCCTCCGGTCATCTTTATCTAAAACAGGTAATTAATTAGTGTATGTTGAATATGCTAATGCATTGGAATTATAACCGTTTCTGCAATTTCCATTCTAAGCAAACGTCACTTTCAAAATCAATATAACTCAGATAATATACAACTATTATATAACCGATCAAGTTCAAATCCCCATCCCCTACAATTATATATTATAGTTATTGAATCCATGCAGAATTATTGGGTTTCATGCGTTTCAGATCATGATATGTAATTACTTACTAGTTATTTATCTTGTCAAGAAAAGGGACTTAATTTTACTTTGTTTCAATGTATATAGACTGAGATTTCATTCAACGAATCTTAAAATTGACCTACTACTATAATCAAGTTCTTGATGATGTTTCTTTTTTTTTTTCATGTTTGCATGTGTTATTCCTCAAGTGCAGTAGGTTAATATATATTGTGCATTAATGAAAACTTTTATGCATGTTATAAAATGCTTTCTGGACAATGTTGTTATAAACACCAAACATATTAAGGAACTTCTCATATCAACAGCCATATATATCAGAACAATTCAAAATGGTTTTATTGCTTGCAAAAAAGTTAAAACAGGCAAGCTTCGTAAAGGATTCTCATTTTATTTTTTCAAAATTGATAACGAAAAATAGAAAAACCTATATCCTACAACACGTTATGTCAGGCAATTATGTATGTAAAGCCAGCTTCTTCTTCATGTACCATCCTAAGCACACCCTAAATCCAACCACACCACACTGTAACTGAGTGGTTTCAGCTGAACCAACTTGGTTTTTCTTTTTTAATTGTATTATAACACAGAAGGTTCTCAATGGGAAGTTTATTCACATATGTTCTCTTTGGACTTTATTGAATAATGAGGTTGCATGTTTGCTTTCTCCTATTCCCAGGTATGGTTCCTGCAACTACGCAAAGCCACAGTGTACATCTATCACAAACACACACACACACACACACACACACACACACACACACACACACACATAGTGGATAAAAAAGAAGTATACTTTATGATCTCATCAATGAGCTATATATAAGCACAAGAGGGGTAAATGATGGAGTCTCATGCATAATATATAATCTCTGTAGCTGCTCTTGCTCTTCTTGACATTTATGACTAGCCTTTTTCCTCACACAAGTCCTTCCCTCCCTCCTTCTCTCTCTCGTAATCTCAGATTCAAAATTCAAAATTCAAATTCAAAATCTGTCTATAAATTGCTATCCCTGCAAGTGTGTGGAAGCACCGGCGAGGATGATGCGTTGAACTTCAACCATTACCATCTTCAGTTCTTTTTCTTCTTATTATTATTACAATATGAAAATGAATCTAAATATGTTTCAATATTTTAGTTTAGATCCTCATATTAAGCCATACTTAGTGAAATAGTCAACAATAATTTATAGCTAAGAATTCAGAGGCACAGAAGCAAGAATTAAGAATAACATAAAAGGAAAGTTCAGACTGGTCACATTAGAGGGATGGGGTACTAGGAATTAAACCAAAAACAAAAAATATATAAATATAACCTAACTCTTTACCCATTGCTCATAATGATAAAGTCCATCCATCAAAATTATTGCACTCTAAAAAGAGGCCTCCTCCGGTCATCTTTATCTAAAACAGGTAATTAATTAGTGTATGTTGAATATGCTAATGCATTGGAATTACAACCTTTTCTGCAATTTCCATTCTAAGCAAACGTCACTTTCAAAATCAATATAACTCAGATAATATACAACTATTATATAACCGATCAAGTTCAAATCCCCATCCCCTACAATTATATATTATAGTTAATGAATCCATGCAGAATTATTGGGTTTCATGCGTTTCAGATCATGATATGTAATTACTTACTAGTTATTTATCTTGTCAAGAAAAGGGACTTACTTTTACTTTGTTTCAATGTATATTGACTGAGATTTCATTCAACGAATCTTAAAATTGACCTACTACTATAATCAATTTCTTGATTATGTTTCTTTTTTTTTTTCATGTTTGTATGTGTTATTCCTCAAGTGCAGTAGGTTAATATATATTGTGCTTTAATGAAAACTTTTATACATGTTATAAAATGCTTTCTGGACAATGTTGTTATAAACACCAAACATATTAAGGAGCTTCTCATATCAACAGCCATATATATCAGAACAATTCAAAATGGTTTTATTGCTTGCACAAAAGTTAAAACAGGCAAGCTTCGAAAAGGATTCTCATTTTACTTATTCAAAATTCATAACGAAAAATAGAAAACCCTATATCCTACAACACGTTATGTCAGGCAATTATGTATGTAAAGCCAGCTTCTTCTTCATGTACCATCCTAAGCACACCCTAAATCCAACCACACCACACTATAACTGAGTGGTTTCAGCTGAACCAACTTGGTTTTTCTTTTTTAATTGTATTATAACACAGAAGGTTCTCAATGGGAAGTTTATTCACATATGTTCTCTTTGGACCTTATTGAATAATGAGGTTGCATGTTTGCTTTCTCCTATTCCCAGGTATGGTTCCTGCAACTACGCAAAGCCACAGTGTACATCTATCACAAACACACACACACACACACACACACACACACACACACACACAGTGGATAAAAAAGAAGTATACTTTATGATCTCATCAATGAGCTATATATAAGCACAAGAGGGGTAAATGATGGAGACTCATGCATAATATATAATCTCTGTAGCTGCTCTTGCTCTTTTTGACATTTATGACTAACCTTTTTCCTCACGCAAGCCCTTCCCTCCCTCCTTCTCTCTCTCGTAATCTCAGATTCAAAATTCAAAATTCAAATTCAAAATCTGTCTATAAATTGCTATCCCTGCAAGTGTGTGGAAGCACCGGCGAGGATGATGCGTTGAACTTCAACCATTACCATCTTCAGTTCTTTTTCTTCTTATTATTTTTACAATATGAAAATGAATCTAAATATGTTTTCAATATTTTAGTTTAGATCCTCATATTAAGCCATACTTAGTGAAATAGTCAACAATAATTTATAGCTAAGAATTCAGAGGCACAGAAGCAATAATTAAGAATAACATAAAAGGAAAGTTCAGACTGGTCACATTAGAGGGATGGGGTACTGGGAATTAAACCAAAAACAAAAAATATATAAATATAACCTAACTCTTTACCTATTGCTCATAATGATAAAGTCCATCCATCAAAATTATTGCACTCTAAAAAGAGGCCTCCTCCGGTCATCTTTATCTAAAACAGGTAATTAATTAGTGTATGTTGAATATGCTAATGCATTGGAATTACAACCATTTCTGCAATTTCCATTCTAAGCAAACGTCACTTTCAAAATCAATATAACTCAGATAATATACAACTATTATATAACCGATCAAGTTCAAATCCCCATCCCCTACAATTATATATTATAGTTAATGAATCCATGCAGAATTATTGGGTTTCATGCGTTTCAGATCATGATATGTAATTACTTACTAGTTATTTATCTTGTCAAGAAAAGGGACTTACTTTTACTTTGTTTCAATGTATATAGACTGAGATTTCATTCAACGAATCTTAAAATTGACCTACTACTATAATCAAGTTCTTGATTATGTTTCTTTTTTTTTTTCATGTTTGCATGTGTTATTCCTCAAGTGCAGTAGGTTAATATATATTGTGCTTTAATGAAAACTTTTATACATGTTATAAAATGCTTTCTGGACAATGTTGTTATAAACACCAAACATATTAAGGAGCTTCTCATATCAACAGCCATATATATCAGAACAATTCAAAATGGTTTTATTGCTTGCACAAAAGTTAAAACACGCAAGCTTCGAAAAGAATTCTCATTTTACTTATTCAAAATTCATAACGAAAAATAGAAAACCCTATATCCTACAACACGTTATGTCAGGCAATTATGTATGTAAAGCCAGCTTTGTAACCCCCTTCCCACCTTAGGCCGAGATTAAGTTCATAAACTTGTAATTAATTGTAATTAGAGACCATATTTCAATTTGGGACTTATTAAGACAATCTTTTGCCCAAAAATCGGATTTGCAAAAACACTTTTCAAAACGGTCTCACATTCAAAATACAAAATAATAAAGGCCTGTACAGGTGGATTCCATTTACAAATATCAGAGTGCAAATAAATTCCCGACTCACTCGGGTTCCATTCATTAGATAAGGGATTTACAAAGGCACGAAGCCACTATTCAGTACCCTTAACTTGGGGATTACACAAAGTTTACTACATACAATTTTCAAAACATACAATGATAACCATAACTCCAAAATACACTCCTAAACAGGAGCTCTAACTACTCTTCGTCGCCCGCTTGCCTCCCGATCCTTCGACCCTGTCTAAAACATTGTTTTTGGGAGAGTGAGATTCTAAAGAATCCCCGTAGTAACAAATCAATCATATAATGTACAACAATAATGCATGTAAGCAAATCATTATTCACATCAAGCAACTACAACGGCAGTTACAGCGGCAATGGTTAGTATGACACATGTCATCCCTTACGATTGCTCACGCTGAATTGCTCACGCTGTATTGCATCTCAACAAGCAACTACAACGGCAGTTACAGCGGCAATGGTTAGTATGACACATGTCATCCCTTACGATTGCTCACGCTGAATTGCTCACGCTGTATTGCATCACAACATTCAACACAGTATAATTCACCACAGCTGGGATCCATATAAAGCATGTCATATACGCAAGCCACATAGGCAAGATACACATACACAGCCCACGGCTGGTTGCACAAACGCCGCCCTCACACGGGTCGGATTCACGTCATCCATGTCGGTTACGACGGCAGTTACAACGGCCGAACTAGAGATGACCACTGTCACTCCCTATACGGCTCCCGCTGAATTGCTCGCGCCGTAATGGACCATGGCACACATTCACAAGTTTAATGACAAGTTATGCATGCCAAGACATCATACAAGATATGAGAGAAAAGTCACTACCTGAGTTCTTCCGGGCGTTCCTTGGCTCCGGTCTCTCCCGCGTCGGGCAAATATCAAATCCTATATTTAACATTAGGGACGAAGAGTTAATCTCTATTCCAAGACTTAATCCACTTCATAATACTCAATTGGTTATCATTATTGCTCTTTTAGAGTCACTAAATACTCCTAACAATAGCTCTAAAGGGTAGGAAGAACTATCCCAAAGATCCCCTTTTGGAAGCACAAAACTCACATTTTTCACTGCCTCACTCGAGCACAGATGACCGTGCTCGAGCACAAGTACGGACATCACTCGAGCACAAGTGCGAGTGAGACTGCGAGTGAGCACCCGAGAGCACAAAGGCGCTTGCAGGAACTGGCTCACTCGAGCACAAATCCTCACTCGAGCACAAGGCCAAATGCCTCACTCGAGCACCCGCGAGAGAAACTCAGAGAGTGAGGGCCCGAGAGCACCCAAAGCTCTCCAAGACTAAAATCACTCAAGCACAACACTCTCACCCGCGAGCACACCCGCGAGCACACACCTCTCACCCGCGAGCACACACGGCTCACTCGAGCAGATGCCCTCCACCCGCGAGTGAGAAGGCACACTTCTTGCACCTTGTCCGCGAGCATCCACCCGAGAGCAACCCTCTACTCTGGGCGTACACCCTCACTCGAGAAGAGCCACTCTCACTCGAGAAGGTCCCTCGCTCACTCGAGCACAAAGTGGTGTGCTCGAGCAGGACTCATAGAAAACCCAGGTGACTCGAAGCACACAGGGGAAAACTCACGCATCACTCGAGCAGACACCCCATTCCCGCGAGTGATAACCCACGAGCACCTCCTCACTCGAGCAGAGTTCATCCCTGCTCGGGTGATATTCATACTTCACTCGAGCAGACCCCAGCGTGCTCGAGTGAATCCCTCAGATAGCAGAAAACGCAGAACAGAGGCACTCTCCTTAACCTTTGCCCAAATGATTCCTATGGACACCAAACGTAACCCAAAGCCATTCCCACACAAAAACACCCAACAAACTCAATGGAATTCTCAGAATCCTCAAAATCTTACTCCATTATCATGATTTGGGTTTTGGGCAACAATATCAATAATACACCAATCTTAACCAAACTTCATATTTCAATTACCAATCAATCTATCTATCATCTACTCATTCCAAGACACCATTCTCATACCAAAGACATACCAAATGAACAGTGGCACTCATTTTCATGATTAAGCCAAAATTTCCAGAAATCATAAACTATTCCAAATAGCATGAAACATAGATAGATAGATTGGTTTTTCTCACCTTATCAACTTCTCCAAAGAGGGTTCTTGATTCACCAACTTCCAAATTTTCATGTGGCACTAAACCTCACCAAATGGTCAAACTACACACGCCAAAATGAAGCCCATCACACAAGGATCAACATTAAGGAAGTGAGTTTGAGCAAAGAAGATCATTTACTTACCCAAAGATCAACCTTTTCCTTCCCTTTTCTTCCTTGCTTCAGCGAAAGAGAGAGAGAAGAGAGAGAGCACGAGAGAGAGAAAGATGGAGAGATGAAGTGTGAGAAGGAAAAGTGAGTTCTTGTCCTCTTGTGGCCCATCCAATGGTCACCACGCCGCCACATGTCAGCATCTCCTTCAATCCCATAATAAGCTCACACAAGCTTAATACACTGGATTCCGACCCACGGTCAAGGAATCACAACCCTTGATCTTAAATACCACACACATGCACAAAAATTCCAATCTCCATTAATTATGACATTAATTAATATTGTCATAAAATACATACTAATCCCAATTAAATTCATAATTATCCATAATAATCATGATTATCCCTTAATCAAAAATTGGGATATTACAATTCTCCCCCCGTTCAATAAATTTCGCCCTCGAAATTTGTTACACATCTTGGGGCATAAAATCAGGAAATCTTCTCTTCATGTCCGCTTCCGCCTCCCAAGTGGCTTCTCTTGGAGACATTCCCTTCCAGACCACCTTCACGAACGGTAAGCTTCGATGCCTGAGCTTCCGCTCTTCTCGATCAATGATCCTCTCTGGCTCTACCGCATAAGTGAAGTTATCTTGCAACTCAACCTTTTCATACTCAATGACATGCTCAGGGTCTGGTTGGTACTTCTTGAGCTGCGAGACATGAAACACATCATGCAATCGACTCAAACTCGGGGGTAGGGCTATCCGATATGCCACCGGCCCGATTCTTGCCAGAATCTCAAATGGACCAATGTATCTCGGACTTAGCTTCTTCCGCTTGATCGCTCTCCCGATGCCTGTGACCGGAGACACTCTCAAGAAAACATGATCCCCCACTTCAAACTCAAGAGGTCTTCTCCTCTTATCAGCATAGCTCTTCTGACGACTCTGTGCTGTAAGGAGCCTCTTCCTGATAACTCGAATCTGCTCAGCAGTTTGATCAACAAGATCCGGCCCATACAACTTCCTCTCAGACAACTCTGACCAGCACAACGGTGACTGGCACTTTCTCCCATACAGTGCTTCATACGGAGCCATTTGAATGCTCGCATGGTAACTGTTGTTATACGCAAACTCAGCCAATGGAAGATAATAGTCCCACATTCCCTTGAAGTCAAGGACACATGCTCTCAGCATGTCTTCTAAAGTCTGGATAGTCCTCTCTGACTGTCCGTCTGTCTGAGGATGGTAGGCCGTGCTAAACCTCAACTGAGTACCCATAGCTTCGTGCAGAGCCTTCCAGAATCTCGAAGTAAACCGAGGATCTCTATCGGAGATAATACTCTTCGGTGTACCATGGAGTCTCACAATCTCTTTGATATATATTTCAGCCAGCCTATCAGGAGAATAGCTAGCGTTGATAGGTATGAAGTGCGCAGACTTCGTGAGTCGATCAACTATCACCCAGATCGCATCGTGGTTCCTGATCTTGGGCAGACCCACTACCAGATCCATGGTCACACTCTCCCATTTCCATTCTGGAATTTCTGGACTCTGAAGCAATCCTGGCGGTCTCTGGTGCTCAATCTTCACCTTTTGACAGGTAAGACACCGCGCCACATACTTCGTCACATCACTCTTCAACCCTGGCCACCAATACATAGACTTCAAGTTGTGATACATCTTGGTCATACCGGGGTGAAGAGTATACTGACTCTTATGAGCCTCATCAAGAATTCTCAATCTCAACTCCGCCTTCAGTGGGACATAGATTCTCTTCTGGTAACGCACTAGCCCACTAGGCGATAGGTCATAATCCCGAGTCTCCCCTCGCTCGATCTTAGCTCGGATCGACTGGGCTAGCTCATCATGCATCTGAGCCTCTTCAATTTCAGTCCTCAGGTCATTCTCCCCTTGGACCACACCATAACTGGCACATAGGATATCCTTCGAGAGATTCAAATCCCGAAAATCCTCTATCAGTTTCCATTCCTGGATCATCATTGTTGCCACTAGCACCGCCTTCCGACTCAAAGCATCCGCGACGACATTAGCCTTACCCGGATGATATTTGATCTCCAGGTTATAATCTTTCAGCAACTCCATCCACCGACGCTGTCTCATGTTCAACTCTTTCTGATCATACAGATACTTGAGACTTTTGTGGTCGCAGTACAGTTCCACAGTCACACCATACAGGTAATGACGCCAAATTTTCAATGCAAACACAATTGCCGCAAGCTCCAGATCATGAGTGGGGTAATTCATCTCATGCGGTTTCAGCTGTCGAGAGGCATAGGCCACCACACGTCCCTGCTGCATCAGGACACACCCTAACCCCTGCTTACTCGCATCACTGTACACGACGTAAGCCTCACTGGGATCAGGTATAATCAACACTGGTGCCGTAGTCAATCTCTCCTTCAGTTCAGCGAAACTCCGCTCACAACGTTCATCCCACAAAAACGGTTGATCCTTCCTCGTGAGCTTGGTCATCGGCAATGCAATACGCGAGAAGTTCTGAATGAACCTCCGGTAATAACCAGCAAGACCCAGAAAGCTGCGAATCTCAGAAACAGTTTCTGGTCTTTTCCATTCAAGTACTGCTTCCACCTTACTGGGATCCACTGATACCCCGTCTCGAGAGATCACATGGCCAAGGAACTTCACTTCCGTAAGCCAAAACTCACATTTGCTCAGCTTGGCATAGAGTTGCTTTTCCCACAGAATTCTCAACACAATTCGCAAGTGTTGCTCATGATCCTCCCTACTCTTGGAATAGATCAGGATGTCGTCAATAAACACAACCACAAACTGGTCAAGATACTGTCGGAAGATGCGGTTCATATAATCCATGAACACCGCCGGTGCATTCGTCAAACCGAAGGGCATCACAAGGAACTCATAGTGCCCATATCTTGTTCTAAAAGCAGTCTTCGGAACATCCGCCGCCTTCACACGCAGTTGATGATATCCTGACCTTAGATCAATCTTGGAGAATACACACGATCCAGCCAATTGATCTAACAGGTCATCAATTCTTGGGAGTGGATACTTATTCTTAACAGTTACCTTGTTAAGTTCTCGATAATCGATACAAAGCCTCAAGCTTCCATCTTTCTTTTTCACAAACAATACTGGAGCTCCCCACGGTGATACACTAGGTCGGATGAATCCTTTCTCAAGCAATTCTTCAATTTGCTTCTTCAACTCCGCCATTTCGTTAGGGGCCATACGATATGGGGCTTTCGATATCGAACCAGCTCCAGGCACAATCTCGATTGGAAATTCTACTTCCCTTTCCGGAGGCAATCCACTAAGATCCTCTGGAAATACCTCAGGGAATTCATTTACCACAGGTATACTCTCTATAGCTTCACCTGACTTTCCCTGAACGGAGAAGAACACCATATACCCTTGACATCCTTTCTCAAGATATCTTTCTGCTTTAGCCGCTGAAAGTAAATTCAAACTAGCATTTACATTGCTATCCCGTGGTGTATTACGGAAAGCTATCCTCTTATTACCACAATCAAGCAATACATCATTTGCTCTTAACCAATCAAAACCCAGAATAACTTCTAGTTGTTGAAGTGGCAAACAGATCAAATCTACTGTAGACTCACGATCCTCAACAACTATTACACAATTTAAGCAGGCTTCGGCTGCCACAGCCTTAACACCCATCGGCGTCGACACAACCAAGTCAAATGGTAGTCTATGCACATGCAATCCTAGGCGTTTAACACAGTCATAAGCTATGAACGAATGACTTGCACCCGAATCAAATAAAGCATTCAATTCATTATCACCGAGAAGAATTTTACCTTGGATCAACTCTGGCGATTTCCGAGCCTCCTCATGTGTCATCGCAAATACTCGACCCTGATTCCTGGGCCTTTGCTCTGCTGGCGGTCTTGGGCACTTAGTAGAGATGTGACCCACTTGCTTGCAGTTGAAGCAAATCACCTCTCCAGCACAAGTTCTTCCCGGATGGTACTTTCTGCACTGATTGCACACTGGTCCCGCTGGAGGTCTCTGGTCACTACGACCCCCAGGTTGATAGGGCTTCTTGTTACCACCCCGATATGAGGATCCTTGTCCCTTACGCTTCTGGGAAGTGTTAGCCTTACTAGGCTCACTGCGACTGTCTTTACCCTTAGTTGGGTACCAATCCCTCAGATTGTTCTCAACAATCCTACACTGCTCTACCGCCTTGTTGAAGTCAGTAAATAGGTGAGTGGCTAATCTCTTTTTCAGTTCTCGCCTCAAGCCCCTGATAAGCATATCAGAGCTCCACTCCTCATCATCTTTTTCTCGGAGATGTGTAGAGTACCGAGATAGTCGGACGAACCGGGAAAGATACTCATCAAAACTCTCTGTATCTCCCTGTCTGATAGCCAAAAACTCAGATTCTTTCTCTAACCTCACCGACTTGGGGAAGTACTTCTCATTAAACTTTTCTTGGAACATTTCCCAAGTCATTGGCACATTCCGGCTTCGAAGTGTCATGGCGATATTCCGCCACCACCGGTCGGCATCCCCCTCTAGCTTATACACGGCTAGCTTCGCCTTTACCTCCGTAGAGCACTCAAGGACTTCAAAGATCTTCTCTAGACGAGTCAACCAGTCCTCAGCAACTTGGGGCTCAAACCTCCCTCTAAACACTGGAGGTAAATGCTTGCAAAATTCAGAGACCCAGTATTGCAAGTCCCTTTCCTTACGAGCCGGCACCCCTTGAGACTCTTGATTAGGTACCGTGTGAGGTAGGGATTCATGGGACCGATTGGACCCCTCAGCTGTCTCCTCATGATGAGTCTCTGCTTGAGTCTCCTCACGAGTCGACTGGGCCCTTTCCTCATTACGTTTGGCCCTTTCCTCCCGGAGCTCTTCTCTCAGCTCACGGATCATATCCCGTTGTTCCCGTACGAGATCCATCATCTCTCGCATTGGGTCAGGAGGATTGTCATTCAACTCCTCCACATCTGGATCCCCTTGTCTGCCTCTAGAGCGAACCATGTTGTCCTTTACTCTACAATGATTCACCACATCAATACTTTAGCCAATGTATACACATAATCCATAGTATTCATCTCAATCCACAATTAGTAGAAATACTCATGTGTATACGCAACAAGCACTTATCAATCATTAAGCTAACCTAAACTCAAAGGATTAAGGTCAACTAAGGAGCTATCCTAGCAAATCCTCACCTTGCCAGGAACTACAGCTCTGATACCACAAATGTAACCCCCTTCCCACCTTAGGCCGAGATTAAGTTCATAAACTTGTAATTAATTGTAATTAGAGACCATATTTCAATTTGGGACTTATTAAGACAATCTTTTGCCCAAAAATCGGATTTGCAAAAACACTTTTCAAAACGGTCTCACATTCAAAATACAAAATAATAAAGGCCTGTACAGGTGGATTCCATTTACAAATATCAGAGTGCAAATAAATTCCCGACTCACTCGGGTTCCATTCATTAGATAAGGATTTACAAAGGCACGAAGCCACTATTCAGTACCCTTAACTTGGGGATTACACAAAGTTTACTACATACAATTTTCAAAACATACAATGATAACCATAACTCCAAAATACACTCCTAAACAGGAGCTCTAACTACTCTTCGTCGCCCGCTTGCCTCCCGATCCTTCGACCCTGTCTAAAACATTGTTTTTGGGAGAGTGAGATTCTAAAGAATCCCCGTAGTAACAAATCAATCATATAATGTACAACAATAATGCATGTAAGCAAATCATTATTCACATCAAGCAACTACAACGGCAGTTACAGCGGCAATGGTTAGTATGACACATGTCATCCCTTACGATTGCTCACGCTGAATTGCTCACGCTGTATTGCATCTCAACAAGCAACTACAACGGCAGTTACAGCGGCAATGGTTAGTATGACACATGTCATCCCTTACGATTGCTCACGCTGAATTGCTCACGCTGTATTGCATCACAACATTCAACACAGTATAATTCACCACAGCTGGGATCCATATAAAGCATGTCATATACGCAAGCCACATAGGCAAGATACACATACACAGCCCACGGCTGGTTGCACAAACGCCGCCCTCACACGGGTCGGATTCACGTCATCCATGTCGGTTACGACGGCAGTTACAACGGCCGAACTAGAGATGACCACTGTCACTCCCTATACGGCTCCCGCTGAATTGCTCGCGCCGTAATGGACCATGGCACACATTCACAAGTTTAATGACAAGTTATGCATGCCAAGACATCATACAAGATATGAGAGAAAAGTCACTACCTGAGTTCTTCCGGCGTTCCTTGGCTCCGGTCTCTCCCGCGTCGGGCAAATATCAAATCCTATATTTAACATTAGGGACGAAGAGTTAATCTCTATTCCAAGACTTAATCCACTTCATAATACTCAATTGGTTATCATTATTGCTCTTTTAGAGTCACTAAATACTCCTAACAATAGCTCTAAAGGGTAGGAAGAACTATCCCAAAGATCCCCTTTTGGAAGCACAAAACTCACATTTTTCACTGCCTCACTCGAGCACAGATGACCGTGCTCGAGCACAAGTACGGACATCACTCGAGCACAAGTGCGAGTGAGACTGCGAGTGAGCACCCGAGAGCACAAAGGCGCTTGCAGGAACTGGCTCACTCGAGCACAAATCCTCACTCGAGCACAAGGCCAAATGCCTCACTCGAGCACCCCGCGAGAGAAACTCAGAGAGTGAGGGCCCGAGAGCACCCAAAGCTCTCCAAGACTAAAATCACTCAAGCACAACACTCTCACCCGCGAGCACACCCGCGAGCACACACCTCTCACCCGCGAGCACACACGGCTCACTCGAGCAGATGCCCTCCACCCGCGAGTGAGAAGGCACACTTCTTGCACCTTGTCCGCGAGCATCCACCCGAGAGCAACCCTCTACTCTGGGCGTACACCCTCACTCGAGAAGAGCCACTCTCACTCGAGAAGGTCCCTCGCTCACTCGAGCACAAAGTGGTGTGCTCGAGCAGGACTCATAGAAAACCCAGGTGACTCGAAGCACACAGGGGAAAACTCACGCATCACTCGAGCAGACACCCCATTCCCGCGAGTGATAACCCACGAGCACCTCCTCACTCGAGCAGAGTTCATCCCTGCTCGGGTGATATTCATACTTCACTCGAGCAGACCCCAGCGTGCTCGAGTGAATCCCTCAGATAGCAGAAAACGCAGAACAGAGGCACTCTCCTTAACCTTTGCCCAAATGATTCCTATGGACACCAAACGTAACCCAAAGCCATTCCCACACAAAAACACCCAACAAACTCAATGGAATTCTCAGAATCCTCAAAATCTTACTCCATTATCATGATTTGGGTTTTGGGCAACAATATCAATAATACACCAATCTTAACCAAACTTCATATTTCAATTACCAATCAATCTATCTATCATCTACTCATTCCAAGACACCATTCTCATACCAAAGACATACCAAATGAACAGTGGCACTCATTTTCATGATTAAGCCAAAATTTCCAGAAATCATAAACTATTCCAAATAGCATGAAACATAGATAGATAGATTGGTTTTTCTCACCTTATCAACTTCTCCAAAGAGGGTTCTTGATTCACCAACTTCCAAATTTTCATGTGGCACTAAACCTCACCAAATGGTCAAACTACACACGCCAAATGAAGCCCATCACACAAGGATCAACATTAAGGAAGTGAGTTTGAGCAAAGAAGATCATTTACTTACCCAAAGATCAACCTTTTCCTTCCCTTTTCTTCCTTGCTTCAGCGAAAGAGAGAGAGAAGAGAGAGAGCACGAGAGAGAGGAAAGATGGAGAGATGAAGTGTGAGAAGGAAAAGTGAGTTCTTGTCCTCTTGTGGCCCATCCAATGGTCACCACGCCGCCACATGTCAGCATCTCCTTCAATCCCATAATAAGCTCACACAAGCTTAATACACTGGATTCCGACCCACGGTCAAGGAATCACAACCCTTGATCTTAAATACCACACACATGCACAAAAATTCCAATCTCCATTAATTATGACATTAATTAATATTGTCATAAAATACATACTAATCCCAATTAAATTCATAATTATCCATAATAATCATGATTATCCCTTAATCAAAAATTGGGATATTACAAGCTTCTTCTTCATGTACCATCCTAACCACACCCTAAATCCAACCACACCACACTATAACTGAGTGGTTTCAGCTGAACCAACTTGGTTTTTCTTTTTTAATTGTATTATAACACAGAAGGTTCTCAATGGGAAGTTTATTCACATATGTTCTCTTTGGACCTTATTGAATAATGAGGTTGCATGTTTGCTTTCTCCTATTCCCAGGTATGGTTCCTGCAACTATGCAAAGCCACAGTGTACATCTATCACAAACACACACACACACACACACACAAAGTGGATAAAAAAGAAGTATACTTTATGATCTCATCAATGAGCTATATATAAGCACAAGAGGGGTAAATGATCACTACTACAGAATTGAGATATAACCACCCCCAAAGACGTCCCAAATTGAAAATTGGGTGGTTAAAAAGGGAGGCGGTGGCATTTTCATAATTTTATATATGTAGGGGAACTTTTAGACGTCCCAGATTTGAATTTGGGACGTCTAAAGTGCTTCATGGCGCGAAATATAAATTTTGTAAATTTTTTTTAGCGCCTGGAGGTGGGATTAGACGTCCCAAAATGATTTTGGGGCGCCTAAACACAGACTTTAGGCGTCCCAAATCCATTTGGGATGCCTAAAGTCTGGGTTTACGCGTCCCAAATGCCATTTGGGACGCCTAAAGGCGCATGTCAGACACTTGTCTGACATGCGTCTTCTCATATGACTACTCTCCTCTCCTCACATGTCTCATCTAACTTTACTCTTCTTCAACCTCCCCCACCCACACCGTCGGCACTCTTTTGCTCTCTTCAACTCGTCCCTCCTCCTTTCTTCTTCACTTCAACTCGGGCGTCCTCCCTTCCATAGCCGCCGGCGAGCATCATCGCCTGTACAGTCCTAGCAGAGAAGCTGGGAGGTGGAGATCAGAAGGTGGGAGCCGTGAGTGACAGAGGGAGCTGCCGTTCTACACCATCGTTCACCACCGCCCTTCATCACCTTCATCATTCCTTCATCACCCTTCGTCTTTAATTTGTTTCTTTGTATGGGACATTACCAAGTGTCTGTGTGGTTGTGGCAAGAAAGAAGCCGATTATATTCTTAATTTGGAAGAGAATTTGCAGTCACTGAAAGATAAATGGGAAGATCGATCTCCAAAGCTCATCTTGAAGACAAGAGGTATTGTGCATCTAAGCTATTCTTTCTTTTTAAAATTTTCATATTAGTTAAATTTTGAAGTGTTTTTTACATTATGAGTAGCTTAGTCATCAATCAACGTAGGCGTGTGCAGAAAATTTCAGAAAGTATATAGTATGGATCGGACATTATATTAGAGAAAGGAAACAAGAAAAATTGTATATGTGAAAAAGTGTATGGACATTAGAAAAAGTATAGTATGGACATTACGATTGTAGCCTGACTATCATTTTACTTCTTTAATGAAAATTGTTACTTAATTATCAATAAAAATAAAATAAAAACTAACTTTTGGTTGGATAGATGAAAATTGAACATCAAATATATGAGGAAGGTTTGCTTAACATATATTTTAATTTCAATTAAGATTTATATAGTACTTTTTTAAATTAGAGGGAAGGTTACTATAATTTATGTAAAATGGAAGGTGGTAATTAATGTATTTTATTCAATTTTTTAATGTTTAAACTCATATACAAAGAAACTAATGAGTTAGGAATTTAATAAAAAAAGGGATAAATTGAACAATATAATTTGTTAATTTTTATTCTCTATAATCTAAACTTAATTGTACCATAAGCTTATAGCAAAAAACTTTATTACTAAAATTGCACCTTAACCCTATATTTTTAATATGATACTTGTAAACATATTTTTTAAATATTTTTATATCTATTTTTAAACAGTGTGTAGATCTTTGCTCTCGTCCACCTCCTTCCTTCCATTGTCGTGCACACCACCGTGGTTCTTTGCTTTCTCCACCTCCCCACCGTGCATACACCTCTGATCTCCAACGTCTTCTCTACCTCTCCAGCATACTAGTGGGCGCCCCCTGATCAGGTTAGTTTATTTTCTTCTTGTTTTTTTTGTAACAGAATGGTATGTCCTGCGAATACAACAGGGGATACTTGTACTGTGGCGCATAGGACTCACTATGTCGGCTACGCAATGGCACAAACCAAACTTCGTTGTTATCTAGCACCCATTGTCCAACGGTTCGTATTTACATTTTGTCAATTTCAGAAGTTTACTAAATAATTGTCTTCTCACTCATCTAACTTCATTTTAATGTGTACATGTTGTTAAAGAAACCACTGGACTTTGTGTGTTATATGTCCCCGCCGCAACGTAGTCTATTGGTTTGATCCCTTGAGTAACAAGCCAGACAGAGATACAAAATCCGTCTTCGACACGTAAGTTATTCTGTTTGTATTTCATTGACAACAAAAATAAATGAATGGTTCTAATTTCTGTTCATTTTGCTTTTCATGATAGTGCTTGTCAAACATATAGAATCCTAGGTGGGTCACGCGAGGGTACAGTTGTTAAAAAGCCAAAGTGGTTTTATCCCATAGTAAGTACATTCGATCCTACCTAATTGTTTCATTGACGGTCCTTTTAGACATACCTTTATTGATTTTAACAACCAATTGCATCCCTTTGATTAAAAGTGCCCTCGGCAACCTGGCAACACTGAATGCGGATATTATGTTATACTTTATATGTATAACATAACTCAAAGTGGAATTACTAGCGATTTTGAAAAGGTAATCGCTTCTTCATTCTCAAATGATAATATTTTTAGTGTTCTAATCGAAATGTTAATTAATTCATTTGCTTGAGATTCATTTCATCAAAGCTTATTACTTTCTAATTTTCAGATTTTTGATAATGAAGATGCCTACCTACGTGAAGACCTTGATTTGATCAGAGATCTTTTGGCTGGACATCTTCTTCAACATATAGAGCAGTAAACTTGTTATTTTATATCAGTTTGTACTTGTGTGATGACAGCGTTTTGACACTTTCTGGTTGTTTTTTGTTGATATATATAGTAGTAGGTTGTATGAAAGGTTATTGTATGTATATATAGTAAATATTGTAGTGCTGGATGTCCTTACCAGTTTGTAACGGACAGTGTGGTTTATGAATCCATCTTCTATTCTGTTTCTGCAGTTTCAATTCGTTGGGTAATACAGAATGTAAATTATGGTATAAAAAAAAACCTAACTTTTAGACGTCCCAAATTAAGAATTGGGAGGTCTAAAGTCCCCCAGGGTGGGACTTTAGGCGTCCCAAATTAAGAATTGGGAGGTCTAAAGTCCCACCCTGGGGGGACTTTAGGCGTCCCAAATTGTAATTTGGGACGCCTAAAGTCAGACTTTGGGCGTCCCTATCATTTGGGACGTCTTTTGTTTCAAGTTACTACGCCCCCAGTATATACGTCCCCCCGTTTTGGGACGTTAAAGGTGCCAAATTTGGGAGGTTAAAGCCCCTTTTTGTAGTAGTGGATGGAGACTCATGCATAATATATAATCTCTGTAGCTGCTCTTGCTTTTCTTGACATTTATGACTAGCCTTTTTCCTCACGCAAGCCCTTCCCTCCCTCCTTCTCTCTCTCGTAATCTCATATTCAAAATTCAAAATTCAAATTCAAAATCTGTCTATAAATTGCTATCCCTGCAAGTGTGTGGAAGCACCGGCGAGGATGATGCGTTGAACTTCAACCATTGCCATCTTCAGTTCTTTTTCTTCTTATTATTATTACAATATGAAAATGAATCTAAATATGTTTTCAATATTTTAGTTTAGATACTCATATTAAGCCATACTTAGTGAAATAGTCAACAATAATTTATAGCTAAGAATTCAGAGGCACAGAAGCAATAATTAAGAATAACATAAAAGGAAAGTTTAGACTGGTCACATTAGAGGGATGGGGTACTGGGAATTAAACCAAAAAAAATATATATATATATATATATATAAATATAACCTAACTCTTTACCTATTGCTCATAATGATAAAGTCCATCCATCAAAATTATTGCACTCTAAAACGAGGCCTCCTCCGGTCATCTTTATCAAAAACAGGTAATTAATTAGTGTATGTTGAATATGCTAATGCATTGGAATTACAACCGTTTCTACAATTTCCATTCTAAGCAAACGAAACTTTCAAAATCAATATAACTCAGATAATATACAACTATTTTATAACCGATCAAGTTCAAATCCCCATCCCCTACAATTATATATATAGTTAATGAATCCATGCAGAATTATTGGGTTTCATGCGTTTCAGATCAAGATATGTAATTACTTACTAGTTATTTATCTTGTCAAGAAAAGGGACTTACTTTTAATTTGTTTCAATGTATATAGACTGAGATTTCATTCAACGAATCTTAAAATTGACCTACTACTATATTCAAGTTCTTGATGATGTTTCTTTTTTTTTCATGTTTGCATGTGTTATTCCTCAAGTGCAGTAGGTTAATATATATTGTGCTTTCATGAAATCTTTTATACATGTTATAAAATGCTTTCTGGACAATGTTGTTATAAACACCAAACATATTAAGGAGCTTCTCATATCAACAGCCATATATATCAGAACAATTTAAAATGGTTTTATTGTTTGCACAAAAGTTAAAACAGGCAAGCTTCGAAAAGGATTCTCATTTTATTTTTTCAAAATTCATAACGAAAAATAGAAAACCCTATATCCTACAACACGTTATGTCCGGAAATTATGTATGTAAAGCCAGCTTCTTCTTCATTTACCATCCTTAGCACACCCTAAATCCAACCACACCACACTGTAACTGAGTGGTTTCAGCTGAACCAACTTGGTTTTTCTTTTTTAATTGTATTATAACACAGAAGGTTCTCAATGGGAAGTTTATTCACATATGTTCTCTTTGGACCATATTGAATAATGAGGTTGCATGTTTGCTTTCTCCTATTCCCAGGTATGGTTCCTGCAACTACGCAAAGCCACAGTGTACATCTATCACAAACACACACACACACACACACAGAGTGGATAAAAAAGAAGTATACTTTATGATCTCATCAATGAGCTATATATAAGCACAAGAGGGGTAAATGATGGAGACTCATGCATAATATATAATCTCTGTAGTTGCTCTTGCTCTTCTTGACATTTATGACTAACCTTTTTCCTCACGCAAGCCCTTCCCTCCCTCCTTCTCTCTCTCATAATCTCATATTCAAAATTAAAAATTCAAATTCAAAATATGTCTATAAATTGCTATCCCTGCAAGTGTGTGGAAACACCGGCGAGGATGTGTTAGGATCTGTAGGCACAGCGGAAGAATTTTAAAAATTTTTACCGATCCTAATCGAGGATCTTTCAACGGCGTTTAAACCAAGTTGGAAGGATTCATACCTTTTTTATGATTCAGAGTTTTCACGATCTCTAGGAGCCAACACGTCAGGTCCGCTCCCTCTACCGATATTCACACGAATGCTCTCCAATTGAGACTGCATGCTAGCGCCTCTAATGTCTCCTAGGGTTTCACTTATGGCTCTCAATTCTCATGTACATATGAATATATCTGCTCTATCAAGTTTATAACCTATGAGGGCTATTTTCAAATTTCAAAATTAATCATCATTAATTTCAAAATTAATTAAAAATTAATTATCTTGATGAGCTAATTAAATAAATTCAGTTTAAATTAAATCTGTCCTATAGTTTTAATTTAACCTATTTATTTAATCCAAATAAAGAGCCATTAGATTTAATTTATCTTCATAAATTAAATCTGAGATACTATATCTCTATCATGTTAGTTATTAAATTTAATATATCTTAATAAATTAAATTTAAAAATAACACAATATAATAATATCATACAATATATATATAAGATATATATATTTCGAAAATATATATATCTATATAATATTATTAAATATAATAATATCATATAATATATATATATATATACATATATATAAGATATATATTTCAAAAATATCTATATAATATTATTAATGAATTTTATATTATATATATATAAATATAAAATTTGTCCACCCTAAATTAAACATTATCTCGTGTTGGGCCATTCTTGTGTGCGACCCTGTAGGCCCATATGAAATTGGCAGTGGGCCAATAACTATACTAACCCAAAAGTCGCAAGCGGCCTCTAGCAAGACATTACGACTACCCAATTCATATGAGGATCGTTATCACGATGCAACCTGTCATACAATCATGTCACGTCCCTTTTGTCACACGATATATCGATCAAGGATAAGGCATGGATAATGTCATCCTCTTGTTCCTGACCATTACTTTCTCGATTCCTGAGTAGCCTGATAACAGAGACAGAAACTCCTTTCATCATAGTATGGCCATACATTTCTCAGACTCACTCATCGAGGGACCCAGTAATATCTCTCTACTAATGTGAGGGACAAATTCCATCTTGATCATTCATATTCCTCTGCATGAAAAACCACTAAGCCCGATCGTAGCCTTTATCATCACTCGGTCAAAAGTGACTTTTGACTAGTTCAAAGCTTAGCAACTCTCATGTAGGAATCCATGATGACCTTAGGTCTAAGGGCATTGTGACGTGGTTATACATGAGAAAAGCTTATGACTTGATCCATGTAGCTTTCTCATAGTGGGTCGGTCCAGCACCTTGTACTCTTACAAGTGCCTAAGACTTTGATTGGTATCTCCATATCTTATCAAAGTCATACTGGTCTTGTTTCATCTCTGCTCCCGTATAGATGACCAACCAGGGACATTTTAGGACAATCTTTATGAATTATCCAAGGATACAATTATCACAGTTAACATGCAAATAATATGATAACAGAATGGAGAAATTTCATTAAAATAATAATGTTCAAAGTACAATGATTGGCCCTTAGAGAACAATTTCCAACATCCTCCCACTTGCCCTAGGTGCAATCAATAATTTGCCTGATTCCCATTGCCCTAACATGACGCTCATGCTTTGCCTGTGCAAGTAGCTTAGTAAGAGGATCAGCAACATTATCTTCTCCTGCTACTTTGCATATCTTTATATCACCTCTATCATTGATTTCTCTAATAAGATGAAATCACCTGAGTATATGCTTGGTCCTTTGATGTGACCTAGGCTCCTTGGCCTGTGCAATAGCACCGCTATTGTCACAGAACAAATCTATTGGATTTGAGATGGTAGGCACCACCCCTAGTTTAGTAATGAACTTTCTGATCCAAACAGCTTCTTTAGCTGCATCTGATGCTGCTATATACTAAGTTTCTGTTGTAGAATCTGCTATAGTGCTCTGATTGGAGCTCTTCCAGCTTACTGCTCCACTATTCAGGAGGAATACATATCCAGATTGTGATTTAATGTCGTCTTGGTCAGTTTGGAAACTTGCATCTGTGTAACCGGTTACACAGAGCTCATCATCCAATCCACCATAGACCAAAAATAAGTCCTTAGTCCTTCTTAAGTACTTTAGGATATTCTTGACGGCAGTCCAATGACCCTCACCAAGATCTTGTTGGTATCTGCTGGTCATACTTAAGGCAAACGAGACATCCGGTCGAGTACATAACATGGCATACATGATGGATCCAATGGCCGAGGAATATGGAACCTTACTCATGCGATCTCGCTGATCAGGTGTACTAGGACACAGATCCTTACTAAGATGGATGCCATGAGACATGGGCATGTAACCCCTTTTTGAATCCTGCATACTGAACCTATGCAGTATCTTGTCTATGTATGTGCTCTGACTTAGGCCTATAAGTCTTTTGGATCTATCCCTATAGATCCTAATTCCTAGGATATATGTGGCTTCACCTAAGTCTTTCATTGAAAAGGACTTTCCTAACCAAGACTTGACACTCTGCAAGGTAGGAATATCATTCCCAATGAGTAGGATGTCATCTACATAAAGCACTAGAAATACAACTATGCTCCCACTAATCTTCTTGTAAACACAAGGTTCATCGATGTTTTGAATGAATCCAAACTCTTTGACTACTTCATCAAAATAATGATTCCAGCTCCGAGATGCTTGCTTCAATCCATAAATGGATCTTTGAAGCTTGCAAATTTTACCAGAGTCCTCTAGACGCACAAAACCTTCAGGTTGTGTCATGTACACATCCTCAAGCAGCTTTCCATTAAGGAAGGCTGTTTTGACATCCATCTGCCATATTTCATAGTCATAATATGCTGCAATGGCAAGAAGGATTCTGATTGATTTGGCCATTGCAACTAGGGAAAAGGTTTCATCATAGTCCACACCATGAGTTTGAGTGAATCCTTTTGCAACCAGTCGTGCCTTAAAGACATTTACATTGCCATCCATGTTAGTTTTCTCCTTGAAAACCCATTTGCACCCAATGGTTTTTACACCTTCAGGTGGATCAACTAAGGTCCATACCTGATTGTCGTACATGGATTGCATTTCAGACTTCATGGCATTTAGCCATTTCTCAGAGTTTGGTCCCACTGTGGCTTCTCGATAGGTGGTGGGCTCATTTTGCTCAATGAGCAACACATCACGGCCTTCAGTAATCTGAAATCCATATCTCTGAAGCTGATGTCATGTCCTATCAGATCTTCGTGGACCTTGTGTTACTTGAGGAGGCTTAACAACTTGTTGTGAGTCTTCTCTAATTTCCATCTGTGGTTCTGTACCATCTTGTGGCTCTCAAATTTCTTTCAAGATGTACATCACTCCCACTGGTTGTTTTAGAGACAAACTCTCTTTCTAGAAACTTGCCATTTCGAATAACAAATACTTTGTTATTGGTGGGATTGTAGACATAATATCCTTTCGTTTCTTTAGGATACCCCACGAAAAGGCACTTTGTGGATCTGGGCGCTAATTTATCAGAGGCTTGTTGCTTAACATATACCTCACATCCCTAGATCTTGAAAAAAGATAAACTTGGTTTCTTTCCAGTCCATATCTCATATGGTGTCTTTTCAATTGCCTTAGATGGAACACGATTTAGTGTGAACGCAACTGTCTCTAGGGCATGTCCCCAAAAGGACGGTGGAAGATCTGTTTGAGTCATCATAGATCGAACCATATCAATAGTGTTCGATTCCTCCGTTCAGAAACGCCATTCAATTGTGGTGTTCTTGGAGGAGTCAATTGTGAGATTATCCCACAACTCCTAAGATGGTCAATGAATTCTTGGCTCAAATATTCACCACCTTGATCAGATCGAAGTACTTTAATTGTTTTACCAAGTTGGTTTTGTACTTCATTTTGGAATATTTTGAATATTTCAAAAGATTCAGATTTATGTTTCATTAGATAGATATAGCCATATCTACTAAAGTCATCTATAAATGTAATGAAGTAGACATAACCTCCTCTGGTAGCTATATTTAATGGTCCACATACATCTATATGTATGAGGCCCAATAATTCAGTAGTCCTCTCACTGTGCCCAGTAAAAAGTGCCTTAGTCATCTTTCCTAATAAGCAAGATTTGCATGTATCATATGATTCAAAATCAAATGAGTTTAGAAATCCATCTTGATGGAGTTTAGAAATGCATTTCTCATTTATGTGGCCTAGACGACAATGCCATAGGTAGGTCGGATTCAAATCGTTTGATTTTATCCTCTTAGTAGTTACGTTATAGATATTCCCATTATTATGATGTTCCAAATTTAATATATAATGACCAACATGCAAATCACCATCAGCATAAAAAATGTCATTACGATAAATAGACCATTTACCATTCCTAGTAATGGAAGTATAACCTTCCTTATCCAAATAAGAAAGAGAAACAATGTTACTACTCAAAGCAGGAACATAATAGCAATTGTTCAAAACTAACAAAAGCCCACTGGGCAGAACTAATTCATAAGTGCCTACGACTAAAGCAGCAACTCTTGCTCTGTTTCCAACTCGTAGGTCTACCTCGCCCTTATTCAGCTTTCTACTGTCCTTTAGACCCTGCACATTTGTACAAATGTGAGAACCACATGCAATATCTAATACCCATGTAGAGGAAGTAGAAAAATGAATGTCTATAACATAAATACCTGAAGCGATAGCCTCGCTATCCTTCTTGTTCTTTCTCAAATCTTCCAGGTAGAGTTTGCAATTCCTCTTCCAATGACCGGGTTCATTGCAGAAGTAGCAGACTCCTTCCTTTGGAGGCTTTGCCTTCTTGGGTGTAGGCTTGGTTTCAGGCTTGTTTGACTCTTTGGTCTTACCGCCTAAGCCATTACCCTTCCATTTGCCCTTCCCTTTCTTTTTCATACCCTTTCCTTTCTGAACCATCAAAACTATGCTAGGCTTTTTCTTAATGCTTTGCTCAGCAGTTTTGAGCATCCCATGCAACTCAGAAATTGATTTCTCTATGTTGTTCATGTTGTAGTTCATAACAAACTGGTCATAACTCTCCGGGAGTGAGTTTAGGATCAAATCCGTAGCTAACTCCTGGCTCATGGGAAATCCAAGCCTCTCAAGGTGATCAATATAGCCTTTCTCTTTAACACATGAGTACTAACTGATGGACCTTCAACCATTTTGCAGGAATGTAAGGCCTTTGTAGTCTCATACCTTTCTTGCCTTACCTGTTGCTGGAACATTTCCTTGAGATGTATAATCATCTCATGAGCCTCTATGAGTTCCAGATCTCTTTGGAGCTCTGGAACCATAGTGGCAAGCATCAGGCAACCTACATCCACAGAGTCATCCATATGCTTTGTGTAAGCATCTCTCTGAGCTCTTGGAGCATTGGCTGCAGGCTCCTCAGGAATGGGTTGATCTAGGACATAAGCCTTTCTTTCCTGCTTGAGAACAAATCTCAAGTTCCTGAACCAGTCAAGAAAGTTTGTCCCATTGAGTTTGTCCTTCTCAAGGATCGATCGCAACAAAAGTGTAGCAGTATTACTAGTCGACATGATTCTACAATTAAAATATGCAAAGTTAGTTAGTAATCTCCCACTAAATTAACAACCCTCAATATAATAATTAGTGGGCTAAGATCCATATTTGGCTTAAACTTAAGTCCGCTTTGGCAAGACACTTAAATTCAAGTTATTTAGGTAGATAACCTATTTACCAATTACATCACATGTAACTCTTAGATCTTTATGGGATTTAATCATCATATGATCCGGCATGTTTAACCCCATCTAATGCCTTGAGATTCAAAACCGTTTTGTTAATCTCAATTAAGTCAAAACAATAATGAATATTATGAGCAGCACCATTACTCAAGCTTGTCTCATCAAGATAACTCAAGTGCATCCACTTTGGTGGTTTCCACAATTGAGCGATCTAGGTTTTGACAAGTATACATTAATTGATGGCATTATGACTTAAGATTTGATTCAGAGGGCTTAATTAATTAGTTTTGTTTATATGGATGCAATCATGGTCGTATCTCATACAGATAAATACATATAAACGTAAAAGTAATCATGCAATGATCTTATCAAAAGCATAATTTAAACGTGACACAACATGGCTTTACCTAACCTAAAATCCTCCCAAGCCAATGAGAGGACTTCTCTAAATAAAAAGAAATACATTGAGAGAAACCTCGTTTAAACATTCGAGGGGAGTGAGATGAGAAGAGAATGTACATCGAGAGCATTTAGAGAAAGGCACGGCACGCAGGCCGTATTTAAATATTACAACCTTTGTAAAATTCTAAAGCCATGTTGTTCACCATACCCAAACAAGGATAAATAATAAACCACAACAAGAATTCATACAATATGAAAAGCAATAAATATCATGATCAGATTATATTGCGCTACGCAGAGGTGGTCACGGCGGTCCCGCTAGTGATCATGCTTGTTCAAAACGAAAATCACATACATGTTTCAAGATATACATGTTCGGAATCGATTTCATGCTTGTTCCAAAATGAGAATCACATACATATTCGAGTGTTTCTTATAAACATACGTACACATCCCATATATATCACATGTATAAGAATCATAAACTCAATTTAAACGCACAATTGATCTGGCTCTGATGCCACTATTAGGATCGGTAGGCACAGCGGAAGAATTTTAAAAAATTTTACCGATCCTAATCGAGGATCTATCAACGGCGTTTAAACCAAGTTGGAAGGATTCATACCTTTTTGATGATTCAGAGTTTTCACGATCTCTAGGAGCCAACACGTCAGGTCTGCTCCCTCTACCAGTATCCACACGAATGCTCTCCAACCGAGACTGCATGCTAGCGCCTCTAATATCTCCTAGGGTTTCACTTGTGGCTCTCAATTCTCATGTACATATGAATATATCTTCTCTATCAAGTTTATAACCTATTAGGGCTATTTTTAAATTTCAAAATTAATCATCATTAATTTTGAAATTAATTAACAATTCATTATCTTGATGAGCTAATTAAATAAATTCAGTTTAAATTAAATCTGTCCAACAGTTTTAACCTATTTATTTAATCCAAATAAAGAGCCATTAGATTTAATTTATCTTCATAAATTAAATCTGAGATACTATATCTCTATCCTGTTAGTTATTAAATTTAATATATCTTAATAAATTAAATTTAAAAATAACACAATATAATAATATCATACAATATATATATACATAAATATATAAGATATATATTTCGAAAATATATATATCTATATAATATTATTAAATATAATAATATCATATAATATATATATATATACATATATATAAGATATATATTTCAAAAATATCTATATAATATTATTAATGAATTTTATATTATATATATATAAATATAAAATTCGTCCACCCTAAATTAAACATTATCTCGTGTTGGGCCATTCTTGTGTGCGACCCTGTAGGCCCATATAAAGTTGGCAGTGGGCCAATAACTATACTAACCCAAAAGTCGCAAGTGGCCTCTAGCAAGATATTACGACTACCCAATTCATATGAGGATCGTTATCACGATGCAACCTGTCATACAACCATGTCATGTCCCTTTTGTCACACGATATATCGATCAAGGATAAGGCATGGATAATGTCATCCTCTTGTTCCTGACCATTACTTTCTCGATTCCTGAGTAGCCTGATAACAGAGACAGAAACTCCTTTCATCATAGTATGGTCATAAATTTCTCAGACTCACTCATCGAGGGGCCCAGTAATATCTCTCTACTAATGTGAGGGACAAATTCCATCTTGATCATTCATATTCCTCTGCATGAAAAACCACTAAGCCTAATCGTAGCCTTTATCATCACTTGGTCAAAAGTGACTTTTGACTAGTTCAAAGCTTAGCAACTCTCATGTAGGAATCCTTGATGACCTCAGGTCTAAGGGCATTGTGACGTGTTTATACATGAGAAAAGCTTATGACTTGATCCATGTAGCTTTCTCATAGTGGGTCGGTCCAGCACCTTGTACTCTTACAAGTGCCTAAGACTTTGATTCGTATCTCCATATCTTATCAAAGTCATACTGGTCTTGTTTCATCTCTACTCCGACATTGATGACCGACTAGGGACATTTTAGGACAATCTTTGTAATATCCCAAATTCTGAGACTTGAGGCTATAGAATAAGCCTAAAATAAGTGGATTGCTAAGCCCCGGTTTAGCAAGATTCCAAATTATGATTAAGGGTTAATGACTCCAAAAGTGGATATGGTTAGTGATAAATAACCCTTTTGGAGGATTCGATGTGATTTGAGATTTGAATGTGTTATGATCAGTGCCAAAACCCTGTATTTGAGTTCAATTATGGATTAACCTCTAAATTGACTTAAAATAGAGGGGAGGGAGCATTGTGAAAGAAAAGGAATGAGAAAATTTGTTTGGTGGTGATTCCAAGGGAATTACCATAATCAGGGGCAAAACGGTAAAGTTACCGACCAATTGATCGGTTACCAAAGAGGAAGCTCATTGGTAACTCAAAGATTAATGGTTGAGATTGAATTGTGTAATAGATCAAAGGGTGGAATCCCATGTGGTGTGCCTATGTGAACTCATGGTTGATGGAACAAGATGTTGACACTTGGCAAGTTTTGGACCCTTGATCTTGGGTCAAAGATTCAAAACTCTTCCTCTATTCTCTCTCCCTTATTTGGAAGTTTTTGGGGGGCCTAATTGCCCCAAAAAAACTGATCACTTTATTCATCTTCATCATCCACTCATCTCTCTCTCTCTCTCTCTCTCTTATGTCTCCATGGTCGTCCATCAAGAGGGAAGAAAGAGAAAAGAATAAGGTGAGATTTGACTTGTTTCTTGTCCTCTAATGCTCTAATGTCCTTCTATAATCTTATTCATACTGATGAGAGCTTCATCTCTATGGTTTTAGATTTGTGAGAGGAGGTGTTTTGTTGCTTGAGCAAAAGAGGAAAGATGAAGAATCAAGGAATTGGTTTGGGAAAGAGGAAGATGTGAGTATTTGAAGCCTTTTGATATAAGTTTTGTGATTTGTGGATGAGCTTTGTGAATTTCGAATTTTGCCCTGATTTTCATGTGATTTTGGATTTGAGGAATTGCCTTGTGTATTGTGGTGAAATTGGTATTTTGTTGTGTGATATGGCTATTGGAATTGGTTTGAGAACTTGGAATGAAAAGAATGACAATGTGTGATTGTGTTGTGGTTTTGTGATGACATGTTATGATTATTGGTAAAACATGTCAATGTGATATGAATTTGGTTGTTTTGGTGATTCCAATGGATTCCTTGTGAAAATTTGTGTGGGAATGGTGTTTGATGTGAAAATGGGACCATTGGAAGCCAATTGTGCAAAACTTGAAAATCTGTCAATTGGAAGTCTGTTTTGGGCAGTCTGTTCGTGTGGCGTTTTGACTGGGCAAATGATGTCAGACAATTATGAAACTTTCCAGTCTTAAATTTCACATCCCAAGCTTCAAAATGGACACATAATTTAGGCCATTTAGTTTTGTCTTCTGTGAGTTATAGCTGTCCAAAGTTTGAGGTCGAAAATGAACACTGTTTTGGGACAGTCTTGAGTTTTGGGAAATTATGTATTTATGTGATGATTTCTAGTATTGGACAATATTTTTCCTGTGTAGAGGACGTGAATAACTTTCATTTGGCTTTGGGATCACCTCATTTCGATTTTTGTGGAATTAGTTATGAATTTCCTAAGTTTCCTTGGCTGCAGCAGAAAATCCTGGCTGCAGCGCAAAAGTTTTTGTGCACGTTTTGGCCGCAGCCAGAAATTCTTGGCTGCAGCCAGAAACTTCTGTGCGCGTTTTGGCTGCAGCCAGAGGGTTCTTGGCTGCAGCCAACCCCTATTTTCAATAGTTTGTGATTTTGAAGGTTGATTTCCAATCTAGTACGTCCCAATCCTTTAGGCTTTCATTGAGCTTATTATAGCTACCTAAAGGTGTTAAATGATAACCAACATTAAGTGTTTGTATGTTGAGGAATTGAGAAAGGGATTAACCCTATGTCCTTGCTTTGGTTATAGGGTTGATATTCGCCCGGATCGTGGTTCGATATTCGTTCTGATCGCGAGTAAGCGAAGCTGGAGCATACGTGGAAAGAGTGTAGGGAACATATCTCTTCTACTTGTATTTGATATATGTGTTAGTGTGTTGGTGCATGTCTTAGCTTTGCATAATTATGTGTAATTTGAAGCTATGTTTCAATTTATGCTATAGCCATAGGTATATTGTTCGAAGCATTGAGCTTGCAAATTGTCATTGTGTTATCATGAGTTGTGTGGTGCAAGCATGTCATGCATTAAACATTTATCGTACATGCATATTGATATTGTTATCCTACTGAGATTCTCTAGAATCTCACCCTCCCCTACTAACCTTTCATATAGGGTAGTAGATCGATGATAGAGTAAGCAGCCAAGGGCGAAGAGGACTTCCTTTGGGTTGAAGATTCGATAGTTGGTTATCGTTATAGTTGGGATGTGTATTTGTATATTTGGATGAGTATTGAGTATGTATTCGAATGGGTTTGTGTAATCCCTATTTGGGGAGTTGTATGGGCTAATGTGCCCTATGATTGTTTAGCGAAGATATGAAACCCGGGATTACCGGGATGATTATGTTGTGCACTCTGATATTGGTATAAATGTGATTTATCTTTACATAGTAATTGTATTCGAGATTTGAATATGAGACCAGGTATATTATATTTCGAAAGGTATTTGTGAAAAACCTATAATGAAGATGGGATTTTGAAATAGTTTTCTTTCTTATTGGTCATTATTTCACTTTAAATCGCGTATTTTGGATATAATTACGGAAGGGGGTTACAATCTTTATGAATTATCTAAGGATACAATTATCACAATTAACATGCAAATAATATGATAACAGAATGGAGAAATTTCGTTAAAATAATAATGTTCAAAGTACAATGATTGGCCCTTAGGACACAATTTCCAACAGGATGATGCGTTGAACTTCAACCATTACCATCTTCAGTTCTTTTTCTTCTTATTATTATTACAATATGAAAATGAATCTAAATATGTTTTCAATATTTTAGTTTAGATACTCATATTAAGCCATACTGAGTGAAATAGTCAACAATAATTTATAGCTAAGAATTTAGAGGCACATAAGCAATAATTAAGAATAACATAAAAGCAAAGTTCAGACTGGTAACATTAGAGGGATGGGGTATTGGGAATTAAACCAAAAACAAAAAATATATAAATATAACCTAACTCTTTGCCCATTGCCCATAATGATAAAGTCCATCCATCAAAGTTATTGCACTCTAAAAAGAGGCCTCCTCCGTTCATCTGAATCAAAAACAGGTAATTAATTAGTGTATGTTGAATATGCTAATGCATTGGAATTACAACCGTTTCTGCAATTTCCATTCTAAGCAAACGTCACTTTCAAAATCAATATAACTCAGATAATATATAACTATTATATAACTGATCAAGTTCAAATCCCCATCCCCTACAATTATAAATTATAGTTAATGAATCCATGCAGAATTATTGGGTTTCATGTGTTTCAGATCATGATATGTAATTACTTACTAGTTATTTATCTTGTCAAGAAAAGGGACTTACTTTTAATTTGTTTCAATGTATATAGACTGAGATTTCATTCAACGAATCTTAAAATTGACCTACTACTATAATCAAGTTCTTGATTATGTTTCTTCTTTTTTCATGTTTGCATGTGTTATTCCTCAATTGCAGTAGGTTAATATATATTGTGCTTTAATGAAAACTTTTATACATGTCATAAAATGCTTTCTGGACAATGTTGTTATAAACACCAAACATATTAAGGAGCTTCTCATATCAACAGCCATATATATCAGAATAATTCAAAATGGTTTTATTGCTTGCACAAAAGTTAAAACAGGCAAGCTTCGAAAAGGATTCTCATTCTATTTTTTCAAAATTGATAACGAAAAATAGAAAACCCTATATCCTACAACACGTTATGTCAGGCAATTATGTATGTAAAGCCAGCTTCTTCTTCATTTACCATCCTAAGCACACCCTAAATCCAACCACACCACACTATAACTGAGTGGTTTCAGCTGAACCAACTTGGTTTTTCTTTTTTAATTGTATTATAACACATAAGGTTCTCAATGGGAAGTTTATTCACATATGTTCTCTTTGGACCTTATTGAATAATGAGGTTGCATGTTTGCTTTCTCCTATTCCCAGGTATGGTTCCTGCAACTATGCAAAGCCACAGTTTACATCTATCACAAACACACACAGAGAGAGAGAGAGAGAGAGAGAGAGAGAGAGAGAGAGAGTGGATAAAAAAGAAGTATACTTTATGATCACATCAATGAGCTATATATAAGCACAAGAGGGGTAAATGATGGAGACTCATGCATAATATATAATCTCTGTAGCTGCTCTTGCTCTTCTTGACATTTATGACTAAACTTTTTCCTCACACAAGCCCTTCCCTCCCTCCTTCTCTCTCTCGTAATCTCATATTCAAAATTCAAAATTCAAATTCAAAATCTGTCTATAAATTGCTATCCCTGCAAGTGTGTGGAAGCACCGGCGAGGATGATGCGTTGAACTTCAACCATTACCATCTTCAGTTCTTTTTCTTCTTATTATTATTACAATATGAAAATGAATCTAAATATGTTTTCAATATTTTAGTTTAGATACTCATATTAAGCCATACTGAGTAAAATAGTCAACAATAATTTATAGCTAAGAATTCAGAGGCACAGAAGCAATAATTAAGAATAACATAAAAGTAAAGTTCAAACTGGTCACATTAGAGGGTTGGGGTACTGGGAATTAAACCAAAAACAAAAAATATATAAATATAACCTAACTCTTTACCCATTGCCCATAATGATAAAGTCTATCCATCAAAATTATTGCACTCTAAAAAGAGGCCTCCTCCGTTCATCTGAATCAAAAACAAGTAATTAATTAGTGTATGTTGAATATGTTAATGCATTGGAATTACAACCGTTTCTGTAATTTGCATTCTAATCAAACGTCACTTTCAAAATCAATATTACTCAGATAATATACAACTATTATATAACTGATCAAGTTCAAAACCCCATCATCCCCTACAATTATATATTATAGTTAATGAATCCATGCAGAATTATTGGATTTCATGCGTTTCAGATGATGATATGTAAGAACTTACTAGTTATTGATCATGTAAAGAAAATGGACTTACTTTTACTTTGTTTTAATGTGTTATGTACTAAAATTTCATTCAATGAATCTTAAAATTGATCTCACTACTACAAAATATGGATTGGCACTAGTTGGTTGAGTTTTGGTGGGTTGTGTTGGTAGCCCTATATTTATGTCTTTTAGGGTTTATTAGGGTTCATGATGCTTTCATCTCATATATTGGACTATATGTTGTTTTGGAAGCAAATGAACTAGGTTTGATGATTAAGTTGTGAATTGGTTGGTCGTTGTAGAAAACCCTAAAATTGTGATCTAAACAGGGCATTAAGAAGCAATGGAAATTTGATCAATTTGATGATTCCATTTTGGTTAGAATGGAAAATTATGTGGAAAAAGCATGAGGTTATAATTTTTCGATAATTATACATAATTCTAGAATTTTTGGAAATTGGGTGACCTTGTTGCCAGATTTGTTTTCCAGAAATAGATGTGTTTTGGCATGTTTTTGAATGGTCAAATCTGATCCAAACGTTATCAAATTTTTCATGATGAAAGTAGACATCATGGGATTTAATTTGATAGGTAATACAAGCCATTTGGACTTGTGGATTGAAAGATATGAGTTTTCAAAGTTAGATCATGAATCTGGAATGAATTCTGGAGCGGTGGCCAATGAAGTGGAATTATGTATTGATGTGCATCTAGATGACTAATGACTATATTTTTTCTTAAAATATACTAATTAGATGTCACATAGCATTTGGAATTATCACAATTGGACATTTGTACATAAAGTTATGAATTTTCAAAGGTTAAGGAAAATTCTGATAGCTTTTAGTCAAAGTGCGAAATTAAAAAGATAATGATAAAATGTAATTACCTTGAACTCTAAAAGTAAATATAACTAACAAAATAAGCTTGGGACAATACATAAATGAGCAATAACTCCATATAGTAATTTTATCTTTCATACACTATATAAAATTTTGTATGCTTTGTGTATGCCATCTTCTGTGATATGTATAATCCACTCTTTAACTGGTGTGGGAAAAACACAAGTACCGTCTGGGGGAAAAGCACCAATACCCCAACGGTCCACAAGGGATCCAATTATGAGAATTCAGTACCAAGAGGGTACACAATCCAGTCTATGGTCATAAACCCAGCTAAGGTACGGAAAGTCAAGGTCTAACAGTATTTGGTCCTGACTCGGGCCTAATAGTGGTTGGCTCTGAATATGTACACATTCAGATGAATATGATTACAGTGTTATTATCTTATTGCATTATGTGGTACCTGGCATAATTATTTGTTGTATTTTATATGATCGATTGTTTGTTACTACTGAGATTCTTTGAATCTCACCCTTTCCCCAAAAATTAAATATTCCAACTAAAGGAAGCAGCTCAAAGGGCAACGATGTGAGGACCGGCAATTGAGAGGTTTGATCCAATTCGAGCACTGATATTGGTTATCTGCAGGCTTTTTATTATTTTAAGGTCTGTAATTATTATAAATACACCTTGTTAGGATTTCTGTAATATAATCATGTACATTTTATTAGTATATCTATCTATTCCTATAAGCCCACCGAACTACCCGCAAACACTCTAAAAAAAGATGGAAATAAGAGGAGGACCTGACATTTTGCTTTTTCAATCACAGCACCAGGATTCAGGTTGATCCCATTGAAGATCATTCCTGCCTTTCCAAATAAACCATAAAATACAAGATATTAACGCAATATTAAAATCAGTAAGGGGACCATTTCGTGCTAGGGCCCACGTCATTTTATCGTCAGTGGCTAACTCTGGGAGAGGGATTGCAGCAATTGCTTACAAGGCATGGTTATCAACCAGATTGCTTAAGGAATGCAAGTCTCCCATAAACACTGATCCAGAGATATGAGGGTTGCCACCTAATAGTCTGATTTTTTGAGAGCCTCATCATTAATGAAGAGACTTCTGGAAGCTAAAGTAGGAATCCAATTATCTTTCCAAATATGGGCAGACATCCCATTGCCAATTTGCCAACATAGATCATCCTTAATGAAGTCTCTTCAAATTACTGTATTAAAATTACATGTCAGTCATTAAGATTTAGTAACACAAAAACATATGAAATCTCACTTCTTGGGATCTTTGACCAACGAGATAGATGCCAGTAAATAATAATTAGAAGGTCGGGAAATCTGTAAGAAATCCCTCCAACAATGTGTCAATATTGTAAGGATGATATATGTTCATGATAAGAGTTCTTGATTAGACGGTGAACTTTGTGAAAGATTATTATCCCATAGGTAAAAAGTTATTCAATAGTGCAAGACTAATTTTTAGTGTTATCAGTGTTACTTGATCCCCCCTTATGTATACAATATATATATATATATATATATTATGTATTGTCTTATGTGCCCAGGATATTCAAATAGAGATTCTCATTTTTTTGTCCGAAAGAATAGAGATTCTCATGGAAGCATATCTTTAAAAAATATATAATTTATTCATCAGTTATGTTCAAAATACATTTAACTATGTGCATATGTCTTCTGTTTAGCATTTAGTTGAAGATACTTTGCACACCACTATTGTACCTCTCTAATTATATGTTGTTGAGAAAAATTTATATCTAGTTACATATTTATTAACCTTAATCAATTTTTGTTAACTTTTTGATTTGCATTATTTAAATCTTATAAAAGTCACAGAGAATAATGCATAAAAAAATTGCAATAAATATGGCAAAATATGGGTCACTTGATCCAAATGAATCAGGACTCGACTTGGATAAACCTTACAAGCATATTCCTACTTTACTGAAAAAAACACATTTACTATTTCATATAATCATTAGGGGAAAACATAAACATTACATTTTTCGTTAATTTTAATTTTCTTAACAAAAGGTGACTAAGAATTTGTTTTCCATTAGATACATCAAAACCATGGGATTTTCCCAATAGCCAAAACCCTTTAACACTTTAAGCACGAAAAAAGAGGCATTGAATTGCGGTACATCAAAAATGGAAAGGGTTGTGACAGTGGAGAAGAGAAGCCAAGAATCTCAAAATATCATATTATACTAATTAAGGATTATTGCATATTGAAATATAAATATAAAGTCACGTTAAAGCTTTATTAGAAAGCTGCACTTTGATAAAGGCACCTATAACTATTTAAGTGAGTCTTCAAGACTCACAGAGGCCGTGCAGGTTGCTCTTTATTAAAAAATGCATCATTTTCATGAAATAACTGAAAACGCTTTTTTTATTTTTTGTAACCTCAAGTCATGTGAGTATTCTGTGTTTGGTGACGTCTTCTCTATCAATAGCTTTACTTTTACAATGAAATCAATAAGCTCCAAAATAACTTTTCCAATATTATTTATTATATTATGCACAGAAAATCATTTCTGAGGCACGTTTCCTTCAATTTTTAATTTAGTACCTGTGTTTTTTTTTTACATATTAAATTCTTTAATTTTACTCAATTAGCACAATTAGCTTCTATATAACGGCTAATAATGTTAACAGAGCAAAGTTACATGGGCAAAATTGAAATATTGATTAGGAAAAAATCAAATAGGTACCAAATTAAAAATGGAATGAAATTATAGGTAGCATCATGTAATTGTATAAATATTGAAATAAACGATATTATACGTTTAAAAGTTCATAAATTTGTGATTAATGTTGAAAGTAATTGCTTTCTCAAATAAGGTTGAAATGCTGAACAACTTGGTTATGGCTAATGTAATCAATATATTCATATGAACATAACATACAAAAAAAATTGTAGTGGTGGTATTACTACTAAATCTTCAAGTAGTACTATTACTGAGAAGATTATTTAGATATGATTGTCTTCACTAGAAGAATTTTAAAAGTGAAATAAGTGGGTAGATGGGTGCAGCCTCGTGACTCTGTGACTGACGTTGCTTTCACAGTAATTTGTTAAGAACTGCTCAACTTTTGATGTTGGCTGCCGAAGGATTTCATGAAAGAGGAAAACTGTGAAAATTGTGTTAGAGAAGGGAACTTGGAAGTTACTTACAAATTAAACACCAGAGGGTATGCAATTTTCTCACTTAATGTCTTTTTTTCTTCTGTTTTGGTGACTTTTAGTATATTGATTCCAGTTCATCTTCCACGAAGCTACGATAATACTACCTCCGGCCCTAATTATAAGATAAAGTTGCCTTTTTTGGAGAAATTAAGGAAGCCGGTTAAATTACTTTAGAGTGTTTATATTTTTAGTATCCTTAGATTATATATTAGTTTTTTAGTCAAATTAATTAGTTTGGAGAAAAAAAATATAAATATAAATATTCTAACGTAATTTAATTGGCTTCCTTAATTTCTACAAAAAAGTCGACTTTGTCTTATAATTATGATCGGAGGAAGTATATAGTAATATTCACTTCATGTTTTTTGTTTGTTTTTTTTTTCTTAAATAAAAATAAAAAATTTACAGTTATACAATATCACAACGCCGTTTAATTTTGTCATGTTTGAGCTTATTTGGTTGATTTCAAATAAATAATAAAAAAATGTAGAAAGTATGTTGAGCATAAAAAACAAATAATTTGATATGATTGTCTTCACTAGAAGAGTTTTGAAAGTGAAATAAGTGGGTAGATGGGTGCAGCCTCGTGACTCTGTGACTGACGTTGCTTTCACAGTAATTTGTTAAGGACAGCTCAACTTTTGCTGTTGGCTGCCGAAGGATTTCATGAAAGAGGAAAACTGTGAAAATTGTGTTAGAGAAGGGAACTTGGAAGTTACTTACAAATTAAACACCAGAGGGTATGCAATTTTCTCACTTAATGTCTTTTTTTCTTCTGTTTTGGTGACTTTTAGTATATTGATTCCAGTTCATCTTCCACGAAGCTACGATAAAACTACCTCCGGTCTTAATTATAAGATAAAGTCGCCTTTTTTGGAGAAATTAAGGAAGCCGGTTAAATTACTTTAGAGTTTTTATATTTTTAGTATCCTTAGATTATATATTAATTTATTAGTCAAATTAATTAGTTTGGAGAAAAAATTAAAAATATAAATATTCTAACGTAATTTAATTGGCTTCCTTAATTTCTCCAAAAAAGTGAACTTTGTCTTATAATTAGGATCGGAGGGAGTATATAGTAATATTCACTTCATGTTTTTTGTTTGTTTTTTTTTCTTAAATAACAAAAAAATTTACAGTTATACAATATCACAACGCCGTTTAATTTTGTCATGTTTGAGCTTATTTGGTTCATTTCAAATAAATAATAAAAAAATATAGAAAGTATGTTGAGCGTAAAAAACAAATAATTTGATATGATTGTCTTCACTAGAAGAGTTTTAAAAGTGAAATTAGTGGGTAGATGGGTGCAGACTCGTGACTCTGTGATTGACGTTGCTTTCACTGTAATTTGTTAAGGACTGCTCAACTTTTGCTGTTGGCTGCCGAAGGATTTCATGAAAGAGGAAAACTGTGAAAATTGTGTTAGAGAAGGGAACTTGGAAGTTACTTACAAATTAAACACCAGAGGGTATGCAATTTTCTCACTTAATGTCTTTTTTTCTTCTGTTTTGGTGACTTTTAGTATATTGATTCCAGTTCATCTTCCACGAAGCTACGATAAAACTACCTCCGGTCTTAATTATAAGATAAAGTCGCCTTTTTTGGAGAAATTAAGGAAGCCGGTTAAATTACTTTAGAGTTTTTATATTTTTAGTATCCTTAGATTATATATTAATTTATTAGTCAAATTAATTAGTTTGGAGAAAAAATTAAAAATATAAATATTCTAACGTAATTTAATTGGCTTCCTTAATTTCTCCAAAAAAGTGAACTTTGTCTTATAATTAGGATCGGAGGGAGTATATAGTAATATTCACTTCATGTTTTTTGTTTGTTTTTTTTTCTTAAATAACAAAAAAATTTACAGTTATACAATATCACAACGCCGTTTAATTTTGTCATGTTTGAGCTTATTTGGTTCATTTCAAATAAATAATAAAAAAATATAGAAAGTATGTTGAGCGTAAAAAACAAATAATTTGATATGATTGTCTTCACTAGAAGAGTTTTAAAAGTGAAATTAGTGGGTAGATGGGTGCAGACTCGTGACTCTGTGATTGACGTTGCTTTCACTGTAATTTGTTAAGGACTGCTCAACTTTTGCTGTTGGCTGCCGAATGATTTCGTGAAAGAGGAAAACTGTGAAAATTGTGTTAGAGAAGGGAACTTGGAAATTACTTACAAATTAAACACCAGAGGGTATGCAATTTTCTCACTTAATGTCTTTTTTTCTTCTGTTTTGGTCACTTTTAGTATATTGATTCCAGTTAATCTTCCACGAAGCTATGATAATACTACCTCCGGTACTAATTATAAGATAAAGTTGCCTTTTTTGGAGAAATTAAGGAAGCCGGTTAAATTACTTTAGAGTGTTTATATTTTTAGTATCCTTAGATTATATATTAGATTTTTAGTCAAATTAATTAGTTTGGAGAAAAAAAATATAAATATAAATATTCTAACGTAATTTAATTGGCTTCCTTAATTTCTCCAAAAAAGTCAACTTTGTCTTATAATTATGATCGGAGGGATAATATAGTAATATTCACTTCATGTTTTTTGTTTGTTTTTTTTTTCCTAAATAAAAATAAAAAATTTATAGTTATACAATATCACAACGCCGTTTAATTTTGTCATGTTTGAGCTTATTTGGTTCATTTCAAATAAATAATAAAAAAATGTAGAAAGTATGTTGAGCATAAAAACAAATAATTTGATATGATTGTCTTCACTAGAAGAGTTTTGAAAGTGAAATAAGTGGGTAGATGGGTGCAGCCTCGTGACTCTGTGACTGACGTTGCTTTCACAGTAATTTGTTAAGAACTGCTCAACTTTTGATGTTGGCTGCCGAAGGATTTCATGAAAGAGGAAAACTGTGAAAATTGTGTTAGAGAAGGGAACTTGGAAGTTACTTACAAATTAAACACCAGAGGGTATGCAATTTTCTCACTTAATGTCTTTTTTTCTTCTGTTTTGGTCACTTTTAGTATATTGATTCCAGTTCATCTTCCACGAAGCTATGATAAAACTACCTCCGGTCCTAATTATAAGATAAAGTTGCCTTTTTTGGAGAAATTAAGGAAGCCGGTTAAATTACTTTAGAGTGTTTATATTTTTAGTATCCTTAGATTATATATTAGTTTTTTAGTCAAATTAATTAGTTTGGAGAAAAAAAATATAAATATAAATATTATAACGTAATTTAATTGGCTTCCTTAATTTCTCCAAAAAAGTCAACTTTGTCTTATAATTATGATCGGAGGGATAATATAGTAATATTCACTTCATGTTTTTTGTTTGTTTTTTTTTCTTAAATAAAAATAAAAAATTTACAGTTATACAATATCACAACGCCGTTTAATTTTGTCATGTTTGAGCTTATTTGATTCATTTCAAATAAATAATAAAAAAAATGTAGAAAGTATATTGAGCAAAAAAACAAATAATTTGATATGATTGTCTTCACTAGAAGAGTTTTGAAAGTGAAATAAGTGGGTAGATGGGTGCAGCCTCGTGACTCTGTGACTGACGTTGCTTTCACAGTAATTTGTTAAGAACTGCTCAACTTTTGATGTTGGCTGCCGAAGGATTTCATGAAAGAGGAAAACTGTGAAAATTGTGTTAGAGAAGGGAACTTGGAAGTTACTTACAAATTAAACACCAGAGGGTATGCAATTTCCTCACTTAATGTCTTTTTTTCTTCTGTTTTGGTGACTTTTAGTATATTGATTCCAGTTCATCTTCCACGAATCTACGATAATACTACCTCCGGTCCTAATTATAAGATAAAGTTGCCTTTTTTGGAGAAATTAAGGAAGCCGGTTAAATTACTTTAGAGTTTTTATATTTTTAGTATCCTTAGATTATATATTAGTTTTTTAGTCAAATTAATTAGTTTGGAGAAAAAAAATATAAATATAAATATTCTAACGTAATTTTATTGGCTTCCTTAATTTCTCCAAAAAAGTCAACTTTGTCTTATAATTATGATCGGAGGGATAATATAGTAATATTCACTTCATGTTTTTTGTTTGTTTTTTTTTTCTTAAATAAAAATAAAAAATTTACAGTTATACAATATCACAACGCCGTTTAATTTTGTCATGTTTGAGCTTATTTGGTTAATTTCAAATAAATAATAAAAAAAATGTAGAAAGTATGTTCAGCAAAAAAACAAATAATTTGATATGATTGTCTTCACTAGAAGAGTCTTGAAAGTGAAATAAGTGGGTAGATGGGTGCAGCCTCGTGACTCTGTGACTGACGTTGCTTTCACAGTAATTTGTTAAGAACTGCTCAACTTTTGATGTTGGCTGCCGAAGGATTTCATGAAAGAGGAAAACTGTGAAAATTGTGTTAGAGAAGGGAACTTGGAAGTTACTTACAAATTAAACACCAGAGGGTATGCAATTTTCTCACTTAATGTCTTTTTTTCTTCTGTTTTGGTGACTTTTAGTATAATGATTCCAGTTCATCTTCCACGAATCTACGATAATACTACCTCCGGTCCTAATTATAAGATAAAGTTGCCTTTTTTGGAGAAATTAAGGAAGCCGGTTAAATTACTTTAGAGTGTTTATATTTTTAGTATCCTTAGATTATATATTAGTTTTTTAGTCAAATTAATTAGTTTGGAGAAAAAAAATATAAATATAAATATTCTAACGTAATTTAATTGGCTTCCTTAATTTCTACAAAAAAGTCAACTTTGTCTTATAATTATGATCGGAGGGAGTATATAGCAATATTCACATCATGTTTTTTGTTTGTTTTTTTTTTCTTAAATAAAAATAAAAAATTTACAGTTATACAATATCACAACGCCGTTTAATTTTGTCATGTTTGAGCTTATTTGGTTGATTTCAAATAAATAATAAAAAAATGTAGAAAGTATGTTGAGCATAAAAAACAAAAAATTTGATATGATTGTCTTCACTAGAAGAGTTTTGAAAGTGAAATAAGTGGGTAGATGGGTGCAGCCTCGTGACTCTGTGACTGACGTTGCTTTCACAGTAATATGTTAAGGACAGCTCAACTTTTGCTGTTGGCTGCCGAAGGATTTAATGAAAGAGGAAAACTGTGAAAATTGTGTTAGAGAAGGGAACTTGGAAGTTACTTACAAATTAAACACCAGAGGGTATGCAATTTTCTCACTTAATGTCTTTTTTTCTTCTGTTTCGGTCACTTTTAGTATATTGATTCCAGTTCATCTTCCACGAAGCTACGATAAAACTACCTCCGGTCCTAATTATAAGATAAAGTTGCCTTTTTTGGAGAAATTAAGGAAGCCGGTTAAATTACTTTAGAGTTTCTATATTTTTAGTATCCTTAGATTATATATTAGTTTTTTAGTCAAATTAATTAGTTTGGAGAAAAAAAATATAAATATAAATATTCTAACGTAATTTTATTGGCTTCCTTAATTTCTCCAAAAAAGTCAACTTTGTCTTATAATTATGATCGGAGGGATAATATAGTAATATTCACTTCATGTTTTTTGTTTGTTTTTTTTTTTCTTAAATAAAAATAAAAAATTTACAGTTATACAATATCACAACGCCGTTTAATTTTGTCATGTTTGAGCTTATTTGGTTAATTTCAAATAAATAATAAAAAAAATGTAGAAAGTATGTTCAGCAAAAAAACAAATAATTTGATATGATTGTCTTCACTAGAAGAGTCTTGAAAGTGAAATAAGTGGGTAGATGGGTGCAGCCTCGTGACTCTGTGACTGACGTTGCTTTCACAGTAATTTGTTAAGAACTGCTCAACTTTTGATGTTGGCTGCCGAAGGATTTCATGAAAGAGGAAAACTGTGAAAATTGTGTTAGAGAAGGGAACTTGGAAGTTACTTACAAATTAAACACCAGAGGGTATGCAATTTTCTCACTTAATGTCTTTTTTTCTTCTGTTTTGGTGACTTTTAGTATAATGATTCCAGTTCATCTTCCACGAATCTACGATAATACTACCTCCGGTCCTAATTATAAGATAAAGTTGCCTTTTTTGGAGAAATTAAGGAAGCCGGTTAAATTTCTTTAGAGTGTTTATATTTTTAGTATCCTTAGATTATATATTAGTTTTTTAGTCAAATTAATTAGTTTGGAGAAAAAAAATATAAATATAAATATTCTAACGTAATTTAATTGGCTTCCTTAATTTCTACAAAAAAGTCAACTTTGTCTTATAATTATGATCGGAGGGAGTATATAGTAATATTCACATCATGTTTTTTGTTTGTTTTTTTTTCTTAAATAAAAATAAAAAATTTACAGTTATACAATATCACAACGCCGTTTAATTTTGTCATGTTTGAGCTTATTTGGTTGATTTCAAATAAATAATAAAAAAATGTAGAAAGTATGTTGAGCATAAAAAACAAAAAATTTGATATGATTGTCTTCACTAGAAGAGTTTTGAAAGTGAAATAAGTGGGTAGATGGGTGCAGCCTCGTGACTCTGTGACTGACGTTGCTTTCACAGTAATTTGTTAAGGACAGTTCAACTTTTGCTGTTGGTTGCCGAAGGATTTCATGAAAGAGGAAAACTGTGAAAATTGTGTTAGAGAAGGGAACTTGGAAGTTACTTACAAATTAAACACCAGAGGGTATGCAATTTTCTCACTTAATGTCTTTTTTTCTTCTGTTTTGGTGACTTTTTGTATATTGATTCCAGTTCATCTTCCACGAAGCTACGATAAAGCTACCTCCGGTCCTAATTATAAGATAAAGTCGCCTTTTTTGGAGAAATTAAGGAAGCCGGTTAAATTACTTTAGAGTTTTTATATTTTTAGTATCCTTAGATTATATATTAATTTATTAGTCAAATTAATTAGTTTGGAGAAAAAATTAAAAATATAAATATTCTAACGTAATTTAATTGGCTTCCTTAATTTCTCCAAAAAAGTCAACTTTGTCTTATAATTAGGATCGGAGGGAGTATATAGTAATATTCACTTCATGTTTTTTGTTTGTTTTTTTTTCTTAAATAAAAAAAAAATTTACAGTTATACAATATCACAACGCCGTTTAATTTTGTCATGTTTGAGCTTATTTGGTTCATTTCAAATAAATAATAAAAAAATATAGAAAGTATGTTGAGCGTAAAAAACAAATAATTTGATATGATTGTCTTCACTAGAAGAGTTTTAAAAGTGAAATAAGTGGGTAGATGGGTGCAGCCTCGTGACTCTGTGATTGACGTTGCTTTCACTGTAATTTGTTAAGGACTGCTCAACTTTTGCTGTTGGCTGCCGAATGATTTCGTGAAAGAGGAAAACTGTGAAAATTGTGTTAGAGAAGGGAACTTGGAAGTTACTTACAAATTAAACACCAGAGGGTATGCAATTTTCTCACTTAATGTCTTTTTTTCTTCTGTTTTGGTCACTTTTAGTATATTGATTCCAGTTCATCTTCCACGAAGCTATGATAATACTACCTCCGGTCCTAATTATAAGATAAAGTTGCCTTTTTTGGAGAAATTAAGGAAGCCGGTTAAATTACTTTAGAGTGTTTATATTTTTAGTATCCTTAGATTATATATTAGTTTTTTAGTCAATAAATTAGTTTGGAGAAAAAAATATAAATATAAATATTCTAACGTAATTTAATTGGCTTCCTTAATTTCTCCAAAAAAGTCAACTTTGTCTTATAATTAGGATCGGAGGGAGTATATAGTAATATTCACTTCATGTTTTTTGTTTGTTTTTTTTTCTTAAATAAAAAAAAAATTTACAGTTATACAATATCACAACGCCGTTTAATTTTGTCATGTTTGAGCTTATTTGGTTCATTTCAAATAAATAATAAAAAAATATAGAAAGTATGTTGAGCGTAAAAAACAAATAATTTGATATGATTGTCTTCACTAGAAGAGTTTTAAAAGTGAAATAAGTGGGTAGATGGGTGCAGCCTCGTGACTCTGTGACTGACGTTGCTTTCACAGTAATTTGTTAAGGACAGCTCAACTTTTGCTGTTGGCTGCCGAAGGATTTCATGAAAGAGGAAAACTGTGAAAATTGTGTTAGAGAAGGGAACTTGGAAGTTACTTACAAATTAAACACCAGAGGGTATGCAATTTTCTCACTTAATGTCTTTTTTTCTTCTGTTTTGGTGACTTTTAGTATATTGATTCCAGTTCATCTTCCACGAAGCTACGATAAAACTACCTCCGGTCCTAATTATAAGATAAAGTCGCCTTTTTTGGAGAAATTAAGGAAGCCGGTTAAATTACTTTAGAGTGTTTATATTTTTAGTATCCTTAGATTATATATTAGTTTTTTAGTCAAATTAATTAGTTTGGAGAAAAAAAATATAAATATAAATATTCTAACGTAATTTAATTGGCTTCCTTAATTTCTACAAAAAAGTCAACTTTGTCTTATAATTATGATCGGAGGGAGTATATAGTAATATTCACATCATGTTTTTTGTTTGTTTTTTTTTTCTTAAATAAAAATAAAAAATTTACAGTTATACAATATCACAACGCCGTTTAATTTTGTCATGTTTGAGCTTATTTGGTTGATTTCAAATAAATAATAAAAATATGTAGAAAGTATGTTGAGCATAAAAAACAAAAAATTTGATATGATTGTCTTCACTAGAAGAGTTTTGAAAGTGAAATAAGTGGGTAGATGGGTGCAGCCTCGTGACTCTGTGACTGACGTTGCTTTCACAGTAATTTGTTAAGGACAGCTCAACTTTTGCTGTTGGCTGCCGAAGGATTTCATGAAAGAGGAAAACTGTGAAAATTGTGTTAGAGAAGGGAACTTGGAAGTTACTTACAAATTAAACACCAGAGGGTATGCAATTTTCTCACTTAATGTCTTTTTTTCTTCTGTTTTGGTCACTTTTAGTATATTGATTCCAGTTCATCTTCCACGAAGCTACGATAAAACTACCTCCGGTCCTAATTATAAGATAAAGTCGCCTTTTTTGGAGAAATTAAGGAAGCCGGTTAAATTACTTTAGAGTTTTTATATTTTTAGTATCCTTAGATTATATATTAATTTATTAGTCAAATTAATTAGTTTGGAGAAAAAATTAAAAATATAAATATTCTAACGTAATTTAATTGGCTTCCTTAATTTCTCCAAAAAAGTCAACTTTGTCTTATAATTATTATCGGAGGGAGTATATAATAATATTCACTTCATGTTTTTTGTTTGTTTTTTTTTTCTTAAATAAAAATAAAAAATTTTCAGTTATACAATATCACAGCGCCGTTTAATTTTGTCATGTTTGAGCTTATTTGGTTCATTTCAAATAAATAATAAAAAAATATAGAAAGTATGTTGAGCGTAAAAAACAAATAATTTGATATGATTGTCTTCACTAGAAGAGTTTTAAAAGTGAAATAAGTGGGTAGATGGGTGCATCCTCGTGACTCTGTGACTGACGTTGCTTTCACAGTAATTTGTTAAGGACAGCTCAACTTTTGCTGTTGGCTGCCGAAGGATTTCATGAAAGAGGAAAACTGTGAAAATTGTGTTAGAGAAGGGAACTTGGAAGTTACTTACAAATTAAACACCAGAGGGTATGCAATTTTCTCACTTAATGTCTTTTTTTCTTCTGTTTTGGTCACTTTTAGTATATTGATTCCAGTTCATCTTCCACGAAGCTATGATAAAACTACCTCCGGTCCTAATTATAAGATAAAGTTGCCTTTTTTGGAGAAATTAAGGAAGCCGGTTAAATTACTTTAGAGTGTTTATATTTTTAGTATCCTTAGATTATATATTAGTTTTTTAGTCAAATTAATTAGTTTGGAGAAAAAAAATATAAATATAAATATTCTAACGTAATTTTATTGGCTTCCTTAATTTCTCCAAAAAAGTCAACTTTGTCTTATAATTATGATCGGAGGGAAAATATAGTAATATTCACTTCATGTTTTTTGTTTGTTTTTTTTTTTCTTAAATAAAAATAAAAAATTTACAGTTATACAATATCACAACGCCGTTTAATTTTGTCATGTTTGAGCTTATTTGGTTGATTTCAAATAAATAATAAAAAAAATGTAGAAATTATGTTGAGCATAAAAACAAATAATTTGATATGATTGTCTTCACTAGAAGAGTTTTGAAAGTGAAATAAGTGGGTAGATGGGTGCAGCCTCGTGACTCTGTGACTGACGTTGCTTTCACAGTAATTTGTTAAGAACTGCTCAACTTTTGATGTTGGCTGCCGAAGGATTTCATGAAAGAGGAAAACTGTGAAAATTGTGTTAGAGAAGGGAACTTGGAAGTTACTTACAAATTAAACACCAGAGGGTATGCAATTTTCTCACTTAATGTCTTTTTTTCTTCTGTTTTGGTGACTTTTAGTATATTGATTCCAGTTCATCTTCCACGAAGCTACGATAATACTACCTCCGGTCCTAATTATAAGATAAAGTTGCCTTTTTTGGAGAAATTAAGGAAGCCGGTTAAATTACTTTAGAGTGTTTATATTTTTAGTATCCTTAGATTATATATTAGTTTTTTAGTCAAATTAATTATTTTGGAGAAAAAAAATATAAATATAAATATTCTAACGTAATTTAATTGGCTTCCTTAATTTCTACAAAAAAGTCAACTTTGTCTTATAATTATGATCGGAGGGAGTATATAGTAATATTCACATCATGTTTTTTGTTTGTTTTTTTTTCTTAAAGAAAAATAAAAAATTTACAGTTATACAATATCACAACGCCGTTTAATTTTGTCATGTTTGAGCTTATTTGGTTGATTTCAAATAAATAATAAAAAAATGTAGAAAGTATGTTGAGCATAAAAAACAAAAAATTTGATATGATTGTCTTCACTAGAAGAGTTTTGAAAGTGAAATAAGTGGGTAGATGGGTGCAGCCTCGTGACTCTGTGACTGACGTTGCTTTCACAGTAATTTGTTAAGGACAGCTCAACTTTTGCTGTTGGCTGCCGAAGGATTTCATGAAAGACGAAAACTGTGAAAATTGTGTTAGAGAAGGGAACTTGGAAGTTGCTTACAAATTAAACACCAGAGGGTATGCAATTTTCTCACTTAATGTCTTTTTTTCTTCTGTTTTGGTCACTTTTAGTATATTGATTCCAGTTCATCTTCCACGAAGCTACGATAAAACTACCTCCGGTTCTAATTATAAGATAAAGTCGCTTTTTTGGAGAAACTAAGGAAGCCGGTTAAATTACTCTAGAGTTTTTATATTTTTAGTATCCTTAGATTATATATTAATTTATTAGTCAAATTAATTAGTTTGGAGAAAAAATTAGAAATATAAATATTCTAACGTAATTTAATTGGCTTCCTTAATTTCTCCAAAAAAGTCAACTTTGTCTTATAAATAGGATCGGAGGGAGTATATAGTAATATTCACTTCATGTTTTTTGTTTGTTTTTTTTTCTTAAAAAAAAAAAAGATTTACAGTTATACAATATCACAACGCCGTTTAATTTTGTCATGTTTGAGCTTATTTGGTTCATTTCAAATAAATAATAAAAAAATATAGAAAGTATGTTGAGCGTAAAAAACAAATAATTTGATATGATTGTCTTCACTAGAAGAGTTTTAAAAGTGAAATAAGTGGGTAGATGGGTGCAGCCTCGTGACTCTGTGATTGACGTTGCTTTCACTGTAATTTGTTAAGGACTGCTCAACTTTTGCTGTTGGCTGCCGAATGATTTCGTGAAAGAGGAAAACTGTGAAAATTGTGTTAGAGAAGGGAACTTGGAAGTTACTTACAAATTAAACACCAGAGGGTATGCAATTTTCTCACTTAATGTCTTTTTTTCTTCTGTTTTGGTCACTTTTAGTATATTGATTCCAGTTCATCTTCCACGAAGCTATGATAATACTACCTCCGGTCCTAATTATAAGATAAAGTTGCCTTTTTTGGAGAAATTAAGGAAGCCGGTTAAATTACTTTAGAGTGTTTACATTTTTAGTATCCTTAGATTATATATTAGTTTTTTAGTCAAATTAATTAGTCTGGAGAAAAAAAATATAAACATAAATATTCTAACGCAATTCAATTGGCTTCCTTAATTTCTCCAATAAAGTCAACTTTGTCTTATAATTATGATCGGAGGGATAATATAGTAATATTCACTTCATGTTTTTTGTTTGTTTTTTTTTTTCTTAAATAAAAATAAAAAATTTAGAGTTATACAATATCACAACGCCGTTTAATTTTGTCATGTTTGAGCTTATTTGGTTCATTTCAAATAAATAATAAAAAAATGTAGAAAGTATGTTGAGCATAAAAACAAATAATTTGATATGATTGTCTTCACTAGAAGAGTTTTGAAAGTGAAATAAGTGGGTAGATGGGTGCAGCCTCGTGACTCTGTGACTGACGTTGCTTTCACAGTAATTTGTTAAGAACTGCTCAACTTTTGATGTTGGCTGCCGAAGGATTTCATGAAAGAGGAAAACTGTGAAAATTGTGTTAGAGAAGGGAACTTGGAAGTTACTTACAAATTAAACACCAGAGGGTATGCAATTTTCTCACTTAATGTCTTTTTTTCTTCTGTTTTGGTGACTTTTAGTATATTGATTCCAGTTCATCTTCCACGAAGCTACGATAATACTACCTCCGGTCCTAATTATAAGATAAAGTTGCCTTTTTTGGAGAAATTAAGGAAGCCGGTTAAATTACTTTAGAGTGTTTATATTTTTAGTATCCTTAGATTATATATTAGTTTTTTAGTCAAATTAATTATTTTGGAGAAAAAAAATATAAATATAAATATTCTAACGTAATTTAATTGGCTTCCTTAATTTCTACAAAAAAGTCAACTTTGTCTTATAATTATGATCGGAGGGAGTATATAGTAATATTCACATCATGTTTTTTGTTTGTTTTTTTTTTCTTAAAGAAAAATAAAAAATTTACTGTTATACAATATCACAACGCCGTTTAATTTTGTCATGTTTGAGCTTATTTGGTTGATTTCAAATAAATAATAAAAAAATGTAGAAAGTATGTTGAGCATAAAAAACAAAAAATTTGATATGATTGTCTTCACTAGAAGAGTTTTGAAAGTGAAATAAGTGGGTAGATGGGTGCAGCCTCGTGACTCTGTGACTGACGTTGCTTTCACAGTAATTTGTTAAGGACAGCTCAACTTTTGCTGTTGGCTGCCGAAGGATTTCATGAAAGAGGAAAACTGTGAAAATTGTGTTAGAGAAGGGAACTTGGAAGTTGCTTACAAATTAAACACCAGAGGGTATGCAATTTTCTCACTTAATGTCTTTTTTTCTTCTGTTTTGGTCACTTTTAGTATATTGATTCCAGTTCATCTTCCACGAAGCTACGATAAAACTACCTCCGGTTCTAATTATAAGATAAAGTCGCTTTTTTGGAGAAACTAAGGAAGCCGGTTAAATTACTCTAGAGTTTTTATATTTTTAGTATCCTTAGATTATATATTAATTTATTAGTCAAATTAATTAGTTTGGAGAAAAAATTAGAAATATAAATATTCTAACGTAATTTAATTGGCTTCCTTAATTTCTCCAAAAAAGTCAACTTTGTCTTATAAATAGGATCGGAGGGAGTATATAGTAATATTCACTTCATGTTTTTTGTTTGTTTTTTTTTCTTAAAAAAAAAAAAGATTTACAGTTATACAATATCACAACGCCGTTTAATTTTGTCATGTTTGAGCTTATTTGGTTCATTTCAAATAAATAATAAAAAAATATAGAAAGTATGTTGAGCGTAAAAAACAAAAAATTTGATATGATTGTCTTCACTAGAAGAGTTTTAAAAGTGAAATAAGTGGGTAGATGGGTGCAGCCTCGTGACTCTGTGATTGACGTTGCTTTCACTGTAATTTGTTAAGGACTGCTCAACTTTTGCTGTTGGCTGCCGAATGATTTCGTGAAAGAGGAAAACTGTGAAAATTGTGTTAGAGAAGGGAACTTGGAAGTTACTTACAAATTAAACACCAGAGGGTATGCAATTTTCTCACTTAATGTCTTTTTTTCTTCTGTTTTGGTCACTTTTAGTATATTGATTCCAGTTCATCTTCCACGAAGCTATGATAATACTACCTCCGGTCCTAATTATAAGATAAAGTTGCCTTTTTTGGAGAAATTAAGGAAGCCGGTTAAATTACTTTAGAGTGTTTACATTTTTAGTATCCTTAGATTATATATTAGTTTTTTAGTCAAATTAATTAGTCTGGAGAAAAAAAATATAAACATAAATATTCTAACGCAATTCAATTGGCTTCCTTAATTTCTCCAATAAAGTCAACTTTGTCTTATAATTATGATCGGAGGGATAATATAGTAATATTCACTTCATGTTTTTTGTTTGTTTTTTTTTTTCTTAAATAAAAATAAAAAATTTAGAGTTATACAATATCACAACGCCGTTTAATTTTGTCATGTTTGAGCTTATTTGGTTCATTTCAAATAAATAATAAAAAAATGTAGAAAGTATGTTGAGCATAAAAACAAATAATTTGATATGATTGTCTTCACTAGAAGAGTTTTGAAAGTGAAATAAGTGGGTAGATGGGTGCAGCCTCGTGACTCTGTGACTGACGTTGCTTTCACAGTAATTTGTTAAGAACTGCTCAACTTTTGATGTTGGCTGCCGAAGGATTTCATGAAAGAGGAAAACTGTGAAAATTGTGTTAGAGAAGGGAACTTGGAAGTTACTTACAAATTAAACACCAGAGGGTATGCAATTTTCTCACTTAATGTCTTTTTTTCTTCTGTTTTGGTGACTTTTAGTATATTGATTCCAGTTCATCTTCCACGAAGCTACGATAATACTACCTCCGGTCCTAATTATAAGATAAAGTTGCCTTTTTTGGAGAAATTAAGGAAGCCGGTTAAATTACTTTAGAGTGTTTATATTTTTAGTATCCTTAGATTATATATTAGTTTTTTAGTCAAATTAATTATTTTGGAGAAAAAAAATATAAATATAAATATTCTAACGTAATTTAATTGGCTTCCTTAATTTCTACAAAAAAGTCAACTTTGTCTTATAATTATGATCGGAGGGAGTATATAGTAATATTCACATCATGTTTTTTGTTTGTTTTTTTTTTCTTAAAGAAAAATAAAAAATTTACTGTTATACAATATCACAACGCCGTTTAATTTTGTCATGTTTGAGCTTATTTGGTTGATTTCAAATAAATAATAAAAAAATGTAGAAAGTATGTTGAGCATAAAAAACAAAAAATTTGATATGATTGTCTTCACTAGAAGAGTTTTGAAAGTGAAATAAGTGGGTAGATGGGTGCAGCCTCGTGACTCTGTGACTGACGTTGCTTTCACAGTAATTTGTTAAGGACAGCTCAACTTTTGCTGTTGGCTGCCGAAGGATTTCATGAAAGAGGAAAACTGTGAAAATTGTGTTAGAGAAGGGAACTTGGAAGTTGCTTACAAATTAAACACCAGAGGGTATGCAATTTTCTCACTTAATGTCTTTTTTTCTTCTGTTTTGGTCACTTTTAGTATATTGATTCCAGTTCATCTTCCACGAAGCTACGATAAAACTACCTCCGGTTCTAATTATAAGATAAAGTCGCTTTTTTGGAGAAACTAAGGAAGCCGGTTAAATTACTCTAGAGTTTTTATATTTTTAGTATCCTTAGATTATATATTAATTTATTAGTCAAATTAATTAGTTTGGAGAAAAAATTAGAAATATAAATATTCTAACGTAATTTAATTGGCTTCCTTAATTTCTCCAAAAAAGTCAACTTTGTCTTATAAATAGGATCGGAGGGAGTGTATAGTAATATTCACTTCATGTTTTTTGTTTGTTTTTTTTTTCTTAAATAAAAAAAAATTTACAGTTATACAATATCACAACGCCGTTTAATTTTGTCATGTTTGAGCTTATTTGGTTCATTTCAAATAAATAATAAAAAAATATAGAAAGTATGTTGAGCGTAAAAAACAAATAATTTGATATGATTGTCTTCACTAGAAGAGTTTTAAAAGTGAAATAAGTGGGTAGATGGGTGCAGCCTCGTGACTCTGTGATTGACGTTGCTTTCACTGTAATTTGTTAAGGACTGCTCAACTTTTGCTGTTGGCTGCCGAATGATTTCGTGAAAGAGGAAAACTGTGAAAATTGTGTTAGAGAAGGGAACTTGGAAGTTACTTACAAATTAAACACCAGAGGGTATGCAATTTTCTCACTTAATGTCTTTTTTTCTTCTGTTTTGGTCACTTTTAGTATATTGATTCCAGTTCATCTTCCACGAAGCTATGATAATACTACCTCCGGTCCTAATTATAAGATAAAGTTGCCTTTTTGGAGAAATTAAGGAAGCCGGTTAAATTACTTTAGAGTGTTTACATTTTTAGTATCCTTAGATTATATATTAGTTTTTTAGTCAAATTAATTAGTTTGGAGAAAAAAAATATAAACATAAATATTCTAACGCAATTCAATTGGCTTCCTTAATTTCTCCAATAAAGTCAACTTTGTCTTATAATTATGATCGGAGGGATAATATAGTAATATTCACTTCATGTTTTTTGTTTGTTTTTTTTTTCTTAAATAAAAATAAAAAATTTAGAGTTATACAATATCACAACGCCGTTTAATTTTGTCATGTTTGAGCTTATTTGGTTCATTTCAAATAAATAATAAAAAAATGTAGAAAGTATGTTGAGCATAAAAACAAATAATTTGATATGATTGTCTTCACTAGAAGAGTTTTGAAAGTGAAATAAGTGGGTAGATGGGTGCAGCCTCGTGACTCTGTGACTGACGTTGCTTTCACAGTAATTTGTTAAGAACTGCTCAACTTTTGATGTTGGCTGCCGAAGGATTTCATGAAAGAGGAAAACTGTGAAAATTGTGTTAGAGAAGGGAACTTGGAAGTTACTTACAAATTAAACACCAGAGGGTATGCAATTTTCTCACTTAATGTCTTTTTTTCTTCTGTTTTGGTGACTTTTAGTATATTGATTCCAGTTCATTTTCCACGAAGCTACGATAAAACTACCTCCGGTCTTAATTATAAGATAAAGTCGCCTTTTTTGGAGAAATTAAGGAAGCCGGTTAAATTACTTTAGAGTGTTTATATTTTTAGTATCCTTAGATTATATATTAGTTTTTTAGTCAAATTAATTAGTTTGGAGAAAAAAAATATAAATATAAATATTCTAACGTAATTTAATTGGCTTCCTTAATTTCTACAAAAAAGTCAACTTTGTCTTATAATTATGATCGGAGGGAGTATATAGTAATATTCACATCATGTTTTTTGTTTGTTTTTTTTTTCTTAAATAAAAATAAAAAATTTACAGTTATACAATATCACAACGCCGTTTAATATTGTCATGTTTGAGCTTATTTGGTTGATTTCAAATAAATAATAAAAAAATGTAGAAAGTATGTTGAGCATAAAAAACAAAAAATTTGATATGATTGTCTTCACTAGAAGAGTTTTGAAAGTGAAATAAGTGGGTAGATGGGTGCAGCCTCGTGACTCTGTGACTGACGTTGCTTTCACAGTAATTTGTTAAGGACAGCTCAACTTTTGCTGTTGGCTGCCGAAGGATTTCATGAAAGAGGAAAACTGTGAAAATTGTGTTAGAGAAGGGAACTTGGAAGTTACTTACAAATTAAACACAAGAGGGTATGCAATTTTCTCACTTAATGTCTTTTTTTCTTCTGTTTTGGTCACTTTTAGTATATTGATTCCAGTTCATCTTCCACGAAGCTACGATAAAACTACCTCCGGTCCTAATTATAAGATAAAGTCGCCTTTTTTGGAGAAATTAAGGAAGCCGGTTAAATTACTTTAGAGTTTTTATATTTTTAGTATCCTTAGATTATATATTAATTTATTAGTCAAATTAATTAGTTTGGAGAAAAAATTAAAAATATAAATATTCTAACGTAATTTAATTGGCTTCCTTAATTTCTCCAAAAAAGTCAACTTTGTCTTATAATTATGATCGGAGGGAGTATATAGTAATATTCATATCATGTTTTTTGTTTGTTTTTTTTTTCTTAAATAAAAATAAAAAATTTATAGTTATACAATATCACAACACCGTTTAATTTTGTCATGTTTGAGCTTATTTGGTTCATTTCAAATAAATAATAAAAAAATGTAGAAAGTATGTTGAGCGTAAAAAACAAATAATTTGATATGATTGTCTTCACTAGAAGAGTTTTAAAAGTGAAATAAGTGGGTAGATGGGTGCAGCCTCGTGACTCTGTGATTGACGTTGCTTTCACTGTAATTTGTTAAGGACTGCTCAACTTTTGCTGTTGGCTGCCGAATGATTTCGTGAAAGAGGAAAACTGTGAAAATTGTGTTAGAGAAGGGAACTTGGAAGTTACTTACAAATTAAACACCAGAGGGTATGCAATTTTCTCACTTAATGTCTTTTTTTCTTCTGTTTTGGTCACTTTTAGTATATTGATTCCAGTTCATCTTCCACGAAGCTACGATAAAACTACCTCCGGTCCTAATTATAAGATAAAGTCGCCTTTTTTGGAGAAATTAAGGAAGCCGGTTAAATTACTTTAGAGTTTTTATATTTTTAGTATCCTTAGATTATATATTAATTTATTAGTCAAATTAATTAGTTTGGAGAAAAAATTAAAAATATAAATATTCTAACGTAATTTAATTGGCTTCCTTAATTTCTCCAAAAAAGTCAACTTTGTCTTATAATTATGATCGGAGGGAGTATATAGTAATATTCATATCATGTTTTTTGTTTGTTTTTTTTTTCTTAAATAAAAATAAAAAATTTATAGTTATACAATATCACAACGCCGTTTAATTTTGTCATGTTTGAGCTTATTTGGTTCATTTCAAATAAATAATAAAAAAATGTAGAAAGTATGTTGAGCGTAAAAAACAAATAATTTGATATGATTGTCTTCACTAGAAGAGTTTTAAAAGTGAAATAAGTGGGTAGATGGGTGCAGCCTCGTGACTCTGTGATTGACGTTGCTTTCACTGTAATTTGTTAAGGACTGCTCAACTTTTGCTGTTGGCTGCCGAATGATTTCGTGAAAGAGGAAAACTGTGAAAATTGTGTTAGAGAAGGGAACTTGGAAGTTACTTACAAATTAAACACCAGAGGGTATGCAATTTTCTCACTTAATGTCTTTTTTTCTTCTGTTTTGGTCACTTTTAGTATATTGATTCCAGTTCATCTTCCACGAAGCTATGATAATACTACCTCCGGTCCTAATTATAAGATAAAGTTGCCTTTTTTGGAGAAATTAAGGAAGCCGGTTAAATTACTTTAGAGTGTTTATATTTTTAGTGTCCTTAGATTATATATTAGTTTTTTAGTCAAATTAATTAGTTTGGAGAAAAAAAATATAAACATAAATATTCTAACGTAATTGAATTGGCTTCCTTAATTTCTCCAATAAAGTCAACTTTGTCTTATAATTATGATCGGAAGGATAATATAGTAATATTCACTTCATGTTTTTTGTTTGTTTTTTTTTTCTTAAATAAAAATAAAAAATTTATAGTTATACAATATCACAACGCCGTTTAATTTTGTCATGTTTGAGCTTATTTGGTTCATTTCAAATAAATAATAAAAAAATGTAGAAAGTATGTTGAGCATAAAAACAAATAATTTGATATGATTGTCTTCACTAGAAGAGTTTTGAAAGTGAAATAAGTGGGTAGATGGGTGCAGCCTCGTGACTCTGTGACTGACGTTGCTTTCACAGTAATTTGTTAAGAACTGCTCAACTTTTGATGTTGGCTGCCGAAGGATTTCATGAAAGAGGAAAATTTTGAAAATTGTGTTAGAGAAGGGAACTTGGAAGTTACTAACAAATTAAACACCAGAGGGTATGCAATTTTCTCACTTAATGTCTTTTTTTCTTCTGTTTTGGTCACTTTTAGTATATTGATTCCAGTTCATCTTCCACGAATCTACGATAATACTACCTCCGGTCCTAATTATAAGATAAAGTTGCCTTTTTTGGAGAAATTAAGGAAGCCGGTTAAATTACTTTAGAGTGTTTATATTTTTAGTATCCTTAGTTTATATATTAGTTTTTTAGTCAAATTAATTAGTTTGGAGAAAAAAAATATAAATATAAATATTCTAACGTAATTTAATTGGCTTCCTTAATTTCTACAAAAAAGTCAACTTTGTCTTATAATTATGATCGGAGGGAGTATATAGTAATATTCACATCATGTTTTTTGTTTGTTTTTTTTTTTCTTAAATAAAAATAAAAAATTTACAGTTATACAATATCACAACGCCGTTTAATTTTGTCATGTTTGAGCTTATTTGGTTGATTTCAATTAAATAATAAAAAAATGTAGAAAGTATGTTGAGCATAAAAAACAAAAAATTTGATATGATTGTCTTCACTAGAAGAGTTTTGAAAGTGAAATAAGTGGGTAGATGGGTGCAGCCTCGTGACTCTGTGACTGACGTTGCTTTCACAGTAATTTGTTAAGGACAGCTCAACTTTTGCTGTTGGCTGCCGAAGGATTTCATGAAAGAGGAAAACTGTGAAAATTGTGTTAGAGAAGGGAACTTGGAAGTTACTTACAAATTAAACACTACAGGGTATGCAATTTTCTAACTTAATGTCTTTTTTTCTTCTGTTTTGGTCACTTTTAGTATATAGATTCCAGTTCATCTTCCACGAAGCTACGATAAAACTACCTCCGGTCCTAATTATAAGATAAAGTCGCCTTTTTTGGAGAAATTAAGGAAGCCGGTTAAATTACTTTAGAGTTTTTATATTTTTAGTATCCTTAGATTATATATTAATTTATTAGTCAAATTAATTAGTTTGGTGAAAAAATTAAAAATATAAATATTCTAACGTAATTTAATTGGCTTCCTTAATTTCTCCAAAAAAGTCAACTTTGTCTTATAATTAGGATCGGACGGAGTATATAGTAATATTCACTTCATGTTTTTTGTTTGTTTTTTTTTTCTTAAATAAAAATAAAAAATTTTCAGTTATACAATATTACAGCGCCGTTTAATTTTGTCATGTTTGAGCTTATTTGGTTCATTTCAAATAAAAAATAAAAAAATATAGAAAGTATGTTGAGCGTAAAAAACAAATAATTTGATATGATTGTCTTCACTAGAAGAGTTTTAAAAGTGAAATAAGTGGGTAGATGGGTGCAGCCTCGTGACTATGTGACTCACGTTGCTTTCACTGTAATTTGATAAGGACTGCTCAACTTTTGCTGTTGGCTGCCGAAGGATTTCGTGAAAGAGGAAAACTTTGAAAATTGTGTTAGAGAAGGGAACTTGGAAGTTACTTACAAATTAAACACCAGAGGGTATGCAATTTTCTCACTTAATGTCTTTTTTTCTTCTGTTTTGGTGACTTTTAGTATATTGATTCCAGTTCATCTTCCACGAAGCTACGATAATACTACCTCCGGTCCTAATTATAAGATAAAGTTGCCTTTTTTGGGGAAATTAAGGAAGCCGGTTAAATTACTTTAGAGTGTTTATATTTTTAGTATCCTTAGATTATATATTAGTTTTTTAGTCAAATTAATTATTTTGGAGAAAAAAAATATAAATATAAATATTCTAACGTAATTTAATTGGCTTCCTTAATTTCTACAAAAAAGTCAACTTTGTCTTATAATTATGATCGGAGGGAGTATATAGTAATATTCACATCATGTTTTTTGTTTGTTTTTTTTTCTTAAAGAAAAATAAAAAATTTACAGTTATACAATAACACAACGCCGTTTAATTTTGTCATGTTTGAGCTTATTTGGTTGATTTCAAATAAATAATAAAAAAATGTAGAAAGTATGTTGAGCATAAAAAACAAAAAATTTGATATGATTGTCTTCACTAGAAGAGTTTTGAAAGTGAAATAAGTGGGTAGATGGGTGCAGCCTCGTGACTCTGTGACTGACGTTGCTTTCACAGTAATTGCTTAAGGACAGCTCAACTTTTGCTGTTGGCTGCCGAAGGATTTCATGAAAGAGGAAAACTGTGAAAATTGTGTTAGAGAAGGGAACTTGGAAGTTACTTACAAATTAAACACCAGAGGGTATGCAATTTTCTCACTTAATGTCTTTTTTTCTTCTGTTTTGGTGACTTTTAGTATATTGATTCCAGTTCATCTTCCACGAAGCTACGATAAAACTACATCCGGTTCTAATTATAAGATAAAGTCGCCTTTTTTGGAGAAACTAAGGAAGCCGGTTAAATTACTCTAGAGTTTTTATATTTTTAGTATCCTTAGATTATATATTAATTTATTAGTCAAATTAATTAATTTGGAGAAAAAATTAGAAATATAAATATTCTAACGTAATTTAATTGGCTTCCTTAATTTCTCCAAAAAAGTCAACTTTGTCTTATAAATAGGATCGGAGAGAGTATATAGTAATATTCACTTCATGTTTTTTGTTTGTTTTTTTTTCTTAAATAAAAAAAAAATTTACAGTTATACAATATCACAACGCCGTTTAATTTTGTCATGTTTGAGCTTATTTGGTTCATTTCAAATAAATAATAAAAAAATATAGAAAGTATGTTGAGCGTAAAAAACAAATAATTTGATATGATTGTCTTCACTAGAAGAGTTTTAAAAGTGAAATAAGTGGGTAGATGGGTGCAGCCTCGTGACTCTGTGAGTGACGTTGCTTTCACTGTAATTTGTTAAGGACTGCTCAACTTTTGCTGTTGGCTGCCGAATGATTTCGTGAAAGAAGAAAACTGTGAAAATTGTGTTAGAGAAGGGAACTTGGAAGTTACTTACAAATTAAACACCAGAGGGTATGCAATTTTCTCACTTAATGTCTTTTTTTCTTCTGTTTTGGTCACTTTTAGTATATTGATTCCAGTTCATCTTCCACGAAGCTATGATAATACTACCTCCGGTCCTAATTATAAGATAAAGTTGCCTTTTTTGGAGAAATTAATGAAGCCGGTTAAATTACTTTAGAGTGTTTATATTTTTAGTGTCCTTAGATTATATATTAGTTTTTTAGTCAAATTAATTAGTTTGGAGAAAAAAAATATAAACATAAATATTCTAACGTAATTTAATTGGCTTCCTTAATTTCTCCAATAAAGTCAACTTTGTCTTATAATTATGATCGGAGGGATAATATAGTAATATTCACTTCATGTTTTTTGTTTGTTTTTTTTTCTTAAATAAAAATAAAAAATTTATAGTTATACAATAGCACAACGCCGTTTAATTTTGTCATGTTTGAGCTTATTTGGTTCATTTCAAATAAATAATAAAAAAATGTAGAAAGTATGTTGAGCATAAAAACAAATAATTTGATATGATTGTCTTCACTAGAAGAGTTTTGAAAGTGAAATAAGTGGGTAGATGGGTGCAGCCTCGTGACTCTGTGACTGACGTTGCTTTCACAGTAATTTGTTAAGAACTGCTCAACTTTTGATGTTGGCTGCCGAAGGATTTCATGAAAGAGGAAAACTGTGAAAATTGTGTTAGAGAAGGGAACTTGGAAGTTACTAACAAATTAAACACCAGAGGGTATGCAATTTTCTCACTTAATGTCTTTTTTTCTTCTGTTTTGGTGACTTTTAGTATATTGATTCCAGTTCATCTTCCACGAATCTACGATAATACTACCTCCGGTCCTAATTATAAGATAAAGTTGCCTTTTTTGGAGAAATTAAGGAAGCCGGTTAAATTACTTTAGAGTGTTTATATTTTTAGTATCCTTAGTTTATATATTAGTTTTTTAGTCAAATTAATTAGTTTGGAGAAAAAAAATATAAATATAAATATTCTAACGTAATTTAATTGGCTTCCTTAATTTCTACAAAAAAGTCAACTTTGTCTTATAATTATGATCGGAGGGAGTATATAGTAATATTCATATCATGTTTTTTGTTTGTTTTTTTTTTCTTAAATGAAAATAAAAAATTTACAGTTACACAATATCACAACGCCGTTTAATTTTGTCATGTTTGAGCTTATTTGGTTGATTTCAAATAAATAATAAAAAAATGTAGAAAGTATGTTGAGCATAAAAAACAAAAAATTTGATATGATTGTCTTCACTAGAAGAGTTTTGAAAGTGAAATAAGTGGGTAGATGGGTGCAGCCTCGTGACTCTGTGACTGACGTTGCTTTCACAGTAATTTGTTTAGGACAGCTCAACTTTTGCTGTTGGCTGCCGAAGGATTTCATGAAAGAGGAAAACTGTGAAAATTGTGTTAGAGAAGGGAACTTGGAAGTTACTTACAAATTAAACACTAGAGGGTATGCAATTTTCTAACTTAATGTCTTTTTTTCTTCTGTTTTGGTCACTTTTAGTATATTGATTCCAGTTCATCTTCCACGAAGCTACGATAAAACTACCTCCGGTCCTAATTATAAGATAAAGTCGCCTTTTTTGGAGAAATTAAGGAAGCCGGTTAAATTACTCTAGAGTTTTTATATTTTTAGTATCCTTAGATTATATATTAATTTATTAGTCAAATTAATTAGTTTGGAGAAAAAATTAAAAATATAAATATTCTAACGTAATTTAATTGGCTTCCTTAATTTCTCCAAAAAAGTCAACTTTGTCTTATAATTAGGATCGGACGGAGTATATAGTAATATTCACTTCATGTTTTTTGTTTGTTTTTTTTTCTTAAATAAAAATAAAAAATTTTCAGTTATACAATATTACAGCGCCGTTTAATTTTGTCATGTTTGTGCTTATTTGGTTCATTTCAAATAAAAAATAAAAAAATATAGAAAGTATGTTGAGCGTAAAAAACAAATAATTTGATATGATTGTCTTCACTAGAAGAGTTTTAAAAGTGAAATAAGTGGGTAGATGGGTGCAGCCTCGTGACTATGTGACTCACGTTGCTTTCACTGTAATTTGATAAGGACTGCTCAACTTTTGCTGTTGGCTGCCGAAGGATTTCGTGAAAGAGGAAAACTTTGAAAATTGTGTTAGAGAAGGGAACTTGGAAGTTACTTACAAATTAAACACCAGAGGGAATGCAATTTTCTCACTTAATGTCTTTTTTTCTTCTGTTTTGGTGACTTTTAGTATATTGATTCCAGTTCATCTTCCACGAAGCTACGACAATACTACCTCCGGTCCTAATTATAAGATAAAGTTGCCTTTTTTGGAGAAATAAAGGAAGCCGCTTAAATTGCTTTAGAGTGTTTATATTTTTAGTATCCTTAGATTATATATTAGTTTTTTAGTCAAATTAATTAGTTTGGAGAAAAAAAATAAAGATATAAATATGCTAACGTAATTTAATTGGCTTCCTTAATTTCTACAAAAAAGTCAACTTTGTCTTATAATTATGATCGGAGGGAGTATATAGTAATATTCACATCATGTTTTTTGTTTGTTTTTTTTTTTCTTAAATAAAAATAAAAAATTTACAGTTACACAATATCACAACGCCGTTTAATTTTGTCATGTTTGAGCTTATTTGGTTGATTTCAAATAAATAATAAAAAAATGTAGAAAGTATGTTGAGCATAAAAAACAAAAAATTTGATATGATTGTCTTCACTAGAAGAGTTTTGAAAGTGAAATAAGTGGGTAGATGGGTGCAGCCTCGTGACTCTGTGACTGACGTTGCTTTCACAGTAATTTGTTAAGGACAGCTCAACTTTTGCTGTTGGCTGCCGAAGGATTTCATGAAAGAGGAAAACTGTGAAAATTGTGTTAGAGAAGGGAACTTGGAAGTTACTTACAAATTAAACACTAGAGGGTATGCAATTTTCTAACTTAATGTCTTTTTTTCTTCTGTTTTGGTCACTTTTAGTATATTGATTCCAGTTCATCTTCCACGAAGCTACGATAAAACTACCTCCGGTCCTAATTATAAGATAAAGTCGCCTTTTTTGGAGAAATTAAGGAAGCCGGTTAAATTACTCTAGAGTTTTTATATTTTTAGTATCCTTAGATTATATATTAATTTATTAGTCAAATTAATTAGTTTGGAGAAAAAATTAAAAATATAAATATTCTAACGTAATTTAATTGGCTTCCTTAATTTCTCCAAAAAAGTCAACTTTGTCTTATAATTAGGATCGGACGGAGTATATAGTAATATTCACTTCATGTTTTTTGTTTGTTTTTTTTTCTTAAATAAAAATAAAAAATTTTCAGTTATACAATATTACAGCGCCGTTTAATTTTGTCATGTTTGAGCTTATTTGGTTCATTTCAAATAAAAAATAAAAAAATATAGAAAGTATGTTGAGCGTAAAAAACAAATAATTTGATATGATTGTCTTCACTAGAAGAGTTTTAAAAGTGAAATAAGTGGGTAGATGGGTGCAGCCTCGTGACTATGTGACTCACGTTGCTTTCACTGTAATTTGATAAGGACTGCTCAACTTTTGCTGTTGGCTGCCGAAGGATTTCGTGAAAGAGGAAAACTTTGAAAATTGTGTTAGAGAAGGGAACTTGGAAGTTACTTACAAATTAAACACCAGAGGGAATGCAATTTTCTCACTTAATGTCTTTTTTTCTTCTGTTTTGGTGACTTTTAGTATATTGATTCCAGTTCATCTTCCACGAATCTACGATAATACTACCTCCGGTCCTAATTATAAGATAAAGTTGCCTTTTTTGGGGAAATTAAGGAAGCCGGTTAAATTACTTTAGAGTGTTTATATTTTTAGTATCCTTAGTTTATATATTAGTTTTTTAGTCAAATTAATTAGTTTGGAGAAAAAAAATATAAATATAAATATTCTAACGTAATTTAATTGGCTTCCTTAATTTCTACAAAAAAGTCAACTTTGTCTTATAATTATGATCGGAGGGAGTATATAGTAATATTCACATCATGTTTTTTGTTTGTTTTTTTTTTCTTAAATAAAAATAAAAAATTTACAGTTACACAATATCACAACGCCGTTTAATTTTGTCATGTTTGAGCTTATTTGGTTGATTTCAAATAAATAATAAAAAAATGTAGAAAGTATGTTGAGCATAAAAAACAAAAAATTTGATATGATTGTCTTCACTAGAAGAGTTTTGAAAGTGAAATAAGTGGGTAGATGGGTGCAGCCTCGTGACTCTGTGACTGACGTTGCTTTCACAGTAATTTGTTAAGGACAGCTCAACTTTTGCTGTTGGCTGCCGAAGGATTTCATGAAAGAGGAAAACTGTGAAAATTGTGTTAGAGAAGGGAACTTGGAAGTTACTTACAAATTAAACACTAGAGGGTATGCAATTTTCTAACTTAATGTCTTTTTTTCTTCTGTTTTGGTCACTTTTAGTATATTGATTCCAGTTCATCTTCCACGAAGCTACGATAAAACTACCTCCGGTCCTAATTATAAGATAAAGTCGCCTTTTTTGGAGAAATTAAGGAAGCCGGTTAAATTACTCTAGAGTTTTTATATTTTTAGTATCCTTAGATTATATATTAATTTATTAGTCAAATTAATTAGTTTGGAGAAAAAATTAAAAATATAAATATTCTAACGTAATTTAATTGGCTTCCTTAATTTCTCCAAAAAAGTCAACTTTGTCTTATAATTAGGATCGGACGGAGTATATAGTAATATTCACTTCATGTTTTTTGTTTGTTTTTTTTTCTTAAATAAAAATAAAAAATTTTCAGTTATACAATATTACAGCGCCGTTTAATTTTGTCATGTTTGAGCTTATTTGGTTCATTTCAAATAAAAAATAAAAAAATATAGAAAGTATGTTGAGCGTAAAAAACAAATAATTTGATATGATTGTCTTCACTAGAAGAGTTTTAAAAGTGAAATAAGTGGGTAGATGGGTGCAGCCTCGTGACTATGTGACTCACGTTGCTTTCACTGTAATTTGATAAGGACTGCTCAACTTTTGCTGTTGGCTGCCGAAGGATTTCGTGAAAGAGGAAAACTTTGAAAATTGTGTTAGAGAAGGGAACTTGGAAGTTACTTACAAATTAAACACCAGAGGGAATGCAATTTTCTCACTTAATGTCTTTTTTTCTTCTGTTTTGGTGACTTTTAGTATATTGATTCCAGTTCATCTTCCACGAAGCTACGACAATACTACCTCCGGTCCTAATTATAAGATAAAGTTGCCTTTTTTGGAGAAATAAAGGAAGCCGCTTAAATTGCTTTAGAGTGTTTATATTTTTAGTATCCTTAGATTATATATTAGTTTTTTAGTCAAATTAATTAGTTTGGAGAAAAAAAATAAAGATATAAATATGCTAACGTAATTTAATTGGCTTCCTTAATTTCTCCTAAAAAGTCAACTTTGTCTTATAATTAGGATCGGAGAGAATATATAGTAATATTCACTTCATGTTTTTTGTTTCTTAAATAAAAATAAAAAATTTACTGTTATACAATATCACAACGCCGTTTAATTTTGTCATGTTTGAGCTTATTTGGTTCATTTCAAATAAATAATAAAAAAATGTAGAAAGTATGTTGAGCATTAAAAACAAGTAATTTGATATGATTGTCTTCACTAGAAGAGTTTTGAAAGTGAAAAAAGTGGGTTGATGGGTGCAGCCTCGTGACTCTGTGACTGACGTTGCTTTCACTGTAATTTGTTAAGGACTGCTCAACCTTTGCTGTTGGCTGCCGAAGGATTTCATGAAAGAGGAAAACTGTGAAAATTGTGAAAATTGTGTTAGAGAAGGGAACTTGGAAGTTACTTAAAAATTAAACACCAGAGGGTATGCAATTTTCTCTCTTAATGTCTCTTTTTCTTCTGTTTTGGTGACTTTTAGTATATTGATTCGAGATGATCTTCCACGAAGCTACGATAATACTACCTCCGGTCCTAATTATAAGATAAAGTTGCCTTTTTTGGAGAAATTAAGGAAGCCGGTTAAATTACTTTAGAGTTTTTATATTTTTAGTATCCTTAGATTATATATTAGTTTATTAGTCAAATTAATTAGTTTGGAGATAAAAATAAAAATATAAATAATCTAACGTAATTTAATTGGCTTCCTTAATTTCTCCATAAAAGTCAACTTTGTCTTATAATTAGGATCGGAGAGAGTATATAGTAATATTCACTTCATGTTTTTTTATTCTAAAATAAAAATAAAAAATTTACAGTTATACAATATCACAACGCCGTTTAATTTTGTCATGTTTGTGCTTATTTGGTTCATTTCAAATAAATAATAAAAAAATGTAGAAAGTATGTTGAGCATAAAAAACAAATAATTTGATATGATTGTCTTCTCTAGAAGAGTTTTGAAAGTGAAATAAGTGCGTAGATGGATGAAGCCTCGTGACTCTGTGACTGACGTTGCTTTCGCAGTAATTTGTTAAGGACAGCTCAACTTTTGCTGTTGGCTGCCGAAGGATTTCATGACAGAGGAAAACTGTGAAAATTGTGTTAGAGAAGGGAACTTGGAAGTTATTTACAAATTAAACACCAGAGGGTATGCAATTTTCTCACTTAATGTCTTTTTTTCTACTGTTTTGGTGACTTTCAGTATATTGATTCCAGTTCATCTTCCACGAAGCTACGATAATACTACCTCCAGTCCTAATTATAAGATAAAGTTGCCTTTTTTGGAAAAATTAAGGAAGCCAATTAAATTACTTTAAAGTGTTTATATTTTTAGTATCCTTAGATTATATATTAGTTTATTAGTCAAATTAATTAGTTTGGAGAAAAAAATATAAATATAAATATTCTAACGTAATTTAATTGGCTTCCTTAATTTCTCCAAAAAAGTCAACTTTGTCTTATAATTTGGATCGGAGGGAGTATATGTAAGATTCCCTTCATGTTTTTTGTTTGAGCTTATTTGGTTCACTTCAAATAAATAATAGAAAAATGTAGAAAGTATGTTGAGCAGAAAAAACAAATAATTTATTGTGATTGTCTTCACTAGAAGAGCTTTAAAAGTGAAATAAGTGGGTAGATGGGTGCAGCCTTGTGACTCTGTGACTAACGTTGCTTTCACAGTAATTTGTTAAGGACAGCTCAACTTTTGCTGTTGGCTGCCGAAGGATTTCATGACAGAGGAAAACTGTGAAAATTGTGTTAGAGAAGGGAACTTGGAAGTTACTTACAAATTAAACACCAGAGGGTATGCAATTTTCTCACTTAATGTCTTTTTTTCTACTGTTTTGGTGACTTTCAGTATATTGATTCCAGTTCATCTTCCACGAAGCTATGATAATACTACCTCCGGTCCTAATTATAAGATAAAGTTGCCTTTTTTGGAGAAATTAAGGAAGCCGGTTAAATTACTTTAGAGTTTTTATATTTTTAGTATTCTTAGATTATATATTAGTTTATTTGTCAAATTAATTAGTTTTGAGAAAAAAATGAAAATAAAAATATTCTAACATAATTTAATTGGCTTCCTTAACTTCTCCAAAAAAGTCAACTTTGTCTTATAATTAGGATCGGAGGGAGTATATAGTAATATTCACTTCATGTTTTTTGTTTCTTAAATAAAAATAAAAAATTTACAGTTATACAATATCACAACGCCGTTTAATTTTGTCATGTTTGAGCTTATTTGGTTCATTTCAAATAAATAATAAAAAAATGTAGAAAGTATGTTGAGCAGAAAAAACAAATAATTTGATATGATTGTCTTCACTAGAAGAGTTTTAAAAGTGAAATAAGTGGGTAGATGGGTGCAGCCTCGTGACTCTGTGACTGACATTGTTTTCACTGTAATTTGTTAAGGACTGCTCAACTTTTGCTGTTGGCTGCCGAAGGATTTCATGAAAGAGGAAAACTGTGAAAATTGTGAAAATTGTGTTAGAGAAGGGAACTTGGAAGTTACTTACAAATTAAACACCAGAGGGTAAGCAATTTTCTCACTTAATGTCTTTTTTTCTTCTGTTTAGGTGACTTTTAGTATATTGATTCCAGTTCATCTTCCACAAAGCTACAATAATACTACCTCCGGTCCTAATTATAAGATAAAGTTGCTTTTTTTGGAGAAATTAAGGAAGCCGGTTAAATTACTTTAGAGTTTTTATATTTTTAGTATCCTTAGATTATATATTAATTTATTAGTCAAATTAATTAGTTTGGAGAAAAAATTAAAAATATAAATATTCTAACGTAATTTAAGTGGCTTCCTTAATTTCTCCAAAAAAATCAACTTTGTTTTATAATTAGGATTGGAGGGAGTGTATAGTAATATTCACTACATGTTTTTTTTTTTCTTAAATAAAAATAAAAAATTTACAGTTATACAATATCACAACGCCGTTTAATTTTGTCATGTTTGAGCTTATTTGGTTCATTTCAAATAAAAAATAAAAAAATATAGAAAGTTTATTGAGCGTAAAAAACAAATAATTTGATATGATTGTCTTCACTAGAAGAGTTTTAAAAGTGAAATAAGTGGGTAGATGGGTGCAGCCTCGTGACTCTGTGACTGACATTGCTTTCACTGTAATTTGTTCAGGACTGCTCAACTTTTGCTGTTGGCTGCCGAAGGATTTCATGAAAGAGGAAAACTGTGAAAATTGTGAAAATTGTGTTAGAGAAGGGAACTTGGAAGTTACTTACAACTTAAACACCAGAGGGTAAGCAATTTTCTCACTTAATGTCTTTTTTTCTACTGTTTTGGTGACTTTCAGTATATTGATTCCAGTTCATCTTCCACGAAGCTACGATAATACTACCTCTGGTCCTAATTGTAAGATAAAGTTGCCTTTTATGGACAAATTAAGGAAGCCAATTAAATTACTTTAGAGTGTTTATATTTTTAGTATCCTTAGATTATATATTAGTTTATTAGTCAAATTAATTAGTTTGGAGAAAAAATTAAAAATATAAATATTCTAACGTAATTTAAGTGGCTTCCTTAATTTCTCCAAAAAAATCAACTTTGTCTTATAATTAGAATCGGAGGGAGTGTATAGTAATATTCACTACATGTTTTTTGTTTTTTTTTCTTAAATAAAAATAAAAAATTTACAGTTATACAATATCACAACGCCGTTTAATTTTGTCATGTTTGAGCTTATTTGGTTCATTTCAAATAAATAATAAAAAAATATAGAAAGTATGTTGAGCGTAAAAAAAAAATAATTTGATATGATTGTCTTCACTAGAAGAGTTTTAAAAGTGAAATAAGTGGGTAGATGGGTGCAGCCTCGTGACTCTGTGACTGACATTGCTTTCACTGTAATTTGTTCAGGACTGCTCAACTTTTGCTGTTGGCTGCCGAAGGATTTCGTGAAAGAGGAAAACTGTGAAAATTGTGTTAGAGAAGGGAACTTGGAAGTTACTTACAAATTAAACACCAGAGGGTAAGAAATTTTCTCACTTAATTTCTTTTTTTCTACTGTTTTGGCGACTTTCAGTATATGGATTCCAGTTCATCTTCCACGAAGCTACGATAATACTACCTCCGGTCCTAATTGTAAGATAAAGTTGCCTTTTATGGACAAATTAAGGAAGCCAATTAAATTACTTTAGAGTGTTTATATTTTTAGTATCCTTAGATTATATATTAGTTTATTAGTCAAATTAATTAGTTTGGAGAAAAAAATATAAATATAAATATTCTAACGTAATTTAATTGGCTTCCTTAATTTCTCCAAAAAAGTCAACTTTGTCTTATAATTAGGATCGGAGGGAGTATATAGTAATATTCCCTTCATGTTTTTTGTTTGAGCTTATTTGGTTCACTTCAAATAAATAATGGAAAAATGTAGAAAGTATGTTGAGCATAAAAAACAAATAATTTGATGTGATTGTCTTCACTAGAAGAGCTTTAAAAGTGAAATAAGTGGGTAGATGGGTGCAGCCTCGTGACTCTGTGACTGACGTTGCTTTTGCAGTAATTTGTTAAGGACTGCTCAACTTTTGCTGTTGGCTGCCGAAGGATTTCATGAAAGGGGAAAACTGTGAAAATTGTGTTAGAGAAGGGAACTTGGTAGTAACTTACAAAGTAAACACCAGAGTGTAATCAATTTTCTCACTTAATGTCTTTTTTTCTTCTGTTTTGGCGACTTTTAGTATATTGATTCCAGTTCATCTTCCACGAAGGTACGATAATACTACCTTCGGTCCTAATTATAAGATAAAGTTGCCTTTTTTGGAGAAATTAAGGAAGCCGGTTAAATTACTTAAGAGTTTTTATATTTTTAGTATCCTTAGATTATACATTAGTTTATTAGTCAAATTAATTTGTTTGGAGAAAAAAATGAAAATAAAAATATTCTAACGTAATTTAATTGGCTTCCTTAACTTCTCCAAAAAAGTCAACTTTGTCTTATAATTAGGATCGGATGGAGTATATAGTAATATTCCCTTCATGTTTTTTGTTTGTTTTTTTTTCTTAAATAAAAATAAAAAATTTACAGTTATACAATATCACAACGCCGTTTAATTTTGTCATGTTTGAGCTTATTTGGTTCATTTCAAATAAAAAATAAAAAAATGTAGCAAGTTTGTTGAGCAGAAAAAACAAATAATTTGATATGATTGTCTTCACTATAATTGTTTTAAAAGTGAAATAAGTGGGTAGATGGGTGCAGCCTCGTGACTCTGTGACTGACGTTGCTTTCACTGTAATTTGTTAAGGACTGCTCAACTTTTGCTGTTGGCTGCCGAAGGATTTCATGAAAGAGGAAAACTGTGAAAATTGTGTTAGAGAAGGGAACTTGGAAGTTACATACAAATTAAACACCAGAGGGTATGCAATTATCTCACTTAATGTCTTTTTTTCTTCTGTTTTGGTGACTTTTAGTATATTGATTCCAGTTCATCTTCCACGAAGCTACGATAATACTACCTCCGGTCCTAATTATAAGATAAAGTTGCCTTTTTTGGAGAAATTAAGGAAGCCGGTTAAATTACTTTAGAGTGTTTATATTTTTAGTATCCTTAGATTATATATTAGTTTTTTAGTCAAATTAATTAGTTTGGAGAAAAAATTGAAAATAAAAATATTCTAACGTAATTTAATTGGCTTCCTTAACTTCTCTAAAAAAGTCAACTTTGTCTTATAATTAGGATCGGAGGGACTATATAGTAATATTCACTTCATGTTTTTTGTTTGTTTTTTTTTTTCTTAAATAAAAATAAAAAATTTATAGTTATACAATATCACAACGCCGTTTAATTTTGTCATGTTTGAGCTTATTTGGTTCATTTCAAATAAATAATAAAAAAATGTAGAAAGTATGTTGAGCAGAAAAAACAAATAATTTGATATGATTGTCTTCACTAGAAGAGTTTTAAAAGTGAAATAAGTGGGTAGATGGGTGCAGCCTCGTGACTCTGTGACTGACGTTGCTTTCCCTGTAATTTGTTAAGGACTGCTCAAATTTTGCTGTTGACTGCCGAATGATTTCGTGAAAGAGGAAAACTGTGGAAATTGTGTTAGAGAAGGGAACTTGGAAGTTACTTACAAATTAAACACCAGAGGGTATGCAATTTTCTCACTTAATGTCTTTTTTTCTTCTGTTTTGGTGACTTTTAGTATATTGATTCCAGTTCATCTTCCACGAACCTACGATAATACTACCTCCGGTCCTAATTATAAGATAAAGTTGCCTTTTTTGGAGAAATTAAGGAAGCCGGTTAAATTACTTTAGAGTGTTTATATTTTTAGTATCCTTAGATTATATATTAGTGTTTTAGTCAAATTAATTAGTTTGGAGAAAAAATATATATATAAATATTCTAACGTAATTTAATTGGCTTCCTTAATTTCTCCAAAAAAGTCAACTTTGTCTTATAATTATGATCGGAGGGAGTATAAAGTAATATTCACTTCATGTTTTTTGCTTTTTTTTCTTAAATAAAAATAAAAAATTTACAGTTATAAAAAATCACAACCTTGTTTAATTTTGTCATGTTTGAGCTTATTTGGTTCATTTCAAATAAATAATAAAAAAATGTAGAAAGTATGTTGAGCGTAAAAAAAAAAATTTAATATGATTGTCTTCACTAGAAGAGTTTTCAAAGTGAAATAAGTGGGTAGATGGGTGCAGCCTCGTGACTCTTAGACTGACATTGCTTTCACTGTAATTTGATAAGGACTGCTCAACTTTTGCTGTTGGCTGCTGAAGGATTTCGTGAAAGAGGAAAAATGTGAAAATTGTGTTAGAGAAGGGAACTTGGAAGTTACTTACAAATTAAACACAAGAGGGAATGCAATTTTCTCACTTAATGTCTTTTTTTCTTCTATTTTGGTGACTTATAATATATTGATTCTAGTTCATCTTCCACAAAGCTACGATAATACTACCTCCGGTTCTAATTATAAGATAAAGTTGCCTTTTTTGGAGAAATATAGGAAGCCGCTTAAATTACTTTAGAGTGTTTATATTTTTAGTATCCTTAGATTATATATTAGTTTATTAGTCAAATTAATTAGTTTGGAGAAAAAAATAAAGATATAAATATTCTAACGTAATTTAATTGGCTTCCTTAATTTCTCCAAAAAAATCAACTTTGTCTTATAATTAGGATCGGAGCGAATATATAGTAATATTCACTTCATGTTTTTTGTTTCTTAAATAAAAATAAAAAATTTACAGTTATACAATATCACAAAGCCGTTTAATTTTGTCATGTTTAAGCTTATTTGGTTCATTTCAAATAAATAATAAAAAAATGTAGAAAGTCTGTTCAGCATAAAAAACAAATAATTTGATATGATTGTCTTCACTAGAAGAGTTTTGAAAGTGAAATAAGTGGGTAGATGGGTGCAGCCTCGTGACTCTGTGACTGACGTTGCTTTCACAGTAATTTGTCAAGGACTGCTCAACTTTTGCTGTTGGCTGCCGAAGGATTTGATGAAAGGGGAAAACTGTGAAAATTGTGTTAGAGAAGGGAACTTGGTAGTTACTTACAAATTAAACACCAGAGTGTAATCATTTTTCTCACTTAATGTCTTTTTTTCTTCAGTTTTGGTGACTTTTAGTATATTGATTCCTGTTCATCTTCCACGAAGCTACGATAATACTACCTCCGGTCCTAATTATAAGATAAAGTTGCCTTTTTTGGAGAAATTAAAGAAGCCGGTTAAATTACTTAAGAGTTTTTATATTTTTAGTATCCTTAGATTATATATTAGTTTATTAGTCAAATTAATTAGTTTTGGAGAAAAAAATGAAAATAAAAATATTCTAACGTAATTTAATTGGCTTCCTTAACTTCTCCAAAAAAGTCAACTTTGTCTTATAATTAGGATCGGAGGGGGTATATAGTAATATTCACTTCATGTTTTTTGTTTGTTTTGTTTTTCTTAAATAAAAATAAAAAATTTACAGTTATACAATATCACAACGCCGTTTAATTTTGTCATGTTTGACCTTATTTGGTTCATTTCAAATAAATAATAAAAAAATGTAGAAAGTATGTTGAGCGTAAAAAACAAATAATTTGATATCATTGTCTTCACTAGAAGAGTTTTGAAAGTGAAATAAGTGGGTAGATGGGTGCAGCCTCGTGACTCTGTGACTGACGTTGCTTTCACAGTAAATTGTGAAGGACTGCTCAACTTTTGCTGTTGGCTGCCGAAGGATTTCATGAAAGAGGAAAACTGTGAAAATTGTGTTAGAGAAGGGAACTTGGAAGTTACTTACAAATTAAACACCAGAGGGTATGCGATTTTCTCACTTAATGTCTTTTTTTCTTCTGTTTTGATGACTTTTAGTATGTTGATTCTAGATCATCTTCCACGAAGCTACAATAATACTACCTCCGGTCCTAATTATAAGATAAAGTTGCCTTTTTTGGAGAAATTAAGGAAGCCAATTAAATTACTTTAGAGTTTTTATATTTTTAGTATCCTTAGATTATATATTAGTTTATTAGTCAAATTAATTAGTTTGGAGATAAAAATAAAAATATAAATATTCTAACGTAATTTAATTGGCTTCCTTAATTTCTCCAAAAAATCAACTTTGTCTTATAATTAGGATCGGAGGGAGTATATAGTAATATTCACTTCATGTTTTTTTTTCTTAAATAAAAATAAAAAATTTACAGTTATACAATATCACAACGCCGTTTAATTTTTTCCGGTTTGAGCTTATTTGGTTCATTTCAAATAAATAATAAAAAAATGTAGAAAGTATGTTGAGCATAAAAAACAAATAATTTGATATGATTGTCGTCACTAGAAGCGTTTTAAAAGTGAAATAAGTGGGTAGATGGGTGCAGCCTCGTGACTCTGTGACTGACGTTGCTTTCACAGTAATTTATTAAGGACTGCTCAACTTTTGCTGTTGGTTGCCGAAGGATTTCATGAAAGAGGAAAACTGTGAAAATTGTGTTAGAGAAGGGAACTTGGAAGTTACTTACAAATAAAACTCCAGAGGGTATGCAATTTTCTCACTTAATGTCTTTTTTTCTTCTGTTTTGGTGACTTTCAGTATATTGATTCCAGATCATCTTCCACGAAGCTACGATAATACTACCTCCGGTCCTAATTTTAAGATAAAGTTGCCTTTTTTTGGAGAAAATTAAGAAGCCAATTAAATTACTTTAGAGTGTTTTTATTTTTAGTATCCTTAGATTATATATTAGTTTATTAGTCAAATTAATTAGTTTGGAGGAAAAAAAATATAAATATTCTAACGTAATTTAATTGGCTTCCTTAATTTCTCCAAAAAAGTCAACTTTGTCTTATAATTAGGATCGGAGGGACTATATAGTAATATTCCCTTCATGTTTTTTGTTTTTTTTTCTTAAATAAAAATAAAAAATTTACAGTTATAAAAAATCACAACCTTGTTTAATTTTGTCATGTTTGAGCTTATTTGGTTCATTTCAAATAAATAATAGAAAAATATAGAAAGTATGTTGAGCATACAAAACAAATAATTTGATGTGATTGTCTTTCACTAGAAGAGTTATGAAAGTGAAATAAGTGGGTAGATGGGTGCAGCCTCGTGACTCTGTGACTGACGTTGCTTTCACAGTAATTTGTGAAGGACTGCTCAACTTTTGCTATTGGCTGCCGAAGGATTTCATGAATGAGGAAAACAGTGAAAATTGTCTTGGAGAAGGGAACTTGGAATTTACTTACAAATTAAACACCAGAGGGTATGCAATTTTCTCACTTAATGTCTTTTTTTCTTCTGTTTTGGTGACTTTTAGTATATTGATTCCAGTTCATCTTCCACTAAGCTACGATAATACTACCTCCGGTCCTAATTATTAGATAAAGTTGCCTTTTTTGGAGAAATTATGGAAGCGGGTTAAATTACTTTAGGGTGTTTATATTTTTAGTATCCTTAGATTATATATTAGTTTATTAGTTAAACTAATTAGTTTGGAGAAAAAAATAAAAATAAAAATATTCTAACGTAATTTAATTGGCTTCCTTAATTTATCCATAAAAGTCAACTTTGTCTTATAATTAGGATCGGAGGGAGTATATAGTAATATTCACTTCATGTTTTTTTTTCTTAAATAAAAATAAAAAATTTACAGTTATACAATATCACAACGCCGTTTAATTTTGTCATGTTTGAGCTTATTTGGTTCATTTCAAATAAATAATAAAAAAATGTAGAAAGTGTGTTGAGCATAAAAAACAAATAATTTGATATGATTGTCTTCACTAGAAGAGTTTTGAAAGTGAAATAAGTGGGTGGATGGGTGCAGCCTCGTGACTCTATGACTGACGTTGCTTTCACAATAATTTGTCAAGGACTGCTCAACTTTTGCTGTTGGCTGCCGAAGGATTTCATGAAAGAGGAAAACTGTGAAAATTGTGTTAGAGAAGGGAACTTGGAAGTTACTTACAAATTAAACACCAGAGGGTATGCAATTTTCTCACTTAATGTCTTTTTTTTCTTCTGTTTTGGTGACTTTCAGTATATTGATTCCAGTTCATCTTCCACGTAGCTACGATAAAACTACCTCCGGTGCTAATTATAAGATAAAGTTGCCTTTTTTGGAAAAATTAAGGAAGCCAATTAAATTACTTTAGAGTGTTTATATTTTTAGTATCCTTAGATTATATATTAGTTTATTAGTCAAATTAATTAGTTTGGAGAAAAAAATATAAATATAAATATTCTATAGTTATTTAATTGGCTTCCTTAATTTCTCCAAAAAAGTCAACTTTGTCTTATAATTAGGATCGGAGGGAGTATATAGTAATATTCGCTTCATGTTTTTTGTTTTTTTTTCTTAAATAAAAATAAAAAATTTACAGTTATACAATATCACAACGCCGTTTAATTTTGTCATGTTTGAGCTTATTTGGTTCATTTCAAATAAATAATAAAAAACTGTAGAAAGTATGTTCAGCATAAAAAACAAATAATTTGATATGATTGTCTTCACTAGAAGAGTTTTGAAAGTGAAATAAGTGGGTAAATGGGTGTAGCCTCGTGACTCTGTGACTGACGTTGCTTTCACAGTAATTTGTCAAGGACTGCTCAACTTTTGCTGTTGGCTGCCGAAGGATTTGATGAAAGAGGAAAACTGTGAAAATTGTGTTAGAGAAGGGAACTTGGAAGTTACTTACAAATTAAACACCAGAGGGTATGCAATTTTCTCACTTAATGTCTTTTTTTCTTCTGTTTTAGTGACTTTTAGTATATTGATTCCAGTTCATCTTCCACGAAGCTACGATAATACTACCTCCGGGTCTAATTATAAGATAAAGTTGCCTTTTTTGGAGAAATTAAGGAAGCCAATTAAATTACTTTAGAGTGTTTATTTTTTTAGTATCCTTAGATTATATATTAGTTTATTAGTCAAATTAATTAGTTTGGAGAAAAAAATAAAAATAAAAATATTCTAAAGTTATTTAATTGGCTTCCTTAATTTCTCCAAAAAAGTCAACTTTGTCTTATAATTAGGATCGGAGGGAGTATATAGTAATATTCGCTTCATGTTTTTTGTTTGTTTTTTTTTCTTAAATAGAAATAAAAAATTTACAGTTATACAATATCACAACGCCGTTTAATTTTGTCATGTTTGAGTTTATTTGGTTCATTTCAAATAAATAATAAAAAAATGTAGAAAGTCTGTTGAGCATAAAAAACAAATAATTTGAGGGGGAAAAAGCATGAATCCATGGTCCACCATTATAACTTGGGTAATGTGCACTATATATGCTTTCCCCTACAAAAGGTTTAAAAATGAGACGGCAATGGTGCAAGTGTAAGCATTAAATTTAGGAAAGAGAAGAAATGATTAGGAGTTGATTTTGTTTTGGAATAAGTTATCCATGTTACCACACAATAGATGCTTTTTCTCCATTTCTTCTTATAAAAGGAATGATAATGAAGTAGATCAAAACAAGCCATTTCTTTATTTGATTATCATGCACTGCATCTCTGTACTTTTACACTTAATTTATTTATTTTGCCATACTTATAATCTTTTACTCCCTCCGGTCCTTAATACAAGACATATTTACTTAATTTAATTAGATTAAGGTAGTTAGTTGAGTTAGTTAATATAACATACATTTTCTAAAATATCCTAGTCATTTTCAATTCCTCAATTCCCCCATTCCCTCTTTTCCTTGATTATTGTTGAGGGAACATCAATAAAGGTAAATTAGGAAAAGATTGACAAACAAGAAAACTTTGTCTTATATTTAGGATTAAGATCAACTCCCCAAATATGGCTTATATTAAAGATTGGAGGGAGTATCCAATAATTCATCAGTAGGAAAACTGTTAAAACGACTAACTACATTTTAACAGGTAGGTATTCCATTTTCTTTACACATATGCCAATATTGTCAGTATTTGCCCCTTCACTCCAGATGAGTTTGCTCATTTGTTTCATGATAAGGTAATACCTCATTCTTTACCTAGCTTTTATCTTAAGGAAGTATCTTTCGATATCCTGTTCAATTTTGTTCTTTCTCTTGCTGTATCAAAAATTTAGAATATTTAAAATATAATGCATCTCATTTTCCTGCAATTCTGTTAGAGTGACTTAATGAATAACTTGTTTGTTGTTTAGAACCTTTTGCACTTTCCTGGTTGAGCAAAAGTCAAGATAAATAAAGGAGCTTTCCACGTTTATTGTAATAAAAATGAATAATGATTTAGCAGGTTGAAAATCAAGAACATTCTCTCGACTTATGGCAAAGATCTCATAAATCCCTTAATTAGAAAAAATTGATTCAAATGAACTTTATGTTTTGAGCAAGCACTCTAGAACATATTCTTTTTATCCTAAAAATCTTTGAGCCCATCTTTTTGAAAGCTTTGTTTAATTACATAAAGTTAAGTAGGACAATCTTCTTCTCTGTCCATTTTTCTAATATATAAATCTAAAAAATATGGCAGTGATTATTTATAAAAGCTTCGTCTGTTTGCATAAACAAGATTAAATAGGATTTCTACTTGTTTGTTTGTCAGATTGTCTATTGAATTTTTGATTTAGACATTTTCTTTCTAGTATCCTAACAAAGCTTTTGACTGATTTCATGAGATTCAGAAAAATGATTAGGGCACTTCATAAAATGCACTTGAGCCTTTCAAGCTTATCTTGTTGATTTTATTCCCTTTTGAACTTTTATTTTGAGACTAATAAAAAAACCAATTAACGATTATTTTTGAAAAACCTAACATCTACCTACCTTAGTCAATGTGAAAGACCATGATTCTCTTTGTTTGAGATAGATGATAATTGATTGGGTTGTAGAATAAGGTGATATATAAAATTTCAAATGATTGGAAAAAGGAGGATAAAAAAGAAAAATGGGTTTACAACTTATAGAAATCAAGCAAAAAAATATACAAAAAAAAAGAGCATATAGAATATATATATATATATATATATATATATATAAAGCTCATGACACGGTAAGCGCTTAAGGTAGTTTTTTTTTTTTTTTTTGGCCAGGCTTACAGTAGATGCTTCATAGGATATATGGCCGAAATATATAGAAAGTTCATGACACAATGTCGTTAATGTTCAGGGAAAATAATGAAAACTATGCAAACCGCTACGTCCGAAGGAATATGGCCAAGCGGCTAGATGCCAGTTGATATCAATAAGAAGGCGTGGGAAATCCGTCAAAAACTGCTCCAATATTGAATCAGCATCATATCTTATCTGAAAAATAATAAAGTAAAAAGAATTAGATATAAATATATATTCACACATATGATATATATTATTAAATAAGTTTAAAACAAAATCATACCCGAAGGTCAGGAGTCCAACTGTTGTAGTGTTCAAGCAAATTTCTAATTAATCTAATGATTTCTGAAACTTCATTCCTATATGATTGTCTGCCCTTCACAGCGTCACCGTTTTTGTCAGTAGACGCCCACACACCGTAGGCATCTACTACATTACGCCAATCTGCAGTCCCAAGTATGTTTTGCCCCATCAAATTTAAACTTGTTTTAATATTAACATCACCATATATGAGATCGCTAGCTTTTTGGATGAACCGAGATTTCATGTCAATGTTCCAAAAGAAGGGGTGGACTTTTGCTCCCTTTATACCCAGCCTGAAAATTAAAAAAATATTATTCCTTAGTCAAAAAAACTTAAACACAAATTTTAATTTAATAAATAAGAATAAAGTTATAGAAAAAGAAAATTGCTTACGTTCTATTTATCAGATGAGTAATTAAATCACTAAGCACAGGGGGATAGTAGGTCTGTAGATGATTGTGAAGAATCATATTATTATTAATAATATTATACAACCGATCATTTGCCTCCCCAAATGGGTGGTGTCTTTGAAAGACAATATAACCTAAAAGACAACCCAATCCAAATACGTCCATGGTTAACGATTGACGAAGTTCCGGGTTTAGATGTTCTCGGCTTTGCCAAAACCAATCTCTTCCTACAAATCCCCCTAAAAATAATAATTAAGAAGTTTAGATAATCATGTGGTATAATTAAATGTTAAAGACAAGAAAATTATTATTAAAATTCAAAATAATACTTACTAATATTCATTAAAATTTAAAATAAAACTTACCAATATTCATCTCTGGTTGAAGAAACATATTGCTGTACTCTTTTCAAAGTGGGAGATTTTAGCTACAAAGGTTTCTGTACCTCCATCAACTTCCCAAACAATTATGATATTCCATGGCAAAGGGTAGCCATGGATCACTTTAAGGTCATGTATGTGATCTAAGCCATTCAAGATATCCCTAGAAACCAAAATAGGAATAAAAAAAATCAATAATTAATAATTTAATTAAAATATTTTCAAATAACCAAAAAAAATACATACCTCATTATTCCAATCAGCATTTGTGTTAGATGGCCATGAACATCATAAAGGTCTGCCCGTCTACGTGAAAGGAAATCTTTGAGACTTGTATAGTAGGGTTCAATGACAAGGTGGTAAAGCCCACAATAGTTATCGAGGTTATCACAAAAAAAGCTTACTACATTAAGACAATTGCGGCACAAAATCATAAGGTCGACCTCTTGAGAGAGAGGATCCTCTTGGGCAATGAAAGTACTCTTCACAGCTACACGTTGTCGTTGTAACAGTCCCAAACGAACATTAACTTCATTTTCTCCGATATTGTGAGAAAAAATTGTTAAGTTCAAGTCTGTCAAATTCCTCCAGACTTGCATGTTATCTCCACCAGCTGCCATCTTTAACCAATGGAACCGTGATATATGGATTAACACTTGGCAGGGACCTTGCGACTGCGACGAAGGTTGGTTACCTTGTTCACACAATATGTAGCAGTAACAGAGTGATTTTATTTCAATATCTTATATCGGCATTGTATCAGAGGGAGTGGGATATTTAAATTTAAAGGTTAAGCTAAAGACAAAAATATAATCCATCATACATCCAGAAATAAAAAAGTTGGTTAAATAAATACGTGATGATCAACTTTTTTTTTTCGACAAAGAAAGAACTAGTGATCATAAAACTCAAATAAAAGAGAACATGCCATTTACAGTAAATGCTTCCATAATCACATGCAACGGCTGCTTTAAATAATATTTAGATATATGGCAAATCAAATTAGTACAGACTAATTAGCAGAGAGAATGAGATTTCAGAAGTTTTAGGTAAAGAAAAAAATTTAACGTCTAGAAATTAAAAAAAAAAAACTTGTAGCTACAAAACAGACTTGGAGAAAGAGAATATGAGTAATTAAATGGTCTGATTTCTCTTCCCTTATCCATTAATAGAGCCAGCCGAAATTATGGACCAAATGGAGAGAAAATTGTGTGGCTAGTATTCCTTCTTGCTGGGTAAAAATTCTATGGTAATTTCTAAGTGTAAATGGGTTAATTTGGTTAGCTTCTTTTCTTTCCTTATTCTTCCACTCTTGGCCAAAAGTTAGACTTAAAAAAGGAGAATGATTGTTGACCAATTCATATCCTATTGTCTTGCATTTTTTTTAAGTGGAAAAAGTGGAATGAACTTTGACTTTTGGCTATTGCCTTATATTTCTTTTCTTGTATGTTGTTAGCAGAAATTTAGGTGTCTAAAAGGTGTTCTAAATAATTAAATCTTCATACCCTCTTCTCTCTTCATTTGACCAAAATGCTCTTCAAAAAAGAGGAAGAAGGATGGACCAATTGCATAAACTAGCCCAGAGGACCCCACCACTATACGAATCCAGACACAAACACATATGCATATCACCGCCAAAAGCAAAAAGACACACTTTATTATAAACTTGTCAAGAAGACCAAGTGTTAAGTTCAGTGAGGATGAAAGCCAATGGCTTGAATCATATCAAAACTGAGAATCATGACACCATACAGGCTTGGAAAACACAAGCAAAGCTGTAGTTGGAAGTGACAAAGAAGGAGCAGAAAAAATGAATAGCAAGTATATTCCAACAAGAAAATGTGTCAATAAATCACAAGAGAGATGGAGTGAAGAGGGAGAGCAAAACCAAACCTGTTGTCTTGAACTGGACTTGAGGACTAGGAGTGAGAGATGGATTGAGAGAAGAGATCACTGGGAGAGAGCTGGAGTTGAGGATACCTCTCGCTATCGGGAGAGTACTGCGTAACCTTATTCTGGGAGAAATAACGTAAATGGAGAGCGAAGCGAGAGGAGTGAAGATTGCAGGGGTGGCCTTTCCCCTCTCATCTCCACATTTGCTCTTTAAGCTTAAGCCATGTCTGTCTTGCTCTGCTGAGCTCACACGCTAACGCAGCTAAGCAAAATTTTTTATAGTTTTTTTTATACTACTTATTCAATATACAATTCAAGTTAAATAATTACAGCACGATCAGGTTAGCAATCAACTGTACAGGAGAGGGTTTTAGCGCATTCATTAGCTAGAAAGCCAACAAACAAGTCAACTTCAAAAGCTTACTCTTCTCCTTCTTTTATTGTACCGATAGGTGCAGGAGATGGCCTCTGATGGACTCAAACTCGAGGAGGACTAGGAGTGAGAGATGGATTGAGGGAAGAGATCACTGGGAGAGAGCTGGAGTTGAGGATTGGGGGTGAGAGATGGATATATATATAGAGAAGAGATCACTGGGAGAGAGAGCTATGCTTAAAGGACTGGATGGACCTGCAGCCTTATTATTCAGGAGTCCCAATGTTCTTTACTTCCTGCCAAGAAGAAAATCAGCGGATTGTACTTTTGAAGATATGCTTGGGAGAGAAGGACATAACAATGGTAATATTATTGCACTAAAGAGGTAATAATAACCGTGGACTGAGCAATGAATTGATATACATGTTATATGTGTACTTCAAATTTGAGAAATTTTAGGGTCAATGAATAAATTTTAGCCATTCAAAAAAAAGCACCACAACTAGACTACCTTCAAAAACAAAATTCAAGCAGCTTTAAACATAAACTTCCAAAATCATCATTTAACCAAAAACGCATGATTAAACCTTAAAAACAACCCTTGGACAAAATATGACAGTGCCCAGCTTGTTGACGAATCCGTCCTTGGATTCTTTGTCGGAGCTTCCCGAGTCCTGGATCTCAAGCAAAGCGGTAACAGATACATGTGCGTCTTCCGCTTTTGCAATCTCTTTTATATGCTTTCGTTATTGTTAGTTGAAATCATAATACAAGTTTTGTTTGGGGTGTATTTTTTCTTTCTCACAAATGAATGATAAAGATCATTATTTCATCCTCTTTCGGTTATAATATAGTTCCACTAATTGCATTGCATCCATCAAAAATATATTTGGATTTCCTATTTGTCTACTGTGATGCTTAAAGTATCGCCTTCTTGGGTTGTAGTGCTTCATAACTTATCTTTATAGTTCTTTATCTTAAAAGTTAGATCTGTTTTGGGTTTCTATCTGGGTTGTTGGTCTGCGCCTAGGATGATCTCATGTCCTTATCGTTGAGCTTAAATTGTGATTAAATTCTGTAGCACCACCCACTATTTACTATATTTCCTGTTAATAATCTTTACACTTTGCTGCTGGCCAATGAAGATGACGCTGCTATATACGAATTCAGGATATCTTGGAGGCAGTACATACGAATGCAGAGAAAAGTAGGCAAATTAGGAGGCATTTTGATGTGCATTATCCTCCCAAGTGATTTGATGTGTTTCATATTACCCTTTATTCTGTATGGCTCAGGAGATTGAACATTTAAGTTCGCCATCATCAATAACTATATCAGTTTTTGAATTCTATTGCTGTCTTGTTATATGTCTGTGGCAGGGAAAAATGGTTTTCTAGCGGTTCTTAAGGCCGTTAGGGGAACTTAAATTTGTGAGAAGTTGGGGAAAGAATATCATCTTGTTCAATGTCTGGCTATTATTTGACGGCAACATTGGGAGCTTTCATTTGCTTTTGTTCATGGCTTAGTTGAGTTGAACCGACTAGTCCTTTCCAAAATCTCTGAATGACATCACTGAGCTTTTCAATGTTCTGAAACGATTCATGTTTTCCCCATGGTCCAATTCTTTTTTAATCTTTAGATGTTGATGTAGTTTGGATGGGGTTCTTTCACTGGATTTGATTTTTTTTTTCTTTCACTATTTTTGATTTATGGAATCCTACTAGTTTTTCATTTTGCTGTCCATTGAGTGGCTTCTGTGATGGGCTATATTTGCTAGTGGGGAATTTGTGATACTTGAGTGCTATTGTGTCCTTTGCACCGTAAAAGTGTTGAGAATTATTGACTGTGATTGGACTCTTGTTGAGGGAAAGAATTTGGTATTGAAATTCCAATTGTTGGTCACTGTAACTACTTAATTTCTTCTAAAGTTGAGGATTTAGTTGTCTGAATTCTCATGATTTTCTTTGACATTTTGACTACTATTACCCATGAATGAAGTTCCAAAATGCAGTTAGATTTTGTTACTAACATGTCACAGCAACTGGTATTATGATTTCTTATAGCAGTGTCGTTCACTCACACTATCAAAGCAATGGAGCCTTTCTTTCTTGTAGTCCTTTCTGTTATCTTCGTAGGAGAGGTGATAATAGATTGGTGCACTCAGTTTCTTTTCTTTTGTAAACAATGCCCCTTATATTATTTATTTGTAGAATCTAATAATTTATCTTTACTCTTAGTAGTTGGCCATATATCTTTATGTTGTGAAAGTACTCATCATTTTGCTTTTAGGAGCAAACAACTGGTATGATGGCATTCTTGTTAGTTAGTCTCTAACTATATTTGGATTGAATGTCACATGAGTTGTATGAGTTGTGTATGTTTGCGTATTTTGTGATTTGTAATTGTTTAAGACTTTTAGTGAAATTCTAGTGAAGACTATAAGCATCGTGCTAAAATAGTTCGCTCTTATAATTCATTTATGCTGTGGATGGGGAATTAACATCAAGGATAAAGATTCAAATCATGCAGCAATGCAGTTCTATTTTACAAGTCTATTTTTTGGTCCAAATTCTTGCAGAATTTGCTTTTTTTAATAGTAAGTAAATTATCTCTTTGATCTTTTTTCTTGTTACAATTTATAAGTCTTTTTATTTTTAGGTGTGGGTTCAATTCTGCACTAAGCATTGATTTTTTTTACCTTCTGAATCTGTTAGAGCAATGCAGTTCTTTCCTCCTTGGAAATGTGTTCTTTCACAAATCCTTCCAATTCTCGGGAATGTGTAATTGTTAAGATACATGATGTTATTTATTTCATTTTCATTTACATGTTTTTTGGCTTATATTAGTTCATGTATGTAGTTCATGAACCTTTGTATGATGAATTGTTGTTTAATTAAATTTGTTCACACTTTAATTGCAAGATTTAGATATTTTTTATTAATTATTGTTAAGTTTTTATCTTGTGAGTTGTTGTTTTTAATCATTTACTTATAGTTGTCATACCTTACTTAAAATTATATGATAGAAAAAAATTAGGGCCCTTTTTTTTGGATTGGGGTAATCTTAAAATCCTTCCAATCCAAAAAAAAAAAAAAGCCTTATTTTTTTTTTAAAAAAAATGTCACTTTTTTAAAAATCATTTTTACCCGGTCTAAAAAGTCTTTTTTCCACTTATGGTTGTTGGTTGTTGATTATTGTTATGCAACTATCACAACAAACATTTGAAGCTTTTGATCACTTTAAAACGTGAATCTATCTCTTCTGTTCTCTTGTTATTTTGTTTGCAAGTGAAAAGCAGCAGAAGGTTTGATGAAAATAGAAAGTTTATTCACTTGAGACCATATTAAATGATATGTTTCTCGTCTTTGGCTACCCGGACCGATCACTTGTGACTTATTATAACAGGGATGTTTCTTCCATTGGTTGCAAATATATATATAGGATTGAGTCCAACTTATTAAAACTTCTTATTCTTAATATAAGGCCTATTTAGAGAGTTGGTCTAGGTTATAAATATAAGACATATTTTTTATATTTGTCAATATTTTCCAAATTTACCAATTTTTATGTTCTCTCAACCATAATCAAGGAGGAGAGGGAAGGAGGAAATTAAGGAAGATGACTAGAGTGTTTTAAAAAATACATGTGATGTTAACTAACTTAATCAACTTCTTTAATCTAATAAAACTAGGTAAGTAGATCTTATATTAAGGATAGTTGAGTAGTGTGCTGCTGCATTGCCTCTCTTCTGAAACCGTTTTACCAGCTTTTATAATTTTAGCTCCTAGTCAAGTTTACGCGCAGTTTGATTTCGTCCTTCCATGCAACATGCAAGCTATGTTGCAATCTAGTAGTAATAAATTATCTATCAATCTATATATGTACCCATATAATGCGTGCATGGTGAAGGATGACAAATATATTTATATATATATATATATATATATTTAAAAGCACTACGTTGATAGTTATCTTGTCCTTCTCTAATTTACATACACTATCACGATGATGATATATGTAAATTAAACCAGAATCATGTTCATTCATTCATTCATCATCTTCTGTAATGATTATTAAAGCAAGCATGTGTTTGTGAACTGCTTCACCCTCTATGTATATTTTTCATGGACATATGCATCAGTCAAATAATAAAAAAAAAAGATGCTTTAACCTGTGGTAAGCCATACTGAGTGAAATAGTCAACAATAATTTATAGCTAAGAATTCAGAGGCACAGAAGCAATAATTAAGAATAATAGAAAAGGAAAGTTCAGACTAGTCACAGTAAAGGGATGGGGTACTGGGAATTACACCCAAAAAAAAATATATATATATATATATATAACCTAACTCTTTACTCATTGCTCATAAAAATAAAGTTCATCCATCAAAATTATTACACTCTGAAAAGAGGCCCCCTCCGTTCATCAGAATCAAAAACAGGTACTCCATCTGGTCCAAATTATAAGATAAAGTTGATTTTTTTGGAAAAATTAAGGAAGCTAATTAAATTACTTTAGAGTATTTTTTTTTATTTTTTTCTCCAAACTAATTAGTTTGACTAATAAACTAATATATAATCTAATGATACATAACATATGATGTGATTAAGTAACTTATTTAGTTTACTTAATCTCTCCAAAAAAAGGTCAACTTTATCTTATAATTAGGACCAAAGATAGTCATTAATTAGTGTATGTTGAATATGCTAATGCATTGAAATTACAACCATTTCTGCAATTTCCATTCTAAGCAAACGTCACTTTCAAAATCAATATAACTCAGATAATATACAACTATTATATAATTGATCAAATTCAAATCCCCATCCCCTACAATTATATATTATAGTTAATGAATCCATGCAGAATTATTGGGTTTCATGCGTTTCAGATCATGATATGTAATTACTTACTAGTTATTTATCTTGTCAAGAAAAGGGACTTACTTTTACTTTGTTTCAATGTATATAGACTGAGATTTCATTCAACGAATCTTAAAATTGACCTACTACTATAATCAAGTTCTTGATTATGTTTCCTTTTTTTTTTCATGTTTACATGGGTTATTCCTTAAATGCAGTAGGTTAATATATATTGTGCTTTAATGAAAGCTTTTATACATGTTATAAAATGCTTTCTGGACAAAGTTGTTATAAACAGCAAACATATTAAAGAGCTTATCATATCAACAGCCATATACATCAGCACAGTTCAAAATGGTTTTATTGCTTTCACAAAAGTTAAAACAGGCAAGCTTCAAAAAGGATTCTCATTTTTATTTTTTCAAAATTGAAAATGGAAAATAGAAAACCCTATATCCTGCAACACATTATGTCAAGCAGTTATGTTTGTAAAGACAGCTTCTTCATTTATAAATCTAAGCACACCCTAAATCCATCCACACCACACTGTAACTGAGTGGTTTCAGCTGAACCAACTTGGTTTTCTTTTAATTGTATTATAACACAGAAGGTTTTCAATGGGAAGTTTATTCACTTATGTTCTCTTTGGACTATATTTAAAAATGAGGTTGCGTGTTTTGTTTCTCCTATTCCTAAGTATGGTTCCTGCAACTATGCAAAGTCACAATGTACATCTATTGCATAGAGAGAGAGAGAGAGAGAGAGAGAGAGAGAGAGAGAGTAGATTGGATAAAAACGAAGTGTGCTTCATGATCACATCAATGAGCTATATATAAGCACAAGAAGGGTAAACGATGGAGACTCATGCATAATATATAATCTCTGTAGCTACTCCTGCGCTTCTTGACATTTATGACTAAACTTTTCCCTCAAGCAAGCCCCTCGGCTCTCTCACAATCTCAGATTCAAAATTCAAAATTCAAATTCAAAATCTGTCCATAAATTGCAACCCCTGCGAGTGTGTGGAAGCACCGGCGAGGATGATGCGTTGAACTTCAACCTTACCTTCTTCAGTTCTTCTTCTTCTTCTTATTATTACAATATGAATATGAATCGTAATATGTTTTCAATATTTTAGTTTACATATGCATATTAAGCCATACTGAGTAAAATTTTCTAGAATAATTTACAGCTAAGAATTCAGAGGCACAGAAGCAAAAGTTCAGAGTAATAGAAAAGGAAAGTTCAGCCTGGTCACAGTAGAAGGATGGGGTACTAGGAATTAAACCAAATATATATATATATATATATATAACCTAACACTTTACCCATTGCTCATAAAGATAAAGTCCATCCATCAAAATTATTGCAATCTAAAAAGAGGCCTCCTTCGTTCATCTGAATCAAAAACAGGTAATTAATTAGTGTATGTTGAATATGCTAATGCATTGAAATTACAACCGTTTCTGCAATTTCCATTCTAAGCAAACGTCACTTTCAAAATCAATATAACTCAGATAATATACAACTATTATATAACTGATCAAGTTCAAATCCCCATCCCCTACAATTATATATTATAGTTAATGAATCCATGCAGAATTATTGGGTTTCATGCGTTTCAGATCATGATATGTAATTACTTACTAGTTATTTATCTTGTCAAGAAAAGGGACTTACTTTTACTTTGTTTCAATGTATATAGACTGAGATTTCATTCAACGAATCTTAAAATTGACCTACTACTATAATCAAGTTCTTGATGATGTTTCTTTTTTTTTTCATGTTTCCATGTGTTATTCCTCAAGTGCAGTAGGTTAATATATATTGTGCTTTAATGAAAGCTTTTATAAATGTTATAAAATGCTTTCTAGACAATGTTGTTATAAACACCAAATATATTAAGGAGCTTCTCAAATCAACAGCCATATATATCAGAACAGTTCAAAATGGTTTTATTGCTTGCACAAAAGTTAAAACAGGCAAGCTTCGAAAAGGATTCTCATTTTATTTTTTCAAAATTGAAAACAAAAAACAGAAAACCCTATATCCTACAACACGTTATGTCAGGCAATTATGTATGTAAAGCCAGCTTCTTCTTCATTTACCATCCTAAGAACACCCTAAATACAACCACACCACACTATAACTGAGTGGTTTCAGCTGAACCAACTTGGTTTTTCTTTTTTAATTGTATTATAACACAGAAGGTTCTCAATGGAAAGTTTATTCACATATGTTCTCTTTGGACCATATTGAATAATGAGGTTGCATGTTTGCTTTCTCCTATTCCTAGGTGTGGTTCCTGCAACTCTGCAAAGCCATAGTGTACATCTATCACAAACACAGAGAGAGCGAGAGAGCGAGTGGATAAAAAAGAAGTATACTTTATGCTCTCATCAATAAGCTATGTATAAGCACAAGAGGGGTAAATGATGGAGACTCATGCATAATATATATAATCTCTGTAGCTGCTCTTGCTCTTCTTGACATTTATGACTAAACTTTTTCCTCACACAAGCCCTTCCCTCCCTCCTTCTCTCTCTCATAATCTCATATTCAAAATTCAAAATTCAAACTCAAAATCTGTCTATAAATTGCTATCCCTGGAAGTGTGTGGAAGCACCAGCGATTTCATGTATTGAGCTCCTTTATATGTCTTTTTCCCTGAACTCTCTCATAGCTTCTTTGCTGATGATGCATTATTTTTTATAAATGCGAAAGAGCGCACCTGTAGGAATTTGGCATGAATAATTGACCTGTACTGCTCTGCCTCCAGTCAATCTGCAAACTTAGACAAATCTGGCATTTTCTTTTCTACAAACATGCCTAAGGATATGAAGAACACAGTGGGTCAGATTCTTGGCATTAACTCTACGGAGGACCCTGGTAGATATTTGGGTATCCCTAGCATATAGGGTAAAACTAAGTACCAAGCACTCTCATATATACGGGAGCGTGTTCGCACTAAGATTCAGGGATGGAAGAAGAGTACCCTCTCTTATGCTGGTCGGTATATAAGGATTAAATCAATTATCGATGCTCTCCCAATTTTCCCTATGAATTGTTTCAAGTTCCCGATATAGACTTGCAAAGAACTAAATAGCCTTATTGCTAACTTTTGGTGGGCTGGTAGCTCTGGTGAGAATAAAAACACATTAGAAATCTTGGGAGTATCTAACCAACGCTAAGATAGATGATGGTATGGGTTTTTGAGATTTTATTATTATGAATGATGCATTGTTAGCCAAGACTGCATGGCGGCTCTTGCAAAACCCGACAGCATTATGGGTTCGTGTCTTAAAGAGTGTGTACTTTCCTCGGGGTGAGTTTATTGATGCTCAAAAAGGGCCAAAGGCTTCTTGGTGATGGTCTAGCATAGTAGAGTGTCATGACTTCCTCAAGAAGGATTTGATGTGGGATATTGGAGATGGTAGGTCTATTCGCATTTGGGGTGATAATTGGGTGCCAAACATTGTCTTCCCAGAGAAATCAACCAGTGATGAGAGTTTGATTATGAAGTATGGTAGAGTGAGTGACCTTATTATGGATGGATAATGGAATGTGGAGCCAATTCGCAGTCTGGTCCCTACATAGGTTCTAGCAGCTATCACCAAGTTGCCATTAGCCAATAATGGGATGGAAGATAAACTCTTTTAGTCTCTAATAACAAATGGGGAATACTCAATTAAACTGAGCTATAGAACCAAGAAACTAAGAGCTAAACCAGCCTTGTTATGACCCAGCTCTTCCTGTGTTCTATCACCTGACAACTGGAAGCAAATATGGAAATTGGAGATTATTCCTCGAATTCAGCATTTTATTTGGTGAGCTCTGAATAATGCACTGGCCACTAATTCTACTTTATTCATGCACAAACGGTCCCCATCACTACTATGCCCGATCTGCCATATGGAGGAGGAAACCCTTGAGCATCTCTTCTTTGTTTGCCCCTGGACTAAATGTGTCTGGTTTGGTTGTAGCCTTGGCTTTCGGCTCGAGGCAGATAAGGTTTGTAGTTTTCAAGATTGGTGGCTTAATCTCTACATTGATCATTGCAAACTTAAAGGAGTTGAGTTGTTATTGGTATGCTGGCTATTATGGTTTATAGGGAAACAGAGGAATGGAATGATTTTCAACAATGAACCTCATAACCCATTAAGGGTCATTGATATTGCCATGAAGTCCAATGCTGAATATTGGAGTAAGGTACCACAATCTAGAGTTACCACGCCTGTGAGGAGGCTTGCGAATCAAGGTCCCTAGTGGTCTTGTCCTCCTATAGGTGTCCCCAAGATCAATAGCGATGGTGCTTATAAATTCCAGCATACTGAGGCAGGCATAGGGATTATTTGTTGAAACGAGTACGGTTCCTTCTGCTGGGGTTTTATGGACAAGGTAAAATTAATATCGGCATTTATGACTGAAGCATTAGCCTTGAGAAGAGCCTTGATGCTAGCTATTGATATGGGGCATAACAAGGTTATTTTTGAAACTGATTCCCAAATGCTATTTAACTGTGTTACACGGCAGCACCCGGATCTATATGAGTTGAGATACAGAAGTATCATTCATGATGTTGTTAATTTCCTTGCGTCTAAAGCCGAGTTCTCATTAGTCTTTGCCTTCAGGGAAGGAAATACTGCAGCAGATCATCTAGCAGATGTTGCTTGTAAGGGAGTGTGCCCAGCTAGGTGGGTCTACCAACCATCACTCTCTTTGAATACCATTCTGGCTTTAGATATGCAGGAAGTTCCTAATTTCTCTGAGGATGCTCCTAAACTTATGGATCACAAAGCTTCTGGTTGATGTCTTTTCTTATCTTTTGGTCGTTGTCTTTAGTTTGTCTTTCCTGGAACATTATGGTGTTTACTCTTCAGCTTTTTCCATGTACGCTTTATTGGAATAATATCAAGGGAAAATACCAGTTAGGTCCCAAGGTACAGAATTAATCCCAAAAAAGTCCCTTTGCAAATTCCAATGTCAGAAAAGTCCCTAGGGACTTTTTTGACAGCAATTCCCTTTGAGAAATGACTAAAATAGCCCACACTCAAATTTAAAAAAATGAGGTTCATTTTGAAAAGAAGAAACAGGGTTCAAAATCGCTGGACGCAGGCTCTGCTTCTCGTTCCTCCGTCGTGCCGTGGTTCATCGTCAAGCGTCGGTGGGCTTCAACGCCGCGTCGCTGCCGTGCAAGTCGGCGTGGGTGAGTGTGCCATTCCCCAAGCGTGCAGCGCAGTCCGCCGCGAAGCAGCCGGTGTTCGTGGGCTGTGCTAGCTTCGGCCGGTGTTGCAGCGGCAAAGAATCCGGCGCCTGTCCAACAACGTCAGCCGCATCGCTCCTTCCAACACCCAGCGTCCCTCGAGTGCTCCTCCGACGGTCAGTCGTCCGCCCCTTTGCTGTGTGGTTTTTTTTTATGAAATGGAACCATTAATCTATTGGGTTGCCACTAGTTTGAGATTGGGGGAAAGTATTGATTCTTGGAATTTAGTTGGGAAAATACATTGGTTAAGGAAGGTGGTTGTTGAGTTTACATTTTTTCTTTTTATGTGTGGCGCTGCTATGTGATGGCTGAATCAGTGTTGTTGTTTAGGGGGTATAGATGTTTGTTTATGAGTAACGTTGAAGGCCAGGGAATGTTTTATAATGTGGTTTGCTGATAATGTGCTGCTCTAGCATTGGGTTTGAGGTCAGAATCAATGGGTATGAGGCTAATAATGTGCTTCTCTATAATTGGTGCATTTGGAAGTTAGTTACTGTTAAAAATTGATGTCCTATTAATGCTTCAGTTTGTGTTGCTTATTACTGTTTTTGAGTGGTTCCAACAGAAGAATGGGCAATATAGGAAGTAAAGTTAGCTCTAGGTACAACATACACCATTGTACGAATTGGTACTTGTCAGTATAGAATAGTTAGCAACCGTTGATATGAAAAATTGTTTGTCAGTATAGAAAGTTTTGTTCATGACCTTATGTTTCATTGTTGATTTATATGACTTAGTGATTGATATATATATATATATATATTGTCTAGATGACTGTGTTCTGTACATTGCTGATGTGGAATTGCAATTAACTTCATAAATTAGTTGTTCATTATATACAAATGATTGGTTAATGTCTTATGTTTTTGGTGGTGTGTGAATAAAGTAGTAATTACGTTCAAGGTTAAGCAAAAAATGGCAAAGAAGAAAGAAAGGAAAGATGGAGAGGGAGAGAGGGTGAAAAAAGTTTCAAGGTATATATTGTTTACACAAGATTATTTTAAGAACAAGAAAAACAAGAAGGAGGAATGCAAGCGTTTAAAAGAAGAGACACAGGCTATGAAAGAAGCTTGGGATACATTGAAAGATGAAGAGAAGGAGGCATATAAGGTGAGGGCAAAGAATTTAAGGAGTGAGGCAAAAGGGACAAAATACGTGGTTCCATTCTTGACCCGATGTGCTCCTAATCAATTTATGAAAGTGTGCTACAGTGTGAAAAATAGAGAAGATAAGATGGATAGGCTAAAGAAAATCGGATTTGACAAGTTAGTTCACATAAGCTGCTCACAAATCCCCCGAGATCTATGTGGTCAGTTGATGTCTGCATTTGACCCTCCAACTAACAATGTTTTGATTTGAGGGAGGTCATTGAACATCCGCCGGGAAGATGATCAACAATTGATGGGGTTACCGTGTGAGGGGGGACATTGAGAAAAAAGTCAGCAAAGAAGAAGGTTTTGAACAATTGAAGACATTGTACGGGACAGTGCCTTACAAGACCATTGGAAAATGGCTAATTGAGAGAGACGAGGATCCGGAATTCGAATTCCTCTTTGTCATGTATGCGTTGGGAACTCTCTTGTGTCCCGGGTCAGGTATAAAAGTAACTGATAGAGTGTTGAAAGTGATGGCAGCAACAAAAGGAGGTCTTGGGAAGTACAATTAGTCGAGTTTTGTGTTGATTGAACTATCAAATTCTCTTGCACAGTACAAGAAGAAATTAGTGAAAGGGAAAGATGCAGGGAGGATCAATGTCGAGGGATGTATATATTTTCTAATGGTAAGTGCATGTTTGATCTATGTAACGTTTATTGGTTTTTTTAATTAGTTGTAAATTGCTGCATTAGATGTTGAATTCTGCTGCTGTTAAGGTGTAATTTAATTTCTGTACAGGTGTTTTGCTTGCAACATTTTCCCCTAGGCCAACTACATGCCTCTACAAGTGAAAATGCGCTTGCATTTTGGAATGACAACAACTTCAAGAGTAGAGTGCAGATAGAGAAGGAAAGCAACCAAGGGTTGCTACATTCAGTCAGTAATGTAGTTGGATCTGCCGCTTCTGAATTGCATGAACAAACCATGCTAACACACCCGGTAAGATGTGAAATCTGATGTCAGCCGCACATTCAGTTGAAAGTATTGACTTAAGTTTTTGTGATGTCTAATTTGCAGGAAATCAAGAGAACATATGATCGAATTATGTCAAGGGTGGTGTCAATAGTGCAAGAGGAACTTGTTTCCCTTCAGGCGAGGCTGTTAGGCGGGGGAAACATGGATGAAGGGGATGAAAAGGTGCAAGACGTTAAATATTTGTCTGAAAGTGAAGATGATGAACATGCTGAGGGGGGTGACATAAGAAAAAGAGAAGACGATGAAGTGCAGTCTATAAGTGCAGACGAAGGGTCAGAGGAAGAAGTAGGAGGTGTACATGGTATGGGAGATAAGGAGGAAGTGGAATCAAAAGGAAAGGAACAGGCACAATTGAGGAAATCTACAAGGGTTAAGAAACCTGCTATTGGGTCTCCTTGGGTGACAACAATAGCTAAGAAGCGAAGTCGAGATGAGAAGGATAAGGAAGTTTTATATCAAATGTGCACTACACGATGTAAATCAGCAGAGGATGAGGAGTAGTAAGTAATCACACTTCTTCAATCTCAACTTAGATGAATCACAAAAACTGACTTTGTGCGCTTATTTGTGTATTAGGGAGTTTGTGGATATGTATGACTATTTCTTGACCCGCGGTGAACTATATTGCCTTCGTCCAAGGGGTTGGATTAGTAACAGGGTAAGTTAATTGAACAATAAACTCATACTATGTTCATTGAATTCTGTGAATTGCTTACTCTTTTTTTAATGGTGCATAGTTTATGACTATGGTTGTGAGGACGTTAGTGGAGGATCAAGTACACAATAGCAGCCGGGTGACCAGACACATATTTTCCGCAGAATTGATGCAAAAAATCGTAGCGGCTCCTAACAAGTGGTCATTAGAATCACATGCTGCGGAGATCTTGCCAGAACATATTGGTTACAACATTGGCAATTGCGACTTGATTTTTGCTCCTACCCTGCGCCTGGATCATTGGTTTTGTTATGTCTTGGAGATGAAGACAATGCGGTTTTATGTGCTGGACTCATTGGTTGACCAATTAACATATGCAAGGGCACAAAAGGTAGAAGAAGATGCAACAAAACCTAAGAGAATGAGCAAAAGCCAAAAAGAAGATTTTCGAGCCAAAGAACGGCTCGCACAACAGTGTGTAAGTGCTTCTTTTTCAATAATATGATTTGTGTGCATTCGTCATTGTTGTTTTCTGACATAACTTGTTTTTTGTACAACTTCCAGAGAGATTGTATTGTTAACATACTTCGTCGAGTAAAACCCGAAGTATATGACAAAGGGCAGGAAATACCAAAGGAAGTTACTTGGGCAAAAGTGCATGTCCAAGCTGATACTTAGTGCTGTTTTTGTTCCTCCAACTCTTTGAACTATTGGTTTTTTTACCCATTCGGTTGTTATAACATTGGAACTGTGTATGTGGCTTTTTGTTTTACAGCGATTCGTGTGGTGTTCATGTTCTGTCATGGTTACATAGCTGGGATGGCTCTACACATGACAACGCGGGGTACACTATGCCTAAGCTTGGTGATCATCAAATTCGGCAAGTGAAGGTGGATTGTTTATAGTGGCTAGTCGCACATGAACAGAACAAACATGCTGAAAAGGTGTTGTCCCTTCTCAACGGAAGTCAACAAATGAGGAGGAAGAAAGTCATGTAGCATTTGACGTATTGTTCTGTGAAAATGGCTACTTATAGTGTTCTGTAGTTGATATTTTGTATGAATGCCAACTTGCTGCAAAAGGCACTAACGTATAGTTAGTTTACACCATCATCGGTTATTTTGGTGACATAATGAATTAACTTTACAACATGTACATATCAAATGCTTGACTAGGTCCCCAAACAGCTTATTTTGCTCAGGTTATATCAACATGTACATATCAGTTATTTTGCTCAGGTTGTTGGACATGTCATTTGAACAAGTGTTTGCTGTTTTTATGTTTACAACACATGTTGCTACGTTTACAACACCTTTAACTCTTTTTACAAGTTTTTAAGCTACGTTTACAACCACTCCCACCAGGGACATCAGGGCAGTAGCTTGTACAACAAGCCACAACTTAGGTACCACTTTCTTCTGCCATCGTTTACAAGATGTTCTGCAATATTTACAATATCTTCAGTTATATTAACAACTTAATAAGCGACGTTTACAACTTGGGAGAAATAAAGTCTAAATGGTTTATGTTACAACACATGTTGCTACATTTACAACACCTTAAGCTCGTTTTACAAGTTTTTAAGCTACGTTTACAACCACTCCCCCCAGGGACACCAGGGCAGTAGCTTGTGCAACAAGCCAACACTTAAGGCTCCACTTTCTTCTATCATCGTTTACAATATGGTCTGCTATATTTACAACATCTTCAGTTATAATAACAACGTCATAAGCGACGTTTACAACTTGGGAGAAAGAAAGTCTAAATGGTTTATGTTACAATACTTGTTGCTACGTTTACAACACCTTAAGCTCTTTTTACAAGTGTTTAAGCTACGTTTACAACCACTTCCCCCAGGGACACCAGGGCAGTAGCTTGTGCAACAAGCCAACACTTAGGCTCCACTTTCTTCTATCATCGTTTACAATATGGTCTGCTATATTTACAACATCTTCAGTTATAATAACAACGTCATAAGCGGCGTTTACAACTTGGGAAAAAGAAAGTCTAAATGGTTTATGTTGCAACACTTGTTGCTACGTTTACAACACCTTAAGCTCATTTTACAAGTGTTTAAGCTACGTTTACAACCACTCCCCCCAGGGACACCAGGGCAGTAGCTTGTGCAACAAGCCAACACTTAGGCTCCACTTTCTTCTATCATCGTTTACAATATGGTCTGCTATATTTACAACATCTTCAGTTATATTAACAACGTCATAAGCGGCGTTTACAACTTGGGAGAAAGAAAGTCTAAATGGTTTATGTTACAATACTTGTTGCTACGTTTACAACACCTTAAGCTCTTTTTACAAGTTTTTAAGCTACGTTTACAACCACTCCCCCCAGGGACACCAGGGCAGTAGCTTGTGCAACAAACCAACACTTAGGCTCCACTTTCTTCTATCATCGTTTACAATATGGTCTGCTATATTTACAACATCTTCAGTTATATTAACAACATCATAAGCGGCGTTTACAACTTGGGAGAAAGAAAGTCTAAATGGTTTATGTTACAACACTTGTTGCTACGTTTACAACACCTTAAGCTCTTTTTACAAGTTTTTAAGCTACGTTTACAACCACTCCCCCCAGGGACACCAGGGCAGTAGCTTGTGCAACAAACCAACACTTAGGCTCCACTTTCTTCTATCATCGTTTACAATATGGTCTGCTATATTTACAACATCTTCAGTTATAATAACAACGTCATAAGCGGCGTTACAACTTGGGAGAAAGAAAGTCTAAATGGTTTATGTTACAACACTTGTTGCTACGTTTACAACACCTTAAGCTCGTTTTACAAGTGTTTAAGCTACGTTTACAACCACTCCCCCCAGGGACACCAGGGCAGTAGCTTGTGCAACAAGCCAACACTTAGGCTCCACTTTCTTCTATCATCGTTTACAATATGGTCTGCTATATTTACAACATCTTTAGTTATATTAACAACGTCATAAGCGGTGTTTACAACCACTCCCCCCAGGGACACCACTTTCTTCTATCATAACAATATGTTCTGCTATATTTACAACATCTTAAGTTATAATAACAACTTCCTCTGTACAGTATAATTTTTGACACTCTCACAGTGTCTTACCATCAGCTAAACCCAGTGATGTAGTGATCTGCATAATATTCTTGAGCTAACACTAGCAACATCATGTAGCCTTGTGCACAAGCCATTATGTACGTATGTTTTCACAACAACAAAAAGTTGTTTTCACAAGGTCATTGCCCAACCCTCTTATGGTTGTACAATTTCATGTGGCTCCTGTCACAACAACATAGCATTAACTTAAACAAAATAATACCTGTACTGTCACAACAGAATAGCTTATCATTTCCATATATACTAAGACAATAAAATATTAAGTACTATTAATAAGTACCTTTTGTTCACTTACTCATTGCACTTAATATGATATACTAATTACATAGATACACCAAGTTGGGGATGCATTCAACAAGCAAAAGGGGTGAGGGAATGCAACTACTTCATGGTCAATATATACATCACCAGAAAGTTACTATCAAAAGAATCTACATTTATGTACTTGTTTTTAGGATGGATTTGGATTTCTACAATGATATATCTTTTTGTTTTGAAACTGAGATTCCCTTCTTTTCCTTTTCGGTCTCCCTGGTGGCCTTGAAGTGATTGGAGGGTCTAAGAATGTCTGTATTAGCATATGTGTCACCGTCGGAGACTCAACCCGTGGACAATCATGAGTTGCGACTGGCCTCATAGAACTTTCATATATTTTTCGCTGTGCTTCCAGTTTGAACCAGTCATCTACAAATGTGTAGACATTACCACTAAGTACCTTAATAGCTGCACATGCATGGGCGCAAGGTACTCCACTCATTTGCCATGCTAGACACGTGCATTTTCTTTCACCAAGATCTACATTCACAAAAATGATGGCATCTCCACATCTACTTCGAACCGAGAACTGATTGTCTCCATAATATGATGCTTCCATATTTTCAGCATGTTTAACTTGTTGCAGCAATTTTTCTTCAATTCTTGGTCCCGCTGCATTTTTCCAACTACCCATGGCCATCTTGCTTGCAATTAATTTTCGAGCCAATTTCTCCCGATGTTCATGAATTAAAACTGACACGGTGTGCTTCCTTTCTGTTAACATCCATACATTAAACGACTCTGCAAGATTACTTGTTATGTTATCCCACCTTTTGAAAGGAAACTTGCTTAGAGCCCATTTCTCAACATCCCCATGATTCTCCACCCAATTTGCCAATTGTGGATTGAACAATCTTAATGTACCCATTGCACTAGTGAAGTCTTTATCCAACCTTGCATATGCAATTGCATCAAGAAGAAGGAGTGCATTCTCCTTGCTATTCGCCGATGTTCGTGTCCGACCTCTATTAATTCGTAGGAACTCGGCACTATAATTTTCCTTCACATGCCGTAGCAAAAAGCATGTCTCTCACTGCCAAATATTTCTTTTACAGCACCAATAATCGCATTATTGCGATCTGAGACAATTGTTACCAACATTGAGCCGGTAATGTCTTTCACGTTCAATAGAAACCAAGACTATTCATCATACGTCTCACCACTCACAATGGCATATGCTAGGGGAAACATCTGGTTGTCTGCATCGTATGCACTAGCTGACAACATTGTTCCCTTATAAGGGCCACTTAGATGACAACCATCTACATAAAGTATGGGCCGACAACCTCCTAAAAACCCTTTAATAGAACAACCGTAAACAATAAATACCCTATGAAATCTATTGTTAGATGAGGCTGCCCATTTTGCAACTGTGTCCGAGTCACTCTCGATTAGTCTGTCACATATCCAAGGAATTACCATGTAAGAGTCTTCTACTCGACCATGTAATTCCCTTACCGCTCTTTCTTTTGCCCTATATGCTTGACGGTAGTTCAGCCGCACCCTATACTCTTTGTACATGTCTGATCGAATGACGTTAGCAGTCTTATCAATATTGCACCTCAAACCATCCATTACGATTGATTATGTCAAGCTCGACCTATGTGGATGCAAAACTATTAGCCTATCTTGTGCTTGGTGAACGTGTTTACTTTTGAGCGTTCTAATGGTTAAAAACTCTGTATCTTGATGCTCTCCTGATGAATATGCACCCATGTACCAAGGACAACCTTCAACCTTGCACTTCACAATTATCTTGTGTTGATTGTTCTTGACAAATTGATATGCAAACTTATGAGCAATACTATATTTGTATAACGTTTGACGAAGGCTCACAGCATTCGGAAAAATCTGTCCTGCTCCAATAATAAAATCCCTCCATTTTCCATGATTCATTTCTGGTATAGGGGTTGGCACTATTTGCGTAGCACAAGTCAATGATGGGATCACTTGACCTTCATTTAACAAACCATGTGGGGATGTACACATTCCTCCTTCACCTCCAAACAAATGATCAATCCTGCAAGAAATTACAAGTTTTAGTGCTCTTGCACATATTCACGTTAGAAGAAATTACTTTTCTTAGGACAAATAAACTTACACTTCTTGCTCTTCTATTTGACCGTTCATTGCTGGTTCTGTACTGTCATTATCACCATCCTCTTCAATATACACATGACCATATTGTTCATTATATTTGATTAGATGATACACCCCTTCGTCATCTACAAGATCCACAAATGTTGACGTATCAAGGGCAACTTTGAACTTCATTTGCATTTCATTCCTTTCTTTTCCCATTATGGATGATATGATTCTTCGCAACTCCTCATATGTTGTGCCTTCCTTTACGCATCTTGTTCTTACTAAACCACCAACATATTGCATTTCATCTTCTCCACCATTTAAAAACTTCCCCCCACATGAAAGAAACAAAATAAATTCTTCCCCGAACAACTTCCCATCTTTCATGTCAATTTGCAACACAAACTTCGTATTATCAACTTCCAAAGCAATATTTACAACTTCATACGCACATATTAACAACACGTTAACTACATGTTTAATTCCTGCACATATGCTTTTTTTAATAACAACAAACACACTAAACACAAGGCCAAACCTCTGTTCTCTTCCCCAAAAATAGACCACAGCTACGGTACGTATTAACAACTTCCACAGCAATATTTACAACTTCATATGCACATATTAACAACAACTACACGTTTTATTCCTACACATATGCTTTTTCTAATAACACCAAACACACTAAAAATAAGGCAAAACCTCTATTCTCTTCCCAAAAAACAGAGCACAGCTACGTTACGTATTAACAACTTCCACAGCAATATTTACAACTTCATATGCACATATTAACAACAAGTTAACTACACGTTTTATTCCTTCACATATGATTTTTCTAATAACACCAAACACACTAAAAATAAGGCAAAACCCCTGTTCTCTTCCCAAAAAACAGAGCACAGCTACGGTACGTATTTACAACTTCCACAGCAATATTTACAACTTTATATGCACACATTAACAACACGTTAACTACACTTTTTTTCCAACACATGTGTTTTTTATAACAACACCAAACACACTAAAAACAGGGTCAAACCTCTGTTTGCTTCACCAAAAACAGAGCACACCTACGGTACATATTAACAACTTCCACAGCAATATTTACAACTTCATATGCACAAATTTACAACAATTTTTTTTGTTCATTTCAGCGTTTTTCCAGCAAAGAATACCAATTACATTCATCATTTTCACTTTAAACACAGCAACTCCTCTGTTACCATGCCACAAAAACAGAGCACTCTAACATAAACCCAACCCACCCAAGGTGAAATCCCAACTTCAATGATCAAGCTCATTTGTCTACCAAATTCTTAGCTTTTCTTCTCTACCACCTACCACTTACTCTATTTTTTAGCTCAAGATCCAACCTTTCACCAAACCCTCACTCTCAATCTAACCAACTTTCACACAGAAAGAAACAATTTTTCAGAGTTCGTTTCTCTACGTTGCTGCACGTACCTGGACGATGAAGAAGACGAGATTCCCAAGAACATTAATGCCACTTTGTATCCCTTCAATATTGCACCTCCTACGCCCTTCGTCCGTGTGCATTTTTCTGTTTTTCCTTAATGCCTTGATCACAAATACATGATTCACTCCTCTCCTCGTGCGTTTTCTTTTCTTATTTGAGTGGGGGCTATTTTAGTCATTTCTCAAAGGGAATTGCTGTCAGAAAAGTCCCTACGGACTTTTCTGACATTGGAATTTGCAAAGGGACTTTTTTTGGATTAATTCTGTACCTTGGGACCTATCTGGTATTTTCCCTAATATCAACTGCATCTTTCGACAAAAAAAATGTTGGTAAAAAAATCTACTAATCAATGATTTGTTTTCATCATGGTATTAAAACTCAGACCGGATTGGCTAGGTTGGCCTGGAAACCTGTGACCCGGTCACCTGTCTAGTCCGGTCAAGGGCCTAACTCGGCTTAAAAGCAACCCGGGGTGACTGGGCTTAAAAGCAACTCGGGGTGACTCGGCTTAACCCGGAGTGACTCATAGGAGACCGGGGTAACCCGTTCGGTTTGATGGGCTGCCCGAGTTGTATTATCCCACCTCTCAAACACCAAAAAGCATCATTTTGCTTTCCGAAAATATATAGAAGGTGCCAATGCTGCTTCACAAGTTCTTGCTGTTCTAAAACAACAGAAGTTTCGATTCGAAAAAAAGAAAAGAAGCAAAAAGAAAGGAGAAAGAAGAAGATGGAGAAAGATGAAGAACTAAGAAGAAAACAAAAGAAAATATCTACCAAAGCCCAGAAAGTCTCATCATCCTTTGACATCTTTCATTCTTCATCTTAGTAGAATGTCGGAACCCTCATCGTCCTTGTTTCCCATTCTAAAATCAGATGCGAAAAACTGTGCCAGAGGTGAGGCCTTACATTGAAAATGTTGTATAGGGAGAAGTGAATATATCATCTTGACCATCCATTTGAAATTAGTGGTTGGGATTTCTTTGCTTTTTAGCAAGAGTAATTGATCCAACAATCATGTGTTACATCCTCTACTCCTTTAGTTTCACGCTTTCCAACTCAATTTAATTTCCACTCAAACACGTTTTCACCTTTGGCATATCACACTATTTTCAAACTTCATTTTACCTTTGGCTATTTTAAAACTGAAAGTTGTTAATATTATTATGATATTAGGATAGCGTCAGGTGTATACTTGACCAAAAAAATTCAAGGTGTATATCACTGTATATGGCCATCCATATAATATAAGAGTTTGTAAGTTTGTTTATGCTAAAGAGGATTAAATAATAATATTTTTTATAATCATATATGAATATTTTTATACAATTTAATTAAATTAAAATATTTTTAATTAATACTGGTCTGACTCAGAGTCAACCCCGGTCTGACCCACTAACCCTTAAACCACTGTCTCAATAGGTCCATCATCCGGTCTAGTTTTTCATAGCTTGGTTTTCATTGTTTCAATTTTTTTGCCGTTCCTTCAGCATTTTCTCTCCCTCTCACACTGCACTCACTTTCATTATTGTTTTCCTTTTCTTTCCATCCTTTCGTTTTAGCTATGAAGAACTCCATCTCTTCATTTTCTTTTATCACCTTTTCAGAGCATTGTTCATGAAACCGAACCGGAAACCAGCGAACCAGCCAACTGGCCGATCCGGTTCAGCTGGTAGACCGTTACTATTCCGACCCGGTCTAACCCGAGGTTGACCCGGTCAACCCGGGGTGAACTGGTGCAACCCGGCTGTTCACGGGTTGCCTCTTTTTTTTAAAAAAAAAACTTTGCTTTTTTATGCTCCAAATGACATCGTTCTTGCTTTTTTTTTCAGAAAAATTATTTTCCTAAAATTTTTTAATTTTCAATGAGTTTTAAAAGGATTGTGGAATATTTTTGGCATTAGTTGGAGAAAAATTCTTATGTACTTAACAATATTTTTGTGGGTATTAGGTTTAGGAGGTTATATTGGACTATTGGTTGGAAAAAAACTCTTCTGTAATTTTTTAAATGGTATGGATGAATATTTAAATTATATATATATATTTTTAATTGACCTCGGTCTAACTCCCGGGTTATCCCCGGTCTGAACCACTAACCCTTAATCCAGTACCCCGCCCGGTTCAGTGCTCGATCCGGGTTCATGATGTAACCCCCTGCCGTAATTATATCCGAAATACGAGATTAAAGTGAAATAGAGACCAATAAGAAGCAAAACTACATTTTACAAACCCATCTACCAGACGGGGTTTTCATAAATACCTTTCAAAATCATTCAAAACCTGGTCTCACATTCACATTCCGAATACAATTACTACACAAAGATAAATCACATTTAAATATATCATAGTACACAATATAATAATCCCGGCAATCCCGGTTTCCATATATTAACTCAAGCTTTATAGGGCACATTTGCCCATACAAGCCCTCATATGGGGATTACACAAATCTTTCTCATTCATATACAAATATCCAATAACTCATTTCAAATACATAACCAAATATACTCATCCATATGTACACATCCAAATTCAAATATCCCATCCAGGATGATAACCAACTACCAGAATGACAACCTGAAGGAAGTCCTCATCGCCCTTAGCTGTATGCTCCATCCTTGATCCACTACCCTGTCTGAAAGGTTAGTAGGGGAGGGTGAGATTCGAGAGAATCTCAGTAGGAAAACAATATCAATATGCATGTATGATAAATGTTTAATGCATGATATGCTTGCATCACATAACTCATGATAACACAATGACAATTTGCAAGCTCAATGCTTCGAACAATATACCTATGGCCATAGCATAAATTGAAACATAGCTTCAAATTACACATAATTATGCAAAGCTAAGACATGCACCAACACACTAACACATATCAAATACAAGCAGAAGAGATATGTTCCCTACACTCTTTCCACGTAAGCTCCAGCATAGCTGCTCACGAACAAAATGAACATCGAACCACAACCAGGGCGTACATCAACCCTATAACCAAAGCAAGGACATAGGGTTATTCTCTATTCCAAATCCTTACTTCCATATTACTTAAGGTTGGTTATCATTCACACCCTTTAGGTGGCTAAAATAAGCTCAACGAAAGCTTAAAGGATTGTGACGTACTAGGTTGGAAATCACCTTTCAAAATCTCAAAATGCTGAAAATGGGGGTTGGCTGCAGCCAAGAATCCTCTGGCTACAGCCAGAACACGCACAGAAGGTTTTTGGCTGCAGCCAAGAATTTCTGGCTGCGGCCAAAACGCTCACAGAAACTTTTGCGCTACAGCCAGGATTTTCTGCTGCAGCCAAGGCAAATTAGGAAATTCATAACTAATTCCACAAAAATCGAAATGAGGTGAACCTAAAGCCAAATGAAAGCTATTCAAGTCCTCTTCACAGGAAAAATATTGGCCATTATTAGAAATCACCACACAAATCCAGATTTACACAAAATCCAACATTGCTCCAAAACAGAATCCAGTTTCGTCCTCAAACTTTGGACAAACATAAATCCCAGTTCACAAAACGAAATGACACATATTATATATCCATTTTGAAGCTTAAGATGTGAACTTCAAGACTGGAAAGTTTCCGAATTTTCGGACATCATTTTCCCATTAAAAATGGCAACACAAGCAGACTGCCCAGACAGAATTCACATTGGACAGAATTTCCAGTTTTGCAACCATTGTGTCCAATCCAATTCAAACCAATTCCAATGATTAAATACCACAACATGACACTATTTTCAACACAAAACAACATCCAATTCCACCATTCACATTCCACACGAAAATACCATAAAATCAGGGCAAATTCTCAATTCACAATACTCAACCAATAACCACAATAGTTAGGTCAATAGTCATCAAATACTCACCTCTTCCTCTTCCCAATGCCAATTCTTTGATTCCTCCACTTCCCAAATTCTTCAAGCTCTCAAACACCTTCTCTCACAAATCTAAAACCATAGCAATGAAGCTCTCATCACTATGAACAACTTTATAGAAGATGAATTGAGCATTAGAGGGCAAGCAGCCAACCAAAATCTCACCTTTTGATTTCTCTTTCCTCCCTCCTCTTGGACGTCCATGGCTGCTAAATGAGAGAGAAAGGGATCAGATTTTGGAGTTCAAAGGCCCCCAAAACCGACCTAAAAGGGAGAGGAAAGAGGGAAGAGGTGTTGGCACTTTTGACCAATCCAAGGGCTTACATTGTGCCAAGTGTCAAGATCTTGCCACACCTCCATGAGCTCACCAAGGCACACATACATGGGATTCCCCCCTTGATCTCTTGCACAAATCAATCCTAACCATTCATCTTGAAGTTACCAATGAGTTTCCTCTTCAGTAACTGACCAATTGGTCGGTAACTTTACCGTTTTGCCCCTGATTACGGCAATTCCTCTTGAATCACCACCAAACACACCATATCATTCCTTTTCTTCCACAATGCGCCCTCCCCTCTATTTTAAGTCAATTTACATGTTAATCCATAATTGAACTTAAATATAGGGTTTCAGCGCTACCCACAACACATACGAATCACATCAGGTGCCAAATCACACCATAATCTCCAAAAGGGTTCATTTATCACTAATGACATCCACTTTTGGAGTCATTAACCCTTGATCACAATTTGGGATCTTGCTAAACCGGGGCTTAGCAATCCACTAATCTCAGGCTTATTCTCTAGCCTCGAATCTCAAAATTCGGGGTATTACACATGAACCTTGTTTCAGAGTTCTCTTTTTCAGGTAAGTCTTTCATCGCACCCCTCCTCTGTTTTCCTATTTTCTTCTTCTCCTCTCTTCCTTTTTGAACATTTTTTTGTAAAAAACAACTTACCCGGGTGACCCACCTAACCCAGCGGGTAACCCCGGTTTTCACCTAGTTACTCCTATTTAGGCCGGTTCACCCCTGTTCAAGAAAGTCCTGAGTCATAGGGTTAACCGAACCAGACATATGGCCAGTATGTTAGTTTTCGGTCCAAACCGGTTGGTCTGATTCGGTGTTTCATACACTGGTATGCACTAAACTACTCCCTCCAGTCCTATTTATAAGAGCTCAATAACCGAATTATGTTATTTAAGAAATCGGTTAAAATTAGTTTAAAATAATAAATATGTCTTAAATAAACTTTGTTTTCCAGGTATACCCTTATTTATGATGGACAAGTAAAAGAGAGAAATAAAGTAAATAAGCATCACCGACCTTTTAACTAATACAATATATATTTGATTAATGAGGGGTAAAAAAGGAAAAAACCATTAAATGTTCATATAACTTTTATCAGACTTTTATAAAAGGGATTAAAGCAATTCAAATTTTGGACATTTATATAAAAAAATTTGGAGGGGTAAAATGTAAGGAGTGGGTTAATTATATGGACTAAATAAAAACATTAATTTTTAAAAAAGGGAAAATCACTCAAAAATATCTTTGGGACAAATTAATTGCTGAATGTTACCATAGAAGATCGGTTGCATTTTAATGAAAGATATATTGCACACAACAGAAGATATTTTGCACACAACGGAAGATGATTTGCACGTTTATATAAAAGATTTGTGCACACACGGAAGTGTATTTACACACAATAGAAGTTCTTTTGCACATACAGAAGATGGCTCGCACACTTGATAGTATTTAGGAATTAATTTACTAAAAAGATATTAATTCCCAATTCTCCCAAGAAAAAAAAATTAATGGCCAAGTCATTTGCCAGTCAAAAAAAAAAAAGATCGCCAATTCATTGCGTGAGGTTCGCCAGGAGCCATAACAATATTTTACAAATCTGCAATGTCCAGGTGCAATCCTCGTCAATCACACGCCAAGCACAAGCCTCGCCCTCGTCTTTTTTATTTCATCTTTCGTTTTCATGATATCTTCCTTTGCGATCATGTCCTTCCATTGAAGCATCAAAGATTGGGATTTGGGTTCTCTCGTCTAGTTCCCCTGTGTTACTTCAATGATGCGTTTTCGTTGCCACATCGATTCCATTTACAAGCACTGTCACTGCACTTTCTTCTACTCTCCTTGTCGTTGTATCTGTTGCTGTTATTGTTGTTCTTAGGAGATATTATGGTTTGTACCAAAGTTTTGTTTATTCAATCTAGAAGAATTTGACGATTTGGGGCTTAAGGATCAATTTTGTTTCGGGTTTTTATGAACACATCCCGTCCTCATTCAAATTTGTCTCTCCACTTTTCTTCTCATGCCTTGCCGTCTCAACGGACTCAGATAGTCGATGACTCCATCTCTGTTCAGCTCGACTCGAGCTTCCGCGATCCCACGCACCCAATTCCTCCGGTTCCGCTTCAGTTGTTGGAGCCGCTGGCGGGTAATCACAAAGCCGGGAATGGGAACTCGGCGGTGGAATCCGAAGAAGACGAAGATATGGAGGTTGAAGAGTTTCGTATCCTTGGGCATTCGATGTGCTTGAGATGGCGAATCATCATCGTCATCTTCCAGTTCTTCCAAGTGGGTTTCGTTGGACCCCAATCTTGAGGCGCGGAGAGCGGCTGTTCGATCATGGGGTAATCAAACCCTACGAGATGCGGATCCTGACATTTATGAGATAATGGAGAAGGAGAAGAAAACACAATATAAAGGGATTGAATTGATAGCTTCAGAAACTTGTGTGTCGGGCTGTGATGGAAGCACTAGGAAGCCATTTGACAAATAAATATTCAGAGGGAATGCCGCGTGCAAGATATTATGGAGGGAATCAATATATTAATGAGATTGAAATGCTCTGTTGTGAACGTGCATTAGCAGCCTTCAATTTGGACCCGGGCGTTAATGTGCAACCATATTCAAGTACCTCTGCGAATTTTGCTGTATATACGGCATTGTTGTTGCCTGGTGATCGTATCATGGGGTTGGACACACCTTCTGGAGGGAACACTAGTCATGGGTACTGTACTCCAAACGGAGAGAAAGTTTCAGGGGCATCAATATTCTTCGAGAGTTTACCATATAAGGCAAATCCTCAAACGGGTTATATAGATTTTGATAAACTAGAGGAAAAGGCGCTTGATTTTTCGTCCTAAGATACTTATTTGTGGTGGGCGCTCATATCCTCGAGAGTGGGATTATGCCAGGTTTAGGACTATTGCAGATAAATGTGGAGCTGTGTTAATGTGTGATATGGCCCAGATTAGTGGACTTATTGCAGCTAAGGTGTGAAATTACTTGCTCCTGGTGGTTTAATATTGAATTATTGGATGTACTTTGCTCTTGTTGGTTCTGCCATCACTGGTAGTGTCAGCTTGCGTTGTTGGCTCTGCTGCACTGGTGATGGTTCGTAGTTACACTTTTAAGCCATCTGCTCTTCCACCTGCCCCCATTTTTTTGAACAGCAAAGACTGTAGCTTGCAGAGGAAGTTATCCTAGTACACTACTAAGCTTTTAATGTTGTGCCTCCATTCTTGGATTGGCTGGAATTGATATCTGAATTTAATGATAAATGACGTAGATAATTAATTAGTGGAAAACAGGGAATATAAAGACCCGATTGGCCACAATCCACAAAGAAGAGAAGCATGAATACAAAGGAGGTCTTCAATCCCAGTTCAATTCTATGGGGGACGCTGTTTAGAAGCTTGAGCATTCCACTCTATATGAGAGGCACCTAAGGATGCATGCTCCATAATTGAACTTTATCCTTCTTATTCCTGTCAAAATCTTTGGGTCTGATCAATAGAAACTGCTCCCTGTTTTGGAGGGTATGCTGAGGTTCAGCTAAAATGTGGAAAAAGTCCACTTAGAATGTAACTTGCTGCCTGATGCTGTTAAATTTTTAGCCTCTTTAAGAATGTCAAGCTTGAAAAGAAGTCCATGTTAAATATGCATACAAAATTAAGACAGGCAATTAGCTTGCAAATTAGTAACATGAATTTGATTACTTTGATATATGATTTACATGTCGCTGGTCTCTGCATGCAATTTTTCTTATTTGCTTTTATTTTCTTTTGCTGAAAGCTACAATAATTGTTATATAATCTCTTGTCTGAGTTTCTTCATTGGCAAGTGCGTGAGTTACATAATAAGCTATGCTACTATGGAATTCAGCAAGATATTCAATAGTGTTTATTTTTATAAGAGAAAATGCTTAATCAGAGGCAAGCAACATTATGAATGATGAGAAAAATAAATCTTTGTGAAAGAAATTTACATTATAAAACAGAAGAGTTTCCCTTGAATTTAAGAACCATCCGTGTCCTGAATTATAAAAAAGATTGTGGCAGATTCAGAATTAAGCATCACTGAAGATATGTTTCAGCTATTAACGTTTTGGATTTAGTTTTATTAAATTGCATCAATGTAGAATGCTTCATTATAATGATATATAATCAGAATGTTAGAATCAATTTAGATTCTGGAATATCAGATTTCTATGATGTGTTGAAATAATGTTATTGAATTCAAAGAGATGCTTTATCAATTTGGTTTTGTGGTCTTTTCAGGAATGTGTGAATCCTTTTGACTATTGTGATATTGTTACTTCAACAACTCACAAAAGCCTTCGAGGTCCCAGCGGTGGCATAATTTTTTATAGGAAGGGAACAAAACCAAGGAAGAGAGGGATACTTCTAAGTCAGGGATATGAAAGTGAACAATATGACTTTGAAGAAAAGATAAACTTTGCTGTTTTCCCATCCTTGCAAGGGGGGCCACACAATAACCATATTGCTGCTCTTGTCATAGCTTTAAACAAGTGACTACTCCTGAGTACAAGGCCTACATGCAGCAGGTGAAGAGGAACGCCCAAGCTTTAGCATCTGCATTATTAAGAAGAAAATGCCGCCTAGTAACAAGGGGTACAGACAACCATCTAGTGCTTTGGGATTTAAGGCCATTAGGATTGACAGGTATATTATATGACCATCGCATACATGTCTTTTGAGAATGTTTTGAAAGTTGTGTATATGTTTTTTAAGTCTATACATGCATGTTATCTGTACTTAATTTTTTCGCTCGTCATATACTTGTGTTATAACTTTTGATGTGGCAATATTCCAATTATTCAATACTGCAGCTATTCAAGGTTTGTGACTTTGATTTTATCTTTTATTGAAGACACAAATGGGATTGGGCCACTTTTGGGCAGTGACTTGATGTTTAAGTGCAGGGTCCGTTTTATCTTGAATATGCATCAAAATGTTCTATATGCATCTTAAATGAATGCATCTTAAATGAATGCATCTCATAAATCCAAGAATACTTGTATCAATGCATTCAGGACATGCTCATTCTTATGGCATTTTGTGGTGGCTGTAAATCTTATAATAGCTATCGTGCTGAGTGTCTTGGTTTTTGACATATAATGTGAGTGCACGTTTACATGCATAAATTAGTTATAGGGATGGGCACAGTACACTATAGTCTTTGGGATACCACAATGCTCCAAGCATGAAGATGCATTTGCTGTTCTGCTGAATGAGTAATCCTCATCATTCTTTGACATGTGGGAAATTATATTAATGTTGGCTTGCTTGTACATAATGGTGTACAAATTAAATTGGTTGTACATAGAAAATAGCTCACAAAAGGTGCATATTACTTTGAATAAACTGGGATAAGACCAAAGTATCATTTATTTGTATTTGCAGGTAAATTTTATGAGAAGATATGCGAGATGTGTCATATTACTTTGAATAAAATTGCTATCTTTGGTGATAATGGAACTATAACTCCTGGTGGTGTAAGGTTAGGTGTGTGATGATTTATCACATTAAAATTTGTTTAGCCTTCTTTTATGGTTGATTTATTTCATGGACTGTACACTCTTAAAGCCTTATGTCGTCTTACTCAGGTACACCTGCCATGACTCCAAGAGGGTGTCTGGAGGCTGATTTTGAAACAATCACTGAATTTCTTTACAGAGCAGCACAAATTGCAAATATAGTGCAAAGAGATTATGGAAAGTTGCAGAATGCTGTTTTGAAAGGTCTTGAGAGCAATAAGGACATTGTTGAGCTCCGAGCATGGGTTGAGGCCTTTGCAGCTCAGTTTGCAATGCCAGGTTTTGACATCTGAACATGGGAACATGGCCACATTGGGGCTTTTTGTGCATATGGTTGATGCATAGCAATGTGGGACAGACAGAGAACACTGAACAGTGCTCTGCTGTTGAGGATTTTTCCAATAATCAAGGATCTTGTCACCTTGGAGGAACCTTGTCTGCTGATAGCACTTGCAGCATATTGACTATTTCACATGTTGGGAAAGGGGCTCTTGACCAACCAATCCAAGCCCAGAATTAAGTTGATACTGCAAGGTTAGATGCCTTGAATTTTCTACCTGGTGTTTGGTGCTGAAATCAATGTTATCCTATCGCACCTTTTCAACGTTGTTGTCTTAATGGATAACTTTAATGTCAATTTTATCAGTTTACTATTTCTTACATTGCTTAAGTTGTCAAGTACATAGATAAATGTGGAAATACGTGACTGTTTTGACTTTTTTTTCCATATGTCAGTTGATCTTTTTTGTACAATTTACACAAGTCAATTGATCTTCTGATGAATAAAGCTCTAATTGTTTTATGCTAGTCGGGAATAAAATAAGTCCACTTTTTGAAGGCGCCTTATCTAATTCATGTTAGTTTTGTTGTTGAAGTGGGCTGGACTAAATGGCTACAAGGGAATAGAGTAATAGTAATTTGTGTCAACTTTGCCACCTTTTTGGGTTTTGGAAATTACCCTCTCATATTAAAAACTAAACAAATTTCCTATTTGATCCATTTTTATTTGACTTTTGACACCCACAGGTGTTGGGATTGGTTTTAGCTATACATATCCCAAGTCATGGTTTGTTTATTTTAATGAATTGAGATTCTTGTTTAGGAAAAGGCAATGATTCTCTCTAACCCCAAAAACCTTTAGTGGGTGGTACAAACTGATCAATTTGACTTTTTTCTTTGGTTATTTGTGTGTGTAAATTTGATGTGGTATCCTATGACAAGGGGCCATGTGCGACTGAGGAAAAGATTTTGGTAAAGTGCAGTTGATGCAAGAAATGTGGTTAGCCGAGATGTTATAATATATTGGATTTGATAAATACTTATAAAATGCTTTGTTAATGTTGAAACTGATATTTGCCTATAGAATGTTGTCATCATATTTTGTAGGGGACGGAAAAAACTGTATTGTACAGAACTTCTTCTGATTGTTATCAGGCTCTTCGATAACACAAGGATGTGCTTAGTTATTTTTTAAAAGTGATCAATAATTTAGATATACAATCATAAAATAAAATACATATTATTATTGAAAAAGCTAATAATTTACTCTTAAATTTTTCCTTTCCTTATTTGTTATGAAAAGGAATCATGAAGGAAACAAGGCTTATAAGGTTGAATCAGGTACGATGTGTGAAAATTGGGATCCCACTGGCTGAGATATCTCCTAACTTTGATTGTTTCTTTGGTCACATTATCAGTTTTTGATTCAAAAGGAACCTCCCATATAGAAACTTTTCAGAGTTCAGCACACCAAAAATTTTCAGTAGGAGGTTCATCCGAAATTAAATTCTTCATTTATGTGTTTGGAGAGATGTGGCACAAAACATTGTGATAGAGTTCATATTTTCTTTTTTCTTTTTTTTCTTTTTTTTTGAGTTATTTTCCCAAATGAACTATATCTATTTATTTTTGTGAATGTAGATGATAGAGGATCCAGATTGGATTCCTCAGACTACAAGCTGTCTTGGCTTGGAGGTTAGGTGCTATGTTAGCAAAGGAATGTTCCCCATTTTAATGAAAAGTTCCTCAATCTGTGACTCTCCATTCTGGGATTTTGCATTGTGATTTGTTAAGTCTGTTTGCTTTGTTGGGCGAATTAATTTAGATGCCATAGTCAGACCATTTCAAGTTGCAATAGTGATTTGTTAAGTCTATTTGTTTTATTTGGCGAATTAATTCAGATGCCATAGTTGGTTTAGTGGTGGATCAGCTAGATCACAAAATGGGAGAAGTGAGGTTGGATTCTCACCTTGTTAATTGCAAAGTCTCGAGCTGTTTGGATACGTGGTAATAGAATCAAGAAAAAGCACCTTATACCAAGTGGCTCAAAGAGCTATAAAAATGGTGAATTTTGATTGGAAGGAGCAGCCAGTGATCTCCCTTTGAGAATCACCAATTGATGCTAGTTCCTCCACCCTGGGTCAGTTACCAGCCTTCACAGTGATATTTAGATTGAAGGATGAGCTATATTAACGGATTATTAGAAGTGGTTTCATTTTTCAAACTGCATTACACCAATCTCGAGAAATACTCCTCCACGCTGAACTTGGATAGGATAGCGTTGCGATCCCAAAAACAGAGAATATCTCAACAAATTTATACTCCCTCCGGTCCTAATTAGTTAACACAGAATTTTAACACAGAGTATTTAACACAGAATTTGGTTGATCCAGTAATTTCCTATCCTGATGTTGAATTTGTGGAATTAGATTCTTTGGAGGCAGAAAGCAACACATGCAAGTCAATACTTGAGGATTGTCTGACTTGGAGATATCATACTCTTCAAGCGCTTGTCTTTGTTTGAGGCACTGGATTCTCCCTAATGTTTGGGACTTTTGTGATACTTAAGCTGACATTCTTGCTTTTCTCTTGTTTGCTACTCCCTCCTCTCCTTAATGTAATATAATTACCTAATTTGATTAGATTGAGGAAGTTAGTTAAAGTAGTTAATATGACGTGTTTTTTTTTTTCTAAAACACCATTATCTTCCTCCTTAATTTCCCCAATCTCTCTTTTATTTAATTATGGTTAAGGGAACATCAATATAGGTAAATTGAGAAAAAATTGACAAATATAAAAAAAAATGTCTTATATTTAAGACCAAAATCAATTCCACAATTAGGTCCCATACTAAGGACCAGAGGGAGTGTTTTTCTTTCTCACCATCACTTCTAATACTAGTTAGCGGTCATTATAAGATACTTTCTCTAGTCCTAAATGTATGAATTAGCTAGGGTTTTACTTTGATCTCATATATAAGATTTCAATTCACTTTATTTCTTTAAATTTATAATTTTTTTCAAATTATCCCTATTAATTGCATATATTAAGGAGGTTTTCATCAATGGGTAGCTCTAATACAAATGATGATCAAAGAGGGTATTCTAAGGAACTGACACTTTTTCTTTTTACAAATAATTAGCATAATTAATTTTATGTCTTTGTAAATTAGATGTTTAGCTCTACATTTAAGACAAGAGGGAGTATTAATAATGATTAGTTTGCTTCTACAATACTTTATTCAGCTTAAATCAACAACCAGAGCATATTTGGTTTCATGTTACAAAGTAGAAACCATCACAACCATGGGTTTGGTTGCTTCTTTTTTTTTGTGATACTAAATACATATTATGATGTTAACTAAGCTTGGGACTAGTAGTACAAATGCTTGTTATTAAGATTTTCATTCACATTTTTCCTTAGTAAACAAAAATTAAAGGCTAAATCATATAAAATTGGAAAGTTTCAATAAAATTAAATTTAATTTGTAAAACCCCAAAAAGTCTGTTAGATATGGAAATAACATAAAGGTGATAGGGATCAATTTGAGATTTTTAAAGTGTTGGTGATTTTACAATAATGCCCCTCAATTTTTTAAATAAAAAAAGAAAATTTCACCCTCACCGAAGTACCACCGCCGGCTAGTCGGCACCCTCGGGCCGTCAGAGCTATGGCTGTTTTTTTGGGGGATTTTTTTTTTTTTAAATATGGAGCCAAGATGGTGAAGGTGGGATTTGAACCCCACTCCACCTTGGTGGTCCAAAAACCTTTGGGCCACCAATCCTCTTTGGTGTATATATATATATATATAAACATGTAAGAATATATATGTATCACATAAATAAAGGTGTAATAATATTGATTAAAAATGTAAATGTATCAAACTATCAATTAACTAAGTAATGACATTATGAAAGACGTAAACGTATTGATTAATTGAGTAATGATATTGACTAAAGACGTAATAGTAATACGATATTAAGTAAAGGAGTCAACATATTAACTAAAGTCATAATGAAATTGGTAAAATGAGTAATGATATTGACTAAAGGTGTAATGATATTAGCTATATGAATAATGATATTCACTAAAGGTATAATAATATTGACTAAATATGTAATAATATTGACTAAAGGCACATTGTTATTAAGATATTATGCCTTTAATTAATATCATTACGCTTTTAATCAATATTATTACTTATTTAGTTAATATCATTACGTCTTTAATCAATACTATTACTCAATTAGTCAATACCATTATTCACTTAATGTGTGTTCGGGATAGTGGTAGGGAAAGCGACTATTTTGCAATATGACTTATGCAAACTTAAATTGGATAAAATTCAGATTGTAGAATATAATTTATATTTGTATTGGTGGTAGTATAAGTGGCTTTTCTAAAATTAAACTTGTTTGGATGATTATTTTGAAACGCAAGTTTACATGAAAAATAATTAAAAAGGACGTGAAAATTATTAAATAAAATAATACATATATATTACATGTATGTATATATTGTGACAATTATATGGGAAAAATTAAAAATAAAATTACAAAAACGTCCAAAAATACAATACAAAAGGAAAAGGAATATTAAATATTTTGATTCTTCATGATTTGAAACATATATATTCAAACTCATTTGTGCATCGTTCTTATTTTCACACCTCATACATATAGAGGAGAAGAATATTCAAGTTTATTTTTTTTCCGTCTATTTTTTTTGTTAAAAACAGCAGAGTCTTTTACAATGATATATGACAAACAAAATCAGATTTTGTTGGAATATATAACGAATATATATAAGCAGGGATAGCTTTTAAGGAGCTTATAAGTGTTTTTCTCATAAATCGATACAAAACTTCTCTCACATACTTACTTCATATACCGTAAATCATGATTGAAAAGCTACTTTTAAAGGCTCCAATCGCTATTCCAAATAAGAACATATATTATACTCATACAAAGCCACTCTGTATCTTCTCAGAAATTATTTAATAAACTCGAATAATTCGAGGAAAACACATGAGCTGTGAATAAACTAGAATAATTATTTAAAAGGAAGGAGGGAGAGAGTAGGGTTGATGCTTTTTTTTTTTGGTTTCCCAAGGTATCCCCCAGCCCGACAGGCCAAGGACTAATCCTCCGCGGATCTGAGCTCCATTTAAGGGTTTGCCGCTGGCCAATTGGTTGCTGCATACACAAGGCAGGAATCGAACCCCTGACACTTGCTTAAGTGGCCTAGTGAGCTAACCACTAGACCAACCAAGCTTGGTTAGGGTTGATGCTTTTCTTCCCCCATAAGCTGCAGATTTTAGCTTTATCAAAATATGTTGCTTTGGTCTCTTAAGCCCAATGGGCTAAAAGTTATGCCGAACACAGCAACAGCCGAAAAAACTCAAAAGCTCTCAATTTTGCTCCCCACTCGCCCAAAAAAAAAAACCCAAAAATCTTGCATGTAGGGCCCCAATAAGCTCTACCAAACCCGCCAACTTATGTAGATATGTTTATATCTTTAGTTAATATTATTATTTTTTTAGTTAGTATCATTACGTTTTTAGTCAATATACCATTACTCATTTATTACTTATTTATTCAAATGCCATTACACTTTTATTTATATTATGCACATATATTTTTATGTGCGCGCGTGTATGTAAGTATGTGTGTGTGTATCTTCCAAAGAGGCTTAGCGGCGATTGGATCTAGGGTGTGTTCAAATCCCACCTTCACCACCTTACCTCCACATTTAAAAAATCCCCCCCCCCCAAAAATATAGCCATTGGTGCTTAAACTCCAATGGCGTTGCTCGATTAAGGGCCAATATTGTAAAATCACTAACATTTTAAAATCTCAAATTAATCCCCTCTCACCTTTGGTCATTTTGCATGTTTAACAAACATTTTGGGGTTTTCTAAATTTAAAAGGTATTTATGAAATTCTCATAAACTTTAAAGTTTGAACCTCAAGTGACAAGTGAAACTTGATACAGAAACTCTACTAAACTTTTAAGTTTGTTGCTGTAATTTCCTTATCGTAAATTATTCTATTATTTTACCAAGAGAATATAATATGTTATCAACTATACAACCTTTCAAAGTTTTTTTTTTTTTTTTGGTAAGCAAATAGCCTCCATGTTTCGACTTATACATAAATTAGTCTCATAAACGTTGAAGTCATCATGTGTAGATAAATTTCCTTTTATATTATACTTATTTTTCAGTGAGATAGAAAACAAATTAATCACAGAGGAGTTATTTACATAAATAAAAAAATTTAGGTAAATTATTATAATGTCTTAAATATTAGAAAATTTCATTGCATACAACCTAAAATTTAATTATGTTTCTCTCATTTCTTTAGTATTTTAATTACTCCCTTTGATTCAAAATATAAGAACCAAATTTTTGAGGGGGTATGGTTTCTTTTATAAGACACACTTTACTTTTATCTCTGTATTTAATGCTTTTGTTCTTTTCAAAGCTTTCACACTTTCTCATCATTCTTCTTTCCTAAATTCTCTTTCTTTCTTTTTCCCATTTATTATCTCTCTTATTTGTTTCCTTAATAAATAAGGGTATATCAAAAAAAAATAGATACCTTATATATTAATTATTTTTAATTGACTTCTTAATAAATATAAAATATATATATATGACTCTTATATTTTGACTCAAAGGAGTATTATATTATACTCCCTCCGATCCTAATTATAAGACAAAGTTGACTTTTTTTGGAGAAATTAAGGAAGCCAATTAAATCACTTTAGAATATTTATATTTATATTTTTTTCTTCAAACTAATTAATTTGACTAATAAACTGATATATAATCTAAAGATACTAAAAATATGAATACTCTAAAGTGATTTAATTGGCTTCCTTAATTTCTCCAAAAAAGTCAACTTTATCTTATAATAAGGACCGGAGGGAGAGTATAATACTAAACCAAACATAGCCTTTGATGGAGCCGCTGATTGTAACTTTAGCGGCTAAAAGACAAGTGTGTTATTTACAAGTGAATCTTGGAATCCATGTTATGGGGATTATGCTTTGACTTCTTGTGATTTTTTTTTTTGGTCGAAACTTTGACTTCTTGTGATTTCAGAACAACATTTCTTATCTTCACGCTTTCTTTTGTCATTTATGCGTTAGTTTAATAATCTCCCTATCTTTATATACAAAAACTTTTTAACCGAATCGTGAGATTATAAAAAATATTTAAAAATAGTTAAATATAATAATTATATAGAAAATTTAATTTTTTTCCCTCTAAAAATGACCTTATTTATAAATGGGTGAGAGAAAAAGAGTAATAATGGGAAAAAGATGAAAGAGAATGCATGTAGTATAATAATTAATTAAAGATAAAATAGAAAAAAGTGTATTTATTATTGAGGCAAACTCAAAAGAGATATTATATTTAAAAACAAGCCTATTAAAAATAATGTTTTTATATATAAGGAAGAAAGGAGTAGCATCATTTCTTAGCTTAATAGCTGGATCTCCCCCAAGAAAAAGATAAACTTAATAAAGATTTTAGTTTCATGGTAGAAGGAAGAATGTCTCTTTATACGAGTATCATTTAATACTTATCAATTTGGTTTTGATTATTTTAACATAATGTGAGGTTTGAGTGGAATTGTAAGATCCTAATTTTAATTCATGGGGAATTAATTAGCATTAAGAGACCATTTCATTGAATAAGTTGAGGTTTAGGTCAGCCTAATTATGTTGCATGGGGCTATAGACACTTCAGTTTGAAGGATGAATGAAATATAAAGTGAAATTGTGAGAAACTATGGGGTATTACGTATATCTCTGTCCGTGAACACAAAATGCTTATAACATGTCTAAACTCCAATATAATCATGAATGTTGACAGAGAGTGCAGAATCGCCATAAAACAGGATGTACATAGCCAAACATAAATAACATTGGCACTTTTGGCTTTTGAACATGAAGTGAGAAAAGCGTTTTAAATAGCGCACATGAAAAAAAAAAGAGAGAGAGAGAGAGAGAAAATCTCATTTAAATACTAAATGAACTTGTAAAACCTATAAAAGTTTGTTAACACTTAAAAATGATGTAAAAGTGACAAGTATCAAATTGAGATTTTTTTAAAAAAGGAAAGATGCCCCTTGCAAGAACATTACAGCCGGCCGGCTTGGACCCTCCGGCTAGAGCCGGGAAAACGGAAAAAATAAAAATGAAGGTATAATGTCTTTAAAAAAAATCAATAATGTAAATGACAAAATGCGTAATGGTATTGACTAAACCAGTAATATATATATATATATGTCTAATAAAAATGAAGACACGATGACTTTAACAAAATCAGTAATGACTTTAACAAAATGAGTAATGAAAATGACAAAATGTGTAATGATATTGACTAAACGAGTAATATATATATAGAGACATTAATATATATATATATATATGTATATGTTTAATAAAAATAAAGGCATAATGACTTTAACAAAATCAGTAATGGAAACAACAAAATGCGTAATGGTATTGATTAAACGAGTAATGTGATTTACTAAATGAGTAATGTGATTGACTAAACGAGTACTGAGAATGATTAAATGAGTAATATATATATATAGACATATATATATATATATATGTATGTATATGTATGTATGTATAATAAAAATGAAGGCATAATGGTTTTAACAAAATCAGTAATGAAAATGACAAAATATATAATGGTGTTGACTAAACGAGTAATGAGATTGACTAAACAAATAATACATATATAGACATTAATATACATACATACATACATATATGTGTGTGTGTGTGTGTGTGTGTGTGTGTGTGTGTGTGTGTGTGTGTGTGTGTGTGTGTGTGTGTGTGTGAAATAAAAATGAAAGTATAATAGCTTTAACAAAATCAGTAATGGAAATGATAAAATGCATAGTGGTATTGACTAAACGAGTAATGTGATTGACTATGCGTAGATATTAATATATATATATATAATATTATTAGTTTAGTCATTCTCATTACTTATTTAGTCAATTCCATTACTTATTTAGTTAATCACATTACTCATTTAGCCAATACTATTATGCATTATGTCATTTCCATTACTGATTTTGTTAAAATTATGACTGATTTTGTTAAAACCATTATGCCTTTATTTATATTATACATACATACATACATACATACATACATACATACATACATACATATATTATATATATATGTATGTATGTATGTATGTAGATATTACTCGTTTAGTCAATTCTATTACTCGTTTAGTCAATACCATTACGTATTTTGTTATTTCTATTACTGATTTTGTTAAAGCCATTATGCTTTTATTTATATTATATGTGTGTGTGTGTTGTTTAGTCATTCCTATTACTCGTTTAATCAATCTCATTATTTGTTTAATTAATCACATTACTTGTTTAGTCAATATCATTATGCATTTTGTCATTTCCATTATTGATTTTTTTTAAAGACATTATACCTTCATTTTTATTATACATATATATTAATGCATATATATATATATATATATCAAAGGAGCTTGGGGCCTATTAGGCCAAGCATGAGAGTGGGGTGGGTTCGATCCCACCTCTTGCCCCCTTAAACCATTTTTTGAAAAAACAAACCCGCCCCCCAAAAGGCCTTTGGCGACGAAGCTTCTGCAGTTAGAGCTTTGGTTGGCGGATGGTCCAGGCAAGCCGGCCGGCGGTGGTGCTCCGGCAAGGGACACCTTTCCTTTTTTAAAAAAAAAATTGAGGAGTAAAATGGTGAAAGCAAGAAGACTTTAAAATCCGAATTTGATAGCTCTCACTTTTATACCATTTTCAAGTGTTAACAGACTTTTGTGGCTTTTACAAGTTTATTTGGTATTTAAATGGGATTTTCCCTAAAAAAAACGAGGAAAAAAGAGGATTATTAATATTTTGCTAAATTAAGTCTTTTTTCCTTTAATTATACATCAGATTTTAGTTTAGTCTCTTAAGTTTATAAAATATATTTTTAATCTCTTAATATTTACACTGTTAGTCTCATTAATGAAAAATGTTGACTCAATAAATTTAAATAGTGACGATCTACGATTAAATACTGACAAAGCATGCTTAAATTTTAATTCTTCAATATAATCATTTTCATATTTTAAATTTTAATCATGATTTGTTGGTAATTAATTGTAGAATCACCATTTAAATTTGCTGATTCAATATTATTTGTTAAATGAAACTAAGAGTATTACGATTATGGAACTAAAAATACACTATATAAACTAAAAGGATTAAGTGAAATTTGATGTAAACTTAGAAGACCAAGTGTTTATTTTACCCTAAAATCTTTAAATAAGAAATTAAGTTTGAAAATAAAAAAAAATGTTTCTCAAGAAAGATCACTTAATCAAGTCCCTAAGATAGAGGATAGATTTTTATTCATTAATCCAATTTTTGTTGCCCCACGTGCACAACTTTAATTCAAAGATACAATACTCATATGTCTATTTTAAGATAGATCACTCAAGTATGGTTCAAAATTTTTTTCTTCTTGTCATAAACTTGACCAGTATTGTTGTCTCTACTTAAAAAGTTATATTTTTCAAAAATACAAAAATACCTATTAACATTTAAAATAGAAGTAAAATATCAACACCATTAAATTTAATCTAACACTATTACTTTTTGTAGTGGGCACACACATTTTTTTATATATGCATATGTAACGATGTTAATTTATATTTAACGTTGTTGGAATTGTGGCTCTCATTTTGAATGTTCATCGGTATTTTTGCACATCCAAAAAGTATATAGTGTTGGACATACTTTTGATAAAAGCTCATGAGTATTTTTACACCTTAACTTTATGTTAAAAAGCTTAAACACAAACCCTAAATATAAACCTATATATTTATTTTCTTAAAACTAAGAAAAATATAAAAAGAAATAAAACAAATGAGACATTGCCCATCCAATCATGACTAAATTGAGTTTTGAGCTTTAGAAGAAATTTCAATAATAAATTATGGTAGATGTCAAGTTTTACACTTTTAATAATTTGATTTTGTTCATAGAAACTCCTAATAATTTTTTACAATAAAATTATGAAACTTTTGTTTTATTCTTAACTAATTTCAAACGTAAAATGCACTTTATTCTTTAGAGATATTATTCTTATGAGATACTATCTTCTTTTTGAATTTGTTTAATATTTATTGATTTACAGGAATATAAAAGTTCCATTTGGATAGAAAAGAAATTTTCTTTTTGAAGAAGTAATGTATCTTTTCTTCAAAGCAAGAATCGCATTCTTTTCTCTTTCACAAATATTCTTTATTGAATATTAAAAAACTCATATATATATATATATATATATATATATATATTCTATATTGAAATTTAATTTACTTTATTTCAATTCAGTTTCTAAACAAGGTAATGCATTTTATTATATTATGAAGAATGATAATGACAAGAATCAAATTCTTGTCAATAATTAGTAGAATTTTGATAGCATCATGTTAACAAATAAGAATTATTTTTAACAAGAAACGTCGGTCTTGTATTGCATAGATATTCAAATTTTCTTGCAGTAATAATAAATAATAAATGACTGTAATAAATAATTTAGTCTTCAAATAATATATTTGTATTTTGATAGTGAGATTTTTCCCATCAAATTAAATTTAAAAAAGAATGAAACTGGTGAATAATTTTTCTTGTAGTCATTTTTACTTCTTCTGATTTTTAATATATATATATATATATATATATGAGATTGTTTTTGTAGGTTAAAGTAAGAAGTTAAAATTAGTTAACAACCTTAAATTTTAAAAAATGACACTATTTTAAAAACTATTTCAAAGAGTAGGTTAGTTCTATTTTTTAAAAAATATATTGAGATAAATTAAATAAACCTGTTTTCATTTACTATATTGAGACTTTGTATTGTATTTTTTAGTTGTTATAGGATTTTTGGGTGATTAAATCCCATCCTTACGATCTTACAATATTTTCCCCCAAAGTTTTATCAATAAGCTGTAAGATCATAAATATTATATTATGAATATTGGGCTTTAAAGAGATAACAAGAGCATCTGGTGAACAACAAAAGCATTGAGGTAGTAAATACAAGGATGTTAAGATAAATATGTAATTATATAAGAAAATATAATATTCGAAATAATGATATCAGAGGAAGAGTAAAAGGAATGCCTATTGAAGAGGAAAAAAATGAAAATTGTTTGAGGTGATTTAAACATGTAACAAGAAGGCTGGTGGAGGCTTTAGTGATGAGGGTAGATCAGATATATAGTATGATGTCTTTTGAATGGGGTAGATGAAGAGCAAATGGAACGCTTAGACATTTTAGTAAATTGTATATCTAAATCTTTTGTTGTTATTTTTTGCTGCAACTAAATCTTTTATTGTTCATAGAGTACAACAATCCATATACATATAATTGGCCCTATATGGTGGGATAAAACTTGTTATTATTATTGTCTATTTTTTATTACTCCCCCGTCCTTAATATAAAAGTTAGATAACTAATATATATATATATATATATAAATTAAGATAAGTATTGGTAAAAAATATCTCTGTTAATTTTTTTTGAAACATCCTCTTTAATTATTATTTACATTGAAAGCATTCTTGATAAAAACTCTTAACTATTAAATGCGCTCAATATGAATAATTTTGTGGAAAAAAAAAATAAATTTAGGATAAGACGGAATTCATTGAGTGGCATAATATCTAGACGTACTCTTTTCTTCTTCTCTTGATCTCTTCGTCTAGCTAGGAGTAGACATGTCCAAAAGCTTCTTCCTTCCTTGCACTATTTCATCAACCAAATCATCAATCTGTCCTGCAATGGATTCAACCCCACATTTCAACATTCCAATCCAACTCTTCAACTTGTCACCTTTCTCTTCATATCCCTCTCTTCTTCTCTCCAATCCCTCCTTCAATTCCACCATGGCTATCCTTGCTTGCCGAAACTCGAACAGCAAAATCCCACTTTGTCCTTCACTCTGTTCGATCTCTTCTCTCACTTTTCGCTCCAATCTCGCCATGGAATCCATCAACCCACTTCCGAATCGTCCGTGTTCTTCCATGTCGCGCTGTTGAAAGCAGGAGGAAGACCAGCAGTAAGCGAACCCAGAAAGAAGAATCAGCAGAAGCAATGAACTCACACTCCTCATTGCGTGAAGAACGCCTCGAAATCCACTGAATCCGTTTAATTTTGATTCCATTGGCATGTTCTGGTTCAGGCACTGAGACAACGGTTGAATTCTTGTTTCCATTAAGCTCTTGTTTTCCTCTTCCAGTACTAGAATTTCTCTCTGGTATGTATTCATTGCGCGGATAACCTGTTTGTGAAAATACCCATGAGAAAAATTTCTTCGTTAAACTAAAAGTATGTTTTGTTCTTGAAAATAGTACCTGGTCCATGATTTATTTCACTCCACGAATTGCGTTTTAAAATTCGTTAATAGGTGTAAAACATCAATATATCACTGTATAATATAAATTTATAGAGCTCGACACTATTTACATGCGGTGAATTTACTCTTCAGACTCTGTATAATATGCAGGAAAATAGGACAAATGATGAACTTTCATGAATTTCTCTGACCTGATGCAAGTTAAGAAAAATTTCTTGAGTGGATATGTAGTTTGGACTGTCTGGTTGTTGAGAAGAATACGTGCCTTTAAAGTATGTAACTCACTAGTAGGGGTAAAACTATTGGTATGTTTATCTTTAAGAAAGTGATGTATTTTTATAGTTTTCTTTGACTTGATGCAAGTGAAGATAAAACAGGAAAGGTCAGGACAAAAGAATAGAACAGAATCATTTTTCAAAACCAAGCTTTTATGGTGCTCTCGAGTGGTATGATTTTTGTGATGGATTTGTGTTATTACGCTAACCTGACGTGAAATCTCCGGAGTGAGGTGATGATGATAGGTATCCAGTAAGGAAGCAACAGTGGAGGCAGCCGAACAGCAATTTTCCATTCCAGAAATGGCAGATTTCAGGACATGACAAGCATCCCATAGCCTTGAGCTTTCATCCATGTATTCATCCAACCATTTCCCTCCAACCGGTAAGTGAAGCTTTTGCACCAAAATTGTTAACTGTGAATGGAAAGATTGTATAGATGAGAGCACCTCTGAAAGGAATTGAACTGACATGAAGTTATGGGAAATGAAAGATTGGTGAAGCTCATCTAGTCCTTGTGTAAGAAAGTTGTAAAAACCATTAACAGAAGATGTGCTGTATGAAGAAGAACCCATCACTACTATGGAGAGTAGGACAATAAGAGGAGGTAAAAAAAAAGAGGGTCTAGCAGGGAAGAAAAGTGAAGAAGATTGATGGGTATAAATATAATATATATATATATATATATAACTGGGAGGTTATAGAATCAAAGAATTTGGTAGCTTAATAGCAGAGGTTTTCCATGGTGAAATCAAGATACTGCTGGGTGCAATCATGGGTGTTCCTGTACTGTGGAGGGGATGATTGAGAATCTGCTGTTTTTATTGTGAAATCGACTGGCTGGTATCCTGGTAATAAAGTGAGGCAAAGATAAAAGAAAAGAAAAAGAAGTGTCTTAGAAAGAGAAGTCATAGAAAAAGATGTGCAGAATGAACACTAAAATGTCTTTTTACCCCCTTTATTTTTCTCCTCTCTTAGTAATTAATTAATTATTCCTTGATGGTCTGACTCAGTTGGGTAAAAATGGCAGGAAGGCAACTGAACATTCATGAAGCTCTTTTAAATGGGATATGTTGGATTATGTTTCCTGGGTGCAAAAGTTTGACTACTTTAACAATGATTCTGCTTCTAATGTTTCTTCCATTTTGATTTAGTTTCTCTGATATTTCTTTCTCTTTCTTCCCCATGTTTTAAGACACCAACCTTTATGGTTTTTTAATCGCTAATGAAAGTTGCACGTAGCCTAATTTTTCGTATTGTTATTAAAAGAGGTGTGAATGATGATAAGTTGTGGCAGGCAGTATTTTACACAATACTGTACAGATTCTTTCTGCTTTTGGTTCCAACATTCTATTCTGTCCTTTAAATTAAAGTATCTTTATTTGCATGAAATATCAGTATGTTTATAAAATTATAGGAAATTACATTATTCATAAATTGTAACTTGTAAGTAGTAAATAAATATATTCTGGCAAAAAAAAAGTAGTAAATATATATATATATATGATGTCAGATTTGTTCCCATGATTCTTGTGTAACACAAAATAAGATGGAATTTTCCTGGGTGGACCATCCTTCACATATTAGATTGAAAAGTTTACAGTGTATCCATACATATAATTTTTTTATACTGCAGAGATCACTGCCAAATCTGCCAGATGGAAGCTGTTGGCAGTCTGTGTTTGAGACAAGTGAGTTTCTTGTCCTTATTTTTTTAATATATTAATTTTATTTTTTAAATTAGGAAGTGTTGAACTTAATTTCTAAAATAATCTGTCTTCAAAAAAAAAAAAAAAAGGGACGGTATGGTATGGCTTTAAAAGATTTATCAATGAGTTAGAGCCCGTTTGGTTCGACCGCATTGCATGTCTGCAATGGCAATCATGATTGCATTATCTAGAGAAGAGTGTTTGGTTGCTCTTTAGCATGGTAATAGGGTTTACCATGGTAATGATGATTACCAAAAAATTGGTAATCCACATTCATACCTCCCCCCCTATGAATCCTCATTACCATCCTATTGCATGGTCTAAAAAGTCTAATTTACCCTTTAGTTTTCCTTATCTTTATTTCACTTATCTTATTTCACTTGCCGTATCACGTCACAACTGCCACCGCCACAACCTCTTCCTCTTCCACCGCCGTCACCTCCACCTTCTGCTGCCACCACTACCTCTTCCACCGCCGTCACCTCCACCCGCCGCCACCCCCGGCCCAGCCACCGGCCCACCGCCACCGTGGCCACCTCCCCCTCCGCCGCCGGCCTCACCCCCGCCGCCCGTCGCCGCTGCCGCCACCACCACCACCTCCTCCTCCACGGCCACCGGCCCACCGCCTACCACCACCTCTTCCACCCCCGCTGCCCACCGCCACCACCACCTCCTCCACCCTTGTCACCTACCGCCACCTCCTCTGCCGCCACCGGCCCACCGCCCACCCCCACCACCGCCACCACCTCCTCCACCACCCTCGCTGCTACCACCACCACCACCTCTTCAGCCGCCGTCGGCGGCGGCCCACCACCCATTGCCGCCACCACCACCACCTCCTCCACCCCCGCCACCCACTGCCACCACCACCACCTCCTCCTCCCCTGCCACCCCCATCTTTACCACCACCACTACCTCCTCCTCCTCCATCCCCTCCATCATCGGCTTGTAACTATTTTTTCTACAAAGATTATATTAAGGGGTAAAATGGACTTTGTGTAATATATTAATTTTAAATAATTGTTAAAATATTAACTCATTGCATGTTGCTTAAAAATTAAACCAAACACTACCCTTGTAATTAATATTACATTGCATTACCATTGCATCGCATTGCACTGCATCGCAGGGTGTAATGGAATCGAACCAAACGGGCCCTTAGTCTCATAAAACATTGCGAACCAATGTTTGAATCTTGGTTAAGAGACGTGATCCTATTTAGTGCTCTAAAATGCCTCGAAAATTATTGTTTTTAAATTAGAGAATACCTATGCACTAACAAAAATAATAATAAAAAAAAGTATCATGATTCAAAACGTGCAGTGTTTAAGTTGATTACAATTTTCATTCTTTATTTTGACAAAAATATATTGCTTTCTAATTTTCAGTTTATCGAAGATATTATTCATTTGTTAAATTTCCAAATCCTGTCTTTTTTATGTATATCATTTATTTCAAAATAAAATGAAAATATCAAAATAAAAACCAAAATTTTAAAAATGAAACAATCTAGATGGTAGTCCCCTGACTCTGAGTAGTCCAATACTGAGGGGATTTATTTTTTAATATAATTATCTAATATTTAACGTTATGATGTTAGATTTAAACATGACTAAATTTTATGTACGAATAACTTTTAAAAGGATTTTTATTTATTTTTTGTGATAAAAAATGATTTTTTTCCTATCTACAAAATCTCAACTTCTAATTTGTCTAAGAACTTTCCTCAGCCTAAATATAAGATTTTTTTAGTTAATAATATATATTAATTGAACATATATTAAATATTAATTTGTCCTGGTCTGCTGATATATTTAAATAAAATAAGAGCAGGAGTGGCTTTATGGCCACATTTGCCAGATAAAGTGTATTGGTTGCATTCCCCAAATTGATTAGTAGCTTTTATGAGTCTTAATCATTGAAAATATTTGAAGGGGAAGGGCTCAATTTCAAATAAGAATGGTACAATGCACCAAACCAAAATCAAACCAAGCTATTATGAAATGACATCACTTTTTTATAACCTTCTTCAATTATTTGCTGATTACAAGGCCAAATGCACCCTTCAACACCAAATCATATCAATGACTTTATTTGCACACTCCTTTTATTTTGAAACAATCTTGCTTTAAAATTATCTTGAGTGCAATTGTACTGATGGAGGCTATGATAGCTTAACTTGATACTCCCTCCGGTTCTAAATATAGGATATAATTTGTAGTGTAATTTGTACTACAAACTATGTCCTATATTTAGGACCGGAGGTAGTATTTTGTATTTAAGTCCAAAATGAACAACTGCGTTAAATATTTATTGGGAGAGTTTATCACCTGAAAAGGTCCCACCCAACTTAGTTCGGACTAATAATAATAATATTATTGTTCACAAGGCATTTGCAATACATATTCTTAATATATGTTCTTTTTTTTTTTAAGAGTGAAAAGCCGAATACTGTTAATAAAACTTGCAATTAGTCCATCAAAAATACCCAAACTAAAGTATCCTCTTTCATCACAAACCATCTCGGGATGGAAAGATGGGCAATCATCAAAGACACAATAATTCCCTGTAAATGCTATGAGAGCATTTGGCAAATTGATCAGTCAGGGAGATATTCTCTCTTAATATATGTTCTTTTAGTAGGTTTTTTTGGCCATCTATTTTAGCAGATTAATACAGAATAGTTCTGCATATTATTTTTAATTTTACACTGCCACATTTTTTTGAAACCCATTATAACAAAATTACAATCAATTTTGTTTCTAAAAGTGGTTTTTATAAAATTTTCACCAAACACTGTTATTACATTTTTCTAAACAGAAATAATGTAAAATAAAAACTACTACCTCCGGTCCTAAATATAGAACATAGTTTGTAGTGCAAATTGCACTACAAACTATGTCCTATATTTAGAATCGGAGGGAGTATTATTTCTACTTCTTAATATAAAATTTCGTTTAAAATGATGAATGAGATATTATACTAAGGATAAAAAGTAGTATGTTTGTGAACAGTAGAGCTTATTGAAAATCATTTAAAGCCAATCAAATGCTTATGTCACTAGGAAGGGAAGAAAAGATCAAAACAGAAAAAGAATATCCATTATTGTATTAATGGGAGACTATTTATACTTTTTATTTCCCCATTTTTCAAAATATGAGACAAGAAAGATCCAAGTGGAAGGCAGGAAAAGATCAAAACAGAAAAAGAAAATCCACAATACTATTGTGAGAGATTATTTACAATTAAATTATTATTTTTCATTGTTTTTCGAAATGAGAGACATCTCAGTCAGGTTTAAAAGTGAAGTATGAGAAGTCCCTGGCCTGAGCCATTCAGCAAATATGTGGCAGTTCAAGTTTTACATTATTTTTTTAATTTTATTTTTGGCTACCCAACAATGAAAAGTTTATCATTGTCTCTAATCACTTCAATGGAGTCTATTTCTGCTCCTTCTTCATTTGTCACCATTACATCTTTTGCTTCAAACCCAAACTTCTCACCTGTTGAAGATGATAATAATATGCACAAGTCAAGTCAATTTTTTAATTGAACAATTTATAATTATCTTAGAAATGAATTCAACTCAGAAATTAAAATCATTGAATTAAAACCAATTTATAATATTTATATAATTTCTGGCAACAACTTTCTAGCCTAGTGGTAAGTAAGCTCCCCTGTAAGTAGGAGATGATGGGTTTAATCCCATTTGTAATATCAAACTATTAGTATTTGCCCCTTTACTTCCAAAAGAAAAAATTTATATAATTTTTGATTCCAATATACTCTCTAATAAGTATGGGCAAACTACAGATTCAGGGTAAGGCGATACAAATGCAAAATCACAAAAAGCCAAAGATGAGAATTGACAAAGACACTAAGACGCCATTCTAGAAGATGAAGTGCGTACAATGCCACTGAACACTTGGTATAAAAGCTAAAGATACATATCATGAATGTAATATTAAGTGAAAGTTCCTTATTAGTTTTGATTATAACTAGATATATTTACCTGTGAGTTGCATAAAATTTATGGTGTCGAACAACGTTAGAAAGCAGTGGATTTAATTCAATGAGCCATTTCTATTAGACCCAACCCCCGTTGCTAAGATCAATGGATTTCTTCTAACACATATTATTAGAAAGCAATAGACAACAAATGAGATTTTTTGCTAGTGATAAACTTGAAGATTTACCTGCAATTCTCTTGAGCTCCTCAAGTGAATCAGGAAACCTTATGAGTCTCCCAGGTTCCTTGCAATTTTTGTCTCTTCTGTTTATAGGGTGGCCTCTATATATACTCACTCTTGGGAAACTTGATTTACTAGATCTTCCCCAACTCTGCTCCTCCTGCTCACCTTCATCTCCCCTTACTACATGCTCACCGGGTGTTGCCTCATCTACTGTGATCCGATGCCCGGTCTCGCGCTTTCTCAGCATTTCATTCAAAGCACAATCAGAAAAATTATGGGTTTGTATGTCAGAAACATCTGCTCCATTCATTACAAGCAGCTGAACCATTTCCACATGATTCTCTGCCATGGCTACTTGGGTTGCTGTCATACCATGACGATCTTTCGAGTCTACGTTCAGTCCTTGTTTCAAAAGCTCATTCATCACTGTTAGATCATTTCTTTCTGCTGCAGTACACAGGAGATCGCCTCCTGTTTGTGGATCAGAGAGGCAAGCAAGTTGATAGAGGATTCTGAATATGGAGAGATGCTTTGATGCTATGGCATCCCATAAGGCAGTGTTTCCATTGTTGTCTGCCAATAATTAGAACTTGAATCAACAAACAATGAATGTGAAATTAACAAGACTTGTTAAGGTTTTCTAGGTTTTGTTGTATTCAATTCTCCAATCAAGTTATGACATACATGTAAAAATTTATACCTCCACTTCATACAATCAGCCAAAAAAATGTAGCTAACCTTTTTTTCCTGAGTAAAATGCATTGTTTATATATTTGTTATTTTAATCATCTTATAAATATGATTTCAAGTGCTGAAGAAACCAAACAGTGCCAAAAGCTAATTGCGGAGGGAACTTTGAGAGGGATTAGGAATACTATACCTCTTATGTGTATGTTGCATGCGTGCCTAAGCAAGACTTTTACACACTCTTCATGCCCATTTGATGCAGCTATGTGCTGTATCAAAGAAAAATTTTAATTTTGTTAAGTATATTCTTCCAATATCTTTCTAGTTTCAACATGGTAATGATCACCACAGTTATTGTGAATGAAAAAATCAACCTTAAACTATCTTATTTGGATTAAGTTAATGTAGGTAGGTTCAGGATTTGACATGTTACAAAATGATTGGAGAACACAAGGCAATGACTAGTTTGAGAAGATCTCAATTATGGAAACAAGTAGTAGCCAATCTATGTTGACACTTGCCTTGAGTGGTAACAGTTACATATTTAATTATTGGAAACATAGAATGATTCTGATGGGGACTTCATAGTATGAGATGCTCAATAAGGTGTTTATGTGGGTTAGTTCTCCCACTTCAACAACTAGCTTTTGGGATAAGGTTTCCCTATTCCACTTAGGTAGGTACCCTTCAGATTTTCAATTTGAATTTATATCTTTTTGCCCTCTCTCTCCATACATATAAAAAGCAAGAAAAACAAGAAATGAAAGCATGGATATCAAGAATGAACTCACCAATGGGGTTTTCCCTTTTGAGTCTCCCACATCAGGATCCAAACCTGCCTTGAGAAGCTCTTCAAGAAACGCAGCATTGCCTGTACTGGCCACAGTTAATAAGTTCACAGCCATGTTTGGATCCTCTTCTTCTCCACTCCCAACCATTAAATCTCTAATGCTCAAATCTTTCAGTTGCTTGAAATGCTGCATTTGCATCACATGATGAACAACGAGACATTCGAATCAAAACCCCAAAAAGCATGAGGACTAGAATAAGCCAAAGCCAAAAGTTCTACCTGAAGGAAATTTTTGAGTATTTGTATATTGTCTTCCTTTTTACTTTGCATTGCTTCTATTAGGGAATTGGTTTTGAGCCTTAAGAGCTGTGTGAGAGTTTTAGTTCTATAGGTAAAATATTGAGGTTTGCAACAAAGTGCACCAACTTCTCCAAACATGTCACCCGCATATAAAGTCCCTAAAATTCTCTCTTTCTCCATTGCACAATCAATGATCTCTACTTCTCCTGAAACTATGATGTAAACATCATCTGGTGCTTCATTCTGCATAATAACATCCTCTCTAGGTGGTAGATACTCTGCCTTAATTTTCGCAACCTGCGCATTATTTGACCCAGTATTAGTCTATTTGTAAAATCAGTGATTTGTATCAAAAGAATTGTTAATTGAAGCCAAATCCCTTTCCCCGCAATCTTTAGATCTTTAAAGTGAGTTTACTTTCAAACTTGAGTAATACTAATAAGATGCACTGTTATTTTCATACCATGGATAAGAGAATTTCTCTAGAGACATGTTTGAAAAGATAGACTTTCTCCACTGTTGGCAAAAACAAATGCTGGCAGATGCCTGTGCAAATGGACTTGGGTAATTGTTCAATAAGCTGATTTTGGTTTAAGCTTTCTGCCTTAAATCTCAAACACATATAGGCCAGAATCTGCTCTTTCAGCCTCGCAGGCAAACGATTTCGCCCCACAAAACTTGATGCAGCTTCAATGCTATTTCTCTGCATCCACATCAAACTTCTTATATCAAACAATGACATAGTTAACTTATTACCCTAAACACCCAATAAAGAACAAAAGAAGATATAAGAGTGTGTGTATAGTGCTTACAAACTCCATAGTACGGCAAGTTCCTTCAACAACAAGATTTGTCATGTTACCAATCAAGTAAGCTGTGAGGCCAAGGTTGAAGAGCATGTAAAAAATAATGAATATCATTTCAGCAGTGTTGACAGCATGGAGGTCACCATAACCGACGGTGGTCATGGTGGTGATGGACCAGTACATGGCTGAAATGTATCTAATCCAAAGGCCTGTCTCTCTGAAATTTGGAATCACTGCCCCAATCCATGTCTGTCCTTGGTGAGGGTACCGATCAGCTAGTAGATAGTAGAGGCACCCAGCACAATGAACTGAAAATAGTGTTACCTACACAAATTTTACAATTTTTTTTTTTTCATATTCTCACATTTTCAATCAAAAGTAACCAACTATATGATATACTTGTGTGTGATTACAAGGCTTTTATGTAAACAAAGATAGGACAGAAACTGTCTGAGAGTGTTGGAAAATTTAAGGCTAATTACATAAATACTTCCCTGAACTTAGAACTGCATACCAATAACATCCTTAACCTTTAAAACTTAATCATAAACCCCCATAAACTTCCAATTCTATGCAGATAACCCCAAACTATCAAGTTTGTACATCTTTATCTTTGTATACATATATCCCCTCAAACTTTGAGTTATATGCTAACAAGCCCCTTAAACTTTAAGCCATTTGGAGATAAGTAATAAACAAAATCAATATTATGAGAGATATCTGTATAAATGTAAAAGTTCAGGGACTTTAGATGTTTTTGTTGAATGAACCTACAGAAACATATGCGTGCATTATCATTTGAATTCTTTACATACTTGTATTTGAGAAGACATGAAAAGAATGTAACCATACTCGTATCACGTTATCACCAACAATGTACTCATGTTTAAGAATTTCAGAAATGGGTTGAAATGAAAAGATGACGTACGAAGAGAAGTCTTGCACATCTGACCCAGAAGTAGCTGAATCTAATGTCTTTCTCTAACCTGTCAAAAAAAGAGTCTCTGATCAGTTGATCAAAACATATGGCAATAACAAAATCTCATATATATATATATATAAATGAAAGGTCAAAGGAAGAGGTTTCAACCTGGTAAAAAATTGCTTCATTCTTCTGAGTCGCCAAAATCTAAGCATGCCCAGAAGGTAGCAAACAAGACCTACCTTGTGTTTGCCTGTGATTACATAACTTAATGCTTCATATGGAATAGTTGATGCCACATCCATCACGAACCAACTTGACAAGTACCTGCCCCAATATAATAACTAACAAAGTCACTCATCACATTCTTCAAGTCATGTTATGTTGATTTCTCCTCAATTTTTTAATTATTTTTTCAGCTTGAACACAGTTCTGATATATCTAATTTTATAAACAATTTGAGTTTGATCCTCTTAGTTTAAATGCAAACACACAAGGCCAAAAAAACTCAAACAAAATTGTCCTTTCATTTTTTTCACTTGGATTTATCACTCACTTGAAGCTTAAAGTTAATTTTAAAATACTTTGACTTGAAAGTCAAAATTCAAGTGAGTTAATGGTATCAAGGGAAAAGAAAGGTTAAGGCTCAAGTGCCCAAAATATTTGGGATATTTTTCTTAATTAATTTTTGAAAGGAATTACACTCTTTAAGTTTGATATTATATATGGACTCAAAAAGACAACATTAAATTTACGAGCAGATCTAATTATATAGCCCCTATTCAATTGCACTTTATATTTAAACTTGTATGCAACAAAAAGTAAAATTTATTTCCAAATATTTATTATGAGATAAAGGTGTAAAACTTAGGAAAAATTGCCCATAAATACCTCATTGAAAATTTATTTGTCAAATGGGACCTTGTGTTCAAACAATATTCTCTGTGTGCAAAAGGTTTTCTCTTGTGTTCAAACAATCTTCCATGTGTTCAATATATCTTCTCTATGTGATCTTCTTTTGTATTTAAACAATCTTCTGCGTATGCTTTCTAGTCCCATTTAGCAAATAATTTTATAATGAGGCCTTTATGGGTAATTTTCCCCAAAACTTATTTATTTTAATTAAGACTGTATTATCTAATTTTAAAATAGGAGACCAAAATAAAACTCCTATAAAAATTAGATATGCTTTAAAGCCACTTTATTATGAGGCATAAGTTTTCATAACTTCAAAGAGGCATGGGGATAAACAGATTCTTAGTTTCTTACTAATAAAAAGCTATCAACAGGATTTGAACCCAAAACATTATAATGGATTCAGATAAATGCCAACTCAAGGTATTGGCAAAATTGGTCATCTATTATTCTAACACAAAGGGGCTGGAAATAAAGCATGAGAGAGGTACCTGGGCAAAAAAAAATAAAATAAAATAAAATAAAAAACATGAGAGAGGCATATTAATTGAAAAATTATATTATATTGTAAAAAATAAATGAGATTTTAATATTTATTCACCGTTTTATCAAAATTTTTTTAGGAGTTTATACTCCTGAGAATTAAATTACATTTCCTCTTAAAATTAACACGGGAGTATTCTAGTTTAGTGTGAGGCCCACGTTTAGAATGGGCTGGGACCATATTTGCTTTTATCACGTTACTTCTTTTCTTCCTTCGTACCAAAAAAAAAAAAAAAATTGCTTCCTGACATTCTGACTAAACATAATTAAATTTTTGTGGAGAGAAGAGCTTTTGGAGAATAGATTCTGGAGAGAATAGCTTTTGGGGAATAGATTATAGGAAAATAGATTATGGGAAAAAGTGATTTTGATAAAATGAGAGTGTTTGGATGATTTTATCAGAATAGCTTTTTTCATGGTCAAATGACTAAAAAGGACATTAACTTTAATGATAATTACATATAAAGGATAAGATTATATTTTAAGTATTATTTGACATTAAATTGCATAATAATTACAATAAATGAAATAAATTTGTCCAAAATTTTTAAATTATAACATTTGTCAATTATGTAATATAAAAAAATAGATGCAAAAATTATAAAATTATAACATTAGTCAATTATGTAGTAAATTACAAAATTAGATCAAACGTACATATTGAAGGAGTACACTATATTAATTTTCATCTCCTTTCACAACCTGGGTTATCTTTTGCCAAACCTACTGTATCATTATTCATTCTTCATTAAATTTTAGAAAATGGAAAAATAACAATGAACAATTAAAACCCCTAACGGCATTAAAAATGATGTATCTTAACCCATTATTTAACATTAAATTTCATAATAGCTTTTCTCATGGTCAAATTACTAAAAAGGACATTTACTTTTGTGATAATTACATATAAAGGATAAAATTATATTTTATGTATTATTTAAGGGTTAAGATCCAAATTTAATAGTTAAGTTTTTTCTGAGGGCCGTCTGATATAAATAAGTTCTGGAAGATGCAAAAATAATAAGAAACAATTAAAAATGATGTAAATTTAACAAAACCGTTAAATTTGACCTAACGGCGTTAAATTATAAAACAAGAAAACCCCTGATGGCATTAAAAATGATACATCTTAACCCATTATTTAATATTAAATTTCATAATTGATACAAAAAATGAAATAAATTTGTCTATATATAATTTTAATTAATTTAAATAATTTTTCTAATATAATCAAATTAGATAAATATATCTTATATTAAAAATAGGAGGGAGCACAAAAATTTTAAAATTAAAAAAAAAAACAGATGAGAGTGTGAACAGAGAAAACATCGAAATTTTAAAAAAAAAAAAAAAGATGAGAGAGGTTGAATGGCGTGGGGCCCACATGAAAAAAAGAGGAAAAGAATAGATTTTGCCAAAACCTTGGTTTTGACCCCAAAACCAAGGTTTTGACTCAAAAAGCTATTATGGCAATATCATGGGTGTTCGGCGGATATTTTACAAAACCAAGGTTTTGTTAAAAAAAGTGCTTTTCCACTGGATGCCGAACACACACTAAAAAACAGAGACGCGAATTCTAAATACAAAAAATCTAAAGACATACAAAAATAGCTCTCAAGTTCCAAGTCCCTTGCACCCGTCAGTCCTAAATAAAATCCTAAATATAAGATAGAGTTTAATTTTTTTAGAGAGATTAAAGAAGCTAATTAAATTACTTTAGAGTATTTATATTTATATTTTTTTTCAAATTAATTAGTTTGACTAATAAAATGATATATAATCTAAAAATATATAATATATAATATGATTAAGTAATTTATCTAGCTTCTTTAAGTTCTCTAAAAAAATTAACTTTATCTTATATTTAGGACTTGAGGGAATATGTAAACAAGCTTTCATTATAAATTTACTCTGCAACCAGCCGTGGAGGGGTTAATATTTATTTTAAAATAAAATAAGGATATTTTGGCAATTGAGCAAGAAATCATATTTATATATAAAAGAATTGGGATTTAAGATTTTGCGGGACTTTTTTTATATTTAGATTTTTTTTATGGGATTTTAAAGTAATTTTTTTTTTTAAAAAAAAAAGGTTTCCGCCCCAATTGGAGTCCGGACCCTATCTTTGCCTCTTTGGTGGTAAAATAATGGACCCAAAAGGCTATCCCTGCATACACATATTAAGGGCTTGTTTGGATTAAAGAAAAGGTTGGAAAGAAATGAAAAATATTTTGCCTTCAACGTGTTTGGTTCGCACTAGAAAAGAAAATGCATTTATAGGAAAATTTTTGTTTAGTTGGAAGAATATGAGATAGGAAAATGGGACAAAAGACCATTTTGCGCTTATTGCATCCTCACCCCCCAAATCTTACCAAATCGCAAATTGCATCCCCATTCCAAAATCCATTATGGCGACGCTCATCCCCACCCCAAAAACGGAGACCAGTGACGCTCATCCCCACACCAAATTCGCAGACTGCCGATGCAGCAAAAATGGAGAGCTTCCTTTGCAAATTGTTTTCTCTTTTCACAAGAAAATCGGTTGTTAAATCCACCATCACATTAGGGGCATTTGGGTCTTTGGCGATTTTCCTCAAGCGTTAGCTATAGAAAATAGGTTCCCACATTCATCTGCTTGAAAATTGGTAGAGGCGGGAAAATGTTTTCAGACAGAATATTTGATCCAAACGCCCGCCGCTAGTTGGAAAATCCCCATTTTCCTATTTCGTCACATCATTTTCCACTACCGAAATGGGACCTAATAGCCCAACAATTTCGGAAGGAAAATGGAGAAGTTTTTAGTGCCTTTTTTCATTCATCTCAAATTAGAAATGAGAGGACATCATTATCAAAAACTAGGGGGGGGGGGGGGGGGGGATGATATCAACTTTGGAAATGTGTTTATAGGTAGTTATAAGTAATGTTTGTAAAACTGGACCGAATCAGCCGGTTTGGCTTGCGATCCAGCCAACCGGTGGTTCAATCAGTCCAGTCCGAAGGTTGAACCATACAGATTGGTTCAACCTTTTTTTAATTTTAAAAAAATAATTTAAATAGTTTTTAATTAATTTTACTTAGAATTTCATATAAATAAGCATGAAATCTTTATTTCCTCACCGGTATAGCCCTGGTTTAATTTTGGTTTGACTCCGGTTTGACCCATTAACTCTTGACCCAGTACTCGACCGGTTCAATGTCCGGTCCAATTTTCAGTACCTTGGTTATAAGAGCCGCAGTATTTAAACTTTACAATGCTAAAATTTGTATTTATAGATAATATTGGATATTAATAGTTACAAAAAAAACAATGAGGATAGTTTGGTTGCATTTTAATCCCACTCTTTAACAATTATAAAATTAAATATATTTAAAAATATACAATGTATCAAAAAATAAACACCAACAGAATATAGATCACATATAGATTATATATAAAAACAATGGTTTTTGGTTTTACAATATTTTTATTTGATTGCAAGAAAAAAACAGAGAAAGAAAAGAAAGCGAGAACCAATCTACTCAGAAAAAAATTAACTACTAGAACTAAGCAGAGCTATCAATTGTTTTTTTACCCTGTAAGATTACTGAAATCCTTTAGATGAAGATGCTGAGCGCATGCCACTATGCAGAATGTGTCAGATATTTTATTTTAAAAAATTTCATTCCATTCCACTTCTTTTCTTTTTTTATGAGAAATTTCTGACCTCATAATGTAATTCCTTTATGAGGATTGAGGAGACCTTTCTAGTTTTCTAAATACCTTTCTCCTTCCTTTTTTCTTTTGAAATTGTTCCTGATGTTTTAAAGAGAAACCAATGAAAAATAATGATCTTGATGATGAATTATCATTATTTACTCATAAACATATTGCAACCTAACATTCTCTACCCTTTCAGTCCAAAAAAATATTTTGGGACGATAATAATTAAGTCAGAGAAAGAAAAGGCGGATATTAATGATTAAGTGATCTCATAGTATTGCTAAAAGTTTAAACTATATTATATAAATTATTTAAAATTCTCTCTACACCTATCATTTCTAATACAATAATCAACTCATAGAAACACAGATATATATTAGGGAATATACTGATCAATTAACATACCTCACAGCAATCTTTTTTGAGTCTCTTACTAATAGTTGAGTTCTTCGATCAATGCAAGCTACGAAGAATGTGAGAACAATGTCAACAGCGAAGAAAAGATCAACAACATTGTCCACTAACAACAGTTTCGTATTTGGAGAGCTGTGCAGGAAAGCAACTTCAAAGGGGTAAACCCATGCCGAATAAGCCACCAGAAGCACCATCACACCCTGCCAATACCTACACAAAATCCATAAATAATATAATATATACATATATAATAATGATTGATCTGATTTATTTCACTACATATATAATAATGATTGATCTGATTTATTTCACTGTAATTATACTTTATTCTTCCTTTCTATCATGCTTGCAAGCATCATGGTCAGATCTCTCCAATGCTAAAAAGAATCAATAATTTAAAAAGGCATAAATTCGAGGAGATGAACACAATCACTTTTATCTCAAACTGTTATTAGTTGGCCATTAAAATCAAAGATGGTGGACCCCACAAACAAGTATCAAGCTGTTCATCTGGGTTCACCATGTGTGTTTGTGTGTTTAATTATTAAAAAAAGCTATGTCAATTTTGAATCCACACGAGGCTCCACGGTTATTGGACATATGCATATCTGGATGGGGTCTTCTAAACTAAAGAAGCAACAATTGAACTTAATTTGTTTGTTGAATTTACGGTAGTGAAGTCCCAAGAACAACCCAACCAAAATGACAAAAACTAATTCGCTAACACTAAAACTTATTCTACCTAAATCATAATCTATAGATGGATATAGGTCCTACCGGTATCTTGTATTCATGGGAGATATGATCCACCCTTTGGTTTCTACTGGGTTCTGGTTATAACTAGAAACACCAAGTGGTGGAAGGAAGAGCTTTGAAACATTCTGTAGATTGAAAGATGGGGTCATATCATCATCTTCTTCAAGATGATCAGGCTTCTCTGAATGATCATTATGGCGTTTCCCCTCACTTTTCTTCAGGCTAGAGATCCAGTGAAGGTTATAAGAACTGAAATTCCTCTCCATTTTAGATAGATTTTGGAATCAAAATATGTGACTCTACCAGAAGGGAAGTCACAGTGAGAGAGGGAGAGGTTTAGAATATGTTTCAGAAATATCAGGCTTTGATTGAAGGAGGAAAAAGGTTAAATGGAATGAAGAGGAATAAAAGATGTAGGCGGTCCTGTCATAAATTTGTACTATTGAGTAGTATGGAAGTATGAACCCTGAAAAATGTGGTGGGGATATGGCAAGGTGGCTGTCCAACAAGTGATTCAAGTGAACAAGATAAGATCAATTTGAAGGAGTAATGGTGGGGTATGTTCGACACTTGGTTTCGTCTTTGGTTGAGACATCCTTGTGTTTTATGCCAGTTGCCAATTCTCCCTCTCCTTTTCTCTCTCTCTCTCTCATATAATTCCAGTATCTTTTGTGATGTTACATCTTTCACCGCCCATTTGTACTATTTATTTCTTGATCTATGAAAGATTAATGTGGCAAATGTGTTATTCCAAATATTGTTTTGTTTATCAACAGAAATCAATCACAAGACAACTTGTTCCAAGCAGCTCAAACTTATAAATTTAGCCAAAGCAACTGCTTATAAAATAGAAAAAAAACACAGCACCAAGAATTAAGCATGATCAACAAAATAGTAGTGGTTAAAAAGGTAATACCTTGACCTTCCACTACTAGGTGGGCATCAGCCACCTACTTGGCCATACCCCTTGAGCCGAGAGTACTGCACTGTTGCTGCAAAATTTTTGGTGTTTTCTGGCACACTATGAGATATGGGAATATATCTCTTCATTATTGTGTAGCAGTATTCAGTGTTCCACCAGGGAAAAGATTAGAAAGAAAGAAAGAGATATGGGTCAGTTTGGCTTAGTGTTAAGTTATACTCCCTCCGATCCTAATTATAGGATATATTTACCTAACTTTGGAGAAATTAAGAATAGTGGTTAAATTAGTTAATGATATTTATTTTCTTAAAATATCCTTATTTAAAATTTAAAATGGCATCCAATTACGTCGATTCTCTATTTTTTTTTATACCTCTCCGACCTCACACACGACTTCTCCAAGCTCTCACACAATCTGGCATCATCAATTTTCCTCAACAACTTCCGATCTACTCTTATTAAATTATTATTGATTATTGAGAAAGTATCAATAGGGGGTTTTTTGGGAAGAAATTGACAAAAATTAGAATTTTATCCTATAATTAGGATTAAGATCAACTCTAAAATATTTTCCTATAATTAGGACCGGAGCGAGTAACAGATATATAGAAGTACAAAAGCTCCAGTTGGTATGTAATAAATGACCTTTTATGCGTTTATTTATTCATATGATTTCCGTCACCTTTTTTTCCTGTATTGGCCTCATGACAAAGGATATCATTTTTTCTTTGGTTACACATATTGCCACCAGTTCAAAGATTCTGGTTTTGTTTGGCTACAATTTGGTCCGAACATAATTCAACCTGGCCATAAAGACTAAAAATAGCCTGTGAATTAATGAAGAGAATCTTTGATTGATGAAATCTGTGTTTTATATAGATGCATATAGCTACGTAAATGTTCCTTCTACAAAATCTGATCTGCCCCACTAATACAAACGTGTAACCAATAAATACTCTCATTTTTAATACAGGACTTAGCTTTGATGATCAATAAATATTATTGGTTCATAAGTTGGTTTTTTCATTCTACATTCCATAGAATAGAGACAGAACCATTTAACTAACATGAACAATAAAATAGAGAGGAACGGATCCAAGTACCTTCAAGGCAGGACTCTTCAACGTTGTGTTGCATCATTTTTATTTTTATTTTTTTTGTATTTGGACAGTGGGCATAGAGCCAAATGAAGAGTTGGGGATCGAACCCTAGACTTGGCGCCACCAAGGGCACGTCTTGTGCCATTAGGCCAAATGGTCTTCGAGTGCATCTTCATATTCATATGTGTGAAGTCCTACTTTCCTGGCAATTGGAACCAGAAGATTCTCATTTACTAAAGATGTAAATATTTTAGAAAGATAATTGAAAAAGGAACTTGCCACAATTGTTTATGCTGTTCACAATGAATCATTACCATAATTATTATTCATTAAAGCAGAAACATATCATGTTCAATATGTGTCAAGTTGTCTAATTATAATTGGTAAATCTCGTTGGACAAATTATTGAGATGAGTTTCCAAATTTCATAATAATATTTTGCAGATAGGATATGACTTCTGCAGAAATAAATACTATGAGAATTGAGATTTAACAATACTTTCATTCTAAAAATAGTCACAGAGTACTTTTGTAGAACTCCTGAAGGCTGTCCCGAATTCCCTAATACTGTAATAGAGAAGTCTTCTATCAATGCATAGAACTCCAGTTTACTGCATTTCACAATATCACCAGAATGGAATCAAGCAGTGTTAACATCGGTGGATCATGAACACAAAACGATAAACAGAAGAGAACAAAGGAAGAATACTATACAATTATAATAATCAGAAGCAACTTCACATTTCAGAATTCAGAGTGTCAATTTCTTGTTGGTTTTTTTCCTGGGGGCCAAAAAAAGGAGTGTCATTTTCAACTTTTTCGTATTCAATAATGAAAAATGTGGTTCTGTGCTTGTCTTTTTCCCCCTCAAATTCTATCTCGCAATCAATTTGCGCAAGAAAGTAAAGGCAAAATTTGAATATATGCGAAAGATGAGTCAAACGAATAATAAATTACCATTAAGTAGGCCGCATTCAACGAAGCAGGCCCTAATTTACTTTCATAGTCTACGATGGACTGTGTTTGAATTCTTTACCGTGAGAGGATCCCCATAAAGTAAGAGAGAGAGGGGGGAATGAATCCAATTTCCACTCATCCGTGATTTTTTTCCCCTTCCTTTTATCAGATTTAGAGGTGCAAGCAAGACTATGTGTTGGATTTGGAAAAAGGACAAGAATATAAGGAGAAAAGAATATTAGGATGGAAAATTTTTAAAAAAAATGATATTAGTATAAAAATTTATTATTTTTAGAAGTTTTCCCTATAAGATATATTTTTCTTTCCTAATTTTCTTTCTATCCAGGTATAAGGTCAAAAGCTCTTTATCAATAAATTATTAATTAAGGTAGTAAGTGGTCTCAATCATATAAGAAAAAGAATAAAAATTTGAGTTCCCAAAATCACGCACTTAATAAAAAAAGATAAAAACTTCTACGCTATGAGCTTTTGGAAGGAAAAATCCTTAACCAAGAAAAAAAGCTCATCATAGAAGTTAGGGGCGGAAATGAATTCAGGACTTTCCACATATATGGTCAGTTTGGTTAATGGAGGGCCCTCAGCTCATCATGATGTTTCATAGAGATTGTCATTCTCTTCAAATGAAAACATTTATTGTTTGTTTGGTTTATGGAACTACAAGGAATATAAGGATAGAGAATCTAATGTAATGGAACCATCATTCCACAGCATTTATTTGGTATGTCATGGGGTAATATAAAATAAAATTTATATTTTATCTAGTAAAAAATTTAAAAAATGTGAAATAATCCTTTCAGCTCTATTAGAGCCCAAAAAAAAAAAAAAAATGGATAAATGTCTACATATTAAATTATGAAGGGTATAAATATCCATTCGTTAATTCATGAAAGTTTGAATCAAAGGGCTTGGTAATTGGGATCAATGATTTCCAGATTGGATATGTGACATTGTGACAGAGAACATCATTTGTTTAAGGAAAACTCATAAGAAATCACTATTGTTTGTGGATTTTTAGGGAAGCAAAATTGTTGGTTGAATGGGCTGCCAAAGCTTTCTTGAAGGGTTCATGTGTCCAGCTGAGTGGATTTGGAGAACTCCATCAAGTTTGCAGAAGTTACTTGATGCAGATCAAAGAAATTCTGTTTTTGATACTGGATAGCTTTGTTTGGATATATGTTTATCTAGTTTTATGATATTTAATTTTTGTTTATTTCTATTATGGACAGGTTATGTTATTTACTATGTCTATAAGCATGTTAAAGCTTACTGAAAGAATTTTCTTTGATGGCAAAAAAATAGAGATCAATGATTTGTTGTGATCCATTGTAATAAAGATTTTATTGGATTACTTTATTATACCAACCAAACACTTGAATCCACAGAACGCGTCAAGATTAATGGCCAATTGGTGTAAAAATATAAAAATATCAATATATGAATGTATGAGTTTCCCTTACACACGCTTAATAAAGAAAACTTACATCCCGTGCTTTATATAATGAATATCCGATTCCTAATGAATTACTGTAATCTATATATATTTTTAAAATATATCATCATTATCTTTTAAATATATTATTGTTAACGGCGTAGCCCACCCTTTCTCTGATTTGTACAAATCTAAATCCCTACTTCTCTTGCTCTCTACGCCCACTCGAAGGAGCAATCCAAGAGATCAAAACAAGCCAACCTAGAAGAAGAGAAGAGAGGTTTGAAATTAGCATATTGCTGTCTAGCATCTTTGTAGAAATCAAAGACTCTCAATTGGATAAAATATATAGTCTGGATGAAAATGTTGAAGAAGGAAGAGAGAAAAGGTGGTTACGCCATTGATGACCATATATTTAAAATATAATGATAATATATTTTAAGATATATTTAAAAGATAACAATGATATATTTTAAAAATACAGATGGCAATAATTCATTGGGAATCAATATTCATCGTATTAAGACTGGATGTAGGTTTTCTCCCTTTTAATACACTATTACTCTGATTCTAAATGTAAGAGTACGATAACTAATTTGGAGATAATAAAAAATTTAATTAAAGTTAATTATTGGTAAAAAAAATTGTATGTTGGATTTCATAAAATATCTACTTTAATCATTAGTAATTTGGAGAAAAAGTTATATAAATAAGAAGACAGAGTATTTAAAAATACAGATGGCAATAATTCATTGGAAATCAATATTCATCATATGAAGACTGGATGTAGGTTTTCTCCCATTTAATATACTATTACTCTGATCTTAAATATAAGAGTAAGATAACTAATTTGGAGATAATAAAAAATTTAATTAAAGTTAATTATTGGTAAAAAAATTGTATGTTGGATTTCATAAAATATCTACTTTAATCATTAGTAATTTGAAGAAAAAGTTATATAAATAAGAAGACAAAGTAAAATACAATTTTGTAGGTATGACCATATCAAACATCACATCTTATCTTTAGATTTAAGACAAAAGGAGGTAATAAATAAATATATATATATAGATATATATATAGATATATAATGGTGATGAAGAAGTAATATATATAATAAATTATTTAGCTTAAAATGGATATATATTCTACACCAGTTATAAATAATATTTAATTTTTTAAATTTTGTGTGATGTATAAACATTGTCTTGTATGAAATAAAATCTACATTAAGCTGTATGTCCACTAATTATAAATGATCTAACTGATCTTTTAATCTCTCTCCCTCTCTCTCTCTCTCTCTATATATATATATATTATAAAGTATATAAGCATATGTCTAGTTTGAAAAAGAATATTCACAAATTACAGATAACATTATTTAGTCTTTAAGTTATGGGTAATGCATATATAAAATATGTCTGGTATAAAGTATTATGTGAACACTATTTTTTAGAGTATATAAACACGTTTCTACATAGGAATATTCCTTTTAATGATCGATCAATTTGAAGATGCTGACCATTCAAAATAAAAATTTTCCTTTATTCTTCTTTTGGTAACCAAAGCTCTAATGCTTTTCATCTTTTTATTATTATTTTTTTAAAAAATTGAATTGCATGAAAAAGCTTATACGAAGTATTACTCGTCCCATCCCATGGTTCTTGATGGAGAACCGAATATGTCTGCAATTATTAACGAACAATGAAATTCTCCTCCACTTTCTTTGAAAATTTGACCAAAATTAAAGTAAAACAATTAAATTCGTGGAAGAAAATTGAAAATAAATAACCATTAGACCCAGTTATCTAAGACATCACCTAAGTTCTGGTATTAGAATTTATTTGGTGTTATTTATTTTTTTGGGTGGTGGGCAATAGATCACAAGGCCACTAACTTGATTTCATGGATTTTTTCTGCAAAATTGTTTCTGGCAAGGACACTAATTGACATAGTGGACAATTTGATAATTATAAATTGAAATTTTAAACCTAACATATATTTAGGGATAAAATTTAAATTCAAATCAGGATCGGTAAATAGAAGCGAAGTGTTATGATCTAAATAACTAAATTATAAAGAGTATAATAATTAATATTAGAAATCAAAGTGCATATGTATATTCATTTGATTCTTGTGTCAAAAAAATCAGAGATATTTTTAAGTTGTTTCATCTTAGAAACAGGACCACACCACCATTTTGTGAGTGCTTGTCAATCTAAAATCCATTATACAACACATCATTAACATCAATTGGAACATTTCACCAATTAGTGGGAATATATTGTATTTCAAATTTTCAATTGAATTTTATAAGAAATAATAGTCATGTTTAATTAATAAAAAGGCTTTCCCAAAAGGCTTACCCCTATACTTTTACAATATTTCCACGAATACTTTTAACTCAATAATTTTTTCACCACAAGATGTTAATACTATTATTGATTAATTTCAAAATTTTTAAGTACGAAACATGTAAAGTGCTTTTAAATTGGAGAGTGAGTAAAAAAAATACAGTCTCCGCTCCTTAACAACATATATAAGACCGTGAAGACCCAGTTAATTTATTTTGGAAGATTAATGAAGTTAAATAAATTATTTAGGACCTATTTGGTTCAATCTCATTGTCTTGCAATGTAAAGGTAATGAAATGCAATATTAAATTATTAATTAAAAGACAAGTTTTTGGTTTGATTTTCAAGTAAGGTGCAATGAGTTATTTTTTTAAATAATTATTTAAAACTAATATATAAGACAAAGTCTATTTTTACCCTTAACATAATTTTTGAGAAAAAAACTTGCTAGGAGTCGTCATGCTGCCTTGCAATAACCGTTGTGCTACCTGCCTGGGGATTGTCCGACTTAGCTCATTACAACCGCCGCTCATGATTGTCATTTGTCTCCATCGCTAGCCCTAGTTCTATTTGTTGCGGTCACCTTACACTCTGGTTTATAAAAAGTAAAGGACCGACCAAGTTATTTGGAAACATAGAATGACTTGTTGGTGGCAGGCACGGTGGGGGGAATGAAACAAGCAAAATAAAGACAAATGAGATTAAAGAGTAATTTGGATTTTTTGTCAAACATGCAATGGGATGGAAATGGATATCATAGGAGGTATGAATTGGTATTATCAATTTTTTGGTAATAATCATTACCATGGTAAAACCTATTACCATACTAAGGAGAAACCAAATATTTATAATGCAATTATAATGATCATTGCAATAATGCAATGTGTTTGAATAAAACAGGTTCTTGATTATAGCATATATTATATTATCTTTCTAAAATACTTAAATGTACTGTTAGATTATATATCAGTTTACACGTCAGGTAACTTAGTTTAAAAAAATTATAAATATAAATATTTTAAATTAATTTATTTAATTTCATTAATCTATCCAAATTAGTGAATTGGGTTTTTATTTTTGGATACATTGGAAACTAAAAAAAAAATGCAATTAAAAGAATCGAGTTTTATATTATATTAAGCAACAGGTAGTAAATATGTTTGTACTCATTTGTTTTCTCTTTATTGTTCTCAAATTACTATCTATAATGAAACATAATAGATTGGTACTTTAAAATTTTATCATAGAATTAATATTTATTTTACTGAAACATTTTGGGTTGGGTGTATTATTTATAGAAATGAAATGTAATCGATGGGTTTTTTCAAGTTTAAAAGAATATTTCACTAAGTCAATAGTTGTAAGCAAGGTTGTCAAACTCACGAGTTTAAGCAAATTCGTGATAGTGATGTAAATTCGTATCATGAACTCAAATCGTAAATTCGATTTGAGTTCTTAACATTCAAATCGTAAATTCTTAACATTCAATTAACCTCCTCTTATATATGCTCTTAATGAGAATATGTGCTAGTCTAGGATTGAAAAAGTACTTGTAAAAGCTCTCTCAAGTCAAAAACAAGTTTTTCATCCTATTAATTGCTCAATCTCTTGACACAATGAATAAAATCCAAATTAAGCTCCAATCCTAATGTGACTATGTAAGGTTGGCTAGTATATCTCTATCTTGACAACAAAACCAACCATTCATCATGCAAATTTCAAGTTCTTACACAATTTTACCCAAGTTCTACACTTAACCTAGCATTCTCAAATATCAATCAAGTAAACAAAACATCTAAGCAGTGATCGCAAAGAGTAAAATAAGCTCATATATATCTTTAATAACAAAAAGATAGGAGTATTTAAGTGTTAATCCGTACAATAATTCAAAATAATCCTAGAGCTAAGGGTATAGGTAACCATTGGTAGCTATAATCTACAAATATATAAGAAAACACTAGCCATAACAGAAAATATGAGGGAAAGAGGAAGAAAATCATAAAAATAAGTGAATGTAGATTGAATCACTTCAAATATTCAATATTTGGTCTCCCTGTGGGAAATTGTGCCCTAAAGGCCAATCATTGTACTTAGAACATTATTAATTTAATGAAATTTCTCCATTCTTTTATCATATTATTTGCATGTTAACTGTGATAATTGTATCCTTTGATAAATAATAAAGATTGTCCTACAATGTCTCTGGTCGGTCATCTATGCGGGAGCAAAGATGAAACAAAACTGTTAGATCAAGCGTTTCACCCAAGAGGGGGGGTGAATTGGGTGATACTAAAATTTCTTTCGAAAATATAAAACTTTGACAAAAGAATTAAAACAGTAATAAGGAAGGAGAAATATCACCGAAGTGTACACCGGGAGTTATACTGGTTCGGTCACAACTACTTTGACTTACGTCCAGTCCTCAGAGCTTCTCTGAGAGTTTCACTATAGCTTCCAAGATTCAGTGGGTTCTTGGCACCTCAGTACAAGCAAGTTCCTTTCACCTGGACACTCGCTCCCCCTTACAGGTTGTAATCCAATCCCAACTCAAGGTTCCACAACCTTAAGTTATCTCAATAACAAATATTGAGTTTGAATGAAATATCTCTCTCAAAGAGTAAATGATAATCACTGAAGCATATGAATACAATTTCAACGTGAAAACAGAGCAATGAACTTAATGATTCGTTCGTATGGATGCTTAGTTGTTCTTCTCTGTTTGAAGGTTCCCATATATATAGATATGTTGGGGATGATCGTTGGAACGTTTCCTTTCGTCCGTTGGTGAGTGCGCAGCCACTATTGACTTTTCAAGATTTTGAAAAATATCCGTTGGCGGTGGTTGGCATTTGAATGTTTCTTTTGACTTTCATCTCTTGATATGATTTCTTCATTGTTTCTCTGTAAATATACTAAGAATGCTAATACAATGAAAGGTTAATCATATAGGAAACAATATAATGAAAGTTTGAATGATTTCTAAATTTCTGGGTATGCTTACTCGAGTAGCTCCTCGAGTAACCCTTGAAGTTTACTCGAGTAGCTCCTCGAGTAACATCGTGAAATCATTGTTTATTTGAAATTCCATGAAGATAAACAAGATTACTCGGGTAGTGCATGGAATAAACTAAATTTCAAACCTTTGGGAATGGTTATTTACTCGGGTAGCTACTCCAGTAATGCTTCTGCAACTTCATAGATTACTGGGGTAACACCTCGAGTAATCCTTTGAAAAACTTTTGATTACTCGATGCTCTACTCCAGTAATGTTGGCAGGATTTCAAGGCCGAGAGCAATTACCTCATTACTCGAGTAGGGACTCGAGTAATGCATTCATTTTTGCATAGGTTACTCGGGTAGCTCCTCGAGTAACTGAGACTTTTGAATATGATTTACTCTGGTAATGACTTGAAGTTTACTATGAAAACATTTGCATATACTGGGGTACAAACTCGAGGAATCCATTTAAAATAAACCATGAAAAACTTGTCTAATGGAGTAAGTACTCGAGGAAGATGAAAAAGAGAAATTAAGTTAATCGGGTACTAATCTCAAGTTTTCACTCACCTTAATGCATTACTCGAGTAGCTCCTCGAGTAACATTGGCAGTGGTACAAAGTGCCGAGAGCTTGACATTTTCAAATACGCGGTTACTTGAGTAGCTCCTCGAGTATCATGAAAAACTTGAAGGAAACTGGAAGTTTCTGACCTGGTTACTCGAGTAGTTCCTCGAGTAACATTAGCAGTGGTACAAAATGCCGAGAGGTCCATATTTTAGGAAACACAGGTACTCGAGTAGCTCCTCGAGTACCATGGGGAAAACTTGAAGTCAACTGGAAGTTTTCACATGGTTACTCGAGTAGCTCCTCGAGTAACATTAGCAGGCCGAGAGCAACCTTAAAATTTTACCTGGTTATTCGAGTAGCGCCTCGAGTAATGGTGGCAGGTAACTGGAAGTTTTGCTTGGTTACTTCAAGTTTTGGCTCATTACTCGAGTAGCGCCTCGAGTAATGCCTTAGAAATTGTACTTCTGATCAAGTTCTTCAGCATTTTCTCTTGGCCAATCTTCACTACTTCCATGCTTACCTCAAGTAAAGCTTATTCCTGTCATTACTTAGTTCAAGCTTTATTATTAAACATTTCCTTTTCAACCCATTCTTTTGTTATCATCAAAACATGAGATCTAACATTCTCCCCCTTTTTGATGATGACAAAACTTGGTGATTTTGAACATGGTTTTTCAAATTGGATTCTTAATTAATTATTTCTTATTAAGATTGAATATACCTTGCATACATAATAACTTCATTAGTCCAAACATGTATCATAATCCAAAACATAATAGAACTTAAAATGAAATCATATAACTTAAATACTCTTGCATTGAACTTAAAATTTCAAATTACAAAATAAGTTCACACTGAAATCAAAAAGCTTCCTAAAGTCTCATGTACACCCATATACCCATGATAAGCTAGGACAAATCCACAAAATCACTCTCAAGCTCTTCTCCCCCTTTTTGGCTTCATCAATCAAGTGGAGGGCTAGGAGGCTTGGCCATGGAAATTGGTGTTGCTGGAAGGACCATAGAATTATTTGATTCTAAAGAATCAAATGAGCTAGAGGGTACTGGATCAGGCAGATGAAGTGGAGGGATATGGATATCATCGCCGGGAAGAGAAGGTTGGAAGACAACCATAGTAGAGGTTTCTCCTTCCGGGGTGGTCTGAGTCTCAGGTGAAATCTCAACCTCAGGTGTATGCTTTTCAGGTGATGAAGAGGGAGATATCTCCTCAGTGTGAGTAGGAGAGGGAATTGGTTTAGAGGTGGTTTCAGGCTGTGGCTTTTGAGGTGAATCATCGATGATAATATGTGTGGTTTCGTGGGTATCAGGATCATCCACTATGAATAAGATATCTTTTCCTTGGGGCTCAAGTGGATCAGAAACTAGAGGGGTTGATGGTTCAGCCTCGGGAATGGGAATGTCTGAAGGAGGGTCTACTGAAGGTGGTGGTGGTGGTGCAAATGAGGAGGGACCGGCAGAAGGTCCAGGACCCAGGGAATCCAAACGTGCCAGTATCAGTCTCAAAGTCTCTCCCTGGGCATGTTGCTCTGCTAGTAGCTCCTCGTGCCTTCAATCCATTCTTTCAACCAACTCTCCCATTTTTGTGTTCATGTGGGTTATGAGTTCTGCATTGGTGTTGGCTATGTCCACATGAAAGCCTCTGAGCATATTCTCCATAAAGTGCTGGAGAGTGGCATTCAGGAAAGATGGTGAAGATGTGGTAGCAGCTGGAGCCGATGACTGAGTGTCATCCATCCTACTGGTCTCTGCCTCAGTAGCCTTTCGCTTCTTCTTGGACCCAGACTCCAGTGGGCCTTTAAGAGGGATGTCGATGTTCAGTTTACCAATCTGGTTCTTCCCCACTGGGGTCATCCTCTCAATTGGCTCTTTACTATCCAAGTACCATATTTTGTTCTCTTTCAGGATAAGAGACACAATTTGGGGATATGGCATTGGAGTAGTACCTTTTCCATCCACCTTATACCTTTTCATCTCTGAGAATATATACTCTCCCAGATCCTTTTGCTCTTTCAAGAGAAGTGAAGCAAACCATCTATAGTCCCTATCCGAGAAGTGGGTATAGTTATTGGCTTTGTTTACTAGGGACCTAGAGTAAATGTACCAAAGGACCCTATGGTGATCACACATATCACTCGGTTTAAAGTTTAGGGGGCCAACTAACTCATCGGGCTTTAGGATAGTGAAAATTTGATTTGGCTCAAGCTCAGAATATATATCATCAGGGGGGTTCTCTATTCCTAACCACAGGTTAATTTTGGAAGGTGAAATCAAAATCTTTTGACCTCTCACAGTTGTGGTCATTTCTTCCTCTACTGAAGTTCGGTTAGGTTCATCTATTATCTTTAGGTTGCAATAAAAATGAGTGATTACCTTTGTGCAAAAAGGTAATCTAATGGACAACCAAGGCATAAAAGGCTCTAGATAAGGACTAAGATCGTGCTTCAATACCTCTTGAAGTAGCCTGAGATCCACATAGTGTGTCTTACACACTTTTCTTCTGGAGAATTGTGTCAGGTACTTGGGAGACTCCACCAGTTTCCCCACATTGAATCCCTTTGGAGGGGTAGTGATCTCTGCCTCTGGAATCTTGGATTTCTTGGATGATTGACCCTTCTCCATTTAGTCAATGATCCCAGCCATTGCCTTAGCTACATTTTTGTCATACTTTGGCTTCTTGATAGGCTTTGGAGTAAAAGAGGGTGTAGAGGAATCAGAGTGAGAAGGTGAGGGAGTTTTGACACCTTTGCTTCTTCCAGTAGATGTGCTCTTTTTAGACTAAGCCCTAGTCACAATAGGCTCTTTGATCACCACACCTTTGGTTTTAGGTTGTGGTTGAGGTTTAAGAGGAGTTTTGGCTTTTGGTCTTGGAATTAACTTTCTTCTCTTTGTTGGAGGAGGAGAAAGAAGATCAGGGTTTTGTTGTGAATCAGAGGAATCTGTGAAGTTGAGATTCTTGGTTCTAACCATCTTGAAACTCAGAAAATCAAGAATCACAGTAAAACAGGGTAACTGTCGCGAGTTTAGGGCAGAAAGATTTTGAACAAAATAGGAAGTTTTTGGACTTGAAATCAGTTGGGTTTTGATGGAAATGGGGCAAGGAATCGATTGGGAAAAGTTTTTGAAAGGGTGTATAGTGATTTACTCGAGGAGATTTTGTGGAAATGACCAAGTTTGCGCAAGATAAAGACCTAAATCCCGACTTTACTCGAGGCCTTACTCGAGTAACCTTCAAGTTTACTCGAGGCCTTCCTCGAGTGTTCATACATAAAAATTCAAAAATAATTCATTTAAATTGCGTACCTGGCATGAATAATATAGTAATTATCCATGGATGTTCCCTCGATCATTCATAATCCACTTGGGTCAGTTTTGAGTCATTATTCAACATTTTGAGAATCTGAGCTCCGACTTTACTCGAGGCCTTCCTCGAGTAAGCTTCAAGTTTACTCGAGGCCTGCCTCGAGTAAATAGCTTCTCAATTTCTGACTCTTCATTTCCTTGAAATCTGAACTGTTATATTTGAAAATCAAGCAACTTGATCCGTTACTTCCAGTTTTGGGGGCTATTACTCGAGTACATACTCGAGTAAAGTGCTTCTTTACTTCAAGTTGCTCCTCGGGTATTGCTTTTCTATCACACATTACTTCAAGTTGGTACTCCAGTAAATGTGTCCTCTGATCACCTCTGTTTTTGTTTCTCAAAACAGAATTTCAACCTTCCTGTAAAACACATTTCTATATACTCCGATGCTTAAGTTAGTGATCATCAAAACATTATCAAATGACTTCATCTAATATTATGAAATGCTGAAAAATACTTATAACTCATTGGGATTTACCATTCCCAATTCTCTTCTAATGAATAGAAATTGATCTTTTGCAAGGGGTTTTGTGAAGATATCAGCTAGTTGAAGATGAGTAGGAATGAATATCACTTTCACATCTTTCTTTTGGACATGATCTCTGATGAAGTGATGTCTGACATCGATATGCTTGGTTCTAGAGTGTTGAACTGGATTCTTTGCCAAGCTTATCGTACTTGTATTGTCACAATAGATTGGTATTTCCTTGAGGTATATAACTAGATCTTGTAGTTGTTGTTTTAACCATATCACTTGTGCACAACAACTTGAGACTGCAACATATTCGGCTTCCGTTGACGAAAGAGACACTGTATTTTGTTTCTTGCTGAACCATGATACAAGAGATCCTCCAAGAAATTGTCCTTGTCCACTGGTGCTCTTTCTGTCTGTCTTATATCCTCCATGATCAGAATTTGAATAAGCAATTAAATATTCACTTCTTCCTTTAGGATACCACAGACCCAATTCTGGTGTGTCTGCAAGGTATCTAAAGATTCGTTTGACTGTTTCAGCATGTGATTCCTTTGGCGCCGATTGATATCTTGCACATATGCCAACACTAAATTGGATGTCTGGTCTGCTTGCCGTGAGATAGAGTAATGATCCAATCATTCCTCTATATTTTGTGATATTGTAGTCTTTCCCTTTGACATCAGCATCAAGTAACGTTGTTGAGCTCATAGGCGTGTCAGAGCCATTAGCTTCATCCATTCCATACTTCTTCAATAGCTCTTTTAAATACTTTGTTTGAGATATGAAGATTCCATTCTTTCTTTGTTTGATTTGCAAACCAAGAAAGAAATTCAATTCTCCCATCATTGATATCTCAAACTCTCCCTGCATTATCTCAGAAAATTCCTTACATAGAGATTCATTAGTAGCACCGAAAACAATATCATCAACATATATTTGAACAATTAAAATATCATCACGTTTTCGATTTATAAATAATGTTGTATCAACTTTTCCCCGTACAAAACCTTGATCGATGAGAAACTTACTAAGCCTTTCATACCAGGCTCTAGGAGCTTGTTTTAAACCATACAAAGCCTTTTTAAGTTTGAAAACATGGTCCGGTTTAGTTACATCTTCAAAACCTGGAGGTTGTTCTACATACACTTCTTCCATGATGTAACCATTTAGAAAAGCACTCTTAACATCCATTTGATAGAGTTTGAATCCTTTGATGCATGCAAAAGCTAAGAGTACACGTATAGCTTCCAATCTAGCCACTGGAGCATACGTTTCCTCATAATCAATTCCTTCTTCCTGATTATAGCCTTTGGCCACCAATCTTGCCTTGTTTCTGACAATAATTGCAGATTCATCGAGTTTGTTTTTGAATACCCATTTAGTACCAATGATCGTATGATCTTTGGGTCGGGGTACCAAATCCCAAACTTGATTCCTTTCAAATTGATTTAGTTCTTCTTGCATTGCTATGACCTAATCATTGTCTGATAGGGCTTCATCAATGTTAGAAGGTTCAATTTTAGAAATAAATGCAGAAAAACTTACTTAATTGAAAACTCTATTTCTGGTTTTGATCCCTTCATTCACATCTCCTATGACTTGATCTAAGGGATGACTTCTATTGTATTTCCAGGCTTTAGGTTGACCTAGAGATTGCTCTTCTTCCTTAGTTTCATCAACCTCTGGAATAAGAGACTTAGAAATAGATTGACCGTTTTCTTGATTTAAACCAACTTCCTGTTCTTCATCAATGGTTTTGTCAGAGGATTCAAATACAACATGAATTGATTCTTCAACAACACAAGTTCTTTTATTGAAAATTCTATATGCTTTACTTTGGTTAGAATAACCTAGGAAAATTCCTTTATCAGTTTTAGAATCAAATTTTCCTAAGTTATCTTTACCATTATTATGAATGAAACACTTACAACCAAAGATGTGTAGATGAGCAATGTTTGGCTTTCTTCCTTTGTATAGTTCATATGGTGTGTTTCCAAGTTTTGTTCTGATATATGCTCTGTTTGAAACATAGCATGCTGTACTCATAGCATCAGCCCAAAACACTTGAGACACATTCTTTTCATTTAGCAATGATCTAGCCATCTCTGTGAGCACTCTATTCTTACGTTCCACAACTCCATTTTGTTGAGGCGTCCTTGGAGCAGAGAAATTGTGATCAATGCCATTAGTATCACAGTATTCTTCAAAGGCTTGATTTTCAAATTCTCCACCATGATCAGTCCTAATACCTGCAATAGACATACCTTTCTCATTTTGCACTTTCTTGGCAAAAACAATAAATTCTTCAAAGGTTTCATCTTTTGATGATAGAAAAATAACCCATGTAAATCTAGAGAAATCATCAACAATGACCAATGAATATAGATTGCCACCAAGACTCTTTACTCTTGCTGGACCTACCAAATCCATATGCAACAATTGTAATGGTCTATTTGTTGAAATTTCATTTTTCAATTTGAAAGATGATTTAGTTTGTTTACCCTTTTGACATGCGTCACAAATCAAATCGTTTTTGAAATTTACTTTGGGTAATCCAAGAACTAAATCATTTTTGAGTAATTTGCCTAGTTGATGCATGTTGACGTGAGCCAATCTTTTATGCCATAGCCAACTTTCATCGACATTACTCAGAAAACAGTTTTCAGATTCATTTCTACTAATATCTAAGGTATAGCAGTTACCTTCCCTTTTTGCTCTGAGCTTGGCCTTGATATTCTTCTTATCAAGTAGTAAGTCTTTCTTGTTGATAATTAGACATTCCTCTGAATCAAATATTATCCAGTTGTCTTTATCAGCACTTTGACTTACGCTCAGCAAATTATGACACAAGCCTTCAACGTAATATACATCTTTGATTTGAATGCCTTTGTCATTTTTGATTTCACCAATTCTTGCTATTTTTCTGGATTGATTTCCTCCAAATTTTACCTTTCCTCCTTCCTTAGGTTGCAATGTGGTAAAACTTTCGAAATCTCCGGTCATATGTCTAGAGCATCCACTGTCTATGAACCATTTGTTATTTTTGGATGCTTTAAGACATACCTGCAATCAAATGACTAAGTCTTAGGTACCCACTTCTTTTTGGGTCCTTTTGGGTTAGTATAAATGATTTTCTGAACATATGTGCCTTTAGGTACCCATTTGTAGGTTCCTATTGTTCTTTTCTTCTTATGAATGCATGAAGATGTATGGTGTCCTTTTCTATTACAGTAATTACAAAATGCAAAAGGATTTGACGTATGCACAGAATGTTGGAAATAATTCAAATATGACTTACCTCCTGCTTTCTTTCTTCCTTTTCTTTTATCTGATTTTGGATCATATCCAATTCCAGATCGATCATTTACAAATCGTTGAGCTTTTAAAATAACATTTAGCATCTCACTTCCTTGTATGAATTTTTCAAGAGTTTTTGTGAGATCAATGTTTTTCTTTTTCAAAGATGAACAATTTTCACAATTCTTTTCCTTAAGTTCAGTTTCAAGAACCTTGTTTTTCTTTTTAACAACAATCAATTCTTTAACTACTTTGATGAATTCAGAATGTAAAGCATTATATTCGGAAAGAAATTCATCATAGGTAGGTTCAGAATCATTTACCTCTTCTTCTGTTTCTTCTTGAGCAACAAGACATATATTAGCTACCTCTTCCTCATCGCTTTCTTCGTCTGAGGAGCTGTCACCCCATATAGCAGATACAAAGGCTTTCTTTTTGTTGAAGAATTTACCTTTTCTCTTTTCTTTGCTCTTTTGATTCAAATCTGGACATTCTGACTTGATATGTCCTGGTTTCCCACATTCATAGCAAATGATATGATCTTTGCTACTATTTCCTCCTTTCTGAAAGTGTTTGAATCCTTGACCTTTCTTGTAGAACTTTCTGAATCGTTTTATGATTAGACCCATTTCGTCATCGTCGAACTTTTCATCCTCAACCTGATTTTCTTCTTTCACTTTTAGAGCTAGACCTTTCTTTTTCTTGTCGCCAATGTCATCTAGTTCTCTTTTGAACTTTAGTTTGCTTTCATATTCAGAAAGACTTCCAAATAGAGAAGCAACTGATCTCATTGATTCTCCTTTTGCTTCTTCTATTGCAGTAACTTTTGCTTCCCATTCTTTAGAAAGAATATTCAAAATCTTTTGTACTTGGGTGTGCTGATCATAGACTTTTCCAAGAGCTGCAAGTTGATTAACAAGATGAGTATATCTAAGTTCGAATTCAGAAATTGACTCACCTGATTTCATTCGAAGTAAATCGAATTCGGTGACCAAGGTGTTGATTCGATTCTCCTTTATTCCCGAAGTTCCCTCATGAGTTATTTCTAGAGCTTCCCACATTTGCTTTGCTGTTGGGAGTGTGCAAATTCTGAAATATTCACTTTGACTCAAAGCGCTTTGCAACATCAGAATTGCTTTGCTATTGAGAGTAATAAGTTTCTTGTCATTCTCATCATATTCCGCTGGCGTCTTTGGAATTTTCTGAGAATCTACAACTTTTGTAGGTTGATAATTTCCACTCTCAATTACATCCCATAGCCCATATTCAGTAGCTATCACGAACACTCTGAACTTAGCTTTCCAGAAAGAAAAGTGTTCTCCATTGAAACCAGGGGGTCTAGTGATAGATGCTCCGTCGGGAAGAATTCCTTCACCCATGCTTGCCATTGGATCCTTCTTAGGCTGTTAAACCTTAACAAGAAGACCTATGCTCTGATACCAAATGTTAGATCAAGCGTTTCACCCAAGAGGGGGGGGGGGTGAATTGGGTGATACTAAAATTTCTTTTGAAAATATAAAACTTTGACAAAAGAATTAAAACAGTAATAAGGAAGGAGAAATATCACCGAAGTGTACACCGGGAGTTATACTGGTTCGGTCACAACTACTTTGACCTACGTCCAGTCCTTAGAGCTTCTCTGAGAGTTTCACTATAGCTTCCAAGATTCAGTGGGTTCTTGGCACCTCAGTACAAGCAAGTTCCTTTCACCTGGACACTCGCTCCCCCTTACAGGTTGTAATCCAATCCCAACTCAAGGTTCCATAACCTTAAGTTATCTCAATAACAAATATTGAGTTTGAATGAAATATCTCTCTCAAAGAGTAAATGATAATCACTGAAGCATATGAATACAATTTCAACGTGAAAACAGAGCAATGAACTTAATGATTCGTTCGTATGGATGCTTAGTTGTTCTTCTCTGTTTGAAGGTTCCCATATATATAGATATGTTGGGGATGATCGTTGGAACGTTTCCTTTCGTCCGTTGGTGAGTGCGCAGCCACTATTGACTTTTCAAGATTTTGAAAAATATCCGTTGGCGGTGGTTGGCATTTGAACGTTTCTTTTGACTTTCATCTCTTGATATGATTTCTTCATTGTTTCTCTGTAAATATACTAAGAATGCTAATACAATGAAAGGTTAATCATATAGGAAACAATATAATGAAAGTTTGAATGATTTCTAAATTTCTGGGTATGCTTACTCGAGTAGCTCCTCGAGTAACCCTTGAAGTTTACTCGAGTAGCTCCTCGAGTAACATCGTGAAATCATTGTTTATTTGAAATTCCATGAAGATAAACAAGATTACTCGGGTAGTGCATGGAATAAACGAAATTTCAAACCTTTGGGAATGGTTATTTACTCGGGTAGCTACTCCAGTAATGCTTCTGCAACTTCATAGATTACTGGGGTAACACCTCGAGTAATCCTTTGAAAAACTTTTGATTACTCGATACTCTACTCCAGTAATGTTGGCAGGATTTCAAGGCCGAGAGCAATTACCTCATTACTCGAGTAGGGACTCGAGTAATGCATTCATTTTTGCATAGGTTACTCGGGTAGCTCCTCGAGTAACTGAGACTTTTGAATATGATTTACTCTGGTAATGACTTGAAGTTTACTATGAAAACATTTGCATATACTGGGGTACAAACTCGAGGAATCCATTTAAAATAAACCATGAAAAACTTGTCTAATGGAGTAAGTACTCGAGGAAGATGAAAAAGAGAAATCAAGTTAATCGGGTACTAACCTCAAGTTTTCACTCACCTTAATGCATTACTCGAGTAGCTCCTCGAGTAACATTGGCAGTGGTACAAAGTGCCGAGAGCTTGACATTTTCAAATACACGGTTACTCGAGTAGCTCCTCGAGTATCATGGAAAACTTGAAGGAAAGTGGAAGTTTCTGACCTGGTTACTCGAGTAGTTCCTCGAGTAACATTAGCAGTGGTACAAAATGCCAAGAGGTCCATATTTTAGGAAACACAGGTACTCGAGTAGCTCCTCGAGTATCAGGGGGAAAACTTGAAGTCAACTGGAAGTTTTCACATGGTTACTCGAGTAGCTCCTCGAGTAACATTAGCAGGCCGAGAGCAACCTTAAAATTTTACCTGGTTACTCGAGTAGCGCCTCGAGTAATGGTGGCAGGTAACTGGAAGTTTTGCTTGGTTACTTCAAGTTTTGGCTCATTACTCGAGTAGCGCCTCGAGTAATGCCTTAGAAATTGTACTTCTGATCAAGTTCCTTAGCATTTTCTCTTGGCCAATCTTCACTACTTCCATGCTTACCTCAAGTAAAGCTTATTCCTGTCATTACTTAGTTCAAGCTTTATTATTAAACATTTCCTTTTCAACCCATTCTTTTGTTATCATCAAAACATGAGATCTAACAAAAACCAGTATGACTTTGATAAGATATAGAGATACGAATCAAAGTCTTAGACATTTGTAAGAGTACAAGGTGTTGGACCGACCTACTATGAGAAAGCTACATGAATCAAGTCATAAGCTTTTCTCATTTATAACCACTTCACAATGTCCTTTGACTTGAGGTCGTTATGGATTCCTACATGAGAGTTGCTAAGCTTTAAACTAGTCAAAAGTCACTTTTGACCGGGTGATGATAAAGGCTACGATTGGGCTTGATGGTTTTTCATGCAGAGGAATATGAATGATCAAGATAGAATTTGTCCCTTACATTGGTAGAGAGATATTACTAGGCCTCTCGATGAGTGAGTCTGAGAAATGTATGGCCATATTACGATGGAAAAGAGTTTCCATTTCTATTGTTAGACTACTCAGGATTCAAGAAAGTAATGGTCAGGAACAAGAGAATGACATATCCATGCCTCATCCTTGACCGATATATCGTGTGACAAAAGGGACGTGACATGGTTGCAAGACAGGTTGTATCATGTTAACAATCCTCATATGAATTGGGTAGTCATAATGTCTTACTAGAGGTCGATTGCGACTTGTGGGTTAGTACAGTTATTGGCCTGCTGCCAACTTCATATGGGCCTATTAGGTCGCACACAAGAATGGCTCAACACGAGATAATGTTTAATATAGGGTGGATGAATTATATATATATATATATAATATAAAAATTCTTTAATAATATTTTATATATATATATATATATGTATGTATGTATGTATGTATTTTCAAAATACATATTATATATATATTATATGATATTATTATATTGGCGTTAAGGGGCAAAACTAACCTTAAACTTTTTTTAAAAGTACACCCACCACCATAAACTTTTTTTTTTGGTGCAAAAGTAACCATAAACTTTTAAAAATGGTGCAAGAGTAACCATGAACTTTCAAAAAAGGGGCAAAAGTGACACTACCGTTAACGGCTGTTTACTCAAAAGTTTTTAAGGGGCAAAAATACCCCTAAACTTTTCTCAAAAGTGCACTCACCAACATAAACTTTTTTTGGTGCAAAAGTAACCATAAACTTTCAAAAATGGGGCAAAAGTAACAGTTCTCTTACTGTGTTCAAATGTCATTTTTTGATTGTTCTAAGTCCAGAAAAACAACACCTCGACTTATCCACCATGATTTTTTCAAACCAAAAATTGAAAAACTGATCTTCAATGAAGGTGACATCATCATCCTGCTCTCACCGACATGCCGTAAATGGAATTGTTGATATTAATGGTTTCGTAAATGCAGTTGCCAAAATTGTTGATGGGGAAAGATCTTAACAATTCTGTTTAATACACGTTGGTGAGAGCAGGATAGCGATGTCATCTTCATTGAAGATGAGTTTTTCAATTTTTGGTTTGGAAAAATCTTGATGGGCAAGTTGATGTGTTTTTTTCTTGGACTTAGAACAATCAAAAGATTACATTTGAATACAGTAAGATAACCGTCACTTTTACCTCATTTTTGAAAGTTTATGGATATTTTTGCACCCAAAACAAAGTTTATGGTGATGAGTGCACTCTTGAGAAAAGTTTATGGGCATTTTTGCCCCTGAAAAACTTTTGACTAAATGCCCGTTAACGGTAGTGTCACTTTTGCCTTTTTTTAAAAGTTCATGGTTACTTTTGCACAAAAAAAAAAGGTTATGGTGGTGAGTACACTTTTTAGAAAAGTTTAAAGGTAGTTTTGTCCCTTAACCCATAATATTGTGTTAGTTTTAAATTTAATTTTATTAAGATAAATTAGATTTAATAACTAACATGATAGAGATATAGTATCTCATATTTAATTTATAAAGATAAATTAAATCTAATGGCTCTTTATTTGGATTAAATAAATAGGTTAAATTAAAATTTTTGGACAGATTTAATTTAAACTGAATTTATTTAATTAGCTCATCAAGATAATTAATTGTTAATTAATTTCAAAATTAATAAAGATTAATTTTAAAATTTGAATATAGCCCTCATAGGTTATAAACTTGATAGAGCAGATATACTTATACATGGATGATAATTTAGAGTCGCAAGGGAAACCTTAGGAGACCTTAGAGGCGCTAGCACGTAGTCTGTATTGGAGAGCATTTGTGTGGATACCGGTAGAGGGAGTGAACCTGACGTGTTGGCTCCTAGAGATCGAAAACTCTAAATTGAAAAAGGTATGAATCTTTCTAACTCAGTTTAAATACCATTGATAGATCCTCGATTAGGAATGGCAAAAATTTTAAAATTCTTTTACTGTGCCTGCTGATTCTAACAGTGGTATCAGAGTTAGGTCAATCATGCGTTTAAATTGAGTTTTTGTTCTTATACATGTAATATATATGGGATATATATGTATGCTTATAAGAAGATGGTCGAATATGTATCTAATTTAGCTTTCGGTTTTAAGAAAGTCGAATTGTATGCAATCTATTGCGTATTGTATGTGATATTGAAATATGTTTCGGTTTTGAGAAAGTCGAACCTATATGATTTGTTGCTGTGTCGCATTTTCTGTTTTGGATTGGATCCAAAATTGGAATTCTCGTCATTCTTGGTGTTGAATTGGTTGAAGATCACGCCATACGGACATCTTAGGGTGTCTAATCAGATTTAGATCCAAAACCTTGGAGAAGAACCGGGTCTAAGTTCGGATCTCTATTCGGGTTGTAGGGATCCGAAATTATGGGGAGACAATTTGGATCAGAAGCATTCTGGGCCGTTTTTGAAACTGGACTGAAATCTTTTGAATTGGATTGAAACAAATTGGGCCAGAAATTTTTAAATATTTTAAATTTTCAAATATTTCTTTTAAAAGGAATGTGTTTCTTTCAAAAGCTCCGGGCGCGCTGCCCCCTTCACCCTGCAAGGGCGCTGCCCCTTGACCTCACCCGCTAACCGACAAGCGGGACCTCCGTGACTACCTGTTCATAGTGCGATATAACCTAATCACGACATTTATTGCTTTTCATATTATATGAACTCTTACTTGTTGTGGTTTATTCTTCATACTTGTTTGGGTATGGTGAACAACATGGCTTTAGATTCTTACAAAGGGTTGTAACATTTAAATATGGCCTGCGTTCTGTACCTTCCTCTATATAGTCTCAATGTACATTCTTTTCTCATCTAACTCCCCTTGAATGTTTAAACGAGGTTTCTCTCAATGTATTTCTTTTCTTATTTAGAGAAGTCCTCTTATTGGCTTGGGAGGATTTTAGGTTAGGTAAGCCATGTTGTGTCACGTTTAAATTATGCTTTTGATAAGATCATTGCATGATTACTTTTACGTTTATATGTATTTACTTGTATGAGATACGACCACGATTGCATCCATATAAACAAAACTAATTAATTAAGCCCTTTGAATCAAATCTTAAGTCATAATGCCGTCAATTAATGAATACTTGTCAAAACCTAGATCGCTCAATTGTGGAAACCACCAAAGTGGATGCACTTGAGTTATCTTGATGAGACAAGCATGAGTAATGGTGCTGATTATAATATTCATTATTGTTTTGATTTAATTGAGATTAACAAAAAGGTTTTGAATCTCAAGGCATTAGATAGGATTAAACATGCCAGATTATATGATGATCGAATTCCATAAAGATCTAAGAGTTACATGCGATGTAATTGGTAAATAGGTTACCTAACTAAATAACTTGAATTTAAGTGTCTTGCCAAAGTGGACTTAAGTTTAAGCCAAATATGGATCTTAGCTCATTAATTATTATATTGAGGGTTCTTAATTTAGTGGGAGATTACTAACTAACTATGCATATTTTAATTATAGAATCATGTCGACTAGTAATACTGCTATACTATCATTGCGATCGGTCCTTGAGAAGGATAAACTCAATGGGACAAGCTTTCTTGACTGGTTTAGGAACTTGAGAATTGTTCTCAAGCAGGAAAGAAAGGCTTATGTCCTAGATCAACCCATTCTTGAGGAGCCTGCAACCAATGCTCCAAGAGCTCAGAGAGATACTTACACGAAGCATAAGGATGACTCTATGGATGTAGGTTACCTGATGCTTGCCACTATGGTTCTAGAGTTCCAAAGAGACTTGGAACTTATGGAGGCTTATGAGATGATTGTCTATCTCAAGGAAATGTTCTAGCAACAGGCAAGGCAAGAAAGGTATGATACCACAAAAACCTTACATTCTTGCAAGATGGCTGAAGGTGCATCAGTTAGTACTCATATGTTAAAGATGAAAGGCTATATTGATCACCTTGAGAGGCTTAGATTTCCCATGAGCCAGGAGTTAGCTATGGATTTGATCCTAAACTCACTCTCGGAAAGTTATGATCAGTTTGTCATGAACTACTGTAACCCCCTTCCTTGAAAACCATAATTATAATTCAAAATTCATAATTAAAATGAAATAGAAACCAATAATCATCAAAAGTCTCTTTTTCAATCCCTTCCTTACGAGAGGGTTTTTCACAAATTCTTTCAAAACTTTTGCCCTTAATCCTGGTCTCAAATTCACGTTTCGAATATATTTACCCTGTGCAGTTAAATCACATTTATACATATCAGAATATAAAACAATAATCCCGGTAACCCTCGAGTTTCATCTTATAGCTAAAGGGTTTATGGAGCATATTCGCCCCCTTACATAACTCTATCTAAAATAATATTTACATGCCAAGATATACAGTAATCCCAAACCAAAATGGGTAACCAAAAATCCAACATCAAATATCCCTACAAAGTCCTTGCCGCTTCTGGTCGTTCACTTTTCCTTAGAACCACTTGCCCTGTCTGTAGGTTAGTCAAAGGAAAGAATGAGATTCAAAAGAATCCCAGTAGTAATAAATCACTCATATAATATATAAACACACAGCATGTATGATTATGAATAGCAGCAACACAATGATACACGGTTTATGCCACAAATGACAGCACTCACGACTGTAATCACAATGAGACATCTTTTGCTGTAAACTCAATGCAATAGCTTGCGCTGTAATCACAATGCCAGCTTTCGCTGTAATCTCAATACCATCTTTTGCTGTAATCTCTATGCAACGGCATGACAAAGTATCACAATGCATGATAAACATACATACAATGCTTTACACATAGTATAAGAGAAATAGTCATTACCTTGTTCTTTCCTGACGTTTTCTGGCATTGCACATCTACGATCAGGGCAAATGTCAAACCCTATAACCAAAATCAGGAATGGCGGATTAATTTTATACTCCAAATTCTTATTGTCATAATTCTTAAAGTTGGTTATCCTAGAACTCTTTATGTGGCCACTAAGAGCCTAGACACATACCTAAAGGGTTGGGAGAAATTACCCTAAAGATTCCTCTTTAGAAGTAAACACACTGATTTTTGACTTAGACACTCGAGTGAAGAAGACCTCACTCGAGTGATGGAGTGACCTACACTAGAGCACTGAAGATCACTTTTGCGAGTGTTTGGCTAAGAGCACAAATTGAGACAGAAAGTTTTCACAGCACTCGAGCACAAACATCAACACTCGAGTGATAGTCAAATACTCACTTGAGTTCCATAGAGTATGGTATAGAAAGTGTATACCCGAGAGCACGACAAACCTTAAGGTAGGAAATTCACTCGAGCATTGCCCTTGGCACTCGAGTGATGACACAACACTTGCGAGTATCAAGTCACACTCTTGGAAAATAGCCTATGAGTGTTAACCCGAGACGAAATCTCAAAATGCAAAACGTACAAGCACTCAAGTGACACTCTTGAACTTTACCTAAGAACTTTACTGAAACGCTGGAGGCAAAGGGAAAATATATTGCTGCACTCGAGTGAGACCCTACCTCACTCGAGTGAGGCTTATCAGAAGCCAAAACGCAGCAGTTGACAGAATTGTCCAATCTTTACCAAATGTTTTCCAATGGTTAAAAAATTCTTGCATAAGCTTAATCCCACATAGTTTCACATAAAGAACCCATTGGAAACCTCAAAACACCCAAAATCCTACTCTAACAACAAGTTTTGTTTTGGGTCACCATTTAACCCATATTACTCAATTTCTCCTAATTCCTCTTCCAATGTTCCAAACCAATTCCAACATGCAAATAGCATCATATGACACTAATGTTAGGATCGGTAGGCATAGCGGAAGAATTTTAAAAATTTTCACCAATCCTAATCGAGGATTTATCAACGGCGTTTAAACCAAATTGGAAAGATTCATACCTTTTTGATGATTCAAAGTTTTCACAATCTCTAGGAGCCAACACGTCAAGTCCGCTCCCTCTACCAGTATTCACACGAATGCTCTCCAACCGAGACTGCGTGCTAGCGCCTCTAATGTCTCCTAGGGTTTCACTTGCGACTCTCAATTCTCATATATGTATGAATATATCTGCTCTATCAAGTTTATAACCTATAAAGGCTATTTTCAAATTTCAAAATTAATCATCATTAATTTTGAAATTAATTAACAATTAATTATCTTGATGAGCTAATTAAATAAATTTAGTTTAAATTAAATCTGTCCAACAGTTTTAATTTAACCTATTTATTTAATCCAAATAAAGAGCCATTAGATTTAATTTATCTTCATAAATTAAATCTGAGATACTATATCTCTATCATGTTAGTTATTAAATTTAATATATCTTAATAAATTAAATTTAAAACTAACACAATATAATAATATAATATATATATATATATAAGATATATATTTCGAAAAAATATATATCTATATAATATTATTAAATATAATAATATCATATAATATATATATATACATATATATATATATATATATAAGACATATATTTCAAATATATATATATCTATATAATATTATTAATGAATTTTATATTATATATATATAAATATAAAATTCGTCCGTCCTAAATTAAACATTATCTCGTGTTGGGCCATTCTTGTGTGCGACCCTGTAGGCCCATATGAAGTTGGTAGTGGGCCAGTAACTATACTAACCTAAAAGTCGCAAGTGGCCTCTAGCAAGACATTATGACTACTCAATTCATATGAGGATCGTTATCACAATGCAACCTGTCATATAACCATATCATGTCCCTTTTGTCATACGATATATCGATCAAGGATAAGACATGGATAATGTCATCCTCTTGTTGCTGACCATTACTTTCTTGATTCCTGAGTAGCCTGATAACAGAGACAAAAACTCCTTTCATCATAGTATTGCCATACATTTCTCAGACTCACTCATCGAGGGGCCCAGTAATATCTCTTTACTAATGTGAGGGACAAACTCTATCTTGATCATTCATATTCCTCTGCATGAAAAACCACCAAGCTCGATGTAGCCTTTATCATCACCCGGTCAAAAGTGACTTTTGACTAGTTCAAAGCTTAGTAACTCTCATGTAGGAATCCATGATGACCTCAGGTCTAAGGGCATTGTGACGTGGTTATACATGAGAAAAGCTTATGACTTGATCCGTGTAACTTTCTCATAGTGGGTCGTTCCAGCACCTTGTACTCTTACAAGTCCTAAGACTTTGATTCGTATCTCCATATCTTATCAAAGTCATACTGGTCTTGTTTCATCTCTGCTCCCGCATAGATGACCGACTAGGGACATTTTAGGACAATCTTTATGAATTATCCAAGGATACAATTATCACAGTTAACAAGCAAATAATATGATAACAGAATGGAGAAATTTTATTAAAATAATAATGTTCAAAGTACAATGATTGGCCCTTAGGGCACAATTACCAACATCCTCCCACTTGCCCTAGGTGCAATTATTAATTTGCCTAATTCCCATTGCCCTAACATGACGCTCATGCTTTACCTGTGCAAGTGGCTTAGTAAGAGGATCAGCAACATTATCTTCTCCTGCTACTTTGCATATCTTTATATCACCTCTATCATTGATTTCTCTAATAAGATGAAATCGCCTGAGTATATGCTTGGTCCTTTAATGTGACCTAGGCTTCTTGGCCTGTGCAATAGCACCGCTATTGTCACAGAACAAATCTATTGGATTTGAGATAGTAGGCACCACCCCTAGTTCAGTAATGAACTTTCTGATCCAAAAGGCTTCTTTAGCTGCATCTGATGCTGCTATATACTCAGCTTCTGTTGCAGAATCCGCTATAGTGCTCTGCTTGGAGCTCTTCCAGCTTACTGCTCCACCATTCAGGAGGAATACATATCCATATTGCGATTTAAGGTCGTCTTGGTCAGTTTGGAAACTTGCATCTGTGTAACCGGTTAAGCAGAGCTCATCATCCAATCCACCATAGACAAAAAATAAGTCCTTAGTCCTTCTTAAGTACTTTAGGATATTCTTGATGGTAGTCCAATGACCCTCACCAAGGTCTTGTTGGTATCTTTTGGTTATACTTAAGGCAAACGAGACATCCGATCGAGTACATAACATGGCATATATGATGGATCCAATGACCGAGGCATATGGAACCTTACTCATGCGATCTCGTTGATCAGGTGTACTAGGACACAGATCCTTACTAAGATGGATGCCATGAGACATGGGCATGTAACCCCTTTTTGAATCCTCCATACTGAACCTATGCAGTATCTTGTCTATGTATGTGCTCTGACTTAGGCCTATAAGTCTTTTGGATCTATCCCTATAGATCCTAATTCCTAGGATATAGGTGGCTTCACCTAAGTCTTTCATTGAAAAGGACTTTCCTAACCAAGACTTGACACTCTGCAAGATAGGAATATCATTCCCAATGAGTAGAATGTCATCTACATAAAGCACTAGAAATACAACTATGCTCCCACTAATCTTCTTGTAAACACAAGGTTCATCGATGTTTTGAATGAATCCAAACTCTTTGACTACTTCATCAAAATGATGATTCCAGCTTTGAGATGCTTGCTTCAATCCATAAATGGATCTTTGAAGCCTGCAAATTTTACCAGAGTCCTTTGGACGCACAAAACCTTCAGGTTGTGTCATGTACACATCCTCAAGTAGCTTTCCATTAAGGAAGGCTGTTTTGACATCCATCTATCATATTTCATAGTCATAATATGATGCAATGGCAACAAGGATTCTGATTGATTTGGCCATTGCAACTGGGGAAAAGGTTTCATCGTAGTCTACACCATGAGTTTGAGTGAATCCTTTTGCAACCAATCGTGCCTTGAAGTCATTTACATTGCTATCTATGTCAGCTTTCTCCTTGAAAACCCATTTGCACCCAATGGTTTTTACACCTTCAGGTGGATCAATTAAGGTCCATACCTGATTGTCGTACATGGATTGCATTTCAGACTTCATGGCATTTAGCCATTTCTCAGAGTTTGGTCCCACTGTGGCTTCTCGATAGGTGGTGGGCTCATTTTGCTCAATGAGCAACACATCACGGCCTTCAGTAATCAGAAATCCATATCTCTGAGGCTGATGCCGTGTCCTATCAGATCTTCATGGACCTTGTGTTACTTAAGGAGGCTCAGCAACTTGTTGTGATTCTTCTCTAATTTCCATCTATGGTTCTGTATCATCTTGTGGCTCTCGAATTTCTTTGAGATGTACGTCGCTCCCACTGGTTGTTTTAGAGACAAACTCTCTTTCTAGAAAATTGCCATTTCAAATAACAAACACTTGGGATTGTAGACATAGTATCCTTTCGTTTCTTTAGGATACCCCACGAAAAGGCACTTTATGGATCTGGGCGCTAATTTATCAGAGGCTTGTTACTTAACATATACCTCACATTCCCAAATTTTGAGAAAAGATAAACTTGGTTTCTTTCCAGTCCATATCTCATATGGTGTCTTTTCAATTGCCTTAGATGGAACACGATTTAGTGTGAACGCAGTTGTCTCTAGGGCATGTCCCCAAAAGGATGGTGGAAGATCTGTTTGACTCATCATAGATCGAACCATATCTAATAGTGTTCGATTCCTCCGTTCAGAAACGCCATTCCATTGTGGTGTTCCTGGAGGAGTCAATTGTGAGATTATCCTACAACTCCTAAGATGGTCAATGAATTCTTGGCTCAAATATTTACCACCTCGATTAGATCGAAGTGCTTTAATTGTTTTACCAAGTTGGTTTTGTACTTCATTTTGGAATATTTTGAACATTTCAAAAGATTCAGATTTATGTTTCATTAGATAGATATAGCCATATCTACTAAAGTCATCTATAAATGTAATGAAGTAGACATAACCTCCTCTGGCAGCTATATTTAATGGTCCACATACATCTGTATGTATGAGACCTACTAAATTCAATAGCCCTCTCACTGTGCCCAGTAAAAGATGCCTTAGTCATCTTTCCTAATAAGCAAGATTTGCATGTATCATATGATTTAAAATCAAATGAGTTTAGAAATCCATCTTGATGGAGTTTAGAAATGCGTTTCTCATTTATGTGGCCTAGACGACAATGCCATAGGTAGGTCGGATTCAAATCGTTAGATTTTATCCTCTCAGTAGTTACGTTATAGATATTCCCATTATTAGGATGTTCCAAATTTAATACATAATGACCAACATGCAAATCACCATCAGCATAGAAAATGTCATTACGATAAATAGAACATTTACCATTCCTAGTAATGGAAGTATAACCTTCCTTATCCAAATAAGAAAGAGAAACAATGTTACTACTCAAAGTAGGAACATAATAGCAATTGTTCAAAACTAACAAAAGCCCACTGGGCAGAACTAATTCATAAGTGCCTACGGCTAAAGCAGCAACTCTTGCTCTGTTTCCAACTCGTAGGTCCACCTCGCCTTTCTTCAGCTTTCTACTGTCCTTTAGACCTTGAACATTTGTACAAATGTGAGAACCACATGCAGTATCTAATACCCATGTAGAGGAAGTAGAAAAATGAATGTCTATAACATAAATACTTGAAGCGACAACCTCGCTATCCTTCTTGTTCCTTTTCAGATCTTCCAAGTAGAGTTTGCAATTCCTCTTCCAATGACTGGGTTCATTGCAGAAGTAGCAGACTCCTTTCTTTGGAGGCTTTGCCTTCTTGGGTGCAGGCTTGGTTTCGGGCTTGTTTGACTCTTTGGACTTACCAGTTGAGCCATTACCCTTCCATTTGCCCTTCCCTTTCTTTTTCATATCCTTTCCTTTCTAAACCATCAAAACTGTGCTAGGCTTTTTCTTAATGCTTTGCTCAGCAGTTTTGAGCATCCCATGCAGCTCAGAAATTGATTTCTCCACGTTGTTCATGTTGTAGTTCATAACAAATTGGTCATAGCTCTCCGGGAGTGAGTTGAGGATCAAATCCGTAGCTAACTCCTGGTTCATGGGAAATCCAAACCTCTCAAGGTGATCAATATAGCCTTTCATCTTTAACACATGAGTACTAAATGATGCACCTTCAGCCATTTTGTAGGAATGTAAGGCCTTTGTGGTCTCATACCTTTCTTGCCTTGCCTGTTGTTGGAACATTTCCTTGAGATGTACAATCATCTCATGAGCCTCCATGAGTTCCAGATCTCTTTGGAGCTCTGGAACCATAGTGGCAAGCATCAGGCAACCTACATCCACAGAGTCTCCTTATGCTTTATGTAAGCATCTCTCTGAGCTCTTGGAGTATTGGCTGCAGGCTCCTCAGGAATGGGTTGATCTAGGACATAAGCCTTTCTTTCCTTCTTGAGAACAATTCTCAAGTTCCTGAACCAGTCAAGAAAGTTTGTCCTTCTCAAGGACCGATCGCAATGAAAGTGTAGCAGTATTACCAGTCGACATGATTCTACAATTAAAATATGCAAAGTTAGGTAGTAATCTCCCACTAAATTAACAACCCTCAATATAATAATTAGTGGGCTAAGATCCATATTTGGCTTAAACTTAAGTCCGCTTTGGCAAGACACTTAAATTCAAGTTATTTAGGTAGGTAACCTAGTTACCAATTACATCACATGTAACTCTTATATCTTTATGGGATTTAATCATCATATGATCTGGCATGTTTAACCCCATCTAATGCCTTGAGATTCAAAACCGTTTTGTTAATCTCAATTAAGTCAAAACAATAATGAATATTATGAGCAGCACCATTACTCAAGCTTGTCTCATGAAGATAACTCAAGTGCATCCACTTTGGTGGTTTCCACAATTGAGCGATCTAGATTTTGACAAGTATTCATTAATTGACGGCATTATGACTTAAGATTTGATTCAGAGGGCTTAATTAATTAGTTTTGTTTATATGGATGCAATCGTGGTCGTATCTCATACAGGTAAATACATATAAACGTAAAAGTAATCATGCAATGATCTTATCAAAAGCATAATTTAAACGTGACACAACATGGCTTACCTAACATAAAATCCTCCCAAGCCAATGAGAGGACTTCTCTAAATAAAAAGAAATACATTGAGAGAAACCTCATTTAAACATTCGAGGGGAGTGAGATGATAAGAGAATGTACATCGAGAGTATTTAGAGAAAGGCACGGCACGCAGGCCATATTTAAATATTACAACCTTTATAAAATTCTAAAGCCATGTTGTTCACCATACCCAAACAAGGATAAATAATAAACCACAACAAGAATTCATACAATATGAAAAGCAATAAATTTCGTGATCAGATTATATTGTGCTACACAGAGGTGGTCATGGCGGTCCTTTTAAAAGAAATATTTAAAAATTTTAAATTTTTTAAATTTCGGACCCAATTTTTCAAAACAAAAACAACAATGACCTATAACGCTTCTGATCCAGATTGTCTTCCCCATAGTTCGGATCCCTATTACCCGAATAGATATCCGAACCTAGACCCGATTTGATTGCCGCCAACTACGATCTTAGATACCCTACCCAATTTCATGCTTGTTTAAAATGAAAATCACATACATGTTTCAAGATATACATGTCTAGAATCGATTTCATGCTTGTTCCAAAACGAGAATCACATACATGTTTCAAAATCGAAAACGAAACAATTTCAAGATTCAATTTAAACGAAAACGAAAATCAATGGAATTACAAGATCACATCTTTCTAAATAATTTCGTTTCGTATTAACCAAATCACATGCATATTCGAGTATTTCTTATAAACATACGTACACATTCCATATATATCACATGTATAAGAATCATAAACTCAATTTAAACGCACAATTGATTTGGCTCTGATGCCACTGTTAGAATCGGTAGGCACAGCGGAAGAATTTTAGAAATTTTCACCGATCCTAATCGAGGATCTATCAACGGCGTTTAAACCAAATTGGAAAGATTCATACCTTTTTGGTGATTCAAAGTTTTCACGATCTTTAGGAGCCAACACGTCAGGTCCTCTCCCTCTACCGGTATCCACACAAATTCTCTCCAACCGAGACTGCGTGCTAGCGCCTCTAATGTCTCCTAGGGTTTCACTTGCGGCTGTCAATTCTCATGTGTGTATGAATATATCTGCTCTATCAAGTTTATAACATTTGAGGGTTATTTTCAAATTTCAAAATTAATCATCATTAATTTCGAAATTAATTAACAATTAATTATCTTGATGAGCTAATTAAATAAATTCAGTTTAAATTATATCTGTCCAACAGTTTTAATTTAACCTATTTATTTAATCCAAATAAAGAGCCATTAGATTTAATTTATCTTCATAAATTAAATCTGAGATACTATATCTCTATCATGTTAGTTATTAAATTTAATATATCTTAATAAATTAAATTTAAAACTAACACAATATAATAATATCATATAATATACACACACACATATATATATAAGATATATATTTCGAAAATATATATCTATATAATATTATTAATGAATTTTATATTATATATATATATAAATATAAAATTTGTCCACCCTAAATTAAACATTATCTCGTGTTGGGCCATTCTTGTGTGCGACCCTGTAGGCCCATATGAAGTTGGCAGTGGGCCAATAACTATACTAACCCAAAAGTCGCAAGCGGCCTCTAGCAAGACATTACGACTACTCAATTCATATGAGGATCGTTATCACGATGCAACCTGTCATACAACCATATCACGTCCCTTTTGTCACACGATATATCGATCAAGGATAAGACATGGATAATGTCATCCTCTTATTCCTGACCATTACTTTCTCGATTCCTGATTAGCCTGATAACAGAGACAGAAACTCCTTTCATCATAGTATGGCCATACATTTCTCAGACTCACTCATCGAGGGGCCCAGTAATATCTCTCTACTAATATGAGGGACAAATTCCATCTTGATCATTCATATTCCTTTGCATGAAAAACCACCAAGCTCAATCGTAGCCTTTATCATCACCCGGTCAAAAGTGACTTTTGACTAGTTCAAAGCTTAGCAACTCTCATGTAGGAATCCATGATGACCTCAGGTCTAAGGGCATTGTGACGTGGTTATACATGAGAAAAGCTTATGACTTGATCCATGTAGCTTTCTCATAGTGGGTCGGTCCAGCACCTTGTACTCTTACAAGTCCTAAGACTTTGATTCGTATCTCCATATCTTATCAAAGTCATACTGGTCTTGTTTCATCTCTACTCCCGAATAGATGATTGACCAAGGACATTTTAGGACAATCTTTATGAATTATCCAAGGATACAATTATCACAGTTAACATGCAAATAATATGATAACAGAATGGAGAAATTTCATTAAAATAATAATGTTCAAAGTATAATGATTGGCCCTTAGGGCACAATTTCCAACAACTAATTCTACCATAAATCGTTATACAACTCATGCATTCCAAAATCACACTTAAAACATAGCAAATTCCACAAATACCAAAGCTTAACCAAAAATCACAACATATATACCAAAATGCTACAAATGCTCACCTCTTAATCTTGCCAAGGTTAGATCCTTGATTCCTCAACTCTCAAATTTGTTCAAACTCTAAAACACCTTCGTTCAAAAATCTAAACCATCAAGATGAAGCTCTTATCAAGGTGGTCAATATTAAAGAAGAGCATTTGAGCATTTGAGAACCATAATAACATCAAAATCTTACCTTTTACTTTCTCTTTCTACCTTGAATTCCATTGAAAATGGAGGCTAAGGAGAGAGAAATGAGATGAAGATGATAATCATAATTTTCCCCATTCCTATGTTCACCCCCAACTTAGAGAGAGAAGGAAGAGAAAAAGCAAAGTTTGAAAGTTTGATCTCATTGCATGGCTCACAATTGTCCATATGTCACAATCCTATTTCATCTCCTAATCTTTCCATACACATGCACACATATAATTATTCTAACATAATCCCTTAAGCAATTACATACTCCACAATGATTCCTACCAATTAGCCGACTCCCACTTCGGTAACTGACTAATGGGTCGAAACATTTCCCATTTTGCCCCTGATCGTCATAACACATACTAAATCACCATTAAACATATTTATATCATTCATTCCACTCAACCATGCGCCCTTCCCTCCATTGTGGTTCATTTTAAGCTTTACCACATAATTAAGCTTAATTACAAGGTTTGGGCACTGGTTATAAAACATTCAAATAAAAATTCACATCATGTGCTTCATAAGTGTTTGATTAGCAATAATTACATTAATTTTGAAGTCATTAGCCCTTAATCACAATTTAGGATATGACAACTACAACATGAGTAACATGGAGAAATCAATTTCTGAGCTGCATGGGATACTCAAAACTGCTGAGCAAAGTATTAAGAAAAAGCCCAGTACTGTTTTAATGGTTCAGAAAGGAAAGGGTATGAAAAAGAAAAGGAAGGGTAATGGCTCAGGTGGTAAGACCAAAGAGTCAAACAAGCCTGAAACCATGCTTGCACCCAAAAAGGCAAAGCTTCCAAAGGAAGGAGTCTGCTACTTCTTCAATGAACCGGGTCATTAGAAGAGGAATTGCAAACTCTACCTCAAAGATCTGAAAAAGAACAAGAAGGATAGTGGGGCTATTGCTTCAGGTATTTATGTTATAGACATTCATTTTTCTACTTCCTCTACATGGGTATTATATATTGCATGTGGTTCTCACATTTGTACAATTGTGTAGGGTTTAAAGGATAGTAGAAAGCTGAAGAAGGGCGAGGTGAACCAACGAGTTGGAAACAAAGCAAGAGTTTCTGCTTTAGCCGTAGGCACTTATGAATTAGTTCACCCCAGTGGGCTTTTGTTAGTTTTGAACAATTGCAATTATATTCTTTCTTTGAGTAGTAATATTGTTTCTCTTTCTTATTTGGATAAGGAAGGTTATACTTCCATTACTAGGAATGGCAAATGTTCTATTTATCGTAATGATATTTTCTATGTTGATGGTGATTTGCATGTTGGTCATTATATATTAAATTTGCAACATCCTAATAATGTGAATATCTATAACGTAACTACTAAAAGGATAAAATCAAACGATTTGAATCCGACCTACCTATGGTATTGTCATTTAGGCCATATAAATGAGAAATACCTTTCCAAACCCATCAAGATGGATTTCTTAACTTATTTGATTTTGAATCATATGATACATGTAAATCTTGCTTATTAGAAAAGATGACAAAGGCACCTTTTACTAGGCATAGTGAGAGGGCCACTGAATTATTGGGCCTCATACATACAGATGTATGTGGACCATTAAATACAGCTGCTAGAGGAGGTTATGTCTACTTCATTACATTTATAGATGACTTTAGTAGATATGGCTATATCTATCTAATGAAACATAAATCTGAATCTTTTGAAATATTCAAAATATTCCAAAATGAAGTACAAAACCAACTTGGCAAAACAATTAAAGCATTTCGATCTGATCGAGGCGGTGAATATTTGAGCCAAGAGTTTATTGACCATCTTAGGAGTTGTGGGATAATCTCACAATTGACTCCTCCAAGAACACCACAATAGAATGACATTTTTGAAAGGAGGAATCGAACACTATTAGATTTGGTTCGAACTATGATGAGTCAAACAGATCTTCCACCGTCCTTTTGGGGATATGCTCTAGAGACAGCTTTGTTTACACTAAATCGTGTTCCATTTAAGGCAATTGAAAAGACACCATATGAGATATAGACAAGAAAGAAACCAAGTTTATCTTTTCTCAAGATCTGGGGATGTGAGGTATATGTTAAGCAACAAGCCTCTGATAAATTAGCGCCCAGATCCTCAAAGTGCTTTTTCGTAGGGTATCCTAAAGAAACGATAGGATACTATGTCTACAATCCCACAAAAAACAAAGTGTTTGTTATTCAAAATGGTAAGTTTCTAGAAAGAGAGTTTGTCTCAAAAACAACCAGTAGGAGCAAGGTATATCTTGAAGAAATTTGAGAGTCATAAGATAGTACAGAACCACATATGGAAATTAGAGAAGACTCACAACAAGTTACTGAGCCTCCTCAAGTAACACAAGGTCCATGAAGATCTAATTGGACACAACATCAACCTCAGAGATATAGATTTCTGATTAATGAAGGCCGTGATGTGTTGCTCATTGAGCAAAATGAGCCAACTACCTATCGAGAAGCCATAATAGGGCCAAATTCTGAGAAATGGCTAAATACCATAAAGTCTGAAATGAAATCCATGTACGACAATCAGGTATGGACCTTAGTTGATCCACCTAAAGGTGTAAAAACCATCGGGTGCAAATGGGTTTTCAACGAGAAAACTGACATGGATGGCAATGTAAATGTCTTTAAGGCTTGATTGGTTGTAAAAAGATTCACTCAAACTTATGGTGTAGACTATGATAAAACCTTTTCCCCAGTTACAATGGCCAAATCAATCAGAATCCTTCTTGCCATTGCAGCATATTATGACTATGAAATATGGTAAATGGATGTCAAAACAACCTTCCTTAATGGAAAGCTGCTTGAGGATGTGTACATGACACAACCTGAAGGTTTTGTGCATCTAGAGGACTCTAGTAAAGTTTACAAGCTTCAAAGATCTATTTATGGATTGAAGCAAGTATCTCAGAGCTGGAATCATCATTTTGATGAAGTAGTCAAAGAGTTTGAATTCATTCAAAGCATCGATGAACCTTGTGTTTACAAGAAGTTTAGTGGGAGCATAGTTGTATTTCTAGTGCTTTTTATAGATGACATCCTATTAATTGGGAACGACATTCCTTCCTTACAGAATGTCAACTCTTGGTTAAGAAAGTCCTTTTCAATGAAAGACTTAGGTGAAGCCACCTACATCCTAGGGATTATGATCGATAGATCCAAAAGACTAATAGGCTTAAGTTAGAGTATATACATAGACATGATACTGCATAGGTTCAGTATGCAGGATTCAAAAAGGGGTTACATGCCCATGTCTCATTACATCCATCTTAGCAAGGATCTGTGTCCTAGTACACCTGATCAGCTAGATCGCATGAGTAAGGTTCCATATGCCTCAGCCATTGGATCCATCATGCATGCCATGCTATGTACTCGACTGGATGTCTCATTTGCCTTAAGTATGATCAGTAGATATCAACAAGATCCTGGTGAGGGTTATTGGACTGCTGTCAAGAATATTCTAAAGTACTTAAGAAGGACTAAGGACTTATTTTTTGTTTATGGTGGATTGGATAATGAGTTCTATGTAACCAGTTACACAGATGTAAGTTTCCAAACTGACCAAGATGAACTTAAATCGCAATCTGGATACGTATTCCTCCTGAATGGTGGAGCATGAAGAGCTCTAAGAAGAGTACTATAGCAGATTCTACAATAAAAGCTAAGTATATAGTAGCATCGGATGTAGCTAAAGAAGCCATTTGGATTAGAAAGTTCATTACTGAACTAGGGGTGGTGCCTACCTTCTCAAATCCATTATATTTGTTCTGTAACAATAGCGGTGCTATTGTACAGGCCAAGAAGCCTAGGTCACATCAAAGGACCAAGCATATACTCAGGCGATTTCATCTTACACTACTACAAAAAGGGGCTATAACGTCCCAAATTTGGCACCTTTAATGTCCTAAAACAGGGGGACGTATATGTTGGGGGCGTAGTATGTTGTAAGAAAAGACGTCCCAAACAAAAGGGACGTCTAAAGTGAGACTTTAGACGTCCCAAATTATCATTTGGGACGTCTAAAGTCCCCCCAGGGTGGGACTTTAGACATCCCAAATTATGATAGCATACAGTTTCCCATAGTCCTTCAGCATGGTCATTTCTTACAGCATATTCGTCATCATCTACCAATTCTACTTCGTTTGTTCAAGGTGGAGTTATTGTTCAAGGTGGTGTGTCATCAAGGTTGAAGGTCGGATCACCATACTTCTGTTTTTTACTTTTAAGGACAATGGACATGTTTTTGCTTGCAGGATCGGTGACATAAAACACTTGTTTCGCCTGGCTTGCTAAAATGAAGGGCTCGTCTCTATAGCCAACTCTTCGAAGATCGACTGAGACAAATCCAAATTGTTTATCTATTACTACAGCATTTTGCTAACCCACTTACATTTGAATAAAGCAACTTTGAACTTGTTGTATGTCATCTCCCATATTTCTTCTATAACTCCATAATAGGCCATAGAGCTAAATGGGTTTCTTGTCTCTCGAACTGGAAAAGTGTACAGCTTTAGCTTCTACCATAACCCCATTATTTTGCATGGTACTTCTGTCATCTTGCTCTTTCGTATAGAAAGAATACCCATTTATATCATAACCGGTCCAAGTAATGACCTGAAATGAAGGCCTCCAAGCTAGCCACTCGATTGTCTCAGACACACCGGTCTCATGCAAAACCTTTTCCTCGAACCACTGCATGAATGTCTTGTTTTGCTCAATAGCAATCTGCATGTCATTCTTCCTTAGATTCTTGTTCTTCAAAATCTTTCTGTGTTCATCTATGTAAGGTTGAACTTCTTCCATATTATTCAGGATATACAAGTGGGCTTGCAACACCTCTTCACGAGGAACATTCTTCACTTTCAGTCCTCATGTTCCCTTGCTTCTCCCCTCTTCATGCCGAGATTGTTCCTTCTTTCTTGACATATAATCTTTGCAAAACTCCATAGCCTCCTCAACTACATATCTTTCTACTATTGAGGCTTCTGGTCGATAAGGATTTTTAGAATACCTTTTTAAGATCTTCATGTATCGCTCGAAAGGGTACATCCACCTCAGGTAAACTGGACCGCAGAGCCTTACCTCCCTTACCAAATGAACTACCAAGTGCACCATTATATCAAAAAATGAAGGAGGAAAATGCATCTCTAGTTGTGACAAAATAATGTAACCCTCATTTTCCAGTTCATCCAACTTTTCAGTGTCAATGACTTTGTTACAAATAGCATTGAAAAAAATGCACAATCTTGTTATAGTGGTTCATACTTCATCTTTCATTATGTCTCTAATAGCTACCGGTAATAGTTGTTGCATCAACACATGATAATCATGGGACTTCATTCCCACTAACTTCAAATCGTCCATTGAGACACATCTTCTCACATTTGAGGAATACCCTTGCGGCACCTTAATTTCATGCAAACACCCACACAAACTTCTTTTCTCTGCTTTTGATAGTGTATGCGCTGCTGGCTCCATGTATGCCCTCCTACCATCATCTCTTAGTTGTGGATGTAACCGTTCTCTTATTCCCATATCAACAAGGTCTAATCTCAGACTAATCCCATCCTTAGTCTTCCCTGGTATGTGCAAAAGCGTACTGATAAGGCTATCACAAACATTCTTCTCCACATGCATCACATCAATACTGTGTCTCACATCAAGCGAACGCCAATATGGAAGATCAAAGAAAATGGATCTCTTCTTCCATATGTTCTTCCCACCCGTAACCCTTTGATTCTTACCAAAAGTGACATTGATACGTTCCACTTGACTGTAGACTTCCTCTCCGGTTAATGACTTTAGAGCTATTCCATACTCTGGTAAGCCGTTAAAACGCTTTCTTAGCCTACGATACGGGTGGAACCGATGAAGAAACCTCCTATGGCCAAGGTAGACAGTTTTTCTTCCATGCTTTAGTTGTTGGAAGTGTGTATCTGCTTCACATATTGGGCATGCTTTATGACCCTTCACGCTGTACCCTGACAAGTTTCCGTACGCAGGAAAGTCATTTATCGTTGTGAAAATCATTGCACGTAGCTTGAAAGACTCCTTCTTATAAGCATCAAACATATCTACGCCTTCCTCCCACAACTTCTTCAAGTCCTCAATCAAAGGCGCCAAATAGACATCAATATCGTTTCCTGGCTGTTTTGGTCCAGAAATCATCATAGATAGCATCATATACTTACGTTTCATACATAGCCAGGGAGGCAAGTTGTATATTACAAGGAGAACCGGCCACGCACTATGTTTGCTAGTAAGAGTTCCATACAGATTAATGCCGTCTGTACAAAGCCCAAGCCGAAGGTTTCTGGACTCGCTGCCAAATTGAGGGAACATTTCATCTATTTTTTGCCATTGTGGAGAGTCAGCTGGGTGCCGAAGATATTTCCCATCAGATATTCTCTCATCAGAGTGCCATCTCAACTTCTTTGCTTTTGTTACAGTCGCAAACAAACATTTAAAATGTGGTATTATTGGAAGATACCACAACCTTTAAAGGTTGCCTTTTACTTGTCACATCACCACAACCACCATCTTTTTTCACTTTGTATCGTGTAATTTTACACTTAGGACACTCACTAAGACCTCCATACTCATTTCTGTATAGTACGCAGTCATTAGGGCAAGCATGTATCTTTTTATACTCCATACCCATTGTAGACAGGATTTTCTTGGCCTCATATATACGATTTGGAAGTACATTATCCTCTGAAAATATATCACACAATAGTTCAAGCAGCAATGTGAAACTACTATCGGTCCACCCACAAGTTGCCTTTAAGTTAACCAAATGTAATGTTCCCGTCAGCCGTGTGTACTTACTCCTATGGTACAATGGTGTCTCTGCATCACTCTGCAGGCTGTCATACTCCTGCGACTGCGTAAAGGATTCTGCCTCAACATCATGAATCAGTTTCTCTATTCTATCTTCACCTATGATATCCACATCTTCCTTCTTGTGTGATGAACAATCCGTTACTTCCTCACCATACCATATCCACCTTGTGTATCGCAGATTTATTCCATCACAAAGTAGGTGATCCTTTATGACATCAACATCCCGTTGACTCTCATTCAAACAATTGACATAATTACAAAATACTTCCCATTTTTTGTAGGAGCATTCTTTTTAGCAAATTCAATAGATTCTTCCACCCCTTTCTCATATTCTTCACTAGTTCTCAAAGCATTTATCCAACTATGATCCATTTTGTTACCACCTAAGGCATTCCCAATAACATTCACACGTTTAGTACAATTGTCAACGATATATGATGGGATTGCCTAATTAAGTTATCAACCCAATTTAGGATTTTAAAATATGGGGTTAACAACTTTATTGCTCCCTCCTAGTCTCCTCTCTCCTCTTAAAAGGGTTTCAGTGCTATGTAACTTATTTTTTTAATAAGTATATGTATATAAACATTAATGTATAATAAAATAAATATAATAAGATTAAATTAAATAATTTTTTTGAGGTTTGGAAGGATACTCTAGAATAATGCAAGCCAAAAGAAAAAAAAGAAAGAAAGCAAAACCCCAATTACAATTAGATGATTTTTAGTTGAATATTGACAATACAAAATTTTAATTTCTACCTGAATTTTTTTATGAGAAGAAAATTAAACTTTGTTGATCACAAAAAGTCTGACTCCTATGATATTATATATATCAAAGATTTTCATTAATGGAATTAAAAAAAAACGAGTTTCATCAACGTTAAAAACCAAACTATATATCGCAAAAGTCAAAATTCTATAATTTATGAATTTTGATTATCTTTTATTAACAAAAAAATTTTAAGTTGAGTTCTTCCAAAAATAAAATTGTTTTATTAAAAATATTTAGATAAAAATCATTTAATGAATATTGGGGTTATGGTTTTCTTTTTAGTTTTAGCTTGAATTATTCTTCATAATTCGTTTGGAATACAAGAATTTCTTTAATTTAAACAAATCATATTTTATTTTATTATATATACTAATTAATGGTAATATATATACACAAAGCTAAGTTATGAATAACTTAATTAGGGATTTGTTGAGTTTAACAACCAAATTTAGAATTTTCCTATTTGAGGCAACGTTATGTGGAATTTTCCCTTGATTAAAATTAAAATAACCCCTACTCATTCAAGTAAATTTATATTTAAAAAAGAAAATAAACCATTGCAGTGGAGTTCTCGAATACAATTTAAGCAATATAAGCACACCAAACACACCAAGCTAATCTCAACCATCTCAATATAAGCAATATATAAGCACAATTAACGTGATATTTCCTATTGCCTAGGCTTTTCACATTGCAAGTTTTACTTTAATTTATTCAAGTAAATGTATATTTCAAAAAGAAAATATACCATTTGTTACAAAAAAAAAAGCAAGAAGAAAATAAACTAACCTGATCAAGGGGCGCCCACTGTGCTATGTATGCTGGAGAGGTAGAGAAGACGTTGGAGATCAGAGGTGTATACACGGTGGGGAGGTATACCGGAGGGTGGAGAAAGCAAAGAACCACGGTGTTGTGGACGACAATGGAAGGAAGGAGGTGGAGGAGAGCAAAAACCTGTGGAGGAGGTGAAGTTGCAGAAGGGTGCCCTCTGGTGCGTGCGTCCTTCAATGGATTTCAGGTGGAGGAGGGAGGAGTTGAAGAAAGAAAGAGTAGTTGAAGAAGGGAGGAGTTGAAGAACAAGAAAAGAGGCCGACAGTGGGGGGAGGAGGAAGAAGAGTAAAGTTTTGGGTCAAAAAAGGAGGGAGGAGGGAATGGACGCATGTGAGGAAGGGGAATGGGATTGAGAAGACGCAAGTTAGACAAGTGTCTGACATGCGTCCCAAATCCCATTTGGGATGCCTAAAGTCTGACTTTCTGGGTTTAGGTGTCCTAAAATAATTTTGGGACGTCTAATCCCAGCTCCTGGCGCTAAAAAAAATTTACAAAATTTATATTTCGCGCCTGGAAGCACTTTAGACGTCCCAAATTCAAATTTGGGATGCCTAAAGGTTTCCCTACATACATATAATTACGAAAATGCCACCGCCTCCCTTTTTAGCCTCCTAATTTTAAATTTGGGACGTCCTTGGGGGTGGTTATATCCTAATTCTGTAGTAGTGTTATTGGAGAAATCAATGATAGAGGTGATATAAAGATATGTAAAGTAGCAGGAGAAGACAATGTTGCTGATCCTCTTATTAAGCCGCTTGCACAAGCAAAGCATAAGCGTCATGTTAAGGCAATGGGAATTAGGCAAATTAATGATTGTACTTAGGACAAGTGGGAGGATGTTGGAAATTATGCCCTAAGGGCCAATCATTGTACTTTGAACATTATTAATTTAATGAAATTTCTCGATTCTTTATCATATTATTTGCATGTTAACTGTGATAATTATATCCTTGGATAAATCATAAAGATTGTCCTAAAATGTCCCTGGTCGGTCATCTATGCAAGAGCAGAGATGAAACAAGACTAGTATGACTTTAATAAGATATGAAGATATGAATCAAAGTCTTAGGCACTTGTAAGAGTACAATGTGCTAGACCGACCCACTATGAAAAAGCTACATGGATCAAGTCATAATCTTTTCTTATGTATAACCATGTCACAATGCCCTTTGACCTGAGGTCATCATGGATTCCTACATGAGAGTTGCTAAACTTTGAACTAGTCAAAAGTCACTTTTGACCGGGTGATGATAAAGGCTACAATCGGGCTTGATGGTCTTTCATGCAGAGGAATATAAATAATCAAGATGGAATTTGTCCCTCACATTTGTAGAGAGATATTACTAGGCCTTTCAATGAGTGAGTCTGAGAAATATATGGCCATACTACGATGGAAAGGAGTTTCCATTTCTATTGTCAGACTACTTAGAATTTGAGAAAGTAATGATCATGAAGAAGAGGATGACATTATCCATGTCTCATCCTTGACCGATATATCGTGTGACAAAAGGGACGTGACATGGTTGTATGACAGGTTGATCGTGTCAACGATCCTCATATGAATTGGGTAGTCATAATGTCTTGCTAGAGGCCACTTGCGACTTATGGGTTAATACAGTTATTAGTCCACTGCCAACTTCGTATGGGCCTATAGGGTCGCACACAAGAATGGCCCAATACAAGATAATGTTTAATCTAGGATGGATGAATTATATATATATATATATATATAAAATATAAAAATTCATTAATAATATTATATATATATATATATATATATGTATTTTTGAAATTCATATTATATATATATATTATATGATATTATTATATTGTGTTAGTTTTAAATTTAATTTTATTAAGATAAATTAGATTTAATAACTAACATGATAGAGATATAGTATCTCAAATTTAATTTATGAAGATAAATTAAATCTAATGGCTCTTTAGGTTAAATTAAAACTATTGGACAGATTTAATTTAAACTGAATTTATTTAATTAGCTCATCAAGATAATTAATTGTTAATTAATTTCAAAATTAATAAAGATTAATTTTGAAATTCGAATATAGCCCTCATAGGTTATAAACTTGATAGAGCAGATATACTTATACATGGATAGAATTTAGAGCTATAAGGGAAACCTTAGGAGACATTGGAGGAGTTAGCACGTAGTCTGTATTATAGAGCATTCATGTAGATACTGGTAGAGGGAGCAGACCTGACATGTTGGCTTCTAGAGATCGAAAACCCTGAATTGAAAAACATACGAATCTTTTCAACTCGGTTTAAACGCCATTGATAGATTTTCGATTAGGATCAGCGAAAATTTTAAAATTCCTCCACTGTGCTTGCCGATTCTAACACTCCCAACCTTCAGAAGCCTTAAACCCTAACACACCAGTACCTAATGTTGGCCTCCAAGTCATAGAATGGTTCATTTTAGTGCCCTCTATCAGGTTTTATCTAGATTTTTCACATCAGCAATTCAAAACGCATAGCTTTATCTTTAAGCAGTTCGCTGTTGCTTTGCCATGGTGAACTGGTAGCAAAATTACATTGGAATTAGGCATAAAGGTCATCGATTTTTGTCGTGGCTTTGCTGTGGCAAATGGGTAGCGAGAAAGCACTGAATTGAGGCAGAAAGGTTACTAATTTTTGCTATAGTTTCGTTGTACTGAACCAGCAGCAAGTGCTTGCATAATCTTTTTCCTTTTTCATCTGATTCTTGCATTCTGTTCCTTCTTTCCTAAGCTTTTCATGATCTTCTTAAGCTTTCACATTTGGTCATCATCCTCCTACAAAAAGGAGGATTTTATGAGCTACTTAAAACTCTTTAAATAGTCAAAACTATTCACATTTAGCTTAAGGTTTTCTAAGTTTGAACATTGTCTCACCAAATCACATTTCCCTTTATGTATGTCTATTTTATGCACACGTTGATTCCAAAAACCTATAAAAGTATGGGAAAATGTGTTGAAATATATAAGTTTCTAAAGATTATCACTTTCCTAAACTTAAGTTTTTGCTTGTCCTCAAGTAAACATCACAAATTCTTTCCATAAGCTAATCAAATGCCTTTCAAATTTGCAAGAATGGTTATGTCCTCACTCATTGCTCCAAGGATTATACAAAATAGGAGATCAAGAGAATATGCCAAATTGAATGCTTCATAGTTTTGAAGCAAGTTTTTTAAGAATTAGTTGAGGGTGAGTGTGTGGGTGGAGCCATTAAATAATTTTCCAGCTCTTATCTTAGTTAATGCAGTACTTTAATCCATGTACAAACCTTCAGCCAGATAACATATCTATCGTCTTTTTCCTCCCTTTCTACTTAAAAACTCACATTACAGAGTCTCAAAATCAGAAGGACTTTTTGTTCTTGTAATGTGGCTGTCACGTCCCTTTTGTCACACGATATATCAGTCAAGGATGAGACATGGATAATGTCATCCTCTTATTCTTAACCATTACTTTATCAAATCCTGTGTAGTCTGACAATAAAAATGGAAACTCCTTTCCATCATAAGATGACCATACATTTCTAAGACTCACTCATCGAAGGGCCCAGTAATATCTCTCTATTAATGTGAGGGACAAATTCAATCTTGATCATTCATATTCCTCTGCATAAGAAACCACCAAGCCCAATTGTAGCCTGTATCATCACCCGATCAAAAGTGACTTTTGATTAGTTCAAAGCTTAGCAACTCTCATGTAGGAATCCATGATGACCTCAGGTTAAAGGGCATTATGACGTGGTTATACATGAGAAAAGTTTATGACTTGATCCATGTAGCTTTCTTATAGTGGGTCGGTCTAGCACCTAGTACTCTTATAAGTGCCTAAGACTTTGATTCGTATCTCAATATCTTATCAAAGTCATACTGGTCTTGTTTCATCTTTGCTCTCACATAGATGACCGACCAGGGACATTTTAGGACAATCTTTATGATTTATCCAATGATACAATTATCACAGTTAACATGCAAATAATATGATAAAAGAATGAAGAAATTTCATTAAATTAATAATGTTAAAAGTACAATGATTGGCCCTTAGGGCATTATTTCCAACATCCTCCCACTTGCCCTAGGTACAATCATTAATTTGTCTAATTCCTATTATCCTAACATGACGCTCATGCTTTGCCTATGCAAGCGGCTTAGTAAGAGGATCAGCAACATTGTCTTCTCCTGCTACTTTGCATATCTTTATATTACCTCTATCATTGATTTCTCTAATAAGATGGATAGGTTCAGGGTAATTATAAAAGAAAGTGAAAGGGATATGTATTCAAAAACTTTGAGATAAATGAAATTAGAAATTTCTCTATTCTTTTTCTCTTCTTCTTTTTTTTTCTTTTTTTAATCTCCCCTAAACTTGACCTAGCTTCTTTCTCTTCATTCCAAGCCTTGTTGATTTCCAATTGATATTCACAATTTTTTATAGGAATGTATACTTTTTGTTTTTAAAATGAAACTTGGCTTAGTTTCTATACACATTGAGCCCTAAACAAACTTTCACCCTCCATACTCACAAGTTGACCATTAAACCACTTTTTTCTTTCAAATTCCATTTATCTCAAAGAAGGGTATGTCATGGTCTTTCAAGCTAAGGGCTAGGAAAGTGAGTTGGTTTTTTAAAATGAAATATTTCCTTGGTTTTTCTAAAAGGCTCAAAGATAGGTGCAAAGTAGAAGTGATGTAATCCAGGTTAGCTTGAAAGGCTCAAATGCTTTTTAAAGAACTGCCTTAATCATTTTTGAAAACCATATATGGTGAACCTCAAGCTTTGAAGAACTCCAAAGAAGATTTTAAAGCTGTCTAATTGAAGATAGGGACATAAACTAATTTACTACATATTCCCTCAATAAAAGCCTTCAAAATACCTCTAACTCCAATATTTCATTATAATACTCAATAGAATTATTTAAAAGCTTACCCTAATACCACAATTCACTTAACAAAACATATTATTCATAATTTTCTATCAAGCATAATTCCAAGAAAATATCCAATCATTGGACCATTCAAGTAATTTTAATAATCAATTCATCAACTTATTCTCAAAACATCATTCAAAATCTGTACAACCCCTTTCAAAGGTGATAAGAAGGAGGCTGGGTTAGCGTCGACTGAGAAGGGTGTAGATGGAGAGTGTGTGGTCAGTTGTGGTGCACGGTGATATGGGGCGCTTGGCGATGGAATGGTATGGTGGGTCATAGATGACAGTGGTGGTGAATTGTGGAAGGAAGAGTGAGATGGAATTTGTAACCCCCTTCACGATCAAGGCCGAGATTAATTCATAAATACGTAATTTTGTGGGATTAGAGACCGTAAGATGATTTGGGACCTATTTGAAATTGAACTTCCCAACATTAGGGTTTACAAAAACTTTTACAAAACCTGTTCATAGCGGTCTCATTCATATTTCAATACATAAATGGCCTGTACAGGTTGACTTCATTCATACATATCAGATACAGCATAAATACCCAACACACTCAGGTTCCATTAATTAATAAAGGGTCTACAAGGCACAATTTCCTATAGAATTTCCCATAATAAGGGGATTACACAAATACTATCCAATATGTACATGTAATACCCAACAAAATATATCTAGAGGATTTACAAAATGATAACCAATTTTTCAAAATAAAGTCCTAGCCAGGAGCTCTATCCACTCTTCATCGCCCGCTTTCCCTTGGATCCTTCAGCCCTGTTTAAAATTTGTGTTTTTGAGATAGTGAGATTCTAAAGAATCCCCGTAGTAACAATTACTCATAGTATGCACAACAATATGGCATGAAACAAATCATCACACACATAGCAACTACAACAGTAGTTACAGTGGCAAGGGCAGGTATGACTATGTCACCCTTACATTTGCTCATGCTGTATTGCACCATAACAATTCACACAATATATTTCACCATAGCTGGGATTCATATAAAACATTTCATACGCAAGCCATACAGGCAAGATAAATAACACACAACCCATGGCTGGATTCATAACACGCTGCCCTACGATTCGGATTCATAAAGATCCATGTCGATTACAACGACAGTTCAATGGCCGAGCTAGAGATGACCAGCGTCAATCCCTAAACGGCTCATGCTGTAATGGACCATAACACATACAATTCATAAAACTCAACGACAAGTCATGCATACCAAAACATCATAGACAACATGAGAGAAGAGTTACTACCTTGATCCTTCCATGCATGTCCTGGCACCGGTCTCTCCCGAGTAGTGTAAATATCATATCCTATTATTCATAATTAGGGATGAAGAGTCAATTCTCTATTCCAACTATCAATGACTTGTTAACACTTAATTTGGTTACCATTATTGCTCTTTTAGTACCCAAGAATAACTCTATCAATAGATCTAAAGGGTTGGAAGACTATCCCCAAAGATCCCCTTTTTGAAAGCTCGAACCTGATATTTTTCACTAAGACACTCGAGTGAATATGGTCTTACTTGAGTGATATTATACGGCTACTCGAGTGAAGGAGACCTTACTCGAGTGATGGTATGATCTACACTCAGGTACTAGAGAGTGAACAACAATGATGGAATACCCAAGAGCACAAGAAACTTTTCAGAGACAAGAATACTCGAGCACAAAAAGAAACACTCGAGTGATAGCCAAATGCTCACTCAAGCACTAGGAAGTGAAGCACAGAAAGTGAAGACACGAGAGCACAAGAGTTCTCAAGGATCAGGAGCACTTGAGTGATGGCTTATCACTCGCAAGTGTTAAGGTACACTCTTGCCTTTATCCATAGAAGTGCAACGGAAACTAGAAGCAGAAAGGGAAAACATACTAACGCACTCGAGTGAACTCACCCTCACCCGAGTGATGTTTATCCCTCACTTGAGTGATTTTATCAGAAACTAGAAAATGCAGCAAAACTGACCACATTTCCTAACACTTGCCCAATTGATCCCAATAGACCCAAAACTTCTATCAAAGCTACTCCCACACAAAAATATCCAAGGAATTTAATGGAATCATCAGAATTATCAAAATCCTACTCCATTATCATGCTTTGGTTTTGGGCAACATAAATAATCAATTATCCAACATTACTAAACTCAATTATTCAATTCCCAATCAATCCTATCTATCCATATACATTCCCAACATACCATTATTATGCCAAAAACATGCTAAAAGCCCAGTGGTCATCATTTTCGGATTAAAGGCCAAAATTTATAGAAATTTCAAACTAAACCATTTGGCATAAAACTTAGATAGATAGATTAGTCTCACTTACCTCTTTCACTTTGCCAAAGAGATTTCTTGATTTACCAACCTCCAAAATTTCGTGTGGGCACAAATCAAGACCAATAGGCACAATATAAACATCAAAATGAAGCTCTCACTCCAAGGATCAACATTAATAAAGTGAGTTTGAGCAATAGAGGCCATTTGCTTACCTTAATCACAAGCTCTTTCTTCTTCTCACTTGACCAACAATAGAGGACGAAATGGAGAGAGAAAATGAGAGAGGGATGGAGTGAAGAGATGAAGGAAATGATGATCCTTCCACACTCCCATACTTTTTCAACGAAAAGAGAGGAGGGAAGAGAGAGGAAATACTAAAATATAGGGATTTTGACTTTCCCATCCTCTCTCATCATATCTACTTGACACATGTTAGGATGCTATTGGCTCACCCTATATAAGTCACCAATTAGCTACTCTAATCCCTCCATTAGCCATTTAATCACACATCTAATTTTCCTCTTAGTTAGTAATTAATTTCTCCCTTAATTACTAACTTATGGCCAATAATTCCATTCTTTCAATTTTTCACTACTTATGACACATTAATTAAAATTGTCATAAAACACATAATTTTTCCAATTAAATTCATAATTATCCAAAATAATCATGATTAGCCCTTAATCAAAATTTCGGGCATTACAGAATTAGGGTGGTTTGTAGGGAATTTACTAAAGAGGAATAAACTTTGAAATTCAAAAAATGAATTGGGACCACATGTGAGATAGATTCATGAGGGTATAGTAGGTATTGGATAAAGAAGAATGGGTAAAATGGGCAATGGATTTTATTATCATACATTTATTAAATTTAAATTTTTTTTGAAAATGCAGCAAAAACACATCAAAATTAGACAAAGAAGACTAGAGTTTCATTGGTTATTTGCCGCAGCAAGATGACAATGAAAGCACAATAAAAGTGGGTAGAAGAGATTGAAAATATCGCGAGAACTTTGCCACTTCAAATAGACAACGAAAACAGAATAGAATTAGGTAGAAAAGACTCAAAAAGTCACTAGGATTTTGCCATGGCAAATTGATAATGAAAACACAACTAAATTGGATAGAAACAACCCAAGAATTTGCTACTATTTTGCCACTACAAAAGAACAACAAAAATGATAGACAACAACATTAAGCATAACATCCATATCACCTAAAATCAAACCTCAACATCCAATTTCTCAAGAATCACTAATCATTCACATCATATCAAATAGAATTTATTGTAGCACAACTCAATTGCAACATGACTTTCAAAGAGTAATATCAGTATCACTCCATAATAACACGCAAGCTCTACAACTACTTTCAAGTGAAGTTAAATGCATACTCTCCTTTGTAGTTCCTTTCTTGATATACTTAATGCTCTTCTATCCTCATCTCTCCAAACCCACTATGTAGTGCATGAGGGACACCTTTCTCACCTACAAAAGAGGTAAACCAAACATAAATGCACTTAAACACACAAAAATAAAGTAAAAATGAAAAGAAAGAGTTTAGAACTTGGGTTGCCTCCCAATAGAGCTTGATTTATAGTCCTTCGGCCTGACTCTTCAACACAAATTACTAATCATAAGTATCAAAAACCTGAACCACCTTGTCTTCATTCCTCATGTGACAAAAGATTTTAACAACAATGGAAGTTCATTGAGATAAGAAACATGTACTTCTTCAATAAAAAATAACTTTAGAGTGCATGTTTTAGCCAAACTTATAGCAGGCTCAGATTTAACATTTTCACTATTGTCATCTTAAATTATTTGAATAACAAAATCTACTTGACTCTCATCAATAAGAGTCAAAATATTAGGATGATGATCAAGATCATAAATAGAAGGGATTTCCTCACTATTATCTTGTTCAAAACAATAAAAGTTAGGCTCCAAAATCAAAACCTCAATTGGACATTCAGTATTGTTCTCTCCCTCGTTGATCTCCAACTCACAATCATCCCTAACATATTCACAAGCTTGTAGTATCACTTTCTCTTTCCCCATGGTCAATGTTTCACTTGAGACCTCATCTTTTAGAGAAGAATCTTTTGATATATCATTGAAAACTTTTTTTGTTTCAAATACTCAAGATTAGACGTCATTTCATCCACCTGAAAATCTCCATTTTTGGCATGATCATTAATTTTCTCTTTTTGAAAAATTCTCGAGAATTTTTCAAAACCATCAAGAAGACGTAGAAGCAAATCCTTTATTATAAGCTCCTCATTAATGGGGGTAATTTCATCAACATGAGAATTGGGTGATATATAAGAATGTGATGCATATGAAGGAAGAGAGTTACGATCCCAAGACAAGGATTGATCATGATTCCATCCAAGGCTATAAGTATTATCATGAAAATCAAAATCAGCTATAGCAAAATCATTCTTTATATACTCCAATGTTAAGACATAGGGACATTGCTCTCTTAAGTGATAATCTCCGCAATAATTACAACAAGTGTAATAGTCATAATAAGAATTGTGATAATCATTTTCATGCTCAAATCCACCAGTTGCCCCATTAGTTCACCAAGGATAATCCATAAACAAAGTTTAAAATAAAAAAAACTAACAAACACAAAAACAATAAAACTCAAGCTTAAGCTAATAATACTCTAATCAAGATCAACCAAAGACAGTTTTGGGACACAAACTTGTTCGCCCACAAGTGCACAGGTCGCATCAAGTAATAAAGTGATAAGTAAAATATTGTTTCCACTAGAATTTAGTTCCAAAACTGGTTAAGTATCGACTATACACTTTCACCTAATTTGAGTGACACAAATACCAAGAGTGAAGGAAAACTATAAAATAAACCTAAACTAAAACTGAAAATTAATATAAACAAGTGATTCTTTGACTTCAAGGATAAAATAGGGATTATGATTATTTTTCCTCTTTGTATTTCATAACATTCAATTAACCTCCTCTCATATATGCTCTTAATGAAAATATGTGCTAGTCTAGGATTCAAAAAGTACTTGTAAAAGCTCTCTCAAGTAAAAAAAAAAAAGGTTTTTAATCCCATTAATTGCTCAATCTCTTGACACAATTAATAAAATCCAAATTAAGCTCCAATCCTAATGTGACTATGTAAAGTTGGCAAGTATATCTCTATCTTGACAACAAAACCATCCATTCATCATGCAAACTTCAAGATCTTTGATGACTCCCATTTTTTAATAGATATTGAGATATATTTTAATGTACTTTGGGAGTCTTCAATGCTAAATTAGAATGATTCATTAGAAATTTGGATAAGATATCAATTTGGTACATGATTTTGAAATTTCTTTATAGATATTATATTTTAAAACTAAAAATAGAGGTAGTTTTAGACAATTAGTATTAATAGTTTAAAGTTTAAAAAAAAAACAAAACAAAAAGATTGTGTGTGAGTTGTTTTTGTTGCTGTTATATTTATTATATCACTTCTTTTATTTTAGTTTTTATCCGTTTTTTTTTATCATCAGATACATGGCATGAAGGGAAGAGGTGGATCCATTTGAATACAGCTGATTTAAAAGAGAGAAGCAGAAACGTCATCGTTTTTTTGGGAGAGCTTTTGGAATGGAAAAAGAGACCTAAGGATCAGGAGAGAAAAATCGAAAAGGGACGGAGATCATGAGGAAGCCACTAGTGGTTCAATTGGACAAAAAAAGAAAAAGCTGAGGGCAAGAGCTGAACGAGGGTGTCGTCATTTCACTGTAGAGGACTGATCTCTGTCTTCTTGGAGAGCCGGGAGGCGTCTTCTTGAGCTTGAAAGGAAGAGAGAGCTAGAGGAGATAGAGTTCGATGGCAGTGGCAGCGTCTGGAACGAGTTCGGAGTTGGATTAGGGGGCAGGACACCAACACGATGGATTTTCTTCGTTTCTTCAGTTCTGAACGGCGGAACCCGATGTAGAAAATGAGAGAGAGCTGAGTGGCAGCCGCTGGCTTTGAGAGAAGAGAGAGTTCGACGTCTTCCTTGGGATCGAGAGCTGGATTTTGGAGAGCTTGAGTGAGAAGAAGAAGCCGCGGGATTCACTGTTGATCTTCTTCTTCAGACTTGCAGAGGCAGTTTCAGCGATCTTCTTATTTTTGCTGTGGTGATTACTTTGGGAAGCTGCTCTGTTCTGGGAATTTCTGTTGGTATCGACGGTAAAGAGAAAGGAGACAACTCATGCAGTGTTTTGTTTTCTTATTCCTTCCCATTACGTTATTGAATCAGAATATTGTTGTTGCTGAGATGACTTAGATTAAAAAGCCATGAGTCGCTATAAACTATTTTTGGGACTTGAACATGCATGAATCATTTATTTATACTTATTATTATTTTTGCACTAGTGGAAAATTGACTTTTTAGATCGGTTAAAAAAGATTTTTAAGACCAGTTGTGAATTAGGTTTTGTTACAGCAGGTCTAAAAAGTTTGTTATTTTTTAGACCGGTTATAACAACCGATCTTAAAAGTCATACTATTAAGACCGGTTGTTCTTAAAACCGGTCTTAAAGGTCTCCTTTAAGACCTGTTCTATCGACAACTGGTCTTAAAGGTCAGACCTTTTAAGACCGGTTGTGCTCACAATTGGTCTTAAAAATCCATCTTTAAGACCGGTTGTGGGCACAACCGGTTTTTAAGACCGGTTGTGAGCACAACCGGTCTTAAAGTACATTTTAAGACCGGTTGTGACTACAATCGGTCTTAAATCTTCTATTTTTTTAAAACAACGTCCCTTTTATATATACACGCAGTAGATGCTCCAATTTTAACAGCAGTACAAAACAATCACATATTTCAATTTCAGTATTCAAAAGTAGCAGTCTATAGCTGGAACAAATTTTCATACAAGCCAGTCACACATTGATGATTCATTTGCAGCACTTTAATTACAATATGGAAAATATGGCAACAAGCTAAGTAATGTAAACTTCATTGCATTAGCTCAATTTGAGCGCAAATAATTCACTTGTAGTTTCAATCCCTAAGTCAACAGGTTGGGAAAAACTAGGAATGAGTTCAGACAATCTTAATAGCAGACCAGTGCAATAGAATATACAACAAAACTCAGATGAAGATAATGCTTGACCTAACCAACCTGCAGAAACAAAAAGCAGACAATAAATTAATATCAAATGCATAGAAAATGCCAAACAGATTTGCTCAATTTCAGCAAAGGCTTCAGGAAACTATGCATGACAGCTTAATGCACAACTTTGACAATGATTCCAGTTACTGTAGAGTGCAAGCAAATTTGTCAAGAATTTAGCCAAAGGTAATGACCAACCTTAGTTTAGCACTAAATAACACCAATAGTGCAATTAGACAGTAAGGAGGACCAAATGACAGTAGTAATGAATCTTGGAGCAATAGAGAACAATGCAAAATGCAACGGATGAAATGGAGTGCATGTATTTGTCTATCTATATGCAACTCCCCAAGTATGAAGTAAGTAACAGATTACATAGAAGCAACATAACAGATTTCACAAAAGCAATGACAGCAGCAAGAACAACAACAAGCACAAATAAAGGTGTAAGCCAGGTGACTTTAAATAAACTTCCAACAAATGATAATTAGTGTAGAACAAGGTTCAAGATCAAATGTCACAATTTAAGCAACAAGCTAAAATCAGATTCTAGGAACTCCAAATTCACTCAATTTCTTGCAATTTCAATGTGCAACATGAAGTTGTCTAAAACTAAAAACATGAATGAATGTCCAAACAGACGAATTTGCTCAGAAATGGATGCAAAACTTTAAAATGACAACGGCAGCAATAAAATTCAAGTATTGATACAAGCAATAGTAGAAATTCCTCAACTTTACAGAATACAAAGGGAAGAAAAATTACAAAGGTCAGTCCCTTAAATCCCATGCATCCTGTATCACCCATATCACGGAAATTGTCCTACATAGATATATAAACCTTGTTAGCAATACATATGAGAACAATGTACAATGTAACGTTGGATTCAAAAACTCACTATTTTTGTAATAGCTCATAGATGAATTCAGCACAACATGTGCGAATGAAATCAATATCTTCTTCAAGAAAGGGATCAGCAAGATCAAACATCTGTAACACCAAAACCAAACGAAACATTAACTTAGTAACTTAAAAACAATAAAGTAATACAAAAGTTCTGAAATATAAATTTACCTCTTAAGTAAAATCAATCGTGCCTAGAGTGATAATATTGTAAATGTGTCTCAAAACATAAAAACCACATAAGTTGGACCTCTGTGGTTGCCTACGGCTCTAAGAAAAAACATGATATCATTAAAACAAATATAAAGGCATGGCTTATTACATTCTTTAAACAAATCAATATGTACTAACCTTTGGCATGATCCATGTAGGGTCCTTTAAGTCACGAACATGATTACCACAAGCACTGTGTAGGAATGTCCGCATAGCCCTATGATCATCATGATGACAAAGGTTATTGGTTTTACACAAATTCCATAAACTTTGCATACAAAAGGTAATAATGCAAGAAAACTAACAAGTTCATGGTCTTTTTCAAATCATTCCCTGGTTTGAAGTGGAGGGAACATAAGAGGATGATAGTGTAACTACTCTTGCATAGAAGAAGCAACTGCCAATTATCACTGAAAAAAAAGAATATTAAGCAAACATAAAACATTATATAAATTATAAAATATCAGTTTGTTTCTTACCCATGCACATATGGAGCCAAGAAACACTCAGTTCCAGTTTCACTAAGCCTCTTTGATAAGTATCTATGTCTGCTAGCAGTAGTGTTCCCTTTCTCTTGGATGTGATGGGGGCATAAGAATCCAAATTTTTTGCTTTTTCCAGAGGAGACCAAACTACGATGCATGTACCTACAATAATGCAAGCACATAAATAAAAGGTAAATGGTGAAACTTTTAAAATATTTACTTTGAATTGTGGAAGATACTTACATTAAGAATAGTTAGACAATCCCAATCGTAAGATTTTGTCTAGGAGCTACCAGGGACATCAAATCATCCCTCTCAAGATAGCATGTCACCCCTGACTGTCCAACAACTAAATCCGTAGGCCATTCTCTTGTTTTAAAGGATGTATCATATGCTATCAGAATCACTTGTTGCATGATATTCAATGGAGGCTATGAAACTTCTTGCTGAGTGAAGGGAGTTGGACTTGGTAGGGCTTTGATCAGACTTTCCTCAGCTCAAACAGAAACAAGGTTCGTTGGCCACAAGATGAACGTACCCAGGACATCGCTTACAATCTTGAATTCATCAGAAGGGATAAGGACAGGTGCATCTGCAATGATCACCTCGTCAACTGATACTCGGACTTGATCAGCTTCCATTTGTCGGTGGCGGACAGTTGATCCCAGGTTATGCACACTACCCCGTGCAACTAACCGTCTCAAAGGATCCTCGACAAAGTTATCACAAGGCTCAGTAATTTCTCTTGCAGGACCCTCTGATGACTGCCCGATGTTGCAACAACTCTCTTTAGTGCTCTGCTTATTAGGATCAATTGATTGTGGCTAGGGAGCACTGGTATCTTGTCTTGAGCTTATAAACACTATCATTTCCTCTTTCATCTTGCTCAACCGGGTCTCTAATAATGCATTAAATGATGCTTCAGCCTCGGCCTTTGCTTCTGCTCTTGCAGTAGCCAACATAGTCTCCAATTCCTCCCTAGTACGATGTTTGAGGAATGGCGTACGGGGGCTCCAAAGTAATCCCATATCCCTACCCCTCCTCTAACTCCCCTGACACGGCCTAGATGCTCATGTTTGCCAGTAGCAACTGTTAGAATATCATTCCTGCCCTCCGACTTAAAAGATCCCTCAACTTGTTTTTTTCTAAGTTCCTCCTGTAAGATAATACAAAATAACAAACATAAGTAATGATGTATATTTCTTATATAAATAATAACAGCAACGATATATACTTACAATTCTTTCACCTACTATACGAGATTGTTCACTCGTATAAGACTCACTCCTCTTTTGTTGGGCAAATTGCCATTTTTCTTCGCGACGAATCGAAGATGGTGGAGAAAGAAGAACAGAAGGATCGGATTGAGATGCTTCTTCCAATCTCTACCATTTGGCCGCCAACAAGTCTCTTTCAGCCTTTGCATAACCCCCACGAGACATTGTATGAGGGCAATCATTCTTTCTACCACTCTCTTGTGCTTTTTTCCTTTTTGCCTGTGAATAAGAAATGATATAAAAGGAAAGTGTTATAATCAATTAAGATAATGGCTAAGCAAATAAAACAAAAAATAAGTCAACTAACCAAAGATTCTAGAGTAGTCCGAAGCCTAATAAATGCTTGCCAAGTCGCTTGATCAAGAAATGTATACTGGTCGCACGGATTAGGACGAGGCTGACCATCTTTCACCTCGATATGAATGTAATTATTGGTCAGATTTGTCTTAAACTTGCTCTAGCGCTCATAACAATACGTCATTGTCTTGTTGTACAAAATCTCACTTTGAGAAACATCATACGTGAGCTGGAATGCATGCATTAAAGGAGTAAGTTACAAATTTGTGACATATTTGATAATAATTAATTACATACATAAGAGAATTGTATACCTGGATAGTATCCTAAATATGTTTCTTCACCTTTTCATCGACATTTCTCTACTCCTCTATCAAGATGCTTGGCTTGTTGCGTGCAAGGAGGCCGACAAAACTCCTATACCATTAGGCATTAAGACCGATTGGTTTCCAATATCTATCAAACTCAATTGGTATCTTTTGGCCTGCACTCTGACTGAGGGAAACATCTGTGAACCATATGCCACATCTACCCCTCCATACAGACTATAGCTACTGCGCTCACTATGACCATGGCTCCAAGCATTGCTAGGCTCACCCTGATTAACACTAGCTGGCTGACTCTGCTGAGCACTAGCTGGCCAACTCAGAGATGCAGTAGGTGGCTGATCCTCTGTACTAGGATGCTGGGGATTCATCATTTGCCTGTAACGACAACAAAGAAAGATAAATCCTAAGCTATGACATGTGAAAACTATATTCGATAAAATAACTAAACATATTCTTCGGATATTAATCATAATCATAATTACTTTAGTTAGTTAAGTTCAAAGTAGTATCATAAAGAGATATCCTCCCATATTCCCTCGTGATGATCATTTCTTGTGCCGAGTGCATTATCTGCTTCATCTTCTTCGTTCAATTCTGGTAGACCCCTGGAAAAAGAAGGAGTCTCAAGAAGATTATAATTTGAGTGATTTTTCTTGTCAATATCAACGACCCTTTTTCCTTAAAGAGCTACAGACCATATTTTGTTTGCCTGATCAGTGATATAGAACACTTGTTGCGCCTGATCTGCTAGAATGAAAGGTCCATCTCCAAAACTTCTACTATTCATATCTACTAATGTAAATCCTAACCTATCAATCTTCACACCATTATTGACATCAACCCACTTGCATTTGAAAATGGGAAATCTAATTTTAACATAGTCAACCACCCAAATCTCTTCAATCACCCCATAATAAGGTATGGCAGCCAATGTAGGGTTCTTATCTTTTGAACTAGAGAAGTGCATAGATTCAGCCACTAATACAACACCACTGTTCTGGACGGTGCTCTTACCATCTAGGGACTTCGTGTAAAGGGTATAACCGTTGATCACAAATGAAGTCCAACTTATGACATCAACTTCAGGACCACGTACTAACCAATTTATTATATCAGAAACACATTCTTCTCCGTCAACCTTTTGTTTGAACCAATGTGCGAAAGTTCTGTTATGCTCTCTAATTAACCTTTGTTCAGTCATTCGAATATTTTGTTTTCGTACAATTTCTTTATGGGCATTCATGTAATATTGAACTTCATCAACATTGTTCAATATGTACAAGTGGACTTGTTGCAATTCATCAGCATTTATGCTCTTTACTGTTGCCCAGCATCTACCCCCTTCTTGATCATGACGTTTAGGAAGGCCAATATGTCGTACATTTGACAAATAATGTTGACAAAATTCCATAGCTTCTTCAGAAACATATTTTTGAACAATAGATACTTCAGGCCGGTTGGGGTTCTTCACATACCCTTTTAGTATTTTCATAGTTCTTTCGATTGGGTACATCCACCGAAAATAGATAGGGCCACACAACTTTATCTCCCTCACTAAATGAACAATCAAGTGTACCATGATGTCAAAAAAGGAAGGAAGAAAAAGCTTCTCAAGCTGGCACAAGATCATATATCCTTCATTTTCCAATTTCTCCAATCTTTCTGTGTCAATGACTTTACAACAAATGGCATTGAAGAAGAAACAAAGTCTAGTCAATATGTGTTGAAGATCATATTCGGCAATGCCTTGAATAGCTACTGGGAGTAGTTGTTGCATTAAGACATGACAATCATGAGACTTTAGCCCTATTAACTTTAAGTCTTTCATCGATACAAGCTTTTTAAAATTTGAAGAATATCTTGAGGGAACTTTAGCGCCATGTAAATACTCACAAAAGCTTCTTTTCTCAACCTTATACAAAGTATGAGCAACTGGAGGACAAAAAGTTCTATTACCATATGGCCTTAGATGTAAATCTCCTCGTATTGCCATTTCTTGCAAGTCTAATCTTGCCTTCATGCCATCCTTAGAACTTCCTTGTATGTTGAGCAGTGTCCCAACAATACTATCACATACATTTTTCTCCACATGCATGAAATCAATACAGTGTCTGACTTCAAGATTGCGCCAATATGGAAGATTGAAGAAGACGGACCTTTTTTCCATATATTTTTCTCATTTCTACTCTTTGATGACTTACCAAACATAGTATTGATATTTTTCACCTTTTCATAAATTTTCTCCCCCAGTCAATGCCTCTGGAGCATCTTCAAACTCTTGGCCACCAAAAAAAGATTTTTTTAATCTACGATAAGGGTGGCTTCATTTAAGAAATCGCCTATGGCCAAGGTAAACCGTCTTTCTTCCATGTTGAAGTTGATGGTAGCATGTGCCTTCTTCACATATTGGACAACCTTTGTGGCCTTTAACGCTATATTTTGACAAGTTCCCATATGCAGGGAAGTCATTTATAGTACAAAAGATCATTGCTCGCATATTAAAAGTCTCCTTCTTGTTCTCATCAAAAACATCGACACATTTATCCCACAACTCTTTCAAGTCTTCGATCAAGGGTTTTAGGTAAACATCTATGTCATTTCTGGGTTGCTTTGGTCCCGAAATCAACATAGACAACATAATGTACTTTCGTTTCATACATAACAAAGGAGATAAGTTGTAAATTACCAACAGAACAGGCCATGAACTATGTATACTGCTTAGGCTACCATAAGGATTCATACCATCTGTGCTAAGCCCATACCTGAGATTCCTAGGTTCTTCACCGAAGCTAGGAAATAATTACTCGATTTTCTACCATTGAGAAGAATCAGCTGGATGTCGAAGCTTTCCATCAGAAATCCTCTCATCTACATGCTATCTCAAATTTTTGGCATCAATTTCATTGGTAAACAGGCGCTTGAACCTTGGAATGATTGGAAGATACCACAACACTTTTGCAGGGCCCTTATTTGATTTATACCTCAGAGTTTCACATATCAGACATTACTCCTTCTCTTCATGATCTTTTCTATATAATATGCAATCATTAGGGCAAGCATGGATCTTTTTATACTTCATCCTTAGTAGACACAGTATTTTCGTAGCATCATAGTATCGACAAGGCAACATATTATCATCAGAAGAATGTCTTTAAAGGCCTCAAGTGTTTCTAAAAAAAACTCTTGTCACTCCATCTATGTCATGCTTTCAAGCTTACCAATTTCAATACAACATTCAGCAATTGGTATTTTTTTCATCTTGGGTACAGTGGCTTCTCAGCATCACTGCACATATTACCATATACATGTGATTGTTCAAAAGTCTCTTCTCCTACATCACGAATAATATCCTCTATCCGATCATCCATATCCGTGTCATTATCATCACAAGTCACTTCCCCCTGTTGAGATGCACTTAGCATTTCTAATTGTTCACCATGTCATACCTATATTACATACGTCTTACAAAACCCTTCACAAATTAAATGTGTATATATATCTACAGCACTTAATCGCTTCTCATTCAAACATTTTACTCAAGGGCAATAAAACATCTTATTATCATCATCGGCATTTCTTTTTGCAAAGTCTAAAAAACCCCTCACCCCAACATCATATTCAACACTCATCCATTTAGCTTGTATCCAACTATGATCCATATATTCCAACACCTTTTTTTTGTTTTCTACTTTTTCCCCTGGAAAAGGCAGGAGTAATGCAATCATTACACTGAACCGCACTTTAGAAATCCTAACAAAACAACCAGTTCTTCATTCAAAATGGATATAATTATTAGTGCTTTTTTTTGTTTTCTACTTTTTCCTAATGTTTATGGATATAATTATAGAAACTAAACACTTGTTAATAGTGCAGTGACTACCATGAAGAGACAGTAGTGTTGATTTATAATTCCCTCATAATAATTCTAATTTGACTTGTCTGTTATAATCATTTTCTATCACACTCACACTTCAAGGCCAAAAAACAGTCAAATTAACTGTAAATGTTAAATTTAAGGTAAGGCACTGACATTGGCATTCAATAAACCAAATCCTGCTTGAACAACCATTCAGTTTTCATCAAAACTTCTGATCATACAATAGTTTGCCAAAACTAAGCAAGATTTTTAATATATTTTGAGTATGGTGAAATTACTCGTCCACTGCAGAAAAAAAGCATCAAAACCTCTCAGACCAGCAAGGCCAAAATAAATGTTTCACACGTCTTTAAAACCTCTCAGACCGAGACCAAGGGAGTAAATATTTCACACTATTCGGCCTCCCATCATCATCATCCTAGCTATGACATTTCTTATACCTAAAATTTAATCTTAATATATATATTTGGTAGATTGTCTGTGAGATATCGCCTAAGAAAGGTATTGGTTTCTTGACATGCACATATATAAACACCAAACACACCAGAAAATTTATATTAAGCTACTGTTTAATTGATCCCCATTGCTAGCCTAGGCCGATGACCAAATCTAAAGGTAGTACAACTTCTATATAGTAATTGTAGAAGGGGAAATATAGAGGACGATGAAGCATACCTCAAAAAAGAGATTGAAGACAATGATGTCCCAGAAATGCAGTGAATTAGCAGGGACGATAGCACCCACGACGACAACCACGAGCAGCTGAAGCAATGTATGATAGTACAGCGATCGAAGAGCAACGACAGACTCGATTCAGAATGGGATCAGGTAAGGGACGGGGAGTCGACGGCTGAGGAGAGAAAAGATTGGGATCAAAGTAGCTTGGGTGATTCAGAATGGAAGGGATTGATTTCAAAATGGAAGAAGGTGGGAGTGTGAGCTGAGGCACGGCGCGAAACTAAATTAAGGCACATTTTTTAGACCGGTTAATAGTATAACCAGTCTAAAAAAAGGTTTTTAAGACCGGTTGCCTAACAACCGGTCTTAAAAGTCCGGTTGTTAGGCAACTGGTCTTAAAGACCTTTTTTTTAGACCAGTTATCCTATTAATCGATCTAAAATAAATATATTTTAGACCAGTTCTCTCAGTAACCGGTCTAAAAAAATAAAATCCTTAATTGTTTTAGACCAATTAGTATAGAACCGATCTAAATAATCTTTTTTAGACTGGTTATTATAATAACCGGTCTCCCAACTTGTTTATAATTATGAAAATGCCACCACGCATTTCTTTTAGACCTGCATCCACTACAACCGGTCTAAATGGGCCGGTCTAAAACGCCTTTTTTGTGCTAGTGTTGTTTACTTAATCTTATTCTATTTTGTCTACTTAGTACTTGATCACCATTAAATATGAATTCTTAATTGAACTATATGATTAAGTAATGTGGGATTATTATTTATTCTAATTTGTCAATAGGATAGGAATATACTTATTAGACCCATATAATCTTATTAGAGTAAATTTGGACATTTATTACCTCTTGAGTGAATTAGTTAGGAATAACAAATTTAACTTTAAAGAGGGATATGAGTAATTGAGAGATACTTATATCCATTAAAACTCTAGATTAACAAATTAACATTAAGTGCTCTTAACTGGCTAATTACATGCTTTAAGAATTGAAAAAGGGATTAGCTATTCTAGGTTGTTTTTCTTCATTGAAATCTTAAAACATTAAATTAGTACTTTTGCACTTGTTAAAATTAATTTTCAAATTCCTTCTTTGATTTGCTCAACTTAAATGAAAATGGGAAATTTAATGCCTAATCACTAGTTTACTTAAATCATTGTAGGACAACTTTGATTCGCTATTATACTATTTTCACGAGCTTGTACACTTGTGGTGCTTACTCAAATTTAGTAGCATCAAGTTTTTGGCGCTGTTGCCTAGGATTTCAAGGCAATTGGTGATTATAATTAGAAAATCTTTAGTAGTTTTAGCTTGAGCAATTTTATTTTATGTTTGTAGTTCTTTGTGTTAGTGTGATACTCTTGGGATCTATTTTTCTTTTCAGGTACTTTAGTATATGCCCTGTAGATCCAAAGCTACTAAGACACCATAGAAAACAAGGAGCAACCAAGAAATTTTGGAAGCTATAAAACCTCATACTCAAGCAAAGAGAGGTGTAAAAACTGAAACTAAAGTAATGGCTGAGGATGAAAATGATTGTTTCAGTTACCCTCTGGTCATAAATTTGTTTTAAGAAAAGCACTAGAGTGAACAATGGTAACTCGGATGATCACTTGATCATTGAAAAACAAAGCATTGTTTCTTATCTTTCATACTTCGTTGGATTAACCATGTAAAATGTTTTTCTTGCATCTAATCAATCTACTTTGTCATTATATTAGTTCTTAAATCTTGTCTAGGTGATCAAACGAAGATTAACACAAAAACTGGAAAAAGCACGTTGTTTGTCAGAAGCATTAAATGCGTAGCAGTGATAATCAATGGAAACACTCTCTTTCTTCAACAACTACAATTACTCTCTAACAGAATTTGAATGCTCATAACGGTCATTAAAGACAGTCCACCTATAAATATGAAAGCATTCAAGACGAAAATAACCAACAAACGACAAAATTGATTCTGTTCATTAAGTGCTCTATTCCTCTATCTGTTATTCTCTGAAATTCTTACTGCTCTTCAGTATTCATCTATCTACTCTTTGAAAGAGAATTTAATACCCTTATTTACTACGTGTGTAAAGAGAATCTCGAGGTAGTTAGACCTTGAGTTGGTGTTAGCTTACAAAGTGTAAGGGGGAGTGAGTGTCTTATTGAGGAGCTTACTTATACTATGGTACCAAGAACCCATCGAATATTGGAAGTATAGTGGAAATCTCATAGACGCTTTAAGGACTGGACGTAGGTCAAGATGTTAAGACTGAACCAGTACAAACCACGGTGTAATACTTCGGTGATATTTCTCCAACTCTTATCTTTTAATTAAGTACTTTAATCATAATATTTTAAATTTTGAATATCACTTAACTCACCCTCCTCCTCCTCCTCCTCCTGGGTGAAACCGTTGATAGTAACACTAATCACTCATTTAATTTCACCTTAATATCTCTAATATAAGCTCTATCTTAAAAATGTCTAAATATCTATTGCATTTTTTTCATCATTAACCCTAATTAATTATATGTCTCTTTCATCTTTTTTTCCACTAATTCTCTCTCATCTGTACTCATTCTCCCCTTGACCCTCTCCATAAATATTGGCATTTTTAAAAAATAATGGTGGTTACAACTTACAAGTGGTAGTGAGATCTTGCTTATAACCTAATGTCATTATTGTCTGCACTTCTAAAAAAAATTAATAAATAAATACATATTTCAATATATTCCTCTGTTAGATATGAAAGACTTCAAATGAAAGATTTAAAATAATGTAACATTTTCACACAAAAAACTGTAACATTAAATGGCAATAAAACTAGAAAAGAAATAACATTTCTTATACATTACTTCCAATCCTTAATATAAGAGTTAGTAGGAGATTAAATTTGATCATAAATACAAGACACTAATCCACTTTGTCTCAAATATATATTTTTTCCTAAAGTGCCCTTATTGATTGAACACATGAAAGAGTCTCTATTAATTAGTAGTCATGATGAAATATGGTATTTTAGGAAAATCAAGTTATGTTTGTTACAAATAACTCATACAATTAATTTCATTATTCTATCCAAATTAGTCAACCAACTCTTATATTAATAATTTGAAGTAGTAATACATAAATTTTACCTTCTCCTTTGCCTGTGTTTTTTTATTTATGAGAAGTAAATAAGGAGGGAGGAAGTACCATATTAAATTCTGATTCAATAAATGTTTAATGGATTGAATAAATCTCCATGTTTATTATCAAGGATGGTAAGAAAGTAAAAATTAATATGATGTTGAAATTTAGTATGCTTAATAATGATATTATTGGAAACCACTATTTTATTAAAAAAATTTAATGTTTTAAACTATTTTTATAATAGCAACAAATTAATGATTAAGGTGGTAAGCGGTCTCGCCAGTCACTCCAATAAGGATGAGAACACAAATTTAAATCCTGAGAATCACACGTAATAGGGGAGTAAATACAATAAACTTCAATTATATCCTAATTGTGGAATCAAAATTGGCTTTCAAGTTGAAGAGTGTTATGAATATAATATTTGTGGATGTCCATATTTCCCATTCTTTCTGATTCTCCCATTGTTTTTTTATTCTCTTCCATTGTTTCCTATGATTATGGAATCCCATTAATTGTAGATTAAAGAGTTGTACCTATAAATAGAAGGGATATGTTATATATTTTATAGAACACTAAATAATGAATGAGAATTCTCTTTCTTGCTTTCTATTCTTCTCATCTTTTCCTCTTTTTTTATAACACATTATCAGCACGAAAGCTCCAACGAAAGTATGATCTTCTCTGTAATATCCCAAATTTTAATACTTGAGCTTAGTGATTAAGCCTGAGATTAGTGGACTGCTAAGCCCTGGTTTAGCAAGAGTCCAAATTGTGATTAAGAAATATGAAAATGAATTGATGGTAATTCTAAGTGAATTTCCATAACTAGGGGCAAAACGGTAAAGTTACCGACCAGTTGATCAGTTACCGAGGAGGAAACTCATTGGTAATTCCAAGATCAATGGCTAGGATTTATTTGTGTAATTGAGTAAGGGGCATAATCATGTGTATGTGTGTGCATGTGAGCCCATGAGAGTTGAAGTGAGATGGTGACAAGTGGCAAGGTGTGGACCCTTGGATGTGGGATAAGTGATGTGTGACACATCATCATCATCTCCATCTCCTCTCTTCTCCCTCTCGGTTTCTCTCTCTTCTCTTCCTTCCTCCATTTTCGCTGAATATGCTTTGGAGAGAGAAAGGAAATCTGGATTTTGAGGTAAGCAAATGGCCTCTTTAGCTCAAACTCTCTTCTCCAATGTTAATCCTTGAGTTGAGATCTTTATTTTGGTGGTTGTAGTTTCTCCATTGGTGGTGATTTGAGAATCACGAAAATATGAAGTTTGGAGAATCAAAGAGTGTCTTTGAGGAAGTTGATAAGGTATGTGAAACCAACCATTCTATCTATGTTTCATTGCCAAATGATTAAGTTTGGAATTTCTGGAATTATTGCCCTAATTTCGAAAATATGGGTCAATGGGTAGTTTGACATGTTATGGTTATGGAAATGGTATCTTAGAGTGAGTTTGGAATAGATAGATTGATTGGGGATTGAAATGATTGAAGTTAGTGATTTTGGAAAAAATGATGATTTTGATGCCCTAGACCAAAGCATGTAAATGGAATGGGATTTTTGGTAATTCTATTGATTCCATTGAATTCAATGAGTGATTTTATGTGGGAGTAGCTTTGGTAGAGGTTTTGGGTCCATTTGGATCAATTGGGGCAATTGCTAGGGAGTTTGGTCAGTTTTGCTGCGTTTTTCTAGAATCTGATAGATTCACTCGAGCAGACATGGGTGTGCTCGAGTGAGGGAGGAACATTGCTCGAGTGAGGGAGATCCTGCTCGAGTGATATGTGAGTTTTCCCTTGTTTCGCTTCGAGTGCACCTGGGTTTTTATGAGTAATGCTCGAGTGCATCGCTTTATGCTCGAGTGAGCAAAGAACATGCTCGAGTGAGCATGGTCTGCTCGAGTGATAGTGGGAGTCTAGAGTGAAGGGTTGCTTTCTGGTCTTCACTCGCGGGCTGGTTGCCACGAGTGTGCTCTGACACTCGCGAGCATAGCCATCTCACTCGAGCACTGAGGGTCATGCTCGAGTGAACTTGTGCTTTAGGTGAGGGTGGTGCTCTCGGGTCCTCACTTCCTGGACTTCTCTCGCGGGTGCTCGAGTGAGGCATTTGGCCTTGTGCTCGAGTGAGCCAGTTCCTGAAAGTTTCTTTGTGCTCTCGGGTATTCACTTGCGGTCTCACTTTCTCTTGTGCTCGAGTGCTGTCCGTACCAATGCTCGAGTGAGAGCATTTATGCTCGAGTGATTTCCGTACTTGTGCTCGAGTGAGGCCATCCCTGCTCGAGTGAAGCAGTGGAAAATATCAGGATTAAGTGTTCAAAAGGGGATCTTTGGGGATAGTCTTCCAACCCTTTAGAGCTATTAATTGAGGTGTTTGAGGGTGCTTAAAGAGCAATAATGATAACCAACTTGAGTATCTAAAAGTTAAGGAATTGGAAAAGGGATTAATCCTATGTCCTTGATTTTGGTTATAGGATTTGATGATTTCCCTGATCGTGAGCAGCCGGAGCTGGAGCTTACGTGGAAAGAGTGTAGGGAACTTACCTTTCCTGCATGTATTGATAATTGTATTTGTGTATTGATGCATGTGATTGCCTTGCTTGAATTATGTGAAACATATGAGAATGATTGTAGCTCTGTTTCTATTTATACTATGGCCATGAGTATGTTATGTGAACATTGAGCATGCGGGTATATCATTATGTGAACATGAGTTATTGTGATGCAAGCATGTCATGCATTAAATACTTATCTTGCATGCATATTGGTATCTATTTCCTACTGAGATTCCCAGAATCTCACCCTCCCCTATCAACATTTTAGACAGGGAAGGAAGATTGAAGATGAGCAAGCATCCAAGGACGAAGAGGACTCGTTTCTAGGTGAGAATTTAGTAGTTGGTTATCAATACGTTATTGGGATTATGTATTTGATTGTATGGATCAGTATTTGAGAATGTATTCGGATAAGTTGTGTAATCCCTGTTATTTGAGTTGTATGGGCTAATGTGCCCTATGTTTATTGAGCGAAGATATGATCCCGTGATTGTCGGGAATTTATATTGCGTACTCTGATAATTGTATAAATGTGATTTATCTTCGCATAGTAATTATATTCGGAGTGTAAATATGAGACCGTGTTGTAAATGATTTCGAAAAGTATTTGTGAAAACCCCGTCTGGTTAATGGGTTTATAAATGTTGTGTTGACTTATTGGTCTCTATTTCACGTTAAACGTGTAATCCGGATATTAATTACGGCAGGGGGTTACATTCTCACTGTTTCCTTTATGGTTTCATCTACCTTCTTTTGCCTTATTATACTTAATCTATCTGGGATGATCTTAGCCACTATATGGAATTAAATAGATACTTTTATTGATTGTTATAAACATCAGGTTCCATGGCTAAGATTGGATATTGTTATTGTTTTTATATCTTATATCTCCTTTACAAGTTCTTTTATATTATTATTGTTATTTTAGTATGGCTAGAGGCTATATACCTTTGATTTCATATTCTGAAATTATATAGCCAAAAGTCATATTACTTTAACGAGCAGGAGCTACCCATGCGTTGCACGGAGAGCGTTTACATAATGATAAATTCTTTATCCATTTTGTACTTAAGCAATTACACTAATTTATTGTGTATAAATAAGAACAATTGCATCACTGTTCAATAATATTGCTTATTACAATAGTTCATTTAAACCATTGAACTACACATAATATGACAACGGTTACATCAATGTAGCATGTTGTAATTGTGCATTGTATGGGAAGATTGAACAGAGCCAAACCGTTACTATGGTGCCATACACAGTATATGTTTATTGTTGCCTGTTTTACCATATGATGAATACATATGCAAATATTGTAAAATAAGGCAACCACATTTATAAGTGCTTTTACTTAATAAATAAAGGTCAACTACATTGTTCTCATTTGTCACCACACAAATTGTTAGATAAGAATCAACGTTTCAAAATACTTCATGGAACACAACATTCTTCGTAGTGTTATTTGTACCAGAATCATTTACTCCTACAATAATCTTCAAACCATTAATGCATTTGACTCTTATCTGATTAAAGAGAAGGGGAATAAAGTGTATGAATGCTAAAACGAAGAAATTGTTGGAGTGCATCAGTGTTGAAGGACTGCATACTCCCCTAAGAAAATGTAGGCAAGAAGCAATAGACCAAGTCCTATTTCATTAATGCGCAGGCATAGGATACTGAAAAAGAGAAGTCAATGTAGTAAAAATATGATATGAACATGAGAAAATGTAATAGCATAATCTGGTTAAGAAAAATGATGACACATAATTGCAAAGCTGAATAAGTGTACTGTGGGTAGAGGCGTATCAACTTTATTAAAGAATGCAAAAATGATGACAGGTAATTGCAAAGCTAAATAATGATTTAACTTCAAACTATTAATAAAGGGATGAAATCCATTTTCTTGCAGGAAGAACATGCTAAAGGTTTGACAATTTGTGATTTTGTGGTTAATAAATTATGAAGATCAGTTTAGCTTGTATTGGGACTCAGCAAAAGTTTGATGACACCCAATTAATTAGATGGTGCTAATGAAGTTCAATGTAATCATTTTTAAAGGAATGGGAGGAGGGAAAGGCATGGTAAAAATGTGTTGCTTGAAATTAATTTGATAGGAAGAGGAAAATGGATGGTAAAATTTCTCTTCTTTCTTGTAATCTTTCTTACTTTAAAAAAGGAAATTCTAAGTGTTAGTAATTAGGAAGTTCCTTGTAGTTGCAGAGGGTATATTAGACATTAAATGATCTGAAAGGAAAACATATAATGGTAGGATAGACTCGCATGTTTAAAAAAGTGACTTGGTCAGACACACTATAATGGACACAAAATTGGACACCATAAGCAAATTGAACTGTTACTTGCTCAGTCAAAGAAAAGTGTATGTCAAATTCACTTCATTCAAAGTAGATGCAATAAATAAACAAAGCAATGCATCAGAAATAAAAAGAAAATGGCAGTCAATTGGCCCCAAGGAGTAAGAACAATGGAATAAATATAAGGAGAAAAGATTCCACATATAAAATAAATGAATAAGCAGAACTTGACATTAGATGGTAGCTTAATTAGAAACATACATTGTACCAACACATTATCCTTGCCAAATCATATCAATTTTTTTCTCATCTCTGATTTTCTCAAGAACTTCCATCCCTAGTCCTTCCATTTGTAACTATGTTTTCCAATAGCTACAACATCCACTTGGTTCATTAGAAGCTTGAAAAATGACCCACAAAACATTGTAATTGACATGACATTATAAAAATAGATAAAGTAATGTATTTTGTGTTGGTAACTATTGTCAAATTAGGTGATGTGATCTGACAATAGTTGGTAAGCTCTATAACATTGAGGCAATGGATACACATATGCTGCCAAAAAAAGCCTTGGGAAAGAGAAGAAGCAGTTGAGCAGAAATGCCTAGCTGGCTAAAAGCTGACCCCCCTTAAAAAGGAAGTGAGGATTTTGCACTAAGTCTTCACTCACACTCCATGATCTTTAGACACCGACCCTCTACATCTCTAGATTGAAAGCATAGGTATCAAAAGTAAAATTTGAAGGAGCATGATAATGCAAAAGAAAGGTCATTTCATTAAATGCCAAAACATTCACAAACTCATTACCCTCATGTTCTTACTACTACCTCATGGAAAATATCAAGCCAAAGGGGGAAATGCCAGAAATTAGATGGCCAAATTGATCCAACTAAACCAAAATGAGAAATGACTCCCAACAAACCTAAAGCAACAAACTACTTTCTTTAGTTTAAAAAAACTTAAACTTTTTTATTTAATTTAATAGGATATTAAATGTACTACACAGTAGGGTGCAAAAAAGTCCCGAAGTAGTGTAATAAACTCTCCATGTTAAAATGTTCATACAGAATAATGAAGGATAAAAACTTCAGTTTCAGTAAGAAATTCCAAATCTATCGTAATTTAATGTGTAGATCTCAGACTGTGGCCACAAGATAAGACATGAGTCAAAAAAGACTGGAAGAGTAATTAATACTTGTTAGTAGTTATCAGGCTTCAGCAATCATATGGTGTCTGAAACTGAATTATAGATCTCATTCATTTTTGAAATACCTATCATCAGTTCCCATTCTTCAGTAGGGGTTAATCAAATAATTTAGTAATTAGTAATGAAGAGCCTTTGGTTCATGTCTTATAAACAAAGGAAAAAGATAAACAACAACTAAAGCATGTATTTGATAAGGAATCATATCTTACAATGAGGCAGTAGCAAATGCTTAAAAGAAATGTTTATGTCCTATCTCCTCTTTTTTCGTCGCGTAGCAACTACTATGAAAAGGGGGAAACGGATGTTTGCACTATTTGTTATGATTTATTGCCGAGCTGTTTGAGAAAAAACAGAACAAAAATCCAAACTTTGAATGAAGAATCCACTAGGATTAGAACTGTATACATTAGTTTTATCCTAACAACTATCAAAAAATTATTTAAAGCATAAACATTTATGTTTAAGCAAAAGAAGAGAAAAGCTCTCCTCAAAAGAATACCACCTACATTATTGCCACTTACCACATCAACAAAATTTTAAGTACATACAAATCCCGCTTAGTTTTTTTTTTTTTGTCATCTTAAATAATCCTTAGCAAGTTATAAAGAGCAATAAAGTAGTGGAGAACAAAACAAAGCTAGAAAGAGAAAATATACCTACTACAGCAACTGCACAGTAAAAAGGTGATATGCATAGTAAAAAAATAGTAAAAGAATATATTTTTAATATAACATACAGGTAAAAAAGATTGAGGAACAGATAAAAATATTTCTCAATCATATCAAGCTCAACAACTCCCAATGCAACAGAAAAGACAACCCAAGCTGAAGAAATTCTGTTCCCAAAGCTTATCCAACAACCACTTTAAAAAAGAACCATATCTAAATACATACTCCAACTTGTTTATCTATGCAATTCCTATATAAATGAATAAATCTACAGGTTTAGAGTAGGTGAAAAAACCTATACAATGCCTATAAAGCTTCGTCAACTTCACTGGTAAAAAAGGAAGAGAGTGATCAATATGAAAGAACTTAGCTTCAAAGGTTGTGAAAACATTTCATTAATGTGACTTGTGAGAACATAATCTCTAACCAAATGTGATGCAGAAAAACCCCCATTGAAAATGTTTACTGGCTAACTGACTGCTTTTCCTAGGTAAATACGTCTAAAAGTGTGCCAAGTTCCTAAAAAAGATAAATAATGTTAAATTGTGAATCAAGATTTCAAAGAGGAACAGAACATGACCTAACCATCAAATATAAATGTTCATTGTAATAAAAATAAATAAACTAAAAACTTATTACCAACAGGGTGTCCCAACAAATATATTTCGTGTGCGTTGCCGATCACCAAAATCAAAAAGACAAGAAGATAAACCAAAATCTCCAAGCTTGATGGCCCCATGGCTATCAATTAGAATGTTCCCAGCCTATATAGGACATTATATCTGATGAAGGGAAGGAATGTGAGACTATATATTTTCAAATTTTTGTGAAGTATGACATTACTTTTGAAGTATTAAAAACACCATAGACTATATGTATTTCCTGCCTATGGATATCACCCATGACTTCATATTTCATCATGTTAGGGGAAGAAACCGCACTTAAATAAATGTAGCTTAATTGTTTTTGAAGCATCCTTTCCTTGATTGAGGGAGCACTATTAAGCTTTTCACCACAACAGAAAAAGTTTCTGATGCTGGACCTTTTTCGTTTTTTTATTTATTAATCTATTTTGCATATTGGGAGGAGTAAACAGATTTTTCAAGGATAGTGCTCTGCTAGAAATGATTTAATTGAGGTCATAGAAAACATGTATATATATTTTTTGACAAAAAGAAAAAGAAAACATGTGTATATCTATATATAAAAGCTAAGATCCTGCAAGACATTACACTTTTACCAGCAATATCTCCATGAACTGTTTTGCCACTGAGCATGCATAAAATCTTGATCATTCAGGTTTTCTCTTAATTACCAAATTATTGGAGTAATGGCACATTTACAATTTTGCATTTTAGAGACCAATATAAACCAAAAACCGAAAACCATGCTTGTTATTGTAAAAATCTATAGACTTAAACATCAGGCAGCAGAGAAGAAGTTAGCAGAAGATATACAATAATAACCATTCCCAAAAAGCTTGTTGATTTGATTGACATATAACGTATTTCAGGCTATTCTCAGCCATAATTGACTCGAACATTTCGAAATTCCCCTTAGTACCTTCAATTGAAGAGAAAGAATATTATCTAGCTAATTTTCCCAGAGTAGAAGATAAACTTAGCAAGAAATTTACCTGAATTAGAAATCCTTCCAACGTGCCAAATCTAACAAAAGAATATACCACCTTTAGCATGAATAGCATCCACAATGGGTTTCCATGCTTCTATTTGCTCTTTTGTCCATACACCTAGAGTTCGAGGATATCTTTACATTGAAAAGCGGAAAAACACTTTGTTAGAATTCCTAGCAAAGGGGGATAAAATTAAAATAAATTATAAAGTACACAAATTGCCCTTGAGCAGTGTCAGAAACACCAGTAGCTTCAAGTATGAGAAGACCCCCTTTGGAAATTCCCTGAGAGTAATATAAGATAGCATGCGGCTGAAGAACATTATTATAAGATCTTTGTCTAGTCAGTGGAGCCAAAACAACTCTGTATGGCAAAAGACAATGAAATGTCAACTTAAAAATCACTGAACATTCAACTAATAGTTATAGTAATCAAATATGACCAATCCTAGGGGCAATATGATTAACTGAGCCATATCTTCCAGCACACAACACTAATCATATATGCAAGTGATTTTTCATAGTGCACAATAGAATATAAGGACATGAGAAATATTATTTCTAGAAAAAAATGTAAAACAAATTCCAAAATTTGTAATGTCAAAGTAAGATTTACATCATTGTCTGTGCCACTCTTCAACTGGGATTGGTAACAAACACTTGATGTGCATGAGTTTACAGCAAAAAAATTGAAGGAATTAGTAGAGTATGAATACCTATGGGATAGATTGAAATTGCCCATCTTGATATATTAAATCTATGATGATGTATAACTTAATAAGCAGTATAAGTCATTCTTCTTGTCGCATAATCCTCAATTGATAGATGGACAAACAAAACATATAGACTCATGCAAACCGATGCATTGACAAATTTCATAAGCAACTTATCACCCAAAGACACAATATGCATATTGGGTAAGGAATAACCAGAGGAAAGAGATTTATATGTTTCAGAATTAACTTGAACTTGAACTTTTAAGTGGTGATATCTCCTCTAAGCAAAGTAAAATATATATATTCCATCTCCACACACACACATTATAGGAAACACAAAAGGGTCAAAGAATGCAATACCAAAAGCAGAAGATGAAGTAACTTGAACTTTTAAGTGGCGATGTTTGCAAAAGTGGTTAAAGAAAAGAAAAACACTAGCCCCTGGAGATTGACTCTGAGATTGACCTTGAGCTGCACGAAAGGGTCCAATTTTTTTGGTGTTGCCTTTTAATCACAGCAGTCGTTGTTGCCATCTCTCTAAAAGTTATGAAATTAACTTAGCACACAAAAGAGGTAATATCTCATGAGTTGACAATAATCAAAGGATAATATATCAGTTATTATGAAATTAAAGACACATGCATCAAGTACGCGTGCAGGTGCATCAACTTGTTGTCCATTGTCGCCTTCCCTATGAATAATAATTTTACCAATCTTGATACCTTTACAGCATGCACATAAAGCATTTTCCATACTCTCTCCACTAAAATTAAATCAACATTGGATAATAACGTTAGAACAGAAAGTGGTTATTAAAAAGGAAACTGAATATGATCTTATATTCGATTGTGCAATTTGTTACTCGGGAACCCAAATTGTCAAAGATCATTCCTTTTGTTTATTCAGAATTTATGGGACAACTATGAGGATATCTATAAATTTATTCTTCAGAATTGGAAGCAATAAAGACAACATCTGAAAATCCGATGCCCCGGTGATGTCAACTTTGGCCAAGAGACTTATACCTCCTGATAACAGAGACACCACATAACCTCTTGTAAAAGTCCACGTCGGTATATACAGAATCTGTAGTTACATGTTTAATGAAAAGTATCTATTTTCATCATAAAAGGCCAACATGCCAGCAATTGATCAGCAATAAACTTTTATGTACATCCAACACAACCAACAGTAAAAGGGGAGAATGACAGGCCGCTAAACCACAGACAACACACATTACAGTATTCAGCACTCATTTTTTTGGCTGCACAGTATTCAGCACATTTATTCATCTAACACTTTGGCTGCATTGAATAAAGCATGGAAAATAGCAAATAACACCTTTACAAGCAAGCATTGAAAAGAACAACTTACCAGTTGGAGTTATTACTTGCTTTTCTGTAAATGGAAGATGCCCCAGGCCATGTTCAACAACCTAGGCAAGTGTAGGAATTGTGATTAATTGTCTGTGAAGAAAATGTCACGCCACCACAAAATTGAGAAAACAACAAATGAACCTGTATACATACCAAAAAAATCAAACGGTCAGCATAAAACACAAAATCATGTTTCATTGTCTGAGAATCATGTATCAGGGTGTGCATACCCCTTATCTGTATAGTAGAAATTACCATGGTGATTCAACCTTTGTGATGAAAAGAGTTTGGAGCTATAGAAAAAGCGGGGTGGAATGATTAAAATGTCAAGAAATAGCAAAACTGAGGTACATGAAAAGTTGTTTGAATGACATATAAATTAGGATATATTTTACACAAATCATGCTGACCAAGCTTCCCCCACCACTTTCTTTTCTACATGAATTTACGGTAATATCTCACCCTTTCTTTTCAAAGGCAAAAAGCAATTTCAATCACAGTAAAGAAAATCTAAAATCAACAAAAGGAAAACCAAAAATAAATGAAGCGTATTTGAGAAGGTTAGTTTGATAAGAAAAGGGTGATTGTGTTTAGGGAAAAAATGGAAAGAGTGAAAAAATATATATGTTTGGGTCCCTTACATGATATGCTCACCACCGTTGTCATACATGACAGCATTTGCAGAAAAGGCCCAGCTTCCTTGCTGTTGTTATCCATGGCGTTGACCAGAAAAATAGAGAATGGGTCTATTTGGTTTGAATCCGATTCTCCAAAGCTTGCACCTCCCCTGGTCCCAGGAAGAAGAAGCAACGTCGAATAAGAGGCCAAAGCTTCGTTGACGTTGCTTTTTCGCCGCCATCATCACCACCATCTCTGAAGAAGACGGATAGTGGATATAGATGAAGAAGAATGCAAAAAAATAGAAGAATAAGAAAAGTGCTCGAATCATGGAGAAAGAGGGTAGGGCAGAGATGGAGCCGATGACTAAGAGAGAGGGCAGGGAAGAACCAGAGGAAAGAGAAAGAATAGGGAAGGGATACGGGAGAGGAAAAGAATGAGAGAGAGAGGGAGGAAATAGGTCAAATGTCAGCCTCTCGCAAAGCCCAATGAATTTGAAACTGAAATTGAATTTGAATTGAATTACAGGCACAAATGTAACCCCCTGCCTTAAATAGCGTAATTATAATTCGATATTACGTAATTAAATTGGTTTAGAGACCGTCGAATAGTTCAAAACTCATTTAGAACTCCCTGTGAAGTAGGGACTTTATAAAATTTTCAAAACTTCTTTTCTATTCCGGTCTCAAGTTCAATTATCGAATATAATCACCTGTGCAGTTAATTCACATTCATTCATATCAGAATATCTAATAGCAATCCCGGCAACCCCCGGGTTCCATTCATACACAAAAAGGGTTTGCAACCTCCATATAGGGGACTACACAACTACGTTCAACTATTCTTTACAACCAACATAATATATAGACACCCTGTCCAACAGGTTTAACCAACATAACCAAAATAAATGTCCCTACAGGATTCTAACCGCTCCGGGTCGTACGCTTCTCCTTAGAGCCACTCGCCCTGTCTGAAAGGTTAGTTAAAGGAAAGAATGAGATTCAAGAGAATCCCAGTAGTAACAAAACATTTATACCACACATAAGCACACAGCATGTAAGCAAATCATCATACAGCAGCAGCACCACAAATCACACTCCACCCTCATCCCCTTTCTCCGCCGGGAAGGCACACCGCCTAACCCGAACCGTTGTTAGCTACTCAGGGACTATTGGCGTGGCAGTGCATACATATAGCCTTATAGCCCATACAGCTATTCGGCTTTCACAAATGGCCCGTCGGCCTCCACAAATAGCCTTTCGGCTCACATAATCACATATATCACACCTCATCCTCATCCCCTTTCTCCGCCGGGAAGGCACACCGCCCTAACCCGAACCGTTGTTAGCTACTCAGGGACTATTGGAATGACAGTGCTAACACAAATCCACAGATGTCGCAGCATATGAATTCATTACAAATCAACGATATAACACACATACAATGCATCATATATGGTACAAAAGAAAAGTCACTACCTCGTTCCTTTCTGACGTTCGCTGGCGTAGTTGGCTCACGAGGGCGGCAAATATCGAATCCTACAATTCCAAATGCACTATTTAGACACTTCCATAGTGTTACTTAGGGTTATATGAGTCTATAATGAAAATTTACAAAAATACCCCCGGGGACCCGGCCTGGGCCCGCCATACCCGGACCGGTTGCACTTTTCTTGAAATTTTGACATGGGCTATCCTGACATATTTTCGCCCAAGGAATCCATTTCCGGACTCGGAATTATCAAATTCAATGTTAAATTACGAAATTGCCCTTGGCAGCCCTACTTTTAGGGTTTTAGGGGTGTTTCCGTAATTATGCTTTCTCGGCCTTTTTTGAAAAAGTGCCCAACTGTAACCCCACCTAATTTTCGCCCCTGAACTCAATGGAACCATCAAATCATTGAAAATCCAACTCTAAGACCCATTTCTAGGGCTGGCCGAAATTTATGAGTTCTCCAGGGAAAATCGGGGTTTTACGATTTCGGCTCCGTAAACGCGTTCCTTTCTACTCCTAACCACTTTATTAACCATTACATTAGGTTACAACTAACATTAAGACCCAATTTGGGCAGCATAACCCCTAGGCCACATCATTTCCAAACTTTAAAACCAATGGCAATCCGGCGAAATTTCACCGATTAAATTGCCCACAGCAGCCAGAATAAGCAATATACGAAAGTTTGGAAGTTACCTCAAGCTCCTTCTAGTTTTTCCCAAATTTGGCTGAACCCTAGCCTCTTTGACACACCAAATTCTTTGCTTCAAAACCTTAAAGAATAAAGAGGAGTAGCTTAGAGTCGGAGTTATACGCGTTAGGAGCGAAATCGTCGGAGAAATCGGCTTACCTTGTGATTTTTCTTCTCTTTCTCTCTCTAAACTCTCTCAACTTTCTCACACTATGTTCAGGTGCTGTGCGTGAATGAGCAGCTGAAGATGATGAGAAGATGTTTTAATTCCATGCTTATGTCATCTTGCCTTTTAATGATGTCATAATTCCCAAAATTGGCATTTTCGGATTTTCTGGCAGATTTTCTGCCCAATCTTTGAAAAATCATAACTAATTCTAGAAAAATCGAAATGAGGTGATTCCAAAGCAAAATGAAAGATATTTAAGTCCTATTCATAGGAAAAATATTGGCCATTACTGCAAATCACCACAAAATTCCCAGAATTTCAATCTTTGCATACTGTTCCAGAAAATAATTAATTTCGCTGGGCAAACTTCAAAAATCCAAAACTCTTAGGTCACAAATCAAAATGATACAAATTATATGTTCATTTTGAAGCTTGACATGTGAACTTTAATACTGGAAAATTTCAGAATTTGTAGACACCATTTGCCTATTTAAAACGTCCATACAAATTGGCTGCCCTGTACAGAGTTTCAATGGACAGAGTTTTCAACTTTAGCACGATTGTTCCCAATGGTTCTAATTTCACAATAAACACTCTCCCCACATGAATTTTCACAAGGAAGCCATTGGAATCATTAAAATATCCAAATTCCCATTACACATTCTCCAAAAGTGTTTATTCAACAATAATTATATCCACTTTTAAAGTCATTAGCCCTTAATCACTTTTTGGGATATTACATTTCTCCCCCCGTAAAATAAATTTCGGCCTCGAAATTTGTCACACAACTTGAGCCATAAAATCTGGATAATGTCTTCGCATATCTGCTTCTGCTTCCCAAGTTGCTTCCCTCTGAGTCATTCCCTTCCAGATCACCTTCACAAAGGGGATGCTTCGGTGTCTGAGCCGTCGTTCTTCTCTATCAATGATCTGTTCTGGCTCTATCGCATATGTGAAGTTGTCTTGCAACTCGACTTCTTCGTATTCAACAATGTGAGATGGATCCGGTTGATACTTCTTCAGTTGGGAAACATGAAACACATCGTGGAGTCTGCTCAAGTTTGGGGGTAGGGCTACTCGATAAGCAATAGGCCCAATCCTCTCTAGGATTTCAAAAGGACCTATATATCTTGGGCTCAACTTCTTTCGTTTGATTGCTCGCCCAATGCCGGTGACAGGAGATACTCTCAGAAGCATATGGTCACCAACTTCAAACTCTAGAGGCCGTCTTCTCTTGTCAGCGTAGCTTTTCTGTCGACTCTGTGCTGCAAGCAACCTCTTACGAATAATCCGAATCTGTGCAGAGGTTTGATCAACCAAATCTGGCCCATAAAGCTTTCTTTCGGATAACTCATTCCAGCATATTGGTGATTGACACCGTCTTCCATACAATGCTTCATACGGAGCCATTTGGATGCTCGCATGATAGCTATTGTTGTAAGCGAACTCAGCAAGTGGAAGAAAGCGATCCCAACTTCCTTTAAAGTCGAGAACACATGCCCGCAACATGTCTTCCAACGTCTGGATTGTTCTCTCAGATTGTCCATCCGTTTGAGGATGATAAGCCGTACTGAATCTCAGTTGAGTACCTAAGGCTTCATGCAATGCTTTCCAGAATCTCGAAGTGAATCGGGGATCTCGATCGGAAATGATATTCTTCGGTACACCATGGAGTTTCACAATTTCTCGAATATAAATCTCTGCTAGCTTATCCGGAGAGTAACCAGCATCGATTGGTATGAAGTGGGCTGACTTTGTTAATCGGTCCACAATTACCCAGATCGCATCAAAATTCCTGATCCTGGGCAATCCCATAACCAGATCCATGGTCACACTTTCCCATTTCCATTCCGGAATCTCAGGACTCTGAAGTAAACCAGGTGGTCTCTGGTGCTCGATTTTCACCTTCTGGCATGTGAGACACCTTGCTACATACTTCGTCACATCACTCTTCAAACCCGGCCACCAATATACAGATTTCAGGTTATGGTACATTTTGGTCATACCAGGATGAAGAGTATATCGACTCTTGTGTGCCTCATCTAGAATCTTCTGCCTCAACTCCGCCTGAAGTGGAACACAGATTCTCTTCTGATAGCAAACTAATCCACGAGGCGATAGGTCATACCCTGGAACTTCTCCCCGCTCAATTCGAGTCATATTGCGCTGTATCCAGTCATCTTGCCTCTGAGCTTCTTCAATCTCAGTTCTCAGATCACTTTCCTCTTGAGAAACAGTGTAATTGGCACAAATGATCTGGTTTGTCAAATTCAAATCACGAAAGTCTTCAATCAGTTTCTTCTCTTGTATCATCATAGCGGCAACGAGAACGGTCTTTCGACTCAGAGCATCAGCGACTACATTTGCCTTACCCGGATGATATTTTATTTCCAGGTCGTAGTCCTTAACCAATTCCATCCAGCGGCGCTGTCTCATATTCAGTTCTTTTTGATCATACAAGTATTTGAGACTCTTGTGGTCGCAGTACAGTTCCACAGTCACACCATACAGGTAATGACGCCAAATCTTCAAAGCAAACACAATGGCCGCAAGCTCCAGATCATGAGTGGGATAATTCAATTCATGAGGTCTGAGCTGTCGAGAGGCGTAGGCCACCACACGTCCCTGCTGCATAAGGACACACCCTAATCCTTGCCCACTGGCATCAGAATACACAACATATGTCACACTGGGATCGGGTAAAATCAATACAGGTGCCGACGTCAACCTCTCCTTCAGCTCCACAAAGCAGTTTTCACATTTCTCGTCGCACACAAACGGCTGATCTTTTCTCGTGAGCTTGGTCATCGGCAACGCAATACGGGAGAAATTTTGGATAAATCTCCGATAATAACCAGCAAGACCCAGAAAACTGCGTATTTCCGCCACAGACTCTGGCCTCTTCCAGTTCAGTACTGCTTCCACTTTGCTGGGATCCACAGAGACCCCTTCTTGCGAGATAACATGGCCTAAGAATTTCACTTCTGATAGCCAAAACTCGCACTTGCTCAATTTAGCATATAATTGCTTCTCGCACAAGATATTCAATACGATTCTCAAATGATGCTCATGCTCATCCTTATTCTTGGAATATATCAAAATGTCATCGATAAACACAACAACAAACTGATCCAGATATTGCCGAAAGATACGGTTCATGTAATCCATGAAAACCGCAGGCGCATTGGTTAGCCCAAATGGCATCACCAAGAACTCATAATGACCATATCGGGTCCTGAAAGCAGTCTTTGGAATATCTTCTGCTTTCACTCGCAGCTGATGATACCCTGACCTTAGATCAATCTTTGAAAACACACACGAACCAGAGAGTTGATCTAATAGGTCATCAATTCGGGGAAGAGGGTACTTGTTCTTAATAGTAACCTTATTCAATTCTCTGTAATCAATACACAATCGAAGACTCCCATCTTTCTTCTTTACGAACAACACTGGAGCTCCCCAAGGCGACACACTGGGTCTAATGAACCCTTTCTCAAGCAAATCTTCTATTTGTTTCTTTAACTCCGCCATTTCGTTTGGAGCCATACGGTATGGGGCCTTAGATATAGAACCAGCTCCAGGAATAATGTCAATTGGAAATTGAACTTCCCTCTCAGGAGGCAATCCATTTAGATCATCCGGAAATACCTCAGGGAATTCATTTACCACGGGTATATCACTCAAAGTTTCACCAGTTTCCCTTTGTACTGAGAAAAACACTACATACCCCTGGCAACCCTTTTTAAGATACTTTTCAGCTTTAGCCGTAGAAAGAAAATTCATACCGGCATTCACAGCTTCAACCCTATGAGAAACAGGATATACTATCCTCTTGTTTCCACAATCAAGCAATATATTATTTGCCATTAACCAATCAAAACCCAAAATGACTTCTAATTGACTAAGAGGCAAACATATCAAATCTACAATAGATTGATGCCCTTCCACAGTTATGACACAACTCAAACAAGCTTCTGTGGTCAAGGCCTTAATACCCATTGGAGTTGACACTACTAATTCAAATGGCAGTTTGTGCACATGCAATCCCAGGCGCTTCACGCAATCATAGGCAATGAAGGAGTGACTTGCACCCGAGTCAAATAAAACTTGCAACAGATGGCCATGAAGTAGAAGTTTACCTTGTATTAGCTCAGGAGATTTGTGGGCCTCCTCATGGGTCATAGCGAATACACGGCCCTGTGTCTTCGGTCTCTGCTCGACTCGTGGTCGTTGACAATCTCGGGAAAAATGTCCTGGCTGCTTACAGTTAAAACATACCAATTCTCCCCGGCAATTTTGGCCATAATGCGTTTTGTTGCAGCGAGGGCATTTCCACTCAGTCACAGCCCTCTGAGGCTCACGGTCTCTGGGCTGATAGGGCTTCTTATCACCGCCCTTGTATGAAGAGGATCCTTGGCCTTTCCGCTTCTGGGAAGCATTACCCTTACTGGGTTCACTGCGGTGGCCAGTAGCTCTGGTAGGATTCAACTCCCTCAGATTATTCTCCGTAATTCGACATTGCTCCACAGCCTTGTTGAACTTAGTGAATTGGTTCGTAACCAATCGCTTTCTCAATTCTCGCCTCAGACCGCGGATGAGCATATCAGAACTCCATTCTTCATCATCTTTAAACCGGAGGTAAGAGGAGTACCGAGCTAACCGGACAAAACGGGACAAATAGTCGTCAAAGCTCTCTGTATCCCCTTGTTTGATGTTGAGAAATTCTGTCTCCTTCTCGAGCCGCACTGATTTGGGAAAGTATTTCTCGTTGAACTCTTGTTGAAACAGTTCCCAAGTCAATGGTGTTTCATTGCTCTTTAATGTCAGGGCGATATTCCGCCACTAACGATCCGCGTCCCCCTCGAGTTTACACACTGCCAACCGTGGCTTCACCTCCTCTGGGCAACACAGAACCTCAAATATCTTCTCCAGTCTGTACAACCAATCTTCGGCTGCATGAGGGTCAAACCTTCCTCTGAACGCCGGAGGCATATGCTTGCAGAATCGGGTGACCCAATACTGAAGGTCTTTTTCCTCCCTGGGTGGCATCCCATATGATTCCTGATTCAAGGTAGCACGAGGTGGGGATTCCAGAGGTCGTGCTGATCCTTCTGCAGTGTCCTCATGTCGAGTCTCTCCTTGAGTCTCCTCTGGAGTGGATTGAACCGGACCTTCCTGGTTCTTCGCCTTCTCTGCTCTGAGCTCTTCCCTCAACTCAGTTATCATATCTCTTTGATCCCGGATTAGACCCATCAGCTCTTGCATTGCATCCGGTGGGATTTCATTAACAACCTCCACCTCAGGGTCTACACGCGGAATATTGGGGCGTCCTCTAGTTTTCTTCATTCTACAAACAACTTGCCCCATTAATTCAGCAGAAATAGTATGCACAATAGTCATAAAACCCATATATGTCCACATCAATAAACATACATGTGCATACACAACAATCGTTCACAGATAATCTTCTATCCCTAAAACCAACTAAGGGAGCTATCCTAGCAACCTCTACCCTTGCCAGGAACTACAGCTCTGATACCAAAATGTAACCCCCTGCCTTAAATAGCGTAATTATAATTCGATATTACGTAATTAAATTGGTTTAGAGACCGTCGAATAGTTCAAAACTCATTTAGAACTCCCTGTGAAGTAGGGACTTTATAAAATTTTCAAAACTTCTTTTCTATTCCGGTCTCAAGTTCAATTATCGAATATAATCACCTGTGCAGTTAATTCACATTCATTCATATCAGAATATCTAATAGCAATCCCGGCAACCCCCGGGTTCCATTCATACACAAAAAGGGTTTGCAACCTCCATATAGGGGACTACACAACTACGTTCAACTATTCTTTACAACCAACATAATATATAGACACCCTGTCCAACAGGTTTAACCAACATAACCAAAATAAATGTCCCTACAGGATTCTAACCGCTCCGGGTCGTACGCTTCTCCTTAGAGCCACTCGCCCTGTCTGAAAGGTTAGTTAAAGGAAAGAATGAGATTCAAGAGAATCCCAGTAGTAACAAAACATTTATACCACACATAAGCACACAGCATGTAAGCAAATCATCATACAGCAGCAGCACCACAAATCACACTCCACCCTCATCCCCTTTCTCCGCCGGGAAGGCACACCGCCTAACCCGAACCGTTGTTAGCTACTCAGGGACTATTGGCGTGGCAGTGCATACATATAGCCTTATAGCCCATACAGCTATTCGGCTTTCACAAATGGCCCGTCGGCCTCCACAAATAGCCTTTCGGCTCACATAATCACATATATCACACCTCATCCTCATCCCCTTTCTCCGCCGGGAAGGCACACCGCCCTAACCCGAACCGTTGTTAGCTACTCAGGGACTATTGGAATGACAGTGCTAACACAAATCCACAGATGTCGCAGCATATGAATTCATTACAAATCAACGATATAACACACATACAATGCATCATATATGGTACAAAAGAAAAGTCACTACCTCGTTCCTTTCTGACGTTCGCTGGCGTAGTTGGCTCACGAGGGCGGCAAATATCGAATCCTACAATTCCAAATGCACTATTTAGACACTTCCATAGTGTTACTTAGGGTTATATGAGTCTATAATGAAAATTTACAAAAATACCCCCGGGGACCCGGCCTGGGCCCGCCATACCCGGACCGGTTGCACTTTTCTTGAAATTTTGACATGGGCTATCCTGACATATTTTCGCCCAAGGAATCCATTTCCGGACTCGGAATTATCAAATTCAATGTTAAATTACGAAATTGCCCTTGGCAGCCCTACTTTTAGGGTTTTAGGGGTGTTTCCGTAATTATGCTTTCTCGGCCTTTTTTGAAAAAGTGCCCAACTGTAACCCCACCTAATTTTCGCCCCTGAACTCAATGGAACCATCAAATCATTGAAAATCCAACTCTAAGACCCATTTCTAGGGCTGGCCGAAATTTATGAGTTCTCCAGGGAAAATCGGGGTTTTACGATTTCGGCTCCGTAAACGCGTTCCTTTCTACTCCTAACCACTTTATTAACCATTACATTAGGTTACAACTAACATTAAGACCCAATTTGGGCAGCATAACCCCTAGGCCACATCATTTCCAAACTTTAAAACCAATGGCAATCCGGCGAAATTTCACCGATTAAATTGCCCACAGCAGCCAGAATAAGCAATATACGAAAGTTTGGAAGTTACCTCAAGCTCCTTCTAGTTTTTCCCAAATTTGGCTGAACCCTAGCCTCTTTGACACACCAAATTCTTTGCTTCAAAACCTTAAAGAATAAAGAGGAGTAGCTTAGAGTCGGAGTTATACGCGTTAGGAGCGAAATCGTCGGAGAAATCGGCTTACCTTGTGATTTTTCTTCTCTTTCTCTCTCTAAACTCTCTCAACTTTCTCACACTATGTTCAGGTGCTGTGCGTGAATGAGCAGCTGAAGATGATGAGAAGATGTTTTAATTCCATGCTTATGTCATCTTGCCTTTTAATGATGTCATAATTCCCAAAATTGGCATTTTCGGATTTTCTGGCAGATTTTCTGCCCAATCTTTGAAAAATCATAACTAATTCTAGAAAAATCGAAATGAGGTGATTCCAAAGCCAAATGAAAGATATTTAAGTCCTATTCATAGGAAAAATATTGGCCATTACTGCAAATCACCACAAAATTCCCAGAATTTCAATCTTTGCATACTGTTCCAGAAAATAATTAATTTCGCTGGGCAAACTTCAAAAATCCAAAACTCTTAGGTCACAAATCAAAATGATACAAATTATATGTTCATTTTGAAGCTTGACATGTGAACTTTAATACTGGAAAATTTCAGAATTTGTAGACACCATTTGCCTATTTAAAACGTCCATACAAATTGGCTGCCCTGTACAGAGTTTCAATGGACAGAGTTTTCAACTTTAGCACGATTGTTCCCAATGGTTCTAATTTCACAATAAACACTCTCCCCACATGAATTTTCACAAGGAAGCCATTGGAATCATTAAAATATCCAAATTCCCATTACACGTTCTCCAAAAGTGTTTATTCAACAATAATTATATCCACTTTTAAAGTCATTAGCCCTTAATCACTTTTTGGGATATTACAACAAATCTGTCACATTGAAGAGGTTTGGGACTACACGGAGCCCGAGATGGTCAGCTTAGCTGAAAAGGATCGGATTATGAATAGTTCTCTCCACTCTCTACAAAAGGGAAGAGAAATATATTATATATTGATTACTTATTCTGAAATTATATGGCAAGAAGCCATATAATTGTAATTATCCAAAAGATAAGAGGTCAGAAGCCATATAATTTTAATTATCCTGAAGATAAGAGGCCAGAACCAATATAATGTATCCTCAAGATAAAAGGCTAGAAGCCATATAATTGTAATTATCCTGAAGATAAAACATCAAAAGTCATATAATTTTAATTTTCTTGAAGTTAAAAAGCTAGAAGCCGTAAAATTTTATCTAAAGATAAAAGGCCAGAAGTCATATGATTATAATCTCTCGTCTTGAGTACTAAATGGCCTGAAGCCATGAGTACTAAATGGCTCGAAGCCATAAAGTTTTAATTTTATTGTAATATTTTACTTTATGAATTATTTCTTATCTTTACGAATTTCCTGTTATTATCTTTTGTATTATTATATCGCACTTTTATATTTCATATTTTAAGAATTTCTTTTTTATTGCATTAGTCTGAACTATATTAAATCTTACAAAATTTGAATTCGTAGCTCTTGTCATTACTAGAAAAAACTATTTATCTTGCCAAATCCATGAATTTTCTATGCCACCAATTGAATGAAAGTCTCAAAATTGAATATATGACCATTGATAAGTAAAATATTTACATATTTATTTTTGCTTACATGATGGTTTTGTGGATGATATTTGAGCTTAATGTAATGAATTGGGGTGTAATTGATAAATAAATAATGATTTTGACATAAATATTTTTATTACTATTATTATTACTACTATAATATAATATTTCCTTGTTTTTCTTTTGATAGCCACATATAGCACCACATTAAGAAGAATTGGAGAAGGCATGTAATGAAAGAAAGGAACCTATGGGATTGAAGAAAAAAAATATAGGAAGCAAATGAGACTAGAATAGATAGGTTATTCAATCCAAAATTTGCTAAGTGAAATCTGATCCCTAGGGCTTTTTCTCATAGTTGTTTTCATATCATTTGCACTTATATTTAATCATTTTAAATTTTATAATCTCAATCACTAACTAATCGATCAACCTAATAGAATTAAAATTACCAATTTTGGTACTTAGTAATCAATCCTTGTGAGAACAATATTCTACTCACCTTTATATTACTTGTTTATGATAGTGCACACTTGCACTTTTTAATAAATCATTTACACTCGAAACAACTATAAAAAACCCACTTGTTATTTGTAATAATTTAAAGGCAAGGTATGACAACCAGAAGATGGTTATCATTTCAAAGGCGCATTATAAATGGATACATCCAATTTGCTCCTAAAGTAGCAATATCGTAAAAGATGTTTTTAAAAAAATTCTCAATTAATTTCTTGCCTCCATTTGGCCAAACAAAATAATGAGCTTTTGTTGAAAGACCATAAAGCTTATTCAATTGGCTCAACTTCATTCCTAGAAGTGAATGTAGTAGTGAATGAATCTAATTATGGCCATGAAATTAGACGTAGACATGGCTACAACAGTAGTGTAGTCGTGGTGTAATCATGGTGTTCAAATTCTCACCTGAAGTGGGGAAATATTGAAATAAATTATGTTGATAAACCTGATAATTCTGAATATGGTGGTGACATGGATACCATCCATTTATGTGTTGTTGAATTCTTAGCGTAAATTATCTTCATCTATTTGAACTACTATAATTTAGTGTGTTTAAAGTTACTACTATTATGTGTATTTCCTTTTTTTTTATATTTTCTTTTATTTTCATGTTTCTTTAAATGAAGAATGAGTCTTATTGACATCAATTCTGAATATTTATTTCTCGTTGATAGTGCAACAACCCACACTATCCTCAAAAATGCTAAATATTTTTTCTTTCTTGGTAACGTGAGAAGCCAATGTTCAAATTATATTATTAGTATAAATATGATTGAAGGCTCCAAAAGAGCTAATATTTTATTACCTAAAGAAACAAAATTATATATTGATTATGCACTTTATTATATGAAGTCTAAAAGAAACTTATTAAGTTTTAAAGGTATCCGCAGAAAAGGATATCATATAGAAACAACAACTAAAAATAATCAAGAATGTATTGATATTACAAATTTAATTTTTGGTAGAAAATGCATATTAGAAAGTTTTCCTACTTTTTCCTTAGGCTTGTACTATACATTCATAAGCACAATTGAAACATATGCTATTGCAAACCAGAAGTTTACAAATATTAATACAAACCAGAAGTTAGCCAATGTAAATCAAAAGTTTGCCAATATAAACCTAGAGTTTACAAAAAATAATGTAAACCAGCAGTTAGCCAATGTAAACCAGAAGTTTACCAATGAATTTAATGTTTAGCATGGCTGGTTAGACCATCCCGAGTCAATCATGCTACAAAAAATAATTGAGAATTCATGTGGGGATATCGTGAAGCATAAATGAATACCACAATCCCATGATTTATCATGTGCTTTATGTTCCAAGGGAAATTTAGTTATTCAACCCTCATCAAGCAAAATACAAAGAAAGTCTCACTTTTCTAAAATGAATACAGGAAGATATTTGTAGGTCATGACACCTACCATGCAAATCATTTAGTTACCATATAATTTTAATTGATGCATTAATTAATTAGCCGCATGTTTGCTTATTATCTTCTTGCAATCCGAAGTTTGTGAGATTGCTTGGTCATTTGATTATATTAAGTGCATGTTACCCAAATTATCCTATCAAGAAAATAAGCCTTGATAATACTGGTGAATTTACTCAATAAGCTTTTAATGAATATTGCATGTTCCTTGGATTTGATATTGAACATCATGTTGCTCATGTTTATACGCAAAATGAACTTGCAGAATCTTTGATTTAACGATTGCAATTACTTGCAATATCTTTACTTATGAGATCTAATCTCCTAATTTCTGCTTGGGGTCATGCCATTTTGCATGCAGCAATGTTAATATGCATCAGGCTAACATGTTACTTAAAGGTTTCTTCTTACAAATGGGTTTTAGTCAAGAATATAATATTTCCCATTTAAGAATTTTTGGGTGTGTAGTATATGAGCCAGTAACACCACCACAACACACCAAAATGGGTCCACAAAGAATGATGGAAATATATGTTGGGTATGAATCTCCTTCAATAATAAAATATCTAAAACCATCAATAGGAGGTTTGTTTATGGCTAGATTTGCTTATTGTCATTTTGATAAATCAGTTTTCCCAACATTAGGGATAGAAAATAATCAATTGAATAAAGAGATTAACTGGAATGAATTATCATTGACTCATTTTGATCCTCAAACAAAACAATATGAACTGGAAGTTCAAAAAATAATTCATTCATAGAATTTAGCAAATCAAATTCCAAAAGCATTTACTGATTCCAGCTGCTAATGCTCCTATTAGAATTGATGTCCCTAAAGGACAATCTATTGTGAATTAATATAAAAACTGTCTAAAGTGTGGAAGACCCATCAGTTCCAAATATAAAAATATCAGAAAAGGAAAAGGAGCTAAGAATATAGATGGTCAAGTAGAGGATAATCAAGAAAAGTTAGTAGCTTTAGCAGAGCCATCTCCTGAAGAGTTATTAGCTCCAAAGGAGCCATCTCCTAAGAGTTATTATCTCTAGAAGAGATATCTCCAAAAGAGAATGTTGTAATATCCCAAATTTTGGGACTGAAGGCTTTGGAATAAGCCTGAATTAAGTGGACTGCTAAGCCCCAATTTAGTAGGTACCCCAAATTTATTCTCTAATATTCCTTATATTTTTGGGGTATTAAAGAAAATAAAATGGTGAATTTTGGAGAATATAATTATGTTTTCGGTGAAATCGCCTATGAGGCAATAAGCTTGTCATGTGATTTTGTATAACCAAATGATAAGAAAAAATTATGAGATTTTACAAGATGAAAATAGACATCCTAAGATTTAATTTGATACATCATATGAATCAATTAGAGCTATACACAAAAAGTTATGAATTTTTGAAGTTTGCCCGACGAAATTGATTCTTTTCAGGAACAGTATGCAAAGATTTAAAATCTGGGAATGATATACTTCTAGCTAGTAAAAGGCTATATTTTTCCTTGAAACTAGGCTCAATATAGGTTCTATAGCTTTTAAATCACTCTAATTCGATTTTTCTAGAATTAGTTATGATTTTTTAAAGTTTGAACAAAAAATCTACCAAATTGCCAATTGTTGTGATTTTTGGAAAAATAAATAAATCAGTATAATGATATAAGATATCATAATAAAAGGGCATCATCTCCTTCATGCGCCTCAAAACTAACACCATTTCAGATGTGAAGAGAGAGGAAGAGAAAAATTGTAGAGAGAGAAAAGGAGGAGGAAAAACTTACAAAGGTAATTGATTTCTTCGGTAAATCGGTTCCTAATGCGTATAACTCCATTCCTAAGCTTCCTTTGCATATGATTTAAGGTTTGGAGGCTCAAATTTGGATGTTTGGAACCTAGGGTTTTCAGCCATATCAAGGGAGAGCCAGTGGGAGCTTGAGGTAACTTCCAAACCTTCGTATATTGACTCTTCTAGCTACTGTGGGCAATTTAATTGGTGAAATTTTGTCGGATTGCTGTTGGTTCTAAATTTTGGAAATGGGTTTCCTTAGGGGCTATGCTGCTCAAATTGGTACTAAATGGTAGTTATAATCTAATGGAATAGTCAATAAAGTGGTTAGGAGTAGAAAGAAATGCGTTTACAAGGCCGAAACCGAAAAACCCCAATTTTCCCTGAAGTACCTGTATATTTCGGTCAGGGCTATAAATGGGCCTTAGAGTTGGATTTTCAATGATGTAATGATTCCATTGAGTTTAGAAGGTAAAATTAGGTGGGGTTACAGTTGGGCACTTTTTTGGAAAAGGCCGAAAAAGCATAATTACGAAAATGCCCCTGAAACACTAAAATAAAAGCTGCCAAGGGCAATTTCTTCTTTTGGTAGTGAATTTGGTGATTCCAAGTTTAGAAATGGATTCTTTGGGCAGAAATATGTCAAGATAGCCCAGGTTAGAATTTCAGAAAAAATACAGTCAGACCGGTACGGCCGGGCCGGGCCGGGTCCCAGGGGCATTTTAGTAACTTTTCAATATAGACACGTATAACCCCCAAAAACACTATGGAGGTGCCTAAATGGTACATTTGGAATTTTAGGATCAAATTTGGAGCCCGAGCTGTTGGCACGCTTTACAAGGTACTCGTTTTGAGGCGGGAAAAGGTTAAGGTAGGGGACTTACCTTATCTGCATGTATTTGATATATCTGCTTGTATAGTGATGTATGTGATTGCTTTACTTGATTGTGTAGAGCGTATTTGAATAAATGAAGCTCTATTTCTGTTTTTGCTGTGGCCTTAGTTTTGTTACATGAAACATTGAGCATACAGAAATGTCATTTGGGGCATACATCTAGTTAAACTAACATGTCATACACATAGCATCTATCATGCATGTATTATGGTATCTGTTTCCTATTGAGATTCTCTCAAATCTCACCCTCCCCTACCAAAAATTTAGACAGGAGAAGACAGAAGATATGCTGAGAACAATGCAGAGTATCGTATGAGAGGATTACAGTGATAGAATGAAGACGAGAAGATGTCTCTGTTTCGCTGTGATGGTTTTAGACATTCAAGTAGCCCTGTGTGGCTACATTGATGGTAATTATTATGTATAAACCTCTGGAGAATTTTTGTAATCATGCTCATATTATCAGTATATTTATGCTATTACTGTGTTGCCCATCGAACCGCATATTGTTTTTCATGAATACTCTAGTAAAGGTGAAATTAAAATAAGGGCGTGACAAATGTCGTGGTCCCATAAGAGACTAAGGTATATAAAATATGTGAAAATAATGAGATCACAATAAATTATGTTAGGTATACAATCTGATGGGACTGAAATTAAGTCAACGTCGACGATATCTTTGCTTATAATATTACATTTGATATCATGAATGATAATGAGGATCATGGACTAAAATTTATTAGCAAGTGCCAGAAGCATAAGTCCCTAAAGGACTCTAGGTGCCAAAAGCACAAGTCCCTGAAGGACTTAAGATGCCAGAAGCATCAAATACAAGTTCTCAAGAACAATACTCAAATAAGTTAAATAAGTCCTTACATGGCTTGAAGCAATCAAGGGGGATGTGCTATAATCGTCTCAATGAATGTTTGTTGAAAAAAGGATATACAAATGATCCAATATGCCCATACGTCTTTATGAGAAGATCTGGAAGTAAGTTTGACAAAATTGCTGTTTATGTTGATGATATCAACATTATTGGAACTCCTAAAAAGCTTCAAAAGGCAATTAATTGCTTGAAGAAAGAATTTGAAATTAAGGACTTGGGAAGAACAAAATTTTGTCTTGGATTATAGATTGAGTACTTGAAAAATGGAATTTTTGTATATAAAGAAGCTTATATAAGGAAGGTCCTAGAGCATTTTTACATTGATAGGTCACCTCCATTATGTACCCCAATAGTTGCAAGGTCTTTGTAGGCGGATAAAGACCCTTTCAGGCCTTGAGTAATTAGCAAAGAAGGTGATGAAGAACTATGTCAACACTCGTTTCAATTTCGATAATCGAAGAGTAATAAAGACGGAATTCAATGGGCATACAGAAAAGTACAATTATACTGATAAAAATATTCATTTACAATTCCACGTCGTTCGTCAATGAAACACAGAAAATATAGCGGGAACTTTAATATTTACAGAATTTTCCAAAATATCTAAACATAAACCAATTATAACCACTATCTTGTCCTCACCTCGAGACACGTGCCAATTATTTTCCGGCGTCTACTCCCTTGCCTTTCGTACCACTGACACCCACTGAGATGTTTGTTTAAAAATAGGGTGAGATTCCGAAGAATCCCAATAGAAATATACTATTGTTCATAAAAAAATGCGAAAAGTAAATATGACATGCACCAAGGTATGCACTAATTAATAAACAATATAAACACATCATCATCATGTATACATGAGTAGGACCCAGCCCCACAATCTACACTGGTTGGTCTTCCGCCAACTCCCAATGCACACCGGCACTAACAGCCTCTCTCTGGGCAATTCATGTTAATTAATAAAGTGCATTTACAAACAATGGCATCCACACAATCATATAACTATGGCATAATGTATGAAGGATAATGTTCCTACCTCGAAGCTTTATAAACCCCTATTTAGATGTGTCTCGAAATACGTGTCAAGTCCAGCCTCCGATTAGGTCCTAAAATATTAAATGTACAAGAAATAGGTCATAACCTATCCAAGTATCATTTTAGACTCTTCCATAGTATTGCTTGTGATTATATTAGTCTATGATAAAAATTTACCAAAATGGCCCCGAGACCCCGGCCCGGCCCTGTCGTACCCAGCCCGATGATACGTTTTCTCAAAATTTTGACTAAGGCTATTCTGGCTTATTTTCGCCCAAGGAATCCATTTTCGGGCTCGAAATTACCAAATTCACTGTCAAATTATGAAAATACCCTTGACAGCTCCGGTTTAGAGATTTCAGTTGCGTTTTCGTAATTATGTTTTTTCAACCTTTACCAGAAAAGTGACCAACTGTAACCCCACCTATTTTTGCCCGCTGAATGTAATGAAACCATTTATTTCATGAAAATCCAGCTCCTAACCCCAGTTCTGGTTTTGGCCGAAAGTTTGAAGGAAATTGGAAAAATGTAGTTTTGTGTTTTAGCTTCCAAAACTTGTACTTTTTCACTTCTAATCCTTTGTTAACTCATTTAAACACATCTTAACCATGATTTAAAGAAATTTGGGCAGCATAACCCTTTAGGGTTATAGTTTTCCCAATTTTTCAACTCAACCAAGAAACTTGAAAAGTCAAGAAATATCACTAACAACAACACTACAACCACAAGAGAGCAAGTTTATGAAATTACCCTCTTGCTTCCAACCTTGGCACCTTAACCCCTTCTCTTCCTTAGAGAATTGTCTTGCTAAACACATGAATACATGAAGAAGAGAACCTTAGAGGAAGTGTTACACAAGAATAGGTAACCAAATCACTAAATCAACACTTACTTTAATCTTCTTCCTCCTTCTCTCTAATCTTCAAAAAACTCTCAAGCTCACTCTCTCTCTTTTTGCTCCTTGCTTGGCCGAAATGTTGCATTAAAGAGGAAGGAGAATGTGTTTATTAATTTGGTCTTCTTTCTTCCTAGCCTTTGATCTCATCAAGGGTTGAGATTGTAACATTTGTCTTGCACCATCCCTCTACCCATACCTCCACCAATGCCTTCTTCACTTTATGCCATACTCCCTCATCATTTGGCTTCAATTGGAATTAGACTAGATTCCCTTCTTGTTACAAAAATCATGCCCCTCCCTCTTTACTCTAACCAAGCCCATTTCTTCCCCCAACTAACCAAACTAGCACTTAACTTCATGTAGCATTTTACCATGTGCTCTTGGAATTTAATTTTTCTCCCTTATTTTCATGTGTTGGGCGAAATTATGGAAGAGAAATGGAATAATATGTATTTCATTAATTCCATAAGTCAATTAAATGAATTATGTATAATTTCCTCTAATTTCAAAATTCTTGATTTATTCTATTAAGAATAATCCAATTATACATTTTCCTTTACTTTCTTTGATTAATTGAAACTAACTTCAATTAATTAGAAAAATAATTAATATTGGGTTAAATTGGCAAAAATGTGATTTTTCGATCACCTTTGTAATTTAATTCAATTCTTAAATTAATTTTCCTATTTCCTTATGAATGTGAATATTTCAAAATTCACAAGATTCAAATTCATGAATATTCACCATTTTATTGAATTTCTCAATTAATTACAATATATTTTTTGTGAATATAAAATTTGGGATGTTACAAACTACTTGTTCCAGAAATACCATATCATAATACTATTGAAGCACTAATATATCTTGTGAATCGTATACGTCCTGATATATCATTTGCTGTTAACTTATTAGCAAGATAGAGTTTTTCATCGACAAGAAGATATTGGAATGAAGTGAAGCATATTCTTCATTACCTCAGAGACACTATAGACATGGCGTTTTTCAACTCAAATGTATCCAAGCATGAACTGATTGGTTATACAGATTCTGAATTTTTGTCTGATCCACATAATGGTAAATCACAAACAGGGTATTTATTCGTAAGTGGTGGCACAACTATTTCATGGAGATCTATGGAAAAAAACTATATCAGCCACATCATCTAATCATGCAAAAATTCTAGCGATATATGAAGCAAGCCAAGAATGTATATGGTTAAGATATATCGCGTAAGAACCACTTGTGGTTTATCACCTAGTAAAATGCCCCAACAATCTTATATGAGAATAATATTACATATATTGCGCAACTAAAGAAAGGATACATCAAGAAGACATGGGGTGAAGCACATTCTTCGTTACCTCAAAAATACTATGAACATAGGGTTATTTTACTCAAATGTATCTAAGTATGAACTGATTGGTTATGCAGATTCTGAATTTTTTTCTGATCCACATAACAATGAAGCACAAATAGGGCATTTATTCATAAGTGGTGGCATAACTATTTCATAGAGATCTATAAAAAAAACTATATCAATCACGTCAGCTAATCATGCAAAAATTCTAGCAATATATGAAGTAAGTCAATAATGTGTGTAGTTAAGATCAACAATAGATCGCATAAGAACTACTTGTGGTTTATCTCCTAGTAAAATGCTCCCAACAATCCTATATAAAGATAATATTGCATATATTACGCAACTAAAGGAAGGGTACATCAAGGACGATAGAATGAAGCATATTTCACCAAAATCCTTTTTCACTCATTACCTTCAAAAATGTGGTGAAACTAATATACAGTGAATCTATTTCAATAAAAATCTAACAGATTTATCTACCAAGTCATTTCCTAGCACAATCTTTGAAAAGCCCGTTTATGGCATCAGATTTCACAAGCTCAAAGATATCAAATGATATTGTTAAGAGGAGGAGTTAATACACGATGTACTCTTTTTTCCTTGTGTATGGCTTTTTTCCTTCTAAGTTTTCCTAACAAGGTTTTTAATTAATCAACTCTATCAAATATATCAATAAATATTATATTCTTTTTCTTCTACTAAGTTTTTTGTTCAACTAGGTTTTTTCTTGAATGAAGTTTTCAAATGAGGCACATGTTTGGTCATAAACATCTAAAATAGAGCGTTATGAATATAATATTTGTGGATGTCCATATCTCCCATCATTTCATATTCTCTCTCATTATTTCTTATTATTATGGAATCACATTAGTTGTAGATTAAAGAGTTATCCATATAAATAGAAGGCCTATATTATGAATTTTACAGAAAAATAAATAATAAATGAAAATTTATCTTTCTTGCTACCTAATTTTCTCATCTTTTCCTCTTATTTTATAAGAGTATCTACGCATCATAGATTTAACAAGACGCAAATATTTGAGTAAAATTTTGAAATCTAATGTCTAGAATCAATATTGACAAATTATTTTTTTGTTATAATGATAAATTAATTGTTAATAGCGCATAATACCATTGTACAATCCATATAACCAAAATCTTGTTTTTTTTCGTTACATTTTCTTACAAACTAGGAATGCCTTCAACATGACCACAACAGCAAAATGCAAATCCAAAATTCAAATATGCTGTTTTGTATCGGTTGCAGTTTTGTTTTGTTTTTAAGATCAAATGAAGCCCATTAATTCATTATAGCTCCTTTACAAGCATGGGCAACTAGCATACGATCTCTGGAATACAAGAAAATAAAAAAGGACCAACGAGTACAATGTTCAAAACCCAATCTAAAAAATAGCTGATTTTGTTAATTTAAGAGAGATCATCTAACAATATTACACATAATTTACTGCCTAAAACTCAGTTTTAGAAACCTCAGAATCAAACAACTTCATGGCTCCAAGTCTACGATCTACAAAATCCAAAACCAACTTTATTGCTCAACAGCGTCCCTTTAATCTAAAAGTGGAGGCTTGCACCCCACACAGGACAGAGAAAAGGGCCCAGCAAATGATGAGATGCTCAAGGTAAAAGTAAATTATAACTTGTAACTAAAAAAACAGGTTAAATTATAACTGTCATATATATATATTAGGCATAGAGAATTCCAGCTAAACTCATACACCATTTTACCTGCATTTTCTGTGACTCCAATCTTCACATTCACTGTCTTGTATGTGGAAAATGGGCTAATACGGATACTTCTGTCACGCCCTTCGTCAGGAACTCCTAATGATGCTACAAAAACTCGACCAGCATAAAAAATGTCTACCATGTTTACAGCTCAGCTTTGGATTCTGAGTCTTCCTTGCTCAAATCTTCACTAGTGGAATCCTTTGATTGGGTTGGGGCTTGCACAGGTTCTTGATCCTCCCCCAAGATTTTTGCAGTAAATCTTCTTGCCTCTGCATCAAGGTCTGGCCACTCAGCTATGATTCGCCGAGCACCCTGATATTCGAAGTAAGAATAAGCCGAAGTAATCTAGAGAACGGAGAAGAGCTACGACATCTGCGGTGATGCCTTGTAAGTTCTGAAGATTGAAATTTTCAAAAAGCATATATTTACCTGAAGTTTGGGTTCCTTTGTCATGGGATTGTTGCAAAGATCAATGGTTTTTGCCTTTGATTTTGTAGCATTACCACACCATGACTCACACCAAAGCCATTCTTGAGGCAAAGAAAAGATGGGCACAGTATGCTGAGCATAATTGGGAAGATCCTGAATAATGGAGGGAAAAATTCAGCCCAAAAAAAAAAACGCAGAAAATGTTGTTCATTGAACACCAAAAATAATGAAAGCAAGGCCCAAAAAAGTGCAATGAGCGGAACTGGGAACATATTCCCATAAAAGGATCATATATTGAAATTCTGGTCATTTTTTACTGACCTACTTTTTAGTTCCCTTCAATTACGTTCTATAACATTGTATTGCAGGTTGGTTTACTTCGGAAATTGATTCTTATGGCACTCAAACTAACAGATAACCTCACTAAATTGTATTTTGCCTCAATATAAATAAGCCAGTCACCATGTTATAAGAAACCATCTGACCTTGGTAAACAATTTAATCTTTTAAGTGATTCTTTGAGGATTAAACAAATGAAGAGACATTATGAAGTCCATCTATTACCTGATCCAGGTTAGAAAGACTATTGGGATCCTTGCTGAGGGTTTCATAGAAAACTCTTAGATTATCTCCAGCAGCAGTATCTCGGAACTTCTTCAGATCAACAACATACAAAGCACTGCAGAAAACTAGCAACAATCAGAGAAATGATTCTTGATAAAATTCAACTCTTGTTGAGAATGGGAATTGTAGTAACTAACCTAATATGGTATGGTCTTCCCCGCAAATGATCCTTCCAGAAACCCTATGAGACAAAAATAATGCAAAGATTAAGCACTAAGTGTTGCGTCTACAGACACTAAGTACACAGAATTTGAAATGAAATTATCAACAATATAAACACTATCTCCGGTCCTAAATGTAGGACCTAGTTTGTAGTGCAAGTACAAACTAGGTCTTACATTTAGAATCTGAGTAATATTGAATTCAATAATGGCCTTACTTGTCTCCAAAACCTATAGCCATCCATTTCCTTATTGTTATCACAAAAAGGAGTATATGCCAGAGGTCTTCCTTTCAAATCCATGTCATAGAGTTCTCCCATGTCTGCCCTCACAATTTGATCAGCATCCACGAATATGACCTGCAAATTGGACAGATTTCAGCTTAGATTACTATGGAACAAAACTAAAGACTTTGACCTTAAAAATCATTATACCTTCTCCAAGGAAAGGGGAAAGATGACATCAAGGAATAAGATTTTATATGCCCAAATTATCCTCTGCTTTTCTTTCTGCTTATGCAACCATGTAGGCCATTTGTATGTGATCAGTTCATATTCAAACCCATATTCTTGAGCCATGTGGGGAATCACGTCCTGTGTTAAATCAACAACCAAGAAGTTTTAGGATGCCAGATAATCAAATATTTGTTCTTATTTAAATTTCCAACATAAAATTAAGTTCAATGGAATCATATATATAAGATGGACATAACCTTAAAAGGAGGAGAGAGGTAATTCTTTATGAACCAGAATTTAACAGGATGATTGGTGTTCTTTAGAACACTAAGAATCATAATCTTCAGAAAACGCTCATATCTGGCAAAAAGAAATCAACCATCAAATTAAAACAAAAGATGAACTGTGATGAGAGAAATTACATAACTCTACACGATATAATAATTTTAGTCTAAAACTTAAGGATGGAGCTTTATTACAGATACCTAGTATCACTGCTAGGTAAGTTCATGGAACTACTATTTTTGTGTAGGAGAGTTTGGATCAATTTGACTATCTAAAACTTCACTAATTACTGGAATGAGAATCTCAAACCATACAATGACCCTTTAGAATATGGCACCTCAATAGAAAAGGGAGAAAAAAAACAGAGAAGATGCCAAAGCTTTGCAATCTATAGAATTGATGACCGCATGCATTATATACTGTTGGAAATCTGCCATTAATTTCTAAATTCCTTGATTGTAGCATCTCATCATATCCCCTGATTATAGCTCTTCTAGTTTAGGAAAATTCTGATTTTTATTTTGATTGATTGTAATCCACCCTTTAATTTCTCACCGGTGATTGCTCCTCTTTAAACCCTATATATTGTAGTCACTTTCTCATATGAAATATCAACAAGAGAGAATTAGGGTTCTCTGATTTTTTCATATACATGTAATATGATTATTAGCTAACTTACGCATGTTAAAAAGCCTTCTTACTTTTGGAGGGGAAAGTGAGGACTGAGGACAACTCTTGTAGTAAATAAATTACATGCAGAATAAAAGAAAATTTTCAGAGCAAGATAAAGCAGGAGGCCCACTTACAAGTGCCCAGAAGCAATGGAAAATATATTAATAGTTTTTCCACGCCGTCCAACCTTGCCTTTCTCCTATTAGAGGAAAAAATTTTAATGTTACAAACTAGAAAACAATAATATACAATGTCCACAAGACAAAAGAAACATGGTACACGAGGAGCAGATTGAGAAAGTGGGTGGAGATGAAATATTTCAAAATTTGCGATATTTTTATTTAACAAGTTTGATAATTGAACTTACATATGATAATGGCTTTTCACTGAAGAACTAAAATCATAGTTATCCATTTAGAGCATTATGATGACGGTTTACTTCAAAATTTCCTTTCACGCATTGAGAGATTATAAATCAATCAATTGGCAGATTTTTATAACAATGATGGGCGATTGTTTAATTTGTAACTCAATATACAAGTGCTTTTGGTACACCTGTAATCTCCATCCTCATATTTCAGATCAAGAAGAACCCATGCCTGTGTCCAATAAGTTAGACCACAGGCATAAGATGCCACCAGTTTAAGTGTCATACCAAACAAGGGAGCCTCAGACACCAGGGCTTTTTATAAATCTTGACAACTTTAGTATTCAGCACATCAACGAATACAAAACCAACTAGCTTCTAAGATTTTTAAGGAAATCCATAAAACCAAACGAACCCCACCAAAAAGGAGAGGATGAAAATTGGGGGAAATAAAGTAAACTCACTGGCGGACTGCTGTCAGTATTTTTAGCTTGTTCATTGGTACTCATGAAACCAGATGCCCATTTTAGTAAGTTTGAATTCCAGCTACCTCCCTGCAAAATCTCAAATAAAAGTTTGTGAAGGTATGTCCTAGCATTTCTAGACAGCTCTTTACTTGTTCAGGTGTTAACACATAAATTTCCAGAAATCTTTTTTTTTTTCATAGACTTGTACTCACTTTCTTCTTATCTTGTCGATTGTCATCACCATCAGGAACCAGCAAATTCTCATGTTCCTTGCCCTTTTTCTTCACTACCTCCATTTGAACAACTTTTCCCCGTAAATCATCAATGGTAATAAGTTTTGACAATTGTTTACCCTGACTTTCATTGTCATCTTCCTTTACAACATATAGCTCAGAACTTCTCCCAGCAGCAAGCTGCAAATACCAAACTCCAGGAGAAACTTTCATTTGCCAATAACCAAGATTGGCCATCACAAGTGTATCAACTAAATGGGGCGCACTTTTTGTTCCAAGAATCAATTGAAGACCTCGAGGAGGATCGTGATCCTTTTCAGAACAATGGCCTGATCAGATGAAAATGGGAAAATAATATCAATAGATTGGCAGACAGCATTCCCTAATAGCGACAGACCTGGTCAGATGAAAATTGAAAAAGTGTATGTGGGTGTGATCTTCACACCAGCTATGTGGCAGTTAGCAATATCCAAATATATATAGTGCTTTGTCCAAAGGGCCCTCACTATCCCACTGAAAGCCCAGAGAGAGAGAGAGTATTTAGCTCATTTTGTTATCAAAAAGACATAATAATGAAGAGTAATTAGGTTCTTTTCCCAAGACACAATCAATGTAAGGATATGAGAAAATGACCTACATTACCCGAAAATTTATTTTCTTCTAGTGCGAATGAAGGCTTTTAGGTAGATAGGACAAGGTTATTTCAGAACATACAGTAAGATTAAATGTTTTAATAATGATTCACGTATATTGTACCACAAAAATTTGCACCAATCCAACCTTTCTATGCTTCATCAATATATATTCAAAAGATGAACATATGATATACTCGTCAAATATAGAGACATTTAGTTCAATGGTAAGATCAATGAAAACCTCTTCCTAAAATATAAGTGCATCAATTCAAGAACCAGTGCCAATTGATCCCTCCACACACTCACCATTTGGCCTTCAAATAGCTTAAGATTTTTGAAAATAGAGGGGAAAAAAGGGTCTTGAGAAATGCTGTTGGTGACAGTATATTCTCAGTAAGCAAAATGAAATTACCAGTAAGAACGAGGGCTTCAAGTTCAAATACAGCTTGCAATGTCGTTGTCTCACCAAGATTCTCAAGCAAAATGTTATCCAGGTCATGACTGCAATAAGAGAAATATCACTAAAGACTACTAAAATTCACCCAAATAAAAATTTTATTGCACGTGCACACAAATGTATTAGACATTCAAGTAGCTTAAACAAATGTGTCTTAAGTTCAAGCATAATTACACATACTCCTATATTGTTTCAGAAATAACATTCCCTTATACTAACATAAATGTTACTTATTGCATAGGTCTGTGCTTGGGCAAACATTAACATGTTATAAGCCTGACAACTGCAAGATTTGAGAATCCCATATTAAAAATGATGAACCTAAGGCTTTTGAGGTCCAAGAATACAAGCCCAAACCAAAGAAAAAGGGCTGTGACCTATGGCCCCCGAGTGTGGAAATATTAACCAAAGTAGCTCAAGTTATTTTGGTGATAAAGACAAGCCCAAGCCCATCAAAAAGTTAGCAATAAATTAAAACATGATTAAGAATTTTAATAATTTAATTTTGCTGTATGATTTACAGCATATATTTGCCAATATTTAAAAACAATTCAAGTTAAAACTTCAGATGAAACACCCTGCTTTGCCCGTCTTCACATCATCCATATAACGTTTTTTTAATTGGCCCTTTAGGATAATGATAGGGATCAAGGTAGTATGGGCTACCAAAGTCCCACATCAAGTAGTATGAGCTGCTTGATGGGGTATTTAAGTGCCTTAGCTCTCCCACCTCAACAGCTAGGTTTTAGGGTGTGGTTCTCCAAGCTGCTTGGGTGTCTATCATTTGGTATCAGAGCAAATGACTGACAGACTAGAGATGGCTACCTACGGAGGGTTTTGACCGGAGGGGCTGAACAGCAAGTGGCTGAGTAAAGCACCGAGTGAAATGCCAGAGTGGAGCCGCCGAGACGTCGGCTTTCTAGGGAGGGTGTATTGATAAGGACCAATGTAGTATGGGCTGCCAAAGTTCCACATCAAGTAGTATAGGCTGTTTGATAGGGTACTTAAGTGCCTTGGCTCTCCCGCCTCAACAACTAGCTTTTAGGGTATGGTTCTCCAAGATGCTTGAGTGCCTATCAGATGGTAATGGTTTTCTAGAATAAAATACAAAAATTTTAAATACTATTAAGTATGGATACTTGAGGGAAAAGTTGTGGCCATATTCAATATCCTATCAGACACCTATATCAGTTATGAACCCAAGTTATTTCACGCCACCATGTCAAGATTGTGCCCAATGTCTAAGTTAGTATCCATGCTTCTTAGGTCAAACACGGTTTGATGATATCTTAACATCTCGAAAATCAAATATCAACTTATGGAACAGGTTATTGTTATGCTAAAGTTAAAAATAAGTCACTTTAATATGATGTTCCTCCTCTTCCACCATCGCTGCTTTTACACTGGTAGACATAACATATGGGTAAATCCATTCTTTCTACATTTCTTCCAGTTTTCAAGGGTCGTTCACAAGATTTGATAGTTGAAATGAAATTGCACAGATCAAAATATGTGAATAGTGTGAATTTGTCATGGGCTCCATGTCTTTAAAATTTTTGGGATCCTCTGTTCCAGTGTAGATGTAGTCCACCTTGATTAAACCTTCTACTTTTACACAGGTAGACATGAGATATAGATAATCCAGTATTCAACAAATATTAGAGGCATGTGTTGAGGATGACACATACACAGCAATAACGGGCTCAACAAGCCAAGGCTCAGGAACATCAAGATTCATTGTGAGAGTCTTTGACAAGGGCATGTTGGCAAAAAATGCTTTAGGACCATTTATTGCCGAGTCAGCATTGCTCAAATCATCCTACACAAGAAAGGAAGCCTAAGAAACCAACATCAAATATCATATCAGGTTTATCAACAAGATAAAAGCAAAAGAAATACCACTGTGGGCACTACATATCTGTAGTAACTCTTCAGAGGAAGATCAGCAAGGGAACTCTGACATGAAATGAGAAATAGAATTATACATTGTGAGGATAAAAAACTTGAGCATTCTGTTGCAAGTGAACTTATACAAAATATAGCTCGTAGAAAATACAAGTCACTTCCTTAACAAACATAGGAAATACATGCCACGGGCTCCAGGTTGAAGGATTCATAAAAAACATAGAGAAAGAACGTTGGCCTTACTTTCCTTTCTTTTTTCCCCAAGTTGTTGGATATTAATTTGTGAACAATGCAATTTATACAGGAGAAAAAACATAAGCAGAGTCATTGCAATACAACTCCTGCCACACATCACTTTTACAATACAGAGTCAGGTACCAATAAAACCCACATGCTTTCTAACCAAAGCTAACGGTCATTTTTTTATAACAAATTAATAATTATTAATATGTAAACAATTTGATTTATACAGTGGGCAAGCAATATGGATAGTCATTGAAATGCACTTTCTGCCACATAACACTAATTAACCATATAATCAAGGCCTTACAGTTCAATCTAATAATTACAAAAGTATTCAGGGTGAGTTACTTCTACAAGCTGGTACAGAAATGTGAACGGATCAAGTAAAAGACAGTATTGGGGCAAATAAAAATTGCAAAGCAGAGGCTAATTAACAGGAGGATTGTGTGACAACAGGAACATCAAAGGCAAATTCACCATTTAAGCACGAGAACAACACTTGGGCTGTTGTCATTTAAATCCTAGATAAGCACAGGAATCTCTTTTCAGTCATCATCACAAAAGCAAAAGCGACTCTTCAAGCATGATATGAACAGAGATTTTATAATGAAAAAACAATATGTTTGATGACTAATAATGTGACTAGAATAATAGATATCAACTGACCATTGGATTCAATACAATCCTCATGCTGGGCTGTACATATTTCCACAAAACTCGAAGAATTCCAGATAACCTTTGGCTGGTTGGACTTAACGGATCAAGAACAGCATCAATATGAATGCTAGAGTTTTCGTTATTTAGAATAATAGCACTGCAGAGTACAAACAGTGAACTATTATTATGAATAATGAAGTACAGCTAAATCAGCAATCAGTAACAGTAATTACCACTTTCCTATCAATCACTCTTGTTTTCTATGTAGATCGAATGCATCCTAGGCAACTAAAATTACCTATGTTGATCATGCAACATCTCAAAACGAGCACTTTCAGAATTTCTACTCCTCATAGCCATTGAAGAAGATAAGATCATGATGACATCACTAATGAATTTACTGCAGGCAAAAAAGCAACCATTCAATAATAATTTGGCCCAAGAAAGATAAAGGTTAAACTATTAAGTGTAGAAAATATTTAATAAATAGTTTATTCTGAATTAATTAGAATTAATCTATTTAGGTTAGTTAGAAGGTTTTTTCTGGATAACAAATTAGGAGGATTATTTGGGTTTAAATTGTAAATAGTTTAGATTAGATTTTATTCTCATATTTTCAGTTGTAACTTCCCTAGATCAGCGGCCTCTAACAGTTTCGGCCACACATGTATATATTAAACCTATCTATCAATGAAAGGATCATCAGATCAATTCAATAACTTTCAATAGCCGTTATAATCCTATAATAAGTCACTTTTGATAGCACCATATAATAGTCATGTAGCATCAAAATTTCTATAAAATATCCAAATTAAACTTATGGTACACAAAGCATGGTAGAAATATAAAGTAAATCAACAAGGCAGCATGACAGAACGATAAAAAGTAGATGAATGCAGTATGGAAGGCATATAACAAGATTAAAATAGTATACAAATGGAAACTGTGAACAGAATTGTAAATCAAAAGGCACATTAGCTATAATCATAGGCTAAAGTGGTTGAATCACACTTCTAGTGATTCAGAGCTCTAAAAAGGATTAAAATTTAAATTGAGTAGGTATTCTGTATGCTGTTATCATTACCCTGACATCCAAGATGCCAATCAGCATTCATGATACCAGAATTTAGTAAACTGAAAGTTAAGATGATAGTTGTCATCCAAGATATTAGGGTGTCATGGAATGGCATCATCATGGGTGGTATTTCATACCACTCAAGATCATGGGAATCAAGTAGAGGACATGATATGAAGAATGCCATAATAAAAAATTGAACTATGAAAGAATAGAAGGATCAAGTAGAGGACATGATATTCTCCTCGGACAAACATCAAAAAGGGAAAACAAGAAACAGTGAAAGCTAATATCAGCAAACCTTGTTATCAAGTCAGGGTCAATATCCTGCCATTTCACTTCTTCAATTATTTCCAGAATGTGTTTGGTCCTCTGTTTAAACTCCACCGATTCAAGAAGATGTAAATCATCACTCAAAAATGTACTTTCATCAATGGGATAAGTAACCTATAAAATAAAAATATTAAGGTAAGAAAGCAGGATAACTGGTATGTATATTTTGCTAATGATAATATATTGACATCAAATTTGGTGTGAAAAGGGGAAAAAACACTTTTTAATATTAAGCAGTGAAAATCACAGCTTTTAATTGGTTAACAAGGACAGGACATAGCCAGAAACATTAAAACAGCCTTACCCTTCCATTAGTGATGACAGCATTGACACCCGATTCTAGCCCAAGTACCCTATACAAAAATGTTCCTACCTGGTGACAATTCGAATTAAGAAAATGAAAAGGATTAGAGTTTGCGTCTAATACTGTATAAACTTCTATGAAATTAGTCAATGAAGTGTTCAAGTAGTAGGTGGAAGTAACAGCAGTTGAGAATAATATCCATCAGCTACTGATGTCAAATGAAAAGTTAAAAGAAAATTGAGGAAGGAGAGGGGGAATCAGTTGGTCAGACATGCAACAGCATGCAATTGTCCATAAGGCAAAGCAACAAGGCATACCTTAATCAAATGTTTTCTCACTTCTTCAGCAGAAAAATCGTGAAGGGCAGATCTGTAGCCCTTAGATGGTAATCCATTAGCCTCAGCAAGCTCACAGACCTTATCAGTAAATGCTTCAGTGCTGTCAGCTGCCACAACCGATGCAAGGATGTAGCTCTGCTCATAGAATGAGCACAGTTGATCCAAGAAATCTAATACATTCTTCTTATGGCTGTATAAATCCATGCATTAGAACATCTCATATACAAACAGTACTTAACTTTGAAAGGGAAACTGGTAATTGAGAAACTATAAAATTAAATACTAATAAATATGCCGAAACTTTTATAAAAAAAAAAAAAAAAAACCTATATGAGGATGCAGTGATTTCAAGAGCCTTCACAAAACGAAGGCTAGACAAATCGGCACTTTGATTGGCACTAAAGAGAACCCCTACTCGAGCACTTTTAGACCCATCTATCTGCAGTATTGTGGAAAACTAAGAAACTTTACAAATCATTAGGCAAAAGCAGAACCAAGAAAATTGAACAAAAATGATGATAATAACCAGGTAAAATAAGCCTTGGCGAAGCAATTTCATCCCACTCCTTGAGGTAATATCAACAGCAAGAAGGTGAGTGACAGACTTCAAGTCATCTATTGCTGGGTTGAATCAAAAAAACCAACATGTGAAGAACAAAGAAACATAATGCAACGTGACTAAAAAAGAAAAACAGAATGCAAGAATGAACCGATTATTTCATAATGTATACAGCTTACTTCCAGGTGAGTGCAAGTAACCGATGTCATTTGCCAAAGATCCCTCTCCAAAATTAAACATAGAAAGAGATGTGAACCTCGGTTTACTATCAGAAATAATCTAAGACAAAGGAACGTGCGAAATGAGTTAGTCAGAGTTCTTACACAAGTATCCCAGATTTACAGATCTAATAATTATACCCGTGGATTATAGCGTTGAATGCCAGATTCTGATAGGAACTTGTCTAACACATCAGTGTGAGAATTTAAGTGTCCAAAATACACTTGCTCCTGTATTCTTGGAGTCTCATCATTCAAGGCATTTATAAGAGCCTCCTGTTAACAATTACAAAAGACAAGTGTTAAAAAGTTATTCTCCCAAAAGCCATTGAAATTCTCAATATCAGATCAATTCCAAATAAGAAATCAGGCAGCAAGGCAGAGGCAAACATTTCAATATCTAAGGCCTTACCTCAGTTGGTTCAATAACAAGTCCATTCATCAACAGAGAGCACTGTAAATTAGACAAACCAAGCTTAAAGACAAACATGGAGCTTTCTTGTGACAGCTCCTTCAACTTTTGTTCCTTCTCCAGCTTTAGTAATATCTCATTGGGTGGAGATTTGGCCTTTGGTCTACAGAAATTATAATAACTTTAACTCAGGGAACTCTATATCTAATAGGTAAAAGAGAAAATAATTAAACATGGAATGTTACTGTGAGTATAGAAGCACCATGATAGAGAAACATCAAAAGCACACAAGATCTAAGAAAATTTACAAAACTCACAAAATTGTATCAACAAATGCTCCTTCAACATGGTGCACTTCGAGGGCATCTTCAAAGCCATCTGACTCAATGTGCAATTTGTTTACCTATGACGATGGACAACATAAAATCCTTCAATATGATTGCAAACAAGAAGAATTTCAAATTTCTCATAACCGTCAACATATGTTACAAAACAGAATGAGATAAGTAGTGCAAACTTGCTTACCAATAACTAATAAACATTAAGCAAGTAATGGTTGTTCAAAGGAAAAAAAAGAAGTAATGAGTTATAAAATTTGTATTAAAAAAAGAGTTATACACTCAAGACCAAACAAAATCCAAAACTTTTACATGTATGAACATGATTTGAAGAACAAAAAACAATCCCCCGCCCCCCCCAAAGCAACTTATTATTGGTTCTGGCCCTGATTTACCACTTGCAGAGTTAATAGTAAGGATAAATTACTTAAGGAGCCAGAAACAACTAGCTACTGAGACATTAGGAACCTTTTCTTGTACTATAATATACCTATATTTCTAAAGTACAAATTATCTAGAAAAATTATATAATGTGATGATAAATAGGACAGATAAAGAAGCAATGAGAATAATAAAGGTCATAATATGCAGTTGATTCTAATCTTCAGCTAAGGTAAACAAAACTGATTTCAAGATACACGGACAAAATCACAAGTACAACCTATAACTGCATCTTTCAATACGTATTCAGGATTTTCAGTCATTTACTTGCATATAATTTCATTTTCATCTACATAAAAGCAATGGTAAAACAAGGTCATGGAAACATAGTGAACTGGAGATAGTGATCATTCAATTCCTACATTGCTCAAAAATTGGAAAGCCATTTGAATGCCATAGTTCTCTTTGATATAGATGAAGAGACGAATAATCTGCATGGAAAAAAAAAAGTGAACAGAACACTTCATTAGCTTCTCAGTAGGTTAAACCCAAATATATATTAGAGCAGCTTTCAATGATGTTTAACATATATAATATGAATAGAAAAGGGAGAAGTTGCCTTAGAGGATATGTCCCCCTCAAAGTTATTTTCATTCTCCTTGGAAGAACGATTTTCTATCTGTTTTGTGACGTACTTCGAAGAATACAGCAGAACTCCAAACCTCATAGGCAAATTATTTTCATACAATGACAAGATCATATCAATTGACTGCAAGGTTCCAGAAAAGAAGCAATTAGTGAGGGTTTCAACAGAAAATTTACACAATCATCAATAGGTAGAGGAGGAAATAAACATGCCTCAAAACCACAAGTGGTTGCTGGGTCAAGAACATAAATGGCATGAAAAAGGTTTTTACGGATGTATCGCAGCTGCCCAGGGAAGACTGGCATCAAGATCTAGACAAAACAAAAAATATAAATTTTATTCCGATAAGACTTTACAACATGGACAATTTAAAAATAAAAAGTAACGTACAAATCTAAATTAAAAATTAACTAACCTCATTTAAATTGCTCCTCCATCTTTTGTACTTGGCATCTTCTTCCAAGTTGTTGAGATAATGTACATGTGTTGAACGAAAGTCAACACGGAACGCATTGGACTCTGAAGGAGGTAAAGCTGAGAGTAGTTTCCGCGCAGTGCCATGAGGAATCTACAATTGTGGGAACATATCAGTATTACAATAACAATGTGAAGAAAAATAAAAGACACGAATGTTGCACGAACTCTAAAACAGTGACAGTATCAATACTATGCAGGCTTCTGTACATAATGCACACATCAATTTTCTTTTTGAACTATTTCAGCATATATCAAACCAAATTTTAATCGCATCATTCTCATAGCCACATTAATACCAGTAACTACTTCATTCGCAGATCTCCTTTTTTTATTTAATTCAAAACTTTATTAGTGGCTGTTCTTCAAAAAAATATTTTTTGTACAATTTACGCCACAATGTATAATTATGTGAAATTTCAACTGTTAGAGTGCCCCAGAATTTTTCATTTGACCACAAAGATTACATCAGGAACAAGTTAACAAGAAACCAGTCCAATACAAAGAAAATTCTAAGATACAACAAAGATGAGAAAGTGTTCACCTTTAATTTTGAGAATTGATCAGCCAACAACAGGTCCTGATGGACCAAGTCTATCAACCTAATAAACGATTGAAGCAATACAAATCAGAATTTGGAAAATTTTCATCCAAATAAAAGGTTACCAGAGCCACAAGTTCAAACTTACTATAAAAAACCAAATATTATGAAGGGAAGCTATAATCAACACCAGGCTTAACTTGATTAATTATGTTCTTTGAGCCAAAGAGACATCTTGAGGTAGGTTGGGATGTTTTTTAAATGTTCAATAGTCATTATCTGTGCTTGCAGTGAAAAGACTATTGTGATGATTATTTGACAATAGTGTCTGGAAATAAGATTCACGTGAACAATAGAATAATATGTTCAATGGATTTTTACTGCAGAAGCACTTTAAACATCACATGCAGGTAGCTAGACAGAATAAGCCGTTACTAAAATAAATTATAAAAACCTCCTGAATTTGTTGAAATTACACAAACCTCGCTGCTATGTTTAATTAAAATACTGCCCATAAAACACTCAGCTAATATCAAATTCTCAATAGAAGTGGCTGCATCACTATGAACAAAAAAGCAGATGTTTTTTACCTGTTAAAATATTATATAAAAAAATTCACCCAATATATAAGCTTCTTTACATAAGCACAGCCACAATCAACACAAATTAAAATAATTTTCCAGATAAACCTCGGTCTGACTCTTGGCGTGTACACATCAAAGAACCATAGAGATTAATAAGCTGAAGGGAGTAGGACGTCAGCAACCTAAGGCACAATATAGGTGCATAATGAAAATGAAATGTTCCACCATGATCATATAAAAGATGTCAGCAGGAGAAAAGGCATTACAGATAAAGGTCCATATCTTCGACATTGACTAAAGCACCATTGAGAGCCATTAAAGACTTGCCAGGAGGAATCATGCGCTGGTTTGCCATTATTTCATCTTTAACAGAATCATCAATCTGTCACATGTCACAGCTCAATAAGGACTAAAGAAAGAACTACTTTGGAGAAAATTATTTTGAATATCTGAGCATTTACATACATAACAAGATTATGTACCTTCATGCGAGAAAGAGAAGAAACTATGCTAGGGAAGTTTTGATTAATTTCCTGCATTGACTGCAGAGGATCAGAAGCCTTGACTATTCTCTGAGCTGTTTGATGTCCTAAATCTGTTTGTCATGAAAAAATAAAGAGAACAAAGTTTGATTGAACCAAGTATAAAGGAAGTCAATCACCATCAAAGTTATTAAAGAATTAGGAGAAAATACCCTTTAGTTCCCAAACATCAAGAGTGTCTGACACAGTTGAAGATAATAGATAATCCCTAAATGCCATTATCTCAGATGTTAGCTCAGGTTTGCGCTCCTGTAAGTAGACAAAAACAAAATCATCCATAATTCTAGTGGCCAAATAGAATTTGAGCTTGGAGAGAGCGTGTGAAGTATAATTCAATAAAAAATAACTATATTCCAATAAGTAAAGAACATAACAGATAACATGCGCGCGCGCACAAAAGGGCAAGAAAAAGAGAAAAAGTGCCACATTTGCCCCTTCTCAGTATTTTCTATATGTCATCATAGTCATGCATTCTTTTATGCTTATCTCACACTAGATGCTGCTCCATTATGTATCATCTAAGTAGCAAATCTAAAAACAACCAAATGCACCCTGTATGTTGTATCATATTTCTTCACTTAAAAATGAGAATTAAAGAAAAGGCTTCTTCATCTCCAAGATATAATATCCGTTAATTGCATCAGAAAACATCATCCAAGGATAACTTGATAAAAACGCAACCAGAAAGTGAAGCCCATGAAAATAACAAGGGGCTAAATACCAAAACTGAAACCACACAAATTACAACATAGAAAAAACTAAAAAAGAAAGAAAGTTCTTAAATATTCAAAGCTACACACTAGTTAAATGTAATAAGCAAAGACAAAAGGATGAAATCTCTTCAAGATTTTGGAATCCTTAACCAAAACCTCTAAACATTATTTTTTTCCAATAAAACAAGGATATATTAGGACAAGAGAAATGAATAATAGAGGTTGAGAAATCTACACAGAACAAAACCGAAAAAAAAAGGTAAAACTTTTCACATCAAAATAGCTCCCAACCCTATTAGTAGACTAACGCCAACTCACCCTGCCCAACCGCCCCACCCCAAAAATGGAAAACAAATGAGCCAAAACCCACAAACAACTTAAAAAGGAATAATCTAACAACAAAGACAAGCCTTACCAAAATAAGTAACATTGGCCACATGGATTACATGAAATCATTATACACTATCAATAACTAACTCTTCATATAAATTATTCACAATCAGATCCCATTCAATACTTTCCTTCACTATCCTTCTTGTCCCCCTCCTTGTCTTTTTATAAAGCTAAAGACCACCTACTCCACTCTCCTCATGGATGGCTCTAGAAACCGTCTTTGCAGAAGTCCAAACCACCTTAATTGATTTTCTACCATGTTCTCTTTGATGAATGCCACACCAACTTTTCCTTGCATACAATCATTATGGATCTTTTCTCTTCTTATATAACCACACACATTGAACTTAACATTCTCATCTTTGCTATCACTATTTTTTACTCTTTTAGTCCCATCATACACTACTATATAGCATCATTAATCTCATAGTAGTTTGGTAAAACCTCATCTGAAATTTAGTAGGTAGTTTTCGGTCACAAATGAGCGCCATTGCCTTTCTCCAATTCGGCCTCCCAACTCATATCCTATGCCTAATATTTCCATGAACTTCACTGTCATTTTGATTCAAGATTGCAACTGTGCAAAATGAGAACACAGACTAAGAACCTTCCACACCTTCACTCCACAAAATTTTGAAAAATTTTGCCAGCTCTGGGAGACCTAGGTTCCCAAAAAAGACTCCAAACAGACTACTCTAAGGATAGCAATCTTCAAGGCGGTGTAAAAATATGGCTGCATATTCAGATCAAGTCTGGCAGCACCTATTGATCATTCACATTACTAATCGTTAGAAATTTCTTATCCCTTACGAGAATCTTAACCAAACTTCATCCGTAATAATATAAAACCCCAGGCCATCAGCATATTTCACGAGATTGACTTTCAATCCATTCATCGGCCCTTCTAGTATGCTGTTGTCAAAGTTTTCATAGCAGAAACTATAACTTGGATTTACACACACACACACACACAAACAACGTTACAAATGTCACTGCTTATATTTAGCATTAGTTGATTCAATACAATATAAATAAAAGAAAGATTTCAAGGTTAGACAAACCAGAATTTTAGAGAATATGAATCCTCTGACATCTTGGCTAAGATCTTCAGTACGGGGATCTTCCAAAGTCACACCTACAACCAACATCTAAGATTAATAAAATCATTTGCAAATATAAGTAACAAGAACATGAACACATAAAATGTCGTTAGCAAACATGGATTTAGGATTTAGCCAAAAAGGCATACGAAATTTTCCTTTAAGTTTGCCAATCACAAGCCAAACATTAAACATCCTCATATCCTTGGCCAAAGAACCAAAGCTCAACAGAAAACAACCTATTATATAATTAGAACCATCTAATTTCTCAAGAGTCAAATTGGATTTCCTGAAAATAAAGAAAAGTAACCAACTTTTGGGCTGAAGTAGCTTGGACAGAATCAAACAATGCATTTTGATTGAACATAGCTCAAGAATGTGACCGGAGGTGAAGAACAAAGGATGATAGTGATCATGAGTGAAGAGCAAAGGATATCAGCAATAGAGACCATAAATAAGGCCTTCATAAGGAGGTTAAAGAATTGGGCTAGACAGCATGAAGGCCAACAAATAGTTCTGGGCATATGGCCGTCAGAGGCATAGCATTACACAGTATCATGCACCAGTCCATGGGCAAGGAGCAATTCTAGTAGATGGTTGGTGCATGTCAGTGATAAACCTTTGTAATATGAATGTTGTAGAATTGGGAATTAGGGTAGAAGAGAAGAGGATTTAGAGGATTGAAGAAGAAGAAGAGAGGGAATAGGAGAGAAGAACAGAGAGAGATAGAGAGAAGAGTTTCTGGAATAATTCTCTAAAAATCCATTACATGTCAAAAACTATCAAATACAATAGGATTATGCCTTATTTATAGGCTAGAGTGACTTAATGATCAAGCCAAGCTAAAACTAACTAACTAATTTTAACGGCTAACTCTAACTAACTTTTAAGTTCATATTACATTTATATATCAATACCTCCCTCCCAAAAACATCCTTGCCCTCAAGGATGATTGACAACAAAAGACAAATGGCACCTAAAAAAAACAATCTAATAAAGTGAACCCAAACTAAAAACATAAGCTTCTAATATTCTGGAAAATCTTCAGCCAAACGGACTTGCAGTCTGTGACATGAAATCTGGGAAGCAAAAGCCTTTTCCTTCAGATTATGTTTAATTCTGCTGCACACTTCACCCTTTAGACATTTTCTTGTCTTTCCCTCCTAGAGAGCAAAACCTTCCATAGAGCATTACAATCAACTTTCCCCTGAACCAAACTAGCAGCAGTTTCTGTGTAGGAGAGAATAAAAGAATTGAGACCCATATTTGCAGCCCGTGAGGAAAGATATACTCAGACTGTGCAAGACCCAATTGTGAAGTTATTGGGCTCATGTATGCACCGTCAACTTGAAAGCCCAAGTGCTCATCTGAAATTAAAAAACCCAGGGAATCTGCAAAATATTTCTGACAGGGGAAGAGAATGTTTTCCAGCTGTGACCCACCAAGAGAAACAATGCTAGGAACAAAATAAATGCAAACCAGCTGTTCCTTTGACTTTTCAAACAGAAACTCTAGCATCCACGTGCGCTTTAAATTGATTCTTTGCAAGCTCTTTTTACCACTATCCATAACAATTTGCAGAGATTGCTCCCCAAGAGTGCCCCAAGCACGCATAGATTCAGAATGGGCAGTGCCTTCAGTTGCGTGAAGAGAGATGCAGGGACATTCTGTTTCTATCTCATCCTCTGCTTCTTGTTCTTGAATTATCAGTTCCAGGTCTTCATCATCACCTTCAAGAAGAACCAGTTGCAGTTGCATCTTTTGTCGCTGCGCACACTTGTGATCATGAGAAAACTGTTCATGGCAGAAGAAGCACAAGTTTTTCTCACGATACTCTGCTTCTTCCTCTGTCGTGAACGCTTTTACTGACCGAACAATGATTCTTTGCTGAAAAGTCGATTCTTTTGTCGTCTCGCCTCCATCTCGCATGGTTCGGAGTTTGAGTTTTCCGTTGTCATTTGTTTCTTGAACAACCAAAGGTTCTTGTTCCTCTGGTTTTTGTTCGACAGAAGCTGCATCTGTCTCGGATTTGATGAACAGAGGCGTTTGGTTCTGGCTTTGATCTTCCAAAGCCTTCCTTGCTTTCTCGGCCTTCCTATTGACCCCAATCTCCTAGGTACGCGCTAATAGGCGTGCTTCTTGCAGGTTCCTGGGATTAAACAGCCGAACTGAGTCTGCGATTTCGTCTTTGAGAGCACCCACATATGTGTTGACTAGGTACACTTCTGTCAAATCAAGTTTCGCTGTGATCTGATCGAATTTGGTGTTGAATTCGGCCACCGTCCCAGTCTGCCTTAAATGGGTGACATCTGTCATGGGTGTTCCGAAGGGCTGAACCGTGAGTGCAAGGGCCTTGATTTCTTGAGTTAAAGCCTCCAAATTCTGCTGCAATCCTCTTCTGAACGGTTGCAGCTCTTCTCTGCAACCTTGAACCGATTCTTGGAATGTTTCAACTGAATTTTCGAGGGCTCCTAATTTCTGTTCAACAACTTGAATTCGTTCATCCATAATTCTTGAGTTTCTTGGAACCTTGTTTCCACCATTCAACACAGTGAGCCAATAACCAAGGCCATTCAACACAGTGAGCCAATAACCAAGGCCAAGAAACGAAGGGCTCTGATACCACTGATAAACCTTTGTAATATGAATGTTGTAGAATTGGGAATTAGGGTAGAAGAGAAGAGGATTTAGAGGATTGAAGAAGAAGAAGAGAGGGAATAGGAGAGAAGAACAGAGAGAGATAGAGAGAAGAGTTTCTGGAATAATTCTCTAAAAATCCATTACATGTCAAAAACTATCAAATACAATGGGATTATGCCTTATTTATAGGCTAGAGTGACTTAATGATCAAGCCAAGCTAAAACTAACTAACTAATTTTAACGGCTAACTCTAACTAACTTTTAAGTTCATATTACATTTATATATCAGTCAGCACATTTGCAGTGCGTGGTTGTTGGGCAATGGTGTTAAGGCAATTGGTGAGGGTCACATGTTGAGATCAAATGCAATACTGATTGGAATGAAGCACAATCATCGGAGAAGGGTTGCCTGAAAGGGAAGAAGGGTTTTGGCCTTCATAGGCTATGTTTCCATGTGAAATATGGAGAAAGTAGAGAAAACTATTGAATGAAATGTAGTTCGTTAATTCTAATCTACAAGAAAGTTAATATTTATAAAAGATTACTGCCCCCAGTCCTTTTTATAAAAGCCTGATATCGAATTACGTGGCTTTAAAAAAGTTAAAATTGGTTAAAAGCAATAAATAGGTAAGAAATGAACTTTTTTTCCAAGTATGGCCTTATTTATAAAGGGGCAAGTAAGAGAGAGAAATAGAGTAGTAATGAGGAAAATTATGAAAGAGAAAATAGTATGGGAAAAAGATAAGACAGAATAGAATTAGTTAGGGGGCCAAAATGGTAAAACCACATTAAATGCTCAGACAACCCCAAATGAGATCTTATAAAAAAGACCAAAGCAATTCAAATTTCAGGCTCTTATGAAAAGGACTGGAAGGAGGATCACAAGACATTGGACAATCACAATTATAATAATAATAACATATAATTACAATCATAACCTACCATTAATGGATTAAGACACGTGCTAATACACATGCATTATCTAGTCAGCATAATTACAATCTAATAAAATCAGGCAATTACAGTTCATGAGTACCTATTTTCTTTACCAAATTAACTTCTACATTTAAAATATAAAACCTTATGGGCTACAAAAAGCCTCGCCACATGTATTAATCATTCTAACCTTTCTTTACAGTACTGTCATCCATAGCTTTATATTCCATATTCTTCAGAGCAAGCTCAACACCATAACCACCCAGGTTCAAGGTTTGGCCTGCACCAACAGAACCACAATGGCCAACATTTGCTGCACAACCCACAGGCAACACTGGTCTGAGTACATACTTAACTTTCCCCTAAAAATCCACAAGTCAAAATATCATTAGTTGCAGGTGAAACACATATAAAAAAGAAGCATAGAATCAACTATGAGTGAACCTCTTTAGCTGCTTTAACAAGAGCAAAATGAAACTCCTTAAAGCAGTTAGTTCCAAGGGCACCATAGAGGACAGCAACAGGACTTCCAACGCTTGAATCAAGATGGACATGATCAAAATCAAATATTTCAGGTTGTTGAAATGAATCACTGACCCTGGTAACATTTGATAAATGTTTTAGACATGATGCAGCATATAAATGAAATTGAAAATAATACTAAAACAAAAACAGGACATCAAGGTGAAGACAACAGAACTCACGGTTCAACTGGTCTGTGAATCCATAAGTTTAGTTCTGAAACATCAAAAAACAAATGCGCACCAGTATCCACCCAACAGCATTTCCCCACAGGACTTTTCAGATTAACATTGTCATGCAGGAGATCTGTCCTTGTATTTTCATTGTCCTTTATTGTTTCACCAATTTCCGCTTTGTTATTGTTTGAGAAACTTTCATCACCTAGAGGAAAAGAAGAAAGAGACTCATCTGCTAATTGCTGGTAAAGCACCAACCTTGGGGATGCTGATCTCAGCAAAAGAGACAACTCAAGCAGTGATGCCAATGGTTCACTTAAAAGAGGCTTCCCATACTCTAAAATTTTCTTGAGACAATCTTTAGCCATTTGAGAATCAACAGCATCATTCTCAGTATGTAACCAAACATCAATGAAGTCCCAAAAATGGTCTTTCTGTTCTTTAGATAATAATTCACTGTTTACAAGAAGAATATGGAAGTTAGATCAAGTTCAAAGATTATCAGCTATTTCCACTAACATTCAAAATACAAAAAAAAAAATCACATGGAAGGCAATACAAGCCACATTTAGATTTAGCATATGAAGTGAACAGAAATCTGACTCAATTCCAAATTATCACTTTTTTTGGCATTTTTATCAATTTATGTCTCCATTTCAACCATAAAATTGGACAATTGAGTTAAGAAACAAATGAACCCAGGGTCGTTCCTTCATATTTAAGCATAGAACTAGATCTTTAGCCTAATGCATTGCGCACATAACCCAAGGAACAGGGCCTGCAGTTCAAAGTCTGTGAATAGTGTGACTTGCAAGAAACTTTATTAACATATCGATATACATAACTAGTTAAATGATTTAGACATAAATCAAATTCCATGATCTTCACTTCTATTACATATTCCAAAACACTTTTTCGATAAACTAATTTGCAAACTAAGGACTTTGAATCAAGAATCCTCTGTAACTATGATAATGTTCTCTACTAATAAATCCAAAATAAGCACCTCCTACCATAATTTAAGATTCTCAGGGTTAAAATATTAATTTCTTGCCACAAAAATATTAAAATATTGACAACAAAGTAAATTTAAAAATTCTATTCTTTTTTCTCCTTACCAACTATCTAAGAAAGGCAATATAAAGTTGAACAAAAAACCTTAAAAATTGGAAGCACGTATCTTGTAAAGGCTAGGCGCATTCAGGAGAATTTCAAAAATTATCATCACCTACAAGTCTACTCCTATTATTGCACATTGAGTACGAGACACACCGAGTTTCCTTCCCAATTCCAATTCAAATAGGTCTCTCTAGTTGGTAATTGGAGTGCAATAATCTTAACAAACACAAGCAAAGCAACCAATTCTCAAAATGGCTCTTGCATCAAGTGAGGACATTGGAAATAATAGTAACAACGTACCCTGCTTCTAAAAGCAACGGGGTTCCCGACCACTTAGCCCGAAGAGCAACTTGCACATTCTTGGGCCTTCGAGTGACAGCAAAAGCAGGGCCAATCCCAAACAGTCCCAGACAAGCTAGAACAATCAGAACTCGAAATCCAGATCTATAAAGAGTCCCCATTTGCTCGGCCAGAAAAAATATTAGAAGCGCCGGTCAGTGTCCGCAAGAGATGAAGCGAGGTCAAGATTGATCCACCATTATCGAATGCGAGGAGTGAGGAAGGAGATCAGATGATGGAGGTTTTGGCTCTGAGCTACAAGCTCTGTGGGCACTTCAGGGACTGAGGTTTTAAGCGGAGACGAGGCGAGACGACTCAAAGCGACGACTCCGTGATAGAAGGGGGAGCATTCAGTCTTATAACTATGGTCTATTGGTTTATGTCTTGTGCGTGATTAGGGTATTTGGGTAATTTAAGAGCGTTTTGCCTTGTGAAATTTTTATAAATTGGAGGTAAGAAAATTAGAGAAATAAGAAATTACAAAATTTTAATAAAAAAATATGTAAGATAAAAGAGTAAAAAAAATTGATCAAAAATTTTCAACCCTACTTTTATTCTTTTAAATCCAACTCAAAAAAAATTTCCTTTCACTCTTTTTCCCTCCCCAGCCTTTGTACCAAACAAGCCCTTAATGAAAAGAATTCTAAAAAATAAACTTCTTAATTTAAAAGGGAAAAAAAACTCAACATTACATCCCCGCCCAAGTTTCCAATGCCAAATTGAAAAGAAAAGCAAAACCTCATGAACACATCCTAAAATTCCAACACCAAATTGATTGAATAACCCTAACCCAGCTAATCTTTCAAGAACCGGTACTTCATTTTTTAGTTTGGCATCCAGCGCCCATTGACTTAGGAGGCATCAACACCAAGGCACTATATCTGTTTGGGAACACGGCTGAGTGAAAAAAAAAAAAAAAAAAAAAGCCCATTTAGCTGCCAAAAGCCCCAAAAGCCTAGTTGACACCGTTTGGGAACGCGTCTGATTGAGCTGCCCTTATTAAAAAAAACAACTTCTTTGAGAAGCTGCTTTCAGGTGCTTCTCGCAGGCTTATAAATAAAACCACTTCTACCACCACCAATCCAAACACAAATCACATCTACAATCTGATTTTTATCCTGTCTGACTTTTACAAAAGTTAAATTGCAAAAAAAAAAAAAAAAACTATTTCTCCACCGTTAATCTAAACAGGCACTTATGTTGTAAATTCAATAGCAAAGGTAAGAACAGCAACCACTAATCATGTTGCTTTTATATCTCCTGTCTTTAATTATTTAATCAATTAAATTAGGGTTAAGGTGCAAAAATGTACATGAGCTTTTTCTAAAAGTGCGCCCAACACCAAATGCTTTTTTGAATGGCAAAAGTGACTATGAGTTTTTAAAATAGGTGCAAAAGTCACATATTATGTTATCTGAAGTTGACATTCGTTAGTTAGATGTTATGGTGCCAGGTGGAGTCCAACCGTAAAATATTATGGGGCTGGCGTTGTTGATCCTAGAAACAGAGGTGGTGTTAATGGGGGGTTTTACAGGGGTGGTCGCAGAGATTGATTCTTGAGTGTATATGAGGGTGAGGAGGAAGGCGATGATAAGGAGTGATATGAAAGCGAGAAGCCACATGCGATTGGAGCTTCCTTATTTTGGGATTTCAGGATGGAGGAGGATGATTAATTATTGATACGCATATAAGATAAATTAAATAGGGAAGGCTGGTGTTCACAACCATGAAGTAACACTAAACGCTGGCCTCCATTTGATTGTTGAGGTGTTTCCACAAGCCATCAAAAGCAAATATGAGGAATTGGTCATGTTGTTTAAGTTCATGGACAGAAATAGTTGGCTCAAAGCTCAAAATTGGTCTTCTAAAAGGTTCATGAAGATGAAACTTAGCATACAAAAGTTCCTTGTTAAATTCTGCCCTTTTGAGATATACATTGCCAATTGAACGAGAATATGGTAATAAAAACAAATAGATCCATTAATATGGCAACTAAGGATTCAGACTTTCTTTCCTTCCCTGCTTCTATTGAAGACGAAGCCATCAAGCTTCTCCGATTCTCTCTCATCCCAGCTCGTCAAAACATGCTTTCCCCTTCTGCTCGATTTAATTGATTGTGGTGGAGTTGTTGGTGTTTAATGGAGAAATCAGACCCCCCACTGCCATGTATGCCTGAGTCAAATTACAGTCGAACTCCATTTTTGGCACCGTCATATATAAGCTAACGGACGTCAGCTTCAAATAACATAATATGTGACTTTTGCACCAATTTTAAAAGCTTATAAACACTTTTGCCTCTCAAAAAAGCATTTGGTGTTAGACGCACTTTTAGAAAAAGTTTATGTATATTTTTGCACCTTAACCCATTAAATTAAAAAAGTCACAGCACATATCTACATGCTACCTTTGTTTCTGCACATCAATGAGATGGCAAGTGAGTTTTTGTTTGAACCTTTTAGGCTATAAGGTTGCTTTTAATCATTTTTGAATTCATTGTTTGCAATTTTCTTTTAATCTTAGTTTTGGTTGTGATTTTGATTCCTTGTCTTTGTTTTTTTTATTATTTATTTTATAAACTATTATTGAAGATTTGTTTTAGGTGTGTTTTTAATTAGCTTTAATATTGTACAAAATGGGCATAGCCAATGAATCAGAGTTAGATATTTGGGAAAATTACACTCCAATCTCAAGGAAGGAAAAATATAAAGAAATGATCCCAGGAAATGACAAAATTACGATGAAGTCCCATGAGACTATTTTGCAATAAATTGCAATTGGCAGAAGTTTGAAATACCCCTGTCAGATAAATAGAGAGAGGGATGGAAAATTGCTGTCCAATTCAGAACGAAACACCTCTAGTATTGGGGCAAAAAATAGAATGAACGTCTGATCATCGACCAAGGTTGAAGAGTAAGGTATAGAATTGATGCCAATAACTCTCTTGTTTTCATTATTTCATTTGATTCATGTTTTTTCTTGAGTAGCTAAACAGACGTTTAGATTTTCTTGATTCATTTTCGTTTTGGCCTGAAAAATAGAAAAAGATGTCATCTTTTTGTGGGTATTGTCCTCCATATACTTGTAAACTATAAAGGCATACCTAAGTAAATGCAATAGATATACTTTGGCTATTGTTTCTATGCGTTTGGGTATAGTTTAGTATGCTCTATTTTTTGCTGTGAGTATGCTCTATTTTGGGGTTTTTTGTGCTGTGTTTCTACAGTAGAAGTGTTGTGGAATGGAGATGAGGGTGAAAGGTTTGTGATTACATAATCTGGTGTGCGAAGGAAGAAAGGTTTGTTAATAGGTGCCGTGATAGTTGTCAATATACGTGTTAAAGTTGTTAATGATAATTATAGGTTATATTTAAATGTTTTACTTATAGTGTAATGATGTTTGGCAAGGGTTTGAAAAGTTTGCTATGTTTTTTGGTATTTTGAGCTGTTTTTACTTATTAAAAGTGAGAGTTAATGAATATGGTGTGAAAGTTGTGTGGCTGGAAGTCCTTATGTACAAAGTTAGAATGTGTTGTTAATTTTCTAAAGATTGTAAAAACATATGTGCAAAGCTTATTCCTAATGTAACAGGGAATAAACCTCAATAGATATTAAAGATAATAGCATAGGAGGTTTTATCATTGTGTACTTTTGCCTTAGATACTTAGAGGATTGTTTTTGCTTATCCACTACATCTTTCTATGATATTGATACTTTGAATATCTTGCTTTGGGTGCTGGCAACCTTCTCTCAAAATATATAGACTCCAAGAGTCTTTTACTTGATGTTTGAAAAATCCTCCTTTTCGTATTTTCCTTAAGATAGTTGAACGGTATTCTATGGTAGTTCATTCTTGAGGTGTAACGTACTCTGTTTCTCCATTGCCTTTCTTTATGGTTAGACTTTGTTGTTCCAGCAATTGGTGCTCCGAGAGTTCTCCTTTTCAATATATATGATATGAACCTCTTTCTTGGTGCATGGGAAACTCTTGGTTTCTTCTTTATCATCTCCATACCCTTATGTCCATTCTTCTTAGATTCAATCTGCATACATAAAATACTAGATGGACATTTTGGTACCCACATATACTTGGGTCCTTGATTGTTAGCATTGGACTTTACTTGTCTTTTCAGAACCCAACCATATTTATTTCTCACATTAGAATGTCTTCTAATATAACATGTGTGAGAAATATGACCTAATTTACCACAATAATTGCAAATAATAGAATGATATGCATTATGAGATTCTATGCAAGTATTGTGTCGGTCATGAGAGTAGAAACACAAATAATTTGAACATTTTTTCTTCCCAATAATTTTTCTAGCATGATTGAAAACATTTTTGCTTTTCTTAATAGAATCAATAATTGGTTGGGAAACAATTTTATGCAGTCTTTCAAAATCATTCTTCTTAAATGCATAAGAAGAATTGACACTTTTTACCTTAAGTTCATCTTGAACCCCAGAGAGTGATTTTTCATGTCCATCTATAATGAGCTCTTTTTGGGAATTCTCTTCTTCTTGTCTATCCATGTTGACAATATGGAAGTGTTCTATGATTTCTCCTTCTTCATCATCAACTTCCAATTGTTCATGCACTGTAGATGCTCAGCTTGTAATTTCACATGAACTGTCAACTCTTTCAACTTTAACACAATTATTAGAAGTATACATAGAATTAAGAGTGTCCTAGATATCTTTAGCATTAAAACAAAATCTAATTTTCTCAAAATCATTTTCTGTCAAGCACTATAGAGAATCCTCATTGCTCTAATGTTTAACGAAAACATTTTCTTTTTCAATCCAATCCATCCTTGATTTGTGATCAAAAGCATTTGTAAAAATATTCCATATATCAAAATCAGATGCTTTTATAAAACTAGTCATTCTAGCTTTTCAAAACCAAAAATCAATATCTTTCAAAAAATGTGGGATTGTATAATCGAAACCTTCTGAAAGTATACAACACATAAAATCAGCCACTAATAACTCTTGAGAAAGTCTTTTAAACAAGAGTCCTACTCTGATACCAAATGTTAGAACCGGCTGACACCCAAGAGGGGGTGAATTGGGTGTAAAATAAAAATTTAAGAATTTTGAAAATCTTTTTGCATGTTAGTGGAAGCAATAAATATGAAAGTAATAAATCATAAATCAACAGTTAGATATTTAAATAATATGTGCTGGAAATATAAGAGCTTAGGGAAGAGAGTATGTAAACTATGATTTATCCTGGTTTGGTTTAATCCACGATGACCTACGTCTAGTCCATAAGCTCCTCCTGAGATTTTCAATCCATTATCCTCTTGTTTAATTCAGGCACAAGAGAAGCCTCTACAATCCTATAAGTTTAGCTGGGCATTTGTGAAGCATTTTACAAATCTCTCACTTAGATACTCCCCCTTACATATCGTAAGGATACAACCGAGTTACTTCCCCTTACACACTATAAGGATACAATCTTGATGATGAAGGATTATAATCAATATTCTCTCTCAGAAGTGAATAAAATGAACACTGAAGTGCAATACAAATAATATCTCTCTCTTTAAGGCAAATGATATCGAAGGTAGATAAACCAAGAGTATTTGAGTAGAAGTGGATGCTTCATGATCTTAGCATGTTTGGCGTTGGCGTTGTGTATAGTTGCTCTCTGCTTGAATGTCTTGTATTTATAGTTGAGTAGGATATGACCGTTGTGAGTATTTCAACCTATCGGTTAAGTCTCGTTGCTTCGTTTGACCATTTTTCGTATTGGAAAAGCTAGCCATTATGTTCGTTGGATATTCCGCTCTCGCAAAGTCACTTTTGTCTCTTTGTATCATCTCTTCATTGTTTTCCTAAAGAAATACATTAAACACTAATACAATGAAATGTTAGAATAATTAGAAGCAAGGGTAATGAATTACACAATCATTCCATTGATTTTTAGAAGCTTTAGAATGTTGTCTGAGATATCACTCGAGTAATCTTATTCAAAATCTGGCAGAGAGCATCAGAGTCTTTTTCCAACTTCATCACTCGAGTGGTCCTGGCTCATCACTCGAGTGATCACTTGAGTAATCTCTTCATTTCAATTCAAAACATGGCAAATGACATATCATTGGAATGCTCTTGCCGTCTACATTCCAATGCAACAAGAATCAACTCCAAACTTATTGTATTTTGAAAGTTATAATCCAAGTAGTAACTACTACACTAGATAGTCTTTGAATTCACAAGTGTCAACTTCTAGAAGGCATAACTCTTAGCATATAACTCTAAATATGACGCACGACATATCCATGGAAAGCTCTTTAAGTCTAGTTTCATATGCCACTGGTTTTCGCTCAATCTAAGTGTAGTTTGTGAGTTATGTCCAAAATAACAAAGCTATGCTGGAATATAACACTAATTTGAATGGCATTTTCCAAAGCTCATATCTCTCTCATATGAACCCCTTTGAATGTGATTCTGGTATGTATTTGAAGTGTTAGTAGTATAGTTTCATATAAAATTGGTTTCAGCTCAATCCGACATGTAGTTAGAGAGATGTGGCCAAAATACTGAATGTCTGTCATGTTGCGCAAATACAAAGCACAATAGAATGCTCATCACTCGAGTGATCATGGCCATCACTTGAGTGATGCCCTCCTAAACTTGGCAGAGAGCCAATACTCAAGGGAACATCTTAGGGAAGTTCCATAACTTCTATATAAGTCATTTTAGCTTCATATTGACCCATTCCAACATTCGGTATCACTTCTAAGAGCTTGAATCTTGATATTCTCATTTGATCTTGCAAGTTCTTCTTTCTTCTTCTTTCTTTAATCTCTTTCTTCTTAATTTTCCTCTTGATGATCATTCTTCACAACCCAACTAGATATCTTCTTGAATATCTACAATGCTCTTCTTTCTTTACTTAACTAATCTATAAGATATGCAACATTAAATATAGTCATTAGTCAATATAGAAGATAAGTGTATTATACAAAATTTTTACTCTTAATATTTGACATCATCAAAACTAATAATATCTGACAACTTTCATTTATGAAAATTTGTAATCTGATGTAAATTCAGTTGTCAAGGTATGGACATGAAGTAGTCAGTGGATGCCCATAGACTTATCCATGGACGCCTATGTAGTTGTTAATATATATATAGTTATGTTCACATATTTGTATCCCACTTTTATTTATGAAAATTTATAATTTGATGAAAATTCAGTTTTCAATTATGGACATGAAATGGTCAGTGGACGCCTATGGACTTGTCAATGGACATCCATGCAGTTGTCATTGTTGCTACATGTTATGATCACTTTGGAAAATGATATTTTATATGCATATATTTATAGATTACCTCTGTTGTTGTTATTCAATATTAATTAGGTGGACATATTATATGACTTGTTGATAGAGGCCCAAAGACTTGTCAATAGAGGCTCCTAGACTTGTCAATGGAGGCTCCTCAACTTATCAATGGATGCCCAGTGACTTGTTAATGGAGGCCCTTGAAGTTGTCAATGGATGTCCAATGACTTTTCAACAGAGGCTCCTCAACTTGTCAATAGACGCCCATTGAGTTGTCAATGGAGGGTTAATGACTTGTCAATGGAGACTCCTCCACTCATCAATAGACCCCCATTGAGTTGCCTGGAGTTATCAATGGATGTCCAATGTCTTGTCAAGGAGGCTCCTCTACTGGTCAATGGACGCCCATTGACTTGTCGTCACAGTTTACTGCAGTTGTCAAAGGAGTAAAACAATATGTAATGAACAACATCATATGTGCATTATATAATTTTAGCACTAACGTTAAGTCATGATAATGACTCTTTAATTCATAATTACAAAAATCGTTTCAAGTACAACAAGTTTGAACTTGATTATAACAAAAAAAATCGCATCTATATAATGTAACTGCACTTGATCATTACCAAAAAAGTTAGCATAAATACAATGAGTGTGTACGTGATCATTACTATAACACCCTCAAAATAAATTGTGATTCATGTATGATTTTATAACTACAGGAAAAAAGAAACAAACAAACAACATGTTTTATATATACAAAGAGAATGTATATAGAAGGGGTAAAGCCACGTGAGAAAGTAGGTAGTAAATAAAGGTTTGACTATTAGATTGAAATGGAAGAGTAGGGGAGAGTAATGGGCGAGTTAGGCAGCCCGTCGCCAAAGCCATAGTGTAATGACCCAATTTGAGATTAAGGGCTAATGACTTCGAAATTGATTGTAATTTGTGTAATTAAACACTTTTGGATATATGTGATATGGATTTGATATAAATGTTCTTAGTGATAATTTATTCAACATAGTGAAAGCTAGGGGCAAAATAGTACAATTGGAAATTTACAGACCAATTGGTCAATTACCAAAGAGAAAACTCATTGGTGATTAAAGATCAAGGGTTGAGATCTATTAGCTATGAATCAGAATCGTGTGCTTTGAGATTATGTGAGCTTATGGAGAGAGTGAGAAAGATTATGCCAAGTGTTATTTTGTGGACCAATAGATCATGCTCATAAGTCAAACATTGACTTTTTCTCTCTCTTCTCTCTCCCATTCAGTTTTGAGCTTTGGGAAGGGGGAAAAATATGCTTGCTTCATCATCATCATCACCACCATATCTCATCATCTCTCTCTCATTCTCCATTTCCGGTGACTTTGAGAAGGAAAGAGAAAGAGAAAAGCTTGCTTTTTAGGTGAGTAATGGTTCTCATATACTCAAACACTCTTCAATAAACTTGTTCATAGTGTAAAGAGCTTCATATTGGTGGTTTCAGAATTATGAAAGCTAGTGATTTTGGTGTTAGAACAAATTTGGAAGTTTGAGAATCAAGGTTTTGTTTTGGCAAGTTGAAGAGGTAAGGATTTTATGCTTTTTGGTATATTTATTGTGATTTTTGGTTAAGTTGATAAATTCTAGAATTTTCCCTGGTTTTATGTCAATTTTTGAATGCATGGATTATATGATGAATGATGTTAGAAATGGTTTATTGTGGAGTTATTAAGTGTTGGATGTGGTTTTGAATTTTAGAAGTGTGTTGAATGAATTCAGGTATTGTGTGTTATAGAGACCCAAGAGTACAAATTGTTGTTAGGATGGGTTTTTGAGTGTTTTAAGGTTACCAATGGGTTCCTTATTAAATTTTAAGTGGGAATGAACTTTGTGTTAAGTTTGGGAACCATTGGGATCAGTTTTGGCAAATCTGGGAAATTCTGTCAGTTGCTATGATATGGTAATCTGATGAGCATCACTCGAGTGAGGAGGGTGTCACTCTAGTGCTGCTCTATAATTTCCTTTTCCCCTCTGCATTTCACCTGGTTTTTTTATAAAAAGCGAGAGTGCACTTCCTAACCCGCGAGTGATGTTGGTGATCACTCGAGTGAGCATGGGTTCACTCGAGTGAAGGTGTGAGTTCATGTTTAGGGCTACAACTCGGGTATGCACTCACTGGCCAATTTTAAGAGTGTGTTTTGACACTTGCAAGTGTGGTTTTCTCACCCGAGTGCCAAGGGTTGTGCTCAAGTGAGCTTTTTCCTCTGGAGTTGTCTGTGCTCTCGGGTTGTCACTTCTGGTGTTGCACTTTCAGTGACCTGAGTGAATTTGTAGTCATAACCCAAGTGTGATCCTTCATGCTCGAGTGCTGTGAGCACTTTCTGGCCGTTGTGTTGCTCAATGTCAAACACTCGCGAGTGAGAGCCATTCTCACTCGAGTGCAAGTCTCTTATCAGTCGAGTGAGGTCATCTTCACTCGAGTGAGTCAGCCAAAAATCAATATTCTGCTTTTGAAAAAGGGGTCTTCAGGGTGGTTTCTTCCAACCCTTTTAGCATGTGTTTAGGCCTCTAATGGTTATCCTAAAGAGTTTAAAAGATAACCAACTTAGTGTATCATGGAAATATGTACTGGAAAAAAAGATTTATCGGTTGTCCCTAATTTGGTTATAGGATTTGACATTTGTCAAACTCGTGAACCCACTGTGCCAAGGAACATCAGGAAAGAACAAGGTAGTGACTCTTCTTTTATACTTTGTGTAAATGTATTGTATGTATGTTGTCTTGCATTGTGTTGTTGCTGTTGCTTTGTGATGTCTTGTGACGCCTTGTGGAGCTTTGTGATGCTTTGTGCCTTGTGATGTTGCTGCATAGTAATTACCGCGAAAGCGGGCATAGTGATTACAATAAAAGCTGGCAAAGTGTTTACTGCGAAAGCGGGTATTGAGATTACAGTGAAAGATGTTGTATTGTGATTACAGCCGTGAGTGCTGTCGTTCGTGGCGTGAGCCATGAATCATTGAGATGCTGCTGAACATGATCATATATGCTATGTGTTTATATATTGTATAAGTGATTTGTTACTACTGGGATTCTTTTGAATCTCATTATTTCTAAAGACTAACATTTTAGACAAGGCAAGTAGCTCAAAAGGGAAGCGGACAACCCAGAGCGGTTAAGATCTCTTAGAAACATTTTATTTGGTTGTTGGTTATATGTTTTGGATTTGGGATTACTATATATATTTTGGGTTGTAAATATGATTTTTTGGATATATAATCCCCATTTTGGGAAACTTTAAACCCATTATATATATACATGTAAACAGGGGTTGCCGGGATTTTAGTTACGCACTCTGGTATTTATAAATGTGATTTAACTGCACAGGTAACTATATCCGAAATTGAATGTGGGACCAAATGAATTATGTTTTTGAATTATTTTTCAGGATACCTTATAAATGTTAATTTTGTCTTATTGGTCTCTATTTCACTGGAATTTCATAATCCAAATATAATTATGGTCAGGAGGTTACACATAGCCCACCCATTTAACTTTAGACAGGTATGGGCTAGCCCAAATCCGTACCTCAACCCATATAAACTCGTGTAAACAGGCTAGCACATAACTAGGTGGGTTAACACGGGTTATGGGTAACCCATTTAAATTGAACCTACTTATTTTTTGGAAAAAGAAAGATAGATAAGCAGCAAGCCTTCATTTCAAATCCATGATCCATCAATCTAAATTATAATATCCATAGTTCACACAAAAGAATCCTAATTTAGACAAATAGTAAGTACCATCATAACAGAATTTTGATGTTTAAACTCCAACTTTTAAATTAAAACATTACAACTACAAATTCAAAGATCAACAAAATGGCATGCTTCCATTGAATATTTGATATCTTCATGAGTTGATGCTTCATTTTTCACCATTATCATCAGATTTAGTTGAGGAAGGGGGTATAGCTCTAGAAGCTAAATCTTCTTCTACAAAATAAATTAAGAAAAAACATATCCATTAATAATCTAATATGCAATAAAAAAATGAAACAATACAAATTAAGAATGTTATTGAAAATACCCGTAACAACACTTGCACTCTCATCAAAATTATCAATATCAAGGTCTTTAAATTTAGAGGGTGTCTTGAATAGCCAATTTTGAGCGCCTACAGGTGCCTCAACCATCTTTGAAGACAAGGAACTCCTAAAAGAATCTAGTATCCGACCCCTAGTACTAAAAGCCGATTCTGAAGATACTGTAGAGACGAGTATAGCTAACAAATCACGTGCCAACAAATTCAGAACTTTATACTTGGAAGCATTCACTCTCCACCATGTCAAAACATCAAATTTTAGATCACGAAAACCAACAATTTCAGCTTGTAGATATTCATCCACTTTTGAAATTTTCTTTACATTACATGTAGAATCTGCAGTAGCTAAGAATTTCTAGATTGTAGCATCAAAAGATGACAAAACCATTTCAAGTTCAACTTCCGAAAACAACACATTACTCCCACTACCATTGATATCCCCTTGCTTTATGGTTAGCTGAGATCCAGAAGCTTCATTAGTATTAATGACATTTGGTAAATAATGATCATACAAACGATATAAGACATCCACAATCCTCTTCAACATAAATTCTCGCTTTATAGGTTTAGGAAAAATGTTTTTAAAAGCAATTTTGACATACGTCATCTTGTATTTAGGGTCTAGTATGACTGCTACCACCAATAATGGATTCATTTTCTCATCTTTTCCCCAATACTTATCGTACTTTGTTTGCATTCTTCTTGCCAAGTCACCTAAGAGAAAGTGGGGACTAGCTGAACTTGAGTTAAGATGTGTTTGAATAGCAACAATATGTTGAAAACATGTGTTTGTTGTCACAAAATTTGATCTAGAAAATTTCAGAGTTATTGTCACACCCCGCCCTCATCCACTGCCCCCACATGCGGCCCCGGGCTTACGGGTCCCACTGACCTTACCCGAGCAGGGAGTCTTGGCATGCGAGTGCAACCTCACAAGGAATATCCCCGCCCCTCTTGCGAGTTCCTTTCGCCTCCCCACGTCTCGAAGCCGCGACCTGAGGCATAAGTACATGCTCCATAAGTACACGCTCAATGGTACCACGTCTCGCCTGAAGCACGTACTTATGCCTCAGGTCGTGGCTTCGAGACGTGGGGAGGCGAAAGGAACCCCGCAAGAGGGGTCGGGATATTCCCAAGACTCCCGACTCAGGTGAGGTTAGTGGGACCCATAAGCCCGAGGCCGCATATGGGCGGTGGATGAAGGTGTGGTGTGACAGTCATGTTGTAGAACAACTTCAAAAATACAAGGAACTCCTTTGCAACAGTTCAATCATATGAACTTGGAGGTTCAACTGTATTCGTTGTAATTGTGTCAATGATATCATTATCAAGATCAAATATACCATCATCAAAATGAGTTGAATTTAAATCTAACTTAACTTTCTTTTTGAAGTAATCTATGTAATCTTGATCTTCTTTTTCCATCCTTGTGAAGACTTTAATGAACTTAACAGCACTTTCCAACATAAGGTAAGCCGAATTCCACCTAACAACATAATAGAATGAAATAAATAATTTGATTAAGAATAGAAACTAGAAACAAAATAAACAAGTATTTAACTTACCTTGTGGGGCAATCCAAGCTAAGGAGACTTTTTGATTCAACTTTAACTTTTTCAGCAAGGTCTTTGAATTTAGTCTCCCTTGTTGGAGAAGATCTAACATATTTAACCGTATGTCAGATGAGCTCAATGGACCTATTTATTTCCTTAAGACCTTCAGAGACAATCAAATTTAGAATATGTGCAGCACACCGCATCTGCAAAAACTCTCCATCACATGTAAGACCATTCCAACCCCTCAAACATTTTTGTAGGTGTGCAAATGCAGAATCATTTAAGGAAGCATTATCAACTGTTATAGTGAAAACTTTGTCTATGGCCCACTTGAATAAGCAATCCTCAATTTTCTTGCCATTTGTTTCCCTTTTATGATTTTCAATCACACAAACATTCAAAATTATTTTTTGTAAAGTCCAATTCTCATCAACCCAATGAGCAGTCAAACACATGTAGTTTGAATTTTGAATTAAATTCCAACAATCTATAGTGAGAGACACACGGACATTAGATCGCTTGAAATATTTTCTCAAACATTTTTCTTCTTCTAAATAAATTTTGTAGCAATCCCTAGCAATTGTCCAACGTAAGGGCATTTGGAGCTATTTAGGTGAAGAAACACATGGATTTGATAATATTGGATTTTCTAGAAAATTGTTTTAAATTATGTCAGCAAGAAAAAGTTAAAATTGATACAAGTTGGGGATGGAAAAAGTCTAGTTTACCTCTTACAAAGTTATTAGGTTGAAGATCCAATGTTTTATTATAGTATTCAATTTGACCAAGAGTTACACTTGACAAATGTTTTTTTGGAGGGATCAGTAATTGATTATGATTGTTTTGGAGATGTAGTGGTTTTTGACACAACTTATCATACTAATAGTGAATTTCAGTCATTGTTCTAACATTGCTTGAAAATGTGTGACTTATAAGAGGAATTTGAAAGCACATGGGATGAAATGATTCAGAAATTTAACCTCAGTAACCATAGTTGGTTAAGTAGAATGTATACAATTAGGCATAAATGGTCAACTGCATTTGGTAAAGATATGTTTTCTGTAAATATAAAATCATATCAAACAAGTGAGAGCACCAATAGTGTTTTGAGAGAAATATCTACAAAAAAGACTTGTTTGACAGGATTTTTCTTAGCTTATAAGAAGATGGTAGAAAAATAGAGAAGCTTTGAGCGTGAATTGTGAAGCCACTCCTTCATATGCTATCAATAAGAATAAGACTTTATACCATGCATCAAAGATTTATACTAAAAAAAATTTAAATTGTTTGAGAAGGAATATTTGGATGGAGTGGAGATTTTGTTTAAAGAAATGAAAAGAGATGAAGACATTTTCTATCATGAGTTAGGGGTGGGTGGAAAAGAGTAAAAAAAGTGGGTTGTACAATTTCATTCATCTAATGGGGTTGTGCAACTAGGTATACTATTTTCATACAGTTATCTTCTAAGCCAATTGATTATATTATGTTAATATGTTTTAATACATTTTGTAGGCAGCACATTCATCCACTTGGAAGGCACCAACTTCATTTACACAAAATCAATAGTAATTGCCTTCTAGACTTTCAAGTAAAGGAAACGTTTGAAGACTCTTTTGGTTTTATATTATTTTCCCTCTTGCATGCTGGATATGGGAAATTTTTGGTCTTATACAGTGTGGAATAGTACACTCTTTCAGCAAGATTTTTTTGCTTTTTGCTTTATTTTTGGGTACCTTGTAAGTTGGATGTTTTTATTCCAAGCTATTACCCCGTTCGTTTTAAAACTTCTCCAATCAATATTTTGTATAATTTTTGACGTGATAATGAATCTGTTCTCAATGTTTTTATCCAAACTATTTTGATGTAACTACTCCCATTCTTTTTAAAACTTCTCCCATCAATAGTTTGTATGGCTTTAGAGGCATTAACAAAATACTAAGAAATTGCGCCACACTGATTCATTGACACTTAAGCCTAATGACGTTAGGCGTGTTAATTATTGTAACACAATGTCCCCCAATTTTCATTATAGAATTTTTAAATTTTAAGGCAAGTATTTCCAACTAAAATGTTAATGGTCAAAATCATTTATTTACAATATAATTAATAGCATATTGCAAATTGTGCAACAATATAATATAAATTTGTTGTCATATTGCAGCAAGTATAATCACTTCTCTACCGCAACATTATAATATGACAATCCATAGCACTAAATTTAAGAAATATAATCTAACAAACAAATCCACTTTGTCACTAAAAAAGTGCTTCTTACATTAGGCGGTCTCTTTACTACCACTTGAGACTAACAACATAACCAATGCTTCAACCCTCTGAGATTACTACATTTCGAAAGAAGTCTACTAATACTTCCAAAACATCAAACTAACAACCCTAAATAATTAGGGTCAACATCAATAAGGTAGTCTTCAAATACTTTAGGTCCACATTGTAATTGAAAATTTCTTGCCTGATTTTATCTCATGTAACTATGTAAGCCTTGGAACAAGACCATCAAGCAAGTCAAAAATCTGGAATGGAACAATGATTTCAATGAAAGAAACAAAATCTGAAATGGATATGCATATAAAATTAACATTTACTTCAATTGAATAAACTTTTCTTTCACGACTAAACCCGATAAACAAAGACAAGAGACACCGTCTATTACTTTTCACACATACATACAATAAGAACAACAAAATATTTCGTACCATTCTTGATAGGCCTACAATTATCACTTCAAATTTGCTTATGCTTTAGAAGCAACACTGGAGATGTATGAAAACAAATTTGATTCATCTTCAACAACCCCATCATGCACTAGTCCTATTTTGTCAGGTGAAATCTTTGACAATCTTGCAATCATATTCAAAAAACTATCATTTGTATCAAGTCGTCTTACTTTGGCTTTAAATCAAAGTGAATAATAGGATCTATTTTGCATTCATGGAGATTATTCATGCCCCTACTAACTAGAAATAAACCAAAATATCACCTAACACAAAAGAACCAATAAACATAATAACATAAGCGAGTACAATTTTATCAACCTGAGAAACTGCTAAACAAAAACGAAAGCAACCTAGCAAATACATAGCAGATGAAATATCCTAGAATCTTCTCTAGATCCATATTTTTTTAGAAAAAATTCAACAAAAAAATCCGGAATTGAGCCTTAGAAACAATACCTCGAAAATCAAGACCAAATCCCCATTCACCCATTTTAAGATGAAATGAGATTCAGGAGAAAAGCACAGATATGAACAAGATATCTTTGATATAATAATATTCAAACATGACAAACAATGATATGCAAAAAAGATGAGGGTCGAAGCAAAAAACACAAAAGTTGGCAAGGAACAACAACAACAGAAAAGGAAGCAACAAGACAAATGAACTTTGAAGACACAGCAACATTAGAAAGGGAGTGCAAAGGGGTTTTGCCCTGCAGAAAAACTGAAATTCTCCCTTCTCATCATTCTCTAATTTCGCTTCGAACAAGTTTAACGCATAATTTAATGATGAAATCAACAAAAGCAAAAATCCCAAATGTAAAAACTGGGTAGTTTTCCCTCACTGCGAATTAGGCGCATCCAAACAAAATCAATAATAGAAAATCAAATTTGGAGCATAACTAAGGTCTGAGATCTGAAATTGACCTCTCAGAGCTTGAAATCTTCTTCTACTTTAGGGAACAAGGAAAACTTAATGATGCAAGACAGGCGGCCTCCTACAGAAATGGGAGAAAAACCACCCTACCTCACTTTCCTTCACTGAACATTCACTGCCGCCTAAAGGAAGCGACAAATAAAATCAAAACATGATGGTTCCGTCAAGTCACTGGCAACAGACTACAAAGGAGTCGCAAGTTAGATGATATGCCAAATAGATTATATGGATTAGGGTTCTCTATACTACAGGGCTCGTCGCCGTCAGGGAGAAGATGCAAAGGAGCGGGTCAGGGTTTCTCTGTGGCGATTCGATGAGTAAGCATCTTGTTTTGAATTTGTACGTGGGTTTGTTTGGAACCCGGTTTCTCTCCTTTGTCCAAAACTAAAAGACCTCTTTTGTTTTTCTGTGGGTCGTTGGATCAAGATCTCAACAGTTCAGATTTTGATTAATATTTTAATAATATTAATAAAATATTATATTAAATCTGAACCGTTGAGATCTTGATCCAACGGCCCACATAAGAGCAAAGGAGGTCCTTTACTTTTGGGGCAAAGGAGAGAAACCGTTTGCGTTTGTTTCAACGTACGGACTTGGATAGTGAAACTATTAAAATAAGTATTTGTTTCAGTGATTGAATTTAAGGTAAAAAAGTCATAAATTAGAAAAAGTCATAAGCCTCAAAATGAACAATTAATATATAACTGTAGAAATGTAGAGAATAATTAATAATTAATTTTAATCAGTTTAGATTTATTATTTAGTTATTTTATGATTTTATAATCAATTTTTTTTTATAAACAAGTCATAAATTAATTTCTATATAGTGTTTTTAGTCATTAAATTTAGTTTAAATAATTTATTTGGATTATTGGAGGTATTATTGAGGTTTTAATCGGTTTATTTTGTTAGATTTTGAGTTATGTGAAAATATGAATTAGAATTTAATATTTAAATTAGAGTTTGATATAATTTATAAAATTTAAACTTAATGTGCACAATAGAAAAGACTTTTGGAGTGTCCGTACCAATTTAAATTAGATTTTGATATAATTTTATTTAAAATTGTACCATTGCCAAATTTTCAAATTTAATTTTTGAGAAAATTGTGAAAAAAATCTCTTCTTGTGTAGATATCTTCCCAGGTTCCATTTGGCAATTAAGTTGCCAATGAGGGCTTTTTTCACAATTATCCCTTCATTTTTTCTTTTTTCATAATTTTTACAATTTTTTCTCTTAAATAATACAAAAGCCACTTATGCAAAAGTCAAACCAAACATCATTCACTTTTACATAATATATATGAAACTAAGGCAGATTTTTATGTGAAGAGTGTGCAAAGAACTGTTTTATGCCTTTTGCCGTGTATTTTTTTGGTAAGGTCTCTATTGGTTTGAAGATTGCAATTATCGGACCCAATTATGTCCCTGGAGAAAAGAAAGATTTGTGAGTGATGAGTGTGCAAAGAACTGTTATCTGGATGGGTTAGCTGCATCAAAATTTTGAGTATGTGTCTTGTGGTAACACTATCGCCATTGGATGGTTTGGATCAATTTATCACCAAAAATGCTACTTTAATAAATGTAGATATCTTCCCAGGTCCTATTTAGCAATTAAGTTGCCAATAAGTTCTTTTTCCACAATTAGTCCTTCATTTTTTCTTTTTTCATAATTTTTTCAATTTTTTTCTCTTAATTAATACAAAAGTCACTTATGCAAAAGTCAAACCCAACATCATTCACTTTTAGATAAGTTACTTTAAGTTACTTCTCCAATCACTAATTCAAACACTCATCATTTTACCCAATCTAACTTTTTTCCAATCTAAGGATTCCATAAGTTTAAGTAAAAATAAGTTATTTATCCAATCGTCAAAATAAACACACCCTTGTCCGAAGATTTGATTGATGTTTTTTCTTTGGGAGAATGATATATAAATACCATATGAAATTATAAAACCTAAAAAATCTATTAAAAAATGGAAAGGATACAAAGGTACTGAATCTGGCTTTTGAATGTTTGGATAAAAGGCAAAAATGCCCTTCCTCTTATTCCTTTTTTTTTTCCTTTCATCCCTTCATCTCTTCTCTCTCTACTCTATTCTCTCTTCTTCTTCATCTTCTTCGTCCAGTCCGTCCACTTCACCGGAGGCCAAAGTATGACCAATGTGCCTTCCTCTTACTCCCTTTTGATTCCTCTCCTTCTTACTAAACACCGACGACTATAGAGGTATGATGAGGCTCGATCTTCTCTCTCCATTTCCAAATCTCCTAGAATAGTGCTTGGTACCGTCACCTAGATGCACATCTACCTCGATCTAGTAGTTGGGTTGTAGTTATGGATGGGGATCATGTTTATAATTGGGATTTAGTCAGATGCTTCATTCTTGACCACACTTCAATAATAGGCCCCACTTTTCTCATTGTGTTAATGTGTTTATTACTTATACTTGTGAATTGTATTTTCCTTCTCAATTGAATCGTTCATAGCTCTAAAAAGAGGAAAGCCTCTTTCATGGCTCGGTAAAGATCAAATTTATTCTTGTCAAAATTGTTTTCCTCATTGACAAAAGTTGTAAAGGGATTGACAAGTCTTGTAATAGTTTTAACCAAACAAGAAACGAATTGTGAATTGACTACAAGTTTGTTGACATTTGAGGATCTCAAGTTGTCAATATCTATACCCGAATTGCTAAATGAATAAATGTATTGACTAAACGAGTAAAGTTAAAGACTAAAAGAGTAATGATTTTTACTTAATGACTAATGATTTTGAAAAAACGAGTAATGACTTTGATAAAATGAATAAATGTATTGACTAAATGAGTAAAGTTATGGACTAAAATAGTAATGATTTTTACTTAATGAGCAATAATTTTGACCAAATGAGTAATGACTTTGACAAAGCGAGTCATAACTTTGACAAAATGAATAAATGTATTGACTAAATGAGTAAAGTCAAGATTCACTAACATTTGTGGCATTTCACCAAAATTCGTAATGGGATTGACAAGTTTAGTAATGATTGTGACAATAATTGTAAAGGTTTTGACAAAAGAGTTTGCTGATGAAAACATGTAAGTCAGGATATACCAACATTTGTAGCATTTCACCAAAATTTGTAATGGGATTGATAAGTTTAGTAATAATTTTGATAAGAATTTTAATGGTTTTGACAAAAGCGTTTGCTGATGAAAACATGCAAGTCAGGATTCACCAACATTTGTGTCAATCTCATTACTCGTTTTATCAATCTCATTACTTAATTGGTGTTAATCCTTTACATATATTGCCAGTATTTACGGATTTTGTCAATCTCATTGCTCATTTTGTCAATCCCATTACACATTTTGTCAATCTCATTACTGTTCATCATCTTCTACTATTCATCTTCTTCTTCCTCAGCCTCCTGCCTTTCTCCAATATCCTCAATCAAACTTTTCCTCTAGCTATATAAATCTTCTCTCTTAATGTAACCTCTCAAAACCACAACACCCAACCAATTCCTTCCTTCTTCAAATGCTTCTCAACCACCTCCATCCTTACTCCCTCTCTTCTTCTTTCCTCAACCAACATCAACCACCTCTACACTATCGTCTCCGTCTTTATCGCTGGACCTCTATTTTTTCTAGTGACAATTCAGACCAGGGAAGCGCCGCAGACACCTGAACTTGCGAGGGCTCATCTTTCTTTCTTTTTAATTTAAAAACTGAGGGCATAATGGTAAATTCATCAATATTTTAAAATTCCAATTTAATCCATATCACCTTTATGTCCTTTACAAATGTTAACAGACCTTTGGGGGTTTTAAAATTTCATATGGTATTTATCTGGGATTCTCCCTTTTTCTTTTTAATTTTAGATGCAAAAATTTTTTTAACTTAATTTTGTTTTTAAGAAATTAAATTGATCTTCAAATTAGGATTATAAGATGCCAGCTAGGGTAAAAATTTACTGAGGTGTCAAATTTTAATTGGGTAAAGTTGATCTGAGCTGGTACTCTAGGAATTCGTAAGTATTTTTGTCACTGTTGAATGATAACAAGAAATACTTACATAGTCTCAAAGTGTCATGCTATATGTGCTCTGACTAATCAAAACATAACACCTAAATGAATTTTAATCCTAGCTAACAGTCTCAATTTTTTTGCGAAAAAGAGGGGGGAAAAGGCCCTCCCATTAGCCATGCGCTTTCTTTATCTCCATCTTCTTCTCCGACCTAAACCTTCACTATAGTCACCTTTGAACCAACACATCTTCCATGTTGTCCCCATCTTTCCTCTTCACCCTTGAAGCAACAACAAAATATAATTTCATATCTGAAAGTTACATGCCACAAAAATCCTCTTCTTCACATGTTTCTTTATTTAGGATATTCGCATAGGTGGTCTCTGGTAGCTGGTAAAATCGATAACAAGATTAAGAACTACTGGAATACCCATCTCAGCAATAAGCTTATAAGTTAGGAAATAAACCCTAGGACTCACAAGCCTTTACTCACTTTCGACAATAATTCCAAAACTCAAGAAGCCTATTGCGGATCCAATAATAAAAGAACATCCAATAATCTTCAATCATCTTCACGACAGATTGGTGGCTAAAGCCAACAAAATCAGAAAAATAAAGTTTTCTAAAACAATAGTTCAATCACTATTCGTGGAAATAATTGGGGAACAAGTAGCGGCAAAAGTAGCAAGGCTTGAAAATGGGGTTGAGGAGGAAGGAGAAGACGATGTGATGGTGGTGCCGACTGGGAAGGAGTTTCTAGTTCTGATTAAAGTGGTGAGGCTCAAAAATACTGTGTTAAAATATAGTTTTAAAGGAGTTCCAAGATCTGATTAAAGTGTTAGAGAAGAAGGTAGAGAGGAAGGAGAAGACGATGTGATGGTGGTGTCAAGTAGGGAGGAGGTACAGTGCTGGGGAGGTGAAGGATGGTGTGAATGTTTTGGGGAAGGCTTTTTTTATTATCTTTTTTAGAAAATAATAAAGGATGATAGCTAGGATTCAAATTAGTGTAGGTGTTGTGTTTTAATTGATCAAAGCACAGATGAGTGGTACTATAAGAGTATGTAAGTATTTCCCAATGATAATGTAATATCCCAAAAAGTGATTAAGGGCTAATGACTTCAAAAGTGGATGTAATTATTGTTGAATAAACACTTTTGAAGAATGTGTGATGGGAATTTGGATATTTTAATGATTCCAATGGATTCCTTGTGAAAATTTATGTGGGAATGATGTTTGGTATGAAAATGGAACCAATGGAAGCAAAGATGCAAAATCTAAAATTCTGTCCAGTGAAATTCTATTCTGGGCAGTCCGTTTGTGTGAACATTTTTAATGACCAAATGGTATCTAAAAATTCTGAAATTTTCCAGTCTTATAGTTCACATCACAAGCTTCAAAATGGACATATAATTTGTTCCATTTCGTTTTGTGAACTAGGAGATATAACTGTCCAAAGTTTGGGATGGAAACTGAACTCTGTTTTGGGGCAGTGATGAGTTTTATGTAATTCTGGAATTGTGTGGTGATTTTTAGTAATGGCCAATATTTTTCCTATGAAGAGGACTTAAATATCTTTCATTTGGCTTTGGAATCACCTCATTTTGAGTTTTCTAGAATTAGTTATGATTTTTCAAAGTCTGGGCAGAAAATCTGCCAGAAAATCCGAAAATGGGAATTATGACATCATCTCAATAAAAGATGACATCAGCATGGAATTAAATATGTTATCATCTTCCTCAGCTCATTTCTGTCGCACACAGCAGCTGAATGAGGAGTGAGAACGTTGAGGTTTGTAGAGAGAGAAAGGAGAAGAAAAATCACAAGGTAAGCCGATTTCTTCGACGATTTAGCTCCTAACGCGTATAACTCCGATCCTAAGCTACTCCTCTTTGTTCTTTAAGGTTTGGAAGCTCAAAATCTGTTGTTGAGCACTTAGGGTTTTCAGCAATATTTGGGAAAAGCTTGTGGGAGCTTGAGGTAACTTCCAAACTTTCGTATATTGCTTATTCTGGCTGCTGTGGGCAATTTAATCGGTGAAATTTCGCCGGATTGCCATTGGTTTTAAATTTTGGAAATTGAGTTTCCTAAGGGTTATGCTGCCTAATTTTGGTTCAAATGGTAGTTATAACCTAATGTAATGGTTAATAAAGTGGTTAGGAGTAGAAAGGAACGCGTTTACGGAGCCGAAATCGTAAAACCCCAATTTTTCCCGGAGAACATGTATATTTCGGCCAAGGCTGTAAATGGGTCTTAGAGTTGGATTTTTAATGATTTGATGATTCCATTGGATTCAGTGGGCGAAAATAGGTGGGGTTACAGTTGGGCACTTTTTCAAAAAAGGCCGAGAAAGCATAATTACGGAAACACCCCTAAAACCCTAAAAGTAGGGATGCCAAGGGCAATTTCGTAATTTAACATTGAATTTGATAATTCCGAGTCCGGAAATGGATTCCTTGGGCGAAAATATGTTAGGATAGCCCATGTCAAAATTTCGAGAAAAGTGCAACCGGTCCGGGTATGGCGGGCCCAGGCCGGGTCCCCGGGGGTATTTTTGTAAATTTTCATTATAGACTCATATAACCCTAAGTAACACTATGGAAGTGTCTAAATAGTGCATTTGGAATTGTAGGATTCGATATTTGCCGCCCTCGTGAGCCAACTGCGCTGAAGGACGTCAGGAAAGGATCAGGTAGTGACTCTCTCTCTTATACTGTGTGTAATGCTCTGTATGTGTGTGTTATCACTATTCTGTGATGAATCTTTGATGTTGCTATGGTTACAGCTGGGGATAGCTGTCGTTTACAGCGTAAGCTGTCGTTTATAGCGCAAGCTGTCGTTTACAGCGCAAGCTGTCGTTATTGTGATTACAGCGTAAGCTGTCGTGATTATGATTACAGCGAGAGCTGTCATATTGTGTATACAGCCGTGAGTGCTGTCGTTTGTGGTGAAAACCATGTATCTCTGAGATTGCTGCTGCTGTTGCTGTTTGTGATTTATATACATGCTTGGTATTTATACATTGTATGAGTGGTTTGTTACTACTGAGATTCTCTCGAATCTCATTCCTTCCTATGACTAACCTTTCAGACAGGGCATGTGGCTCAAAGGAGAAGAGGCCGACCCGGAGCACTTAGGACCCTTAGGGGTATAGTTGATTTTGGAAATGTTGGTTATATCTTTTGAATTCGGGATTACTGTATAATCTAAAATATGAATAGTATATTCGATTTTGGATGTAATCCCCTAGTGGATACTTAAACCTCAGGTTATATATGTATAGAATCCGGGAGTTGCCGGGGAATTGGTTTTACACTCTGTCATACGTGAATGTAGATAAACTGCACAGGTGATTATATTCGAATTTTGAAATGGAGACCAGGAACAGGAAAGAGATTTTGAATGATTTTGTGAAAACCCTACCACAAAGTAGGAGATTGAAACGAGTTTAAGTTATCCGAAGGTCTCTAATCTACTTTAATTATTTAATATCGAATTATAATTATATGATTAAAGGCAGGGTGTTACATTTTGGTATCAGAGCTGTAGTTCCTGACAAGGGTAGAGGTTGCTAGGATAGATCCCTTAGATAGTAGTAGGGATAGAAGATTATCTGTGAATGATTGTTGTGTATGCACATGTATGTTTTAATGACATGGATATATATATATGAGTTTTGTGACTATATGTGCATACTATCTCTGCTAAATTAATGGGGCAAGTTGTTTGTAGAATGAAGAAAACTAAAGGACGCCCCAATATTCCGCGTGTAGACCCAGAGGTGGAGGTCGTCAATGATAATCCACCAGATCCTATGCAAGAGCTGATGGGTCTAATCCGGGATCAAAGAGATATGATAACTGAGTTGAGAGAAGAGCTCAGAGCAGAGAAGGCGAAGAACAAGGAAGGTCCAGTTCAGTCCACTCCGGAGGAAACTCAAGGAGAAACCCGTCATGAGGACACTGCTGAAGGGTCAGCACGACCCCTGGAGTCGCCACCTCACATTGTCCCAAATCAAGAATCACATGGGATGCCGCTTCGAGAGGAAAGAGACCTTCAGTTTTGGGTCACCAGGTTCTGCAAGCATCTGCCTCCTGCGTTCAGAGGGAGGTTTGACCCTCAAGCAGCCGAAGATTGGATGAACAGACTGGAGAAAATATTTGAGGTGCTTAATTGTCCGGATGAGGTGAAGCCACGACTGGCCGTTTACAAACTCGAAGGGGATGCAGACCGTTGGTGGCGGAATATTGCCCTAACCTTGAAGAGCAACAAGATGCCATTGACTTGGGAATTGTTTCAACAAGAATTCAACGAGAAGTATTTTCCCAAATCAGTGAGGCTCGAGAAGGAGACAGAATTCCTGAATATCAAGCAAGGGGACGCGGAAAGCTTCGATGATTACTTGTCCCGTTTTGTACGATTGGCTCGATACTCCTCCTATCTTCGGTTCAAGGATGATGAAGAATGGAGTTCTGATATGCTCATTCGCGGTCTGAGGCGAGAGTTGAGAAAGCACTTAGCTACTCATCAATTTACCAAGTTCAACAAGGCGGTTGAACAGTGCAGGATTACAGAGAACAACTTGAGAGATTTGTATCCTTCCAGAGCTACTAGCCACCACAATGAACCTAATAAGGGTGCTACCTCACAAAAGCGAAAAGGGCAAGGATCTTCGTCTGGAAGTGGTAAGAAGCCCTACCAGTCTGGGAGCCGTGACCAGCAAAGAACATATTCTGGACCATGGATTTGTCGTCGGTGTAACCAACCACATCAAGGCAAAACTTGTGATGGCAAAATAATATGCTTCAATTGTAAGCGTGTGGGGCATACTTCTGCTGAATGCAAAGAGCCACGACCAGACCAGAGACCGAGGACACAGGGCCGAGTATTCGCTATGACCCATGAGGAGGCTCGCAAATCTCCTGAGCTGATACAAGGTAAAATTCTACTTCATGGCCATCTGTTGCAAGTTTTATTTGACTCGGGTGCAAGTCACTCCTTCATTGCCTATGATTGCATGAAGCGCCTGGGATTGCATGTGCACAAACTGCCATTTGAATTAGTAGTGTCAACTCCAATGGGTATTAAGGCCTTGACCACAGAAGCTTGTTTGAGTTGTGTCATAACTGTGGAAGGCCATCAATCTATTGTAGATTTGATATGTTTGCCTCTTAGTCAATTAGAAGTCATTTTGGGTTTTGATTGGTTAATGGCAAATAATATATTGCTTGATTGTGGAAACAAGAGGATAGTATATCCTATATCTCAGAGGGCTGAAGATGTGGATGCTAGTATGAATTTTCTTTCGGCAACCAAAGCTGAAAAGTATCTTGAAAAGGGTTGCCAGGGGTATGTAGTGTTTTTCTCTGTGCAAGGGGAAAATGGCGAAACCTTGAATAATATACCCGTGGTAAATGAATTCCCTGAGGTGTTTCCGGATGATCTGAGCGGATTACCTCCAGAAAGGGAAGTTCAGTTCCCAATTGACATTGTACCTGGAGCTGGTTCTATATCCAAGGCCCCATACCGCATGGCCCCAAACGAAATGGCGGAGTTAAAGAAACAAATAGAAGATTTGCTTGAGAAAGGGTTTATTAGACCCAGTGTGTCGCCTTGGGGAGCTCCAGTGTTGTTTGTAAAGAAGAAAGATGGGAGTCTTTGCTTGTGTATCGACTACAGAGAGCTGAATAAAGTTACTATAAAAAACAAGTACCCTCTTCCCCGAATTGATGACCTATTAGATCAACTCTCTGGTTCGTGTGTGTTTTCAAAGATTGATATAAGGTCAGGGTATCATCAGCTGCGAGTGAAAGTAGAAGATATTCCAAAGACTGCTTTCAGGACCCGATATGGTCATTATGAGTTCTTGGTGATGCCATTTGGGCTAACCAATGCGCCTGCGGTTTTCATGGATTACATGAATCGTATCTTTCGGCAATATCTGGATCAGTTTGTTGTTGTGTTTATCGATGACATTTTGATATATTCCAAGAATAAGGATGAGCATGAGCATCATTGGAGAATCGTATTGAATATCTTGTGCGAGAAGCAATTATATGCTAAATTGAGCAAGTGTGAGTTTTGGCTATCAGAAGTGAAATTCTTAGGCCATGTTATCTCGCAAGAAGGGGTCTCTGTGGATCCCAGCAAAGTGGAAGCAGTACTGAACTGGAAGAGGCCAGAATCTGTGGCGGAAATACGCAGTTTTCTGGGTCTTGCTGGTTATTATCAGAGATTTATCCAAAATTTCTCTCGTATTGCGTTGCCGATGACCAAGCTCACGAGAAAAGATCAGCCGTTTGTGTGGGACGAGAAATGTAAAAACTGCTTTGTGGAGCTGAAGGAGAGGTTGACGTCAGCACCTGTATTGATTTTACCCGATCCCAGTGTGACATATGTTGTGTATTCTGATGCCAGTGGGCAGGGATTAGGGGTGTCCTTATGCAGCAGGGACGTGTGGTGGCCTACGCCTCTCGACAGCTCAGACCTCATGAATTGAATTATCCCACTCATGATCTGGAGCTTGCGGCCATTGTATTTGCTTTAAAGATTTGGCGTCATTACCTGTATGGTGTGACTGTGGAACTGTACTGCGACCACAAGAGTCTTAAATATCTATATGATAAAAAAGAGCTGAATATGAGACAGCGTCGCTGGATGGAATTGCTTAAGGACTACGACCTGGAGATAAAATATCACCCGGGTAAGGCAAATGTAGTCGCTGATGCTCTTAGCCGAAAGACTGTGCTCGTTGCAGCTATGATGATACAAGAAAGGAAATTGATTGAAGATTTCCGTGATTTAAATTTGACAAATCAGATCATCTGTGCCAATTACACTGTTTCTCAAGAGGAGAGTGATCTAAGGGTGGAAATTGAAGAAGCTCAGAGTCAAGATGACTGGATACAGCGCAATCTGACTCGAATCAAACAGGGAGAAGTTTCAGGCTACGACATATCGCCTCGTGGATTGGTTCGTTACCAGAAAAGAGTCTGCGTTCCACTTAAGGCAGAGTTGAGGCAGAAGATTCTGGATGAGGCACACAAGAGCCGATATACTCTTCATCCTGGTATGACCAAGATGTATCAGAATCTGAAATCGGTGTATTGGTGGCCGGGTTTGAAGAGTGACATGACCAAATATGTTGCAAGGTGTCTCACTTGTCAGAAAGTGAAAATCGAGCACCAGAGACCGCCTGGTTTACTTCAGAGTCCTGAGATTCCGGAATGGAAATGGGAAAGCGTGACCATGGATTTGGTTGTGGGATTACCCAGGATCAGAAACTATGATGCGATCTGGGTAATTGTGGACCGATTAACAAAGTCAGCCCACTTCATACCAATCGATGCTGGTTACTCTCCAGATAAGCTAGCAGAGATTTATATCCGAGAAATTGTGAAACTCCATGGTGTACCGAAGAATGTCATTTCCGATCGAGATCCCCGATTCACTTCGAGATTCTGGAAAGCATTACATGAAGCCTTAGGTACTCAACTAAGATTCAGTACGGCTTATCATCCTCAAACGGATGGACAATCTGAGAGAACAATTCAGACGCTGGAAGATATGTTGCGAGCTTGTGTTCTCGACTTTAAAGGAAGTTGGGATCGTTTCCTTCCACTAGCTGAGTTCGCCTATAACGATAGCTATCATGCGAGTATTCAAATGGCTCCGTATGAAGCGTTGTATGGAAGACGGTGTCAATCACCATTATGTTGGAATGAACTATCCGAAAGGAAGCTTTATGGACCAGATTTGGTTTATCAAACCTCAGCACAGATTCAAATTATTTGCAAGAGGTTGCTTACAGCGCAGAGTCGCCAAAAAAGCTACGCTGACAAGAGGAGAAGGCCTCTAGAATTTGAGGTTGGTGATCACATATTCCTGAGAGTATCACCAATTACGGGTATTGGGCGAGCCATCAAGAGGAAGAAGCTGAGCCCGAGATATATAGGTCCTTTTGAAATCCTTGAGAGGATTGGGCCTGTTGCTTATCGAGTAGCCCTACCCCCAAACTTGAGCAGACTCCACGATGTGTTTCATGTTTCCCAACTGAAGAAGTATCAACCGGATCCATCTCACATTGTTGAATACGAAGAAGTCAAGTTGCAAGACAACTTCACATATGCGATAGAGCCAGAACAGATCATTGATAGAGAAGAACGACGGCTCAGACACCGAAGCATTCCCTTTGTGAAGGTGATCTGGAAGGGAATGACTCAGAGGGAAGCAACTTGGGAAGCGGAGGCGGATATGCGAAGACGTTATCCAGAGTTTATGGCTCAAGTTGTGTGACAAATTTCGAGGACGAAATTTATTTTACAGGGGGAGAAATGTAATATCCCAAAAAGTGATTAAGGGCTAATGACTTCAAAAGTGGATGTAATTATTGTTGAATAAACACTTTTGAAGAATGTGTGATGGGAATTTGGATATTTTAATGATTCCAATGGATTCCTTGTGAAAATTTATGTGGGAATGATGTTTGGTATGAAAATGGAACCAATGGAAGCAAAGATGTAAAATCTAAAATTCTGTCCAGTGAAATTCTATTCTGGGCAGTCTGTTTGTGTGAACATTTTTAATGACCAAATGGTATCTAAAAATTCTGAAATTTTCCAGTCTTATAGTTCACATCACAAGCTTCAAAATGGACATATAATTTGTTCCATTTCGTTTTGTGAACTAGGAGATATAACTGTCCAAAGTTTGGGATGGAAACTGAACTCTGTTTTGGGGCAGTGATGAGTTTTATGTAATTCTGGAATTGTGTGGTGATTTTTAGTAATGGCCAATATTTTTCCTATGAAGAGGACTTAAATATCTTTCATTTGGCTTTGGAATCACCTCATTTTGAGTTTTCTAGAATTAGTTATGATTTTTCAAAGTCTGGGCAGAAAATCTGCCAGAAAATCCGAAAATGGGAATTATGACATCATCTCAATAAAAGATGACATCAGCATGGAATTAAATATGTTATCATCTTCCTCAGCTCATTTCTGTCGCACACAGCAGCTGAATGAGGAGTGAGAACGTTGAGGTTTGTAGAGAGAGAAAGGAGAAGAAAAATCACAAGGTAAGCCGATTTCTCCGACGATTTAGCTCCTAACGCGTATAACTCCGATCCTAAGCTACTCCTCTTTGTTCTTTAAGGTTTGGAAGCTCAAAATCTGTTGTTGAGCACTTAGGGTTTTCAGCAATATTTGGGAAAAGCTTGTGGGAGCTTGAGGTAACTTCCAAACTTTCGTATATTGCTTATTCTGGCTGCTGTGGGCAATTTAATCGGTGAAATTTCGCCGGATTGCCATTGGTTTTAAATTTTGGAAATTGAGTTTCCTAAGGGTTATGCTGCCCAATTTTGGTTCAAATGGTAGTTATAACCTAATGTAATGGTTAATAAAGTGGTTAGGAGTAGAAAGGAACGCGTTTACGGAGCCGAAATCGTAAAACCCCAATTTTTCCCGGAGAACATGTATATTTCGGCCAAGGCTGTAAATGGGTCTTAGAGTTGGATTTTTAATGATTTGATGATTCCATTGGATTCAGTGGGCGAAAATAGGTGGGGTTACAGTTGGGCACTTTTTCAAAAAAGGCCGAGAAAGCATAATTACGGAAACACCCCTAAAACCCTAAAAGTAGGGCTGCCAAGGGCAATTTCGTAATTTAACATTGAATTTGATAATTCCGAGTCCGGAAATGGATTCCTTGGGCGAAAATATGTTAGGATAGCCCATGTCAAAATTTCGAGAAAAGTGCAACCGGTCCGGGTATGGCGGGCCCAGGCCGGGTCCCCGGGGGTATTTTTGTAAATTTTCATTATAGACTCATATAACCCTAAGTAATACTATGGAAGTGTCTAAATAGTGCATTTGGAATTGTAGGATTCGATATTTGCCGCCCTCGTGAGCCAACTGCGCTGAAGGACGTCAGGAAAGGATCAGGTAGTGACTCTCTCTCTTATACTGTGTGTAATGCTCTGTATGTGTGTGTTATCACTATTCTGTGATGAATCTTTGATGTTGCTATGGTTACAGCTGGGGATAGCTGTCGTTTACAGCGTAAGCTGTCGTTTACAGCGCAAGCTGTCGTTTACAGCGCAAGCTGTCGTTATTGTGATTACAGCGTAAGCTGTCGTGATTATGATTACAGCGAGAGCTGTCGTATTGTGTATACAGCCGTGAGTGCTGTCGTTTGTGGTGAAAACCATGTATCTCTGAGATTGCTGCTGCTGTTGCTGTTTGTGATTTATATACATGCTTGGTATTTATACATTGTATGAGTGGTTTGTTACTACTGAGATTCTCTCGAATCTCATTCCTTCCTATGACTAACCTTTCAGACAGGGCATATGGCTCAAAGGAGAAGAGGCCGACCCGGAGCACTTAGGACCCTTAGGGGTATAGTTGATTTTGGAAATGTTGGTTATATCTTTTGAATTCGGGATTACTGTATAATCTAAAATATGAATAGTATATTCGATTTTGGATGTAATCCCCTAGTGGATACTTAAACCTCAGGTTATATATGTATAGAATCCGGGAGTTGCCGGGGAATTGGTTTTACACTCTGTCATACGTGAATGTAGATAAACTGCACAGGTGATTATATTCGAATTTTGAAATGGAGACCAGGAACAGGAAAGAGATTTTGAATGATTTTGTGAAAACCCTACCACAAAGTAGGAGATTGAAACGAGTTTAAGTTATCCGAAGGTCTCTAATCTACTTTAATTATTTAATATCGAATTATAATTACATGATTAAAGGCAGGGTGTTACATTTTGGTATCAGAGCTGTAGTTCCTGACAAGGGTAGAGGTTGCTAGGATAGATCCCTTAGATAGTAGTAGGGATAGAAGATTATCTGTGAATGATTGTTGTGTATGCACATGTATGTTTTATTGACATGGATATATATATGAGTTTTGTGACTATATGTGCATACTATCTCTGCTAAATTAATGGGGCAAGTTGTTTGTAGAATGAAGAAAACTAGAGGACAATATTAATGCATATAAAAAACAATATTAATTCCATGTCATCTACTCCGATGAATAGTAAATATAAAAAACAACACAAAACTAAAAAAATTAATACTACCAATATCAACTCTCAATAGTAGTACAATATTAATGCATATCAAAATTATAGTAAATTTTGAAAAGATGTCATATCAAGAAATACATACTACCACTCATCCTTAGTATAAAATATGGATCACTATATAACTTGCACTACGAACAAGATAGTATATTAAGGATCGAATGTAGTATTTCACCTGTTTAAATTAGGGTTAAAGTTGAACACTGGGAAGCATATTTGGTAGAAGAGGTGAAAATCCTTTGAGCTCTAAACGTCAAAAATGGAAACCCTTACATTATATAAAAAAAATTAGGGTTAAAGTGCTTCTAACACCCTGAAGTATTTTTCCAACGGCATTCAACATCTTAAAGGATTTTATAGTGCACTCAGCACCCTAAGTACTTTTTTCATGTGTGTTCAGCATCTTAACGTATTTTTTTGTGCATCCAAAACCGTAAGTATTTTTTATATGCGTCTAACGGTACGTCCAGCACCCTAAATTTTCAAGGGACAACAAATATTTTAGGATACTAAATACATTTGAAAAGATAATTAAAGATACTTGATACGCACAAAATATTTTAGAATGCTAAATACACCCCTAAAAGTACTTTAGGAAGATATATGCACCTTAACGCCTTAAATTATAAGAACCATAGGAAAAATCTAGCATATTTTAATTCATGAATCATACCCTACTTATTTGTGAGGTTATTGATTCTAGGGTTTTTTTTTTTCTAGGATTACAATATAGAGATAAAATTTTTTAAATTCATCTTGTTTCATTGTGTTAAGAATGGGAGGTTTGACCAATTAACTTACTAGTGACATGAAATTTCTCCTATAAATTGGAGGCCAGGGGTCCAATTTCACTTATAATACACTACAAAAAGTTGTGATTTAGTAACAATTAAAATGATATATTTGTAGCGGTTGTAATGCTACAAACGACATAAGTAGAGGTTGACAAAACTACCACAAAATTCATTATTGCAAACGTTTTTGTAGCGGTTATTTATAACCGCTACTCGAGAAACAAAACCGCTACTATATTTGTAGCAGTTTATTCCAACCGCTACAATATTCTTTTGTTGATAATACATCATCTGTTAATATTAAAACCGCTATAAATGTTAGCGCCACAATTTTGCATGGCAGAAAATGAAAAAAAAAAATTTGGCTCCTTTTTCAAAGCGGTTACTAAACTGCTACTAATTTGAAATATTAATTTAAAAAAATGGCGCCAAATAAACCGCTACTAATAATATATGAAATTTCAAAAAGTGGCACAAAAAATTTAATCCCATTTTGTTTTTAAATTTATAGCTGTTGTGATTCTTAAAACCGCTACAAAACTTTTGTGAATTTTTTTTAAAAAAATTATACAATGATTTGTTTCCATTTTTATAATTCTGGATTGAATAGTTTAATATTTAAATAGTTTAGCTAATAGCAGTTATTATTTAGAAGGGAAAATTCCATATAAGGCTGCTTGAAATAGAGAAATTCTAAGTTAGGTTGGTAAATTCAATAAATCCCTAATTAAGTTATAGACTCAAATTAGGATTTTAAAATATAGGTTAAATAACTCCATTACCCTTTCCTTGTCTCCTCTCTCATCTTAAAAGGGATTTAGTGCTTTCTAACTTATTTTTTCAATAAGTGTATATATATAACAACATTAATGTATAACAAAACAAAATATGATTAGCTTAAATCAAAGAAAATTTTTTGTAGTTTGGAAATATCATTAAGAATAATTCAAGCCAAAGGAAAGGAAAGCATGACCTAAAAACAATCAAATGATTTTTAGCTGAATATTGAGAATGGAAAATTTTATTTTTGACTTGAAGTTTTTTAGATGAGAAGAAAATTAAACTATATTAATAAAAAAACTTTTACTTGTGTGATATTATATATCAAATATTTTAATTAATGGAATTTAAAAAAAAAAGTTTCATTAACATAAAAAACCAAACTAAATATCACACATGTGACACGCGAGAATTGTATGATTAAAGAAGTTTGGTTTTATTTTTTTTAACAAAACAGATTTAAGTGTAGTTCTCCCAAAAATAAAATTTTTATTGACAATATTTAAATAAAAATCATTTAATTGATATTGGGGTAATGTTTTTCTTTTTATTCTTTGGCTTGAATTATTTGTGATAATTATTTCAAAAAATTCCTTTGATTTAGAAAAATCTTATTCTATTTTACTATATATTAATGTTAATATATATGTATATATATACGCATTTATTTGAATTTTTTTTTTCCTTCTTATTTAAAAACTAAGTTACTGTCTTATAGAACAAAAAAACACTTTTTTTAAGGGAGAAAAGATGATAAAGGAGAGGAGAATGCAATAAAGTCATTTTATTCATATTTTAAAATCCTAAATTGGGTCACTAACTTAATTAGAGATTTATTAAGTTTAACAACTTGATTTATAATTTCTCTATTTCAAGCAACTTTATATAGGATTTTCCCTATTTAAAAAGAATGATTAATTTAAGTTAGATAAGTATAAAGTTTATATTGGTAATAATATTATTGAGGATATGTAGGTAATAAGAAAATATTATGTTATCTGCTACAATGTGGTTATCATTATGTAAGGAAAATAGGAATTAGTGAGAAATTGTCCTTCAATTTCTGCAAAAAAAAATAATTTGAATAAATATTATACGAGGGAAAAAATTATTGAAATGAAAGAATTCAATAACTTTTTACCATATCTAATCACCTTGTTCAGCTCCTCATCTCTTAAAACAAATTGTAAATGAGAGAAAATGAAAGAGAGGAAGAGTTGAAAGAAATAGGGGAGTGTTTGAAATGAGATATGGTAGGATATTTACAGGGATTTGTGTGGCATTTGTAGTGGTTAAGGTGACAGGTTTTATAGTGGTTTAATTATGTAGCGGTTATTGTTTGTTATTCATAGCGGTTTGTACTTTTGTAACAATTTTTGGGTGATTTTGTAGCGGCTTTGGAACCCCTATAAATAATGTGTTGAATTTTTTTAAAAAAATATATAGCAAGGGTTACAAAAATAAAAGCATAATTTGTTTAATTATTCGTCCTCACCATCCCTACAAAAATTGTGTAAAAAAGTTGTTAGTATAGTATTATTTTATTAAAAAAATTAAATTTAAATGATGTGAATTTAAGAAAACACACCGAACTAGAGTTAAATTGTCATCGTCTTCAAGGAAGAAGTTTTCGAAATTGGCGGGGTGAAATGACTTACTCTCATAGGTGATGTTATCGCCATCACCTATATTATAAAGGTCTCGAAGCTTTAAATGAACTACCATGTGCTAATCTCTATGCCTTTCATCCTCGACATAATAAACCTGGTGTACCTCTGAGATAAGAATATATGGCTCATCATCTTTAGAATGACCAGTGTGAATTGGCCGTGAGAAATTTACCACTGTGATGCCTAATTCGTCAATTGTGAGTCTCCGGGAAGTAGTGGTATTTGCCCACAAACACTTGAACAGCATGATGGTGAAACAGCTTTAGTAATTTAGTTTGATGACATCAAGAAGCTTTCCATAGTAAGAGATGCCTCTGAATTGCATGTTGGCGTCACTGCTGCTCGAATAATTCCTTGTCCCAAAGATGCCATAAACACCCGAATTTTGAGTTTTCAATCCTTGATCTCGTGAAACCGTGTAAAACTTGAAACCGTGTAAACCTTTTTGCATGATCAAGAGGGCTGATTGAGAGAGCTCTGAAATCTGGTGAGTATGGGTTGTGGTCATTTAGTGTTCTGCGAGCAAACCAGCTTGGGAATTCTCTGTGGACCTTTTTGTTAACTTCGGAGAATGTTTGTGTATGGATCCTGAGTTGACGCTTTACATGACTTCTAAATTCCTTGCAATTAATTATGGGAAGGCAGTCATGAAATGTAAGTAACAAATGTTACGAAAGATATAGAATAAAATATGAGTGTACAATTCTTACTGAAGGAAGGGTTCAACTTGAGTGAAATTAATCAAGATATGTCTATGTGCTTGCAACTTCTCAGTTGCCATTAGTTTGAAGTTCTCAGTTCCTCTAATTGGTTTACTAACACGAGGGAAAAATTCTTCTGATGTTGGCATAGGTTTAGGACAATCGTCTACATGAGGTGGGCAGTTGAAAGCGTTTCAATGTAATCAAAGTACCTTAAACAGAAATACAGGTCCTCATCCCCTATATAACCTTCAGCTATAAAACCTTCGGTCACATCTTATTCCTTGCATAAGATCTCAATTTCCCAAGAAACCTATGAAGTAAGGAAGGGAAATGATACTAAATGCTGAAAAGGGCGACTAGCAAACATAAGAACTAATAATGACGCACATATGTAAAATGAGTACCTCTCAATAAGATACATCCATTAATATTGAATTGGGCCAACGAGCTTTGTTTCATGAATAAGGTAGACTGTAAAGTGAACCATCATAGTGAAAAAGGACAGAGGAAAGATCATCTCCAAATCGTTCGGTAGGACCCCGTCCGAGACGTTCTTAATCAACTGCTGCAGAGGAATCGTCCCATCCTTATTCATACTATGGAAGATGATTTCTCCTGTTCCTTCAGCCATCGCCGATCTTCATCAGAGTGTACCTCTTACGGTTGTTCTGGATGGCAAACCTAAGCTATAACACAATTGAATAAAAAATAATTAAATACGGCTAATTAAAAATGATACAATTAATAAATATTAATTAAATACAATTAATTACAAAATATATAATATAATTAAATACTATTAATTACCTTCAACTCCTCATCCCATGTCAGGTCCTTCGCTCCTTGGGAACATTCCTCCACGTCTTGAAGTGAACGGGGAACCACATCCAATTCGAGTCCAACTCGTTCAGGAAGCGGTTGAATAGGTGACCCCCATTGTTGATGGGCTGGTCCATGGCTTCATTCTATGGAACTACAACTCAGTGTCCGGTCCAAGCTGTTGAGACCAGCAACGTCTAGCCTCCTCGTGGACATGTTCCGCTGCTCATCTGCAAATTTATCACATACGTTAGATAAATTTAAATCCACATTTAACAGGTCAAATTTAAATATTTAATTAATTAAATAAAAATATATATTTATCTTTGACCTGTACTTTAAACCCAGTCGACTGTGAAGACGACTATCATGGGTTGTTCTTGTCCCACGCGTCCTCCTTATCCAGGAACCGCTCTATGTCTCTAAGTAGAATCGGGATCTTGAACTCCTTGTTCTCCTCAAAGTCACTGACATTGAGCTCACCTTCCTCTCCCAGAACAACCTTAAGCACCTGTGGTGTGGTCGCCTTCTGTTAGGCTGTATGGTATAGCTGTGGTAAGGCTAACTTTTGTGGCTATTGTGGGGCCATCTGTTGTGGTGTGGTCGCCTTCCCTCTACACTTCCCCCTCCCACTAGCCCCTCCTCTATTGTTGCACCTCGCAAAATTGGACTAGGGGGAAGCTCGGGCTCCTTCCCCTTGTCCTTTTCTGAAGCTATAAACTGCAAAAAATAAAAAAAATAGTCACATTATATATGAAATATAATAATAATAAAAAGTGTAAAGAAAATATGTAACTTTCCTACCTCAAGTGAGAAAAATATGAAATGCTGCAGTAAAACTCTCAGAGAGACGTCAGAAAGCTCAGATCTAAAGGAAAACATTTAAAGAATCGTCAGAAAACAAAATGGCCAAATGAGACAAATGAAAGATTGGTGGCTATTCATAGGGCTGAATTTTATAGCGGTTATTGATATAACCGCTACAAATCACCTTGGCAATAGAACACTTTGTAGCAGTTACCACTAACCGCTACAAATGTAAAGACTCTTGAAGTTCTGTAGCGATTTCTACCAAAAGCTGCTATAAATGTCGTTTACATTTGTAGCGGTTCTATAAAACTGCTACAAGAAGGTGACCATTTGCATTCCGTAGCGATTTATATCTACCTAATCGCTAAAAAATAACCGTCAAAATTGTCGCTTCTAATTCGTGCGCTTGGGGCCACATTTTTAGCGGTTCATATGATGTAACCGCTACAAATTAGACACTACAACTTATGGCAGGAAATTAGAGCTAAATTTGTAGTAGTTTTTTTTTTTTTTTGCAAACCACTACAACAAATGTTGGCTTACAGTTGTGCCACTTGGCGCGAAGCTTCTCGCTACAAATTTATAGCGATTAATGTACAAACCGCTATAAATAATAGTATTTGTAGCGGTTAAAAGTAATCGCTATAAATTCACCGTTACGAAATGTCATTTTTTTTTTTGTAGTGATATCATGTCATTAGTGTTTATCCCTTTGAATCTAAAAAGAAAAAGAAATAGGAAGACTTGAAATTTGAACAATTCTTGAAAAAATGTAACGCCTATTTCTTAAACGACAATACTTGCCTTTGTTTTGGATTTATCCACTGAACAGGTCCAATTCCACTTATAATATCATGTCACAGTTTTTTTTTTTTTTTTTAGTTTTCCACAGTTAGTTGAGTTAAACGTTTGGTTGTAACGCTTGCCATTTTTGGTAATAAATGTTTGAAATGATCCTAACAACAATAATAATAAATTATTATAGTAGAAAACATAAAAGGAAGAATCTCAATTAAATATGGTTGAAATACTGAAAACTAGATTTAGATATACACTTTTAACAAATTTCTAAGTAAACCAAAAGGTAAAATTTTAGGATTTTAATGTTATTAAAAGACTATAATGTCTATCCAATTAAAATCATGGACTCAACCGGAAGCTAAAAATTTGGATTTGGGGCCTCTGATGCCCCTTTCCAGCTGCCCTTTCTGCTGTGCCTCTACTTTGGATGTCTTTTCAAATATATTTTTTATGGTTCTTTAAATTATTAAATTCTACATCAAATGAGTCGAATTTTGACATATTATGAGCAAAAAATGGATCTATTTTCAATTTTTTATGATTTTTCAAAGATTTTTCAGAAAAAAAGTGCTTAAAGTGAAAAAAGCACCATTTTTTTTTGAAAAATCATAAAAAAAATAAAAACAGATCCATTTTTTACTCATAATATGTCAAAATTTTACTCATTTTGTGTGGAATCTAATGATCTAAAAAGTCATAAAAAATATATTTAAAAATGCCCCTAAAATAAGGGCGTAGCAGAAAGGGTAGCTGGGAAGTAACAGCAGAGATCCCAAATCCTAAAAATTTCTGTGTCAGCCGAGAACAAAGTTTCACTTCTCCACGTAGATATCTAGCGTCTTCCTCCTCAGACCCAATGGGTTTCTTAAGAAGAACAATATAGTATCACTCACATCTATCCAGCAACATCGCTTGCTTTGTGACTGTGCTTGCACGTAGTGGATGTAAAACATTTTGTAATTATGAGTAATAATTCATCATTCATTATTATAATCAACTCTTATTTGTGATGCTTTTCGGACAGTTTCCTCTCAAGTGCTGTGAGGGAAATAACATGCATTTTCTTTTGCCCCAATTTCATAGCTGTGCACCTTATAAAACGTGCTTATGCTTTCTCCTCTTTCCTAGTTCTGTTGCTCAAAAGCCTTGATTCACATAACCTAGGAAGATGCTCAATAATCATTTTAATTAGAGGGGCATTATGGTTTTTTACCAACATTCAGAAATTCCTATTTAAGCAGCATGACTAGATTAATGATGATATATTAAAAATGTATATCTAAATTTGGATTTTAGTATTTTAACTGTATTTAATTTGGATTTTCCCAAACATAAATCATTATCGCACTAAATCATCTCACCAAAATACTAAATGGGCTTAAACCCAACACAAAGACGAGCACGTTCTTCCATAACGTCAAGACACGTCCAAACAACATTTCATCAAAAGGTTTAGTTCCAAAATATAAAACCATAACTTTAGTTTGAGAAGTACCCATATTTAGTATATAATAATGTCTCAAGTAGTATTACTTCCAATGAAAGGTACATGTGTCTAGTGAAAAATAAACTCTAGTTCCAAATACATAAACATGTAAAGATAACTTCAATCATAATCTAATATTCCACAATAGTAATTCAAATCATAAGTCATAAATTAACACTGAAGTTAAATCCATATGATTATCTAAAATCATAAAAGCATCCTCATCATTAAGATAAAAAATAGCAATCAGAGTGTACTAAATAATGTACGAATCACAAAACGCTTAAATATAACCAAGGGTGAATGTTCAATATTATCCTAAAAATATTAAAAAGGGAGCAATATTGTCTCGATCGTTAAACAATTTTTGACCGTTGAATGGCTTGTTTGACAATACCGTACACATGGCATCTCCCCATTGGCACTCATATAACAACTCATCTATCCAGGTGGCACATTTTTTTTGGGAAAATGACAATTAGATCCCAAACAACAGAAAAAATATTACAAAAGTTTCTTTGAAAAGTTAATGGGGACTTTTCTGACATGAATTCCCAATATCCATTTATCAAAATACCCCCAAGCAATTTAACTACTGTTATTAGTTACAACATATTATGTTATGTTTACAACATCGTAAGTCATTTTAACAACATAGTCAGTTACGTTTACAACATGTATATAAAATGCATAATTGTGTCACGTTTACAACCTCTTCAGTTACATTTACAACTTATTAAATATAGCATAACATGTTGTAAATGTAATTGACTATGTTGTTAATATGACTTACGATATTGTAAACATAGCATAACATGTTGTAACCAATGATAATTGTTAAATTGCTTGGGGGTATTTTGATAAAAATAGACATTGGGGAATTCATGTCTAGGGATTTTTCTGACCATTGACTTTTCAAATAGATTTTTATGGTATTTTTTTTGTTATTTGGGACCTACTTATCATTTTCCCTTAAAAAAGTTGACACTCCTTTTTCTCTCTCTCTCGAGTCTCGACAGCTTCATTTTCATCGCCGCTGGTCCGACTCAGGGACCTTCCGGCGGAGCCACGGCTCTTGGCTCCTTCATCAGTGCCTCCGTACCAAGTACAAGAGACGAGGGGGATCTGGTCCTCTTCCATCTTTTCCATCATCAACGCCGTGGAGTTCTAGATTTGTTGGAGTATCACCAGCGATGGCCATCATCCGTCAATAGCAACCTTCTTCGTACTCACCGGTGTCGGCCTTCTCCCAGACCTCATTTCCAGATCTATTTTCCATCTTCTCATTTCTTAGTGTTGGATTTTCAGACTTCACCGCATGCTATGATTGCTTTGCCACGCCAGTAGTAGATCCGCCGCTGCCAGTTACCGACGCTGAAGCGGCAGCGGTGTGGTTGCTTAGTCGATGCCCATGCTCTCAAATATGATCTTTGCATAATCTCCTTTTATCTTTACTGATGTTCCCTGTGCTCCTTCTGATATGAGATTGCTGGGCACTTGTGATATTTAAATATTTTGTCTATCTCTATTGTCACACCCTCATGCTGAAATTTCCTCTGTTTTCTTTGCTATTGAAAAATATCGAAGGAAAGTAACTTTTGCCCGATCAGAAAAATATTTTATTACTTGATCATTTTTGAATCTGAAAACGAGGATGATGATTAAGAATTGGGGGAGATTGCTGCATGACGAAACCGAGGAGGTAAGGTTTTCCTCCCTTCGCCGGAGGTAGCATAGATGACGTGGAGAGATTGAGTTGGACCTTCAAGCTACTGACTGCACCACGGGCATCATTTGATTTAATCTAACAGTCAAAATTAATCTTATGTAACGCACGGGCAATATTGCACTGTTTTACATATTTTTTATGATAAAATTGGACCCCAAAAAATTTTCAAATACTCAGTATTTTTAGACGAAAATCTCTTAGACAAATTTGCATTTTAACTCTATAACTAAAAACCCTAATTGAAAATATATATCTCATAATCACATAACTACAATAATAGAGTTGCATAGCAATATTACAATTGTCCCCTATGCTTTTCCACGGTCCTAACATGATTCCTCTCTTGAAAAATATTCACTTCAACCATAAATATAGGACTTAGTTGGGCAGTGAATTTAAGTCCAAAATGTAATGGTAGTATTGTTTTTTATCTTATCTCTTATAATTATTATTTTTCCCTAAACTAATTGACCAAACCTAAAAAATATTTTAAAGAGACTATATAACATATGTTTTAATTAAATATTTTATTTAGCTTTTTAAATATCTTAAATAAATATATATATATATATATATATTTTTTTTTTTTTGCCATATATATATATATATGAATGTATGCATACGCGCGCTTTTAACATTTAGGACCGGAGGGAATAGCAAATTTGGGGATGAGGGTCACTGAACTAATTCCGAGGAACACATGGCCGATTCATATAATGCGTATGCCTTTTAAGGTGTATAAAGCTTAGAAAATGAGTTTATAACATGGTAAAAAAAAAAAGAAAAGAAAAGAAAAATGGGTTTATAACATATAAAATCTTGTTACAATACTCTTCAGACGATACACACACGTATACATGTATCATTTCAAATTTTCAATAATACAAATATTTACCAAACACCGTGTAATCTTTCCAAAACATAAGTTTCTAGTCAGCATATAATTTTCAAATCATAAGATTTCTCCTTAATTGTTACTCCTTCTGAAAACAGTATGCTAATGCATAGATAAAGTTTCCAAATGCCATACATATTGTTAAGTAGAGTATAATATACTTCATATACACAAAATATTCTTTGTGAACACTTGCACATTTCAATCACAAAATTATCCTTCTAATAATTAATTTATAACCAACACTTTACATTTTCTAAACACAATAACATCATATTAAAAAAATACCATAACAACATATAGCATGCTAGAAACGTACGATTTACTAGAGGTGTTTAAAGTGTCCCGGTTCCTGATTGTCCCGGCCCGGTCCCGGACATTTTATCCCGGGAATTTCCCGTCCTGGCTGGGACCGGGACCAGGATCACACCTTGCGATCCTGGTCCCTGTTTTTTTATTTTATTTTATTTTATTTTTTCATTAAAAAATAAGTTATTCTTTTATTTGTGTATTTTTTACCTCATAAATTAAGTTATCATTTGATAAAATGTATATCACATATTTAGTTAGAGTTAAATCGTATATATTGTTATACTAATCCTAACTATATAATGCATAAAGATAATGACAAAAATGATGAATGTGATAATAATAATAATAATAATAATATGTTATTCTTCAATTCTAGCTCAATTTATGTGATTTTTATGACATTATTAGATGTTAAATAATCATTTTAAACACTAGATTATAAAAAATTTAGCTAATATAATAATATTATTGAAATCGGGAATTCCCGATCTCGGTCCTGAGAATTCCTGATCCCGATTATACTGGGAATTTTCCGGGACCAGGACCGGAACCGTGAATGGGTGATCCCAATCCTACCCCGGGATTTGAACACCCCTATGATTTACCATAAACTAGAAACAAACGTTAAGTTTGTCCAAAACACAGTTGTAGAACACTATCTATCTATATATATTATATTTCAATTTCCTAGCGCAAGATTCTTTCAAACACATTTTAATTATTGGATACATGGTTTGTCAAACATAGAAAAAGGCACATTTTATCAATTACAATTATATGAATGATTAATATTAACTTCGCCTTTTTTTTTTTTTTGAAATAAGACAATGTGATATGGAAAAAAGAGTTTTACACAGTACAGTTAACGTTAACGTGCAAACAATGTTTTGAAATCTAAATCGGACAGACCGGTCCAGCCTTGGAACCGCCAAACCGGCTGGGAAACCAGTCCTGCCCGGGGTCTGGTCTGGTTCAGCAATTTCTTATTTCTTATTTTTTTTAAATTGATCTTTTTTAATTTTTTTTCTTTAGAATTTCATATTAATGAGTCTAAAATCTTTAATTACTCACCAGTTTTATCCCGGGTTAACTCTGGTTTGACTCCAATCTGACCTACTGACCCTTGACACAGTACCCTGACCGGTTCAGGTTTCCAAACCTTGCATGCAAATAGAATTGTTGAAGAACCTTGAAAAGAAGACAAAAATACAACTTTAACAAAGGCATGACAAGAAAGCTTCAAGCAATAATGATAAAATTTTCTGCCAACTTACGGTAAATACAAGAAAAGGATCAAGAAGAGCATGAAACTTGGCCTTATTTTTTATCCCTAATTACACCTTGACTTTATCGAGTCATTCACAATGGTGCTAGCTCCCCGGCCAAAGGTCACTAGCTTGGGTCCTTACACATTCACTATCGATATCTATGCCCTGTTTGGTATAATGAAAATTTTTTTATGGAATTGGAAGTGAAACTGGAAATAGAAGTGAAAGCCGGATTAAAAAGTTTGTTTGGTATGATGATAGAAGTGGGGTAACATTTTAATTTAATATTTGTATTTATAATATGAAAAGACTAATATGCCCTAGGCAAAAAAACTCTAGCCACCAAAAAAAGAATCAAAGCCGTTACCTATGACTGGCAACCATAGGAAAAATGGCACGACGAAGGAGAAGGAAACAACAAACATGAGCACAACGAAATTGCAGGTCGAAATCAAAGAAAAGTTGCATAGGGAAATGATCACAGCCAGTGTTCTTGAGCTCAGACCGGACCGGCTGGTCCGACCGGTCTGATCTGGCAATTGACCTCTGTTCGATCGGTTTTCTCACGGTTCGATCGGTTTTTTTAAAATTTTTTAATATTTTATTCAAAATTTCATATAAATAATTCTAAAATCTTCCCTTCCTCACCGGTCTAACCCCGGTTTAGCCCCGATTTAACTCTAATTTGACCCATTGACTCTTGACCCAATACCCTGATCGGTTCAGTGACCGGTTCGGGTTTCAGAACTTTGATCACAGCCAGTGAAGAAGCTTCAAGATCGCCATTAACAAAAAAAGTTGCAGATAGAAAACAAACATAATCACAATCGGTGAAGAAGCTTCAAGATCGCCGTTGCTTCCCAATGTGGTCATTGTCGCCACTGTTGCTACTCCAACATTGTTGCCGCTGCCGCTCTCTCATCACCGTCGTGGTTGCTATTGTTGCTCCAACCTTATTGTCACTGCCGCTCTCTCATTGCTGTCATGGTCGCTGTTGCTGCTCCAACCTTGTCGCCGTTGCCTCACTCTCATTGTCATTGTTGCAGCACTGTCGCCGTTGCCACGCCGTCTGTCATTCTCACTATCACCAACTTCTAAGGGCAAGATGGACCAAAGTTTGGGTTCCATGAAAGTCTCCACAATTCCATGGGTTATAGGTTGGAACCAGTGTTCATGAATTTGGATCGGACCAGCCTGTCCAGATTGGAAATCGGTCCTGTACGGCATTCGGTCCGGTTCACTATTTTTTTTAAAAGATTTTCTTTTAGGATTTCATATTAATAAATATGAAATCTTCACTTTTCCACCATTTTTACCCTAGGTTAACTCTAATTTAATCCCGATTTGACCCACTAACCCCTAACTTAGTACCCCGGCCGGTTCAATACTCAATCCGGGTTCATGAATCTTAGTTGAAATTGACTTCCATCATTTTTGGTGGAAGTCACTTCCACATGGAAATGGATTCAGTAATACCAAACAAGCCAAAATCAGAGTTCCATCCTCAATTCCACTTCCATTTGTTTACTTCAATTGTACCAAACATCGACCTAGTGTCGGAATACCACGTGGTGCTAGACGCAAATCCCGTAAAACAACTTTTAACACACCAAATTTGAAAACAATGACCGATTTATTTATTAAATTAGAAATGAAATGCACTGACGAATTAATAATGGCAATAACTCATGGTTATGGAGTTTATTGATGGTCATAAGGCATTGGTCAAAGGTCAAACGGTTCATTATAGATATGGAAATATGAATGAATCTAAATAATAAGTAATAAAATTTGAATCCTATGTCCCTGTGCAAATAACGTGTTCCTTGGATTTTGAGCATTTTATTTAATATTTTTCAAACATTATAGTTCTTCAAATTTAATCACCAGGCCAAATTCAAACCCCCTTGGTTTTTGTAAAAATAACAATCAATGTAATCACGATCACATTCACAACTATGTTAATGTTGGGATCGAGTCCAAAGCCTCTACAGTGCAATGTGGAAACGCTTGCCACTAGAGCTCGTCATCGATAGAATGACAAACCCATTCCATTTATCTTGAGTATTTTTTCTTGTAATTCAAAGGAAATCGAAATTAATTAAGGGAAAATCCCTTAAAAACACCATCAAAATAGGCAAATCCCGATTCAGTACAGTGAAATTCTGAAATTCCGGTTCAGTGCTGTGTCAGTACGGATGAACAATGCGGATATGCGAAAAGATAATTTTGCCCTTCAGCCGTCCCTCTCAATACTTCAGAATAACAACACGAGACTCTTAATTAACAACTCATGATTCTTAATTAACAACTCCTGTTTTTTCTTTTTACTTTCACAATAACAATACCGGTCTTGTTATTAACAACACTATATTCTACATTAACAACCTCCATTTCTTGTTTCACAACTTTGTAATTTAAGTTTCAGGGCCAATAACAACACCTCTTTCTTTATTAATAACATCGTATTTTACATTAACAACACTATATTTTTGAGATATGAATATGTGAAAGAATAAAGCGGAGTTGTTAATCAAGAATCCGGAGTTTTTAATTAAGAGTTTTGTGTTGTTATTCTGAAGTGGCGAGAGGGAGGGCTGAAGGGCAAAATCATCTTTTCGCATACCCGCACTGTTCATCCGTGCTGACACAACACTGAACTGAGATTTGCCTATTTTGGTGGTATTTTAAAGGGATTTTCCCATTAATTAAAGTCATTTTACGGTATTTATTGCAAACGAAAAATAGTTTGAGCCAAATCCCCAAAAAACAAACATATATGAAATATGTAGGGGGAAAATCTCCTAGAAGCATGTGAAAAAATATAAATAATTATAAAAATTTAAATATCTACTTGGGATATTATTCGTAAATTTGTTTCTTGCATCTAATATCAAATCCATATTCAACTAATGACTACATTCTTTGATCTCTCGCTCTCGCTCTAGGTACTACGTTTGGAACAGGTGATATTTGTGACTGAGATGATTTTTCCACGCCAGCAGGCCTCTCGAGACGCAAGCTAATGACTACATTCTATATCCAATCGAAACTATCTAAAATGCTACAATTAATTATGGGAAATATTGCAAGCTATTGAATAGAATAACTTAATGTTTATATTAGGATTCACTAAATTATTTTTCCTGTTGGTTAAGAGATATTTTGGGATAATTGTGAAAAAAGACTTCACTAGCAAATTAATTGTCAAATGAGATCTGAGAAGATCGTCTGCACATAAAGGAAGATATTGTATATATGGGGGAAGATTTTCTGCACACAAAGAAGATATTCTGCACACTTGGAAGATCGTTTGCATACCGAGGTCCCATTTGACAATTAAGTTCTCACTGAGGTATTTTTTCACAATTCTTCCTATTTTATTTATACAGTCTTATGAGTCTACACAATTTGTTTTGATGCAAATTATTTTTTTTATGACAATAAACAGGCCATTTTATTACCTTATTACATTTAAAAAGTACTTATTCTAATTAAAATGTGTAATAAATATAAATGCTATTGTTGAAACTAAATATTATAATTATTTGTTCAAACAAAACTTTATGTTTATTTTCTTTCAATTGACTAGAATTTTTTAAACAATATTTGATTTTTCTTTTCAATTTATTTTAAATATTTAATTATGTTTAACGACTTTAAAATTCGTCAAACTAACTAATAAACATTCATTTTATGCACTTGACCGTTTTCCCCTTTTTTATGATAACAATGATTGTATATATAGATATATATATTTATACAGATATATATTTATATATAAAAGATATTTTTATGTGTCACAGATTGTGTGAACTTTTGGAAAAAAAAAAGAAATAGTGTAATTAAATTATCCTTTATTGAAAAGAAGAATAGATAAATATCTGTGTAATTAATTAAAACACTACTTACTTATTACATTAACACACGATTCAATTCGCAGCTCATCTATCTATATCCTCTAAAGTAAAAATGATGAATTAAATTTTTATATTAATTTTTTTAAATATGTAAAATAAAATATATCTTTTAAATAGCCAATTTTATAAAAATAATTTGAATAAAAAATTAACTTCTAAAATATATACCATCCGAATTAAATTTAAATGATTCATATTTCATCTAAAAAAATTGATCACGCCATAATCAATTTTTTTTTTTTTAAAAAAAAGGAATTCAGGTTCGGATTCACACGTATATATTTTCTTCCAATTATTTATATATATTTAAAAACATCCCAAATCTGAAAACTTTTATTACTTTTATCTCCAAATGTAACGCCTCTCACTCTTAAAAAAGAAGACAATCTCATTCACACTTTCATCAGAATCAGAGAGCTTCATTTTCATCAACTCATTCAATGTAAAGTTCTCTCCCTTCTCAACTTCCCATCATTTCAAAGTAATTTCTTTTTTTTTTTTTTCAGCGATTTGTTATATGATAAGTTGCAAGCGAATCTGTGACTTTTCACAATTTTCTATGCGAAACCATGATTTTTTATCTTGGCGAAGATGATCACTAGATTTCTTTGTTTTTGGCAAACCGATAAGGCGATTACTCGATATTATTTTAATGCTAACTTATGGTGTCTTTAATATAAAATATAATTTATAGTGTGAATTACATTAGAAACTAGATCTTATATTAAGGATATTTTGATTGTAATGATAATTTTTTTTATTGTTATGATTCATGCCTATGCACATGTAACTGATTGCACAGTACTCTTTAATTTTTTTATTAGTCTTAAATTTTGGCTTCTGATGATTTTTCTTTTAGTGTTCGCCTAAGTTTTTCCTGTAAAAAAATATGGTAGTTTCATCTAAGTTAACAATTAGAAAAAAAAAAAAAAATTAGATGGGGATCTCGTGTGGATCGCAGAGTCGTTTTATATTTACGCCTTACACAAGTAATGCAATTTGTTTTAGATTTAATATTTTATATTAATGCATGTGATATTTCATTTGTTCACAAAAATAAAATGAAATACTGTCTCATGCTCTTAATGTAAAATCTCGCTTATACTGTAAACTGCATTTTAAATGAGATCTTATATATTAAGCACCAAAGGTAGCATCTAAGAAAATTTGACCAGAAAAAAAATCTAAGAAAACATATATGGGAAGTGCATTCCATGCCATAAGAAAATCAGTATGGATTAGTGCTCATATTAACATGGACCATCTAGTATGATCTTGGACGCTCCAGAATCAATTTAACTTTTTTATATTTTAAATTATTTTTTACTTTAATAGATACATAATTTAAAATAAAAATTATATGTAACTGACACTTCTCAAAACAAAAAATATTAAAAAATCACATTAAAAATTTTAAATTTGATTTGTCCGCGTCAAATTTTGGGTGGTCCAAATTTTATCGTGGCGATGGGCACCATAGGTACTCCGATGAGCATTGATAGACTTTGCTGCCTGGCGTAGTTTCAAATTATTATTGAACTTTTATACTTGAAATTGTATCTTCTTTTCCCTTATTCTTAATTAATAATTTTTGTTGGAGCTCTTCATTATTTGTTTGGACCCTGAAACCCATTTACTAGCTCAAAAATTATAATAAATTGACTTGTGTTCTATGAGATAATAACTTAAATTAGTTATATAGAAGAATAATTTGTTTTTGCCATGAGTTATATAGAAGAATCATTATTTGTTTTTATGAACCTAACAATCCCTTTTGGAATAAATGCACTTAAATACATGTTACTCAATTCTAAATATCCCCATTTTATTACATTCTTCTTTGGGTGATCCTTGTTTGGCAAATATTCTTGCAAATACCCTTTTTAATATATATGTTCCATTTTTGTATTATTGTTTCTCAGATTAATTTGTGCTCTGAAACAAGGAAAAAATGGATTTTCAAAAGATGAAGCAATTAGTTGAAGATGGATCATCATCATCATCATCTATCAAGAAGGCGGTAGATGGTACTGTGAAAGGTCCAAACAAGCCGTTTGATTTGAATTTGTTGCCAGAAGATTCAGAAGAAGGTGATGATCATGAGTTTCACATTGAAATATTTGGAAGTGCTGAAACCCCTCAAATTGATCTGAATCTCACTGATAATGTAAGTTCGTTCATCATATTCGTAGATATAATTTCGTTCTTAATTACAATGTTCTTTTTGATATAGCTATCCGACTGAATTAAATTCAAGTATTGTAGGGCCCAATTATGGGTAGCTTCCCAATGACATTTACAAAATGGTGATAAGCAAAACAAATGATAGTTAATTCTTGGGATTTAGAACAGACACTGAAGCAACTATAGCTTTTGTCTTGGGTAGGTAGCCTAATTGAAGTTCAAAGATGTTTCAATAACTTTGAGCATGACTCTTTCCAAAAATTTGTTGGCAAACACTTTATTACCCTCTTGGTACTACCTCCGGTCTTTAAATAAAACATATATGGGAAGTTAATCTAAGTCTTAAATATAAGACATAGTTCTTCTATTTATCAATCTTTTCCTAATTTCCCCTTATTAATGCTTCATTAACAATAATCAAAGAGGAAAGGGAATAAGAAAAGTGAGGAAGATGATTAGGGTGTTTTAGAAAATATATATCATTTTTTTTTTGCCAACGAAAATATACATCATATTAACTAATTCAATTAACTTTCTTAATCTAATCAAATTAAGTAAATATGTCTTATATAAATAATCGAAGGAGTATGTGGGAATGGGAGGTTGGGATTGGGAAATGTCCAATTTTATATGTTTTGTACTTGGGATTGCATGATACATACTCATGGGATTACTCTATACCACCACTTCCATATATAGTATTGTAATTTTTTTTATAGTACATGATACTCTATAATATCTTCAAAAGCTAACTTCCTGAGTCAACATACATTCTTAACCTATTTTCATCCGTACGTAATAAATTCTTAATAGCTTCAGGAGGTGAATCAGTGATATGAAGATCCATCGCCATCTGCTAAGCTTCCTTTGCCATGGCAGCGTCTGCAATTGAATTAACATCTTGAGTACAGTGTAACATTTCCAATACCCAATCTCAATCCATCAACGCGCAAATCTCCATGATAAGGTGAAAATTTAGATGTTCCTGAGACACCGTGGCCTGAATCACTTCCATGACATCACTACAATCACACTCAACCAGGATTTTTTTGTATCCTCTATCCCATGCAAGTTTAAGTCCCCACAATACACCCCAAGTTTCAGCAAAGACCATTGTCCCTTTCCCAATTCGATACATAAACCCCAGCAAAAAATCACCGTCATGATCTCATAGAGCACCTCCATAAGTGCACATTCCTAAGTTGTCACTCCTGGATCCATCAGTATTAATCTTTACCCACCCTAGTAATGGTGGCTTCCAACGTGGCAAACTCACTTCCTCGTTATTATCTTGAATATGCTTGTGTTAACCCATGCTAGGCAGGCACAAGAACGGGCTACAATGGCCTATCTACTCCAAATATTATTGTTAAAGCAACGATTATTACGAGCCAACCAGATAAACTGGCATAAGACTATAAACCAAAGACAAAAGTTGAATCCCTGTACTACTTCCTTCCTTCCCATACACTATGTAAGCCAATCATTCCTATCCCATATACCAAAGAACGTATCCTGGTAACCCGGCGGTAAGAAATCATTCCAGCACTCAGAAGTGTTTGGGCAATCCCGTAGAAAGTGCAGTATTGACTCTCGTGAAGTATGGCATATTTCACAACTACCTGTGAGGTGACTACCACGATGGAATCGCACCATATTTTTCATTAAGCGGCCATAAAAACACAGCCACAAGAAAGTGCGGTACCTTTGAGGGACCTTCATTTTCCAAACACATCTCCACAGGTATTTAGCATAAGGCCATGGGATACCCACCAAGTATCTGTAAGTCGAGCTCAGGGAGAAAATTCCATTCGAAGACCATCTCCATGCTGGGAAATCCTACCCATTTAACTGACGGATGTTGATGCGACTGATAGTAGTAATACATGTGGTGGAAGTAGTTGATTAAACTTGCTTATATCCTACTGATCAGAAAGAGTGATGCAGTCAGCTACTTCTATTCAGCAACATCCCCAGGAAAATCTTGGGTAGCCAAACTCTAAATATTATCCAAATGTGACACCCATACATCATTCCAAAAAGAAACGTTCTGGCCATTGGTGACTTTCCAAGTTATACTATCTGTGATCTTTTCCCAATTGTTACGGATACCCTTCCATGTATTAGACTTCGACCGGCGCTTCTCAACTCTAAGAATAATATCATCACCGAATTTGTACTTTTCTAGCAAAAACCTGACCCAGATCAAGTCTCGTTTATTAATCATACTCATACCAAGTTTCAACATGAATGCCTGGTTCTGGTAACGAGTTTTCCTAAGACCCAAGCCTCTATCCTCCTTACGTGCACATACCACATCCTAGGAGAGAAGATGAGATTTTCTGCTGACTGAGGTACAACCCCAGAGAGGAAGTTACGACATCATTTATCAACTTCATCACATGTCCCCAAGGGAAGAGGCACAATCTACATAGCATAGGATGACATAGCTGACATTATAGAAAACACTAGAGTATGCCTGGCTGCCATCGATAACATATTGGACTTTCAATTGGCAAAGCAAGTATCCATCTTATTCAGAAGGAAATTATATGTTGCCTTTAAGCTTCGTTTATGTACTATAGGCATTCTCAAATATTTCCCTAGATTCGATGTCAGAGTAAAATTCAAGAAATCGCTGATTTCTTTAGACCTTATGTGATTCACATTCTTTGAGAAGTAAATTCTTGACTTTGTTGCATTCACCTTCTAACCTGAAATATCATAGAAATCATCTAGGATGGCCTTCACAACCTGATCTAGATCTGCTTCTACAAACAAAATGAGATCGTCAGCAAAAACGATATGAGAGACAAGAGTACCTCTTTTGGAGAGCCTAAACAATTTCTAGTCACCCTCTTTTACCGTCATTTGGATGAGATGACCCAACCTTTCCATCATGATAACAAAAAGATACGGCGATATTGGATCACCCTGTCGAACCCCACGGGACGGACGAAACATATTAGAAGTCTCTCCGTTCCAAAGCAGATGCATCTGAGACGTTGACATACAAGCTTGAATAACTTTAAGAAGATAGTTAGTGATCTTGAGTTCTCTTAAACAGTCTGTGATAAAAATCCATCTAACACAATCATGAGCCTTCTCCAAATCTATTTTTATGGCCATGAAACCCTTTTTCTTCTTTAAGGACTTCATAGAGTGAATGATCTCTTGAACTAGGATAATATTGTTCGAGCTCTGACTCCCTTTCACAAAACTGCACTGATTCGGAGCTATCATTGAAGGCATGACGGCCTTGAGTCTATTTGATATAACCTTCATAATTATCTTGTACACAACACTGCAAAGACTTATGGGACGAAAATCTCGAATCGTCTCCGGATGGTCCACTTTCGGGATAAATACTAATTGAGTGCCATTGATGTGCCTTATCCACATTGGATCATTAAAAACTGTTTTAACTAAGTTAAGCACTGACGGTCCCACTGTCTCCCATTGGCTCTGGTAAAATAGCTTATTAAAACCATCTGGCCCTGACGCTTTCAGTAGCCCCATATCAAACAAAGCTCGTTTAATCTTTTGATCTTCAACCAATCTCCCCAGAATTCGTAGATTGACATAGTCAATTTCAAGATAAGTATATTCAAATACCAAGGATCCATTACATATATGGGTCTCTGTATACAAATTTTCAAAGAATTGGCTTTCCATTCTCATAATTTCCGCTGCATTATATGTCCACTCTCCTGATTCAAGCTTTAAAGCCTCTATTTTATTTCTCCTCCATCTCCCATTAGCCACTGAATAGAAGTATTTGGTATTTTGATCCCCATCCACATACCAGGTAGCTCGAGAATATTGAAACCACATCACTTCCTCTTATGCCAACAGCTTCTCCAGCTCGCTCCATAGCTCCCTTCGTAACTTTTCAAGATACTCCGATACACCTACCAAATCTAGCTTTGCATTGATCCTATCCAATCATCAATATAAACTATCTTTCATAGAGGAGATGTTACCGAAAACCTCCTTATTCCATAACCTCAAATCCTTAGTAAACTGTTTTACAAAACTGCACCAATCATCGTCCACCCCCCAATGTGAGTGTACAAAATTCTTGAATTCATCATTCACAAGCCAGGGTGCAAAAAATCTAAAAGGCCTTCGATTCTTTACCATAATAACATTGGATTTAGTATCAACTAGAACCAGACAATGATCGGACTTATATTTTGGCAAGTGCGTCATCGTAGCATTAGGATTATTAACAAACCAGCAATTATTCACCAAAGCTCTATCAACCTACTCTGGCTAGTCAAATTAACCTATGTAAATTGAGGTCCATTAAAACTAATATCAAGTAGTTCACTACCCAAAAGCCAATTCTAGAAGGACCTATCAATACCAGTATTTTCCCTATGATTCTTACTCCAACGTTCTTCGAGACACGAAATAGCATTGAAATCTCTAGTCACTACCTAGCCTCGAACAACTGATTTTTGAATATCCTCAAGATTTTGCCACAATTGGTGTCTAATAACAATATCTGGATGCCCATACACCATAGTAAGTGATCACTTATCACTTGTGCCTTGATTTACCATTCCATAAATAAACTGATCACCCGAACAAGTCACAGAGAACTGTAACATAGAATCCCAAAACAACCATATACCTCCACTAAATCCTTGTGCTTCAACGACATGCATGTTTGTCCATCCCATTTTTCTAGCAATTAGCTTTGCTTTCATCCCTTTTTGTCTAAGTTTTAACAGAGCAAAGAAATTAACACCATGCCTAGCAACAACATCATTAAGTAATTTGCAAAAAGAGGCATCACCACCCTTAGTATTCCAAATTATAACAATCATTAAAAAACTAATACCAAAGAAGAAGAGCACAAACAAAATAGGCATTATTGAGACAAATGTCCCTCTCGCTCATCCTCAACACCATGCATCACCACGTCATTAACACCTCCAGTGGATTATTTCGAGTTTCAAAAGTATTCCCTCCTTCTGCACCTAGATCAAGAGGATCTAGGCGGATAGTTGGGGACTTGGAATCCATTTTACTAACATTCTTTTTCATTCTGATCCCCATCCCCACTTGAATTAAATGACGGTCCAGCTTCTTGAATTACTAGATGAGAATTCAACATATAATGTTCTACTTGTGTCTTTGTTTTATGCATTATGGAAGCTCCCTCCTTAATCCCTTTCTTCTTAGCTGCCTGGATCCAACTCGGTTTATTCAACTTATTTAAAAGCCCAACACTATTCACTTGATCACAATTTCTCTCCTTTTTCCCTACGTTTAAATTACTCGATCCATTATTCCCTTTACTCCCTTTATTTAATTCAGGTAGGTGACCAGACTTTCCCCTTGATTCATGTGATCTCTCTCCTAGTTTTGAACTAACACGAATCTTCCCCTAATTTGCACTATCACTATAACCTCCATCATTAGTTCCCATATCTTCATCTTTGAGAGCCTCAAAGCGTGATCCTTCTCCTATAATGTAAATCATGCCAAGAATCATGCCCATAATTACTGTTTCTTGCATTCAAGATCCATTGCCTCCTTCCCCAACATGGTGCCACAATCCACTCCCCATACATTCCGGCGGCTGTCTCAGAGTATATGGGTGAGGGTGTTGTAGCTGTAGAAATCGACGGGTTCACCATGCATAAAGACTTTGACGTGTTTGTTGCTTGATTATTAGGGCAATGCTCAGTATCATGGCCATACCGCCTATATGAAAAGCAAATCAAATGCAAACCCTCAAAAACAATCCTCTTCTCTTTCCCATTAATCATCAAGGACGGGAGCAAAGGTGCATTCAAATTAACCTCAACACATATACGGGCAAAATGCCCTTTGGTTTGTTGAAGGGTGTTTGTATCTACTTTTAAAACCCATCCAATTTGGTTACCCAACACATATAAAATACCCTTATCATAAAAAATCAACAAGGAATTTAGGAATACTTACCTATGCTGCGATTTTGGAAACCTCACCAGAGTCGGGATCAAACTCTGACTTCCATAGTTGCACTATTAAGTAGTGATCCATGTATAACCAAGGCCCCACCATCAACACAAAGTCATGATCCTCCTTATTGCTCATACGAACCAGAAAATAGCCAAAACCTATCTCTATAGTTTCAACCTCCCTTATACGTCCCCACAATTGTTGCAGTTTGCGACCCAGTTGATCTTCACGCACCATCCTGCCAAGGAGTCTAATGAACAATGAAGTCAACCATTTCATGCTAGCTTCTTTCTATACTCCGGTGACACAATGATGTTCGGTCCCTTATGCGTTGTTTCCACCTTAATCCTAGACTTCCATCTGTCCCTTCTCCACCATTCTTCTTCTTCTTCATCTGAACGATCATTTCGTATTTTATCCTCAACACATGCATCCTTGTATGATTGTTTAGGTTCTTCAGGTATGGTAGTTTCCTCACCAACATTATCGTTAGTCATCTAGTCCTTTACCCGTGGTGCTAAGGATTGCTTATCTGTGAACTCTTCATCATCATCACTAACTTTCTTCCTACTGCGCTCCAAGACATCATCCTTCTCCAGGCTCAGAGCTGAAGTCATTTTATCGGGACTGTGTTCTCTCTCTTGTTCACTCATCTCTTGCATACTCTGTTATCACCGGAACAACTAACTAGACAATTGGATGCTAGTCCGCGTCAATTCCGATCACGTTAACTAGCCGTAGCCCTAAAGCTGTCCTGATGGAGACTGCGGCGAAGACAACGTCCACTTCAACAACAGCAAGCAACAAAAATGGGACAAGATTACACAGACCTCAACTCACTCTCTTTTACTCTTCTCTCTCTCTCTCTCTGTTTTTCCCCCTCTCTTCTTCTTCTTCTTTAAAGCAGCATACCAGCAAGTATGCAGCAACTGGAGAGGCACTCCAATGACGCAACTTGATTTTCGCTTCACTATCACGATAGGCGAAGATGACCAAGGACGATAGCAACAAATACCCAAGGAAGACAGTGACTTTGGACTCACACCATTTCAAAGGTTGGAATCTGACGTCTGACAAACTAAAGATGATGGGTGATGCTGAGCTTCACCGATGGGCTACGCTAAGCTTCACTGGAAGGTGATGTTGGACCTCCAGATCTAGACAAGACTATTACAGTGGGCAACGGTCAAACTCAGACACACTCTCTCTCTCTACGTTTCAATTTCTTACCCATGGTATTGTAATTTTAACCACTTCCATAGATAAAAAAAATTTGACCAAAATGCATGCCCTCATAAAATTGGTACGCCTTCTCTATCGCCCTTCCCTTCGTCTCTATTGTCATATTTGTTGCTCGTCAACCCTTGTCTTCTAACTCCTCCTCCTGCTCCTCTTCTTCTTCTTCATCACACTCTTCCATAATCAACATGGTCTTTGCCATTATCGTTGTCTTCATCTGCATCTCACTCTATGGTCAACATCATAATCATTCTCTTCTTCTATTGTTGTATCATCGTTATCTTATATTGTCACTGTCGTACGTCTTCTCTTCTTTTTCCGACCACCTCCGCTATTCATTTTTTTGATTGTATGTGTATATTGTTTTTTTTACTGATTTATGGATTTCTATGATCTAGCTTTGATTTAAGTTGATTTGGTGGTTTTGATTTTTTCTTGATTTGGATTTGATTTTTGGTAATTTTTTAATTTTTTAATCTGCCTCTAGTGATGTTGAGGAAGAGAAAACAATGGAACTTTCTTTTGTTGTAATTTATCAATTTCATAAGAAATATCTACCAAACATAATTTTAAAACTTAATCTTAATGTCATTCTCATTCCCGTAAAATTCAGCCCAACACACCATACGGGCTATCTCTCTATACATAGGACCATGGACTTAATTACTTTAGCAAATAGTTCAGTAACATCCTGTAATTTGTAGGAAAAGGATGAGAAACATCATGATAATTATATCAATGATAAATGGATAGATCTAGAAATCAATAAATTATTAGGGGTTGGAACTTTCAAAAAATAAACCTGGGGCTAATTAAAATTTATTTTAGCATTCCCTTCAAAGTAACCCATGTGTATCTTTTACAAAGGAAGTTGTGGTGCAAACTATTTTTTCCCAGCCACATAAAAGGTTTAAATGTCCTTCATTAAATTCCCTCCCATATATAACACCAAAACCAAAGTTGATATTATATATATATATATATATATATATTGTATAAGTTGGTAATAACTAGCACGCACGCACGCACAAGTCCTCTTATGGAGAAAGAGGAAATCTTGGGGAATCTCTACTTCATTAGCTTCTAAAATGACCACTTAGATTCCATAGTTCACATAACAAACCCTTATATCATTCACTACTTAACCAATCCACATATATAAATCAACCCAGATAAATTAAGCCTAAAACAAAGTTTAACACACAACATTACCTCAAATTTACCAACAAGTGCCTTACCACAACATTACCTCAACTTCTCACCAAAAAAAAAAAAAAAAACTCTATTCCATCAAGGCATATATAATAAGATGAGTTGTAAGTCAACAAAATTAACTCAAAAATCAATATTTTAGTCTCCAAACCACAAGGAAGCCTTTACCATAATAATCCTATAACATCAATAAATTAATCCATTATCCTGATTAGTATATCTTATAAAAAGTCATTAATTAGTTATATACCTAGTAGAGATCTTGTAACAAAATACAGCTAAGTGTGAATATTTCCACCAAAATACACCAAAGAGTAAAATAACTCTCTTCTTTCAATATAAGGGAGAATCATTCCTCTGGCTATGTTCCTTTACCAGTTCTGGCTTGGAGCCTTTGCTGAACAAATGATATTCCTCTAGCCTTAAAGCGGAGTGAAATAATGATCAGTGGAAACACCCTCTCCCGTTTTAATCATCATATTTGTATTAAAAACTATTCTCTTAATGAAAAGACCTTAATATGTGAAACAAATCAATTTGAGAGTAATGTAGTCTGGGTATTCAATAAATCCAACACTTTTGTGAGTCTCACATGCTATTTTCTCCTCTCCTTCTGCTCTCATTCTTTTGTGTGGTTGCATTCAAATCTAAATTAAATCATAGGAGGAAAAATGGTACCTCCTCCTGATTCATTTAATAACTCGTATATTAGACCGTTAGTTTGTGCAGAGGCACATACAATTGACAAAAGACCTCCATATCTTCTATGTTTTCTTAATAGCGGTATTAAACTTGAAAAGAAAAAAACGGATTGCTTCTAGGCTTAATAACTGAAACCACCGATATTTCTCCACTACCCTCTCTGTTTCAATATAATATGGTCTATGACATGATACCAGCGCAGGGTTGGTCAAGGTGGTAGGTACGTAACTTGACCTCTTAATCAAGGATCCCTAGGCATGGAGAAAACCCTTGCTAGAAGACCCCTACTCCTTTAAGGGACCTCAGTCAAGTCGAGCCGGATTAGTCGGGTTCCTGATAATAGAATTTGGATATCGATGGTTCCATTTTAACCATAAAAAGGAAATAGATTTCTACAGCATTATACCTTGAGTGACAAGGAGATTAATGAGCTACATACTCCTAGAAACAAAGGGTAGGGTTTACATCACTTCTTGAAGTTTTGGGGGAAGTATTAGTATGTGTTTATTTTTCAGTTTAGAGGCTTCCAAACAGGCTATTTGCGTTTTCAACTTTTAATGTCACCTTCTCAAACTCAATTATGATTGAATTCAAGGTGATTAGCTATCGATTTAACCAACATTATGTTAGTCTCCCATCAAATCCTGATGACCCTGGCTTTGCATATATACACTTGATGACGATTTTGTCTAGCTGGGGATTGATTGCTTAATTAAGATTTTTTTTTGCCCCTGCTTGCTCTAATTAATACCATATTTTTCATGACAAGTCCCATAAAAATAGATATGAATATGCATGCTTGAGTAAACATTTGGAACCTGTGTCACAGAAGGAATATGCATGGTGTACATACAAATACTCAAAGACTCGTACATGTATAAAAAAAAATGCATAGTACTTTCTCTCGCCTTTAATATAGTTAGGTAACTAATATGTAGATAATTAAGAAAATTAGTTAAATTAGTTAGTTATAAAAAATGTGTATATTGATTTTATTTTCCTAGAATATCTTTTCTAATTATATGCATTGTAATTACCCCTTCATAGAAACCCCTTTATTATGTTCAATCAATAAGAATATTTTAGGAAAAAATTATAAATTTGAGATATAATTTAAAATTGATTAAGGTCTTACATTTTAGGATTGAAGTAAACCTAATGTCTAGCTAATTCTTATACTTAGGACTAGCTAATTCTTATACTTAGGACTGAAGGTAATACTTTTTAGTTAGAAGTAGACAATTTGTTGATATTCAAACAAGATCTATGGATGATTATTGGTAGTTCCAAAGAGGATTGACTAAAATCATTTAACAAGATATAATTAAAATAAAATGTATGGCAACTTTTAAGGAAGTTGTTTCACAAGAAAAGTGACTTGATGATCAATTAATTGATGGTATATATAGCATGTGCATATTCAATTCATATATATATATATATATATATAATTATATATTCCTCAAGAAATTTCTCATCTTTAATTAATTAGTGAAACTCTATAGTCTATATTATCAAACTATCACATACACACATTATTTTAGTTCAATAAAAATCATATTTCGCTAATGAAGCAGGAAGTGGTGGATGCAAATTTAAATTCAAAAGGATTGGTTCTTCCTTATCAAATTCCTACTTATGGTGGAGACAACAATGGTGCTTCCATCTTCAACAACATCATAACTTCATCACCAACAAATATGGTGGCATCCTCCCATCATCCTTTTGTCTATAAAAGGAAAGTTTGCCACCATGACAACTCTTTAGCCAGTACCGGCACTGCAAGGAGCTTACGCCCTCGCCGGCCGTCATCTCCGAACTGTGACCGGCGAATCTGCACAAATTACAAATGCAGGACAAGGAACACTCCCATGTGGCGTAGGGGACCTCTAGGTCCAAAGGTGATGAACAAACTTAACATTATCAAAACCTAATATTTAGGTCAATAATATATTTGTTTGATATGATCTGGTGCCTTTTTTATATTCTTTTAGAGATAGTTTCTGTTTCAAATTGTTTTTTGTTCAAAGATTAATTCTATTTGAGTTATTGGGAGATTGATTATTCTGACTTAAAATAGTTTTTAAATTAATCCTATCAAAACAAATTATGAATAACTTATGAGACATGTGATGTGATTTAAATGGTCATGTTCTTGTTATCCATCTCTCTATATGCAAAATTAATTAACCGTCAGATTAGAATCTAACGGTTAAATATTGTTGCTTTTGTAAAATAATTAAACACATACATAGATTCAGTTAAACTATTATTTGACTATTAGAGACTGAACATATATAGTTTCAATAGTTGGATTAATTTCAATATGATTGTTGGGATTAATTTGAAGCCAATAACATATTAAAAAACGAGCCCAAAAATTGTGTTAGCAATTGATTATTTTGATATGTTTACCAGATTTTCTTCAATTACTAAATATTTTTTTTATTTTACATTTTTTTTATACAGACTCTCTGCAATGCATGTGGAATTCAGTATAAGAAGCAAGTGTCAAGCAGAGGAAGCGACCTGGTGTAATGCTACAATTTTATATACAGGATTCATCCATGTGATGTTTACTTTATATATATATATATATATATATATTTACTTGTTGCTCAACTCTATTATCTATGTTTGTATTATTTATCCAAATAACACTCTAAACATCCTTGGGGTTTTAATGTATTTTTTATCATATTAGAAGAATATATAATTAATATAAATTTTTAACTCTGAATGAACTATATATAAATTTAGTGACTTCTATTTTTACAAAAGTTTCTATTATTTTAAGGAAACATAATATTTATTTTTACAAGCACAAGCATTTTCTTATTGAAGGAAATTATGTTTGACGAATAGCCAATCGATCTAAGTATTTGGTGATAATAGTATGTTTGTGTATAAAAAAAATGTGTTCCTTACTATGGTCCACTAAAAACAAACTAGCAGGTTAGTTATCATAAATTTAGTTGATTTTTTTTTTTCATGAACCAAAATTAACCCAACAATCTAACAAAAACCAGAATTCTAAATTAGAAAATGGTTTTAATGTCTTGTGATAATAAGCCGGTTAGAGATAACGCTATTCTAACCACAAAGTCAATTATAGGTTTTAACCTTTCAAACAAAAAATAACAATGGACATCACAAAGCAAAGTCAATCCAATCCTTATCTCACATTTCAAAGCTACTTTCTTGCCATACAATATTGCTTCTTTATCGGTTATTTCTTTTATGGTTTCTTCCATTTTTCTTTCATTTTCTTGCTTTATTGGCAAATGGGAGAACCTCTCAAGACACCAAGAACACCAACGTTGGATCTGCATAACATATTTTATATGCCAAAGACTGTGTCTTTGAAAGAAATAGGAAAGGTTTACAAAAATCTTGTAACGAAGAAGCTTTCTGATAAAAGTTCTCGCAAGGACAAACACTCCGAGGTAAACTTTGATTTCAGCCTTGTTATTGTTATTTATTTTACTTTCTTTTGGGTTTAAATAAGAAATTCTTCGAATTTTATGGCTATAATCACCTGAGTTCTTTTAGATAAACTTGTGTATTTAATGAAACATGCCACCATAATGAAAAAAGGCACAGAAAAAATTGTAAACAAATTTTTTCATTCTAAAATTTATTGACCAAAATATGCCTTAAATTTGTGTAAGGATTTAGATGCAACATATTTTGAGCATGTGCAACTTGTTTTCAGCCATGTATGTATAACACATGTTCAATTATGTATTTATGTGCAAAATGAAAGACATTTATACATAGTTGAAGACATGCCTTTAAGAAATTAAGCCGTGCTAGTGATGCGAAAATTTTGATTTCTTAAATATGCTTGAGCATAAGATAATTTTTTTATAAGTTATTTCTGCTTTAAAATACTCACTAAATAAAGTTTATATATGGGCTAAAATATACCTTTAGTTTACCTAATCTATACTTTTAATCCCTTAACTTTATAAAGTATATTTTTAGTCTTATATTTCTAACACTGCTAATGTTACTAACAAAAAATGTTAACACAATAAACTTAAGTAATGGCTGTGCAGCTGACAAAACATATTTGAGTTTTAATTTTTTATTATAATATTTTATATTATTAAACTAAAATAAACCGATAAATCACTACCCATGAAATCAAGATTTTGATATTTAGATTATTAAAGTAAAATTTTTTGATACAATCAAGATTTTGATTTTGACTGCTTCATTAGGTTGTTAGATATTTTTTAATTTACACATATTTTAAATTTAAGATTAATAGCATTTAATTACACAGTCATAACTTAAATTAATTTACAAAATCATCACTTGAGTTTGTTGCGTCTGCATTTTTCATTAACAACATTAACAGTGTTAGAATTATAAGATCAAAAGTATACTTCATAAAGTTAAGGGACTGAAATATATCTTGGATAAACTTAAGTGTGTATCAATTTTTTCCCATGAGTCCGACATGATGTCCTGAGAGTATATTTAGAAAATCAAAACACCCACATTAAATTAAGGTTGATGTATCTTGACCTTTCCCATAATTTTCTGAATCCTTGGCACTATGTTAAGAGATTTTCTCACCATATAGTCTTTGATGATGTAGTACCCAGCTTCAACACCTCCAGGTTTAGGGATTAGTCATCATTATGGTGATGACGATGATGATGATTCATTCACAAGTCCTGCAATTTTGTCAAGAAATGCAAGTAAAAGATCAAAAACACCAACACCAATTAGAAGTTACCTTTCAAAAAACCCAAGCAGACGAAGCAAAACGCCGAACCCTATATCAAGAAGCGCCACTACAAGTTTTGAAAGTTTGATTGCCTCTGAATCAGAAAGATCTGGGACAGTGAGCAGAAGAAGAGGTACCTCCATTGTTGAACCTTCAAGCACTAATGCAGATTCCTTATCAAGAAGTAGAAGCAGAGCCAGACATTGTGCCTCTGAACCTCAAACACAAAGCCCGAGCGCTGCAGCCTCTTCGTCAAGAGACGCCGGCAACAACAGATCACCGGCAAATGACATATCCGCAGCTTCTCTGTCAAGAGACACAAGCCGCAGGTCCACAACACCAATCATATTCTCACAATCAACTGTTAGAAGGAAGCCCATGTCAATAGAGAAGAAGCTGGAGTGCACACTTGAAAATTTGTACTTTGGATGCGTCAAAAAGATCAGAATTACTAGAGATGTCATCAAGCCTCCTGGGTATGTTTCTGTTATATGGCTCTATACAAATGAAAAACGAAAAAAAATCCTAGGTAGATCTTTTTCACCAAAGAGAAAACTAGGGTCTTTTATTTACTTCCACAAAATTTTCAAATAAAAATGACCTGTAGATGGTTTTTACAGCTTGAAGTTTTGTCACTAGAAAAATTATCGGACCAAACTAGCAATTACTACTTCCAACCCTAAATATAGGCGCTAGATAAAGGATTTACTTTGGTTATAAATACAATATCTTAATCCGTTTTGCCTCCTAAATTTATAATTCTTCCGCCAAAGTATCCTTATTGCACATAATAAGGGTTTTCTTCAAGAGGTAGGTAAAATGTACATGATAAAAAAAAGTATTTTAGGGAAATCAAAACAAATTTGTTACAAATAATTAACTTAACTAAATTTCTTAATATCTGCAATTTAGTTATATAACTCTTATATGAAAGACTAGAGAGAGTAATAGATATGAAAGCATAGACTCATTTCTCACATGCTCATGTCTTGGTTGTTCTCTACCACTTTTTTCTAGTAACTTTTTTTTTCTGTACGAAGTATTTACCTCCATGATGCTCGCCTGCCGGACCACATGAAGCAGAAATAGAGTAAACAGTTTAAATAAGGATAGAAATTTCAACATTATAATTAGAAGCAAGACAATTTGGCAGAAAATGCAATGCTTGAGGAAAGGAAAATCCGAAGGTCTCTTCTAAATTTTTTATCTTAATTTTGTAACAGGGTTATTCTTCAAGAGGATGAGGTGCTAAAGATTGAAATAAAGCCAGGATGGAAAAAAGGAACGAAGATTACCTTTGAGGAAAAGGGTAATGAGGAGCCTGGATACCTCCCCGCTGATATAATCTTCTCAATTGAAGAAAAGAAACACCCTTTGTTTACCAGAGATGGTAACGACTTGGAAGTATGTGTTAAGATTCCCCTATTAAATGCACTCACTGGCTGCATAATATCAGTTCCTCTGGTTGGCGGGGAAACGATGAAGGTTTCATTTGAGAACACCATCATATATCCTGGATATGTGAAGGTTATTAAAGGTAAAGGCATGCCAGATCCCCAACATAACGGGAGAAGAGGCGAACTCCGTATCAAATTCCTCATCGACTTCCCTAAAACATTGAGTGATGAACAAAAGAAAGAAGTTGTGAGTATTCTACAGGAATGTAACTCCTGAGGTGGTGGATAGATTTGTGCATAATTTTTTGTTCTCAATCTGATGTTTCATAGGACTAACATTTAGCTGGTTTAATCTTCCAAGAACATAACAAGAACACAAAATAATGCTCAGCTAACAAATTCTTAAGTTTACTGGAATCATGTATATATGTAGTTTGATCATTTCCAACATCTATAACAGATCAGACTCAGAAACTCAATAATAACATGTACATTTCATGTCCTTAAAATTGAATATTATTGTTGAATGAAGGATCTTGCATGCTCTCAATAAATATGGATCTCTCAATTTGATCTTCCTCATGGTTGTCTCTGCATAGCAAGAAAAGGAACTTCCGCTACTGTTCCATTGATGTTGTCTCCAACAACTACATTATCTCCTTCTGAAGCAGCATTTCTCTTAATGTAACCCAATCCAAAATGTTCAGATTGCTTCCTTCCAGTTGTGTAACTAGTCAACTTTCCAACCTGTACAATATTCAACAATCATAAGTTTGCTTCTAAACGCATTCAGGATGAGAAAAGAGGGTTACAGGAAGCAACCTTCAGAAATTTCAAGTTTCTGATTCATAGGGTACTACTATTACTTATTCACCTCTCTGTCTTGATAGGTTTCATTACAAAAATTTTGGAAAAGGTCAACACAAAGAACTACGATTTTCACAACATCTCTGCTCTCTTTAGGCTCAATGTGTAACTACTATCTATGCCCACAATTTTCATTCTATTTTCTCAACTATAGAAGAAACAAGGTGGTCTGGGGAAAATTAAGCCCATTTTTTTATAAAAAAATTAATTAAGGGAAAATTCCAAATACGTGACTATACTTGATTAGCAATTCACTATTCATTTTAGTAGAAAATCACTTATTTGGGACTTTCAAATTTTAAAGGTATTTTTCTAGAAGTTCCCCAAGAATTAAATTCGGCTGACAACAAACTTATAGCAACCTTTTTGCCATCAACTGTAATGACGCTGCCTGGTTCTGCAGCTGCCGAAAGATGAATTCCCCATAATCTCTGCTTGAGTCCATCATATGTTATCAGCCTAGCTATAGTCTCCTGTCCCTTGTAACAGCCTGAGAAATCAAGAATTAAACCAACTATCCAGCAAGTATCAACATTCTATGCAGATGGATTATGACAACATAACAGTTACCTTTGTCAAGAGAGATTGAATTCCAAAGGTTGGACTCCAGAACATTGAATTCATTAGTTAGCTCCATTCCAGGAGCCGGCCTTCCTGAGGAGTCCGGTTACAATCACAAGTGCTCAAAAATAATTATAAATTAAAATAGAAATCTATGTAAAGCCAAATTATATAATATTTGAAGTACTTCCATTTCAAATCAATTAGTGTCAGTAATCCTTTATCTTTGGGTCTGATTGCCCAAAAGATATAAGCCATTCAACCACAATTCAACCAATATATATACTTGCTTAATCTTCTAGTTAATAAGACCATGAACCATTGTGATTCATTTTATCATCTACAACCTCCGTAGATTGTCTCACATTAAATCTTTCAGCTAAAATACCATCAGAGAAAGTTTAAAAAAATTTAGGGAGGGCAATTTGGTAGAAAAGTTTAAAATTGAACAAGTGCACATAACCTCACTTTCAAGAAAATTTGTATGTTCTTAAAACAAAAAGAGAGTTAAGTTATTTTTTGAAAAGAAAACCAAGAAAAGGCCATCATATCTTTAGCTAGGCAAGGGATGAGGGAGGGGGCATGGCATTATATACAGTAGTTCTTTTCCCGGTCATGCCTCTGTAGCTGCATGCAAGTTACGCAAAAAGCATAACGTGAACCATTGGTGTTCTGTATTTTTATTATAAGAAAATTATTAGAAAATGCCAGAAGTGAATCACCATAGAAGTAACAGTTTGCAACCAGTTATTGCAGGTTCCTTGAGATCAATTCCATAGAAAATATTATATAAATTTTTAAGAAACTGGAGTAACTATTAAATATACAGTATGAAAATATACACATAATCTAACCAATTTAGTACCACGAATGACCCGTAATTTTTCCCATGCAGTAGAACCCATTGGGATAGTCCCTTGAGAAAGAATGGCTTTCCAGACAGATGGAGCAGCAGCTGGAGACATGAACAGTGAAAAACCTTCTTCAGAAATGATATTTCCAACTCCTATAGTAACAGGCAGCCCATCAACCTGCTCAATTACAAAATTATCTGGGTCACAAATAGGTTTCCGACCCTTTTGGAGGGGTAAGGGGGTTGAGAATGGAGATATATTAAATATTAGGCAGAACTGTTGAAAAGTATTGAACAGGAACTTTTTTTTTTCCTGTTCTCGAATAAAAGGCAGTCAAGTATATTTAAATCATTTAAATTTTGTAAGCTTGGCAGTAAGGTAAAGATATGATGAGAACTTAGACACTTCGTCGTTGCTGTCTATAAAGAACGAGTAGGCAGAGAAATATATGGAGCACTGGCTTAACTAGTCAACCTCTTCAGCCATCTTATTCTTAGACAAGGATACTATGGTTATACATCGTACTCAGCACTATGGACATTAGTCCAACTCTAAGGCCCATATGTAATAAGTTATTGTAATTTGTTATGCACACACTCCCCCGGGGGGAGTTACATACAAAGAAAGCCAACAAAAATGAGCAGATTTTACAATAGAAGTGACATCCGTGGCATGCATAGAGAAGAAGTTGAACATGAAGCACAAAACAAAAATCAGTATATAGAAGAACCACACTGCTAGCCTCCACTTGCCCGGGAAAAAAATAACACCACTTTTTATTTGGTGGAACCATATATAACTGATTTTAAAGCAAATAAATACACAGTCATTCATCAAACACAACGCATCAACTATATCTTGTAGGGACTAGTTAATGACAAGAAAAAAGATTAATAATCAATGCACAAACTTTACAAGATATAAAAAAACATCAATCAAGCTTACACTGAAATGTTGATGTGTGCCATAAGGTTTTCCAACAAGATCCCCAAGGTTCAACTTCTCCATCACCTGTTCATATCATCGTATTAAAATATACTAACTCAATCATTATAAATAATACATATCACCGTTACAATAGTAAAGCTTCTTACTTGGTTACTATTGGGTCCCACCAAAACAAAAAAGCTAGTTTGCATGGTGATGTCTTGAATCTCTACATTATCAGCAAAGAATATGTACCTAAAAGCCATTACAACTATATATAAAACATGTAGTTCACATTGTTCTATAATATGATAATATGAATCAGCACAGACAAATATTTTCCCCCTCTTCCCAACCCCCTTCTTTCTTTCTTTTTTTCATTTACTCAGTTCAAGCTCAAAAAGATAAACTTACTTGTTCAGCATTTCAGTAATGATCCTACAGGTCCCTGGTGAAACCACTAATGTGACAGCATTTTTCTGTCAAAGCAACAAGAGAAAGTGATCAGCTCTTAGAAAACTAAAATTTCATACTGAAGAAAAGACTACAACCTAAGGAAGCTAGAGGGAGGGAGAGAACAAAATTACCATGACCCATGCATGTGCAATATCTATTGTTCGAGCTGTTGATGTTACAAAAACAGTGTCACATCCCTAGGGATTTCACATAGAAATCCTATTACTTAAGCCTGTATTATAATAATAAATAAGAATAAACTGACAAGAACTGGCAAACGATCTACCAATGCAATCAAACAATACTACTTTTTTCCATACCTGTCCTGGCTGTAGACATTCAAAGTTTGCTGTACTCTGGTTATGAAGGAACTGAATTCGATCTTCTCCACTGACTTCATTTCATGTGAACCAACAAAAGAGGGTAAGCAAACGCTACAAGATATCCATTACTTATTGCTCACTTGACAAACAGATGACTCAAATGTCGAAACTATTATCAGCAAAACCGATTCTAATCCTTGATTTAATAGCATAAGCTTTCTCCTTGGCATACTCAATATGACCAAGAAGACAAAAGTTTGATCTCTGTCCCTCTTGTCCTATACTAAAATTAAGTTTTGGTTCAGTTATGGTGAAATTATGCTTTGTCCACACGTCATGACCAAAATGCTTTCATGTAAGACGGTGTCAGAGATGTTATTAGTAAACCCATTCTTATGCTTTCAACGACCAACTTAACTATTTTCGTTTTAAGTAATTTTGCCAGAATCACCACCCAATTTTAAGAGACGCATGGAAAAGTATGTACCTCTAATCCGGCCAAAGTTTGAAAGATCCACAACCTACGTCATTCAAGGCAATGGTGAATTTATTAAATTAAGCAACGAAAAAGGTACTGCATACGGAAAGATAAATTGTGGAACATGCAAAAAAATATTTGACTTCCAAAATTTCATTTGCTCTTATAAAACTACCATGGGGTAGTATGAAAGACAGTGTAAAGGACCAAAAAAAACAACATAAGTTTCAGCATACGACAGAAGTATGGTAAGAAGACTTGAGAGAATGAAATACCAAACAAAGGTACGCACCACAGCTCCATTGTCCACTGCATCAAGTGCTTCGTCATCATTATGAAATGTTTCAATTATCCCTTCCTCCGAAATCTCAGCCCCTGAAGTTTTCGCAGTATCCTGAAAAGAACCAATCAAGCTAGAATTTTCAGAAACATAGAAGGCAGCCCTCGGTAATATTACATATATATATATATTTTTTTTTTTTTGAAGAAAATTAGTGAACCGCATGGAGATTTTGATGGTGGATAGAGAGAATCACCAGAAAATCATGGTCGATAGGAGGAGGGGAGAGGTCAAAAGGCGAAGCCTGAGCAGGATGAAGCTTATTATAGATGAAATTGGATGAAGATAATGGTTTGTTCATGAGCTTCTGCAACCAAAACGCACCGTTTGGAGGAAGGGAAGACTTTGACGATAGAGAGGGACGCCATGGAAAGAAGGTGGAGTTTGGTTGAGTAAAGCAAGGTGTCATGGAATTCATCTTGGATTGATGCAGCCTCAACAGTTGCACTCGCAGCGAGTCTGTGACGTATTCAAGTCTACACACTGGTCTTACCCCTCCTTTTACTTGTCATCGTTAGTGGATCTCTGTACACTGCTGAACTAATATCTATTTATCTAATTTTATTAAGGCAAAAAAATGAGTTACTATGACATATTTTTTTAAAAAAATTCTAATTATTTTTTTAATTTTATTTATCTCTCTTTTATTTAATTATTATTGAGGGGTATTTATAGAGATAAAATATAAAAAGATTAATTTATTTAGAATTAAGATAAACTTCTCAATTAGGTCCTACATTAATAACTAAAGAAATAATTTGCATTCAATATTCTAATGTATTTTTTCATTAGCACCTCCTAAAATGATTTTTAATACAATTTTACTCAATCTGTCGTAAGTAACATCCTGATTTTATAATATTGAATGCTTTTAGAAGATACTTCAAGGACCAACATTTATTTTAAATTGGTATTGAAAAATACTTTAGGTACTAAATGAGTAAATGCACCTAAAGTTTCTTTAAGTTAGTGAATGTTACTGAATAATAATAATGTATGCTAGATACAAGGGCAACTTAACCTTATAAATTATAATAGTTTCCGAGCAACCAGCTAGGCTTTTTTTTTTTAAAAAAAAAAAACTTTGATTTGCCTTTTTATCTGATTATAATTCCCCTTGTATTCATGTTATTAAGCATGTTGTTGATTTGGACTGAACTTGCTATTTTAATCTCACAAGGGACTTCCTCCCCTTAAAATTACTTTGATTGTCGTTTATCTTGTTATAATCCTCCAGCAATAAAATTTGAACACTTCCCCCCCCCCCCCTCATTTCTATCCCTTAAGTTAGTAATAATAATTATACTAATTGAGTTATAGCAATGAAAAAATTTCTCCAAAAAAAAAAAAAAAAAATGTACATGGAAGATGATAGATTCTGAAATAAAACATGAAATCCATCTTTTCGGTCCTTAATATAAGCTTCAATTAAACTCTTTTTAGTTTAGATATTAAAGAAACTAAATAAACTATTTTAGAATATTTATATTTATCTTTTTTATATCAAACTAATTTATCTTATTTATAAACTGACATATAATCAAATGATACACAGCATATGTTAAGATTAACTAATTTATATAGCTTCATTAACCTTTTCCAAAAATTTCAACTAAGTCTTATATTAAGGATTGGAGATATGATTTTTTTTTTTTTCAAGAAAAACTTTCTAACGATTCTGGTTTAAAAGTTAAAATTTTCTGATCATCATCAAATAATAAAGATGAAATTATGAGACGTCATCCACAAAATGATCTTTGTCCACCAAATGAGGTCATTTTTCACAAATAAAATTTGAGAATGCACTTGATAGATTATGCGCCAATGGTAAACAAGGGGTTTGAAGGGTGATCACATACAGGTACCAGCAAGAAACAGAAAGTAGTTTCATTCAGTAGCATTCATGATCAGCACTACAAAGTAGATATCATAAACTGTACAAAGCCCAGAAGCTAACAAATCTAATTAAAGTTATAAATAACATCAAAAGAGCAAGATGTGGTTTGTTTTAATGGACCCACACTTTAGATCCCAAAAAAACACTATGGTTTTACATTCAGCTGTAACACTAAACCATTGTTATGTAATCCAGTATAATCTGTTCTTTTTTCTGCAGAAGTACAGAAATGACATTATTGATCGGATTCCACATTCTGCACAACCGAGTATGAGTAAGTTTGGTTCTCAACATTTGAATTTCCTACTCTGACCTTGCTCCAGTAAACTCTGACCTTGCTCCAGTAAACTCTCCACACTTTAATCAAACTTTGCCTACATTCGCAGCCCACAGCAATCAAACGACAAGAAGATTGTAGATGCATCATAGAACATGGATCAAGAATAATGCAATCAGAATTTTTTGAGTAAATTAGCAGACAAGAAAGCTAAGCAGATTAATAAACTTTTGACAATGACCCCTTATAGCATGCTTACATGCGTGTTTTAATGATTGATTTGGTCTTGAGAGTTTCTTGTAAATCAGGGTCCACAAGGAGGAGTTTGGAATCAAAAGAATGAATGCTACGAAAATGATTTAAATTACAAAATTCTACAAGGAGTTTGGAATCAAGATGACGACAACGACAGTAAGGCTTATCCCACTAGTTTGGAATCAAGACAAGAACAAAATTTTGTTAGCTACAGTTTCTTACATTTGTCTTATCAGATTGTTTAAGAAAAACATCACAAATAGATATTGCTTATAAATCATGATTGGTCCTTTCAAGTTTCAAATGAGCTTTTCTATCTGGTATTTTATTGTATTTTATGGTAAACACCTCATCAAGGAACAAGACATAAGTTCTATGCATTTAGAATTTGCTGCTATGTTGTTTACAGCTTGCTTTTTTCTTCAAAATTTGTTTAGTGTTCTCTTTTTCCTTTTTTATTTTTTTTATTTTGAGGGCGGATTGTTTTCATAATGAGCTCCATTATACATCATAATAAATAAGCAGAAAGGCAGGGCCAGTCATAGAATATACAAATGTTGCTCCATAACCTAAATCCTAATCTCATGCCAACCCATTTTGAGTTTACTGTATCTCACTAATTCCCACGATTAGTTCAATTCAAGACCATACTCTCTAGCACATAATTCAAATTGTCAGATTAATGAAACCAATCAATTAGAAGTGTGTTAGTGACAGAATAAAAAATACCTCCTATTGTCAATAACCCTCTTTGCAAGCATAAGTGTTAAAAAGACAGGAACCAATGCTGCAGATAAATGCTTAAGCGTATGACCACTGACAATATGATGAGTCCATTCATAAACCTCTTTATCAGCAACCTCTAGAACCTTAGCTAAAAGATAAAATCCTGCAAAGGTTTTCATTGAAACTGTGTACAGTTAGCATCTAATACAAAACTTGAAGAAGTAATATTTATATGAAAAATCCACACCTGCTGCCCAGAGCCAAAAGGTTGAATGTGTGTACATTGGAGGCAACAAAATAGCCATAAGAGGAATCAGAATGCAAGGTAAAAATTGGACCAGAGCATATGGACGGAGGTCATCAAAGAACCTTCATGATAAACAGGGAAAGGGAGGAAAATATCAGTTATTTTCAGCAGAAAGATATGTTAGCGTCTGAGAGATATCAGTGGAAATAGGGAATAGAAAAGAAGAGAAAAGGAAGAGAGAGAGAAGGGAAGAAGAAGATTTAGAAAAGAAGGAAAAGAAATAGAGATGAGTTACCCTAGAATCAGAATCTGCATTCTAGAGAGAAAAAGGATAACATAATTTTCTGAATAATACTTGAATTACCCATAACTGAAATACATAGAGGTTTTTATATATGTTCTACTACAGAAACTGATAAAAACCACCCTAAAACATAATAACTATAAATAACCACCTACTTATAATAACTAGTATTACACAAAATATAAATGCTATATGAAATATTCCTAAGCAGTCTTTTTCCTCCTAGAATAGATCAACAAAGGTCGGTCCATAACAAGATACATGTTGGACTAATTCCCAAATAACCGCATGGCATCATCCCTCAAATGAATCTTGGATAATTTATGAGTATGACTACTACATTTTCAGAATTAGCAAGTAGTTTTATCCATGTAAAGAACAAATGTTCTCGCTTATAAAAAGAAGGTTCTCAGAAAACAAGATAGAATAATAATCAGACCCTCCACAAGAAATAAAAATTGTCTAAAAATAAAGGCACAAATAAAGTAGCAGGCTTGCCTCCAATACACTATGCTTATTATACCCGCCAAAATTAGAGGTGCAATTGAAAGCATTCCATTCCTCTCATCAATCCTTTCTATGAGGAATATTGCCATTATCGATGTGAAAGCAACTGTCATCTGCAACAAAACGCAGTTACAAGATCAGAAATAACAAATTAACTATTAAGACGCAAAAAGATGAGGAAATTGATTTCTGTATTTCAATTTCAAATTTCATAATAGCAACTCACCGGTAACCTATCCCACACAAGGCGAGCATCATCCGGTTTGAGATGATAGTATGAAGATCCAATCGCAACCACAGCCACACCAACATAAAAGCATGCCCAACCCCATAATTCACCTTGCAAGCTTTTGGCACATGCATTGAATCATAGACAGCAACAACCATGTTTAAAGGATTTTATTTACAGCAACTTATAAGAAATAAACAGATGGATGAAATACCTGAACATAAAGTATCCACGAAAGCAAAGTATAAGCCCAATGAGACCAATAACAAGGAACGGAAAATTTGAAATCACATTAAGAGCATTAGGAATGCCTGAAAATAAAAATAATGAAAAGAATTTCATTGCCAAATTTGATCAAAGTGGATCAAGGAAAACCTTGCACACAGTTCATACCAATTCGTTTAAATCATATCCAATCACAAGTTTAAAAACTAAAAACGTGTCCCACCAAGCACAAATTCAAAGGGTAACAAGTAATCTACTAAACAATTAAAAAGTATTTAAGAACAATGGAACCATAACAAATAGGGCTTACCAAAGAATGTGCGTTGGTCAGCAAAATCATGGTATTCTTGAGATTGAGGAATTGTTGGGGTCACGATCATCAGCACTATGAAGCATACCAAAGCTGCCAACCATGCATAGACGGTGCGTTTTCTCATTTTTCGCCCCAGAAAAAGTCTAAGCTAGATATTGTCCCACCTAAATCAATGACCGTCGCCCGCAATAAACCTAATGAGTTTGCAAGTTAAAAGTCATAAAAATAAAGACTCGATCTAGTCAATTGCCAACGCAACCATTCACGCTAACACAAAGAATACGTTTCTTCAAGCAATTCATTGAAGTAACACATCAATAATTTTATTGCTACTACTGGTATCTATAACCGTATCAATCAAAGGAAAAGTTTTGAAGGAAAAACGAACAGTAAAGAGATAAATATAGCATAGAACAACAACTCAAAAGCCTTTACCGCTAATTGACGGGAGTCACTTACTCCGAAAATCTTAACCGACGTCGGTGAAAATAAAATAGTAACTAATAACTCACCGTCACCGTCGTTCACTTGATAGCAGAAGTGCGGGAGAGCAAAGAAGAGGAGCAATAGTAGAGGGTATTGAGGTGAGAAGGATTGTAGAGGAAACCACGGTACAAAAGGCTTCACTGAGGGAGGATACAAGTACGGATCACGAGATAGATTGGCACAGAGCTCCGACGAAAGAGGCAGGCAGGAGAGTAACACAGAAGTAATGCGCAATTCTTTTCTTCTTTCCTCCGGTTTTTTCCCCCCTCCCGTTTTTGACCAACCAAATAGCGTTTGGCTTTAGGATGGGTTTGAAGAATAGCTTTAAATAATAGATTTTAAAAAAAAAATTTGAAAAAGTTAAAAAAAAACCCTTCACCTTTAAAATTTTAAATTAATTTTCTTTAACAATAAAAATAATAGAATTGATAAAAAGAGTATAATAATTGATAACTCAGATTTTAAAAACAATATTATTTTAGAATTTAAAAGTTTAAATAATATTTATTTATTTTTTCTAAAAAAAAATAGCAGATCATACATTCAAGATTTTTTTTGTAAGGATATTCTTAATTTATATTTTTAGAATAATGTAATGCAGGCCGTTGGTTATAGGTTGGCCCGCTACTGATTGCAGGCCTGTTGGGTGGACTGAAAAAGCCCTCTTCCATGTCAACCAACCCGATGTCTCATCTTTGTTTTTTATAGATTTTCTAATATGATATATTTTTGGGAAAATCCCTCAAAAAGAACTTTTAAATTAGTAAAAGACAAAAAGGTGATCCGAAATTGCATATTTCCAAAAAAGTGTGAGTGCCTGAACTGAGATATTGAATTTGAGACAAAATGACGTGTGTAACCCTGGAAGTTTTTATATTGAAAAACGTTGAGGGAGTCGTGATAAGAAGGGCGAAATTGTGCGAAAACGTGGTCGGGACTCTTCATCCTCTTCTAGCGTCATCGGTGCCGTTGGTCGACCCTGGTTCTGTGGCGTTGAGAGAGGATAGTGGCAGCGACACTGTGGGGCGAATTTAGAGTGGATCTGAGGAGGAGCGAAGGCGAGGAGAGGTTGTGGTGAAAGGCATTGGATAGTTGCAGAGGTACCGGTGTTCGGATGCAAATTTGAGCTTCGGTGCTGAAGTTCGGTAAGTGGTTGTATTTAAAAATGTATTTCATTTTAACTTCTCCAGCTGATTAGAATGGCGGTTCAATGTGTATGGGTTAAAATAAGTTTGGGAAATGTGGATAAAATGTAACGGTGACAAAACCTATGAACTCTGTTGTGAGAATGTGCATGGGTTAAGATAAGTTTGGGAAATGTGGATAAAACGTAATGAGGAAGGTTGTAAAATAAGTTGTGAAATTTTGTTGTTAAGTGAGGAAGTTTGAATTGCAACTTTTGAAATTTCTAAACCGTTAAAACAACATATGAACGCGTCAATTGGTGAAGTTGTGAGACGGTGTTGAGATGTAGGAAATTGTGATTTTATTGTTGTGAGAATGTTATACATACAGTTGCGAATAGCTTCAGTGAAGTTGTGAAACAAAACCTATGAAAACCCAAAGATAACCTGCGAAAGTCGAATATTATAGGATGCAGAACTCGAGTTTTCCATTCACAACTCGAGTTCATATCATCACTGGAGGGTAACCAGCGAGTGATTAGCTTATATGATGCAGAACTCGAGTTATGAATTGATAACTCGAGTTTACCAACACAGTCTTACATTTTCACGACATTTCGTTAGACTTTCACAACTCGAGTTTGCTATTCACAACTCGAGTTTATCGGCGAGTGATTAGCTTATAGGATGCAGAACTCGAGTTATGAATTGATAACTCGAGTTTACTAACACAGTCTTACATTTTCACGATATCCCATTAGACTTTCACAACTTGAGTTTGCCATTCACAACTTGAGTTCATATCGTCACTGGAGGGTAATCGGTGAGTGATTAGGCTTATAGGATGCAGAACTCGAGTTATGAATTGATAACTCGAGTTTACCAACACAGTCTTACATTTTCACGACATCCCGTTAGATTTTCACAACTTGAGTTTGCCTTTCACAACTCGAGTTCATATCATCACTGGAGAGTAACCGGCGAGTTATTAGCTTATAAGATGCAGAACTCGAGTTATGAATTGATAACTCGAGTTTACCAACACAGTCTTACATTTTCACGATATTCCGTTAGACTTTTACAACTCGAGTTTGCCATTTTCACAACATTGCAGGGTGATCATCCCACTTCTGGAGATAAGACTATAATCAATAATTCAATTTTCTTCGTAAAATACTTACTGAACAGAAAATTTACCAACCTTCCCATGTGAATATGTATGCATAATTTTAACTACCACAATCAACAAAATCTGAATTATAACGTTTACCATTTTGGCAACCAAAGATTATCCAGGGTGAAGGAGCAACAACATCAGATGTCATAGGATCCAAATTTGTAGAAGAAAAAAGAGTCCAGTCTAAAGAATTTGAGTGGCTTTTCCTGCTAAAACCACTTAATCTGTAAGCCTAGAAACACCAATAGTATTAAGGGTCATGCAATAAATATATCAAGATAACATCACAAGTGAATAATAATTCAAAGTTTTTCGATTCAGACATCTTGAAAATTCATTGCAATACAAGTGTTTTTCATATTGCATGACAAATTCAGTTACTTTACTTAAATGACTGCCATCTCCTCTTAGAGCAAGCTACAGGAATATCACCAAGATCAGGAGCATGTTGCATAGATTCATAGCAAAAGTTTCTAAAGAGTAAATATAAAGAATACCTGATTTAGCATTAATATAGTTAGGGCGGCTTTCTCCTAACTATAACATTCACATTACTTGATTTAGCATTAAAATTTCAAAAAAAAAAAATTTAGCCTAATAGTGATCTCACCTTTAATTGATCACAGTAATTTAAAGTATTGTAAAGAGTAAATATAAAAAATACCTGCAATTTGTGCAAGGAATTCCTATTAAGCATATTTCATTGGTGCATATTGATTGGAACATAAAGTTGAGACAAATATTAACATTAAACCACAAAGAAATTATGCTTATACTTTTCTGTTAATGCTTTCCCTCCCATTGTCTGTGACTCGTATGCAAGAATCTATAACAGCACTTCTAAGAGGATCCTGACAAACAGTTAAAGAAAGGTTTCACTTCCTCAACCTTGATCAAATAGAACAAAAACTTAATTATAACACCTCATATAAAAGGTCGATATCCAAATTAGTAATTTACTCCTTCATTTTCAAATATGGATAATCAAGTATTTTTACTAAAGTCAAAATTTTCAGTTTATACATGAAAAGTAGCTGACTGGTTTCATGAGGAGAATATCATGTAACTACTCTTTGGAAAAAAAAAAACTCTTATACAAACACAATAAGCAAAACTCAACTTCTGCAAGATGTTTGCTTTTACTCTTCCATTGTTAGACATCATCTTAGAGGATATATTGATATGCAGGCTCCCAAAGTAGGTTCAAAACTTTAGGAGTTTGACATGCGATTATCTTAATCTAATCATCTAGAGTTATTGCAGACAGATGCATGTACAGGCATGAGCGTACAGCATTGGTGCCCAAGGTTTTATGAACCGATTGAATCGTTTTCCTCTGAATCGATTAACAGACGAACCAAAAGTGAAAATCTTAAAAACCAGTTCAATATATATTGCATGCACTTCTAAAGAAACTAAAACAAAATGATCCAATCACTCAGCCATGTGAGTGCGCTTGCGCATTCTCTTCTAGCCAACCAGTCAACTCATAACAATTAATGTCCAACAAGAAACAATAGCTACCAGTCGAACAATCTAATCCTGATGGAAAAGAAATGATAACCTTTGCTAACAAAGAATAGCAAAGAAAGTTGGTTCAGCTTTATTATGATGGCCTTTACTTATTTTGTAGGATCCTCTGTATATGCGCTAAAAAACAGGGATAAACAGATGATGACGGTGATAACTTATGAGACAGAACAGATAACAACGGACTAATAGTAAGTTTCTCTTCAGTTAACTCGAGGGCTATATAAGTCAGAGGTTGAGTGGAGTCAACAGAAATGTTTGGGGATTAAGGGATTTAAAGCGTGGAGGGTTGTTTCACTCGAGTTATAATCAATCCACTCGAGTCCTTCTTCCCCTTTTTGTTCCTGACTTTCCAGTTACCCTCTAATGATGATCTTCACTCGAGTTTTAATTGGTAAACTCGAGTCTAACCATGGATTGACAGCATCACCTAACTGGAGTGTGTTATTTACAACCCGAGTTCTGTGTATATTGACAGGATAACTCTCTGGTTACCCTCCAGTGATGGGGAAACCTCGAGTTTCTAATGAGCCAACTCGAGTCCACATGCGGATTGAACACAGGAACGCACTGGAGTGAGTTTTGTACAACTCGAGTTTGGTTCTACTAGACACCATTACTCTTCGGTTACCCTACAGTGATCAGGATAACTCGAGTCCGTCCGTGAATTCATAACACTGCGTCACTGTCGTCTGTTCTTTACAACTCGAGTTCAATGCAGCTTAAAACACGCACTATCGGTTACCCTCCAGTGATGTTTATAACTCGAGTGATATATGGGCCAACTCGAGTCATCATGCGGAAGTAATACAAGTACGCACTTGAGTTAGCTTCTAAACACCTCAAGTTTGATTCGGCTTCACACCATTACTTTTCAGTTACCCTCTAGTGCTAAGCAAAACTCGAGTATAAATTTCATCAAACTTGAGTTTAATGTGTGCTTTAACAGAATCTTGTTTCTACCTCATTAGATTAGATTGTTATCATATTCATAACAAGATTATACCTTTTCCTCAGTAGAAAAAGTTTGAATAAATACTCGGTAGCATCAACAACTATAGCCCTGCTTTTCCTATCACGATCCAAACAGAAGATTGTATTTCCAGAAATCTTTGAAATATAAACTGGGACATCAAGTGTTTTTATTAGCCATTATCTCCGTTTGGAAGACAATATTTGATGTGATTTAAAGTTGTGTAAATAAAAACACCATTATCATCCCAACCTCTGCTTTTTACACGGATTGTCTCATGCAGGGTACATTGATGCACAAGCTTGTTGCTAGTGATGACAATGCCATGTTTGCTGAGCAAGGCAACACGTTCCATATCATTAGACCAAACAACATACTTCACAAAGGGTATCTGAATATCACCAAGAACTATCCTCTGCTGAAGATCAAATATAACCACCTCATTAATCTCGAGTTTAATGTGTACTTACATTGGGTTACATGAACACAGATCTTTTTGGTAGCATAGCTACTGTGGTCAAGTATGTTTTAGAAGGTCATGATAGCAGAGTTAAGTGGGTTGCATTCTGATACCATTTTACAACCTTCCCATCACAACCACAACAATTGGAAAAATCTATCTCCCTACAGTTAAATAAGGTCTCACAACTTATGGAGAATCATTCACAAGTTCTGCATAAGGATTCACAAGTTTTTCTATGAATTTCACAATTTCCTCACCTAAATTAACCTTTACACATATTTATCAACTTTTCATTAGGTTTTCACAAACTCCGATAATGTTTTCACATGATAACATTTGATTTTCGCAGGTTATCTTTGGGTTTTCATAGGTTTTGTTTCACAACTTCACTGAAGTCATTCGCAATTGTATGTATAACATTCTCACAACAATAAAATCACAATTTCCTACATCTCAACACCGTGTCACAACTTCACCAATTGACGAGAATGGTTTTGCTTCAGCTCGACCACGCGGGGGAAGAACATCGTCGACTCAATAAAATACATATCTCACTCCTGTTTGTCTCACCTCCCACTTACGTTACCGCGCACTGACGCTCACCTTGTATCGCGTCACCTTCTTTTATCATCAACTTCTTTTCTTTCATCAGAGGGCTAAATCTGTCATTTTATATTCAATTCTAGTATTCCAATTAAGGCACTCGCACTGATCTGGGATATTAAATTTCGGAGCACCTATGCGTCTTTTACTAATTTAAAAGTTCTTTTTGAGGGATTTTCCCTATATTTTTCTTAAAAAATAATTATCCCTAACCTAGCCCACTGCATTGCCCACTTTAGGACTAGAACCTGCAACAAAAGAGGTGTGACTTGCCAATTGAGTCATAAACTCTTGGCAAATATTATTCATTTTTGTCTCAAATTCTTAAAACACAAAAAAAAAAAAAATTGTATTTCAAATGTAAATAAAGGTTAAAAGGAAATGTATAATTTAACTTATGAGCGTAATGTGTCAAAGGACAGGAATATGATTTATGAAATATCCAAATAAATTGAATTAATTCAAGTCCAGGACTCAAATTAATACCAATAGTTGGTTTGTGTTTCTAAGAAAATAGTACATTAGAAATATTGAAATAAGCAATACCATATTCAAATAAGGGGATTTGCACGTTGTTCAAAATGAATTCCCATTTTTTAATTGAAGGTATGACTATATCTATTTGGGAAAATATCACGTAACTCCAAGGAAATAATTTTATTTCAGTCAAACTTTCAAAACATTCTAAAATTTTATTATACCCCTTAGTCAAAATGAGTGGGTGAAAAAACAATGTTGTCCTTATTTTATTATTTTAATTTCTTTAATTTTCTTGTAAATGTCCATATTTATCTTATAAATTCTCTTATTTGTCTTTTGAACTATCAAGATTTTTTAACTTTTTAGATTCTCTTAAATCCATTTGTTTATCTTGTGAATGCGCTTATTTCTCTTGTCAATGGCCAAATTGGTCTTGTTAACTCTTTGGTTTCCTTAAATTCCTTTATTTATCTTATAAATGATTATAGTTGTCTTGTAAATGCTCTGATGAAAAAAATAAAGTAAGGACATTATTAAATTTTTATTGACAAAACTTAATTTCATTTTTTTTTGGACAAAAAAAACTTAATTTCATTTTGATCTAATGGAGTGCAGTGAAATTTAGAATCTTTTGGAAGTTGAATGAATAAAATTGCTTCAATGGAGCTAAGTGAAGTTTTCCCTATATATTTCTATCCAAACATCACTTATAATTAAATCTGTACAATGAAAATGTCTTCAAAAGGAAAAAAGGCTAAAAGAGAATAATGTTCTTTTTATTTGTCGAACAACTTTGATGAAAATGAGAGAGACCATATGTTGGATCATGAAGACAAATGCACGATTGAATATTTGATATTTGTAATTATAAAGAATGTATTTTAATGATTTAGGCTTGTGAAAAAATTATTGGGAAAATCCCAAAAAAAAAATACCACTTGAACTGCAAAATCCTAAATTAGTTTTGTCAATAATAAGAGTAATGGGATTGACAACTCAAGTTCTTGTCAAATCACTGATTTAGGATTTTAAAATTCAAATGGTATTTTTTTAGAATTTTCCCAAAATTATTGTAATGTGTATTGGATAAAAACAAGGGAGAATTCCAAACAAATACCATTTGAACTTCAAAATCTTGTTGACAAAAAGCGTAATGGGATTGACAAAATGAGTAATGGGATTGATAGCGTACGTTCTTATCAAATCACTAATTTAGGATTTTAAAATTTAAATAGTAATTTTTTAAAACTCTCTCTAAAATCATAAGGGGGAAAAAGGTGGCAGGTTGCTAGGCCGATCACCAATATGCCACAAGTTCAAGTAAAACGGACCTGGCCTCAATAGACCCGTTTTCAATTATGCCTCCTTTCTCTAACTTAAATCTGCCATTTTTTTGCAAGTAAGGCCTGGAAGCCCAACCCATATTATTGGCTCTAGCACATAGAGCCAGCATACTCAAGTTCCAACATGATATCATTGGTTAAATTGGAATTATTGACCTACAGCCAATCAATTCAATTCAAGAGCTTACTGATTTTTTTTCTCATTCTTTATATCATATTATACACACACACACACACACACATATCAATCAATCAGAAAACATATAAATTATATTTGTCGAGTGCTCAATTATTAACTTGCACACATAAAACAAAAAACCGGATCGGACATACCGGTTCGACCGGTTGAACCGCGAACTAATTAGTAGTCCAGTTTCGTTTGAGTATTAAACTGTCAAACTGGTTTGAACCGGTCTAAAATCGGTTGGACCAGTCAGTACCGGTTAAAAACAGTGATTCAATTGGTTGAACTGGTTTCATGTTTTTTTATTTTTAAAATTTTTATTTTGTGCTTTTTTTAGGGGGAAATGGAAGATTGAAGATCAAAATGAAGAGAAAAGTAGGTAAAAAAAAGAACAAATCTAAAAAAAATGAAGAACATAATGAAAAAAATTATTTAAAAAGATATAATAATTATAGAAAAGGAGATATCATTGCATAAGTATAGGCATTATAACTAATACTAATAGATTTTAAGCATTTTTTTTTTTCTAAAAATCTTCATTTTTATCTATAGAAGTTTAAAAATATATTAATATATATTGCCACTAATAAATTATAATATTTTAATATGACCGATTCAACTACCGGTTAGACCCCAGTTGACCTATTAACACTTAAACCTGTGCTGTGACCAATTCATTGTCCGATTCGGTCTTTTGTTCCTTGCTTGCACAAGCATAACTTGCGCGAACATTCATTCTCCTAGCATCCCAAGTTAAATTCTATTCGACAGACATCATTTAGGCCACGCCGTGCACCTATAAAAGGGGAGTTGGGAACAAAAAGGAGAGAAAGCATGGGAAGCAGAGGAGGCTACGCTATGGCTTTGTTTGAGGTTATTTTACAAAATTTTTAAAAATGATTAAAGTCCAATTTTATCTAGAAAGTTTTTGTGTAGGAACTATGAGTATTTAGAAGCTATTTTTTTTTTCTTTTTAAATCAATGTTGCCTTGGAAGTATCAATTATGAAGCTGGAAAAAAAAGTTGGGCTCACGCCAGCCCACCAAATTGGCCGGGCCAGCCCGCCACTCTTAATCCATAGGCTAGCCCGTTTATTTTTTTTTCTTATAAAATGAATCCTTTTAATACTGTGTTCAATTACTTCCTCATACTTTTTTTTAACACTTTTATTTTCATATTATATTTATTTATTTTACTATTATTAAATTTAAAAGAGATGTGCTTATATGATTTTGTGATATGAGTAAATAAAAAAAAAGGAAAGTAAGAATGAAATTGACTTCCTAATACAAATGTATAAAAGAAAAGAAGTGTGATATGAGTAGGTGAAAGAAAAAGAGAGTGAGAATTTTTTTAAAAAAAGAGTGAAATAAAAAAAATGGCGGGCTGGCGAGCTACACTAGCCTGCCCATTCTGGCCCGCAACCCATGGGATAGGCCGAATTACCACCTCTAAATTCAAATTAGTAGCAATGCCTATCTGAGCTAACGAAGACCTAATGTTCACAGTTAATCAAGGAAACATATATTAGCATCAAAAGTAACACGCTGGCAAGAAACCTGGCTTATGTGTGGTTGAAGTGTTGAACTGGGAAATACATGTGTATTGGTGATGGAGAAACCTAAGAAAGACCCACGAAGAACAAAATGTCGAAGGGAATCCGTAAACAAACTTGCAACCGAGGTACGGAATCTAAGATTCAAAGTAATAGTTGAACATACCTGCAAGGGTCCGGTCCGACTGGTCGCAAACGAGGGCGTAAGGCACGCTTCTCTACCACGTCTTGGGCTCGATACCTGCGAGGTACCAAGGGATTAGTTTGGCACATTGTGCTGGGATACCCTGAGGCAGCGATTCCATCCTACTAAAAAAAAAAGTAATAGTTGAACATGTCTGGACTTTCACTACTACAAAAATCATGTTATATGACGGTTATTAACTGTTATATATGACGGTTTTGAATCGTCATATATGCAAGCGCTATATTTACTAGGTAAAGATACATTATAGTTCTGAATTATGATTTATTCTAAATCTATTTTAACAGTTCTAATATAACAATTGTTATGTATTAAGATGCGGTGAGGCCATACTGTATGTAATACTGTTATAATAATAAAACGGGTTCACGTAAACAACTGTTATATACCATAATTTTGGCACAATAAATAACGGTCTCAAGTAAACAACCATTATAAACTCTAACATACATAGCGGTGCTTTCAATATAACCATTATATAAAGTTTATCATACGTAACTGTCATTATATTGCAACAGTTATTTATTTCATAAAAATTCTAACGGATTTAATGAAACAACCATTATATATAGTACATAAATATATAACGGTTTTTCTGTAAGAATCATTAAGTTTTGAGGCAATATGTAATATCCCAAAATTCATACACCAAAGATTCAATGTATATTTATTCAACAAATAGAATCAAGGGTGAATTTTAGAGAATTTGATTATGCTACCAGTGAAAATTTTCTATGAGGTGGTAAGTTTGTCATGTGATTTTAGATAACCAAATGATGTTAAAAAATTATGAAATTTTTCAAAATGAAAGTAAACATTTCAAGCTTTAATTTGATAAATCATACGAGTTTATTTTGACTTGTACACTAAGAGTTATGAATTTTTGAAGTTTATCCAATGAAACTGGCTACTTTCCGAGACATCTTCCAAAAACTTAAATTTTGGGAATTTTGTGCTTCCAATTGGCTGAAGGCTATACTTTTCCTTGAAAATAGACTCAATAATGGTTTTATAGCGTTTAGAATCACTCCAATTCAATTTCTACAAATGAATATATGAATTTTCAAATTTTGATGAAAATTTTACCAAATTTCCAGTAAAGTGTAAAAATCACAAAATGTAAGGGCAATTTTGGAAATTTGAAAAATTTATCTTTCCCCTATCCATTAAAACATCCGGAAGCTCATAAAAATCTGTCAAAAATTTAGAAAAATCTGAAAGAGGAAAGAAGGTGATGAATAGTAAAAACTTTGGGGAAAATTAGCCGATTTCACTACCGAATCGCAGCTTTCATATGAAAAGTCCTTCACAAATCTTCTTCTCCTCATCATGAGCTTTAATTCTATGGTTTTAGATTTTGATTGGTGGAATTTGGTGTAGGTACTGCTAGAATCAAGAACTGGTTGCAAAATCGTGTTCAGGAAAGCGTAAGCTTCGATTTGAGCCGAATATTGTGATGTTTGAGTAATTATTCATGGAGTTGTGTGACTGCCCTAATTTTCTTACACCATGAAAATGAAGCTTAATGGTCTTGTAATCATGAGAAATAGGTTAAAGAAGGTTTTATGATGTTAGATTATAAGTCTTGAAGCTTAATTTGCAAAATTGGATTCTTTAGGAAATGGTTAAGTTCAGTTCTGTATAAAATCTGGGGAAGAAGCTAGGCTTTGATATTTTTGAGTATTCCATTGGATTCTATATGAAACATTATGTGAAATTACTTGTGGTTGTGATTTTTGGATGATTATACATAATTCTAAAATTTTTGGAAGTTGGAGTTGTTGTTGTCCATATTCGTTTTTGGAAACTAGTACTGTTGTGGCGTATTTTTCAGTAGTCAAACTTCATCTAAATTTGGCTTAGTAGGTTGGAAGTTATGATTTTTCAAAGTTTAACCTTGTTTCTGGAGTACAATATGGAACAACAGGGTTTTAACAAATTTTTGGAAATACTATGGTTATAATGGCTAGAATTGGATATTTTTTCATGAAAATACACTTAAAGAGCTTCACTTAGGCTTTGGAATTGGTCAATTTAGAATTTCTTAGAATTAATTATGATTTTTCAAAATTGACTGAAAATCTTCCAGTTTTCTGAAAAACTGTGAACTGCATTTAGCAGAGTTGTATTGAGTAGAAATTGTTGAAACTGTGATTATGATTTGAAAGTAGTAATGGTACAAGTAATAACCATTTGCTTGTTACCTTAAATTTTGATAGGAATTAGAAATTGTTTGAGCCGAAATCAATATTAGGAAAATTGAGAAAGGAGACATGTAGTAACTCTATCTTTCATAAATTATGTGAATATTCATCTTCTGTGATATAATTGATGAACATTGTTTTGCCAAGCAGAGCAATTTGTGCGAGTCGGCACTTTTACTGAACTTTGCGCTTATTACTCTACGTATATCGAAATGTTAAGGGGTTTGATACAATCTTTTTTAAAAATGGGGATTCTTCTTTCAATATCCCTTTGCATGCATACAGAAAAAATTGTACACAAATTTGGATATTACAGAAACTCACATATCGATTATATATAGCCATGCAATTTGGAATGGATCAAGACATTCTCGACTTTGTAGCTAAGCTTAGTAGAACTCTCTACCATAAAGGGCTCAAGGGGTATGCAGCCTCAAGAAGTGTTGATAAAAAAAGGAGGGGTTAAATCTACACTATGCCATCTACTCCTTCTCATTAGGTAGCATATGGCATTCTATAGATTTAATCTCTCCTTCTCTATTAAGTCTTGCTCGAATCTGCATACCCCTTGAGCCCTTTATAATAGGGAGTTTGATTGAGCCTAGCCACAAAGTCGGAAATATCTTGATCAATCACAAATTGTATGATTACACTCAATGTGTAAGCTTCTGTTCTATTATATAGTAAAATCTATCAAGAAAAGCAAAAGCAGAAACTATATCTAATACATATATACATATGCTACTTTAGGTATCATTAAATTTTACACTTGCACTTCTTTTTCTTCTTTATCTTCATGATATAAATTTGATAGGCATAAAGAAAAAGAAGATGTGAAGTAAAGAAAAAGCAAAAGGAAAAGAAGAATACAGGTGACGATAAAGGTACAACCTGTGACACAAGGATAAGAAAAGAAATTATAGTTGAGAAACTATGATTAAACATAACCAGGGTTGGGTATGCATGATGTTAGCCGTCTAGCTTTACCGCAAACGTACGGGTCGCAAGTAATATAAAAAGATCGTTCTCATGAGGACTATGACAAAAATGAATTAATTATCTTAATTAAATTATCAAACAGGTTAAGTGAGAATATTTTGAAAGAAATTTTATACTTAAGAATTAATTAATTAAATCGAGAACTTCAAGATAGGAGGAACCTAGGATTATCTATCCCCTATTTATTTCATGAACTAATTAATTTACCCTCAATAAGCAATCACACGAAGATATGTATTTATCTAAGATTCAAAAGTATTCGATAACGCTCTCTCGAGTCAAAACCAAATATTTATCCTAATAAACTAATCAATCTCTTGTATTAATTTATAAGGACTAACTTTAAACACCAATCTTAATCTGACAATGCTAGGTTAGTAACTATATCTCTATGATACTAACAAACCATCCGTTTAATATATCTAAACTTCAAGTCTAACATGATTTTACCCAAGTTCTGTACTTAAATTATCTTTCTCAAGAATAATTTAAATGAATAAGACAATTAAATGGTGATAAGGCATTTAGAGGCATTAAGAGCAAGATAAATCAATACAAAAACTCATTTGTTGCAAAAAGAGAGTAATTAAATAATTCAATTCATAAATAAGTTCAAGAAAATCCTAGAACGAGAAAATTAACTACTCATGTTCATCAACAAATCAAAACCATAAATAATAATTCGGTTCATATCAGAAACTAAGAAAAAGAGAGAAAAAAATTAATAAAAAACCAAATTTTAAAGCTCCAAATCTTTTTAAATCTTCAAACCCCATCTCCCTAATCTCCGCTCCTCACTCCGCTCCTTATCTCCGCTTCCCTCGATTCTGTCTCGCGCCCAGCTTGTGGATCTGTGCGTCTCAGCTATCTGTTCCTTTAGTTTTTCCCGTGTTTTTTTTTCGGATGCCTCCTCCTCTCACATATATTAATATAGGCTTCCTTGCGTGGTCTTCGTGATTTCTTTTTTTCTTGATATCTTCTATCATAATTCATATGGGGTCCACGGTGCTATCCCAATTTCATAAAGATGTGATATATAATATTTGTTGCTCAAATAATCTGCATCTCATATATTCGTTTTGACTTTTCCTTATGGGACCCACGTTTTGTTAGGCCTTCAAATTGCTTTTCTATCTTCCAATATCTCTCATATGGTTTTATCACGTGGGGTCCACATTTTGGCTTGAATGATTTGCTTGAGATGCTGCTTCTGCTACGTGCATTAATTAGATATTACATATATCTACATATATAAATATAGATATCTGTTATATCATTGGCCTATTTTGTTTGATATTTTTTTTTGTCCAATAAGATAATATTTCCTACAAAATAATATAGGATTTGATTAGATTTTATATCAAAATTTATTCTTATCCTATAATTTAATTGAAAGATAAAAAATATATAAAAGATAATTAAATAGGTATAAAATATTTATAAATCCAATGAATATATCTAAAATATATACCTATTTAATTATAAAATATATACTTATCACCTGACTCTATATAAAGCCCTATAAGGTCTCTTGTAAGACATCGGTTGGCACTTAATCAAAACCACCCTCTGTAAAGCTTTATCTCTCAATAAAATTTCTATTGTCAAAAGCTTGTGTTGATGTTCCTATATTTCCAGAACATATTTTGAAGAAGGCATTATAAGGTATGAATCGCTAAACTTTCTCTATAGGGATCAAAGAGGTAGTTTTATCTAAATCTGAAAAGTGATGATCCTGTAAGGATATTATTGGTTATATGTTCATATAGTTAGGATATATGTATATAAGGAAATATTCCAGTTATGCCTCCAGTAGGAAATGAAGGAAGGCTGTGTTGTAATGGTCTGAAGGAGGAAGGTCTGAGCTCCAGATAGGGAGACTTTATAACAATATCTCTGTATAAAAGAGGACAGAGATCCTTCTATAACCTGGATCATTAGCAGTCAACCCCTGCATTACTACCCTTATAGTTATGTCACCTGATTATATGTCATATAATGGGGCTATAACCAGGCTATGCAGTCATGGTTCAGAGCTTGAGGAGGATGGATAAAATGAAACCTTGATCCCTAGTTCATAAGTATAGTTTACCTTTGGATACTCTGCTATCAATTTGATTACTTTTGTTTAATTATTTATTTTCAGTCAAATTCAATTAGCCTTATTTTGCTTATATCAGACACACTTAGTTTAAATATAATAAAAAACATTAGAACCAAGAATATATGAGATAGAATATGATAAACTTCCAAAAAGTTCGTATATACCTATATATGAAGATACATGTATGTTTACTCCATTTATATTTAGGAGGAGATGGAGATAGTACACATAATCAAGTAAATTGGACAAATATGTATTTAATGAAATAATTAGGATCATATATAAATATGAATATAAAATATTTATTGAAAGTATATACATTAGAAGAAAGATTACCTGAAGAAGAAAAATTAAAAACATTAGATAAAAACCCTAAGTATAGATTTGATAGACTATTAGAATAAGTAAAACCTGTAGAACAAAAAATATATGATATGAAAACAGAAATAAGAAATAATACAAAAGAATTAGCTCATATAAAAGGAAATACTCCCATCGGTCCTAATTATAGGACATATTTACTTAACTTTGGAGAAATTAAGGATAGTGATTAAATTAGTTAATCATATTTATTTTCCTAAAATACCCTTATTTAAAATTTAAAATGACATACAATTACGTTGATTCTCTGTTTTTTCTTGTACCTCTCATACCTCACACACGACTTCTCCACACTCTCACACAATCTGGCATCATCAATCTCCCTCAACAACTTCCGATCTACTCTTATTAAATTATTATTGTGTTTAATTATTATTGAGAAAGTATCAATAGGGGGTATTTTGGGAAGAAGTTGACAAAAATTAGAACTTTGTCCTATAATTAGGACCAAGATCAACTCTCAAATGTTATCCTATAATTAGGACCGGAGGGAGTATTAAATAGATTATGAAAACTTTAGGCATAGAACAGGAGATAGAACCAATACAAATTAAGCCTCAAATAGATATGATGAAAGTATTAGAGGAATCTGATAGACTAGAAGCAAATAAAGAACAAGTAAAAAAAGCAAACAATGGATGAAAATATAAAACAAACAAGAATTATAACATAAGATGTCTAAAAAGGACAAGAAATTACTAATAGAAATCTATGGACTATTTATGAAGAAATTCAAAAATAGATTTAAAAAGAAAAAAAAGAAAAAACTAGTATGATATATAGAAAAGAACAAACAAAAACTAGAGACCAAAAAGAGAGAGTAATACAATAGCAGAAATAGCTTGCTATATAGGATCATAGACGAATGAATTATTTGAGATATTATGACATTCAATAAAAAAGGAACAAAATCAAGACAACACTTCTATAACTATGATGAATGCTTTGGAAGATATAGAAGATGAAGATATTGAAGAAATAATGAGAAAGAAGAAGAAAATTTAGAAGAAATAAGAAGAGAATTTCAACATGTTTCAAATATAGGAACTATAGAAGCACAAATAAATATGCAAGAATCAAATTGTAAAGACCCAAAAATTTAATAAGTTAATTATGTCAGTAATATGAAAATATGACATCAAAGAAAGGTTGTATTGGTCCTAAAATGAATGAAATATTTAATTATCAATATTTATCTATTATGTAAATTGAAAACAAAGAACAGTTGGTAGCTTGGTAGCCCTAGATATGACTAAATATCTATAGATTTTCAGGTATGACTTGTGAGTCTCTAGTCTCTACTCTTCTAAAATGTGAATTTTAATTTTTGTTTTAGTGGCATCATAATGACGAAAAAAATTCCCTTTTTTGTCAAAAAAATGAAGAGATCAGATTTTTATCTTTGTTTCCATTGAACTCACGCACAAAAAAGAAGAAAATGGAAGCCTCCAGAGATCGCTAGCTCTATTTGCTCACTCTGCCTTCTTTGTTCTCTTTGGCTGTCACCTGCGTATGTATGCACCAAGGATCACCACTGCTGTCTCCCTCTTGTGCTCTCAGTCTCGGCTTGCTACTCCTTTTCCTTCACTGTTCGGCATTCTCTCTCTTTCTTTTCTTTAATCGGCGTTGTCCTAGGCATAGAGGAGCAGCTCATTCGGATTCTTCTTTTCCCTTTTGCAGGCCATATTTTTGGGGTACGATTGAAGCTTGGGTTATTGCTAGGACGTGCAAGACGTTCTTCCTCCTACTCTGTTTTTTTTTTCCTCTGGCTCTTCTGAGTTCTTTCCTTAGTATTTGCTGCTGCCATGGGTGATTTGGGAATCTTCTTCATTGACTTCTACTTTCTATGCTCAATGAAGTGATGATGTATGGGTAAGATGAAAACCCTTTTTCTCCTCCTTTTATCAGATCAAATTTCCTTCTCTTTTGTGGTTTTGTGCGTCTGAAACAGAGGAGAAAATAAAAAAAAAAATAATTAAAAGAAAAGGAGCCAATATGTGTTGGTGCTTTCTAGCTTGTGTCATGGTAAATAATCTAGAACTATAATGACTTTCTTTTCCTTTTCCTCCTAAGTTAAATTATATATAAAGGGGATTTCTAGTTAGCTAGTCTTTATAGAAAGAGTTGCTTGAGATACTTGAAGAATATTTTTTTTAGTGTAATAGCAGGAGCGTGATGGATTTGATTGTTGTTTTATTGTTATGAGTTGGATTTTGTGAATAAATTGTATTGAGGAAATTTTGTAAAGCTATTTGGATTCTTGAATATGTGTGGTTGATAATTGATGGTGTCAATGCCGTTTCCATTTCAATAATCGAAGAGTAATAAAGACGGAATTCAATGGGCATATAAAAAAGTATAATTATATTGATAAAAATATTCGTTTACAATTCTGATATCGTTCGTCGACGGAAACAGAAAATACAGCGGAAACTTAATATTTATAATTTCCTCAAAATGACAAAACATAGGCTAAATTATAACCACGTTTTTGACCTTGTCTCGAGACACGTGCCGCTCACTTTCCGACATCAACATTTTTGCTCTTTGCCCCACTAGTACCCGCTGAGGTATTTGTTTAAAAATATGGTGAGATTCCAAAGAATCCCTGTAGAAACATGCTATCGTTCATAGAGAATGCGAAAAGTAGATATGATATATGCCATGTATCCACCAATTAATGAACATTATAAATATATTATCTGCATGTATACATGAGTAGGGCCCAGCCTCACTATTCTACACCGATTGGATTTTCACCAACTCCGGTGTAAGTTCCTCTGGCACTACTAGCTCTTCTCTGGGCAAAACATGTTGATTAATAAATTGCATTTACAAACAATGGCAACCACACAATCACATAACTATGGCATAGTATATGAAGGATAATGTCCCTACTTCAACGCTTTATAATCCTCTGTTTAACGGTGTTTCGAAAAGCGTGTCGTTCTGGCTCTCAACTCGGTCCTAAATATTAAATGTACAAGAAATATGTCATAACCTATCCAAGTATCATTTTAGATTCTTCCATAGTGTTTCTTGTGGTTATATTAGTCTATGGTGAAAATTTACTAAAATGCCCTCGGGACCCCGGCCCAGCCACACCGTACTAGATATGATGGCACGTTTTCCCAAAATTTTTCCTAGGGCTATTCTGAATAATTTTCGCCCAAGGAATTCATTTCCAAGCTTGAAATCACTAAATTCACTGTCAAATTATGAAAATACCCTTGACAGCCCCTATCTAGGGATTTCAGTGGCGTTTTCGTAATTATGCTTTTTCGGCCTCTACCAAAAAAGTGCCCAACTGTAACCCCATCTATTTTTGCCCACTGAATCCAATGGAACCATTTATTTCATGAAAATCCAACTCCTGCTACCATTTCTGGTGCTGGCCAAAAATATTAGGGAAAAATGGAAAAATGAGGTTTTGTGTTTTAGCTCCCAAAACTTATACTTTTCCACTTCTAATCCTTGATTAACTCATTTAAACACTTATTAATCATGATTTAAAGGATTTTGGGCAGCATAACCCCTTAGGGTTATGGCTTTTCTAATTTTACAACTTAACCCAAAAATCATAAAAACCAAACAACAATTACCAACAAAAACTCAAGAAGGCAAGTTCATGAAGTTACCCTCTTTTACTTCTTGGTTTCCTCTTAGTCTAGGCTCCTCCTCCCTCTCTTCTTGATCTCAAAGTGTGTCTTCAATGTAATATCCCAATTTTTAATTATGGGCTAATCATGATTATTGTGGATACTTATGAATTTAAGTGGAAATTATCATGTGTTTTATGGCTATTTTAATTAATATGCTATAATTATTGGAAGAATGGAAATATTGGCCATAGTTGCTAATTAATGGGGAAATTAATTACTAACTAAGAGAAAAATGAGAAGTGTGATTAAATGGCTAATGGAATGATTAAAATAGCTAATTGATGACTTATTTGGTGAGAACCAATAAGTGTGGACATGTGGCAAAGAGGGTATGAGAGAGTGTATGTGTGAGAAAGCCAATAATTGATAAAATAATCACTTTTCTCTCTCCCTCCAATCGACTGACATGAGTATGGGAGTGTGTATGTGTGATCATTACTTCTTCCTCCACACCCTTCATCACTCTCGTTCTCTCTCTTCTCTTCCTCCATTTCTGGCAACCAAGTTAACAAGAAAGAGAAAGATAAAGCTGGTGATTTAGGTAAGTAAATGCCTTCCATTGCTCAAACACCATTCATTAAAGTTGTTCTATGAGTGATAAGCTTTATTTTGATAGTTGTAGCTTGTCCATTGGTTGTGGTTTGTGATCGCAAAAAAATCTGGTTGTTGGAGAATCAAAGAGTGTTTTTGGAGAAGTTGAAGAGGTATGTAAAACCAAACTATCTATCTAAGTTTCATGCCATTTGAAGTAGTTTGTAATTTCTGAAAATTTTGGCTTGAATCCTAAAATGAGTGCCACTGTTCATTTGGTATGTTTTTGGCATGAGAATGGTATCTTGGAATGAGTTTAGAATAGATAGATTGGTTGGTGATTGAAATGTGATATTTGGATGAGATTGGTATTTTGTTGATTTTATTGCCTAAAACCCAAAGCATGATAATGGAGTAGGATTTTGATTTTTCTGATGATCCCATTGAGTTTATTGGGTGTTTTTCTGTGGGAGTGGTTTTAGGTAAAGTTTTATGTCTATTGGGATTAATTGGGCAAGTGTTGGGAAAATGCCTCTATTTTGCTGCGTTTTCTGGTTCTGATAGAATCACTCGAGTGATTTGGGATTCACTCGAGTGTGGGATGAAGATCACTCGGGTGAGGTTGAGTATCACTCGAGTGCTGTGCGTATATTCTATTTTCTCTTTAGTTTTTTTGTTGTGCTTTCTGGAAAATGCAAGAGTGTATGGTCTAACTTGTGAGTGTTGATCTATTACTCGAGTGCTCCTCTTTGTGGCAAACTCTTGTGCTCTCGGGTTCTCACTTTCTGGACTTCACTCTCAGGTGCTCGAGTGAGGCATTTGGCCTTCACTCGGGTGAGGTCCAGTGTGCTCGAGTGTTGTAATCTCTGAAAAGTCCTTGTGTTCTCAGGTGTTCACTCGTTGTCCTTCACTCTCTAGTATCTGAGTGCAGACTATACTATTACTTGAGTGAGGCATTCTTTACTCGAGTATCCGTATAATATTACTCGAGTAAGGCCATCTTCGCTCGAATGTCTCTATGAGAAATGTCAGTCTTGTGCTTTCAAAAGGGGATCTTTGGGGATAGTTCTTCCAACCCTTTAGGAGTTTTGTTAGGGGGTATTTAATGACTCTAAAAGAGCAATAACGATAACCAAAGTAAGTGTTAAGAAGTCATTGAGAATTGGAATAGGGAAATAACTCTTCGTCACTTATTATGATTCTAGGATATGATATTTGCCTTACTCGGGAGAGACTAGCGCTAGGACACGCATGGAAGGACTCAAGTAGTGACTTTTCTCTCATATTGTGTATGATGTTTTGGTATGCATAACTTATCATTGAACTTTGTGAACTGTGTGCCATGGTCCATTACGGCGTGAGCACTTCAGTGTGAGCCGTATAGGGATTGACGTTGGTCATCTCTAGGTCGGTCGTTGAACTGCCGTTGTAATCGACATGGATCTTTGTGAATCTGACCCGTGGGGCGGCGTTTGTGAATCCAGCCGTGGGCTGTGTTTGTATCTTGCCTGTATGGCTTGCGTTATGAAATGCTTTATATAAATCCCAGCTGTGGTGAAATATATTGTGTGGATTGTTGTGATGCAATGCAGCGTGAGCAATCGTAAGGGATGATATGTGTTATACTAACCATTGCCATTGTAACTCCCATTGTAGTTTCTTGTGTGGATAATGATTTGATTTCATGCCTTATTGTTATGCATATTATGAGTGATTTGACACTATGGGGATTCTTTAGAATCCCACTCTCCCAAATCTAAACATTTTAGACAGAGCTAAAGGATTGAAAGGCAAACGGGTGACGAAGAGTGAGTAGAGCTCCGTGTTAGGAGTTCCTTTTTGGTTATTGGTTATTATTGTATATGATTGGATATTTTGTGGGAAGTATATGTATATATTGGGATTTGTGATGTAGTTTTGTGTAATCCCCAAGTAGAGGGTATGAATTATGGGCTTTGTGCCTTTGTGTAAACCCTTATTTAATGAATGGAACCCGAGTGAGTCGGGAATTTACTTTGCACTCTGATATTTGTAAATAGAATCCACCTATACAGGCAATTATTGTTTTGTATTGTGAATATGAGACCATTGTGAATAAGTTTTGAAAAGAAAGTTTTTGCAAATCCGATTTTGGGCAAAAGATTATCTTAATAAGTCCCAATTTGAAATATGATATCTAATTCCAACTTAATTATGTGTTTAAGAACTTAATCTCGGCCTAAGGTGGAAAGGGGGTTACATTCAATGCCATAGATTCATGAGAAACAAGAGTTTAGAGAAGGATTCTAAAGAAATGCCATAAGAATAATCAAAGAAACCATACTTACATTAGTTTCTTGCTTCCTCTTGCTCTCTAACTCTCCCAAGAACTCACAAACTCACTCTCTCTCTTTTTGCTTGTGGTTGGCCAAAATGATGCTTGCAAGAGGAGGGAGTAAGTGTTTTATTATTTTGTCTCTTGTTGCCTCTTAGCCCTTGATTTAATCAATGGCTCCTAATGTGACACTTGTCACAATTCCCTTCTTCCTCATAATTTTTTCATTGACTTGCATTAATTAAATCATTGGTCTTTCCCTTTCTTGCTCTTCAAATTTCCGTGCATCTCCCCCTTTTTCTCTAACTATCCCATATTTCTTTCTCTATGTCCACACTTACACTCTTCCATGCAATCATGTTTCTCATTCCTTCACTCAAGCTTCTCCCATCGTGCATTACACCATCATCCTTCATGTTGTGTACACTCCATCTTTGCCATAATTGATATGTGCATGTAGTATAGTCATCATTACCTTCTTCTTGTAGCATGTAATCATGGATTTAATATTTTTCCCTTTAATTTCATGCTTGGACGAAAATTAAAGAGAGGAAGAGAAGGAAAATTGTTTTTCACAATTCCATAATTCACATAATTGGTTTATGTATAATCCCCTCTTAATTTCACAATTCTTGATTTATTCCACCAAGAATAATCTCATTATGCATTTTCCTTTATTTTCCTTAATTAATTGAAATTAACTCCAATTAATTGGAAAATAATTAATATTGGGTTAAATTGGCAAAATTATGATTTTGCTATCATCTTTGTAATTTAATTCAATTCTTGAATTCATTTGCCCATTTACTTATGAATATGAATATTTCAAAATTCACAAGATCCAAATTCATGAATATTCACCATTTTATTGAATTACTCAAATAATTACAATATATTTTTGGTGAATAAAATTTGGGGTGTTACAGATGGCTTACATCTTAAATTTGAAATGCACACAAGATGTTTGATAAAATGCGTAAGAGAAAATTGGGTTTGATTATATTGTTTAAATTGTTTTAAATTCATTGTTGAAGTTGTAGAGGTGTATGTAGATGTTGTACTGGATTCTAAGTTGAATCTTGAAATATGTATAGAATAAAAGGAAAAGTGATAAATGTTCTTTCAAATTTAAAATATTGGGTTTAATAGTTAAGAGTAGTAAAGCTTAACTATTATTTCAACTTGTGACTTTATTATCTATGAAAAAGGGTTTAACGCTCAAGCTTTTCTTTTTATTTTGAATTTGTTACAAATTGAGGATTGAGACGGTGTATTATGCTGTTGTTGAGACCATTTGTCGGTTGGCATAAGAAACAGTTGATATTAGTAATGAAGTTGATAATGACACCAAGAAATAAATTGAAAATACTTTACTTATAAATTGAGAATTAAGTTGCTTGCTCTTATGTTAGTATTTGGAATGTATATAACTTATATGCTAGAATGTCTAAGAGTGATGCTTGGATCTTTACTGTAAGAGTTATGAGATAGTTACAAGTAGTAAATGATTTGTATTAAATGGATTCTGTAAGTTTTAGAGTTTAAATAAAAGTAAATGAAAATGACATTACTTTGGGTATTAGGGGATGAAAGAGTGAACATCTTTGCGAAAGCGACTAGGTAGGAGAATGTTATTTATTTGGGAGCACAACAGGTGAGTGAATAACATCGCTTATAATTTTTTTTTTATAAATGATGTTTTTACTACATACCATATTTTCATGTTAATTACCATCTTTATAAGTATGATTTTGCCAATGAGAGTTTATTGGATTTGTTTCATGGTCTTATTGATATTGAAATGAGTATAGATTGATGATTATTTTATTTATTGTTATTTATTCTTCTCCCATTACTTCATAATATAAATCATGATTATGTATGAAAATGCTAAGGAAACTTTTGATTCTCTCACAAAAATTTTCATGTTAAGATAATCTTGTTTTTGGAATGTTTGTATGCAAATTTTATTATTTGGGAAGGGTTTTTTTTGGTCGACAGATTGAGTTTGAAGGAAAGTTTTGAAATATTGTTTGTGAACTTTCATGCTGAGGTATTCTATTATGTTGTATTTGATATGAGCTATCATAGTATTGAAAGAAGAAGTTTTCATTGCTTTGATAAATTGGCTCCAAGCATGCTTGAAAGTGTTTTTGAGAGGACTGAATACAGAATGCTGGTTACTAATAGCAGTACTATTAGCCCTTGGCGTGCCATGGTTAACCTCGAGCTTACTTGAAATTCATGGTCATAGTACTCACGCTTGATATTCGTGGAATGTGTTCTCATGCTTGTTATTCGCGGGTTTTGTACCTGTGCTTGTTTTTGTGGCCTCGAGCCTTGCTTGGTTACTTACCCTCGTTGATTGTGTGTCCATGCTTGTTTTCGTGACTTCTTACTACGCTTGGTTAGTTACCCTCGTGGATCGTATGTCCACGCTTGTTATAGGTTCTGTTGAAGTCGTATAAGAAGAAAGAATTTGATATTTATTGTTTTCAAACTGATTCTGTAAAGCAAATTGTTTTATAATGTACTTGGTATTATTCATTTAATGACCTTCCATACATCTTCAATTATTCTTATTAGTAATCTTTTATATGAATTTGTTTATAGTTATGATTTCATACTTGGAAGTTGGAATTAACTATTATCTCTTTATTATAGACTATCATTCAATCAATTTATTCTTTCAGTATTTTATTTAGTTTCATTAATGGGATGTTATTCATCGAAACATATTTTTGGCCTTAGATAGTACAGCTGATCATGTCCTTCCTGCTAATCACTGAAGGTTTATGTGGCTAGATTGAAGCTAGAGCATCATTTGAATGATCCTTAGTTCAATGTAAAACCTTAAACTCTTTTGTATGCGTTGGTAAATCTTGTTTAGTTTGTAACACCCCAATTTTATTCACCAATATGCCTTGTAATTATTGGAAGCATTCAATGAAATGGAATGGTGAATATTCATGAACTTAGAATTTATGAAGCTAATAAATTTACATTTTCATGAGAATTGAGCTAGAACAAGTTATAAAACTAATTTTTGAGTATTCTAAAAAGCCCATTATCAAAGCTCAAAATGGAAGAATAAAAGAGAACAATATTTGGCCCAATAACAAAGGATAATTTCGGCAAAAGAAAAGAAGGAAAGGAATGAGCTCAAAATAAATCCAAGAATGTAAGGACAAAGTTGTAATTTTGTCAATAAAGCACAAAATTAATTATCTTCCAATTAATTGAATTTGATTTCAGTTAATTAAGAAAAATTAAGGGTAAATATTTATTTGGAGCATTCTTGGTCAAATAAATCAAAGTTTGAAAAGCCAAAGGAGGACTTGTACACAAATTAATTAGAGGGAGATTGTGTAAAATATTGGAGCAATTATTATTCCCCTTTTCTCTCATGATTTTTGCCCAAATAAGGAAATAAGAGGGAAAATAATTATTTGGGTTATAAACATGCCAAGTGGCATCATTTAAAGCAAAGGGATTAAATAAGAATATATTAAGGATATGAGCACATGTTCAATTAACATTAAAATATAATATATGTACAAGCCGTTAGATTAATTGGATGAAGCTCATTTGGGTTAAGAAGGACCCTAACATGGCGCCATTTTGGGCCTTAAAGAGATTAAGGAATTGGTTCAAATCAAATGAAGGATGTATGACACAATTTGATGAGGATAAGGCTAAATAATAAAACATGAGTCATAACCCATTAAATTAATATATTTTAAAGAGAGATGTAGAGATATTTTAAATGCTTCATCTTCATCTTTCCTTCTTCATTTCATGCTATACACAAGAAAGAGAGAGAGAGAGAAGAGAGCTTGAGAGACTTAGAACAAGAGAGCACAAGGAGTAAAGATCAAAGGTAATTAAGTCTTGAGATTTCAAGAACTTGTGCATTCTATCTTGTGTAGTTCTTCTTCTAAGCCCTTGTTCTTCATGAAAATCATGTATAACAAGCAAATCTTCAAGGGAGAGGAGAAAGAAAGTGACGCCCAGAGAGAGAGAAAGAAGAGAATCAAGAGGTAACTTCAAGAATCTCATTCTCTTTGATATTATGTTGATGTTGTTGTTGATCTTGTCATGACTTGTGGTTTGATTGATGATTTTGTAAATTTGGGATGTTGAAACCCTAAGGGGTTATGCTGCCCAAATTTCCTCAAATCATATCTACTAAGTGTTTAAAAGGTTTAACAAGTGATTATGAGGGAAAAGGAATGAGCTTTAAGGGTTAGATTAACAAAACTCATTTTTCCTTTTTCTTTGGTGTGTTTCGGCCAGTGCTGGAAATAGGGGAAGGAGTTGGAATTTCATCAATTTGATGGTTCCATTGTGTTTAGGAGGGAAAATTGTGTAGGGTTTATGTTGATCATGATGTGAGAAAAACCCTAGAAAGTGAAATGACAAAAATACCCCTAAAACCCTAAGTAAGGGTTGTCAAGGGCAAATCTGTCATTTGGCAGTGATTTTGAGAAAACCGAGGTAAAAAATGGATCTATACACAAAACTATATAGGAATAGCTCAGGTCAAAATTTTTGTAAAAAGTACAGTTATACCGAGTAAAAGGGGCTTAGACTGGATCCCTAGGGGTAATTTGGTAATTTTACAGAATTAGACTAATATAACCAACAAAAATAATTTGAAAGAGTCTAAAGCAATACATAAATGAGTATTAACTTAATTCTTGTAAACTTGGATTTTTAAGACCAGACTGTTGAGCCCGAGCCGGATCAGTTTGAGGACTAATCTATATTACGAAAAAGGACTTAAGGTAGTAACTCTATCTTTTATTAATTATGTGAATATTTTATATGTTTATGTATTCCATCTTTTGTGATATAATTGATGAACATTGTTTTGTCGAGTAGGGCAATTTGTGCGAGTAGGCACTTTTACTTGGTTGGTGAGTAAGACCCAATTGTGGTTTAAGGATAGTGAGGGAGTAGCCCTAACTCATGTATACATGTCGTGATGATTGTTTGTGTTGTTAATATGTTGCATAACATATTTAATTTTTGCATGTTATATGATTGATTGTATGTTACTACTGAGATTCTTTTGAATTTCACCCTTTTTCAAATTCAAATATATTCCAACAGAAGCTAGCGCCAGCTCCAAGGGTAAAATGGTAAATACTAGCAACTAAGGTGTCCTGGTCTAGAGAATGCAGCTGTTGGTTATAATTAGTTTACTTTGATATTTTGGACAAAATTGTATATATACTTTCAAACCCTTCAAGTTAGACTCTTGTATGTAAACAAGTACTTCTTATCAGTATATTTGTGTTGTTTCTGCATGCCTATGGAACTGTGCACTTATTACTCTGCGTATATGGAAATGTTGAGTGGTTTGACATAGGTCCTCCACGTCATCTATAGGTAGGATCTCCACCTTCTTTGTTTGTCTAAGTTGTATGTATCTATATATGTTGTAGCAAAGTGGAGCTCCATACACTATACTAAACTTGTATACTTTGGTAGAAACTTCGGAAAGTCTGAAAAGACTCTTTCAAAATCTCTACAAATTACTTAATATTTTGATTACAAGAAATATGCTATATATGAGCTAGAAGGAAAGTATTCATATTTGATATTATTATAATTATTAGGTGAGACATTTATCTATATGTGGTTTAAGGCTTTAGGAATGTGAGTCCTTTTATATTTTGTGCCAGTCATCCCTAAATTTTCAAATCGTGACACAAATAACCAACCAAGATTCAATACACTCGGTATAAATAATCTAGAATACAATATAACTAATGCCGAAGCAAGCATGGTACATAATAATGAAATAAGTAGAGAAGAAGAAGCAGAATCAAATAACCTATATCACAAAGAACCTTTAAGACAAACAGAAAATGTATTATTTGAAGAAACATTTAAAACACCTAATAATTCAGGATTTACACAACCACCTATATACTAATATGAAACTAGGCAGATTTCTAATGTAGGAATTTGGCTAGATTTAGATTGTAATTTGGATAACGAAAAAAGACTAGGAGAATGGAATAAAGCCCAATTAATAGCTTTAATAGGAAGAAATGTAGAAACTAATATAGCTGGTATATATGCTAATAAAAGCAAGTTTTATGGAAAATGTACAAAATTGGTGGAAGAGTAAAACCCACAAATTTAGAGAACAAGCAAGATCAGTAATAGAATCATATCAAAATAGAAAAGAATTCTATGCGTTATTGATAAGAAAATATGAATAAATATTGAGAAATGAATTTATAGGAAGAAGTGTGGGAGCAAATGAAAAGAAAAAAATAGATAAAGCCATTATGAAATTACATCAAATATAAATATGTTATTTAGACCCTAAATATTTGAATCAATATATTTGTGAATATAAAAAATATTATTATGAAGCAAGATTAGAAAATTATGGAATACAAAACTTTTATATTGAATTATTCTATAGAAAATTACCCAAATTAATATCAGAAACAATGCTAGAAGATTATAATAGAGCATTTGGATGAAGAATAGATTTAATGCCATTCATAAATACCATGGGAAGAAGAGAAGATTATTTAAGAGAATATTTATTAGAAAAATGGAAACAAGCATGGAGAAATGTAACATATTATAAAACAAATCAAACAATACTAAGATGTGGAGAACTAGAAACTCCACATAGATGGGGATGTAAAGAAGAAAAAAATAAGAAAAAAAGAAAAGAAAAGGAAAAATTCAGAATAAGTATAGATTTAAGAAATATCCAAAAAATAAATGGGAAAATTGCCCATAAATACCTAATTGAAAATTTATTTGTCAAATGGGACCTTTTGCATATAGGGAAGATTATTTAAATATAAAGGAAAATCTTTTGCATATGAGGTAGATTGTTTGAACACAGGGGAAAATTTTTTGACATCAGGAAGATTGTTTGAACACAATTAATTGTTAAATGGGACTTGAAGTACCAAGGTCCTTTAAGAGAAATAAAATTGGAAGTAAAATGACCACATTACCCTTATGTGATCTTCCCTTGTGTTCAAACAATCTTCCCTAGGTGCAAAAAGTCTTCCCTTGTGTATAATATATCTTCCCTGTATTCAAACAATCTTCCTTATTGGCCTATTTGGTATGATGGAATTGGGGGTGGTAGAAATGAAATTGGGTATCAATTCCATCATGAGGCTTGTTTGGTATAATGGAATTTGAAAATTTTTCAATTTCATGTGGAAGCCAAATAGACCTAATTCCACCTAAATGAATTCCATCAAAATACCTAAGATTTGCAATTTCATCTGGCCATTTCCATCCATTACCCTCATCTATTACCTTTAACCTCCTCACTCACCGGTAACCTCTGTCACTCACCGGCAAAGACGACGGCGACATCCACTCACTCTCCGACTTTGTCTTCTTCCTCACACTCTGACTTCATCGGCAAGCTCCTCCCCTGCTGTTGGCTAGCTTCATCAACATCGAGCTTTGCCGATAGCTTTTACTAGCCAGCGACCAGCGACTTCATCTTCTCCCTTACTCTCCGACTTTGCCGGCAAGCTCCTCCCCTTACTTCTAGCCAACTTCTCCCCATCATGCTTCACACACTGTTGCCTCCCCACCATATCCTCTGTAGATCTAGATCGCTCCTTTGACTTCTCTAGTGAGACTCGCTACTCACCATACCATTAAACCTTCACTGGCACTACTAACTAACAGTGAGGACAGTGGCGATACTGGAAAACTCTGGATCTTCTTTGGTGACATTGTCTACTTCTTCTCTGATGGTTTGTTCTTAAATAGACAAGTGATTAGGTTTGTTCTCAAACTAGCAGTGGTTTGTTGTCAAATCAGCAATGGTTTGTGTTTGCTCTGAAATTGGAAGGGGTTTTGTGCTCAACTAAAGATATGAAATTTGGCTGAAAAAATTGAATGGTGCGAGTTGGGAAGAGACGAAGGTTCTGATTCTGGGATAGTTTATTTTTTAACTTAGGAGGACATTTTGGTATTTTTACATAAAAATTAGGTCTCATTTCCATGATATACCAAACATACTTTTAAACCCCACATCCATTCCACATCCACATCCATTTTCATCAAAATCAATTCCAACGTACCAAACAGGCCCCATGTAATCTTCCTTTGTGTTCAAATAATCTTCTCTTTGTGTCTAAGATCTTCCCTTGTATTCAAACAATCTTCCCTATATGCAAAAGATTTACCCTTGTGTTCAAACAATCTTCCCTATTAATAAAAGAGATATAATAGATATAAAATTATGGGTAGAAGAAAATACAGACAATAAAGGTAAATAATATTAGCAAAAGATTTTTTTAAGACAAGTAAAACCGTATAAGATACAAGAAGACAGAATAATAATTAACATAAATTATCAAACCATTTTTTATCCTTCAAGTTTGTCTTTATTTTAATTTTGGTCCCTATAGGGACAAAATGGTCCAGGTTTTTATTGAGTTATAAGGACTAATATTCTAAACAAAATGAAACTTGAGGGACCAAAACCTATTGTTTGAAATATAAGGAACTAAAACTAAAATTGGAGCAAACTTGATGGATTAAAGATTATATTAACCCTTTAATTGATTTAAAATTTAATTTATATCTAATATGAAAATTCAAATAAGATACTATCTTCATGAGTCATAACCAAGTGCAACTCATTTTCAGATTTTGTATAATCACTACTACAAAAAGGATAAAAGGTGGCGCACATTTTGTGGCACTTCTTTAAACAAGTGCCACAGCTTCTCTCTGTTTTTTTTTACCTTTATAATTTTTTTTAAAATTTTGGGTACTAGTTGTGGCGCCTAATAGATTAAGTGCCACAATTGAGGAGGCCTAGTGTGGCGCCTGTTTACGTAGGTGCCACACTAAAGCAGCTGTGGCGCCTAACCCACCAAGCGCCACAGCTGCAGCATTAATTTTTTTTTTTTAAAAAGGTGGGCATGTGTGGCGCCTAAATAAATAGGCGCCACACATGATAATACTTGATCAGCTGTGGCGCCTAATGCATTAGGCGTCACAGCTGATTTGTGGCAAAGTGTGGCGCCTATTTATTTAGGCGCCACACTTGCCTACTTTTCTAAAAAAAAAAAAAAAATTCAAATTGATAGTGTTTCTCTTAATTATTTCATTTCCCGCGTAGTGGTCCTGTGTCCGTCTCCCATTCCTTCTCTTTTTGACTATTACTCCACTTTAATTATTTAACTACTCTCTCCTCCATTAAACTACTTTCCCTTTCTCATCTTCTTAGTGGATCCGTCGGCCCCCTCCCTCCATTTCCTATCATCTTCACACTAAAAAACACACCCACATGCTCACTCGTCACTCAAGCTAACATCACCAACGTGGTCTCCCACTCCCTGCGCTGGTCAATTAATAGATTTGTAAGAAGAAGACTATTTCATTCTAGCTTGCTTTGTTTAAAATTTTTTTTAGTCAAGATAAACCGTAATATAACGTTTGCCTTTTTGTTCCTAATTTAATAGGAAAGAATGAAAACCTAGCTTGTTTCGTTTGCCTTTTTGCTTTGTTTAAATTTTTTTGCCGACAAGCTTGCGTTTTTTAGTAATCTTTTAATTTACTTAATTAATTGTTGATGTACTATGTTCACATATCAAGTTCTTGTATTGTGATATTTTTTATGTTAGCTTTGGAGAGTATTAATGTAAGAACATTATTGTTGGGGAACTTGAATTTTAAATATGAAAATTATATATATATATATATATATAATAGGTTGAAATATAAAATAGAAAGATTGACAATTTGTGGAGATGATAAACACGAAATCCACTCATTTTATATAAAACTTCACAATCAGGAAGCATAAAAAAGAGCCACAGGAAAAAAAAGAAGAAGAAGAAAAAAGAAAAAAAAAAGGGACCCTATTGTGGCGCTTTCTCAAGCAAGTGCCACAGGAGGGGGACCTCCTGTGGCGCTTGCTCAAGCAAGCACCACAGTAGGACCCCCCTACTGTGGCGCTTGCTTGAGCAAGCGCCACAGGAGGCCCCCCTCCTGTGGCACTTCCTCAAACAAGCGCCACAAGAGGGTATTTTTTTTTAAAAAAAATTTAAAATGTTGTGGCGCTTCCAAGCGCCACAGCTTTTTTTAGCAGCGTTAAGATAGGTGGCATTTCGCAAGCGCCACAGCTACTGCAATTATAAGCGCCACAGATTTGGTTTTTTGTAGTAGTGAATGAAATGAACACATATTAGTTGTATATAAGTTCTTCAACTTTAGTTATGCATATATTTTTAAATTTCTATATACATCATTATTATTAGGGCTGAGCAAAATACCCACAATCCATAAGCCCGCCCCTAACCCATAGATTTTTTGCCTATTTAAGCCCACCCAAAATAAGCCCACAAAGGGCAAGTTCATGCTTTAACGGGATGGGTGTGTCTGTGCCCGCCCATATATATTTATTTTTTTAATAATATATTATTTTTATTATAATATTTTAATTTTTCAGCACATAATGCAACATGGATAGTTGGTTCGGTGGTAAAGCATGCTTTCCTTCACCGTTTAGTCGCTGGTTCAATCCTTGTCAACCTAAAAGTTGGCACATTTTTTTAATTTTTTTTTATTTTTTAAAATTTTAAATCTCAAAATCAAAATTAAAAAAGAACCCTAACTCTAACATCCTCTTCCCTCGTCACCAATTTTTCACCTCCTCCTCCCCTTTCTCTTTTTCGTCTCTCCTCTCTCAATCTTCACATTCTTCATCTTCAATCTTTATTTTTTACCCTCCTTAATCCTCATTGGTGATTTTGTTTATGGTGGCGACACCATCATTCTTTCCACCTAGTTGTTGCCTTCAATCTATCCGGCTAGTTGTTGTCGTCGATCTCTGTGATGGTTGGCATCTCGCTATCAACTTTGAGTATCTCAGGTGTCCTCCATCATCACAAATCTATCCACCATCTTTTCTTCCATCTCCATCTCATCTCATATCTGTTTGGTTTTCTTCGTTATGTAGTTTCTTGGGTGGGGCTCTGATTTTCTTTTTCTAATAAACTTAAATGTTTAAATGGGGAACCTGTAATATGGCCAAACCCGCCCACATTTGCCTGTACCTATTTATCATAGGTTAGAAGGGTTATGCCATAGGTACGGGCTACCCTATATCAGTGTAAAATAAGTGAGCAAGACATGGGTTATATAGAGGCAAGGGGATTCTCAGGTGGCATATGGCTTATGTGGACAGACGAAATGCGATTAACAATATTGGTAGACCACCAGCAATACATCCATGTTGAGGTTAGTGATGAAATAGAATCCAAGAAAATGTTATTTACAGCAATTTACGCTAGCCCAACACCATCCATTCATGAGAAGCTATAGAAAGATCTAAGTAGAATGAATGTTGGGGATGAAGTCTCGTGGCTCTTAGCAGGCGATTTCAACGCCACATTATCCATGGAAGATCATAGAGGAGGGGCATTACGCAGACAATCAGGCTGTCATAAATTTTGAAGCTTTATGGCTAGCAAGGGTCTGATTGATCTAGGCTACTCAGGGCCACAATTCAAGTGGCAACAAGGAGAATTGATGGTCTATTTAGATCAAGCTATAGGAAATAGCAAATAGGTTGAAACCAAGCCCAACACTATTATTATGCACCTTCCCAAGCTTCATAGTGATCATAGACCGCTGCTTGTTAAACCAAAAGGTGAAAGTACCCAACCCATAAAGCCTTTTCGGTTCTTGGCGTCTTGGCTACTTCACCCAAATTTTGGAAAATTAGTTCGTGAAACCTGGAATATCAATCTAACTATATCCGACAACATATCAAGGTTTACTAAAGCGGTTGTTTCATGGAACAAAAATATCTTTAGAAAAAAAGGCTAGCAAAAATGCAAGCTCAGAGTAAGGTTGAATGGAGTACAAAAGGCTTTAGAACGTCACCCATGTTCAATTCACCTATTAGACACAAAACGTTGTATCGTGGCTGAATATGAAAACATGTGTCTCTGGGAGGAGATCTTTTGGATGTAGAAATCCCGAAGTTGTTGGATTTGTGAAGGGGATCGCAACACACTACTACCACCACACAAAGGCCCTAATTCGAAGAAGAAGGAATAGGGTGTTGATGTTGAAGAATAGTGATGGAAAATGGGAATCAGAACTAGATAAGTTACGAAAGCTAGCATCAAACTATTTTAGGGGCTGTATACACTAGATGGGGAGTATGAAGTGAAATATGCTCATACAGGTTTGTTCCCCAAACTATATGACACTTGGATTTCCTTTTTAAATAGCACAATCACTAAAGAAGAAACTAAGAAAGCTCTCTTTGACATGTCGGCTCTCAAAGCACTCAGAGTGGATGGACTACATGATCTCTTCTTTCAGTAACAGTGGGTGATACCCTCTTCCATGAAATAAAACAAATATTTGAAGGAGGCAATTTGGATCCCAGGTTAAATCAAACAATGATAGCTTTGATCCCAAAAGTTGAGAGCCCACATAGTATAAAAGAATTCAGACCCATAAGCCTCTGTGCCACAATCTACAAGTTGATCACAAAAGTTGTGGCCAACCGATTGAAGTGCGTAATGCCAATTCTATGCACACCTCATCAATCCAGTTTTATAAAGGGTAGAAGCATCATTGATAACATAGTTGTAGCACAAGAAGCTATTTGCTTAATGAGAAGAAAAATTGGTAAGGTTGGATCAATCAAAGTAGATCTTAAGAAGGCTTTTGACAGAATTAGTTAGGGCTTTATCGCAGGCGCACTGAAAGAAGCATGCATCCTAGATATGTTAATACAATTAATCCTCAAATGTATATCATCATCCTTAATGCAAGTCATTTGGAATGGTGTTCCTTCTGCAAGCTTCAAGCCTGCCCAAGGAGTTAGACAGGGAGACCCTCTTTTGCCTTACTTGTTTGTCTTCTGTATGGAAAGACTGTATCAAACAATTTGTAGCAAAGTGAATAACAAGACTTGGCAGCTGATCCAAATGGGAAGGAAGGGACCCCAGCTATCCCATCTTTTTTTCACAAATGATCTGATTTTATTCAGCAATACCAAGCTTTCACAGGTGGACCTTATCAAAAACACATTAGCGGAATTTTGCTTGGCTTTGGGACAAAGGATCAACGAGGAAAAAACAAGAATATTCTTCTCTAAGAATGTTTCCACCCAAGCAGCACAAAGCATTTGCCAATATTTGGGATACAAGTAGACAACTGTACTTGGCAAATACTTGGGTGTGCCCTTAATTCAAGGAAGAGTAACTCGGGCTTCATATCAATACCTCTCACTGCCTGGATGGAAAGCAAGATCCCTCTCACTTGTTGGAAGAATCATGCTAGCACAATCAGTATTGACAAGCATCCCCTTATATGCCATGCAATCAACCAAGCTACCAGAGAGCACATGTGCCAGAATACACTCTCTCATTAGGAAATTTGTCTGGGGCACAACTAATCAGCAAAAAAGCATCCATCTTCTCAAATGGGACAATATGTGTCAACCAAAGAAACATGAAGGATGTTGTCTTAAAGACATCAAAGGTATGAATCTAGCCTTCTTAATGAAACTTGCTTATACAATAGCCACTAAACTAATAGCATTTTGGGTGTAAATAATGTGGTCTAAGTATGGCTAGCTGAATAATAAAAAAGGAAAAGCAAGAATGAAGAATGTCTCTCACCTATGGAGGAATCTTGAAAAAATCTGGGAAGACATGGAGTTGGGCATGTTTTGGAATATCAAGAATGGGGAGACAATTTGATTTTGGAAAGACTCATGGGTTGGTGATCTAGGTCCACTCCATTTATTATCCTTTAGCCCTATTAATGAAGGCGAATTATCCAAGCCAATCAAGCTATTCACGATAGAGGCAGGCAATGGAAGTAGGAGAGTTTTCAACACCTACTCCAATCAAAGATTTTAAATCAGATAGCAAAGATCAACCCACCAACATCAACTGATCAACAAGATTTCTGTCACTGGAACTTGAGTAACTCAGGAAAATTTATGATCCAATCAGCATATGAGTCCATTTAAAACGAGAATTGGAATGAGAAGAATTCTTAATAGGATCTAGCATGGCATTGGACTGGCCCTCAAAGAGTTTGAACCTTTCTATGGCTTGTTTTACATAACAAGCTCCTCACCAACAATGAAAGAGTTAGGAGAAACATGACCACCAGCGAGCATTGTCCAATCTATAGATATAATACAGAGGACCTCAATCATATCTTCAGGGGATGCAGAATAGCCAAGGCCTGTTGGGACTTGATTTTACCGAACCAGGTACAAGCACTTTTTTTGGGATGCCTTATAACCGATGGCTCAAGGAAAATCTCAAACCTGGTCCAAATAGCTCCGTTTGGACCATTACATTCGGCATCCTTTGCTGGAAATTATGGGAAGCGAGGAACAGTTAGATATTCAATGGCAAAAGCACAGAGCCACATCGGCTTGTAAATGAAGTGCTTTCCCTCTCTAGCCATACAAGCAAAGCGAATGAAACTTTAGCCTTTTTGAATCTTTATTGAATGAACAACTCACTTTAAATTTAGTTTGTACTTAGCCTTAGCTTTTTAGCCAGCCTTTCTGTCTTGTTTTCAAGTTACTGATGTACATATTTCATTATCAATAAATTTCATCTTCCCATTCAAAAAAACAAGGCATGGGGTTATGTAACATCCCAAATTTTATCCGCATAAAATTTCTTATATTAATGGAAATAAAATGGTGAATTAAAGAGTACAGAAAATGATAAAATAAGGTAATTGATGGTCACACACAACATGAGTATGTGTGGAACACAAATTGTAAACATTTGAATTTGTTGCCAGTGAGTTTTCCTGAGTAGTAGTCTTGTAGTGTGACATTTTTAAATAGGAAAATGATGTCCAATGCCTATGAAATTTTCCAGACTAAAAGTAGACTTATCAAGCTTTAATTTAATAGGTCATATAGGTATTTGGAACTGAATACAAAGAGTTATGAATTTTTGAAGTTAGCCTAGTAAAAATGGAAATTATGAGAATGTTGAACTTCAAGTTGGCTAAATACTATATTTTCCCTCAAAATAGACTTAATAAGGGTCACATAGCCTTTGGAACCATACCAATTGGACATCTATATAATTAGATATGAATTTTTAAAGTTTGATGAAAATTCTGTTAGCTTGTGTGAAAATCACAAAATGAAGGGAAAAATTGTTATTTTCCATATTAGGTAAGAGGCAATTATTTTCTCCATATTTTTTCCCGATTTTCTTCTAAAAAGAGATAAAAGAAGGGGAAAATACTTCCGATAATCATCAATAATAAAAATGCTCTGTAACAAAAAAACATATATAATATGTAAGATTGAAATTAAGTGAAACATAGCAAACTGAATAGTAATATAATTAATGTGTTACCTGAACTTCATCCCATATGTCATCCTCATAATCTTTTTTTTCCATTTTCCAGTTTTGAATTGTAATAGGGACTCTGTCTCGAACTGTAGTTCCAATCAAGTTATTTAATGACTTACCGTTCTCGCCGAACGGATTTCCATTTTCATTCCACTCCAGATGTAACTGATTCCCTTACTTCTCAATTTGATCAATCTCGCTATAACTGTCCTGCCACGTCGTACGTTTGCCTCAAATCTTTGTCTACCAATATGCTGAGGAACATCATCAGTTTCTTCGTGTGGTGAGTCCATACTCCTGGAAGTGAAATACACCAAAATAAAACATCAGTGTATAATGTCAACCATATCAAAGAAAGCAAATTATAGACTAAAAATGGCTATTGCTGCAACAGTGCTGCATAACTTTCCTCTATTTTTTGACCGTTGCTTCTCAATGGTTGTTGGATTCCGATGTTGTTTCGCCGTGGATTGACGTCAATATGATACAACGTCTTTCATTTTGACGCTGCTCTTCTATTTCCGACGCTGATCTGAGCCTGCTTCTCTCGTTTTCGGCGCTGATCTGTGCTGAACTTAAGTTGCATCGATTTGAGCTTGCTGAATGGAAGTTGCATCAATCTAAGCTTTCTTTTCGTTGATCCGAATAGCTGCCTGCTAGCATCGATGTGCTCTGCTGCAGTCTGTTCAAATTGCCATTTCCAGGTGCTTTTTGTTGCTTAGCTTTGTCTGTTCGAATTGATCTGCTGCTGCTATGTTTCTTCTTTTTCTGGTTTTTTTCTGGTCTGAGGAGGAAAAAAAATAAAGAAAGAGAGAGAGTGAGTGGAGATAAAAGTAAAGAAAAGTAAAATTATTTATTGTATGCTCAAGAGATGAACGAGCGGGAGAGAGAACGTAGTCCCGTGAGAATGGTTTTGGCACCAATGCTGGAGGAGAGGGAGGCCTTGGAGCATAGTAGGAAGAAAATTCGTGATGATGATGAAGAGTTCACAAATAAGCAATCCTTAGTCCTACGGGTTGAGGACTGGATGAGTGACGATAATATTGTACGGGAAAACACCATACCTGAACCACCTAAACGGTCATACAAGGATGCATGTGTGGAGGATCAGACGCAAAATGATTGTTCAGATGATGAAGAAGAATGGTGGAGAAGGGACAGATGGAAGTCTAGGATTGAAGTGGAAATGACGAAGAATGGACCAAACATAATTGTGTCTCCGGAGTTTAGAAAGAAGCTAGCGCAGAAATGGTTGACATCGTTGTTCGTTAGACTCCTTAGCAGGATGGTGCGGGAGGATCAATTGGGTCACAAACTGCAACAGCTGTGGGGACGTAGAGGCCAGGTTGAAACTATTGAGATAGGATCCGGGTATTTTCTAGTTCGTATGAGCAATAAGGAGGACTATGATTTTGCATTAACAGGAGGCCCTTGGTTATATATGGATCACTACCTAGCAGTGCAACCGTGGAAGTCAGAGTTTGATCCTGACTGTAGTAAGGTTTCCAAAATCATAGCGTGGGTGAGAATTCTTAAATTCCTAGTTGATTTCTATGATAATGGTATTTTATATGTCGTGGGTAACTAAATTGGAAGGGTTCTAAAAGTGGATACAAATATCCTTCGGAAAACCAAAGGTCGTTTTGCCCGTATATGTGTTGAGGTCGATCTGAGTGTGCCTTTACTTCCATCATTGATGATTAATGGGAAAGAGAAGAAGATTGTTTATGAGGGTTTACATTTGATTTGCTTCTCATGTGGACGGTACGACCATGACACAGCGCATTGCCCTAATAATCAAGCGACAAGCATGTTAAAGTCGCCATGCATGTCAAACCCGTCAGCTTCCACAGATACAACACAAGAGCCTACATGCTCTGAGACCGCTTCCAGGATGTATGGGGAGTGGATGGTCGCACCAAGTCGTAGAAGGGGACAATGGATCTCGAACACAGGGAATGGTAATCATGGGCGTGAGTATAGGAGTGATTTACGTTCTCGAAATACGGGAGGAGGATCACGTTTTGAGGCTCTTAATGTTGAAGATATGGGAATTAATGATGGAGGTTATAATGATAGTGCAAATCAAGGCAAGATTCATGTCATTTCAAAGCTAGGAGAAAGATCGCATGAATCAAAAGGGAACTCTGGTCATCTAATTGAAATAAGTAAAGGGAGTAAGGGGAATAAAGGATCGGATAATCTGAATATAGGAAAAAAAGAGAGAATTTGTGAGAATCCGAATAGTGTTGGCCAATTGAAGATGTTGAATAAAACACGTGCGACACAGACAGCAAAGAAGAAAGGGATTGATGAGGGAGCTTCCCACGGATCTTTGAGTATGGGCTAAAAAATGTAGCAAACAAGAACTCAACTGGAATCTCATTTGTTTAACTCTCACATGTTAACTTAAAGCTGAATCGTCGTATAATTCAAGTGGGGAGGCTGGGTTAAGAATTAAAAAAAATATTATTCAAATAGACCCTAATTCCACTAGTATCCGCCTAGAAGTCACTGATCCTCTTGACCCAGGTGCAGAACAAGGGGTGAATTTTGTAAGTCCAATTAATCCATTAGGGACTATTGATGATGTGGTGATGAATGGTGTTGTCGAGGTGTAGGAGGGACATATGTCTCAATAATGACTAATTTCGTTGTGCTCTTCTTCATATTTATCAATTTTGTTATGATTATTATGACTTGGAATACTCGGGATGCCGGTGGTACCTCTTTTACCAGATTACTTAGTGATGTTGTTGTCAGACATGGGGTTAATTTCTTTGCTTTGTTAGAGCCCAGACAGCAGGGGATGAAAGCTAAGCTCATTGTAAGGAAATTGGGATGGACGAATATGCACATTGTAGAAGCTCAGGGATTTAGTGGAGGTATATGGTTATTCTGGGATTCTACGTTTCATTTTTCTATGACTTGTTGTGGTGATCAATTTGTTCATGGAATAGTTAACAAAGGCACAAGTGTAGAATGGTCTCTTATTGTGGTCTATGGGAATCCAAATATGGTTATTAGACGACAAATTTAGCCCACTCTTGAGGGTATTCAACAATCGATTGCTGGAGGCTGGGTGGTGATTGGAGATTTCAATGCTATTTCATGTCTTGAAGAACGCTGGAGTAAGAAACACAGGGAGAATACATGTATTGATAGGTCCTTCCGTAATTGGTTATTGGGTAGTGAGTTACTTGATATTGGTTTTAGTGGACCTCGATTTACATGGGCAATTTGAGTACCCAAAGCAGAATTGATAGGGCCTTGGTCAATAACTGTTGGTTTATAGAGAATCCTAATGCAACTGTGACACACCTGCCAAAATATAAGTCTGATCATTGTCTGGTGCTTCTGGATACTGAATCTCATGTTCTTACTGCAAAGAATCGAAGGCCTTTTAGATTCTTTGCCCCCTGGGTTATGCATGAAGATTTCAAGAAGTTTGTGTAGCGTCACTGGGGGTTGGGGGACGACTGGTGCAGATCCATAGATCAGTTCATAGAGGATTTGAGGCTATGGAATAAGGAGGTTTTCGGTAACATCTTCTATATAAAAGAAAGTTTATATTGACGATTAGATGGGATTAATGCAAAGATAGCTTCGGTTGGTATCTCTGAGTCTCTTGAAAAGTTACGAGGGGAGCTATGGGGCGAGCTGGAGAAACTCTTGACACGGGAAGAAGTCATGTGGCTACAAACTCTCGTGTTAACTGGTATGTGGATGGGGATCGAAACACCAAATATTTTCATTCAGTGGCTAACAGCAGGCGAAGAAGGAATAAAATTGAGGCTTTAAAGCTTGACACTGGGGAGTTGACATATGATGCGGCTGAAATTATGAAAATGGGAAGTCAATTCTTTGAAAATTTATATACGGAGACCCAGATATATAGTGGATCTTTGGTTTTTGGATGCACTTATCCTGTTATTGATGATGTTAATATGCGTACTCTAGGGAGATCGATTGAAGATCACGAGATTAGACGAGCTTTGTTTGATATGGGGCCTCTGAAAGCACCAGGACCAGACGGTTTCAACTCGTTATTTTATCAGAGCCAATGGGAAACGGTGGGACCATCAGTGATTGATTTAGTTAAAAAAGTCTTTAATGATCCTATGTGGATACGACAAATCAATGCCACTCAAATTGTACTCATACCAAAGGTGGAACATCCTGAGACGATTAAAGATTTCTGTCCTATAACTCTTTGCAATGTTGTGTACAAAATAGTTACGAAAGTTATATCAAATAGACTCAAGGCAGTCATGCCTTTAGTAATAGCCCTGAACCAGTGCAGTTTTGTGAAAGGACGCCAGAGCTCGGACAATGTTATCCTAGTTCAGGAGATCATTCACTCTATGAAGTCCTTAAAGAGGAAAAAGGGTTTTATGGCAATTAAGATCGATTTGGAGAAAGCTTATGATCGGGTCCGCTGGAGTTTTATTTCTGAATGCTTAAAAGAGCTCAAGATCCCTAACTATCTTCTTAGAGTTATTCAAGCTTGCATCTCAACGTCTCAAATAATGCAACTGATTTGGAATGGAAAAGCTACTAATATGTTTTGCCCTTCCCGTGGAGAATTGTGTTTCTCTTGACCCAATTCAATTGAATAAAATGAACTCCTTATTTTAGTTAATCTCAACGTACCCCATCACATATATACATAATGTGAAAATAGTTTAAATTCCTAATAGCATACTTGGAGGAAATGAAGGGTGAAAGAATGATTTTCTATATTTACATAATTTTCCTTAATGAAAATATAATATTCCTAGTTTCTTCTTTAATTTTTGTAGAACGAAAGTAACAAAAAAAATTGTGTTCACCCCATTGAAAAAAAATATGTTCAGATTTTTCTGTTTTATTTTACTACGTAATACATAATCTAATAAAACAAGATTATTAAAGCGCAGATATAATGGAATGTCATTTTTTTTTAAACTCAAAATATGTGGTTTCATCATGTTCAAATTCAATATGGAAATAAAAAATATTAAATTCAACTATCAACTAGTTAATAAAAGGTAAAACTCTTGGCCCCACCTCTCTCGCTGTGAGTTTCTCTTCTACGAGTCCCCAAGATATTCCAATGGCTCTTTTTTTTTTTTTTAACTTAATAGGAGATTGTACACATTTTTCTAATATTTCAACTCTGTTGACACGCATGTTAGAAAATATAAGCAAAAATCATTTTGTAGGTACCTATATTTTAAAATTTTTAATTTGATATCTATGTTTTTTTCTCCCTTAATTAAATCCTTAACATTGCTCTATTAGCAAAATTAATTTTTACACAAGAGCTAATGATGCTAACAAAGTAAAATTACAAGGTTAATGGTTTTAACAGAGTAAAATTAGGGAAATTATATATAAATACCTACAAAATATTTTCCCAAAATATAAAAATTGAAACTATTGAACACAATTCATTAAAATGCAGAACAACTTGAAAAAAAAAAGAAGCACGTTGAACTTACAGCTTAATTGATTAGTGTAGTGGGGGACCGTGTTGCCCGTTGGTGACGCAATCTTGAGTGAGGAGGAGGAGGAAATTTGAGCAGTTGGGACCAACTGGATGGAGTGGGGACCAAAAGTGGAAGACAATACAAAGATAAGGGAAGGGACAGGAGTGGGGATGGTAGTTGGAACAAATTAAAACAAAGACGTAGATTCACTGATAAAGATGTGTGAGCATGTGGGTGTATTTTTTAGTGTGAAGATGATAGGAAATAGAGGGAGGGGGGCGACGGATGATTCACTAAGAAGATGAGAAAGGGAAAGTTGTTGAATAATTAAAGTAGTTAAAAGGAAAAGGATGGGGGGCGGACGCGGGAAGTGAAATAATTAAGAGATAAGGGTTGGGGGCGGGGAGAGTTGCTATTGGTGGAGGTGGATTACATGCACTATCCACTTGAAATTTTTTTATTATTAAATAGGCAAGTGTGGCGCCTGCCAAAACGCAGGCGCCACACTTGCCTCATCAGCTGTGGCGCCTGGCATGCCAGGCGCCACAGCTGGTATTTTATTTGGATGTGTGGCGCCTGCATAGGCAGGGGCCACACATGACCCACAGCTGCATTAGCTGTGGCGCCTGGTAGCTGCTTGCGTGGCGCCTGCCTAGGCACGCGCTACACTTGGCCATACCATATGTGGCCCATAACCTACTAGGCATCACAGCTGGTACCCAAAATAAAAATATATATATATTATAGAGGAAAAAAAAAAAGGGAAGCTATGGCACTTGTTTAAAGAAGGGTCATAAAATGTGCGCCATCTTTTACACTTTTTGTAGTAGTACAACCTTAAATGTGATTTTTCCTTCATTTTCTTTGTAAACTCACCAACTTCCATCAACTATGTGTGTAAGTACGTGTAAATACTACTCTTCCAAGCTCCACACAACCTATGTTCTCCCTCTCTGTGTATATATAGGTATATATTATCTCCCCACGATTCATTGGTTGTACTGATGTTAAACCATTTGTGCTTTCTACCTTATTTTCACTTTTAAATTATTATTTTTGGGTCTCCAATATAATGCCATTTGAAATCATGACTTGTTAGATAAAAAGAAAAATAAATGCTCACGTTGGATCTAACACTTTTTTTGTCCCTTTTGGTGAGTATATATATTTCAATACCCAACCCCTTGTCCTTTCTGTTTTTTTAACAACTCCTTGTTCCTTCTATAGTTAATCAACGCCTTGGTCATTTAAAAGAGTGCATAAATATTGTTTTTTTTATTTATTTTAACCCCCCCCCCCCACATATCATGCCACCCTTGCCAATCCTTTACTTTTATAAGTCATCCCTTTCTTATTGATACGTGTGTAGCAATTCATATGTCTCCGAGTCAAATTGTAGTCATATATTTTATTTTATGTAAAAAAATATATGGATATATTATATTTATATATAATATATCATGTAGCAATTCATAGAGGGTTGCTTAAGGCTTTGGTGGAGTACTAGAGTAAATATAGAATAGTCTTAAGTAATATATTAATAGATATTTATATTTGTTGTTAGACTCTCATTGAGAGTTTTGAAGAACTTTGTGTGACTACCTGTGAATAAAAGAGTAGCAAGTAACTTTGAAAATTATTCGATCTATATGTGAATCATGTATGATTGAATAATTGTGGATAACTATATTTCATTTTAAATTTAAAAGGGCAGAATTATATGTATACAGTTATGTACTATAAATTCTCTATTAAGTGATGTTACAATTGAATTTCTTTATAGCTCATTTTATTCACACAGTTAATATATTAATCATTATTGTGTATACATGCATGTGAGCTAGTTAGATTAAAAATGTGAAATGTTTAAATTGTTGGAATATTGGTTCTTTTTAAGCATGCTTGTATATTTAATGATGTTTAATATGAATGGATCGGAGACTGCTAATCAGTCATATCCATTGGCACTGGAAATAATATTCTATATTGGATTTCTTATTGCTTTTGCGGTCAAATCGCCGATTATACCTTTACGTATATACATGGTTATCAGACACCCATGGAGAAGCACATTACAGTACTTATATGCTTTTGATTTATTGTACTATGACTTTTAATGATATTATATATATTACTGATCGGATATAATTGTCATGTCATTTGCTTTTGTAATGGGTAATCTGTATGAAGAATTCTTTACCATATGGTATGCCATCACCCGGTGCAAAGTGGATAATATTTGTTAGGGCCCCTTCTTCCATGTTTTGCTTTGACTGGGATTATAGTAGAGCCATGAGACATATGACACCTCCTTAGTTTTATTATTTTAAGGAGGGGAATCATAGTTTGGACTTGAGCTCTGCATCTTTGGCTAGATACATCTCAAGAATTTATGAGCTTGGCATATAATCCAGTTAAATGGATAAGCTTTTGTTGGACTATGTGGTGGCTTATGACTCCAATCAACGGAATAAGGATGGACGATGGAATAAGGGATGATGCATGTTGCATGATTATATTGTATATTGCATGTTGTGAATGAAAATACATATTGACATAATGTTGATTAAATTTGAATTCAATTTATGTTAGGATCATGGTATATGCAAATACACAAATATAAAAAAGGCCCGGTCCTTGATTAAATTACACATGGTTTGTTTATATAGGTTAGAAATTTCCAGTAGTTACATATATGTTAGATCTCATCTATCCCTTTATATTAACATTTTCAGGTAAATGTTTTGGTAGGAAGTAAGGGAAGGCACCTACGGAGTAAACCTTTAAGGCTCTTTTGTGCTCGTCAAGTATATGTTATGTTGTTTTTATTTGCCATGTCCATAAGACTTTGATGTTTTATTTTGTTTATTAAAATATTTTAAGGATATAAATTGACATTATACCTAGGGTCTTGTTTGAATTAATTGTGTATTTTGTTGATTTGGATGTTAGACAACCTTATTGGCTACATGTGAGACATTTTAGTTAGTTAAGCATTTGACGATATTTAGATTGAGGTGTTACAAATAGTACATTAGTATTATTGTTATTATAAATAGAGGATCTAGCCCAATCCATAATTTCCCACATGAATCTTTAATTTGCTTTTAATAAGTATTTGACTAATTTACTGGTGCAATCAAAATTGACTGCACATTACTCCTCTTATAAGCACTTTAGGGTCGTGTTGCTCAAATAAGAGGAGAGGGCAAGGGAAGTGAAAGGATACTCTCAGAATTCTTTTTGTTTTCTTTTCTTCTCAAAATCCTATCTCTACCCTCAGATCAAAAAATGATTGTTCAGATTTAATATTTTCTAAAGCTATTATTATAGTATTTTATAATTTAATTTTGTAAAATTTTGTTTATATTGCAGTTATAAATTGTATAGAGCAGATTTTAATAGTTTAAATTTATTTATTTATTTTTAAAATAATAGAGTTATAAAATATGAACTCTAAACCATCTATTTATTTTAATTTGAGGGTTGAGATGAGATTTTGAGAAGAAAGGGGCAAAAGATTCCGAGAAAAACTCAAACCTAGATATGTACCAGTTTAAATTAATGAGAGGGAAATAGAGGGGAGGGGAGAGATTTTAATTTTATTTTGTTTGATTCGGGAGGGAGGGGAGGGAAAATATTTTGATTTGGACGACTTTGTCCTTATTTTATTGAAATTGTTTTTTTACCTAATTGAAATTTTTTTTTTTAAAACGTTGTAGAAAGTTATATAAAATATAATTTTAAATAAAATTTAACATAAAATTATAATTTTTTAATTATTAAAATCAAATAAATATAACTATAATGCATAATTAATAGATAATATACACAAAAATTAGTTGTTTTTTTTAATATGGCTGGCCTTTTAATATTTTCCGGTTTCGCTGATCAAGAATAATCCAAACTTACCGTATATCATCACATCTTTACCAACGCTTTCATATTAAAATTAGTCCGCAAAAGTAAAAATATGCACACTAAAATTATTCATCTCAACTTTTCCTGGCTACATGCGGAGAGTAAAATAATTTAATTGAAAAATATGCAGTATTACCTGAAACTTCTAATAACAAATAATAGAACTAACAAGCTATTGATTGATATGTTAAGCGGCCTCACCCCTATTAGGAGAAGAATACAAGTTTGAATTTCAGGAAGTACATTTGTTGAGAAAAGCAAAAGCCCTTTACGCTTTATAAGCCTCCAAAGAGAATACTCTTCACATCAATAAAAAAAATATATGCAGCATTCCCTATCCTCTTATATATAGGATAGGAGGAATTACCATATTATTTTTAAAAAATCACTCTCATCCCTCATTTAATAATGGGCACTTGGCTTTTTTTCATATTTAAATATTCTAAACCTTACTTTTCAATATATTGTACAAACAATTTTATGTCAAATTGACTTTTTCATAAAAGTCAATCTAAATATAAATCACATTATACTAATTAACCTTTACCACAATTTTAATTTGCAGGAGTCACTTGGCATAAAAATCATTAGCTTGTGTAATGTTATTTACAAAGTTGTTATCAGGGTGATTGCAAACAGGCTAAAGATGATTCTCCCTTAGATTATATCTCCAAACCAATGTAGGTTTGTCCCTGGGAGGCATAGTAGTGATAATATCATTGTGAAATAGGAAGTTATTCATTCAATGCGTAACATGAAGGGGAGGAGAGGGTTTATGGCTATTAAAATCAATCTTGAAAGAGCATATGATCGAGTTAGCTGGAAATTCCTTACCAGGTGTCTTACAGAGTTACAAATCCCACAACATATGATTAAATATTATATCAAATTGTTTTTCTTCTTCAAGTATGCAATTACTGTGGAAGGTGACAAATCAGATATTTTTCACATGTCAAGGGAAGTGAGACAAGGAGATCCTATATCACCATACCATTTTGTGATTGGTATGGAAACATTAGTCCACTTGGTTCAAATGAATGTGGAAAATGGCAACTATAATCCAATAAGGTTGACTAAGACAGGTCCACCAGTATCCCATCTTTTCTTTGCTGATGATATAATTTTGTTTATGGAGGCCTCGATGCAGCAAGCAACAAGGATTAAGCAATGCTTAGACAAGTTTTGTTTAAGTAGTGGGTTGAAGGTAAATGCAGCAAAGAATAGAATATATTTCTCCAACAACGTGAATCACAACAGGAGTGGTGAAATTAATAATCTACTTGGTTTCACCACAACTAATAATTTGGGGAAATATCTTGGTGTGCCATTACATCATGAACGAGTGACGAAGAATACATTTATTGAAGTGGTCGAGAAAGTTAAGAAAATGCTTACAAACTAGAAGATAATTTCACTACATACTGTGGGAAGATGTACTTTGATTAAATATGTTACCTCAGCTATTCCTAGTTATGTGATGCAAACATCTTACCTTCCAGTGAGTACATTGAAGACTCTTGATAAGCATAATTGTATGTTTCTTTGGGGTGGGTCAGAGGAACGTAGAAAGATTCCCCTAGTGGCATGGGAGGAAGTCTGTACATCAAAGAAGAGAGGGGCCTCCAGATTAGGCATGCGAAGCATCAGAACCATGCATTCTTAATGAAGGTGGGATGGAATTTAGTTAAACAGCGTGATGAGTTATGGGCCAAGGTGATAAGAGACAAGTACAAGCATGGTCTTGACCTACTCCCCAAAATAGAACCCAAGAAACCTGGTTCTAACCTTTGGTCAGGTATTAAGGCCCTTTAGGGGAAAGTTGAGGAAGGTATGGAGGTTATAGATGGGGAAATTGTCTGTTGGAAGTAGACTAGAAGCTAAAATTTCACTATTCAATCAGCATATTCCAAACTCATGGCAAGAGAGGAGAATGAAGATCCACTTTGGGGGAAGATATGGAAGTTTAAGGTACTGGAGCATTGTCGTATGTTTATCTAGATAGCTGCACATAAAAGGCTTCTAACAAACGCGTCTCGGTGTAAGAGGGGCTTGAGCCAAGATGACTAGTGTCCCATGTGCCAAGTGCACTCAGAAGATATAATACATATGCTTCGAGATTGTCAACATGCACAAGGAGTATGGCGTAAATTAGTTAATCTAGATGCATGGCATCAATTCACATCCATGAGTTTTAATGCCTGGCTCAAATTGACTTTGGGCAAATCTAATCATTGGGAGTAGGAGGATTGGAATGCTATGTTTGCAATCAAGTGTTGGTGCATTTGGAGGAGGGGCAATCTTTTTGGGTTTGAAACAAAGAAGGTTTCCGATACTATGATCATTAATAGTGTCAGCGCTCTATTACAAAGCATTAAAGAGGCCCATGGAAAGTTAACGAGAAGTGGCACTAATGGAAGCAGAGATGGGAATCTCGCTGCACAATGGACTTCTCTTGAGCAGGGACGCACGAAGGTGAATGTTGATGGTGCTTATTCATACAGGTAGTTGTGGGTGTGGCGGGCTGCTACGAGATGCAAATGGATGACTAAGTCAAGGCTTCATATGTCGAATAGAGGATGGGGACAACCTTACAACAAAGCTTTATGGATGCTTATATGGCCTAAGAGCTGCATGGGATTCTGGGTGTTAGAATGTTATTCTCAAATCTGACTCTTCTGATGCTGTTTTAATGCTTACGGAAGGCGAACATGAGGTGCATAAGGATAGAGTTATTATCATAGAGGCACGGTGGATTCTATAGAGGGAATGGTGTGTTGAAGTGAGACATATTCATAGTTCAGCGAATGCAGCAAAGGATTATCTGGCCAAGGAAAGCTTGTCAATCATGCCAGGTTTCCATATGTTCTCGCAACCTTCACCGGAGCTGTAGCAGATACTGGATACAAACAATGGATAATATATAGTGGGATTTCTTTTGTTATAAAAAAATCATTTTTGTGAATATTGATCCTAAGAAAACCCTGTATTATATATGTCCCACAACTTGTAAAGCATATATATTAGTTATATATTAGTTAAGAGGAATACTTACATACTCTAGGAGCGTCACCTCATCTGTACTTTGACTAATTAAAATGCAACAACTTATCTTATTTTAAATTTCACATGGTTGATGAATCATCTAGAGAAATTCAAATTTTATGATTTTGAAAAATAACAAGTCTAGGGAGAGAATTACGTTTTTTATTTTTCTAAATTATCAAGTTTATGTTTTTAAAATAAAAAAATTTGAATTTTTCCAGATGACTTATTAGCCATGTGGGATTAAAATAAGATGATTGATTGAATTTTAATCAATCAAAATACAGATGAAGTGACGCTCTTGAAGTATGTAAGCATTTATCATTAGTTAAAGAATCTCGTTTGTTATATTATAACTTGCACATGCCTAATTAGTGTGCGGGAATTTCTCCTTGGACATTTCTTCCTTAATTTTTTTTCATGATATATTATTTTCTTCATTTCATATGCGTCAGACAACTTGTGTAAAGCATATCCATGAAAGAATCCCATTGATAACTTACACATGCTTAAAGTTAATCTAATAATAAGGATAAATAAGTGGACCATAATAGAGGTGAAGAGGTTGTTTTTCTATTCAAAAGAGCCAACACTTGGAGAGAGTACCATGCCATTATCATCCTTATTATAAATAGAGGATCCAACAACACCATCATTTCACATATGAATGAGCTTGCTTCCACATGGCTTCCTTCTTTCAATACCTCCTCCTTCTCTTGTTCTTCATTGCTCCTTCTTCTGCTTCATCCTCTTTCAAACCCAAGGCTCTTGTACTTCCTGTAACTAAAGATGCCTCCACTCTCCAATATGTTACTCAGATTCACCAGAGAACTCCACTCGTCCCCCTCAACCTCGTCCTTGATCTCGGCGGCCATAACCTTTGGGTCGATTGTGAGAAGCACTACACCTCCTTCACCTACAGCCCTGCACGCTGCAACTTCACCCAATGCTCCGTTGCCGATGCATCCACATGCGGCGAATGCAATGAGCCTCCCAGGCCGGGCTGCCACAACAGCACCTGCACCCTAGACTTAGAAAACCCCTTTATGGGCACTTTTACCACCGGCGACGCCGGTCAAGACGTCTTGTCTGTGCAGTCCACGAATGGATTTCACCCTGGTCGAAACGTGGCCGTTTCCCGCTTCATATTCTCATGTACACCCACTTACATATTGGGGGGTCTGGCCGATGGGGTTTCGGGAATGGCGGGTCTTGGTCGAACTAAAATCGCTCTTCCTTCTCAATTCGCTTCCGCTTTCAGCTTTCCCAAAAAATTTGCCATTTGCCTCCCATCCGGAAGCTCAAAAGGTGTTGTTTTCTTTGGAGACAGCCCTTATGCTTTTCTTCCAAATGTGAATGCTGCTCAATCTCTCACTTACACACCATTCATTCTCAACCGATCAAGCTCAGTTCCCATGTTCGCAAAAAGACAGTTTTTGTCAGAGTATTTCATCAGAGTCAAATCCATTAAAATCGACCAAAAAGATGTGCCCAACATCGACACAATATTGCTGTTCACAGATAAGGAAGGCTTGGGGGGGGGGGGACAAAAATAAGTACATTGTATCCATAAACAATTCTGAAGACATCGATCTTTAAGGCGGTGACGAAGGCATTTATCGAAGATTCGGCTACTCAGAACATTACCAGGGTGGCCAGTATGGCTCCCTTCGAAGTTTGTTTCAGTAAGGACAACATCAGAAGCATGCTGTAACCCCCGCACTAAATCAAGGCCGAGATTAAGCTTTTAAATAAGTTTAAAAATTGAATAAGAGATATGGGATAATTAAAAACTTTTTACAACACTTATACAAATGGATCTCCCTTCATTTCAAATAAAAGCAATAGGCCTGTTCGGTCAGTCACATATACAATATCAGAGTACCATTTCAATTTCCGACATACACCCGGGATAATAACATTAATCCAAAGGTTCATACAAGGCATCATTGCCTATCTCATTATCCATACCGGGGATTACACAAAACTATAATGCTATGATCTATTCAGTATATATACATTTATCCAAAATGATAACCAGTTCAGTATAAACCAAAATATCTAACTAAGACTACCGCCGGCAGTCCTAATCGTCCTTACTCACTTACTTGTTCTTCGATCAACTTGCCCTGTCTAAAAATGTTATTTGGAAAGAATGAGATTCTAGAGAATCCCAGTAGCAATAGTTTACGAATATGATGCATATATACAAAGCAAGTAAACATATATCACAATGCAGCAAACAATATTCAAGGCCGGGCACACTGCCACGTCCCCTTCATTGTATACGAGGCCGGGTTCTCGCCACGTCCCCTCACTGTATTCAAGGCCAGGCTTTCGCCACGTCCTATCAATTGTATCTGTATTCGAGATCGAGTTTACGCCACGTTCCCTTCACTCTATCGGTATTCAAGGCCGGGCTTTCGCCACGTCCCCTCACTGTATTCAATGACTAATACAAACAAACAATGCAATATACATGATATAGGATAAAGTGTCACTACCTTTGTCTTTCCGTTCTTGAGCAGGCACAGGCCCTCTACGCTCCAGGCAAATATCGAATCCTAAAGTCATAATTAAGGACGATTCCTCACCACTCATTTCAATACTCAATAACTTCACAATACTTAATTCGGTTATCATTATTGCCTCTTTAACACTCATATATGCCTCTAATAAAAGCTCTAAAGGGTTGAAAGAACTACCCCAGGGATTCCCTTTTGGAAGCACAAACACTGACGTTTTTCACTGATTCACTCGAGTGAAGATGGCCTCACTCGAGTGGTGGGGCACTGACACTCGAGTGAAGACGGCCTCACTCGAGTGGTGGTAAAGTTTGCACTCGGGTAACTGAAAGTGAAGGATAGCGAGTGAGCACCGGAGAGCACAAGAACTTTTCAGAGACAGGAGCACTCGAGCACGCTGGACCTCACTCGAGTGAAAGCCAAATGCTTCACTCGAGCACTAGCGAGTGAAGTCCAGGAAGTGAGAACCCGAGAGCAAACAGAAACTTCAAAAGAAGGGGTCACTCAAGCACTGGCCTTTGTGCTCGAGTGAGACGGAATGCTCACGAGTGTAAGGGCACACTCTTGCACTCTTGCAGAAATGAAACACTGAAACTGAAGGAAAAACAAAGAACTTCACCCATCACTCGAGTGGAACCCAACCTCACCCGAGTGATGTTCATCCTTCACTTGAGTGAGCCCTAGATCACTCGAGTGACCATATCAGAACCCAGAAAACACAGACAAAATGACAGTTTTCCAGAATTCCTACTAAAGGCTACCAATGAACCCCAAATCCCAACCAAAGCCACTCCCTCATTAAAACACTCAAGGAATCCAATGGACATGTCAAAACCATCAAAATCCTATTCCATTATCATGCTTTGGTCTTTGGCAACAATAAACATTAAATTCCCAATTTTTCCAAACTCAACCATTCATTCTACAATCAATCCTATCTATCCATATACATTCCAAATATACCATTTCCATACCAATAACATACCAAATGACCAATGATCATCATTTTTCAAAAATGGCCAATAAATTCCAGAAATTCAAAATGAATCCAAATGGCACAAAACTTGGATAAAAGGATCTCCTTAACTCACCTTATCAACTTTCTCAAAGAGACTCTTTGATTCTCCAACTTTCAAAATTCCTTTAGAACTTAATCCAGCCCCAAGTGCCACACTATGATCATCAAATTGAAGCTCTTAATGCAAGGAACAACATTAATGAATGAAGTTTTGGCATTAGAGATCATTTTTCCTTACCTTTTCCAAGCTTTTCCCTTCCCCTTTGAGCAACAATGGCTGAAGAGAGAGAGATGAGAGATGGAGTGTGATGATGATACTCCCTCCATGCTTCATCAGCACCAAGTGAGGGAAGAGAGGAGAGAGAAATGGATTAAATTATGCATTTGACTTTTCCCTCTCACACACACAAACCAACTTGTCACATGTCTTCTTCTCATTGGCTCTCACACAATAAGTACCCAATTAACTTATCTAATCCCTCCATTAGTCATTTTAATTACACTTCTCATTTCCTCTTAGTTAGCAATTAATTTTCCCATTAGTCACCAACTTATAGCCAATAATTTCTATTCTATAAATTTTCCCATCAATTATGACATCTAAAATAATATTGTCACAAATACACGTTAATTCAACTTTAATCCACGATTACATTCTCATTAATCCCCATTAGCCCTTAATCAAAATTTGGGGTGTTACACATGCAGCTGGGCCCGGCGGTGCTGACCATTGAGCTTGTGCTTGAGAATAATGTAAGTTGGCCCACTTTTGGAGCGAACTCAATGGTGCTGGTGAAGGATGATGTACTGTGTCTTGGTGTAATTGATGGAGGTGAATTCCTCGCGAATTCAATTATGATGGGAACATATCAGTTGGAGAACCATCTTCTGCAGTTCGATTTGGATTCTTCTCAATTAGGATTCAGCTCTTTGCTCTTTGGAAGGATGACTACGTGGGGAAACTTCAATTTCAACTCTGGCAGCGCTTGAACCGCGGCCGCCACCGATAGAATTCGGATTGACTTTGAACAAGACGGACGCATGTGGATATATCTTTCCTTGTTCTGATCAATTTATTTCTCAACTTCATTTTGCCTTTTTTTCATATGAAAAATAAGATGTGCTTGTGCTGCTATTCATCTTAATTAATGGGACCCGTTGTGTTTTTCATTTTAAGGTTATACTTGGCTGATCAGCATGAATAACCCGAGTCTTTGTTTTGATTCGGAATTGCCATTTTAATAGTAAAAGTAAGTTGAAATAAAAAAATCATTTTTTGCCAACATTAATTCAATCAAGCCCGATATCATATATGTCTAACAACTTGTAAAACACATGTATTTGTTAAAGAATCTTGTTTATTAACTTGCACTTGCTGAATTAGCCCGCGTGAACATTGTACTACTTCCCGTCCTTAGTATAAGATCTCATTCATACTGCAATTTGCACTATGAACGAGATTTTATATTAAGGACCAGACATAATATATTTTATCTTTCTTCTTAGACATTTTTTCCTTAATTTTTAATAATTTATTATTTTTTTAATTTCATACGAGTCAGGCAACTTGTGCGTAAGGCATATTTATCAAGAATCTCAATTGTTAACCTTGCACATATATATATTATCGTGTCCAGGGTTCTGATTTTGAATCGCACCTCTGCACCATTTTGATCAGAAAAACCAAGTAAGAACCGTCATGGAAAGGACCAAATCGGTTTAAAACTAGTAAAGATTGACCGAATCAAATTAAAACATTAAATTTAAAAGAGTGAAGGTACAAAAATATCCCTGAGATTTTATCAAAAATGCACCTAACACCATATGTTTTTTCAAAATATAAAAGTACCTATAAATTTTTAAGATGAGACAAAAATACTAGCACCGTTAACCTCATTTAAATTGACCATTAGTTAACTGAAAGTGCTGACATAGAAAGTAATCATAGCCAAAGCACAAAATTGATTGCGTGCTCTTCCATCACCTCCTTATGCTCTCGTCCTCTTCAAACTCGATTACTCTCTCAGATTGATGCCCACGTCTTCAAAGGTTCTTTACCATGCCCTTGATCTCAATATCTTCAACGATCGAAGACGACATCGTCATCCTTCTCTCCCCCGAGTAGATCTAGCATTTCAACAAAAATGGAAATAAGGTGTTAAAAGCCTTTGAAAACACGAGCTTTGCTGTAGCGAGAAAGGAGATGAGGAGCGGCGGTGAGATGGTGCAGGAATGTGGCCAGAGAGGAGAGAGGTTACTGCGTTTGGGGCGATGGGGTTGCAAGCATATGGGAGTAGGCTTTTTTTTTTTTTTTTTGATAATAAATTAATATTAATATTAGTTGGCAGACATGTGGCATTTTTTTTCTTTTATTTTTCCCCCACTACCGGTTGGGAAATTGTTGATAGGGAAAAAATTATAACCTAAAATTCTACAAGTGTACCGGCTGTATCATATAATAAAGAGTGAGTAAAAATATCATTCTACAAGGATTTGGTACTAACAAAATGGTTGAGCAATGATTTTACACTTTTATTTAAGTTGAGCAGCCCAAATTGAATTTTAATAAGTGAAAATTAAAGTCAAATTAAAATAGACAAACTACCACGATTATCAAATTTGCACCCTAGAGTCACTAATCTTTTATTAGCTTCATAAACTTTGTTTTCACTAATTAATTAGTTTCAATGTCAATTTTGTTAACCTAAAGTATTAATAAATATAAATATCTCCCGATCACTTATACTATTTCAAGTTAAAATTGTTATTCCTAACATAATTACCCAAGAAGCAATAATTCAATTTTACTCTAATATGACTATATGAGTTCAATAAGTACATTCCTATCCTATTGGCAAATTAGAATAGTTCTAATTTCACAACACTCAATCCTATGGTCCAATTAAAATCCCTCTCTCAAAACTTAACGGAGATTAATTCCTAAGTAGATAAGAAATAGACAAGATTAAATAACCAAAATTAACAATAAAATATAATTAATAAGTGAAACCAAAGTATAATCCACCTATAAGTTCATAGTTCCTCTAGGTTGCAAAAAAACAAAATTAGCCACATATGGATTTAATCAATCTCATCCCAGCAACATCAAAATCAAAAAAAGATTCAGAATCCATGAGGAAACGAAAGATGAATAGGATAGAAGCACTCAATGGAGTCCTCTAAGCTCTATCTCTCTCTTCTCTAGTTCTACAGCTACTTTGATATCTTCTCTTCTCCACAGTCCTCTCGTTTTCCTACGAAGAAGAATGGAATCCAAACGCCTTTTTCTCTCTCTTCAAGTAGCCTCCTGCTCATTTTTTGAAGAAGATGGTGATGATAATTAAAACTGCCGCTGCCTCCTCTCATTCTTAAACAATCGTGCCTTTCTTGTGCTTTAGGGTTCCCTTCTTTTTATTCCCAAAATCACCGCTTCTAACAATAAAAAAGAAGTGGAAATAATATAACAACAACAACAACTATAATAATAATAATAATTAGATCCTTTTTCTTTTTTTATTTGACAAAACTAGTAAAATACTTTGACCACCCTCCAGTTTTACCTTAATTACACAGACCTCCCCTCTATTTTAAAAATATACACTTAAGTCCAAACAGTTAACTACATTAAGAATATTCTAAAAAGATTCCAAAAATTTATTTTTTTAATTAAATTTATTTTTTCTTGCACATTTTGACTAAAGTTGTTTTAAAGAATTTAAGAGTTTTTTTTATCTATTCCTTAATTTCTATTTTATCTTTACAAGTAGTTATATGTTTGATTATTTTAGCATTGGTTAATGTAAATATCACAAACGTTGAATATTCAAGCAAGATTTTAAATAAAAATATGCTTGATCAAATGTGTTTATAAATATTTGTGGAAAAAAATATTAAATTATAAATTTAAATTATACATACAATCTCATACTTATAGAGTTTATTATATTTGATAAAAATATGTGTTTAATATATATTTTAAGTCAAAATTAATTTATAATATCAAAATTAATAAATTTTTTAAAAAATTAGAAAGTTAGAGAATCTAATAGAATAAATTTATGGTTGTATAAATTTTTATTAGCCCCTATATATATTGAAGAAGGGCATTTTGGTTAAAAAAAAGTTTAAAAGTCAAACTTAACAGTCAACTAACGGTTTGGGTGAATGGAAATAGAATCTCAAACTATAAGGGAGGTTTGTGTAATATATATTTTAGTTTTAAGGGAGGTTTATATGGGTTTCCAAAATAGAGGGGAGGTCTGTGTAATTAAGGCAAAACAGAGGGGAAGTTAGAGTATTTTACTCAACTTCTAATTATTATAATTTTATTGCTTCTTTCCTAAGTTCAAAAAATTCTATTTTAATTTAAAATCCCACAAATGATGCACCCAATTGATGATATCTCATAAAATGTCAAGAAAATTCATTTAATTTAGTATTAATGACTTCCCAAATAAATCAAAATATATTTCAATCTACTAAAAATGGGAAGTCGTCAATTATCACTGCCAATTCACTTTTCATATCACCACTTTTAATCATCTAATGGTCAACTTAACTGAGGTTAATGGTGCTAGTATTTTTACTCTCATTTTGCAGGCTTATAGGTACTTTTGCACTTGCAAAAAGTATATGGTGTTGGGCACATTTTTAGTAAAAACTCATAAGTACTTTTACACCTCAACCCAATTTAAAAGTGTTGTGAGAATTGTGACAGAATAATTAAGAGACTACCTTTGGAGGACAGAACCAAGTTTGTCGGAGTCATCGTATAGTGAGGAAGAGCAAATCCACCAGGTTGAAGTAGAAGTTGACCTGCAGATACATCATACAGTTAAGTTAGCTAGTAATGACATAGTCCCTCTAATCCAAAATATAAAAACTCTTCTAAAAGGAAATTTTGGCCCAAAATATGAGAGGTTGACAGGGTAATTAATAATTGGTTTTCATTTTTACCCCTTCAAGGAGAGAGAGATGTGACAAATAATAAATATATATTTAAAAAGTGCAAGATAAATAGGTAAATTTTATCAATTTAAGATACATGACTTGACTAATATTCATGTTCATTAGTTAACAATATCTTATATTTTGCACTCGGATGAAGGAGTGAGGGAATATATCATATGTGGTTGTGGATCAAGTTTAGTACACTCCTCATTCTCTGGCAGACATTCTAAAATATGAGATTTTCTTTTTTCATGACATGAATCTCTATAAGGCTCTAAGCTATTGATTGGCATTATGTTAAAATTATCTTTTAAAGTTACTAATCTCTTTCATGCCACTAAATGTAACCTTTGGGGCTATGGTATTTGTAACAATATATTATAACCTTTTTCTCACAATTTTTATTTCAATGGTCAAGGAAAAAAATCATTATATAACGACCATTGCCTGACAATCCATTTTTCCAATTTCAATGGATATATGTGGTCAATAAATATTGACTTCCGACTTTCGATGGTCAATTTATACCGTACTACTTATACATATCATCATCTTATTTCTCATAATCAAGTTAAATTTAACGATCTTCCATATTCGTCAATAGCATATCAGTTTCATTAAATATTAGTCTTCAGATCACTATAATTATCAAAACGTATTATGAGATATAAGATATTTAAAGGGTTATATTGTTTTAGCTATCAAATAGCCAAGTGGTTGCAATTTTAACCTGCAAATAAGTCATATACAAATCCTTTACAAATTGTCAGTTATATGACTTATGCCCATTTTGTCACACAATATCCATTATTTTGCATTCATAGATATAAAATCATTATCAAATAATAAATATATGATACTCAACAAAAGTGAGAAAAAATTACAGAAATGAGAAGAGCATTGGAGACAGAAAAATGGAAGGGAATACTTATCATTCACTTTCAATGTGCTAAATATATTATACATGCCCTCTAATTATACGCATAATTTTACAACTAAAAAATCTTGATCATCTCACTTAATAGAAGAGGTTTTGACTGTTTAAGCACAATGTTTCTAATTCAAGTTTGTATGAATATAAAAATCTTCGTTGTAGGGAGAACTGTCTCCAAATTAGGTCCAACAATATTTGAATTTGTCCCAATCAGATAGCTGGTTCGAAAAAGTCTCATATCATGTTAAATGTGAAATGGTGGAAAATAAAAAGAAAATATAAATTTCATGAATGTAAACGAGGAAATAAATTACAAGATTTGTGGGAATTACATATGATTTCATTTTGATCGAGAAAAATTAAAAGTGAGATGGAGAGATGCATGGTCATCAACCCAACTATTATACTAATAATACATTTGTTTTATTTTAAGTCGATTTTATTTTAAAGGTAAGAAAAGTCGATTTTATTTTTTATTTTCGCTTCAAAATGAGGCCTTGAGCCAAAATCAATAATAATTTTTTTAGGTAAAAAGATCAATAATAATTTGTCCATTTAGTTAGTGGGTGCACTTTTAATAATGGGCATATGATGTAACCAAGTCAATTAGTTTTCTTACCTAGAAATTAAAATTTATATTACTTTTGGGTTATCGATTCAGATTAATTTACAATATCTCAGGATAGATTTTTATCCTTTTTTGGGAAAATCTATTTTTATCCTTTTAAACTATCATTTTAGAGTCTTTCTTCTACCAACTTCTGATGTAAACGGGTTTGGGAGAGTTATAAATGGAAATTTCTTTTGACGATTGTGATGCTTGTTTTCTTCCATGATTGACTTTTTTGTGGTAAATCAGAGTAATTTTGATCAATTTCGTGTTGCCTATTTTAGCCATTACCATGTTAAAGTCAATTATGAACCCAAAAAATTATAGTAACTAGTAAATATAAGAATTAGTTCGAGACTTGTTTTGCTCCCAAATAATGGAAGAACTCAATCTACTTTATCCCCTAAATCTATAATTTTTCACATAAACTATTCCTATTTATTACACATAATGGAGTTTTCATCAATAATGATGGCAGTTTCAATGTAAATTTTTAAATGATATATTATTTTAAATAAAAATCAGCATAATTTTTTTACCCACAAACAACCATCTTAATTAATTTTTTTAATATATATTTTGATCAAAACTTATTTAAATTTTGATAAATTAGTCATCTAGCTCATACATTTAGGATAAAAGGTAATATTTAATAGTCAAAATTCTTCCATTGCATGAAACAATGCACATGCATGTTTGAATTAGCTTATTTAAAGTGATTTTATACTAGCTATAAGTGGTAAATATACTATAAAGGTTTTATCTTGGAATGCTTAAAAATTTCCTTTTGTTTTCTTGCAAACACCTAGTGGCTAGTACTAGTAGTAACAGAATGCAAACAATCAGGATCCAACTAAGATGGCAATTCCGAATCAAAACAAAGAGTTTCGGCTTACTGAAGCTGATCAGAAAGTCTAATGGCAAAATAAAACACAAGTGGTCCCCTTAATTATAATTAACCAATGGCAGAAAGGGACATCTTAATCTTTCTTGACTCAGAACTTGCCGACACTCTATTATTTATGATTTTTTGAGAGAAAGCCTTTAGCTGGCTTTTCACAACAGTGCTGAGAGACTTATCCCTTCGACTTAGAATCACGATCTTTTCACTGACTACGAAGTTCGAAGCTGAAGCTAATTAATTTATCTCGTTTTTTATTTCCTTGAAATAAACCAAGTAGGATGCTGCTCTTCTGCTAGCTAACTCGACTTCAAAGAATTCTCTCTTCTCACCTGGACTTCTCTGGTGAAGCTTTATGTTGGCTTCATCAGTGGTGCCTATTTTTATCAGAACCGGGCCTTCTTCAAAAAGTTCTGGGGCTACCTTGAAGGACTTTAAGAACACTGTTTTTCTAGGAGACCCCTTAGATATCTGCTCATCGGCTTCTCGGACTGGTTTTGGGAAATACTCTATTAACTCGGGCCTTTTGACATACAATAGATCTAAAAACCCATAATCATACAGCATTTTAGGCATGGAATAGTTAATATTATCTGCGAACACGATTATTCGAGGATAAATATTATTATACTCGATAAGATAGCTGTTAATTTCTTCGGGATTTCCACTAAACAGCATTTCCCAAACTTCTCGATATTCATTATGCCATTTTTCCATTCTTTCTTGAAAAATTGCTGGACTAGTCTTTAATCCCATTGGAAGGACACTCCACTGATAATGTCCCTTAGGAACACTAAAAGCTGTGCACTCTCTACTGTCTTCCTCCAATTCTATTTTGAAGAATCCACTCTTACAATCAAACTTTGAGTAAATGACACTTTTTAGTTTTGCTTGTATCTGCGTATATAGGAAACTTTATTATCGGGTTTTGTTGTATCTGATATTTTTTCAGCTCTCTTCTTGTTAGCTCGATTTCAATTTTTATTTGCTCACTTATTAATTTTATATAGGTATATTGATGCGTGTTGGGAAACTTTATTAAGGGAACCTTAAACTCATAATTACAATGAGTTGTAAAATATAAACTACAGTGGTCGAAACCAACGAATTTGAAGGCTTCATACAAAAATTTTGTTCCTAGAATTATATCGCATCCAATTTTTGGATAATAATGAAATTCTGAGGCACGGAATTCTATATTTCCTATCTGGATATATATTTGTTTCATTCCGACTGAATGTTCGCTTAAATACCAGTATACTTTTGAAATATTGCAAAACCCTAAAAACAACATATTCATTGGACAGGATTTCCTGTCAAAACATGAATATAGTTTGTGCCAAGATACGTTGATATTAGATGGATATGAAATCCCACGTATCTGCTAAAAAGACGTTGTATATCCCAGTTAAAATATGTTATAGGACCTATCATGCTCTGATAGATACACGATGCACAATGAATTTTACTTCTCATACTTTTTATATGGTATCAGAGCCTACTAACGAATCCAGTTCTAGTAGTAGAAATCAAAATCTTGTAAAAAGATTTAAAGATTTACTGTTAGAAAAAGATTATCAAGAACATCTAGATGATCCAGAAGAAAATTATCTGGGAAATAAAGAAGATAATATCAGTATAGATAGTGACTATATAACTGATTATGAAAGTTATTCGCCAAAAGGATATTAAATGGATAAAGAATTCAAAGACATTCCTATAGAATTCCGTAGAATAGCCATTTCTAAAGAAAAGTTACCTATAGATGATAATAATTGCAACTCAATCGCTTTTTAGCATTAGGTATAAACAACCACACTTGAATATGATAGAAGGGCCGTTGAGGCCTTAAAAGGGAGCGTCGCCAGACGTTGAGCCACAGGTTGCGAAAGGAGATTAAGGAAGCGTGCTGGACCCGTTTGAGGCAACCTACTTATTCCGTCTTCGATAGGAGATAATAATTGCAACTCACTTTTTCTACTGCTCTTCTCCTAGCTAACTCGACTTCAGAGAATTCTCTTTTCTCACCTGGACTTCTCTGGTGAAGCTTTATGTTGGCTTCATCAGTGGTGCATATTTTTATCAGAACCGGGCCTTCTTCAAAAAGTTCTGGGGCTACCTTGAAGGACTTTAAGAACACTGTTTTTCTAGGAGAACCCTTAGATATCTGCTCATACTCTTCTCGGACTGGTTTTGGGAAATACTCTATTAACTCGGGCCTTTTGACATAAAAAGATCTAAAAACCCATAATCATACAGCATTTTAGGCATGGAAGAGTTAATAATATCTCCGAACACGATTATTCAAGGATAAATATTAATATACTCGAAAAGATAGCTGTTAATTTCTTCGGGATTTCCACTAAACAGCATTTCCCAAACTTCTCAATATTCATTATACCATTTTTCTTTTCTTTCAGACTTTAGCTCTAGGAAATCTCTGGGTCCTGTGGCTCAACGTCTGGCGACGCTCCCTTTTAAGGCCTCAAACACCCTTCTATCATCTTCAACGGCCATAAAATGGCCAGCGGGATGCAAAAGCCTGGGTCTCTAGAAATAGGGTTTTAGAAGGTTATGGAGAGTGAGGGCGACTACTCTCTCTCTCTTTCTCGCAGAATAGTAGAGCTAGCTTTTTTACATAGATAAATCTCCATTCTTTATTGAACGAAGAACGAACAGTTCATTCATAAATTTGGAGAAAAGATATGTGAAGAAACTAAAAAAGAAATACAAAATCTAGGTGATTCACTGCAATTCCGCGATCCAACTATCGTCGGGACGGGGAAGCTTTTAAAAGCCTAGTGTTGTCCTAGGTTATGGAGAGTGAGGGATACTACTCTCTCTCTTTCTCGCAGGATAATAAAGCTAGCTTTTTCACATAGATAAAACGCCACTCTTTATTGAACGAAATTTAGAACATTATAACAGAGAGGAAATACATAGAAGATTATTTCTCGCCTTCCTTCTCTCTTTCCAAAAGCCATTATTTCTAATAGTTTCCTAGGACCGGGAACCGGTTAGTAAAGGTTTCAGCCGGTCATATATCCCAGATAAAATCCATTATAGGACCTATCATGCTCTGATAGTTACAGGATGTACAATGAATTTTACTTCTCATACTTTTCACACCTTAGAAGTACTAGAGCGCAGACAAGGAGTCGATATTCATGATAATATAAGCGAATATTCAGTCGGAATGAAACAAATATATATCCAGATAGGAAATATAGAATTCCGTGCCTGAGAATTTTATTATTATCCAAAAATTGGATGTGATATAACTCTAGGAACAAAATTTTTGTATGAAAAATTTTGTTCTACTAAATTATTCATTTGAGATGGTTTATTTCTAATAATAAGGCTTCTGTCATCGAAACTTAATCTTGACGTTTCAAGAAACTTTTGATGATTTCTTTTAAATTCCATCTTTACTATTTCAAGTATTTTCTTTTCATCTTAAGGTACTTGCATTGTTCTATATCTACACAAGTTTTAAATAATTTTGGCACCATTATCCTCTTATCACTTTTTCTATAAATTTCATGGCTACTGGTAAATGCTTATAAGACTTTTGTCTCAATTGTTAAAGCATCACTGCCTGCAATCATATCTATTCCTTCTAATTTAAAACACAATTTTAGTGCTTGTTCTTTATTTCTCTCTCGAGTGGTTATACTGAAGTCTGGTTGTATTTTAAATTTTAATTTTTTATAAATTAAATCTCCTAGGATTACTCCAAGAATACTGGATTTTAATGACGAGGTAATTCTATCATCCATCAAATAAATTTGTATGGGTGTGATATTCCTTTTCTTTTCTTTTTTTTTTTTTTGATGAAAAGTAACTAGCACAGTAGATTACATCGTAGTACATTGCATGCAATCTATCCTCACCAACTCCTTTACAAACTCTGGAGCGCTCGAAAAAAAGCACAGTCCGGCAGCTGCAGACAACGCATCCTTCGCCAAAGCATCAGCCACCGTGTTTGCTTCTTTTCTGATCCAACAGATAGTGGCCTCCCAATCACGGTGGAGCATCGTCACTATTTTGCTCACGGTGTAATATCCCAAAATTTAAATAAAGGCCTATTTTTTCAGAAAAAAACTTGAGGAACAATAATTAGATAATAAGTCAAATTATAGAACCTACAAAATTTAAAGAATCTTAAATTAGACAAAGGGAAAAATCAGCGTCTAGTGTGTGTAATAAATAGGATAAAAATATACCTATATATATATATATAGTAAAAACACACCGACACACACACCCTACATCTTCACTTTTATTTTGGAGTACCGAAAGTTAACACCTCCACTCCTCTCTCATCATTAGCTAGAAACATGTTATACACACACACTTACACCTACATCTTCATGATTCACGTAGCAACACACATCTCACTTTCTTCAACCATATAACCCCACACTTCATGCACTCCCTCAGTCTCCGTTGTTTCAAGTGAGCAAAGAAGAGAGAGCTTTAGAAAGAGAGAAAACAGAGTTGAGAAGGGAGAGAGATGTGAGTGAAGGAGGTGAATGGAGGAAGAAAACGATTGGAGAAGAGGAAGAAGGAAGTGTTAAACCTTACATGCAACACCATAAATGTGTATAGGTGAGTTTCCTACACATTTATCTTTGTTTTTCCATTGGATTTGAGGCTATTTTCTGGGTTGTTTCGTTGCTGGAATTGAGAAACGTCACCAACAAATATTTTCTCATTAACCTCAATGTAAAATCAGTGATTGTGTGACAATTTTGGGGCACACTTTGGGGTTCTTTGGTTCTGAAATTTACTCATTAACCTCAGTACAAATGTGTAGGAGAGTATAGAGTTAAACTTCGTGAGGTTTAGAGTATAAATTCATGGTTACATATTAGTTTTCTTCACCTATTTTGTTGTCTGAAAAATAGAGTATATACCCGAAACTTGCAAAAGCTTAAATAGAGGCTATAAATGGATTTTTTGAATGGGTCTTTTTGTTATAGATAGTTTAGGATGTGTAGTTAATGATAGAATCAAGAAAAGGACAATTTGGTATGAAAATGAATGAGTTCTTGATTGTTGAAGTCAAATTGTCTAAACTGACGTTTTTGAGAGTCAATAAGCTTCATGTTGAGTTTTGACCATCCAAATCTTATCTCAAAATTATGAAATTTTAAGTGAATATAATAGACGTTCATGGATTTAAAGTCTAAGAATGCATCATTTGAGTACATGTAGAGAGAGTTATAATTTTTGAAAGTTAAGTTAAAAACAAGGGAAATTCTGGAATGTTTTTTGGACCAGTTATGATTTTCAATAATGTTTCGGAAATTTAGCTTGTAATTTGAAGTGACTAATAGTTTTTCCTTAAATTAGACTTAATGAGAGTCACATAGGACTTAGAATCACTCCATTTCGATTGTTTTAGAATTAGTTATGATTTCTGGAGGTTGAGCTCTATTTCTAGAATGCAATTTGGAACAATAGTAGTTGGCCGAATTTCTGGAAAAAATGTGCAAGCAGTAATTACCTTTGGATATTTTTCCATGAAATTACATTTAAAGAGCTTCATTTAGGTTTTGGAATCAGTCAATTTGAAATTTTCTAGAATTAGTAATGAATTTTCAAAGTTGATTGAAAATCTGTCAGTTTCTGAAAAATTGTGAAACTATCATTTGGCAGTGATTTTATAAAAACCGAGATAAAAAATGGATTCCCTGGGCGAAATATGTCAAAATAGTCTGGGTCAAAATTTCTGAAAAAGTACGGTCAAACCGGGTACGGTGGGGTAAGAACTGGGTCCCCAAGGGCATTTTGGTAATTTTTCAATATAGACTAATATAACCACCAAAAACACTATATATGGAAGTCTCTAAAGTGGTACATGAATGGGTTTTAGCCTAATTTTTGTACATTTAGAATTTTAGGACCCGATTTGTAGCCCAAGCCATTGCACATAGTTCGAGGAACTATTATCGAGTAGCAAAGGGACAAAAGGTAGTAACTTTTTCTTGTATGTACTATGTGATTATTATATGTTTGAGTATGTCATTCTTTGTAACATGAGCATAGTGTCTTGGACACATATTAGCCTAGTTGTGGTCTGGGACCCAACGGAGGCACAGAGTTCAACCAGGGTTGCAAACAGTCATTTGGCCTTGGACAATGTGCACACAACATGAGTTAGTATTTTACATGATATGGTGTATTGCATATTTATTTTCACATGTTATATGTCGGAAAAACATATTACTATTGAGATTGCTTGAATCGTACTCTTTTACTACACTTGAAAACATTCCAGCAGAAGCTAGTGGCTCGAAGGGAAAGATAGAGGCTACCGATATATAAAGTTCCAATGAATACCAGAACTATTGTGGTTATCTATATTTGTACTTTTGCTTTCTTTTGAATGCTCTGTACATTTGTATATAGTTTTCCAACCCTGCGAGGATTCTCTTGTATTGTAAATAAGTACTTAATATCAATATATTTCTGCTATTTCTGTATGCCTTATAGAACTATGTGCTTAATACTCTACAAATATCAAAATGTTAAGGGGTTTGACATTTTTGGTATCAAAGCATGTGGTTCTGGCAATATCAGAATAGTATACTGATATATGACTATGCGAAATTTTATAGTGAAACAAAAGGACGGCGAGACTAAGAGGTGGACCAAGAGGTAGAGGCCGAGTAGAGGTAGAACTCGGGTTCGACATGGAAACAATAATGAAGGACCAGGCACTAGACCTGACCTGATGCAGCAGCTATTGGGTATGATGATGACACAACAGAATACGTTGAAGGAATTACAAAATGACCTAAGGGAGGTGCAACAGAAACAAAATGTAGATGCGGAAGCACATAATAACCTTGGAGGATAGGGCGGTGGTCATGTGCAGACTCCAGAACCTAATCCAGAAGTTCCTTTTGGCCCTGTTGTTGAAGTTGAAAGTATGCAAACCTGGCTGACCCAATTTAACAAACACCAGCCAACTATTTTTCGAGGGAAGCTCGATTCTAATGCCGCTAAGGATTGGTTGTCTCGTCTTGAAAAGAGTTTAGAAATATTGGAGTGCCCAGATGATATAAAGGCAAGATTGGCAATCTATAAACTGGAAGGAGATGCCGAAAAATGGTGGACGAGCACCATCTTAATTCTACAGGCTCAAAATATTCTTGTGACGTGGGAGGTGTTTCAAGAAAAGTTCAATGGGAAGTATTTTCCCAGGTCAGTGAGATTGGCCAAAGAGACAGAATTTCTGATGATACAGCAGGGTGAAATAGAGATTTTTGACGAATACTTGGCTCAGTATATTTGACTTTCTCGATACTCCCCATATCTAAAATATCGTGATGATGAAGAGTAGAGTTCTGGTATGATGATACGAGGTTTAAATCCATAGCTGAAGGATAAACTCATCTCTAGACATTTCAAGGAATTCAATAAGATAGTAAAAGAGTGCCAGATTATATAGAACAATTTGTTAGAGCTGCACTCCTATAAAAATGTTAGTTATAAGAACATATCTGGTGGTGGGAACTCTTCACAGAAGCGTAGATATCAGGGTGGTTCTTCTGGTAAGAGTAGTAAAAAGCCAAACCAGTCTGATAGCCAAGGTAACTAAAGACCCTCTAGAAATAGAATATGTAAATATTGTGGTAGGCCTTACCATCTTAGTTAGACATGTAGTCAAGCAAAGCAGGAGTCAGTGCCAGCAAGGCAGATTGTTTATTATAACTGCCACAAACTGGGACATTTTGCTTGGGATTGTTAACAATGGCAAGAGCCTAGATAGCAAGCGTAGGGGCAGAGTGTTTGCTTTAATGTAAGAAGAAGACCAAAAATCACCTGAGCTATTCCAAGGTACGATTTTTCTCAATGGTAATTTGGTACAAGCATTGTTTGATTTAAGAGCTAGTCATTCATTCATTGTATATGATTGTGTAAGACGACTAGGCTTGAGTGTGTATTGATTGCCATATGATTTGACGGACTCTACGCTTATGGGTAACGGATTCGTCACAATCAAGGTTTGTTTAAATGCATCATAAACGCTAAGGGATATGAGTCTACAATAAATCTAATTTGTTCGCCACTAAATAAACTATAGGTAATTATTAGGATCGACTGGATGACTATAAACAATGTATTATTGGACTTTGGAAGCAAAAAGATCATTTACCCTAATCCACTATTAAAGGCTAATGCAGAAATCAACCTACACTTTCTCTTCACAGCTGAGGCCGAGAGATGCTTACATAAAGGTTGTCAGGGATACATCATGTTTTCTCTATGCAATCAGAGTCTGAAATAGCATTGGAAAGTATCCCTATAGTAAACGATTTTCCTGACATGTTTCTAGAGGATATCATTGGATTACCCCCGGACAGGGAAGTGGAGTTCGCAATTGAGATTAGGCTTGGAGCATAACTGATATCTAAAGCCCCATATAAAATGGAGCCAAGCAAGATGGCAGAGTTAAAGAAGCAGATTGAGGAGTTGCTAGAGAAAGGCTTTATCAAACCCAGTATTTTGCCATGGGGAGCTCCAGTGCTTTTCGTTAAGAAGAAAGACAGAAGCCTACGACTCTATATTGATTACAGGGAGTTAAACAAGGTGACTATTAAAAACAAGTATCCACTTCCTAGAATCGATGATTTGCTCGATCAACTATCGAGTGCCTATGTGTTCTCAAAGATTGATATGAGATCTGGGTATCACCAACTTAGGGTAAGAGCAGATGATATGTTGAAGACTGCTTTAGAATAAATATGACCATTACAAGTTTTTAGTAATGCCATTTGGGCTGACCAATGTACCTGCCTTGTTCATGGACTACATGAATCGAATTTTCCGTTCATACTTAGACCAATTTATGGTAGTCTTTATTGATGATATTCTGGTGTATCACAGATCAGAACAGAGCATAAACACTATATGAAGACTGTACTAAACATATTAAGGGCTAAGCAACTCTATGCCAAGTTGAGTAAATGTGAGTTTTGGCTTTCAGAAGTTAAATTTCTGAGTCATGTGGTCTCACAACAAGGGGTCTCGGTATATCCTAATAAGGTGGAAGCAGTACTAAACTGGAAACTGGAAGAGGCTAGAGACTATTTTTGAGATACACAGTTTTCTGGGTCTTGCCGGGTATTACAGGTGGTTTGTACAGAATTTCTCCATAATAGCTTTTCCGTTGACAAAGTTAACATGGAAAACTCAACAATTTGTGTGGGACAACAATTGTGAGAGAAGCTTTGCAGAGCTGAAACAGAAATTAACAATAGCACCAATGTTGACAATCCCAAATCCATAATTAACCTTCGTGGTTTACACATATGCCAGTGGGCAGGGATTGGCATGTGTTTTGATACAGCAGGGCCGAGTAGTGGCATATGCATCCAATCAGCTAAAGCCTCACGAACAAAGATATCTTACACACAATCTTGAGTTAGTAACATTTGTCTTTGTACTAAAAATTTGGAGACACTATCTCTATAGGGTGATTATGGAGCTGTACTGTGACCACAAGAGTTTAAAATATCTGTATGATCAGAAAGAGCTCAACATGAGACAACTTCAGTGGATGGAGTTGCTTAAAGATTATAACCTGGAGATCAAATATCATCCAAGCAAGGCTAATGTGGTGGCAAATGCTTTGAGCCGCAAAGCAGTATAGGTAGCAGCCCTTATGATTCACAAACAAAAGCTAATTGAGAACTTTAGAGATCTCATCCTGTCAAATCAGATTATGATAGACAGTATCAACATTAGTCAAGCAGAGAATGACTTAAGAGCAGATATAGAAGAAGTTCATATACAAGATAGATGTGCCCAATCTATTAGAGATATGATCACAAAGGGAGAGACTCAGGAACATGACTTGTCACCAAGTGGGTTAGTCAGATACAAGAAGTGAATATACGTTCCACCGCAAACGGAGTTGAAGCGGCAAATCCTGGAAGAGGCATATAAGAGTAAATATACTCTACACCCAGGAGTAATAAAGATGTACCACAATCTGAAGTCTATATATTGGTGGCCAGGCATGAAAAGAGATGTAACAGAGTTCGATGCTCAATGTCTTACTTGCCAGAAAGTGAAAGCCGAGCATCAACAACTATCAAGATTCTGCAAAATCCTATAAATTCCTGAGTGAAAATCAATCCGCAACGCCATACTCTCTATTTTTTCATTTCCAGATCTATTTCCTCCACCTTGGCTCCAATGTCACCGGCAACCACAACCATCTCATAATCCATTAACGCCGGCAATATTGCTCCTCCACCACACTGCATCATAGTGCCGAAAGGAGAGGGAGCTCAGAGTTTTGAGCTAAGAGTTGGAGGCAAGAGAGCTAAAGGGGAGTTGTAAGTCAATGATCTAGGGGTGTGGCAAAACTAGCAGCAATCTGGAGCTTGGATAAGGAAACTGGAGAGCTACCATCACCGTCAAGGACCTCCCTCCTCTCTATATTTCTGTTTTTGGCAACCTCAATACCGGAGAAGTACTGTAAGTGGAGTTGGAAGTCTGAAATGCGAGACTAAGACCTTGAACCTGAGAGCGAGAGATCCGAGCTGAGAGTTGGGGAGGCAGAGCTTAGTGTGAGCAGTGATCTTGAATTGTTATTGTGTTCTCATTTCGACTGATAGCTCCCACTGTAATTCTTCATTATTCTGACCATTACTTTATTTCCATGGCTGGTTTGATTGTGAACTCTTGGTGATAGTACTTAGCTCCATAATTGGCTTAGCCTTTCAACTCTTGATGATTTGGGATTTGGCTTGAGTTCAAGAGCTTCAAGGGGGATTTTTCTTTCTTAGTTCCTTTATGAATTTCCTATTGTCATTGTAATTCCTAGCTATATTCTAAGGTAGTTTCAGTAGAATTTTGTTGAGTTATTTGGACTCCATATTGTTGAACTAAAATTGCTTTTACTGTGTTTGAATTGGAATTATTGTGATTGATTGATTTATGGTTATATTTCCTATTAATTTCATGAGATTATACTTGCTTTGTATTCACTAGTTTGTGTAATTGATTTGAGTTAATTTGAGTGGAACGTTTGTACATTCATATTAGAGGAAACAATTGCATTGCTTTAATCCATTTCACATATCAAGTGGTTTTTAATAATTTATCCAAGAGATGACCATGAATGCAATCATAGAATTAGTCATTAATTAGATAAATTAGACTCAACGAGTTTGCTTGAGATTTTTAATTAAGACTTGATGAATTTCAAACTTCCATATTACTTAATGAGCTAGAATAGCCAATGAACTAATTTCTCAAGAGAATTCACTTCATTCATATTTCATTAATCATCCTTTTATTAAAAATTCCGAAAATATTAGTCTAGCATTTAATTAAATTTTTTTAGTCTTTAGTTTATAAATTTGAAAAAAATCCAAAACCATTTCCCCTTGTTTTATTGCATTTGCATGGCATATAGATTACTTAGAATTCAATAAAAAGCTCCTTGAGAAGAGAGACGACTTGAGTGTTGCATTGTACTGCAATTCTTGGATACAAAAATTTTGCATTTGACCCCAAGACACAAAGACAAGGTCAAATAAATGGCACAGTTGCCGGGAAATGAACCTGGGTCGCTCACATGATAGGCAGGAATACTCACCACTATCTTGCAATTCCTGAGTGGAAATGGGAGAGTGTCACCTCCGAAATCATGATGCAATATGGGTAATAGTGGATTGATTCACGAAAACAACTCATTTTCTCCCAATCAGTATTCACTACTCTCCTGATAAACTCGTAGAAATCTACATCAAGGAGATTGTATGTCTACATGGTATGCTAAAGAATATCATATATGACAAAGATCCTCGATTCACGTCCAAGTTTTGGAGGGCATGAATGAAGCTCAGGGTATCAAGCTCCTATTCAGTACGGCCTATCATCCTCAGATGGATGGGCAAACTGAAAGAATAATCCAGACACTAGAGGATATGCTCAAGGCGTGTGTAATAGATTTCAAAGGCAGTTGGAATCAATTCCTTCCTTTAGCAGAATTCGCATACAACAACAGTTACCATTCGAGCATTCAAATGGCTCCCTATGAAGCGTTGTATGGAAGGAGGTGTCAGTCGCCCTTGTGCTGGACAAAGCTATCTAAGAGACATGTGTATGGGCTGGATATTGTTGACCAAATAACAGAACAAATCAAGTTGATAAAACAAAGACTGTTAGTTGCTCAGAGTAGGCAGAAGAGCTATGTTGACAAGAGGCAGAAACCTCTGGAGTTTGAAGTTGGAGATCATGTGTTCATGAAGGTTTCACCTATTACCAGTATTGGCAGAGCGCTAAAGGTAAAGAATCTAAGCTTTAGGTATATTGGTCCCTTCGAGATCTTATCAAAGGTTGGGCTAGTAACGTACCAAATAGCTTTATACCCCTAAGTTTGAGTAGACTACATGATGTCTTCCATGTCTCACAGCTGAAGAAGTATCAACTTGACCCAGAACATGTGATCGAATATGAAGAGCTAGATGTACTGGATGATCTTGTTTATTAGGTCGCAGCTGACCAAATCATTGATCGGCAGGAGAAACAGCTCAGGCGCAGGAGTATTCCGTTCATCAAAGTTGTCTGGAAGGGGTTATCTTCTAGAGAAGCAACCTAGGAAGCTGAAGAAGACATGATGAAGCGTTACCCATAATTTATGTCTTCATAGATGTAACAAATTTTGAGGACGAAATTTAGTTTTACGGGAGAAGAATTGTAATATCCCAAAATTTAATAAAGGCCTATTTTCTCAGAAAAAAAAAATTTGAGGAACAATAATTAGATAATAAGTCAAATTATAGAACCTAAGAAATTTAAGGAATCTTAAATTAGACAAAGGGAAAAATTAGGGCCTAATATGTGTAATTAATTGGATAAAAATATACCTATATATATATATATATATATTAAAAACACACCCACACACACACATTCTACATCTTCACTTTTATTTTGGAGCACCGAAAGTTAACACCTCCACTCCTCTCTCATCATTAGCTAGACACATGTTATACACACACACACACTTACACCTCCATCTTCATGATTCACGTAGCAACACTCATCTCACTTTCTTCAACCATATAACCCCACACTTCATGCACTCCTTTACTCTCCGTTGCTTCAAGTCAGCAAAGAAGAGAGAGTTTGAAAGAGAGAAAACATAGTTGATAAAGGGAGAGAGACGTGAGTGAAGGAGGTGAACGGAGGAAGAAAACGTTCGGAGAAGAGGAAGAAGGAAGTGTTAAACCTTACATGCAACCCCATAAACATGTATAGGTGAGTCTCCTACACATTTATCTTCATTTTCCCATTAGACTTGAGGCTATTTTCTGGGTTGTCTCATTGCTGGAATTGAGAAACGTCACCAAAAAATGCTGTCAACCAAAAACTGTAAAATCAGTGATTGTGTGACAATTTTGGGGCGAACTTTGGGATTCTTTGGTTCTGAAATTTTCTCATTAACCTCAGTACAAATGTGTAGGAGAGTATAGAGTTAAAATTCATTAGGTTTAGATTATAAATTCATGGTCACATATTAGTTTTCTTCACCCTGTTTTGCTGTATGAAAAACAGAGTACATACCTGAAACTTGCAAAAGCTTAAAAAGAGGCTATAGATGAATTTTTGGAATCAATCTTTTTTTATGGATATTTCAGGATGTGTAGTTGATGATAGAATTAAGAAAAGTACAATTTGGAGTAAAAATGAATAAGTTCTTAATTTTTGAAGTCAAAATGTCACAACTAAAATTTTTGGGAGTCAATCAGCTTCATGTTGAGTTTTGACCATCCAAATCTTATCTCAAAATTATGAAATTTTATGTGAATATAGTAGACATTCATAGATTTAAAATGAATCTAAGAATGCATCATTTGAATACCTGTAGAGAGAGTTATGATTTTTGAAAGTTAAGTGAGAAATAAGGGAAATTTTGGAACATTTTCTGGACCAGTTATAATTTTTGATAATTCTGGAAATTTAGCTTGTAATTTGAAGTGAATAATATTTTTCCCTTAAATTATACTTAATGAGAGTCACATAAGACTTAGAATCACCCTATTTCAATTTTTTTAGAATTAGTTATGATTTTTGAAAGTTGAGCTCTGTTAAAGCAAAGAGACATTGATCACGTCAAGCTCAAATCTTGGGTTCGGATTCCTTTTGCCGTAAAAAAAATAAAATTGTATTAATGAGATAAATAATTAATATTTTCTATTTTAATAAATTTTATATTTTATGAATTAAAATTGAATAATTTTTTGTGCAATTTTGTCTTTTATTTTAAGAAGCAATTTTGACTGGGCTGGTACTTTTGAAAACAATACAATTTTAATCTTACATTCAGTATTGAAAACGTTAAAGATGAGTATTAAAAATAGGAAAATACTTAGGTCAAATTTTTTATATTCATTATATCAATTTAAAGAGATATATTAATAATTGGAGAACTTGATTAGATGAATATGAGAAACTTGATATAAATATGATCCTTAAAATATAGAAGATGAGTATTAAAAATATAAAAAAAAGTAATAAAAAATTAACTAAGAAATTACTTTAAGAGTAAAATTGGACAAAAAATTATTATTATTATTTTTTAAAGATTCTAATATACATCCCACTCATCAATCATGAACTGAGAACCTACAACATTCATACAGGGCAAAACCAAGAACACGTTATAAGACAACAAAACCAGATTGGATCATGATGGCGAAACATTTCACCAACCGTTTCGTTCAATATTCATCAGTCAAAACCAATTATAGCTCAGGCCAAAATAACATCGGAATGGTTAGTTCTAGTGAAAGTAACCAAGAACTTGACCACCTACGTTCCGCTCCATGGCCTCCTCATGATCCAAAACGCCTTCTGGGGTTGTAATCACAACATAACCCTACTGATGTGTTGGGAGAGTTTTCAATCTGTATTGTTCAATGTCTACTGCCTTGATATCTTGTCGGTATGTAAGGGCTCTGAAATCATTAATCCTACCTTGAAATTGAGCTGTTATCCTCCCCACTCTATGAGGATCATAGACTTCAAAGTCCTTGATATAACCTCGGACTTTTATGATCATAGACTTCAAAGTCCTTGATTTAAGGGATCTGCATTCACCATAGTTCTCAGTGCGTCTCAGAATCCTCCTCCCCATCCCTAATCCCTTTTCTCGTATTCCGGCTAGCCAAGAATACAGTCCACAGTCCAGCGTCGATGACAAAAAATTATTTTAAGATGTTAACTAGGTATGTCAGGTTTGAACCCTAGACATGTGGGAGAAATTTTCAGTCTCCATCAACGTGACACTCAAACATTGACATTATTTTAAGATGTTAAATGCAACTAAGACGATACTTTATGTAAGGTTAAAATTGCATTGTTTTCAAAAGTATGAGGGTAAAATTGTTTCTAAAAAATAAGGACAAAATTGCACAAAAAAATTATTCAATTTTAATTTAATATATAATATAAACTTTTATAAAAATAGAAATTATTTATTATTTATCTCATAAATACAGTTTTATTTTTTTACGAAAAAAATGATCCAAAACCAATGAACCCAGTCATTGGGCTTGACGTCATCAATGCTCATTTGCTCTTTTTTGTTTATTTTTTTTGGTTTCATTTCCTTGTGTTGCGTCTCATTCCCCACTCATTTAGATTAAAAACAATCATTTTCATCAACAAGTAGTTGGTTGAGATGGTAAGCGGTCTCACTCTTATAAGGAGGAGAACACAAGTCCGAATTTTGAGAAACGCACTTGTTGGGAGAACTTTAACCTTAACGCTCCATGCCTGAAGAGATTAGGCCTAAGTTCAAAGTGACTTAGGGATACCTAAGTTCATAAAAAAATAAACAGCCATTTTAAAGCAACGGACAGAAGCAGATTGTTAGTGGCAGCGGAGAGAAGCTGAACCCATTTCCAAATGTGTTGGCTATCTTTGATGTCAACCAGCAACATACACTTATTATTGACAACGTACTAAACTAGTTACATTAACAACTGTAGCGACATGCATTAACAATTAATGTTAACCTACACTACATGCTTGTTATTATGATAACTAGAAGAGCTATTTAACAACTATCACAACATGTATTAACAATTAATATCAACCTGCATCACATACTTGTTATTGACAACTTAAAGAGCTATATAAACAACTGTCACGACACATTGACAATTAAGCTCAACTTGCACCACATACTTGTTATTAACAAAATGCTATATTAACAATTGCTACAATATCAATGTGTATCACACACTTCTTATTGACAACTAAACTAGCTTAGTTATATTAACAACTAACACGGCATTTGTTAACCACTAATGTCATTAGTTCCCTTTTATTTTTAATTTTCAAAAAGAGTTGTAATTTTTAGCACCCTCATCTACTAATTGTGACACCTTAACTCCTCATTGAATGCACTCTCACTTGTCAGTGATGGCATGTTGACTTCTTAATGTAGGCACTCTTACATGTCAAATCCCTACTGCTAAAAAATGTTATAAGTTACAATCTTATATGATTTCAAGTGATATATGCTTATATAATACATATTGGTTATAATGAAATATAATCTTATATGGAGTTGTCAATTCTAGCATACTCACTTATTAATGAAATACTCATCTGATCCATAATATAAAACATATTTACCTAATTTGATCGAATTAACTGAGTGTTTTGCACTGCAATTTGGTGACCCAATCTCATGATTGGAGGCCCATCCTTGCGATTGAGAGATGACGGCATTTTGCTTCATGTTTGGTTGAAGGTGATTGGCATTTGGGCTTTTATCTTACTCGTATGATTGAAATTAAGCTTCCAAATTGAGCTTTTAACTTCTAGAAAAAGCCAATATCTCATTTCCGTCCTTTCCTCTATTTTGTTAATTTTTTCCATTGAAATAGGGATTACTATTTAGGTCTGGCAGAGAAGAGATTAATACCTTTTAGGGTGGGAAAACTTTAAGCAATGCTAGACATAGTTGTACAAATGTAATAAAGAAATAACGCTTTGCTCCATATTCCTCTTCTGATTCTTTATTTTTCTTTTGGTTTAATTAATAAAACTTTAATTTTGCCACTGGCATTAGTTTTCGGCAAACTAAAACTGGGAATATAAGTTATGTAGATAATAATAATGAAGATGAACAACCTGCCGCGACAAATTATGATAGTCGATCTTCCTCCCAAATGAATCATATTTGTGACTCAATTAGAGAACAAATTGTACGAGACATGTGATTCAATTAGTTATGTAATATAATTTCATCAAATTATGTATTTTTTATTGCCAAATTTTCCAACTTTAACTTTTATAAATTTTTTATAATTTTTAATTTAATTTCTCTTTTACCTTTATCACTAAAGCCACTTATGCTAAAGTCAATCCAAACAAGTTCTATTTTTACAAAGTCACTTATACAACCGCCAATCCAAACATATATTATATCACACAATCTGACTTTGACCCAAAAGTAAGATTACAAAAAGTCAGATTGAAAAAAGCCACTTTTGCAATCGTTGCTCCAAACACACACTAAGTTAGTTAAATTAATGAATATATCTATTGTCTAGAATGCCCTACTCATCTCCCTTAATTCTCTCATTCCCCCTTCTCCATGATTATTGTTAAGGGAACATCAGTAGAGGTAAATTAAAAAAAGATTGACAAATATAAAAACTATATCTTATATTTAGGACCTAGATCAACTCCCTAAATATGTTTTATATTAAGGACGGGAGGAGTATAATCTTATCACTAGCTAGAATAAGTAGCCATATAAACATAAGATTTCAAATTGGATGCAGATATAGTTAAGTAACATGCTTGAATGTGGCATATGGACGAATAAAGCTGCAGTTGTAATTGCGTTTTCCACGTTTGGTGAGGAAAATGCAGTAGGTCCCCTAAGCCTACACTTAGTAGTTAGTTGTCATCACCGACATTTCATTTCGAATTTATCAATAGTATTATGCTTTATTTGAATAAAGATAACGGTAGATCTCAACTTTCGGGGGGGGGGGGGGGGATTCTGCAGCTTTGCTACTGACAGGAACTTATGGCTCGGATTTAACAAGCTCTTCCACATACTTTTTGGTAATTGGCAATCAAGTCTCTGTATGTCAAACAAAAGAAAAATAACTTAATTGGATATGATCCTGTTTTCTAATTCACCTCCACTCCATAAGAAGCAGCCATCGAAAGCAGCAAAAGGGAATCATAGCTTATCAGAAGAGAGCAGCACAGAGTGTATTCGAGAATTCCGAAGCTTTCTCCCTATATAAAGGTGCATGTAGTATATCATTTTCAAAATTCACTTCAAGCTATTAATTTACCTGTTTTTCTTTATATTATCCTTTGAATAAAACAATACACACAACTCTTTCAGTCATCTATTCACGATCAACGAAAGCTAATAGCGGAGAGCAACACATGTGATTAAAGACCAGACTGACCGAGTCAAGTAAGAAAGAATTTCCCAAATCTTACCGTGAGATCATTTGTCCCAAATCTTAGACGGCCACGATGATTACCATCGATCACATAGACGACGATGAGGAACGTGACCACAACAATGCACACGGCGACCAGTGACTATGAGTGTTGCGATGAGATAAGAGCGCGGTGTGTGAGTGTCTTATCACGATTGAATGTTCCGAGCATCTAACCTCTCCCTCCTCAAATTTCATCTCAAACAAACAAGGGCAAATTCATCTTTTCACATTTCAGTTTAATCTAACCCAAGTCCCTTAGAACTTCAATGCAATTTGATGATATCAAGGGACCTCATAGCAATGTTTTGATTTGAACCTGTGTGCGATATTCCCTAATATGATTTCGCGGCCAAGTCTAAGTGAATGGCAAATCTTTCCGTTGAAAGGTTAGGCAATACGCACAAAATATTTTACGCCATAACTCGCATATTGAAATAAAAAAAAAATAAATAAAATTAAGGCTTAGCAAGTACTAATATTATTTAGGAGGAAAAATGTCAAATCCGAACCTATCATTTAGCAACAAAAGAAGTTCGCTATTACATTGGCAAAACAATAATTAGGCTCTCTACTGTAAAGTCTCCTTTACAAGAAGGAATTTGTCTTAACATGATACCGCACCAAATCTCAAACTTCTTTAAGACAATACCGAGTGAATATGTGATTTATCACAAGTCAACCCCACATGCCTATTCAAAGACATACCAAAATACAAATATTATCTTTATACACTGATATTGACCACTACCGCTTTACAAATCAAATACAAATTCACAGCAGCCACAAAATGTAAGGCTGGCTTGTTCCACAAGCTTCAACCTCCTTCTAAATTCATCATTCTCTTCCTTCAACTTCTTCAGCTCCTCTGAAATTGGATTCACGCCATCTAAGCAAAATTAACAGTGTCAGTGATACATAAGCACAATTAACACTGTTAACTTCATATTTAGGTCCTTTTAAAACTATAGGGACTAACGGTCTTAAATAGAGCAAACTTAAGGGATTAAAATTATCACTTTAAAACTTTAGAGACCAAAACATAAATCAAAGTAAACTATAAGGACCAAATGTAGGTTTAACCCAAAATACAATTTACTTGTGTGTTGAAATCCTTGGTATACTCCCCGACGTCTCCAAAAAGACGACAATCACATTCTCTCAACCATCTCTGAAGCTATGAACAATTCCCAAACAGAGCCTCTGGATTCGTCTCTTTGAAGGATCCTCTTTTCACTCAGAACCCACCATGTACCTAATTGTTCACTGATATGCAAAGTTGGGCTAGATGCTTCTTCTACTATCTTGGGTGCCTTTAAGAACTGTATTGAGTATTGTTTTTTCCCCAGTTCAACTAATTTCCTTCGGGGAGTCTTATTTGATTATGCCAATCCTCATGTCTTCAATGTCCATGTTTTGCTTTCATATGTGCTCTTAGTTTTATTACTTATGGCTATAGAAAGAGAGAAATTAACCTTCGTTGATAAGTAGAAACATAACACTATTGAAGCGCATGATAAATTCGTTGTTCATTCTTTGAATCATTTTGGCAAGTCTATGGTAATACTTTGGTATGGAGATGATTTCACAAGTCTTGTCTTTGATCTTGCTTTGAATCTATTATCATTTTGTCCATGCTATTCTACCGTGATCATGAAGTTTTCGAATAATCAGTTTCTGTGGATTTTACCAAGGAGAAAACAAGTTTTATCTCCAAGGGCATGCTTGAAAAAATGGAGAGGACTTGTCTTTTTTTCTAAGATGAGTTATTTAGGTCTTTTTCCTTCTCAATTTAATTTTATTACAGGCCAAAGATACTGATTTGATGTTTCAGAATTTCTTTTCTTGGGGTGAGAGAAAATTATGTTGTTATAGTTGTGCTTTAGTAAAATTTTCCCCAGAAATAACTGTTAGTCTCATAATTAAATTTAAAGATAAAAATAATTAAAACAAATGTAAAACGTATAAAATATTTATGGATTTAATATAAAACATTGAAAACACTTAAATATAAAATAGTCCTTTTATCTACATACCAGCTCTAGTCTCAGCTTTAGTCTCGTCTGAATCATATTCTCCAATATTTGAGACCATAACATCTGCCCCTTCTGTAATTTTATCAAGTGTCTCTAGCCCCTTGACAATCTTCCCAAATACCACGTGAAACCTACACAGATTCCACAAATTATGCATTACATATTTTTTCAAATGTAATACTTGAAGCAATTTATATTCACATCCTTGTCACTTATTAAAAGAGGAAAGAAGGGATAGACGAGTGCTAAACATATGTGGAAGTTGAGGCATCTCACCTGAAATACTCCCTCCGGTCCTAATTATAAGACAAAGTTGACTTTTTTGGAGAAATTAAGGAAGCCAATTAAATCACTTTAGAATATTTATTTTTATATTTTTTTCTTCAAACTAATTAATTTGACTAATAAACTGATATATAATTTAAGGATACTAAAAATATAAATACTCTAAAGTGATTAAATTGGCTTCCTTAATTTCTCCAAAAAAGTCAACTTTGTCTTATAATTAGGACCGGAGGGAGTAAGTTACAAGAACAATGTAACTAGACTAAAATTTTGAGCTAAGAACAAAATGTATTAAATAATTGCATTCTACATGGTAACTGACATACTCACATGGGAATCTTTCACCGCATATACTCTCACCACATAAGCCTGCAAAAATATTTAAAAGAAAAATGAGATACACTAAGTAAAAGAATAGACATTACATCTTATACCCAAAAAAATAAAAAAAAAAAACCTGAAATTAATGGAATTTACAAAAAAAAAAAAAAAAAAAAAAACTGAGCATTGGACTATACAAAACTCATACTTGAAATTCATGTTGTGATATGGCCCAAAGCAAAAATGATGGAAAACTTGCTTCAGACAGTGAAGAAAAGAAAAGGAAATAAAGGAAAGGTAAACTGAATGCAAGAAAGACCTACTAAATAAGCAATGATATTTTATATAAGCTGATTAGCTGAAGACTTGCATATACATTGACGCACATTATAACTCATGCAATGTATGATAAAAAAAATGAATATGCTTTTATTTAACAAGTAAAAGTAATTACTACCCATGATGATAAGATCAAAAACTTGAGATGGACAACTTCAAAAACGTGAAAGTGACTAAATGTATTTTGTCAAATTACAATCTCAAAAACGTGTCAAGTGTGTTACCCTAATTTCAAGCAACAATAAAAAAACATACCACTTGAGCTGTGAAGGTCCCCTTCCTACAAAATGAAAACCAGCATAAAGTTAATACACTACAATGCGTACAAAACAGCTTTGGACATTATGAAACTTATTAGCATTATAAGAAGAACAACATAGTTAGTACAAGCTTGAAACTAGATCACAAGAAAAGCACTCATGCATTGAAACTAGATCAACCCTGTATCCTAACACAACAACATAAACGAGGATAACTGACTAAAGAAGGGACCACTACTGAGCTATGTTCATAAACAACAACATGATGCATAGATCTACAATACAGAAGAATGATCTTAGACGTAGCAAGAGTTAAAAAAAAAAACCTTCACAAAGGAGAAGCCTTTCCAATTATTATAGTAGAAGGACCCCTTATAGTGTAGAGGCGGACCCAAAATCTTCCCAACTCCCCTCTCACCTGAAGGGGGAAAAACTAAATACATTAGCATGTCTGAGGCCTAGTTCAATTAGTCAGATAGTAGTTGTAGCACAATAGGTTTTTTATTAGAGAGAAGATAACATAAAATCAAATTATTACCAGCACACAAGGCACGGAAATTCTCTACTGTAGCAGGAGCAATATCTGGGAATATCTGGCAGGATGAAAGAATTCATTAAGTTGCATTTCGACTCTCCTCAAATTTGGAGTTGCAAAATCCACTGAAACAAAAAGCTTCATTATGTATCACAATAATCATTGTAATTCAAAAGTACTGAAAAGAAAAGGTGAACCTCAAAAATGATCTTTCCAAGATGGACCTTTTTTACCGAGACATCCATAAAAACCAGGGGATTCTTCTTCTCTGCCATTGCCTTTCTTTTTACCACTGAAGTAACAAAAGTCAGTAAAGACACACCAATTAATTATTGACATTAAGTAATATTGCATTAGAAGGCAGATGCTGACAATAGCACAGATTATATCACAGCTACAAAGCTATAGCACTTATAAGCTTCACACAACAATATCCTAATGCATTGTGCCTTCATTAGTGATTCCAGCTGAGCAGAGATAACAGGAAATCATGGGCCTCCTCAACCATTGATGATTATGACCTCCAAATAGAACACAGTACTAAGGTTGACTAAAAACTCTGATAGGTTAAAAAAGCCTGTCATGAACAAAAAAACGGAAAAGAAGAAACATCTCATCACCGGTGAATCACCATATTCCACATCACACCAATTTGGAAGGAAAGTGTGTTCTATAAATCAACTTAGATGGAATTAACCACGAAAAACATAAATTCATCAACTTAGACTTGGTGAGTTATTTATAAATAAATTTTGAATGAAGATGCAATTCCAAACAGAAGAGATCACATCTGGGATCTGAGAAGAGATAGCATGTAGAGAGAATAAAATCGTAGAGGAAGCAAAAAAATTCAAATAACACAAACTTTAATACTGAACAATGAACATGACTTGATATCATCATTAGTCATTGAATCTGTAACACCCATGTTTTCAAAGCGAATGGACGGTTGAAGTGCAGTAATATCTTTAATAAGGAGACTGATAATCTTTTGTAAACAACGGAAGTTCCATCTTCAAATAGTGTGTTGAGTGGGTTTTTCAAAAAATTTTTCAAAAATCGTTTTCAAATTTGGTCTCATTTTATTTTATGATTCATTTCAAGCCATCCGTTTTAGGTTCATTTCTTCATATCAGAGTTTTTACTAATAAATTCTCAGCTAGAACCCAAACTACTATAATAAATTAACGGCTGTCCACTACTGGTTCGGATGTCACTTTGTGCTTGCTTATATATAGACGCTTATTTATGTGTCTACGGTCTTGTCAGTATGAGACTGACCACACTTAAATACAAATTAAATACAACTCCAAATAGATAACCAACGGAAAATTAAATTCTAAGTCCTTTGCTTCATTCGCTCATGTTTACCTTCTTGACTGAAGAACTACTTGCCCGAGCTGAAAATTTGTTTTGGAAAAATAGGGTGAGATTCAATGAATCTCAATAGTAACAGATATCACTCATATAAAATGCACATATATCATGCCATGTCAACCAAAGTTATAGTACAATCAACATATTCAACATTCAGAGATAAATTCACAATATGCATAAAGCATAAAGTTACCAATTCAAGGACAACCGTCCCTTGCCACAGCGCTGGGAAATTCTACTAGGCCTTAGCCCTTCTCATCTAAATGTTTTAAATTCACAATGTTACAAACATGCATATAATATATCACATAGTATGTGAGGGATAAGTTACTACCTAACAATTTTTTCCAAAGTTTGATCTTGAATGACGTGCTTTGGACGTCCTGGGTAAGTGTCAAGTCCTATAAATTATAATTTACGGGCAATGAGTTATTACTTAGTTCAATTCCTTCATAAATTATTCTCTTATGTTGGTTATCATTAGGATAACTTCATTAGGCCCAATATGTAGCTAATGAGCTCAAGCTACTCCAAAGGCTTAACTCAATTTTTAAAGGTCCAATTCTATTACAAAACCCTTAACTTTGAATTTTCGCACAATTACCAAAAGCTAACAGATTTTTCACTAAACTTTGAAAAATTATAACTAATTCTAGAAAAATTCAATTGGGATGATCCATAATTCTGTATAACCCTTATTAAGTCTATTTTAAGGGAAAAATACTTTCCACAGTCTTCTGTGCACAGAAAATTCCCAGATTTTACGTCTTCCCTTGCTGCCAGAAACTCTGACCAGTTTTAATGGTCTACTTCAAACACTCATATCTCCTAAAATACATATCAAAATCCTTCATATACCTATCAAATTAAAGGTCTTTAAGTGTACTTTAATTCTGGAAAATCTCATCATCATCAGATGAAGTTTGAACAATGAAATTTTCACCATAACAAAACTGTCAGACAAAAACGCATACTGCAGCTTAGTGAACTAAAGTTCTAGTATTTAAGCTTTTTAATCGGTCTTCTAAAAATTATAATCAAAGCCTATTCTCACACAATTTTTCATGTAGAATCCAATGAAAAGCTCAAAAATACCAAAATCAAACTCTTTCTACCAAATTTACCTCTGTCCGAGACTGCTCTCCAAAAACAACAAAATCAAGTTTGCGTTTTTGAACTCCAACAAGTCTAATACTTCATTAATAATCATATATCACCTTATATATGATTTAAAATATCTTTAGTCTTCAAAAACACCCCTTGGTTGAATTACGTGATTGATTCAAGAACAAGGAATAACTCAACGAAAACACGAAGTAATCGGTTCAAAATGAAACCTACGCTTACCTCTTCAGGTTCCTACAAGTGGTTCGATATTCCAGTGGCACTCCGGCTAACTAACAGAGACAAAACACCTCAGATGAGAAATCTGAGACCATAGAATTGAATCTCTCATCAAGAGAAATAATGTTTATGGACACTCTAAGTGTTAGAAAAGTGATTTAGAGAGTGAAAATGACTTACCTTTGTTTCTTGTTCCTTTGCTCTTCAAGTTTCGGTTCTTTCTCTTTCTCTTTTCCTATGGTTCTAGCCGACTTGTGAGTGTGTAAATGAGGAATTGAATGGATTAAACATTTATTCCCATTCTTCCAAGTGTTGGCCGACAGTTTGAGTGAGGAATGAGAGTGTATATTATTTTATTCATTAATCTTCCACCACTTTAAATGCTTGGCCGAAAGTTGAGAAAGTTGGGAGAGAAAAGATAATTATTTTAGCATTTATGACTAAGTGGTATCTTATCATCTTGAAATAAATTAATGAAACTGGTGCACTCCCTTCTTTTATTCTCAATTTGGATGTCCTTTTTGCACCAAAAGATGAAGAGTTGCATTATTTGAGCTATCTCTCTCTCTCTTCCCTTTGTCTTGACCGAAATTAAAGAGAGTGGAGAGAGTATGATGTTGTCATGTGGACCAACTCCCTCTCTCACTTTTCCTCTGCTTGGCTGTCCTTCTTGACTTAAATGGGGAGGGAATATATTAAATAAACTCTTCCTCTTGCTCCTCATGTATTGGCCGAAATAAGTGTGAGAGAGTAGGATAAAATGATATGCAATGTTAGGTAGATGTCTACCTCTTTTCCTTTTGCTTTAAGTCTTATCCTCTCATCTCTTCATCTTTACGGAAAATTAAGAGTCAAGAGATTATTGGGAATTATCTAATTTCATGTGTGCAAGAGTTTTAATTAAATGGACAACTATGGGTGTGGTGTTAGGTAAATGTTGTCCAATTTGTCTCTTAAAATTTTGTTTTTCAAGGACAAATCTTAGCCCTTGATTTTAGTTTCCAATTCTAACCTCAAAATCACATGGTAGATGTCCCTCTTGCCCTTGATTATGGCTATATTAACTAAATTGCCATTGGGTCTTACTTAACTTATGTGGTTAAATCTTGGTCAAGTAAAATAACCATAATCATCCTAGTCTTCCCTTCTTCCAAAAACAAACTTTAACACCATGTAAATTTTTCTTTTTGATTAATTTAACCTTTATTAAATTTTGGGATGTTACAGAATCTACATGTCACAATCTGTCGAAATGGCCCAAAGGATATATGAAATTCTGGGGAGTCATCTGTACAGCAGCTACAATTAACTCAATAAGTCATCCATGCTAAGTTACCACTAACTACCATCAGCCAGGTATATGGTAAATTCATAATGGGCGCCAATTCATTAATCATCAGAAGTAGTAACAATCCTCAATAAATGTGAAGTTCCATACTTAGCTGTTATAATTGTCAATATCCTTTATTCTGTCGGTAGAAAGGCTAAGTTAAAAAGTTCATTAAGAAATAGAACCCTGCCTCTGTTTGTTCGGATTTTAGAAGCAGAATAGAGAAGGAGAAGAAGAAGAACAACAAAGAGAAAGAGAGATGTTTCTAGACTGAATATTTCCGGAATTGATTTACTCAACAACTGTGAATCATACAACACTGATTTGAAATGAATTAGGAGGCAGGGGAGACTATTTATAGACATAGGTCCCTTAATAACTAGCGCCTAATGCCTCTGTCTAGTACCTAATGACTAACCTGGCCCATTAACACTAATTAGTAACAGTACCTAATTAATGTTTTATAACCATGCCCAAAAAAATCTGACTTTGCCCTCAAGGGTCTTGCCGGCACAAATTCTGGAAATTCCTTGTGAACGCTGTAGAGAGAAACCCACGTAGCTTCTTCATCGGTAAACCCCTTCACTGACCAAAACCTCAACCCCCCCGAGCGGCGACTCGACTCTCTGCTGCAGAATTTTCTCAGGATATAGAGTAGGGGGAACAGCTGCCCATTCGGTAGGAGGGTGCCGCTGTTTCACACTAGGATCCAGGCAAAGTTTCAGCAATGAAACATGGAATGTTAGATGAATTCTAGACTCATCCGACAGCTGTAATTTGTAGGCAACTGGTCCTTCCTATCTTCTCTAATTTAGCCCTGATGATATTACAGCAAATAAATGATAAGATGTCTAACTCCAAAATCATTAGTAAATAAGTAGGGGGCAAAATAAAATGTGTTAAAATTATATATGTACCAGGCAGAGCAGCTTACCGTGCTCGATGATGCCTGACCCTACCCAATAATCAGCCCGGCTCGAAGACGGTCGACATTTTTTTAGGCCACTTTTTAATGCTGCATATGGCATTTTTTTTGTCAGGGTTAGGTGGGCATAACTAACAAACATGCTCTATGAACACCCTTAGTGCTCCCCTCTCTAGGGCACTCCCAAGTCCCAACACATGTACTGCATATATGACTCCAAACCACAATTCAATACCTTAGATTGCCCGTCAGTTTATGGATGGTAGGAAGAGGAAAGCTTTTGCTCCACCTTTAGAGCCTTGAGGAACTCTTTCCAAAAGTTGCTAACAAATACCACATCTCTATCACTCACAATTTCAGTAGGGGTTCCATGTAACTTGAAAACATTATCTTCGAATGATTAAACAAGAGAAGTAGAAGTTCAGAAAAATGATGAGATAGAGCAATGAAGTGTGTATACTTTGTCATCCTATCAATTACAACCCAAATAACTTTCTTACCATTCAATTTTGGAAGAACTTATATGAAATCCATTGTTATGCTTTCTCTAACCTTGCTAGGAATAGGTAAGGGCTGAAGTAAACCCCCAGAAACAGGATCATATTTACATAATACTTGATAAATTCGAAATGAAATGTCGGTGATGACAACTAACTACTAAGTGTAGGCTTAGGGGACCCTACTACATTTTCCTCACCAAACTTGGAAAACGCAATTATAAATGAAGCTTTATTCGTCCATATGTCTTTCAAGCATGTTACTTAACTATATTTGCATCCAATTTGGAATCTTACATTTATAAGGCTACTTATTCCAGCTACTTATAGGATTATACTCCTTGGTCCTTAATATAAGACATATTTATCCAATTTGATTAGATTAAATTAGTTAAATTAGTGAATATGACATCTATTATCTAAAACACCCTACTCATCTTTCTTAATTCCCTCATTCCCCCTTCTCCATGATTATTGTTGAGGAAGCATCAATAGCAGTAAATTATGAAAAGATTAACAAATATAAAAACTATGTTTTATATTTAGGATCAAGATCAACTCTCCAAATATTCCCTCATTCCTTTCTAAATTAAATATTGAGCGAATAGTTAACTAAAAGGGTTAAGTAGCAAATTTTCCCCGAAAGTATGGGTCCAAGAGTAATTTTGCTCTGGAAGTTTTTCGGGGATCAATTTCGCCCTAGAAGTTTTAAAACGTAGCAATGTTGTCCTTTTCCGTTAAATAACAAACGTTGGCCGTTAAAAAATTGACGTTGACTGTTAATTTTTTAACGAAAAAGGGCAGCATTACTACGTTTTGAAACTTTCAGGGCAAAATTGCTACGTTTTGGAAGTTTTTCGGGGATCAATTTCGCCCTAGAAGTTTTAAAACGTAGCAATGTTGTCCTTTTCCGTTAAATAACAAATGTTGGCCGTTAAAAAATTGACGTTGACTGTTAATTTTTTAACGAAAAAGGGCAGCATTACTACGTTTTGAAACTTTCAGGGCAAAATTGCTCCTAGACCCATACTTCTGGAGCAAATTTTCTCACAATGCATACGAATCATAGTTCATATCATACTCTCCAAAAGGGTCCATTTATCACTAATGACATTCACTTTTGGAGTCATTAACCCTTAATCACAATTTAGGATCTTGCTAAACCGGGGCTTAGCAATCCACTAATCTTAGGCTTATTCTCTAGCCTCAAGTCTCAAAATTCGGGGTATTACAGGCTGAGCCGCCCAATAAGCTAACATAAAGTATAACTGATAGAAACAAAATATGACAACCAAATACAAAAGTAAAAGCCTTAGTACATTGGGTATGTTTGTTATGGCAATGAGATTACTTATAAGTTGCTTTCCACGTAAATCAAGACAAAACTCCTCTCACATACTTAGTGCCTATTTGGATTAGCGGTAGATATGTGACTTTTTTTACTATCTGACTTTTTAAAAAGTAAGGTAAGATAAAAGTCAAAATGTAAATGTGATTTGTATTTGGATTAGCGGTGGCAAAAGTGACTTTTTTTCTAATATTGTGTTTGGATTAGCGGTGATAGAAGTAACTTTTTTTTTATTGTGATAATTGAAATAAAAAATTAACATTAAAATTTGATAAAATAAAAAGACATTTTGACAGAGGTTTGGTGTAATTTAATTATATGAGGAATCCACAAAAAATAGTTGGATAAAAAACTGTATGAGGTTTGACCGACTTAACACTATATGAGGAATCCACAAAAAAGACAAAAACTGTATTGTTCTTCTTCTTCCCTTCTATTTTGAACTCTCTCTACCTTTCGATGAAAGGGAAAAAAATCTCTCTGCTCATATCGAAAGAGGAAACAAAATCTCTCTGCTCATAACCGCCTCACAGCGCGGGGAAGGAGAATAAAAGATCAGAACACCTTGTTGTAATGAAATCTTTGACTGTCACAGCAATTTTTCCCGAGCTCCAAACCGCGATGAGAGAAGAAAAAGCAGCTACTCTGAGCTTCTTGAATAAGCCACGGTTGGACAAAAAGCACAGTGTGTTCAGCCGCTTTCCCAAACATAAAAAATTTGCCCAATGTGCTGTTGGGAAAGTGGCTGCACGTTTGAGCCCTTGTGCCGCTATCCCAAACAAGCTCTTATTTTGTATACTGTAAATCACAATTAAAAAGCTTCTTTTAAGTATTCCAATCACTATTCTAAACGAGCATTATCAGCTTCACAAATTGTAAAAGAAAACAACTCAAATATACCACCATAGCCATGAGAAGCTACAAAGAACGGTGAGGAATGAACAAGTGGGTGTTGCACCACATCTACCAAAGGACATGGGCAATGGTAAGTTTCCAAGTGCCTTATACGAAGTAGAGTGTATTGTGCCAAGGTCCATGAGCTATGGTCGTAGAAGGAAGAAGTTCATGACACGATTCCTGTAGAAAACATACGCTACATCAAGGTAAGGTAGATTTGTATATGTGCTAGCAACAGACAAGGAAAGGCGATGAAGTGAGACTATAACTTGTGTGCCTTTTGCAAAAAGCTCCTTTGCCTGTGACAAAAACAGAACAACATACGAAAGCAAGTAAAAAAAACATTAAGTAAGCTAGTTGGGGCAGTAGAATATTCCAAAAACTCATTACAGAGCTACCCTCTCTATAATGATTTATCCAATGCAGCGTCATGGGGTGAGGCGAGCCTTCATTGAAGGAGGCTCGCTAGTACATAGAGTTAGCTTAGTGGAGACGTCACCATTTGAGGTTGATTCAAACTCCACTCGAGAACAATGGGGGCTAGTAAGGCTACTTGCTTCGCCATTAGCAAAGAGTCACAAGACAGATAGAGGAATTGAAGGACGTGGTGCTAGTGGTAGTAAGATAGAGCTAGGGGAAGCATCAAACTCCTGTTAGGTTTGGGCTACCACATGCATTTATGACCTTGTGATTAGGTGGTGCAGTAACTATAAGAACTGTGGTTGTGGAGGGTATGTGATGCAAAACTTTTCAGAGAGGACATAGAGCTGTGGTCGGATTAAAGGGCGTGCATGATGATATTGTAACCCTATTGATGAAGCTCCTCCCAACAAAAGTCATATAAGTTGTGCATTCGAAGCAGAGCATGGATCCACCGAAACCATATATGAATTGCTCCTCGAACTAGTGAGGATAAGGGGTTGAAATCAGTGTGTTCAACAGCAACTGGTTGAGCCTCATGAAGATTGTGGTCATACTCCATGCTCACATTAACATGGCTATTGGAAATTCATAAATAACGATGCCCCCGTTGAAACCATCGATGAAGTAGCCTATAGAAGGCAACTTCATGAATGCAGGTAAATGTTTGATTCTCATCCACAGTGAAGTAGTAACAACTCTGCTTTGCACTAAGATGAATAGGGAAGTCGGGAGAAGTATATATAAGCTTGGATGACCATGCGTGAATGCAATCTAGGGCGCCACCGAAGAAGGACATGGGTCCTCGCCATGCAAAGGAATGAAGGCCAAGTAAAATATGGCAAAGTTACCATCAAGACTCATAGGTGACGATGAAATCCAAGAATCATAATGAACAATTAAAGATCGGTGATTTAACAAGGTGGTGGAGTAACAATGAGTCAAAAGAAGATTATCTGTAGGTGGCCGATTTGGTTCAAATGGGACAATAATGTAAATTATACTTTGGTTGTGAGATGATCCGTTGGCTATAGTTAAGAGGGTACTATAGCATTTGGGAGAGTTGTGGGAGGGGAGGTGATCAAGGCATATAGGCCATTTTTTTTTGTATGAAGAGGAGTGAATCGGGTAAAGGGAGGACGGACACGTAGCGAGAGGAGAGTGAGTGAGTTTAGGGTTTTTTAGGTGGTAGAGGGTCGATGGGAAAGGGAGGTGGGCATTTAAGAGAGGTGTGTGTTAGATGTGGGAAAAGTCCCACATCGCATATATTGGTAGGGAAGGGGCGAAACTTTGAGTAGAAAAGGAAGGCCCCACTCCCTCATTTCATCACACCTCAACAATTGTCTCTTAATGCATTTATATCTTCTTCTCTTTTATAGTATTTCACTTATAAATTATTTAAAGTGAAAATTAGATTATGGTATTTTTCTTATCGTTGTCCTATTTATTATTTATTAGCTGATATTAGATATAGTAGTTGTGATTTATTGTATTATTAAACTACATCTAGAAACTCTGTTTTCTAGTATTGTGGCTTTTTAGTATAATTGGTTACGCTCTATATATCCTGCTTTCGCAACAATTGGCATTAGAGCCAAGGTTTTGTCTGAATATGCTCTGTGGTTACAGTGTAATATGACCTTTCACATCAAAAAAGAATTACTTTGGGCTTTTATGTTGACAGCTATTAAATAGTATCTAGAGCAGAACTAACTGATAAGAAGAATGAAGAACCCACATCAAATGTCAACAACTCATCGTTGGCATCTTCACTTATGACAAGAATTGTGTCCAATGCAAAGGTTGCAGTTGAAATATTTGGCAGATCTGGACATTTTAGGATGTGGCAAAGCGAGGTTTTTGATGTACTTTTACAACAAAGACTAGACTTTGCTATTGAAGAGAGAAACCCAGATAACGTGGGAGAGGAAGATTGGAGTAAGATCAATCGTGTTGCTTATGGTACCATTCGATTGTTCCTTTCAATAGAACAGAAGTATCCACACATAAAGGAAACTTCAAGATATAGACTGTGGAAGGCACTAAAGGACAAATTTTTGAAGAAAAGCACTCAGAATAAACTTCATATGAAGAAAAGATTGTTTCACTTCACCTATGTTCCTAGTACCACAATGAATGATCATACTACCAGCTTCAATAAGTTGGTAACAGATTTGCAGAATCTAGATGTGAAATTCGAAGATGAAGATCTGGCGTTGATATTGTTAGGATCACTTCCTGATAAGTATGAGCACCTGGAGACTACACTACTTCACGGCAAAGAGGAAGTATCTCTTAGAGAAGCTAGTTCTGCGATATACAGCTATGAACAAAGAAAGAAAGAGAAACAAAGAGGTAGAAAAGCATAGGCACTAGTCACAAGAGGACGTACTAAAAATCAATCGAGATTGAGGAAAGGGAGATCTAAATCGAGGTCCAGACCCAATAAAGATGAATGCGCTTTTTGTAGAGAAAAAGGCCACTGGAAGAAGGATTGTCCAAAATTGAAAAATAAATCCAAACAAGGCAATGGGAAGGCTGTTATGGATTTAAATGTAGCTGATTGTGATGATGAGAATTCAAATTTCTCACTATTTACAATGACGTTATCAAAATTGTCAGGCGTATAGTTGTTAGACTCAGCTTGTAGCCATCATATGTGTCCCAACCGAGATTGGTTTATTGATTTCCAAGGAGGAGGTTGTGGAGTTGTCCACACAGCAGATAACACCTCTCTTACTGCATATGGCATTGATTCAATTAGATTGAGGAACTATGATAGATTGATAAGAACATTGACAGACATTCAATATGTACCAGATTTGAAGAAAAATCTCATTTATATGGGAACTCTGGACACAAAGGGATTCAAAATCACCATAGAAAGTGGAGTAACAAAGATATTTTCCAGTGCAAGGGTGGTAACGAAGGGTATATGGAAGAACAATAACATATACCTCTATCAAGGTAGTACGGTTAATGGAACAGCAGCAATGACATCCAGTGGTGAGAAGGAACTAGAAGCAATGAGGTTGTGGCACATGCGCTTAGGACATGGAGGAAAATCCTTGAAAACCCTATCAGATTAAGGGTTATTAAAAGGATTAAAGCATTATAGTTTGGATTTTTGTGATCACTGTGTAAAGGGGAAGCAGACAATGGTTAAGTTTGGAACAACCATCCATAATACAAAAGGTATTTTGGATTATGTTCACTCTGATGTTTAGGGTCCTTTCAAAACATCGTCATTGGGAGGAAAACATTATTTTATAACCTTTGTTGTTGATTTTTCCCGAAGATTCTGGGTGTATATAATAAAGATCAAGGATGAAGTGTTTGGAAACTTTCTCAATTGGAAGGCAATGATAGAAGCACAAATCAGTAGGAGGATTAAATGCCTTCGTATAGATAACAGAGAAGAATACAAGAATGATCATTTTCAAAAGGTTTGTGAGGATGATGGCAGTTTCAGACACTTCACAGTCAGGCATATACCACAACAGAATAGAGTGGCAAAACGCATGAACTGAACTTTACTGGAGAAGGTTCGGTGTATGTTGTCTAATGCTAGCTTGGGCAAAGAATTTTGGGCTGAGGCAACTACATATGCGAGCCACCTCATTAATCATCTACCATCTTCTACTATTGGTGGTAAGACACCATTGGAATAGTGGTATGAAAAACCTGCTATAGATTATGATGCTTTACATGTATTTGGCTCAAGTGCATACTACTATGTGAAAGAATCAAAATTGAATCTGAGAGCAAAGAAAGCCATTTTTTTGGGAATCTCTTCTGGAGTCAAAGGATATCGTTTATGGTGTCTAGAGACAAAGAAGATTGTATTTAGTAGGGATGTTACCTTTGATAAATCTGTCATAGTGAGAAAGGTGGCAGCTGAAGATACCAAGCAAAGTGATGGTGTTTCAAAGCAAGTAGAGTTTGAAGGAAAATTGATTTTCCCAGTAAAAGGTGCAGACGGGGAAACAAAAGAAGACTTTCTTGTAGCAAATGAAAAGCCAGTTGAAAGGGAGGTTTCAACTCATGAACCTCAACAGCAATGTGAATCAATAGCAACTAGCAAGCCAAAACGAACAATAAGAAAGCCTACTCGTTTCAAGGACATAGTGGCTTATGCAACCTTAATTGCAGCTGATGATATTCCTTCAACTTATAAGTGGGCTATTCAGAGCTTAGAAAAGGATAAGTAGAGGAACGTCATGAATGAAGAAATGCAGTCCCTTCATCAAAACGATATGTGGAAATTGGCCAAACTCCCGAAGGGTAAGAAGGTAATTGGTTGCAAATGGGTATATGCAAAGAAAGAAGGATTTCCTAACTGAGGTGATGTACGCTACAAAGCAAGATTGGTAGCTAAAGGCTTTGCTCAGAAGAAGGAAATTGATTATAATAAGGTATTTCCTCCAGTTGTGAAATATTCCTCCATTAGAATTTTGTTGGCTTTGGTAGCATAGTTGGATTTGGAACTAGTTCAAATGCATGTTAAAAATGCATTTCTAAATAGAAACTTGGAAGAGGAAATCTACATGACTCAGCCGGAAGGATTCAAAGTTGCTGGAAAGGAGAATATGGTGTGTAAACTTGAAAAATTGTTATACAGATTGAAACAATCTTTGAGACAATGGTATAAACGATTTGACAAGTTTATGTTGCGGTATAAGTACAAAAGAAGCAGATATGATCATTGTGTCTATTTGCGAAAGCTTGAAGATTGATCCTTTATATATCTCCTCTTATATGTTGATGATATGTTGATAGCTTCAAAAAATCAGGTAGAAATTGAGAAGCTGAAGGTTCAACTAAAAGGGGAATTTGAGATGAAGGACTTAAGAGAGGCAAAGAAGATTTTCGGCATGGAGATAACAAGAGATAGATAATTAAAGAAACTCTTTTTATCTCAGAAGGAGTATTTGAAGAGGGCGCTAAATCAATTTGATATGGATGAGAGAACGAAGCCGATTAGCACTCCACTTGCCCCTCATTTTAAGCTTAGTGCTAATATGTCACCAAAGGATGAAGACAAATGAGAGTATATGTCAAGGGTACCATACACAAATGCTGTTGGTAGCTTGATGTATGCAATGACAAGACCTGACATTTCACAGGCTGTTGGAGTTGTGAGTAGGTATATGCATGATCCTGGAAAGGAGCATTGGCAAGGTGTGAAATGGATTCTACAGTATATATGTAATACTGTGGATGTTGGATTGGTCTTTGTGCAGAAAGATGATCGATCTTTAGTTGGGTATTGTGACTCAAATTTTGCAGGTGATTTGGGCAAATGAAGATCTACTAATAGTTATGTGTTTACTCTTGCAAAGGCACCAGTTAGTAGAAAGTCAACTTTGCAGTCAACAGTTGCTTTGTCTACCAGAGGTAGAGTACTTGGCAATTATAAAGGCTGTGAAGGAGGCAATTTGGCTTCAAGGATTGCTTGGAGAACTTGGTATTGGTCAAGAAGACATCATAGTATTTTGTGACAACCAAAGTGCTATTCAATTAGCAAAGAACCAAGTTTACCATGCAAGGATGAAGCACATTGATATTCGATATCACTTCGTACGAGAAATTTTAGAAGAAGGTGGAGTCATGATACAGAAGATACGAACAAGTGAGAATCCTGCTGATATACTGACAAAGGTGGTGACTTATGTCAAATTTCAACATTGTTTGGATACATTGTTGATCATGGATTGTTGAATTGTAAGTACAAATTGTAATTAAGAAAATTAGGAATGTGGGGATTTTCTCAAGGTTGAGATTTGTTAGATGTGGGAAAAGTCCCACATCGCATATATTGGTAGGGAGGGGGGCGGAACTTTGAGTATAAAAGGAAGGCCCCCTCCCTCATTTCCTCACCCCTCAACAATTGTCTCTTAAGGCATTTGTATCTTCTCCTCTCTTGTAGTATTTTACTTATAAATTATTTAAAGTGAAAATTAGATTCTGGTATTTTTCTTATTATTGTCCTATTTATTATTTATTAGCTAATATTAGATATAGTAGTTGTGATTTATTATATTATTAAATTACGTCTAGAAACTCTATTTTCTAGTACTGTGATTTTTTAGTATGATTGGTTACGTTTTACATATCGCGCTTTCGTAACCGTGCGAGGGAATGGTGGAGCAGAGATAGTTGGGCTAGAAGAGGTAGTGATTCATAAGAGAAGCCCGTAGACCGCTCGAAGGGATCCAAATTGGTATTGGACATGGGAAGATATAGGTGCAAGAAGGAAGTTGGAGGAGTAGGTGTTTTTGAACAGAGGCGAGTTTGGTGGCTAATGCTATCACAGCATTGACAAATGGAACGAACATGTTCTACTAGGTAAGAGACTTGAACGGTGTGGGTGAAGGATTCTCATAAAAAGGTAGTGTTTGCTGCAGCATGAAAGATGCAGAGCATCACAGTTTGAAATCGAAGCATGAAGGAATATCTTAATGCTTGGAGCAGTATTCTCAGCTTGTTCGAGGTTTTGAATTAATGTTCCCTTCTCATAGGATCCAGGATATCCCTTACTTGCCATTACCAGAACCATGGTTGACCCTCGAGACCAGTTCAATGACACTCCATTCAACTCTCCTCTACAAGCTGCAAGTAGAACTTGTGCCAGATAGGACTCCAACCGCATCATCAAGACCTGTCCACATTACTTTAAAATGACTTGAAATATCAGCAAACTAAAGATCAAAGATGTAATAGGTGTGCCTTGTCTTGTTTATGAACTAAAAGGGTGACTATAGGTATATTTGGGGTTGGGAAAAGGAGAGAGGAATAATCCCAAAGAAAATGAAAGGGAAAATAAATGGTAACTTTCTACATTTAAAATTCTCTAAATTAGATGAGCCAAAAAATACAATGGAGAGAGTACTTTTAAGATTTTGCAAGGTTAGTTGAGAATCTTTAATGATATTCCCCTCCTTATAAATATTTTTCAAACAAGAAAGGTGTCTCAGAGAAAGCTATCCATCCCTACCATTATACCCGTTATGACCTAAAAGAAATAGGCTGTGAAAGAGAATGAGGATAGCAATCGGTACATTAGCAGAGGCATCAATGAATATATAGACATTAAACAATCATGACTCAAGAGGCCAAAGCCACAAGAAAGTTATAAATAAACGAAAACAAGAAAAAACACAACTGAACCCTTTAAAGTTATGCCTGTTCGTTCCAGTGTCATGGCAACAGTAACCCTTTTCCAGCAGTCTGATTCATAGCTTTGATAACAATTGGCGCTCCTTGTTCTTTGCGGCAGATGGGTCAGTAAATGTTTTGTACTCCACTAATGGGCTCATGATTGGTTACAAGAAGCAAATCTAGGGCTGTAGAATGGAAGGAATAGTTTTAAAAAGAGAAACTGATATATGCTCAAGATTATATGAGAAGAGCATCATGCACATCAAATTGAGATAGAAACAAAAATGGTACAAGACGAGGGCTTCACTTGTCGTCAAACACAAATTGATCCATCATTGATGTCAAGGTCTGAAATGCTAGTGGCATTTCCGGACTTGGACATTCCTGCATTGCCTGGAGCACAAAGTACAACACCAACAGATGGTGACAGTAAAAGAAAAAATAAAGTAAATCAAATTTGAAGTGCATAGAGTATATACATTGCAAATAAACTCCGTAGAAAAGTTACTCTAAGAGGGCACGTAGACTCTTAAAAAAAAATAAAGAAAGGAAAGAAAAATAAAAGGTTAGAAAATTCAAATAAATCATTGTCAATAGATTTAACCGACTATGTGTTAGGATCACTGTTGAAAAATCAGGAAAATACATACATATAGGGAAAGATAACTTTTTGTTGGTCACAACTTTGACTTACTATTATGGAGAAAGAAATAGAGAAATACGGTAGCTATAGGGAAGCGGTAACCAAAGTCCATGCGAGAGTCCATTTTTGTAGTGTCGTTGTGGTTGGGAAGGGATTATAACATGTACAATTCCAAGCAAAACACATCCGGAGACATTCGCGGGATGGGAAAATGGCGGATAAAAAAATTAAGAAAAAAGGAAATAAATGCTCATTTAATTTGAATCTCAGTCAGATAAAAAAATTAGTAATTAGTAATCAAAATATTATATAATAAAACATATTATCCATTTGAATGATGATCATGATAAAAAAAAAAGGACAGTGGAAAAATGGAAATTGGCCCAATCACAATAAAGGTAGCAATGAAATATAGGGAAAATTTTAGAAAAAGAATTTTGAAATTTTAAAATTTTAAATTAGGTATTTCCTAAAAAAGAAGTTAAAAATTGCTTATCAAGTTTAAACATTTTTTAATCCACTCTTGATAAGAAACCTGATTTGAAATTTTACAATTTTCAAATTCTTTTCAAGGGATTCTCCCTTGAATTTATATTTAATCAAAAGCAAAACTGAAACATAAATGAGCATAAATTGCAAGGGATTCAAATTTCAATTTAAAATTCAGGTCAAAACAAAATTTCAATTTCAAATTACACTTTAAAGTCAAACTAAAACCTGAATAAACAGTGAATGCTAGCAAACAATAGAGGGAAAATTAAGTTTGCCAATAACAAATGAAAGAAATGATGAAGTGGACAGTATACTTGACCAATGAAAACGAAGCGAGCACTATGGACAATATATATTGATAATAAAAACAATTTAAAAATAATTTTTTGAGTTTCTCAATTATACTTGTATTTATCGGAAAATGATAGATACAAAATTTTAAAATTGTAAAATTCTAAATCAGATATTTTTCTGTTGGCAAAAAAAAAAAATAGATATTTTTCAAAAAAATGAGTTATAAATTACTTATTAAGTCTTATCATTTTCTGATTAATTCTTGGTATTTTTTTCCTATCATTTCCTTATATTTATTTTTGATTTCACCATCTCACCCTAAGCCTTCTCTTTTATGCCATATTTACCCCTCAAGAATCTCGGGCAAAAAAGAAAAACAAATATTTACCCTCATGAATCTATCACATACATATGATCTAAATTCAGTACTCAAATTCAGAAATTTACGTAAACTCCCTCCACACCTCAACTAGAGTCGACAAAACGGGCCCAACCCATAGGCTCAACTCACGGCCCCGCGGGTTGGGACAGGGTTAGGGTTGATGGTTTTGAGGCCCGAAAAAATGCGGGTCGCACAAGCCTGCACCGCTCAACCCGCGGGTTGATGCGGGCAGCCCAACTTGGACTGTTGGCCATATTGGGCTTAGGCTGAAATTTTTTTTTTGGGTTGAGTCCGGTCCATGAGTGCGTTACTGGGCACCGTCTCACTCCACTATCCGCACGTGTCACTCATCAATCATCATCTGATCCAAAAATAGTCTCTCAGTTCAGTTCTGAACCCTTACTCTCTCAATCTCTTCATCTCTCACTCTCTCAACTCTAGCGTCTCCTTTCTTCCAAAATCGAGCCCTAACCCTAATCGGCCAAGCGGTGTGCCGGTGTCGCCTTAGCCATTTCCGGCTCGGCCTTCTTCCTCCATCGTCTCTCGATTCTTATCTCACCGACAAAAGCAAGTCTCTTCTCACGAATCTCATCTCACCGACCCTAACCCTAATTGAGTAATCACCTTGGTTGTAGTCGTCCTTGCTCGACACTCCTCAGTCTCAATCGATCGGCCGTCCGGCGTCACTTGCTCTTAGGTTTTCTGCTATCAATATTCTTGTGTCCACTGTCCATCCGTATCTTCTTGTCTAGCTCTGCTACCTACAAGAACAAGATCACTGCTGGAAGTCCACTTACTGCCATTTTCAAGGTAACTGAGATATAAATTATTCATACCCTTTTTTTTAATACAGCATTGATATCTAAATGTAGAATGGTTACTTCATCGCTTGCTTGTTGTGAGTGTCTATTTCCTATGTGGACGCCATTTTGTGTTTTTCTCTATACTTTAGTAGATGTATTATTGCTGTTTTGTAAACATCGAATTTCCCCAGTATGGTTTTCACAAATTTATCCCATATGCTCTTCTTGTCTGTATTTTTAATTATATTTTGCAACCCCAACAATAACTATGATGGTTACTATTTGGTCTCACCAATTCGGAAATGCTATGCCTTCTTAATCCCGGATAAAGTTCCTTGTATTTATCTGATTCATGGGAAGCAAATATTGACAATGGAAGTTCCGCTGATAGCACCCTTTTAAACTTCGCAGGAGGTGTTTTACTAGTAGCAAATATTGACAATATCTGGCTTCTTTGTTTACCAATACTTGATAGTATGTTCCTCGATTTGACAATGGGCATGAAGGTAACCTTTTTGTCTGTGTCATTGGTTTTGCTTGCAGTATATTATAAAAGGAAAGGATGGAAGGTGAAGTACCTACTGATAATCAACAAAGCAGTGAAGATGATGTTGTGGAAGGTTTAGTTGCAGGATCACAAGCACAACTAGTAAGGGCAGAACCTATCTCCATTGTCTCTGCACAAGATTTGGAAGATGATTCAAGTAAAAAGGGGAAAAAGAGAGCCACATCTGAGGTTTGGAATTATTTTACTAGAGTTACAGTAGAAGGTAAAGAGAAGGCAAAATGTAGGGGGTGTGGGAAAGAATATTTAGTGGGAAGTAGGGATTATGGGACTTCAACCCTTAAACGCCGTATAAATATATGCAATTCACTCCCAAAGTATAAAGATGATGGTGCTATGATGATAGACCAAGAAGGGAAACTTAGAGCTAGACAAATTGATCATCACATAGCTAGGGAAAAGCTTGCTTTTGCTATCATTAAACATGATCTCCCCTATTCCTTTGTAGAGTATGATGCAATTAAGGATTTCCACACTTATATGAATCCTGATTACAAATGCATTTCTAGAAAAACTGCTGTTATGGATGTATGGAATTTCTATCTTAACCAAAAAGAGATCTTAAAGAAAGCAATAATGAACAGCCCTGGTAGAGTGTGTTTAACTTCTAATTGCTGGACTTCAATAACTAGTGAAGGTTATCTTTGTTTGACTGCTCATTTTGTTAATGATAAATGGAAACTAAATAGCAAAATTCTTGCTTTCTCTAAGATGGATCCTCCTCATTCCGTTGTTGAATTAGCTACAAGGGCACATGAGATATTGATTGAGTGGGGTATTGATAAGAAAGTTTTTTCTATCACTCTTGACAATGCTTCTGCAAATGACAATATGCAAAATTCATTGAAAGAAAGGTTGCTTTTGGGTAATAACTTGATATGCAATAGGGACTTTTTTCATGTTAGGTGTTATGCCCATATCTTAAATCTCATAGTTCAAGAGGGTTTAAAAGTAGCTAGTGAAGCTGTTCATAAGATTAGGGAGAGTGTTAGATATGAGAAGCAATCTCAGGCGAGCTTGATAAATTTCAAGAAATGTATTGATCATGTCGGGGGGATTGATACATTAGTTGGTTTGAGGTTAGATGTTGCAACTAGATGAAATTCCACCTATACAATGCTTGAAAGTGCCCTTAAATATCGTCGTGCTTTTGCTTATTTATCTATCATTGATTCCAATTATCGTCATTGTCCAACAAACCAAGAGTGGTCTAGAGCTAAGGCGATACACTCATTCTTAGAGCCATTTGCACTTATAACAAACTTGTTTTTTGGGTCCTCATATCCTACATCTAACATGTATTTCATGCAGATATCAAGAATTGAGTTAATGTTGAAATTTTATGTGGAACATGATATTGTGATTTGAGATATGGCTGTGAGAATGATTGAAAAGTTTGATAAATATTGGAGTGATTATAGTGACATTCTTTCTCTTGCTATTGTTCTTGATCCACGTATGAAGTTGAATGTCATTAAGTTTTGTTATGCAAAACTTGATCCCTTAAATTGTGATGCCAAGGTTGAACACATTAAGAGGAAGTAATATTATGTGTTTCATAACTATACTGATGTGGGAACTTCATCATCATCTTCAGTCTCATTTGTTGGGTCCTCTTCAAGTTCTAATTACCAAGCCTCATGGCAATCATATTCAACAACCATTCATCCCTCTTCCTCCTCCTCCAAAAGTGATGAAGACAACTACTTGTTTATGTTTTGCTGTAAGCTTCCAATTCTTGAATATTTCATTTCATTTTATTTCTTTAATGTTATTTTCATTTGATTAGAATTATACTAATACTCTACTTTTAACATTATATGATGTAGGATTATCTTGAGAGCATGAGCAAAAACACAGCGACAATGTGTAAATCTAGATTGGACAACTATTTGGAAGAACGAACACTTGATCCCAACTTGTATGTAAAATTCAATGTTTGGGATTATTGGAAAATTAACTCACCTCGTTTCCATGTCTTGCTAGGATGGCTTGTGATATTCTTAGCATTCCAATTACTACAATTGCTAGTGAATCAGCTGTTAGTGTTGGTTCAAGATTTCTCACAAAATATCAAAGCAGTCTCCTTCCGGAGAATGTTCAAGCTCTCATTTGTACTCGTAATTGGATGCTTGGCTTTCCTAGTAGTGGTAATATGTGTCCATTTAATATTCACCTTATACTTGCTAATTTTATAATTGAGGAATTTAGAAAAGTATGAACTATTAATCTAACATTTTTTTCCATTTTATGTGATGTGGCAGATGCAGTTGAGCCTGAGGAAAAGGAGGAAGCAATTAATGTTGAGGCTGCTTCAGATGCTGCTTCACATCATGCCGTATGAATTGATGTTTTCATTTGTCAAATTTCCCCAATTTGAAGTTTTTAACCAGCTGCTTGATACCTGAACTTGAAGCATATTACACTGACTCTTTTTGATAATGTGTTTAATCACTACACTTTTTGAACTTTTGGTCACTTCCATAATTCCAGTAAATGCCAAAATGGCTTTTGTTCTCTCTTTTTTGAAGGATGTAAGGTTCTGTAATTCTGTTCATTCTGTCGTCGTTTAATAGTGTTGGCTGCTGGGTTCAGTCACTTCAATTTTTTGTATAATGTATAGTTTTATGTGGACAATCGGACTATTTATGTTTTTACTAATTATTAGGTTGAGACGTTGACAGTTGGCTCTGTTGGTTTAATATAGTGCTATGTTGTTTGTATAATGTATAATTGTAGTAGAACAATTGGGCTTCTATGTGGATAATTGGCCCATTAGGTTATGGGTTGAGTTATGAAGTTAACTTGAGTTTTGGGGGCAGGACAATTGGACTTGTATAATGTATGTGGACAATTGGCCCATTAGATTCTGAGTTGAGTTCTGTTGTAGGCCGTTAGAGGGCCTTTTCTGTAACCAGTCTATTAAGTAATGATTTCTGAAAAACCAAAAAAAAAAAAATTTGCGAGCTGTGGGCTGGCCCGCAACTCGCACAATGCGGGTTAGGGTTAGGAAATTTTCAGCCCGTAGAAGTGTGGGCCGCACAGGGCAGCACCCCGTAGCCCGCGGGTTGGCCCATTTTGCCGGCTCTAGCCTCAACCATAATTCCTCCTCATTCCCATTTTTAAACGTGTGTTTGGGTTAATTTTTGAAAAATAGTTTTTACCATTTGCGAAGTAAGTATGTGAGAAGAGTTTTGTCTCAGCTTACGGAAAATGATTTCTGAAACTACGGTTTCATGTTTCCTAAACAATCACTAAGTGTGTTTGGTTTAACTGAGGTTAGGTTAGGTGATATTCATTAAAGTTAAGTTAGAGGACGTTAAAGTCACGTCCATCATTCACAAAGTTTCCATATCACCTCGACCTTCAAACCGTAAGACTGTGTTTAGTTGGAGGTTTTTGTTGGTTAGGTGAGGGTAGGGGAGAGTTGAGGATAAAAAATGTGTGTTTGGTTGGAAGAAGGGGAGGTGAGGGGTGGGAGGATTTTTTTTCATTTAGTGGTCACCTCCCCCACTTTGTGAAACCTCTAGATTTGGGGATTTTTCTAGGGGATAGAAAATTTGTGTCACATTGTGATTAAATTGCCCATGGAAATTTTTGAATATTCCAATACTACCCTCCCCACTATAACCCTTTTTCCCTCTGCCATTCGCCATTTCTCCAGTTCCAAGCTCATCTCCTTATGCCGCTCAGTATTTCAGCGTCGTGTCCAGCCACTGCCTCCAGCTAAAACCAGCTCCTGCCGCTGTCGCCTGCTCCTGAAACCTCCGAAGGTTGCTCATTGAAGCTCACTGCCTGTCCAATTTCGTCTCCTCCTCCAGCATCGTCTCCTGCCTCTCCACCAGTTGTCACTGCCGCCACCTGCTCCTCAAGCCACCGTCGGTTGCTCGTCCAAGCTCACTGCTTCCTTCGTTTAGGTAAGATTACTGCTTTCATGTTCATCCATTTTGGCGATTTACTGTTCACCCAGTGAGTGATTTAGAACATGAGTCCTCTGGCTTATTGCCTGATCGAAACCTTGATCTCACAATCAACATTCCTTCTTCAACCTTATTACCCTCTAGTTCTTGAATTCACTGAGGATTTTGAAAAATTTAACCATTTTTTAATTCTTTTATGTCTCTGTATCGAATGAGTTGCTCTGTTCAATGGCAAATGCTGATCTTCCATTGAGTAAGTTTATCCTCAGGAAATGTTCCGATTATACATATGCTGGAATCTCTTGCTTGTTAGCTAAATGTCAATCTATTCAATACTTGGATCTTCAGAATGCTAATATCACTGATCAAGATATGAGGGACAAGGTCAGTTTATTTTGTATCTCTAAAAATTAGGAAGTTATGTTCAGACATAACTGAAGGCTCATGCACCTAAATTGCAATTGTGTAGCTTGCTCAAAATATGGAACTTGAACAAATGATCTGGAGTGGTTGGGATATTTAACTGTGAAGGTGCTGGGGGGTCCAAGGTAGAGAAGAAGACCCGGATCCATGATGCATCTCCTGGTACACTCACAGGTTCTGTTCGTGCTTCTGATGTTGATCTCATCACTGAAGTGGCTTGGTGTAATGAAGGTACGAGGAAGCGGGTTTTGGCTTGGTGTAATGAGTTGTGAACATGGCAAAAAGAAAAAACAAAAACAGAAGTTATGAGATGTGATAGCATCGTCATGTTTGTTTATGTCGAATAAAAGTTATCATTTGTACCAAATCCTAGTTCTATATATTTCTTTGTTTTAAATTATAGAAATTCGTTTCCTGTGTTTCGATCTATTATACAAGTATAAATGGGAGTGCTGGAAGAGATATTTCCTCTGTTTTTCCTTGGGAAAGGGGTGAATGTCATAATCATAAGCTAATAACCATTGCTAATAGTATCTTCCTTTTTTTTCTTTTCTATTTTACAATATTTTCGTTTTTCAAATAAAACAAACTTGATTCAGTGGAATAAAACAAATTTTGTTGTCAGAAAGAATGCAAAAAATTGGAGCAATAAGCTTTCTTCTACAAAAAATGGGACCAATAAATTTAGTCATAACTATTATTTTTAAATCAAATAGACTTATTAAATTTGTTCCACTTCTGTTTTTTATTATAGTTGAGTTAGAATTATATTAATAATTTAACAAATAATAATTATTAATAAATAAAATGCAAAAGAAGAAGAAAAATATATAGATAAAAAAAGGGCATATTTATCCTCTTATAATTAGGGGTGTCCATGTGATCCCGCTCCTGGCAGTCCCCACCAGGTCTCGGCAAGACGAGGACTAAAAAATCCCGGCTTTACCTAGACCGGGACCAGGAGTGAAAGATACTGGGATCGGGATGGGATCTGGTCAAGCCTTCAGTCCCGGTCCCTGTATCTTATGTATACAATTCTTTTTTTGTCATGTTAGTTTTTAATGACTTGGGTTTTGGTTATAATGGGGTTAAAATAGGCCTAAAACTGATAAAAACCAATTTGTGACAAAAAAAAAAAATGAATCCGTTTGACTATTTGCTGATATGATCTCAAGGTCTCACTTGGCTTGAGTCAATCACTCTCATCTCTCACAGTCTCACCTAGCAACGGTCAATGACGATGAGCTAGCTGCTAGGATTCTCTGTTCTCAATCTCGGCTTCTCCGCTCTTGCTCTCAGCCTCCCGCATTCTCAGTCTCGACTTCTCCGTTCTCGCTTTCGACCTCTCGCATTCTCAGTCTCGGCTTCTCCTTCTCGGTCATGGCTAAGAGGTATTGTCTAAATCCCCCTCAAATCTCTAATTTATCTTGCTTCTTGAACTAATCGGTATTGCTTCTTGAACTTATCTTGCTTTTATTCTAATACGGTGGTATTTCCCTATTGCTTGATAACCTTCGTCATTTTAGTAAAGTCCTGTCATGTATCGATTGGACTGGATGATTGTAATGGTTTCTTTGTTCTGGACTTTCTGGTCTTGTTTCTTTGTTCTGTGAGCAATAATTATTAAATTATGGTCTTGTTTCTTTGTTCTGTGATTCATTGTAAATAAGGACTGGATGATTCAGTTGGTTGTTTGTCAAAAGTGATGGATTCTATTTGTTCAGACTAGTTATACACTTATATGTAGACAAAGCCCAAAGAGTCTTTCATTATCACGAGCCTAAAGCCCAAAGAGCCTTTCATGTGTTGGTGTGTTAGTCCGAGAATTCTCGGTCGTGGTCCCAAGATAGTCCCGGTTGTTTTGGGACCAGGACTGCCTCGGGACCGGGACCGGACACAAGATCCCACTCCCGGCCTTATATAGGAACGGGAATCGGGTTTGGGGGATCCTGATCCTAATCTTAAATTTAAACATCCATATTTATAATTAACTTCTCTCACCTCCTCTACTAAACCAAAAAACAAAAAAACAAACTTCACCTCCCTTCTCCTTAAACCAAACAAACCTACCTTGCACCTCCCTGACTTAATTTTAATACCTCCCTTTACTTAATTTTAATAAACCCCACCTGGCTTCCGTTGCGCCAAAGACACCCTAACCCTTCTTCCCTCACCATTGTCTTCTTCGGCCCCCAACCTTCCGTTATCAGTCATCCACTGTCGCCTGACACCTCACCCCACCTGGCTTCCGTTGCGCCAAAGACACCCTAACCCTTCTTCCCTCACCATTGTCTTCTTCGGCCCCCAACCTTCCGTTATCAGTCATCCACTGTCGCCTGACATCCGCCTCCGGTCTCTCTCTTTCCGTCGACAAGCACCGTACGTCCTCTCCTCTGCATTTACCTGACTTCAATCAACCCTCAAATTCTCCAGCCCTAATCTCCACCTTCGAAGCCTAAATTCTCCTTTCAAACTGCCAGTTTCCATCATCTTCTCCGGTCATCACTAACGCCGGTGATTCAATGACTATTGATGATATCAAGTCATATTCATTGTTCTGTATTAAAGTTTGTGTTATTTGAATTTTTTGCTTCCTCTACGTTTTTATTCTCTCTACATGCTGCCTCTTCTAAGATCCCAGATGTGATCTCTTCTGTTTTGAATTGTATCTTCATTCAAAATTCATTTATAAATAACTCTCTAAGTCTGAGTTGATGAATTTATGTTTTGCGTGGTTGATTCCATCTAAGTTGATTTATAGAACACACTTTCCTTTCCAGTTGGTTTGATGTGGAATATGGTGATTCACTGGTGATGAGATGTTTCTTCTTTTCCATTTTTTTTGTTCATGAAATGCTTTTTTAACCCATTAGAGTTTTTAATGAACTTTAGTACTGTGTTCTATTTGGAGGTCATAATCATCCATGCTTAGAGGCCCATGATTTCCTGTCATCTCTGCTCAGCTGGAATCACCAATGAAGGCACAATGCATTAGGATATTATTGTGTGTGAGGCTTATTTTGATATAATCTGTGCTATTTATTGTCAGCATATGCCTTCTAAAGCAATATTACTTGATATCAATAATTATTTGGTACTTTTGTTACTTCAGTGATAAAAATTAAGGCAATGGCAGAGCAGAAACCCCAGGTTTTTATGGATGTTTCGGTAGGCAAGGTCCATGTGGGAAGGATCATTTTTGAGGTTCGCCTTTTCTTTTCAATACTTTTTAATTACAGTGGTTATTGTGATAAAAAAGGTATGTTGCAACTTAATGAATTCCTTCATCCTGTCAGCTATTTCCAAACATAGCTCCTGCTACAGTTGAGAACTTCATTGCCTTGTGTACTGGTAATAATTTGATTTGATGGTTTTTGCTCCCTAGTAAAAACCCTATTGTGCTACAACTACTATCTGACTAATTGAACAGGGCTTTGGACATGCTAATGTATTTAGTTTTTTTCCCCTCCAGGTGAGAGAGGTGTTGGGAAGATTATGGATAAGCCTCTACACTATAAGGGGTCCTTCTTCTATAAAATTTGGGACCGCTTCTCCTTTGTGAAGGTATGTTTTTTTTTTTTTTGAAGTCTTGCTACGCCTAAGATCATTCTTCTGTATTGTAGATCTATACATCATGTTGTGTTGAATATGAACAGAGCACTGTAGTGGTCCCTTCTTTAGTCAATTATCCTTCTTTTTGTTGTAGGATTAGGGTACAGGGTTGATTTTTCATGAATGCTTTTCTTGCCATGTAGTTTTAAGCTTGTACTTGCTAAGTTGGCCACACATAATCCTAACAAGTTTCATAATGTCCAAAGCTGTTTTGTACGCATTGTAGTGTATTAACTTTATACTAACAATTGGTTTTCATTTTGTAGGGCGGGGACCTTCACAGCTCATGTGGTATGTTTTTTATTGTTGCTTTGAATTAGCGTAACACACTTTTTAGATTGTAATTTGACATAGTACATTTAGTCACTTTCACGTTTTTGAAGTTGTCCATCTCAAGTTTTTGGTCTTATCATCGTGGGTATTAATTTCTATTACTAATTATTACTTCTTACCTAAAGCATATTTATTTATTTTACCATGAACTGCATGAGTTATAATGTGCATCAATGCATATGCAAGTCTCCCACTTATATAAAATATCATGGCTTATTTAATAGGTCTTTCTTTCATTCAGTTTTTCTTTTCTCTATTTTCTTCACTGTCTGAAGCTTAATCTATTAGTGTAACCTCTAAAGTTTGTCATCATTTTTGCACTGGGTTCCATCACAACATGAATTTCCAAGTATGTGTTTCATATAGTCCAATGCTCAGTTTTTTTTTTGTTGTATATTCCATTAATTTCATGTATTCTCTTTTTTTTCTTTTTTTGGTATAAGATGTAATGCCTATTCTTTCACTTAATGTATCTCATTTTAATTTTAAATATTTTTGCAGGCACGTGTGGGGAGAGCATTTGGGGTGCAGAGTTTCCAAGTATGTCAGTTGCTATATAGAATGAAATTAATTAAAACATTTAAACATAGCTCAAAATGTTAGACTAATTACATTGTTCTTGTGACTTACAGAGGAGATGCCTACACTTCCCCTTAATGAAAAAGGATTGTTGGCAATGAATATATGTGACCGGTATTGTCTTGGGTCACATTTTATCATCACTGTAAGACCCGATCATCATCTGGACAGGTTTGTTTGTATGTTTATCACTGTTCTACCCCTTTCCTCTTTTAGTAAGTGACGGGGATATGAATCTAAATTGCTTCAAACATTACTTTTGAAAAAGTATGTACTGAATAATTTGTGGAATCTGTGTAGGTTTCACACTGTGTTTGGAAAGATTGTCAATGGGCTAGAGACCCTTGATAAAATTGCAGTGGCCCCTTGGGGGGTCGATGTTACAGTCTCAGATTGTGGGATATACGATCCAGCTGAGACTAGAGCTGGTATGTAGATTAAAAGACAACATTTTATATTTAAATAAGTCTTTTGAATGTTTTGAATATATTTTATTAAATCTATAAATATTTTATTTTTTTTAGATTTGTTATAATTATTTTTCTCCTTAAATTTAATTTCGAGTCTAAAAAAGTTATTTTTTTTCCTTATAACCTCTTTTATTTTGCAGGAAAAAGGAAACAAGAATATTTGCCAGAAAAAGAAGAAAGACGAGAAGAGAGAAAAAGAAGAAAGAAAAAGGAGATAAGAGAATCAAGAAAAAAAATATATAAAGATTGAGCAAATGGCGGGGAAAAAGCGAGAGAATCGTGTAGACTGGTAGAACAGAGAAGTGGATCACTATGATAATGACTCGGAGAAGCAAAGGATTATCGATTTGTTTTGTTGTGTTTTATTAGACATGTCTAACCCTCGTTGGCAAAAAAAAAAAAAAAAAAAAAAGACATGTCTAAGTGTCTAACCCTCTCTTTATGTCTTGCGGCTCCTGTTTCTTTTTGATGAAACTGTCTCATGTACATTTGATAAATTTTGCATGGGGAACATTTATTTAATTATTCTAGTTAAATGATGATTCTTGGTTAGAAAAAGATACGTATTGCAACCCACAATGAGAGAATTCAAGTCGTCTTTTCTGACAAGTTAAAATTAAAATGAAAAAAAAAATTGTTTTCTTCAAGAAAATTTAAGATATGGTACTACATTGTTAAAAATTTTGTTGAAAACTTTGGCGGTAAAGATGTGCCCCCAAGTTTTGAGAATTTTTCCCCCTTTAAATTGCTATAAAAACTAAAAACCTTGTTTATTGGGAAAATCATTCTCAGGTCCCAAAAAAGTAAAATATTGTCAGAAAAATCCCTGAAAAAACTGAAATATCTGAAAAGTCCTTAGGGACTTTTCAGATATTATTTTCCAATGTAAAATGACACACATGCCCACATTCTAATCTCCTTTACTCAAAATTAGACTCGTGCTTCAGCAGCAGTTGAAGACCTTGCCCTTGCTTCTCGCCTTCGTCGCTGCCGCTCTGCTCCCAATCGTCGTCCGTCGATGCTCCTCTCCCAGTCAGCGTGCGTCACTTGAGCTCCGCTTCCAATCACTATACGTTGCTGCTGCTCCTCTCCCAACCGTTGTGCGTTGCCGCTCCGCTCCGAGTCGCCGTCCATCATACAACTTAATATTTTAATTTTATATGATTTGCTATTCAGTTGTGATAGTACAGTGATGAAGTTGCAAAATTAGGTACCAGCAGTTGTTTGAAATCATCATCCGTTGTAGTTACATGGGAGACATTAATTTTGCAAAATTAGGTACCAGCAGTTATTTATGTCCAATGTGAGGTAGAAGTTGTTAAAAAGACTTAATGTGTTGTAAATAGACGCTTGACAAGTTGTAAACAAAACACTTCGCTTACTTAACACGAGAAAACCTTGTTTTTGTCAAATGTGAGGTAGAAGTTGTTAAAAAGACTCAATAAGTTGTAAATAGACGCTTGACGGGTTGTAAACAAAGCTCTTCGCTTACCTAACGTGAGAAAACCTTGTTTCTGTCCAATGTGAGGTAGAAGTTGTTAAAAAAACTCAACATGTTGTAATTGGACGCTTGAAGGGTTGTAAACAAAGCACTTTGCTTACTTAACGTGAGAAAACCTTGTTTCTATCCAATGTGAGGTAGAAGTTGTTAAAAAGACTCAACGAGTTGTAAATAAACGCTTGACGGGTTGTAAACAAAGCCCTTCGCTTACTTAACATGAGAAAACCTTGTTTCAGTCCAATGTGAGGTAGAAGTTGTTAAAAAAGCTCAACGTGTTGTAATTGGATGCTTGAAGGGTTGTAAACAAAGCACTTTGCTTACTTCCGTGAGAAAACCTTGCTTCTATCCAATGTGAGGTAGAAGTTGTTAAAAAGACTCAACGAGTTGTAAATAGACGCTTGACGGGTTGCAAACAAAGCCCTTCGCTTACTTAACGTGAGAAAACCTTGTTTCTGTCCAATGTGAGGTAGAAGTTGTTAAAAAAGCTCAACGTGTTGTAATTGGATGCTTGAAGGGTTGTAAACAAAGTACTTTGCTTACTTAACGTGAGAAAACTTTGTTTCTATCCAATGTGAGGTAGAAGTTGTTAAAAAAACTCAACGTGTTGTAAATGGACGCTTGAAGGGTTGTATACAAAGCACCTTGCTTACTTAACGTGAGAAAACCTTATTTCTATCCAATGTGAGGTAGAAGTTGTTAAAAAGACTCAACAAGTTATAAATAGACGGTTGACGGGTTGTAAACAAAGCCCTTCGCTTACTTAAGTGAGAAAACCTTGTTTCAGTCCAATGTGAGGTAGAAGTTGTTAAAAAAACTCAATGTGTTGTAATTGGACGCTTGAAGGGTTGTAAACAAAGCACTTTGCTTACCTAACGTGAGAAAACCTTGTTTCTATCCAATGTGAGGTAGAAGTTGTTAAAAAGTCTCAACGAGTTGTAAATAGATGCTTGACAGGTTGTAAACAAAGCGCTTCGCTTACTTAATGTGAGAAAAACTTATTTTTGTCAAATGTGAGATAGAAGTTGTTAAAAAGACTCAAAGTGTTGTAAATGGACGCTTGACGAGTTGTAAACAAAGTACTTCGCTTACTTTACAACTTTGCTTACAAAGTAAGTGAAGTGCTTCATTTCACAACATCCCACACGTTCCTCTTTGACACTTTTCTCACGTTAAGTATGACCAATTGAGCTATTTACAACTCGTAAAGCGTGTATTAACAACCTTTTCAGTTTGTGTCACAACCTCCAACACCTCTCACTCTGGCACTATATTTTCTCACATTAAGCATGAACAATTGAGCTATTTACAACTTGTAAAGCATGTATCAACAACCTGTTCAGTTTGTGTCACAATCTCCAACACCTCTCGCTCTGGCACTATATTTTCTCACGTTAAGCATGACCAATTGAGTTATTTACAACTTGTAAAGCGTGTATCAACAACCTGTTCAGTTTATTTCACAACCTCCAACACCTCTCGCTCTGGCACTATGTTTTCTCACGTTAAGCATGACCAATTGAGCTATTTACAACTCGTAAAGCGTATATCAACAACCTGTTTAGTTTGTTTCACAACCTCCAACACCTCTTGCTCTGACACTATGTTTTCTCATGTTAAGTATGACCAATTGAGCTATTTACAACTCGTAAAGCGTGTATTAACAACCCATTCAGTTCATTTCACAACTGGATGCCGTGACTACATCAGTAGTTCCCATTAAGTAGCTCACAACAGCTGAATTGTATCATAATTGATCAAGTTGTTAATAACTTGTTGGCCTATTGTATCAAATGCGTTACACACATGCACAAGTGACTTGTAAGTCTCCCATGACTTTATAAACTTCACACCTTACCACTGTCACCTAAGCAACCCATCATTTTAACTAATTTTAATGTCTATTTTATTACAAATCCTGCTGCAAAATTTGACAGCAACTGATGCAAATTTTCACAACTCTTAATGCATGTTTTCACAACATAATGAGTTATTTTTACAAGGGATCTGTCAGACCCGATAGTGTACCAAATGAAAGTTCCCCTGTAAGTACAGCATAGCATGAAGTTAAGCAACTGATGCAACCTAATGAAAGTCCACCCTGTAAGTACAGCATAGCATGAAGTTAAGCAACTGATGCAACCTGATGAAAGTCCCCCTGTACCAAATGAGTTATTTTCACAACGGACACGCACGACGAAACGACCGGACCACCGCGACGGACAGGCTCGGGGAATGACCGGACCAACGACCGAAATGCACCGCACAGCACCAGACCACCACGGAGAACAGCAAGACGTTTTCGAAAATCCTCTTCTTGCACGATTTGGGGCTGCTCTGTTTCAAATGGAGAAGAGAGAGTTTAACTTTCAATTAGGGGCATGTGTGTCATTTTACTTTGCAAAATAATATCAGAAAAGTCCCTAGGGACTTTTCTGATATTTCAGAATCTTCAGGGACTTTTCTGTAGATATCTCTGTTGCTTGGGACTTGGGAGTGATTTTCCCTTGTTTATTTCCTGTGGTCTGCAGTAAATGAAACGGTCCCCAGCACCGCATTACTTAATTAAATTTAAAGCGAGTAATCATCCTCTTTGCCACAGAAAGTGTCATTTTTATGTGGCATTTTCTCTTAGAAATCTAACATTTTCCCAAAAGTGAAAAAGAATAGCATCATTAATACTTGATTATAGTTTTGCCTAAATCACGACAAAATATTGGCAAATAAACACGTACAAGATCTTGCAACTATGTTGTTGATTATCCTAGACTCAATAATTAACCCACTATGAAAAATAATACTCCCTCCGGTCCTAATTATAGAACAAAGTTTGTAGTGCAAATTGCACTACAAACTTTGTCCTATATTTAGGACCGGAGGTAGTAAGTGAAATGCAGAGAGATAAACTCAGAGTTTGGGTTGCCCTGGTCGCACCAGCACAGCACAAGAACAGTCCCTATGGCCCTGTTTGGTATGAAGCACTGAGGATAGAGACTAAGATTAGATCAGGGCTTGGGTCAGAATATATTGTTTGGTATGAGGGACTATGGATAACCAGAGATTGGAAGTACCACGAAAGTGGAATTGTTGCAAATCCACCTCCCCCTAGTATTGTGTTTTCAATCCTAAGACTGCAAAATTATAGAGACAAAAATATCCTTGATTAAAATATTTTTGGGACAAAAATAACACTGATTTTAACCTAGAATCAATCCCTCTCACATAGTCACTTTCTTTTTTCTTTATCACCAATGACATAAATCACTTTCAAGCATACCATTGTCACCCTCACGGTCGCTCTCACCGCCGCTGACTCCATCGGCCTCACCACTGATCACCTTTCCCCTTTATCTTTGTCGTCTTTACCCCTACTCACATCGTCGCTGACTCCATCGGCCTTACCACCAATCACTTTCCCCCTTTATCTCTGTCGTCATCACCATCGCTCTCAGCACCAATCACTTTTCCCCTTTCTCTCCATCGCCTTATCGTCGCTCACTCAGTTGGCCTCACCTCCGATCACCTTTCCCCATATTTTTTTCCTGAGAAGAACAATTGCAGATTTGAGGTATTGTGTCTCCTCTTATTTTCTTCTTTTATTGTGTTATGATCAAGTCTTTTATCCCAAAATTATAGTACTGTCTTTGAATCTCTTGCCAAAGTATTCATTCACAATTTATTCTCGATAGATTATTCTCTCAAGGCAATTTGAAAACCGTTGTTGTAATCAATGATTATTGATTTTGAAATAGGAAACAATGATTAAAGGTTGTAATAGTGAGTTTCGAATCTCATCTTCCCTTGTTATGGTGTGTCAGTATTATTCAAGTTGTAATCTTTATCTAGGTTATACCGAAGATATTTCCTTTGATTTCTGTTGCAACATATAAAAATAAATGTGATTGATTTTGATATTGTAAAAGACCGAACTGTTTGTTTCAGGAAAAAAAGTGGTTTAATTGGTCATCATGTGGGATTGTGACTTCTAATGCTAAATCAAAATATTAGATGACTAAAGCATGTTATAGATTCCTAAGTTAAGATTCTTGGAAGTTCTTTGAGTTTTTGCTACTATGATTTTTGATGCTGAAAACTATGCGAGTTTAATGTTTTATGCTTCAAAATAATGAATAATAGTTGGGGTTGCATGTCTTATTTGGTTCTTTTTTTGTGATGACTGAACCAAAACTCTTTGTTTTAACGAGTACAGCTTTGGGCTCTTCACTGAAAAGATAAGAGGAAATATATATGATTAACAGTGATGATTTAAGCTTGTAAGTTTGATTTGTTTAATCTGAAAAACTAACTGAGAGTTGTTGCCCAATATTTTCAAATGCTCATTAAATAATGGAGATCATTGAATAATGTTTGGAAATGGTGACTTTTAAACATTAGGTTCTTTGAGGATAAAAAAGGCAAAGGTGTACAACTATATATAATAGTATATGAAATTAGTGTTATATGGTTGTGAGATGTCACCTAATGGTTCAAGATGATTTTTAATAAGCTAGAAATTTATTGGGTTGACCTTTAGAAGCTGAAAACTTAGTGAAGACTTGCTGTTTGTTTGTTTTAAATGACAGCTCATGAGACTGATCATTAATAAAGCAGCTTTTGTTGCATATGAATTTTTTCTGTTAACTATTAAATGCATGATTTGGATTTATAGAAATAGAGAGAAAACGAAACATCTCTCCCCTTTATGTTATTCTCTTCTCAAGTAACATAGTTTGTGATTATAATTGATCACAACCCACTTCACATTTGAAATTACCAAAACTGTTGTCCTACTGCATTACAAAACTCTTCCCAAAGGGTTAACTCAACAGTGCAACCAGACATGTCCTTTAACTGGAGGGTCTCTTATGCGTTTCAGTACCATTCTTTCTCATGATTGAAGTGGTAGGACCGATAGAAAATACGACCCCAATCACATCCATAACACTTGAATTTTCTATGCTTTCAACATCACTAATAGAGCGAAATTTAAAAAGATGCATTGGAATTGACTTGTCATCTACAGCTGCTTTGATAGAAGTTCCAAGCGTATCATATTCAGATCTGCACATGTAAAATTATCAATGATCAAGTAAACAAAACACAGCAACTATTTTTAATTGTGCACCCAAAAAAGAGTGTCAATAATTCTGAGATGCTTCAACTCAAAAAATGTGTAACTAGTTTCATGCTATTGATTACACCTATGAGCCCTTGGTCACATAGTAGGAGCGACTTTTGAAGAGTATTGGATATTTGAAAGCAATGATACATTAAATTTCAATCAGGTCTTCAACAGAACTAGGTTGTCCAACTTTCGGTTTGAGTTAAAAAAAAAAAAAAAAAAATCAGAGACTAAGCGACGAACTCATTGGATAATGAATAACATATAGATCATCAACATAGCCACACCATTTAATGGTCAGTTTCACAAATGGAATGCCATCTGCAGTTCGTGCGCGAGAACCAATTTGAAAAATAAAGATCTCAGATGATATCATCGGTGAGTTTGGATATTCTAAGAAAAAGGTTTGTCTAGGGCAATATGAAGGAAAAAAGGGCAGTAGTTCACCGTGAAATAGAAGGACGATAAGGCAAACTTGTAAAAATTGTCAGAGGATCGATAGGTATAAATTTTCATCTTAAAAAAATAATTCAAAAAATAAAAACGGGGGGGGGGGGGGGGACAAAAAGGCATAAAACCAGAGTAGGGATTGAAGGAGAAAAGGGAAGTACGGAGGTGAGGGAGATAGATCTAAGAGGAAGAGACTTACAAGGGAGTAGTAGAATAGTAAACAGCGTGGGGGCCAAAGGTAAGAATAGGACAATTGAAAAAAAATGAAACAAAGTCATTCTTCCCTATCTAGAGTTGAAAGAGGAAAAATAAGTGATTTAGGGTATGGGTATTTTGGTCTTTTCATAATAATAATAATAAATTATTATTGTTATTTTAACTTAAGACATCATCTACCTTTGCTCTTGGTTTTCAATGTTTTGGGTTCTGGCATACCTGATTTAGCTATTCATGTGCTACTACATATATTACGTAGTTTCATTATAATACGTTGTTTTATATTTTGTTTCTATTTATGTATTCATTTTTCATATTTTATTAAGTTGTTTATCCATTAATTTTATTATGTTGTGATTTTATTAAGTTGTTTACCTATTGCCATTTTATTTTGTTGATTTTAAATATTTTATCATTTTTAGTCTTGCATATTGTACGTGGATCCGTTATTTTTCTCAAGTTTTCATGGATCTTTCATTTTCATTTTGTAACTATCAATTTTAATATCAATTGACTAATATGTTAAGGCACAATATTGATACGGCCAGAGCCACGTTGCTCTTTATTTTGTGATTAAATGACAAGAAACCATGTTATTTTCAATTTGGTTATTTTGTAAAAGGTCATTTGATAGTGATCTTAATAAATTGTACACATTTGTAAAAGAATTCTTGACAATTTAATTATTATAAATGATATTTTTACCATGTCTTAAAGGCCAATGACTCAAGATAATTTTTATCCTAGTCCTGAAAGCTAATTATATAACAAAACTCATATCAAGAAAAGATATATATTGCTATGGTCACTGAGCTAGATATGATTATGAGTAAAGTTTGTGATGATATGACTCAAGGCCATCTAAAAAAATGACCATTAACTTATTGAAAACAAATGGTTTTGAAACAAATGGTAAACGACTATGAGAAAAAAATGTCAAGAGAGGTTATGTGATATTAAATAGCCAAAAACATAATCATACTATGATATTGATACATTTTGTTGTGCCATTATTTTAAAAAACAATTAAAGGAAGGTACAATTCATGTTTTGATCTTATTCAACATTTAATCTAAATTATTGTGATTTATATTTGGAAGCTCTTATTGTGATGTCCCACCTCATTTTCTTCTCTTCTCTCCTCCCTCCTCCCTTCTCCCTTCTCCCTTCTCCCTTCTCCGAAGGCATCATCTACTGAACATTCCCACTGAGCAGCCCCACTCTCCTCGCAGATCTTCCCTCCCTCAGTGGCTAGCGAAAGTCGTTGCAGCTGGATTGTTTAACTTCAGTCTTGTGTTTTGTTGGTGCTGTTGTGAGCTGTGCTCGGCGGTGGCGGTGATCGGCGGGAAGGTTGTATAGCCATTGCTCCTGATCTTCGAGTCTAACGAGTGTTGTGAGTCCGACGGGAAGCTTCTCGGTCTGAATGTGGCCGATCTGTGCATGGTAGGCAGTTTCAGTGAGTTTTCTCTGGCTATTGTGGATCTAGACCCTGTTTGTCGACACTCTCATCTCGACCCTGTTCGTCGACATTCTAATCTCCTGTCTCAATTGGTGCATGTGAGCTTCGGTGGTGTGTTCTTCTCCGTGGTAAGATTTGCTAAGCAACTTTTCTGCCACTGCACTGATTTCCATTGTGCTTGATTTAATGTCGCCAGATTTTGTACAGTGTTCTTGAATACTATTGTTGTTCCATTGTGGTTGAGATTTTTTTTTTCATGTTGCTACTGTTGTTGGTCTGCAATATTGTCTTTTCTTTCTGTGTTCTTTTTCCTGTGGGATGGATCCAAATTTCTGACTCTGCCAATGTTTTATTTTTGTTGTATTTTTCTTTCTGGGCTGTTGGTCGGATTCATGGCCATAGCACGCTGCAACTTTAGATTGATTAGAATCCCCTAAATTTTTTTCTATCTCTTAAAGATTAATTAATTTTATTAAACATGGATAAATTCCTGTGAAGATTTGTAAAATTTCTGTTAGCATCAGAGATCAATTTTTCCACTTTCGTTGAGTGCTATGTAGTTACTATTTTAAACCACCCCTGCATTGAAATTTCAAACTGAGAGTGAATTTGAAACCAATATAGGCTTTAGACTACACTTGCATTTGGTGCAATTTATATTATTCTCCACTTTCAGTGATTTAATGTTTGATGTTGTTTAGGGTTATAACCTAACTTTTTATGCCAATATGCTTTTTAAGAAAATAATAGCCAAATAATTGTAGATATGTTGGTGAACAAATACTATTTTTGCTTCAAAGCTCTTTTTATTTACTACTTGCAATGAAAGTCTTATTGATGGCCTCACTGGCTTTGTTTATTATTAACAAATGTGGCACCTACTATTTTGTAGCAAGCCTATTAGGGTTTGTATTGTTAACTTAGGGAATTTGTTGATAAATGCTGTCAAACTTTTCCATAGAGAGATGAATGATAGAGCATTATGGGATGGCAAGGCAACTGAAATATTTATCCACGCATGCCTTGAGCAAATTTACAAAAAAGAATGATGAGGGTTGTCATTTTCGAAGCCTGGATAGGATAGTATTGTCTCCACATTCAATGAGAAGATTGGGAAATCATACGGAAGAAACAATTGAAGAATAAGTTCGATATGTTAAGGAAGGACTTGAGGACTTGGGATTCGTTAATAAAAGAGACTGGTATGGGTTGAGACCATATACCAAACAATGTCGTTACTTTGAATGAGTGGTGGCAACGGAAATGTCAAGTTATTAATCACTATAGTAATTCAAAACTTTGGTTACTAATGATTTAGTTGACTCACGTATTTTGTTTTTAAATATAGGTACTGATTTTGGTTACTTGTATGCATGCAGGAGAATTTGGCAGATAAAAAATTTCCCCGTTCAAGCCTCAAGTATGAAAGAGAATTAATGATTATATTCAAGGATGTTGTGGCACCGGGAGAGGATATGTTTTCACTATCTTTTATACAAACACAAACAGAGGAGGCAGGGCAGGAAGATGTCTACCGACTGACTATGGATGAAAATGAAGGATCAGGGGACTGCGAAGATGGCCTTTTCGGAGTAAACCCACTAGCTAGCACAGGAGTGACAGATGAGCTAGTAAGCACTGGGTTATAACCCAGACCCCACCCTTTGTTCCAACTGATTCCGAAATCTAGGCCAAGAGGAAGACAGTTGATCGGTCAGTGCAGAAGAAAAAGCAGAAGATGCCAGCTTCCAAGCAAATTGCGTATGCGGTTAGTGTCATAGCAGAAGCATCAAAGGACAGAGCTGCAACCATAAGTGAAATTCAAGCAAGGAGTGTTGATGCTGCTATAAATGACCTACTTGATCTGGATGAAGTGCAACATGATGAGGAATTTCGAGTCTGCTATATCAGGCTGCTTATAATGAGGAATTTCAAGTCGGGACACGTTTTTCTTACTAGCTAAATGGAACAAGGATTACCTGATGGAGTGGCTGTGGTTTATGGTCAAGACCTTCTAGATATGGTTTCTCATACACGGCCCCAACCTGTCCCTGAACTTTATGGCAAATTAGTTTAGTGTTGATGTATTATTGTATGCATGCTGGATTTTATGTTTTTTGGCTTATGTTATTACTAGATGAACAACACAACTCTGACTGAAGTTCCTTTTATGTTATGTATGCTTTATGAAGCTCCTTTTATCACATATGTGCTTGTGTTGACATGTGTCTTTTAGTTGTTATTGAGATTTTTTTCTTCTTACACCTGCATTTAAACCAACGCATAAGTTACATAAGCAATGCAAATTGGAAGGAGGAAGAAGACAACGACTCTCAAGTACTATATATTATAGATGAAGAGTTAACAGAGTATGAGCAATTGATTGTGTTGCTGTGTCAATATTGGGTTCCTTTTGTGTGCAAAGAAACACATAAAACTAGTAAATGCAGTGGTCATTTATGGGTCCAAGAAATATTGACAACTCATGGTACACGTTGTCATTACATGTTTAAAGTTGAAAAACATGTGTTCTACTGCTTGTGCAATAAATTGATGGAACATGGGTTACGAACTTCTAAGAATGTCGGTGTCAAAGAAATGGTTGTGATGCTTTTGCTTACTGTTGGCCACGAAGTCGGCAATAGGGTGGCCCAAAAGCTGTTTTAGCATTCAGGGGGAAACTGTCAGTTGGCTATTGCACAGGGTACTACAGGCTTGCCTTAGTCTAGCGTGGGAAAATATCAAACCCTGCGATCCTGAATTCAATGGATGCCACCCAAAAATACTCAACGGTCCTCGATATTATCCTTACTTCAAGGATGCCATTAGAGCAATTGATGGAACTCACATAAAGTGTGTAATCATTGGTCCCAACCGGGATAAATACATCGAGAGAAAGGGAAATCTAACACAGAATGTATTGGTTGTATGTGATTGGGATATGTGCTTTACGTTTGTGTTGGCGGGTTGGGAAGGTACTGCATATAACACTCGTGTGTTTCAATCTGCTGTCTCAAATCCATATATAAATTTCCCTTATCTACTTGCAAGTATATTTTTGTCCCCTTCACTTGAATTACTTTCATTTCACACTTTGTTTATTTTTCGCACCTTTAAAATGATTTGGACATTTATTAGGCAAATATTACTTGGTCGATGCTAGCTATCCAACACTAATTGGGTATCTTAGTTCCTATAGATGTGATCATTATCACTTGCTAGAATTTTAGTGTCAACCTGCCTTTGCAAATTGTTACGAGTGTAAAATGGTCTATTAGAAAGTGCAAATGCATACTGTCATAAATAAGTAATATAGAAGTGAGTAGAGTATCATTCCCTCGAGGATTGATCACTAAGTACAAAAATGAGTAATTTTAACTCTATTTAGTCGATCGATTAGTTGGTGATTGAGAGTACGAAATAAAAGATGAGTAAATATGAATGCAGATGATATGAAACAACTGAGAAAAAGTCATAGGGGGTCAGATTTCACTTAACAAATTCTAGATTGAATCACTTATCTATTCTAGCCCAATTTATTCCACATGATTGATAGTCGAGTTTCCCTAATTTAATTACCAGCCTCTTCTAAGGTCAAGCAATTCTATAATTAATTGCTAATCCAATATATTCCTATATGAATTTAAGCAATTAATTATGCATTAAAATTTATGGAACTCTATAAGATTACACAACTCATATGAATATATTCCTATTTCATATGCAAGTTATGGTTTTAATTATAGGGTCTAAACATATATATCTCCTTCCGGTCTCAACATATATATTGAAATCATTCAAAAGATGGCCAATCAAATGAAAGTATTAAGAATAATAATTAAAACTCAATCATGAAGGAAAAAATAAAATTGGATTTAATAAATTAATATTCAATTTGTTATTAGTAAGTTACGTCATCACCCTAGGAAAATGAAAATTTAACTCATGATAAAATTAAAACAAAACAAAAATAAATTGACATTATATAAAACTAGAATGAAATCCTCATAAATACTGCATAAAACTTGAATATTAAATTCTCAAACATAAATATACAACCAAAAGATGCATGAAAAATGTAAAAATCTAGCCATCCCTTTAGGAGGTAAAACCTTCCATGTAGGCGGCATACAAAAAGTAATACAATCTTAAGCCTTCCAAGATAGAGGCATACAAAAAGTAGTACAATGTATAAAATTAATTTTAAGATGATGGAGTAAGTAGAGAAGAGATGAGAGTAATAAAATGGTGTGTAAGTAGAGAAGAAAGGGGAGTAATGGAAATGAAATGGTATGTGGCGAAGAGATGAGAGTAATGGATATGAATTGGTGTAAGTGAAATGTGAAAGAGAGGGTGGCTATATATAGGAAAAAATGGAGTAGGGTAGATGAAGTGGTAGATGAAATGTGATAGGTGAAGTAGTAGATAGAATGTGGTAGATGAAGTAGTTGGTGAAAAGGAAGATGAAGTGGTAGATGAAGTGGTAGGTTAAAAGAAAGATGAAGAGGTAGATGAAATGGTTGGTGGAATGGTAGATGAGTATCGCTTTCAACTTCCAAACAAAATTTGAAACCCTTGGAGATATAACTGGAATTTGGTCTCTACATCAAAGTTGTAGAGCTCTTTCTTTGCTTTTTATCTATATAAAGAATGTCTTAATCCGACATCTAGAGCTCCAGATATTACCTGAAAACTAAAAGATGCTCTAATTTAGTATTTTTCAAGAAATTCAATTTTATGCCAAAATCATTATTTATTTATGAATTTCACCCAAATTTATTAAATAGAGTTCAAATATCATCCATAAAATCATTATATAAGGGAAAATAAATATGTAAATATTTTACTAATCACAAATGCCAAAGAGACCTTCAATTTCTATCATTCCAGTTTGAGGCCAACTATTGAAATGACTTTTAGAGTGTGGAAGAATATATTTGAATTATTGCAAAAATATCATAAATACAGCTACAAAACACAAGTCCACTTAGTTTGAGCACCAATGGCGATACATAATTTTATTAGGAGAAATTCTCAGAGTGATATTAATTTTGGTGCAGCAAAAACTGGCAATGTAGCTCATGAAGATAATAATCTGTGGAGGATGCAGCTTCCTTGACCAATTATGCTGGGACATCTTCAACTCGTATGAATCACATTAGAGACATGATTAGAGATCAACTTGTAAGGGACATGTGATCCAATTAGTTATGTAATATTTTTTTTATAAAATTATGTATTTTGGCACCACATTTTCTAACTTCAATTTTTCTACTTGTTTAAGATATTAAATATCTTGTTTTATTATAATTAACACAAAAGCACTTATGTAATCATCAATCCAAACAAGTTTTGACTTTTAAAAAAGTACTTATCCAATCATCAATCCAAACAAGTTTTGACTTATGCAAAAACACTTATACAATCGCTCATCCAAACATAAATTATATTACACAAACTGACTTTTACCTAATCTTACTTTTTCATAAGTCAAATTTAAAATAAGTCATTTTTCCCACCGCTATCCCAAACACACACTTAACTATTTAATCTCTAGCTTTTATTATAAATATTTGTTGTTGTGATAAATTTTTATATAAACATTTGTTACTGTGATGTTGATAAATGTTTGAGATGATTATTGGTCTTATAACATCCAAAATTTTAGTCACCAAAATTCCTTTATACCTTTGAGGTATTAAAAGTAATAAAATGGTGAATATTGACACACTTGAAATGGTCAAATAGTGTAATTGGTTGTCACATGAATTTTGGGCGACAATAAAACATAAAATTTGATTTGAGTCTTCATAAAAGCCCACTATTGAAGCTTAAAACATAGAGACTGGAAAGCACAATTTTTCGACCCTGTTAATAGTGATTTTGGCCTAACACAAAGAAAAGGAAGAAGACCCAATTTAATTATAAAATGTAAGGACAAAATAGTCATTTGGCTAAATAAAAATTAAAAGCCAATATTTTTCCCTTTTTGTATGGTCTTGGACGTCCCACAAGGAGGAAGCAAGGGAAAAATAAGTACTTGGTCCAAACTTAATCTAAAATAGAGTAATATTGGCTAAGTAAAAAATGAGTTGAAAAGTCAAAGAAGAAACATGTTAATTTGCATTAAAATAATATATTTTAAGGAGGTGGAATTGGGATATTTTGAGAGATGATTATCCCATTTATGAGAGCCAATTTCGTCCAAATATGAGGAAGGAAAGAGAAGATCGACATTTGAACATAAATGGTGTCTCTTGAAAGCCATTGGAGGCAAGTCAAAAAGAAGTCATCTAGTCAATTTTATCATGCTAATTGGCAAGTAAATAATATATATTTCAAGAGAGTGTAAGATGATATTTTTTTAAGATCATCATCTCCTTCAAGAGGGCAACTTTCGGTCAACAAGAGAAAAGGGAAGGGAAATTAAATATTGGGCCATAAAACAAGCCATGCGGGAACATTATGACTAAATAAAAAAGGATGAAGTCATTAGTCAAAAATCATGTGACAAAAATGCAATAAAATATATTATTGTAAGGAGGTGGAAGATGATATTTTAAGATCATTTATCTCTTAAAAAGGCCATCATTTTTGTCCAAAACAAAAGCAGAGAGAGAGAGAGAGAGAGAGAGAGAGAGAGAGAGAGAGAGAGAGAGAGAGAGAGTGTGTGTGTGTGTGTGTGTGTGTGTGTGTGTGTGTGTGTGAAGAACAAGAGCTTAAGGAAAGAGAAAAGAAGAGCCAGTGCACTAAGTAAGCTTCTTGGCTAATTTTCACTTGGTAAATCACCTTTCTAGCTCAAACACTCTTCATAAACATTATTTTCCTTGATGAGAGCTTCATTTCTATGGTTTTAGAATTTCAAGAGGAGGTGTTTTGTGCCATCTTGCAAGAGCAAAAGGTGGAGAATCAAGAAAATAACTCAAGAAGGAGCTAGAGGTGAGTAAGAGCATCATGTTGATATGTATTTTGCTTTTATTGGTTGAGTTTTGGTGGGTTGTGTTGGCAGCCCTATATTTTGGTTTTTTAGGGTTTATGAGGGTTCATGATGCTTTCATCTCATATATGTGATTATGTGTTGTTTTGGAAGCAAATGAACAAGGTTTGATGATTAAGTTGTGAATTGGTTGCTTGTTGTAGAAAATCCTAAAATTTTGATCTAAATAGGGCATTAAGAAGCAATGGGAATTTGATCAATTTGATGATTCCATTGTGTTTATAATGGAAAATTATGTGAAAAAAGCATGTGGTTATAATTTTTGGATAATTATACATACTTCTGGAATTTTTGGAAAATGGATGATCTTACTACCAGATTTGTTTTCCAGAAACAGATGTGTTTTGGTGTGTTTTTGAATGGTCAAACCTGATTCAAACCTTATGATATTTTACAGGATGAAAGTAGACAAGCCATTTGGACTAATGGATTGAAAGATATGATTTTTAAAAATTTGACGATGAATCTGGACAGAATCCTAGACTAGTGTGCCTTTGGTCGTGATTCTAAATTCTATGGCTAGAATTGGCTCTAAGTAATATTTTATCTTTAAGATAGACTCAAAGAGCTTTAATTAAGAATTTGAACTACCCCAATTGGAGTTTTATAGAATAGGTTATGAATTTTTAAAGTTTGGTCAAAATACTGGCAACTTTTGGCTATCATGAGAATTTAAGAAGGAAAGGGCCAAAGAACTCCAAGGGTTAAGTTGAGCACTTTGAGCTAGTGTAATCACACTAGAGGTTCATTGGTCATGGCTCTAATAATGTCATTATTTTTCTAGGTCCATGAGGTGATAAAGAAGAAGCAACTTCAATAATTGGAAAAAGGTATAAGAGGAGGACTCAAGACAAGAGGTAGTGAACTTACTTAACTTGTATGTATTTGATGTGTTTGCTATGTATTAATTTGCAGTATTACTTTGATTGATTATATAAAGCATGCATGAATGAATGAAGCTCTGTTTTTATTTATACTGTGGCCATAGATATGTTGCATGAAACATTGAGCATGCAGAAATGTCATTATGTGAATATAAGCCTATGTAAGGCAAGCATATCATGTACTAGCATTCATCTTGCATGCATTGTTAGTATTGTTTCCTACGAGATTATTTGAATCTCACCCTCCCCAACCAACTATTTAGACAAGTGAAAACAGAGAAGAGAACTGCACAAGAGGAATATAGTGGTGGAACGAAGACGGGGAGATGTCTGCATTTCATTGTAACGGGTTTAGACACCCTAGTAGCCCTGTACGGCTACATTATTTGTAATTATTATGTACAATCCTTGTGGGCAATTTCTATAACCAAGTACTTATTATCAGTATATTTATGCTATTCTTGTGTGCCTACCGAACTGCGCACAAGCACTCTGAAAAATGTGAAAATTAGATAAAGGTCTTCCAGGCCTTGCAATGGAGCCAAGTAATTCCATTTTAGGAGCTCTTCCACTAAACTTTGCTAAGCAGGTTTGAAGTTTTTATGGTATTTGTTCATGCTAAGTTGATTTATTTCTTAATTGTTGCACGATTGATGCACACATGTTGCTATTGTGTTTTCCTAAGTTCATATTGTCCCTTATTGATGTTTCCTGTATCTGAGTTCCCACATTTTTGTTTTCTCAACCTTGTTATCTGGGAATACGGAAATTGTTTTAGGAAACATGATTCCTTACATTCTAAAAGAAAGTTTGAGTGGTCAACATGGGTTTATCGTTTTACTACAGTCTGCCACTTTTTGGAAAAAAAATTACAAATATCATATATCAAGTTGTTGACCGGAAACTGGGATATATTTTCTTGAGACTTTGCTCAGCTACAATATTTTAAATCTTTTTGCTTATTCCTATGGTTGTATGTTGAATGCTTGTTATATTCTGACTCTACATACATGTGTTGGCTTCTCATTTTTGAAGGAGATCGAAGTCATTATAGAAAACAAAAATGTGCAAAGATTGATAATAAACCGCCTCCAAAATTTGGTGTAGTACAATAGAAATATAACAGGGACACCTCTTCGAAGAACCTGTGAGGTAAGAGTAACACAAAATTGAACCTATTAACAGTGTCTTCTCCCACTAAAACTAAATAAAAAATGGTAATAATCAGTTTTTTTTAAATTTTAATATATTTTTCCAATTTATTTGCAAATTTAAAAATATGGTATACGTGAATATTATTCATGTAAGATTAATACATTAGTCATGATATATCATATGATAAATAATGAAACCAAATTAATCGTATGTGACATTTGTGAAAAGAAAAAAGAAAAATCATATACGAATTGAAAATTTCTATCCATAAATAGCTAGATCAACTGTAATGACCCAATTTGGGATTAAGGGTTAATGACTCTGATATTGATTGTAATTAGTGTAATTAAACACTTTTGTAGAAATGTGATTTAATTTGATATAAGTGTATTGGTGATTAGAGATCAAGGGTTGAGATTCATTGACCATAGGTCAGGATCCTATATTTTGCATTTGTGTGAGCTCATGGTGGAAGTGAGAAGATGGTGACATGTGGCATTGTGAGGACCATTGGATGTGGCACAAAGGACAAAAGTCCACTTTTTCTCTCTCTTCTCTCTCCTATTCGGTTGAGGGGGGAGTATGGGCAAGGAAAACATTTCATCATCATCATCTCCATCTCTCATATTCTCTCTCTTCCTTCTCCCATTTCCGGTGACCTTGAAGCAAAGGAAGAGGAAAAGAAAAGCTTTAATCTTTGATGAGTAATGGTCCTCTTTAGCTCAAATCCTCTTCACTAATTTTGTTCATAGTGTTAAGAGCTTCATTGTGGTGATTTTAGAACCTTGAAAGGTAGTGATTTGGGTGTTGGACGAAATTGAAAGTTGGAGAATCAAGATTCTGGATTTCACAAAGTGAAGAGGTAAGCATTTGATGCTTTTTGATATATATGTTATGAGTTTTGGATAAGTTTGAGAAATTCTAGAAATTTGCCCTAGTTTATGGTCATTTCGGAATGTGTGAATTTCATAGTGATTGATGTTTGGATTAGTTCATTATGAGGTTCTTTGAGTATTTAATATGGTTTTGGAGTTTTGGAAAATGATATGAATGAGTTTGGGTATTGTGTGTCATAGAGACCCAAGGGCATAGATTGTGGTTAAAATGGTATTTGAGTGTTTTGAAGGTTACCAATGGGTTCCCTATGTCATTGTGAGTGAGTATGAGCTTTGTGTGGAGTTTGGGAACCATTGGGTGTGGTTTTGACCAATCTGGAAAATTCTATCAGTTGCTGCGATCTGGCAATCTGATAGCATCACTCGAGTGAGGGAGGAACTCACTCAAGTGCTGCCTTGTGTTTTGTCTTTTTGCTTTATGTTTCTCCTGGGTTCTCATGAAGGGGGCTCGAGTGTACTTCCTTCACTGCGAGTGATGTTGGTGATCACTCGAGTGAGCATGGGATCACTTGAATGATGGCGCGTGTTCAAAGTTAGGGTTTCTCTCGGGTTGTCACTCACTGGTTGAGGTTCAAGAGTATACTTTAACACTCGCAAGTGAAACCTTCTTACCCGAGCACTGGGGGGTATGCTCGAGTGAGCTTTTCCCTCTGATGATAGCATGTGCTCTCGGGTTGTCACTTCTTGTGCTGCACTTTCAGGGACTCGAGTGGATTTAGAGTCATCACCTGAGTGCAAAGCCTTATGCTCAAGTGAAGTGAGCACTTTCTGACAGAAGTAGCTGCTCACTGTCAAACACTCACGAGTGAGAGCCGTTCTCACTCGAGCACGAGTCTTTCATCACTCGAGTGAGGTCATCTTCACTCGAGTGAGCCAGCCAAAAATTACTATTTTGCCTTTCGAAAAAGGGGTCTTCAGGGTAGTTCTTCCCACCCTTTGGGCATATGTTTAGGCCTCTATTAGCCACCTAAAGAGTCCTAAATGATAACTAACTTAGAGTATTATGGAAATATGCATTTGGAAAAGAGATTAATCAATTGTCCCTAAATTGGTATAGGATTTGATATCTGTCAGACGCGTGAGCCCACTGTGCCAAAGAACGTCAGGAAAGATATAGGTAGTGACTCCTCTCTTATACTTTGTGTAAATGTACTGTATGTTTGCCTATCATGCATTGTGTTTTGCTGCTGCTGCTTTGAAATGCATTGAGATACATTGTGGAGCTTTGTGTCTTATGGAGCTTTGTGCATTGTGGAGCATTGTGCCTTGTGGTATATTGTGCTTTGAGATACTTTGTGCTTTATGATGCTGCTGCATAGTGATTACCGCGGAAGCGGGCATTGTGATTACAGCGAAAGCGGGCATTGTGATTTCAGCGAAAGCTGGCACAGTGATTACCGCGAAAGCATGCATAGTGTTTGCAGCGAAAGCTGTCATTGTGATTACCGTGAAAGTGGGCATAGTGCATTGTGATATAGCCTTGAGTGCTGTCGTCTGTGGCGTGAGCCATGGATCATTGTGTTGCTGATGATGCTGGTGAACATAATAACATTACATGCCTTGTGTTTATATATTGTATGAGTGATTTGTTACTACTGGGATTCTTTAGAATCTTACTCTTTCCAAATAACTAATATTTTCAGACAGGGCAAGTGGCTTGAAAGGGAAGCTACCAACCAGGAGTGGTTAGGCTTTAGGAACATTTTGCATTTTGGACGTTGGTTATCTAGTTGGATTTTGGGATTAATGTATGTATGTAGTTGTAAATATGGATGTTTTGGATATGTAATCCCCATATTCGGGAAACTTGAAACCCATTGTATATATACAAGTAACTCGGGGTTGCCGAGATTTTTGGTTACGCACTCTGATATTTATTATGTGATATAACTGCACAGGTAATTGTATTCTTAAGTGAATGTGAGACCAGATGAATAATGTTTTGAACTGATGTTTGGACACCCCATCTCTTAGATATGAGTGATTATAAATGTGATTTTTGTCTTATTGATCTCTATTTCACTTAAATTTTATAATCCAAATATAATTACCATGAGGGGGGTTACATCAACACTTTTGAGAACAAAATTTTTATCTAAGTGTTGGCATATTTGATCTTATATATTGCAGCATTTATACCAACCAATAAAATTCTCTCAATAAAATTGGCTTTTGGTTATGAGCCATTAGTTTCCATATCAAATGTTTGAATGTGCAATGTTTATTTCTATTAATCCAGTACAACGCACATAGATATATATTTAAAGAAAGTTGAGATAAAATTGTTGAGTAAGAACCTCTTGTTAGAACCGGCTTACACCTAAGAGCGGGGCACATTGGGTGTAAGAGTGCAACTTAAAAACTTTGAAAATCTTTTTGTATCTTGGTGAAAGCAATAAGTATTTTGTTACTGTTGATTGCTAGTAAGTTGATTTTTTGTCTCTTCTTAGAGGGTGCATTTTCTAACAATCAACAGAACCACAAAACAACAAAAAATCATGCTCTGGGATGGAAAAATGCATGCAACACAAATATAAATACCTAAGTACACATAGTGAGAACCTGTGATCAACTACTGAATCAGAGGGGGGAAGGTATTGTGCCACTAACTAAATCCAAATACTTTTAGGGACTAGGCTATTTAATTATGTGTGATTGTAGTTTAGTCCAAGCCAATCCTACCTAAGCAGGAAATAGTTAGATGCCCCCACAAAAGAGAGCAAAAATGTCCTGATTTGCAGAAAATAAATAATGAAAAGTTCAAAACTTAAAGGAGGCCAAGCCTGTTATGCAGGAAGGGTAGAAAATAAAAAAACAAAAGGGGTGGAGCCTGACCTTACAAAGCCATATATTGAGTGAAGGATCTCCCAAGTATCTGATAAAATTTGTTATACCCTTACTTTTATGGTAGGATCACCTTCTATTTTAGTTCTTATAAGGAATGAATAGTAGCTAGAGGACTTTGTTTGTTATATTGAATTTCATGTAATGTACAGCAGAATGAGCAAGACATGAGAGAAACTTACGCCTATGCCAGCTGCACAATCATCTCCCTTTCTACTGCTCCCTAATGACCCCCTTCACTGCTCCAACTATCAATTATCAAACCAAACTGCCTAGTGAGAATTCAGTCCGTCACACAGAGAAAGAGGCTCTTTCATGGCAAAAAGAAGAAAGCATCCAGATAATAGCCACCACATATGGCATTTACTGATATACCATAGTAATATGCAGTAATGGTTTTGTGTGTGTGATCCTGTGCAAGAAACAGAGCAGGAAAACTTCATCTAACAGGAACTCAAGCCTCAACACATTTGAACTTAAAGGCTATTGGACTAGAATGAAAACCCTTTTACATATCAGAGTTGAATGCTAATTTCACTGTGTCAAAAGCAGTGAGGTAAAATCAGAACTAAATCATCATAAATTCTGATTGGAACAATTAGAAGAAGTTGAATATACCTGTAAAATTAATAGATGGAGGAGTAGGATGAAGGTAAGCGAGATCGAGAAGTCCGGTTCAAGAATTGTAGAAAGGAGAAAGGAGAAACAAATTTGAGAGTGGAAGTGTGGTTGGAAGGGGAGTCAACTAATTTGTGAGTCCGAGTGGAGCATTGACTAGTATAAGCAGCGAGGCCGCCAATAGAGGTCATGGGGAAGGAGTGAGGTCGCCAAGGGAGGTCATGGCGAAGGAGGGAGGTTGCTAGAAAGAGGTCAGAGGTCACCGCTAAGGAGGTCAGAGAGCGAGGTCACGGAGAAAGAGGTCAGAGAGCTAGCGAGGTCGTGTGATAGAGAAAACATTATTATGAAATTGCAGGGCTCCAACTTCTTCTAGAGCTCTAAAAAAATATCAAATACTTCATTTTTGTATTATTTTTTTAAAAAAAACATTTAGATCTATTTAAAAGACAATGGGTGTAAACATTATATTATAAAAATGATTTTTTTAAATTTTATATCATTTTTAGACCGGGTGACTGGAAATGAGATCTAGATCATATCTTTTAGACCTCACAAAAAAGAAATCGATCTCAAAAGTTTATGATATTTACAAAAATGCCACCGGTTATACTTTTTAAGACTTATCCTCTAAATATGAGGATCTAAAAAGCATATTTTATACTAGTGACAATGAAAGGTCTTGACCATCTAGACTTCATCTTGCTCAAAAAAACCTTCAACATAGAGTTGCATAGAAGTATTCGTTGACCTTACTCAAAAGACTTGGCACAATCTTTTTGTCATGCTACTGCTTTATTTTTTTCTTATAAAGTTAGAACCTTCATAAGCATGGAAATAAAATTCTTTGAGCTCATTTAGTTACAAGAGCCTCTTTTTACCCTCTTCATCATCATCAAAAATCAACTTTTTAATAGCCCAATAGACAGTGTGTTCCAATTCCACATGAAGATGACAATCTTTCCTAAAAATTAAATAGTAAGGAGATATACCTATAGGTGTCCTTTAAGTGTGCGATAGGTTCATAGTGCATCGTCTAACTTCATGGACCAATCCTTCCTAGTGATTTTGATATCTATGCGGATTAGAAGTCAAATTTAATACAAGAGTTATGCAAAATATGGTACAATCTCAAGATCGGTCTCTAAGGAGTTGGAATGTCTCTAGGGATTTAGTTAACAAGTTATGTCATAGATTAAGCAAGAGAGTGATGCAACTGATCAAAGTAACCATTGTTTCTATAAATTTCAACACACAGAAAATGAGATGTAGAGAAAATGATGTAGAACATAGGTGATTGATTCAGCCAATATGAGAGAACTTCCAAGGAGTTCTGATTCGGCCTTCATTGCTTACCAAATAATGAGCTATCACACTTCAAATTTTAACATGGACTTAGAACTAGTTAGATGAAGATGAACAGATTAGATTACACATGCTCAGTCACATCCAAGAATAACATCTATCAGTATTACTTATGAATCAATCACTATATCCACATCTAGAACTTAACAATTATTACCTTAATAAAGTGTCTAAAACAATGCTAAGATCCCACAAACACTACTGCAGAAGGCACTTTTAATGTCCGTTTTTATGGCCTTTAGACGACCGTTTTCAGGGGGACGTATATGTGAATGTCGTTGAAAGTTCAAGAAAAGATGATTATAGTAAAACAGTCATGGTAACAGACTTACAATGACTATTTTTTAAAAATAGTGGTTGTAAGTCTTGAAATAACAGCTGTTTTATTAAAAACAGTTGTTGTAAGTATGATACAATGACTATTTTTAATAAAATAGTCGTTGTATCTCTAAGATACAATGACTATTTTTAAGGAAAATAGTTGTTGTAACTATATTTTGTATATAAATTTTACTCATTGTAAACACCAATGCCATTGGAAAACCACTAACCCAGACAATTATATTTTGAATCTTTAAAGTTCTATCATGACATATCATGCATATATCATCATAACATCATTTTAATGTTCAAACTTCAACTTTCAATCTAAATCATGACAATCATATGGCCAAAGATATGACATGCTTCCATGAAAGTTCTATTCTTCATCAATTTTGAAAGTGTTCTCAATAAATCATAATGCCTTAGCAAATTCAAAGTACTTATAAATAAGAAACTATGAAAGTAACAGGAGGAAAAGTATTCAAATGTGTAAACATAATATAGCACTATACAAAACCACTGCACTATGTAAAAAAAACCTTTACACATCATCACCCTCTATGTGTTGTAGAATATGTTCTGACAAAAGGTCTTAGATTAAATTAATGTCTTCAATTGTGTAGGCGTCCTGATTACCAAAAATCTGTGCGTAAAATGGAGAATATGTTAACATAAATCAATCAATTGAATGAAATAACTAACAATTCAATTACAAGAACAAAAATGAAATTCAGTTGAGAATCAAGAAATGATCACATGTTCAAAATTGGTAGTAAGGCCACTAAAGATGATGTTATACATATATAGTAAAACATAGAAGGCGCACTCAGTTTTCTTTGATTGGCGAGGGCACTATACATCAAAAGCAAATGGTAAAAAAGGAAAAAGGTATATGTAAAGCAATTGTCAATCGAAGAACTAGAACTTAAACAACTTACTTTCAGCTGAAACCATTTCGTCGGACCGCTTTTACCTTCACGCTTCCCACCCATTATATAATATGCCTTCAGTGCACTGTAATTAAAATGAAAAACAGAAGACCTTAAAACAATTGAGTACAATAAAAAATCAATGATTTACAAACAAATTAACTTACATGTTAAAAATGGTTTTTATCTATCCATCTGGCTTGTAACCCAATAAGTCAAACCAAAAGATGACGTTGATGAGGGGACAAGCAACACAAAGACTCCAATAATAACTATAATCACATATGTAGATTAAAATGAGGTTAGATAACATGATACTTCTTAGCAAACTAAATATATAAATATATAAAATCAAGTTACCTGCCTTTTAACAATTGGTGCTAGATAGTAAGGCAACTGAGTTTGTCCCAATGAATAACCCATATAGCTCATCCTATCTTCCAACCTACTATTATTACACCTTGATAGATTGCTAGGTCATAAGAAGCCATACATTTTGTGGAAGCAGCTACCACAGAAATAAAATGAGAAATGACTTAGTAAATGTAGAAACCTAAAACTCCTAAATATCAGTGCATTAATTAAAGTTAAAAATACAAAATAAACTCACATGATTGCAATGTGACCTATCCTATGTCTATCTCCTGCAAAGATAGGAACTCTCTAATATCTTTGCTATCAATTCCAAAATTATACGAGATTGCACGATCCATAATCCCACAAGGCATTTGCCAATCGACCTTGTTAATTTTGTTATGAATATTTTGCAATTGTGCCAAGAAGGGAAAGTTTATCTCTTCTTCTTGATCTTAGTAACACACAAAATAAAGATTATAAGTAGGATGTCAAGGATCAAGTAACAGTAAGGTGTTTCCTATCATTAGAGGGGTTGTTGTCGTCTGAACAAGATGTTGAGGCCATAGGATGAAAGATTCTGTTGGTTGACCTAATTTGGCACCTCTTCATTGAGGAACAGGATATCTATACCTTCCTCCCCCTATTGAACACTTGTGACATTGACCTTACGTTGATCATCCCAAATTTGCTTATTATGGTGGGTGGTAGTATGCATGTATACAACAGCATCGGCAACAACACGTAGGTACGGGACATCCAAATAAAGAGAGCAAGGTTCTCTAGCCTCTAATGAAGGACCAGGGTCGCCATGTTCAATCTCTGGCGGATTTTCCTAATGGTTTTGCCTAATGAAACCATGGTTTTGTCATAATAACCAATTTTTCCATTTTAATTGGTATTTGAGTATTTTTAAACCATGGTTTCCCCTTAAAAAAGTGTTCTTTTTCATTCCACAAAAACAGACACCTCCCTTATATTAAACATCATAAAATGGACAACAATAGCATCAATCCTCATACTAGCCCCTTCAATATCACGTGTAATCAAATAATAGCATATGTCCTCACCAAATCACACCCCTTTTTAAGAATCTAAATTATATCAGCTAGATGATGTCGGTGATCTGTTCTTCGTCTCCCTTAAGAAATGGCCCCACCCATACTCATAATATCCCAACACACCACACATATATTGTACATAAAAAGCAATCAACAGCATGATTTGTGAACAACGCACACAGCATAACATTCAACAAAGAAAGAGCTTTAATTTCATTAATTAAACTTCAACAATCAGGAGACAAACTAGGAAAATGAAGACAAAATAGTTAGCCAAAGATTGTAAACAAAGGGATTCATGATTTACCTAGAAAATATAGGGAGGATATGGTAGAGACAAGCTACAAGATGATGACTGTGGCGGCATGAAATGTCGGACTCACTGGAGCGGAGAGGGGGAGGCAGAAGGATGCATGAGAGAAACCCTGTCATGACTTGCGACTTACAAGGAACAAGTGAGGAAAAGTGAGGGGAAGGTAGTCGAAGAGTGGGTGAGAAAAGGATACTCGAAGAGAACAAGGGGAAAAGTAAGGAACAGAGGCATTTTGAGCTGAGTTTCATCGACCGTTCTCTAAAATGGTCATTGAATGTGAGATTACAATGAATGTTTTCAGAGAACGGTTGTTGAATCTCATATTCCAACGACCATTTCCAATAACGGTCTTTGAAACCATCCCTTCAATGATCGATTTAATCAAAACAGTCATTGAAACATTTGCCAAAATTTCAGTTTTGCCACCACGTGCCTTTTTACTCTGTTTTCTTGAAAACGGATGTTAATTACTGACTTTAAATATACTATTTGTAGTAATGAAAAGCACATAATCTACTTAATTAATCTAGGGATTTATCAAATTCCCCCACATTAACACTTTGCACACCTGGCAAAATCAAGTATTCAATCCTTCATACTCACTCCTAGCAAATCTATCTATATGAATTCATTCTTATTCTTGAGTGTGTGATTGAACCATATTTTTATATGATTTTTCATGATTAATTTGGGATTTTAAATTCATTTTCTAGAGCATTATTGCATAATTAAGCACTAATTTTAGTTAGGGACAATTGTGTTGAATTAATTATAATTCGGGGAAAAATGGTCATAAATTTGTTAATTATTATGTGCAATTGTTTCTTGAACTTTTGATGCTATCTTTTGCTTAATTTTACATTGTAGAGGTTTTAAAGAAAACTGGAAATTCAGGAGGGTCAAAATTAATATTTTGAGGTTTGGGAAAAATTATAGGAAAGGTGTAATATCCTGAATTGTAATTAAGGGCTAATAACTTCAAAGTGATGTAATTAATGTTAATTAAGCACTTTTGAAGTATATGAGGTAAATTGTAATACAAAGTATGTTGAGTGATGGTTTAGTAAGCATTGTGATAATCAGGGGCACATTGGTAAATTACTGACCGATTGGTCTGTTACTGGATAGGAAACTCCTTGGTAATTGAGATCATTGGCTAGGATTGAAAGAGGGAGAGGCGGAATCCTACGCATTCAAGTCCATGTGAATTCATAGTAGGGAGAATAAGATGTTGACATGTGGCAAGTTGTTGACCATTGGATAAGGTCAAATTTTCAAACTCATTTTCTCTTCCCTCTCCTTCTTCCAAGTTAGTAGTGTGCATGGGGAAAAGGGAAAATTAAGTGATCATCATCATCTCTTATCTCTCTCTCCATTCCTCCATTTTCATTGCACAAGGAAGGAAAGAGAAAGAAGAAAACTTGAGGTAGGTGCTTTAAATGATTTCACATGCTCAAACACTCTTCATTGATATTATTCAAGAGGTTGAGAGCTTGACTTCTATGGTTTCAGAATTTTCATTGGTGGTGTTTGAGAGATTGTGAACTTTGGGAAGTTGAAGAATCAAGAAACCAACTTTGAGAAGAGGAAGATGTGAGTATTTAATGTGTTTTGGTGTAATTATTTTGGTTTTGGAAATTCTAGATTTTTGCCTTGATTTCTTGTGATGTTGAAATGCATTAATTGGTTAGTGTTTGGTGGTAGAGTTGGTACCAAACTATGAACTTGAGCCATTAGAAGTGATAGGGAAATTGTGGGAGTGTGATTGGTTGTTAGTGGTTTTGGGTTGCATTTTGGGTAAAAACAGGGTATGCGTGAATTGGGAAGGAATTTGGTTGCTTTGAGTGTACTAATAGGTTCCTTATGGAATTTTAAAGGAGAATGAGTTTTGGCATAAGTTGAGGAACCATTGGAGGCAAATTGGGAAATTCTGCGAAACTATATCAGTTGCTGCGACCTGGCTTTTGATAAGCTTCACTTGAGTGAGGTAGGGTCTCACTTGAGTGCAGTATGAAATTCTGGGTATTTTGGTTTAGGGTTTAGGGTCTTCAGGCAGAAATCGCGAGTGAACTTCATCTTTGAGTGATATACGTTATCACTCGAGTGTATATGGTATCACTCGAGTACAAGTGCATGTAGCACTATGGGTGTGCGTCTCGGGCTATCACTCATAAGCAAATGATCAAGAATGCGCATGGGCACTCGCAAGCATTGGGAAGTCACTCAAGTGCTAGGGCTAGTACTCGAGTGCACTTGTACCTGGGAGTTGTAGTTGCTCTCGGGTTGTCACTTCTTGCACCTTACTCGATGGGACTCGGGTGACTAAAGTACCATCACTTGAGTGCTTGTGTCTGTGCTCGAGTGAACTGACCACCCTAAGGAGTGTCGATGCTCTCGAGTACACACTTTCTGTATTTCACTCGCTGGGACTCGAGTGAAATTAGGGGTAACACTCGAGTGAGGCCTTCTTTACTCGAGTGAGTCAACCCAAAATTAGTGTTCTTTCTCTGAAAAAAGTATCTTCAGGGTAGTTTCTCCCAACCCTTTAGGGATATGTTTAGGCCTATAATAGCCACCTAAAGAGATTAAATGATAACCATCATAAAGTACTATGAAATTGAAAAATTGGAAAAGAGATTGACGGGTTGTCTCTGATTTGGTTCCCACAACCGGTCTTAAAGTACTTTTTAAGACCGGTTGTGACTACAACCAGTCTTAAAGCTTAATTTTTTTTAAAAAAAACATTCCTTTTATTATATGTACACGCACAGAATGCTCCAATTTTAAACAGCAGTACATAACAATCACTCATTTCAATTTCAAAATTCAAAATCACCAGGCAGTACAGTCATATATTGATGATTCATTTGCAATTAGACAGTAAGGATGACCAAATGACAGCAGTAAAAGTCCCAGAAAACTGAAACCCAATATACTTCTATAGGAAGACACAGAAATTGGAGGCATACACAATACCTTCAACCCCCTCACTAGCTCTAGAATTACTTAAGCCTCAAGAACATGCTTCCCTGTTTATAACATTTAAAGCTTACATGGAGATACTTATGAAATACATAATAATCAAATAGTGCTTATATGCGATTTGATCCATTGACATCCATCTTGTAAACAAAAAAAGGGACAAACTAACAAATGCCAAATACAACTAGAAACATCTGTCATTAAATATCTACATTCATATTCATAATCAGAGATAAAACATCTCATAAAGGTCTTCAAGCTTCACAAAGGACATAATAATCTAACCTAATATGGGTACATTTTTACAATAATGTACAATGAACTTTGGATTCAAAAACTCACTATTTTTGTAATAGCTCATGGATGAATTCAGCACAACATGTGCGAATGAAATCAATATCTTCTTCAAGAAAGGGATCAGCAAGATCAAACATCTGTAATACCAAAACCAAACGAAACATTGACTTAGTAACTTAAAAACAATAAAGTAAAACAAAAGTTCTGAAATATAAATTTACCTCTTGAGTAAAATCAGTCGTGCCTAGAGTGATAATATTGTAAATGTGTCTCAAAACATAAAAACCACATAAGTTGGACCCCTTTGGTTGCCAATGGCTCTGAGAAAAAACATGATATCATTAAAACAAATATAAAGGCATGTCTTATTACATTCTTTAAACAAATGTTAATCCATATGTACTAACCTTTGGCATGATCCATGTAGGGTCCTTTAAATCACGAACATGCTTACCACAAGCACTGTGTAGGAATGTCCGCATAGACCTATGATCATCACAATGACAAAGGTTATTGGTTTTACACAAATTCCATAAACTTTGCATACAAAAGGTTAGAATGCAAGAAAACTAACGAATTCATGGTCTTTTTCAAATCATTCCCTGGTTTGAAGTGGAGGGAACATAAGAGGATGACAGTATAACTACTCTTGCATAGAAGAAGCAACTGCCAATGATCACTGAAAAAAACAGAAGAATATTAAGCAAACATAAAACATTATATAAATTATAAAATATCAATTTGTTTCTTACCTATGCACATATGGAGCCAAGAAACACTCGGTTCCAGTTTCACTAAGCCTCTGTGACAAGTATGTATGTCTAGTAGCAGCAGTGGTCCCTTTCTCTTGGATGTGATGGGGGCATAAGAATCCAAATTTTTTGCTTTTGCCAGAGGAGACCAACCTACGATGCATGTACGTACAATAACGCAAGCACATAAATAAAAGGTAAACGGTGAAACTTCTAAAATATTTACTTTGAATTGCAGAAGCTACTTACATTAAGAACAGTTGGACAATCCCAATCGTAAGATTTTGTCCAGGAGCTACCAGGGACATCAAATCATCCCTCTCAAGATAGCATGTCACTCCTAACTGTCCAACAACTGAATCCGTAGGCCACTCTCTTGTTTTGAAGGATGTATCATATGCCATCAGAATCACTTGCTGTATGATATTCAATGGAGGCTGTGAAACTTCTTGCTGAGTGAAGGGAGCTGGACTTGGTGGGGCTTTGATCGGACTTGGTGGGGCTTTGATCGGACTATCCTCGGATCGACCAGAAACAAGGTTCGTTGGCCACAAGATGAATGTGCCCAAGACATCTCTAACGATCTTGAATTCATCAGAAGGGATAGGGACAGGTGCATCCGCAATAATCACCTCGTCAACTGACACCCGGACTTGATCACCTTCCATTTGTCGGTGGTGGACAGTTGATCCCAGGTTATGCACACTACCCCATGCAACTAACCGTCTTAGAGGATCCTTGACAAAAAGATCACAAAGCTCAGTAATTTGCGGGTTAGGACCCTCTAATGATTGCCCGATGTTGCAACAACTACCTTTAGTGCTCTGCTTATTAGGATCAATCGATTGTGGCTGGGGAGCACTGGTATCTTGTCTTGAGCTCATAAACACTATTATTTCCTCTTTCATCTTGCTCAACCGGGTCTCTAATAGTGCATCAAAAGATGCTTCAGCCTCGGCCTTTGCTTCTGCTCTTGCAATGGCCAACATAGTCTCCAATTCCTCCCTAGTCACGATGTTTGAGGAATGGTGTACGGGGGCTCCAAAGTAATCCCGTATCCCTACCCCTCCTCCAACTCCCCTGACACGGCCTAGATGCTCGTGTTTGCCAGTAGCAACTGTGAGGATGTCATTCCTGCCCTCCGACTTAAAAGAGCCCTCAGCTTGTTGTTTTCTAAGTTCATCCTGTAACATAATACAAAATAACAAACATAAGTAATAATGTACGTTTCTTATGTAATTAATTACAATAACGATATATACTTACAATTCTTTCACCAACTATACGAGATTGTTCACTCGTATAAGTCCCACTCCTCTTTTGGTGGGCAAATTGCCATTTTTCTTCTCGACGAATCGGAGATCACGGAGAAAGAAGAACAGAAGGATCGGATTGAGATGCTTCTTCCAATCTCTTCCGTTTGGCCGCTAACAAGTCTCTTTCAGCCTTTGCATAACCCCTACGAGACATTGTATGAGGGCAATCATTCTTTCTACCACTCTCTTGTGCTTTTTGCCTTTTTGCCTGCGAATAAGAAATGATATAAAAGGAAAGTGTTATAATCAATTAAGATAATTGCTAAGTAAATAAAATGAAAAATAAGTCAACTAACCAAAGATTCAGGAGTAGTCTGAAGCCTAACAAATTCTTGCCAAGTCGCTTGATCAAGAAATGTATACGTGCTGCACGGATTAGGACGAGGCTGACCATCTTTCACCTCAATATGAATGTAATTGCTGGTCAGACTTGTCTTAAACTTGCTCCAGCGCTCATAACAATACGTCATCGTCTTGTTGTACAAGATCTCACTCTGAGGAACGTCGTAGGTGAGCTGAAATGCATGCATTGAAGGAGTAAGTAACAAATGAAGTGACATTTGATAATAATTAATTACATACAGAAGAGAATTGTATACCTGAATAGTGTCCCAAATATGCTGCTTCACCTTTGGATCGACATTTCTCCACTCCTCTATCAAGATGCTCGGCTTGTTACGTGCAAGGAAGCCGACGAAACTCCTATTCGTTGTGCATTAGGCCCGATTGGTTTCCAATGTCTATCAAACTCAATCGGTATCTTTTGGCCTGCACTCCGACTGAGGGAAACATCTGTCAACCGTGTGGCACGTCTACCCCTCCGTACAGACTGGCTACTGCGCTCACTACGACCCTGGCTCGGAGCATTGCTAGGCTCACCCTGGTTAACACTAGCTGGCTGACTCTGCTGAGCACTAGGTGGCTGACTCTCCTGAGCACTAGGTGGCTGACTCAGAGGTGGAGGAGGTGGCTGATCCTCTACACTAGGACGCTGGGGATCCGTCATTTGCCTGTAACGACAATAAAGAAAGATAAATCTTAAGCTATGTCATGTGAAGACTATATCGATAAAATAACTAAACATATTCTTCAGATAATAATCATAATCATAATTACTTTAGTTAGTTAAGGTCAAAGTAGTATCATAAAGAGATATCCTCCCATATTCCCTCGTGATGATCATTTCTTGTGCCGTGCGCATTATCTGCTTCATCTTCTTCGTTCAGTTCTGGTAGACCCCTGGAAAAAGAAGGAGTCTCAAGAAGATCATAATTTGAGTGACTTTTCTCGTCAATATCAACGACCCTTTTTCCTTGGAGAGCTACAGATCACATATTATTTTCCTGATCAGTGATATAGAACACCTGTTGTGCCTGATCTGCCATAATGAAAGGTTCATCTCCAAAACTTCTACTATTCAGATCTACTAATGTAAATCCTAACCTATCGATCTTCACACCATTATTGACATCAACCCACTTGCATTTGAAAATGGGAAATCTAAATTTAACATAGTCAACCACCCAAATCTCTTCAATCACCCCATAATAAGGTATGGCAGCCAATGTAGGGTTCTTATCTTTCGAACTAGAGAAGTGCATAGATTCAGCCACTAATACAACACCACTGTTCTGGACGGTGCTCTTATCATCTAGGAACTTCGTGTAAAAGGTATAACCATTGATCACAAATGAAGTCCAACTTATGACATCAACTTCAGGACCACGTGCTAACCAATTTATTGTATCAGAAACACATTCTACTCCGTCAACCTTTTGTTTGAACCAATGTGCGAAAGTTCTGTTATGCTCCCTGATTAACCTTTGTTCGCTCATTCGACTATTTTGTTTCCGTACAATTTCTTTATGGGCATTCATGTAATATTGAACTTCATCAACATTGTTCAAGATGTACAGGTGGACTTGTTGCAATTCATCAGCATCTATGCTCTTTACTGTTGCCCCGCGTCTACCCCCTTCTTGATCATGACGTTTAGGAAGGCCAATATGTCATACATTTGACAAATAATGTTGACAAAATTCCATAGCTTCTTCAGAAACATATTTTTGAACAATAGATGCTTCAGGCCGATTGGGGTTCTTCACATACCCTTTTAATATTTTCATAGTTCTTTCGATCGGGTACATCCACCGGAAATAGATAGGGCCACACAACTTTATCTCCCTCACTAGATGAACAACCAAGTGTACCATGATATCAAAAAAGGACGGAAGAAAAAGCTTCTCAAGTTGGCATAAGATCATGTATCCTTCATTTTCCAATTCCTCCAATCTTTCCGTGTCAATGACTTTACAACAAATGGCATTGAAGAAGAAACAAAGTCTAGTCAATATGTGTTGAAGATCATATTCGGCAATGCCTCGAATAGCTACTGGGAGTAGTTGTTGCATTAAGACATGACAATCATGAGACTTTAGCCCTATTAACTTCAAGTCTTTCATCGATACAAGCTTTTTAAAATTTGAACAATACCCTGAGGGAACTTTAGCGCCATGTAAACACTCACAAAAGCTTCTTTTCTCAACCTTAGACAAAGTATGAGCAGCTGGAGGACAAAAAGTTCTATTACCGTATGGCCTTGGATGTAAATCTTCTCGTATTCCCATTTCTTGCAAGTCTAATCTTGCCTTCACGCCATCCTTAGAACTTCCCTGTATGTTGAGCAGTGTCCCAACAATACTATCACATACGTTCTTCTCCACATGCATGAAATCAATACAGTGTCTGACGTCAAGATTGCGCCAATATGGAAGATCGAAGAAGACGGACCTTTTTTTCCATATATTTTTCTCATTTCTACTCTTTGATGACTTACCAAACATAGTATTGATATTTTTCACCTTTTCATAAATTTTCTCCCCAGTCAATGCCTCTGGAGCATCTTCAAACTCTTGGCCACCGAAAAAAGCTTGTTTTAATCTACGATAAGGGTGGCTTCGTCTTAGAAATCGCCTATGCCCAAGGTAAACCATCTTTCTTCCATGTTGCAGTTGATGGTAGCATGTGCTTTCTTCACATATCGGACAAGCTTTGTGGCCTTTAACGCTATATCCTGACAAGTTCCCATATGCAGGGAAGTCATTTATAGTACAAAAGATCATTGCTCGCATATTAAAAGTCTTCTTCTTGTTCGCATCAAAAACATCGACACCTTTATCCCACAACTCTTTCAAGTCTTCGATCAAGGGTTCCAGGTAAACATCTATGTCATTTCCGGGTTGCTTTGGTCCTGAAATCAACATAGACAACATAATGTACTTTCGTTTCATATATAACAAAGGAGATAAGTTGTAAATTACCAACAGAACAGGCCATGAACTATGTATACTGCTTAGGCTACCATAAGGATTCATACCATCTGTGCTAAGCCCAAGCCTGAGATTCCTAGGTTCTTCACCGAAGGTAGGAAATAATTGATTGATTTTTTTCCATTGAGAAGAATCAGCTGGATGTCGCAGCTTTCCATCAGAAATCCGCTCATCTGCATGCCATCTCAAATTTTTGGCATCAATTTCATTAGCAAACAGGCGCTTGAACCTTGGAATGATTGGAAGATACCACAACACTTTTGCAGGGCCCTTATTTGATTTATACCTCGGAGTTTCACATATCGGACATTACTCCTTCTCTTCATGATCTTTTCTATACAATATGCAATCATTAGGGCAAGCATGGATCTTTTTATACTTCATCCCTAGTGGACACAGTATTTTCTTAGCATCATAGTATCGACAAGGCAACACATTATCATCAGGAAGCATATCTTTAAAGGCCTCAAGCGTTTCTGAAAAACTCTTGTCGCTCCATCCATGTCGTGTTTTCAAGCTTACCAATTTCAATACAGCATTCAGCAATTGGTATTTTTTACACCCCGGGTACAACGGCTTCTCAGCATCACTGCACATATTACCATATGCATGTGATTGTTCAAAAGCCTTTTCTCCTACATCACGAATAATGTCCTCTATCCGATCATCCATATCCGTGTCATTATCATCACAAGTCACTTCCCCCTGTTGAGATGCACTTGGCATTTCTAATTGTTCACCATGCCATACCCATACTACATACGTCTTACAAAACCCTTCACAAATTAAATGTGTATATATATCTGCAGCACTTAATCGCTTCTTATTCAAACATTTTACACAAGGGCAATAAAACATCCCACTATCATCATCGGCATTTCTTTTTGCAAAGTCTAAAAAACCCTTGACCCCAACATCATATTCAACACTCGTCCGTTTAGCTTGTATCCAACTACGATCCATATATTCTAACACCTTTTTTTTGTTTTGTACTTTTTCCCTGGAAAAGGTAGGAGAATGATGAGAGCATGCAATCATTACACCCAAGTACATAGTGTAACTAGAAGTAAACAAAGAATATCGTGATTTAGAGTAGCGTGTGAGGAAAAAATAGAATGACGGAAAGTGGAATGGAGAAGGAGTGAGGGAATGAGGAATGGAGGTGGAAACAGGAAGGAAAGAATGCGCGTTCGTCAGAGAAAGTGACTTGGATATATATTCTTTTAATGTCTAACGCCTGCACACGCTAGATCCATTATTATATTGTTTGTCCCTGGATATATTTTTTAGGGTGACTTTGGTCCTTCGACTAATAATATCCAAGCAATACCGTTGGAAACCAATAGAAGGTAACTAGTTAAACAAAGCAAAAAGAACTATAAGTGGAAGAATTTATGTTGAGGCTCAGTACTGGTGATGCTCTGAGTGCTGAAATTTAGGGTTGCCTTATGGGCATGAAAAGAGTTTGGGATGGGGGGTTCAGAGAAGTGTTGATTAGGTGCGACTCCTACGAGGTTATCGACCTACTTCAAAATGAGATCCCAGATATGCATGAAAAATGACAGCTGCTTACAGAGATTAAAGCAATGTTGGAACGGAGCTAGAATGTAGAGTTCCAATATATTGATAGAGACGACAATAGTATGGCAGACTCGTTAGCCAAACGAGCACTGAGTTCTTCTCATGGCCTTCAAATTATATATATATATATATCTATGCTTCAATTTTCTACCTATCTTTTTGGATTTCAACAGCAGAAAACTGTACTGCAACAACCAAACTCTATTTTCCAGTTCACCGTTTCTTGAGCACATCAAAGAAGGGAAAAAAAATCTCTCTTCTAATTACACATCAGGATGTCAAAGGAAATTGAAAACTTCAAAAATTCAGCACACACGAGGAACATAATTCCACAGCATACATAGATTGCAAAGCTCAATCGTAAAGCTAGTACCACATCATTCAAAGAATTTCATGGCTCACTCACTTGAATCAAGCAAAATAAAGTGATCAAACACTCATTCACCATTGTGCCAAATCATATGACAATATGCAACTCTTCAAGCCAAGTCATTATGCTGAAAGCAAGGTTACAAAAGGCCACAAAATGACTTATATATTCTAGAACTTGTTAGAACATACAAAAGGCCATAGTTGGACTATGGAATTTAATGACAGTACGTACAAGAATGGTAGATGAAGCATCTATTTGGGTTCTTACATCTTCTATTTACTTTAGCATCTTCTGGTTCTGGGATATTCTTTTACAGACTCAGAGACTATAGACCAATGGGTTATTTTATATGATTCCAAAAAGAAGGAACAAAATAATTTGATTCAAATGGTAACCAAAAGTTGTATTTAAAGCCTACCATGCCTTATCCTTCTTATTGAAAGGCAAGGAATGAATTGACATGTATAATACTACTGTGTATGTAATATGCAGATTCTTTGACAAGAAAATAATTCTATTTCAATTCCCACAGATACACATACATATATATCACCTTTTTCTCAATCAAAATCATCTCTTCTTCCTCGTTAGGTGACCCAGTATCTATACATGAATCCACTCCCAAAAGGAAAATATTCCAGAGAGAGATAATGGGATAGATAAATGAGAGAAAGAGAGTACGAAAAATAAAAGTGAAACAAAGAGATAAGATTTTACAACAATCTAATAAGCAAGCATCAAGCTTTTTCATTCTCACCCATGAAAGATTCTATCTTTTTGGCCTTACATCTTTCATATATTTTATATGTATAGAGATCCATTCATCTCAACCTCAAAGCCAACCAAAAGCTACAAAAACCAATATGAAAAACTTTAATTTACTACTAAAAGCAGCAGATTAAATTATGATGCTGTGATTGGCTTAGGATGAATTTAATCAAACATCAGTAGAACACTGAGCCCCCTGGTTTGAACTGAGAGTACCAGAAGAAGAAGGTCCAAAGCCAACGAATGAAACACAATTAACATTAAACCTGGAACGACCAGACACCCAAGTTCCCACCTTCCATCGAAGTTTTCCGTTAACTTTGACATTCACAAATACTCTGCATATGCGAATCCTAACCATAATTGCAACTCTAACCTAGCCAAACCCATCCCAAAATAGAGAAAGGCAAGATCTTTAGCTCATAAAAGAAACACACAAACATACTAGAAAGCACAGGTGGCTAAAGACATGAAGACAGTAAAACAGGGGAGATTACCAACTGCTTCTAAGCTGTGATGACAGTTGATGGCGGTGCTGGAAATAGAGCCAGATCTGTGATGGTGGCGGCCCAGAAAGAGATTGACGGAGGCGGAGGGATAGAGAAAGAGGGCGTCGGTGATGATGGGAGCTTGAGTTATGGTGGAATGGAAGGGAAAAGACGGTGGAGATGGAGTGGAAAACGGATTTGGGAGGTGAGAGACAGGTTGACGGTGGGGTTAATGGTGTCGAGAGTGAGACTGGAGTCGATTTCAGAACTGGATTAGATGGCGCGCACGGGAGCTGGGTTGAAATTTGGGGAAAGTTTTAAGACCGGTTAAGTAGATTAACCGGTCTAAAATGAAGTTTTTAAGACCGGTTGTCTAACAACCGGTCTTAAAAATCCACTTTTAAGACCGGTTGTTAGAGAACCGGTCTTAAAAAGCTTTCATTTTAGACCGGTTCTCTAGTAACCGGTCTTAAAAAGATCAATTTTTAGACCGGTTATTATAATAACCGGTCTAAAAATTTATCTTTTAAGACCGGTTAGTGTACAACCGGTCTAAATTGTATTTTTTAGACCGGTTATTATAATAACCGGTCTCCCAAATTCTTTATAATTACGTAAATGCCACCGCGCATTTCTTTTAGACCTCATTTACTACAACCGGTTTAAATGTGCCGGTCTAAATCACCTTTTTTGTACTAGTGAAAGGAATTTATTCAAAAACATAATGGCAAAATCATAATTTTACCAACAAAACACAAGATTACTTATTTTCCAATTAATTGAAGTTAATTTCAATTAATTAAGGAAAATAAAGGGGAAATATATACTTGAAATATTTTGGTCAAATAAATGTGGATTTATGAAAATTGGAGCACATGTTTAAGTTGGACCAAAGTGTTGCATATGTGTACATGTAACTAAAGCATGTGTAATGAAGCCACTTGGGACATAAAAAGAGGGACCCTAGGCCATTTGTTTTTCATGTAACCAAGGGGAGGAAAGGTTAGTTTAATTCTAATGGAACTTTATGACATAAATTGGGTGAAGATAAGGTCAAAGTACTTTATGTCATAAAATTAGATTTTCTTGTAATAAATTAATTGAGGGAAAGAGGGAGATATTTATGAAGCTATTCACTTCATCTTTCCTCTCATTTTGGTCAGCCCAAGCGAGAGAAGAGAGAGTGTCTGTGTGAGCTCAAGAAGGTGATCTAGAGAGAGGGAGGAGGAAAATCAAAGGTAAGTTGTGATTTTCCCTGTGATTTAGTTTCTAGTTTGTGTAATTTCTCTCTTCTCTATGGATTCATGTGTTTAGCAAGCAAAATTTCAAGGTTTGAGGAGGGTTAAGTTTCAGCTAGAGAGATAAAGAAGGAGAAATCCAAAGGTAACTTCAAACCCCTCAAATCTTTAATGTTATTGTTGTTGGTGGTGGTGGATTTGTGGGTTGTTTGCTTTGATTTGTAGGTTTGGGAAGTGTAAACCCTAAAAGGTTATACTACCCAAATTTCCTCAAATATTGGGTATTAGGTGTTGAAATGGTTAATCAAGTGATTATGAGTGAAAAGGAGCAAGCTTTTGGTGTTAGAATTCAAAAATCTAATTTCCCTTTTCCTTCAAGTTTTGGCCAAGTGAAGAAATAGGGGTAGGAGCTGGATTTTCAATAATATGATCATTCCATTGTCTTCAAGAGGGAAATTTTGGTGGGTTAGTGTTGAACACTGTTGTAGAAAAAGCCCTAGAAAGAGAAATGACCAAAACGCCCCCAAAACCCTAAACCGGGGCTGTCGAGGAAAAACTGTCATTTGGCAGTTATTTTACAAAAATCAAGGTGAAAAATGGATTCCTTGAGCAAAAATATGTAAAAATAGGCTACATCAAAATTTCTAGAAAGTACGGTCGGACAGGGTACGATAAGGTCGGGACCGGGTCCCAGGGGCATTTTGGTAATTTTTTAGTTTAGACTAATATAACCAACAAAAACACTTTGTAAGTGTCTAGAGTAGTACATGAATGTGTTTTAGCCTAATTCTTGTGCATTTGGAATTTTAGGACCGGACTAATAGCCCGAGTTATTGCACTTAGTTTGAGGAACTATTTTCGAGTAGTAAAGGGAAAAAATGTAGTAACTTTATCTCTCATATACTATATGAATGTTGATATGTTGTATGTTGTTGTATTTTGTGATATGAACATGTGCCAGGGGCACATTACCTAGATGTGGTCGGGGACTCAACTGAGGTACATGGACAAGTAGGGGATCCAAATAGTCATTTGGCCCTGAGCTTTGTGTACACACACATTATAATATGAATTTTCATTTTACACTATATGATGCATTGCATATTTAATTTTCGTATTGTATATGATTGATTATATGTTCCTACTGAGATTCGCTTGAATCTCACCCTTTTTCAATTAAACAAATATTCTAGCAGGAACCAGTGGCTCCAAGGGCAAGGTACTAGATACAGACAATTGAAGGGTGTGAGCTAGTTGATTATATGTAGTCTATTTTGTTTAAATATTTTGGATATTTTGGGGCAATTTGTATATATATTATCAAACCCTGCAGGGAGACTCCTGCATGTAACCATGTACTTAATATCAATATAACTATGTTATTTCTGTATGCCTGTAGAAATATGCCTTTATTACTCTGCATATATCAAAATGTTAAGAGGTTTGACACTTTCTCTTCTATTCTTTCTCATCTCCTTTTGCCTCTTCTCTCTTCTCCCTTCCCCCTCCTCGTTCTGCATCAAGATGAGGTTCAAATTTGGAGGTGTTATATGCTGCAGGAAAGCTAGATGGAGGAAAATAAGATGGCCATTGAGGAAACAAAATAAGGTTAGGAATGATGGGGAAGGGAGAAATTTTTCTTAATTGTGAGGGCTTTGTTTTCTTTTGTCAAAAAAAAAAAAAAAAAAAGTAAAGGGCGCCTGCTAAGATTAAAATCAAATGTTTTGTTATATTTTGAATGATGATCAAATTACAGATGATGTTGGACTCTGAAAGTATGTAAATACTTTTTTTCTCTCATTAGTCATCATTGTAATTAGAGGGGGCATTATAGTCTTTTAATAAGATTCATAAATCCTTAATTACGACTCTTGGCTTAATTAATAATTTGTTAGGTACTCCATCTCAATTGGATTTTATTAGGATTCTCCCAACATTGAAATGATGATGTCCGCACTAATTAAAAGTCAAAATATTTATAAAATAAAGGGTTAAGGTGTAAAAATACATACGAACTTATACTAAAAGTGTACTCAATACCATAATTTTTTAGGTGTAAGTGTAAAAGTGACCACAAACTTTCAAAAAGAGAACAAAAGTGACAACTTGTAAAAGTAGCTAAAACGTCCATCTAATGTAGTGTGAGAGTACTGAAATGCCCCTAGCACAAATTCATCAACAATCAAATCTAACATAAAAGCAATATATATATATATCCCTCTGAACCTCCGTTTCAATATCATCAACAACAAATCTCTCAAAGTCATTGATTCTTCATCAAATGCCGCCCCAAATTGAACAATAAACAATCCATCTTACTATGTATTGATTCAGATCAAGTGAGTTTATCTACACAAATCTCTTCAAGTCATTGAAAAAACTGAAAAAATAAAAATAAAAGGGTTAATGTGCAAATTCAGCAACCAAATATTTTCTATGGGTACCCAACATAACTAACTATATTTGAGTGCAAAAGTAGACATAATCAATTTATTTAGTAGCACTTATAGCAATGTCATTAACTTAAGTTAACTTTCGTTACTTTTTGCAGTATGGGTCTCACCAGTCTTCTCACTATCTATTATTTTAATATATATTTTTAGAAGGATTTAAGTGTAAATTTAATAATGAACCATTTTCCTTTGGGCACCCAATACAATTATTTTTCATAGGAGGATTTACATTAATGCCCTTACTTTATTTTTTCATAAGAGTATTTTCAAAATAAATAAAAGAATTTAAAAGAATCTAGAGAGTAAAAAAAATTTGGTCACTTACACACTTATATTTTCACTAACAAAACTTAACTTTACTTTGAACCAACGGGTTTAATAAAAAAATTTTTAAACTTTATTTTATTTTGACCCAATGGTGTAATAAAAAATTGTTTACTAGATAAATATGTGAATAATTTTTTTAACTACTTGGATTCTTTTAAATCTTTTTATTTATCTTATAAATATTGATATTTTTCTTGTAAATACTCTTATGAAAAAAAAATAAAAATAAAGGCATTAATGTAAATGCTTTATGTAAATACCCATATATATCTTGTAAATACTTTTACAAAAAATAATTGTGCTGAGTGCCCAAAGGCAAATAGTTTATCACTAAATTTGTACTTTAATTCTTCTAAAAATATATTAAAATAATAGAGAGTGAAAAGACGGATATTACTTAGTGTAAACAATAATAGAAGTTAACTCAGATTAATTGCATTGCTATAAGTGTTACCAAATAAATTGATATCTATTTTTACGTAATAAGTGGTGGATGTCATTCCCCTCACCGAGATGCGACAACGGCGAGGCGGGAACAGTGAAGATTAGAAGAAGCCAAATCTTCGATATGCTTGACTTGTCGTCATCTTTAGTGGTGGATGACTACCCCACCGCCGCTTGGATCGGAGAAGAAATTGGAGATATCGAACTGTAGAGAGCGAGGAAGAGGGTTTGAAAAAGAAGGAAGGGATAAGTGAAGGGTAAGATAGAAAATGAACAAATTTAAGTATTTTTTATTTTTTAATAGTGTCAAGCCCATTAGATATTTAATGGTAAAAGTGTCACTTTTATCCTATTTTTAAAATTTTAGTCACTTTCACATACATAAATTGTCCCTTTACAATATTGGATACACTTTCAAAATAAAGTTGGTAGGCATTTTTACACATTAACCGTAAAATAAACACTTACAATTAACTATTGCAAGCCTAAGATTAATATTGAATGAAATAATGGCATTGATATTTTCCCACACCAAAATAAATTATTGCTACTTCTTTATAATTCGATCCTAAACAAGTCAAAATGATATTCGTCAACATGCTATATATTAAATTGCGTCAGAATGCCTAAAGAAAACTTAATTCAACAGCGAATACTTAAATAAACGTTTGAACACCAAGGAAATCAAAAGCAAAAGAGAATCTCTTCTAGAGTGGTTCCATGGACCATGATGACAAATAATCTCATGACAATGAAGCGAAACTTCATGGACATGCAGAAGAGTGATGCTATTCTCAATCAAACCATGTAACTTCACTTTCTTCTTCACTTTCTTTCTTAGCACGGTCTTCACTTGCTTTTTGAGGAGACCTCACAAGAGCATAAGGAGGAGAACGATTGGCTGCAAACATTTTCAGCTGATATCAATTAAAATTATCCTTTTTAACAAAATTAAAATTGTTAAAATAAAACTCACCGTCAAGTAATAAACCGGTAGCTTTAATTTGAATCGGAAATTCGGAACAATATTCTGCAATTACCCCTAATGTACGAAACCCTTCCACAAGGGTCCCGAAAACCACATTACCGCTGCAACAAATACCAAATAAAAGGATTAGTATATTATGAATTTTGACAAATGTAATGTATGGACATCGGGCAGTTTATATTTACACCCAAAAGGTCATGAAAAGGGGTTAAAAGGGCAAAAAAAAAAACATATAAACGAACCAATCAAGGCTTTCATCAGCTTTCAGTGTGATCAGAAAATTAGAACGACAAGCTAACTGATCTACACGAGACATTGACAAGAGTCCCCTTTTGTCGTGCTTGAGGCCATTTGACTCGGCCACTGAAATAAATCACAACAACTTAGAAATTCTGTTTGTCGAAATAAATAGATAAAAACATTTTGAGAACTTCCAAAAAGTACAAGTCCAAGATCTAGCATTCTCACTTGGCCAATGTGGACCATACACGCTCTCTACACATTCTCCATCTTCCCCTGCAAAAAGATTAAAAATGAGTTGCAGAGGTCTAACAGTAGACATTACATCTAGGAGGAGGAAGAATGATTAGCAAGTTTGGAAAATTATAGCAAACTGGGTATCAAACCACATGAAACCTATAATTGCAATCAACATTGTAATAATGAAGAACCTCACAGTACTTGATCAATATGATACAGTGTTGAGAGTATCATTCAATGAAAATTTTATACAAAAAAAAAACATTACTTTATCAAAATTGAGGATTTACATCTACAATGTCGTGACTAGATCAACTTAGGATTTCCAAACTGATACAATATTAAAATGATTTGGAAACAGGGGATGCAAAATTTACGTAAAATTAATATATCAATATGCAATGTAAAACACACAACATGATGCATTATTCACAAGCAACGAGCATCACAGCCATCCATCAACGAGGGGAAGGGAGGGACCCTTCGTTTGGTTCAAGAGAGTAGGCAAAGGGTGGTAAAAATCAATTTACCATCATACCTTTTTTATTTATAAGCTATATAAATTAATTACGCCTACATTTATTTCTTTTCATTAGCATGAATGGATTAATGGAATATCACAACCACAAGGGAAAAACGGTCAAAAAAATTATCTCCATTTTCAGTTAATTTATCATCCGTATCTGAAACAAGTGAAGAGTTTATTTTTGTCGTTTTCTCATAGGCAATAATTAAATACCAGAAAAATCACAAGGGCCAAATAGAACAAATATATATTAATTTTTTTATTGTTAATTAATCTATCATTTGTATCTGAAACAAATGAGGAATTTGATGGACCCAAATTTTGGCTCACCTCCAAACCCCACCCCCCCAAAAAATTTATAGGGGGCCAAAATGGGTTGGTTAGGGGCCTACCGTCCAAAATTTTAAACCAAATGAGGGGAGGAGAGCATCTACCCTCCCCTCCCATCCTAAAGGTCCATGCATCAATAGATAACGTACCACTTTCATAACAAAAGGTGCCTGCCTGCAAAACAAAAGGCAGCTATTAGTCCATAGTCTTAATGGCACATTGCAAAGAAAACGATTTTGAAAATTAAAGAGCCTACTTAGTATTATAAGATGGACAGCTTAGTAAGTATAAGCTTAAATACATACCTTTACATATGAGCTATCTTTCTTAACCTTGTGAAAGAAACAATTTGCGTAACACATGAAACTAGCATTTCTAGGGCTGCATCCTTTTTCTCCTGAACAAAGAAGATTAAATGAGAGAAGGGGAAGTCATATCATAAACCATAAAATCAGAATAAATTAACATGTCCAAGGGCTTGTACAATTAGCCAGATTCTGCTAGGGATATTAACAAGATCATATTATTACCTGTACATAGCAAACGGAAATTTTCTGCACTGAAAGGGGCAAGCTCATAGAATAGCTGGGAGGGCAAAAGAATTCATCAAGTTGCATTTCTACTCGCACAGTCAAAGTTGCAAAATACAAAAAATAAAAACAAAAGAAACTTCATCATGTATGATTATTGTAATTCGAAAGTACTAAAACGAAAAGGGTACCTCAAAAACCATCCTTTCATAGTAAAATCCCCTTGTACAAATATCCATATAAACACGTAATCTTTCCTCCTGTGCCATTGTCTTTCATTTGCAAATCAAAACTCAAGCTAACAAAACCACTCAGGTCACAAAAGTCAGTCAGGAGAGACCCATTAATTATACCAAAATAATACAGATGAGGCAGTTTAATGAAGCTCACGCGGTCAGAACAATGTGTGTTTAGGGTTAAGTTTAGGCTCTTAGTTCGACCCTCCCATCATGCCAACCAAGATAACAAGAACAATAATATTGATCTAATCCATCTACATAACACAGATTAGAAAATGGACTCCTTGATTAGAGGAAATTATTTTCACTTGTGACTGTTAGAGTTACTGTGTCTTTTCTTATTTAGTTATTTCTTTATTGACTATGATGATGAAGCTCAACTTGATGTCATACTAAACAAGAGCATGAAGCTTTACTTGCTCGGCTAATTTACTAGAAGGCTAATTTACACAAGCTAGCAACTTGGTAAAAGTCACCACGACAATCCAAGGTAAATTACAATTTACATCCCAATGATTTGGTTCAAAATCAAATCTCTCTTGTTTGAAGTGTCTCATTGAACTCTTCCATATTGCCACTTCAATAATGACAAGTTAAAATCGTACACAATTTCAAAGTCAAAAGCATGTATCATTTTTACCATAACCATTTCACTAGTTTGTAAGGTTATTACCGGGATTAAACAACATTTTTTAAAAATAAAGCCATCCCACTATGGCCTCAGACACTGTTAGAATGTTCAAGCCTCCAAGTCATATACAACAAACATTTTGTATTCCCAAAAAAAACAAAAAAACATTTCAACGATGACATGCCTCATCCATCTCACAATGATGTGATCTTATTTTATAACATTTGGATATAGAATATCGCAGGTCACAAAAGAGCAACTGAACAAATTACATACGTTCTGAATGTGACAGTTCAAACCAGAGGGAGATGGTTAGCCCAAAAAAAGGGTAAATAAGTCATCAATTCTCAAACCTAGCTTCGGTTGCACTAGTGATCACATCTTGAATAAATTTCAGATTGAAATTCAAGAACCAAAAAGCTCAGTTGATGAAGAGTAAGAGTTTTCAGTATCTTACATCTCAGACGCAGCCTAGGGAGGTCAGCCATTCTAGCAACACCAGTATATGGTGGTGTTTTTGGGACTTTGGACTCCAACCCAACAGCTTTTCTCAATTCCCCAACAAAATACCTGACCTTCACGATCTTCGAATCCAGCTTCTGGTTCAGACTGACCTCCTGTTCCGCAATCCAACACACTGCAAAGAAAGACAACAAAAAGTAGCACCAGTATATGGTGGTGTTTTTGGGACTTTGGACTCCAACCCAACAGCTTTTCTCAATTCCCCAACAAAATACCTGACCTTCACAATCTTCGAATCCAGCTTCTGGTTCAGACTGACCTCCGGTTCCGCAATCTAACACACTGCAAAGAAAGACAACAAATGTAGCCAATATAAGTATGACTGACAGACAAATATAACTCCAAAACAAATGTAGCAAATTTGCAAGCAATTTCAGTACAGTCATATCCTATCCGAATGACAGTACGTTCAGATGAAGGAAAATAATGGCTTCTGCAACAAAATGGTGACCACTCCAATTCAGCACAAAAAATAAGATATGTCACGAATAAACTTAAGAGTGCAGCGAAGACTTTTGTGAGGGAGCAAGCAAGCAAGGTTCTGTTGTTGGGAACAAAAAGAGAGAAAATAAGTAAGCAATAAGAAATATACTATTCATAGCATTCATCCAATATTCTACACGTTACACCTGGAATGCCAACTCTTTTCTACTCGGCATCATTCATTTTTTATTCACTTTTTACACTGTTCCACTTTCAAACTAAACCCAACCCTGCAAGCTCTAGGAAGTACAGGCAATGGAAACTATGTAGCAGCAAAAAGTCATACATCATTAAATAGGACCAAGTAGTTGCAACAAGATAAGACCACATTAACATCTTTGCATCTAATTTCCTAATCTTTATATTGTGTATATTATCATATATAATATCCTCCGGAGGCATTTAAGCAAGAGCACAGGGGGCAGTACTTACCGACGTCGGAGAGGGAAATGGCCGGAGATGGAGACTTCAACCTGCCGAAATCGTGGTTGGAGAAGTCAAAAAGGAAATAAAACAGAGAAGGGATTAGGACCGGAGATGGTAATCAACGATGGAAAGAAAATTGGCCGGAGAAGTTAGAGTTTGAAGTGAACGGAGAAATCGAACAGCAACGGGAAGCTACGGATGACCGGAGAAGAAGATAGAAGACGACGGAGAGAGGGAATGGATTAGGGCTCGACGGTGGACAATGACTGGAGTCTGAGATGGATTAAAACGGAAAAATAGAAAAAAGACGGAGATGGATGACCGGCGTAAGTGATGACCAGAGAAAACTGAGATGACCGGAGAAGACGGAAACTCGCGGGGATGGGGGGAGGATTTAAGGTTCGAAGTTGGAGATGAGGACTGGAGAATTTGAGGGCGGATCGAAGTCAGGTAAATGCAGAGGAGATGACGTAGGGTGCTTGTCGACGGAAAGAGAGAGACCGGAAGCGGATGTCAGGCGACGGTAGATGACTGATAGCGGAGGTTGTACAGAATACGATGGTGACAAGAAGGATTAGACCGGCTCGTTTAGGTCTGAGTCCAAAATCGTACCCTTTTATAATAGTCCGACCCATTTAAGGTATGTCAGCAGGCTTTAAGCCCGTTTAAGTTTATTTTTTGGTCATGCATTTTTTGTTTCTTATTCTCTTAAAGATTAAAATATCTAATTTAAAACATAAATATCATCAACACTATTTTAAAATATAAATATTATCTAAGTTTAATAGAACACAAACATTAAAACTTAAATTCAAACCATAATTAATATTCATAACCAATTAAATAAGTTCACAGCCACAATCAAACAAACCTACAAGCTTCAAATGTCAATAATAATATAACATTTGATTTGAATTTTGGCGTACACACACAAAAAAAAAGAAAATCAAAAAAAGAAGTTTCAAATGAGATATGAGTTAGTGTGAGAGCATTTCTGATCTGAGGGTTAGGTTAGGTTAACTCTACCCTTTGACCAATGCTTGCTGTTCATTGCTTTATGCCCATTTTTAAAAAAAAAAAGTTAAATGGGCCTAAAATGGCTGGCCCTATAGGGCTATAGGAACGGCCCTTTTAGGCCCGCTTCCATTTTCAGACTCTAAATTATATGCCAGACCCTTGATGGGCTTGGATTTAAATGGGTCGGCCCGAATTCCCGGTTCTATTAGGAGATCTTGAGATCGATGGCGTGTGTTTGGATTAACTACTGGATAATAACTTTTACGATTTACGAGGTAAGCATATGAGAGGTATTTGTCTCGATTTACAGAAAAAGAGTTTTTGAAACCGTGGTTTAAGAATTACCCAAATACACACAAATAGGGAGGCGATTTAAGAAAGGTATGAGAGGCATTGTGCCTTGTTTGGTATGTTGGAATTTGAGATGAAAAATTAGAATTGGAGGTGGAGGTGATGAGAGTGTGTTTAGATTAGTTTTTGTAGAATAGCTTTTAGAAAATAAATCATGAGCAGAATAAATTACAGGAAAAAAGTAATTTTTGATAAAATGAGAGTATTTGGATATTGTGATCAGAATAATTTTTTTTCCATGGTCAAATTACTAAAAATGACATTAACTTTTGTGATAATTATATATAAAGAATAAGATTATATTTTATGTATTATTTAAGGGCTAAGGTCCAAATTTAACAGCTAAGTTTTTCTTGAGGGGCGTCTAGTACAAATAAGTTCTGGAAGATGCAAAAATAACAATGAATAATTAAAAAGGATGCAAATTTAACAAAATAGTTAAATTTAATCTAACGACGTTAAATTATAAGAGAAGAAAACCTTTAATGGTATTAAAAAGGATGCATCCTAACCCATTATATTTAATACTAAATTTCATAATTAATACCAAAAATGAAATAAATTTATCTATATGTAATATTAATTAACTTAACTAATTTTTCTAATATAATCAAATTAGATAAATAGGTATTATATTAAGGATAGGAGGGAGCATTACAATCTTGAAATTTAAAAAAAGCAAAAAAAAGGGTTAGAGAGAGAATTTCAAAATTCTTTAAAACAAAAGATGAGAGAAAAAGTGGCGTGGAGCCCACCAACAAACAAAGGATAAATGAGATAGAGGAGGTAGGCCCATAACATAAAAAAGCAAAATAAAAATAGATTACCTTGCAAGAAAAGGGATTATGAGAAAAAATGTAGTATTTTAATATTTTTTTACAAAACCATGATTTTACTCCAAAATCACTTTTTTCTTCTATCTAAACACACAATTTAACGTGTTTGGTAGGTGGCAATCGGACTTAGCATAATGTACAGTAGTTTGGTATGCTTGCCCTAGCCCGGTCAAAAAATGTCCAACCCAATTCTTAAAAAATGGCCTTAAAATGGTTTGAGTAGTTTTGGGTAGGACTTATTGTCAGGTAAGGACCGAGCACTGGGCAAGTGGTGATGCTCAACCCAGAAAAAACAAAATATGTATACATATAATTACAAATTTTTTTACCTTACTTTTAGTGGATCATAAATATTATTTAATTATTGTCGAAACATAAATATTATGTTAAGGCCTTTGGCAATATTTTGAATTTCATGACTTAAGTTGTATATTTATTTACTTATGATAATGTCTTTGGATTATTTTTTACTCACTACCGTATCATTTTTTAGCTATTTATTTACTTTGTTTGTTGTTGAGATTATGATATAATTAGCAGAGAATAAAAAACCGGACCAAACCGGTCGATTCGACCGGTTGAACCAGGAACTGGTCAGTGGTCCAGTCTGGTTTAATCATTAAATCGTGAGACTGATTGGATCAGTCTGAAACCGGTTGGACTTGTCTAAACAGGTTAAAACCGGTGGTTCAACTGGTTGGACCGGTTTCTTTTTTTTTTTCCATTTTTAAAATTTTTATTTTGTGCTTTTTTTAGGGGAAAATGGAAAGTTGAAGATCAAAATGAAGAGAAAAGTAAGTAAAATAATAATAAATCTGAAAAAAAAAATGAAGCAGATAATGAAAACAATTATTTAAAAAGATATAATAATTATAGGAAAAGAGATATCATCACATAAGTATAAACATTATAACTAATACTAATAGATTTTAAGCATTTTTTTTTCTAAAAAAACTTCATTTTTATCTATAGAGTTTAAAAATATATTAATATATATTGCCACTAATAAATTATAATATTTTAATATGACCAGTCAACTACCAGTTAGACTCCGGTTGACCCATTAACCCTTGAATTTGTGCTGTAACGGGTTCATTACTTGGTTCAGTTTTTCGTTCCTTGGTAATTAGGCTTTGATTCTTATATTAACGTACAGCCTCACCAATTTGGCAAAAAAAAAAAAATCAATAATACCTATTGTGTTAATTTTTTATTATAGAATTATGGAATAATGATATTTGAACTAGGGTATGAAAGTCCGCTTGCCCTGCTCGAAATTACCCAACCCAAAACTATTGGGCTTTTACTAGGCAAGGCCGCGCATCGGGTTGCAACGTTCATCTTTTAGTCGGGCATCAAACATAGGCCATGCCCTACCCAATCTTGCCCATACACACCCTAGATGGTAACCGATTTCCACATCGAACTCAGTTCGATCAAAATTGTTGGAACTGGGTTCCATGCCTCCCCTTGTGGAAATCCACTTCCACATCCCACGGAGGTGGAGATATGCTTATTGTGAACACTTCATTTTGTCTGGGCTCCACACAAAAAAAAAATAATAAAATAAAAACATGAAAAAGAAAAAGAGAAAAAAATAATCGTCCTTGATGCTTGCAATTGAAGTTTGTAATACATGGCAAAAAATTTTAAAATATGTCATCTCATTAATGTTGATTGGTATACGGATTAGTAAATTTAGTGTGGAGTCATTCTGGAGGAGAAAAAAATAGAAATTAAAAAAAGAAAAAAAAAATATCTTTCATTCATGTTGATAGGTTTAAATTAGGAATTGGTTGCATGAAAAATATAAAAAAATAAATAAAAAAGAAAATAAAAAATTATCTCTCATTTATGCTGATAGGTTTAAATTAGGAAATTAATTGTGGGAAAAAAATAAAAAAAATAATTAAAAAAATCTTTCATTGATAGTGATTGGGTTAAGTTAGGAGGTTTTATTAAGAGAAAATACAAAAAATAAAATAAAAAATTAAAATTAAAAAAGGCATTAATGAGGCAAAACCGTTGGAGATGTCTATTTAAAGGGGAGCAAAATAGTGAGCCATGCACACAAGAATTTTAAGGTGAGTAAGGAGACAAGTGAGAAGCTTCTTGAGATATGGATATTAGAAGTACTTCTTAGTTGCATGTCTTTAATTTGTTGTGTAACTATTTTCTTTTATTTTTGATAGTGTTTGACTTCTTTTCACTCTCACCTTGCATGATATAATCATTTCCTCATCTATTTGTTTCTTTCCTTTGGTCTTGTTGTCCATCTCTCAACCGTATGACATGTGAGCACCAAAAGGTGAAAGCTTGTAAGGATAAAAAGGTATGTGCTTTGTTACTTCTTGAAAATATTTTGTATGATGTGCATGCATGTGAGGTTTGATCTTAATCTTAGACCTTCTTATTAATATGATGATCATGTCATTGCTTGTCCTTGTTGGCTTGATGAACTCTTGTTTTTTCTTTTATAAATAAAAAGTTCAAAAACAAAAGAAGTTCCTTTTTTAAAATTATTTAAGGATAAAAAGATATGTGCTTGTCACTTCTTGAAATTATTTTGTATGTGCATGCATGTAGGGTTTGATCTTAATCCTATACCTCCTTATTAATATGATGATCATGTCCTTGCTTGTCCTCATTGACTTGATGAACTCTTGTTTTTTCTTTTGCAAATAAAAAGTTAAAAAAAAAAAAGAGGTTCCTTTTTTTAAAATAAACGAATTTGTTTTTATATGAGAAAATAAGGAAAATGCTTTTTAAAACAAATAAAAAACAAAAACCAAACAAAAAATATTTTTCTCAAATAAATTAAATAAATATTTTTTTCTAAGAAATACCAATAAAGTGACATGCATTTTTATCCCTGAACTACGTTGGCTTTTATTCCTCTAAATGGTATGTAGGCCTTAGGCTCTCTTCCTAGATCAACTCAAACTTTGCAAATAAACAATTTTCCTTTTATTAATTTCTTATTTTTTTGTGTAAATATTTTCTTAATTTCTTTTCTTCTTTGGGCAATTATATTTATTTTTAAATAATTAACTTCGGGTAACCATTCTTATGAATGGGTGCTATGAAGTGCCTAATGTAATGACCCAATTTTAGATTAAGGGCTAATGACTTTGATATTGATTGTAATTAGTGTAATTAAACACTTTTATAGAAATGTGATGTAAATTTGATATAAGTGTATTTGGAGATTAGAGATCAAGGGTTGGGATTTGTTGCATATGGGTCGGAATCCTGTATATTAAGCTTAAGTGAGCTCATAGAGGGAGTAGACAAGATGGTGACATGTGGCATTGTGTGGACCATTAGATGTGGCACAAAAGGACAAAAGTCCACTTTCTCTCTCTCTTCTCTCTCCTATGCGGTTGAGGGGGAGTATGGGCCAAGAGGGAAAGATCACACATCATCATCATCATCATCTCCATCTCTCATATTCTCTCTCTTCCTTCTCCTATTTCTGGCAACCTTGAAGCAAGGGAAGAGAAAAAGAAAAACTTGATCTTTGGTGAGTAATGGTTCTCCTTTGCTTAAACACTCTTCACTAAATTTGTTCATAGTGTTAAGAGCTCCATTGTGGTGATTTCAGAATGTTGAAAGGTGGTGATTTGAGTATTGGACGGAATTGAAAGTTGGAGAATCAAGATTCTGGATTTGGCAAAGTGAAGAGATAAGCATTTGATGCTTTTTTATATATATGTTATGAGTTTTGGATAAGTTTGAGAAATTCTGGAAATTTGCCCTGGTTTATGGTCATTTTGGAATGTGTGAATTTCATAGTGATTGATGTTTGAATTAGTTCATTGTGAAGTTCTTTGGGTATTTGATATGGTTTTGAAGTTTGGAAGAGTATTGATTGGAATTGGGTGTTGTGTGTCACAGAGATCCAAGGGCATAAATTGTGATTAAAATGGTATTTGGGTGTTTTGGAGGTTACCAATGGGTTCCCTATGTCATTTTGAGTGAGTTTGGGCTTTGTGTGGAGTTTGGGAACCATTGGGTGTGTTTTTGGCCAATATAGGAAATTCTGTTAGTTGCTGCGATCTGGCAATCTGATAGCCTCACTCGAGTGAGGGAGGAACTCACTCGAGTGCTGCCTTGTGTTTTGTCTTTCTGCTTTGTGTTTCGCCTGGGTTCTCATGAAGGGGGCTTGAGTGCACTTCCTTCACCGTGAGTGATGTTGGTGATCACTCGAGTGAGCTTGGGATCACTGAGTGATGGCGTGTGTTCAAAAGTTAGGGTTGCTCTTGGGTTATCACTCGTTGGTTGATGTTCAAGAGTGTGTTCCAACACTCGCAAGTGAAACCTTCTCACTCGAGCACTTGGGGGTATGCTCGAGTGAGCTTGTCCCTCTGATGTTGCATGTGCTCTCGGGTTGTAACTCTTTGTGTTACACTTTCGGGGACTCAAGTGGATTTAGAGTCATCACCCGATTGCAAAGCCTTATGCTCGAGTGATGTGAGCACTTTCTGGCCGAAGTAGCTGCTGATTGTCAAACACTCGTGAGTGAGAGCCGTTCTTGCTCGAGCATGAGTCTTTCATCACTCGAGTGAGGTCATCTTCACTCGAGTAGGCTAGCTGAAAATCAATGCTTTGCCTTTGAAAAGGGGTCTTCAGGGTAGTTTCTTCTAACCCTTTAGGCCTCTATTAGCCACCTAAAGAGTCCTAAATGATAACCAACTTAGAGTATTATGGAAATATGCATTTGGAAAGAGATTAATCAATTGTTCTTAAATTGGTATAGGATTTGATATCTGTCAGACTCATGAGCCCACTGTGTCGAAGAACGTCAGGAAAGATACAGGTAGTGACTTCTCTCTTATACTTTATGTAAATGTATTGTATGTTTGCCTACATGCATTGTGTTCTGCTGCTACTTTGAGATGCATTGAGATACCTTGTGGAGCTTTGTGCATTGTGGAGCATTGTGCCTTGTGATACGTTGTGCTTTGAGATACTTTATGCTTTATGATGCTGCTGTATAGTGATTACCGCGGAAGCAGGCATTGTGATGACAGCAAAAGCTAGCATAGTGATTACCGCGAAAGCGAGCATAGTATTTGCAGTGAAAGCTGTCATTGTGATTATCGCGAAAGTGGGCATAGTGAATTGTGATACAACCGTGAGTGCTGTCGTCTGTGGCGCAAGCCATGGATCATTGTGTTGCTGATTATGCTGGTGAACATAATAACATTACATGCCTTGTGTTTATACATTGTATGAGTGATTTGTTACTATTGGGATTCTTTAGAATCTCACTCTTTCCAAATGACTGACATTTTCAGACATGGCAAGTGGCTCGAAAGGGAAGCAGCCAACCAGGAGTGATTAGGGCTTTAGGGACATTTTGCATTTTGGATGTTGGTTATCTAGTTGGCTTTTGGGATTACTGTATGTATATGAGATATATATAAAAATTTTGGATATATAATCCCTATTTTGGGAAACTTTAAACCATTCTATATATATAAGTAACCTGGGGTTGCCGGGATTTTGGTTACACACTCTGATATTTATTATGTGATATAACTGCATAGGTAATTGTATTCGGAAGTGAATGTGAGACCAGATGAATCCTATTTTTTCAAACGTTTTGTTTGGACACCCCATCTCTTGGAGATGATTGATTATAAATGTGATTTTTGTCTTATTGGTCTCTATTTCACTTAAATTTCATAATCCGGATATAATTACCGTGAAGGGGTTACACCTAACATCTTCCCCACTCACAATCAGCTCCTGAATCCTATCTGATTTTCATTTTTCAAAAAAGGTCTTCAAAATTATCTTTTTTTAAATTTTTGGTGGTGGCTCCATATTTTCTAAATCTCAGGCGCTATAGCTTGGTGACTCCACTAGGGAACCTTTTTTTTAAGCTAAGACATTTAAGTTAAATGTTTAAAAATAATGTGGCAAGAATTTTATTTTTATTACCCTTTTTTTAATTATGTTTTGAGTGATTATTTGTTTTTTAATTATTAAATTATTTATTCATTTATTTATTATGTTTTCCCTATCTATCTTGTGATCTGCTTAGCAGATAAGGGTTGGGTAGAACCTAGGCCCACAGGTTGGTATGCTCTTCACACACACTAATACACATATACTATTCTCCTCACACACATTTTGTGCCTTATACTTGACTCTATGAGTTCCTTAGGTGAGTAAAAGTTTCTATTAGTCTCCCTGAGTGGTTTTCAGAACCCCCTAAGGTTATTGTGAAGCCTTCATCTTTGATGTTACTCATATAGAGGTTGATTCCTGTGGGGTTTTTAGAACCCCTTGAAGGTTGATTTCATCATATAGGGTCTTCATCATTACGATGGGGGCAACTAGGAGACCTTTATCATGAGAATTAGAACTACCTTAAAACCATTACACATATTAATGGAAATTATTGACCTATTTAATTAATTAGTAAATACCTTTCTTAAGATAGATACCCTCAATCTATAGTTATTTCTAACATAGGACACTGGAGGGCATATATTTATTTATTGTTAATATTGTCATCCATGCATAATCAATGAAACCCCTAGAATTAAGTGAACAATTGTCGCTTCACCTGAGTATGTATCTCGCATCACTTCATATAAAGATACATCATAAGGATGGTGTAGGTATTAAATAGCCAACCCTAATCTAAGGGTCTATGACCGTAAAAGACCATGATTTCATCACATCTATCATGTAACCCCCTCACGGTAATTACATCCGAATTACGAAATTTAAGTGAAATAGAGACCAATAAGATGAAATAACAATTTATATTCCCGCATCCAAAAGATGGGGTATTTCAAAATCATTTCTAAAGCGTACTTAACCCTGGTCTCACATTCACATGCGGATATAATTACTTGAGAAATCAGAGTACATAATAAATATCAAAGTGCGGAAACCAAATCCCGGCAAACCCCGGGTCACTTCATATATATATAATGGGTTTACACGTTCCCAAAATGGGGATTACATATCCAAAATATCATTTACAACTTATATATACATTCCGTAATCCCAAAAGCAAAATAAGGATAACCAACTACCACTAATTCTCAAAGTAGTCCTAACTACTCCTGGTTGTCCGCTTTCCCTTCGAGCCACTCGCCCTGTCTGAAAAGGTTAGTCATATGGAAGGGGTGAGATTCTAAAGAATCCCAGTAGTAACAACAATTTTATACCACATGCAATCACAGAATATGCACACCAATCATCTCATACAGCAACACAAGTCACTCCACCCTCATCCCCTTTTACCGCCGGGAAGGCATACGACCTTTACCCGAACCGTTGTTAGCGACTCAGGGACTATTGGCGTGGCAGTGCATACAGATAGCCACACGGCTCAAATATAGCCTTTCGGCTTTCACAAAACGGCCCGTCGGCCTTCACAAATAGCCTTTCGGCTCACAATCAGCCTTTCGGCCCACATATCCACATATATCACACCCTAACCTCATCCCCTTTTACCGCCGGGAAGGCATACGACCTTCACCCGAACCGTTATTAGCGACTCAGGGACTATTGGTATAGCGGTGCTTCCACAATTTTCAACAAAACTTGCAGCATACGATATTCATTTCAAAAACAATGACATAATATACATACAATGTATCACACAAGGTATAAAGAAAGAGTCACTACCTGTATCCTTCCTGACTGGCTCTGGCACCTTAGCCTCACGAGGACGACAGATGTCAAATCCTATATCAATTAGGGACAACCAATCAATCTCTTTTCCATATGTATATTTCATTAATTCTCTAAGTTGGTTATCATTTAGGACTCTTTAGATGACTATTAGAGGCCTAAACATATGTCTAAAGGGTTGGAAAACACTACCCAAAAGACCCCTTACTCGAAGGCAAAACACAGATTTTTGGTCATCTCACTCGAGCACAGATGCTCTCACTCGAGCACAAGTACGGACATCACTCGAGCACAAGTGCGAGTGAGACTGCGAGCACTTGCCCGAGAGCACAAACTCACTCCAGAAGCACAAGCTCACTCGAAGCACAAGAAGCTCACTCGAGCACGATGCCCATACCCGCGAGCACAAGAGAAAGTGAGACCGCGAGTGAACACCCGAGAGCACAACTCTCACTTTCAGGAATTGGCTCACCCGCGAGCACAAATCCTCACTCGAGCACAAGGCTAAATGCCTCCCTCGAGCACTGGCTCACCCGCGAGCACGGCGTCACGAGTGACAACCCGAGAGCACCAAGAGCTCTCCAAGCACAGGATCACTCGAGCACAAAAACACACCCGCGAGCACACCTCACACCCGCGAGCACACTCCCACCTGAAGCACAACTCACTCGAGCACAAAGCGATGTGCTCGAGCAGTACTCATAGAAACCCAGATGACTCGAAGCACAAAGGGGAAAAACTCTCCCATCACTCGAGCACGTTCTTCCTCTGCTCGAGTGATGCTCATCAGAGACCAAAAATGCAGAAAAACCAGAAAACGCCAGATGGTCAAATTCACTCCCCAAAGGTTCCCAAACTCTACCAAAAGCTCACACATACTTGGCACTACTTAGGGAACACAATGGCAACTTCATAACCACTCCAAAAACCCATTTGACCACAATCATACACTAAGGTCTCAATGACACATATTCTCCAAATTTCCCTTAACACATTTCTATCATTCCAGATTATCTCCAATAATCAAATGACTTAACATTAACTCATTTTTAACATCAAACACCATGAAATCCACATATTCAACATTTGACATACTTAGGGCAAAATTTCCAGATTTGACTAAACTTAGCCAAAAATAACAAACAATGTATCAAAATACTCTAAATGCCTACCTCTTCTCTTTGCTCAATTCAGAATCTTGATTCCTCAACTTTCAATTTCGAATCAATGCCCCAATCTACACCATTCAAGGCTCTACAATCATCACCAGGTAGCTCTCATTGAGGTGAACAATATTAGAGAGGAGGTTTAGGGCAAAGGAGAATCATTTCTTACCAAGATCAAGCTTTTTCTTCTTCCTTTCCCTTGCTTGTGCGCCAGAAATGGTGAAAGAAATGAGAGATGAGAGAAGAGGGAGAAAATGATGATGAAGAAACACCTACTCCCTCCCTTGCCCATGCTTCCAAACGAATAGGAGAGAGAAAATGAGGGAAAAGTGCTATTTTGTCACTTAGTGCATCATCCTATGGCTCTCCACTTGCCACATGTCATCATCCATTCACTTCCACAATGAACTCACCAAGTCATAAAACATAAGATTCCGACCCACGGTCAAGGAATCACAACCATTGATCTTAAATACCACACATATTTATTCCAACATTCATATTACATAGATCATAATAGTGCTTAATCAAGATAATTACAATAATTATCGGAGTCATTAGCCCTAATTACAAATCGGGATATTACAATTCTCCCCCTGTTAATTAAATTTCGTCCTCGAAATTTGTTACACCACTTGAGCCATAAACTCTGGATATCGCCTTCGCATATCCTCTTCCGTTTCCCAAGTTGCTTCCCGCTGTGACATACCCTTCCAGATCACTTTCACATAAGGGATACTCCGGTGTCTGAGCTGACGTTCCTCTCGTTCTATTATCCGTTCTGGCTCCACCGCGTACGTGAAGTTATCTCGCAACTCCACATTCTCATACTCAACGACATGAGATGGATCCGGTTGGTACTTCTTCAATTGGGAAACATGAAACACATCATGTAATCTGCTCAAGCTCGGAGGTAGGGCTACTCGATAAGCAACAGGCCCAATCCTATCAAGGATTTCAAAAGGACCTATATACCTCGGGCTTAACTTCTTTCGCTTTATAGCTCGCCCAATGCCGGTGACAGGAGATACTCTCAGGAACACATGGTCACCGACCTCGAATTCTAGAGGCCTTCTCCTCTTGTCCGCATAACTCTTTTGCCGACTCTGAGCTGCAATGAGCCTCTTACGAATGATTCGAATCTGGGCTGAGGTCTGATCAACAAGATCTGGCCCATAGAGCTTCCTTTCGGACAATTCATTCCAGCACAATGGCGATTGGCATTTTCTCCCATACAACGCTTCATACGGCGCCATTTGAATACTCGCATGATAGCTATTGTTATAGGCGAACTCCGCGAGTGGAAGAAAACGATCCCAACTCCCTTTGAAGTCAAGAACACACGCCCGCAACATATCCTCTAAGGTCTGAATAGTCCTCTCTGACTGACCGTCTGTCTGAGGATGATAGGCTGTACTGAATCTCAACTGAGTACCCAGTGCCTCATGCAATGCCTTCCAAAATCTCGAAGTGAAACGAGGATCTCGATCAGAGATGATATTCTTCGGTATGCCATGGAGTTTCACAATTTCACGAACATAAATCTCTGCTAGCTTATCCGGAGAATAACTAGCACTGATCGGTAAGAAGTGCGCCGACTTCGTTAACCGGTCCACAATGACCCAGATCGCATCATAATTCCTGATCTTGGGCAATCCCGTAACAAAATCCATGGTCACGCTTTCCCATTTCCATTCCGGAATCTCAGGACTTTGCAACAAACCAGGCGGTCTTTGGTGTTCAATCTTCACCTTCTGACAGGTGAGACACCTCGCCACATATTTCGTCACGTCACTCTTCATACCCTGCCACCAATACTCGGATTTCAAGTTATGGTACATCTTGGTCATACCAGGATGAAGAGTGTATTGGCTCTTATGCGCCTCATCTAAGATCTTCTGCCTCAAATCCGCCTTAAGTGGAACACAAATTCTATTCTGATAACGAACCAATCCACTAGGCGACACATCATAACCCTGAGCTTCACCACGCTCTATTCTGGCTAAATTACGCTGAATCCAGTCATCTTGCCTCTGAGCCTCTTCAATCTCAGCTCTCAAATCACTTTCCTCTTGGGAAACATTATAGTTGGCACAGATGATCTGGTTCGACAGATTCATATCACGAAAATCAGCAATCAACTTCTCCTCATGTATCATCATAGCTGCCACAACCACAGTCTTTCGACTAAGAGCATCAGCGACTACATTCGCCTTACCCGGATGATATTTTATTTCCAGGTTGTAGTCCTTGAGCAATTCCATCCAGCGTCGTTGTCTCATATTCAATTCTTTCTGATCATACAGATATTTGAGACTCTTGTGGTCGCAGTACAATTCCACAGTCACACCATACAAGTAATGCCTCCAAATCTTTAAGGCAAACACAATAGCCGCAAGCTCAAGATCATGAGTGGGATAGTTCAATTCATGAGGTCTGAGCTGTCGAGAGGCATAGGCCACCACACGTCCCTGCTGCATAAGGACACACCCTAATCCCTGCCCACTGGCATCAGAATACACAACGTATGTCAAACTGGGATCGGGCATAATCAACACAGGTGCCGTAGTCAACCTCTCCTTCAGCTCCACAAAGCAACTTTCACATTTCTCATCCCACACAAACGGCTGATCTTTTCTCGTGAGCTTGGTCATCGGCAATGCAATACGGGAGAAATTCTGAATGAATCTCCGATAATAACCAGCAAGACCCAGAAAACTGCGTACCTCTGCCACAGATTCTGGCCTCTTCCAGTTCAGTACTGCTTCCACTTTACTGGGATCCACAGAGACCCCTCCTTGCGAGATGACATGGCCTAAGAATTTCACTTCTGATAGCCAAAACTCGCATTTACTCAACTTAGCATAGAGTTGCTTTTCACGCAATATGTTCAACACAATTCTCAAATGATGCTCATGCTCTTCTCTACTCTTAGAGTATATCAAAATATCGTCGATAAATACCACGACAAACTGATCTAGGTATTGCCGAAAAATACGGTTCATGTAATCCATGAAAACCGCAGGCGCATTTGTCAACCCAAATGGCATCACTAAGAACTCATAATGACCATACCTAGTCCGGAAAGCAGTCTTCGGAACATCGTCCGCTTTCACTCGCAGCTGATGATACCCCGACCTTAGATCAATTTTTGAAAATACACATGCACCAGATAGTTGATCTAATAGGTCATCGATTCTCGGGAGAGGGTACTTATTCTTGACGGTAACCTTATTCAACTCCCTATAGTCGATACACAAACGAAGACTCCCGTCTTTCTTCTTCACAAACAGAACTGGAGCACCCCAAGGCGACACACTGGGTCTAATGAACCCTTTCTCAAGCAAATCTTCAATCTGCTTCTTCAATTCCGCCATTTCATTTGGAGCCATACGATATGGGGCTTTGGATATGGAACCCGCTCCAGGCACAATATCAATCGGAAACTGAACTTCCCTTTCCGGAGGTAATCCACTTAAATCGTCCGGAAAAACCTCAGGGAATTCATTCACTATGGGTATACTACTCAAAGACTCACTGGTTTCTCCTTGTACAGAAAAGAAAACCATATACCCCTGGCAACCCTTTTGCAAATATTTCTCAGCCTTAGCTGTCGAAAGGAAATTCAAACCAATGTTGCCATCCTCAACGTTTTGAGAAACAGGATACACTATACTTCTGTTCCCACAATCTAACAACACATTATTCGCTCTCAACCAATCAAAACCCAAAATGACCTCCAATTGGCTTAGCGGTAAACAAATCAAATCTATCACCGACTCACGACCCTCTACGGTTATAACACAATTCAAACAAGCTTCAGTAGTTACAGCCTTTACACCCATCGGTGTTGACACAACCAAATCGAAAGGCAACTTATGCACAACTAAACCCAGGCGCTTCACACAGTCACAAGCAATAAAGGAGTGACTTGCACCCGAATCAAATAATACTTGTAATACAAATCCATTGAGAAGAACTGTACCTTGTATCAGCTCTGGGGATTTCCGGGCTTCCTCATGAGTCATGGCAAATACTCTGCCCTGAGCCCTCGGTCTCTGCTCCGCTTGCAGTCGTTGGCAATCTCTGGAAAGATGTCCGGGTCGCTTACAGTTAAAGCAAATCATCTCACCCTGACAATTCTTGCCATAATGTGACTGGTTACAGCGAGGACATTTCCTCTCAGTCACCCCTCGCTGAGGTTCACGATCTCTGGGCTGGTAGGGCTTCTTACCACCGCCCCTAAACGAAGATGATCCAGAACCCTTCCGCTTCTGGGAAGCACTACCCTTACCGGGCTCACTATAACCACCAGTAGGCCTAGCCGGATACAACTCTCTCAGATTACTCTCTGTGATCCGACACTCTTCAACGGCCTTGTTGAACTTGGAGAACTGATGAGTGGCTATTCTCTTCCTCATGTCACGCCTCAAACCCCGAATGAGTAAATCTGAGCTCAGCTCCTCGTCATCCCTCTTCTGAAGATAAGAGGAGTATCGGGATAGGCGGGTGAATCGGGACAAATATTCATCAAATGATTCCGTGTCCCCTTGCTTGATTTGTAGGAACTCAGTCTCCTTTTCAAGCCTCACTGACTTGGGAAAGTATTTCTCATCAAAGTGCTGCTGAAACACCTCCCAGGTCAATGGTATATTCTTGCTCTTCAAGGATAGAGCAATGTTCCGCCACCAGCGGTCTGCATCACCCTCAAGCTTGTACACCGCCAACTTGGCTTTCACTTCTGAAGGACACTCTAAAACTTCAAATATCTTCTCAAGACGGTTTAGCCAATCTTCCGCCGCCTGAGGATCAAACTTCCCTCTGAATACCGGAGGTAGGTGTTTACAAAACCTGGAGACCCAAAACTGAAGGTCTCTTTCCTCATTGACCGACTTTCCATGCGGCCTTGGATTTTCTTCAGTACGAGGAGGTGATTCAAGCGATCGTGCCGACCCTTCAGCAGTATCTTCCAGTCTAGTCTCCTCTCGGGTTTCCCCTCGAGTTCCTTCTTGAGTAGACTGACCTCTACCCTCGTTGTTCTTAGCTTTCTCAGCTCGAAGCTCTTCTCTAAGCTCCGTAATCATATCCCTCTGATCCTTTATCAAGCCCATCAACTCTTGCATAGGATCCGGTGGATTGTCATTGACCAACTCCACATCGGGATTTGCTTGTTGCACTCTGGGGCGACCTTTTGTTGTTCTTTTCATTCTACAAAGAACTTACCCCATTAATCCAACAATTATACAATTCACATAGTTTCCACAAAGTACATATATCCACATAACCAAACAGATATATGCAAACGACAAATATTCACGGATGGTCATCTATCACTTAAGATCACACTAAGGGAGCTATCCTAGCAAACTCTACCCTTGCCAGGAACTGCAGCTCTGATACCAAAAATGTAACCCCCTCACGGTAATTACATCCGAATTACGAAATTTAAGTGAAATAGAGACCAATAAGATGAAATAACAATTTATATTCCCGCATCCAAAAGATGGGGTATTTCAAAATCATTTCTAAAGCGTACTTAACCCTGGTCTCACATTCACATGCGGATATAATTACTTGAGAAATCAGAGTACATAATAAATATCAAAGTGCGGAAACCAAATCCCGGCAAACCCCGGGTCACTTCATATATATATAATGGGTTTACACGTTCCCAAAATGGGGATTACATATCCAAAATATCATTTACAACTTATATATACATTCCGTAATCCCAAAAGCAAAATAAGGATAACCAACTACCACTAATTCTCAAAGTAGTCCTAACTACTCCTGGTTGTCCGCTTTCCCTTCGAGCCACTCGCCCTGTCTGAAAAGGTTAGTCATATGGAAGGGGTGAGATTCTAAAGAATCCCAGTAGTAACAACAATTTTATACCACATGCAATCACAGAATATGCACACCAATCATCTCATACAGCAACACAAGTCACTCCACCCTCATCCCCTTTTACCGCCGGGAAGGCATACGACCTTTACCCGAACCGTTGTTAGCGACTCAGGGACTATTGGCGTGGCAGTGCATACAGATAGCCACACGGCTCAAATATAGCCTTTCGGCTTTCACAAAACGGCCCGTCGGCCTTCACAAATAGCCTTTCGGCTCACAATCAGCCTTTCGGCCCACATATCCACATATATCACACCCTAACCTCATCCCCTTTTACCGCCGGGAAGGCATACGACCTTCACCCGAACCGTTATTAGCGACTCAGGGACTATTGGTATAGCGGTGCTTCCACAATTTTCAACAAAACTTGCAGCATACGATATTCATTTCAAAAACAATGACATAATATACATACAATGTATCACACAAGGTATAAAGAAAGAGTCACTACCTGTATCCTTCCTGACTGGCTCTGGCACCTTAGCCTCACGAGGACGACAGATGTCAAATCCTATATCAATTAGGGACAACCAATCAATCTCTTTTCCATATGTATATTTCATTAATTCTCTAAGTTGGTTATCATTTAGGACTCTTTAGATGACTATTAGAGGCCTAAACATATGTCTAAAGGGTTGGAAAACACTACCCAAAAGACCCCTTACTCGAAGGCAAAACACAGATTTTTGGTCATCTCACTCGAGCACAGATGCTCTCACTCGAGCACAAGTACGGACATCACTCGAGCACAAGTGCGAGTGAGACTGCGAGCACTTGCCCGAGAGCACAAACTCACTCCAGAAGCACAAGCTCACTCGAAGCACAAGAAGCTCACTCGAGCACGATGCCCATACCCGCGAGCACAAGAGAAAGTGAGACCGCGAGTGAACACCCGAGAGCACAACTCTCACTTTCAGGAATTGGCTCACCCGCGAGCACAAATCCTCACTCGAGCACAAGGCTAAATGCCTCCCTCGAGCACTGGCTCACCCGCGAGCACGGCGTCACGAGTGACAACCCGAGAGCACCAAGAGCTCTCCAAGCACAGGATCACTCGAGCACAAAAACACACCCGCGAGCACACCTCACACCCGCGAGCACACTCCCACCTGAAGCACAACTCACTCGAGCACAAAGCGATGTGCTCGAGCAGTACTCATAGAAACCCAGATGACTCGAAGCACAAAGGGGAAAAACTCTCCCATCACTCGAGCACGTTCTTCCTCTGCTCGAGTGATGCTCATCAGAGACCAAAAATGCAGAAAAACCAGAAAACGCCAGATGGTCAAATTCACTCCCCAAAGGTTCCCAAACTCTACCAAAAGCTCACACATACTTGGCACTACTTAGGGAACACAATGGCAACTTCATAACCACTCCAAAAACCCATTTGACCACAATCATACACTAAGGTCTCAATGACACATATTCTCCAAATTTCCCTTAACACATTTCTATCATTCCAGATTATCTCCAATAATCAAATGACTTAACATTAACTCATTTTTAACATCAAACACCATGAAATCCACATATTCAACATTTGACATACTTAGGGCAAAATTTCCAGATTTGACTAAACTTAGCCAAAAATAACAAACAATGTATCAAAATACTCTAAATGCCTACCTCTTCTCTTTGCTCAATTCAGAATCTTGATTCCTCAACTTTCAATTTCGAATCAATGCCCCAATCTACACCATTCAAGGCTCTACAATCATCACCAGGTAGCTCTCATTGAGGTGAACAATATTAGAGAGGAGGTTTAGGGCAAAGGAGAATCATTTCTTACCAAGATCAAGCTTTTTCTTCTTCCTTTCCCTTGCTTGTGCGCCAGAAATGGTGAAAGAAATGAGAGATGAGAGAAGAGGGAGAAAATGATGATGAAGAAACACCTACTCCCTCCCTTGCCCATGCTTCCAAACGAATAGGAGAGAGAAAATGAGGGAAAAGTGCTATTTTGTCACTTAGTGCATCATCCTATGGCTCTCCACTTGCCACATGTCATCATCCATTCACTTCCACAATGAACTCACCAAGTCATAAAACATAAGATTCCGACCCACGGTCAAGGAATCACAACCATTGATCTTAAATACCACACATATTTATTCCAACATTCATATTACATAGATCATAATAGTGCTTAATCAAGATAATTACAATAATTATCGGAGTCATTAGCCCTAATTACAAATCGGGATATTACATATCATGTTAGAAATATCTCAATGAGAGATACTCCTTTAGAACTCATAAGATATCATTACATCATTTATAGGCATTTTAGCTTCGTTTTGATATGGGCCTTGGACATAATAATCATTTTTCAAAACTCTTAGTTGCGTAATAGCTTGGGTCTTTTGTAGGTTAATGGGTACTTCATCCTCCCTATGAGGTAATGTATCTCTTGAGAAGGTGAAGTTCTTTTCTTAATGTCCATCACCCATATCAAAGCTTGAAAACACATGTAATCATCTGCATAGCATGCATTTGGAAATATTTTCTAACTCTTCCTTCTCTTTTCTTTAATTAAGGGAGAGCGAGTTATCCAACAACTGAAAGAATTTAGTATAAAGGTTAAATGGCATAAAAACTAAGTTTAAATGAAATTTATACAAGAAAGGTTTATAGAGGGAAGGGCATTATACTGACTGTAGGAGTAGAACCACTTGAAGGCCTGATTTGATTAAGTCGCTATATTTAAGGTTTAGTCAATTTGGGCTTCATAAAGAAGTATAGAAATATCATTGATTTGTTACATGTGCCCATGCATACTATGCTATCATAAAGCTGGGCCAGTATTGGGACGCCTCTTTAGGATGCTTCACTTTCTCTAATTTTCAACTAGCCCCAACTCTTGAAGAATATGGGGAAATCCTTAGGATGCTAATTAAAAGGAATGATAAGATCTACCATTATCTAAGTCGGCTACCTTCTCAAGGAGGAATAGCAAAGTTGTTGGGGGTTCACACTGAAGAAGTACATATTATAGGCACTGGACAAGTCAAGGGGATTAAAAGGATCATAATGGAAGCTCGCTTACCAAGATTAGTAGAGAATAAAGGTTGTGAGAGTTTTTGTAGGGTCTTTACCTTGTTATTTATGGCATGATCATCTTTCCTTCATCTACAAGAATAATCGACTTAGAGCTATCAGTATCTTCTAATCAATTGAATATTATCAAATCAACCTAGCACCCACGATCTTAGCAGAGACCTACATGTCGTTATCTTAGTGCCACCTAAAGAAAGAAGGTAGAATAAAATGCTGCCTTGCATTACTTGAGGTATGGATGTTAAGTCATGTGTATGGAAAGAAAAAGTACTTCCGGGAAAGTCATGACAAGTTTACTAGTCCACTCATGACATTCAATCATCTTTAGTTAAATAAAAATGATTAGAGGAAGGAGTTCTCATAGTTAATAGAAAATTCCCCTTTATGGAAAATAGAATGGTGAAAGGATGAAGAGATTATCCATCATTACGAGGACTTTTCTAATATGCCTCTCATGGGACCAAGAGGATGTACTAATTACAACTATTCTTTTAGCATTAAGGCAATTAGCATTTTGGCAAAAAGCTCCCTCTTGGAAAGAAGTGCAGGCCATACATTTCTTGTATGAAGAAGATGTTGTGAAGGACTTATGTTAGGAAATCAAAGAAGCTTGGAGCAACATAACATACAAGGGAAAGGTTGAGCTGGGGAAGCGAGAAATAGGTGCAACTTTAGGCTATAAGGACTATCTCAAGGATAGAATTGAAGGAGCTAATCCATCTTATTCTCCCCAAGATCCTTTGTTAGGAAACAACACCCAGAAGTAAATAAGGAATTGACAGGAAGCCTGGAAATAAGCAAAGAGGGATTGGAGGAGCTTTTTGAGATGGAATCTCAAAATAAGAGAAAGATGAGTCAACTAGAGGGAAAATGCACATCCCTCCAAGAAAAACTAACAGAAAAGAGAAAGAGAAGAGATTTAGAAGAACGCTCAAGAATCATGAAGCTGGAAGATGAAAACAAAAGCTTAGAAAGGGCTATGCAAGAAAATGACAGGCAAATGAAGAACAATAGAGTTCGGCTATTGAATATGACTATAGAAAAGGAGTTGCTCAAAGAGAAATTGCAAGATAAATTCTGAACACTAAGGAGGAGCAACCAAGTGAAGATTCAATGCACACTTTCAATATTTCCTCCTTGTTAGATGAAAAGGAGGAATGGAAGGAAGAGTTGGGTGAAGTAAAAGACCAACTAAAAGCTCTATAAGGACTAAACACTTGGGGTTCACTAGATCTAAAGGATTAGTACTTGGCACCACATGTCTCGATTCCCAAGAAATTCAAGATGCTGAACTTCGATAAGTACAACAATATGGGAAATTTGATATAGCATCTTAAGGCTTATTGCACTGAGATACTTGTTTAGTCACAAGATGAAAACTTTTTGCTACTTTTCTTCCATAAGAGCTTGAAGGGACCAACACTGGAATGATACATGCAACTTGATCAGACAAATATCAAGAAATAGAGAGATTTGAATGTTGCATTCATGAAACAATACATGTTTAATCTTGACACTGCCCCCACCAAGGAACAAATGAAGTAAATGAGCAAGAAAGCCACTGAAGCTTTCAAAGATTATATCTAAAGATAGTGGACGATTGCAGCACAAGTTCAACCTCCCTTTATACCATTTGAGCTTAGCTCCTATTTCATCAGTACTTTACAAGAACCTTACTATAGATACATGGTTGGGACACATATTACTAACTTTTCTAGTTTGATTGAGATTGGTAAACAAATCATACGGGACAATAGGATATCTTAAAGTAAGAGCAACATCAAAAGGAGGAACAACGAGAAGAAGAAGGAAGGCAATGTCAGCTTCATCTAAACCACTGGATAGGCCTAAGTAATACATCAAGGTGGTAATGATGGTTTTGTCAGATGAAAAATGATTTGACACCAAATAGGCAAGGTCAAGCTGTAGGATGAAGGAATTAGTAGTAGCGACATAATTGCCAATGGCCAAATTTTGGCATGACAAATACTGAGCTATATCTCCAACTTTTAGAATCTTAACTATTAGGGCCATGTACTTACATGTAGCCTAAACTGTCATAGCCCACTTGGTATAACTCTAATGTTTGATATGAATACCATAACTGGCGTCCCTAGGCACTTAATAGAGGATTGTGCAACATTCAAGAGGAATGTACTAGATTTAATTGATTCTAATCACATTCAATTGAAGAAGAATGATAGCTCTACTATCAATGCCAATCCTCTTCTAAGCCATGAAACCCAAGTAAATGCTATTGATGAAATTGAGTTATCTTAGGATCCCCTACTGGCAGGAGAAGATATCTATGCTAGTATAAAGGCAACAAGCTATACACCTCGAGATGAGAAAAAAGTAGTAATGGTGGAAAAGAGACTTGTCGATTTCGTCGTTAAAAAACCGTTTGAAAAAAGAAATTCCAATGTTGTCCTTTCACCATCTTGACACCATTACAACAACCTTCAGTGACCATTAATGTACCGACCCCTTTTCTATATCAGAGTAATCGCACTATACTATAGAGGTATAATGGTATTGTCGAGAATCCCTTAGGGCACATAATAGAAGCTAAGGCCATCAAGGAAATAATAGATCACCTAATAGGAGTCACACGAAATGGGAAAGCTTATTTGCCATAAAATGTTAGACCGTTAAAGAAGAGACATCAAGCTAATATTGATATTCCATCAAGTTATGGTCTAAAAGAGATGGGAAAAAATGACGAAGAGTTTCCTTAAATTATGAAGCAAAGTGAATATAGCATAGTAGACCAATTAAATAAAACTTCAGCCAAGATCTCAATTCTCTCTTTGATATTGAGCTTTGAATCGCATCGTTGTCCACTACAAAGGCCCTTAGATGAAGCATATATGCAGTCCAGTGTGACCCTAGAGAAGGTGGCAACCATTATAAATATAGTAAGGGCATTCTCTACTATCTCATTTTCAGGAGAAGAAATCATTCAATCAGTTATTGATCATTATAAATTCATCTACATTTCCCTAAAGTGTAAAGAGTTTACTTTGGCCAAAGTGCTAATTGATGGAGGGTTAGCATTAAATGTTTTGCTGCTATCCATATTTGAGCACTTATCAGTAGAGACATCAGAGGTTGATAAGATTAACATAATAATTAAAGGGTTCAATGGTACTCAAAGTGACATGTTGTGAACAGTCTGCTTGCCTTTGTAGATTGGACCAACCTTATTCACAATAGACTTTCAGCTTATAAACATTGACCCATCCTACTATATGCTGTTGGGGAGGCCTTAGATACACTCAGATGGGCCAATACCTTGTACATTACCCCAGAAGGTAAAGTTTATTGATAGTGGGAAGATAGAAATAATCAAGGGAGAAAAATAAATCATGGTGAGCAAGCCGAGCTCTCTTCTATACATTGGGGTTGCTGAGCATGAGGAAGGAACGATTTTCCAAGGATTTGAATTTGAAGGACCCAAGGGATATGAAAATGTCAACTCTATAATAACTAAGATAATGGTGAAGAATAAGGTTCACCATAGTGGAGGATTGGGCATTCACCTCTAAGGTATCAAGTCCCTCATAAATTTGCTAGAGAATCATAAGTGCCAAGGGTTAAGATATGAGCCACTATTGAAAAGACAATTAAAAGAACAAGCAACCTTAAAGGTGGAAAAGGAGGATGAGTACTCTGAAATCCCCCATATAAGGAAGACATTATTGATGTCCTCTGAAGTACTAAACAAGCCGACTATTGTAATGGCTTCACCAATATACGAAAAGACATACACATGGATTTCAGCTGATGATTCTCAAAGAGCTCTGCAAAATTGGGAGTTTGAGGACACCTTCAATTCTATTACTTTAGAGTAATATGTCTAGCTAAAAGTTGTCCTTTTATATTTTTATGCACCTTTAAGAAAGATCTTATATGAGCTATGAATAAAGAATGATATGCAAAAAAAAATTCACATATTTATATCCATTCTTTTTTTTTCTTCTATTCATTCGTTGTTCATTTTCACCCTTTAGGAAATCAATTTCTTCGGAATTCCTATCCAACGTAGAGGTTCCCAAGTCCTTGAATGATGATTCGATTATTGCCATTGATATACATAATTACGAGAATGATCATTCAAGTATACAAAAAAATCCTTGAATTTGATGATAATAGAATGTGCCCACATGAAGACATAATTGAAGTGTTAAACATGGGCACAGAGAAAGAAAAGAGAGAACTAAAATTAGTATATTACCCTAAAAGAGAGCAAATGGTTGAACTCCTCAAAGAATTCAGGGATGTATTCACATAGTCTTATCGAGATATGCTAAGCCTTGATCTAGGGATTGCCTCTCACAAGATTCCCCTATTCCCAGACACTAAGCCAAAAAAACAGAAATTAAGGAGGCTCACTTTCAACATACCCTTAGTGGCTCAAGATGAAGTAATGAAGCAATTAGAGGCAGGTCTCTTAGAAGTAGCTAATACCCATAATGGATAGCAAATGATGTTCTTGTCCTAAAGAAGGATGGCAGAGTTCAAATATATGTTGATTATCAAGATCTGAACAAAGCTAGCCTAAAAGATGATTTCCTATTGCCTTATAGTGATGTCGTAGTTCATAATACGACCCGCAACTATAGGTACTCATTTATGGATGGGTACTCAGGGTATAACCAAATCCCTATGGATAAAAAGAACAAGGAAAAAACCACCTTTATTATGTAACAGGGTACTTATTGTTACCATTTCATGCCATTTAGGCTAAAGAATGTAGGAGCAACTTATTAGTATGCCATGGTAGTACTCTTTCATGATATGATGAATAAAGAACTTGAAGTATATGTAGATGATATGATAGCTAAATCTTTTAAGTCAGAAAGTCATGTTGTGGTGCTGAGGAAGTTGTTTAAAAGGCAATGCAAGTACAAGTTACGACTAAGTCCTGACAAGTGCATCTTTGAGGCTCTATCTAGAAAATTTTTGGGATTCATTATAAGTCAAAAAGATTACTGTAGATCCTGACAAAGTAAAAGCAATATGGAAAATGTCCTCTCCTTAAACAGAAAAAAGACGTTTGAAGCTTTTTGGGGCGGTCAAATTACATAGCACAATTTATTGGTAACTTGACTTCAACTTGTGAGCTGATATTTAAACTTTTGAAGAAAAAATACAAAAAAAAGTAGGATAAAGATTGCCAGCGAGCATTTGATAGAATCAAGGATTATTTGCTAAATCCTCCAATTCTTGTTCCTCCTATACTAGGACGGCCTTTAAATTTGTATTTGACAATACTACCCAACTGCATGGGAGCCATGTTGGGGCAACATTATGCATTAAGCGAAGAGAACAAGTAATCAATTACTTGAGTAAGAAGTTTATCAACTGAGTCACGTTACCAGTTGATCAAACAAACTTTTCATGGTTTAGTCTGGGTGAAAAGGAGGTTAAGGCAATACATGCTTTATTACACCACTTGGTTAGTCTCTAGAGTTGATCCACTCAAATACATCTTTGAAAGCCCATATGTGGCCAGAAGAATCTCTAAGTGGCATGTAATATTGTTTGAATACGATATAAGGTACGTTACTAAAAAATCTGTTAAGAGTGGTACAATAGTTCATCGCTTGGTAGAGAACCCCATAGATGAATACCATCCACTAGATTTCAAGTTTCTAGATGAAGACATATGTGTTGTAGAGGATCCAAAAAAGGAAAGCAAGTCAAAGGAGTAGGAGATGTATTTTGATAGTGCAATAAATATGCATGGCAATGGTATAGGGGTAGTGATTATATCCCTAGATGGAAAGCAATTCTCGATTGCTATAAAGTTAGAGTTTGACTGTACTAATACCATAGTGGAATATGAAGCATGTATTAATAGTCTCCAAGTTGCCATTGATCTTGGAATAGAAAACTTGAAAGTCTTTGGTGACTCAACTCTTATAATTTATCAAATGACTAATGAATGGTGAACCAAAAACCCAAAGTTGATCCTATATCAAGAGTATGTAATAGAGTTGATTAAAAATTTTGAAGTAATCGATTTCCATAATATGACAAGAGAATATAATTGCTTCGTTGATGCTTTAGCTACTCTAGCAGCTATAATCCAACTAGATTGTGGGTTCAAGTTAAGCCAATTCAGATTGAGACTAGACAGTCACTAGCATTTTGCTTCAATATAGTTAAAGAAATCGACGAGCAACCTTGGTACCATAGTCTCAAGATATATATGAAGCATGGTACTTACCTTCCAAAAGCGACACAAAATGAAAAGAAAACCATTCGCTGAATGGCCATTAGCTTTTTTATTAGTAATGACATGTTGTATAAGAACAGTTTGATAGGACACTGCTATGTTATATAGACATGAGATATGCGAGTAAGATTATGGCAGAGATCCATGAAGGCATATGCGGTATACATGCAAATAACCACCATTAACCAAACAAGCTCAAAGATCCAACTACTACTGGGTAATGATGGAGAAGGATTGTATCATGTAAGAAAGTGTCACAAGTGCTAGATATAATCCAACAAAACTAATGCTCTTACAACTCTAATTCATAGTCTTATGTCTCTATAGCCGTTCTCCATGTGGGGCATTAATGTTATTAGACTGATTAATCCAAAAGCCTTGAATGGTCATCATTTCATTTTTATTGCTATTGATTAGTTCATTAAGGGGGTGGAAGCCAATTCCTTTACTAGTATTACTCAGAAAGCCTTCATTAAATTCTTAAGGGCCAATATTATCTATAGATATGGATTGCCTGAGAGGATTATAACTGACAATACATTAAACCTCAATGGGGTAGTAGTTAAGGAATTATTCGATCAATTCAAGAACAAACATTATAATTTAGCACCATATAGGCCACAGATGAACGATACAGTCAAGACAGCCAATTAAAACATTAAGAAGATTATTAGTAAAATGATAGTGACCTATAAAGACTGGCATGAAATGCTTCCATATGCATTACACAAATATTGTACCACAATATGTATTCAGGTTGGTGAAATAAAAAGAATGCCCCATTCTCACACCTATAATTCAGGTTGGCAAAATCATCCAAACTTTTGTCAGAGGAATAATCAAAATGCATTCAAGTCGTAAGGGAACTACCGGCAATAATCTTTTCAACAACCAAATTTACCCAACAAAAAGTGAATTTGGAGGATGCATTGGCTCAACTAACCATGAATACATCTCAATTCATGGTTAGAATTGATGCAACAATCAAAAACCAAGAATCCTCAATAAAGAACTTGGAGATCCAGATGGGGTAAATTGCAAATATGCTGAATTCCAGGCAACTAGGAACTCTACCAAGTGACACCAAAAGAAACCCAAAAGAACATGTGAAGGCAGTTGTACTAAGAAGTGGTAAAGAATTGAAAGATCCTGTAATTAAGAAGAAGGATGACGGAGAAAAGAAAGAAAGCAGAGAAGAATGGAAGGAGGAAGTACAAGAACAAAAGGATGATGATATGATACCTGGAAGAATAAGCTTTTCGGACAATCCTCCTCCATATGTACCACCAGTTCCATACCCTCAGAGCTTGCAAAGGCAAAGCTAGACAAGCAGTTTGCAAAGTTTCTAGTGGTTTTCAAAAAGTTGCACATCAACATTCCTTTTGCAGACGCTCTTGCCTAAATACACAGTTATGCAAAATTTATGAAGGACATTCTCTCCAATAAGCGTAAGCTTGAGGAATTTGAAACAGTTGTACTTATTGAGGAGTGTAGTGCTATTATCCAAAAGAAATTACTTCCAAAGATGAAAGATCCAGGAAGCTTCTGCGTACCTCACACCATAGGTCAATGTTACTTTGAAAGAGCACTTTGTGACCTTGGAGCAAGTGTAAACCTCATGCCCCTATCTGTCTACAGCAAACTTGGTCTTGGAGAGGTGAAGCTGACCACAGTATTATCACTTCTAGCTGACCGATCAATAAAACATTCAAGAGGTGTCTTAGAAGATGTTCTAGTGAAGGTGGACAAACTCATATTCCTAGCTGATTTCATAATACTCAACATAGAAGAAGACCAAGAAATTCCTATCATTCTTGGGAGGCCATTCCTAACAACTGGGAAAACATTAATAGATGTGCAATAGGGGAAGTTAACCTTACAAGTTCAAGATAATCAAGTATCCTTCAATATTTTCAAGGCTTTATCCTTTCCAGATGAATGTGATACTTGCTACAGAGTCGATGCATTGACCAGCTGCACAAAAAATGAGGTGAACGAAATCTGCATGGACTAACCATTAGCAATCGGAATAGTAGATGTATCAAAATCTACTAATCCGGAAGTCTTGGAGCAGATAAGGTACCTTGAAGCAAATTCCCCAATTTTTATCAAGAAACCATTTGAAGATCTTGGGGAAAGGCCGAGTAAGTCGGTACCATCAACAGAGAAAGCACCAGTACTAGAGTTGAAAATATTGCCATCCCACTTGAAGTAAGTTTATCTAGGAGGAGATTCAACATTACATGTAATCGTCTCTACAACTTTTACTCCTGAAGAAGAAGAAAAGTTATTAAGAGTTCTAAGGGAGTATAAAACAACATTTGGATGATCAATAACTGATATAAGAGGGATTAGTCATTCAATTTATATGCATAAGATCTTGACGGAGGACAACTATAAGCCATCCATCGAGCACTAGAGAAGACTCAATCCCAACATGAAGGAGATGGTGAGAAAGGAGGTAATAAAGTGGCTGGATGCTGGCATAATTTACCCAATCTCCAATAGTCAATGGGTAAGTCTAGTTCAAGTTGTGCAAAAGAAAGGTGGAATGACAATAGTGCCCAACGAGAAAAATGAAATGATTCCATAATGAACGGTGAATGGATGGGGAGTATGCATCGACTACAGAAAGATCAATAAAGCCACTAGAAAAGATCACTTCCCTCTGCTATTTATAAGCCAGATACTTGACAGACTAGTAGGGAAAGCCAATTATTGTTTCCTGGACTGGTACACAGGATATAATCAAATTACAATTGCACTAAAGGATCAAGAGAAAAAAATTTTACATGTCCATATGGTACCTTTGCCTTCAGAAAGATGCCATTTGGTCTATGTAATGCACCAATAACATTTCAAAGGAGTATGATGGCGATCTTCTCATACATGGTAGAAAGGTTCATTGAGGTATTCATGGATGATTTGTCAGTTTTTGGAGAATCATTTGATCATTGTCTTTCAAATTTGGCAAAAGTCTTGCAACATTGTATGGAGACAAACTTGGTTCTCAATTAGGAGAAATGCCATTTTATGGTGAACGAAGGAATCGTGCTGGGTCACAAGGTATGTGATAGAGGCATTAAAGTAAACCGAGATAAGATTGAAACTATTCAAAACCTACCACCTCCTTTCTCAATCAAGGGCATTTAGAGTTTTTTGGGACATGATGGCTTCTATAGCAGATTCATAAAGGACTTCTCAAAAATCAAAAAGCCACTTTGCATGCTGTTGGAGAAAAACACTCCCTTTATATTTAATAAGGAGTGCTTATCAGACTTCCAAACTCTAAAAAGTGCCTTGACTTTTGCACCAGTTATCATAGCTCCAGATTGGAATCTTCCATTCGAAATGATGTGCGATGCAAGTGATTATGCAGTTGGAGCTGTTTTTGGCCAAAAAAGAGACTATCTTTCATGCTATCTATTATGCTGCAGAACACTCTTAGAAGCACAATTGAATTATACAACAATAGGAAAAGAGCTCATAGCAGTAGTGTTTGCATTCGACAAATTTAGAGTATACTTGATCGGGTCAAAGGTCATTGTCTGGATGGACCACTCAGAAATCAAATACATGTTTTTGTTCCTTCTTAAAAAAAAAGAGTAAAAGTGAAAAAAAGAGTAAAAGTGAAAAAAAATCATCCTGTTTAAGTGCTTTGTAATGATCTTAAGAAGTATATAAGTTTTGAGTATGGATCAATTGAATTTAGAGATTTCATAGCATGAATGAACAACTGATTGTTACAATTGGTGATGAATTTTGAGATTGAATGAGTTGAGTTTGAAAACCACTAACTGTGAGCCTTTGAGCCTATAATGATTATTTCTCTTGTGTGTGATATTCACCTATTAAGTTGTCACTCTAGAACTTGCTTTAAATTTGGTTGAAATTACATCTCACATGCACATTCAAAAATGATAAAGGCATTCATTTTGTTTCGCTAGAGCCAAATAGCCAACCTTGCAATTATACCGTTGATAAGCTCCTTTGAGCCTAATTGATTGTTTCTTTCTCAACCCATTAACATGTGCTTTAATGATATATCAAGTGCTTTTACCTAATTCGGAAGATTAGCATAGCATTTGAAATTTTTGTGAAATGGGCTTTTGACAAGTATGGGGTGTATATATCATCAACTTTAGAGTTGCAAAAAAAAAAACAGAAAGAAAAGAAAAGAAAAAAAAGAGAAAAAAATTATTAAGTATTGTGGGATGTTGAGAAAGAAGGTGTTTAAGAGCTTGAAGAAATTGGAAAGTTGAGAAATCAAGAAGCAAGCTTGGGAAAGAGGAAGAAGGGAGTAATAGCTCTATATTGACCTAAGTTTTGTGGTCATTGGTTGAGTTTTGAGAATTGTGGAATTTGCCCTAATTTTAGTGTAATTATGATATGGATGAATTGGATAGTGTTTTGTGGTGAAAATGGTGTTATATTGTGTTTTGGTGCCATTGGAATTGGTTTGGAACTTTAGAATAGAAAGGATTGCAATGTTGAGTTTTAGGTTGTGACATGTTGTGGTTATTTTGTAACATGTCAATGTGAGTTGAATTTGGTTGATTTGGTGTTTCCAATGGATTCCTTGTAAAAATTTGTGTGGGAATGGTGTTTGTTATGAAATTGGAAATATTGGGAACAAAGGTGCAAAAACTGAAATTCTGTCCATTGAAACTCTTTGCTAGGCAATCTGTTTGTGTGGAATTTTTGAGTGGGAAAATGGTGTCTAATAATTCTGAAACTTTCCATTCTCAAAGTTCACATTCCAAGCTTCAAAATGGACATATAACTTGTGTCATTTCATTTTGTGTGCTAAGAGTTATGATTTTCCAAATTTTAGAATTAAAACTGGAATCTGTTTTGGAGTAGTGTTGGATTTTGTGAAATTCTGTATTTGTGTGGTTATGGACAGCATTTATTCATATTTTTTCTGTGAAGAGGACTTAAATAGGTTTCATTAGGCTTTGGATTCAACTCATTTCAAATTTTCTGGAATTAGTTATGATTTTCGGAAGTTTAGCCAAGAAACAGGATTTTCTAGGCCATGGCCAGAAGGTTCTTGGCCACGGCCCAAATGTTTCTGACTTCTTTTTGTCTGTGGCCAGTGGATTTGTGAGCCGCGGCCAACCCCTAAAAATCAGTATTTTGCACTTCTGAGAGGTGCTTTTTGGTATAGTTTCTCCCAACTCTTTAGGCATGTGTTTGGGCTTTTAGTAGCCACCTAAAGATCTTAAATGATAATCAACTTTAAATGTTTGAAAGTTGAGGAATTAGAAAAGGGAATAACCCTATGTCCTTAATTTTGATTATCAGGATTCGATATTTGCTCTGATCGTGATCTACTTGTGCCGGAGCACACTTGCAAAGAATAAGGTAGTGACTCCTCCCTTATACTATGTGTAAATGCAGTGTGTGTCATCATTGTTTTATGATGTTACGGATGCTACGAAGCTTGTGTATTTATGTGTCTTTCACCTGCGGCCGCATGGGGGGTTTCTATGGCGGAGGACCATCTCGCTGGGGTGATAGTTTACGGGGAATTGACTATCTGAGCCGAAAGGCTATTTGTGTTGCATGATGATATGCTTGCATGCTATGTGATTATTTATCGTATGAGTGTTTTTTTACTACTGGGATTCTTTTGAATCTTATTCTTTCCATTGATTAACCTTTCAGACAAGGCAAGTGGTTAGAGAAAGAAGCTTAGTTAGTAGTTGGTTATCATAGACCAGGAGTATTGTATAATTTATATTGTGGAAAAGTATTGTATAATCCCCTGAATGGGAATTTGTATACCATTAGTAAAGGTACGGAACCCGGGATTTACCGGGAATTATGTTGTGCACTTTGATATATATACAAATGTGATTTATCTTCACGAGGTAATTGTATTCTAAATGTGAATATGAGACCAGGTGAATTGGATTTTGAAAGGAAATTGTAAAAACCCTATCTCAAGGATGGGATTGGAAATGTGCTTTGATTATCTGTTGGTCTCTAATTCATTTTAATCACGTATTTCGGATAATAATTACGTAGGGGATTACATCGTACCTCATGCTTTCTTTCTTCCTTTCTTTTTATCTGATTTTGGATCATATCCAATACTAGAACGATCATTTACAAATCATTGAGCTTTTAAAATTACATTTAGCATCTCACTACCTTTGGTGAATTTTTCAAGCATTCTTGTAAGATCAGTGTTTTTCTTTTTCAAAGAGAAACAATTTTTGCAATCCTTTTCTAAACCATCTTTGAGTTTTTCTTCAAGATTTTTGTTTTTCTTTTTGAAAACAGCTAATTCCTTAACTACTTTGATGAATTCAGAATGTAAACCATTGTATTAAAAAAGTAATTCATCATATGTAGGATCATAATCAGTTACCTCTTCTTCTTCCGTTTCTTCTTGAGTGACTAAGCAGATATTGGCTACTTATTCATCATTTCTTTCTTCATTAGATGAACTGTTTCCCTGTATGGCTGATAGAAAGGTTTTCTTCTTGTTATAGAACTTGCCTTTTCTCTTTTCTTTATTCTTCTGAGCTAGGTCTTGACATTCTGATTTGATATGTCCTGGTTTTCCATATTCATAGTAGATGATATGTTCTTTACTGATTGTTCCTCCTTTTTAAAAATTTCTAAATCCTTGGCCTTTCTTGTAAAATTTTCTGAATCGTTTTATCATCAGGCCCATTTCATTATCATCGAAATCTTTATCATCTTCTTAGTTTTCTCCTTTCGCTTTTAATGCTAAGCCTTTATTCTTCTTGTTACCAATATCTTCTAGTTCTCATTTCAACTTTAATTTACTTTCATAATCAAAAAGACTTCCAAACAGAGAAGCAATTGATTGCATTGATTCACCTTTTTTTCCCTCAATCGCAGTGACTTTGGCCTCCCAATCTTTGGAAAGTATATTTAAAATCTTTCATACTTGTGTATGTTGATCATAGACTTTCCTAAGTACTGCAAGTTGATTAACAAGATGAGTATATCTAAGTTTGAATTCAGCTATTGACTCACCTGACTTTATTTGAAGTAAATCAAATTTAGTAACAAGAGTATTAATAGACTTTTCTTTTATTCCTGAAGTTCCTTTATAAGCTATTTCCAAGGCTTCCCATATTTCTTTAGCCTTTGGAAGTGTGTAGATCCTGAAGTACTCATTTTGACTCAAGGCACTTTGAATCATTAGAATTGCCTTGCTGTAGAGACTGATGAGTTTCTTGTCATTCTCATCATATTATGCCGGTGTCTTAGAAACCTTTTATGAATCTACAATTTTTACAGGTTGATAGTTCCCACTCTCAATCACGTCCCACAATCCATATTTTGTAGCCATTACGAATACTCTAAACTTCACTTTCCAGAAAGATAAGCGTTCGCCACTGAAACCCAGTGGTCTTGTGATAGATGCTCCGTCGAGAAGTATTCATATACCCATGCTTGCTATTAGATCCTTCTTAGGTTGTTATACCTTAACAAGAAGATCTACACTCTGATACCAAATGTTAGTGCAAGCTTTTCACCCAACAGAGGGATGAATTGGGTGATATAGAAAATTCATTTCGTATATAAAATTTAACTAGAAATTTAAAACAATTAAGAGCTAAAAGAGATATCACTGAAGTGTAATCCAGGAATTATACTGGTTTGGCCACAACCGCTTTGACTTATGTCCGATCCTTAGAGCTTCTCTGAGAGTTTCACTATATCTTCTAAGATTCAATCGGTTCTTGGCACCTCAGGACATAGCAAGTTCCTTCATTAGATTATCGTTCCCCCTTACACGTTGTAATCAAATCCCTAACTCATGATTCCACAATTGTGAGTTGTCTTAATAACAACTATTGAGTTTGTAATGAAAATCTCTCACACAAATTAAATATATAATCACTGAAGTACAAAGAATGAATATAAGAAATTTAGAGCACCATAAATGCATTGACCGTTGTAAGCTTGTGTATTCTCTATATATCTTCTTTGTTGAATGATCCCATATATATAGGTGATTTGAAATAGCGATTGGAAGCATTTCAACATGTCCATTAGAGTCACTAGCTATGTTTGACTGTTCTTTGAATTTGAAAACTATCCGTTGCGGTAGGTGAATGTTCGGATGCCTTATTTAACTTTTCTCTCAAGGCAAGATCTCTTCATTATTTTCTGCAAATACGCTTAGGAAACTAATACAATGAAAGATTAATCATATGGATAACAAATCATCAAACAACGGATTAAGATCATGCTTTCTAAACTACATCACTTGATGATTTATGTGCATCACTTGAGTAATACATGTCCACCACTTGAGTGATCCATTGAAAAACTTGGCATAGAGTCAAGTCAACGACTCTTGACCTGATTACTAGAGTAGTCACTCGAGTGATTCAGAGGCATCACTCGAGTGATTCAGAGGCATCACTCGAGTGATCCCTTCAAAATATTGGTAGAGACTTCACTACCTTAATTCTTACCTGGTCACTCAAGTGGTTATTCGAGTTATCCTTTTTCATTACTCAAGTGATCCCTCAAGTGACACTAAGATAAACTTGTTAGATAACTTTTAGAACAATTTGATACACATTACTCGAGTGATCACTCGAGTGATCCCTTCAAAAATCTGCCAGTGATGCTTTCTTATGTTCAGTAACTTCCTGTTCTTTTTCATCACTTGAGTGCCTACTTGAGTTATGGCATTTTTGCCACCAAGTACTTTGTTACTTTGTTCAAAACTCTTTTTTTATTATCAAAAATTTTTGTAAGATCAATCCAATCTTTATAATTATCAAAACATGTGGTTCTAACAGTGTTGTCCAGAATCTCAAGTTCATAATACAATATATATAATCACTCGAGTGAGACCTTTCACACTCGAGTGAGAGCTCAGTACACTCGCAAGTGAGAAAACTCACTCTTCAAAATCTTGATAGAAGTGTTGTCCAAAAGATAAGGGAGAAGCAGAAATGTGATGGTGGACTCGAGTGAGAAACCAAACTTGCTCAACACTTCCATCTTCACTCAAAATTCTTGCAAGTGTTGTTTGACATAAGATAGCATGCGCTCGAGTGAGAAACAGAGCACTTGAGTGTGACAGTGACAGAAGTAGAATGTATTATAGAGTCATAGCATACAATCTGAATATGGTTAAATGTTGTTGACTCATTATGTTTTCACTTTTTACTATACCTAAACATTAACTAATATATATTTTAAGTAAGAAATAGAAGATTAAATATTCAAATTGCAAATTTAAATGAGAAGGTCAAATGTAGCGAACATTGTCCTTATATACCTACTGTCAGATAACTATAATCACATGAAGTTGATTCACTATGAATGAATACAAACATCTTCATGCCGCTCTACAACATGACGTATAAATCATAATGAAACATCTCGCTCCTCAACGGGACGCTCCACTTTGCAACAGACATTTCATAACAGCTAGTTTTTTTCAAATACACTCAACGGTCAAACAAAGTAACAGAACTCTAAAAGATGAATACTCACAACATTTATCTTCTACAACTCATCTATAAATATGGTAGCATTTAGAGAAGAGAAGACAACAAATAGAGCGACAACGCCAATATGTAAAAATAATGAGTCATCCACTTCTACCCAAAACTCTCTATTTTGTAGCTTTTATATTACTTACCATTGAGGGAGTGATTATTTTTATTGTACTTCAGTAAACAATTTATCCACTCTGTGAGAGAGTTTGTAAACACTTGTATTTCTGAATTGATCTTAAGGTAGAGGGACCTTGAGAGGGCTGATTTCCTTATGGGAGAAGTTGTAGAGAGAATTACTGGTAAGACTTTGTACTCGTAAGACTTACAAGATGTAAGTAGTAGAGAACGTTACTGCTTGTAAGACTTACAGAGGTGTAAGCAAGAGAGAAAGGTCTACGGGATTGCTCTGCTCGTAAGACTTGCCGTAAGGGAGAGTATCTCAGTGAGAGATTTGTAAAAGGCTTCACAAGTGCTCGGACAAACTTGTGGGTTTATAAAGGCTTTTCTTGTGCTCAGATTAAAGTTGTGGGTTTATAAAGGCTTTCCTTATGCCCAGATTAAACAAGAAGATAGTGGATTTGAAAATCTCAGGAGGAGCTTGGGGACTGGATGTAGGTCATCATAGATTGGACTGAACCAAGATAAATCATAGTTTACATATTATCTGTTAGAACCGGCTGACACCCAAGAGAGGGGTGAATTGGGTGTAAGATAAAAACTTAAGAACTTTGAAAATCTTTCTGCATCTTAGTGAAAGCAATGAATCATAAATCAAAAGTTAATATATGCTGGAAATATAAGAGTTTAAGGAAGAGAGTATGCAAACTGTGATTTATCCTAGTTCGGTCTAATATGCGATGACCTACGTCCAGTCCCCAAGCTCCTCCTAAGATTTTCAAATCCACTATCTTCTAGTTTAATTCGGGTACAAGAACAACCTTTACAACTCACAAGTTTAGTCAGGCACTTGTGAAGCCTTTTACAGATCTCCCACAGAGTTACTCCCCCTTACGCACTGTAATGTTACAACCGAGTTACTCTCCCTTACATACCCCGTAAGGATACAACTTTGATGGTGAAAGATTACAATCAATTTTCTCTCTTAAAAGTGAATAGATGAATACTGAAGTACAATACAAATAATATCTTTCTCAAATATACATGATATAGAAAATAGATAAGAACAGAGAGTGTTTAGGTCGAGATGGATAGCTTATGATATGAGCATGTTTGTATTGTTGTGTTCTCATTATTTTTGCTCTTCGTTGAATGTTCCCATATTTATAGATAAGTTGTGATAGCCGTTGGAAGCATTTCAACTTGTCCGTTAGAGTGTTGTAGCTTCGTTTGACTGTTCTTCGATTTTGAAAACTAGCCATTGTAACGTTTGACGCTTCGCTTCCGTAAAGTCAACTTTTATCTCTTCTCATCATTTCTTCATTGTATTCCTAGAGAAATGCATTAAACACTAATATAATGAAGTGTTAGAGTGATTGGAAGCAAGAAGAGTAAGTTACATAAACATTCCCATGATTTTCAGAATCTTTAGATACGTTGTTGGTCGCGTTACTTAAGTTGTTACTTGAGTAAGCCTATCTTTTCTTCTGGTTACTCGAGTGATCCCTTGAGTAATAGTTCAAATAACTTTACAGGTTACTCAAGTGCTCCCTCAAGTAATGTTGTTCAAATCTTGGCTGAGAGTAATTCTAACTTCATTACTTGAGTGATCCCTCGAGTAATTCCTTTCAAAATCTGGCCGAGAGCATTTCTTCTCTGATTACTCGAGTGGCCCCTCGAGTAATGTCTCAAATAACTTTGCAGATTACTCGAGTGATCCCTTCAAGTAATCCTACTAAATATTTGATAGAGAGCTTACTGCAACAAATTCTCAAACATTACTCTAGCGGTCCCTCGAGTGAGATTTCAAATAACTCTGCATATTACTCGAGTGATCCCTTCAAGTGAATTCTTGATTTTGATTTGAAACATGGCAAAATAGATATCATCGGAAAGCCCTCATCATTTACATTCCAGTGCAATAATAATCACCTCCAAACTCATTTTGTACAGAAAGTTATGATCTAAGGAATATCTTCTGCATTTAGACAAAGTCTGAAATCACGAGCATCAACTTCCAGAAGGCATAGCTCTTAGTATATAACTTAAAATATGGCAAATTATATATCCATGGAAATATCTTTAAGTCTAGGTTTATATGGCACCAGTTTCGTCTCAATCCGATATGTGTTTTGAGAGTTATGTCCAAAATACCAAACCTTGTTATGGTAAAAGATACTGATTCATGTGTCAAATTTGACAGATCATATCTCTCTCATATGAACTCTTTTGAATGTGATCTTAGTGTCCATAGCTCGTGTTGGGACTCTAGTTTTATTTGCCACTGGTTTCAGATCAATCCGACTTGTGGTTAGAGAGATATACCCAAAATACCGAACCTCTGTCCTAACGCAGGAAAATAGAGTATCAATACTCGAGGGCTCCCTCGAGTAATCTTCAAGTAACTCTGTAGATTACTCGAGTAAGGCCTCGGGTAATCACCTCCAAAATGAGGCAGTGCCATATTACTCGAGTGATTACTCAAGTAATTATCTATGGAGGTGTCATAACTTCCGTATATGTCATTTTAACTTCGTATTGACCCACTCTAACCTTCGGTATCACTTCTAAGAGCTTGAATCTTAATATTCTCATTTGATCTTACAAGTTCTTCTTTCTTCAATCTTTCTTCTTCTTTCTTTAATCTCCTTCTTCTTGTTTTTCCTCTTGATGATCATTCTTCATCACCCAACTAGATATCTTCTTGAATTGATAATCATTCTTCATAACCCAATTAGTTGTCTTCTTGAATATTGTAGCGCCCGGAATTTGGGAAAACATGGAGCCGCCACCAAAATTTTAAATATGGGATAATTTTGGAAACCTTTTTAAAAATAGAAACTGGTCTATAAAAACCATTTAGGGTTTGGGAGTCGATTGTGTGTGGGGAAGGTGTTAGGCACCCCACAACACCTATTCATAAGAATGGTTACCCTAAGTTAATTATTTAAAAATATTATGGCCTTTAACTTTATTATATTTACCCAAATAAAAAAAAGAATATTTACAAAACTAAATGAAATGAAAACTAAAGAAGAAAAAAAGAACACTTATTTACAATAAGAAAAAATATATTTATTTAAAAAAAGGAACATTTATTTACAACAAGAAAATAAGAAAAAATGTATTTATGTACAAAATTGGACTTGACCTAGGATGAAAACCTAGGGCCTACGTACCCTTTAGAGGGATCAAAACCCACGTAGTTCGGGGGGTAGAAATGCGTGTCACTTTGTTTGTGTTTTTTAGAAAAAAATGTTTATTTAATTTATTTGAGAAAAATAATTTTTTTATTTGGTTTGTATTTTTTATTTTTTTTTAAAAAACGTTTTTTTTTATTTTCTTGTAAAAGAGAGTTTTTCCATTTTATTTTCATTTATCAAAATGTGTTAAAATGTTTTTTTTCTTTTTCTTTTTTTGAAAGAGAACCTAAGAAAGGGATAAAGGAAAAAAGAGAAGAAGAAATAGCACAAGTTAAAAGAAAAGGAAGTCAAAGGTTAGGAGATTTATGCGTACCTTTTATCCTTTGAACCCACTACAACAAGAGATAGGGTGATAGAGCGACACATACCTCTTGATCCAAATGCCACACATCCAGCAACAATACATAAGACAATTCAATGAGGCTATGGAAAGTAAGTCCACATAGCTCTTGATCTCAGATTTGAAATGTCCAGCAAGGCCAACATATATTAGAGTAGGTGATTCCCATATTTGAAATGTCCAGCAAGGCCAACATATATGAGAGTAGGTGATTCATGCAAATGTTGAGTCATCAAGATAAACACAAAGCCAAGTGCAAAGTCATCAAACATTACAGTGGTGGGGAGAGTTAGTTAAATTCATCATCTTGCGCATATGGCTAAATATTATCAAAAAGAAAAGCATGCAAATTTAATCACAATCAAAGAGTAGTGAGCAAAATAAGATGGGCTCTTATGTTAACTACCCTTCCCCATGAGAATTATGTATGAGCAATAAAATTAACTCTCTACCTTACCTCCCTCTTTCTTCCAAAATTTTTGTCTTCCATCCTTCAACCTTTACACTCCTATTTATAGTCTTAAGGTAGGGATTTCTTCATAAATGCTTTTTTTTTTTAATTTTCGTTTTTTGATTTTTTTTTGTATTTGATATTAAGAACTACCTAACTTGACCCAATCACCATCAATGGAGATTTTTTTTAATTTTCATTTTTTTTTGTATTTTCTATTGATAAAACTTCCTAACTTGACCTAATTACCATTAGTGGAGATTTTTTGTTTTTAAATTTTTTTTCCATTATTCTCCTCTCAAATAACTTCCTAATTTAAACCTATCAATATAAATGAGATTTTTTATTTTTTATTTTTCATTTTTTTATTTATTATTTTCCCTTAATGAATGACAATACCAATCATATCAATGAGGGGATTTATTTTAATTTTCATTTTTTATTTTTTCCCTTTCAATGATGATTGCCTATTTAGACACCGATCATCATCAACAGAAGGATTTCCTTATTTTTCTTATTTTCATTTTTTTCTATTTTTTCTTACAATGATGATTGCCAATTTGGACACCAATCATTATCAATTATTTTTGTATTTTTTTAGTAGGGCCCGAACAAAATAGGGTGTTCACAGTTGCCCCTCTTTACTTGTTTCATAGCTGAGGAAAGTGAGATTCTCATCTATGAAGCAAGTAAAGATAAGAACATGTATTTTGTTCGGCCAGAGAACAAGGTGCCCCTTGGAACCAAAGAGGGTTTGGACAAAATACAGTGCCCATGCCCTTCTTTACTTGGTTCATAGGGGAGAAGAACGCAAGTGGAGATAGATGATTACCTGGAATGGAAGTGAAGCGCCTAGTTCCATAGGACTTTGGTGGGGCGTAAAAGAATTGTGCCAGCGGGTACTGGGCTTTGAGAGTGCCTAATGATATAGGGCTTTGAAAGAATAGTGCCTACCGTTACAGGGCTTTAAAAGAATTGTGCCAGCCATTACTGAGTTTTAAAAGAATTATGCCAGCCGTTACTGGGCTTTGAGGGTGCCTGTTGGTATAGGGCTTTGAAAGAATAGTGCCTGCCGGTACAGGGCTTTGAAAGGGTGCCAGCCGTTACTGGGCTTTGAGGGTGCCTGTCGGTACAGGGCTTTGAAAAGGGTGCCAGCCATTACTGGGCTTTAAGGGTACCTGCCGGTACAGGGCTTTGAAGGGGTGTCAGCCGTTACTGGGCTTTGAGGGTGCCTGCTGGTACAGGGCTTTGAAAAAGGTGCCAGCCGTTATTGGGCTTTGAAGGTGCCTGCCGGTACAGGGCTTTGAAAGGGTGCCAACCGTTACTGGGCTTTGAGGGTGCCTGCTGGTACAGGGTTTTGAAAGGGTGCCAGCCGTTACTGGGCTTTGAAGGTGCCTACCGGTACAGGGCTTTGAAAGGGTGCCAGCTGTTACTGGGCTTTGAAGGTGCCTTCCGGTACAGGGCTTTGAAAACGGTGCTAGCCCTTACTGGGCTTTGAGGGTGCCTGCTAGTACAGGGCTTTGAAAGGGTGCCAGTCGTTACTGGGTTTTGAGGGTGCCTGCCGTTACAGGGCTTTGAAAAGGGTGCTATGAACATGTGATGCCCCTTGGAGTAGTGCTTATGAAGATGATGACATTGATAATAATGATGACAGTGATGATGACAATGATGATGATGAAGAGGATGATAATGGCCATGATAATGAAGGGAATATCAGAATAGTGATGTCATGATGGAGGTGATGACACTAATAATAATGATGATAGTGATGATGGAATCCTAATGAAGATGATGAATACAATGATAATGCTAATGATGATGATGATGATAGTAGTGATAATGATGATGTTAATGGTGATGTTGATAATGGAGGTGATGACATGCTAATGAGAATGAGTGCAATAATTGTGGTGTTAAAGAATAGCCTGGCAGGTGATATTGCTCCTTCTTCGTCCAGGTGCCTAACCAGTACCCCGTTACTTACGCAGTCTTGTCGGAGGTATGAAGATGTGTATAATGAGATTCACATAGATGCCACAGCCTAGAACCCTTAGTTTAGATTGTGTCCCTTTGTCAATTGTTTAACCCCACAACAAAAATTCCAGTTGGGACCTTCACTAATGATCCTGAAATTACACAAGTTAAATAGGAGTAGAGGACACCATGTATATCAACGTGAGTGTTTATCCAGACAAAAGTTATGCTTTCAATAAAAAGAGTTACCCTTGTACAAATCATGGCACAAAGTTTGACATGCGATTTAATAGAAGGGAAATATATACTAAGGATGAAGATTCATTTAAAAGAAATAATCTTCCAATATTCAAGTGGATGCATGATGATAATCATATATTGGTGTAGACGTGATGTTATTAGGAGGTCCTTCACTTTTAGTTCCGTGTAGTCCCCCTGATGGTGCCTTGCTTAATTGCTAGAGACATGCACTTTTCGATGAATGATTACGGAGTCTTCTAAATAGACAAAGTAAAGAGAGTCATGGGGCTAGGACTGATAACCATCTCGATATTTGTTTAACCCGCCCTTTCAGGTTTTTGACTTAACAACTCCCAATTTTTTGATCTAAATTTTGCCTAAGCTGTCCTTTCGGGTTTTCAACTTAGCGAGTTTTTTTTTTGCTCTAACTTTTGCCTAAGCCACCCTTTCGGGTTTTCAACTTAGCGAGTCTTTTTTTTTTTTGCTCTAACTTTTGCCTAAGCCGCCCTTTCGGGTTTTCAACTTAGCAAGCTTCTTTTTTTTTCTCTAACTTTTGCTTAAGCTGCCCTATCGGGTTTTCAACTTAGCGAGCTTTTTTTTTCTTGCTTTAACTTTTGCCTAGGCCGTCCTTTCGGGTTTTCAACTTAGCAAGCTTCTTTTTTTTTGCTCTAATTTCTGCCTAAGCCGCCCTTTCAGGTTTTCAACTTAGCGAGCCCCTTTTTTTTGTTTTGCTCAAACTTTTGCCTAAGCTGCCTTTTCGGGTTTTCAACTAAGCGAGCTTTTTTTTCTTTGTGCATAGTATTTCTTTACAGCATCTGAATTGATTAGCCTTAGTAAATCTTAGCCATTCATGTTTGTCAATATCAATGCCCCACAAGAGAAAGCTTGCTTAACAACATATGGGTCTTCATAATTCGGAGCCCATTTACCTCTGTCATCTTCTTGATTTGGCAGGATCTTCTTGAGGACTAGGTCTCCTACTTTAAACCACTTAGGTCGTAGTTTCTTATTAAAGGCCCTTGCCACTCGTGACTGATATAACTGCCCATGACATATTACTGTGAGCCTCTTTTCTTCAATCATATTTAATTGTTCAAATTGAGAACGTATCCATTCCCTTTCATCTAGGTCTAATTCAGCCAAGATTCTCGGGGATGGTATTTCCACCTCAATTGGAGTAACAGCCTCCATGCCATAAACTGAAGAGTAAGGGGTTGCCCCAGTTGAAGTACGCATTATGGTACGGTATCCACGTAATGCATATGGAAGCATTTCGTGCCAGTCCTTATAGGTCACTATCATTTTGCTGATGATCTTCTTAATGTTTTTATTGGCTGCCTCAACTGCACCATTCATCTGTGGCCTATATGGTGCATAATTATGATGTTTAATCTTGAACTGATCACATAATTCTTTAACTGCTGCCCCGTTGAGGTTTGGTGCATTGTCAGTTATGATCCTCTCCGGTAACCCATATCTACATATGATGTTGGCCTTTAAGAACTTGATCAAGGCCTTATGAGTAATACTAGTAAAGGAATTTGCTTCTACCCACTTAGTGAAATAGTCAATCGGCCCGATGACATCTATTCCCCGCATGGAGAATGGCCATAGAGATACGAGACTATGCAATATAGTCAGAGGGGCATTAGCTTTGTTGGCATATATCTGACACTTATGACACTTTCTAACATAATTGATACAATCTTTCTCCATAGTTATCCAGTAGTAACTGGATCTTTGAGCTTGTTTAGTTAATGAGTGACCATTTGCATGTGTACCGCATACGCCTTCATGGATCTCTGCCATAATCTTGTGCGCCTCCCTCATGTCTACACATTGTAGCAATGTCCCATCAAAGCTTCTCTTATATAAGACGTTATTACTAATAAAAAAGCCTATGGCCAATCGCCGGATGGTATTCTTTTCATTATGTGTCGCGTTTGGAAGGTAAGTACCATATTCTATATATATCCTGATATTATGGTACCAAGGTTGCTCGTCGTGCTCTCTTCCAATATTGAAGCAAAATGCTGGCGATCTTCTAGTCTCAATCTGTATTGGTTGAACTTGGACCCCACAATCAAGTTGGATCATAGTTGCTAAAGTAGCTAACGCATCAGTGAAGCGATTCTTTTCTCTAGCCATGTGATGAAAATTGATTACTTCAAAGTTTTTGATCAACTCTATCAAATACTCTTGATAAGGGATCAACTTTGGGTCTTTAGTACGCCATTCACCAGTCACCTGATAAATTATGAGAGCTGAGTCACCATAGACTTTTAAGTTTTTTATCCCAAGATCTATGGCAGCCTGGAGACCATTAATACAACTTCATATTCTATCATGTTATTGGTGCAGTCAAATCCTAACTTTATAGCAATCGGAAATTTCTTTCTGTTTGGGGATATGATTACTGCCCCTACACCATTGCCATGCATGTTTGCTGCCCCATCAAAATACATTTCCCACCCCTTCGATTTGCTTTCCTCGATCGGATCTTCTATAGCACATATGTCTTAATCTAGAAATTTGAAATCTAGTGGCTAGCATTTATCTATGGGGTTTTCCGCTAAGTGATATGCTATCGTACCACCCTTAACGGATTTTTGAATGACGTATCTTATATCATATTCAGACAATATTACTTGCCACTTAGAGACTCTTCCAGCTACATGCGGGCTTTCAAAGATGTACTTGAGTGGGTCTACTCTAGAAATTAACCAAGTGGTGTAGTAAAGCATGTATTGCCTCAACCTCCTTGTAGCCTAGACTAAACCACAACAAGTTCGCTCGATCATCTGGTAACGTGACTCACAATCATTAAACTTCTTGCTCAAGTAATAGATCGCTTGTTCTCTTCGCTTAGATGCATCTTGTTGCCCCAGCATGGCTCACATGGAGTTTGGTCATATTGTTAAATACAAAATTAAAGGTCATCCTGGTATAGGAGGAACCAAAATTGGGGGATTTAGCAAATAATCCTTGATTCTATCAAATGCCTGCTGGCAATCTTCATCCCACTTCCTTGTGCAGTTCTTCTTTAAAAGCTTGAATATCAGCTCACAAGTTGCAGTCAGGTTGGCAATGAATCGTGCAATGTAATTCAGTCGCCCCAAAAAGCTTCGAACTTCCTTTTCTGTTTGAGGAGGGGGCATTTCCCGTATTGCTTTTACTTTGTTTGGATCTACTGTAATCCTTTTTTGGCTTACAATGAAGCCCAACAATTTTCCAGATAAAGCCCCAAAGACGCATTTGTTAGGATTTAGTCGTAGCTTGTACTTGCGTAGCCTTTCAAACAGCTTTCTTAACACCACAACATGGCTTTCTCCCTTAAAAGATTTAGCTACCATATCATCCACGTATACTTCAAGTTCTTTATGCATCATATTATGGAAGAGTGCCACCATGGCACGCTGATAAGTTGCCCCAGCATTCTTTAGCCCGAATGGCATGACGTGGTAACAATAAGTGCCCCATTGTGTAATAAATGTGGTTTTTTCTTTGTCCTCTCTATCCATAGGGATTTGGTTATACCCTGAGTACCCATCCATGAACGAGTACCTATAGTTACGGGCTGTATTATCAACCAGGACATCAATATGAGGCAATAGAAAATCATCTTTTGGGTTAACTTTGTTCAGATCTCGATAATCCACACACATTTGAATTCTGCCATCCTTCTTTGGGACAAGAACAACATTTGCTAGCCATTGTGGGTATTTAGCTACTTCCAGGAAACCTGCTTTTAATTGCTTTATCACCTCATCTCGAATCACTAAGGACATATCAGAAGTGAGCCTCCTCAATTTTTGCTTTTTAGCTTTGGTGTCTAGGAATAAGGGAATCTTGTGAGAGGCAATCCCTGAATCAAGGCCTGACATTTCTTGATAGGACCATGCGAACACATCCATGAATTCTTTGAAGAGTTCAACTATTTTCTCTCTTTCAGGGTTATCTACTATCTTTAGTTCTCTCTTTTCTTCCTCTGTGCCCATATTTATTACTTCAATTACATCTTCATGTGGGCACATTCTATTATCGTCAGATTCGAGGATTTTTTGTATACTTGAATGATCTCATCATCATCACACTCATAATCATGCATATCAATAGCAACAAGTGAATCATCATTTAGGGACTCAGAAACCTCTACGTTGGACAAGAGTTCCGAGGAAATCGATTTCCTGGAGGGCAAAAAATGAACAATGAATGAATAGAAGCAAAAAAATAAGGAAGAATGGATATAAATAAGTGAGTCTTATTCGCATATCATTCTTCATTCATGATTCATATAAGAGCTTGCCTAAAGACACATACAAAACATAAAAGGACAAATTTTTAGCTAGACATGTTACTCTAAAATAATAGAATTGAAGGTGTCTTCAAACTCCCAATTTTCCAGAGCTCTTCCAGAATCATCAGCAAAAATACATATGCAGTTCTTTTTGTCTATTGTTGAAACCATTGCAACAATCGACTTGTTTAGCACTTCAGAGGACATCAAGAATTTCTTCCTTATATGGGGATTTCAGAGTGCTAATCTTCCCTCCCTATCCAATGATTTATATTAGATTCAGCTTCATTTCCACTGCTGGCTGCCATTTGACGACTACGTGAGTGCGTGTTGTATGAATGCTTAGGGGGTAGCTGGTTAGGACATTTAGATGGAGCAATATTGTATCACCTGCCTATAAAGGAACAAAATATCATTAGTTTATTTGAACTCACAATTTCAAGCGGGCATAGCGAGTTATCCATGGTGTATTGGCATAAAGGTATTTTGGCACAAGCATCCTCTAGCTTCCTCAGGGAATCCATTATTCCACAGGGAGAACTAGAGTTGATCATTAGATAGGAGAGACCCTGAGTCCCATCCTAGCCAAGATCTTATCATTGACCATAGTGATAAGTATGCAATACATCTTTCCTATAGGAACTTGATTTAAACATGGTTCTTTTGCCATTTAACCTTTGTGCCAAAACTTTAGTTGTTAGATAACTTGCTTGTCCTTTATTAAAGGAAATAGAAGGAAGAGTCAGAAAGTATTTCTGAATGCATGCTATGCAGATGATTACATGTGCTTTCTAGCCTTGATATGGGTGATGGACATTGAGAAAAAGAATTTCACCTCCTCAAGAGATCCAATACCCCATAGGGAGGATGAAGTGCCCATTAACCTACGAACGGCCCAAGCTATTACGCGGTTAAAGGTTTTGTTAAATGTTTATTATGTCCAAGGCTCATATAAAATGAAGCTAAATGTCAATAGATGATGCAAGGATCCTCATGAGACATGAAAGAGTGATGACTTATACTCCAAGTTTTGATATGGGTGATGGACATTAAGAAAAAGAACTTCACCTCCTTAAGAGATCCAATACCCCATAGGGAGGATGAAGTGCCCATTAACCTGTGAATAGCCCAAGCTATTACGCGGTTAAGGGTTTTGTTAAATATTTATTATGTCTAAGGCCTATATCAAATGAAGCTAAATGCCAATGGATGATGCAAGGATATCTCATGAGACATGAAAGAGTGATGACTTATACTTCAAGTTTTGATCTGGGTGATGGACATTAAGAGAAAGAACTTCACCTCCTCAAGAGATCTATTACCTCATAGGGATAATGAAGTGCCCCTTAACCTGTGAATGGTCCAGGCCATCACGTGGCTAAGGGTTTTAAAAATGATGTATGATGCAAGGATACCTCATGAGACATGAAAGAGTGATGACTTATACTCCAAGTTTTGATATGGGTGATGGACATTAAGAAAAAGAACTTCACCTCCTTAAGAGATCCAATACCCCATAGGGAGGATTAAATGCCCATTAACCTGCGAACGACCCAAGCTATTACGCGGCTAAGGGTTTTGCTAAATGCTTATTATGTCTAAGGCCCATATCAAATGAAGCTAAATGCCAATGGATGATGTAAGGATATTTCATGAGACATGAAAGAGTGATGACTTATACTTCAAGTTTTGATATGGGTGATGGACATTGAGAAACAGAATTTCACTTCCTCAAGAGACCTATTACCTTATAGGGAGAATGAAGTGCCCATTAACCTGCGAATGGCCTAAGCCATCACGCGACTAAGGGTTTTAAAAAATAATGATTATGTCCAAGGCCCATATCAAATGAAGCTAAAATGCTAATGAATGAGATAATGATACCTCATGAGTCCTAAAGGATTATCTCTTATTGACATGTTTTATAACATGATTGATTTGATGATATCATGGTCTTTTAGGGTCATAGACCCTTAGACTAAGGCTAGCTATCTAATTCATACATTGTCCTTGTGATGTATCTTTATGTGGAGTGATGCTAGATACATACTCAGGTGAAGTGACAGTTAGTCACTTGATCCTAGGGATTTCATTGATTATGTATGGATGATAATAAAGATGATCAACAATAAATAAATATATGCCCTCCAGTGTCCTATTTTAGGAATGACCCTAGGTTAGTGGTATCTATCCTAAGAAAGGCAGGTACTAATTAATTGGGTAGGTCGATAATTTCTACTAATAGGTGTAATGGTTTCAAGGTGGTTCTAATTCTCACAGATAAAGGTCTCCTAATTGCCCCCATCGTAAAGATGAAGACCCCATTTGATGAAATTGACCTTTAGGGGGTTCTGAAAACCCCACAGGGATCAACCTCACCAAATGAGTATCAGCTAGGATGAAGTTTTCACAGTAACCTCAGAGGGTTCTTAAAACCCCACAGGGAGACCGCTAGAAACTTCCACTCACCTAAGGAACTCACAGACCCGGGTATAGGGCCCAAAATGTGTGTGAGGAGAATAGTGTATGTGTTCAGTGTGTGTGGAGAGCATACCAACCTATGGGCCTAGGTTCTACCCAACCCTCATCTGCTAAGCAGATCACAAGATAGATAGGAAAAAAAAGAATAAACAAATAGAAGAATAAAGAATTTAAAAAATAGAACAAATATTTACAAAAAAGAAAAAGGGTAATTAAGATAAAATTAAAGATAAAATTAAGGCCATATTATTTTTAAACACTTAACTTAAATGGGCTTGACTCTCAAACCATCCCCAGTAGAGTTGCCAAGCTGTAGCGCCCGGAATTTGGGAAAACATAGAGCCGCCACCAAAATTTTAAATATAGGATAATTTTGGAAACCTTTTTAAAAATGGAAACTGGTCTACAAAAACCATTTAGGGTTCGGGAGTCGATTGTGTGTGGGGAAGGTGTTAGGCACCCCACAACACCCATTCATAAGAATGGTTACCCTAAGTTAATTATTTAAAAATATTATGGCCTTTAACTTTATTATATTTACCCAAATAAAAAAAAAGAATATTTACAAAACTAAATGAAATGAAAACTAAAGAAGAAAAAAAAGAACACTTATTTACAATAAGATAAAATATATTTATTTAAAAAAAGGAACATTTATTTAGAACAAGAAAATAAGAAAAAATGTATTTATTTATAAAATTAGACTTGACCTAGGATGAAAACCTAGGGCCTACGTACCCTTTAGAGGGATCAAAGCCCACGTAGTTCGGGGGGTAGAAATGCGTGTCACTTTGTTTGTGTTTTTTAGAAAAAAATGTTTATTTAATTTATTTGAGAAAAATAATTTTTTATTTGGATTGTATTTTTTATTTTTTTTAAAAAACGTTTTTTTTTATTTTCTTGTAAAAGAGAGTTTTTCCATTTTATTTTCATTTATCAAAATGTGTTAAAATGTTTTTTTTCTTTTTCTTTTTTTGAAAGAGAACCTAAGAAAGGGATAAAGGAAAAAAGAGAAGAAGAAATAGCACAAGTTAAAAGAAAAGGAAGTCAAAGGTGAGGAGATTTATGCGTACCTTTTATCCTTTGAACCCACTACAACAAGAGATAGGGTGATAGTGCGACACATACCTCTTGATCCAAATGCCACACATCCAGCAACAATACATAAGACAATTCAATGAGGCAATGGAAAGTAAGTCCACATAGCTCTTGATCTCAGATTTGAAACGTCCAGCAAGGCCAACATATATTAGAGTAGGTGATTCCCATATTTGAAACGTCCAGCAAGGCCAACATATATGAGAGTAGGTGATTCATGCAAATGTTGAGTCATCAAGATAAACACAAAGCCAAGTGCAAAGTCATCAAACATTACAGTGGTGGGGACAGTTAGTCAAATTCATCATCTTACGCATATGGCTAAATATTATCAAAAAGAAAAGCATGCAAATTTAATCACAATCAAAGAGTAGTGAGCAAAATAAGATGGGTTCTTATGTTAACTACCCTTCCCCATGAGAATTATGTATGAGCAATAAAATTAACTCTCTACCTTACCTCCCTCTTTCTCCCAAAATTTTTGTCTTCCATGCTTCAACCCTTACACTCCTATTTATAGTCTTAAGGTAGGGTTTTCTTCATAAATTCTTTTTTTTTTTTTCGTTTCTTGATTTTTTTTTTTTTTTTGTATTTTATGTTAAGAACTACCTAACTTGACCCAATCACCATCAATGGAGATTTTTTTTTTTAATTTTCGTTTTTTTTATTTTTTATTTTTTGTATTTTCTATTGATAAAACTTCCTAACTTGACCTAATTACCATTAGGGGAGATTTTTTGTTTTTAAATTTTTTTTCCATTATTCTCCTCTCAAGTAACTTCCTAATTTAAACCTATCAACATAAATGAGATTTTTTATTTTTTATTTTTCATTTTTTTATTTATTATTTTCCCTTAATGAATGACAATGCTAATCATATCAATGAGGGGATTTATTTTAATTTTTGTTTTTTATTTTTTCCCTTTCAATGATGATTGCCTATTTAGACACCGATCATCATCAATAGAATGATTTTCTTATTTTTCTTATTTTCATTTTTTTTATTTTTTCTTTCAATGATGATTGTCAATTTGGACACCAATCATTATCAATTATTTTTGTATTTTTTTTAATGGGGCTCGGACAAAATAGGGTGTTCACAAATATCTTCAATCTTCTTCAATCTTTGCTTGATATTCCCGTTAGTTCTTGCAATGCCTTCTTTCTTCAATCCCTTGCCTCTTGATTTTCTTCTTGATGATCATTCTCCACATATGAGGCATTATAACATCAACCCATAATCGGGTTTATGACTAATCTATAAGATATACAACATTAAATATAGTAGTTAGTAAATGTAGAGAATAAGTATATCATACAAATTTTTTGCTCTTAATACTTGACATTTATATTTGACATCATCAAAACTATTCATATCTAACATTATCTTCCCTAAGCTCTTATATTTCTAGCATACATTATTTAATCTAACTATTGATTTATGATTTATTACTTTCATACTTGTTACTTTCACTAAGATGCGAAAAGATTTTCAAAGTTCTTAAGTTTTTATTTTACACCTAATTCACCCCTTCTTGGGTGTCAACCAGTTCTAACATTTGATATCAGAGCTAAGATATTGTTTAAAGGACTTAACCGTCTTAAGAGTTATCAATGGCTGATTTTGGGTATTATATACTTTCAAAAGGTTCTGATTATATAATCCCACGTCTTTTAAAAGATATTGATTTTTGGTTTTGGAAAGCTAGAATGACTAGTTTTATTAAAGCATCTGATTTTGATATGTAGAATATTTTACAAATATCTTTGATTTCAAACCAAGAAAGAATTGGACATAAAGAGAAAAGAAAATGTTTTCGTTGAATATTAGAGCAATGAAAATTCTGTATAGTGCTTCAACCGAAAATGATTTTGAGAAAATTAGATTTTGCTTTAATGCTAAATATATCTGGGATACTCTTGATTCTATTTATACTTCTAATAAGTGTGTTGAAGTTGAAAGTGTTGACAGTTAATGTGAAACTACAAGATGTGCATCCATGGTGCATGAACAATTGGAATTGATGGTAAAGAAGGAGAAATCATATAAAACTTCCATATAGTCAATATGGATAGACAAGAAGAAAAGGATTCTCGAAAAGAGCTCATGATAGGCGGACATGAAAAATCACTCTCCGGAGTTCCAATTCTTCTTGTGATTTTCATAAAGCTGATTTTTTGATTCTATATTATATAAGAATTTTTTTCAACCAATTGTTGATTTTATTAAGAAAAGCAAAAATGTTTTCAAATATGCTGGAAAGTTTGTTAGAAAGAAATAATGTTCAAATAAAATCCATATGAGTTTCCACTCTTATGACCGATATAATACTTGCATGATATCCCATAATGTATAGATTCATATAATTTGCAATTATTGTGATAAATCAGGTCATTTTTTTCCACACATTTTGCTATATTAGAAGAAATTCTCATGTGAGGAATAAATATGTTTAGGTTCCGAAATGACATGTAAAGTTGAATGATAATAATTAAGGACCCAAGTATATGTGGGTACCAAAATATCCATCTAGTACTTTATGTATGTAGGATGATCCAAAAAGAAATGGACATAAGGGTGCAGAGAAGATGAAGAAGAAGCTAAGAGGTTCTTATGCACCAATTAAAAGGTTCATATCATCGTAAAAGAGAACTCTTAAAAAATCTATTGCTGGAGCTATAGAGAGAAAGAAGGAATAGATAAAAGGAGTATATCCCGCCTCAATGAAGGGCTAGCATAATGTACCATTTAACTACCTTAAGGAGAACAAGAAAAGGAGGATCTCTCATACATAAAGAACAATACTCTCATAACCAACATCATATGAGAGCGCTTTGCATAAAGACAAATACGTAAAAACAGAGCTTCAAAGAAAGATGCAGTGGGTATGCAAAGGCAATCCTCCAAGCACCTAATGTAAAAGTAAATAAAGGTAAAACCTCCTACACTATCATCTTTAATATTTGTTAAGGTTTATACCTTGTTACCTTAAGTATAAGCATTGCACATATGTTTTCACAATCTTTAGAAAATTCATTCATAAAGAATCGCAATGTTCAAAAGCTTAACACTTCCTACATATATGCATACTTCAAGAGAAAATATTTTTGTGCATAAAGTCATGTTTAATTCATTATGCTTAATTTCTTCAAATTGACTATATTCTTAGAGCATGTGAATCATGATTCCTACAAGCTAACTGTGAATGGATCCAAGTAAAATTGGATACCAAAGGAAGAAAAAGGATTATATGATTTGGTAGGAAGAAGAAAGGACTGCTCTGTTTTTTGTCAGTAAAACAAGGATGAACAAAGTATACATGAACTCTGAGTGAAAAATCAAGTTCATATCAAGTGCAGACATAAAACTCGAGTTTCAGAGGTAAACTCGAGTGCATAACTTGAAGGCACAGTGGAAATTCAAGTTCAGGAAAGGAAATTGCAAAAAAGCTTGATTCAAAGGTATGGGTTACTCAAGTGATCATAGAGGACTTGAATACAAAGATACAAGGAATGGAAATTAACTTAGATGTCTATAAATTACACTCAAGCAAAGTACGTTGTATCAGTATAGGCAATCTTATGCAGAACTCAAATTTTGAGACTTCATTTAAGAACTCATTCATTGCACTTGTTTTTCCCAACTCATTTTGAGTGCTAAATACTTTCTTATTATTGCATACCATTAGCAATAAATCATTTATGATTTTCAAAATATTTTCAGATTGATAAATGCCTCGAAAGTGAAATGGTGCATAATCTTTCTATATATTTAAGTTTTGAAATGCACATTTCACACATTTACTTGGATTTCAATTCATCCTGTTTATAAAAGGAGTATACACATTATTTGAAAATTATTCATATCTTGTTTGCATTCAAATCGGTTTCAAAATTGGAAGTTAGTATTTTTATACTAAATGTCAGAAATGCTTCAAATTCATCCACTAGAGTTTTCCCATCATTGACCTATTGATCATTAATCTTAAATGAGCTATCAAGTGCTTGAACTCCTTAGTCCTATTCTCTAAACGAGTTAGATCTCATGTCAAACAAACTAATCAGTTATGAGTTTCAAGTCAATTTCCTATAAAAGAATTCAATTTGTTAAAGACTTATGTCTAATACATAACTCTCTATTGGCTGAGTTATTTTAAGCATTATGAATGTTCATTAATGCATTAAATGTTAATGCATTAACTATTATAGTGGAATAACTTACTAGGATGATATTCTAGTACTCCCCAGTCATTTGAACAAATGAGTATATGCTTATCATTCATAAATTCTTATGCTCATTTTGTTGCTCAAACACATTACCTATGGATATGATCTATCTTTGAGTAATTAGTGTCATGTATATGAATCCTTGATTGAATATTCATATCTTTCATGACACAACTCTAAGTGTCAAGTTACTCTATGAATCAATAGAAAAGTCATGATGCTCACATATATCTATCGAGCTAATATTTTTGGATATTCATATGACTTTAGCATCTAGGAAAATTTTCTAACATGTTATCTTAGTGAAACTTTCTGATACATATTTTATAACTGTTAACTTCCACCATTTTTAACATGAACATGTTAGAACCGGCTAACACCCAAGGGGGGTGAATTGGATGTAAAATAAAAACTTAAGAACTTTGAAAATCTTTTTGCATCTTAGTGAAAGAAATAAGTATGAGAGTAATGAATCATAAATTAACAGTTAGATTAAATAATGTATGTTGGAAATATAAGAGCTTAGGGAATAGAATATGCAAACTGTGATTTATCCTGGTTCAGTTTAATCCGCGATGACCTACGTCCAATCCCCATGCTCCTTCTAAGATTTTCAAATTCATTATCTTCTTTTTTAATCCGGGCCCAAGAAAAACCTTTACAAACCCATAAGTGTAGCCAGGCACTTGTGTAGCCTTTTACAAATCTCTCACCAAGATACTCCTTCTTAAGGCAATTCTCACAAGCAGAGCAATCCCGAAATCCTTTCTTTCCTGCTTACCCATGCAAGTCTTGTGAGCATCAACGTTCTCTCCTGCTTATACTCCTATAAGTCTTACGAGCAGCAACATTCTCTACTGCTTGCACCTTATAAGTGTAACCCCCTTCGATAATCAGGCAGGGATTAGTGTTTAATCACATTTAATAATCGAATAAGGAATCCGGAACAATTAAAAACTTTTTGCGGAAACTGTACAAATGGATCTCCATTCATTTCATTCATTAAAACAAATGGCATGTTTGGTCTGTTACATATACAATATCAGAGTATCAGCACAATTCCTGACGTTCACCCGGTATAATAACATTTAATCCAAAATATTGTTCAGGGCATCATCGCCCATCTCAGTATCCATACCGGGGATTACACAAAACTATAGTACTATGATCTATACAATACATTTACATTGATCCAAAATGATAACCAATTCGATATAAAACCAAAATATCTAACTAAGACTACCGCTGGCAGCCCTAATCGCCCTTATCCACTTGCTTGCTTTTCGATCCACTTGCCCTGTCTAAAAATGTTATTTGGAAAGATTGACTATATATGATGCATATATACAAAGCAAGTCACATATATCACAATGCAGCAATCAATATTCGAGACCGGGCTTTCACCACGTTCCCTTCACTATATAAGAAGTCGGGCTTACGCCACGCTCCCTTCACTTTATCTATATTCGAGTCCGGGCTTTCACCACGTCCCCTTCACTTTCACTGTAATCGAGTCCAGGCTTTCGCTATGTCCCCTTCACTTTCACTGTAATCGATGACTAATGCAAACAAGTAATGCAATACACATGATATAGGATAAAGTGTTACTACCTTTGTCTTTCCTTCCTTGAGCAGGCACAGGCCTTCTATGCTCTGGGCAGATATCAAATCCTAAAGTCATAATTAAGGATGAAGCATTATTCTCTATTCCAATACTCAATTGACTCTTCAACACTTAGATTTGGTTATCAATAATGACCCTTGAGAAGCTACAATTGGCTCTAATAAAGGCCCTAAAGGATTGGGGAAACACCGGGTTGGAAACCACTTTTCAAAATCTCAAGGTGCTGAAAATAGGGGGTTGGCTACAGCCAAGAAACCTCTGGCTATGGCCAAAAACAGCACAGAAAGTTTTTGGCTGCAGCCAAGAATTTCTGGCTGCGGCCAAAACGTGCACAGAAACTTTTGCGTTGCAGCCAAGATTTTCTGCTGCAGCCAAGGTAACTTCGAAAATTCATAATTAATTCTAGAAAAATCGAAATGAGGTGATCCCAAAGCCCATTGAAAGCTATTTAAGTTCTATTTACCAGAAAAATATGGACCATTACCAGAAACACCAAAAAAATACAGAATTTAAGAAATGTCCATACTGTTCCAGAATTGTTCCCAGATTTAACATCAAACTTTGGACAGTCATAACTCCTAGCCCAAAAATCGAAATGACATGAAATATATATCCATTTTGAAGCTTGAGATGTGAAATTTAAGACTAGAAACTTTCATAATTTTTAGACACCATTTGGTCATTCAAAACGCCAATACAAACAGAATGCCCAGAATAGACTTTCAATGGCAGCATTTCCAATTTTCTACCAAAGTGTCCAATGGCTCCAAAATCAACAATCAAGCCTATTCCTTACACTAAAACACTCAAGGAATCCAATAAAACCATTTAAACAACCTAATTTTCACTACATTAGCATGCTTTGGTCCATGGCCACACTAAACACTAACTTTCCAAACTTTCCAATCTCACTCATTTCTTTCCCAATCAATCCTATCTATCCATACAAATTCCAAATATACCATTTCTATACCTTTAACATGCCAAATGACCAATGACACTCATTTTCAAAAATGGCCAATAAATCCCAGAAATTCAAAGCTACCTCAAATGGCACAAGACTTAGATGGGTAGATAGGTTTCACTTACCTCTTTAACTTTCTCAAAGTGACTTTTCAATTCTCCAACTTTCACAATCTCTTGAGGTCACAAACTAACACCAATAAACACATTACAACCATCACAATGAACCTCTTCATTCAAGGATCAATATTAGAGAAGGAAGTTTGAGCATTTGGAGACATTTCCCCTTACCTTTTGAAGCTTTTCTTCCCCTTTATTTCTGCAACAATGGCGCCAAGAGAGAGGAAAATGAGAGAGATGAGAGATGGAGTGTAGAGATGAAGAATGATGATAACAATACCCCCCCTCCATGCCTCATCGAAGAGAGAGAAGAAACAATAAAATACACCCATTGACTTTTTCCCTTAACCTCTCTCTCACCCATGCTTGCCACATGTCCACTTATCATTGGCTCTCACACACTTAGTCACCAATTAGCTTCTCCAATGCATCCATTAGCCATTTAATCACACTTCTCACTTTTCTTTTAGTTAGTAATTAATTTCCCCATTAATCACCAACTTAGAGTTAATAATTCCATTCTTTAAATTTTCCATCAATTATGACATATAAATTAATATTGCCACCAAAACACATAATTATTCCACTTTAATTCAATAATTATCCTCAATAATTATCCTTAACCCTTAATCGCAAATTGGGGCGTTACAATAAGTCTTACGAGCAGAAAGTCTTATTGACAATCTTCTCTATAGCTTCCTTGTAAGGTAATCAACCTACTTAAGGTCCCTCTACCTTGAGATCAATTCAAAAATATAATTGAAGATGTTTACAAACTCTTTCATAGAGTGGATAAAATGCTCACTAAAGTACAATATAAATAATAACTCTCTCAAAGACAAGTAATATAGAAACTACAGAACAAAAAGTGTTTGGGTCGAAATAGATAACTCATGATATTCGCATGTTGGCGTCGTTTCTGTTCTCTCTTACCCATCAACTTTGAATGCTCTCTTATTTATAGTTGATGAAGATGATGACCATTATGAATATTTCAACCTATTCATTGAGTACTATTGCTTCATTTGATCACTGAGTGTATTTGAAAAACTACCCGTTACAAAGACACTCCCACTACTCCATGAAGTAGTTTTTCCTTACTGCATGATCTTTTTGTTGTTATTTTGTAATAATTCATCAAATACTAATACAATAAAGTATTAGTCAAGGTTATATTGGATCATTGGTCAAAAAATGAATTTCTATTTTTTGAACTCATCACATCGAGTGATGATATTTCCCATGAATGACCTCCGTTCTTGAAAATGTAATCCAAATGTTTAATCTCCTGTTTCTCACTTGAAATATATGTTAGTTAACATTTAGGAACAATAACAAGTGAAAATATATTGAATGAATAACCTGTAACCATATTGGAGTTGATAGTTGTGAAACTCTATTTCGTGGTGGCTTCTATCCGAGTCACACTTTAGTGCACTTATATATCACTCGAGTGCATCTCATATTTTCTCAGTGTAATTTTTGTCTATCACTTGAGTGCACACATCCTCACTCGAGTGCATGTGTGATTTAAACTATGAACTTGAGCCTCTGGATAACACTCATAGCATTTTTATCAAGAGTATGATTTCTTACTCATAGGTGTAAAGCATCTTTACTCAAGTGGAGCTTCCTTACTTGAGTGCACTAGTATATCTGAGCTTCAGGCTTTGCTTCTAGTTAGTACTTGCACCATGTTTTCTGAGAGTACAATTTTGCACTTGCAAGTGTTATGTCCTCTCTCGAGTGCAATATGGCTCACTCGAGTGCATTTCATATTTTCAGGTTTTGGCTTTCTATCGGGAAAACACTTGCTACACTTCACTTGCAAGACTTGAGTGTATTTCTTGCCATCACTCGAGTATTACCGGTCATGCTCGAGTGCTCTTCACATTTCTCTGATATATTTCTTCTCGGGTTAACACTTTCATGTCAACACTTGCATGACTTGACTGCATTCCTTGACTTCACTAGACCGCATTATCATTCACTTGAGTGTAGTTGAAATACATCTACTCCACAGCCACTTTTGGACAACACTCGCACCAAAATGTCAAGAGTGCATTTTTGGATCTGCGGTTGTAATGATGCCACGTCAGACTTGATTTATTCATTTGACTCTAAATATGGAAAGTAATGTATCATAAGAAAGCTCTTGTCATATACATTCTAATGCAAACAAAATCTGTTCCAAACTCCTTGTATTATGTAAGTTATGATCGAAAGAGTGTCTATTGCACTAGACTGCACAAGCATAAACTTCTAGAAGGCATATCTCCTAGAATATAACTTCAAATCTAACAAATTACCTATCCAAGGAAAGCTCTTTGAGTTTAGTTTGATATGGCACTAGTTTAATCTCAATCAGATGTTTTATTTGTGAGTTATGTCCAAAATACCAAACCTCTCTTCAAAAGTGATGGTGATTTCAGTGTCATCTTCTACAATTCATATCTTTTTCATCTGAGCTTCTTTGAATGTGATCTTGGTCTACATATTTCATGTTGTGAGTTATCTTTCATATGCCATTAATTTTAGGTCAATCAGATATGTGGTTTGAGAGATATGGCCACACTACCGGACCTCTGTCAGGCAGAACAAAAAAGAGAGCTGAAAAGAGTAGCCCTGACACTCAAGTGTGTTCATCCTGCACACAAGCGCAATACCTCTGGCACTCGAGTACAACTCCTCTAGAAGTGTCATGACTCATTTATAAGTCATCTTAGCTTTGTATTAACCCATTCTAACTATCATTTGATCATAAAGCCTTCGGTATCATCATAAAAACCTCCAGTATCACTTCTAAGAGCTTGAATCTTGATATTCTCATTAGATCTTGTAATTTCTTCTTTCTTTAATATCTTTCTTTTTTATTTTCCTCTTGATAATTATTTTCCATAACCCAAGGAAGCAGCTCCTTGACTATTTTCAATTTCTTTATTCTTCTCCCTCTTGTTCATTCTCATCAATTTAATCACTTCTGTCTTCTCATTGTTCCTTCATAATTCAACTTAAATAATCTACAAGATATTAAACATTAAACATAGTAATTAGTCAAAGTATAAAACAAATACATTATATAAATTTTTTGCTCTTATCATTTCACATCTATATTTGACATCATCAAAACTAATCATCTCTAACATTCTCCCCCTTTTTGATAATGACAAATCCTATAACAAAAATATGTGTGAGTATCATCAATTTGAATGCAATATAATTTTCTTGCCTTTTTCTCCCCCTATTTGACATTAACAAAAAGTTTGAAATATATAAAGAAGTAAGGCTTGTGGATAAGTAATTAAAGTAGAAATGCCTTTCTTTTTATTAATAAAAATGAATGAATCAAGAAAACAATTTACTCTCCCCCTATGTGAAAGTACTTTCATTTTTAATGTGAGGGAACTGAAAATAGATTTGGACAGGTTTTCAAGAAACCTTTTATAATCAAGACAATTTGAAATATATGAAACGTATTCTTGAAATGTAAAGAGATAAGATTTAGAAATGCTCATGTAGATTTTGAAAAATGATGATGCACTCCATGATGTCTATTGCTTGATTCTTTAACAATGCTAGTTCATGATGATGTACACCACCCTTTTGTTATGCAACTGTGATGTATATTCATGTTGTTGCTAGGATTCTCCAATTGAGTTGAGCTTACGTTCAGCATGTTCAATGCTTATTTGTATTGACATATGTATTTGTTGCTTTGAATGTTGTAGCCAATGTATTTTCCTTGATTAAATGTTGAAACATCTTTTCGTAAGGTTGATTGTTTCTTCTTGTAGTTTGTTCACGAATGTTATTACGCAAAGCAAATTCTCTTATCACAAATTTAAATATTTCTTTGCAAAGAGAATTGTTAGTTCAATCAAGTAACAAAATGTTCCTTTCCATATGGTATTTTAAAATTAAGATCATAAAAGAACAATATAAGAATAACTCATCATCAAAACTAATCATAACATTGTGAATACATATGAGTATGTTAAGAGGATTTTCTTCCAATAAAAGAGATGAGCTTTCAAGAAATAAAACACATGTGAATGTGAAGCTCCCCCTTAATTAATGCATGATTTTAAAAATCATTATGAGGAATACATAATAACTTTCTAGGATTTGAAAAACCATTGAAAACCTTATATGGAAAATGATTTTGAAAGTATGAAGATCTGGAGAGAAATCAAATTTGAAAAATGATAATGCTATTTAGAGGTTTTAAGATATAACTCAATATCACCTAGGCAGTCACTTGAGTGATTCTACTCGACCATTACTCGATTGTGTACTCAAGTGATGCAAATTAAGGATTTTAAATTAAGCAAGAATACAATACTTCACTCGAGTAATGTCTTAATCACTCGAGTCATAATCCTCTGCAGTCCATTGATACTTCATTGGCTAGTCACTATCTGAATATGTGATCTGACGATGTAATCAATGTTTCTACTTAAGAATACCAAGTTGAGTTTAGAGTAAGGCTTCATGTGCATATGGGCTTAGTATATTCCCCTTGCTTAACAAACATCATTGAGAAATTTTAATTACACCATAGCAAATAGCACCCTTATTTTGTCATCCATCATCTCAAATAGAACTTTGAAGTTCTGGTTTAACTGCTTCATCTTATCATTGAATGATGATCTCAGCATTGTTTGTAATAAGCTTAGCGTGAAAGTGTTGAAGTTCCTCTTTTAGATAGCCCTTGATAGATGGACCAAAGTTAAAGGACCAGGGAGACCAGCTCTAAAGTATAATACTGTATTTTCCTCTGAACATCTCTTTATCTGACTGCATAAATAGCTGGTCACTTGCTAGTGATAAAGTGTCATACTGGTGATATTACATATTCTGTTTTCACTTACACTATAACACTATCAGTCATGCCTCTTCTATTAACCTCTGATCTTTGTATCTGAAAGCAGAGCATTTTGGTCAATTCTTGCAAAAGTATAATTGTATGCTTTTTGGTACCCAACTTTCTCTTGGGTCTATACAATATTAGACATTATAACTCTTATGCTTTTATACAATTAAATCATATGATATTTGAGTAAAGAGTATCATAAACAATAAAGACTAGGATATAATTTTTCCCAATTACATAAATTTAAGCCATTAGATCATAAAGGGTAATGGATAAGTGATACCAAAAGTGATGATTTTCAAAGATCAATGACAATTTGTAAATATACTTTATATAGAAAATATGTCACTGATAAGATTTTCATGCAATCTATGTAATTTAGATCAAAGAGAGTAGAGAATCTATCCATAATGACCAACTTTTATGAAATGATAAATCATGAATGAAAACAAGTTTTTAAAAAATGATAATGTGATATGCCAATTGTTTCAAAATCTCAAATGTTCTTTTGAATCATAAATATATATTATGACATTAAGATTTTGAATGCATGAAAACTCATTTATGAAGTTTGTTAAATATCAATGCTTATGCCAAAAACAATGGAAGTCAACAATTATAAAATATATATATCAAAAAGCTTCACTAAAGAGTTCAACTAAGATAACATGTTAATTATAAGAGTTAATATGTTGGAGTATAGTTTTGAGAGCAAAAGTCATAAAACTAAAGCATTTGACAAACAGACTTAGCATAAGTAATTAAGGATAATGACTTTGTTATTGATCAATAAACAGCCTTGACTTTAAAAAGTAAGAATACCACTAAGTCAAGGATTTGAATACTTTAGTTGCTCGGAGATAGGTAATGTCAATTATTAAGGCATTCGAGCAATAAGAGCAAGTATATAGATTTATAAACTATGAAGTTTAGGTTCGTTGGTCTAGATGACTAGAGTTCTAAAGTGCTATCCTATAAAGTTCTTCCACTGTAATGGTTAATGCATTTAATACATCAATTAACATCTGCAATTCTTGGAAAAACATGATCAACTAAAAATTTATGCATTATGCATAAGGCTTTCACAAATTGAATTCTTTTCTATGGAAAACACTTGAAACTCATAGAAAGTTCATTTATCAGATGTAAGATCTAACATGTTAGAGAATAAAGACTAAAGAGTTAAAGCATTGGATAGCACATTTAAGATCAATATGTCAACGATAGGAAAAGACTCTGGTGGATGAATTTAAAGCATTTTTGACTTTCAGTATACAAAAATATTAACTTTCGATTTTTGAAATGGATTTAAATGTAGACAAAATATTTTTCAAATCATGTGTATGCACTTTTATAACACACGATGGATTGAAATCAAAAACATATTTTTGAATTATGCACTTCAAAACATACATCGATAGAAAAACTATGCACAGTTTCACTGTTAGTTCATTTAGCAATTTGAAAAATGTTTTGAAAACCATAAATAATTGATTGCTAATTGTAATGCAATAATAAGAAAGTATTTACTACTCAAATTGATTTGAAAAGAACGAGTTCAATGGTTGAGTTTTGAAATTACTGATACAACGTACCTGGCTTGAGTGTAATTTGTAGACACCTAAGTTAATTTCCATATCTTTGTATCTTTATGCTCAAGTCCTCTAAGATCACTTGAGTAATCCATATTTTGAAGCTAATTCATGCATTTGTACTTGTGGCATTCATGAGTTATTTCTGTACTTTCAGGTGAGTTCTTCATGCACTCAAGTATGCTCACGTCTCACTCAAGTGTGTGTTGGAACATTTGATAAACTCGAGAGTGTCCTTAGAGTTTCTACATACTCTATTAACCCTATTTTACAAACTAGAAACAGAGCATGGGATTCAAATCCACACTTGAGTGTTAACATGCCTTACACTCAAGTGTTCACTTATGTGCTTGAGTGTCATACTTCTTTTTCAAGTTATTCCTGCAAAAATCATATAGCCCTTTTTCTTCCTTTGGTATCCAATTCTACTTGGATCTATTTGCGGTTAGCTTTAAAAAATCATACTTCACATGCTCTAAGAATATAGTCACTTCAAAGAAATTAAGCATAATGAATTAAGAAAAACTACTTTCTCATGGAGTATACGTATATATATAAAATGTTAAGCTATTGAACATTGCGATTCTTTATGAATGAATTTTCCAAATATTGTGAAAACATATGTGCAATTCTTATATCTAAGGTAACAAGTAACAAGGTATAAACCTCAATAAATATTTAAAATGATAGTATAGGAGGTTTTACCGTTGCTTACTTTCACATTAGGTGCTTAGAGGCTTGCCTTTGCATACTCACTGCATCTTTCTTTAAAGCTCTTTTTTTGAGTATTTAGCTTTGGGATTATGCACAACTTTCTTATATGATGTAGGCTTTGTGAGAATTTTTCTTTGTGTATGAGAGATCCTCCTCTTCTTGTTCTTCTCAAGATAATTGAATGCTTCCCTATGGTAGCCCTTCCTTGAGGTAAAACATACTCCTTTTATCCATTGCTTCTCTCTATGGTTATACTTTATAGTTCTGGCAATGGGTGCTCCTAGAGTTCTCACTTTCAATATAGACGATATGAACCTCTTTATTGGTGTAGAAGAAACTCTTGGCTTCTTCATTTTCTCTGTACCTTTATGTCCATTCTTCTTATAATCAATCTGCACACATAAAGTACTAGATGGACATTTTGGTACCCACATATATTTGGGTCCTTGATTGTTAGTATTAACCCTTACATGTCTCTTTAGTACCTAAATATACTTATTTCTCACATGGGAATTTCTTCTAATATAGCATGTGTAAGAAATATGACAGGATTTGCCACAATAATTGCAAATTGTATGAAGATATGCATTATGAGATATTATGCAAGTATTATGTTGATCATGAGAGTAGAAACTTGAATGGATTTTATTTTATAATTCTTTCTTCCCAACAAACTTTCCATCATATTTGAAAATATTTTTGTTTTTCTAAAAAGAGCCAACAATTGGTTGAAAAACAAACTTTTCTAGACTCTGAAAATCAGTTTTAATCACATGAAGAATTGGGACTATTTACCTTAAGTTCATCTTGAGATTTGGAAAGTGATTTTTCATATCCGTACATAATGAGCTCTTTTCGGGAATCCTCTTTTTCTTATCTATCCATGTTGACTGTATGGAAGTATTCTATCAATTCTCCATCTTTATCATCAACTTCCAATTGTTCATGCACAGTAGATGTGCAACATGTAGTTTCACATGAATTGTCGGCACTTTCAACTTCAACACAATTGTTATAAGTATAAATAGAATCAAGAGTGTCCCATATATGTTTAACATTAGAACAAAATCTAATTTTCTCAAAATCATTTTCTGTCACAGCACTATAGAGAATCTCCATTTCTCTAATGTTTAATGAAAATATTTTCTTTTCTTTTTCAGTCCAATCCTTCCTCAATTTGAAATCAAAAGCATTTGTAAAAACATTCCATATATAAAAATCATAAGCTTTTATAAAACTAGTCTTTCTAGCTTTCCAAAACTAAAAATCAATATCTTTCAAAAGAGGTGAGATTGTATAACCAAAACCTTCTGAAAGTATAAAACAACCAAAATCAGCCATTGTAACTCTTAAGACGGTTAAGTCCTTTAAACAAGAGCCCAGACTCTGATACCAAATGTTAGAACCGGTTGACACCCAAGATAGGGGGTGAATTGGATGTAAGATAAAAACTTAAAAACTTTGAAAATGTTTTTGCATCTTAGTGAAAATAATAAGTATGAAGGTAATGAATCATAAATTAACAGTTAGATTAAATAATGTATGTTGGAAATATAAGAGCTTAGGGAATAGAATATGCAAATTGTGATTTATCCTGATTCGGTCTAATCCACGATGACCTAAGTCCAGTTCCCATACTCCTGAGATTTTCAAATCCACTATCTTCTTGTTCAATCCGAACATAAAAAAAGCCTTTACAAACCCACAAGTTTAGCCGGGTAATTGTGTAGCCTTTTACAAATCTCTCACCAAGATACTTCCCCTTATGGCAATTCTCACGAATAGAGCAATCCTGAAATCCTTTCTCTCCTACTTACCCGTGCAAGTCTTATGAGCATCAATGTTCTCTTCTGCTTATACTCTTGTAAGTCTTATGAGCAGTAACATTCTTTACTACTTGTACTTTGTAAGTCTTATGAGTAGAAAGTCTCACCGACAATTTTCTCTATAGCTTCCCTGTAAGGTAATCAACCCACTCAAGGTCACTCTACCTTGAGATCAATTCAGAAATATAACTGAAGATGTTTACAAACTCTCTCACAGGGTGGATAAAATGTTCACTGAAGTACAATATAAATAATCACTCTCTCAAAGACAAGTAATATAGCAACTACAGAACATAAAGTGTTTGGGTCGAAATGGATGACTCATGATATATGCATGTTGGCATTATTGCTCTGTTCTCTGTTAGCCATTGACTTTGAATGCTCTCTTATTTATAGTTGATGAAGATGATGACCATTGTGAATATTTCAACCAATTCGTTGCGTACCATTGCTTTATTTGATCATTGAGTGTATTTGAAAAACTAGCTATTACGAAGACACTCCCTATGCTCCATGAAGTAGTTTTTCCTTACTGCATAATCTATTTATTATTTTTCTATAATAATTCCTCAAACACTAATATAATAAAGTATTACTTATAGGTATGTTGGATCATTGGTCAAAAGCTGAATTTTTGGTTTTTGAACTCATCACGTCTAGTGATGATATTTTCCATAAACAACCTCTATTCTTGAAGATGCAATCCAAATGTTTAATCTCCTATTTCTTACTTGAAATATATGTTACTTTACATTCATGAATAATAACAAGTGAAAACATAATGAATGAATAACCTTTAGCTATATTGGAGTTGATAGCTATGAAACTCTGTTTCGTAGTGGCTTCTGTCAGAGTCTCACTCGAGTGTACTTATATATCATTCGAGTGCATCTCATATTTTCTCAGTGTAATTTTCGTCCATCAATCGAGTGCACACATCCTCACTCGAGTGTATGTGTGATTTTAACTATGAAGTTGAACCTCTAGATAACACTCACATCATTTTTATCCAGAATGTGATTTCTCACTCGTGGGTGTAAAGCATCTTCACTCGAGTGCACTAATGTATCAGACCTTCAGGCTTCGTTTCTAGTCAACACTTGCACCATGTTTTTAGAGAGTGCAATTTTGTACTTGTAAGTGTTACGTCCTCACTCGAGTGCAGTATGGCTCTCTCAAGTGCACTTCATATTTTCACATTTTGGCTTCCTATTGGGCAAACACTTGCTATACTTCACTTGTAGGACTTGAGTGTATTTCTTGCCATCATTCGAGTTTTACCAGTCCAGCTCGAGTGCTCTTCACATTTCTTTGGTTATATTTCTTCTTGGGATAACACTTTCATGTTAATACTTGCAAGACTCAAGTGCATTCCTTGACTTCACTTGAGTGCAATGTCATTTACTCAAGTGTAGCTGAAATACTTCCACTCCACAACCACTTCTGGACAACACTTGCACCAAAATGTTAAGAGTGCATTTTTGGACTCGTGGGACTTGATTTATTCATTTGACTCAAAATATGGCAAGTAATGTATCATAAAAAAGCTCTTTTCATATACATTAAAATGCAAAAAGAATCAGTTCCAAACTCCTTGTATTATGCAAGTTATGATCGAAAGAGTGTCTATCGCACTAAACCCCACAAGCGTCAACTTCCAGAAGGCATATCTCCTATAATATAACTCCAAATTTGGTAAATTACCTATCTAAGAAATCTCTTTGAGTCTAGTTTCACATGGCACTAGTTTTGTCTCAATCTGATGTGTCATTTATGAGTTATGTCCAAAATATTGAACCTGTCTTGAAAAGTGACAGTGATTTCAGTGTCAACTTCCATGATTCATATCTCTTTCATCTAAGCTTCTTTGAATGTGATATTGGTGTACATATTTCATGTTGTGAGTGTTCTTTCATATGCCACTAGTTTCAGGTTAATCTGATGTGTGGTTTGAGGGATATGGATAAAATATCATACCTCTATCACACGGAACAAAAAATAGAGCTGAACAGAGTAGCCCTAACACTCTAGTGTGTTCATCCTGCACTCGAGTGCAACACCTCTGGCACTTAAGTGTTCATCCTGCACTTGAGTGCAACTCCTCTAGAAGTGTTATAACTCATATATAAATCATCTTAGCTTTGTATTAACCTATTCCAACCATCATTTGATCATAGAAGCCTCTGGTATCATCATAGAAACCTCTAGTATCACTTCTAAGAGCTTGAATCTTGATATTCTCATTAGATCTTGCAATATCTCCTTTCTTCAATATGTTTCTTCTTGATTTTTCTCTTGATAATAATTCTCCATAACCCAAGGAAGTAGCTACTTGACTATCTTCAATTTCTTTCTTCTTCGCCCTCTTGTTCTTTGTCATCAATTCAATCACTTCTTTGTCTTCTTATTCTTCCTTCATAATTCAACTTAATTAATCTACAAGATATTAAACATTAAACACAATAATTAGCCAAGATATAAAACAAATACATTATATAAAATTCTTACTCTTATCATTTCACATCTATATTTGACATCATCAAAACTAATCATATCTAATAAAACATTGATTACAAATAGGTTTCAAACATGAGTTTTGCATGTATTCATAATCTCAATTTCACAATGCATTATTATGATTTGAAATTACATATGAGATTTGAAACAATTTGCTTATTTAATTATCATTCTTGGAAAAACTGATTTCAATCGTGATTTGTCATAAAGATGGATACATCTAACATGAATTGCATGAAAATCTTATCAATGACATATTTTCTATATAAAGTATATTTACAAATTGTTAATGATCTTTGAAAATCATTACTGTATCACTTGTTCGTTATGCTTTATGATGACTTGAAATTATTGGGTAAAATTATTTCTTGGTCTTTGTTGGTTTATGATACTCTTTGCTCAAATATCATATGATTTAATTGTATAAGAGCATAAAAGTTATAATATCTAATATTGTATGTACCAAAGAGAAAGTTGGGTACCAAAGAACATATATTTATACTTTTGTAGGAATTGACCAAAATGCTCTACTTTCAAATATAAAGATCAGAGGCTAACAAAAGACACATGACTGAGAGTGTTGCAGTGTGACCAGAAGCAGAATCTATGATATCAATCAAATGGCACCTCAGTACTAGCAAGTACCCAGCTATTTATGTAGTCAGAGAAAGAGATGTTTAGAGGAAGACACAGTATTCTACTAGAACTGGTCCTCCTGGTCCTTTAGTCTTTGGTCTATCTATTATGGGCTATACGAAAAAGGAGGTTCAACACTTCCACACTGAGCTTGATACAAACAATATTGATATCATTGTAACATCCTAATCTTATTTCTATATTTTCATAGTACTTGAGCACAGTTTGGTGAGCAACACAAGAATAATGTAAATATACTGATATATTGATTAAGGTACTTGATTATATTGCAGGTTTTCCCCATAAGTTTGATAATATATATATATAAAATTTTGGTCCAAAATATAAAAAATATAAACTAATTATAACCAACAACTCCATTTTCTTGACTCGTACACCTCAATTGCCAGTATTTACTATTTTGCCCTTGGAGCCATAAGCTTTTACTGGAATATTTTTGAATTTGAAAAAGGGTGAGATTCAAACGATTCTTAGTAGTAATATACAACCAATCATATAAAATGCAAAAACTTAAATATATCATGCTCCATGTTATACAACATATTAACAATAATATCACAACATGTATACATGAGTCGTGGCTCTTTCCACACTATCCGTACACCTCGGTTGGGTTCTTACTCACAACCAAGTAAGTGTGCCTCCATACACAATTTGCCCTCCTCAGCAAAACCATGTTCATTAATCATATCACAGAAGATGACATACACAAACATATAAAACATTCACATAGTTTATGAAGGATAGAGTTACTACCTTAAACCCTTTTTACAACACAAATCAATTCCTAATTTGATCTGGCTCGGCTCAAACAAACAGGTCCCAAAAATCCAAATTTATAAGAATTAAGTTAATACCCATTCATGTATCACTCTAGACTCTTCCAAATTACTTTTGTTGGTAATATTAGTCTAAAACTACAAAATTACCAAAATGCCTCTAGGAGCCCAGTCTAAGCCCCCTTTTTACCCGGTTTGGTTTGACTGTACTTTTCCAAAATTTTTTACTCAGGTTATTCCTATACATTTTTTCCTGTAGAATCTATTTTTGACCTCGGTTTTCTCAAAATCACTGCCAAATTACAGATTTTCCCTTGATAGCCTTTACTTTGGGTTTTAGGGGTATTTTTGTAATTTCACTCTCTAGGGCTTTTCTTACTACATAATCAACATCAACCCTACACAATTTTCCCTCCTGAACACAATGGAACCATCAAATTAATGAAATTTCAGCACTAACCCCTTGAACTAGGTCTTGCCGAAACTTGTCAAAGGAAAAGGGAAAAATGTGATTTTTGTGATCTTACCCTTAAAGCTCCTTCATTTTCCCACCTAATCTCTTGTTAAACCTTTTAAACACTTATTACACATGATTTGAGGAAATTTGGGCAGCATGACACCTTAGAGTTCCAACATTCCAAATTTACAAAATCACCAACAAAACCACAAATCACAACAAGATCAACAACAACATCAACATAAAGGGAATGAGATTCTTGAAGTTACCTCTTGATTCTCCTCTTATTCTTTCTTAGGTGTCCTCCCTCCCTCTCTCTCTTCCCTTGGAATTTTGGTTGGCTACACATAGTTTTCATGAAGAACAAGAGCTTAAAAGAAGAACTACATAAGATAGAAGGCATAATCACTTGAAAACACAAGTGCTTACCTTGGATTTTGCTTCCTTTAGCTCTTGTTTTCTCTATGCTGAAGCCTCTATGCTCTCTCTATTTTGTGACGAACGATGAAAATGAGGATGGAGAAAGAGATGATGATATTAAAATATCTCTTCATTGTTTTTTCAAAATATATTAGTTTAATGGTTTATGACATGTGGTTTTTGTTTTAGCCTTATCCTTAGCTAATTGTGTCATAAACTTCCATTGGCTTTGAACTAATTTTCCCTTCCTCCTTGTTGCCCAACAATGACACCACTAAGGTTCTCAAGTGAACCAAATGGGCCTCCTCCAATTATCCCAACTAATTGCACAAATATATTATTTTATGCTAATTGAACATGTGCTCATATCCTTAATATATTCTTGTTTAATCCCTTAGCTTAAGATAATGACACTTGGCATATTTATTGTCCAAGTAATTATTATTCCTCCTAATTTCCCTTAGTAGGTGAAATTTATGAGAGAGAAAAAAATAATAATTGCTCTGCATTTTCCATAATCTTCTCTCCTCAATTAACTAATTTATGTACATATCCACTTTTGACTTTTCAAACTTCATATACTTAGCCTCAATTGCTTTAAAATTGGGATATTTATCCCCAAATATTTATTTTCTCTTTCTTTTCTTCATTTGGCCGAAAATGGCCCCAAATTATTGGGAAAATAATTCACTCTTGACTTCATTGGCAAATTATCATTTTACCCTTACATTTTTGCATTTAATTGGCCCAAAGGGTTTCTTCCTCCTTTTCCTTTCCTTTTAGGCCAAAATTATCATCAATATTTGGGCCATATATCATGCTAAATTATTCTTCCATTTTGGGCTTTAATAATGAGCTTTTTAACACCCAAAAATTAGTTTCATAACTTGTTCTAGCCCAATTCTCATGAAAATGGAAATTTATTAGCTTCTTAAATTCTAAGCTTATGAATATTCACCATTTTATTTCATTGAATGCCATAAGTGATCACAAGGAATATTGGTGAAAAAAATTTGAGGTGTTACAGTTCTCCCCCCTTAAATAAATTTTGTCCCTGAAATTTGCTACACATTCATAGTCATAAACTCTAGGTAATGCTTCCACATATGTCTCACTAACATTAGTACCACTGATCAAAATAGACTAAGATCTCTAAAATCCTCGATTAGTCTTTTTGCTCACGAATCATTATGGCTACCACTTGCACTATTTTATGGCTCAATGCGTTAGCAACAACATTAGCCTTTCCTAGATGATACTTTTATCTCCAGGTTAAAATCTTTAAGCAGCTCCATCCGTATGTGATTTCTCATATTCAGTTCTTTTTTTTATCATATAAATATTTCAAACTTTGGTAGTCGCAGTACAACTCTATGGTTACGCTATAAAGGCAACGTCTCCAGATTCAATACAAACACTATTACCACCAACTCAAGATCATGGATGGGATAGTTTAATTCACAAAGCTTCAACTGACAACATGCATACGCCCTACTCGGCTCGCATCTAAACATATCCTAATCCATGCCTACTCACATATGGGATTATCAGCACTGGTGTTATAATAAATTTCTATCTCAACTCTGTGAAGCTCCTCTCACAATTATCATCCCATGCATAATGTTAAGTTTTCTAAGGAAATTTGATATAAACCCCTCATAATAATCAACAAGACCCAAAAAACTGTATATCACAACAATAGTCTCTAGTCTTTCCAGTTCTGTAGGACTTCCACCTTGCAAGGATCTATCGAAACTCCTTTCTATGAGACTATATAATCTAGAAATCTAACTTCTAAAAGCCAAAACTCATATTTACTCAGCTTGGCATAAAGTTGCTTAGATTTTAGCATGTTCAATACAATTCTCAAATGCTATTCATGTTTTGATATACTTCGTGAGTATACCAGTATATCATCAATAAATACTACTACGAATTGGTCCAAATACGGACAAAAAATTTGATTTATATAGTTCATGAACACGACAGGTACATTGGGCAGCCCAAATGGCATTACTAAAAACTCATAATGGCCATATCTAGTCCTGAAAGTAGCTTTTGGTACATCCTCTGCTTTTACCTCAAGCTGGTTATGCCCAAATCTCAACTCAGTTTTTTTTCTTTTGGAAAGCACATAGGAACCAGAAAACTAATCGAGTAAATCATCTATTCTAGGAAGTGGGTACTTGATCTCAACGGTTACCATATTCAACTTCTTGTAATCAATATGGAGTCGTAGACTTTCACTGCGCACTCTGATGTTTATCTCCTCATATGAGCTTTAATAATGTCAGGATGATTTAGTAAGAGTCCTACATGAACCTCCTATAATACCTGACTGTGCTAGAAATATATGCTTCTTTGTGCCAGTTCCTAGCCCATTGCAACTTAATTCATTTTGGACTATTTCAAAGTTTCGTTGAATTGAAACTTAATAGTTGATTCCTAGGTTACGATTTACTTGGTAACCCTTCTACTCATACCTTTCATCACATTATGTGCCATCCACCAATCGACTCCTAATATAGCCTCAAGTTAGTGGAATAGCAGGAAAATCAATTCTATCTCTCATTTCATCAGAGAGCTATCACCACAATCAATCCTTTAAGGCAATATTTTATGATCATAATATTTCCCTATGCTAGACTTAATGGCTAGCTAGTTTCAAAATCCCTTTCTTCAGGGATTCATATCCATAAGAGTCTTGTTCCTCGATTCCATGGACCATCACTAGCTCGACACAATTCTGAATACATATGCCAGCCTAAGGACATACTGGTCCATTAGGTCTTAGGGCTTCTAGACACACTAGTCCATTACAATATATTTGGCATGTAGAAGTTTACAGCCTAAGGTTTCTAACCCAACTTTTAGGTTTATCAAGAAATCTAGAATCTCAATATCATAAAGATTGGAAATCATTTTCCTTAAGTATTGTTAGCCGTCTAGCTTTACCGCAAGCATACGGGTCGCAAGTAATATAAAAAGATCATTCCCACGAGGACTGTGACAAAAATGAATTAATTATCTTAATTAAGTTATCAATCAAGTTAAGTGAGAATATTTTGAAAGAAATTTTATACTTACGAATTAATTGATTAAATTGAGAACTTCAAGACAGGAGGAACCTATGATTATCTACCCCTTATCTATTTCATGAACTAATTAATTTACCCCCAATAAGCAATCAAACAAAGTTATGTATTTGTCTAAGATTCAAAAGTATTCGATAATGCTCTCTCAAGTCAATACCAAATATTTATCCTAATAAACTAATCAATCTCTTGTATTAATTTATAAGGGCTAACTTTAAACACCAATCTTAATCTGACAATGCTAGGTTAGTAACTATATATCTTTGATACTAACAAACTATCCGCTTAATACCTAAACTTCAAGTCTAACATGATTTTACCAAGTTCTACACTTAATTATCTTTCTTAAGAGTAATTTAAATGAACAAAACAACTAAATGGTGATTAGGCATTTAGAGGCAATAAAAGCAAGATAAAATCAATACAAAAACTTCATTCGATGCAAAAAGAGAGTAAATAATTAATTCAATCCATAAATAGGTTCAAGAAAATTGTAGAACGAGAAAACTAGCTACTCAAGTTCATTAAAATCAAATCACAAAAATAGCAACAGTAGTACTTCATTACTAATTTCAGAATCATAAGGGTACAGGTTCTTGAAGCTTAGACATATTCTTCTCAGTCAGTAACTGCAACTCCAGATCTGATCCACGTCCTGCTTGTAACCCCCTGCCTTAATTAGCGTAATTATGATTTGATAACGCATAATTAAAATGGATTAGAGACCGTCGGATAATTTAAACTCATTTCAACTTCTTACCTTACAGTAGGGTTTTTACAAAATTTTTCAAAAACTTTTCCCCATCCTGGTATCACATTCAAATTTCGAATATAATTACCTATGCAGTTAATTTACATTCATATATATCAGAGTGTATAACCAAATTTCGGACAACTCCCGGGATTTACACATATATAAACTAAGCGTTTATATGTCTCAACTAGAGGATTACATGACCAAAACCAAAGGTAACATTTACATCCCCAAATATACAGTAATCCCAAATCAAAAATAGATAACCAACATCCCCAAAATCAAATATACCCCAAAGGGTCCTAATCGCTCCGGGTTGCCCACTTCTCTTTAGAGCCACTTGCCCTGTCTAAAAGGTTAGTCATTGGAAAGAATGAGATTCAAGAGAATCCAAGTAGTAATAAATCACTCACACAATGCATAAACACAGCATATAAGGTCATGTTAGCAGCATCACAATGTATCATGGCTCACACCACATGCGACAGCACTCATGGCTGTAAACTCTATGCGTCAGCTTCTACTGCGATCTCAATGCAGCAGCTTACGCTGTAATCACTATGCCAGCTTTCACTGTAATCTCAAAGCATCACAATGTATCACAATGCATGACAAACATACATACAATGCTTTACACATAGTATAAGAGAAAGAGTCACTACCTTGTTCTTTCCTGACGTTCCTTGGTAATGTAGGCTCACGCGTACTGCAAATATCAAATCTTATAAACCAAATCAGGGACAACCTGTCAATCTCTTTTCCAAGTGCTTAATTTCTTATTACTTTAAGTTAGTTATCATTTAAACTCTTTAGGTGACCATTATAGGCCTAAACATATGCCTAAAGGGTTGGGAGAACTACCCCAAAGATTCTCCTTTCTTAGAAGAAAACACTAATTTTTGACTAAATCACTCGAGTAAAGAAGGCCTCACTCGAGTGATGTCCTCATTCGCACTCGAGTCCCAGCGAGTGTAACCCAGAAAGTGTGTACCTAAGAGCACCAACACCTCTTAGAGTGGCCAGTGCACTCGAGCACTTACCCGGGCACTCGAATGATGACACAGTCACCCGAGTCCCATCGAGTAGGGTGTAGGAAGTGACAACCCGAGAGCAACTAAGGCTCCAAGGCGACAAGTGCACTCGAGTACTAGCCCTAGCACTCGAGTGACTTCTCAATACCCATGAGTGCTCACACGCACTCTTGACAATTTGCCTACGAGTATTAACTCGAGACGCACGCCCATAGTACTACATGCTAATGCACTAGAGTGATATCCCATACACTCAAGTGATAACTTATGCCACTCGCAAATAAACAAGTTCACTCATGACTTATGCCTAAGGACTTACCTATATCAAGGAAATATCATACTACACTCGAGTGAGGCTTATCAGAAGCCAAAACACAGCAACTGATATAACATTCCAGATTTACCTAAACTGGTTCCAATGGTTCCAAAACTTATACCAAAACTCATTCCCATATAATGTCATAAGGAACCATATTGGTAAACTCAAAACAACCAAAATCTTACCATAATGACACATTCCACCCTTGTAAACATATTGCAACCAAAATCACCTATTAACCAACTTTTTCTTTTCAAATCCACAACAAAACCATTGACACCCAGACATAATTTGGCATCTATTCCACTACATTACACTACTCAATTCATGCATTTCAATATTAAGCCAAAATCAAGGCAAAATCACAAAATCTCAAAACCAAACCAATGACTAAAACAAAGTGAGTGAGAAAACTCACTCTTGCTAATCTTGATAGAAGTGTTGTCCAAAAGCTAAGGGAGAAGCAAAAATGTGATTATGTACTCGAGTGAGAAACCAAAATTCCTCAACACTTCTTATCTTTACTCAAAAGTCATGCAAGCGCTGTCTGACAAAATATGGCATGCACTTGAGTAAGGAACAGAGCACTTGAGTATGATAGTGACAGAAGCAAAATACATTATAGAGTCATAGCGTACAATCCGAATATGGTTAAATGTTATTTACTCATTATGTTTTCAATTGTTACTATACCTAAACATTAACTAACATATATTTCAAGTGAGAAACAGGAGACTAAATGTTCGGATTGTAGATTCAAATGAGAAGGTCAAATACGACAAACATCATCATTACATACCTACTGCCAGACAACTGTCATCACATGAAGTTGACCTACCATGAATGAATACAAATATTTTTCAAATACACTTAATAGTCAAATGAAGCAACGAGACTCTAATGGACAAATACTCACAATAATTATCTTTTACAACTCATTTATAGATATGGTAGCATTTAGAGAAGAGAAGATAGCGGACAGAGTGACAACGCCAACATGCGAAAATAATGAGTCATCCACTTCGACCCAAACACTCTTTATTTTGTAGCTTATATATTACATACCATTGAGAGAGTGATTATTTGTATTATACTTCAATGAGCATTTTATCCACTTTGTGAGAAAGTTTGCGAACACTTGTATTTCTAAATTGATCTCAAGGTAGAAGGACCTTGAAAGGGTTGATTTCCTTATAGGGGAAGCTGTAGAGAGAATTGTCAATAAGACTTTCTGCTCGTAAGACTTACAGAGGTGTAGGCAGGAGAAAACGTTGTTGCTCATAAGACTTGCACGGGTAAGCGGGAGAGAAAGGTCTTCAAGATTGCTTTGCTCGTAAGACTTAACATAAGGTGGAGTATCTCAATGCTAGATTCGTAAAAGGCTTCACAAGTGCCTGGCTAAACTTCTAGGCTTATAAAGGCTTTTCTTCTGCCCGGATTAAACAAGAAGATAGTGGATTTGAAAATCTAAAGAGGGGCCTGGGGATTGGATGTAGGTCATCGTAGATTAGACCGAACTAGGATAAATCACATATTCTCTTCCTTAAGCTCTTATATTTCCAACATACATTATGTGATCTAACTATTGATTTATGATTCATTGATTTCATACTTATTACTTTTACTAAGATGCGAAAAGATTTTCAAAGTTCTTAAGTTTCTATCTTACACTCAATTCACCCCCTCTTAGGTGTCAACCGGTTCTAACAAGCCCATTATAGCTTGTGCAAATTTTGCTAGATATTATAAGCCTGTTTGGTTCAACCATATTACATACTTACAATGGTAATCATGATTGCATTACTAAAAAAGAGTGTTTGGTTGCTCTTTAACATGGTAATAGGGTTTTTAATATCCCAAAAAGTGATTAAGGGCTAATGACTTCAAAAGTGGATGTAATTATTGTTGAATAAAAACTTTTGGAGAATGTGTGATGGGAATTTGGATATTTTAATGATTCTAATGGCTTCCTTGTGAAAATTCATGTGGGGAGAGTGTTTATTGTGAAATTGGAACCATTGGGAACAATTGTGCAAAAGTTGAAAACTCTGTCCATTGAAACTCTGTACAGGGCAGCCGATTTGTATGGATGTTTTAAATAGGCAAATGGTGTCTACAAATTCTGAAATTTTCCAGTCTTAAATTTCACATGTCAAGCTTCAAAATGGATATATAATTTGTATCATTTTGATTTGTGAACTAAGAGTTATGGATTTTTGAAGTTTGCCCAGCGAAATTAATTATTTTCTGAAACAGTATGTAAAGATTGAAATTCTGGAAATTTTGTGATTCTATCCAGAAAAATTCTATATTTTTACTTAAAACTAGACTCAATAAGGGTTCCATAGGATTTAGAATCACTCCAATTCAATTTTTCTAGAATTAGTTATGATTTTTCAAAGTTTGGGCAGAAATCTGCCAGAATTTCTGAAAAATCCGAAATTGTTGGAAATTAATCAATAATTAAATTTCATATAATATATGATATTAAATACCATTAGCCTTCTTTCTCTAGCCATTTTCGTGCTATTCCAGACCTGAAACAAGAGAGAGAAGGTGAGAGAGTTTAGAGAGAGAAAGGGAAGAAATCTCACAAGGTAAGCCGATTTCTCCGACGATTTAGTTCCTAACGCGTATAACTCCGACTCTAAGCTACTCCTCTTTATTCTTTAAGGTTGTGAAGCTCAAGATTTGGTGTTTCAAGGGTTAGGGTTCAGCCACCTTGAGGAAAAGCTAGTGGGAGCTTAAGGTAACTTCCAAACCTTCGTATATTAACTATTCTGGCTGCTGTAGGCAATTTAATCGGTGAAATTTTGCCGGATTGCCATTGGTTTTAAATTTTGGAAATTAAGTTTCCTAAGGGTTATGCTGCCAAATTTTGGTTCAAATGGTAGTTATAACCTAATGTAATAGTTAATAAAGTGGTTAGGAGTAGAAAGGAACGCGTTTAAGGAGCCGAAATTGTAAAACCCTGATTTTCCCCGGAGAACTCATAAATTTCGGCCAGCTCTAGAAATGGGTCTTAGAGTTGGATTTTCAATGATTTGATGGTTCCATTGCGTTCAGGAGCGAAAATTAGGTGGGGTTACAGTTGGCCACTTTTTCGGAAAAGGCCGAAAAAGCATAATTACGAAAACGCCCCTGAAACCCTTGAAGTAGGGCTGCCAAGGGTAAATTTGTAATTTTAGATTTAATTTGATAATTCTGAGTCTGGAAATGGATTCCTTGGGCGGAAATATGTTAGGATAGCCCAGATTAGAATTTCGGGTCCCGGAGGCATTTTTGTAAATTTTCATTATAGACTCATATAACCCTAAGAAACACTATGGAAGTGTCTAAATGGTGCATTTGGAATTGTAGGATTCGATATTTGCCCTGTTCGTGATCCACCTGCGCTAGAGCACAATCGGAAAGAACAAGGTAGTGACTCTTTCTCTTATACTGTGTGTGAAATATTGTATGTATGTTTGTCATGCATTGAGAATACTTTGTGATGCTTTGAGTTCGCAGCGCAAGCTGACGCATAGTGATACATAGAGATCGCAGCGAAAGCTGACGCATAGAGATTACAGCCATGAGTGCTGTCGTTTGTGGCAAAAGCCATGATACATTGTGATGCTGCTTAACATGATCATATATGCTATATGTTTATACACTGTATGAGTGATTTATTACTACAGAGATTCTTTTGAATCTTATTCTTTCCATTGACTAACATTTTAGACAGGGCAAGTGGCTCCAAGGAGAAACGAACCACCAGGAGCAGCTAGGATCTTGTAGAGATGTGTTGTTAGGTTGTTGGTTATCTATTTTGGACTTGGGATTACTGTTTATTTTTGAAATGTAGATATTACGTTGATGTTGGTCATGTAATCCCCTAGTTGGAACTTACAACCCTTAGTTTATACATGTATGAAACCCGGGAGTTGCTGGGAATTTGGCTATGCACTCTGATATGTATGAATGTGATTGAACTGCGCAGAGTAATTAGATTTAGAAGATGAATATGAGACCATGTTGAACGAATTTTAGAAAAGATATTTGAGAAAAACGTAATCGTCGGTCTCTAATTCCTTTAAATTACGCGTTTTCGAATCTTAATTACGGTTATCAAGGTAGGGGATTACAGGGTTTACCATGGTAATGATGATTACTAAAAATTTGGTAATCCTTATTCATACCTCACCTATATAAATACACATTACCATATCATTGCATATTTAAAAAAGTCCAATTTATCCTTCAATCTCATTTATCTTTGTTTCACTTGTCTCATTTCACCCGCTCGCCACACCACAATCACTGTCGTTGCTAACTCCTCCTCCTCTATTACTGCCACTGCTATTGCCTCCTCTTCTACTGTTGTCATTGTCACCACCTGCCATCACCACCACCACCTCCTCCTCCTCTACCCTTATTGCCACGGCCACTACCTCCTCTTCCACCATCATTGTCACTACCTCTGATGCCGTCGCCACACCCTATCTCCGTCACATCCACCACCACAACCATCGCCATTGAATGATCATTAGACTCATCCACCACCACAAACATCCACCAACACTTGCAAGAGTGTTTCTTCACACTCGAGTGTAAATCTTGTCATCACTTAAGTGCACCTACAATCACTCAAATATTGCTAAAATATTTTACTCCACAGCTGCTTCTGTGAAGCACTTTCAAGGTTACACTTTTAGAACTCGAGTGCAAAGTCATTCCTCACTTGAGTGTTGCTCCAAAACACGAGTGCATCAATCAAATTCAATAGTAGCTTTTTCTAAACTTGTAAATGCATTCGATAACCAATTTGGATCAAAGTTCATCCTTTTAAAACATGAGTTTCTTGTCAAAATACATAATCAAGTGTTGTTATCATCAAAACATGGATTCTAACAGCATGACGGTTATGATGAGCCAATGTAATGACTCTTAACTATTTTTTCTCCAAAGATTATATTAAGGGAAAAATAGACTTTGTGATATATTTTAATTTTCAATAATTATTAAAAAAATATAACTCATTGCACCTTATTTAAAAATCAAACCATGCACAGCTCTGTAATTAACATTGCATTGTATTACCATTGTATAGTATTACACTGCATTGAACGGTGCAATGGAATCGAACCAAACAGGCCCTATATTGGTCAAGGCTTAGATAAACATCCACCTAAAGAAGTGAAGAAGGAAATGAGTATGGGGGATGGCCTTGATTGGAGGAAAGAGGAAGAAAAAAAGACAACTACGATAAAAAGTTAAAGTAAACCAAGTTAAGATAATCAAAACCGGAATAAGGCATATACCTAATTTTAGTTTTCCTTTTTAACTATAGAGGGGTATTTTGGTCTTTTAACAACATTTGAAAATTCTTAATTAGACCTTTTGGTTTGATTAATAATTTGTTAAATGTGCATGCCTTAATTTAGATTTTGGCATGTTACTCGGATTTATTTATGGTATTCCCTAAATATAATTAGTCCAATTTTTTTAAAAAAAGTTAACAAAGTTAAAACATATGTTCTAAGTGTGATAGTGATAGATATAATTCATTTTATCAAAGAGTGATAGATATAATTAAACGTAAAAAGAAAGTGATAGATATAATTTTATCCTACAATTAATTTAATTTTCCCTCTACTAAACTAACATCAAAATATGAAGGAAATCTTATTATACATTAAAAAATCATGTCATAATATTATCTCAAAACTGATTTTGATTGTCTCTAGATCTTTTAAGGGAAAAAGATTGAAAAAGAACCTAAAAATTACTATGTTAGAAAAGCTACCTTAATTTCAATAATCCCAAAAAAGGTAGGAGATCCAAAATGGAATTTTAAAATTTAAGGAAAAAGACAAAACTTCCCATTAATTATTTTTTTAAAAGAAATTTCCAACCCCCTCACCATAGATCTAACGGTGGCCAGTGCCACAACCTTACATCGACAACTAGAATATTTTATTAGCTATTATCAACTTTTGTAGAGGAATTCTTAACATTTTATTAGCTATTACCAACTTTCCTTTATCAAGTATCAAACTCACTCTTGTCATTTGATGGCTTTTACGTTTAACCGGTTTTTCAATATCCATTCCAACTTGTACTTAACTCTATCTCTCAGCATAAAAGGTGTCTTTTTCTTGCCCTCCTATGAGTGACAATCTTATTCGAGATAATTTTGGATACTAAATATGGGTATCACCTTTAGCAAATATTTAAACTTTAATTTGTTATACTGTCAAGGACTAACCTTTTACTAGACTATGCACAATATTCTTTCCTCCAAAGCCCAACTACAAGCTTGTTTGACCAAAATTTGGTTGGTTAGGATTTTATGTACAGGGTTACCAAAAATGTAAAGATTTAATAGATAAAACTATGAAAAATAGGCAATTAGAAGTAAAAAGTAGCTTTATTGAGAATATTAATTTGATTAAAAGTAATGTGTGAGGACATAAATAATGGAAAATAGATTATAAGCTGATTAAACAATAAAGTATAGAGCAATAAGATCAAATAAGAATTTTGTATGAGAGAATAATCTTTTTAAGGTGTGATTTTATTATCCTTTTTATAACACATGGCTCACCCCACATTTAGATGGGTTTGTTTCATTCTTTATGGATCTCAACTAATTAGAGGGTGTGGCCCATGTTTGACTGGGTATTTTAGGTGAGGTGTCAAACCGCTTAACATTTTGATATGCGCAGAGTGATAAAGGTACAGTTCCACAGGTATGCAGAAATAGTAGAATTATATTGATTTTAAGTACATGTTTACATACAGGAGTCTCCCTGCAGGGTTTGAAAGTATATATATATAATATTTCCAAGAATAACCAAAAGACTAACAATATAACCAACAGGTCAGCTCTCGTTGCCCACACGCCTCAGTTGGCAGGTTCTGCTACCTTCCTTTTAGAGCTACTGGTTTCCACTAAATTTTTATTTATTGAAAAAGGGTGAGATTGCAAGGAATCCCGGTAACATACAATCGTTCATATAAAATGTGAAAAGTAAATATGTCATGCTCCATGTTATGAACAAATTATTTATCAATATTATGGCATGTATACATGAGCTAGAGGTACATTCAACCTTTGTCCGTACCCCTTGGTTGGATTACTACTCAACAACTAGGTAAAAAATGCCCTTTCGGACTAACTACCCATTCTCGGCAAAAGCATATTGATTAATTGAAATACAAATAATGGCATACATAAACATATAGACAGTGGCATAATGTATGAAGGATAAAGTTACTACCTTATATCCCTTTTTGATACACAAAACTAATTCCTCGAACTGCGTGCAAACAACTCAGGAAATTACTCTGATCCTAAAATTCCAAATGTACAAGAATTAGGTTAAAACCTATTCATGTATCACTTTAGAGACTTCCAAAGTGTTTTTGGAAGTTATATTAGTCTATATTGAAAAATTACCAAAATGCCCCTACAGACCCAGCCCAGCCTGGCCCCACTGTACCCGGTCTAATCACACCTTTTCAGAAATTTTGACCTCGGATATTCTGACATATTTCACCCAAGGAATCCATTTTTTACCTTGGTTTTTGTAAAATCATTGCCAAATGACATTTGGGGGCTTTTCTCAAAAACTGTTCAACATAAACCCCACCTAATTTTCCCTCTTGAACACTGTGGAGTCATCAAGTTGATGAAATTCCAGCTCCTACCCCTATTTCTCCACTTGGCCAAAACATAGGGAAGGAAAAAGGGAAAGTGTGATTTTTGATTTTCTACTTCAAATCCTTGTTCCTTTCTACCACTAATCACTTGATTAACCATTTAAATACCTAATACCCAATATTTGAGGAAATTGGGGCAACATAACCTCTTAGGGTTAACACTTTCCAAATTTACAAATCACAACAAAAAGCCACAAAACTACCAACAACTTCAACAACAACAACAGCATCAAGGATTTAAGGGTTTCGAAGTCACCTTTGGATTTCCTTCTTCCTTTCTCACTGGGATGAAACTCTCCTCCTCCTCAAACCTTGATATTTGCTTGCTAAACACATGGAATCATGTTGAAGAAGTACTTAGGGAAAGGATTACATAAATTGAAGACCAAATCATAAGAGAAATTCATACTTACCTTGAGATTTTCTCTTCCTTCTCTCTAAAAAGCTTTGAACTCACTCTCTCTTACTCTCTTGTGGTCGACGGAAATGAGAAGAGAGGATAAATGGAATTTTTTAAAAAATATCCCCCATTTCTCTAATTATCTTAATTATCATAAATCCAAGAATTTTGACTTTTGTGACACTTGTACTTAAGTTTTATCTATATGTAAATGTTGTCATAAAGTTCCCTTAAAATCAAACTAATCCTTCCCTCTTTTAGTCAGCCCATATTCATGCCTAAATGTCCAAGTTAGTGCCAAAATAGGATGATAACAATTTACTCCATAATTACATTGTTGCCATAACAAAAGTTTTTCCATTTTCGGATTTGTGGCAATTCTGGCAGATTTTCTGCCCATACTTTAAAAAATCATAACTTAATTTCTAGTCATTTAATTGGTGTGATTCCAAAGGTTATAGAACCCTTATTGAGTCTAGTTTCAAGAAAAAAAATATAGGATTTAGCCAACTAGAAGCACAAAATTCCCAGGATTTAAGTTTTTGGATGCTGTTCTAGAAAATAAACAGTTTTTTTGGGCTAACTTCAAAAATTCATAACTCTTTTGATATAGCTCCAAAATTTATCTATTACCTATCAAATAAAATTTTAGGATGTCTACTTTCGTCTTGTAAAATTTCATAATTTTGGTCATCATTTGATCATCCAAAATCATATGACAAACTTACTGCCTTATAGGGAATTTTCACAAGCAACATAATCACATCCTTAGAAATTCACCCTTCCATTTTATTAAATGCCACAAACACTTAAAAGGCATATTAGGGAATAAAATTTAGGGTGTTACAGTTCTCCCCCACTTAAATAACTTTTGTAACTGAAATTTGCTATATTTATACATGTATAAATTCTGAGTGACATTTTCTCATATTTTTCTCTGTTTCTCATGTTGCCTCCCTGGGAGATAACACTTTCTAGATGACTTTGACAAATGGAATGCTCTTACTTCTGAGCTGATTTTCTTGTTGATCGATGACTCGGTCAGGTATGACTTCATAAGTTAGATTGTCCCCATTTGCACGTCTTCATATGCAATCATATGCTCTGGATCAGGTTGATACCTCTTCAGTTAGGAAACATGAAAGATGTCATGTAACTTGCTCAGGTTCGATGGCAAAGTTATACGACATGTTACTGGCCCAAAGTTTGCCAAAATCTCGAATGGACCAATGTACCTCGGTTGCAACTTTTTTACTTTCAGTGCTCTACCAATGCCGATAACTGGTGAGACTTTTATAAAAACATGATCACCGACTTCAAACTCTAGAGGTTTTCGGCTCTTATTGACATAGCTTTTTTGCAGGCTTTGAGCAGTCAGTAGTCTTTGCTTGATCAATTTGATCTATTCAGTTGTCTGTTCCATAATGTTTTGCCCGAGTGAGTACCTCTCAGACAATTCCATCTAGCACAAGGGCAATTGACATTTCCTCCCATACAGTACCTCATATGGAGCCCTTTGAATGCTCGAATGATAATTGTTATTGTAGGCAAACTCTGTAAGTAGAAGGAACTTGTCCTAACTACCTTTAAAATCTAGCGCACATCCCCTCATCATATCCTCAAGCATTTGTATGGTTCATTCTGTTTGCCCATTTGTTTGAGGATGATATGTCGTACTAAACCTCAGTTTAGTACCTAAAGCCTCATGTATCACCTTCCAAAACTTGGAAGTGAATCAGGAATCATGATCTAAGATGATTTTCTTTTGAATGTCATGTAGTCACATAATCTCCTTGATATATATCTCTACCATTCTACCAGGAGAATAGTGTATAGTGATGGGTAGGAGTAGGTTGTCTTTGTAAATTTGTCAACTATCACCCATATTGCATCATGGTTTCTGACCTTGGGCAACCCCATCACGAAATCCAATGTAATACTCTCCCACTTCTACACAGGAATCTTAGGAATTTGCACAAGCCTTGATGGTTGTTGATGTTCAACCTTTACTTTCTAGCACATGAGACAACGAGCAATAAACTTCATTACATCTCTTTTCATTCCTGGCCACCAATACTTGGATTTCAAGTCATGATACATTTTAGTTGCCCCTATATACAAAGCATATTTACTCTTATGTGCCTCCTCTAGGATCTGCTATTTCAACTTTGGTTGCGATGGAATATAAACCCGCTTCTTATACTTGACTAGACCGCTTGATGACAAATCATATTCCTGAGTTCAACCCTTAGCAATCATATCCTTAATAGACAACGCTCGTTTATCCTACAGTTGTGGTTTTTCAATGGCTGCTCTCAAGTCAGTATACACTTGGCTAACATTAGTACTACTCATCAGGATCTGACTAGACAAATTGAAATCTCTAAAATCCTCGATCAGTTTCTGCTCGTGAATCATCAAGGCTGCCACCTACATAGATTTATGGCTCAATGTGTTAGCAATGACATTAGCCTTTTCAGGATGATATTTAATCTCTAAATTATAGTCTTTCAACAACTCCATCCATCTGTGCTATCTCATGTCCAATTCTTTCTGATCATACAGATACTTTAAGCTCTTGTGGTCGCAGTACAGCTCTACGTTCGCACTATTGAGATAATGTCTCCAGATTTTCAAAGCAAATACAATAGCCGCCAACTCAAGATCATGAGTAGAATAGTTCAATTCATGAGGTTTTAGCTGACGAGATGCGTATACCACCACTCAGCCAATTGCATCAACACAGATCCCAATATATGCCTACTGGCATTTGTATACATAACATACATAAACTGCGGATCTAGGATCGTCAACACTAGTACTGTCGTTAACCTCTACTTTAACTCCAAGAAGCTCTTCTCACAATTCTCGTCCCACACAAAATGTTGAGTTTTCCACATCAACTTTGTTAAAGGCAAAGCTATTCTAGAGAAACCCAAAATAAACCTTCTGTAAAACCTGGCAATCCCTAAAAAACTGTATATTTCACAGACAGTCTCTAGCATTTTCTAGTTCGATACTGCTTCTACCTTACTAGGATCAACAAAGACCCTTTGCTGCGAGACTACGTAGCCCAAAAACTTAACCTTTCAAAGCCAGAATTCACATTTGCTCATCTTGGCATAGAGTTGCTTATCCCTTAATACATTCAACACCATTCTCAGATGTTGCTTATGTTTAGCTGTACTCCGCAAGTATACCAGAATGTCATCAATGAAGACTAATATGAACTAGTCTAGATACAGATGAAAGATTCTATTCATATAGTCCATGAACACGGTAATGCATTGGTCAGCCCAAATGGCATCACAAGGAACTCGTAATAGATATATATGGTCCTGAAAGCTGTTTTTGACATATCTTCTACTTTTACTCTAAGTTGATGGTACCCCAATCGCAAATCGATCTTTGAGAATATGCAGGAACCACATAACTAATCGAGTAAGTCATCAATTCTAGGGAGTGGATATTTATTCTTGATGGTTACCTTATTCATCTCCATATAATCTATACAAAGTCGTAGGCTTCCATCCTTCTTTCTGACAAAAAGCACTGGAGCTCCCCATGGTGAGATGCTAGGTCGAATAAACCTTTTCTCTAGTAGCTCCTCAATTTGTTTCTTTAATTCTGCCATTTCTCTCGGAGCCACTCTATATAGAGCTTTAGATATTAGACCTACTCCAAGGCTAAGATCATTTGAAAACTCCACTTCCCTATCAAGAGGTAATCCACCGATATCCTTCAGAAATACGTCTGGAAACTCGTTCACTATAGGGATACTTTCTAGGGCTATTCCAGCCTCTGACTGCATGGAGCAAAGTACCATGTAACCCTAATAACCTTTCCATAAACATCTCTCTGCCTCAGCTATAGAGAGAAGGTTAAGAGTGATTTCTGTGCCAGTATATAGTTGTGAATTTGGATATATAGCCCTTTTCTCTTTGTAGCCTAACATTATACAATTCGCTGTCAACTAGTTAATCCCTTAAATCACTTTTAACCCTTATAATGGCAAATAGATTGATCTACAGTCAACTCATGTTCCTTGGCATTTATCACACAATTTAGACAAATATCAACTGTAACAATTTTAGTACTCGTGGGCGTAGATACAACCAAGTCATACGGAAATTGATGCAAATTCAAACTTAACCGCTTCATACAGTCATATCCAATAAATGAGAAGCTAGCGCCTGAATCATACATGACATGCACTAAGTTGTTGTTTCCATGCGCAATCTTTGGCAGTATGCCCTGACTTATTGCAATGGAAACAAATAAATAGCTTGGTTGGATCTGATCTAAAGGGAACACCACTACAAGATCTACCAGGGTGAATTATCTTACAGCAATGCCAACAGGTTCTATTTCCTAAGAAACCCTGGCCCCCGTGGCCTCTAACTTGAGTTGGCCTCTTATTGTCACCCCTAGGCGATCCACCATGATCTTTGTGTTTTTGGGATGAACTGCCACTCCCAGATGCACCCTTGTTGTTATCTCTAGTGGCCAAGCTCAACAAGTTCCTTTCCATAATGCGGCATTCTTCTACAGCTTTGTTGAACTCTATATAGAGCCTTAAAACCAGGTTTTCTTTCATCTTTGGCTTCAATCTTTCAATCATCATATCCACACTCCATTCTTCATCATCCTGATACTTGAGGTACGCTGAATATCGAGACAAATAAATATATAGATCTAGATAATCATCGAAGCTCTCTTTGTCCTACTTTGCATGCTAAGGAATTCCTGCTCTTTTGTTATTCTTAGAGAAGGGGAAAATATTTATCGTTGAACCTCTCTTGGAATAATTCCCATGTTACTAGAATATTCCTTCCCCTTAGAATAAGTTCAATATTCTTCCACCACCTGTCTGCATCACCCTCCATTTTAAAGATAGCTAACAGCACTTTGATTTCATTAAGGTACTACAGAATATTAAAGATCTTTCCTAGGCGTGACAACCAATCTTCATCTAGTTGCAGATCAAACTTCCCCCAGAAGATATGAGGTTGTTGCTTACTGAACCTGCCTACCCAGGTCTATATATCTATTTCCATCTCAAGCAAAATGTCCTCTGGTTGAAGAACCTCAGGTGTATATCCTCACCATCCCCTCTCACTAGATCCTCTAGGCGATCCTACCTCTGTTATACTTCTCATAGTTCCTTTCAAATTTCATTCATCGTAACCTGCTGTTGGGTTAAAATTCCTAGAATCTACTGTTAGATTAGATCAGGTCTAGCACCCACTTCTTCCTCATTATTTTGTGCCGATCTCCAACCTAGCCGCTACCCCGTGGTTTATCGCGTACCATCTCTATAATTCACTATATATAAAAATAGAGAAAAGATAAATTTCATATAGACGTAAGGGCATTTTTTGTCATTTCATAATATTTTGGGTACACAGATATGTCAGACATAGCATACAATAGCTATTTACAGTAGCTACAGAAAACTAGAAATATCATACAACCTATTAACTCCTGTACATCACATACTTGTCCTTTTTATATTACGTAACTCAAGTTAGATGCAACTTCCGACGGGATCACCTATCCTATATTACCCTGGGTCGAGCATGCTTAACTTTCTATGTACCCACTCAAAACGTTGACATCGACTTTATCAGCTTTTGTCCGCCGATTTTGTCTGACTGCCTTTTCCTCAAAATACGTGCCAGTTACCTCTGATCACTCAAAATATACTAACTGGGTCCCATATCACCCGATATACATAAACCTCTACACGAGTTCGTCATGTGATCTAGAAACTTCCAAAAGTTCCCATTTTGGCCCCGCTTGCCGATATTAATCTTATGCCTATTCCAATATGCTAAGTTTGGGAAGAAATCCATAGTAATGTAGACCCAGAACTTGTCAGGTAACTCAACCACCAGCAGATCCCGAATCCTATACAGCGACAATACGCCCTAAGGAATGCAAGATACTAGCCCCTGGGAGTGTCATATGCTTGTAATGCTCTATGGTATCTACCTTGAATGTAATCCCACTGCTCCAGGTCCGACTGTAGGTCATACTATACCTCTACTATCTCTGCTATAGAAGAGTTACCCTCACTCAGTTCCCCCTTCAAGTCCTCCTTTGGGTCCTTCTCTGGCGGCTTTCCTATCTCTCCATACAACAATCTGGCTGGTGGTGCTGTTCTCAGCTTAGGACCGTACACTGGTAGCTCTGGGACCCTCTCCTGGCTGTCTGTCTCATACGGAGGCCTCCTTGTGTGAAGTACTCGATAAGCTGTTATTCGTCTGGGATCCGCTGCTCAGGTAGAGGTTGGTTCATGGATGATGGCGACCTCTAGCTCGGCTCACTAGAACTACTTATGATATCTTGTCACCATGCAAATAAGACCATATCAGTATACCATTTTGATAATGCTAGAACCACTTTAAAGCTCTAATACCAAAAATGTCAAACCCCTTAACATTTCGATATGCATAGAGTAATAAAGGAACAATTCCATAGGAATACAAAAATAGTACAATTATATTGATATTAAGTACATGTTTACATACAGGAGTCTCCTCGCAGGGTTCGAAAGTATATAAACAATATGTCCAAGAATAACCAAAAGACTAACTATATAACCAAAAGTCAACTCTCGTAGCCCAAAGATTAGTTTCGTAGCCTACACTCCTCAGTTGGCAAGTTCTACTGCCTTGCCCTCAGATCCACTAGTTCCTACTAGAATATTTATTTATTGAAAAAGACTGAGATTCCAAGCAATCCTAGCAGTAACATACAATCGTTCATATAAAATGCAGAAAGTAAATATGTCATGCTCCATATTATGCACAAATTAATTAACAATATTATGGCATGTATACATGAGCTAGAGGTACATTCAACCTTTATCCATATCCCTTGGTTGGATTGTTACTCAACAACTAGGTAAAAGTACCCTTCTCGCACTAACTGCCCCTTTTTGGCAGACTAACCCTTCTCGGCAAAACCATGTTGATTAATTGAAATATAAATAATGGCATACATAAAAATATATAGTGGCATAATGTATGAAAGATAAAGTTACTACCTTAAATCCTTTTTTTCTCCATGAAACTAATTCCTCGAACCGCGTGCAAACGATTCGAGCAATACCCTGGTCCTAAAATTCCAAATGTACAAGAATTAGGTTAAAACCCATTCATTTACCACTTTAGAGACTTCTAAAGTATTTTTATTTGTTATATTAGTCTACATTGAAAATTGCCAAAATGCCATTAGGGACCCGGCTGAGCCTCACCGTACCCGATCCAACCGTACTTTTTCAAAAATTTTGACCCGGGCTATTCTAACATATTTTCGCCCAAGGAATCCATTTTTGACCTCGTTTTTTATAAAATAACTACCAAAAGATAGTTTTGCCATTGGCAGCCCTTAATAAGGCTTTTAGGGCTCTTTTTGTAATTTCACATTCGGGGCTTTTCTCTAAACTGTTCAACATCAACCCCACCTAATTTTCCCTTCTAAACGCTATGGAATCATCAAATTGAAGAAATTCTAGCTCCTACCCCTATTTCTCCACTTGGCCAAAACATAGGGAAGGAAAAAGGGAAAGTGTAATTTTTGATTTTCAACTTCAAATCCTTGTTTCTTTCTACTCCTAATCACTTGATTAACCATTTAAACACCTAATAACCAATATTTGAGGAAATTTGAGTAGCAAAACCCCTTTGGGTTAACATTTTCCAATTTACAAATCACAACAAACAAGCCACAAAACCACCAACAACTTCAACAACAACAACAACAGCAGCATCAAGGACTTAAGGGTTTTGAAGTCACCTTTGGTTTTCCTTCTTCCTTTCTCACTTAGCCGAAACTCTCCTCCTCCTCAAACCTTGATATTTGCTTGCTAAACACATGGAATCATGTAGAAGAAATACTTAGGAAAAGGATTACACCAGTTGAAGACCCAATCACAAGAGAAATTCATACTTACCTGGAGATTTTCTCTTCCTTCTCTCTAAAAAGCTTTGAACTCACTCACTCTCTCTCTCTCTCTCTTTTGTGGCCGACAAAAATGAGAAGAGAGGATGAAGGGAAATTTTTTTTAAAATATCCCCTTTTAATCTAATTATCTTAATTATCATAAATCCAAGAATTTTGACTTTTGTTACACTTGTACTTAAGCTTTATCTACATGTAAATATTGTCATAAAGTTCCCTGTAAATCAAACTAATCCTTCCCTCTTTTAGTCAGCCCATAGTCACGCCTAAGTGTCCAAGTTAGACTCAAAATAGGTTGATAACAATTTACTCCATAATTATATTGTTTCCATAACAAAATTTTTTCCATTTTCGGATTTGTGGCAATTCTGGCAGATTTTTTGTCCAAACTTTGAAAAATGATAACTTAATTTGTAGTAATTGAATCGGAGTGATTCCAAAGGTTATAGAACCCTTATTGAGTCTAGTTTCGAGGCAAAATAAAGCCTTTAGTCAACTAGAAGCAAAAGATTCCCAGAATTTAAGTTTTTGGACGATGTTTTAGAAAATAAATAGTTTTGTCTGGGTTAACTGCAAAAATTCATAACTCTTTGCATACAGCTCCAAAACTTACCCATTACCTATCAAAATAAATCTTAGGATGTCTACTTTCACCCTGTAAAATTTCATAATTTTAAGTCATCAATTGATCATCCAAAATCATATAACAAACTTGATACCTCATAGGGAATTTTCACCAGCAACATAATCACATCCTCCAAAATTCACTCTTCCATTTTATTAAATGCCACAAATACATACAATGCATACTAAGGAATAAAATTTGGGGTGTTACATGAGGGATTGAATGTGATCTTAGGCAATATAGATAGGGTCCATGTTGCATATGGGCCCAAATTATTATTTTTGGCACTACAAAGCCTAATTTATTTTATTGGACTTTATGAACCCAATTTATTTTTCAGTGAGGCCTTAAGTTAGTGTGTGTTTGGATGAAGAAAAAAAATTTACTTTTGGAAGGAAACCATGGTTTTACAAAATAAAACTCAAATACTGATTGAAATTCCAAAAAAAATACCACTTGAACGTTTTTAGTTTTTTGTCAACGCCATCACTACACTTATCATTACCATTACTAAACTTGTCAATACCATTAACAAAATTAGTCAACAGTATTAACAAAATTAGTCAATGCATTTACTCATGGGAAAATTCCAAAAAAAAATACCACTTTAACTTTGAAATCTCAAATTAGAAATATGATAAGAACTTGCATTGTCAATCCTATTACTCTTCTTATCAATCCCATTACGCTTCTTATCAACGAGATTCTGAAGTTTAAATGGTTTTTTTTTTTTTGGAATTCTCCCTTTACACATTTTGTCAGTATCTAACGATTTTGTCAAAACCACTCCAATGTTTGTCAAAATCATTGATATTTTAGTAAATCTCATTACTCAATTAGTCATAGCCCAAAACTCTTAGCCAATCCTTTTCACATATTTTGTTAATGTTTATTGATTTTGTCAAAACCATTAAGAATTTTATCAAAATCATTAATGTTTTAATAAAATTTCATTATTCAATTGGTCATAGCCCAAAACTCTTGGATAATTCTTTCACATATTTTGTTAGTACTTATTGGTTTTGTTAAAACCATTATGAATTTTGTCAAAACAATTATTGTTTTAATTAATCCCATTACTCAATTGGTCACAGTCTACAACTTTTGGCCAATCATTTCACACATTTTGTCAGTACTTATTGATTTTGTCAAAACCATTACAATTTTTGTCAAAAGCATTAATATTTTAGCCAATTTCATTACTCAATTAATTTTTAAGTGAGTCTTAAGGGCATTTTGGTCTTTAAGCGAAAACATCAAAAGCCCAGATTCCCACCCCACCCCTTCTTTCTCCTTTGCAAGTTTTAATGAGCATTTCTGGGTTTTGGAAGTTGAAGTGGTATTTAATGTCTTTTCCCCAGATATAATCGTATCCTTTATATGTAATTATTATGAAAACTAATGCCCATTTTAGTAATTTGACACCGTGAAAAAAGTGATTCTGATCACAATATTCAAATACTATCATTTTATTAAAATCACTCTATTTCCCAGAATCTATTCTCTAAAATCATTTTTATCATTTTTTCTTTAGAAAGTATTCTCCAAAAATTAATCCAAACACACTCTTAGCTGAAGATACTATAAAAAAATGTGATTTAGTAGCGGTTAAAAAAATTAATCCAAACACACTCTACAACAGTGCTTTCATCTAACGATGACAATGTACACCTTAGCTGAAATGTTTTCCCTTGAATCCCAAGACACAAATATTTTGTTCTTCTAAGCTCATTAAGTGACATTCCTTCTCTTACTATTCTTCCATTTGCTCACCCACCAACATATTGAGTCCTCCCTTGATCAATGACAATCTTCCCACCTATGTGGAAGAAGCAATAAATTTCTTTTTCTGCCCTATTCATCACACTGAACAAAAACCTGTAGTAAGATACCTTTAGTGTCATATCAACTGAATTTTATAATGTGTTTCATCTACTACAATAACCTAATCAAACGTCACAAATTGTCAAGGGAGTTTTGAATTTTTAATTTGTAATCTCACCTTTACAAAAAAAGACATATGGCATGAGTTTGATATTATTGGATTACAAACATAAATACATAATGAGACATATGATAATAAGAACAAATATATATAATAACAGCAAGGTCAATGTAAGGATGACACCAAAAAATGGAGAAATAATGATTCAAAAAAAGACACTCATGTATATAAATGCAAAAATTGTGTCTGAAGTGTGAACAACAAGATGAGCATATAACATTGTTTTCTTTTGAGGGTCATATGTCACGACATGTTAAATGAATTATGGAGGGTGTATCCATAAACATAGAGAGAGAGAGAGAGAGAGAGAGAGAGAATATGAAAGGAGAATTGGCATCTAATTAAGTGCCATCAAATTCAAGATTAGTGGCTACATATGATTAATAATCATTCAAATCAGACATAATATGCTACTCTATAAACAACTCAACATTGAATACAAATCTATCTACTACAAAGCAAATGGAACCTTGATGATTATAGAGAAATCAGAAAACCTAATGAAGCCACAATTTAATTTATTTACTACTTCCTCACTATGTAAAATAGCAATGCAAAAACCTAGCTTTAAAGCAAATACAAATTATCATCTCCACCAAAAACCTAGCTCTAGAATAAGAGTCTTCACACAACTCACCTCCCCTTTACTGATACATCGAACCTCCGGCAGCATCCACAGTGAATGACGGCCAGAAGGGAGGATGTTTATCTGTGCACAACTAAGGACAAGAAGCTAGGGAGGATGTCAATCACTTGCTCTATTTCTTACGCGGGTAATTCGCTGGTTCTGTTCTGTTTCTTTCATTTCCCTCTCTTTTCTTATTAAGGGCATTTCAGTCTTTTGCTTCTGCGAAATTAATAACAGATTAGGTCAAGTCCCATTCAGCAAATATTAGGCTAATGAGGTCTTTTATAGCAATTTTCCCTTAAAAATATCAGTTAGAGAGAACAAATTGCAAGCCCAGAATAGCCTTGGGCCAGATGAGCATTATTTTTTCATTTAAAATGTAAGCCTAAACCGTAATAAAAATTAAACATCCATTAATTTGCCTCGGCCCAGAATAATGTGGCCCAGACAGAAACAATAAAAAAAATAAAGCTAGAGAAGGCCTAAAAGGAAAAAATAAAGCCCAGTCCATGCCTACTAAGTGTTTTATACCAGTGCTTGATATGACGCCGTTTAGTGCGTCTTCCTCACCCACTTGGATACCTGGCCTAACCCGTCTCTCATGACATAGCCCGCTTCTGACCCGATTCATGCCACCAAGCCTGCAAATGCAGGCCGCCCTTTTTTTCCAACAACTCCGAGTCCCTTTTTCGGTCATTTTTGGGCGATGTTTTGAGAGGTAAACTCACAGCAACAATTCACAAACATAATAATCGTAATAATTTGACAGATATGCAACAAGATTCAAACAAAGATTCAAGAATTTGAAATACATGTAGAGACGTGTCGGAATCGAGATAGTAGCCATGGAGGAATTCGGAAAACAGACACATACCCAGAAAAAATATCATAATCCTAGAATCTGAAAACAAGATTAAAAAATATCATGGCGAGATTGCTCAAACAAAAACACACATTGATGTGAGTTGATAATTTTTCTAAATAGAAAAAGATAAATCCATATATGCGTCATTAAAAAAATAGCATAAGGAAAATACTAAGCAAAAAGGAATCAAAAAAACCTGATACCACATGTTGGAATAATCTAACAATAGATATCTCAAATATATTGTATAAATTCTATAAAACTGAGCAGCAGTTGAATAAATAAGTAGCAAGAAATGGGAAACAAGAAAGAAAGTGTAGTGATGTACATGCACTGACCAATCACATGCACAGAGTTTCATCCAGAGTGTAATTTGCCCTTCCTGTAATTTTTTGTAATTGTAACACCTTGACCAATAATCGTAGCACACTGACTACCATTTGTATGTTGACCGTTGGAAATATGGCTCTGAACTTGCAGTTGAAGATGCAGGCTACATTTCACCAGACCACGGCCAACCAGGAATTAGGAACCCAAAGAATGACGTTTATGCCATTGGGGTTGCTTCTGGAATTATTAACGGGAAGGACACCTTACGACTTGTATGTTCTTCTGCAGATGTTCCTTTTATTTGATTGTGGGCAATATCTTTCTTCTACATGACGAATGTTGTCTGTATCTGAACACAGTTCGAGGATAAGGGAGGAACAATACCAAGGAAGATGGGCATCATCGAGGCTTTATGACGATGAGAGCTTGGAACAGATGGTGGATCCAGGAATTGAAGGAACTGTTTCAGCCAAAGCCCTCTCTCGTTATGCCGATATCATCTCCCTCTGCATACAGCCCGTGAAGGAATTTCGACCAATAATGTCGACGGTGGTTGACTCTCTTACAATCTGTTCACAAAATCTTTACCATGAACAAACCCACCGCCACCAGTGGAAAGATTACTGATTTGGATCCACTTGACCGGTCTTTCCATTCAACCAACACTCGCTTTCCGGCTTCCCCTGCTTTTAGCTACGTATCCGCCTGATCAATCTTTGCCCAATAACCCTTCATTGCTAAAGTGTAAATTCTTCTGATATACGATGATTCTGTATGTACAAACTCATTGTATGGCTTAAGCGTCGTCATCCTCATAATTAGAACCAAGTTTCTGCACGATTTACATCTTGTGCAGAATGTCACTGCACCTAAGCCTTTCTTAATAAAAGGTCCATGCCAGAAGCATTTCTGCTTTGTTTTTCCTTTCAATCTTTAGAAGAAAGGACATGCAATATGCAAGAGAGAATATTTAATCAATTGGGTGATATCTATTTAATTGCTATAATAGAAGCAACTGATACAATTACCACTGTTTAATTACCAACTTCCACATAATTATTAATTGCGGGGTTAAACCTAGTTACTAAAATTATAAGTTCATTTTTATTTTTAACTTTTAAAAAATAAGAATAATAATTTCTATAATTTTTAAGTTCATTTTACTGTTGGCCAATGACTTCGAAGCTACCTTCCACAAATGTGACTGGGTTATGATGAATAATATGCTGTGTGCTTTCTGTAGGGCAGGTGAAATGGAAAGCGTAACGCAAACACTAAATGCCTGTTTGAGTTAGTGTTGGAGAAGAATGTTTAAGTTAGTCGAGTTAAAACTCCTCTCACATACTTATCTCATACGTCGTAAATCACGTCAGAAAAGCAGTTTCTGCCGCTAACCAAACAGGTACCAAGAAAGTGTTGGAAATTGTGCCCTAAGGGCCAATCATTGTACTTTGAACATTATTATTTTAATGAAATTTCTCCATTTAGTTATCATATTGTTTGCATGTTAACTGTGATAATTGTATCCTTGGATAATTTATAAAGATTGTCCTAAAATGTCCTTAGTCGGTCATCTATACGGGAGCAGAGATGAAACAAGATCAGTATGACTTTGATAAGATATGGAGATATGAATCAAAGTCTTAGGCACTTGTAAGAGTACAAGGTGCTGGACCGACCCACTATGAGAAAGCTACATGGATCAAGTCATAAGCTTTTCTCATGTATAACCACGTCACAATGCCCTTAGACCTGAAGTCATCATGGATTCCTACATGAGAGTTGCTAAGCTTTGAACCAGTCAAAAGTCACTTTTGACCGGGTGATGATAAAGGCTACGATCGGGCTTGGTGGTTTTTCATGCAGAGGAATATGAATGATCAAGATGGAATTTGTCCCTCACATTAGTAGAGAGATATTACTGGGCCCTCGATGAGTGAGTCTGAGAAATGTATGGCCATACTATGATGAAAGGAGTTTCTGTCTCTGTTATCAGGTTACTCAGGAATCGAGAAAGTAATGGTCAGAAACAAGAGGATGACATTATCCATGCCTTATCCTTGATCGATATATCGTGTGACAAAAGGGACGTGACATGGTTGTATGACAGGTTGCATCGTGATAACGATCCTCATTTGAATTGAGTAGTTGTAATGTCTTGCTAGAGGCCGCTTGCGACTTTTGGGTTAGTATAGTTATTGGCCCACATCCAACTTCATATGGGCCTACAGGGTCGCACACAAGAATAACCCAACACGAGATAATGTTTAATTTAGGGTGGACAAATTTTATATTTATATATATATATAATATAAATGTCATTAATAATATTATATAGATATATATATTTTCGAAATATATAATATATATATATATATGTATATATACATATATATATATATATATATTATATGATATTATTATATTGTGTTAGTTTTAAATTTAATTTATTAAGATATATTAAATTTGATAACTAACATGATAGAGATATAGTATCTCAGATTTAATTTATGAAGATAAATTAAATCTAATGGCTCTTTATTTGGATTAAATAAATAGGTTAAATTAAAACTATTAGACAGATTTAATTTAAACTGAATTTATTTAATTAGCTCATCAAGATAATTAATTGTTAATTAATTTTGAAATTAATGATGATTAATTTTGAAATTTGAAAATAGCCCTCATAGGTTATAAACTTGATAGAGCAGATATATTCATACGCACATGAGAATTGAGAGCCGCAAGTGAAACCCTATGAGACATTAGAGACGCTAGCACGCAGTCTCGGTTGGAGAGCATTCGTGTGGATACCGGTAGAGGGAGCGAACCTAACGTGTTAGCTCCTAGAGATCGTGAAAACTTTGAATCATCAAAGGTATGAATCCTTCCAACTTGGTTTAAACGCCGTTGATAGATCCTCGATTAGGATCGGTGAAAATTTTTAAAATTCTTCCGCTGTGCCTACCGATTCTAACAGTGGCATCAGAGCGAGATCAATTGTGCGTTTAAATTGAGTTTATGATTCTTTTACATGTGATATATATGGGATGTGTATGTATGTTTATAAGAAACACTCGAATATGCATGTGATTTGGTTAATACGAAACAAAATTATTTAGAAAGATGTGATCTTGTAATTCCGTTGATTTTCGTTTTCGGTTTTGAAACATGTATGTGATTCTCGTTTTGGAACAAGCATGAAATCGATTCCGAACATGTATATCTTGAAACATGTACGTGATTTTCGTTTTGAACAAGCATGAAATTGGGTAGGGTACCTGAGATCGTAGTTGGTGCAAATCGGGTCTAGGTTCGGATATCTATTCGGGTAATAGGGATCCAAACTATGGGGAAGACAATCTAGATCAGAAGTGTTCTAGGCTATTGTTGTTCTATAGCGGGACCGCCGTGACCACCTTTACGTAGCGCAATATAATCTGATCACGACATTTATTGCTTTTCATATTGTATGAATTCTTGTTGTGGTTTATTATTTATCCTTGTTTGGGTATGGTGAACAACATGGCTTTAGAATTTTACAAACGGTTGTAATGTTTAAATACGGCCTGCGTGTCGTGCCTTTCTCTAAATACTCTCGATGTACATTCTCTTCTCATCTACTCCCCTCGAATGTTTAAACGAGGTTTCTCTCAATATATTTCTTTTTTTTTTTTATTTAGAGAAGTCCTCTCATTAGCTTGGGAGGATTTTATGTTAGGTAAGCCATGTTGTGTCACGTTTAAATTATGCTTTTGATAAGATCATTGCATTATTACTTTTACGTTTATATGTATTTATCTGTATGAGATACGACCACGATTGCATCCATATAAACAAAACTAATTAATTAATCCCTCTGAATCAAATCTTAAGTCATAATGCCGTCAATTAATGAATACTTGTCAAAACCTAGATCGCTCAATTGTGGAAACCACCAAAGTGGATACACTTGAGTTATCTTGATGAGAAAAGCTTGAGTAATGGTGCTGCTCATAATATTCATTATTGTTTTGACTTAATTGAGATTAACAAAATGGTTTTGAATCTCAAGGCATTAGATGGGGTTAAACATGTCGGATCATATGATGATTAAATCCCATAAAGATCTAAGAGTTTCATGTGATGTAATTGGTAAAAAGGTTACCTACCTAAATAACTTGAATTTAAGCGTCTTGCCAAAGCGGACTTAAGTTTAAGCCAAATATGGATCTTAGCCCACTAATTATTATATTGAGGGTTGTTAATTTATGGGAGATTACTAACTAACTTTGCATATTTTAATTGTAGAATCATGTCGACTAGTAATACTGCTACACTTTCGTTGTGATCGGTCCTTGAGAAGGACAAACTCAATGGGACAAACTTTCTTGACTGGTTCAGGAACTTGAGAATTGTTCTCAAGCAGGAAAGAAAGGCTTATGTCCTAGATTAACCCATTCCTGAGGAGCCTGCAACCAATACTCCAAGAGCTCAGAGAGATGCTTATACAAAGCATAAGGATGACTCTGTAGATGTAGGTTACCTGATGCTTGCCACTATGGTTCCAGAGCTCCAAAGAGATCTGGAACTCATGGAGGCTTATGAGATGATTGTACATCTCAAGGAAATGTTCCAGCAACAGGCAAGGCAAGAAAGGTATGAAACCACAAAGGCCTTACATTCCTGCAAAATGGCTGAAGGTGCATCAGTTAGTACTCATGTGTTAAAGATGAAAGGCTATATTGATCACCTTGAGAGGCTTGGATTTCCCATGAGCCAGGAGTTAGCTACGGATTTGATCCTCAACTCACTCCCAGAGAGTTATGACCAGTTTGTTATGAACTACAATGTGAACAATATGGAGAAATCAATTTCTGAGCTACATGGGATGCTCAAAACTGCTGAGAAAAGCATTAAGAAAAAGCCTAGCACATTTTTGATGGTTCAGAAAGGAAAGGGTATGAAAAAGAAAGGGAAGGGCAAATGGAAGGGTAATGGCTTAGGTGGTAAGACCAAAGAGTCAAACAAGCCCGAAACCAAGCCTGCACCCAAGAAGGCAAAGCCTCCAAAGGAGGAGTCTGCTACTTCTACACTGAACCCGGTCATTGGAAGAGGAATTGCAAACTCTACCTGGAAGATCTGAAAAAGAACAAGAAGGATAGCGACGCTATCGCTTCAGGTATTTATGTTATAGACATTCATTTTTCTACTTCCTCTACATGGGTATTAGATACTGCATGTGGTTCTCACATTTGTACAAATGTGTAGGGTCTAAAGGACAGTAGAAAGCTAAAGAAGGGCGAGGTGGACCTATGAGTTGGAAACAAAGCAAGAGTTGCTGCTTTAGCCGTAGGCACTTATGAATTAGTTCTGCCCAGTGGGCTTTTGTTAGTTTTGAACAATTGCTATTATGTTCCTACTTTGAGTAGTAACATCGTTTCTCTTTCTTATTTGGATAAGGAAGGTTATACTTCCATTACTAGGAATGGTAAATGTTCTATTTATCGTAATGACATTTTCTATGCTGATGGTGATTTGCATGTTGGTCATTATATATTAAATTTGCAACATCCTAATAATGGGAATATCTATAACGTAACTACTAAGAGGATAAAATCAAACGATTTGAATCCGACCTACCTATGGCATTGTCTTCTAGGCCACATAAATGAGAAACGCATTTCTAAACTCCATCAAGATAGATTTCTAAACTCATTTGATTTTGAATCATATGATACATGCAAATCTTGCTTATTAGGAAAGATGACTAAGGCACCTTTTATTGGGCATAGTGAAAGGGCCACTGAATTATTGGGCCTCATACATATACATGTATGTGGACCATTATATATAGCTGCCATAGGAGGTTATGTCTACTTCATTACATTTATAGATGACCTTAGTAGATATGGCTATATCTATCTAATGAAACATAAATCTGAATCTTTTGAAATGTTCAAAATATTCCAAAATGAAGTACAAAACCAACTTGGTAAAACAATTAAAGCACTTCGATCTGATCGATGTGGTGAATATTTGAGCCAAGAATTCATTGACCATCTTAGGAGTTGTGGGATAATCTCACAATTGACTCCTCCAGGAGCACTATAATGGAATGACGTTTCTGAACGGAGGAATCGAACACTATTAGATATGGTTCGATCTATGATGAGTTAAACGATCTTCCACCATCCTTTTAGGGACATGCCCTAGAGACAGCTGCGTTCACACTAAATCGTGTTCCATCTAAGGCAATTGAAAAGACACCATATGAGATATGGATTGGAAAGAAACCAAGTTTATCTTTTCTCAAGATCTGGGGATGTGAGGTATATGTTAAGCAACAAGCCACTGATAAATTAGCGCCCAGATCCACAAAGTGATTTTTCGTGGGGTATCCTAAAGAAACGAAAGGATACTATGTCTACAATCCCACCGATAATAAAGTGTTTGTTATTCGAAATGGCAAGTTTCTAGAAAGAGAGTTTGTCTCTAAAACAACCAGTGGGAGCGACGTACATCTCAAAGAAATTCGAGAACCACAAGATGGTACAGAACCACAGATGGAAATTAGAGAAGACTCACAACAAGTTGCGAGCCTCCTCAAGTAACACAAGGTCCACGAAGATCTGATAGGATACGACATCAGCCTCAGATATATGGATTTCTGATTACTGAAGGCCATGATGTGTTGCTCATTAAGCAAAATGAGCCCACCACCTATCGAGAAGCCGCAGTGGGATCAAACTCTGAGAAATGGCTAAATGCCATGAAGTCTGAAATGCAATCCATGTACGACAATCAGGTATGGACCTTAGTTTATCCACCTGCAGGTGTAAAAACCATTGGGTGCAAATGGGTTTTCAAGGAGAAAACTGACATGGATGGCAATGTAAATATCTTCAAGGCACGACTGGTTGCAAAAGGATTCACTCAAACTCATGGTGTAGACTATGATGAAACCTTTTCCCCAATTGCAATGGCCAAATCAATCAGAATCCTTCTTGCCATTGCAGCATATTATGACTATGAAATATGGCAGATGGAAGTCAAAACAGCCTTCCTTAATGAAAACTGCTTGAGGATGTGTACATGACACAACCTGAAGGTTTTATACGTCTAGAGGACTCTGGTAAAATTTGCAAGCTTCAAAGATCCATTTATGGATTGAAGCAAGCATCTCGGAGCTGGAATCATCATTTTGATGAAGTAGTCAAAGAGTTTGGATTCATTCAAAACATCGATGAACATTGTGTTTACAAGAAGGTTAGTGGAGCATAGTTGTATTTCTAGTGCTTTATGTAGATGACATCCTACTCATTGGAAATGATATTCCTACCTTGCAGAGTGTCAAGTCTTGGTTAGGAAAGTCCTTTTCAATGAAAGACTTAGGTGAAGCCACCTATATCCTAGGGATTAGGATCTATAGGGATAGATCCAAAAGACTAATAGGCCAAAGTCAGAGCACATACATAGACAAGATACTGCATAGGTTCAATATGCATGATTCAAAAAGGGGTTACATGCTCATGTCTCATGGCATCCATCTTAGCAAGGATCTATGTCCTAGTACACCTGATCAGCGAGATTGCATGAGTAAGGTTCCATATGCCTCGGCCATTGGATCCATCATGTATGCCATGTTATGTACTCGACCGGATGTCTCGTTTACTTTAAGTATGACCAGCAGATACCAACAAGATCCTGGTGAGGGTCATTGGACTACCGTCAAGAATATTCTAAAGTACTTAAGAAGGACTAAGGACTTATTTTTGGTCTATAGTGGATTGGATGATGAGCTCTGCGTAACCGGTTACACAAATGCAAGTTTCCAAACTGACCAAGACGACCTTAAATCATAATCTGGATATGTATTCCTCCTGAATGGTGGAGCAGTAAGCTGGAAGAGCTCCAAGCAGAGCACTATAGCAGATTCTGCAACAGAAGCTAAGTATATGGCAGCATCAGATGCAGCTAAAGAAGCCGTTTGGATCATAAAGTTCATTACTGAACTAGGGGTGGTGCCTACCATCTCAAATCCAATAGATTTATTCTGTGACAATAGCGGTGCTATTGCACAGGCTAAGAAGCCTAGGTCACATCAAAGGACCAAGCATATACTCAGGCGATTTCATCTTATTAGAGAAATCAATGATAGAGGTGATATAAAGATATGTAAAGTAGCAGGAGAAGATAATGTTGTTGATCCTCTTATTAAGCCACTTGCACAGGCAAAGCATGAGCGTCATGTTAGGGCAATGGGAATTAGGCAAATTAATGATTGCACCTAGGGCAAGTGGGAGGATGTTGGAAATTGTGCCCTAAGGGCCAATCATTGTACTTTGAACATTATTATTTTAATGAAATTTATCCATTCGGTTATCATATTGTTTGCATGTTAACTGTGATAATTGTATCCTTGGATAATTTATAAAGATTGTCCTAAAATGTCCCTGGTCGGTCATCTATGCGAGAGCAGAGATGAAACAAGATCAGTATGACTTTGATAAGATATGGAGATACGAATCAAAGTCTTAGGCACTTGTAAAAGTACAAGGTGCTGGACCGACCCACTATGAGAAAGCTACATGGATCAAGTCATAAGCTTTTCTCATGTATAACCACGTCACAATGCCCTTAGACCTGAGGTCATCATGGATTCCTACATGAGAATTGCTAAGCTTTGAACCAGTCAAAAGTCACTTTTGACCGGGTGATGATAAAGGCTACGATCGGGCTTGGTGGTTTTTCATGCAGAGGAATATGAATGATCAAGATGGAATTTGTCCCTCACATTAGTAGAGAGATATTACTGGGCCCTCGATGAGTGAGTCTGAGAAATGTATGGCCATACTATGATGAAAGGAGTTTCTGTCTCTGTTATCAGGCTACTCAGGAATCGAGAAAGTAATGGTCAGGAACAAGAGGATGACATTATCCATGCCTTATCCTTGATCGATATATCGTGTGACAAAAGGGACGTGACATGGTTGTATGACAGGTTGCATCGTGATAACGATCCTCATATGAATTGGGTAGTTGTAATGTCTTACTAGAGGCCGCTTGGACTTTTGGGTTAGTATAGTTATTGGCCCACTGCCAACTTCATATGGGCCTACAGGGTCACACACAAGAATGGCCCAACACAAGATAATGTTTAATTTAGGGTGGACGAATTTTATATTTTTATATATATATATAATATAATATAAAATTCATTAATAATATTATATAGATATATATATTTTCGAAATATAATATATATATATATATATATGTATATATATATTATATGATATTATTATATTGTGTTAGTTTTAAATTTAATTTATTAAGATATATTAAATTTGATAACTAACATGATAGAGATATAGTATCTCAGATTTAATTTATGAAGATAAATTAAATCTAATGGCTCTTTATTTGGATTAAATAAATAGGTTAAATTAAAACTGTTGGACAGATTTAATTTAAACTGAATTTATTTAATTAGCTCATCAAGATAATTAATTGTTAATTAATTTTGAAATTAATGATGATTAATTTTGAAATTTGAAAATAGCCCTCATAGGTTATAAACTTGATAGAGCAGATATATTCATACGCACATGAGAATTGAGAGCCGCAATTGAAATCCTAGGAGACATTAGAGGCGCTAGCACGCAGTCTCGGTTATAGAGCATTCGTGTGGATAGTAGAGGGAGTGGACCTGACGTGTTGGCTCCTAGAGATCGTGAAAACTCTGAATTATCAAAAGGTATGAATCCTTCCAACTTGGTTTAAACGCCGTTGATAGATCCTCGATTAGGATCGGTGAAAATTTTTAAAATTCTTCCGCTGTACCTACCGATCCTAACAGAAAGATGGATGGATTGGCAATAAATCCTTATTATAGTACTTTCCATATCCTAATAAGATATTTCCCTAAGCAAAAGATGTTTCTGTTAGTTTACCGAACTATGAAGGACATGGATGGTAAAGGTTATCAACCATCGGAGGTACGATGTCATTGAATCTACCAATGCTAGTATTGACGTTGATTCCCTTGTTCAATAGAACATGTCTTCCTAAGCAGACTATAGTCTACCCTATATTCCTATCAATATAACCTACAAAAACTCTAGCAATTCCCAACATTTATAAAATGTGAATAATGCGGTTCATACCTCAGATTCTGTGCGATGCATGGGTCTACATTTAGTTATTTATAATTACAGTTATTTGGAGGTTAGGTCAGCCATTAGGCATACTAGGCCCTATGTCTTACTTTTGGACCAATTGGACCAATGAAATTAAATCAAAGCCCAAGCACTGGGCGCGTATGACACCAATGCAGGGTTGAGCCTGGCTCCAGACAACCCAATAACATAATACATGCTTTCTCCCCTTTGAATTCTTTATTGTATTATAATTCATCTCATCGTGCCTCCTTCTGCATGTTTCACTCAAAAAAAATTTGTTTGTTTTTTTTTTACACAAATGTAACCTGATGAGAATGTAATTGCTGGGCAGAAATGTTCTTGTTGAAGAATAACACTAAATTGGTCATAAACTTTTTAGGCTCCTGACCAAGATTGTGTCAAAGTATTGTTGCAGTTATTTGATCTCAATAAGTTGAGAATGCTTCATTTCTTAAAAATGTATAAAAATCTATGGGCCTTTTTGTTCGCATCATTTTGTCATTTCAGTTGACTAATTAAAATTTCCTAACATGTCTTCGTCTTCTCTTTGTAGGAACTTTGTTCCTCTTTAATGTCTGATCTTGGTAAGGTAAATGCTTACCAAGAGGCATTTTCTGTTTACAATATATTGAGATAATGCAAGAGAACGATGTGCAAGGCAATTCATGAGAAGATTCTGCACATTCTTCTAGCAGGACGACTTTTAAAAGATGCTTACGTGGTGGTCAAGGTATTCCAAGATTTTATGATGAAGCTCCTTTGTTTTTCTCTTGGAATTGCAGTTTTTATGATGAATCTTCTGTACAGGATAATGCAAAGTTCATCTCTCGGCCTGCCATAAAAAGATTTGCAGCTACCTTTATGAAATTGGGTAATATCAACATGATAAACGATGTCCTGAAGACCCGCCATGGTTGTGGCCACAAGCTTGATGAGGTAAATCAGCTTCTTAATGTGTATGCTCAAATATTTATGTATTAGAATGGAAATGATGATCGGTTCATGATTTCATGTCCTTGACAGCACCTTATACTATATAACCTTTGAACCAACTCCCATATGTATGAACAAAATAATTAATGGTCAATTTTATGAGTCCAAGGTCTGGTTTTGTACTCCAGAATTAGTCATATAATGCTTTCCTTTTTTGTTTGTTTTTGGCTCTGGTCAGGATTTATTTCAGAAGGCTGTTTCACGGTACATAAACCTGAGAAGAAGGACTTACTTCTTCAGCTGCTGCAATGGATGCCAAGTCAAGGTTACGTTGTTGATTCATCAACCAGAAATCTCATCCTCAAGAACTCTCACTTGTTCGGCCGCCAGCTTGTTGCCGAGGTTTTGTCCAGGCAACATATGAAATTAAAAGCACAAAATTCACCACAAGCACAAAATTAGAAGCAAGATGCAATCGTTTTGTTATTTCATTGATTGAAGTGTTACACCATGGGTCTCTACATAGAGCTAGAATAACTAACCTTAATATTAGTATCTCATCATAATCTTAACTAAAGATTACAGTAAATTCAAAATTCAGACACAAAATAACAATTAGGGAGAAAGACCTAAAAAGAACTTTAAAATTGCAAAATCTGAAATCAGGTTTGTTATCAAGAGTTGATAAGCGAATAATGAAATTTGATAAGTAATTTACAACTCATTTTTTGGGAAATGCTTGATTTGAAATTTTGTAAACACTACTACAAAAAGGATAAAAGGTGGCGCACATTTTGTGACACTTCTTTAAACAAGTGCCACAGCTTCTCTTTTTTTTTTTTTTTTACCTCTATAATTTTTTTTTTTAATTTTGGGTACCAGCTGTGGCGCCTAATAGATTAAGTGTCACAATTGAGGAGGCCTAGTGTGACGCCTACCTACGCAGGCGCCACACTTGAGGCCAGGAAAGCAGCTGTGGCGCCTAACCCACCAAACGCCACAGCTGCAGCATTATTTTATTTTTTTTTTTTAGAAAAACTAGGCATGTGTGGCGCCTAAATAAATAGGCGCCACACATGCTAATTTCCATATCAGCTGTGGCGCCTAAGCATTAGGCGCCACAGCTGATATGGGGCAATTTGTGGCGCCTAATTATTTAGGCGCCACACTTGCCCCTTTTTTTAAAAAAAAAAAAATTCAAATGGATAGTGTATTTCAATTATTTCATTTCCCGCGTAGTGGTCCTGTGTCCGCCCCCCATTCCTTCTCTTTTTGACTACTACTCCACTTTAATTATTTAACTACTCTCTCCTCCATTAAACTACTTTCCCTTTCTCATCTTCTTAGTGGATCCGTCGGCCCCCTCCCTCCATTTCCTATCATCTTCACACTAAAAAACACACCCACACGCTCACTCGTCACTCAAGCTAGCATCACCAACGTGGTCTCCCACTCCTTGCGCTAGTCAATTAATATATTTGTAAGAAGAAGACTATTTCATTCTAGCTTGCTTTGTTTAAATTTTTTTTTTTAGTCAAGATAAACCGTAATATAAAGTTTGCCTTTTTGTTCCTAATTTAATAAGAAAGACTGAAAACCTAGCTTGTTTCGTTTTCCTTTTTGCTTTGTTTAAATTTTTTTGCTGACAAGCTTGCGTTTTTTAGTAATCTTTTAATTTACTTAATTAGTTGTTGATGTACTGTGTTCACATATCAAGTTCTTGTATTGTAATATTTTTTATGTTAGTTTTGGAGAGTATTAATGTAAGAACATTATTGTTGGGGAACTTGAATTTTAAATGTGAAAATTATATATATATATATAATAGGTTGAAATATAAAGGGAAAATTGTGAAAAAAGACCTCACCAACAACTTATTTGTCAAATGGGACCTTCGCGTGCAGATCATCTTCCACATGTGCAGAATATCTTCCCTGGTGTGCAGACGATCTTCCCTGTGTGCAAACTTCTTCCCTATACGTGTGCAGAGATCTTCCCTGCGTGTGCAGATATCTTCCTTCCGTGTGCAGATAATCTTCCCTCCGTGTGCAGATAATCTTCCCAGGTCCCATTTGACAAATAAGTTGCTGGTGAGGTCTTTTTTAGCAATTCTCCCAAATATAAAATAGAAAGATTGACAATTTGTGGAGATGATAAACACGAAAGCCACTCATTTTATATAAAGCTTCACAATCAGGAAGCATAAAAAAGAACCACAAGAAAAAAAAAGAAGAAGAAGAAGAAGAAAGAAGAAAAAAAAAGCGACCCTACTATGGCGCTTGCTTGAGAAAGCGCCACAGTTAATGCAATTATAAGCGCCACAGCTTTACTTTTTTGTAGTAGTGAAACTAAGTTTTTTTTCCTATCTTTTTCCTTAACAATTATCCCTAATATTTCTCAATAGACCAAGGTAATTAAACCCGAACCAGTCAGTGAACTGGTCGGGGTACTGGGTCAAGGGTCAATAGGTCAGACCGGAGTCAAATCGGAGCTAAACCGAGACCAAACCGGTGAGAAATGGAATATTTTAGGCTTATAGTATGAAATTCTAAAGGAAAAATTTTTTTAAAAAATTAAAAAATTTGACCCAGACCGGGACACCAAACCGGACCGGTTTAGTGCCCGGGTCGCCGGTTTCCGGGCCGGTTCGGCCGATCCGATCCGGGTCAGATAACATTGCAATAGACCTAACTTGGGCCTAAGCCCATGCTGCTCAACAACTTTATTTGATAATGGGGTGGAGTGCTGAGAGTTTTAGATGGCTGTTATTGATAGATGAAAGTGGCTTTGAACTGTGGTGCTGACTATTTAGAGCTGTATTTCCGTCTAGTTGCTATTGCAGCTAGCATATGTTGAAAGTGAAGCATTTGATGGATTTTGTGGATAAGGAGACTTAAAATTTACATTTAAGAATTGGTCTCATCAGGTTGAGACCGGGGCGATTTTTCAATGACCTTGGAATACTTTGTGACCTGTTTATCTATTATTCTCCTTCCTCCCAAAAGGGGTAAAACAAAACACTAAAGATAGGATTGCAAAATTTGAAATGCAGGAAGAATTGAGAGGGCCTAAAGAGTCGCAGCATGGAGATGTGGTGATGAAGTTGTCAAAAGACTTGACATGGTTCTCTTCTGGGGAAGGAAGGGCTCCATATGTTTAAAATAATTTTTTTCCCTCAATTATGCTGTTATTTATGAGAGTTAAGCAAGGGAGAGAAATAGAATAAATAAAAATATTATAAACATTTTAATTACTGTAAGGCAAAATCAAAGTTCCACAGTCTATGACCCCATTGGTAATCTAAAAAGAAACAGCTCAGTGAACAAATAAACACAAAGATCAAACAAAAGAGGACGAAGATGTTGGACTGCAGCTTTAACTCACGGGCCTGAAAGCAAGTGGGAGACGTCTGTTTCTTTCCGCTTATTGCCTCTTATTGTTTCTGCCATTTCTACTTAGCCCACGTACAGTTTCCTTCCTCATCGTTTACTAGTTATGATATAATAAATACATAACAACAACAAAAAATCAAAACAAGGTCTCCAGCATATACAAATTGACTAAGTGTGTGTTTGGAATATCGATAAGAAAAATGACTTTTTCTTATTTGACTTTTTGTAATTGTACTTTTAATAAAAGTTAAATTTTGTAATGTGATTTATGTTTGGATTGGTGGTTGTATAAATGACTTTTGCAAAAGTAAGTGAGTGTTTGGATTGACTTAAATATAAATAACTTTTGTGATAGTGGTAAGAGAGAGTGGGTGGAAAAATATATAAAAATTACTTTAAAATATTAGGTACAACTGAAAAAATATTTTAAATGGTTAAAAGAACTAAAAAATATTTTAAAGTAATTTTTGGAGCTGAAAAAGTACATTGAGGGTAAAATTGTAATTAGTTTGTTAGCACACTGGGTACAACTGAAAAAATATTTCAAGGGGTTAAAAGCACTGTTTAGAGAACCGAACCGGACCGGACGGTCGGACCAGTTGGACCGTCGGCCGGTCATTGAAGCGGGCCGGATTTATGCATTGAGCCGTTTTTCTAAGGGAGCCGTTTTGGACCGTCGTTTAGCCGGTTTTGAGCCGTCAACCGTTATTGAGCCGGAAACCGGACCGGTTTTTCAAAAATCGTCCGGTCCAATAAAAAAGCTAGAAATTTTTTTTTTCTGCAATTTTTTTTTATATTTGATGCTGAAAAAAAAATTAAAAAACGGCATATAAATTTTAGACATGTTATTTTATTTTATTTTATTTATATTATATGTTACTATTTTTTTTGCCAAGTATATTATATGTTACTAATTTTAATAATTTGGTTTGTTGCAAACTATTTTATAAAAATGCTTTTGAAGAAAAAGGCAATGAGGTTTATCCTCAAGCTAAGGATGAAATTAGAAGTATTGAGATTGAATTGAAGGTCTTAATTTTAGGTCATTTTCTCAAGATGTAGATGATATTTACCACTCTAGTCGTATTTATAAGTTTATTTTAACTAAATTTCACATACCAAAGAGAGGTAATTAACTCAATGATTATGGGGTAAATTTATGACTATGCCCTCATTTATGAATGGGTACTTTTCAACTCTTTTTTCTCTATTTATCTTTAAATTATTTCTTTATTTGTACAATAAATAGAGGTAAAATTATCACAATCTCATTTATTACACTGAAACTACACTGATAAATAGAACCAATTTTTTTTTTTTTGTAAAAAAAAACTTATAAATAAGATCAGAGTGGTATGGTCTAATGCCTTTTAAGAAACTCATGCTTGGATCAATCAAAAGCCACCAATATTTGACAAGTCATGAAATCATTATTGTTAATACATTTTGTTAGGTTGATGATTGATTTAATGGTCTTCCTTAAATGATATTTTATGATTTTATTAACTTCATATGAAATTGGACTGAAGATTAATCGTAATATATAATATATATTATTTTTAAATTTAATTATTACGTCACCTGTCCGACCGAACGGCTCGACCGTTCCAACCGGTTGAACCATGACCCGTTGACCTTTCCGGCTCGACTTCCGGTCCGGCTTTTAAAAGATTGGTTAAAAGAACTAAAAAATATTTTAAAGTAATTTTTGGAGCTGAAAAAATACATTAAAGGTAAAATTGCAATCAGTCTGTTAACATACTAGGTACAATTGAAAAAATATTTTAAGGGGTTAAAAACACTAAAAAATATTTTAAGGTAATTTTTGGAGCTAAAAAAGTACATTAAGGGTAAAATTGCAATCAGTCTGTTAACACACTGGGTACAACTGAAAAAATATTTTAAGAGGTTAAAAACACTAAAAAATATTTTAAAGTAATTTTTGGAGCTGAAAAAGTACATTAAGGGTAAAATTGCAATCAGTCTGTTAGCAGACTGGGTACAACTGGAAAAATATTTTTAGAGGTTAAAAAAACTAAAAAATATTTTAAAGTAATTTTTGGAGCTGAAAAAGTACATTAAGGGTAAAATTGCAATCAGTCTGTTAGCATAATAGGTATAACTAAAAAATATTTTAAGGGGTTAACAACACTAAAAAATATTTTAAAATAATTTTTGGAGCTGAAAAAATATATTAAAGGTAAAATTATAATTAGTCTGATAACACACATAATACAACTAAAAAAATATTTTAACACAAATACCACGAAACAATAGCAAAAAGCAACCCCTGTGAGCTTATTGTGAATCGCACGAATTTGACAAAAAGCATGAATGTGTTTTAATCCAACCAAGCACTCAAAAAAAAACTGTCCCCTCAATCGTACGAATTGGCGAATAATCGTGCGATTTGATCCTACAATCGCAGTTCCAAACACTCAATAAGTTCTGATGCGCAATTATTTCTCTAATTGATTCCTGGCTACTGTATTCATTTAATCGGTGTATACCTTTCAATGGGTGAATCCTCATTGTAATTATCTCACGCAATAAATAAAATCTCATATTCACTCAAAAAAAAATTATTTCAAGAAAAAATGATTTTTTTTTCTTTCCTTAGATCCTTCTTCACCTGAATTTGGGTCTCATTTTTTTGAGAAAGAAAAATGATTTTATTAATACATAATTTGCATTTGGGCCTTGAGTGAGAAGAGTAGCTTTGAGTATTTGGAGTAGTATTTCCGACTGATTTTTTTTCAAAATATCTTTGAAGTGAAGCATTTGATGGATTATATTGTGGACAAGGAGACTTAAAAATTGCTTTTTAAGAATTGGTTGCATTAGATTGAGACCAGGGCAATTTTTCAATGTCCCTGTAAATCTTTGCTACCTGTTTATCTATTATTCTCCAACCTCCCAAAAGGGTAAAACAAAACACTAAAGATAGGATCATGCAAGTGTAACTAGAATTAGCATCTTTAATAAGTTTATTTGATGAAAACAGTTGTCTGCATGATTAGCCTAGCAAAATTGATTTAGTTGTTTGTTGCCTTCTGATGATGGGACAATTTAATACTCCATCTTCTTTAATTCCCTTTTGATTCTAGTTGTTGTGTAAATGTAAATAATAAGTATAATTATCCTGAAATTATTACGTCTTTTTTATCAATTGTCTTAGAATATTAAATATACGGACACAGTAAAAAGAGAAGGACAAAACATTGCAGAAGATATATTTGAGTTATTTTTTATTATCCCAAAAAAAATGAAAAGGGAATGTGCTCTTATTATTTATCTCTTTCATCAACACAGCACAGAGTGGTAGCTTTACCTGAATGCAATATAGAATGCCATAGCTTGAAATTGAAGGATCACAATGAAATACAAAGAAGCTTTTATATAGATAAATTAATTGACCAACCCTATCCCAAGAAACTAATCTAATCAAATCTAATAATATTTATATCAGACCCTAATATATTAAGTAATAAACATTCATTCATAATAATATTAATTAATTTTCTAATTCTAAACTTTCTATTCTTATCAGCATGGACCATTCACCATATATCATGTGCTACACCTTTCTTTATCAAGCGATGGTAGGCAACATAGAAAAAACTTTTGACCACTTGGTTTTGGAGTTTCTGGCGTCATATGGAGGACCATTTTTAACTTGAAAGCTCTTAAATTGTCAAGTGAAGGCTTATTCATAGTGTTATTGTAATATCTAAATTAGGAGTTGGGTTCATTAGGCGCAACAATTAGGAGATGTTTCTTGTTTGGACAACCAGTGCCACTTGTTGAATGGCGAACCATTCTGGTCGTCTGCGCGGTAAACCCCCATAACTTTTTCTTTTTGGCTACTTTTATTGTGATAATTCAGTCTTAACAGTCTCTTAGCTTTAATTTAAATTAATGTACGTGGTTAACATTAATTTTTTCTTTATTTTTTTGGGTTGTGAAATGCTTCATTAGTATAACATATAAGTTGTAGATAATGTCTGACCATGTTTTAAGAATTAATAAGATCTCAAATGAGAACAGGAAAGAAACCATTCTAATGATGTTTTGGTCAAAAAAATCTATCAAATGATGACTGAAAACAGTGGCGAAACATTATATATGAGCTAAAAGTACTAGTTTAGACTTCAGAAGAACCATTATGTTGCATGCTGGGTGATTTGCCTTCCACCCTATGATCTTGTTGAAGACACTTTGTACATCTATTTGGTCATTTTTTGATTGGGAAAAAAACACGACAGGACTAAATCCCTCCCAGCAGTCTCTCTCCATTATACAGCCAGGCAATTCTATTATTAATGTAGCTGTTGTAAATATTGTGTGTGAGTATGTCAAAAGAATAAGTCTCAGTGTATCAAAAAAAAAAAAAAAAGAATAAGTCTCATATGGCGCAATTATTGGTAATTTGGGTGACTAGAGAATGACAGCAACCATGACTGGTGTGTGTATATCCAACTATGAATATGGTCTCAGCTAAAAATTACAAAAACCCTAAAATATTTATATATAGTGACCCCAATACAAATATATAGTTAGTTTAATACAAATATATAATTAACCCAAAAAAAATATTTAAAGTGAATTAAAATTACAAATTCATCAATAATTCGATATCCCTAGTCTTTCAATGTTTTGCTCCATTTGATATAGATCATAGACCACACATTTGAATATTTAAAAAAATAAAAAAATTTATGTATATGTGTATTCGGGATTGGGAAAAAGTTGAGATCGGGAAGTCTCATTTCTAATCCCAATCCCTTCCTGAACCTTATTTTTCCTAATTCCAAAAATTTACATCCCAATTTTCCTGGGATTAGGACAGGAAAAATTTGAACACCTTGCTTCTAAATCTGGGTCTTATTTTCCTTCTTCTCTTCTTTGATCATTTATTAGGCAGCCAACGCTGGTTGGTGGGAAGGTTTGCTTCTTTCCTCTTATTGCTTCTGCCATTTATATTGAAGCTCATGTACAGTTTCCTTATTCAGCTTTAACCATTTATAATATAATACTACCTCCGGTCCTAATTATAGGACAAAGTTTGTAGTGCAAATTGCACTACAAACTTTGTCCTATAATTAGAACCGGAGGGAGTAAATGCTTATCAAAACAAGCTCATCAATATTATTTCAAGAAAATATCTTTCTTTTTTATCTGGATTCTTCTTCACTCAACGAAGCTGGTTCTCATTTTCCTAAGAAGAAAAATTGCTTTTATTAATGCATAATTTACATGTGCGTATTTGGAGCAGTACTTCCGTCTAATTACTTTGGCAGCATATATTTGAAGTGAGGCATTTGATGGATTATTTTGTAGACAACGAGACTTAAAAATTACATTTAAGAATTGGTTGCAACAGATTGAGATAGGGGCAATTTTTCAGTGTCCCTATATGTCTTTTCTACATGTTGTTTATTTATTATTCTCCATCCTCCCAAAAGGGTTTAACAAAACACTAAAAATAAGATTGCTTAATATGAAATGTAGGAAGAATTGAGAGCGCCGGAAAAGTCGCAGCATGGAGATATGGCGATGGAGGAAGTTGTCAAGACTCAAAATTAGCCTCATCGAAGTGTAGGAGAATTAGCATCTTTAATCTGTTTATTTGATGAAAATAGTTGTCTGCAGATTAGCCTAGCAAAGTTGATTTAGTTGTTTGTTGCCTTCTGATGATGGGACAATTTAATACTCCACCCTCCTTTAATTCCCTTTTGATTCTAGTACTTGTGTAAATGTAAATAATAAGTATAATTATCCTGAAATTATTACGTCTTTTTTATCAATTGTCTTAGAATATTAAATATAAGGAGACAGTAAAAAGAGAAGGACAAAACATTGCAGAAGAGATATTTGAGTTATTTTTTATTATCCCAAAAAAAATGAAAAGGGAATGGGCTTTTATTATTTATCTCTTTCATCAGCGCACACGAGTTTTTTGTCCTCTTCTCTTTGATCAATTATTTGCTCCACCAACGCTCCCCCTTCTCCCTTCTCCCTCTTCTGCTCCATAATTTATTCAAGCTCAGAACTCCACCTCCCACTTCTTTCCTTTAGTCTCACTTCTCTACTGTTGGGAACAAATTCAGTATTCTAACAACAAGATTTTTAAAGAGTTCGCATTCAGCTTTCCAAATCATACTTCTTGTTTGTTTTGTTAGCAAAAAGAGAGAACAATAGGTTAATCCTGTTCCCAGTACATAAAACATATGTAAAACTGATATTAAGGAGATGCTCTCTTTTGCAAGAAAATCCGTTTTGAGTTTATGCTCGTCTGCTCATATGATTAAATAAGGTATCTCTCCTTAGTGTCTGCTCACATGTTTTCTAGCATACTTTGAAGTGAGGCGTTTTAATGTAGAGATTTACAATTTACAAATCAAGAAATTGAATTAATCTAAGATTTTTTTTTTAGGATTTTGATTGAAGATGGCAGGTGGTGAAGCTAACATGCAGCTTTGGAGACATTTCATAGATCTGGATTTACAAATTTTTAATCGAAATATCTGAGACGTAGAGAATGTACGTCAAGAATTGTTTCAAGGGTAAGATGTAACTGTTATAAGGGTAAGATGAAAATAAGTGATTTATTATTAAAATGAGTTGTCAATTACTATACTCTTGTAATTAATCTCTATACTCTTATAGACGGCAATACTAATTTAAGATTTTGAATTTTAAGTGGTACTCTCTTATAAATTTCCCTAAACTAAATTCACTTCTTATTAAATTTACTCATTCAAAATGAACACCAAGTTTCAGAAAGTAGAAAACTGAGAAAGGAAAAGGCAGAGCAAGAAAGAAAGCACGCAAAGCAGCAACGCAAAAAGAGTCAAAGACTGTATAACATACATTAAAGTCACATCACATCTCTCAACTCCATTCAAGGTAATGGCTTCCTTTCGGATCCTCTCTCTTTTTACCCTTCACAAGCGTACGTATTTGGCTTGGCTGTGTGTCCCTTGCTTGAGAAATAAATATGGCTATCTAACATCCACATTTATTGGCTGCAGAAAAGGCTTCTGTAAACGTTTCCATTTTCATGTTATGTTTCAGCCTTTCTTTCAGATTGCAGAGTAAAAGCGAGCAGGACCTTAGGACATATAAATTGTATGTTTAATTTCCTCTTTTAATAAATTGCATCAAATATTACATTTGCAAAAGTTTATGTATATATATGTACAGCACATATAATATGTGGAATCTGTGTGGGTTTCACGTGGTATTTGGGAAGATTGTCAGGGGCTTGAGACACTTGATGAAATTACAAGGGCCCCTTAGGGTATAGTCTCCGATTGTGAGGAATATGATCCAAATGAGACTGAAGTTGAGACAAGAGCTGGTATGTAGAGAAAAAGACCATTTTATTTTTAAGTAAGTGTTTTAAATGTTTTATATTAAATCGATAAATATTTTATACTTTTTTAATTTGTTTTAATTATTTTTCTCTTTAAATTTAATTACGAGAATTTAATACTGTTTTATTCCTTGAGTTTAAACCCAAGAGTTCTGGTTAAAAGCATATAACCCCTTACCAGTTAAAGTAGTTGCTTGTAGTGCCGTAAAACAATCAGTATTTAGGGGAAAATTAAGTATGGATATATAGTAGGTGGGTCGATGGGATTGGACATTAACTTTTGGGTCAGAATACTTGGAGTTTACCAACTTATTTGAATATGACATTTATTAATTAGTTTTGTATAAGTTGATCATCTTCGTTCATCATCATCTTCCACCTTCTTCAGCAACGTGGAGTGAGGGGCAGCAGCGACTAGTTAGGGAACTGCTACGTTGACAGTTCATGTTCTCTCTCTCCATCATTATCGTCTTTTCCTGTTGCTCCCCCGTTATCAACGCCGCCAATGACCTCGCCTCCTCTGTTGTATGAACTTACTCTTGATTCCGACTGAGATATCAAAGCTTCAATATTTGAACGGAACATGTCCTCATTAGTAATACTAATACCTGTTTCTAACAAAAAAAAAACAGGGTGAACAAAGACAATCAATTGGAACTCAAATAAATTAAGCAATCATATCTTTAGTGGTTTGTTCTATCCTTTTGGGAGGATGGAGAATAACAGATAAATATGCAGAAAAGGGATAATTAAAAATTGCTTGGTCTCAATCTGATGAGACCAAATCTTCAGTGTAACTTTTAAGTCTCCTTGTCCACAATCCATCAAATGATTTACTTCCAGCATATCCTAGCTACAAAAACAATTAGACAAAAATACTTAAAGCCACTCTCCTCACTCAAGACCTCAATGCAAATTATGCACTAATAAAATCATTTTTTTCTTCTCGGGGGAAAAAATCATTTTTTCTTGTTTCTTTTTTTGCCAATTTTTTTCTTGTTTCGATTGAGTGCTTTGTTAAGCATTTATTATATCATCACAAATTGCAAAGAATAAAAATTATACATGAACTTCAGTAACAATGACAGAAGCAAAAAAAGGAAAGAGTCAAACCTCCCCCCATGAGCTTTTTGTCTTCTCCTCTTTGATCAATTATTAGTCTCCACCAACACTCCTCCTTCTCCCTTCTCCCTCTTCTATTCTATAATTAATTCATGCTCAGAACTCCACCTTCCACTTCTCTCCTTCAGTTTCACTCCTCTGTTGCTAGGAACAAGTTCAGTATTCTAGCTTGAACAAGACTTTCAAGGAGCTCGCATTTACGTTTCTAAATCAGACTTCTTGCTTTTTTTTTGTTAGCAAAAAGAGAAAACGACATATTAATCCTGTTCCTTGTACATAAAACATATGTAAAACTGACACTAAGCAGAGGCTCTCCTTTGCAAGAAAATCCGCTGAGTTTATGTTCGCCTGCTCACATGATTAAATAAAGCATTTCTCCCTAGTGTCTGCTCGCATGTTTTCTAGTATACTTTGAGATGGGGGGTTTTGATGTAGAGATTTACAATTTACAAGTCAAGAGATTGAATTAATCTAAGATTTTTTTAGCATTTTGATTGAAGATGGCACGTGGTGGAGGTAACATGCAGCTCTAGAGACATTTCACAGAATTGGATTTACAAATTTTTTATCGAAATGTCTGAGATGCAGAGAATGTACGTCATGAACTGTTACAAGAGTAAGATATAACGGTTAAGAGTATTCCCATTAGAGATGTGAATGCTCACTCGGAAGAGATTAAGAATATGAAGGAAGATATGCCGCCATTCTATGAATATAGCTGGCTTTTACTTTGAAATTGTTGATGACAGTCACCACCATATTATTACTGAACCATACTATATAAATCTCCAAAATTTCCTTCGATACAAAAAAAGAGAGCTTTATATTGCTCAAGGCCATCTAACAAAAATGTTGATTGGATAATGAGGTATGCATGGTTTTTTTTGTTATTTAAAATCTTTCAAAAAATATTTTAATTAAATTATTAATTATTGATTTTCTCTCTCTTTTTCCTATTTTGATTTTTAGGGATATTGTGATGGGTGTATTTGACCTCCACAAACACAAAATAACCTATGGAAATCTTTCGCCATGCAATATCATTGTTATTGAAAGTTTAAAAATTAATGATATATAGTATTGAAACATGTTGTAAGGACATGCAACTTCCAAAAATCCATGAGGCTTGAAAATAAAAAGGCCGAACTTAACATAATGACTTACAACTTATGGTATTAAAATAATACTTATTAATGCGCGTCATTGTGTCAAAACCCGCCTTTATATTTTCAAACGTCCTGAATTTTTGGAACTTGCACGTCGTTGCAACAAGTCTCAGTACTATATCATCAATAATTTTTAAGCTTTCAACAACTATGATATTCAATGGTGAAAAATTGCTATGGGTTATTGTGCTTGTAGATGTTAAATACACCCATCACAATATCCCTAAAAACCAAAATAGGGAAAAAAGAAAAAGAAAATCAATAATTAATAATTTAATTAAAATATTTTTTTAATGATTTTTAAATAACAAAAAAAATCATGCATACCTCATTATACCAATCAACATTTTTGTTAAATGGTCTTGAGCATTATAAAGCTTTCTTCTTTTGTATCGAAGAAAATTTTGGAGATTTACATAATATGGTTCAGTGATAATATGACGGTGACTATCATCAACCCTTTCAAAGTAAAAGCTAGCTATATTCATAGAATAGTGGTATATCTTCATATTCTCAACCTCTTTCAAGTGAGAATCCGCATCTCTAATGAGAATACTCTTAACCGTTACATCTTACCCTTGTAACAGTTCGTGACGTACATTCTCTGTATCTCGGACATTTCGATTAAAAATTTGTAAATCCAGGTCTATGAAATGTCTTCAGAGCTGTATGTTATCTCCACCACCTGCCATCTTCAATAAAAAATCTTAGATGAATTCAATCTCTTGACTTGTAAATTATAAATCTCTATATCAAAACCCCTCACCTGGTAATTCAACCTCAAGTATGCTAGAAAACATGTGAGCAGACACTAGGGAGAGAGAGGCCTTATATTAATCATGGAGCAGGCGAGCATAAACTCAGCGGATTTTCTTGTAAAGGAGAGTCTCTCCTTAGTGCCAGTTTTACATATGTTTTATCTACATGGAACATGGTTAACGTGATGTTCTCTCGTTTTTGCTATCAAAAAAAAAAAAAAAAAGCAAGAAGAAGTTTGGTTTAGAAACCTGAGTGTGAGCTTTTTGAAAGTCTTGTTCAAGCTAGAATACTAAACTGAACTTGTTCTTCCCAGCAGCAGAGGAATGAGACTGAACGAGAAAAGTGGAAGGTGGAGACTAATGGAGAAGGTGGAGACTAATAATTGATCAAAGAGAAGAGGACAAAAAGCTCCTAGGGGGAAGGTCTAACTCTTTCCTTTTTTTGCTCATAGGGTGGGGCAAGCTCTTCTGTATTTCCTTTTTTAGCTTCTGTCATGTACAATTTTTATTTTTTGCAATTTGTGATGATATAATAAATGCCTAACAAAGCATACAATTGAAACAAGAAAAAGTTTGGCCAAAAAAAAAAAAAAGAAACAAGAAAAAATGATTTTTTCTCCGAGAAGAAAAAAAATGATTTTATTAATGCATAATTTGCATTGAGGCGTTGAGTAATTGCTTCTGTAGCTAGGATAGGTTGGAAGTGAAGCAATTGATGGAATGTGGACAATGAGACTTAAAAATTACACTGAAGATTGGAAGAAGCAATTTTTAACTGTCCCTTTTCTGCCTATTTATCTATTATTCTCTATCCTCCCAAAAGGATTTACAAACCACTAAAGATAGGATTGCTTAATTTATTTGAGCTCTAATTGATTGTCTCTATTCACCCTGTTTTCTTTGTTAGAAACAGGTATTAACATTACTAAAGAGGACATGCGTTGAAATTTGATGCTTTGATATCTCAGTCGGAATCAAGCGTGAGTTCATACAACTAGTCACATGAACTATCAACATAACCGAGGGAGCAGCAAAAGACAATGATGGTGGAGAGAGAGAACATGAACTATCAACATAACCAGTCACAGCTTCCTCTCACTCCATGTTGCTGAATAAGGTGGAAGATGATGATGAACGAAGATGATCAACTTATACAAAACTAATTAATAAATGTCATACTCAAATAAGTCGGTAAGCTCCAAGTTTTCTGACCCAAAAGTTAATGTCCAATCCCGTCGACCCATCTGCTATATATGCATACTTAATTTTTCCCAAAATACCGATTGTTTTACGGCACTACGAGCAATTACTTTGACTGGTAAGGTTGTATCCTTTTAACCAGAAGTCTTGGGTTTAAACTCGAGGAATAAAACAGTATTAAATTCTCATAATTAAATTTAACGAGGAAAGTAATTAAAACAAACTAAAAATATATAAAATATTTATCAATTTAATATAAAACATTCAAAACACTTGCTTAAAAATAAAGTGGTCGTTTTCTCTAGTCTTAGCTTCAGTTTCATTTGGATCATATTCCCCATAATCGGAGACTATAACAAATGACCCCTAAGGGGCCTTTGTAATTTCATCAAGTGTCTCTAGCCTTGTAAACACCCTATTTTGTCCGAGCCCAACTCAAAATTAATGAAAAAAGAAAATGATCATCATTAATGGTGATTGTCGTAAATGGAAACAAATTTCAAAATAATTCATCTCATCAATGTTATTTGATATTCGGATTAGGAAATTTAGTGTGAATTCATTGTGGAGGAAAAAATAGCAATTAAAATATAAAAAAAATGTATTGTCTTATTCATAGGTTTAAGTTAGGAAATTGCTTGTATGAAAAATATAATAATGATAAATAAAAAAAATCCTCCCGCTGATGATGATCAGTGTCCAAATTGGCAATCATCATGAAAAAATAAAAATTATAAAAAACCCTCTTATTGATGATGATTAGTTTAGCATTGTCATTCATTAAAGGAAAATAAAAAAATATATATAAAAAGTATCTTCCCACTCATATTAGGAAGATGCTTATAGGGAAACTATAAGAAAATAAATAAAAAACAAAAATAAAAAATTCTATCATTTATGTTGATAAGTTTAAATTAGAAAATTACTTGTGGGAGAAATAAAAAAAATAAAAACGAAAATAAGAAAAATCTCATTGATTATGATTAGATTATGATTAGGTCAAGTCAATAAGTTTTATTGGTAGAAAATACAAAAATAAAAATTAAAAAAACAAAAATCTCCATTGATGGTGATTAAGTCAAGTTAGGTAGTTTTTAACATAAAATACAAAAAAAAATAAAAAATGAAAATTTAAAAAAGAAGGAGCATTTATGAAGAAAACTTTACCTTGAGACTATAAATAAGAGTGCAAGGGTTGAAACAAGACATACAAGAATTTTGGGGAGAGCAAGGAGGCAAGAGCAACATGCTCACATGTATGTGAATTATATGACTTTTGATGTATGCTAGGCCTACTAACTATAATGAATCCGGTGGCTTACAAGGCTTGCAAATGTATGCATAAGTCTTCTCATCTTTAGTTTCACAGTCTTTTAACTTGTACTTTGTTTTCTTCTTTTTTCTTTATCCCTTTCTTAGGTTCTCTTTCAAAAAAAAATATTTTAACACATTTTTATAAATGAAAATAAAATGGAAAAGCTCTCTTTCATGAAAAATAAAGAAATTGCTTTCATAAATAAAAAAATATTTTTTAAAATAATTAAAAAATACAAACCAAATAAAAAATTATTTTTCTCAAATAAATGAAATGATATTTTTAAAAAAAATTCAACCAAGTGACACGCCTTTCTACCCCTGAACTACGTGGACTTTGATCCCTTTAAAGGGTACGTAGGCTCTAGGCTCTCTTCCTAGATCAAGTCCAACTTTATAAATAAGTATATGTTTCCTTATTTTCTTTTTGTAAATAAATGTTCATTTTTTCTTTAGTTTTCATTTCATTTATTTTCGTAAATATTCTGTTTTATTTAGGTAATTATAATAAAATTAAAGGCCATAATATTTTTAAATAATTAACTTAGGGTAAATAATTAACTTTGATCCCTTTATGAATGGGTGTTGTCGAGTGTCTAACACCTTCCCCATACACAAAATTGACTCTCAAACCCTAAATAGTTTTTGTAGACCAATTTCCATTTTTTAAAAGGTTTCTAAAATTATCCTTTTTTAAAATTTTGATGGCGGCTCCTTATTTACAAAATTTCGGGCGTTACAGTTTGGTGACTCCACTGGGGATGGTTTAAGAGTCAAACCCATTTAAGTTAATTGTTTAAAAAAATAATATGGCCTCAAGTTTTTTTAATTACCTTTTTTTTCTTTTTTTATTTGTTTTTATTTATTAAATTCTGTATTCATTAATTTATTTATTATTTTTATCTATCTATCTTGTGATCTACTTAGCAGATGAGGGTTGAGTAGAACTTAGGCCACAGGTTGGTATTCTCTCCACACACACCGAACACATACACTATTTTCCTCACACACATTTTGGGCCCTATAACCAGGTCTATGAGTTCCTTAGGTGAGCTGAAGTTTCTAGCAGTCTCCCTATAGGGCTTTCAGAACCCTCTGATTCCTAGCTGTTACTCATTTGGTGAGGTTGATCCCTATGTGGTTTTTAGAACCCCTGAAGGTCAATTTCATTAAATGGGGTCTCCATCTTTATGATGGGGGCAGATAGGAAATCTTTATCTGTGAGGTAATGGATCTCTTGAGGAGGTGGAGTTCCTTTAGCAGCGTGATCGATTAGGCCATTCGTAAGTCAATGGGCACTTCATTCTCCCTATGAGGTAATGGATCTCTTGAGGAGGTGGAGTTCTTTTTCTTAATATCCATCACCCATATCAAAACTTGAAGTACAAGTCATCACTATTTTATGTCTCATGAGGCATCTTTACATCATTCATCAGCCTTTTAGCTTCATTTGATATGGACCTTAGACATAATCATCATTTTTCAAACCCTTAGTCGCGTGATGGCCTAGGCCATTCGTAAGTTAATAGGCATTTCACTCTTCATATGAGGTAATAGATCTCTTGAGAAGGTGGAGTTCTTTTTCTCAATGTCCATCATCTATATCAAAACTTAAAGTACAAGTCATCACTCTTTTATGTCTCATGAGGCATATTTATATCATTCATTGGCCTATTAGCTTCATTTGATATAGGCCTCGACATTAATCATCATTTTTAAAACCCTTAACCATGTGATGACCTGGGTCATTCGCAGGTTAATGGGAATTTTATTCTCCCTATGAGGTAATGGATCTCTTGAGGAGGTAGAGTTCTTTTTCTCAATGTCCATCACCCATATCAAAACTTGAAGTACAAGTTATCACTATTTTATGTCTCACAAGGCATTTTTACATCATTCATTAGCCTTTTAGCTTCATTTGATATTGGCCTTAGACATAATGATTATTTTTAAAACCCTTAGTCGCATGATGGCCTGGGCCATTTACAGGTTAATAGGTACTTCATTCTCTCTATGAGGTAATGGATCTCTTGAGGAGGTGGAGTTCTTTTTCTCAATGTCTATCACCCATATCAAAATTGGAAGCACAAGTCATCACTCTTTTATGTCTCATGAGACATCCTCGCATCATTCATTGGCATTTAGCTTCATTTGTTATGGGACTTGGATATAATCGTCATTTTTTAAAACCCTTTGCCACATGATGACCTAGCCCGTTCGCAGGTTAATAGGCACTTCATTCTTCCTATGAGGTAATGGATCTCTTGAGGAGGTAGAGTTGTTTTCCTCAATGTTCATCGCTCATAGCAAAACTTCACGTACATGTCATCACTATTTTATGTCTCATGAGGCATCTTTACATCATTCATCAATCTTTTAGCTTCATTTGATATGGGCCTTAGACATAATCATCATTTTTCAAATCCTTAGTTGCGTGATGGCTTGGGTCATTCGCAGGTTAATAGGCACTTCATTCTCCCTATGAGGTAATGGATCTCTTGAGGAAGTGGAGTTCTTTTTTCTCAATGTCCATCACTCATATCAAAACTAGAAGTACATGTCATCACTCTTTTATGTTTCATGAGGCACCTTTACATCATTCATTGGCATTTAGCTTCATTTGATATAGGTTGTAGACATAATAAACATCATTAAATAAGGAGGCAAAAAGAGGGAAAATGAGCATGTAAATAAAAATAAAAAAAATGAAAAAAATAATACAGTTATATCTTTAGTTAATAATGCTTGCATAGAATATCTTTCCTACTATAAAAACAAGAATATCTTTCCTTTAAAATGACTTCATTTACCCTTGTCCATGTCATCCTTCCTTCATATAAATGGTTGTTCTTTGTTTCTGATGTGAGGCTAAGACTTTTGTCTCTCTTTTTACTTTCTGAAAGTATTATTGTTGATTGAAGGAAATAGTTAAGAGTCTAAAAACTTATTTTGTACAAGTTGTTTGTATCGAAGTGATATAATACTATGGAGAAGTTTAGTTTTGAAAATGACTTAAAGCCCACCTTAATGAGGCTAGTTTTAAAGGGTAAATTGTTTAACTTGGATGCAATGTGATGATGATTACACAAGCCATGTGAGGATTTGAGCCTATTGATATGATTTTATTTTCATGTGTGTACCACTTATTCTTTACCCAATCTACAGCTTGACATGTATCTTGTTTGAGGTCAAATTTGATATTCATTTGCTTGGTATAGAGATGACCAAGGCATTCATTTTTCATCAAAAAAGCCAAATAGCCACCCTTACATGATAGCCATTTGAGCCTGTGTGATATTCTTTTTATATCCCTTAGCATGTAGAAACCACAAATATGCGCCTTACCTCTTATTCAAGTTTCTTTTATAGAGGAGCACGTATACACTTTGAAAATTGTTAAGACTTTGATGTGAATCTTATTGAAAAATGAATAGTTGAAAAAAAAGGAGAAAAAAGAAAAAAAAAAGCTCGCTAAGTTGAAAACCCGTAAGGGCATCTTAGGTAAAAGTTAGAGCAAAAAAAAAAAAAGAAAAGGAAAAAATGAATAGAGGAGAACGTATACACTTTGAAAATTGTCAAGACTTTGATGTGAATCTTATTGAAAAATGAATAGTTGAAAGAAAAGGAGAAAAAAGAAAAGAAAAAAAAGCTTGCTAAGTTGAAAATCCGTAAGGGCGTCTTAGGTAAAAGTTAGAGCAAAAACAACAAAAAAAGAAAAGGAAAAAAGCTCACTAAGTTGAAAACTCGAAATGGCATCTTAGGCAAAAGTTAAAGCAACAAAAAAGAAAAAAAAACTAGAAAAAAATCAAAAGAAAGATGGGCAAGTACCAAGGAAAACATAGAAAGAGCTTACTTCAGTTCTTCTTTTGCTTTAAAGCCTTTAAAAGGTACAATTCCTTGACTTTATATTTGGTTCTTATCGCCCTTAGTTTCTTAGATATCATTTATCTTATACTTAGGGTACTTTTCTTCTTAGTTAGGGGAGTATGTGCTCATTTTTAAAATTTTGAGGCGATCAGTGTAATCTGGTTGTAAGGCTGCTCTCTTTTGAATATTTTAAACAATGGGAAAATCAAAAGAGAAATAAATAAATACATAACACATAAGAACAAGAATATGATAGTCTTCATCTTCTCTTCACCCGTTGTTTATACCCCATGCCCACATAAAAAGTCCTTGTGATCTATTCTAGCATATGGCTCTTTTAATGATGAAAAACTTATATTATTGCCAAGTTTATGGAACAGGAATTGGATAATTTGGATATAGAGAGCAAACACTAACCCTCAAACACTGAGTAGTAAGAGTAAACACTATACCTGGTGAGGAAATCTTTAAGGCATTGCGTTCTTGTTAAATCTTTTACCTTGATACTAGCGAACTTGAGGTTGGTGAGATGATTTAAATAACAATACATTGATATATCTCTTGATCCTATATTCTTATTACTTGAACATTATGATCGGATGTTAACACTTTGCTTGGTTTCTTGAGTTATACTCAGAGGTCTTTCCTTAATCATTTGGGTCTAAGGAATTCTTCTATTCCAATCCTTTTCTACTCCAACTAGTGTATGTAAGCCTTTCCTAGTTTTATCACTTCACATTTTAGACATTACATTCCTTTTATTGCCTTGCAATAAAGGGAACTAAGTTAGAATTTGGAGCTTCTTCTCAATTCTGTTGCCCCCATCCATTTCTCAAGACAACATCGATATTGTTAAATGAATTTTCAAAAAAATTGACTATAAAAGCATTAAAGATGAAAAAAAAGATTCTTATGCTTCACAAATTCATATAGACTAAGGAAAAAAAGTTGAATATTCAAAATTTGACTTATTGCTCAAGTCCTTTCTTTTATCAAGAGTTAGTACTAAGTTTTACCTAAAGAGAAATTGTAATATCTTGTCATATTGGAAAAGCCTTTCTTGCATTGGGCTTTGCATTAATCGTACTCTCACCATACTTAATATGTATTGCATGCCATTTAACAAATTGGGGGGCAAATTTGGAATTAATTTTTCAACTAAATAGGCTTTTGTTAATATTATGTCATGCACTGCCTTGAAATATGCTTTTGCTAAGACTAGGGCAAACCTAAAAGCTTCTCAACAAGAGTCATAATTGCCTAAATAAGAATGACATCTTACATGAACCAGTAAATCAAAGGGTTTTGAATAGGACTGAGGTTAAGGTAGGGGCAACATCATTGGTTATGTAGCTCATCATCATCATCATCTCATAATTTCCATGATCATCTTCATCATAATCATTCCATCCCCTTATCATCATCATCATCCTTATTAGCTCTTCATCATTTTCATCATCATCATCATCATCTCCACTTCATCACCTCTTTATCATAATTATCATCGTCATCATTAGCCTTATCATTGTGTTCATCATTCTCAATAGGATGTCATCATCACTGTCATCATCATCATCATCATGTGTCACCCCCTTCATCATGACTTTACCATTTTCATAATCTCCTCATTATCATCCTCTTCATCATCATTGTTATCCTCTTTATTAGGATTTCATCATCACTATTATCATTAGTAGTATCATCACTTTCATCATGACTTCACCATTATCATAAGCTCCTTATTGTCATGGCTATTACTATCCCCTTCATCATCATTATTGTCATTCTCATTAGGATTTCATCATAACTACCATTATCACTATCAGTGCCATCACCCTCATCATGTCATTTTCACCATTATCATAATCTCCTTATAATTACGGCCATCATCATCATTGCTATCATTAGTGTCATTATCATGTTTAAGGGTACTGCATGCTTAATGTCACATCATTACTATCATTATCATCATCATCTATGACATCCCCATTAGGGCTTCATCTTCATTATCATTAGTGTCATCATCATATTGCATGTTTGGGTCACTGCATGGTTAGTGTCTCATCATTACCACTATAGTAATCACCATTTATGACTTCCTCATTAGAACTTCATCAACATTTTCATAATCATTATCTCATTATGTTGAGCATCACATGTTTAATGTCACATCATGACTATCATTATCGTCATTCATACTTCATCATCATCTTATCATCATAATCTTCATTGTCAATGTCATAATCTTCATTGCCATTATCATAAGCACTACTTCAAGGAGCATCAAATGTTCATGGCACCCTTTTTAAAGCCCTGTACCGGCAGGCACTCTCAAAGCCTAGTAATAGCTGACACCCTTCCAAAGCCCTGTACTGACAGGCACCCTCAAAGCCTAGTAACGGCTGGCATCCTTTTCAAAGCCTTGTACCGGTAGGCACCTTCAAAGCCCAGTAACGGCTGGCACATTTCTTTTAAAGTCCTGTAATGGCAAGCACTATTCTTTTAAAGCTTTGTATGGGCAGGCACCCTCAAAGCCCAATAACGGCTGGAACAATTCTTTTAAAGCCCAATAATGCTTGGCACAATTCTTTTAAAGTCCAGTACTTGCAGGCACCCTCAAAGCCCAATAATGGTTGGCACAATTCTTTCAAAGCCGAGTAACGCTAGCACCCTCTCAAAAGCCCTGTATCAATAGGCACCTTTTAAGCCCAGTAACGGCTGACATAATTCTTTTAAAGGCCTGTAACGGCAGGCACTATTCTTTCAAAGCCCTGTATCAGCAAGCACTCTTAAAGCCCAATTTCGGCTAGCATAATTATTTTACACCCCACCAAAGCCCTATGTACTTGGGCACTTCACTTCCACTCCAGGTAATTATCTAGCTCCATTGGCATTCTTCTCCCCTATGAACCAAGTAAAGAGGGGCATGGACACTATATTTTGTCCAAACCCTCTTTGGTTCCAAAGGGGTCACCTTGTTCTTTTAACCGGACAAAATACGTGTTCTTATATTTACTTGCTTCATAGGCAAGAATATCACTTTTCTCAGCTATGAAACAAGTAAAGAGGAGCAACTGTAAATATCCTATTTTGTCCAGGCCCAACTCAATTAATAAAAAATGCAAAAAAGAAAAAATCTTCCTTAATTCTGACACATTTAAATTAATAAGAAAATGACATTGATAGCGATTGGATTGTTTGAAATTTGAAAAATGATCATCATTAATGGTGCTTGTCTTGAACTTGAGGTTTTATAGTAAATGAAAGCAAATATCAAAATAATTCATCTCATCATTGTTATTTGATATTCAGATTAGGAAATTTAGTGTGAATTTATTATGGAGGGAAAAATAGAAATTAAACTATAAAAAATATCTCTTATTTATAGGTTTAAGTTAGGAAATTGCTTGTAGGAAAAATATAATAATGATAAATAAAAAAATGAAAATAAAAAAAATCCTCCCACTGATGATGATCGGTGTCCAAATTGGCAATTATCATGAAAAGAAAAAAAATTAAAATTAAAATTAAAAAAAATCCTCTCATTAATGATGATTAATTTGACATTGTCATTCATTAAGGGAAGTGAGCACTACTACAAAAAGAAGATTTTGTAGCACCTTATTTGTAGCTCTTATTCTACTAAGTGCTACAATTATAACCAAGCAAATATATTGTAGCACTTAATAATGCGAGCGCTATAATAGGTTCCTTCTTTAAAATAAACAATTTGCATAATGTGACATTTTATTCAATAGGTGCTACAATAAGTTTAATTATTTTTTTAAAGAAAATTGATTATATTTAAAAAAGAAATTATGCATTTTAAAAGAAATCCTAAAAAAACATTATAATATGTTTTAAATATTTTTTTAAAATTAAAATAAAATCTATTATAGCTCTCCTTCAAAAAAAGAGCTACAATAGAATTTTTATTATTTATTTAACCCTAATGTTACCCCACTAACTAGCCCCACCATCAGCCCACAAACTCAAACAGCCAAATTTTCCCCTCTTTATCGCACGCGAGGCTTTGCTCTTTCTTATCACCGGCAACCAAACTCCCTCTCAAATTTATCTTCTACTTCTCTGCCGTCACTATTTGTGTCTCTCATCGCCGTTCATTGCCTACTGTTATTTGTGGCCTCAAAGTCACTGCCATCAAGAGTTGAGCATTTAGGGAATTTCTGTGCTTATTCAGGTAATCAAGCCTTTTTTTTTTTTTATCAATTTTATGTGTATTGCCGATTATTGTCGATATTGTTGTAATGTTATCCAGCTACTAGTACTATTTTTATTATGTGTTGTGACTTTGTTATGATGCAATGTGCAAATTCGGCTTCCTCTGTTCTGAAACTGTAAAGGAAAATTCGTTTTAAAAAATTGTAAAATTTGTGACGGGGAATGTAAAGAAGAGGATGATGTTGATGGTAACGAGAGATGAGAGATAGGTTCCATCATTTACACCTAATTGTTTTTATAATCCATAATTAAGACATGGGATACCACAGTGGGACTCCTTTTGTATTTGAAAGTGACTCTTTTGTCTTCAACCCAAATGAGCAAACAGGATTTTGAGGATTGATTTTTATTATTAGTTTTTTTTTTTGAAAAAAAGGAAAAAAAAAGCAGGATATCACCAAGGTTAGGTAAAAAGATAAAACACAGGAGATTTTCTACTCTTGACTAGTTAAAAGTTTAGAGCAAGTTCAAAGCTATATGATTAAGTTGATTGGTTGGTGACTGAAAAAATTTTGATGGGCTTCACTTTTCGAATCATGATTCTTATTGGTGAGATCAAGTTCTTTTACGGTACATACTGTGATGTTTGGAGAAGTCTGAAGAATGAAGATAAAAATGGTTTTCATGTGCCTGATCTATCATTGTCAACCTCAGAGAAGTTATTTGCTTGTTGTCAAATTAAAGATAGACCACAATCTCTTAAATTTATAAGACTGATTGAAAGGGTATCTTAGGGACAAGACTAGATATAATTTCAAAGAAGAGAAAAATCTCAGTGCAAATCTTCCACAACAGTCACCAAATCTGGAAAAATCTGTAAATCTAACCAAGAAGTGCCTAACAAATTCTGAGTTTGCATTCAAAAGTAATGAAACATCCATAGTTTAAAAAATTGGGGTATCATATTGAGTATCTGATCTATAACATTGGATAAATAAATGAAGGAACTTGATGATATGTGGTGAAGTGGCATGAATGAATTTTATTTTGGAGTTCTCATATAATAGTGATTCACAATACCCATATGACAAGGCTTTCTTCGTAGCCTTTAGATTTGAACAGCTGGGGAAGTCATCAGTTCTCAAGTTTTCAGCCATACCAAGATCTGTAATCTGCAAGTTGATTATTTAAAGAAATGAAGTTATGCCTTATGATGTATGCTGCAAATGATATAATACCAACTATGGTAAATATTTCTGAAGATTTCCAAAAGAAATTAATGGTGAAAAGGCAGTAAGAAATTTAGATTAAAAACCACTATTAACTACCATCTATGACACTCAAGGTTCATACTTTTGCTTGATAATTTTCATCCAGAATAATGTTTGTTGATTTAACATCTCTATGCATAATTCTTGGAGCAGCTGCTTCATGTAGGTATTCCAATCCCCTTGCAGCTCCCATTGCAACTGTAACCACGGGTAGCCCAATTAGGACTTTTTCTCTAAACTCCATCCAAACAGTCCCTCAAATAAAAAAAAGAAGTTAAGAAAAAAGACAAAATTTATATAGTAAAAAAAATTGTATCATTAGTGTATTGAAGAATTGAGCATTATTATACTTGAGTGCAATGTTTTAATTAATTATATTGGTAAGGTTAGCACTTGAAATATTTAAGCAGATGTTTTGTGGTTAGCTTCTTATGTAATTGATTGTGTTGGAAAGAGTATTGGAGAAACACCTTGTTGGAAGATTAATTGAGCCTCACATTCTTTCCATATGTGCATATTAATTTGATTTTTCACCTTCTAGAACTTATTTCAACTCTTCTTCGAAAAAGGCATTTGTATTAGTGTAATAAAAATGAAAGATGCATTCAATTTTAAACCCTTTCACCCAAACACAAACCCTCATTCATCACCATTTGCTTACCAATTTTGAGCCCTTCCCAAGTTGTTTGCATGCCAATTATTCATAGTATTCATGGTATTCTAAAATCAAAGTAAATTGCCAGTTAAACAATTTGAAGTGCCATGTATAAAAAAAAAAAAAGAAGAAGAAAAACAAAAGTAAAAAGAAATTTAGTTTGAAAAAAAATGATGAGAAGTATTTGTTCATAAATTAAGAAAAGAATTCGCAATAGTTTGTAAAGTTATTTAGTTACTATGAACTTGTTCAATCATTTTGACTTGCATATAAACTATTTCTTTTCTTTAATTCATTCTATTCAGCCTTCATCCATCATTACAACCCTTTGAAGTCCTTTTGATTCGTTATATTTATTGTTATTAATAGTGGATATGTTAGAGTTATCACAAGTCTATGGTAAGGTGTTGATTAAGTGAACTAGAGTGAAATTATATTCTAATGAGGTGAGATGAGTGAAACAGTAATACCTTGAGAGTCGCTTTTGCGTTATTATAATATTTTGGATTGTGTAGTTAGTTAATTTCTTTACATCACTTGATTATGACTAGTGTTGAATTGAAGAATTTGATTAATTGATCAATTGCTTCCTAATTATGAAATTGCTCATCCTTTGAATGCATTGATGATTTGAATTTAAAATTATACTTAATTGCCTTTGTTCAGGAGTACAAAGGTCTAAGTGTGAGGGGATTGATTGAACTATATTTTTATATGATATTTCATAACTGAATTTGGGATTTATAATGTATTTTCTGGGGCATTATTGTATTATTAAACACAAATTTACGTAAAAGACATTTGCATTGAATTAAGTGTAAATAGGGACAAAATGATCATAATTTATTAATTATTCATGCAAATGATTTCTTGGACTTTTAATGATATATTGTGCTTAATTTTGCATTTCAGGTGTTTTGGGAAGAATTTGGTGATTTTGGAGGATCATAATTAATATTTTGGGAACTAGGGAAAATTAGAAAAAGGGCCCATAAACTCTAAAAATTACTAAATAACGAAGAAGAGGCCAGAGAAAATTACATAAAAGTACTCATAAGAACCAATGAACTGGGACCAATGAACATTTCTCTCATTCTTTCGGCTGATAATGATGAAATGGGATATTGTTGTTTTTATAAAAGAGAGACAGTGGAGCATCACCAAGGGAATATTTGATCTTGCTGGTATAGCTGATGGAGCCGAAATGGGAGAGAGAGAAAGCAAATGGGAAATTAAAAAAGAAAAACGAAAAAAGAAAAAGGCAGAAACGGAAAGGAGAGTTGTGAGCTGGGAGAATTAGTGGAGAAAGAGAGTGGGAGACAAGCATAGGAGCTTATCTTATCATCCATGGATCATCATCATCTTACCCATGATCGTCACTTTTCTATTCTTTTCCCTTCTTTAAATACATGCACGTTGATCACCTTCAGAATCAACATCCAACCCCCTTCTTCCTCCTCCTTCCTTCTTCTTTCCTTGTCTCCGGCGTCACTCTCTTCCTCACCATAGCCGCCGTCGACACCCCTGCTTCATAAGTCTTCCCTTATACCTTCAATCTTTTTCCATTTTCCTTGCCAAGTATTACAGAATGGGAGTTGAAGTAATAACGGGGTCACCACTCTCACCACTGACCTCTTTCCTTCATCACCACCATTCACCTTGACCAAGCCTCGGCATTTTTCCTTCCACCATTTTCTCCACCACCGCCAGTCACAGAGCCAGTCGACCACCACACCAAGAGAGAGCTTGAGGGGGGAGAGAGTTACCGTCAACTACTTCCACTGTCTTCACCAACACCAACACCACCGAAATGAGAACTGAGAAGCTCTGAACCTTCGGTCCCTTCCCTCTTACCAACACAGACTTTACAATGATGTTCTGCAATTCCCGGTGGCATAAACCCAGATTCCGGTGAGGCTTCCCATTTCCGACGGCCTACTCGTCTCCTTCATTTCAGCACCGTCCTTACTACCATTTCTCCACATGCAACACGATACCAACGTCCTCCATTACTTGTGATTCACCTACACCACTGCAGAAGCTCAGTTCCGTCTCTTTTCAGCTTGTTACTCTGTTTCTCGGCCCCATTTTCCGGCAAACCACCATCACCTTTGGTCTTCTCTATTTTCTCCACCAGAAGCCATCGAAAAATACCATTGCAGCACCCTCATCTCTTCTCTGTGATTGCCCAGCAAGTTCTTAAGTTTTCCGGCGACCTTGTTCCTCACACCGTCGACAACACACCACTACCGTCGGACTTGCAGATTTCCGACCCCCACTTCCACTTCCGGAGAGTTTCAGTTCGGGCGAGGTACAACTCACATTGCACCAGAGGACCTGAAAACCATCATCGTCTACATCAAGCTACGGATCAGCTGGAATCACGTCATCTTCATGCATGTTGACATCATCTTCATGAATGCTGACATCAATTATGTAGCATTTCTTCATGCATGCGTACAGGGGAGTGTTTCTTCTTATTTAATTTAATTTTTTTATTTATATATTTTTGCTTTGTGTGAAACTTGATAATTGTTTGTAACGTGTCAATTAAATTTATGTGATTAAATTTGTGTTTGTGGGATTTATATATATATATTGCCTATAATTTAAATTAATTTGAGTGGCATGTTTGTTTATACATTTAATTAAATTGCATTTTCTTTTATATTTTTTAACAAGAAAAACTGAAAAATATTTGTTCCCTTATTTTATTGTTTTATTGCATTTACATGGCATTTAAATTATCTAGGATTCAATAAAAAGCTCCTCAAAAAGAGAGACAACCTGAATATTGCATTATACTATAATTCTTGGATTTAAAATTTTGTATTTGACCCCAAAATACAAAGACACGGTCAGATCAATTACTTCTGAGTGAAAACTTCCAGAGGAGATTTGAACTTTAATTCTATATATATTTGTACCAAGGTAATCAAATCTGGACCGGCCATTAAATCGACTGGGGTACTGGATAAATGTAGTTTACTAAAGAAAGAGTATGTGATTTTCCAAAGATTGACGTTTTTTCATTTGGACAAATGAATATATATATATATATATATATATCTCATTTACTCCATTCCTGATTTAGGGTTTAGGCTTTCAGAAGTTTTTAAAACAAAGCAATCTTATCCCAACTCGTTTAAAAACTAATGTTTATTGTTAATATTTTAAATGGTAAGGGACAACCTATTACTTTATTTATAACACTTTCGGGAAACCAAAACCTCATAAAAGCATATGAGATTTCATTATTCCTGAGTGAAAACTTGTAAAGTAAATTTGTAGTTTAATCCTATATATATTTGTAGACTCACAGTATACTACCTGCAAAGAGGACTAAATTAAATGACAATCTTCTTGAACATAGTATGTTTCGTTATTTAATTTACTTTGGATTTGAATTTGGATTGATAAATGAAAAGAGGAAATATTAAAATTACACAAGCAAAGCAAATATACACCCTTAACAGATAACTAATTATATTAATGTCAACTAACTCTTATATTAAAAATGGGATATAATTCTATTTTATAGATTTACTGAGATCTCGATTAAACACAAGGAGAGGAAGATAAACCATCATGATTAATATAATTCAAAGAAATAAGTTAAAATTACACCCCACAAGTAACGAAATAAGTCATAAATTTTGAACCAGGAGGGGGAAAAATGTCATGAATTATTGTCCTTTTAGGGTACACCTCAGCAATAAACAAATGAGAATGACGTCTCATTATGGGTAATTAAGTTGACACTGCCAATGTTATAAACTCACACCGAAAAGGCCATGCACACAGACACCGAAAACATGAGAAAAAGGAGAGACTCATTTAAGAAAAAAAGCCACATCTGCTAATAAAGGGTATAGCGATCAGTGAATAGCCATCAAGTATCATAGAAGCAGGTTCTTTCATAAAGGGTGTAGCCATGTCTTTTTTTTTTTTTTGGGCCAAGCCTGCTGTCATATTTTAAAGCATTGGTCCTTGGTAGAAGATCAATGTGGAGTAACATTTATTATGGGTACCCACTTCCCTATTCAATTCCTGTACTTAAACCGCCTCACGCCCCACTCTTCAACTCCAACCAAGGTTCTGAAACTCGGACCGGTCATTAGATCAATCGGGATATTGGGTTAAGGGTTAGTGGATCAGATTAGAGTCAAACCAGAACTAAATCGGTGAAAAATTGAATATTTTAAGCTTATTAATATAAAATTATAAAAAAAATATTAAAAAATCAATTTAAAAATAAAAAAAAATGGTGAACCGGACCGGTTTATGGTCCAGTTCACCGGTTCCCGGGCCGGTCCGGCCAGTCCGGTCCGGGTTCCAAAACAGTGACTCCAACTCAACTCTGTCACATAATTCCTTCATGCTCACTTCTCCAGAAAAACAGAGTATGTAAGGGAGACGAACATTTGTTTTTTCACGCCGGCCACTCCTCTTTAGTTTTCCTCCTCCGTCGCCACCGTTGGATCTGCTTATCACGGTGAGTTATTTCTTTAGATTCCACCTTCCAACCACCTCTTTTTGCTGTTTTATGTCTTCTGCATACACATACATGTGAGTTCTTTTTTTTCTCAGATTTGGCATAAACTATCTGTGATTGTTTTGAATCCGGAAGCTTTTTCCCCTTATATACCTCTATTTACTATATTATTTATGAAGAATAATTTGGTATTGGGTCTACCTTTTTGTCTTGAAATTATATAAACTTTTCTCCGCCACTCCAACACTCGCCATTCTTTTTTTGTCTCGCATGTATGTATAAGCCTCTATACTATTTGGTTAATACTGTGATTTCTTTTTGAATTTAAATTTAAATTCGGTTGGCAAATAGAATTTTTGTTTCAAATTTCCAGCTTGAAGATATTTTTTTTAATCTGGAATAATCTATTACTGGCTTTGTTGTTCTTCGTCTTAGGATGGAAACTAAACAGCTTACCCAAAGCACTATGGAGCATTACTTAAGTTTTAAGTTTTGCTTTTAACACCTATTTATCTTTTTTTCCTATATTGTTAATCGAATCATCATGGTAATAAAACTATCTTGTAATGGCTTCTTTCTTGTTCAGTCTCACTTCTCTCCTTGAGGCTCCGCCTCTTCCTCCTTCCACTTGTATCCTTCAGCCTCCCTTCAATATTTTAGCGAAGTCCAGGTGTGTTATGACATACGAACGGCACTTGCCTAGCATTTTTTTCTGTAGAACGCTGTATTCTCCTTTTGGTTTTCCTGCTCATTCTCTCCTCATCTTTCTCGTGGGCTCTGTCTCCATATCAAAACTGTAAGGCTTCATTTTATATAAAAATATTTTTTTCCCCCAAGTATATCCTCACATGAAACAATCCTTTATCATTATGTACTTCCCGTGAATAACAAGTCTCTATAATTCTCACGTTTCATTCCCTTTGGACCATCCTTCTAGTCTCTTCAATAAGGCCTCTTTTCGTATGTGTAGTTATAGCTTCTGGTGAATCTGATTCCATATCAGCGTTTTTCTAAGTATCATCAGATTTCTCTAAATCTAACTATTTAATTATTTTAGGAAACTCGCAAAATTTATCATCAGATTTCTCTAAATCTAACTATTTAATTCTTTTAGGAAACTCGCAAAATTTATCTGTGGCCTCTATCTATATATGATTAGAACAGTGTCTTACGCGTTAAATATTTTCTGATATTTTATATACTTTGTTTATTCTACCAATAGCAAGGAACAGATATATATATATATATATATAGGTTTTTTTTATTCCATTTTCTGCCTTTATGTTCTTCAAATAATTCTGTTTATTAGTTTTTGAAAACAAATTTATAAAATAAGCGTACAAGAGAGAACATGTTTATAGTGCGGACCCTGAGCAATATCCCATCAAACATTTTTGGTAACATTTACAAGATGCCATTAGATATTTAGATACTGGTTTTTTGTTTCCATCGAAATCTTCTCGGCTGATTTCTTTTTTTTTTTTTTTGGGGTTTACCCCATGGATATGCTAACTTACACATGTTTTTAAACATACTTTAAGGTGAGGGGTTTTGTGCATGCTTTTACATGATTGATATTTTGAGGGAAAGTTTGATGTAGAGATTTGTTTTGCTTTTGAACACATTACAAGTCAAAAAATTGAATTAATCTAAGGTATTTACTTCAGGATTTTGATTGAAGATGACAGGTCCTAGAAGTAACATGCAGTTTTGGACACATTTCACATAATTCGATTTACAAATTTGTACTCAAAATATAGAAATGCCGAGAATGTTGTTTTTGAACAGTTACAAGGACGAGACGCAACAATTAAAAGTACCCTCTTTAGATATGTAAATTTTTTTCACAAGATGTTGAAAATATGATGTCGTGCAACAATTCTGTCACCACCATATTGTCACTGAATCATACTATGTAACTCTCAAAAATTAATGGTATGGTGTAACATGAAGTCTGGATGTATTTCATAAACTTGAACTTGCAAAGTTTTTTTCAAAGTGTCAGAAATAATGAAGAGAATGTTCGTTTTGGACTATTACAAAGGCAACATGTAACAACTAGTGAATCCTTACTCTCAAGAGATCTATAATATGATTATGTGCCGCAATTATTTGAATGTAGCAAGCTTTAACTATAAAAAGGTTGATAACTTTTATGGGTCATTTCACCACGTTGTCACTGAACCCTATCATAGATCTCTCAAAGAATTCCTTATATCTGGAAGGGCAGAACTTTATGATGCTCGAGGCCATCTAGTAGAAATGTTGGTGGGAATAATGAGGTATGCATGTTTTTCTTTTTATGTTATTTGAAAATATTTAAAAAAACATTTTAATTAAATTTTTAATTATTGATTTTCTTTTTCCCCCTATTTTGGTTTCTAGTGATATCGTGAGCGGCTTATTTGACATACACTAGCATCAAATAATCCATGGTAATCTTTTGCCATAGAATATCATAGTTGCTCGAAGTCGGGTAGCTCATTTTATAGAAAAGTTTGTAGCTAAAATCTCCAATTTTGAAAAGAGCAGATACCTTCATGATCCAAGTACGGTTCTTGAACCAGGGATGAATATTAGTAAGTATTATTTTAGATTTTAATAATTTAACAATAATTTTCTTCTATTTTAACATTTAATTATACCACCTGATTATCTAAACTTCTTTATTATTATTATTAGGCAAATTAGCAAGAAGATGTTGACCTTGGCAAAGCTCGGAACATCAAAATCCAGTACTTTCTCAAAATTGAACTATGGACATATTTGAACTGAGTTGCCTTTTAGGTTATATTATCCTCTGAAGTCACCCATTCGGGAAGGAAAATGATCATTTGAATAATAATATAATTCTTCACAATGAGCTACTGTTCCACTATCCTATTGTGCTAAGTGGTTTACTTTTTTATCTAATAAATAGAACGTGCGCAGTTTTCTTTTTCTATATATAATTTTCTTTTTATTTATTAAATAAAAATGTATATAACTTTTTATTGACTAGGGAATAATATTTTGTTTAAATTTCAGGCTGGATATAAAGGGAGCAAAAGTTCATCCCCTCCTTTAGAACATTGAGGACAAAGTTGGGTTCTTCCAAAAAGCTAGTCATCTTATTCAAGTTCAAGAAGTTATTAAAACAAGTATGAACCAGATGGGGCAAAGCATACTTAGGACTTCAAGTTGGAGTAATGTAGTAGACGCCTACGGTGTATGGGATTCTACTAACCGGAAATGAGACACTAAGGTAGGCAAAAATTCATTTGGGGATGGAGTTTTAGAAATCATTTGTTTGATCAAAACTTTGTCTGAACAATACAACAATTGGACTCCTCATCTTCGAGTATGAATTTTTTTAAAACTTAATTATATATGTCATATGTGTGAATGTACATTTATATCTAATTTTTTTACTTTATTATTTTTCAGCTAAACATTATGTTATTAATACATTGTTGGAGGCGTTTTTGACTGATTTCCGCAAACTTCTAATTAGTATCTATTGCCATCTAACCATTGGCCAAATATCCCAAGAAGTATCCATTTCATGCATTTTTATATTACTGAACCTTAATGACTGTCATATAAATTTAATACTCTCTCTAGTTCTAAATATAATATAGAGGTGACTTTTTTTAACGATTAAAGAAGCTAAATAAGTTACTTAATCATATCATATGTTGTGTATCTTTAAATTATATTATATGCAACACATTAAGTACTCTCTCTCTATACATATATATATTCTTGTTCTCTTGTATCAATGGTTTTAATTATTTGCTGTGTTGTTATTATTTGGGATTTCCTTTTCTGTATAATTTGAAATTTGGCCATCTGCTTTATTGAGTAAAAGAAACAAGCTCAGCCTTAAGTTTGTTCTGTTCTCAGCAAGCGCACAACAATACTTCTTAGAAAGCAAGCGCACATAACATGTAACATAAGGTCCTAGGTACATATATTCTTAAGTTTCCTTTTCCACAAAATAATCCATCAAATGCTTCACTTCCAACATATGCAGCAAAAGCAATTAGACAGAAATACGGCTCCAAATACTCAAAGCCACTCTCCTCACTCTAGGTTCAACATACGGTTGATTAAAAACATTTCTATGTTGCAGAACAGCACGGTTCAAAAACTTGCTTAATCACATAGTTTTATTTGCAAAGTATTAGAGGGTAACGCAGTAAGCATTACCCCCAGTTTCATCTCCACTTGAGGAATCACCATTCACTTCATGTGTCACATTATCGGCAGGTAGACTTGAAGTGAAGGCCTTCTATTACTATTAGGCACACAGGCCAAGTAGAACTTATATGACCATTCACTGTCATCAATAAAAAGATAAAAAGGCAACATTTCATAAACTTGCACTCTACAAGTCTGTGGCATTCCAGACAAGGATTCATATGCCCCATGATACTATAATAGATATTAACTCACAACACTCATTAATTAAATGCTATTCCAGTAAGGCCTCTAATGGTATCAGCCAACAACAAGAATAGATATATGGTTCTTACTAACTAGGAGAAATCCACACATTAAAAATCAAAATAGCATCTAGTGTTGCTAGATGGCTAGGCAGTAAATCCAATATTTCTGTCATCAAAAGTCGAATATATATGCACTAGAAACTATCTCCTAAATCAACTTTATTTCAAAAAATCATGCATGTCAAAATAATTTATACCGTGTACTCCAGTATATTTTTGTATGGAAATGGGGTTGGCATAGATGGCGTCCACAAGACTTCGACACATTTATGCCTACCAACATGTAAAGTTCATTTTAATGGTTGGAAAAAAAAAATTCGTATTTTTATGAAAGCATATATGCATATAAAATTGCAAGAGTAAAATACTCCAACTTTCCTTATGTTTTATCTTAATTATACAGGCCTTTTCTCTATTTTAAAAATATATACAAGTCTAAATTGTTAACTCTGTTAATAATATTCTAAAAAGATATTTTTTTAATTAAAATATTATTTATTTACTAATTTACCCTCATTATATTAAATTCCTTGTTTTGGCTCAATATATTTATAGATGCTTGTAGCAAAACAATGTTTAGAAATTTAAATTATAAATATAAATAATTTATATAGCTTCTCAAACTTATATCATTTATACTTTATAATAAAAAAAATATGTGTTTGAAACATTTTTTATCCTTTTAAAAAAATAAATAAGTTTAATAAATATGAAGGAAAATTAAAATAAAATATAACATATTAAAAATTTGAAAAATATATATATCAGAACTTTTTTTACTTTTAAACAAAAAAGGAGAAGAATTGTATTTTTTTTGGATAAAAAAATAATTTATAAAAACTATAATTGTTTAAATAATTCTTTTATTAAAGAGTACGTGGTGCTTTAGTTAAAATAAAAAATTAAAGCCAAACTTAACAGCCAATTAACATTTGGGTGAATGGAAATCAAATCTCAAATATACAAGGGAGGTTTATGTAATATATATATATATATATATTAATTTCAAGAAAAATTTATATATGTTTTTAAATTAGAGGGGAGGTGTTGGCAAAAAATAAAAATTAGAGGGGACGTTCTTGTAATTTATGTAAAACAAAGGAGCAGTTAATGTATTTTACTCATAAATACACACACACATTCCATTTAGTCCATGATACTATAAGTCACTTCAACTAATTGATTATAATAAAAAAATATTAGTTAACTCATTAAATATGTTTTATATTGAAAAAAATTCAACTTTACCCATATAAAATTAGACTTTTAATGAGAGAAAAGATGCAAAATTTCACATTTATGCATTAATTTCAAAGGCAAAATTGATAAAATAAGGATTAATTACTCCTTCCAAGTAACTTATACTTTAAACCACAATATTCTTTTAGAAATGACTTATATTGTGAACCGGAAGGAGTATACTTTATTTAATATAAGACCAAGTTGATGAATTTAAAAAAGATTAATAAAGCTAAATTAATTAATTAATTAATATATTATAACACATGTTACATAATCTTTTTATAATATTTATGTGTCATTAGATTATAGTATATCAATTTATAAGTTAAGAAAATTAATTTAGAGAAAAATGATAAATATTATTTCACTTACATCAAATGTATAAATCTTTGACCCCGTGTGCATCAGATCTTTAATTCAATGACTTCGCCCTCTCTATCACAAATTCACAATGCAACCAAAAAGGACAATACCTTGTTGCTACAATGTTATGCTGTGTATATGTTGATATATATATCTATATATATCCTCTTTCAAGTTAACGTCTGATGCCCCATTCCTCTGCCCTCTAAAGATTGTCCAGAAAATCGAATTAATTTGTCCCCTATCGATTAATAGACGTGAGAATGCATACAGAGTCCCCGTGTGATGTACTTCGGTTAAGAGGAGGAACATTGATATTTTACATTCATGTTTTTTAAAAGCTACATATTATATAGATTTTTTTTTCTTATTAGCATGTATATTTCCCAATAAAGTGAAGCTTTTTCATTGGACAAATGAATTTTTCACATATCATTTAGTCCATTGCTATTTTAGGTACCTTAAGTTTTTAAAATATAGCAATATCGAATAACCTCGTTTGAATAATAATGTCGACAATTAATATTTTTAATGGTAAGAGATAATATTATTTTATTTTAATATTTTTGAGATAGCAATAACTCATAAAATTTTTGAGTTAACATTGTTTTTGAGTAAAAGTTTTTGGAGCAAATATATACTTTATTGATAATATTCTTCATATAACATTCCTTGTGCAGACTCACGACATACTTCCTGCAAAAAGGACTTAATTAAATAACAATCTTCTTGAACATACTATGTTTTGTTATTTAAATTACTTTGGATATAGATTTGGGTTTTGATTGATAAATGAAAAGAGGAAATAAGTTAAAAATACACCGAAAAAGCAAATATACTAACAATCAATTTTTTAAAAATCAGACCAGATATTAAATCAGAAATATCAACAGGTCAGAATTCAAACAAAAAGATTGGTTTAGTAGGTTAATAGTCTAGTGGAATTGATAATGTAATAATTAAATAAAAATAATATTATAAGTAAATATAAAATAATATGCATATAAAAATAAAAATATCAAAAGTTAAATAATTTTAAAAGAATTATGGCAAATAAAATAAAATAAAATAATCCAATTTCATTTTGAGTTAATTAACTTATTAGTACTAATATATTTATATTAAAAGTGATGCGAATAATGAAAGTTTTTATTTATTTGTTAAAAATGAATTGAATACCAAAATACTATTTGTTCTGGAAAAATGTTCCAAATGGACGGATGGTACTGCAGATTTCTTCTGTAGAAAAATACAGTCAGGTCAGGTTCGAGTAAAAGAAAAAATGAAAAATAAGTCTATTCATATTTTAAAATAAAAAAATGGTTTTAAGAATTTATTAATGACACTGCTGAACTTATTAATGACCCGCATCTGAAGATTTTAAAAGAACCATTTTTTTATTTTAAAATTTTATGAGACAATTTTTTTATTTTTCACCTCTTGTGTGGGTCCTCATTATAACATTCTTTCTTTTTTAATGACCCGCATGTGTTTGTTTCGGCGGTGTGTTTGCTTATAAGTTGCTTTTTACGTAAATCGAGACACAACTCCTCTCACATACTTACCTCGTATACCGTAAATCACAATTGAAAAGCTGCTTTTAAGCATTCCAATCGCTCATCCAAACGAAAAATAGTTGATGGTCAAATATGACATTTTGTATATTTCCTCTTATTTAAAACCTAATTTAATATTAGTTGAAAAATTTTTATATTTAAGAGATATATAATGAATTAATTACTTTTTATTGATTTTAGTGTACCAGTTGTAGTGCCTTATTCTCTCCTTCATTTTTATTATAAGACATCAACTATTAATTTTTACAAACTAATAAAAATAGTTAAAAGTATTAAAGTTGTCATAAAATTCAAATGATTTCCAATATTGTCTTATTAACCACCATTCTGCCTTATGTATAAGTTTAAATTAACTAACTCTCACATACCATGGAGAATTAGTTAACTCATTAGTTATAGACTAAATTTTCAATTTTTTCCTTATTTATAATTGGTTTAAGAGGTAACATAAATAAATTCTTTTTGTTTATTATAATTAATAAGGGCACAATTTTTTTTTTAAAAAAGTATTTATTTATCTAAAACTTGATTTATAATAATGATCAAAATTTTTTATCAAAATAAATTTATAAATAGGATGAAAGTGACATATATTAAATTCAATTATCTTAATAATTATTACTCTCTTCCACGGCACTTATTAAATATGAGCAGACGTAAAAGATAAATTAAATGCTAAACTTGTTTTGCCTTATAAAATATAAGAATAATTGTTGGTTGGTACCCATAAACCGGGGGGTGTATTCCTTTTATCCAACGTACATCAAGGTAACACAAATGGAAAAGTAAAGGGAAAATCTCTTTTATTAATAACACTTTATTTTATATTAACAACACTATATTTTTAAGATGCGAATATGTGGAAAAAGAAAGTGGAGTTATTAACTAAATATTTGGATTGCTAATAACAAGACCGGTGTTGTTATTGTGAAAGTAAAAAGATGAAACTGAAGTTGTTAATTAAGAATACGGAATTGTTAATCAAGAATCCAGAGTTGTTAATTAAGAACCACGTCTTGTTATTTTTGAAGTGGCGAAAATGAGGGTTGAAGGGCAAAATCATCTTTTGGCGCCGCCCGCACTATTCATCTGTATTGACGCATGACTGAACCAAATTTTTTTATTTCAACTTACTGATTAGATATTTTCCTATTTTAGGGGTATTTTATAAGGATTTTCCCAAATATAAATGTGTCGTTATTCTTGTAACACATATTTAATAAAAAGAGAGTCCTTTCACCATCCATCACTAGCTTCTTCATTTCTCCTGCTCAGAGGCATAAAAGGAAGAGGAAGATTGTTTTTAGGGGGGGGATCAGGGTATATAAAAGAGACGAACATTTACTTGTGTTTTCACGTCGGTCACTCCTCCTCCGTCGCCACTGTCGGATCTGCTTATCACGGTGAGCTATTTCTTTAGGTTCCACTTTCCAACAACATCGTTTTGCTATTTTGTCTTCTGCATACACTTACGTATGAGTTCTTTTTCTCCCCAGATTTGGCATAAACTATCTGTGATATTAGGGGTGTTCAAAACCGGGACCCGGACCGGGATCAAACCGGGAAATCCCGGTTTTTTTTTTTTAAAAAATAAATTTAAAAAATATTATTATTTTAGTTAAATTTTCTATAATCTAGTGTTTAAATTAATTATTTAACATCTAATAAGGCCATAATAATCACACAAATTGATCTAGAATTGAAGAATAACATTTTATTATTATTATTATGATCACCTTCATCATTTTTATTATTATTTTTATATATTATATAGTAGGATTAGTATCACAATATATATAGTTTAACTCCAACTAAATATGTGATACACATTTTATCAAATGATAACTTAAATTATGGGATAAAAAATACAAAAATAAAACAATAACTTAATTTTTAAGAAAAAAATTTTTAAAAAAAATAAAAAACCCGGGACCGGGATCACACGGTATGTGACCGGTCCCGGTCCCGGCCGGGACGGGAAATTCCCGGGATCAAAATTCCGGGACCGGGACCGGACAACTGGGACCGGGACACTTTGGACACCCCTATGTGATATGATTGTTTTAAATTCGAAAGCTTTTTCTATTTACCATAGTATTTATGGAAAAAAAATGGTACTGGGTCTACTTTTTTTTTGTCTTGGATTTATGATTTATATAAACTTTTCTCCAACACTCACGATTCTTTTTCGTCTTGCATTTTTATAAAAGCCTCTGTACTATTTGGTTAATGCTATGATTTCTTTTTGAATTTATATTTAAAACTTGTTGGCAATATAGAATTTTTGTATTACCTGGCTTTGTTCGTTTTTGCTCTTCGTCTTAGGATAGAGCCTAAACAGCTATACCCAAAGCACTATGGAGCATTACTTAAGTTTTAAGTTTTGCTTTTAACATCTATTTATCTTTTTTTTCCCTGTATTTTTAATCGAATCATCATGACAATAAAACTCGCTTGTAATGGCTTCTTTTTCATTATCTAGATTAGTAGTATATTCTAAGCTGTCTGACCTTTTTTTTTTTGGGAATCTTACACATATTTTTTAATAATATTATATATTATATATGCATCAATATAATTTAATATTGTATAATTCACTGGGCTTATCACGGAAACATTTAATGTACTGCATCTCTTCATAGCGTTGCTGCACATGCTGTGATTTCTCTAACTATAATTAAAATCTAATTATTTAGTTATTTAAGGAAATGAGCCAAATTTATCTGTGACCTCTATCTATTTGATTAGAAATGTGTCTGACCGACCTTCACGTTAAGTGAAATATTTCTGATTTTTTTTAATAACTTCGTTTATTCTATCAATAACCCGGGGGGGATAATATATAGGGTTTTTTATTCCATTTTCTGTCTTTATGTTCTTCGTTTATCCTTATGCAAATGTAGATATTAAGTTATATAGATCTAATAGATCTATAACGAAGTGTAAGCTCATGGTCATTATGGAATCTAGTGATTGATCTTTCAAAAAACCAGCCAGAAGGAGACATCGCAACCAATGGTTTGTTTCAATCGTTTACTCCTCTCATCAGATTGGTGCAAGTGGTTTTGTTTATTTTTGGCGATTACTGAGGAGGAACATATCCAAGTTTTTCTAATCACTCTGTTCCACATAATAGTTTTAACGATAATCCGCATTTGGTAACCACTAAACATTACACATGGATCAATTTTACCAATGCCGCTGTCGCCATCTCCTTCAGGTTTGTTGATTGTTGTAAAAACTACTCTGCCTTAAATCTTTAATAAGAGAACAGGCCCTCTCATGTACAAACCTATTAAGCTTGAAAAGTAGACAGTACAGGTTTTCATTATACCTTAAATTACAGCTAATTTTTTAATTAGCTGGTCTTTAATTTCAGGTATTATTGTATTTCCTTTTCAAGAAACATTAATGTGAACTTTAATTTCAAACTCACCCGTTGTTTATCTAAATTTATTGTTAATGAAATATGAAATATGGTGCAATTGGGCACACTGTACCAGAATAACTCTCCACCGGAAAGTTTTCAGGGAAGACTGATGTTTTTGGCTATGGTGTGATGCTTCTTGGACTAATAACTGGACAGAGGGCTTTCGATCTTACACGACTTGCCAATGATGATAATGTCATGTTACGTGATTGGGTATGTTTTCTATCTTCTCGTGACATGTTGCCAACATTTTTATGCAGGTGAAAGGGCTTTTGAAAGACGAGATTGGAAACACTATTGGATGCTGATTTAAAGCAACTAATCCAAGTGGCCTTGCTCTGTACACAGATAACATCCCTCATTCATAATGTTGTGATTGTTGTAAGAAATGTATAATTGGGACTCTAGTCCACAAGTGACCATAACTTGTTTTGTATTATATGTATGAAAAATTAAGTTATAGAAAATAAATGAAAGTCTGTTTTTTAGCACCCTTTCAAAATAGATGTGCACAGACAGATGAAGGTTTCGGGGATTTCAAAAGCCAATGCCGTTGAATTTCATTTTGTCAGGATGACAATGAAATGGGTCTGTAAATTTGTGTGCAGTGTGGCAATTCCAGTGGAGAAAACGGATTGCCATTAACTAAACAAGACAGCAATGTAGTCACTAAAACAAAATTTGGATTTAGTTGAAGGATTAGTGCTTGAAGGGAAGAATTAATTTAATGGTGAGCATATAAACTCATATTGATCAATGAAATATGTTTATGAAATTTACTGGAGTAAAAAATGTTATTATAGCATCTATAATGGTGAGCTCAAATACACAGAATTTAAATACTATCTAGAGGTGTGACTGGGCTGAGTTTAAAAAAATGAGAAGTACTGAGAAAAATAATAGGGATAAAGCTGCACGTCGCCCAGAAAAATTAAAGCTGCACGTATCACCAAAATGGATTACTTGAGAGAGTAAAAATCGCCTGTGCCCACTGAACAAACACAGAATAAGTGAAAGCCTGAAAAGATTGGCCAGATTCTGATTCCATGTCTGCAGAAATCTCAGTCCTTAAACTCATCAAGGGTCCAAAAAATGACACGCACTTCAGATGCTTCGATTCAGACATGAGAGCCACCTTATATATCTTTCCCGGCCAGCGTCTTCTGTTCCATGGAGAGATGAGAGATTCAGGATTCATCTCTTTCGCCTTATACCCTCCCCATCTCCCGTCGACGGCGATCTTCGTAGCACTATTTTCCGGCGAAGTCCAGGTATGTTATGACATAATGCCGGCACTTGCCTACCATTTTCACTCTGTTTTTGTATTTACTCATTGTTTTTCTTGAACAACGCTGTATTCTCCTTTTGGTTTTATATAAAAATTACGTTCTTTGGTAAGCCTATATTCTCCTTTTGCTTCAAAACGGTAAGGCTTCATTTTATATAAAAATTGTTTTCCCCCCAAATATATGCATGTATCTTTCCCCACACAATGATCCCTTCTTCTTAACTAAGGATCTGAGATTCCCTTTCTTGATTTTGGTTTTTTTCAGACACTGAGAAGCTGCTGGGAAGAAGTTCTTCATTACCAGCTTGAACAAGACTTTCAAAGAGTCTGCTCTCAGGTCAGACTTCTTATTCTTTATTTAGAAAACTAGCAAAAAGAGAGAACAACACGTTAACCATGTTTCCTATGCATAAAACATGTAAAATTGGCACTAAGGAGAGGCTCTCCTTTACGAGAAAATCCGCTGTGAGTTTGTTCATCTGTTCGCATGATTAAATAAGGCCTCTCTCCGTAGTATCTGCTCACATGTTTTCTAGCATAATTTGAGGCCAGGGGTTTTGTGGATGCTTTTACATTATGATATTTTAAGGAAAAGTTTGATATAGAGATTTGTTTAGCTTCTAAGCACATTACAATTTACTAGTCAAGAGATTGAATTAATCTAAGATCTTTTTTTAGGATTTTCATTGAAGATCATGGTAGAGTTAACATGGATCTCTGTAGAAATTTCACAGACTTATATTTACAAATTTTTAATCGAAATGTCCAAGACATAGAGAATGGACGTTATGGACTATTACAAAGGTAAGATGTAATAATTAAGAATACTCCCGTGGATCCTCACTTAGAAGAGGTTTAGAATATGATAATCTACCACAACTATGTGAATATAGCTAGCCTTTATTATGAAAGGGTTTACCATCATATTGTCTCACGGAATCATACCATGTAACTCTCAAAAAATCCTTCAATAAAGAAAACGAGAGCTTTGTAATGTTGAAATCCATCCCGCAAAAATATTGTTGGAAATAATGAGGTATGTCTCTATTTTTTTTTTGTTATTTGAAAATTGAAAATCTTTAAATAATATTTTAATTAAATTATTACTTATTGATTTTTTTTCCTATTTTGATTTTTAGGGATATTGTGAAGGCTGTATTTGACATTTACAAGTACAAAATAATTCATGACAATCTTTCGCCATGGAATAATATAGGTATTGAAAGTTTAAAAATTAATGATATAGTATTGAAACATGTTGCAAAGACATAAAACTTCCAAAAATATAGGAGGTTTGAAAATAAAAAGGTTGGTCTTGACACAATAATGCGTATTAGTGAGTATTATTTTAATAATTTTTTTGTCCTTTAACATTTATTTATACTAAACTTCTTAATAATAACAGGTTTAACAAGAAAAGGTTCGTTCTGGCAAACCCTAGAACATCTTGACCTAACAGTTCTTCAAAGTCCAAATATTTACATATCTGAAATTTGATGCCTGCTAGGTATTTGTGTTCTTAAAAAACACTCATTCGAGGAAAATTAAGCTCTTCGTTTGAATAATATTGGAAATAATATAACGGTTCATCGTGGTGAGCTATTAAATTATGCACCAGTGCTTAGTGATTTAATTTTTCACTTGATATATAGACGGTATGCAACTTTTTTTTTGTAATTTGATTTTCATTTATTAAATAAATTTGTTATATGTATATAAATTTTTATTGACTAAGGAACTATATGTTTATAATTTTCAGCCTAATAGCAAAAAATGCTATGTGCCGCCCTCTTTTTTAAGATGTTGAGAAAAATTTTTTGTTTTTTCAAAGAGCTAGTGACCTTGTACATGCCTGACCAAAATAGGGAGACATAATCAGGAATGCTAGTTGGCGTAATATAGTAGATGCCTACAATGTATGGGATACTACTGACTTACAACTTGTGGTTCTAAAAGGATTTCTGAAACTTGATCTCTAAATGCATCTCTGCCTTTTGGAACCACAAGTTGTAAGTCAGGAGTATCCCATACATTGTATGCACCTACTACACTACGCCAACTTGTATTCCCAATTATGTCTCCCTATTTTAGATTCAAACTATGTTTAATATTTGATCGGTCATGTACAAGGTCACTAGCTCTTTGAAAGAACAAAACTTCTTTTCTCAACATCCTAAAAAAGGGGGTGTCACATTGCATTTTTTGCTGTCAGGTTGAAAATTATAAACATATAGTTCCTTGATCAATAAAAATATATATACAGATGATAAATTCATTTAATAAATGAGAATCAAATTACAGAAGAAACAAAGTTGCGTACCGTCTATCTATCAAGTGAAAAATTAAATCACTAAGCATTGATGCATAGTTTAATAGCTCACCACGATGAACCATCGTATTATTTCTAATATTATTCAAACGAATAGCTTCATTTTCCCCGAATGGGTGTTTTCGGAGGACACAAATTCCTAAAAACCATCCATGTCCAAATATGTCCATATTTGGACTTTGAAGAACTGTTAGGTCAAGATGTTCTAGGGTTTGTCAAAACGAATCTCTTCATGGTAAACTTGTTAATAATATTAATTGAGAAGTTTAGTATAAATAAGTGTTAAAAGACAAAAATAATTATTAAAATAATACTTACTAATGCGCATCATTGTGTCAAGACCCGGCCCGCCTTTTATTTTCAAGCCTCATAGATTATTGAAACTCCCTTATCTTTGCAACATGTTTCAGTACCATAAATTAAGCTTTCAACAACTATGATATTCATTGGCAAAAGATTGTCATGGGTTATTTTGTGCTTGTGGATGTCAACTACACCCATCACAATATCCCTAAAAACCAAAATAGGAAAAAAAGAGAGAAGAAAATCAATAATTAATAATTTAATTAAAATATTTTTTAAATATTTTTAAATAACAGGAAAAAACCATGCATACTTCATTATACCAATCAACATGTTTGTTGGATGGCTTTGAGCATTATAAAGCACTCTTCTTTTGTTTCGAAGGAAATTTTGGAGATTTACATAGCATGGCTCGATGATAATATGGTGGTGACTGTCATCAACTATTTCAAAGTAAAAGCTAGCTATATTCATAAAATGGCAGCATATCTTCATATTCTCAATTTCTTCCAAGTGAGCATCCACATCTCTAATGGGAATACTATTACCTGTTACATCTTACCATTGTAACAGTTTGTGGCATACATTCTCTGTATCTCGGACATTTCAATTAAAAATTTGTAAATCCAGGTCTGTGAAATGTCTCCAGAGCTGCATGTTACCTCCACCACCTGCCATCTTCAATCAAAATCCTAAAAAGAAAAATCTTAGATTAATTCAATCTCTTGACTTGTAAATTGTAAATCTCTGCATTAAAACCCCTCACCTCAAAGTATGGTAGAAAACATGTGACTAGACACTAGGGAGAGAGGCCTTATTTAATCATGTGAGCAAGCGAGCATACACTCACAGCGGATTTTTTTGTAAATGACAGCCTCTCATTAGTATTAGTTTTACATATGTTTTATATACAGGGAACAAGATTAACGTGTTGTTCTCTCTTTTTGCTATAAAAAAAAAAAAGCAAGAAGAAGAAGTCTGATTTGGGAACCTGAGTGTAAGTTCTTTGAAGTCTTGTTCAAGCTAGAATACTGAACTTGTTCCCAACAGCAGAGAAGTGAGACTGAAGGAAAGAAGTGGGAGGTGGAGTTCTAAGCTTGAATAAATTATAGAACAAAAGAGGGAGAAAGGAGAAGGAAGAGCGTTGGTGGAGCTAATAATTGATAAAAGAGGAGAGTACAAAAAGCTCGTGTGTGCTGATGAAAGAGATAAATAATAAGAGCACATTCCCTTTTCATTTTTTTTGGGATAATAAAAAATAACTCAAATATCTCTTCTGCAATGTTTTGTCCTTCTCTTTTTACTATGCCCGTATATTTAATATTCTAAGACAATTGATAAAAAAAGACTTAATAATTTCAGGATAATTATACTTATTATTTACATTTACACAAGTACCAGAATCAAAAGGGAACTAAAGGAGATGGAGTATTAAATTGTCCCACATCAGAAGGCAACAAACAACTAAATCAACTTTGCAAGGCTAATCATGGACAACTATTTTCATCAAATAAACATATTAAAGGTGCTAACTCTACTACACTTGGATGATGCTAATTTTGAGTCTTGACAACTTCCTCTATCACCATATCTCCATGCTGCGACTTTTCTGGCACTCTCAATTCTTCCTGCATTTCAAATTAAGCAATCCTATCTTTAGTGTTTTGTTAAACCCTTTTGGGAGGATGGAGAATAATTGATAAACAACATGTAGAAAAGACATACAGGCGACATTGAAAAATCTCCCCGATCTCAATCTGTTGCAACCAATTCTTAAATGTAATTTTTAAGTCTCCTTGTCTACAAAATAATCCATCAAATGCCTCACTTCAAAGATATGCTGCAAAAGTAATTAGACGAAAATACTGCTCCAAATACGCAATTGTAAATTATGCATTAATAAAATCAATTTTATTCTTAGGAAAACGAGAACCAGATTCATTGAGTGAAGAAGAATCTAGAAAAAAAAACAAGAAGATATTTTCTTGAAATAATATTGGTGAGCTTGTTTTGATAGGCATTTATTATATTATAAATGGTTAAAGCTGAGTAAGGAAACTGTACATGAGCTTCAACAGAAATGGCAGAAGTAATAAGAGGAAAGAAGCATACCTTCCCCACCAACCAATGTTGGCTGTCTAATAAATGATCAAAGAAGAGAAGAAGGAAAATAAGACCTAGATTTAGGAGCAGGGTGTTCTAAATTTTCCCGTCCCAGTCTCGGGCAAATTGGGATGCAAATTTTCAGAATTTGGAAAAATAAGGTTACGGGATTGGGATTGGGAATGAGATTTCCCGATCTCGACTTTTTCCCAATCCCGAATATACATATACATAAATTTTTTAATGTTTTTAAATATTCAAATGTGTGGTCTATGATCTATATCAAATGGAGCAAAACATTGAAAAATTGGGAATATTGAATTATTGATGAATTTGTAATTTTGATTCACTTTAAATATTTTTATTAGACTAATTATATATTTGTATTGGGCTAACTATATATTTGTATTGAACTAGTTTGATACAATATGATTTTGGATAAATTATATATTTGTACTAGATTAAATAAACACAAGAAGAAATTCAATACATGGAAAAATTAAAAAAAAAAAAGAAAAGAAAGGAAACCTTTTCCGGAAATTCCCAATCCCAATCATGGAAATTTGCAGCATTCGAACATCCCTGAACCTATCACTGAACAAAAAAACAATATATAGGGTTTTTATTCCATTTTCTGTCTTTATGTTCATCAAATAACTCTGTTAAATAGTTTTTGAAAACAAATTTATAAAATAAGCCTACAAGAACATGTTTATAGTGCGGGATATACCATTCAACATGTTTGGTAAAATTTACAAGATGCCGTTAGAGATTTAAATGCTGGGTTTTTGTTTCCCGCGAAATCTTCTCTGCTGGTTTCTTTTAGTTTTTTGGGTTTTACTTTATGATATGCTAACTTACACATGTTTTTAAACATACTTTAAGGCGAGGGGATTTTGTGGATGCTTTTACATGATTTTTTTTTTTTTTTTTCTTTCTGGGGAATGCCAGTCTTGAACCCGTACCTAATGGTTTAGAAGCATGGCTCTAAACCACAAAGGCACGAGGCAGCCAGCCTTTTACATGATATTTTGAGGGAAAGTTTGATGTAGAGATTTGTTTTGCTTTTGAACACATTACATGTCAAAAAATTGAATTAATCTAAGATATTTTTTCCCCCAAGATTTTGATTCAATATGATAGGTCATGGAAGTAACATGCTGTTTTGGAGACATTTCAAAGACTTGGATTTATTAATTTTTACTCGAAAGATCAGAAATGTTGAGAACGTTCATTTTGAACAATTAGAAAGACGAGACGTAATGGTTAAAAGAACACACACTAGAGAAGTGGATCCTTTCTTTGAAAATATGATGTTGTTCGACAATTCAATGAATATATGTAGCACCATACCATGGAACTCTCGCACAATTCCTTCAATACAGGAAAAGGGAGCTTTGTGATGATGAAGGTAATCCTACAAAAATGTTGTTGGAATTAGTGAGGTATGTATTTTTTTTTTTTTGGTTATCTGAAATTTTTTTAGATATATTACAATTAAATTCTTAATTATTGATTTTCTTCTTTTTATAATTTTTCAGCCTGAAAGTAATGCAAGCAATATCTCACCCCCTCTTTTGGGACACTGAGCAAAAAGTTTTGTTCTTGCACAAAGCTAGTGACCTCATAAAAAGTTTGGACCAAAAATGGGAAGGCATAATCAAGAATGCTAGTTGGTGTGATGTAGCACACAACTACAACATATGGGATACTGCTGACCAATCCTCTAAGGTTTTGAGAGGCACAAATTGAATTAATATAAGATTTTTTTGTTTCAAGATTTTGATTGAAGATGGCAAGTCATGGAGGTAACATGTAGCTCTGAAGATATTTCACAGACTTGGATTTACAAATTCTTACTCGAAATATTAGAAATGTAGAGAGCATTTGTTTTGGACAGTTATAAGGATGAGACGTAATAATTAAAAGTACTCATATTTGAGATGTGGATCTTTTCTAACAAGAGGTTGAAAATATGATGTTATTCAATAATTCTATGCATATAGCTAGCTATTATTATCAAAAGGTTGATAACTCTCACCAACATATTGTCACCCAATCATGCCATGTAACTCTCAAACAATTACAGAAAAAGAGAGCTTTATAATGATGAAGGTCATCCTACAAAAATGTGCTTGGACTTGGTTGGATATGTATGGTTTTTTTTTCTTGGTTATCTGAAATTTTTTAGATATATTTTAATGAAATTCTTAATTATTGATTTTCATTTTTTAAAAATAATTTTCAGCCTAAAAATAAAGTAAGCAATGTCCCACCCCCTCTTTTGAGACGTTGAGAGTTTTGTTCTAACACAGAACTAGTGAGTAGTGACCTCATCAAAGCTCGACAAGGTATTAGAAAAATTTTGGATAAAATATGGGAAGACATAATCGGGAACGCAAGTTGGAGTGATGTAGTAGATAAGTACGATGTATGTGATACTATTGACCAAGCCTCTGAGGTTTTTGAGAGGCATAGATGCTTATGAAGAACATATCTAAGAAATCCTTCGTTCGATCGGGAATTTATGTTCTCACTACCACACTTGAACTCAAGAAGAGCTTTGCAAGTGCCATTGTAAGCTTCATTGCTTCCTTTACTCAAGAAGGGAACCTTAACATGAAAGTGGGAAGCGCAATCCAAGTTACTTACTTTTTTAAAAAAAAAATAATGCCAGCTATGGCATTTGCTTTCACTTTTTTTTTTTTCTAAAAATAAATGCCTTATATGATGCTTGTTTAGGCAAGTGTTATAGAAGCTTAACATTAACTATAACGCTTATAATAGTAAATGCCATAATTTTTAAATATTTTTTTTTAAAAAGAAACAACTACCTATAGCACTTCTTTAAAGAAGTGTCATAAGAAGTACGCCACTAAATTCCTCTTGTGTGATAGTGAAAAAAGAGATTTACAACTAAATTTTCAAGCGACCATTGCTGGAGCTAGAGCTCGAACCATTGAAGCCTCCGCTTTGGTGAGGTTTTAATTATATTTTCATTCACAAATTTTAATTTCATTTTAGTCTTTGGGGTTGTGGTGAGGTTTTAAAATGTTTGGGGGACTATTGGATATTAATTCTCTGTAATAGGGGTGTCATGGAATTTTCCCATGAACATAAACTACAAAATAAAAACAAAAAACTGCTTATGAATTGATGGGCGAATACGTTAAAACGTTCCTACTTCCATGTCGAAGTTGTTAATAGGCCTGGTATAGATGGCGTGTACAAGACTTCGATACTTTATGCCCACATGTAAATTTCATTTTGATGAATGGAAAAATGAAATCATATCTACATATGTAAATACACACACTGGATTGATCTATAATATAAATCACTTTAAATAATTCATCATAATTAAAAAATATTAGTTAACTCATTAAATATGTTTTATATTAAAACTTTGACTTTACTCATTAAATTAGATTCCTAGTGAGAGGATAAAAAGTATAAAATTACATGTTTAAGCATTAATTACTTTTTCCAAATGACTTATATTGTGAATAAAAATATTCTTTTAAAAGTCACTTAGGGTTTGCTTGATTCTATTATCTGTTTTTTATTCTTAGAAATAGTTTTATAAAACATATTTTAAAAATAAGTTTTAAAAATAAAACAAAAATTGTTTAGATAGTTGTTTTAAAAAATTTGTTTTTGAAGTGACACGGCAATGCAGTCGCCAGTCGTGACATGGTGGTGGTCATTATTGGTAGTGTAGTGTCAATAGTGGATAAATGATGGTCTCAAAAAACAAAAAAATAGGAACACAAAAACAAAAAAAAAACAAAAACTAAAAAATGTTTTTTTTTTTTGTATTTTTAAATTTTTTTTGTTTTTAAAAACATTTTTTTGAAAACAATTTACCAAACAAGTTTTATTGTTTTATTTTTTTAAAAAACAAAAAAAATTTAAAAAATCAAATAGCCCCTTATATTCTAGACTGGAAGGAGTATTCCCTAATTAGTATAAGACATATTTGACTAATTTAAGAAGATTAATAAATTTAAATAAATTAATTAATTATAAAATATTTTACATAATCTCTCTACAATATCTATATGTATTATTAGATTATATATTAATTTATAAGTATGAAAAATAAATTTAAAGAAAAATGATAAATATTAAAAATTTAAACTAATTTATTTAACTTCTTTAATCTCCAAAAATTAATCAACTGAATTTTATATTAGTTGGTTGAGAAAACAAAATATCTTATATAGTTTCATAATGGCTCAGAAACCTATCCACGTACATGAGATTGTAAGAAAATTCCATTTTCTGTTAAGTTTAGTTATTTTAAAAATAATAAAAAATAAAACTGTGTTTTGGATATTCATAATCTCATAAAGATGTTATGTTCAATTTAAAAAAAAATAAAAGAAAATGATTGATTTGCCCTTACATTTATTCTTATTTAAAAAAAATACCCCCACCGGCCGCTTTAGCGGGAAGGAAATTTATGGAGATATAAAATAATATACCACTCTAATCCTATTTATAAATATTTTTTGAAAAAAAAAAAATTGGTCTTATTTATAAGTCCAATTTTAGGGTAGTAAATGTATTTTGTACTTTTTTACCCTTATTAATTGCAAAAAAACAAAAAGAATATATTCATGTTGACTTTTAGAACCAATCATAAATAAGGGTGAAATTGGAAATTTAGCCCATAGTTAATGAGTTAACTAACTCTCCTTGATATGTGAGAATTAGTTAAGAAGGACTTATAAATAGGACCAGAGTGGTATAAGTTATCATGCTTGCATATGTACCCTTTGAATCTCCAACAATTATTCCAATAATTACATATCACTCTGCTCCTATTTATAAGTCATTTTTAACCAATTCTTACATACTAAGGAGAGTTAGTTAACTTATTAACTATGGTTAAATTTCCAATTTCGCTCTTATCTATGATTAGTTCCAAAAGTCAACATGAATAAATTCATTTTGTTTATTGTAATTAATAGGGGTAAAAAGTATAAAATGCATTTATTACCCTGAAACTGGACTTATAAATAAGACCAAATTTTTTTTTTTTCAAACAAGACTTATAAATAGTATCAGAGTGGTATCTGATTTGACCTATGGATGAATACGCAAGCATATGTTTCATGCTTGTTTAAATAATAGCAATGAGATTCCTCAATATTAAAGTGGAGCAATGTTGCTCTTTACCGTTAAAAAGTTAATGGTTAACGTCAATTTTTTAATTGATGAGGCAAAATTGCTACATTTTGAAATTTCTCAAATAAAATTAAACCTAAAAAAACTTTCGGAGTAACATTGCATTTTAACCCTATTTTAATTTGTTGGTATTATTCCCTCCAATCTTATTTATAAAGTCTGATAACTGAATTATATAGTTTAAGAAACTGATTAAAATTAGTTAAGAATAATAAGTGTGTCTTGAAATAATTTTTTTTTCAAATATGTCTTTATTTATATGGGTGTAAATAAGAGAGAGAAATAGAGTCAATATAAGCATCAGCAACCTTTTAGTTAATGCAATATAGGAGTAAATGCTTTTGATCCTATAGCATTGTGGGAATTTTTTTTACTTTGTAAAATATCTAGTTAAAAATTTCCCATTTGATCTTCAAATTTATAATTTTTTTTTTCTAAAATATCCCTATTGCTTGTACACATTGAAGTGTATGTTTGGGATCACTTTTGAAGACCTTATAAGTGTTTTTTACGTAAATCGAAATAAAACTCCTCTCATATGCTTACATCGTATACTGTAAATCATGATTGAAAGGCTACTTTTAAATATTCCAATTGTTATTACAAACAAGCACGAAATTTTTGTGAAAGAATAGTCATAATAAAAGGTGATATTTTAAGAAAAATCAGATATATTTGTTATAAATAACCAATTCTCTTAATATACCCTTATGGGTCAATCAACCCTTTTATCAACAACGGGATGTAGTTCTATTATATAGATTTACTGATATCCTGTGTAAACACAAGGAGAGGAAGATAAACCATTATCAATAATATAATTCAAAGAAATAAGTTAAAATTACACGCCCAAGTAACGAAATAAGTCATAAAATTTAAACCAGAAGGGCAAAAAAAAAGAAAAAGAAAAAGAGTCATGAATTATTGTCCTTTTATGGTACACCTCAGCAATAAACAAATGAGAATGACGCCTCATTATGGGTAATTAAGTTGACACTGCCAATGTTAGAAACTCACACCGAAAAGGCCATGCACACAGATACCGAAAACATGAAAAAAAGGAGAGACTCATCTAGGGAAAAAAGCCATATCTGCTAATAAAGGGTGTAGCCATCTCTGAATAGCCATCAAGCATCGTAGAAGCAGGTTCTTTTATAAAGGGTACTTGTTGGAAGAAGACCAATTAATATGGAGTCACTACAAAAAAAAAAAAAAAAAAGTGATTTAGTAGCGGTTAAAAATGGATATTAGTAGCGGTTTTAACCGTTACAAACAACATTAGTAGCGGTTAGGGAAACCGCTACTAAATCGTATGTTGCAAGCGATTTTGTAGCGGTTATACAAAACCGCTACACAAGGAACATAACCGCTACATATTTTGTAGCGGTTACAAAAAACCGCTACAACATCCTCATGAACGAAATTTTTTTCCAGAAATATTCTACAAATATAAAAAATTGAAATTTGCAAGGCGGGAAAAGAAAAATGACATTTTTTCAATTTCGTAGCGGTTAAATTTAAATTGATCACTCATCGTCGCCATCCTTACAGAAATTATGTAGAAAAATTATTGTTAGGGATGTTTTATTAAATTTAAAAAATTTAATTTAAATGACGTGGACTTGAAAAAACTCACTGCAGTAGAGGTAAATTGTCATCGCCTTCAGGGAAGTAGTTTTCAAAATCGGCTGGCTGAAATGGCTCACTCTCGTAGGCGATGTTATCGCCTTCACCCATATCGTAAAGGTCTCGTGGCTTTAGATGAACGACCATATGCCAATCCCTGTGCCTCTCGTCCTTGACATAATAAACCTGATGTACCTCTGAAGCTAGAATATACGACTCATCATCTTGAGAAATACCAGTATGAATCGGCCGTGAGAAATTGACTGATGTGATCCCTAAGTCGTCAGTTGTCAGTCTCCGAGAAGTGGTGGTATTTGCCCACAAACACTTGAACAGCGTCATGGTGAAACGGCCTTGATAATTAAGTTCAACCACATCAAGAAGCTTGTCATAGTAAGGGACAGCTCCGAACTGCATGTTGGCATCACTGCTGCTCGCATAACTCCTTGTCCCAAATGTGCCATAAACACCCGAATTCTGAGTTTGCAATCCTTGATCCCGTGAAACCATGTAAAACTTAAAACCATTGACATTGTATGCTGTAAACCTTTTTGCATGATCAAGAGGGCCGATTGCGAGGCTCTGAAATCTGGTGAGTGTGGGTTGTGGTCATTTAGTATTCTGCGAGCAAACCAGCTCGGGAATTCTCTGTGGACCCTCCTATCAACTTCTGAGGATGTCTGTGTACGGATCCTGAGTTGACGCTTCACATGACTTCTGAATTCCCTGCAATTAATAATGGAAAGACGATAGTGAAATGAAAGTGAGAAATGTTACGGAAGATATAGATCGAATAACATGTGAGTGTACAATTCTTACCATATGAAAGGTTCAACTTGAGTGCAATTAATCAAGACATGTCTATGTGCTTGGAACTTCTCAGTTGCTGTTAGTTTGAAGTTCTCAGTTGCTCCAACTGGTTTACCAACACGAGGGATAAATTCTCCTGGTGCCGGCGCAGGATCAGGACAATCGTCAACACGAGGTGGGCGGTTGAAAGGCGTCTCAAGATCATCAAAGTACCTTGAGCAAAAATATAGCACCTCATCCCCTATATAGCTTTCAACTATAGAACCTTCTGGCCACGCCTTATTCCTTACGTAAGATTTTAATTTCCCAAGGAACCTATAAAGTACATATGAGAAAATTGATATAAAATGCTGAAAAGGATGACTAGCAAACATTAAATACAGAGAATAAAGCACATATTTAAAATGAGTACCTCTCAATCGGATACATCCAACGATATTGTACTGGTCCGGCGAGCTTTGTTTCATGAACGAGGTGGACTGTAAGGTGAACCATCACAATAAAAAAGGACGGAGGAAAGATCATCTCCAAATGACAAAGCGTAAGAATAATTTTGGACTGCAGTTGATCGAGCTCCTCAACGATCAAGACCTTAGAACACAACTTCTGAAAGAAAGAACAAAGTTCCACCAAAACGATGGAAACATCGGGAGGAAGTGTATTCTTTATAGCCAGAGGGAGTAACTGCTGCATAAGAACATTTGGGTCATGACTCTTCAAGCCAACAACTTTTCGAGCCTGCAAGTCAAAACATCGAGAAATGTTGCTTGAATACCCATCAGGAACTTTTAATTTCTTCAACGTCGCGAGGAAGACTTCCTTGTTCGGTTTTGTGAGGGTAAACTTTGCCGGTTGAAATCTGTCATGCTCATCTGGCCAAGCGTCTTCACGAACTCCCATGTCGCGTAAATCTTTCCTCGCTTGAAGGTGATCTTTGTCTTGTCGGGTTCGTTCAGCAGCATATACAGCACATTATCTCAATCATTTTTTTCAATGTGTATTACATCAAGACTGTGGTGAAGTAAATTAGATCTCCAATATGGAAGAGTGAATAAAATACTTATCTTCTTCCACTACTGAGGTGCCGAAGTCTTGCGCGTCTTTTGGCGAGTTTGTGCTGAATCGTCGCTTTTTCCAAACTCGAAGTCAACATGCTCAAGCTGCTGTAAGATATCTGTACCAGACAAAGTCTGAGGAGGTCCTCTTTTTTCTGGTTTCCCATTGAAGCGATTCCGTTGCAATATGAACTTATGCGTTCCATCGAGAAACCTCTGGTGCCCCATAAAGCACCACTTTTGGCTGTGGGGAAGGCGCACTGCGTCAGAGTCAAAATTGCAAGCTGGACAAGCGACCCAGTATGCACATTCCAACCAGATAATGTGCCAAGGCCAGGAAAGTCACTAATCGTCCACATCAAGGCTGCACGCAAGTTGAACAAAGTCTTGCCGTAAGCGTCGTACGTCTCCAAGCCGACATTCCACAGGTCAAGCAATTCCGCAATAAGCGGTTGGAGATACACATCGATGTCATTGCCCGGTGCCTTTTTGCCTGGAATGATCATAGACATAATGAAAGAGCTTTGTTTCATACACATCCAGGGGGTAAGTTGTAGGGAGCTAAGACTACCGGCCAAATACTGTAACTTGTGCTAAGATTCCCGAAAGGATTGAAACCGTCGGTCGCCAACGCAAGCCGAACATTTCTGGGGCCAGTCGTAAAATTTGGAAAGTCGTTGTCAAACGTTTTCCAAGCAGCTGCATCCCGGGGATGTCTTAATTTACCGTCTTTGTTGTTATCAATGGCATGCCACCTCATGTGCTTCACAGTTTTAGACGACATAAATAATCTTTGTAGACAAGGTTTCAAAGGGAAGTACCTGAGAATCTTTGCAGGTTTCTTCTTCTACTTTTTCCCCTTCCGAATTGTCTTGTACCTCGATGTGTGACATCTCTTACAAGTCTCCCTGCTGGAATTGTCTCCCCAATACAGCATACAATCATTTGGGCATATATCAATCTTTTGATAATTCAACCCTAACCTGTTGATAATCTTCTTGGCCTCGTAGAACGTTGTACGAATCTCAGCGTCGGGGAATGCATCTTGTAATAAGTTGAGCAACATCGACATTCCCTTATCTGTGATCCCACATAAGCACTTGATATGATACAATTTGATCAAGAAAGATAATTTAGAATATTTGCGACAACCTTGATATAAAGGATGATCTGCTTCATCCATCAAGCTGAAAAAATCCCGAGCTGCTTTATTCCTCATAAAAACTGGCTCAGAACCGCGCACTTCTTCGTTAAAGTTGTCACCTTGAAATCCAAACGCATCACGCACAGCATCATTCACAGGATCATCTTCATCTACTTGAACGCCTTCCTAAGAACTTCGAGGAAGTGAATCATCATATCTAATGCCGGCCTTCTCACCATGAACTGCCCAAAACATATAGTCCTCAGGGAAAGGCTTCACAAGCAAATGTTCCTTCACAACATTTCGTGCATGCCACTTCTTGAACTTGCATTTCCGACACGGATATACGATCTTGCCGTTACAGCTGGCGTGAGTGAATGCGAAATCTAAGAAACTGTTTAATCCGTACAAATATTCAGGAGAATTGCGTGGCAACTTGATCCATGATTTATCCATAGCTACTAGTGAGAGAGAAGAAAGTATAGAGAAGAAGAAGAGTGAGTAGAGAATGATGAATGCCAATTACCTTATATTCTGAAATTCCAACGTTTTTAATTTTGTAGCGGTTCTAAAACCGCTACACTAACCGCTACAGTTCTTAAATATTTGTAGCAGTTATACGTATAAAACCGCTACTAATTTTCAAGCCGTTGGAATTTTGCTCACATTGGTGGGAAATTCAAAATTTAAACGTTGAATATTTGTAGCGGTTATATGTACACAACCGCTACTAATATTAAAGCCATTGGACAACAAATTCAAAAATTATTTTTAATTTGTAACGGTTATATATAACATAACCGCCACAAATGTAAACAAATGCGGCAAATTTCAAAATTTAAATGATGAGTATTTGTAGCAGTTTTTGTTGTAAAACCGCTACAACTATATACATATTTGTAGCGGTTTCTATTGTAGAACCGCAACAAAAATATATATTTGTTGTAGCGGTTTTTCTTGCAGAACTGCTACAACTCTATATATTTGTAGCGGTTTTTATTTAAAACATCTACAACTATATATATTTGTAGCGGTTTTTATTTAAAACTGCTACAAATATATATATATATATATACTTTATTTTTTTTAATTTAGAAATATAAATAATATTGTTGCAATTAATTCATAAATTCAACAACGCGATCTAATAATATAAATATAATTATATTAAACACAATAAGAATTTAAGTTCTGAAATACAAACTCATATATATATTATATATATATATATATTTACAAATGTTTCAACAACAAATAAAAAAAAGATGTCCTAAACTAAGTAGCTGGGGGCTGATCATCTGGTGCTCCCTCAGGTGGGGCTCCCTCAGGTGCTGTTAGATCGGGCCGCTGCGCAGAGTGAACTGCACCATCATCATCATCAGCAGGAGCAGGAGTAGGAGGAGGAGGAGTAGTAGTCTGGACAATGTAGCGAGGGATAGGGGGAACCTGTGGATGCTGCTCGTCCGAGAACAGGCGACTCCATGACCGCTCGAGCATGTTATTCGCGATATCACGCCACTGCGTCTGCTAAGCGTAGATTATATCAGCCTGCAGCTGCATCTGCTGCATATGCTACAGATGTAACTGGTGCATCTGCTGCTGCTGCAGCTGTTGTGCCATCTGCTGTTGCTGCTGTGCCATCTGCTGCTCCAAATCTGACCGCAGCTGGTCAATAGACTCGTCCCTCGGACGTCTGACCCCTCTAGAGCTGCCAGTCTCAGAGGCGGCGCTCCTGCCGTAGACCATGCTAGGTCTGGCGCCTATCCCTATCCCCCGCACGCGTTCGGGGTGCTCAGCCTGACCTAGACCCGCCTTCAAAGGAGCTGTCGGGTCCACTGACCCCTGTGACTCCTCAGCCTGGGTCTGTTGCAGCTCAGCCTGCAACTGCTGCATCCGCTCCTGCCATTTTATAAAACAATTAATAATTAGCATTTTTCATTATTCAGTTGGTTTTATAAAAATTATAATAATAAAATTACTTACAATGGCCGCCTCTGCCTGCTGAGAGGTCACAGTCCCATCACGGTGTCTGTGTGTGATGGTATACAACTCCCCATAGTTCGTCTGACGGTTCTCCTGCTGTGCCTTCGTCTCCTGAAACAATTACAAAATTCAATTAGTATTATGAAATAACCAGCTAAAATTCAGTGATATTATGAAAAGTTACCAGCTCGCTATAGGTGACAGCAAAGGTATTTGATCCTGCTGTGTGGTGGATCGTCTGCTGCGCACGGATCCTGGTGTTCCTCTGAGAAAGCTCCTGGAAAAAAAACAATATTAAATGTATTAAAACAATAAAAAATATTTAAAATTAATAAAGTTCAAATTAAATACAATTAAATTGAAATTATAATTTAATAATTAACACTTACAAAATTATATATAAAGAATCTAATAAATACATTACCTGCCCCTCAGGGCTCCTCCTGAACTGGACGAAACTCGCCCAGTCGTTTGGCCCCACGCTGTCCGGGACACTCTCGATCAGCTGCTTCAGAGGCATCGTCCCGTCCTTATCCACCTTGTGGAAGATACGGTTCCTCCTGTTCCTCCAACCGTCACCCATCTTCACGAGGGTGTACCTCTTCCGGTTGGCCCGGACGGCAAACCGCAGCTGAAAAGAAATTATTTAAATATCAATAATTACAAAAAACATAATTTAAAAAATATTAATTAAATAGAATTAATTTCAAAAAATATTAATTAAATAATTTTAATTACCTGAACCACCTCCTCCTAAGCCTGGTCCTTCGGCCCCCTCGGAACGTGCCTCCACGTCTTGAAGTGAAGGGGGAACCGCATCTAATTCGCGCCCAGGTCGTTCAGGAAACAGTTGAACAGGTGACCCCCATTGTTGATGAGCTGGTCAGTGCCCTCATTCCACGGCACTATAACTCGCAAGGTCCGGTCTATGCTGTTCACACCGGCCACGTCGAGCCTCCTCGTCGAAACGTTCCCCTGCTCATCTACACAGTTTACCGCACGTTAGATAAATTGTAATTCAAAGTTAACATTTTGAATTTAAATAAATAATTTACTAAATTAAAAAATGTATTTACCTTGGACCTGCACCTCAAACCCAGTGGACCGCGAAGACGACCCTCATGGGTTGTTCTGCTCCCGAGCCTCCTCCTCATCGAGGAACTGCTCCATCTCCCTGATCCCAAGCGGGATCTCGAACTCCTCCTCGTTGTAGTCCTCGATGCTGATATCTGGTCCCCCAACCTCAGGCACCTCTGGTGCGGTTGTCTCCTGTGGGATCGTCTGCGGTGCCTGTGGTAGAGCCGACTCCAGTGGGGGGGATGGGCTGAAATGCCGTGGTCACCCTGCCTCCGTGCTGCCCCCTCCCTCTGCCCCCTGCTCGGCTGCTGCCACCCCGTAAAATAGGTCTGGGGACCTCAGGGGCCTTCCCCTTATCCTCCCTTGAAGCCATATCAACTGTAAAAATTAAAAAAAAAATTTAGTCACATTATTATACAAAAATCAAATACAAATACAAATACAAATAAAATACATGCTATATAAGTACCTCAAGTGCAAATACAGAGAAATACTGTAGTAAAAACTCCTACACAGACGTCTGAACGCTCAAATCGTGAAGAAACCACTCAGAGAAACCCCAGGAAACAAAATGAGCAAATGGAATAATGAGGGACGTGCGCCCTTAAATAGGCCAGACATTTGTAGCGGTTATTCCAATAACCGCTACCATAACCGCTACAAAGCACCCAAGGCGCCTTAAATTTATAGCGGTTTTATAATAACCGCTACAAATTACAAGAACCTTTGAAATTCTGTAGCGGTTATGGCCCAGAACTGCTACAAAAGTAGAGACTCCTGAAATTCTGTAGCGGTTATATCCCTATAACTGCTACAAATAGCTGACGTTTGGTATTTTGTAGCGGTTGGGTTGTTGTAACTGCTACAAATAACCGCTACACTGTTGGCGAGACTTGGTCGTGCCAAGTGGCGGGAATATTGTAGCAGTTTCTGTGTACTAACCGCTACAAGTTTTGGCGGGAATTTCGCGCCAATTTTCTAGCAGTTTTGGCTACCCAACCGCTACAAAAAACGCTGTTAATCTGTCGCGCCACTTGGCACGTAGCTTGCCGCTACAATTTTGTAGCGGTTTAAGTTAAAACCGCTATAAATACTGTAATTTGTAGCAGTTTGATATAACCGCTACAATTGTATCGCTACATATTACCTTTTTTTTGTAGTGAGTGTGTGGTCAGATAGCAAAGAAAAAAGTGTTTTTCTGGTTAATATTTTTGTATAATCCCGTTTTTGAACCAAACTATGGTTTTGTGGTAAAATCATGGTTTCAAGGAAAAGCCATTTCTTTTCGCTTGTCGTTAGGGCCAAAACATTATTATCATTTCTGTCACTTTTCTGCCCTATCTCATCTCTATTTACTTTTCTTCATTTCCACTTTTTTGCCCCCCCTTCTCTCCTCTTTTTGTGCTCCATCAATCAATATATAATCAAAAACTGTTCCCTCGAGCTGATCCCTCTTACGGCTTATTCATGGCTCAAGACAGAGATAACTGTTCACAAGCCATCCTCTTTTTTTTAATAATATAATATTTCTTCCTCGGGCTGCGAACAAGCCATATCCTGTTTGAAATTCAAACTTTAAAATGAACGTTAAAATGTACAATTCTAAGCCTCAATTGTCACCTCTGACATCTATTTTGACCCACCGAGTCCAAGAGAAAATAGATTAAAAATATTATTTCACAATAGACATGTCTCAAAAGCACTAACTCATGGAGTCCAAGAGCAAATGGATTAAAAATATTATTCCACAATTGATATGTCTCAAAAGCACCATCTCACAGTTGACCAAAGAACAAAAATAGGCACCAGCTCACGGAGTCACGGGTGGAGAAAAAATTTGAAAATTTTTCATTTATAGCTTCTGACATTTCTCTCTGCCTAAAGTCATAGGCTGAAGGTGCTGTTCTCATCTACCTCCCCGAAAGCCTCCTTTTAACCTATAAGCCCTTCTTCAACCTTTCCTCCTTTTAATCTAACCACACCGAAAGCCTCCTTCCTTGAACATTGACTCAGACGAAATGGCAGTAAGAAGAAGACATTGTGGCTTAGGCAGCTGACTCCGGGGATCTGTGATGAAAACATTGTTTTGAAGGTTGAGAGGAACATTTCCGTTGAACACCCTTGTGAAACAATTGAATATAAGCTTTCGACAAAGGTTCTCTGTTGATATGAGATCGTTGTCTTCGATGAGTCGGTGAGTGGTTATATTTTCTTATATTTCAAAATCTTTCAATTCGTTGTTCATATCCTATAGTATTTCTCGATGTCGTAAATGTTTTCCTTCATAGCTTACTCGAATGGTGCTTGAGATGGACTCCGACTACATATGGGAGATCTTTGCCGGTAATTTCGGTGAGGAACGAACCTATAGGATATTAACAACTTGGAAGCCATGGTCTCCTTTGGCATAAAGCAATCCAGAAGGAGTCATGGGTGGAGTTTTGTTACCCTCCTAATCAAGCTGGTTCCTTCACTTTTATCTGATATGCTGAGCTTGCATTCAAATCTTCATCTTCTTTCACTAATTCAAATTCAAATTCTCAAATGACTTTTGTAGGACAGAATCTAAGGAGCATTTTCATTTTTTTCTTTCCAACATTACATTTTTCATTAGTCTGCTCTGTTGTTCCCTGCTTCTATGAGCTTACTCTTCATCTTCTTATGGAGAAGGGGCTTTGGATTTCAGATGCAGCTCACTCATCGATTGCGTTGTTTCCAGTATTGATTTTTTTTTTTGTAAACCTAATTCCCTTATTTCATTTTTTATTCTCTTTTGCTGGTTTAATTTGAGTTGGGATTTATTTCCTGTTCTAGTTATGATTTAGTTCAAGAGTAGACCAAGCAATTTCTTAACATTTAGGCGGTGACAATATTGACGAATACCAAATCCATTGAAGGTGGTGACTGCTCAGGTACTCATGGTAAAGACCAAGCAATTATTTTGACCCTTTTCCTTTATCACAATTCTTAGTTGACATCTGACTCCTGTTACTTTCTTCTTTATTGGTGAATGCTGATCTATAGATTGCAGCTCTGTGTACAACACAAGAGCATTCCATTGTTTGAGGAAAGCCAACTACTTCCTGAAATCAAACAGATCAAGGGAGAAATTTATTACTAATGTTGTCGTGACTTTGGCAGAAAGAAGTCATTGAAGATCAGGTTAAGATGAAGTAGCTATGTTTTCTATCAAATTTGGCTTTATTTTAGTGAAAATAACTTCAATATTAACTCAACGCTTCAATGTGGTAAAACACTTCTTCAAACTTTTTTATTTAACCACATTATGAAATTTTTACGATATGCATTTTTTTGTACACATGGTATTACATTTTCTTTGATTTATTCGTGTTGAAATGTCATATTTGCTTATATATAGAAAACATATTCTAGAATCATTAATTGATAATTGAAACTAAATATTATTATGTATATTTGAAGAGTTTTTGGACGCTGGGTTATGTTACTCCTCATATGTTTTTTTGCTAAGCAATATTTTACTGGTGCTACTTAAAGTGGACTTCTTCATTTGGTGCAAATCATGGAATTCTGTAAACACTTGCATGGACTCTGTTTATATATATGTTGCAAAAAAATTTTGTATAAAATATTATCATGTTCTTGTGAAACATGTCAGAACCTCTTGTCATGGGCTTCTTTTAAAGGATGCTCAAAGGGAGTTATCTAAAGTGATTATAGAGTTAGATTAGTGTGCATTGGTTTTACTGTCAGTTTGTAAATTTTAAATGCCCATGCTTTAACTTGCTTTAGACATATAACCAAATTAATGTTATTGAAGTCTTCAAATTTGCATTGGCAGCTTGAACTTAATGTGCATTGGTTTTACTGTCGGTTTGTTCTTTTCTGAAAAAACACATTGCAGGCTGTGACTCTTTTCTCTTGAAGTGCGTGAGACTGTAAAAGTTTGTTTTGCTTTTCGAGAAGCTAGGTGGCTGACCTAGGTTACTCTGCTATCATTTCTTTATAGTAGCCAGATTCTGTTGTTCGGCCTTATCATGTTTATGGTGTCTGTTCATCATATTGTATGTTCACCATAGTCATTCTTATTACTCTATTAATTCTATTGATTATTTGCTTTGGGTCTGAAAAGTCTTTTGGACATATCTCGCTTGCTTTGTGTATAGGATTGGTAGGTCCCTCTGTTTCACTCATGAACAACGTATATATTTCTTTAATACAAACAAGTCAACTTTGATTGCACATTGGTCACATCATGTATACATAGTAGATATTCAAAATATTCTAAAAGCTAGAGTATTTTAATTGAAACCATGACTGTATTTGAGTTTTGTAAATGATTACTTGTCTTCAAGGTTAATATGTCTGTTAATGCTATAATTAACTGTGGCCAATGATCACGAAGTGACAGTAATGCCAACATAAAATTGTACAAAGGATATTGTAGAGGCAAGTAAAGAGGCTCATAAAGCATTAGATTGAAGTTACACAACCATCAGTTCTTCTCCATGTTCAATAGAGCTAACCTCATACTGTTTTAGTCTCATTATGAATATACTGCTTCAACTTCCTGCTCTATTTTTTTTATAATTTTGCTGCTTTATCTTTTGATAAAAATGTCAAAAAATTTTGTCAATGTTTTATTGGAAAGGTTACTGGAGTGAAATAGTTTCTTAATATCGTGAAGGTGTCAGCCATCCGATATTAGTAGAAAGAAGAAGAACAATAAGGCTGAGGAAGGAGAAAAACATAGGGAAAGGCACAAAAGCATAAATGAAGAAAGAGACAGGCTATTGTCAAATTCTACAATTAATAGCTCTGCCCCTGTGATAAACACAAGAAGAAAGAAGCCTTTATGAAAGTGTAGAAGCAACAGAAGTTTTAATTACTAAATACATAAGACTTAGAATTGAACCAATTTTATGAGTTATTTTTTATTGATAGAAAAGTTAGAGAGATTACCTTTCTTGCATATCAATATTGTTAGATTATGGAATCAGTTTTCATCAAGCATGATGTTGACAAATTTATTATTGGTATTTTATGCTAGCAACCAAACAAGTTTAAAATGATAAGCAATTTATTTAACTTCTCTCCTTTTTTTAGGCTATAGGATGTTGTGATCCATAACTGTGTTCTCATGCCACCATAAGAGTAAGGTCACCGTTAGAATAAGGTGAATGATATGGTTTTGGAATTTTAGACAAAATTTTATGTGTATGTAATACTATTAATTTTAAGGGTTAATATAACTTTTGGTCCCTGAAGTTTGATTTAATTTTGGTTTTGGTCCTTCAAGTTTGAAATCGGTGGTTTTGGTCCCTGAAGTTTTACCTGATTTTGGTTTTGGTCCCTGAAGTTTGAAATCTGTGGTTTTGGTCCCTGAAGTTTCACCAAATTTTGGTTTTGGTCCCTCAAGTTTGAAAAGGACTTGGTTTTTTTTTTCTGGGTCGTGTCAGGTTTTTTAATTGGGTCGCCAAGTCCTTTTCAAACTTGAGGGACCAAAACCAAAATCAGGTAAAACTTCAGGGACCAAAACCACCGATTTCAAACTTCAGGGACCAAAACCAAAATCGGATGAAACTTCAGGGACCAAAACCACAAATTTCAAACTTGAGGGACCAAAACCAAAATAAGATCAAACTTCAGGGACCAAAAGTTATATTAACCCTAATTTTAATATCACCTATCAAGGGCATGTAAGATTGCATTGTTGTGATTTAGTGATTATAATTAAATAAAATAAATTTTGATTTACAAGCTCCATGTGTGATACAAACAGATATTTAGGAATTTTGATGTAACATTCTATTTACAAGCTGCTCGAGTGATACAAGGTCATCATATATTCTTTTTCTTCTTAACTCTCAATTGATTTGCTTTTTATTATAATTAGAATGAAATGGATCCATATTTACAATCTCTCTAAGTGGGGAAGCACGCAAATATTGTTTATAGCACAAGGAGATATTTAGGAATATTGATGCATCATCCTATTGAGTTGTGCGAATTATTACTAAATTCTGTGAAAATTTTGTTGTTGCTAATTAGTAAATATGAAGTGCCAATAATTAACTAAAAAATTACCTAATTATGTATTACAAAGTTGGGCCTCATTTTAAAGGAGCTTAATTGCATTCACGTGAGAATTGTTTTTTTAATGGTAATGAAAATATAAAAACTCCATATTTATAAAATTCTCGTGCAATGCAGAGGAAGCACACACTAAGATAGACGGCTTTATTGCATTTTCTTGATAAACATTATGTTACTTATTCAGAAAAGTTAATTAGTAGTGGTAGGACTATGAATATCACAATGTCATTCCATGCTATTGATGTTATCAATGATAGAATGTGTTTAAAGTATGAAAGGTGATGATTTATTTTCAGGAAAATGATATAATTAAGCATTTAAATGTTTTATAAGTACAAGCACCTCGTGCAACGCACGGGAGAGCACAATCTAGTTCAATGAATGATTCTTCATTGCCTTCAAATCTCACTACATCTGACGCAAGAAGGAAAAATAGAAGAAACAAAGGCTTTTTTTTTTTTTTGCCAACAAAAGGGATAAAGAATAAAGAAAAAAAATTAAAATATCATTTTTCATAATGAAAATATTATTTTTTTCATAATTAAAATATCAATTTTTCATAATGAAAATATTATCTTTTTCATAATTAAAAAATTTTGAAATGAAATTTTATACTTTCATATATAATTTTTATCCAAAAGCTAATCCAAACACTCATATAATTTAAATTTTGTAGACAAATTTATTTCATTTTTTATATTTATTATGATGAAATTTAATGTTAAATAATACATAAAATATAATCTTATCCTTTATATATAATTATCATTTTTAGTAATTTGATCATGAAAAAAGCTATTCTGATTACAACATCCAAACACTCTCATTTTATCAAAATCACTTTTTTCCTATAATCTATTCTCCAAAAGTTATTATCCATTTTTTTCCTAGAAGCTATTCTCCAAAAGCTAATCCGAACACACCCAACATTTATTATGGGTACCTGTAACTTTAAAAAAGAAATAATTTTTAAAAAAGAAATCATTTTGAGAGCCTGTTTGAATTACTTTGAGGCTTTTGTTTTGATGATTCTCTGAGATTTTGATTTAATGATTCTTGTAGCTTTATGATTCTCCCTTTTGAGCATATCTTCACAAAAGAACAGCACACATATCCCAACGACTCTCAAAGAAATTTTAATAAAAGGTTGAGACATGTCTAATATCACAGTTCCTAATGTAAAACTTAGTTAATTTTTTTAGAAAAATAAAAAAATAGTTAATCTTTTTTTTTTGCCATCGAAAAGAGACTCCATTCCATTCACTATAACAATTACACAATTTCTGGGAATAAACTACGTTATTGTCTTGGAGCATTCGACTGGACACTTCGAGACATCATGCACTCCAATACAGTATTTGGACAGAAATGCATTCTTATGGGTGGTGATTTTCATCAGATCCTTCCAGTTGTGCCGAAAGGTTCTAGAGCAACAATTGTAAATGCAGCAATCAGCTCCTCATGAATTTGGGTCTATTGCACTATTTTCCAATTGACAAAGAACATGAGATTACAGGTAGGAAGAATCGAGGAAGAGGTAAACAAGTTACAATTGTTAAGTAAATGGCTCCTAGATGTGGGTGATGGTAAATTAAGTGAACCCCATGATGGTGTCGCGGAGATCGAAATTCCACATGAATTGTTGGTCCCAGAGAATGCAAAACCAATTCAAGCTATTGTGGCAGAAACTTACAAGGACTTGGAGGATAATTTATCCAACAATCAATACTTCAATGATAGAGCGATACTCGCACCAACCTTAGAAGTGGTAGGTCAAATTAATAAATACATGTGCTCTATGTTGCCCGGTGAAGCTCAAGATTACCTAAGTTGTGACTCTATCTGTAAATCTTCATATGATAGTGATTGTTGTGATCATCTGTACATAATAGAAATCCTCAATAGTATTACTAGCTATGGATTGCCCCCACATAAACTTACATTGAAGGGTGGGGAACCTATTATGTTACTAAGGAATATTGATCAATCTGGTGGGTTGTGCAATGGTACAAGGCTGTGTATATCAAAACTGGGACGAAATGTTATTGAGGCTATAGCATTGAATGGTTCACATCTTAACAGGAAGGTCCTAATTCATCGTATGGATATGAATCCTTCAGAAAGTAGATTGCCTTTTCAAATGAGGAGAAGACAATTTCCAGTGCAACTCAACTTTGTAATGACAATCAACAAGAGTCAAGGTCAGTCACTATACCATGTAGGGATATATCTCTCAAAGCTGATATTCACACATGGTCAATTATATGTCACATTCTCTAGAGTTAGAAGCATTGATGGGTTGAAGATATACGTGCCAAGTAGCGCAAATGATGGTCGAAGAACTACAACAAATGTAGTGTACAAGGAGATTTTTAGGAACTTGAATGCTTGAAATTTTTTTGTCGTGCATAATTACATATAAGTTCCATATTATGTAACATTATTCAAACGTAATCATTGAAGTTGCCTGTATGTTGTGGTAGTGAAATCAATCCAAGGAAGGTAATGCATGTGTAATTGTGGTGTGAGGGAGAATGTGTGTCGAAGTATTGCTCCCTGCGCAACGTGCAGGGGAGAAATTGCTCATTCACTATAACAATTACACAGTTACTGGGAATAAACTACGGAAGTAAAAGCAAGAAGTTCAACTACATATTACATAACAAAATAACATAATCAAGTTAACAAGCTAGTCAGGAGCCCTTGGAATCAAACAGAATTCTTCCTCTAAGATCCTCCTAAGTTGCACAGGTGGTCGCACAACCCAATCAGACAGGTAAGACCCACCAAGCGACACTTTAGCAACCCAATCTGCTGCCAAGTTCGCTATCCTGGGAATCCAATTACAAGAATGGTTCCTAATTAGTTTCCTTGAATTTTGAATATTTTCAAGAATGGTTATGCATCTCCACTCATTTGGAGAGGAATCATCTAACATGCATTTCACAAGCATTTGATTATCCGACTCAAACTAGACTTCATCGAATTGATTACTATAAGCATATTGCATAGCATCCAGCATAGCAATATATTCTGCCATTAGAGTTGAGTTTGCATTAACTAGTCTTGTAGCTCCATCTAGTAACCAACTATTCTGATCCGTAACTACAAAGGCTACTGATGCTCTATCAGTTGAGGGGGAAAATGCACAATCAGTATTAATTTTGAGCCCATTACCTGTCGGTGGCATCCTTGATTCATTCCCCTTATGCTTAGGTTCAGTAGTTTGACTTTCCGGCTGATCAATCTCCGCCTATTCCTTCGCTGCCCAATATTCCTGCAACACTTTATTAGCTTGTATAATTACAAAGGTAGGATCAGGTTTAATGCTTTCAAATAAATATGCGTTTCTTGACTTCCACAGTTGCCACATTATCATAGCCAAGAGTGCTTTTTTCCAATGGGAAAACAAAGGATTGCACATATAACTAAACACCCACTGTTGTAAATTGATTTGTCCTACCTCCTTTAGTTTAAAGGAAATGTTACTTCCGAACCATGCTAGATTAGCCCATTCACATAAGAAAAATAAATGCTCCACTGTTTTTGCTTTCTCTTGGCAAATTAAGCACAAATCAGTAGCACTACACTTCCTTTTTAACAAATTAGTGAAGGTGGGTAAGGCATTTGACATTAGTCTCCACATGAAACTTTTAATTTTTGGTGGTACTTTGAGCTTCCAAATTTCCTTCTAGGCAGTTTTGTGATTATTACTAGATGTTGAAGTAATATTCTCTAATCCTCCCAACAAACTTCTTTTGGCTACTTCATAACCTTCTTTTACCTAGTATACACTTCTCCTCCCCTCATCCAAACCCACTTATCTTATCCACTTCGAGAGGCTATCACTGTGTTGCATATTGCCTCCCTCTCCCCTTCTATTATCCAGCCCTTTATTGACATCAGGTTCCAACCCCTATGACCCATAAGATCCGCTACCCTAAGTTCCAGGAAAGATCATGAGGGCATAGCGATATCAATCTATACCTCGATAACTCCCCAATCCAAGGGTCTCCCCACACTCTAGCATTAACCCCCTTCACCATATTCAAAATCACATAGTTCTCTAACACCCTTCTGCCTTCTAGAATACTGGTCTATAACCAGGATGGTGATCTACCTTTTTTAGCTTTCAAAAAAGAAGTTGTAGGGAAATACCGACCTCCGACTCGGTCCTAAAATATTAAATGTACGAGAAATAGGTCATAACCTATCCAACTATCATTTTAGACTCTTTCATAGTATTTATTGTGGTTATATTAGTCTATGATAAAAATTTACCAAAATGCCCACGAGACCTCGGCCCGGCCCTCTACCGTACCTGGTCCGATGGCACGCTTTCTCAAAATTTTGATTGGGTCTATCCTAACGTATTTTCACCTAAGGAATCCATTTCAGGGCTCAGAATCACCAAATTCAGTGTCAAATTATGAAAATACCCTTGACAGCCCCGATTTAGGGTTTTAGGGGGCGTTTTCGTAATTATGCTTTTTCGGCCTTTTCTGAAAAAGTGACCGACTATAACCCCATCTATTTTTGCCTATTGAATCCAATGGAACCATCTATTTCATGAAAATCCAGCTCCTTCCCCCCAAAACAGTATTGGTCAAAAGTTTCTCAAAAAATGGAAAAATGGGGTTTTGTGCTTTAGCTTCCAAAACTTGTACTTTTCCACTTCTAATCCTTCATTAACTCATTTAAACATATCGTAACCATGATTCAAAGAAATTTGGGCAACATAACCCCTTAGGATTAGGGCTTTTTCCAAATTTACAACTCAACCAAAAATAACCAAATCAACAACAAACTTCAATATCAACTTCATACAAGTATAGATTGGAGTTTGGTGTAGTTACCTCTTAAACTTCTTGAATTCTCTCACTCTAGGCACCCCCTCACTCTCTTCTTGATCTCAAAGCGTGTCTTCACAATCATGGATTCATGAAGAAAAGGAGTTTAGAGAAAGGTTTCTTAACAAGATCATAAGAAAACCTTAAGAGATCAACTTCTTACCTTAAGATTCCCCTTCTTCCTTCTCCCTAGCACATGAGGCTTCCAAGCGCTCTCTCTCTCTCTCTCTCTTCTCTCTCTCTTGCTTGGCCTAATACACAAAGGGAAGGGAAGAGGAAGTGTTTTAATCAAATGCTTCATCTCTTCTCTTAGCCCTTAATTTTCCAAGATCAAATCTTGTGGTGACACTTGTCACAAGCCATACTTCCACCCACACCTCCTTTATATTATAACAAACTTACTCCATTAGCTTCCTTTTAGATTTGAACCACTTCTCTCCTCCCTTGGTTGGCCAAAAAAATGTGCTCCCTCTTGCTTCAACTAAACCATTTGCTTTTCTCCAACTAGACCAACTTCATATTCCACCAAGCACTTAAGTAGTGAAATATCATGCACTCAACCTCTAACCCAACCATGCACTCATCATCTAATCCGACAATGCACTCCAACATTGTCATCATTACCATGTTCATATAGCATTATCATTATGACTATGTTCATGTAGTAATTAGGCATGTGCTTTTGGAAATCAATTATAAGTTAATTTCTTCATCATAAATCATAATCTAATCCTTTCTTCATATGATAATGACACTTGGCATCTTTAATTCCACAATTTACACAATTGCTAACATATTTTATTTTAAATTTTCAGAATAATGCCAATTCTGGCAGATTTTCCACCCTAACTTTGAAAAATCATAACTAATTTTGTAGACATCCTTTTAGAGTGATTCCAAAGGCTATAGAACCCTATTGAGTCTAGTTTCAAGAAAAAATATGGACTTTAGCCATCTGGAAGCATATCATTCCCAAATTTCATTTCTTTGACCGTTGGTCTAGAGACTTTCTAGATTTTCTGGAGTAACTTCAAAAGTTCACATCTTTTTGTACATAGCTTAAATTGATTCATATGACCTATCAAATTAAAGCTTGGGATGTCTAATTTCACCTTGTAAAATTTCATAATTTTTGCTCATCGTTTGTTCTTCCAAAACCACATGACAACCTCACTGCCTCACAAGTGATTTCACTGAAAACACTGTTCACCTTCTACTTTCAATATTTAATTCCTTTGGCCTTAAATATTCACCATTTTATTGAACATATATAATAATCACAATATATTCTTGGTGAATAAAATTTGGGGTGTTACAAAAGATGGCGTTTAGCGATGGCGAGCTTTGACCTTTGACACACAAAGCTTGGATGGAAGGAAGGAAAGGCCTGAAGGGAAGTCAGCGGCTCAGCCACTGTCGCTGAGCCTGATCGATCGAGTGAAACTAACTAGGCTTGCTGTCATTCCTAATGATGATGACGATGGCAGTCTGAGTGAGAGAGTGCTAACGGCGAAGCGAAGCAAGAACTGAGGTAGTTGAGCATCGGTAGAGAACTAGCAGAAGTGGCAATGGTAGTTTGCAAAGTCAAGGGAGTGGCCAAGTGGGACTTTGGGTTGGGTTGGGGGTTGGCCATTAGCAATCCGTGTAGGGGCCAGGGACAAGGAAGAGGGGAAGTCAAGCATGGGAGGATGGGGATTTGGATAGGGGGAAAAAATATAAATGAGCTTAATAGGTCGGCCCTTTTAAGCCCTCGATCCTACAAGGCCGGCCATTTTAGGCCCAACTTCCTTTGGAAGCTCCAATTTGTAAGCCTGACCCATGACTTAATAGGGCTTGAATGGGGCGGCCCGATGGGCTCGACTTAATTTCCCGGCTCTACATCTCACCACTTTATGGACACTGCTACTGCCATAATCTAACACGACCAACCCCTGAAAAGTAACCCACACATTTAATAAAAAGGGCGAGGTCCTTTCACCCCCCAAAGAGAGAGTCCATATTTGGAAAGCCAACAATTAATAGTTAAGTATTTGTTTGGGATTACGTTTAGAATTCTAAAAGTTCTTATTTATATAAATCAAGACAAAATTCTTCTCATATGCTTATCTCATATACTGTAAATTGCGATTGTAAAATTATTATTATTATTTAGACTCTTATGGTTAAGAAGATTCGACTTCTGCTATTTATTTATATCTGTTCTACCTTCTCATTTTATTCACTAACCTTCACTGTCTTCTCTCTTATTTTGCTCCACAGAATTGTAAGAGAGGTAGAGGAAGCTTGTTTACTTTATATGGTGAGAGACAGCATATTATTTTATTTTAACACTTTCAGGAAAGCAAAACCTCATAAAAGCTTTGGAGATAACATTATTCCTGAGTGAAAACTTACAAAGTAGATTTGTATTTTAATCCTATATATATTTGTAGACTCACAGTATACTACCTGCAAAGAGGACTAAATTAAATGACAATCTTCTTGAACACATTTTAATGTCTTGTTATTTAATTTACTTTGGATTGATTTTTTTTTCCCCACAAATTTGGGTTGATAAATGAAAAGGGGAAATAAGTTAAAATTACATAGCAAAGTACATATACACTCTCAACAAATAACTAATTCTATTAATGTCAACTAACTCTTATATTAAAAATGGGATATAGCTCTATTTTATGGGTTTACTGAGATATTAATTAAACACAAGGAGAGGAAAATAAACCATTATCAATAATATAATTCAAAGAAATAAGTTAAAATTACAAAACCCCAAGATAAATTTTGAACGGGGGGGGGGAGTCATGAATTATTGTCCTTTTATGGTACACCTCAGCAATAAACAAATGAGAATGACGTCTCATTATGGGTAATTAAGTTGACACTTCCAATGTTAGCAACTCACACCAAAAAGGCCATGCACACAGACACCGAACACATGAAAAAAAGGAGAGACTCATGTAGGGAAAAAAGCCATATCTGCTAATAAAGGGTGTAGCCATCTCTGAGTAGCCATCAAGCATCGTAGAAGCAGGTTCCTTCATAAAGGGTACTTGTTGGAAGAAGACCAATTAATATGGAGTGTGTGTTCGGATTGCAAATTAAAAAAAAAGTATTTTTCCGGTTAATATTTTTGTATAATCCCATTTTTAAACCAAACTATGGTTTTATGGCAAAACCATGGTTTCAAGGAAAAGCCATTTTTTTCCGCTTGTCACCGGGGTCAAAACATTATTATCGTTTCTATCACTTTTTTGCCCTGTCCCATCTCTATTTCTTTTTCTTTATTTTCACTTTTTTGCGCCCCCCGTCCTCTTTTTGTGCTCCATCAATTCAATGAATGATTCTTTATTGCCTTCAGATCTCACTACATCTGACGCAAGAAGGAAAAATGGAAGAAACAAAGGGGTTTTTTTTTTTTTTTTTGCCAACAAAAGGGATAAAGAATAAAGAAAAAAAATTAAAATATCATTTTTCATAATGAAAATATTATTTTTTTCATAATTAAAATATCAATTTTTCATAATGAAAATATTATCTTTTTCATAATTAAAAAATTTTGAAATGAAATTTTATACTTTCATATGTAATTTTTATCCAAAAGCTAATCCAAACACTCACATAATTTAAATTTTGTAGACAAATTTATTTCATTTTTTATATTTATTATGATGAAAATTAATGTTAAATAATGCATAAAATATAATCTTTTCCTTTATATGTAATTATCACAAAAGTTAATATCCTTTTTAGTAATTTGATAATGAAAAAAGCTATTCTGATTACAACATTCAAACACATGTTTTTATACGTACCTTAAGAACATCCAACAAAAATGTAGTTGGACATAATAAGGTATGTATGGTTTTTTTGTTATTTGAAAATCTTTAAAAAATATTTTAATTAAATTATTAATTATTAATTTTCTTTTCTTTTCCTGTTTTAGTCTCTAGGGATATAGTGAAGGTTGTATTTAACATCCATGCATGTAAAATAATCTCTAACAATCTTTCACCATGAAATATCATTGTTATTTGAAGTTTGAAAATTAATGGTATAGTGAAACATGTTGCAAAGATATGCAACTTCCAAGAATCCAAGAGTCTTAAGGAAGAAAGGGAGGGTCTTGAAACAGGTAGGCATATTAGTAAGTCTTATTTTAATTACAAGATGTCATTGGATATTCTGTTGATATGCCATTAAACATGTTTGTTAAAATTTACAAGCTGCCATTAGATATTTACCACTCTGGTCTTATTTATAAGTTCAGTTTCATTATCTTAAAAGTAGACTTATAAATAGGACCAGAGTGGTAGATGTTGTAGTTTTTGTTTCCCTCGAAATCAATTTATTTTTCTGTCGGTTTCTTTTAGATTTTTGGGTCTTTCAATGGATATACTAATTTTAATTTTGTGGCTGTCAGGTCCCTACCATGTGTTAATCAATATATCACATAGGGATGAGCAAAAACCCGGTGGTCCGGTTCAGTCTGGTATGACCCGAACTGGTCCGATCCAGTCCAAATAAGCAATATAATGAAATCGGACTAGGCTGGACCTAACTGACTCGTTGGGTTGGACCGGGTTCCAGACCAGGGGACCAGACCACCTAGACTGGTCCGGTCTGATCCAAGTCATTTTCTTAAAAAATATTTTTATAATTTAAATGTTATTTTTTATTTTATTTAATGTTGTTAAAGTTTTTTTTAAGGATTTATAATCAAGTTTTATATTTTATGATGATTTTTTATGATTATAGGTATTTTTATTATCTTAATTATATTTATAATGTTTAAATCTTTTTTCTCAACATATTGTTTTTAATTGTTGTTGAATATTGTTGGATATTCTTATAAATTTATGATGTTTTAATTTTTGGTGACATATTTTATATTATTATAGGTATTTTTGTAGCCCTAATAGTGTTTAATAGGTTCAAATTTTGCTTTCCAAAGAGGAAAAAATAAAAATAAAAAAATATTAAATTTAGGTCCCGGACTACCTGGACCAGTCCAGGTAGTCCACTAGAACCAATCTAGTCCAACCCGACCTCAGGTTGGTGTTGGACCGGACTAGACCACAGACTACTTTGTGCAACCCGAGATCTTATCAAGACCAGACCTCGGGTTGATGTCAAACCCGATCCAGTCCAATCCATGCTCATCCCTAATATCACAATTTCGTTGGGTGAAGATTACAGGTCGTGGAGGTAACATGTAAGTCTGGATGCATTTCATAAATTTGAATTTGCAAATTGTTTTTCAAAATGTCAGAAATAATGAAGAGAATATTTGTTTTGGACTATTACAAGGACAACATGTAGCAGTTACGAATGCTCCCTTTGCACAAAGTGAATACTTACTCCCAAGTGGTACACATGATTTTTTTTTTTTTTTTTTTTGAACGGCGGTACACATGATTTACAATGAACTAAAACACACCGAATGATGTGCAGTCCAACATACTAAATGACTTTGGGAAGATTTTAAAAATTTCAAAAAAAGACACTTTGAAACTTCATACAAAAAGGGGGAGTAACATTTTCAAAGGAGTCCCACCAAACAAATGTTAGTCACACTAATAATGATAAAAAAAACCATGGCACCAAAAAAATACCTTCCAGTTAAAAACATTCCAGCTATATATAAGACCATCCACAAACAACATCTCATATTGGGCCAACATTACTAAGCCAAGCCCATGATCTAATAATGGGATGCAGCTGGCAAGGACACCACATGGGCGATTGAGCTGCTTTGAATTATCCCTTCGAAGCGTATCTGAAAAATCTCAGACATTGAGCGGGCAAAAAAAAAAAAAATTAGACATCGAAAGGCGAACTGAACAAGATTTTGATCGGAGGCGATTATTTTCAATGAGGGAAGGACAAGAGTTAGATTACGTTTTAGTGTTAACATCAACAAAGTTACCCGAAATATCAGCAAATTGGGGCAATAGACGAACGGTGGTCCTCAAGGTAAGAATAAGTTAATCCGGCAATTTTAAATCCGTAGCATAAGTTACTTGCTCCGCTAATTTCGTCTACTGACAAATCATCGCAACAGAGCAACGACTTTCCTAAAATTGTTCGGATGCATGATTGAAAGAGGGAATTTGCGAGAAGGTAGATGACGGCATTAACGATGGTCGGATCTGCCGCTAACTTCTTATATTGAAACATCTTCCGAAAATGGTGAGTGATTTCCTATAACTTCATATAACAAAAGCCAATGCCATTGAATTTCGTTTTGTCAGGATGACAATGAAATGAGTCCGTCAATTGTTGTGCAATTAATGTGGCAATTCCAGTGGAGAAGACCGATTGCCATTAACTAAACACACCAAAAAAGGACAGCAATGTAGTCACTGAAACAAAATTTGGATTTAGTTGAAGGATTAGTGCTTGAAGGGAAGAATTAATTTAATGGTGAGCGTATAAACTCATATTGATCAATGAAATATGTTTATCAAATTTACCAGAGTAAAAATTGTTATTATAGCATCAATAATGGTGAGCTCAAATACAAAGAATTTAAATACTATCTAGAGGTGTGACTGGGTTGAGTTTAAAAAAATGAGAAGTAATGAGAAAAATAATATTCCCTCCAATCCACAATATAGGACATATAGGACTATTCTAGAAGAATAGATTAGTTCAAAATATGAGTCATTTGTAAGATGATTGATGTTCATTTTTTTAGTTTTCTCTCTGTAAGTAATGCTCATTTTCAGTTTTACTCACTCATTAAATTTTCAAATACATTTATCAATAAAGGTATAAATGGAAAAAAAATTTAATTTAGGACATATTTAATGAGTTAACTGTCACTTCTTATTCTTCATAAATTAGCTGAAGTGCCTTATATTATAAACCAGAGGAGTATAAGATACCAACTATCAATTCTCACAAACCAATAAAGGTAGTTAGAAGCATTGAAGTTGCCATGAAATTCAAGTAATTTCCAATATTACCCTTACCAATTACACTAAACTCAAATATCTATTAATTATTACTCTCTCGCACTATCCTTATTAAATATGGGTATACATCAAAAAATAAATTAAATGTTCATTGAAAACTTGCAAGTGCCTTATAAAAAGGACTAAAAACACTTATTAGTTGGTGTCTTATAATAAGAACCAGAAAAAGTATAAAACAACATTCGTTTGCCCAAAAAAAGAAAAAAAGAAGAAGTATGCTTATATAGCGGGTGGGTTGACGGGATTGGACATTAGCTTTTGGTGCAAAAAACATTTTAGTGTGGCATTCATTAACTTAATTTGTTTTGTATAAGTTGATAATCTTAGTTCATCATCATCTTCCACCTTCTTCAACAACGTGGAGTGAGGGGGAGCTGCAAATTGTTAGGGGGGACTGCACTTCATGCTCTCTCTCTCTCCACCGTTATCTACTTTTTCTCTTCTTGTAGGAACTTCTTCCATTTCCTTCTTTTCTTTTTTTCCTTTGCACGTTTTTGTTTGATTTTTAATTAGGACAAATTTCAGAAAAATACTTTCAAATATAAAAATCTCAAATAATTTTTATTTCCTACAATAAATTAGGTATTGATTATACTTGATTAGCAATTCACAACTCATTTTAGTAGAAATCATATATTTGATATTTTCAATTTTTAAATATATTTTTCTGGGATTTTCTCTTTCAAATATATATGTAATAATAATTCCATTTTCATTTGAAAAATGGGTAATTAATCTGTTAGTCCTTATAGTTTCAAACACTTTTTAATTAGGTCCCTATGAGTTTTTTTCCTTTTTATTAAGTTCTCATACTTTCACATGTTTTTAATCAAATCTTTATGGTTTTTTTTATCAAGCCCTTATTTTTTGCCATATTTTTAATTAGATCCTTGTAGGATTTTTTGGGTTAAATTTATTAATTTCATTGAAATTTAAATAAGTGAACAATATTAAAATATAATTTACTAATAAAAAATTTTAAATTAATAATTATATAATTTGAAAATTAATTAATATAATTAGGTCCCTATGAGTTTTTTTCCTTTTTATTAAGTTCTCATACTTTCACATGTTTTTAATCAAATCTTTATGGTTTTTTTTATCAAGCCCTTATTTTTTGCCATATTTTTAATTAGATCCTTGTAGGATTTTTTGGGTTAAATTTATTAATTTCATTGAAATTTAAATAAGTGAACAATATTAAAATATAATTTACTAATAAAAAATTTTAAATTAATAATTATATAATTTGAAAATTAATTAATATAATTAACTAGAAATAATTAATTAATTATAATTCTATTATATTTTTAGAAAATTTTATTATTATAATTCAAATTTTATAATTATAAAAAAAAATTAGAATAAAAAAGGAATTATTAATCTGCAGGTCCTTATAGTTTCATTTAATTTTTAATGAGATCTCTATAGTTTTTTTTTTGTTATTTATCAAATCCTTATACTTCCACCTGTTTTAAGTCATGTCCATGAAGTTTTTTTCTAGTTCCTTATTATTTCTCTGGATTTTTAAAATATAATAATTTACTAATAAAAATTTTAAATTAATAATTAAATAATTGAAAAATAATAAGTAATATAATTAATTAGGAATTCTTAATTAATCATGGTGAATAAATCTTATCAATATATGTGTACTTAAAAAATATGAAGAATATTAAAATAAATAATAAAAAGAATGTTAAAAGAAAAATATCGTGATAATTTATCATTTATAGAAATATTAGTATTCATGGAATAATATATAATAAAACTATATTTTATTTTTATAAAATAATATTATACCAATTAAATGAATAAATAATAAAAAAAAAGTAGAGGGACCTAATTAAAAATCTTGTGAAACTATAAAGATCTAATAAAAAAAGATAAAAGGACTTAATTAAAAACTTAGTGAAAGTATAAGAACTTAATACAAAAAATTATAGGGACCTAATTAATAATTTGTTGTATCTATAAGAACTTGTAGATTAATTATTTTTTAAAAAAATAATCAAAGTTTTCACGTATTCTCTTTTTTGCCAACTTTCACGTATTCAATTCAATGTATGGAATGTAATTCACCATAGTTAAAATAAACCCTCCATGTGACCCTTGTGCATTGGCCTGACGTAGTTTCAGAGCATTGGCCTGACGTTTGCATATGAAAGCTTCACGTCGCCCAGAAAATATTAAAACAATGGAGTATGTATCACCAAAATGGATTACTTGAGAGAGTAAAAATCGCCTGTGCCCACTGAACAAACACAGAATAAGTGAGAGCCTGAAAAGCTTGGCCAGATTCTGATTCCATGTCTGCAGAAAATCTCAATCCTTCAACTCATCAACGGCCAAAAAAATGACACGAACTTCATTTCAGACGCGTCGATTCAGACTTGAGAGCCACCTTTCCCGGCCACCTTATATATCTTTCCCGGCCCGCGTCTTCTGTTCCATGGAGAGATGAGAGATTCAGGATTCATCTCTTTTGCCTTATATGTAACACCCTTGTTTTCAAAGCGTATGGACGGCTGAAATGCCTTATTGTCTTTAATAAGGAGACCGATAATCTTTTGTAAACAGCGGAAGTTCCATCAAACAGTGTGTTGAGTGGGTTTTTCAAAAATCTTTTCAAAAATTGTTTTCAAATTTGGTCTCATTTTATTTCAAGCCATCCGTTTTAGGTTCATTTCTTCATATCAGAGTTTTTACTAATAAATTCTCTGCTGAAACCCAAACTACTATAATAAATTAACGGCCCTAAATGGACGGCTGTCCACTACTGGTTCGGATGTCACTTTGTGTTTTCTTATATATAGGTGCTTATTTACGTGTCTACTATCTTGTCAGTATGAGACTGACCACACTTAAATACAAATTAAATACAACTCCAAATAGATAACCAACGGAAAATTAAATTCTAAGTCCTTTGCTTTATTCGCCCGCGTTTACCTTCTTGCCTGAGGAACTACTTGCCCGAGCTGAAATTTTGTTTTGGAAAAATATGGTGAGATTCAATGAATCACAGTAGTAACAGATATCACTCATATAAAATGCACATATATCATGCCATGTCAACCAAAGTTATAGTACAATCAACATTCAGAGATAAATTCACAATATGCAGAAAGCATAAAGTTACCAATTCAAGGACAACCGTCCCTTACCATAGCGCTGGGAAATTCTACTGGACCTGAGCCCTTCTCATCTGAATGCTCAAATTCACAATGGTACAAACATGCATATAACATATCACATAGTATGTGAGGGATAAGTTACTACCTGACAATTTTTCCAAATCTTGATCTTGATTGACGTGCTTTGAATGTCCTGGGCAAGTGTCAAGTCCTATAATTTACGGGCAATGAGTTATTTCTTAGTCCAACTCTTCATAAATTATTCTCTTATGTTGGTTACCATTAGGGTCACTACATTAGGTCCAATATGAAGCTAATGAGCTAAAGCTACTCCAAAGGCTTAACTCAATTCTTAAAGGTCCAATTCTATTACCAAACTCTTAACTTTGAATTTTCGCACATTTACCAAAAACTGACAGATTTTTCACTGAACTTTGAAAAATCATAACTAATTCTAGAAAACTTCAATTGGGATAATCCAAAATTCTCTGTAACCCTTATTAAGTCTATTTTAAGGAAAAAATACTTTCAGTAGCTGTGAGATTGCACACACTTCCCAGTTTTTCTTTTTCTCCCTATTGCCAGAAAATCTGACTAGTTTTAATGGTATACTTCAAACATTCATAACTCCTAGTATACTTATCGAAATCCTTCATAATACCTATCAAATTAAAGGTCTATAAGTGTACTTTAATTCTGGAAAATCTCATCATCAACAGATGAAGTTTGGATGGTGAAAGTTTCGCCACAACAAAACTGCCAGACAAAAACGCACACTGGCAACTTTGTTGCACAAGCTTACTTAATTTCCAATTTTTTAAATCTTTAAACCAATCAGTCAAAAATTATAACTAGAACCTATTCCCACACAATTTTTCGTGTAGAATCCTATGGAAGCTCAAAAATACCAAAATAAAATTATTTCTACAAGATTCATCCCCCAACCGAAATCTGCCTCCCAAAACAACAAAAATCAAGTTTGTGCTTTTGAACTCCAACAAGTCTAATACTTCATTAATAATCATATATCACCTTATATATGATTTAAAACATCTTTAGTCTTCAAAAACACCTCTTGGTTGAATTACGTGGTTGATTCAAGAACAAGGAATAACTCAACGAAAACACGAAGTAATCGGTTCAAAATGAAACCTACGCTTATCTCTTCACGTTCCTACTAGTGGTTCGGTATTCGGACGGCACTCCAGCTAACTAACTGACACAAAACACCTCAGATGAGAAATCTGAGACCATAGAATTGAAGCTCTCATCAAGAGGAACAATGTTTATGAACACTCTAAGAGCAAGAAAAGTGATTTAGAGAGTGAGATTGTGTGATACTCACTTACCTTGTTTCTGCGTTCTTCAAGTTCACCACCTTCTCTTTCTCTTTATCTATTTTCTTTTCTGTTTCTCTTACTCTCTCATATCTAGCCGAATAGAAATGAAATGAGAGAGAGGAAAGTGTCTCAATTAAATGGCCAATTATGAGAAGAAACAATTGATAGTGGTGTCTTGTTTTTTTGCCTTAAGTGTGCCCATATGTTCCAAATGTTGATTGTCCTTTCTCTTCCTTGTTTTGTGCTTTGAAGGAAAGTGTGTTGATTAATTTATTGAGTGTGTGTGATGTAGTGTACATGTGTGTGGGTGCTTGTGTGTGTTGGCATGTGGACCAATTCCTTCTATCTCTTTTCCTTTTCTTGACGGAATGTGTGTGTATGGATGAGGAATTTAGTTGATTAAATATTATCCTCCTACTTGTGCTTGTCCGAAACTTAAGAGAGTGGAGAGAGTATGATGTTGTGTCCACATATAGAAGCTTCTTGTGTTTGGTGTAGTGTGAGTAGGTAGTTGTATAAGTGTTAGGTAAATGTTGTCCAATTTGTCTCTTAAAATTGTTTTTCAAGGAAAAATCTTAGCCCTTGATTTTAGCTTCCAAAAACTAAATTTAACACCATGTAAATTTTTCTTTTTGATTAATTTAACCTTTACTAATTTTTGGGATATTACATTATACCCTCCCCCTCTCCGGTTTCCGGCAAAGTCCAGGTATGTTATGACATAATGCCGGCACTTGCCTACCATTTTCACTCTGTTTTTGTATTGACTCCATTGTTTTTCTTGAAGAACGCTGTATTCTACTTTTGGTTTTATATAAAAATTGCGTTCTTTGGTAAGCCTGTATTCTCCTTTTGCTTCAAAACGGCAAGGCTTCATGTTATATAAAAATTGTTTCCCCCCCCAAATATATGCATGTATCTTCCCCCACACAAGGATCCCTTCTTCTTAACTAATTAGGATATAAGATTCCCTTTCCTGATTTTGGTTTTTTCAGACACCTGAGAGGCTGCTGGGAAGAAGTTCATTATTAACAAGACTTTCAAAGAAACCACCGCTCTTAGGTCAGACTTCTTGTTTTTTATTTAAAAAAATAGCAAAAAGAGAAAACAACACGTTAACCCTATTCCTGTACATAAAACATGTAAAACTGGCACTAAGGAGAAGCTCTACTTTGCATGAAAATCCGCTGCGAGTTTGTTCACTGTTCACATGATTAAATAAGGCATCCCTCCGTAGTATCTGCTCACATGTTTTCTAGCCTAATTTGAGGTAAGGGGTTTTGTAGATGCTTTTACATTATGATATTTTGAGGAAAAGTTTGATATAGAGATTTGTCTTTTGCTTCTGAGTACATTACAATTTGCAAGTCAAAAGATTGAATTAATGTAAGATCTTTTTTTAGGATTCTCATTGAAGATGGTGGATGGTGGAATTAACATGCATCTCTGTAGAAATTTCACCAAATTATTTATAAATTTTTAATCAAAATGTCTAAGACGTAGAGAATGTACGTTATGAACTCTTACAATGGCAAGATATAATAGTTAAGAGTACTCTCGTGGATCCTCACTCAGAAGAGGTTCAAAATATGATGATTTACCACAACTATGTGAATATAGCTAGCTTTTCTTATGAAAGGGTTGACCAACATATTGTCACCCAACCATACCATGTAGCACTCAAAAATTTCCTTCGATACAGAAGGAAAGAGCTTTGTAATGCTGAAAGCCATCCAGCAAAAATATTGTTGGAAATAATGAGGTATGTCTCTTTTTTTTTTTTTTTTTTTTGTTATTTGAAAATTGAAAATCTCAACTATGTGAATATAGCTAGCTTTTCTTATGAAAGGGTTGACCAACATATTGTCACCCAACCATACCATGTAGCACTCAAAAATTTCCTTCGATACAGAAGGAAAGAGCTTTGTAATGCTGAAAGCCATCCAGCAAAAATATTGTTGGAAATAATGAGGTATGTCTCTCTTTTTTTTTTTTTTTTTTGTTATTTGAAAATTGAAAATCTTTAAATAATATTTTAAGTAAATTATTACTTGTTGATTTTCTTTTTTTCCTGTTTTGATTTTTAGGGATATTGTGAAGACTGTATTTGTCATCCACAAGCACAAAATAATCCATGGCAATCTTAAGCCATGGAATATCATAGTTGTTAAAAGCTTTAAAATTAATGATATAGTAGTGAAACATGTTGCAAAGATATGCAACTTCCAAAAATCCAGGAGGCTTGAAAATGAAAGGAGGTGTATTAGTAAGTATTATTTTAATAATACTCATTTTGTCTTTTAACATTTATTTATAATAAACTTCTTAATTAATATTATTAACAGATTTAACAAGAAGAGATTTATTTTGGCAAACCCTAGAACATCTAGACCTAACACATCTTCAGAATCTAAATATGGACATATTTGGACTTGGATGCCTGTTAGGATTTTGTGTCCTCCGAAGAAAACACCCATTTGGGGAAAATGAAACTCTTTTGAATAATATTAGAAATAATACGATGGTTAATCGTGATGAGCTATTAAGCTATGCGCCAGTGATTAGTGATTTAATTTTTTGCTTGATAGATAGAAGGTACCCAATTTTTTTTCTATAATTTGATTTTCATTTATTAAATGAATTTGTCATTTGTATATAAATTTTTATTGATAAAGAAACTATATGTTTATAATTTTCAGACTAACCGTAAAACATGCAATGTGCCACCCCTTTTTTGGGAAGCTGAGAAAAAAGTTTTGCTCCTTCAAAGAGCTAGTGACCTTATATATACCCGACCAGAGATTAAAAATAGTTTGAATCTAAAACAGGGAGATATAATCGAGAATGCAAGTTGGTCGTAATGTAGTAGACGATTACAATATATGAGATACTATTGACTTACGCCTTGAGATTCCGAAAGGCAGAGATGCATTTAGAGATCAAGTTTCAGAAATCCTTCGTTTAATTAGAAATTTGTATGAACACTACCAAAGTTGGACTGGAGGTCTTCAGGTATGAATTTTTTTTAAAACCCTTGATTAATAATATATTTCAATATGTGTAAATATATATTTATATCTAATATTTTTTTTTTCTTTACTGATATTTCAGCACGAGCAAATTGAGTCATTAATGGAGAGATTTCTGACTGATTTCCCCAAGCTTCTAATCAGTGTTTATTGGCATCTAGCCAATTGGCCAAATATCCCACTTAGTGAGAGTTTCATATATTTTTATATCGCTAACTAAACCTTAATGACTGGCATGTAAATTTAATATATATATATATATATATAATATGAATGTTCTTGTATCAATAGTTTTAATTATTTGCTGTGTTGTTATTGTTTGGGATTTCCTTTTCCTTTTTCGTATAATTTAAAATTTGACTACCTGCTCTAAAAGGAGAGAAAAGGCTAAGCAACACGACACCAATATTGCCTTACATGGCGGGTACGAGAAGAGAGAGTGAAGACATTGAACAAAAGGCAAGCAACAAATATAGATAGGGATAAGGTGCAGCTCTGCCTAGAAGTATTTAAAAAATCTCAATGTAGCCTAAAAATATGTTGGTCCCGATATTGCTTTAGAAGTTTAAAAACAATGTGAAATTTGATAGTTTTGTTTGACTAAATATCCACGTGTCACTCACATTTAGTGCCTACCAATGCAACTACTCATTGCCACCTCATTAAAATACCCAAATACCCTTGAACCTTTATTTTTCCCCTGAGGAACAGAGTCAAATTCATGATGCATCTAACTTGATTGGCTACAGCATGGAGGAGTTTATGCCATCTCTGTTTTCTAAATCTGCCAAGTGGTTCATCTTAGAAGTTCAGAACTAACTCATCAAAAACTAGTTTTTGGGGAGAGAGAGGGAAAAAAACTATGAATATGAAGCTTAAAATCGTCGGACTGCGAGGCATTTAGAGAATTTTCTCATTGGCTTCTACTGATCCTGTTTCTTCGTAAATCACATTGCAATTTCTTGTTTGGAGCATAAGATGTTCTCTATAAACACCAAAACCAAATCTTTTCAAAAATGAAATCTAGTTTTTTATACTCGACAATCATTGAAGCAAAAATGCATAGCAAGGTTATAATAATTCAAGCATTGAATCAAAATATTTATATGACATTTTAAATGAAAGATGTTCAAGCAGTACATAACTGTCACAAAAGCGAACTGGTGAACATTTAGCCACTTTCATAGATCAGTTCACACTGTTTTGGCTGCCGGAGCTGTTCTCTAGACCCTAAACAACCATCGGTGGAAGCACAAGCACTTATGTATTCACCCAAAGCATATGATGATGTTTGGTCGGAGTTGAATTCATGTTCCTCTGACGCAATTTGATGGTCGGAGTTGAATTCACCTGATGACGGATAGATGGAGACAACTGGCGAGGGAGGGAACAAGGAGAAGAAGATGCAGAGTGTGTATATGTTTTTTTTTTTTTTTTTCATTTTTGCCACCTGGATAATGAGTCCTGGTATTGAATGCAAATGGGAAAGTGACATATGGATCATGCAAGTCAAACAAATCATTTAATGGTCAAACTTAAAATTGTTAATGGGAGGAGGCAAAATTGCTGCGATTTTAAACTTCCAAAGTAACATCGAGACTTCAAAAACTTCCAGGGCTACGTTGAAATTTTCCAAATACTTCTGAGATTTTCCAAATACTTCTGGGACAGATTTGCATCTTAGGGCATGTTTGAGTTAGTGTTTGAAAAGCATGTTCATATAAGTTGAGATAAAACTCATCTCACATACTTACCTCGTACACTATAAATTACTTTGTAAAAACAGCTTCTACTGCTAACCCAAACGGACATTTAATCCAATATAAATATTAATTTTTAGTGAATAAAATGAAAAATATTGATTGGTCCTCAAAAAGTTTAAGTGCTTTCTTTTTTCTTTTAACTCAAATTCTCAACCAAGTGGCACCTTAATTTCACAACAAAGTTTCATATCAAATTGAAGAAATTCAATATCCTTTCCATCTATAAGTTTTGATTTTCAAAGATCCACCCACCTTTACCACCATTGACAAACACACTTGAATTTAAATACAGCATTGTGAAATCAACACATTTTGTAATGGCATGGCATTTATCTTGCGTAATATCAATATTAATAATGAAAGCAGTGCATATGATATAAATCTACATGATTTTTAACATTTATGGAAAATCGAATACTAAATATGGGATGCCATATGAACTTATACATACTTTTTTATATTCCTTATACGGAAAGATTTGTATTTTTTTAAATCGAGATAAAATAAAATTACCAAGATCGACATAAATATTTTTGGCTTTTGTAATTTTTAGCTGAGACCATCTTCATAGTTGGATATGCACACACCAGTCATGGTTGCTGTCATTTTCTAGTCACCCAAATTACCAATTGCGCCATATGAGATTTTTTTTGTTTGTTTTTGATACACTGAGACTTATTTTTTTGGCATACTCACACACAATATTTACAACAACTACATTCATAATAGAATTGCCTGGCTGTATAATGGAGAGAGACTGCTGGGAGGGATTTAGTCATGCCGTGTTTTTTAGCTCATAATGTTTCACCAGTGTTTTCAGTCATCATTTGATAGATTTTTTTGACCAAAACATCATTATAAGTTCGATTAAAAATAACTATAAATTTTGCAGTTTTGGTAATTTTTACAAATCATTAGAATGGTTTCTTTCCTGTGCTTATTTGGGATCTTATTAATTCTAAAACATGGTCTTATACTAATGAAGCATTTCACAGCCTAGAAAAAGAAAGAAAAAATTAATGTTAACATTAATTTAAATTAAAGCTAAGAGACAGTTAAAGACTGAATTATCGCAATAAAAGTAGCCAAAAGGAAAAAGTTATGGGGGTTGACCACACAGACAACCTGAACCAGAATGGTTCGGCATTCAACAAGTTGCACTGGTTGACCAAACATGAAACATCTCCTAACTGTTGCGCCTAATGAACCCAACTCCTAATTTAGATATTACAATAACACTATGAATAAGCCTTCACTTGACAATTTAAGCTTTCAAGTTAAAAATGGTCCTCCATATGACACCAGAAGCTCTAAAACCAAGTGGTCAAAAGTTTTTTCTATGTTGCCTACCATCTCTTAATAAAGAAAGGTGTAGCACATGATATATGGTAAATGGTCCATGCTGATAAAAAGAGAAAGTTTAGGATTAGAAAATTAATTAATATTATTATGATTGAATGTTTATTACTTACAGTAATATATTAGATAAATAATAAGAGCACATTCCCTTTTCATTTTTTTTTTTGGGATAATAAAAAATAACTCAAATATCTCTTCTGCAATGTTTTGCCCTTCTCTTTTTACTGTGTCCGTATATTTAATATTCTAAGACAATTGATAAAAAAAACTTAATAATTTCAGGATAATTATACTTATTGTTTACATTTACACAAGCAATCGAATCAAAAGGGAATTAAAAGAGATGGAGTATTAAATTGTCCCATCGTCAGAAGGCAACAAACAACTAAATCAACTTTGCTAGGCTAATCATGCAGACAACTATTTTCATCAAATAAACTTATTAAAGATGCTAATTCTACCTACACTTGGATGATCCTATCTTTAGTGGTTTGTTTTACCCTTTTGGGAGATTGGAGAATAATAGATAAACAAGTAGCAAAGATTTACAAGGACATTGAAAAATCGCCCTGGTCTCAATCTGACGCAACCAATTCTTAAATGTAATTTTTAAGTCTCCTTGTCCACAAAATAATCCATCAAATGTTTCACTTTAAAGATATGCCGAAAAGGCAATTAGACGGAAATACTGCTCCAAATACTCAAAGCCACGATCCTTACTCAAGGCCCAAATGCAAATTATGCATTAATAGATCAGATTCAGGGAGTGAAGAAGGATCCAAGGAAAGAAAATGACATCATTTTTTCTTGAAATAATATTAGTGACCTTGTTTTGATTTTTTGTTGTTTTTATGCATTTATTATATCATAAGTAGTAAAAGCTGATGAAGGAAATTGGACAAGAGCTTAGTAGAAATGGCAGAAACAATAAGAGGCAGTAAGAGGAAAGAAACAAACCTTTCCCACCAGCGCTTCAGGCTTGTGAGTTTAAGCTGCAGTCCAACATTTTCGTCCTTCCTCCTTTGATCTTTGAGTTTATCTGTTTATTTCCCTACACGGTTGCTTTTTAGATTACCACTAACAATATGACTGATGGGGTCATAGACTTTCGAACTTTAATTTTGTCTTAACTTGTGATACTTATATTTATTATATTTCTCTCCTTTACTTACCCCCTCATAAGGGCATAATTGAGGAAAAAATTATTTTAAACATACTATCTTTAACTAGTTTCACCATTTAAAGGGTGTAATTCAATAATCAAGCTCTCATAGATAGAACCGAAGAGAATACATTTTTAGTATGGAACCCTCCTTAAGAAGGGAACCATTTCGAGTTTATTGATAAACATTAGGGATAATTGTTAGAAAAAAAGACAGAAAAAAAACTTGAAATTTACTAAATTCCAAAGCAGGTATTTCCTAAAAAATGAATTGTAAATTACTTATCAAGTTTTGTTATTTCCTTGTCAACTCTTAATAACAAACTTAATTTCAGATTTTACAATTTCAAAGTTCTTTTTCTACTATTTCCCCTATTTGTTATTTTGTGTTTGAATTTTGAATTTATTGTAATCTGATATGATCTTATTGATAGTTAAGATTATGATGAGATACTAGTGTTAGGGTTAGTAATTCTAGCTCTATATAGAGACCCATCGTGTATACACCTCAATCAATGAAATAACAAAACAATTGCACTTTCTTCTAATTTTGTGCTTGTGGTGAATTTTGTGCTTTTAATTTCATATGTTGCCTGGACAAAACCTCAGCAACAAGCTGGCGGCCGAACAAGTGAGAGTTCTTGAGGATGACATTTCTGGTTGATGAATCAACAACGTAACCTTGACTTGGCATCCATTGCAGCAGCTGAAGAAGCAAGTCCTTCTTCTCAGGTCGATCTATGTACCGTGACACAGCCGTCTGAAATAAATCCTGACCAGAGCGGAAAAAATACAAAAGAAAGCATTATATGACTAATTCTGGAGTACAAGACCAGAACTTGGACTCATAAAATTGACCATCAATTATTTTGTTCATATATATGGGATTTGGTTCAAAGGTTATATAGTACAATGTGTTGTCAAGGACATGAAATCTCGAACCAATCATCATTTCCATTCCAATACATAAATATTTGAGCATGCATATTAAGATGCTGATTTACCTTATCAAGCTTGTGGCCACAACCATGGAGGGTCTTCAAGACATCATTTATCATGTTGACATTACCTAATTTCATAAAGACGGCCGCAAATCTTTTTATGGCAGGCCGAGAGATGAAATTTGCATTATCCTGTACAGAAGATTCATCATAAAAACTACAATTCCAAGAGAAAAACACAGGAGATTCATCATAAAATCTTGGAATACCTTGACCACCACGTAAGCATCTTTTAAAAGTCGTCCTGCTAGAAGAATGTGCAGAATCTTCTCATGAATTGCCTTGCACATCGTTCTCTTGCCATATCGCAATATATTGTAAACAGAAAATGCCTCTTGGTAAGCTTTTACCTTACCAAGATCAGACATTAAAGAGGAACAAAGTTCCTACAAAGAGAAGACGAAGACATATTAGGAAATTTTAATTACTCAACTGAAATGACAAAATGATGCAAACAAAAAGGCCTATAGATTTTTATACATTTTTAGGAAAGTAACGAATCAGTTATACAAAATGAAGCATTCTCAGCTTATTGAGATCAAATTCAAATAATTGCAACAATACTTTGACACAATCTTGGTCAGGAGCCTAAAAAGAAAATTAAGTTTATGACCAATTTAGTGTTATTCTTCTACAGGCAGCATTTCTGCCCAGCAATTACATTCTTATCATGTTTCATTTGTCAAAAGAAAACAAAATGGGGTTAGTTACATGGATCACACGACGCCATTGTGCTCTATTGACAACAAGGAGGCATGTAAAGAGAGAATATTAAAAATCAAGATGAATAGTAACATAATAAAGAATCCCCGCGGCTGGAGCCGGGTTCAGCTCTGCACTGGAGTCCTATAGGCCCAGTGCTTGGGCTTTGTTTTAATTTAATTTCATTGGTCCAAAAGTGAGACAAATAGGGCCTAGTATGCCCAATGGCTGACCTAACCCACATATAGCTGTAATTACAAATAACTAAGTGTAGACCCATGCATTGCAAAGGATCTGAGATATGAACCACATCATTCACATGTTATAAATAGTGTGAATTGAGAGTTTTTGTAAGTTATATTTATATGAATGAAGGACTGATTATAGTTTGCTAAGGAAGACATGTTCCATTGAACAAGGGAATCAACGTCAATACTAGCATTGGTAGATTCAATGACATTGTACCTCCGATGGTTGATAACCTTTCCCATGCATGTCCGTCATGGTTCGGTAAGCTAACAGATACATCTTTTCCTTAGAGAAATATCTTATTAGGATATGGAAAGTATTGTAATCAGGACTGATTGCCAATCCATCCATCTTTCTCAGTGTTTGCATTACGCTTTCCATTTCACCTGCTCGACAGTAAGCACACAGCATATTATTCATCATAACCAAGTCATATTTGTGGAAGGTTGCTTCGAAATCATTGGCCAACAGTTTTGCCTCATCAAAAAGCTTGCTTCGGCAAAATGCTGATATCATGATGCTGTGAGCATAACCATCTGCATTTAGGAATTAAAAATACATGATATTAGAACATCAAAAATAAAACAAAAGCATAATATTAGCACATATTTTAACCAAATATAAAGAAAATGGCACATAAAGATTAAAATCCATCATTTACTTGACTTGTGCAAATTATAAAACAATAGCACATGACGGTGAAGAAAAACAGAAAGATCAGCTAATTCAGCAAGTTTGTATAATCAATTACAAGTTAAGACAGATCCAGTAAAGCTTCCAAATATAAAAATTAGGACTATGAAGCGACTAAATATCATTAACTATATTTGACCATAGAAGAAGATAAGGGAAAAAGGTAAAAAGAGAAAAAAGAAAAGAGTTTTCACAATATGCCAATACCATTAAGACAAAGAACTAGTTAACATGGATGTTTGGCAACTGAAAATTAAAAATCTGAATTCTGAACACAGCAGTATGTGATATTAAATCTCAAAAATTCCTAGGATCCCTTACTGCCTCCAGAACGACCAACTAAAAGAATTCATTATTTATTTAAGAAATTGTTTTGCGAAAGCTCTCACCCTGAAAGAAAACTTACCAGATCTGACATGCTTTTTCCTCATTTCATCAAACAGTAGTTTAGCTTCTTGCAGTTGTCCAGCCTTAGCAAGTCCATCCATTAATAAACAGTAGGGCATCTACATATATATATTCACACTTGTCAAGTGAGAAAAAATAGATTAAGAGAAAAGTTTCAGAGAAGGATATAATAATTGTGAAATAAATGAATTTCACAACATCAACTAAGTAGTAGCAATGCTAAGCTGTACGTAGCATAGAATAATTTGGTAAACTGTCAGATTCAAATACAGCTATCAACTCTTATATTTTTCAGAAAGTTTTATTACCTCATCTTCAGCATAGCCCAAAGATTCCAGTTCTGTTAATAACTCTCTGGACTTGTCAAATAGGCCTCCCCTAACATATACCTTTAGTAAGGTTGTCAAAATGACCTGCGATTATATTTTACAATACAAATAAAATTCAGTGAAGGATTGCTAAAACAAAAGCTAGAAAACAACATGGAAACAATATAAAAGATTTTTCTTTTCATTGAAAAAAAAAAGGGAAGTCAATAGCAATTTGGAAAGATGCCTATTTATGCGGGGAATAGCCAAATATATTTATTAAAAATTTCATCCTCTGTATATTATGAGTTGTGCCATGGCAAAAAAGACTGTCAAGAAAGCGAAAGTTCATATATAATGAACTTAATTTTTGTTGGTTCCTTTTGTGGGAGTTCGTTGTAGTATTTGACATTTCATGAGCGAATCAAGTCCAAATTAAGGTTTTAAGGTTTAGTAAGTTCTATATATTTTAGTTCGTCTGTTCTTTGTTTATGCTCAAAGATAGTCATAAAGGCTCTTTTTATGGACTAAAAACAAAGTTTTATTTTGTTTTGCAGTAGGAGCTTACTGTTGTATTCCATGAGTTTAATCCAAAATTAGGATTTTCAGGCTATGTAAGTTGCCATATACTTTACTTCATCTATTGTATGTCTTAGTATCTAGATACTAGTAAAGGCTTCTGTATGTTTTGTATCTTTAAGCATCAACCGGCGTTTGCTTATATAGTAGACTGCAGATTTTCACTAGAGAAGAAAGGAAGATAAATACAAAGACAAAGGATATGGCAAAATCTTCAGATAAACAAAAAAGAGACAATAAGATAAAACACATCAATGCAGCACAGGTCAAATATCCATCTGCGAGTTTGGTAGAGAAGCCTTCTAAAAGACCATTTGCTTAAACACCCAAAAGGAATACAGGGGAGAAAAAGGCATCAAGCTTTGCAAAATGTAACTGCAAAGTTCTTGGGCTTATCACCAATAATGAGCACCAAAATAACATCATGATCAGCAGATCCTATTCAGCATATAAAACTATGATGAAGTTTTAATTTTAAATTCTTGAATGGTCATTGCATATCTTTGTTTCTCTCAAGTTTCAGCCTTCAAACAGCAAGATGCACTGCTCCCTAAGTTGTGAGAACTAAGGAACCCTAGGTATTATCTTAATAATGCACAACAATAAATAGCTATAGTGGGAGCATATTACTCGTAAAATACCATCCTATAAGAGATCAATAACGAGAAAAACAAACCTTGTTAGGTACTAACCCTGCAGATTTCATATCTTGAACCAACTCATCAGCCTTTTTGGAGTCTCTGCAGACTGAATAAGCATTAAGCAAAGAGCTATAATGATAATGATTTGCAGAGAGACCTTCATCCTTCATCTGGTTGAAATAGAATTCTGCTTCTTCCCATTTACTATTGGAAGCACACACTGCTAGAATTGCCCCATAAATTACATCATCCATTCGTAGCCTTTTGAGTTGCAAGTCCCGAATTAGCTCCAGTGCTTTAGAATATCCATCTTTGATCTTAATGCAACCTGCCAGCAGCTAAGGATAACAACCGTGATAAGAGAGCAACAAACATGAAAGAAGTCATGTTTTAGTGGTACAAATATACAACCATTAAACAATTAACTTCTCCAGAAAGCTGTTTGTCCTGCCACACAACAGTGACTGATAAGTTTATGTATAGACATGTACCAAAAAAAAAAGATAAATACATTTTATGGTGACAAAAGATAAACAGTACTTCATATGGAAAAAAAATTGAGAATGGTAACAGCATTGGAAATATACCAGCTGCATTCATTTAAAAAAAACAAAAGTGCTTCTTTTCCACTTTTCTACGGTCATATCTTCATGCATGCTGAGGGGATGTCAGCAAGAATCAATGAAACATAATTCATTTGTAGGACAAATACGTAAGACTTCATATTTGTGCATGTTTCTATAGACAAAAAGAGCATAAATAAAACATTTGTGTCCTTATGACACAGGTTCTATGGAAAAAATTTATGCTGTACTCTCAAGTCTCCTCTGGTTGAGAGGATAGAAACTTTGTCATCTGTTCCATGCCTAGTAACTAATACACTCATATGTAATAGCAATTTATCAGAAGTATGATGGTTCCACACATCACAAACAAACTCATTTTCACCAGTACCATGTTAGTCTCTTGAGGTTTAGAATCATATACCGTACTATATGTAACAACATCAGGTATTAGACCATCTTCTTTCATCTTCTCAAACAGTTTTATGCTGCTATCAAACTTCCCTTTCCGGATTAGAAAACTGAGAACAGAATTACACAGATAGACATTGGTCTTGGCTGCTTCATCTTGAATGCTATTGTACATTTCTACAACCTTTGAAGCATCAAGATTATTCCCCATAAACCTTATGAAACTGACGTAAGATGATGCATTCAGCTTCCTGTTTTCTTGCATCCATACAAAGATCTGCAATTATTGGACAAGGTGTTACAATTACAAAAAATTACAGGAAGGACAAACTACACTCTAGATGAAACTGTGTGCATGTGATTGGTCAGTGCATGAACATCACTACCTTTTCTTTCTTGTTTCCCATTTCTTGCCACTTCTTTTACTCTTGGGTAAAATGCATCAAAGACGAACAATTATCTTCATTCCATAAACCAATTTTAAGTTGTTCGATCATTTAATGATGATTGACCTTCTTGAGTCGTTAAATATGATTTGTAAGTAAAAGTACCTGAGGAATGTCTTGTAATCTGTTAAGTTGCCCAAAGTTACGTAAAATGGCATTTAGGTCTTGCACTTTCAGCAGTTCTCCTACTCTGAAAATCAAAAAACAGAGCTTAATGAACTAAGCATAAGTTTGACTCACATGGGAATAGAGCCAACTATAATTTTATTAAAGATGCTACTGCATTTTGCATGTATTGTTTATATTCAATGCTACTATAACACTGAAGCAGTTACCATGGTCATAGGAGGAAGGCAACCAGCAAGCATACAACAGTATTTCTTAAAATAAACAAACAAAAAAATGACCATCTTTAAAAAACAAGATTGAAATGTACACGTCCATATATTTGATCACTTTTAAAAAAATTAGATAATGATAACATCATTAAAAAGTAAAAACAAACAGCTGGCTCCCTCTATCCTCCATCTTTGAGGATCATGATATCAATCAAGTGTCCTCTAAAATTTATATGCTTACCTACCGTATATAATACAAACAACTAGCATTTCCCACTTTTTTTTTCCAATGGTAACATTTGATGTATCAGGCCTCCTTCAGGAGCACTGTTTTCGTCAAACTACATCGTAAACTCAGAAGAATAGAAGACAAAAGAAAACTAAAAATTAAAACAAATTACTCTGATCAGTGTGGTCAAATGTCTACCTCTACCATCACTCCCGCCTTCCAACCATATTCAATATATAGCTTAATTCTTATATTTTTTTTTAACCTGCGCTTAATTTGGAATGAAAGAAAGAAAATTAAGAAATAGCCGTCTTTAAAATTTCAACCAAAAAAACAAAGAAAGAAAGAAATTCTCTGCAAAGATTAATTTAATACAACTCTAACCAGTAAAAGTTTCAAGTATTTGCATGCAATCACCAAACTCCAGTAAAGACAACGATACCCATTCGAAATAAATACAGTGACAAAGTAACACAACGACCTGCTACGGTTTTGCACAAGGTAAAATACCTCGCAAGAGTTGAGTCCATGTCAGAAGATTGCTGAACTTCAACTATTGCAGCTTGTCTTTTTGTGCTAAGCTTCGACGTGTGCCTTTGAACTTCGATTGTGGTTCTACCACTGGGTAGTTCGTCATCGTTGGTTCGAGCAATTTCCCCAGTAAGCGCTGTTGATGAGCTACACTGAAAACGAACTGTTCTGATGGTGGAAGGAGATGCAGAAGAATTTGATGAAGACAGTGGCACATTGCGAAAGGCTATACCATGGGGTAACCCAATTCCCAGGACTGATATTTCCATTTGCACCTGTTCCACAGAGTCGAAGTGGATTGAAGCGAGTTGTCTCCGCGCTAACTCAAGTGCTCGCTGAAAAAGATCGAACGTTTTGTCATTAGTGGTATGAATAAAGCCCAATAAATTAAATTGGGCTTGTAGTTGGGCTTTGGAGGAAAGCATATTGGAGAGGGACCGGCTAAAAAGGCCTTTTTAAAGCGTTTTTGCTTTTCCTTTTTCACATTTGTAGATATGTAAATTTACAACACAAAACAGCAAAATCACAGCACCACATATGGATATTTACAACAAAGAAAAGAACAGAAAAACGACAACTTTACAAATGAAAATTTACAACTGAATTTGCAATTGCCTATACAAAAGAAAGGTGGTAATAGTGAATGAAATGGAACAAATAGGGAATGACTTGAAAGAATGACATTGATAATTCTTTATGTGGCAGTTGTTCTATGAGAGAATTCCTACAAATCTTCTCTGAACAACACGTATCACAACAAATAATCCTGTGTGACCCTTTGAGTGTGCTAGTGAGGTATCAATCATACATGTTTTGAGAAATTGTGAGCATGCTAGATGAGTGTGGATTTCTGTACTTTACCCTCTGTATGTGAGTGTGTGTGTGTGTGTGTGTTAATGGTAACTTGCAGGAATGACTCTAGTGGATTTCAATCATACATGTTTTGAGAAATTGTGAGCATGCTAGATGAGTGTGGATTTCTGTACTTTACCCTCTGTATGTGAGTGTGTGTGTGTGTGTGTGTAATGGTAACTTGCAGGAATGACTCTAGTGGATTTCAATCATACATGTTTTGAGAAATTGTGAGCATGCTAGATGAGTGTGGATTTCTGTACTTTACCCTCTGTATGTGAGTGTGTGTGTGTGTGTTAATGGTAACTTGCAGGAATGACTCTAGTGGAACAAGAAAAACAACCCAAATTCAAAGAAAGTATCAAGATGGCGATGGAGTAAGGTGTTTGGAATTCTATGTTGGATGATTTGGAAGGATCGTTGCAGGAAAGTACTTGAAGGCATGTCTGACACAACTGCAGCGTTGGTGCATCGAGCCATCTTCTCGCTGATGGAAGGCATGGAAGATGGAAGATTCAAACATCAAGTGTTCAACACAATTAACCGTACTACATCTCAATGGATACCATTCCCTGCGGGGTTTTTTCGTGTAGATGTACATTGTTCAAGCAACAGGCATAAGCAAGGTACAATTGCAGGTTTGGTGAGGAATAACCAAGGCGAATGGCTGGGGGGTTTTCAACAAAATTTTGGGTTCAACTCCTCCATAGTGGCAGAGATCCAAGCGATTTGGGCGGTATTAAGATGTGTAAAGAGATGAATATTAATAGGATTAAGCTCTACACTAATTCTCTAGACATGATACAGCTGCTACTGACGGATTGCGGGTCCAATGACCCACTGCATGCTGAGATTTTGGAAACTAGATCTTTGATCACTACAGGTTGCACTGAAATATGTTGATATTCTTGCTAGGATCGCTCATGGAGCTGGTATGGAGTTGTTGGTTTTGTTAGAACCCCCCACCTCCTGTTGGGTACAAATGTAAAGGGATTTTAAGAACGTTGGGGTGGGAGTTTCTGCCCAATTTGCCAACGCACAATAGTTGGCTCCCTCGGGCCTAGTGCCTGCCTTGTTTATTCAAATAAGTGAAATAACAAAAAAGAAAGAAAGAATGATATTGATACTTATTAAACAAAAGGTGGTTAGCAAGTTACCAAAAATGAGATGTTATGAATACCTATATAAAAGTTGTGGATGGAATAGTGACTTAGTGTGTGTTTGGGATAGTTAATTTTTTACTTATAAATGCTTATAATTCGTGATTTACGATATACAAGATAAATATGTGAAAGAAAATTTGTCTCGACTTACATAATAAACACTTATTTCCCAAAAAAAAAATGTTATTTCAAACATACAGTTAGTGTTGCTAGTGAAATGTTGTAAATACCTATATAAAAGTAGGTAATGACTAATACAATATTATAGTTGTCGATAGGGGTTATGGCCCCAGCCGCCATTAGGATCTCTAACAAGGTGGTTGGGGCCTTTTTTAAAATAATCAAGGGTCTTTCCATCAATTTTTCCTTTTTCTTGAATTTCAAAATCTCGTTTTGGAATCACCGACCTTCTTTGGGATTGTTGAAATTGAGGTACGGTTTTGGCATTTAGTAATTTTCAAGCGCTTTTTCTATCTTTTCCCTTAAAAATATCTAGAGACAATCAGAATAAAAAAAACCGAACACCCTTTCGTCAAACAAACAAATGGTCAACCATTTATTGATCCACTATGCTGAAGTGGCATAACATCCCTCGTTTTTTTTACAAGTCAGATTTTTTAGTAAAAGAAATTTTAAAAAATTGCTTTGTTGAGACAACAATCTCCTGCCTCTCTGGATTCTTCCATTCCACGCCAGTGTCTCCAACCCTCACATTAAATGGAGTTATGGACAAATTCAGGCTATTATACTTCTTTCATTAATAATATATTTAAATTATTTCTTAACACCATGTTGTGTCTCTGTTCGACAAATTTTTTTTCCCCTGTAAAATCTGTTCCACTGTTTTCAGATTGAGTTGAGGATATGCTTGCCAATTCGAACTCATGACTTGATTAGTGAAGGGAATATAAATGAAACTACACTAAAATATCATTGGTGATCATATGCATTGAAGCTGCTGTTGATGAAAACCCTTCAATATGAGCAATAAATAAGAATACTTTAAAAAAATTATAAATTTGGAAAACAAAGTATATTGAAACCTTATACATAGGATTAAAATAAAGCCCTTCTCAAACTCTCATATTAAAAACTGGAGATAGTACCTAAAAATAATATTATATCTTTAAATATTTGATATTGGTTCAGTGTTTGTGAAAAAAACAAGTGGATGATAATCTGACTTCTACATACTGAACTGGGAATAAGACTGTCACATCTGCTATTGATGAATATAATCAGCAAGAGACTGAAGTCACAAAGTCCTTGTATGATAACATTACACTTTCAGACTGCCTTTTCCTTTAATTTATTTTTTTTAACATATACAAAACTCATGTCAATATAACCATTTGCTTAGGGCCAAACTTTTCAAGGAAGATAACACCAGCAGAAACACAACTGGTTTACTCCCCGCCTTCCATTAATTTATTTAATATTTTCAAACAAAAAGAGCAATCCCGGAATGCCATACTTACGCAAAACCCTGAGGCCTATAAATTCTGGACATGGATCTTCCCCTCAGGAAGATATGATTCAGTTTTGAGGCCAAGGAAAGGAGCAAGGTGAGCAGTGAGCACCGAAAATGCATCATCATACGGGAACTCGGTACGATGGGTCAACCATTTTCAGTATGAACAAGTTTCCTTTGTCACCTCTTGATATTCTGTCATATAATATAAGGAGCAAAATACAAATTAATATTTCTATTTGATATATGCCTTAGTTATATAGTAGACCCATGCTTTAGACAAGAATATGAGATGAGTTACACTATTTATAACTTATGACAACGTGACTATAATTTATATAGAATCTATAGTATATATAGTATATTGAGATTGACGATTGATATATTGATGACGGAGAATCATAGGCCATAAATAGGGAAAATCCCATCGATTCAAAGAAGAGATAAGACAAGAGAAAGTAACAAAAGTTAAGTGTTTGTCCATAGATAGGAGAATTTATGTTGCAAACAGAAGAACTTAACTACTTGCACCTCAAGAGATTTCTGACTTGTCAATGAACATATTTATCAATGGACAAGAAATCTGGACGTGAATCAAATGTTGGAAATGTATCGGATAAAGTATGGCACAAAACTCACCGCAGCTCTTCATCTAGATATGTTATTTCCAATTCACCACGGGCTCTTCCAGGTGCCTTAACAGGTATCTGCATAGGCAAAAAATGACATTTATATATATAAAAAAAATCAATATCAATCAATATAAAATATCAAATCTATAAAAAGTTGTATAAATCATTATTCTTAAGTCATAGATAGAACTACCTCCAGTCCTAAAAGTCGGACCTATTATGTGGTGCAGACCAAAGGAGTATGACTCATCTCGAGCTTTTGGCAATAATTTTTGTTCTTTCAATCTTTTTGCGCACAGTTCATTGAGCTCTGTGCACCTGTTTTCAAATTTCTTCAACCTTTTTCTCCATAATTTAGCAGAGTTAAAATGCTTAAAAATAAATATAATCTTAGTCTTCTAAAACGTTATCATCTATCATGTGCATCACACGAGGAAAAGATATTTAGTTTTACTTAAGCAGAGCTTTCATCTATATCACTTAGTGGGGTCCTAATTCCAAGATATACAAAAATTTAGACAAAGAATATTCAACTTGCTCAAAAGGAGACAATGCAATTTGTGCATGGGTTTCCTTGGAGCTTGTTAAATACTCCCTCCGGTCCTATTTATAAGCAACTTTCTCTTTGATTGCGCAGAACTGGTAGTTAAAAGCAATGATTATGTAAAAAATGCCATGTTTTTTCCCTATATGCCCCTATTTATGAAAAGAGTATAGGAGAAAGAATGGATAAAAAATATGAGAGATAATGAGTATAAGATATGAGAGATAATGAGTATTTAATAAGGGTAAAACAGGAAAGAGAATGTTACATTTTTAGAAAAAAGTGAAAGTTGCTTATAATAGGAACCGGCCCTATGAGAGAGAAAGCTGCTTATAAATAGGACCGGAGGGAGTAATTAGCAAACATATTTCACTCCTTAATACAGGATACAAAGCAACCATTGAGGATCAAGAACACTTACAAAGCCTGCAATTTTGAAAGTATCGAATTTGACAGCCACTTTTCTTGCATTCAGAGGCGTTAAATCCGCTGTGACCTACAAAATATTATCTTTTAATTTTTTTTAAAAGAAAATCATGAGGGAATCATATAATGTCTAACAGATACTTAGCTTCAAAATGTCTTGCCTGGTTGAAGAATGGCCAAGACTCCATATTTTGGGCCCTGAGAGTATCTGCATTGATTGCTTGAAAATTTGTCCTTGATCTCAAAATCTTTGGCCTCTGTCAATACATTAGTTACCAAGTTAGTGCACCATTTGTATGCAAAATCACCCGTGACTCGATTAATGGGGAAAAATTCAAAAAGGAAAGAATCAACAAAAGTAGTTTGGAGAAAAAATGAAAAATATAAATATTTTAAAGTAATTTAATTAGCTTTCTCAATATCTCCAAACTCTTATATTTAGGACCAAAGGGAGTAACAAGTTCTAACTTTCCTATCTAGGCATAAAAGACAAGCCTTTAGGTGAATTTTTCCCATATTATACAACTATAGCTCAAATTCAGAACATAGACAAATAAATGGTTATAATCAATTAGAGAGTCACTTGGTGAAATGAAAGAAGGCAATAACATCAAATAGTTTCCATTTTTAGAGAACAGGAAAAAATATTTTTTAAAGAAAAAAAACGGCCTGCACTCTGAAAGCTTCTTGACAAGAACGTGCACTGCCAAAGAAATGAAAAATGCTTAGTTTGGAGTTTCCTCAGTACATAGTATTGAAAACTAGATTTACAGAAGTTACTGATGCATTTATACTGTTTCTTTCCAACAAGTATTTGTCAAACAGATAAATTAAAGCAAAACTTAAAAACTATGCAGTATCATCGCCAGCCAACAAGTTTCTATTAATGACACATTTGTAAATATATACAAATCTAAAACTCCTATTGTCGTACAGGTTTTCTAGGCCAAAGTTTCAAAGGCTATTTTCTGGAGTTATTGTTCTTAAAATTTAAAAACAAAAACACATGTTAATAATAATCTTAAGAATGTTTTAAAGGGCAGACAAGTGACAACACTTTCAGACAGAGCCATAGACAACCAAGATATTAGTTATAGTGGGACAAAGCTTTGCAAGAAAATTTTTTACCTGGGTTTGCAAAATTGACCTTGAGGTAGTGTATATGAGCTCCCATTTTCCATCAAGTAGATTAGATTTTAGTGGTTCCTTGGTTGGATTAACTGCTTCAAGTTTGCGTGCAATCTATTTAGAAATAAATTCCAACAATCAAGAATGAAGATGCCATAATCGTGCAAAATTAACACCACTGCCACTGAGAAATAGTCAGATATCCATGTTAGCGCATAGTCAATATAATTTGAATTTAATCTTTTTCTTCTTATAAACATTTGAATTTAATCTTTTAATTTAACTAAGAAATTTGCAATAAAAATACTATAATACTGTGTATATATATAAACTAAGATTATATAAAAACTGAGATTAGATAAATAACAGAAACAAAATAAGTTATATTTTTAACAACAGAAATCAATAATGATTTTGACACCTAACCCCATCAGCTGATTAATTTACTTCTCAGTGAGAAAGTGAGACTTCTCCTTGATCTCTCTTCCACTGTTAAGGTACTTTATGTTTACGACTGAACTTTGGCAAGTTTATTGAAAAAACAAAGCGAAAATGTATTGTTTATTGCTGCCTGCCAATTATCCTATGAAAGTGGCCAAAATTACGAGAGAATACAAAATGTCTATAATAAATTAATAAATAGTTTATTGCGATGTGAGGTAGCCTTGAAAGTTCCATTTTATGTTCAAGGTAATGCTATTATTTTTACATGCAAGTCTAGTTTATCAACAGAAGGATCCTTATAGCTCGAAACAAATTCTCCTGGCATAACATGATGCTCGAGCGATTCCACTTCCTTCCATGAGACAGAGCACTCACAAAATTCGAAATTCACAGTGAACCACAAAGCAATGGCCGAGTTAGTAGAAAATTTGACGGTCAATTTCTTCATCTTTTTGTTGCGCCACAGAAAACAAGCATAGCAACAAAAAATTGAACCCTGAAATCGAAACCTACCTGATCAACTCTTTGCTGGTCTTCAGGGGTAGCATCAGCCCCTTGATCTAGCAGTGCAATGGCCTCGAGAAGCTCATCCTTGAGAGCATCAGCGTCTTTGCCCTTTTTCGAGAAAGCGGGAAAGAAGGAGACTCTTGCCCTCCATTTCTGCGATGCCGAAGAGGAAGAAGTCCTTGAGATGGAACGAAGAAGGCTGGTTTCTTTGTTATAGAAGCGAGAGGTTGCAGAATGGAAATGGAGAAATTTTGGGGGTGAATTTCCGAGCGGAGTGGTGTTGAGAACTGGAAGAACGAAAGCAGACGACGATAAGGCCATTGGATATTATTATTGGCGTTCACCCTGTCATCAGTTATTTGTTAGTTATTAAAAAACCTTTATTTTTATTTTTCAAATTTTTCAATATATAAATTAGTTTTACATCTTTTTATTATATTTCTTCTTGTCAGTATTTTTATATATCCTCCAACTACAGGCTGCAAGTTTATATAGTCATAGTAAATCTTGTAAAAAGAATATTTCATTGTTATGAAAATAAAGATATATGATAAGAGAGTAAGAGATAAAAGAAAAGAGAAAGTTTGAGAGAAAGTATAGAGGACTTCTCATTCAATTTGTTTTGTGTTTACAATACTTGCACTAAACATCTATCTATAGGCCTTGATCAGCCTTACACTGCAAGTCGCCATCAATATCTTGGAAAACAAGTAAAACTTGGAGATCAAGAAATGAAACTTTGGGAGCAAACTTTCTTGGAGAGCAAGCAATGTAACCAAGTAGATGTTGACTAGGATATGAGTCAATGAATATCCACATAATTAACATTTGTAACACTCCCCATTGGTTGCCTATTATGAATATGCCTCATTAAAAACTTTAACTAGGAAAAATTAAGTGAGACAAAAATCTAGCCAAAGAAAGAGTACATCATTCATTGATACACTGTTCAATGCTGTCTCACTAAAAACATTTCTAGGAAAACCTAGTGGGACAAAACTTAGATAAGGGAAAAAAAGTACAGCGTGCATCGACTCCCCCTCTTGACAACATCAGTTGAGATCTTTGAGTCTCCGAAGATAGATGTCATGGACAAGCTTTTCAAAGATTGTACCTGGAAGTGACTTGGTGAATAAATTTGCTAGATTTTTATTTGAACAGATTTTCTGGATATCTATTTCACCATCATTTTTTAAGGTCATGAGTAAAGAAGAATTTTGGTGAAATATGCTTTGTTTTATTGCCCTTGATATAGCCTTCTTTAAGTTGGGCAATACATGCAGCATTATCCTTATAAAGAATTGTTGGGACCATTTTTCCTGAAGATAAATGACAAGTTATTAGTATGTGATGTGTCACTGACCTCAACCATACACATTCTCGACTTGCTTCATGTATTGCTAGAATTTTTGTATGGTTAGATGATGTGGCTGATATAATTTATTTCATAGATCGCCATGAAACAGTTGCACCTCCATATGTAAACAATGGCATGTTTGTAATTTTCCATCATGTGGACCAGACAAAAATTCATCATCTACATAACCAACCAGTTCATGCTCAGATACATTTGAGTAGTATAACCCCATGTCCATAATGCCTCTGAGGTAACGAAGAATATGTTTGACTCTATTCCAATGCTTTTGAGTTGGTGAAGAACTATATCTTGCTAATAAATTAACAACAAATGATATATCAAGACATGTGTGATTAGCAAGATACATTAGTACTCCAAAAGCACTAAGACGTGGTACTTCTAGATTAAGTAATTCTTCATCACCTTCTTCGCTAATTACTCGAGGTCAAAATGGGTCTTTATCTGCCTGCAAAGACCTTACATTCATTGGGGTATATAATGGATGAGATTTATCCATGTAAAAACATTCTAGGATCTTCCTTGTATAAGTTTCTTGATTTACAAAAATTTCATTCTTGAGGTACTCGATCTGTAATCCAAGACAGAATTTTGTTCTTCCCAAGTCCTTAATTCCAAATCCGTTTTTCAAACAATTAATTGCCTTTTGAAACTTTTTAGGAGTTTCAATAATGTTGATATCATCAATATAAACAGCAATTATAGCAAACTCATTTCTAGATCTTTTCATAAAGATGCATGGGCATATTAAATCACTTTTGTATCCTTCTTTCAATAGATATTTATTAAAACGATTATACCACATGCACCATGATTGCTTCAGGCTATATAGGGACTTATTTAACTTAATTGAGTATTGTTTTTAAGAACTTGAATTGGATGCTTCTGGCACCTTAAGCCCTTCATGGACTTTTATATAAATATCATTGTCAAGTGAGCCATACAAATAAGCAGTCACGACATCCATCAAGCGCAGATCAAGTCATTCATTTACTGTTAGGCTAATTAAGTAACGAAAAGTGGTGGCATCCACTACTGGTGAATACGTTTCTTCAAAATCAATGTCAGGTCTTTCTGTAAAGCCTTGTGCTACAAGATGTGCCTTATATATTGTTATTTAACCATTTTCATTTCTCTTTCATATAAAGACTCATTTGTATCCAATTGGCTTTACATCTTCAAGTGTAAGGACTACAAGTCCATATACTTTTTGTTTTACCAATGATTTTAATTATGCATTAATGACATCTTTCTATAGGGGCCAATCTTTTTTTGGTTGGCACTCACTAATGGATTTTGGCTCATGATCCTCATTATTATTCATTACATCATTTGCTATATGATAAGCAAAGATGGCATCAATGTTGACTTCATTTCGATCCCATCAGATTCCATTCATACCATAGTTATTGAGATCTCATTATTTTCATACATGTCAAGTACTTGGGTCTCTTTTGGGACTACAAAATTCTCTTCTGGAGATATCTCTACTGGGGATAATAACTCTTCAGAAGATAGCTCTTCTAGAGCTACTAACTTTTCTTGATTATCCTCGACTTGACCATTTATATTCTTAGTTCCTTTTCTTTTTCAAGGATTTTTATCTTTGGAACTGATGGGCCTACCATGCTTCAGGCATGCTTTAAATTTATTCATAGTAGGTTGTCCTTCAAGGACATCAATTCTAATAGGAGCATTAGTAGGTGGGACATGTGACTTTGTCACTTTCATTGGGTCAGCAAAAGCTTCTGGCATTTGATTAGCTAAATTCTGTAAATGAATTATCTTTTGAACTTCTAGTTCATATTATTTTATACGAGGATTAAAATGAGCCAATGGTAATTTATTCCAGCTAATCTCTTTACCCAACTGCTTGTTTTCTCCCCCTAATATTGGAAAAAGTGTTTCATCAAAATGACAATCAGCAAATCACGTCGTAAATAAATCTCTGGTAGATGGTTCTAAATATTCCATGATCAAAGGAGATTCATATCTAATATATATTCTCATCCTTCGTTGAGGACCTATTTTGGTGTATTGTGGTGGTGCTACTGGAACATATATTGCATACCTAAAAGTCTTTATATGGGAAATATTATGTTCTTGACCAAAAACCATTTGTAAGGGAAAAATCTTTAGGTAACTTGTTGGCCTAATGCGAATTAACATTGCTGCATGCAAAATGGCAAAGCTCCAAGCAGAAATTGGGAGATTAGATCTCATAAAGTCTTGCAATTAGTTGCAATCGTTTAACTAATGATTATGCAAGTCCATTTTGTGTATGAACATGAGCTACAAGATGATTAACTCTAAGGGACATACAATATTCATTAAAAGCTTGTAAAGTAAATCCATCAGCATTATCAAGACGTATTTTCTTGATAGGATAATTAGGATAATGTGCCCTTAATCTAATCAATTGAACAAGTAATTTTCCTGTATCTGTTCTAGAAATGTGAGAGACTCACTTTCTACTTTGCTTGGTGAGGGCCGAATAATTAACTTTCCCTTGGAACATGCAGCACATGGGAAAACATGGGATTGTGGTATTTGTTTATACTTCAGGGGATGTCCACATGAATTCCCAATTATTTGTCTCATTATGATTGACCCGTGATGGCCTAACCCGTCATGCAGACCATTAAATTCATTAGTAAAATTTTGGTTTATATTGGCAAACTGCTAGTTTGCATTGGCAGACTTCTGGTCTGCATTGATAAACTTATGGTTTTCAATAGCATGTGTTTCAATTATACTTATAAATATATAGAACAAGGCAGAAAAAATGCAAGAAAACTTTCTAATATATTTTTTCTACCAAAAACTATATTTGTGATGGTAAGACATTCCTAATTATTTTTAGTTGTTGTTTCTACATGATATCAATTTCTGCGGATATATTTGAAACTCAATAAGTTTCTTTCAGATTTAGTAGAATAAAATGCACTATCAATGCATAATTTTGTTGCTTCAAGTAACAAAATATTAGCTCTTCTAGTGCCTTCAATCAAATTTGTGCTACCAGATATAGTCTGAATATTGACTTTCTACTTTACCAAGGAAGAAAAATATTTATCATTTCTAAGTATGGTGTGGGTTGTTGCGTTATCAACGAGATATAAATCTTCAGGATTAATGTGAATAAGATTCATTCTTCATTAAAAAAGACATAAAACATAATTAAAAGGAAATACACATGATAATTGCAACATTAACCACATTAAAGCATATATGTTCAAATAGACAAATATAATTTATACTAAGAAATTAGCACCATCTAAATGGATAAATATTCATGTCACCATACTCAGAATTTTCATCCTTATCAACATGATTTATTTTAACTTTTCCCCACTTAGGGAGGAATCTAAACCACCATGGTTATGAAAGAGACAAGCTTCACCCAAGAGGAAGTGAATTGGGTAATGTAATAAAATTTTTGGTCATTACGGTGATATGAAAATAGATAAAGAAAGAGTAGAGAAGAGAAAATCAATATACAAAGATTTATACCGATTCGGCCAAAAACCAGGCCTACGTCCAGTCCTCAGAGATTAAAACCTACTGAGATTTTTACTATTCTTCCAAGATTCAGTGGGCTCTCAGAACGCCACAGACAACAATCGTCCTAGTAAGGACTACGAGCAGAAATATCCTAACACATACAATATTCTCTCCCGCTTACGACAAGTCTTATGTGTAGAACAATCCCTATAACCTTTCTCTCCTGCTTACATATCCAAGTCTTATGAGCAGCAACGTTTTCTCTTGCTTACACTCTTGTAAGCTTTACGAGTAGCAACTTTCTCTCCTGCTTGCACCTTGTAAGTCTTACAAGAAGAAACTCTCACCAGGAATTTTCTCAACTGCTTCCCTGTAAGGAAATCTACCATCTCAAGGCCCCTTTACCTTGAGATCAAATGAAAATATAATTTGGAAGTAAATACAAACTCTCTTATAGAGTAGGTATGATAATCACTAAAGTACAAAATGAATACATAGATAAATATGATAAACAGAGACTCGTGTATATTCTCAGTGTATGCTTTCGTTCTGTGTACTCTCTCTCTCTGTCTTTGATGCTTTGTATTTATAGTAAGTTTGAAAATAGCCATTGTGCAACATGCCGTTTGAATAGCAGGATGCTCCATTATGAGCTGTACGTCACGTTGTGGAGCATAATGTAGGTGTTTGTATTTTTAGATGGTGGGTCAATTGCATGTGATGACAGTTGTTCGGCAGTTGGTGTGTAATGATGATGTTCGCCTTATTTGACCTTATCATTTGTAACTGTAATCCGAACATTCATTTTCCTATTTCACACTTGAAATATATGTTAGTTAACATTTAGTTATAATAACGAGTGAAAAAAGAATGAATAAATATCATTTAAACATATTCGGATTGTTCGTTGTAAGTCTGATGCATTTTTGTTCTGAAGGATTCTTACTCGAGTGCTCTGTTCCTCACTCGAGTGCATGCATGATTTTCACAACGTTCACTTGCATGACTTTCAAGTGAAGATAGAAAATGTTGAGAGATTTTAGTCCCATACTCGAGTGCTTAGTCCTCACTCGAGTGTATCCCAACACTTCACTTTCTATTTTGACTTTTGGACAACACTTTCATTAAAACTTGTAAGAGTGAGCCTTGCACTTGTGAGTGTTAGAGATCCTTACTCGAGTGCTAGCTAACGTTCTCACTTGAGTGAATCAGCATATTACCCTTTATGGTTCATCTTTTGAACTATACTTGCACCAACCCTTTCAAGAGTGAGCTTTTACACTTGAGAGTGCTGCGACTTCACTTGAGTGCTTAAGGTTACACGCAAGTGCATAGATTAGATCAGTACTTCTTCACTTGCTTCTTGTCAGAGAGTGTCAAGAGTACACTAGAAGTGCAACACCTTACTTGAGTGACTTACCCCTCACTTGAGTGCACTTCTAGATCTTTTGATATTATTTCCTCCCAGGACAATACTTGCGTAACTTCACTTTCAGGACTCCAGTGTACTTGTGTCCATCACTTGAGTGCAGAGCTAGGACTCAAGTGTAAATGTTGCTTTCTGTATCTGATTTGTGTTTCTATGAAAAACTTGCAAGAGTGTTCCTTCACACTTGAGTGAAAATCTTGCCTTCACTCAAGTACATTGCCAATCACTTGAGTGTTACTGAAATATTTTACTCTTTAGCTGATTCTGTAAAACACTTCCAGAGTCACACTTCCTAAACTCAATAAAGGTTCCATAGTTTTTGAAATCACTCTAATTTGATTTCTACAAATAAAGATATGAATTTCCAAAGTTTGATGAAAATTCTGTCAAGTTTTCCTGCAAGTACGAAAATGGAAATAAATATATGGGCAAAATGATAATTTTCCAATTAAGCTAAGAGCTAATTATTTTCTCAATAGTTTGGGGCCATTTTTGGCCAAATAAAGAAAAGAAGGGGAAAATAAATATTTGGGGATAAATATCCCAATTTTAGAGCAATTCTGGCCAAGTAAAATGGTTGGAAAAATCAAAAAGTAAAAGTAATTAATTTAATTAATTTAAGAAGGGAATTATGGAAAACAATTACTTGGAAGATGATGATGTCATGTGTATGAATTAGAGCCAAGTAATTAAATAAGAATTGATTAAGATATGAGCACATGTGGAATTTCAATAAAATATTATATATTTTGTGCAACTGGGGGAGTTAATTAGATGAAGATCAATTGGTGTAACTTGGGCCCTATATGGTGTCATTTTGTGGCTAACAAGGAGGGAAGGAATTGGTCCAAAAGTAATGAGAGCTTATGACACAATTGAGAAGGGATAAGACTAAATAAAAAGCATGTGCCATAAAACCATTAAACTAGCATATTTTTAAGAAAAGATGAAGAGATATTTTAAATACATCTTCATCTCTTTCCTTCTTCATTTCTCATGCCTACACCAAGAGAGAGAGAGAGAGAGAGAGAGAGAGAGAGAGAGAAGCTTGGAGTCTTAAGGGAACAAGAGAGCTTGAGGAGCCAAAAATCAAAGGCGAGCTTTGTGTTTCCAAGAGATTAAGCTTTCTAACTTTTGTAATAGCTTCTCTAAACTCTTGATCTCCATGAATAATCATGTGTAGCAAGAAAATTTTCAAGGTTAAGGAGAGAGGAAGTGACACCCTAGAGAGAGAAACTCCAAGAATCAAGAGGTAACTTCCAAAATCTCAAATCCTTTGGTATATTAATGTGTTATTGTAATTCTTGGCTTGGTTTGTAAATTGTTGGTGCATTTTGTAAATTTGGGAAGGGAAACCCTAAGGGATTATGTTGCCCAAATTTAGTCTAATCATGTTTAGAATGTGATTAAGTTGTTAAATAAGTGATTAAAGGTGTAAAGAATGTGGTTTATGGATTGAAATCAAGAAATTCCATTTTCCCCAATTTTTGTGGAATTTCGTTTAGATCTATTTTGGGTTGTGTTTAGACTGGATTTTGATGTTTTTGATGATCCCATTATGTTTAGAATGAAAAATTGTGTAGGGTTCATGTTGGGTGTGAAGTGAACAAAGTCATAGAAAGTGAAATGACAAAAATAGCCTTAAAACCCTCACATAGGGGCTGCTAGGAGGTAAATTCATAATTAGGGCTGGAATTTGAAAAACCTGAGGTAAAAAATGGATTCCCTTGGCGAAAATATGTCAGAATAGCCTGGGTCAAAATTTCGAGAAAAGTGTGGTCGGACTGGGTACGGCGGGGCCGAGCTGGGCCGGGGTCCTGGGGGCATTTTGATAAATTTTCACCATAGGCTAATATAACCACAATAAACACTATGGTAGTGCCTAAAATGATACATGAATGGGTTTTAACCTAATTCTTGTACATTTGATATTTTAGGACTGAGTTGGGAGTTTAAGCTTGACACGTTCTATGAGGCGGAGATTTGAGGCAAGAAAAGGGTTAAGATAGGGACTACTGCCTCTCATATACTATGTGACTATTTGTATGATGTGTGTTACTATATTTTATGATTTGAACACGTGCGGTAGGCATATTACCTGGTTGTGGTTAGGTGCCCAGCCAAGGTACACTGGTATTGCCTAGCTATAGTCGGTGACTTGGCTGAGGTACAAGTAGGGGTTTCAACTGGATGGTTGGCCCTAAACTATGTACACACACGGATTGATGTGAATTTTCATTTTACTTGATACGGTGCATTGCATATTTAATTCTCTTATTTTATATGTTGATAGTATGTTTCTACTGAGATTCCCTGGAATCTCACCCCTTTTTATAAATAAAATGTCTCAGCGTGTGCTAGTAGCTCGAAAGGCAAGGATGTATACGCAAGGAACTAAATGACACGTTTCTCGAGACAAAGACAATAGTTATATATAGTCTTTACTTTTGAATATTTTGAGAAATTGTATATATTACCTAGCCCTTAAGGGAATTCCTTAATGTAACATGTACTATATATCAGTATTTTTACGCTATTCTTGTGTTGCTCAACGAACGGCGTGCAAGCACTCTAATAATATGGAAAATCAGATAAGGGTGTGATAGGAGGGTTGAGGAAAGGTAATGTCGAATAATTGAGGTTGAGTATATAAAACCATAGCAGTGGCAGGATCGATAGGGTCATCAGATGAAAAAGGTGGAAACGGTGGTTGAGGAGCAGAAGGAATAGAGGATACATGCTGTGATGCGGAAAGCTGATCAAATGTGACGTCAACAGAGGTAGCAGTGAGAGGATCAATATAAGTGAATAGTACATAAGCTTGAGTCTGAGATGGTGAGACAATGGTGGTTGGAGTGGATATGGTAGAAACTGGAGGAACACCAGGCCGAGGAATTGGAAGATGAGTATGCAAGTATGTCTCTAACTCAAGTAACCTTCTAGAATGATCCTCCAGTGTCTTGATAATCAAGTCAAAGTTTTAATTGGTTTTGTCTACCAATTTGAGAACCTAAGACTCCATTTTGTCAACCAATTTTTCGTACTCAGCAAATAATTCCTTCTTTAGACTGGCCATTTCTTGGTTGATCACTTCTGACAAATATCCCTGAATTGAGGCATCGAGGAATGAGGGAGTTAAAGATTGACCTCTTACTGAAGACTGAGCCGCATCACCCCTTGAAGGTGTAGCTTCTTGTTAGATATGATTAGTTTTGATGATGTCAAATATAGATGCCAAGTATTAAGAGTAAAAAGTTTGTATAATATACTTATTTTCTATATTGACTAACTACCATATTTAATGTTGTAAATCTTGTAGATTAGTCATAAACCTGATAATGGGTTGATGTTATTTTGCTTATAATGCCTCATAAATGGAGAATGATCATCAAGAAGAAAAACAAGAAGAAAGAGATTGAAGAAAGAAGAAGATTGAAGATATTCAAGATGATATCTAATTGGGTTATGAAGAATGATCATCAAGAGGAAAAACAAGAAGATATCTTGTACATTAGCCAAGCAAAGAAAAAACAAGATTGAAGATAGTGAAGAAAGAAGATCTTGCAAGAACTAATGGGAATATCAAGATCCAAGCTATTAGAAGTGATATCGGAGGTTTCTATGGTCAAATGGAAATTAGAATGGGTTAATATGAAGCTAAAATTACTTATACAGAAGTTGTGTTACCTACAGAGGTGATTAGTCGAGTGAATACTCAAGTGATATGCTACTGCCTCATTTTGGAGGTGATCACTCGAGTGGTCACTCGAGTGATGACCCATAATCACTCCAGTGACTATTGGAGTGATGACCCAGATTACTCGAGTGGTCACTCGAGTGATGAGAATCACTTTAGTAACCATTGGGTGATGATTAAATAAGAAGATAGTGGATTTGAAAATCTCAGGAGGAGCCTGGGGACTAAACATAGGTCATCGCAGATTAGACCGAACTAGGATAAATCACAGTTTGCATATTCTCTTCCCTAAGCTCTTATATTTCCAGCATACATTATTTAATCTAATTGTTGATTTATGATTCATTACTTTCATATTTACTGCTTCTACTATGATGCGAATAGATTTTCAAAGTTCTTAAGAATTTTATCTTATACCCAATTCACCCCCTCTTGGGTGTCAGCCGGTTCTAACATTTGGTATCAGAGCTGGACTCTTCTTTAAAGGACTTAACCATCTCAAGAGCTTATAATGGTTGATTATGGGTGTTATTCGCTTTCAGAAGGTTTTGACTATACAATTCTGCCTCTTTTAAAAGATATTGATTTTTGGTTTTGGAAAGTTAGAATGACTAGTTTTATAAAAACATTTGATTTTGATATGTGGTATGTTTTTACAAATGCCTTTGATTTCAAACCAAGAAAAGATTGAACAGAAAGAGAAAAGAAAATGTTTTTGTTAAACATTAGAGCAATGAAAATTTTGTATAGTGCTTTAACCAAAAATGATTTGAGAAAATTAGATTTTGTTTTAATGCTAAAGATATATGGAACACTCTTGATTCTATGTATACTTCTAATAAATGTGTTGACAGTTTATGTTAAACTAAAAGCTGTGTATCTACGATACATGAACAATTGGAAGTTAAGAATGAAGAAGGAGAAATTATAGAACACTTCTATAATCTAGTCAACATAGAAGAACAAGAGGAAGACAATTCCCAAGAAGAGCTCAGCATGAACAAACTTGATAAATCCTTATCAGAAGCTCAAGATGAACTTAAGGTAAAAAGTTTCAATTTTTCTTATGTAGTTAAGAAACATGATTTTGAACATTTGCATAAAATTGTTTTTCAACCAATTATTGATTCAATTCTGAAAAGCAAAAATGTTTTAAATCATACTGGAAAAGTTATTGGGAAGAAAGAATGTTCAAATAGAAATTATTTGTGTTTCTATTCTCAAGACAACACAATACTTGCATAGAATCTCATAATGCATATCATTCTATTATTTGCAATTATTGTGGTAAATCAGATCATATTTTTCACACATGCTATATTAAGAGAAATTCTAATGTGAGAAATAAATTTATTTGGGTTCCTAAAATACAAATGAGTTCAAATGCTAACATTCAAGGACCCAAAGCAAAGTGGGTACCAAAATGTCCATGTGGTGTTTCATGTATGCAGATTGATTCTAGAAAGAATGGACATAAGGGTATAGAAATAATGAGGAAGATTCCAAGAGTTTCTAATGCATATGAAAGGTGATTCACATCAATTAGGAGAACTCTTGAATCACCCATTGCTGGAACTGTAAAGTTTAACCACAAAGAAAGGTAATAGAGAAAAGGAGTACATTTCACCTCAAGAATGGACTACCATAGTGTACCGTTCAACTATCTTGAGGAGAACAAGAAAAAGAGAATATCTCAAGTATCAAGTAAAAGACTCCTGGAGTCTATATATTTTGAGAGAAGGTTGCTAGCACCCAAAGCAAGATATTCAAAGTATCAACATCTCAAAAACATGTGTTGGATAAGCAAAAGCATTCCTTAAAGTATCTAAGGTAAAGGTACACAATGATAAAACCTCCTATGCTATTATATGTAATATTTATTGAGGTTTTATATTTTGGAACTTTAGGATAAGTATTGTAAAAGATTTTGAAATTATGTTTTTAAAAAGCCACTTAATAGATTATTGCAATTCTCAATAGGTTAATTCTTTATGCATATATAATGATTTGAAAAGAAAAAAATTTCTTTTATGCATAAAGACATGTTTAATTCATTTCCATCAATTGCCTCGAATTGATTATATTCTTAGAGCACGTGAATTTTATCTTGATTCCCACAAGCTAACAAGAAATGGATCCAATCAATATTGGATACCATAAAGAAAAGAAATTTATACAGTTCTGGAGGATAAGAAAAAGCTTCTCAAGACTGTGGCCACATGAAAACAAATTCATATCTTGATTATGTTGAATTTCGGAGTTTGGATTTTGGTGCTGATCGTGTAAAGGAGAAAAACCAATATTATTCCACTAAAACCAAGCAAGCTGTCACAAGGACAAGATGAATTATAGTGACATCTAATCCTTACTTTATACTGTGATAATATGAATTATTTATTTTGAGTAATGAGTATTTGTCCATTATTGCATTCCTTTAGCAATCAAACCTTAATGATCGTTAAATTGTTTACAGATTGCTAAATGAACGAAAAGTGAAATTGTGCATAGTTTTTCTATCGGTTTATGTTTTGAAGTACACAGTCCAAAAATGTGTTTTGGTTCAAATTATCTTGTTTATAAAAGTGCATACACATTATTTGAAAGTTTTTCATATTTTGTTTGCATTTAAATTAGTTTCAAAATTTGAAGTTAATTATTTTTTTTACTGAACATCAGAAATGCATCAAATCCATCCACTAGAGTTTTCCCCATCAATCACATATTATTTCTTGATTTTAAACTTATTACTGCTTGAACTCCTCAACCATTATTTTCTAACAAGTTAGACCTTATGTCTTACAAGTTAACTATCTATATGAGTTTCAAGTATATTTCCTAGAAAAGAATTCAATATGTGAAAGCCTTATGCCTAATACATAAATCTTTGGTTGGCCATGTTATTCCAAGCATTATGAATGTTCATTAGTATATTGAATCTTAATGCATTAACCATTATAAAGGAATAAATTACTAGGATAATATTCTAGTACTCTAGTCATTTGGACTAATGAGTATGTACTCAATCATTCATAATTCATTTGCACTCATTTTGTTGTTCAAATACATGAACCAATGAATCATATATCTCTGAGTAACTAGTGTATTATATTCAAATCTTTGAGATGAATATTCCTATTCTTCAAGACACAACTCAAAGAGTCAAGATTATCTCTTAGTTAATAGCAGAGTCATTATGTCTATATTCATCCATGAAGCTAAGCCTTTTTGGTTAATTCATTTTCTATATGACTTTTGCTCTTAGGAAAATTCTCAAACATGTTAAACTCCAATGTCTAACATCTTATCTTAGTTGTTCTCTAAAAGAGTAGTTTTCTGGTATATGCATATTTAAACTATTGACTTTCACCATTTTCAACATGAATATTGATTACAAACATATTTCAAATATGAGTTTTGCATATATTCAAAATATCAATTTTACAATGTATTATCATGATTTGAAATAACATTTGAGATTTAAATTTGCATATTTCACTCTTGGAAAACTTGATTTCATTCATGATTTATTGATTCATAAAAGCTGGTCATTATGAATAGATTTTCTACTCTCTTTGATCCAACTTACATAGATTGCATGAAAATCTCATCAATGACATTTTTTCAATATAAAGTGTATTTATTTATTTTATTTTTTTAAAGTGTATTTACAAATTGTCACTAAAAACATCACTCTTGATATCAAGTGTTTGTTATCATTTATGACTTGAATTAATTAGATAACATTATATCCCTGAATATCCCTGAATTGAGGCATCGAGGAATGAGGGAGTTAAAGATTGACCTCTCACTGAAGACTGAGCCGCATCACCCCTTGAAGGTGTAGCTTCTTGTTAGATATGATTAGTTTTGATGATGTCAAATATAGATGCCAAGTATTAAGAGTAAAAAGTTTGTATAATATACTTATTTTCTATATTGACTAACTACCATATTTAATGTTGTAAATCTTATAGATTAGTCATAAACCTGATAGTGGGTTGATGTTATTTTGCTTATAATGCCTCATAAATGGAGAATGATCATCAAGAAGAAAAACAAGAAGAAAGAGATTGAAGAAAGAAGAAAGAAAGAAGAAGATTGAAGATATTCAAGATGATATCTAGTTGGGTTATGAAGAATGATCATCAAGAGGAAAAACAAGAAGATATCTTGTACATTAGCCAAGCAAAGAAAGAACAAGATTGAAGATAGTAAAGAAAGAGATTGAAGAAAGAAGATCTTGCAAGAACTAATGGGAATATCAAGATCTAAGCTATTAGTGTAATATCCCAATTCAGGATTAAGGGCTAATGACTTTGTGGTTAATTGTAAGTGTGTAATTAAGCACTTTTGGAATTAATGTAATATGAATTTGGTGTATATGTGTGTGGTATTTAAGATCAAGGGTTGAGATTCATTGCAAATGGGTTGGAATCCAGTGTATTAAGCTTGTGTGAGCTCATTGTGGGAATGAATGAGATGCTGACAAGTGACATTGTGGGAGTTGTTGGATGAAGTCACAAGAGGACAAAAGTCCATTTTTTCCTCTCTCCTCTCTCTCCTATTCGGTGGAAGTATGTATGGGAGGGAAGGGGAGGCTTGCTCATCACAATCATTTCATCTCATCATTTTCTCTCTCCATTTCGCTAAATCAAGCAAGAAAGGAAGAAGGAAAAGTTGAATTTTGGGTAAGTAGATGCCCCCCATTACTCAAACTCCATTCATAAATGTTGATCCTTAAGTGATGAGCTTCATTTTGGTGTGTATAGTGTGCCCATTGGTGGTGATTTCAAGAATCACGAAAATCTGGTTGTTGGAGAATCAAAGAGTGTTTTTGAGAAAGTTGATAAGGTGAGTGAAACTAATCTATCTATCTAAGTTTCATGCCATTTGAAGTAGTTTATAAATTCTGGAAATTTTGGCTTGAATCCGAAAATGAGTGCCACTATTCATTTGGTATGTTTTTGGCATGAAAATGGTATCTTGGAATGAGTTTAGGATAGATAGATTGATTGGAGGTTGAAATGTTAAGTTTAGTGATTTTGGGAAAATTGATGATTTGTGTTGATTCAAACCAAAGCATGATAATGGAGTAGGATTTTGGTAATTCTGATGATTCCATTGGATTCCTTGGGTGTTTTTGTGTGAGAGTAGCTTTGGTTTGGTATTTGGGTGCATTTGGATCACTTGGTATAAATTCTGGAAGTACTGTCATACCTTCTACGTTTTCTGGTTTCTGATAATCATACTCGAGTGAGAGTGAGTGTGCTCGAGTGAGGGAAGAACATCACTCGAGTGAGGGCTTTTGTGCTCGAGTGATCCTTTTCGGTGAAAGTTCTTGTGCTCTCGGGTAAACACTTCCTGTTCTCACTTTCTTGCACTTGAGGTACTGTCCATACAATGCTCGAGTGATCCTCTTCTTTTGAAAATTTTTGTGCTCTTGGGCGAGCACTTTCTGTCCTCACTTCCTAGCACTTGAGGTGATGTCCGTACCAATGCTCGAGTGAAGGCTTTTGTGCTCGAGTGTCCGTACCAATGCTCGAGTGAGACCATTTTCACTCAAGGTGCAGTAGTGAAAAATCAGTTTTTGTGCTTCCAAAAGGGGATCTTTGGGATAGTTCTTCCTACCCTTTAGGAGTTTTGTTAGGGGTATTTAATGACTCTAAAAGAGCAATAATGATAACCAATTAAGTATTATGAAGTGAATTAAGTCTTGGAATAGAGTATAACTCTTTGTCCCTAATTATGAATATAGGATTTGACATTTGCCCTACTCGCGAGAGACCGGCGCTAGGACACGCATGGAAGGATCAAGGTAGTGACTCTTCTCTTATATTGTGTATGATGTTTTGGTATGCATAACTTATCATTGAATTTGTAAAATGTGAGCCATGGTACATTACGGCGTGAGCACTTCAGCGTGAGCCGTATAGGGATTGACGTTGGTCATCTCTAGGTCGGCCGTTGAATTGCCTTCGTAATCGATATGGATCTTTGTGAATCCGACCCGTGGGGCGGCGTTTGTGAAACCAGCCGTGGGCTGTATGTATCTTGCCTGTATGGCTTGCGTTATGAAATGATTTATATGGATCCCAGCTGTGGTGAATTATATTGTGTGGATTGTTGTGATGCAATACAGCGTGAGCAATTCAGCGTTAGCAATCGTTAGGGATGACATGTGTCATACTAACCATTGCCGTTGAACTGCCGTTGTAGTTGCTTGTATGGATAATGATTTGATTTCATGCCTTATTATTGTACATTATATGATTGATTTGACACTACGGGAATTCTTTAGAATCTCACTCTCCCAAAATTAAACATTTTAGACAGGGCTGAAGGATCGAAAGGCAAACGGGTGACGAAGAGCGGGTAGAGCTCCGTGTTAGGAGTTCCTTTTTGGTTATTGGTTATCATTGTATATTATTGGATATTTTGTGGGAAGTAAATGTATATTTTGGGATTTGTGATGTAGTTTTGTGTAATCCCCAAGTAAAGGTTAAGAATTATGGGCTTTGTGCCTTTGTATGAACCTTTGTTTAATTAATGGAACCCGAGTGTGTCAGGAATTTATGCTGTACTTTGATAATTGTAAATGGAATCAACTTGTACAGGCCATTTTGTATTGAAATGTAAATGTGAGACCATTGTTGAACAGGTTTTGTAAAATTTTTGTGAACCTTGATTTTGGGAAGTTTGACTTTGTTTAATTCTCAAATCAATTATGGTCTCTAATTCCATATTAATTATGCTTTTACGAACTAATCTTGGCCTTAATCGTGAAGGGGGTTACAATTAGAAGTGATATCAGAGGTTTCTATGGTCAAATAGAAATTGGAATGGGTTAATATGAAGCTAAAATTACTTATACAGAAGTTGTGTTACCTCCAGAGGTGATTAGTCGAGTGAATACTCAAGTGATATGCCACTGCCTCATTTTGGAGTTGATCACTCGAATGGTGACCCAGAATCACTCCAGTGACTATTGGGGTGATGAGAAATTTCTTATGTACTCTGCATTTCACGTAACATGATAGAGGTTCAGTATTTTAGGTATATCTCTCTAACCACACATTAGATTGAGCTGAAAATAGTGGCATATGAAACTAGACTTCTAAGGCGTCATTTTGACTAAATATCACATTCAAAGGGGTTCAGACGAGAGAGATATTAGCTTCAAAAGTGGATACTGAAATCACCATCATTATACAAGGCAGCTTTAGTATTTTGAACATAACTCCCAAACTGCACATCGGATTATGATAAAACCAGTGCCATATGAAAGTAGACTTAAAGCGCTTTCTATGAATAGGTAGTTTGTCATATTTGAAGCTATATACTAATATTTATGCCTTTTGAAATTTGAGGATCGTGATTTCAGACATTGTATAGTACAGAAGATACTCTTTAGATGATAACTTTATATATACAATGATTTTAGAGGTAATTCTTATTGCTAGAATATAGATAATGAGAGCTTTTCGATGATATATTATTTGCCATGTTTAGAGTTAAAATGAAAACATTACTCGAAGGGATCACTCGAGTAATCAAAGCAGCAGTGCTGCAATAACTCTTGGGCAAGAAATGAGAGACATTACTTGAGGGATTACTCGAGTAACATGAAATGAAAAGAAAGCATTACTCAAGGGATCACTTGAGTAATCAGGTAAGTTGAGGAAAAGTTACTCTCGGTCAGATTTTGAAAGTGATTATGCAAGGGATCACTCGAGTAATGACCCAGGCTTACTCGAGTGACTACTCGAGAAATGCTTCCCAAGAGAACAGAACAACGTACTGAAGCTTTCGAAAATCATGGGAATGATTATGAAACTCAATCTTCTTGTTTCTAATCACTCTAACACTTCATGATATTAGTGTTTAATGCATTTCTCCAGGAATACAATGAAGAGATGGTGTGAAGAGACAAGAGTTGACTTTATAGAAGCAGAGCATTCACCAACCGCAAGGGCTAGTTTTTGAAAATTGAAGAATGGTCAAACAAAGCTACGCCACTCTAACGGACAGGTTGAAATGCTTTTAACGGCTATCTCAACTCATCTATAAATATGGGAACATCAATGAAGAGAAATACTAATGAGAACACTACAACGCAAACATGCTTATATCATGAATCATCTACTTTGATCCAACTACTCTATGTCATTATCTATTTTCTATATCATGTAAATTTGAGAAAGAGTTATTTGTATTGTACTTCTGTAAGCATTTTATCCACTATGTGAGAGAGTTTGTAAACACTTGTATTTTTGAATTGATCTCAAGGTAGAAGGACCTTGAGAGGGTTGATTTTCTTATGGGAGAAGCTGTAGAGAGGATTACTGGAGAGAACATTGATGCTCATAAGACTTGCATGGGTAATCAGGAAAGAAACATCTTCAGGTTTGCTCTACTCGTAAGACTTGTCGTAAGGGGGAGTATCTCAGAGAGAGAATTGTAAAAGGTTTCATAAGTACCCGGTTAAACTTGTGGGGTTGTAAAGGCTTTTCTTATGCCTAGATTAAACAAGAAGATAGTGGATTTAAAAATCTCAGGAGGAGCCTGGGGACTGGACGTAGGTTATTACAGATTGGACCGAACTAGGATAAATCACAGTTTGCATATTCTCTTCCCTAAGCTCTTATATTTCCAGCATACATTATTTAATCTAATTTTTTATTTATGATTCATTACTTTCATATTTACTACTTCTACTAAGATGCGAAAAGATTTTCAAAGTTCTTAAGATTTTTATCTTACACCCAATTCACCCCCTTATTGGGTGTCAGTCGGTTCTAATAGTTTTGTCTATGGTGTAGACTTGGCTTTGATGACTGGAATTGAGATTCCCATATGAGTCAACTGAGTTCTTCCAAAACATGGAATCTTCACTTTCTCATTTCTATTCAAATACCAGATCTTGTTATGCCAAAGGATGAGAGAGACAAGTTAGGGATATGGAATGGTGGTGGTTCTGGATAAAGAAAATCAATATCTTCTCATCTCACTAAAGATCAATTCACCAACATTCCTTTGTTGACCGGCTAAAAAGGATGCCAACAAGTAATAGTCCCTATAAGCAAAGTGAGTGTAGTTCTTGGACTTGTTTATGATACTGCAGGTATAGATATAGTGAAGAGCACGATGAGAGTTAGGCATATCAATAGGTTTAAAGTTTAGGGCTCAGGGCTCCTATTGGATCTTCTGGTCTCAATCGTTGAAAGGCTTTTATTGCTTTGAGTGTAGGAGGATTAATAGGCGGTATTATATAGCCAAGGATAGTATTTATGATGGAAGGAGTAATCATCACAGGTTGGCCTCTTATAGTAGTAGAGATTCCTTCCTCTATCAATTCTCCAGTTTTGGACAAAAGGTTTTTCACTTTTATGTTGCAATAGAATGTTCTTAAAACAGAAGGTGAGTAAGGTAGATGTACTATCAACCAAGGTTTGTAATACTTTAGATATGGTTTAAGATTGAGGCCATAGTGAGTACTTAAATATTCCAAGTCCACATAAACCATAGAATAAAAACTACGATGAGAAAATATAATGTTGTATACCTTCTGATCGAAAGACTTTAGTTCCTGGCTATTGAAATCTTCTGGTGGAACCATATCGAGTTCTTCTTCCTCCAGGGCTTGAGAAGTAGATGGTACTCTAGAGTGTGAAGGGACATGACTTGATGATCTTGGAATGTGGTGTGAGGCAGAGGCATCGGCTTGGAAGGCAATCTTGCCAACCAAGGCATCCAACTTCGACTGTTCTATTACTTATCGGATTTGTCTGTCACCTTTACTATCAAAGGATGAATCTTGTAAGGCTTCTGTGGCTACCTTCTTCCCTCTTCCTTTTACTTCCTTCACCTTTGGGCGAGTTATGATTGGTTCTTTGATAGTGACTCCTTTTACTTCTTCACCGGAGGTTGAACATCCTTCACTTTTGGCCGAGGATACTTCTTCTTTGTAGGAGTTGCTTTCTTCTTAGTAGCTTTAAATATTAGAGAAGGAGGAGGTATAGGAGTGGGTGTTGGAGATGGAGTTGGAGTTAGTGTCATTGTCGGTATTTCAGATTCACTGAAAAGCTTGGAGATGGAATGTGATGATGATGAAGATGAATAAGAAGTGTCCTGAGGCACCTATTGATTCATGGAATACACCATTGTGAAGAACAAAAGATGACTTAGACAACTTACAGATTGATGATTTTTGGTGATTAACAATTAGGGCTCAATGGAGGGCTTTATAAGGAGCAATCAGACGTTTTAGAGACAACTGAAAGGATGTAATGGATGATTGATGAGTGTGGAAGTGTCGATTCAGTTGAACGTGTGTGAGTGTCGAGTGAGAGAACACTTTCGAGTGAGACGAGCGAGTGAGATGTTTGAGCTTTCAGACCACCTGATATAAGCCCCAACACTCGAGTGAGAAGCCTACGTACTCGAGTGTTCATACTTATGCACTCGAGTGCTACAGAAAAATTTATAAAAGTTGCAGATCCATACTTGGTTTGAGTGTATTTTGTAGATACCCATGTTTATTTTCCATTCTCATACATCTTTGTACTCAAGTCCTCCAAGATCACTTGAGTAAGCCATGCTTTGTGCTTGCTTGTTCTTCTTGCACTTGAGAGTTCCTGCACTTTCAAGCGTGCACTCGAGTTTAATACCATCACTTGAGTGAACTTCCACACTTTTGATGAACTTAAGTACTCATTTAAAGTTCATATATCCTCTATTAACCCCTATTTTGCAAACTAAAAACAGAGCATAGGAATTAATTCTAGAACTTGAGTGAACAATCTATGCTTGAGTGTCATGACATGCACTCTAGTAAGCATCACTACTACAGATAGGACTTTTAACGTCCCCTTTTTTGGCCCTTTTAAAGTTCGAAAATAGGGGAATGCCTATGTGAGCTACATAGTTAACTGTGGCAATAATGTCTGTAAATAAAGGGACGTCTAATGTTTGGACTTTAGATGTCCCTTTTATGAAATAAGGATGTCTAGAGTTTCCTGTAATGCCTTTAGACTTCCCTTTTTATTTACGAATGTAAAAAAGTTTTATTTTTTTTAAAAAAATGATTAATTATATTCTTAATTGCCTAGCAAATTAAAACTGCAGAAATAGGATTAAAGAATGATTCATAAACCACAATGTCCCTTACAAAATGGTAAGGAAACATCCAGCACTAGCTAATTAAATTGTTAGCTAATTATATGTACAATAACAACTCATACAACCTAATACTATATATGTACAATAACCACCACAGAGTATCAAAAGTTGTCTATTACACAACTACTACCTAATATAAATAAAAACTTTACTGATCTATATGTTTAAGAAGATGTCCAGCCAAAAGGTCTCTGATCAAATTAATGTCTTCATATAGGTAGGCATCTTCATCGTCAAGAATTTGCAAATTAGAAAATAAGCTTAGATGAAATGAATCAAGTGAATGAATTAATTAACAATTCAATTACAACACTAAAAATATTATCATTTGAGAATAAAAAAGCAATTACCTATTCAAAATCACTTGTAATTCCACTCTAAATGATGTTATACATATAAAGTATAATATAGTATCTGCATTCAGTGCTACCAGGTTGTCGAGGGCACTATAAATCAAAACCAAATAGTTGTTAAAATCAATAAAGGTATATCTAAAATGACCGTCGAGGAAAGAACTTGAATTAAAACTACTTACTTTTGGGGAAAAACCATTTTGGGTTTCAAAGAACTCTACTCTCGCGTGACCTGCCAAAGAGTCTATATGTATAGGTTGTACTATCATGAAAATCAAAATCAACATAAATTAAAACTATCCATTTTTTTTAAGAATGAATAAAATGCAAATAAAACAACTTACGTGTTGAAGACGGATTTTGTTTCTTTGTCTGGCTTTTTATGTACGGAATCAAACCAATAGATTGCATTAAGGTGAGGACATATAATAGACAAACTCCAATGGTAACTATAACAACATGTACAGATTAAAATGAAGTTAGATGACAAGGCAATTATTTATTAAACATCTTAAATAGACAAAATTAAAATACATACCATTAAACAATTGGTGCTAAATAACAACAAAGTTTGGTTTGTCTTATTGTGTAACTCGCATAGTGAGTCCTTGCCTCTAAAGTATTAGTATCCCTTGTGGTATCTGTAAGACATAAGAATCCATATAAATCACGCCTTTCTATATCTATGCATATGCTGTAGATGCAGCTATAATAGAATTAAAATAATAAATGAATTATTGAATGTGTGAAACCAAAAACTCACTGCATTAATTAAACAAAAAATTGAAAAAAAACTTATCGGATTGCAAATTTAACCTATCATAATCTATCTCCTCCAACTTGATAAACTCCTTGAGATTTTTCATGTCAACCATGAAGGGATACTCCAATGTTAGGCCCACAATCCCTGGAGGCATGTGCAAGTCAATCTGGCGGATGCCTTTGTAGAGCTATTGCAGTCATGCCAAGAAGGGTCATTTTCCTATATCTTCGTCATCCTTTTAGAACATAAAAAAAAATTGTTAGTAGGATGCCAACATATCTCAAGTAATAGTAAGGTAATTCCTATCATTGGAGGTGTTGCCCCTGAGCCAATAAGATTTTGAGGCCAAAGGATGAAAGATCCTATCATGTGACCTATCGTTACAACCTCTGTATCAGGAACATGGACGACTATACCTTCTTTTTCTTCTCGAACATATATCACAGTCACCCTACATAAATGCTGTGGAATTTGCTGATGATGGTCGGTGGTTGCTTATGTGTGAACGAGAGTATCGACAACAACACGTAATAGTGGCGTATCCAAATAGAGGGTGGAATGTTCTCCCGATGCTAGAGTGGGAGAACGGTCGCCAAGTGGTTCCTTCAGAGGGTTGTGACTTCTTTTAGTGTTGGGGAAGGCCAAGGATTCCTGGGTTCTACATTCGTCACTTGCCATCTTCTATTCAAACCTCTTTGTCATTTCAAGACGTAGCTCTAGCAATAGCTCTTGTCGGAGCTTGTCACGAAGTTTGGCCTCAAACTCTTGTTCGACTTCCATATGAATTTTGGCCACAAGCTTCCTATTGGGTTCAACTTGTGACAAATAATGTGATGCTCGTCCAAAATACTTCACAATGCTAACTCCCCTTGTCTCCCCTCGAACATGACTAGGGTTTTCTGCCTCCCCAATAGTTATTGACAAGGTGTCCATCCGTCTACTTGGATTGAACAAACCTTGACTACTATGATCTTCTAGTTAATCTTGTAGCATACAATTTATCGTAAATGAAAAGTAAGCAGTCTCGATATGAAAAAATTTATGTACTTATGCTTTAATTACTTACAATCCTCATGACAACCTCAGCAACAGTCGGATTTAAGTACTTCCCACCCTTAATTCTCCCTACTTTCCATTTTTTGTGACGTGGAGGAGGAGCCGGGGTTGGACAACAATGCTAAGATCTAATTTGGCTACTTCCTTCATTTTCTACAACTCTTCTTCCATCATCCGTTGCTCAAGCTTCCAATAACCTCTACGATACATGTAATGCTGATACTTATTTTCTACTTGTCTTTATGCATTTGCTGCACTTACTTCCTATGAAAGGAAAACAATGAAAACTGAATCAATGATGTTAAGTATATTCAAATAGAAAGGTCTATATAATGATGAAGGAAATCTTACCAAAAAGTGAGGATCTTATTGTGATGCCACAAACAACCTCTATTCCTCTGGAGACAAATATGAATACTGTTGACATGGATCCTGATCCCTCAGTTCCCTTCGAATGTATCTTGTTGTAAGCTTCTTGAAATCTTTCCATCGTAGACAAACATCACTCATCCAGTGCCTGTACATTGCCCTAGTATCTGGGACATCGTATGTTTGCTGCAAGGTAAAACATAAGATAATTATATTTGAAGCAATAGGATTAAAGCTACAATTGTCATAGATATATTGAAACTTATATACCAAAAGTTGTTGCTAAGTCATATCTTTCATTTTTAGGGGAACTAACTTCCAATTATCATATATAATATGAACTTTGCTTTGACCTAAATAGCTTAAATAGCTAAAGAAATGGTCTTCCTCAGGATCAACTGGATATATATTAGCATTGAAGTTCACATGCAACCTCTCTTATTGATGTTTACGATATGCAATCAATACTCCTATCTTTGTGCAGCCTTTAACCCTTCTCACAACGAGTTCATCTCTAGGCATTTTATCATCCCTAGCACTTTGTGATGAGTCACTAGAGTTGTCCATATTCTTGTTTACACAAAAATCATCGTCAAATAGGTAAATAAATTGCAATAAAATAAATAAACTAAGCAAGGGTAAAACAAAAGGCACACAGTTCTATTTTCTAAATTAAGATTTTACTCTATATTGTTTCCCATATTCCCTCACCATGATCATTTCTTATAGCATATTCTTCATCATCTACCAATTCTACTTTACTTGTTCTAGATGGATTTGTTGTGAAAGGCAGTGTGTCATCAATGTTGAAGGTTCGATCACCATACTTCTATTTTTTACTTTGAAGTACAATGGACATTTTTTTATTAACTGGATTTGTGATATAAAACACTTGTTTCGCCTGGCTTGCTAGAATGAAGGGCTCATCTCTATAACCAACTCTTCGAAGATCAACTAAGACAAATCCAAATTGTTGATATATTACCATAACATTATTGCTAACCCACTTACAATTGAATAAAGAAACTTTAAACTTCTTGTAAGTAATCTTTGATATTTCTTCTATAACTCTATAATAGGCCATGGATGCTAATATAGGGTTTTTGTCTTTCAAACTGGAAAAGTGCATGGCTTCAGCTTCTACCATCACTCCACTATTTTGTATAGTACTTCTTTCATCTTTGTCTTTTATATAGAAAGAATACCTGTTTATATCATAACCGGTCCAAGTAATAACCTGAAACGAAGGCCCCCAAGCTAGTTACTTGATTGTCTCAAACACACTAGTCTCATGCGAAAGCTTTTCCTCGAACTACTCTATGAATATCTTATTTTGCTCAATAGCAATCTGCATGTCATTTTACCTTAGATTTATGAACTATTTCTGTGTTCATCTATGTATGGTTGAACTTCTTCTATATTATTCAGGATTTATAAGTGTGCTTGCAAAACCTCTTCATAAGGCATATTCTTTACTTTTAGTCCTCGTGTTCCCTTACTTCTCCCCTCTTATGCAGAGATTGTTCCTTCTTCCCTGATAGATAATCTTTACAAAACTCCATTGCCTCTTCAACTATATATCTTTCAACTATTAAGGCTTAAGGTCAATATGGATTTTTAGAATACCCTTTTAAGATCTTCATGTATCACTCAAAAGGGTACATCCACCTTAGGTAAAATGGACCGCATAGCCTTACCTCCCTTACCAAATGAAACTATAAAATGCTATGTTATTTCAAAAAATGAAGGAGGAAAATGCATATCTAGTTAAGACAAAGTAATATAACTCTTATTTTTCAATTCATCTAACTTTTCAATGTTAGTGACTTTATTACAGATAGCATTAAAGAAAACACACAATCTTGTTACAGTGGTTCGCACTTCATCTTTAATAATGCCTTTAATAGCTACTAGTAATAGTTGTTACATTAACATATGATAATCATGTGACTTCATTCCCACTAACTTTAAATTATTCATTGAGACACACCTTCTCACATTAAAAGAATACCCTTGTGGCACCTTAATTTCATTTAAACACCTACACAAAGTTTCTGTACAATACGTAGTCATTAAGGCAAGTGAGTATATTTTTATACTCCATACCCATCATAGACAAGATCTTATTGGCCTCATACATATGATTTAGAAGTACATTATCGTCTGGAAACATATCATACAATAATTCAAGTAGCAATGTGAAACTACTATCGGTCTACCCATAAGTTGCCTTTAAGTTGACCAAATACAGTGTTCCCATCAACCATGTGTACTTACTCCCAGGGTACAATGGTGCCTCTGCATCACTACGTAGGATGTCATAGTCATGTGATTGCGTAAAGGATTCTAGCTCAACATTGTGAATCATTTTCCTTATTCTATCTTCATCGATGACATCCTCAACTTCCTTGTACGACGAACAATCAATTACTTCCTCACCATGCCATATCCACCTTATGTATCGAAGATTTATTCCATCACAAAGTAGGTGATCCCTTATAACATCAACATCTTGTCAACTCTCATTCAAACAATTGACACAAGGACAAAAATACATTCCATTTTTTGTTGGAGCATTCATTCTAGCAAATTCAATAAACTCTTCTACCCCATTCTCATATTCTTCACTAGTTCACAAAGCATTCATCTAGCTATGATCCATTTTATTACCACCTAAGCCATTCCCAACAACACTCAAGTTTAGAATAATTGTCAATGATAGGATTGCCTTTTACTAATTTTTTAAAAAAAGTTTTGGCAACATTTCCCTTTAAAAGCAAGACATCCCAAAATTTTAATAACAAACCATTTTTGCTAAAGGAATGAAACTTTGAAGTCAAATTACATACATGTTTTTCATTTGAAATTAAAAAGAAAAAATGAAACAATAATAATTAAACAAATAAAAACTTTAATTTATGTAGTGATTGAAAAAACTGCAATGGCCATGCATAGTTAAAAACTACAACTTTAATTTATTAAGATATTTTGTACATTACATTTTTTACATTTTAAATGCATAGTTATATATCATAAAAAAGGTTATATTTACAGTATTAAAGGTTTAAAACAAAATTTGTGGCAGAAAGTCAGAATTGTAATATGAAATGCATATAACTACTTTTTCCTATGTTGAAATTGCTATTAGTTGATAATTGATTAATAAATTTATGCACTGTAAGAAATTCTTTTTTAGCAAAATTTAACAAACTCATACTACCTACTATAGTAGTGTAATTTAAAAATTCTAACAAGCAACATTCTTCAAAAATCATAAACATTATAAGTTATTTCTTAAATTATGTGTAACACATAGTATTTTGACTATAATTGATAATAACAATAAATTTTTGTAATATATATATATATATATATATGCATAGCTCATTAGTATGCAATAATATCCATAATCCTTGAATAATGTAGTTTTAGTTCTCCCATTTAGTGAGAAACGTGTCCTTACATGCAAACACAATTTTTACCCAACTCACAAGTCACAGTCACAAGTCAAAGAATAGAAAATATTTTTAAGCAACTCATAGCCTTTGTATGTCCCACATTTCATTTTTAAGCAACTCAAATATTACACTCAGTCACAAGTCATAAGTCAACCTTCAATTTGGACAAATCAATTTTGAAATTCAAAGAACAGAAAATGAAGAGTCAAACTTGAGTGAGACTTTTTTTTAAGTAGCTCTCAGCTAAGTGCTTTGGGAGGTCGGGAAGGAGAATTTATTCCACTTATCTTTTCAAAATGCAAATCCTCTGGAAAATAACAAAGTAGAACTTTAATGATTCCAAGTTCTTTACTAAGTCAGTGTCGATCTCTAAACGAAACCAAAGTTCACTCTCAAGCTAACCTGTGGCCGACAGTGTAGAGGGAGACGATCCATGGTAGTGAGATGGAGGACGAAGGTGGTGAGAGTGAGAGTGAAACGATGGTGAAAGAAAGAGAATGAGAGTGATGGTGAGAGCTCTTCTCTTCCTCTTGCAAGCATAGGCGTGGCGATGGAAAGCTCAATAGGTAGAGCTCTTAGTAGGTAAGACAAACAAAGACGGATGAAAGAGAGGGTAAGATGGAGGAGAAAAAAGAGGGAATGTGTAGACTCTTTAGAGAAAGGCAGACAAAGAAGAAAGAAGACAGAGAAAGGAGAGAAAGAAAAGAAGGATAAATGAGAGAAAGAGAGAAAGAAGTGATAAGAAGAGCAACAGCTACCTATAGCCGTGACTGTGACTGACACACAGCTAATGTTTAGGCATCCCCAATCAAACAGGGGATGCAGATAAGTAAAATATTTACATATTTAATTTCCCTTATATGATGATTTTGTGGACAATATTTGAGTTTAATATAATAAATTTTGGTGTAATTGATAAATAAATAATATTTTAGAAAGAAAGAAAAGAAAAGAAAAATACTGTAAATGACGGTATTGTAGCTGACGAAAAGCACTATTCATGACGGAAGTGACTGTAGCAATGGAAGCATTGTAGCAGCAAGCGGTTTTCACTGTTCCAGACATGGTTTACTATTTGAAATCACTGTTCCAAACTCGTTTTCATTGTAGCACGCACTTTTGGGCACTATAGCAATGTGGTTTTGGCACTGTAGCAACGTGTTTTTTCCATATAAATAGAGATCAAGGCCAAGCATAAATGGAAGGAGGGAAGAGATATAGAGGCTTCATTCTCTGACAATTAGAGGTCCTTCTCTGACAGTTCTGTAAAAATTGTGTTATTTTGTTAGAGTTAATTTCATACATTGTATTGCTTTTTTTATGCCACTTATATGGAAGGTTTTACCTCCTAAATGGATGGCTTAGGATTGTATTACTTTTTGCATGCCTCTATCTTGAAAGGCTTAGGATTGTATTACTTTTTGCATACCACTTACATGGAAGGTTTTACCTCCTAAATGGACGGCTAGATTTTTCCATTTTTCATGCATCTTTTGGTTGTATATTTATATTTCAGAATTTAATATTCAAGTTTTATGCAGTATTTTTGAGGTTTTCATTCAAGCTTTGTGCAATATTTATGAAGTTTTTAATTTATTTTGGTTTTATTTTTAATTTCATTATGAACTAAATTTCTATTTTCCTAGGGTGATGACGTAGTGTACTAATGACGGATTGAATCTTAACTTATTAAATCTAGTTTAAATTTCTCCTTCTAATTATTGTTCTTAATGCTTTCATTTGATTGGTCATCTCTTGAATGATTTCAATATGCATGTTGAGACCGGAAGGAGATGCATGTATGTAGATCCTATAATTAAAACCATGACCTGCATATGAAATAGGAATATATTCATATGAGTTGTGTAGCCTTAATGAGTTCCATAAATCTTAATGCATGATTAATTGCTTAAATTCATATATGAATATATTGGATTAGCAATTAATTATAGAATTGCTTGACCTTGGAAGAGGCTAGTAATTAAATGAGGGAAACTCGACTATCAATCATGTGAAATAATTTGGACTAGAATAGATACGTGATTCAATCCGAAATTTATTAAGTGAAATCTGACCCCTAGAGCTTTCTCTTATAGTTGCTTTAATATTATCTGTACTCATATTTAATTGTTTTTCTTTTATTTTGTACTCTCAACCACCAAATCGATCGACTAAATAGAATTAAAATTACCCATTTTGGTATTTAGTGATCAATCCTTGTGGAAACGATACTCTACTCACTTCTGTATTACTTGATTATGACAGTGTACACTTGCACTATTTAATATATCATTTACACTCGTAACAAGATTTTGGCGCCGTTGCTGGGGATTGTTGTCATTAAGATCAATGCCAATTAATTGTAATACTAATTTAGTCTTCATGTAAAAATTTAAAAAAAAAAGGATTATTCATAGCATTCATTTGGATTAATCAATGATGAATTGTCATATCTTGGTTCTTTTTCTAAAATGCATGTGGATGAAATGAGACAAGAAAATATAAATGCTGGTTAGATTGAAAACTCTTCTCCTCATAATTGTTTTTCTTGTGCTTATTGTTGGGAGTGTCATTCTTATGAGCATTGTCCATATAGCAATATCAGTCATTATGTGAGAGATGATTTCAATATGAACCAAACTTTTTTTGGTCATTCCTTTTACCCTAGTGGAATTTTAGAGCAACAAGAGTCTTTGGATCCATATGTCAGGTATTGTCTTAATCATCCTTTCTATTTTTATCCATATATTGAAGAACATACTCTTGAGTATAAGGAAAAGTCTGATTTAGAAAGAATATGTGAGGAGTTTGCGGAATCAATAGAGAGATTTAGTAGAGAGCAAAATGAACTTGCCACTAGTGTTGAGTCAATTGTCCAAAATATTGGAATATATGAGTCAAATTGTTTCGTTACTTGAGACTATAAGGCAAAATAATTCTTTAAGCATGATGACTCCTTCTTGTGTTGATGATGAATTTTGTGAGGAAGTTGAGGATGTGGAATTGAATGAAACTTTGGCTCTTGTGGAATGTGATAAGGAACTCGAAATCACTTTTGGAGAGCTTAGTGCGTGTAGTCTAGAAAAGGATCTGGTTGTGGAACCTGATTCCTGTCATTTTGATGTTGAAACTAATGTGGATGTTCCAAAAGCTGTTGTTCATGTCTCTCCCATTGAAGCGTTGACTCTTATTGATGAGAGTCAAGTGGATTTTGTGGGATGCTTTAAAATTTTGGAAACTCCTAAATCTGTTTGCAAATACATACATGTTGTACTTTATTTGAATTCATTAAATAATTGTACTCTAAAATTGTCTATGATTGAAGAAGTACAATTAATTACTTTGAATGATCATTTCTTATATCTGAAACATTGTTGCTTGAAAAGAAATGAGGATAAGGTAATCATGGTGTTTGATACTTTTGATTAGTAGTTTGTTTGGGAAGTTTGGCTGAAGACTATAAATTTAGCGTTGCTTGGGAGGCAACCCAAGGTTTGGATTAATATTTTGTTATGATTTTGCAGGACTTCTGGTAGCCCTAATGATGTATTTCAGTTTGGTAGCGCAATTAATTTTTTTAAAAAAAATATAAAAAAATTAATTAAAAAATTTTTTGGTTTGGTCTTTGTCTAGCTAAAGACATTAAAGAAGGGCGGCTATTTGGGAGGCAAACCAAAACTTCTTCCCTACTCTCTCAAAACTTCTTTCCTACTCTCATTTTTCCTTCCTACTCTCTCATTTTTCTTTCATACTCACCGAAACACACTGCACTGCATTGAGATTTTAGTTTTCACCAGTTTCATTTTAAGTTACCATGGAAGAATCTCTTGTAATGCTTAAGAATAGGTTCCCCACTCTTCCTAAAGATGTGCTCAGGAAGATCTATAGCAGTCAACTTGAAAGGATGAATATATTCAAGAATTTGGGCCTTCCTGAGGATGTACGTTGGATCATTGAAGCTAAGGTATGTTTAGCAGGAGAGAGACATAAATTATTTGTTAAACCTTTACCACGAATGGAAAGAAGTTCTTATTCCAAAAAGAGAAAAGCTAAAAGAATAAATGTCAGCCATAAATGTTCAAGGTGGACATGTGATCAACACTGTAGAAACAAAGGTATAGTTTCTATAAATTGATAAGATAAAATTAAATTCATAAAGGATGGACTAAGTAAGGAGTCACTAGATGATATCATTCAAACTCTTGAGACGCATCCGAGTGGTGATGTTCATCGTATTCTTCTTGATTTAGTGGATGTATTCAACAAAGAAAAACAACGCTACTGTCTTGGGAATTTGACGTTAAAAGATCATGTTTTCTAGTTTATAAGAAAAATGGATGGGAAGAAAATCCTCGATTCATAGAAAGCATTCAAGCCAATACTGGACGTAAAACCAGAGGAAGATGTGAGACAAAATCACAACTACTGTAAATAATCATGCTTTTGTCTAATCTGTCTTATCTTTTTAGTAGTTTTTTGTCAAATGTCATTTCTTTTCAGTGACTTTTGACTTTCTTTCCTCTTTTTGTTAATTTCTTCACGCAATGGCCCACTGGTCATCTGTGTCAGAAAAAGTTTTCAAACTTCTTTGAAAAATGCGTGATTTGTATGATTTTGTTATCGTTGTTTTAGTGTTATATATATATATATAGTCTTTCACTTGTAAATATGCATTCTTCTACTTGTGAACATAAATGGTTCGAGAGAAAGAAAGAGAAAAAGGGTATCACACAAAAATGTAGATTTACATCTATATGCATTTTTGGTGAAACTGATATGGGTAAAGATAGAGAGTTTATAACGGCAGCAAACGAACTTGAAAGTGCATTAACTGTTAGAAAGATCAACTTTGTATACGGGGGAGGCATCTAGGGCCTAAGGGGAAGTGTGGCCATTTTTGCATCCATGAATAGAAGCAAGGGTTTAAGTGCAAGGGTGAAGGAGTTGGAAGATCACACCTTTTCCTTAGGACAAGAGTTAGAGGTTTCGAGCTTGCCTGAACGAATGGGACGAATGTTATACCATGCTCAAGCTTTCATTGCTCTACCCGATGGTTTAGAGATATTGGATGGCATTTTTAGCATTGTATATTAGGCTAAGTTAAAATTTTACAAAAAGCTATTAGGATTGTTAAATGTTAATGGTTTTTATGATGACCTGTTGCCTTTTTTTGATCATGTGTTGGAAACAGGATTCATACCCCAAGCGACTCGTCACTCCATAATTTTTGCACCAATTGCTGATCAGCTGCTCGATCAACTGCAAACCTATGAACCTCACCAAGATCTATTAGTCAAACAATTAGGTGGGCAATCTTCAGAAAGCAGTCAGAAGCAGAATCCAGATACCACTCTTCGGTTGTAACTGTCCTTAATCTTTTGGTTTTACTTTTAGCATTTTGGTTTATTGTGTGTTAGTGTTTTAAAAAAAACTTTCTCTAAGCTCTAGAAGACACACTAGTGGAAAAATCACTTTTAAGACCGGTTAAAAATAACCTTTTAGACCGATTTTGGATGCGGTCTTGATACAGCCAGTCTTAAAAGTTTACTACTTTTTAGACCGGTTAAAGAACCGGTCTTAAAAAAAAGTTTTAAGACTAGTTATTTATAAAACCGGTCTAAAAATAATTATTTTTAGATTGGTTATCGAAGAAACCAGTCTAAAGAAGTTTAACTTTTTAGACCGATTCTCAAAAAAACCGGTCTAAAAAGTTCAAATTTTTAGATTGGTTTTTGAAAGAACCGATCTTAAATTTTTTTTAAAAAAAAGAATTGCTCTATTTAAAACATTTACCCAGTCAGCAAGCCAGCCATTTCCCCTGTTAAAATATTTCACTCAGCAAGCAGCCATTGCAACGGCACTGATAGCATCACAGACAGAATAAACTCACAATCACAGGTAGAATCATAAAATTATGGCCAAAATTAAATACTTCATACACTGTCTTCTCAGGCAACCCAAACTAATTGAAATGGAAACAAAGTTCATCATCATCATCAACACTTATTCATTATGGCCAAAATACTTTATACACACTCTTCTCAAGCTGATAATCACTAGCTGGCCTTGGAGCATCTACACTAAGACACCTCATATGCTTCATTTTCTTGTGACAACATCAAAAAAAGTAGTTTTAATTTATATATACCAATAACAATAAACATAATTCAAATATAGTTCATGATAATTATTTTAGCTAACTAACATTCAAAATAGTTTTATAAAGGGATATCCTCCTATATCCCTTCATGATGATAGTTTCTTGTGCCGTGTTCATTGTCTGCTTCATCTTCTTTATTCAATTCTGGTAGACCCCCAGAAAAAGAAGAAGTCCCAAGAAGATCATTCATTGAAGAACTTTCCTAATTAATGTCAACGACCTTTTTTCCTTGAAGAGCTACAGACCATATTTTATTTGCCTAATCAGTAATATAGAACACTTGTTTCGGTTGATATGCCATAATAAAAGGTTCATCTCTAAAACTTCTACTAATCAGATCAACCAATGTAAATCCCAACTGATCAATTATCACACCATTGTTGACATCAACCCACTTGCATTTGAAAATGGGAAATTTAATTTTAACATAATTAACCACCCAAATCTCTTTAATAACCCCATAATAAGGTATTGCTGCCAATCTAGGGTTCTTATCTTTCGAATTAGAGAAGTGCATAGATTCAGCCACTAATATAACCTCACTGTCCTGGACGGTGCTCCTATCATCAAGGGACTTCGTGTAAAACATATAACCATTGATCACATATGAAGTCCAAGTTATAACATCAACCTCAGGACCACGTGCTAACCATTTAATTGTATCAGAAACACATTCTTCTCCATCAACCTTTTGTTTGAACCAATGTGCAAAAGTTTTGTTAAGCTCCCAAATTAACCTTTGTTCGGTTATTCGACTATTTTCTTTTCGGACAATTTCTTTATGAGCATTAATGTAATCTTGAACTTCATCGACATTATTCAAGATGTACAAGTGGACTTGTTGCAATTTATCAGGATCAACATTCTTTACTGTAGCCCTACGTTTACCCCTTCTTCATCATGACGTTCAGGAAGCCCAATATGTCTTATATTTGATAGGTAATCTTGACAAAACTCCATGGTTTCTTCAAAAACATATTTCTGAACAATAGAGGCTTCAGGACGATTTGCATTCTTCACATACCCTTTTAGAATTTTCATAGTTCTTTCAATTGGGAACATCCACCGTAAATAGATAGGGCCATACAACTTCATCTCCCTCACTAGATGTACCATGATGTCAAAAAAAGAAGGAAGAAAAAGCTTCTCAAACTGGCACAAGATCAGATATCCTTCTTTTTCCAGTTCATCCAATCTTTCTGTCACAATGACTTTACTACAAATAGCATTGAAGAAGAAACAAAGTCTAGTCAAAATAAGTTGAAGATCATATTCGGCAATTCCTCTAATAGCTACTAGAAGTAGTTGTTGCATTAAGACATGACAATCATGAGACTTTAGCCCTACTAAGTTCAAGTCTTTCATCGACACAAGCTTCCTAAAATTTGAAGAATACCCTGAAGGAACTTTGATGCCATGAAAACACTCACAGAAGCTTCTTTTCTCATCCTTAGACAAAGTATAAGCATCTGGAGGAGAAAAAGTTCTCTTGCCATATGCCTTTGAATGCAAGTCTTCTTGTATCCCCATTTCTTGCAAATCTAATCTTACCTTCACGCCATCCTTATAACTACCTTGTATGTTAAGCAGTGTCTTAACAATACTATCACATACATTTTTCTCCATATGCATGAATCAATATAGTGTTTCACATTAAGATTGTGCCAGTATGGAAGATTGAAGAAGATATACCTCTTTTTCCATTTATTTTTTTAATTACTATTCTTTGTAGTCTTACCAAATATAACATTAATATTTTTCACTTTTTTATAAACTTGCTCCTCAGTCAATGCCTTCAGAGCATCTTCAAACTCTTGTCCACCCAAAAAAGCTTTCTTTAATCTATGATATGGGAAGCCTCGTCTAACAAATCTCCTCTGGTCAAGATAAACTCTATTCTTCCATGTTGAAGTTGATGGTAGTATGTTCCTTCTTCACAAATCGGACATGCTTTATAGCCTTTAACACTATATCCTAACAAGTTTCTATATATAGGAAAGTCATTTATAGTACAAAAGATCATGGCTCGCATTTTAAAAACCTCCTTCCTGTTCGCATCAAAAACATCAACACCTTCATCCCACAACTCTTTCAAGTCTTCAATCAAGGGTTCTAGGTAAACATCTATTCATTTTCGGGTTATTTTTGTCCCAAAATCAACATAGACAACATGATGTACTTTCATTTCATGCATAACAGAGGAGATAAGTTATAAATTACCAATAGAATAGGCCATGAACTATGTATACTGCTCAGGCTACCAAAAGGATTCATGCCATCCGTGCTAAGTCCAAGCCTAAGGTTCCTAGGTTCTTCACCGAAGGTGGGAAATAATTGATCGATTTTCTTCCATTGAGAAGAATCAGTTGGATGTCAAAGCTTTCCATTGGATATCTTCTCATCCACATACCATCTCAAATTTTGTGCATTGTTTTCATTAGCAAACAAGCGCTTGAACCTTGGTATGATTGGAAGATACCACAACACTTTTTCAGGGGCATTATTTGATTTGTACCTCAAGGTTTCACATATCGGACACTGTTGTTTCTCTTCATACTCTTTTCTATACAATATACAATCATTAAGACATGCATGGATCTTTTTATACTTCATCCCTAGTTGACACAGTATTTTCTTAGCATCATAGTATCGAGAAGGCAACACATTATCATCTAGAAGTGCGTCCTTAAAAGCCTCAAGCGCTTCTGAAAATCTCTTGTCACTCTATGCATGCCGTGCTTTCAAGCTTATCACTTTTAATACTGCTTACAACAATTAGTATTTTTTACACCCTAGGTACAGCGGTGTCTCAGCATCACTGCATATATTACCATATGCATGTGATTGCTCAAAAGCCACTTCTCCTATATCACAAATAATATCCTCTATCCGATCATCTGTATCCGTGTCATTATCATTAAAGGCCACTCCCCCTGTTGAGATGAACTTGGTTTTTCTAATTCTTCACCATGCTATACCTATACTGTATAACTCTCACAAAATCCTTCACAAATTAAATATGTATATATATATATATCTGCAGCACTTAGTTACTTCTCATTCAAACATACTACACAAGGGCAATAAAACTTCCCACTACCATCATCGACATTTCTTCTAGCGAAGTCTAAAAAACCCTCACCCCATTATCATATTCAACACTTGTTCGTCTAGCTTTTATCTAACTACGATCCATATATATTTCAACACTTGTAGCACCTTATATCCAACAGCAAAAGGATAGATAAAAAAACAACCATAGAGTTTTAGAGATTTCATCGAATTTTAACATGCACCATTTGAAACTGATCGACAATCAAACAATCACACTAAATTAAAATAGAACTTAGAATGATATTACTCCAAGCCAAATATCACAAGTCAGAGTATCTTATTTACTTTTGGTCCAAAACAAGAAAAACGTATATAGTAATAAAGTCATCACACAGTTTTCCCTTTCACCTTAATTACTTTTTTCTGCTATTATTTCGTGTCTAACTATATTGTTAGAGTTAATATTGTTGAGAATAAGCAAATACAAGCTGAAAGTTGAGGCTTTAATTAACAGAACACTAATCTGATTGAAGACCAAGGAGTGAGTTTCTACCCAAAGTCACGGTGGCGTCAACTGAGGTTAAAATGAAATCCTCAAATTCGTGGCATTGACAAAGGGAAGTCATGGCAGAGGAGAACGGTTACTACGAAGAAAAGAGGTGGCGGCGGAGGAGAGTGACGATGATCAAAGAATAGCGACGAGGAACACAACAACGACAATGGTAATGACGGAGGGGAGTTGAGCAAATGAGGAAAGGGGAGTGATGGAGGAGTTCAGAAAAATCAGAGACAGAGCTCACAGAGAAACGGTGATAAGAGAAGAAAGGGTTTAGATCGCGGGATTTGGGTGCGGGATTAAAAATGCGGGCAAAAGGCTCACTTTTAGACCCGTTTTCCATAAAAATCGATCTTAAAAGGGTGAAAAGAATAATTTTTAAATTTTTCATCTTTAAGACCGGTTTAAAAACCGATCTTAAATTTTTATATTTAAGAGTGGTTTTGATTAAAACCGGTCTTAAATTTTTTATATTTAAGACCGGTTTTCATAAAAACCGGTCTTAAAAGTTTCAAATTTTAAAATTTTTAAATATTTTGATATTTTTAGGCTGATTTTAATTATATCCGGTCTAAATAATTTTTTTTAAGATCGGTTTTTTTGGAGAATAGGTCTTAGAAGTTTTTTATAATTACGAAATTGCCACCGGTCAAATTTTTAAGACCTTATCCGCCTTAACCGGTCTAAATGTGGTGGTCTAAAAAGGGAATTTTGTACTAGTGACATTGAGGACAATGTCTAATTTAGGTTGGGGGAGGATTTGTAAAAAAAATTAGTTAGCTAGTAAAAACCATTAGATGCATGGGGTATGAAAAAAAATGGCAGAGTAAGAAGTTATTCTTAATTCCTGAGACGCATTTTATTAGTTGTATGTTTTTTTTATTCCTTCTTTAAAAAAAGAGTAAAAGTAAAAAAAAAAAATCATCCTCATGTTCAAGTGCTTTGTAATGATTTTAAGAAGTATATAAGTTTTAAGAATGGATTAATTGAATTTAGAGATTTTATAGCATGAATGAACAACTGATTGTTACAATTGGTGATGAATTTTTAGATTAAATGAGCTGAGTTTAAAAACCCCTAATGAGTTTTTGAGCCTATAATGATTATTTCTCTTATGTGTGATATTCATCTATTAAGTTGTCACTTTAGAACTTGCTTTAAATCTGGTTGAAATTACATCTCACATGCACATTCAAAAATAATAAAGGCATTCATTTTCTTTAGCCAGAGCCAAATAGCCAACCTTGCAATTATATTGTTACTAAGCCCCTTTGAGTCTAATTGATTATTTCTTTGTTCTCAACCTATTAACATGTGCTTTAATGATATATCAAATGCTTGTACATAATTTTGAAGATTAGCAGAGCATTTGAAATTCTTATGAAATGGGCTTTTGACCAGTGTGGGGGTGTATATAACATCAACTTTAGAGTTGTAGAGTTTTATGCACAAAGAAAAAAATTATGAAAAAAAGCAAAAAATAAAGAAAATATTAAGTATTTGAATTGTGGGTTGTTGTGATGAGATAAATTTTTAAGTAGCCCATTTTTCAATTGCTCTATTGAATTTCTTAAATGTAGCTTTTCATATCATCTTTCACATTCCTTTTACCTTAACCCCATTACAACCCTTAATAAGTCCTTTTGATTTAAATTATGCATGTGAATTAGGTAATGGAGATTGAGATTTTTAGCAAGCCTATGGTAGTGCAATTTTTGTTGTTGAATTTGAGCAAAACACTTACCCTTAAACACTTGAAAGATTGAGAGAATGAGCTGTACTTATAAACTCAGTTTATTCATTTTCAATTAAAGTTACCGGTTTATATTTTTGTTAATTCATAAATACTATGATCTCTTTATTTCTCAATTGTGTTCTTGCTTATGACTTGACACTTTTGATTTTATTGGAAGCACTTATTAGTCACTCCTTATCCGAGGACATTTAAGAGTTAAGTGTGGGGGAATTTGATAAGTAAAATATTTGCATTTTTAATTTCCCTTACATAATGATTTTGTGGACAATATTTGAGTTTAATATAATAAATTTTGGTGTAATTGATAAATAAATAATATTTTAGAAAGAATGAAAAGAAAAGAAAAGAAAAATAATGTAGCTGACGGTATTGTAGCTAACAGAAAGCACTATTCATGACAGAAGTGACTGTAGCAATGGAAGCACTGTAGTAGCACGCGCTTTTCATTATTCCAGACACGGTTTACTGTTTGAAATCACTGTTCCAAACGCGTTGTCACTGTAGTAATGCGGTTTTGGCACTATAGTAGCACGTTTTTTCCATATAAATAGATATCAAGGCCAAGCATAAATGGAAGGAGGGATGGAAGAGATGTAGATGCTTCATTCTCTGACAATTAGAGGTCATTCTCTGACTGTTATGTAAAAATTGTGTCATTTTTGTAGAGTTAATTTCATACATTATATTACTTTTTGCATGCCGCTTATATTGAAGGTTTTACCTCTTAAATAGACGGCTTAAGATTGTATTACTTTTTGCACGCCACCTACATGGAAGGTTTTACCTCCTAAATGGACGGCTAGAGTTTTCCATTTTTCATACATTTTTTTGTTGTATATTTATATTTTAGAATTTAATATTCAAGTTTTATGCAGTATTTTTGAGGTTTTCATTCAAGCTTTGTGCAATATTTATGAAGTTTTCAATTTATTTTGGTTTTATTTTTAATTTAATCATGAGCTAAATTTCTATTTTTCTAGGGTGATGACGTAGTGTACTAATGACGGATTGAATCTTAACTTATTAAATCTAGTTTGAATTTCTCCTTCTAATTATTGTTCTTAATGCTTTCATTTGATTGGTCATCTTTTGAATGATTTCAATATGCATGTTGAGACCGGAAGGAGATGCATGTGTGTAGATCCTATAATTAAAACCATGACCTGCATATGAAATAGGAATATATTCATATGAGTTGTGTAGCCTTAATGAGTTCCATAAATCTTAATGCATGATTAATTGTTTAAATTCATATAGGAATATATTGGATTAGCAATTAATTATGGGATTGCTTGACCTTGGAAAAGGTTAGTAATTAAATGAGGGAAACTTGACCATCAATAATGTGAAATAATTTAGACTGGAATAGATAAGTGATTCAATTCAAAATTTGTTAAGTGAAATCTAATCCCTAGAGCTTTTTCTTATAGTTGCTTTAATATTATCTGCACTTATATTTAATTGTTTTTCTTTTATTCTGTACTCTCAATCACCAAATCGATTGGCTAAATAGAATTAAAATGACCCGTTTTGGTACTTAATGATCAATCCTCGTGGGAATGATACTCTACTCACTTATATATTACTTGATTACGATAGTGTACACTTGCACTATTTAATATATCATTTACACTACTCATAATAGATGCCTACTTTTAGGCATCCCTAGTTTGACTGGAGACACCTAATGGCCATGACTGACGCACGGCCACATGCCTTGGATACCCTTTAGGCATCCCCTGTTTGGTTCCTTTAGGTGTTCCCATTTTACCCTGGGCGCCTAAAGTTATGCCTTGAAGGCTTTTGGCGCCAAAATGAATACTTTAGGCGTCCCAATTAAAAATTGGGACGCTTAAAGATATCCAATTCCCATGTATAATTATAAAATTGCTACCGCCTTTATTTTTTTACTTCCCTTTTTGAAAAATGGATGTCCTTTGGGGTAGTAAAATCTATATCTTGTAGTAGTGATATATAGCTTTAATGTCTTTTTTAGGGCTGAAACTCACTCATATCATGATATTTTTTCTTTTTTCTGTTTTAATTAGTTTTTAATCATATTTTGTGGACGTCCTTGAACTTCCCATTCTTGAGATTAGTGATTGGCTAATTGCTGCCTTCATGAACCAACCAAGAGATTTAGCCGTGAACTTTCATCTTGCTTGCATGAATAATCATAGACATGTTAAGTTTTGTACCCAAAAAAAAAAGACATGTTAAGTTAAAGACCTTTCATCTAGTGTACAAGAATTCTTGATAATGTATGACACATTATATCCTATAAGTTACTCCCTCCGGTCCTAGATGTATTTGGCCATAAGTTTAAGACTTTTTATCATTTTATGTCTTATATTTATCATTTTTTAAATTAATTTGTTTGACTTATAAACTAATATATACTCTAATATTACATGTAATTATTTTAGAGAGATTATATCACATATGCTATAATTAAGTAATTTATTTTGTTTATTTAATCTCCTCAAATTAGATAAATGGGCCTTACATTTAGGAGGGGATGAGTATTATTTTTTTTAATAAACAAAGACCTAGGAATCTTGCTCATGACATTGAACACAGACATCAAAATCAAAAGAAAAATAGTTTTCTCACATTCCTCATATCTATAACTTCTCTTTTCCTTTTATATATATCTCTCATATTTCCTCATTTTATAATTTTATCAGCACGACTTGCTCATTTGATTCGGCGTAATTAATCTCCTTGGACCAATATTTTATACCTACATCATAGTGATTCCTGATAAAGCTTATCCCTCTGTAAAATATTACCATAAACTTTTACTACATCATTTAATTAACTTATGATGGTAGCTAGGCAGATGATGGTAGTTGTTCAGCCAACTTAGGGAGAGCGGAAATAACTTCACGTGAGCATCTGTCCAAGCAATGTAAAAATAATTTAAAAAAGAAAAATAAATATTTTCTTTTCAAGTGATTTCAATCTTGTGTCTCTTGCCTATGAAGGATCTGTTATTAGTTTGGAAGATTCTTAATGATGCAATTCCTTCAATTGATGTGCTTTCTAAGCATCATGTGCCTATCCAAGGTAATTGTTTCTTTGGTTGTCATGAATCCGAAACATTGGAACACTTATTTGTGACTTCCCCCATTGCAAGAACAGTTTGGTTTGGAGGACGTTCGATTTCCTTCAATTTCTCCACTTTCCCTGATTTTAAAGATTGGCTTAAAAGAACATTGATTGAATTGAGTAGGGATGGGAGCACTGAGATGATGATTTTAATTATCAAGCTTATTAAATATTTGTGGAAGAAGAGAAATCTTCTGCTTCACAAAGGTAAGAAAGTGGAGCATTTGCAGATAATTAAAGAAATTTATTTTTCCTCATCGCTTTGCAAAGTTGCATTTGCATCAAAAGATTCATCAAGGGTGAGAAGGCAAGTGGTTCTTCCTCATATCATTCAGCTAAGTTCTATTCCATTAAGTGGCTGGAGCATTAAAAAAACCGTTCAGGAAGATCTATGTATGCTCGCATATTTATTATCAAGGCCAATCAGTTCCAACTCCACAATGGAAGACAAATCTGCTCTCCTCTAGATTACTAATTAATGTCCTCTCTTTAGCAATAATAAGACAGAGAAACTGACCATTTTGTGCAGGAAGAAGAAATGGTTCCTTAATGTGGAAAAATGACACTCTTTTGCAGATATTATTTTCCAGGATATAGCAACTCTTTTAAATTATTTTGCATTAGATATAATTGTAATTGTATCTAGTATAGATATTAACATCCTTAATTCTTTGCAATCATGCCCTAGGATGATTGCAGAGGTCTGATGTAACTTATTTGATATTTTTAATGAAAATTGTCTATTATCAACAAAAAAAAAATCTTGTGTCTCTTTTCTTTTATTGTACTTTTTTTCCATTTCATTATTTAGTCAAACTTATGTGTGCAAAAAAGAAAAAGAAAAAGAACAAAAATTTAAAAACTAATAAGTAAATTCCAAATAATTAATGGTGGTGGTAAGGAAAATCGTACTTGCAAGACTGATAACTAGTATTTTCGTTACTGGTGGAGAATCTTTATGACAATCAAATTAAATCTCTTTTAAGAAGCATGAAAAATGGAAGATACAAAGCACGCAAGAATCCTAAACAATAATGGGGCAATATTGAGTAATCTCTATTCATGATGTAGATATAAAAGATGTTTGAGACATGAAAAATGGAGAGAACTGAAGAACTGGGAGGCCGACATTAAAGGGTCTGAGGAATCACCAAAGGTAAAAACATCGTTCTTGCCCTTCTGGTCTATTTTGAGTGCGTTGAGTTTTGAGTTCTTTCACAAGAAGCCTTTGAGTTGGGAATTACTTAACTATGATTTCAATCTTTCTCGTGATTTCTTGTGCTCTACTTTTAGTTCTGCTCTAGTTGTTGAATCATAAATAATGCAGTCTGGAATTCAATCATGTCATTACTGTGCATCGAATCTGCATTTGGTACAACGTTGTGGTTGTTCTTATGTGTTTGTTGATAGGATGGGATGTATATGAACTTCATGAGGCATGCCTAGAAGTTTAAGAATGGCATAATAACAACCTTTTGCACCTACCCTATACTTGTTCTAATTTACTCTCTCCAGTCTTTATTATAGGCGTTTTATATATTTCATAATATAACAAGTTTTGTTTGAAGTATTAATCTTTTTTTTTTTTTTGCCGAGCAATTAATTATAAAACTTCTTAACTAATCAAATTAACTCTTCTGACTAATAACTTGTACATAGGTAATTTTAAGATTTCATTTATAGAGTAACTTGCACTGAAGGTAACTTTGAGATTTTACAATAAATGACTAATTTTAATTCCATCTAATGCACCAGATTAGAATTCATGTCCAAAAGAAATGTCCCAAATTATTCCACACCACCTTGTAACAAACCTTGTCAACCTTAAACAAACTAATTATTCTCTCTCTTCTGCTTCTCTCTTCTTCAGCAAATTTTTCACATTAGCCATGGGACAACCTCAAGTGCAGCAGCAGGTAAGAGGTATGTTAATACTCTCACGCCCTATGAAACAAAAGTGTTTATATTTCTGTTTAGATAACATAAATTACATGGCAAAACCTTGCAGCATATTTTGTGTTGTTTAATTTGTACATCTAAAATTTGTTATGCATGTTATTAATCTACATATAGTTATTGGATTTTTTTTTCCAGAGTCACATGGAGGCAAAGAATCGATGGAATCTAACGCAGACGAAGAAGCAGGAATGATATAACATGGCAATGGGAAGGAGAGTTATTTGATGATTTTGTGCTTTAACGATATAACATGGCAGGTTTATTTTGTGGGTTTTCCAAATTGTGCCTATTTTGGCTGCTGTAATATTCCATGAAGCAATGCAAGGGGTGAAGGCCATGTCAATGGTGCTTGCTCTTTGGGGCTTTTGTTCATTTATCACATCAGCAATATCTAGATGAAGTCCAGCCCAATACTGTTCATAATCATTTTAAAGGATCAGTTTTTTCACCTAACAGTCAACAATGGTTGATCCAGTTGGTAAGGAGTTACTCAGCCCACAAGGTTGTGAGTTCAAATCCCACTATCAATATGAGGGTCTTGTTTGAGCTGGCGAGCCCCCGGGATCGGACCCAACTCATCACCTAAACTTTTTTGTACCAAAAAAAAATCACCTAATATCTCTAATAAACTATAAACTTTTTTAACTAATTAAATAAACTCCTCTAGATATTAATAACTCATATAATTAGGGTAATTATATAATTTTATAAAAATAATTAATTTGAACAAATTTCATTAACTTACATAAAATTATCATTAGTTTCTTATAAAATGGATCGAAGGTAGTACTGCATAATTTTTTATATGTCACCTTATCTTTAAATGAATGCATGAATGGTAGGATATGTTGTTTGAAAGTACAAGTATATATATGACAAATGTCATTGTTTGAGTGTCATATTGGTAGAGACTGAAAACTTCTCTCAAATGTTACATGTTCAAACCTGATATACCCTATCAACATAAAAGAAATGACAATTCTTATTTATGAATTGAGCCTCAAAGGAGTACTAAAGAGATGTGTGGTGTTTTTGCTAATAGTTTTGTTGTTGAGAATTAGATTATTGAAGATTCAATTAATGAATGGTCATACAATTAACGTGACACCCAAATTGCTACCTAGAATCTAAAAATTAAGAATCAAACTTGCGTTTATGGAACAAATTATTACACCAAAACTTGCGTGTTCAACATTATATTTCACAAAGCCAAGAGCACGCCAAGTCCACGACATGAATCCAATAAGAAAAGAATTCTGTTACATCTAGCTTCATATATTTGTGTCTATTTCGAAGAATTTCTTGGACTCCCAAAGTCACTGTGACCTGTTTCTACTTGCCCAGATATTCCATTCACGCCTTGTGTGAGTGAATCTCTAGATAAAGCATCATTGTTTGTGTGCTGAAGAGTCTTTGAATAGGTCTTATCCAAGTACTGCTGGTAGGTGTATGACCAAAAGCCCCAAAGAGCAAGTAACAGAGATATTACCTTCAACCCATTCATCTTGTCATGGAAGATTACTATAGCCAAAATAGGTACAATTGGCAAACCCAAAACACTCATCACATTTGAGAACAAAGAAGACACCCCCAGAATCAAACCCACGCAGCCCACACTAAAAACTAGCCATGTTATAGCAGTTTAGCTCAGATTCAGCACATAGCTTGACTTTCCCATTCCATACGCCCTCATTTCTTCCTTCAAACCTCTAAATTGTGTGGGTTTGATTCTGGAGGTGTCTTCTTTGTTATCAAATGTGATAAGTGTTTTGGGTTTGCCAATTGTACCTATTTTGGCTATAGTAATCTTCCACGACAAGATGAATGGGTTGAAGGTGTTACTTGCTCTTTGTGGCTCATTGTCATACATCTACCAGCAGTACTTAGATGAGACAAAACCAAAGACTCTTCAGCACACAAACAATGGTGCTTTATCCAGATATTCACTCACAAAAGGCGTGAATGGAATATCTGGGCAAGTAGAAACAAATCACAGTGACTTGGGGAGTTCAAGAAATTCTTTGAAATAGACACAGATATATTAAGCTAGATTAATAGAATTCTTATCTCATTGAATTCTTTGTAACCGAAGATTAAATGGCCATGAATGAGCTCAACGGTCTTAAATTTCTGCCCAATGTGTGCCTTGGCTCACGGCCTATAAAAGGCAGAGTTTGCAAAGGTTCAAGGCACCTCGCTCTGAAATCTCAAGCACTCTCTTCCTCCTCAGAAGTTTTTGGCCTTTCTCTTCGTCTCATACCCCCCCCCCCCCCCTCTACTTGCTATTATATTTTGATGTTATGTTTACCTTGTGCTAGTAGGAAGAGTCCTTTTTATCCAGGGGAATGCCACTTCTTATCAGTTGGTGGTAACGGAATAGCTCTTAAGAACAATATCATTGGATGTGACTCGGATTACACACTGTATTTACAGGAACTATGCAAACAATTGGATTATTTGTATTTTTTAAGAGTCAGATGGAGAGAAAGGATCGATGGAATCTAACGCAGATAAAGAAACATGAATGATATAGCATGCCAATGGGAAGGAGAGTTATGTGATGATTTTGTGCCTTAATGATATAACATGGCAGCTTTATGTTGGGTTTTTGGGTTTGACTCGATAGGTGTCTTCTTTGTTCTCTAATGTGATAATTGGTGTGGGTTTTCCAATTGTGCCTTTTTAGCTGTTATAATATTCCATGAAGCAAGGCAAAGCGTGAAGGCCATATCAATGGTGCTTGCTCTTTGGGGCTTTTGCTCATATTTATATCAGCAATATCAGGATCATGAAATACAGCTCAATGCTGCTCATATACATTATCTAAAGAATTAATTTTTTCACCAAATATCTCAAACAAACTATAAAATTTCTTAATTAATTAAATAAAATCCTCTAATTATTTATAACTCATATTTATGGTAATTATATAATTTTATAAAATTAATTTTAAAAAATTTAATTAACTTACATAAAATTATTATTAGTTTCTTAAAAAGGGACGGGAGGCAGGACTGCATAAATTTTTTTAACTCACCTTATCTTCAAATGCATGCATGAATGGTAGGATATGTTCTTAGTAATTACGACTATATAAATGACAGTTCTTATTTATAAAATGAGACTCAAATGAATACTAAAGAGATGTGCGGTATTTTTGCTACTAGTTTTGTTGTTGAGGATTAGATTCCTGAAGGATTCAATAATTTAATGTTCATACAAATAATGTGACACCCATATTGTTACCTAGACTCAAAAAATTAAGAATCAAACTTGCGTTTATGGAACAAATTATTATACTTCTTTTTTTCACTTAAACAACCACATAACAAAACAATAGGAAACATCTCTGAAAACTAAAGACAAAGCTTAAAAAGAGAAACACCCAGCCTAAAATACTAAAAAGACACAGCAATTATCCATGATCATCAACAATAGCAGCAACATTCTTGTCTAGTAATCTACGTAGTTGAGTTGGAGGTCTCCACGTCATTTGGGTACGACCTTGTTAAGTATATCCTTCACCAAGATTGAGGGAGGTTAACTTGGTCCTCACCTCTCATTAATCCTAAGATTTAGTGTTAATAGTAGAATTACCCAAGAGGGGTTGATAGTTGTAATGTCATTATGGCTTGTAATTCTCAAGAAGAGATTGATACTTTCTCCAATTGTGAGTTTCTTAACATGGTATTAGAGCTGGTTTTGGATTGGGCCATCACTAGTACACAAACGGTGTTTAAGACCGGTTATAGCGGATAAGGTCTTAAAAAATTGACCGGTGGCATTTTTGTGATTATGATCAAATTCTAAGACCGGCTATACTAAAAACCGGTCTTAAAAAATTAATCATTAAAAAATATTAATATATGTATGTATTTTCTAGACCGGTTTTAAATGTAACCGGTCTAATATATTTTCTGAAATAAAGAAATTTAAAAATATTTTGTTTTAAGACCGGTTCTAAAGAATAACCAGTCTTAAATTTTGAACTTTTAAGACCGTTTGTTGATAGGAACTGGTCTAAAATATTTTTAAGACCGGTTATAATAAATAACCGGTCTTAAATATAACTTTTAAGACCAGTTGTTTTGTAAAACTAGTCTTAAAAATGACCTAAAAATACATCGCGCCTAATTTCCACTCTGAAACATTCCAACTCTGTCGCTTCAAGCTTCTTACAAACCCCTCCCTCCTTTCGCAGAAGCTCCTCCTTCCCACATCGCTCCTCCATCCTTAACCTTCGCCACTATCGACGCAGAGGTTCAGTTGAAACGTTACCGTAAGTCTGGGCTTTTGTTTCCTCCAATTGTTTTCTTCTTTAAGCTGGGTTTTTGCCTCCCCTGGGTTTTTGTTTGAACGTTGTCTTTCTCGTTTCTCTCCTACCAACACCGCTGGTTGACGCAGGGCTACGGTGGATAGCATTCCCTTGTTTTCGTTGCTTGCCTCCCCTGGGTTTGTTCCTTAAGCTCCAACTCCAGGTTTTTATGTGATAAATTTTCCTTTTTCCGTTGCTTGCTCTGATGCATTGTTCTGCCTTTTGAATTATCTAAACTTGTGAATATTATATGTGGATGCAAAGCCTATCTTTCCTTTCTTAGAGCTACTTCTATGTCTCTCGGCCTTTATTAACTCTGTTTTGTTGAATTATATGTGAGTTTTTCTATTATGTAACTCTGTATTGTTGGATTATAATGTGAATAATGTCTCTAAACCTTGATTCTGTAACTCTATATTGTTCAATTATAATGTGTTAGTTTTTATTCTGGAACTCTGTGGATCCCAGTAATGTGTTAGACAAAGTTAGATTATATTCCTTTTTATAGCTCCAATGAGTTTAGGAGGTGGAATTGTATAGGGAGAGCATGAGAAAGAAATTGTTATAAGTTAGTTGTCGAAAAATTCCATATTCTAAAGTGGAATTGTATTGTGCATTTTGATGCCCTGTATGATACTTAAGTGCCAACAAGGATATAGCATAGCCTAGAATGTTAATAAAGTGCTTGAAATGAAAATTAGAGGCTGAAATTTAAAGTGTCATAACCACATAGGAATATAAATTAGCTCATTCAATTTCAAGTGAGCATAATAAGCCATCCTACTGAGGGTACTCCGGAGCCAACTAGTGTTAATCAAATTAAGGGTACTCCTAGCAATGCTCCAAGCCAGAATCAAAGTGGTAACCAACCCAGAAGAAGGGGTAGAAGAGGCACCCAATTGAGAGACATTTTCCTTAATCGGAATACCAGGGAAATGATTTTGATTGAGTTTGATAGATATTGGAAACCAATCGGGCCTAATGCCTAACGGTATAGGAGTTTAGTCGGCATCCTAGCACGCAACAAGCCTAGCATCTTGATAGAGCAGTGGAGAAATGTGGATAAAAATGTGAAGCAACATATTTGGGAAACTATCCAGCTTACTTATGACATTCCTAAGAGTGAAGTCTTGTACGATAAGACAATGACGTATTGTGATGAACCCTGGAGGAAGTTTAAGACAAGTCTAGCCAACAATTACATACCTATCGAGGTGGAAGAAGGCCAGCCTTGTCCTAATTCGTGCGACTTGTATTCTTTTATTGATGAACAGACTTGGCAAGAATTCAGACGACTTCGGACTACTCCAGAAGCATTGGTGAGTTGATTTATTTTGCATTTGATTTACTTATATATGAATTATGAATTGTCTTTATTGATTTACAATGACTTAATTTTGATTTCTTATTTGCAGGAAAAAAGGAAAAAGACCCAAGAGAGTGGTAGAAAGAATGATTGCCCCAATACAATGTCTCATGGGGGTTATGCAAAGGCCGAAAAAGACTTGTTGACACCAAACAGAAGAGATTGGAAGAAGAATCTTAATCTGATCCTTTTGTTCTTCTTTCTCTACCATCTCCTATATGTTGCAAAGAGAAGTGGTTGTTTGCTTACCAAAAGAGGAGTGGGTCTTATACGAGTGAACAATCTTGTATAGTTGGTGAGAAAATTGTAAGTATTGTTATTGACTTGTTGTTGTTAATTATTTAGTAAGCAAATTTCATTACTAATGTTTGTCATCTGTGTCTTATAGGAGGAGCTTAAAAAAAACAAGCCGAGGGATCGTTTAGGTCGGATGGGAGGAATGACATTCTGACCGTAGCTACAGGAAAACATGAGCATCCCAGCCGTGTTAGGGGAGGTTGGAGTAGGGGTAGGCATAAGGGATTACTTTGGAGTACCCCCATACCATTCCTCATGTAGTATGGTGACTAGGGAGGAGATGGAGCATATATTGGCCACTGTGAAGGCGGAAGCTAGGGCTGAGGTAGAAGCATCATTTGATGCACGATTTGTAGAAAGGTTCAGCAAGATGAAAGGGGAATGGATGATCATGATGAGCACAAAACAAGCAGATACTAGTGCTCCCCAGGCACATTCCCTAAACCCTAAACAGAGCACTAAAGGGAGTTGTGTTGGTCAGTCATCAGAGGGTCCTGGAAAAGAAATTGGTGTTCCTTATGACTTGTTTGTAGAGGATCCTCTGAGACGATTAGTTGCACGGGGGAGCATGCACAACTTGGGATCAACTGTCCACCACCAAGAAATAAAGGATGATCAAGTCAGAGTGGCAGTTGAAGAGGTGATCGTTGCAGATGCACCTCTCCCTATCCCTGTTGATGACTTCAAGGTTGTGGGTGATATCCACAACTCTTTCATCTTGTGGCCAAAGAACCTTATTTCTGATCGAGTTGAGGAATCCCGGCCACCTCCACCTCCACCTCCCTCCACTCAAGATGTTTCACGGCCTCCATTGAATGTCATGCAGCAAGTGATTCTGATGGCGTATGATACATCCTTTCGAACAAGAGATTGGCCTACTGAGTCAGCTGTTGGCAAGTTAGGGGTGCAATGCTATCTTGAGAGGGATGATTTAATGTCCCTGGTAGCTCCTCAACAACAGCTTATGATTTTGATTGTCCAACTCTTTTTAATGTAAGTATCTTCTCAAATTGGAAGTTAATATTTTACAAATTACACTGTTAAACTTTGATTTGTGTGCTTGCATTATTGTAGGTACATGAATCGTAGGTTAGTTGACTCTGGTAAAACCAATAAATTTGGACTCCTATGCCCACATCAACTTTACGACAAAGGTACCACTGCTGCTATCTAACACACCTACTTATTGTACAAGCTTTGTGAAACCCCAATTGAGTGTTTCTTGGCTCCATATTTGCAAGGATAAGAAACAAATTTATATTTCATAATATACATAATGTTTTATATTTGCTTAAAAGTCTTCCCTTTTTTCAATGATCATTGGCAATTGGCTATTTTGAGTAAGAAGAGTTATTCTGTCATCCTCTTATGCTCCCTCCACCTCAGCAAGCCAACTAGTGAATTGAAAAAGAGCTTGAACTCGTAAGTTTTCTTGCATTATTAATTACCTTTCATGTGCAAAATTTATGAAATTTGTGTAAAATAAGTAACCTTTGTGATTTTGATAATATAGGGCTATGAGGACATTCCAACACACTACTTGTGGTAGGCCTATTCGTGAAATAAAAGAGCCTACATGGATCTTACCAAAGGTTAGTTACATATTGGTTTGTTTTAAAAATGTATTCAATAATAAGTCATGCTTTAATTTTATACTTGTTTTAATGATATCATATTATTTTTCAAACCCGTAGGTAATCACCGGGGTCCAACTTGAGTGGGTTGTATGTTTTGAGGCACATTTATAATATTATTACCCTAGGCACAATAGAATTTACTTAAGAGGTAAATGTATATATATTTAAAAAATTTTGTATTACTTTTACTTTTTTTAAGTGAAGTTAATGTTTTGCCTGGCTTTGGTGTTTCAGATGTTTGATCTTACTGACCCCTTTCCAGAAGAAGATATTGATCACATTCGCAATTGTTGTGCTAATTCATTTATGAACTTTTACAACAGTGAGTTCTTGTAAAATTGACAAAATTTTTGTATATATATTGGTGATGAATTGACATGTTGGTTGGTTGCAAATATTGTTGATTGCATGATTTGACATGTTTCTTGTTTTTGTGATTATGTGCAACCATGCATTTATACATGTGAATCTGTTTGAGCCATGTCATTGGCCTGCATGTGTTTAAACAATTATGTATATATATAGATGGTTTTAAACAACACATTACATGAGGATATATGACATGTTATATTACAAGTTTTCAATGAGAAGGTTAAACAAAAAGGAAATGGTAAGAGGAAGCAAACTGAACACCTTATGGCACTTAATAAGTATGGCATTGGAAGTAGCAATTCTAGGATGTGTTCTGGTAACTAACCTAATCACACACAATTAAAAAAATATTATACTTTTAAGACCGGTTATAAAAATAACCGATCTTAAAAGTACATTTAAGACCTGTTTCGTATATAACCAGTCTTAAAATTGAATTTTTAAGACCAGTTTTATATACAACCGGTCTTAATATTAAAATTTTTAAGATCGGTTATAGATGACACTAGTCTTAAAATTACTTTTAAGACCAGTTCTAATAATAACCGGTCTTAAAAATGTTCTGTAATTGCCATTATAAAGAGTTCTTTTAAGACCGGTACTCATGACAATCGGTCTTAAAATTATTTACTTTAAGACCGGTTATCAATACAACCAGTTTTAAAAGTGAGACTTTTAAGACCGGTTACCAAACCGGTCTTAAAAGTGACATACTTTTAAGATCGGCTGTATCAATACCAGATCCAAAACTGGTCTAAAAAGTCAATTTTAATCAGTCTAAAAAGACATTTTTCCGCTAATGCAGGTAACCAAGAAGCCCATGAAGGTGATGCTTGAGTTACCATCGTATGAGCATTCCAACTGTTTCTTGTTTAAACGTTGCATTTCATAGGTTCTTAGAATGAAGACCTAATTTCCTTATTCTGCCACCTGGGTTCATCGATGCTCATCAAAGCTTCCTTAAAGCTCCAGTCATGGTTGAAATACTTCCAAGATAGCAATGGATTCATTGTTTTCTTCAGTTGCCTATTCTAAGTCCAATCTGGCATGATCGCAATCATAGGAGTATGTGGTGAAGATGAGCAAAGGAATACTGTGTTGAGAACCAACGCCTTCGATCCACAATTTGTCCGATCGTGCAATTGCCTCATGCTTTCAGTCCGAGAAACCCATACACTTCCAAAAATTCCATCCGCATAATCTTTCCACAAGTTCTCAAGATTCCCCAGAGGTTAGACTTCTCATTCCTCTCCAAAACTTTAGGTCATCATTGCTCTGTAAGAAGATTACTGGGTCTGATTCTTTTTCCAAGCATCTTCTTTTGTTTATTTCCAGACCCAAGTTCTCACCTATGCTAATAGAGCTTGTGATCATTTCCCTCGGTTATATTGAGTATATGCTTTGGGAGAATTCATTGGTCTATCTTTGGGGTTCACAAGGCTGTTCGTTCCAAAAAAGAAAAGTTAGGTATGCATAGTAGATGCTTGATGAAATACCAAGAAGAGTCACAAATGTTTCAAAGAATCTCATCAGGGTCTCATAGTTCTCTATATTCTTAGACATTGCTTTGATTCTGGTTTTCTTATTAATGGTGGAGTTTGTTGGCATTTTTTGGGCTCTGCTTATTTCAATAGGAGAATGGAATTCCCAAAGCCATTAAGGAAGAACTTCAAAAGGCTATGGCACTTTGTGGGTATGAGGTAGTTCGGACTCCTATTGTGGGTACTAAACTAGACAAGCAAATGAGAAGAAAGGTTTAGCATTATCAGCACCACTTCACAATTAAGGGCAAATTTAGTTTGAGTAAATGCAACCATTAAAGTTGAATTAGGGTTGTGATGCCAACTTGACACTACAAGTTTCTATACCTTTTGTGCTGGTTGAGAAGAACAACTATATGAAAAGAGGGACAAGCTAGAAAAGTTAGATAAAGATGAGGTTGCTGGCGTAGAAGTCAAAGCTACATATGGAGCATCAAGTGATATTTCTAAATTCTTTAAGCTATTGTTTGAATTAGAAGAAGTAGAATCTTGTGAGAAGATGGCAAATGCAACACCTAAAGAAACTGTAGCTATGCGTGCCCATAATGATGCACAGATTAAATATGAAATAAGTAGAGCTGAGATGTTGAAGAAGCAGGGTAATGTACTTCATAGTCAAGAAACATGGATTAGAGGGCATCCTAGAATTAATACTCAGTGACAAGTGGGGCCTTCAAGTGTTGGATTTTGGTGATGATTGTGATTTACGCCGTTTGAGAGTTATCTTTTGTCCTTTGTGTATCAAAGAAGTTAAAGTAAGCACAATGTAATAAGAATAGAGATGGTGAGCAGTATATAGCAGCAAACACTTATTACAAAAGCTCTTCTCCAGTTTTGACAACATAAGCATAATGGTAAAGCATATGGGAGAGGGAAAGAGTATTGATGGTTTTGCCTAAAATTGAAGAGGAGTTTGAAGAAATCTTTGTATTGTGAATTGAAATTGTTTAGTTTAAATCACCTTACACCCTCTAGTTGTGTTGTTCAAGTTGAGCACTTTTGAGATAAATAGTTTTCAACTTGAGGGGACGTGTTAGAAATATAAAGTGATTAATTAGTTAGTTGGTTAAGACCTTAATCTATATAAAGGGTCTTACTTAATGTGGTTTAGTGTGTTGGATAGTGAAATCCACACCATGTGAAGAGAGAGATTAATGTGAGTCTCTCTCTAGAAAGGGAAGTCTCTCATAGATCCTTAAAGTTAGTGCTAGTGGTTAATCACCCTCAAGTGAGGGATGATCATGGTTAAACCCAAGTGGGTTATTGTTTGTATGAGCATGTTGCTCTTATGTAGTTAATACAAGATTCTTCATCTTCTTCATATTATTTCTCTAATTACATTTGTTTAAAGACCTCTTCAATGAGGCTTTAGCAACCCAGTCGACAACTAAATTAGCTTCCTTAGAAATCCACAAGAGAGAATGGTTTCAAATAAGATTCCTTTTAAAAAGGATGTTCTCAATAAGAATCTCACACCTCTAGTCAGGGGAAGTATTATTCTTATTAATACAGTTAAACAAAGTAAGATTATTAGTTTTGAAAATGACATCTTCAAGATGGTTCTCGATAGCATAATCAAAAGCATCATTCAAAGCCATGCATTTTGCCATAAATGGAGACTCAGATATAAACACTTTGTTTCTGCTATCTAGAACCCACCCATTGACATCCCTTATCACAATTGTAGATGCAGCACTACCTATTTCACTAGAGTAAGCACTATCACTATTTATTTTCAAGAACCTTCAGGAGGAGTCCAACTTTTACATCTTGTATTAGCCCGATTCATAGTATCCACAAGTTGTATTTGTCATTCTCTCCAGCCATGTGCAGTCCAGAATTCCTAAAGTAATAATTCTTCTTGATTAGACATAAACAAAGGGTTAGGTCTAATATCTTGGTACAAAAAATTACACCGACTCTTCTAGATTTGCCACAAAATCATTTCAATGAGAGCCTTTTGCCATTCTGAAAGATGAGCATTAACTAACTACCATGTGATCCAACCATTCAATTCGCAAGGTTGACCATCATCAAATTTGAAACAAAAACTGTTACGAAACCAAACCTTTTTCACCCATTCACAAAAAAAAAAACATATGACACACAGATTCGCATTTATTTTTACAAATTAAGCATAAATCAGTCACAACACACCTCCTTTTATTCTGATTCTCTATTATAGGCGAAGCTCCTAATAGTACCTTCCACATAAAATTTTTAATCTTATGAGGCACCTTTAATTTCCAAACTTGTCTCCACATATCCTATTAGACTTTGGGTCCAAGTCCGCCCTTGATAGGTTGGACTATTTGATTAAGGATACAAGTAGCCTTATCAAATAAGAAATCAATCAACATTAATTATGGATTGGTAAACAAGTCAATATTAATTATGGGATTGTTAATTGAGGAACAAGTTACCATAATTATGAAATTAATTGAGAATCAATTAAATTAATTATTGGCTTGGAGGGTAAGAAGGAGTGTACACATTTCTTAATTAGTGGCCACTCTAAACCACTATAAATAGGGTGTGCCTCCTTAGTTACAATCCACCCCTACTATTGAGTTTTCTAGTAATCCCTTCTCTCCTACCATCTTGTTTGTTTTAGTGCACTACTGTGCCAATCTCTATTAGGCTCTAGTAGTCTAATATTTACATGAGCTCTCAATACCCAGATTTGACTCAACCCGGTACGCGTTTCTTTTCTCCATCTATTCATATTTATCCTTCATTGGTATCAGAGCATGCTTGATCTTGTGGCTGTAAATTTGTTTAATTTTTTCCTGCCATATTCATATGCTCATACGTATGTGTATATTTTCTTCGTCTCATACATGTTCATTTTATTTTTCTGCTGCTGTTCTGATTACATGAATGTTGAATGTATTTTTCATTCTATCAATCTCGCAAGTATAAATGTGTATATATTTGAACATGTATCACTCTCTCTCTATCCTTCGTCTCTCTTTCCTCTTACTAAGTTGCTTCTGGGATTTTTTTTCTTTGTCATTCAAGCACTGCGTTATTTGTCACCTACATTCATGAATCTGATCCTATTCCCAAGAAGCATGTTCCTTGATAAACATTCCATATGCTCTTTCACTCTCTTCTCGTTTTCTCTGTAAGTGTCGCTAGCTTCTGGAAACTATGTGAATTCAAAAATGACAACTTTAATGTATACATAAGTGCATGAGATCATAAAACATACGAAGAAAGAGCTAGACTGTGTTTTTTGTGTGAATCTAATGGTGATTGACAAGCTTCAAAGAATTAAGTCTATGAAAATGTGAGTTTTTGTGTAAACAAAAGTGATAAACGTGAAGTACTCGAGGAGACAGTTCCAACGGCACTGGAATCACTTGAAATGGTGGTCGGATGAGGGAGATATCAGAGAAAGAAGTTGGGCGGGTCATGACGGACCCGCTGGAGCCGTGACCCAGCCAGAGGTAGAAGATAACCTAGGGGGCCAAAACAACGTCGTTTTGGCCATAACCCCTAAACACGTAATTTCACTAAGTGAAATAATGACATTTTGCGCTGGCCGAAATGACGTTGTTTCACCCAGTAGGAGGCGCTGCGTTTTGATAGAGTGAAACGCAGCATTTCGGGTCAGCCTAACCTGAAACCTAGTCAGAGGAATAATGGGCCGGTTCAACCAACCTGAATTGGCCCAACCCGATTTCTAAAAAAATATTATTTTTAAAAAAATTCCTTGAGAAGTAATGTGCCTTTGTGGCGCGTTAAACCTACCCCTATGCCATATGGGCCAAGTTAAGACACCATTAGACTTAGTGCGTTGAGACAAGTCTAATGACTTTGTCACCGTGTCAAATAGAGGTCCCCAAGGAAGCGCGTGGCCTTCACGCGCCAACTCTCGAGAGTGAGCTTATCTGTTTCTTATTTTTTCATGAATTTTTTTTCACCAGCAACCTTCTGGAGGTGCATGCAGGGGTATTTTTGGGATGTTCTTAGCCCTAAAAATTTATAAATTCATGATCTTCAAATGGGTATGTTATTTGTCTATTTTTGGAAATTATTTAGAACATTGTATATATGTTTTTGAGTTGTTTTTTACCCTAAACTATTTAAAATAAATTATGAAAATTGTTTTTCTTTGTGATGAACAATTATTGGTCAGATATGGCAAGTATTGAGACTGACTATTCCTTTGATGGGGCCTTCTTGAATATTCTCCGACTTTTGATGATGAAAAGAGGTAAAGACCTCAAGTGGAGTTGGTAGCACCAATAAGAAAGGTCCCCCTTTGTCACTACAAGACTCCAACACACCTGACGAGGTGAAGCAAGAAGTGAAAGCGAAGTTCAAATTTGATGAATTCAAAGAGGAAGAGGTTGATAGACCAAGAACTAGTCTTCTAATCAAATCTCTTGATGGAAAAGATGCTGATAAATAAGTTCAAATCAAGAGCGTCTATGGGGTCATTTGTGGATATTCAAGACAAGTCACTAATGCTAGTAACGCTGAGTTATATGCAAGAGCTATGGTGGAATACTGTGAGCAAGTGACAAAGAGGGCTCATCTTCATGGCCTAGGATTTTGGAAAGACGTTTTCAGGAGAGGCTTAGATAATATAAATATAGGAGCCCATAGAGCCAAGGCTAGAAGAACCTTACTAGATTTTGGCATTGATGTACCTTGTTATTGAAACTTGATTATCCTTGTTATAGTTTGCTTATTTTGAATTTGTTTTTCATTACAACTTATATGAACCTCTCATGGATTATTGCGTAATGAATAAATTACTCTACTTGCTTATGATGCTTTGTTTGAGTGGGAGTATTTTTTTAGAATTATGTTTTCTTGAAAATTCAATTTATGGGGATATGTTTGAATAAGAGTAGAAATTAAGAAAAATGAGCAGTAAACTAGAATGAGTGGGATGGGGGTCAACTTAGTTGATTCTTGAACACAAAGCTAGCAAACTCTCATTCTATTAATTTATCTTCTTACTTAAACAAGAGATTGTATCTCTAATGAAATTGCATACCTAATGAAAATGCATGTCTATGTGACAAAACAATGGCTCAAATGACAATTAAGACTTTTATTGCTGATCTCGTTAGAGGAGAAAAGCTGCATGGTGAGAACTTCGGCATGTGGCATCGTAAGATCTTGTATGTCTTGGAGGAACAAGATGTCATGGACATCTTAACCACTGTGCTTCAGCAACCCGATGCTAATGCATCATGAAGGGAACAGGAAGCTTTTGTAACTTGGAAAAGAAAGGGTACCATTGCTTAGATAATAATGCTTATGACAATAATCGACGATATGATATGTCAATTTAAAGGACGTGTTATTGCCTCTGCCATATAGACAACACTGAAAGAGGAGTTTGATGGTACTTTTGATGCGAGACTCAGGAGAATTACTATCAAGCTTAACAATTATAAGCTGGGTCTAAACACTACCATCAAGCAGCATTTGAGGAAAATGCAGAATATGATAAGGGAACTTATCGAGGCAGGAGGAATCCTTTCTGAAGCACAGCAAGTACAAGCTATTGTGAGTTCACTCCCTGCAAGTTAGGATCACATGAAACACACCATAACTCACAACAATACCATCAAGACTTTTGCTAATATTGCTCGACACATCTAATTTGAGGATAACCTTATGTGCGGTGAAAAGACCAACGGTCAAGTACTCTTAACTGAAGAAAAAGGAGCTTTATCCCAAAAGAGAAAGCCCTATAAAGGCAAGGAACCCCATAAGAAGAAGGGGAACCCAGGGGCAAAGAAGGATAAGAATGCCTTCAAGAAGAATAAGAAACCAGCAAAGAAGCAAGACCTTTCAAAGGTCAAGTGCTATTCTTGTGAAAAGAAAGGCCATTTCACTAAAGATTGCCCTGAGAAGAACAAGGTACTATGTGATAAACCTTCTCACTTTTCTTTTGTTTCTAGTACTGCCTTTATAGATGAGGCTAATCCTGTATGGGTGTTAGACTTAGGGGCCATAGACCATGTGAGCAGAGATCATGGGAACCTCATAGAGTTTTGTAGGCTACCAACTAGAAGCAGATGGCTTTACATTGGGAACAACACGATGGTGGAAGTCAAAGGGATCGGCACCTGTAAACTCACTTTACAAGGCGGGTGAACCTTAATTTTGCAAGATATCCTTTACGCTCTAGAGATCTGACGAAACCTTGTGTCTGTTATTTCTTTAGTTAAATTAAGTTTTAATGTTAACTTTCATGATCAAGTTGTTGACATTTCAAATGGGACCGATTTTTTCAGATTTGGTTGTATTCGGATGGTTTCTTTGTTTTAATGAAGTATGATTTTGATTCTAGGCATTGCTATGTGATTTCATCTAAAGATAATTATGATATATGGCACGTCAGATTAGGACACATTGATCAAGAACACATGACCAAACTAGCAAATAAAGGATTGCTAGGAGAAGTGTTGAAAAAGGAAATGTCTCTATGTGAGCATTGCCTTGCTGGCAAAAGCACAAGGAAACCCTTCGGAAAGGCAACTAGAGCAGAACATCCTCTTAAACTAGTACACTCGGATATCAGCAGACCTATAAGTGTGAGGGCACGACATGGAGCGTGGTACTTCCTTACATTTATCGATGATTTTTTGAGATATGGACATGAATACTTGATCTCTCACATGTTTGAAACTTTAAAATGCTTTAGGAAGTACCTTAATTAATTGAGAATAAACTAAACTGCAAGGTTAAAGCCTTGAGAATTGATAGGGGTTGAGAATAACTCTCAGAATAGTTCAAAATGCTCTGTGATGAAAAGGGAATTGTTAGACAGCTGACCATCCCTAGAACTCCTCAACAAAATAGGGTGGCTAAGAGAAGGAATAGAACTCTTCTCAATATGGTTAGGTCAATGATGTCATAAGCCGAACTACCAATTTCATATTGGGGTGATGCATTGTTGACTGTGACATTCATACTTAACCGAGTGCCTTTTAAATCAGTCCCTTCTATGCCTTATGAGCTGTGGAGAGGACGTTAGCCGGATCTAAGTGTCTTATGACCATGGGGATTGGTGGCCTATATACACAACTCGTCTCACAAACATGGAAAGTTAGGACCTAGAGGCAAGAAATGTATCTTTATAAGATACTCTGAGCAATCAAAAGCATATGTCTTCATTGGTGAAAATGAGGATGGCTTAATGACTAAGGTAGAGTCAAGAGAAGCAGTGTTCTTAGAAACAGATTTTCCTAACAAATGAAGCCTTCATCAAACTGAAACTCTATATAAGAGTGAGGAAGTTGAAGGCACTCCTCAGATCACTGACCTGAGTAGGAGAAATGAGTCATTTTCACAATGTAGAAATCATGATTAATCACAGGAAGAGAATCCTGAAGAGCTCCCACCCTGAAGAAGCCAAAGGGATAAAATCCCTAGAAGACGCTTCTCTATTGAAGGGGAAGTACTCATTGTCAATCTAGAAGATAATGAGAAAGATCTGAAAAGCATTAAGGAAGCGCTGATCGGACATGCTAAGGAAAAATGGAAGAAGGCCTTGGAAGAGGAGATAATTCCATGAAAGCTAACCAAGTTTGGGAATTGGTTGACCTACCACCTGGCCAAAAAGGTAATTGGGAACAAATGGGTTCTCAAATACAAATGAAAGGCAGATGGATCAATTGAAAGGCCCAAAGCGCGCTTGGTGGCTAAGGGGTACACCCAGCGAGAAGGAATAGATTATGAAGATATCTTCTCACCAGTGGTACATTTTAACTCAATAAGACTCATACTTGCCATAGTGGCAAGTATGGACTTGGAGTTACATCAAATGAATGTAAAAAATGCATTCCTTAATAGAAAACTAGATGAAGAAATATATATGGAGCAACCTGAGGGCTTCATAGAAAAGGGAAGTGAATAAAAGGTTTGCAAACTCTTAAGGTCCATCTACTGACTAAAATAATCATCCAGACAGTGGTATCTAAGATTTCAAGAGGGAATAACCTCATTCAACTTCGAAATGATCGAAGAAGACCACTGTGTCTACATAAAGCGGTTTGGAGATGATTTTGTGATCTTATCTCTTTATGTAGATGATATACTCCTGGTCGAAATGAGTCTTAAGGTAGTTAAAACAATCACGGATTAGTTATCCTTGAAATTTAAAATAAAAGACATGGGCGAAGCAGAATATATCTTGGGAGTCGAGATAAAGACGAATCATTCAAAAAGATTTCTATCCTTGTAACAAAAGACATACATAGCAAAGTTCTTAGAATGATTCAATATGAGAGACTACAAGCCTATGGATACCCTAATGGTTAAAGGACACCACCTCAGCACGGACATGTGTCCTATGGAAGAATCCAAAATAAAGCACATGAAAAGAGTCCCATACCTGAGTGCAGTTGGAAGCTTGATGTACACTATGCTGTGTACTAAACTAGACATATGCTTTTCGGTCGGACTTGTGAGCCGTTTTCAATCCAACCCAAGAATCAAGCATTGGGAAGCTGTGAAGAGAATTATGAGGTACCTGAAGGGAACCATGGATTACAAGTTATGTTACCAAGGTAGAGATATACATCTAGTAGGATACTCTGACACTGACTGGGTGGGAGATATAGATGAACGACACTCCACCTCAGGGTATGTGTATCTCCTAAACAATAAAGCAATATCCTAAAGCAGCAAGAAACAGACCTATATGTCTCTGTCATCCATGGAATCTGAATACATAGCTTGTTCTACTGCTATTCAAGAAGCTGTATAGCTTAAGAGATTTCTAGAACGTCTAAGAATGAAAGGCAGAAAGGAGGGTCCTATTCTGATACATTACGATAGTCAAGCCACAATAGCCTATGCTAAGGACCCTAAGGACCACAGTAGGACAAAGCATATAGACATTGAATATCATTTTATAAGAGACATGATCACTAAGAAACAAGTGACCGTTCTATAACTTTCCACTCATAAGATGTTAGTTGATCCCCTTACGAAGCTCATTGCCAGAAACTCTTTTATTAAGCATGTAAATGCTTTGGGCATACATAGAATGTAATGTATTGAACATTATTTTTTAAAGTAATAAAATGATGCATTTTCAGTTTTTCAAATATATTGTAAATATATTATTGCATAGGCATAAGGTATGCAATTCCGTATGTCATACAGGTCATAAAGGTTGGTTCACTCACACGAACAACCATCTTCCCATGATTTGCAGGGGTGTGGGATGGTAAGACAAGTAAATGATCACCATGAGATGGGTAAGGAAGATCTTTGCGCTTGAGTCGCCTCAGTTGAATTGAGATAAGATCCGCATGTATATATATACGTCATGGATTGAAGCATGATTACAAAGGATGTATCATCAGACTTGTAGCCAGGTAAAGGACTCACTTTTGCAAATGAGGTTCTAAAAGGGAGTGATTGTAAAAAGGAAGTTTTGGCTCCGATGCTAAGTGCTTTTGAACTAAAGTCTGTACGGTGAAAGATAAAGATAAAAATTGACATACACTATTACAAAATCACCGTAGCATGCAATTCATACTACATGTGCTTGAGAGAATGATTGCAATATGGGACGTAGGTGAAAGATCCTTGGTTCACTACGATATGAGTCCTAGGAAGGAAAAAATCCTTTTACGATGTCCTCAAGACTTAGGCAGGCATCATGAAAGCCTGACTTAAGGTTAGCTACTTTAGCTGAAGCTCCATGATCACACATGATTCGATCAGATGGATAAAAGCTAGGAAAGTAACCAAGTCAGGACAAATTGATATTTTTAGTAAAAAAGGAAGGTCTATCTTAAAGTATACTTTTTGTGGTGGCATATGTGATATGTCCCTTACAGGTTATAAGAAAAACCAGTAAGTGTGGATACCATACGCATGGTAGGCAATTTAGGTCAAAACCAAAAATAAGAGAAACTCTGACTCGAAAGGGATCAGATATGCCATGAGTTAAGTGTATGGACAGACGTAGGGCATCTGAGGCAACAATTTTCAAGTTCACAAAGGTGTCCTTAGATGTTTATCCAATATCAAGGATTTCTAGTATCACAAGTACCAAAGTTTCTGAAGATGTTATGCCCACGCGGTCACAGCAGTCACCAAGTATGAAACAAGAAGAAGAAGTAGTCACATGATGGGTGGCCCATCAAGTGTGAGTGGGAGATGTTGGACTTCGGGTCCAAGTCCGCCCTTGATGGGCCGGATTATTTGATTAAGGATACAAGTAGCCTTATCAAATAAGAAATCAATCAGCATTAATTATGGATTGGTAAACAAGTCAATATTAATTATGGGATTGTTAATTGAGGAATATGTCACCATAATTATGAAATTAATTGAGAATCAATTAAATTAATTAGTGGCTTAGAGGGCAAGAAGGAGTGTACACATTTTCTAATTAGTGGCCACTCTAAACCACTATAAATAGGGTGTGCCTTCTCAGTTACAATCCACCCTTGTTATTGAGTTTTCTAACAATCCCTTCTCTTCTACCATCTTGCTTGTTTTGGTGCACTGTTGTGACAATCCCTATTAGGCTCTAGTAGTCTAATATTTGCGTGAGCTCTCAATACCCGGATCCGACTTGACCCAGTACGTGTTTCTTCTCTCTATCTATTCATATTTATCCTTCATATCCCTATTAGGTGACAATGATGATTCAGGAACATCATTACCATAGGTACCCAAAAAATTCTAAGCAACTCTATAACCTTCTGTAACTGTATATCCACTCCTAGAACCCCCGGTCCAAACCCATGAATCTTCTCTATTAGACACAACAAACCTTAAGTTTTTAATCACTTCATATCCCTCCATATATAAATTATTATACCAAAGCTTACGCGTTCACCATTATATTTCACAAGACCAAGAACACTTCGTGCCCGTTTGGTTCATATAATTAGAGGTAATGTAATGGAATATAATGCAATGTAATGTCATGATGATTACATGAATTTATTTGGTTCGCAATTAAGGAAAGATGATATATATGGATAAAAATATTTAGTTGGATTACATAAAAAAATGAGAATATATGGAAATAATATAGTAAGAGAAAAAATTACTTTTATCTACACATATATGTATAATGTACATGTAGGGTTCAAAGTAATTGTTTTTTCAAATGTGTGCAGTGTATGCGTTGGGTTCTTAATAATTTTTAAAAGTTTAACAGTGAAAATATTATGAGCGGTTCATGGTAATTTTTTAATATTTAATGGTGAAAATATTAGTTAATGGGATATTTTAATGTTTTTAATGATTGAATATAATTTTTATTTTTTAGTTGGGAATATTTTTATTTTTATATAATGAATTAATTTTTTAAAATATTTAACGGTGATAATTATTTAATATTTAATAACATTTATAGGTGGGCACTTTGGTCAAATTAAAAGATTATAATGGCAATAGTGTCTTTTTCACTTGATTATAGGATGCCTATATCCTCATTCATCAATCTTAACAGGGTAATCCTGAGTAAATCAAATGATGTAATCAAGATTATAAAATGTAATCATATTTATATTACATTAGACTAACCAAACGCTATAATTGGTCATTTGCTTCAGGATTACATATAATCATCTTCTATGGGATCGAACCAAACGAGCTATCCAAGTCTAAGACCATTTTCCACCAGTGAACTTTTGACTTGTTAGGAGTTAAACGTGGAAAAATAATAGACGTGATAAAGTTTGATTCAAAAAATAGATTAAATAGTTATAAAAAATGAAGAGTTCTATCCTTACAAATAATTATTTTAAATATTTTTCATTATACAAAATAGTTTTAAAAATTCCTTTATTTAATTTTTAAAGAGTCCTTCATTGATATTTCAATTTTTGAAGAGTTCAAATTGGCATGGGAATATAACAAATTTTTATTTAATTACTTAGTATGCATATCAAATAGTTAGTGATACACGTACACAAATCAAATTTTAGTACTTGTGAGATATTAAAACAATTAGTTTAATTAGTTATTTATCATAAATGTGTCTTAATTTCACTAAAATATTCTGTTTAATAATGTGCATTTAGACTATGCTGAAATGGAAATCCCTTAATATGTGCAATTAAAAAGGGTATTTTGATGTATAAAAAAAATGATATTCTAAAAAATTATAAATTTAGGGGAGACAAAGTTGATTGAGGTCTTATTTTTAAGATTAAAGTAAACATTTTGTCTAACTCTTAAAACTGGGAACAAAAGTAGCATCATTTTTAAGAGATTAATGTCACACTTCAGATAAAAGTTTTCAAAGTGTGTGTGTGTGTTGTCCAAACATAGTTCAACGAAAGACGATAAAAACCAGCACAACAACACATGTGAATAATGTTATCGATTGGAAAATCAAAAGTGAAGAACTTTAAGGAATTAAATGTTGGTAGCAACTCCTGAATTCTCATGCAATCCCATGTGTAACCCCCTGCCTTAATTAGTGTAATTATAATTCGATATCTCTTAATTAAATTGGTTTAGAGACCGTCGAATAGTTCAAAACTTATTTAAAACTCCCCTTTATAGTAGGGACTTTACAAAATTTTCAAAACTTTTTCCCTATTCCGGTCTCAAATTCAATTATCGAATATAATCACTTGTGCAGTTAATTTACATTTAAACATATCAGAATATCTAATAGCAATCCCGGCAACCCCCGGGTTCCGTTCATTCACTATAGGGTTTTAATTCCCATATAAGGGATTACACCACTGTATTCCACTATTATTTACAATCCAAAAATAATTTACAGAACCCTGTCCAAAATGAATAATCAACATATCCAAAACAAACGTCCCTACAGGGTTCTATCCGCTCCTAGTAATCCGCTTTTCCTTGGAGCCACTTGCCCTGTCTGAAATGTTAGTCGAAGGAAAGAATGAGATTCAAGAGAATCCCAGTAGTAACAAAACAATTATACCACACATAAATACATAGCATGTAAGAAAATCATGATACAGCAGCAGTAGCACAAATCACACTCCACCCTCATCCCCTTTCTCCGCCGGGAAGGCACACTGTCCTAACCCGAACCGTTGTTAGCTACTCAGGGACTATTGGCATGGCAGTGCATACACATAGCCTTATAGCTCATATAGCTATCTGGCTTTCACAATCGGCCCGTCGGCCTTCACAAATAGCCTTTCGGCTTTTCACATAATCACACATATCACACCTCATCCTCATCCCCTTTCTCCGCCGGGAAGGCATACAACCCTTGCCCGATCTGTTGTTAGCTACTCAGGGACTATTGGTATGACGGTGTTTACACATATTCACAATGTCGCAGCATACGAGTTTATCACAAATCAATGATAAAACACACATACAATGCATCACATATGGTACGAAAGAAAAGTTACTACCTCGTTCCTTCCTGACGTTCTTCGGCGTAGTTGGCTCACGAGGGCGGCAAATATCAAAGCCTATAAACAAAATCAAGAATGGTGGATTAATTCCCTACCCCCAATTCCTACTTTCAAACACTTAGAATAGGTTCCATATGAGTCCCTTAAATGGTTATAACAAACTCAAAGAGAACCTAAAAGGATTGGAGAATTCTAGGTTGGAAATTGCTTTGCAAACTCACAAAGTGCTGAAAATTGGGTTCTGGCTGTAGCCAAGAATTCTCTGGCTGCAGCCAAAAATGGCTAAAAACGTCACAGAAACATTTTGGCTGCAGCCAAGAATTTCTGGCTGCGGCCAGGACACACACAGAAAGTTTTGCGCTGGAGCCAGAATTTTGGCTGCAGCCAAGGAAACTTCAAAAATTCATAACGTGCTCTAGAAAACTTGAAACAAGGTGATTCCAAAGCCCATTGAAAGATATTCAAGTCCCCTTTATGGGAAAAATATGTAAAATTATCAAGAATCACCACAAAAGTCCAGATTTACCAAAACCCTAACATTGTGCCAAAACATGGTCCAGTTTTGATGCCAAACTTTGGACAGTTCAAACTCCTAGCTCACAAAGTGAAATGACACAAAATTTATATCCATTTTGAAGCTTGAGATGTGAAATTTAAGACTGGAAAGTTTCATAATTTTCCAACATCATTTGCCCAGTCAAAACGTCCACGCCATCTGACTGTCCAGAACAGACTTACATTGGTCAACATTTCCATTTTTGCACCAATGCTTCCAATGGTTCCCAAATTTCAAATCACATACTATTTTCACACAATTTGGCTCAAGGAACACATTGGAACCATCAAAATGACCATATTCATTATCTATGGGCATGTTCTACCACAATCACCACATATCACCTTAACATCTCCAATCAACACACACATTGCAATCCATTCCAACCCAAAATTCCAAGCCAATTCCAAATGCACCAAGACACTCTATGACACTAATTTCCACATTAAACACTAACCAAGTCATGCTTTTCGAAATTTACCAAAAATTAGGGCAAATTCCAAAGTCTTCAAAACTCAATCAATGATCAAAATAACCATACCAAAGTACATCAACTACTCACCTCTTATGTCTTCCAAAACCAATTCTTCAATTCTCCAACTTCCAAATTTCCACAAGTTCTCAAACTTCACCAACCAAAATTCTGAAACCATAGGAATATAGCCCTCAACCTCATGAACAACATTAATGAAAGTAAATTGAGCATTCATGGACAAATTCTCACCTTTCTTTAAGCCTTCGTCTTTCTCTTTCTTGCTTAACTTCAGCGAAAATGGAGAGAATAGAGAGAGATGAGAGATATTGATCAATTACTCATAGTTCAATGCTCACACACACACATAGCCGACTTGAAAGGGAGAGAGGTAGAGTTTGAAAATTTTGACTCATCCAATGGCTCTCATTTGGACACATGGCAACATCTCATCCTTCCTCCTATGAGTGCATATGAACTCATCCACACAAGATTCCACCCCTTGTTCTTTCAATCCAAGCCATTGATCATGATTACCAAGGGGTTTCCTCTCCAGTAACTTACCAGTCGATCGGTAAATTTACCATTTTACCCTGATTAGCACAATACTTACTAAACCATTAATAATCGCCTATTGCACAACATATCCTTCAAAAGTGTTTAATTATCATTAATTACATCACTTTGAAGCCATTAGCCCTTAATTACAATTTGGGATATTACACCATGGAACCTCTAACTCCTTCCTGATGCTATGTAAATCTTGATGGGACAACACCTGCAAAATTACTAATCCAAGTCGCATCGAAAGACACTGCCCTTAAAAGCTATTCCGCAACTATCAGTATAAAAGAAGTGACACCCCCTAGGATAAAACAGATCCTTCCTATATATAAGATGAATAGAACAACAAAATAGGCATGATGAGTGTGCTTCTATTAAGTACTATTATATTTTTTCAACAATCCAATTACTACATGTTCAAGTAGAAGAAATGCCTTCTCATCAAAAGTTCTATCTAACATGTATTTATGCAGAGTTGTGTTCGAACCTTAGAAAGGATTTAGGGTATGATTTGAATTCTATTAGTCATGGTTTTAATGAACCTTGGCTTGTGTTGGGAGATTTTAATGCCTATTTGGCATGTGATGATAAAGCCAGAGGTGTTCAACCTAATATTAGATCCATGCGCCAACCTAATATAAGACTTGTTGTAAGGGGTGAGAAATTTCTAGGTATTAGAATATTTCAACTCGTAGTCCATTCAAGGACGATTGTTGTCTTGCGGCATTCTGAGAGCCCACTGAATTTTGGAAGAATAGTGAAAATCTCAATAAGTCTTGATCTCTAAGGACTGGTCATAGGCCTAGGTTTTGGGCTGAACCAGTATAACTCTCTGTATGTTAATCTTCTCAACTCTACTCTATCTATAGTTATTTTCATATCACTGTATCAAACAAAAAATTTATCATATCACCCAATTCATCCCCCCTCTTGGGTAAAGCTTGCCTCTTTCATTTGGTATCAGAGCAAGATCTTCTTCGAAGAGCCTAACAACTTGAGAAGAATTTGATAAATGGCAACAATATGTGAGAACATCCTTCTAGATGAAGCTTCTATCACTATACCTCTTGGTTTCATTGGAGAACATTTTTCATTCTGGAAAGCTAAGTTCAGAGTGTTCATAATGGCCAACGAGTACAGTCTATGGAATGTTATACAAGACGGTGACTGAGTTCCAAAGAAAAAAATCGAACCTAGAGTCATGCAAAAGAGCCCAAAGGAATTTGACGATAATGACAAGAGGTTAGAAATGTTAAATAGTAAAGCTAGTTTAATGATATAGATTGCCCTCAGTCAGAAGGAGTATTTTTGAATCTGCATGCTACTAACAGCCAAAAAAATATGGGATGCACTTGAAATCTCTCACAAAGGCACATCCAGGATCAAAGAAAATAGAATCAACACTCTAATTACAAAGTATGATTTATTTCGAATGAAACCCGGAGAGAGGATCTCTGAATTCAAACTCAGATATACCCATCTTGTCAATCAACTATCGGCACTTAGGAAAACATTTGATCAAAATTCCTAGGTAAGAAAGATCCTTAACATTCTTACAAAAGAATTGGAATAAAAGGTGACAGCTATCAAAGAAGCCAAAGGAGAATTAATGAGATCTGTAGTTGCACTCTTTAGTAGTCTTTCAAAGTATGAAGGAAAGCTAAAGTTCAAGAAGCAACTAGAAGAGTTTGATGATAAAAAGAAAAGAGGAGTCACTCTCAAAGCCATAAAGGAAGCTAATTCTTCAAAAAATGAAGATGTCCCTGATGATGGTGATATGGGAATGATCATGAGGAAATTCAAGAAGTTCTATAGAAGAGGTCAAAAGAACTTCAATAATTACTAAGGTGGACCAAGCAAGAAAGAAAACAAGGAGCAACAGATAGTATGCTACGAATGTGAAAAACTTGGACATATCAAGTTTGAATACTTCAAAAATAAAGACAAGAAGAAGCAAAAAAAGAATGCATATCATCCATATGGGGTGATAGTTCGTCAAAAGAAGAGAGTGACAATGAAAAAGTTGTAAATCTATGCTTGGTGGCCAAGGAAGAAAAATCAGACTTCGAGGTAAGTAACTCTAAGCATACTTATGATGAATTATTATCTGAATATAATGAATTGCATACTGAATTCATCAAGATAGCTAAAGAAATGGTTAGTTGTAAGAAGAAAGCAAAAGAGTTAGAAAGTACTATCATATCATCATGTGCATTGTGTGAAGAAAACAACTAGAAAATAAGTGATTTAACAAAAATATTGGAAAGATTTTCTAAAGGAAGTGAAACTCTTAAAGTAATCTTGAAATCCCAAAGAGTTTCTTTTGATAAATCTAGAATTAGATATAAATCTGATTAGGATAAAAATAGAAGAAAGAAGAAAAAGGGTACTAAGGCATATCTCATATATTTTAAGAATTCTGTTCATACATCAAATCCATTTGCATCATGTAGCTACTGCAATAAGAAAGGCTATTATACTTCCATCTTGTCATTTTAAAAAGGGAGAGGTCATTGGTACGTACAAATGGGTTCTGAAATGGACACATGTACCAAGAGATATCCATACTAATCACGAAGGACCCACGAAAGTTTGGGTACCTAAAGCTTGACCATATTACTCTAGGTATGTCTCAAAGCATCACAGGCAAAAAAGTGGTACATTGATAGTGGATGCTCGAGACACATGACTGGTGACAAAGATAAGTTCACCATGTTGAAAACTAAAGAAGGAGGAAAAGTAACTTTTGGAGGTAACCAATCTAGTCACATTATAGGAATTGAAGTGGGAAAATCTGATAGTGTTCAAATCAATGACGTATATTACGTTGCAGGGTTATACCACAACCTCCTAAATGTGAGTCAAAGCACTGACAAAGATAACTAGGTAATCTTTGATTCAGAGGAATGCTTGATAGTAAATAAGAAAGATATATCGCTTAATAAAGAATCCATAAAAGTAAAGATCCGAGCTCAAAGGGACGTAACCGTTATACTATTGATTCAAATTCAAATTCTTCTAAAAATTATTTTCTTACCAAATCAGAGGAAAAGTTAGTTATGGCATAAGCATCTAGCTCATGTTAATATAAACCAACTTAACAAACTGATTAGAAAAGATTTAGTTGTTGGTCTTCTTAAACTTAAATTCAAAGACATCATGTTTTGTGATGCCTGTCAAAAGGGCAAATAAACTAAATCTTCTTTCAAAACAAAGTATGAGATTTCTACTTCCAAACCTTTACAATTACTTCATATGGATTTGGTAGGTCCAACAAGAGTAAAAAGTTTTCAAGGAAATTTATATACTTTAGTAATTGTCGATAATTTTACAAGATTTACATGGACTATATTTCTTGTTTCAAAACACGAAACTTTTGTTGAATTTATTACGTTTGCCAAAAAGGTCCAAAGTGAGAAAGGTATCTCTATTATTTTTATTAGGACCGATCATGGAGGAGAATTTGATAACCAACTCTTTGGAGAATTTTGCAACAATCAAGGAATTGATCATAATTTCTTTGCACCTAGAACGCCTCAATAAAATAGACTTGTGGAGAGAAAGAACAGAGTCCTCACAGAAATGGCAAGGGCATTGCTCAATGAGAAAGAGATATCACAACTGTTTTGGGCAGACGCAATGAGTACTGCATGCTATATCTCAAATCGAGCATATATTCGCAAGTCACTTGGAATGACACTATATGAACTCTACAAAGGGAGAAAGCCAAACCTTGCTCATCTACACATCTTCGGATGCAAGTGCTTCATTCACAACAACGGTAAAGAAAACTTGGGTAAATTTGATTCAAAGTCTAATGAAGGTTTGTTTATAGGCTATTCAAATAGAATTGAAGGATATAGAGTTTTTAATAAAAGAACATGCATTGTAGAAGAAACAATTCATGTTGTATTTTATGAAAAAGATTCTCAAACAAAGTCTTTTGATGAAGAAGAAAAAGATTTGATAAAAAAATTTAACCATTTCAAATCAAAATGATTTTCAAACAGATGATTTTCAAAATGAAGAAAATTTTGATGATCATGCTCAGCCAAGAGCATGGAGACACATGTAAGATCATCCAATTAATCAAGTAATTGGAGATGTTCATGAAGGGGTCAAAATTAGAAATAGAATTCATAATGAAGTAACTTTTTCTGCATTCTCTTATGAGATTAAACCTTTTAGTATTGAAGAAGCACTTTCTGACAATGATTAGGTGATTGATATGCAAGAAGAATTAAATCAATTTCAAAGAAATCAAGTTTGGGATTTGGTACCTCAGCCTATAGATCACTCGGTCATAGTATCCAAATGGGTTTTCAAAAACAAACTTGATGAATCCACAATCATTATGAGAAACAAGGCAAGGTTAGTTACTAAAGGCTATAATCAAGAAGAAGGTATTGATTATGAGGAAACATATGCTCCAGTGGCAAGACTGGAAGCAATACGAGTACTCTTAGCCTTTGCATGCATTAAAGGCTTTAAAATTTATCAAATGGATGTTAAGAGTACTTTTCTAAATGGTTATATTATGGAGGAAGTTTACGTTGAACAACCTCCTGGTATTAAAGATGATACAAAACCTGATCATGTTTTTAAACTCAAGAAAGCATTATATGGTTTGAAATCACCTAGAGCTTGGTACGAGAGTCTAAGCAAATTTCTTCTTGATCAAAACTTTGTCAAAGGAAAAGTGGATACGACACTTTTTATCAAACATAACAAGAATGATTTATTAGTAATTCAAATATATGTTGATGATATAATCTTTGGTGCTACTAACGAATCACTGTGTTAAGAGTTCTTTGAGCTTATGCAAGGAGAATTTGAAATGTCCTTGATGGGTGAACTAAACTTCTTCCTTGGACAACAAATCAAGCAACGAAGAAATGAGATCTTTGTTTTTTAGACTAAATATTTGAAGGAGTTGTTGAAGAAGTACGGAATGGAGAATGCTAATAGAGTTGACACTCCAATGAGTTCTACCACACTACTGGATGCTGATATAAAAGGTCTTGAATTCAACATTACTAAATATAGAGGAATGATTAGTTCATTACTCTATTTAAGAGCAAGCAGGCCAAATATTCAATTCAGCGTTGGGATGTGTGCAAGGTATCAATCTGCTCCTAAGGTATCACATGCAGAAACTGTAAAGAGAATCTTCAGGTGCTTAAGAGACACTACAAAACTTGGCCTATGGTACCCAAAAGGAGGAAATAAATACTTAATGGCCTATTCAGATTCAAATCTCGGAGGATACAAAACTGATAGAAAGAGCACTAATGGACAATGTCAATTTCTTGGAGGCTCTCTGGTATCCTGGTTCAGCAAGAAACAGAATACAATTTCATTATCTTCTACTGAAGCTGAATACATAGCTGCAGGAAGTTGGTGTTTTCAAGTAATTTGGTTAAAACAATAACTTCAGTACTTGGGAATCTACTTGAAGGAGATACCTATCTATTGCGACAACACCAGCACTATAAGCTTGGCCAAGAATCCTGTGCAGCATTCAAGAACTAAGCATATAGATATCCAACATCATTTTATACGAGATCATGTACAAAAGAAAGATATCAAAGTAGAATTCATTCCTACTCATCTTCAACTCGCTGATATATTCACAAAGCTGATTGCTAAAGACCAATTTTTATATATGCAAAGAGAATTAGGAATGGTTAATCCCAACGAGTTGTAAGTATTTCTTGTTAATTATTATGTTTAATATAAGTTTTGATGATAACCATACTAACTTAAGCATCGGAGTATGTAGTAGTTTGTTTTACAGGATTCATTCAAGTACATTATGAATGACTCAAGTGCAAGCCACTCTCACTCGAGCCCACCAGCTCTCACTCGAGCCCACCAGCTCTCACTCGAGTTCACTTATTAATCAACATACTTTGATTTTAGCTATGTAAAATAGGAATTAACAGAGTATGTAAGAACTCTTGAGACACACTCGAGCACATCAAAAGTGTTGATCCTTACTCGAGTGATAAAAGAGTTTACTCGAGTAACAGAAGAACATATATGAAAGTATAGCAAGAACACTCTAGTACTACAGGCACAAATACAGGAATTAGCTTCTAAAATGGTTTACTCAAGTGATCTTAGAGGACTTGAGTACAAAGGTGAAGATTATATCAAGATATACTTAGACCAGGTACGCATCTACAAATTTTGTAAAATGTTTCCTACTGTACTCGAGCACAAAAATAGCACACTCGAGTGCGGTATGAATAAAACTCGAGTACTTAGGGTTATCACTCAAGTGTCGGGACTTATATCAGACTCACGACAGCTTAAACCATCGCACTTCTTCTTCTCACTCGAAAGTGTCTCCTCACTCGATAGCCACACCTCTTCACCTCTGGCCGTTACCCACCAATTAAACATCTCCAATCTCTTCAATTTTCAATTGCAACCCTTTAATCACCTCTAAAAGGTCAGATTACTCTTTATAAATTTCCCATTCTTGCCCTAACTGAAGCAAAACCTCTGAAAATCATTCTTCAACTCTTCACGGATCCTTGATTTTCAAACTCCTTCTGAATTATTCAAAATGGTTAGAATAAAGGTTCCTCAAGTTTCCCAGAAGTCTCCCACTCGTTCACCTTCTCATTCTGCCACAAGTGAATCAGCAACTATAACAGCAACTCTGACTCTGACTCCAACTCTGACCCTATACCAACTCTGACTCCTTCACTTTCTCCAAAGCCCAAAGCAACTAAGAAAAAGGCAACCCCGGCTAAGAAGAAGCATCTTAAGCTAAAGGTGGCCAAAGAAGTTCAACCTTCACTGAAGAAAACAAAAGGGGTAGCATTCAAAGGCCCAATTGTGACACGATCAAAGTCATAGTCTGATATGAAGGGAAGAAGAAAGAAGACCACTACAGAGGAACCTTAAGAATAATCCTCTGATGATTCCTTCAACCTACAACTTCGGGAAGCAATAGAGAAATCTAAATTGGATGCCTTAGTTGGCAAGATTGCCTCCCAAGTGGGTGCCTCAATCTCTCATCATGTTGGCCAGTCCAATCATACTGGTTCACTATCAAGAGTGCCTTCTACTTCACAGGTTTGGAGGAAGAAGAACAAGAAATAGTTCATCTTAAAGGTTTCAACACCCAGGAACTGAAGCTACTCAATTAGAAGGTATATAACATTGATTTTGCATATAGAAGCTTCTGTTCTATGGTTTATGTTGATTTAGACTATCTAAGTAAAAATTGTAGCCTAGATTTCTGACTTTTCCTTAGATTCTATGTTCCCTGGTTGAGTGTACATCTTTTATATTCACCCACTATTGTGAGAACATTTTACTACAATATAAAAGTGCACAATATTGTGTCTAGAGACGGAGAAACAATAGAGGAAGGAATATCCACTACTGTTAGAGGCCAACATATTGTGATATCCCCCTCTATCATCAATCATATCCTTGGCTATGTAGCAACTCCTACCAATCCACCCTCACTATCAGCCAATAAAGCCTTCCAGAGATCAAGACTTGATGACCCAGTTAGACCCCTCATTTTCAAACCCATTGATATGCCTAACTCTCATTGAGCCCTTTACTATATTTATACATGAAGTATGATCAACAAATCCAAAAAATTTACCCATTTTGCCCAAAGAGATTACTACTTGTTAGCCTCCTTTCTAGCTGGCCAATAGAGGGATGTTGGTGAGTTGATTTTTAGTGAGATGAGAAGATTTTGATTTTCTTCATCTAGATCCACCACAACACCATATCCCCAACTTATCTCTCTCATTCTTCAACATAACAAAGTTTGGTATTTTGAGAGAATAGAGAGGGTAAGAATCCCAAGGTTTGGAAAAACATAATTGACTCATATGGGGATTGCTTTTCCTCTCAGTAAGACCAAAGCTATATCACAGAAAGAAGCCACACCATCGAGAGGTAATGAGGCTCAGTATCTGCACAAGGTCTATCTCCACCTCCATCATTCCATAGTACTTTACTTTATGGATATCTAACTGATGTGATCAATCAAGTAGTGGCTGGCCTGAAACAGGAATTGTTAAATGAGTATGAGAAATGGGTTGACAAGATGGAATTTCAAGTCACCAAGTTAGTAGATAAGGCAAATACCAAATTTGACTTAAAGTTCAAAGCTCAAGAAGATTAGTCAAGGAGAATTACTGAATTGGAGACTTATTTACATACACATTTTCCTACTCTTCAGCCTGATATGCCTCTAGTTCCTACACCTACCACAGTTTCACCTTCTCAGACCTATATACTTTTTACCTACACTAATCCTAAGACTTCCGACTTTATTGATATAATAGTTGATCAGCCATCCCAGCCCGAGACCTCTACTCCTCAGCCCTCATCTCCACCATTCGAGCCTAATCCTATTGACCCATACACCACCATAGTGTTGTATGCTTCACCGCCATCTGACATTACTTTTCCTCTACCCCTTCTGATGTTGACAAAATAGGGGAGAAGAATGTGTGATGTATTTTGAGCTGTTATTGCTGTTGTTCATTGGACTGATGTGGGATAGGGCTAGTTTAAGGGGGAGTTTAGGTCTGTGGTGTTTTTATTGTTTTAGGTTTATATGGGTGTATTTGGGTTGAATATAGGCAGTTTTTTATTTTCAGCTTAACATTGTGTTTTAAATTTGCCAATATACTTTACAGGTTTCTTAATACATATGTGGCTATTTTCATGTTTTGTAAGCTTTCTATTCAATCTTTATGGTATTATGACTTATCTTTGCCTTAAGTATACATTGGAAGCATTGCAAGTAGTTTTTGAAGTAAAGTGCAAAAATCTGAAAAATGACTTAAAAATTTAGTGAATATGTATTTGGAAATCTTTAAAGTGTTTTCAAGAATTTTCAATTCAATTAAGTCTTTAAATCCATCACAAAGGTTTTGTCATCATCAAAAAAGGGGAGAATGTTAGAATCTAAGTTTTGATGATAACAAAATGTGATTATGTTTTTTGGTAAGAAACTTATGTTTTAGAAGTATAAAAATTGATTCAAAATGTCACCAAATACATTTCACAAAGTTCAGAGGAAAATTTTGTGATTCTAACTGATGCACTCGAGTGATGGATCTTGCACTCGAGTGAGAAGCAGTTTTGCACTAGAGCACAACGAGTGTAGGACTTAAAGTGTTTTACAAAAGCAGCCTTCCAGCAAAAAATTACAGAACTACTCAAGTGATGAAACTAGCACTGAGTGATGATCTAATTTGCACTCGAGCATGAAGGTACACTTATACAAGTGTTTGACAGAGAGACAAGTCAGAGACAGGAAATAGCTATTACACTCGAGTACCAAGGCAACACTCAAGTGAGGTCTAGAAGTACACTCGAGTCTAGCGAGTGAAGCAAAGAAAGTGCTTTCTCGAGAGTCAACTAGAAGTGAAAATTAGAAGTGCACCCGAGTGAGTCTTTAGCACTCGAGCAAAGGTGCAACACCCGTGAGTGAGAAAAATCACTTCCTTAAATATTGTTGCAAGTGCTGAGCAAAAGGTTACCTGATGCAAGAATATACTGATGCACTCGAGTGAGGACACATGTACTCGAATGAGGGTCCACATCACCCACGAGTCCTAAATCACACTTTTGTTAAAAATGCCACAAGTGCAGTCCAGAAGCAAAGCCTGAAGCTGAAATACAGTAGTGCACTCTAGTGAGACATTATCACTCGAGTAAGAGCCCACAACACTTGTAAGTACAAAATCACACTCTTAAAAAATAGGCTGCAAGTGTTATCTAGAAACGTGAGTCCATAGTACAAAATGCACATGCATTCCGTAATATCCCAATTTTTGATTATGGGCTAATTATGAATTTAATTGGAATAATTATGTGTTTTATGGCAATATTAATTAATATGTCATAATTAGTGAAAAATTAGAAGAATGGAAATATTAGCCATAAGTGGTAATTAATGGGGAAATTAATTACTAACTAAGTGAAAATGAAAAGTGTAAGCAAAATGACTAATGGAGGGATTAAGTGGCTAATTGGGTGTTTACCTTTATGAGAGCCAATGATAGTGTGACACTTGGCAAGCTCACATGTGGAGAGAGTATAGGAAAGTCAAATTGAATTTTTAAATATTTCTCTCTCCTTCCTCTCGATCTTTTCGGCTGGACATGTATAGGTAGAAGGGAAATGATGATTGCTCGTTGTTCCTCACTCCATCTCTCTCATTTGCTCTCTCTAATTCATCAGCCATTGTTGGGCAAGAAAGAGAAAGAAAAAGCTTGTGATTAAGGTAAGCAAATGGCCTATATAGCTCTAACTCACTTCATTAATGTTGTTCCTTGGAATGAGAGATTAATTTTCATGTTTTTGGTTTGGCCATTGGTGTTGGTTTGTGCCCACACGAAATTTTGGAGATTGGACAAAGAATCTCTTTGGAAAAGTTGAAGAGGTAAGTAAGACCAATCCTTCTATCTATGTTTTGTGCCAAATGATTTAGTTTAGAATTTTTGGGTTATTTTGGCCTATTTTCGTTGGATATGGGCCATTGGTAATTTGGCATGTTATTGGTGTGGAAAATGGTGTTTTGATATGAGTTTTGAATAGATAGATTGATTGGAGGTTAAAATGTTAAGATTGGTGGTTTTAGGATTTTGGTGTTTAATGTTGATTCAAATCAAAGCATGATAATAGAGTAGGATTTTGGTAATTTTGATGATTCCATTGAATTCCTTGAGTGTTTTTGTGTGGGAGTAGCTTTGGTTTGGTATTTGGGTTTATTTGGATCACTTAGTAGAAAATTCTGGAAGTGTTGTTATACCTTCTGCATTTTCTGGTTTCTGATAAAATCACTCGAGTGATTTGGGGTTCACTCAAGTAAGAGATGAACATCACTCGAGTGAGGTAGTGCAATTACCCTTTCTTCCTTCAGTTTTCATGTTGTACTTCTGTGTGAAAGGCAAGAGTGTGGCCTCACTTGTAAGTGTTGTAGGTTCTCACTCGAGTGCGGGTGTATTTGTCAGCTGATCTATCGTCTCGGGTTGTCACTCACGTCCAAAATTCAAGAGTGTGCTTTAACACTTGCGAGTGTTAAGTTGTCACTTGAGTGAGTTTTTCTTCACTCGAGTGCTCCTCTTCTTTGAAAATTCTTGTACTCTCGGGCAAACACTTTCTGTCCTCACTTTCTAGTACTTTAAGTGCAGTCCGTACTATCACTCGAGTGAGGCCTTCTTCACTCGAATGAGACCATTTTCACTCGAGGTGCAGCAGTGAAAAATCAGTTTTTATGCTTCCAAAGGGGATCTTTGGGATAGTTCTTCCAACCCCTTAGGGCTATTGTTAGAGGTATTCTTGAGTACTAAAAGAGCAATAATGATAACCAATTAAATGTTAAGAAGCTATTGAGAATTGGAATAGAGAAATAACTCTTCATCACTTATTATAATTATAGGATACGATATTTGCCCTACTCGGGAGCAACCAGTGCCAGAGCGTGCACGGAAGGATCAAGGTAGTGACTTTTCTCTCATTTATGTATGATATTTTGGTATATATAACTTATCATTAAACTGTGAACTGTATGTGCCATGGTCCATTACAGCGTAAGTACTTCAGTGTGAGCCGGTTAGGGAGTGACAGTGGTCATGTCTAGTTCGGCCGTTGAACTACTATCGTAATCGACATGGATCTTTGTGAATTCGACCCGTAGGGCGGCATTTGTGAATCCAGCCATGGGCTGTGTGTATATCTTGCCAGTATGGCTTGCATTATTGAAATTCTTTATATGAATCCCAGCTGTGGAGAAATATATTGTGTGAATTGTGATTGTGTAATGCAGCGTGAGCAATTATAAGGAATGACGTATGTCATACTAACCATTGCCGTTGTAGTTGCTTGTGTGGATAATGATTTGCTTTCATACCTTATTATCATGCATACTATGATTGATTTGATACTACGGGGATTCTTTAGAATTTCACTCTCCCAAATCTAAATATTTTAGACAAGGCTGAAGGATCGAAAGGCAAATGGATGACGAAGAGCAGGTAAAGCTCCGTGTTAGGAGTTCCTTTTTGGTTATTGGTTATCATTATATATTATTGGATATTTTGTGGGAAGTATATGTATATATATTGGGATCTGTGATGCAGCTTTGTGTAATCCCCAAGATAAGGGAAAAAGAATTATGGACTATGTGCCTTTGTATAATCCCTTTATGAATTAATGGAACCTGAGTGTGTCAGGAATTTATGTTTTACTCTGATATGTATGAATGAAATCAACCTGTATAGGCCATTTTGTATTTGTAATGTGAATATGAGACCTTGTGAATAAGTTTTTGAAAAGTTTTTATAGACCCTGATTTTGGGAAGTTTAATTTGGTTTAAGTCCTAAATCATCTAAGGTTTCTAATTCTACATTAATTATATGTTTACGAACTAATCTCAGCCTTAATTGTGAAGGGGGTTACACACATGAGTGAGGCCTCAATGCACTCGAGTGATACTCTGTCAGAAGCCAAAACGCAACAGACTCACAGCAATCAATCCGAACATGGTTTAATGTTATTCGTTCATTATGTTTTCACTTGTTATTATTATTAAACATCATTTAACATATACTTCAAGTGTGAAACAAGAAATTGAACGTCTGGATCAGAGATGCATATAGAAAATAAAAAATGGCTGACATAATCATTTTGCCCAAAGTCGACCAGCTATGAACGTATGTTACACACCTACCACGATATTTTGTCTGGAGATTTCAAACGCACCCATACCGCTCAATTACATTACGCTCTACTCTATAATGGCTATTATACAACGGATAAAATCAATTGACTTTAAATACAGAGCTTCAGAGACCATCAGGAGTGTACATCGAATGAAAGCTTACAGTAAATATTTACAAGAGTCTCTGTTTTCATATCTTTCTTTGTATTAATATTGAACTTCAGTGTTTATCATTTCCACTATTTGAGAGAGTATGTATACACTGTAAATCATATTTTCATTTGATCTAAAGGTCGAGGGACCTTGAGAAGGGTAGTTATCCTTACGAGAGAAGCAGTTGAGAGAATTCCTAAGAGGACTTTCTGCTCGTAAGACTTACAAGGTGTAAGCAGTAGAGAACATTGCTGGTCGTAAGACTTACAGGGGTGTAAATAAGAGAGAGCGTTGCTGCTCGTAAGACTTGTATGTCTAAGAAAAAGAGAAAGGTCATAGGATTCTTTCTACATATAAGACTTGTCGTAAGGGGAGAGAAATTTGTAAGTATTAGAATATTTCTCCTCATAGTCCATCCAAGGACGATTGTTGTCTTGTGGCGTTCTGAGAGCCCACTGAATCTTGGAAGAATAGTGAAAATCTTAATAGGTCTTGATCTCTAAGGACTGGATGTAGGCCTGGGTTTTGGGCCAAACCAATATAACTCTCTGTGTGCTAACTTTCTCAACTCTACTTTATCTACAGTTATTTCATATCACCATATCAAATGAAAATTTTATCATATCACCCAATTCACCCCCTCTTGGGTAAAGCTTGCCTCTTTCAAGTTCCTTCATACATCTACCCTTGTTAGGAGGCGAAAGAACCACATTGAAGGGCTCAAGAACTCTGAAGGTGAATGGATTTTTAACCAGAAGGAATTGTAGAAGATGGCTCTAGAATTTTATTAGAATCTAGATTGTAGTGATATATGTCATGGGCATCGATGTGATACTCAGTTGTGGTTTCCTTATATCTCTATAGAAGAAAGTGTAATGCTTTATAAGGAAATTAAGCACGCAGCTTTTGACATAGGCGCTTTTAAGGCTCCAGGACCTGATGGAATTCAAGCTTTTTTCTATCATGAATATTGGCATATTATTGGTAACCCTTTATGCAGGTTGGTGAGAGAGATTTATGATGACCCACCTAAACTTAAAGGGATAATGACACCAATATTGCACTAATTTCAAAGGTTGATAATCTAGAGTTTATCAAAGACTTTCATCCAAGATCCTTATGTAACTTTAGTTACAAAGTAATCACAAAAATATTAAGTATGAGGCTCTGATCAATCATGAATAAGGTGATAGGTAGTCACCAATGTAGTTTTATTGCAAGCAGACAGAGCAGTGATAATATCATAATTACACAAGAAGTGATACGTTCCATGAAGATTAAAAAAGGCTCTTTTGGTTAGGTAGCTGTGAAGGTTGCCTTGGAAAAGGCTTATGACATATTGAAATGGGACAAGGATGTTGACATTGATGGTGTAACACCTCAAATTTTATATTCACCAAATATATTGTAATTATTCAAAAAATACAATAAAATGGTGAATATTTATGGCTAAAGAAATTAAATATTGGAAATTGAAAGGTAAACAATGTTTTCAGTGAAATCACCTATGAGGCAGTGAGTTTGTCATGTAGTTTTAGATGACCAAACGATGACAAAAATTTATGAAATTTAAAATGTCAATACCCGTTTCTATTTCGATATATACAGAGTAATAGAGATGATATTCCATAGGCATACATAAGAGTACAAATATACTGATAAAAGTATTTGTTTACAGACAGATACTAACAGAGCAAAATTCACTAATCTTTACAAATATGTACAGACTATCCCAAAAATATTCCCAATACAGACTAAATATAACCACTATCCTCGTCTCATGAAATGTGCCCATCACTTTCCCATATCTTTGTCCTTGCCTTTCGAGCCGATGGCACCCGTTGTGGTATTTTGTTTAGAAAAAGGAGTGAGATTCCAAGGAATCCCAGTAAAAACATACTATCGACATATAAAATGTGAGAATTAAATATGCAACACACCGTATCAAGTAAAATAAAAATTCACATCAATCCATGTATGTACACAAAGTTCAGGGCCAACCATCCAATTGAAACCCCTACATGTACCTCAGCCGAGTCAGCCACTACAGTTTGGCAATACATGTATACCGAACCACAGCCAAGTAATGTGCCTTCTATACCTGTTTAAATCACAAAATACAGTAACATGCATCATACAAATAGTCACATCATATATGAGATGTAATAGTCCCTACCTGAACCATTTTCTAGTCTCGAACAGTCCGCTTCGTGAAACATGCCAACACAGGCGTCCAACTCGGTCCTAAAATATCAAATGGACAAGAATTAGGTTATAACCTATCCATGTACCATTTAGACACTTCTATAGTGTTTATTGTGATTATATTAGCCTTAGTGAAAATTTACCAAAATGCCCCTAGGACCCCGACCCGACCTTGCCGTACCCCAATCCGACTATACTTATTCTGAAATTTTGACATGGTCTATTCTGACCTTTTTTTGCCCAAAAAATCCATTTCTAGACTCAGAATTATCAAATTCAATGCTAAAAAGATGAAATTACCCTTGGCAGCCCCGCTTTAAGGGTTTCAGGGACATTTTCGTAATTATGCTTTTTCGGGCTTTTCCGAAAAAGAGACTAGCTGTAACCCCACCTAATTTTTCCTCCTGAACTCAGTGGAACTATAAAATCATTGAAATTCCAACTCTAACCCTAAGACATAGCTCTAGCTAAAATATGGGTACTCTCCCGAAAAAAATTGGGGTTTTTCGATGCTAACTCCACAAACGTGTTCTTTTCTACTCCTAATCACTTTATTAGCTATTACATTAGGTTACATCAACCATTTAATCCAAATTTTGATAGCATAACACTTCTAAGGCCACCTTTCCAAATTTTACAAACAAAGACAATCCGGTGAAATTTCACCGATTAAATTATCGATAGCAACCAGAATAGTCAATCTGTGAAGGTTTGGGAGTTACCTTTCGCTTCCTTCTGGATTTTCTTAAGGTGGCTGATAAAACCCTAATGCCAACACCAAAGTTTGAGCTTCAAAAACCTTAAGGAACATAAAGGAATAGCTTAGGAGCTGAGTTATACGTGTTAGGTAAGAATTTACCAAAGAAATCAACCTACCGTACAAGATCTCTTCCTCCTTCTCTCTCTAAAATCTCTCAACTCTTCTTTCTCTATGTTCAGTTGTTTAACGTCTGAAGTGAGAAGAGGATAAAGATGGGAAATGTTTTTAATTCCATGCTTATGTCATCTTGGTATATGCTTATATCATAATTCTAAAATTTGACATTTAAGGCATAAATTCCTAACTTCATGTAACTTGACACCTTGAGCCTATTTAACATGCAACTAATATTTCACTCTCTTCTGGGTGCATCCCCATCCTCAAGGAAGATCTTAATCAATCCTTTTGATGCTTTTTATGCTTTGTAATATGTAATATCCAAGTTAACTTGGCCATTTTATAACCAAAAAAATTATTTCACTCTCTTGTTACGTGTATTAGCATCCCAAGGATCCCTCCTTTAAGTCCAAATTAGCTTCACAACTTGTTCAAGTTATGTATACACGTAAAGTCACAATTTTGGTCAAATTCACATTTTTGCTCAAATTTTCCATAAATTCATATTTAATTGACCAAAATATTCCAAATATATTTTCCCCCTTTATTTTCCTTAATTAATTGAAATTAACTTCAATTAATTGGAAAATAATTAATTTGGTGCTTGTTTGGCAAAATCACAAGTTTGCCACTATATTTTCTTTTCATCTTCAGATTTTCTGCCCAAATTTTGAAAAATCATAACTAAATCTGTAGACATCATATTGAAGTGATTCCAAAGGCTATAGAACATTTATTGAGTCTAGTTTGAAGGAAACATATTGCATCTCACCAGTTGGAAGCACAAATTTCTTTGAATGCAGTTTCAGAAAATTCATAATTTTTCTGGGCTAACTTCTAAAATTCATAACTTTTTGTATATAACTCTAACTAAGCCATATGACCTATCAAATTAAAGCTTAGGATGTCTACTTTCATTCTAAAAAGTTTCATAAATGTTTGTCATCGTTTGGTCATCTAAAACCACACGACAAACTCACAGCCTCACAGTCAATTTCACTGAAAACACTGTTCACCTTTCAATTTCCAATATTTAATTCTTTTGGCCATAAATATTCACCTTTTTATTGCATTTCTCGAATAGTTCCAATATATTTGATCAATATGAAATTTGGGGTGTCACAGATGGCAAGATGTGTGACCTCATTATGTAATTACCCATTTTGGGATTAAGGGCTAATGACTATGATATTGATTGTAATTAGTGTAATTAAACACTTTTATAGAAATGTGATGTAAATTTGATATAAGTGTATTTGGTGATTAGAGATCAATGGTTGAGATTTATTGATCATGGGTCGGGATCCTGTGTATTAAGCTTGTGTGAGCTCATAAAGGGAGTAAGTATGATGGTGACATGTGGCATTGTGTGGACCATTGGATGTAGCACAAAGGACAAAATTTCACTTTTTCTATCTCTTATCTCTCATTTTCGGTGGGAGTATGGGCAAGGGAAGTGTACACACTTCATCATCATCATCTCAATCTCACATCTCCTCATCTCTCTCTTCTCTCTATTGTTTCCGGCAACCAAGAAGAAAAGGAAGAAGGAAGGTGAGATTTTGATGTTCTAGTTGGTCTCTAATACTCTAATCCTCTTCTCTATTGTTGTGCACCTCATTGAGAGCTCCATTATGGTGATTTTAGAATCTTTAAAGGTGGTGATTTGAGTGTTAGATGAAATTGAAAGTTGGAGAATTAAGATTCTGGATTTGGCAAAGTGAAGAGGTAAACATTTGATGCTTTTTGATACATATGTTATGAGTTTTGGATAAGTTTGAGAAATTTTGGAAATTTGCCCTGGTTTATGGTCATTTTAGTGCGTGCAAATTTCATAGTGATTAATGTTTGGATTAGTTCATTGTGCGGTTCTTTAGGTATTTGATATGGTTTTGAAGTTTGGAAGAGTATTGATTGGATTTAGGTATTGTGTGTCATAGAGACCCCAGGGCATAAATTGTGATTAAAATGGTATTTAGGTGTTTTGGAGGTTACCAATGGGTTCCCTAAGTCATTTTGAGTGAGTATGAGCTTTGTGTGGAATTTAGGAAGCATTAGGTGTGGTTTTGACTAATCTAGAAAATTCTATCAGTTGCTGCGATCTGGCAATATAATAGCCTCACTCGAGTGAGGGAGGAACTCACTCGAGTGCTACGTTGTGTTTTGTCTTTCTGCTTTGTGTTTCGCCTGGGTTCTCATGAAAAGGGCTCAAGTGCACTTCCTTCACCGTGAGTGATAATGGTGATCACTCGAGTGAGCATGGGATCACTCGAGTGATGGCGTGTGTTCAAAAGTTAAGGTTGCTCTCAGGTTGTTACTCGCTGGTTGATGTCTAAGAGTATGTTCCGACACTCGCAAGTGAAACCTTCTCACCCGAGCACTAGGGGGTATGCTCGAGTGAGCTTGTCCCTCTGATGTTGCATGTGCTCTCGAGTTGTCACTCATTGTGTTGCATTTTCAGGGACTCGAGTGGATTTAGAGTCATCACCCGAGTATAAAGCCTTATGCTCACGTGATGTGAGCACTTTCTGGCCGAAGTAGCTGCTCACTGTCAAACACTCGCAAGTGAGAGCCGTTCTCACTCGAGCACGAGTCTTTTATCACTCGAGTGAGCCAGCTAAAAATCACTGTTTTACCTTTCAAAAAAGGGGTCTTCAGGGTAGTTCTTCCAACCCTTTAGGCATATGTTTAGGCCTCTATTAGCTACCTAAAAAGTCCTAAATAATAACCAACTTAGAGTGTTATGGAAATATGCATTTGGAAAAGAAATTAATCAATTGTCCCTAAATTGGTATAGGATTTGATATCTATCAGACGCGTGAGCCCACTGTGCCAAAGAACATCAGGAAAGATACAGGTAGTGACTTTTCTCTTATACTTTGTGTAAATGTATTGTATGTTTTCCTATCATGCATTGTGTGCTGTTGCTGCTGTTTTGAGATACATTGAGATACCTTGTGGAGCGTTGTGCCTTGTGGAGCTTTGTGCTTTGTGATACATTGTGCATTGAGATACTTTGTGATTTGTGATGCTGCTGCATAGTGATTACTGCGAAAGCGGGCATTGTGATTACAGCGAAAGCTGGCATAGTGATTACCGTGAAAGTGGGCATAGTGTTTGCAGCGAAAGCTGTAATTGTGATTAGCGTGAAAGCGGGCATAGTGCATTGTGATACAGCCATGAGTGCTATTGTCTGTGGCGCGAACCATAGATCATTGTGTTGCTGATGCTGCTGCTGAACATGATAACATTACATGCTTTGTGTTTATATATTGTATGAGTGATTTGTTACTACTGGGGTTCTTTAGAATCTCACTCTTTCCAAATGACTAACATTTTCAGACAGGGCAACTGCTCGAAAGGGAAGCGGCCAACCAATAGTGGTTAGGGCTAGTAGGGACATATTGCATTTTGGATGTTGGTTATCTAGTTGGTTTTTGGGATTACTGTATGTATATGAGATGTATATAACAATTTTGGATATGTAAGCTCCATTTTGGGAAAACTTGAAACCCATTATATATATACAAGTAACCCAGGGTTACCGGGATTTTGGTTACGCACTCTGATATTCATTATGTGATATAACTACACAGGTAATTGTATTCGAAAGTGGATGTGAGACCAGATGAATTCTATTTTTAAAACGTTTTGTTTGGACACCCCATCTCTTGGAGATCAGTGATTATAAATGTGATTTTGTCTTATTGGTCTCTATTTCACTTAAATTTCATAATCCGGATATAGTTACCGTGAGGGGGTTACACATTATGGCATGTATATCTTCCCCTTCAGTTCGAGTGCTTTGGAATGGTGAATCTACTAATGCCTTTCACCCAACCAAAGGAATTAGACAGGGTGTACTACTAAAAAAACACTAAATTTCCCACGGAATTTGCAACAGAATTGAGAGTTTCCGACGGAATGTATTCCGTCGCTAATAACAGCATGACAAACCAATTTTTGATGGAATTTAGATTCCGTCACAAATTTCTAATGGAATTTTCATCAAAAATTTGAATTATGTAGGAAATTGCGAGGGAATTTCCTAAGAAATTCAATTCTGAAGGAATTAATTCCAGTAGAAATTCCCTCACAATTTGAATTCCATCAGAAATTCCGTCGCAAAATTATTTTTTATTCTTTAAATTTTAAAAAGCCAAGTGGCAACTCCGGCGGCCGCCACCTTATCACCGGCGGTGGCACGTCGCAGCTTCGTCGACCTCCACCTTGTCGCTGACACCCAGATCCGCCACATGTTACAACCTCCCTCCACCATGTGTCGTAACCTCTTTTTTCCTGGAAATGCAACTCAACTTGGCTTCCTTTGATTCGAACCCACGACCTCATTTGTACACGCGCGATGCCTTACCAAATGGGCTCGACTGCTTTGGCATTCTATTATTACACAATTATATATATATATATATATATAATCTTATTATACACAATCAATTATCTATAAATATATATTTGTTTCTTATAAAAAATTTAATAATAATATAAAATAATTTTATATATTCTTATAATTTTTAATATAAAGTAATTTCAAATTAAAAAATTTTACATCTTAAATAAATTTCATATGACTATATTTTTGTCTAATTTGTAAAATTAATTTTTTTATTAACATTAATTAATAACTAATAAATAATTATTAACTAATATTTTTTTACTAATATTAATTAATAACTAATAAATTTTATTTTTTATAAATAAATTTTTATATGACCATTTTGCCCTTATAGGGACCAAAACCTATGAATGGAAATTAAAAATATTTTAGAAATTAGAAAGTAATAATTAAAAAATAAATTAAGAATTAAAATAAAAATATTAATTAATAACTAATAAATTTTGTAAAAATAATTTTTTTACATTAAATTTAATTAAATAATAATAATTTTAAAATTTTGCCACAGAATTTCCAACGGAATTCTTTTCTGTCAGAAATTGTGAGGGAATTTCTGACGAAATTCTTTTCTATCAGAAATTGAATTCCGTTGAAAATTCCCTCACAATTTCTAACGGAATTCAAATCCCTCACAAATTTCCAACGAAAATTCCATCGAAAATTTGAGACAGAAGTATTCCATCGGAAATTCCATGACAAAAGATGGAATTTGCCATGGAATATTTTCCATGGCTAATTTGCCTCAGAAAAAATTCTGTCGAAAAATTTCCTGACAAAATTTGCCACAGAAATTTCATGTTTTTTTGTAGTGGTGACCTAATATCTCCCTATATTTTCAATCTATGCATGGACCGATTGCATCATGTTATCAGTAAGGTAGGAGAGAATGGTTTTTGGACACCGATCTAGCTTAACACAAGTGGGCCACAACTGCCCCACCTATTCTTTGTTGTCGATATGATTCTATTTGGAGAGGCGTCAGTATGCAAGTTGATACTATGCTTGCATACTTGAATCTCTTTTGTAGTACATTAGGGCAGAAAATAAATAGATAAAAGACCAAGGTACATTTCTCTAGAAATGTTCACTCATCCAAAAATATGGAGATTAGTCGGCAAATGGGGGTGGGATTAACAGGTAATTTAGGGAAGTATTTAGGGATCCCTCTCATTTTAAGAGAGCATTCTACCTGACTTTCACACCAATTATTGAGAAAAAAAAAAGAAGAGGTTATCTGGTTGGAAGTGAGTATGCCTTAATCTTGCTGGAAGGGCTACACTCATCAAAGTTGTATTATCAGGATTGCCCTCGTATTATATGCAAACTATTTTACTACTGAAAAGCATAGTCAAGGAATTAAAAACGAGTAGTAAAGCTTTCTTGAGGGGGGACACCGAAGGAAGTTAGGAACTATACTTAATTTCATGGGACCAGGTTATGCAAGAGAAGAAGAAAGGAGGACTAAGTATTAAGAATTTAAGGGAGCAAAATAAAGCCTTCATCATGAAGCTTTGCTGGGGACTAGCTTGTAATGAAGAGGCTTTGTGGGTGAAAGTACTTCAAGCTAAATATAATTGTGGTCAGAAAGAGATACCTAATGTTAAGAAGTAAAGGAACTCATCACTCACTTGGAGAGGTATTAGCACTGTTTGGGAAAAATTTAGAACTGGGATTGGCAGGAAAATCAAAAATGAAAGAACTTTCTCTTTTTGGATTGACAACTAGTCTGAAATGAACATTCCACTCATTGATTTGATATTGAGATACGAAGATCTCATTGATCGGAATAAGAGTGTGCTGAGTATGTTTTCGAAAGAAGTGAATAGAATAGAAGGAAAATGGAATACTGGTTTCCTTCCAGTGTCATTAATCGTATTACTGGTGGCCACCCACCTTGTGAGGCAAGAAGAGAGTATAAAATATACTAGAAACCATTCATTGCTGGTTGTTTCTCTGTGAAATTTGCATATCATTTTCTTTTTCCAAGTACTCAACCGGATGATAGTAATATATGGAAGATACTATGGAGATGGTCTATTCCGGAGAAGATCAAAAAGTTTATGTGGTTAGCTACTTATGGACGAGTCCACACATCAAAGTTGAGAATGCAAAGAGGATTAGAGACTGTTGTTACTTCCCTTTTGGTTGCAAATTAGAGAAAGATGTCATGCACATGCTGCGGGACTGCTCAAGAGCCAGGGATTGCTGGAAAACTGTGGTCAAACCAGAAAGTGGAACCTGACTCATGAGATTGGAAGGAACCATACTAAGAAGACTCCGTGGGCAACTCTGTTTGGATATCTATGTTGGGATGTATAGGTCTCACATTGTAATAAGCTATTTGATAGCGAAAATTACAACATCAGACTAAACGCTAATCATAGTTTCTTTAGAGCTTGTTCGAATATGGATATTCTTAGCACATGTAATACAAGGGAGAGTGTTCGTTCTTCACATGCTCCTTTGAACAACCAGGAAGAGGATGTCGTCAAATTGGAAGTTGATGGCTCGGTCTTGGAGGATGGAAGGAGTAGATGCGGAGGATACTTTCGTGACCAGAATGACAGTTGGCTAGGCAGCTTCTGCTATAGATTGGTTAATGCTCCTTCAGTTTTTGCAGAACTAATTGGTTGTATACAAGGCCTAGAATTATATAGGTCAAAAGGATATAGGAAGATTCTTTTATTGACGGATTGTATATAAGCTATTAACTATATTTTGAGAAGATGTGATAGGGACCATCCCTTTAAGGACATTACGGATGATGTTAGGTCTTTAGTTCGTGATGACTGGCAGGTTGTACTTCAACATAGTCATAGGGAGACCATAACTATTGCTAACTTGTTGCCTAAATGCTCGCATAGGATAGATAGGAATTTCTATTTCTTTGATTAACCTCCTCCTTTTGTGAAGGAGGTCAATGTTGATGAAGGTTAGGAATGCTTTTTGATAGATATGTTGTAATGTCTGTTTTGAAATAATGAATCCAGATTTAATTAAAAAAAAGATTGACATTTTTTATAAACTCATTTTTTCCAACATAAATTTTGAATTCCTCAAAAACATCCCACTAAAAAGTGCCAAATCCATGTTCTAACTCTCACACAGGGAGTAGTGAGATATCATTGGATTTTGACTATGTTTGCCTCCAATGGCCCATCATAGTGTGGTCTCATTCCTCCTCTTAGCTCAAGATCACTTATTACTTAGACCCCCACAATCCTAAAAAAAGTAGAATTTGTTCGTTGTGACACACTCACTCATTATTTTCAACATTAAATACTCCATTCAGTACATAATATAAGATATATTTATCTAATTTGATTAAATAAAGGAAGTTAGTTGAATTAATTAATATAACATATTTTCTAAAATACCTTAATCATCTTCTTTAATTCCCTCATTATCTCTCCTTCTTAATTATCGTTGAGAGACCATCAATAGGAATAAATTAAAAAAAAAATTAACAAATATAAAAACTATTTATATATTTATGATGAAGATTAAGTGTCCAATCTATCTATGGGTCAACAGAAAGAGTTCTCACTTCTCATCCCTTAAACAATTAATTAGTTGTAAATTTGTAATAGTTGTGTATTATGGAACTCATATAATTGAGAATGATTTGTCTTTAATGCCCCCGTCAATCATGTAAAACATGACTGTTTCAAATATTAGGCAAACATGTCCCCATGTAATAAATGATCTGTCACCTTTAGTTGCCCGTTGCTGACTCATATTTGATGCCTATCATCTAGTACCTCCTGCTACATGAAAATGTGAGACAAGCATTTCGCACTTTTGTTAAAATAATCAAGTGTTTTATAAGAAATGTGTAAAAGTAATTTTATTTCGTAAAGTACCAAAGTGATTATTTTTGTTGGATGAGTTTTCTCAAAGTAGTGTCTGTATTATTGTCCAAACCATATTTCAATGAAAGAGGATAAAAATGAACACATCAATATTGGAAAATCACAAGTGGAAGAATTCTGAGGAATTAAATATCTATTTTTTTTATTAAGAGTATGTTTGGAGAATAGTTTTTGGAGAAAAAATGGAGAATAGTTTTTAAAGAATAGATTATTAGCAGAATAGATTATGGGAAAAAAATGATTTTGATAAAATGAGAGTGTTTAGATATTGTGATCAGAATAGTTTTTTTCATATACAAATTACTAAAAATGACATTAACTTTTGTAATAATTATATATAAAGATTAAGATTATATTTTATATATATCTAATATTAAATTTCATAATAAATATAAAAAATAAAATAAATTTGCTTAAAAAATTTAAAATTATAATATTAGTCAATTATGTAACATAAAAAAATAAATCAAATATATATATATTAATAAATTGGATAACCAAAAATCAATTGTAAATAATAAGTATCTAAAATAATATCTTTTATAATGAAATACATAATTTATTCTTAAACTAATTTAAATATTCTATTAATCAATTTAAACTAATCTGCCATTAGTTTTTGGGAAAATTCCAAAAAACTACATTCAAAATATACAAAGGACAAATCAGTACATCGAAATTTAGAAAAGACAAATCAGGCGGGTGTCAGAAAAAAGACCAATCTGTCATTTTGAAATTTCGGCCAAATTACTAAAATACCCTTCATGCACACTTCAGAATAACAACATGATCATCGGAATTAACACCTTCGAATTCGGTATTAACAACTGGAATTCTTCTTTGACAATTAACAAATTTCAGGACCAATAACAACACATAACTCGCCATTAACAACTCCGGATTCGTTATTAACAACTCCAATTTCTTCTTTCAACACTTAACAAGTTTCAGGGCCAATAACAACACTTACCTCGCCATTAACAACTCATGATTCGCCATTAACAACTCTGATGTTGTTATTGCGACTGAGGGCTGAAGGGTATTTTGGTAATTTGGCCGAAATTTCAAAATGACAGATTGGTCTTTTTTCTGACACCCGCCTGATTTGTCTTTTCTGAATTTCGATGTACTGATTTGTCCTTTGTATATTTTGAGTGTAGTTTTTTAGAATTTTCCCTTAGTTTTTTGTAATTAGAGATTTTCACACAATTTCATCAGAAAATAAGAGAAGAGATGGGGATGTAAATGATAGAGAAATGGGATAGAAGAGAGAGAAAATGGGAAGAGAAAGGGAAAGCGAAAGTGACAGAGAGATGGCACAAGAGAGAGAGAGAGAAGGCAGCTGTCAAAAAAAGTCAGAAAAAATAGCTTATACGGAAATCTTGGTTTTACACAATAAAACTTTTGACATTTATCATTACCTCCTGTTTTACCCTATGACTTATCTCTATCTCTTTTCATACCGATCCATTTCATTCTAAATGTTTCTTCACAACTGCCATGGCCGAACCTCAAGAGTTGCAGCTTTTCATAATTGGTATGTCCAAATTCTCACCTTCTATACACAGATAATGTCATCTCTCTTATATATGTTCATACATCACAAATCACTCTGTAGAAATTTGCTACACATATATGTATGTACTGATGATCTCACTTCACACACATTCACACATACGTGTATATACTGCTAAGAATTAGATGCTTCAATCGCATAGCAACTTAAAATTTATGTTTAAAGCTTTCTAACTTCTATTCATTAAAAGTTGATGAGAAGGAAGCAAACAGAGGAAACACATGGTTCCAATATAAAGTTCGATGAGTTTTAAGAGTACATCAACTTGAAACAAGGGCATACTTTGATAAATCCAAAACTACCGGACATATCTATGAAGTATAACTGCTTTATTGCATCTCGTTTGTCTCTACAAGCTAACACGACAAAATCCTCGGAGTTTTAGAATATAGAATATGACCACCTGTGTATAACTAATGGATACTGATTATTTGAATTGTTTTCTCAGAATCTAATGGAGCCAAAGACAAGAATCCAAATGGTGATACAGAGTCTGATGCGGCCAAGAACACAAATCCCATTGGAGATACCGATGATTCCCCTAATGAACAAAGTACCACAATCAAAACCAAAAAGAGACATCATCGTTGGTTAAGACTAGCCTTGTATGTTGTCCTTGTCTTGCTGGACCAATCGGCTGCAACACTCTTGGGAAGACTGTATTACCAAGAAGGTGGCAACAGCAAATGGTTGGGAACACTTGTGCAGCTGGTGGGTTTCCCTATTCTCATCCCGTTGTACTTTATCCCAGCGTCCAAACACCCCTCTGCAACAGATATCATTAACAATCATGAACAATCCTCTGTTTCAAACCGAGCAATTGTTTATGTCTTCCTTGGCCTTCTTCTTGCATTAAACTGTTACTTATACTCAGTTGGTCTCTCTTACCTTCCTGTTTCTACATATTCTCTTATTGGCTCCTCACAACTTGCCTTCAATGCCTTCTTCTCCTTCTTCCTTAACTCACTCAAATTCACACCTTACATCTTAAACTCCTTAGTCCTTTTAACCATCTCCTCCGCCCTTCTCGCCTTTCATACTGATCCTTCTTCAGAATCTACACAATCTTCAAAACATAAATACGCGATCGGGTTCATATGCACAGTTGCTGCTTCAGCTGGATATGGACTGATGCTTTCTCTGACACAGCTTGCATTCAAGAAAGTGTTCAAGAAGGAAAGTTTCAAGGTGATTCTGGACTTGATAATATACCAGTCACTTGTGGCAACATTGGTAATACTAGTGGGGCTGTTTGGTAGTGGGGAATTTAGATGTTTGAAGGAAGAAATGAAGGAGTATGAAATGGGAAAGGCAAGTTATGTGCTGAATCTGAGCTTTACTGCTATAACATGGCAAGGTTTCAGTGTGGGTTCTGTGGGTTTGATTCTGGAGGTGTCTTCTTTGTTCTCAAATGTGATAAGTGTTTTGGGTTTGCCAATTGTACCTATTTTGGCTACAGTAATCTTCCATGACAAGATGAATGGGTTGAAGGTAATATCTCTGTTACTAGCTCTTTGGGCCTTTTCGTCATACATCTACCAGCAGTACTTGGATGAGACCAATTCCAAGACTCTTCAGCTCATAAACAATGATGCTTTATCCAGAGACTCACTGAATGGAATATCTGGGCAAGTAGAAACAGGTCACATTGACTCCAGGATTCCTAGAAATTCTTTGAAATAGATACGGACATATGAAGAGAGGGTGAGTTTCGGTGCAATGGTAAAATTATTACCATGTAACCTGAAACTGGAAGTCACGTGTTCAAATCTTGAAAACAGCCTCATTCCTTTATATGAGTAAGGCTGTATACATGTATCCTCTTCCAAACCCCACCTGATGGGAGCCTTGTGTACATATATATGAAGCTAGATATAATAGAATTCTTATCTCATTGGATTTATGATTCTCAATCTGATTCTAACTCAGATGCAAGAATTCTTAAAACTCTCATTGAGCAACATCGAACAAACGATAAGTAGATTCAAAGCAAATCTCCTACTGAATATGTTCATGTTCTGTTCACACAGTATATACTAGTGTAGCGATTTTCACAGGGTATATGTACAGAAGTTATCATTTTTTGATGGAAAAATTGCATTTATGTTCTGGGTAAAAGAAAATATATACGATAAAATAGTCTATTGAAATCTTAAAATTGTATTTAAGTCTTATGGGGTGTTTTTACAATAAATTCTAATTTCAGTGTCAAATCCAAGGACGTCTACTAACAAATCCATGAATATATGATATTTAACAATTGAAATTTATTGTAAAAGAATTTCACATAACTTAAATATAATTTTGAGATTTCAAATAACCTTTTATTGTATTTTATTGTTTTTTTGTCTGTGACCAAAATATAATTTTCCCTTTCTTGATTCCCGTAATATACTTGGTAGTTGCAATCATCTGCGTGGTTAATAGAGGGACCACCAATTAATTTGTCATCAATGCAAGCTGTCTGAAAGTGAAAGCTTCCTTCATTAATTGATGAACCCCACCTTGATGGCCATACCACATTTGAACTTCATTTGCGGGACATTCTTCCAATTACTCTCAGATAAGTTATATTTTGATTATATTTCACGAAAAAAAATTAGTATGATTTTTTTTTTTTGATTACATAGGGCACGGGATCGAACCCGTGAAGTGGGGGAGGGGGAGTGGCCTAAGGCCACTTGGATGACCACTGCACCTAATGGTGCTGGTCAAAATTAGTATGATTTTGATTGAACTTGGAAAAGCCATCTTAAAGATGAGGGGCAAGAATTTTAATTATTAGGTAGAAAATCTGAAAAATTATGACTCTCATTGAATAGTCAATTTAATTGTGGAGTTTGAGAACTTAGAACCATGAGCTAATACTGAACATTATTTTTCTTGTATAGAGGATTTCAAGAGCTTCACATAGAAATTTGAACCACCTCATTTATAGTTTTCTAGCTTAAGATATGATTTTTTAAAGTTTCCTAAAAATTGAGGCAGAATGGGCTAAGTTGGATAATTAATCAATTTTAGGAAAATGTAATTGATGGTGGTTAGTGAATGTTGGGGACAAATTTAAGGAGTAAATTAGTTGAATTAAAAGGATAATCACAAAGGTAGAAGACATACAATATGTCTTAAATTAGATACACAAGAGACAAAAGCACAAGAGATTAATTATGCAGAGTAAGTATATCAAAGTTTATGTATTAATCTACTCTTACATGAGTATAATGGTTAACAAGATTTGGCTTTTGCTAGCAAGCAAAGGGAGAAGCAAAGAAAACACAAGTAAGAGGAAGTAAGTTTGGAAGAAAGCTTCAAAAGGTAATGAAACTTACTCTTATATGGTTTATTCTTAGTTGATTGCATGTTTATTTATCATATGTGTCTTTGAACATGTAATATCCTTTCTTGAGTTTGTACCATGACTCATATCACACTTCTTTTCTTTTATACATTTGTGTTATGAAATCAATTTCATTCTTACTTTCCTTTTTTTCCATCTATTTATATCACAAAACTATATAAATACATCTCTTTTAAATTTAATAATAGTATGGTAAATAAATATAATATGAAAATAAGTGTCAAATAAAAAGTATGATGAATTAATTAAACACACCATCAAAAGAAATGAGATAAGGGACCAAGGATAATTGAGAAAAAAATATAGATAAATAAATTAAGCGGGCCAGCCTGCCTGCCCGAGGGCTGGCCCGCATCAGCCAGTGGTCAGCCGTTTTCAAACGGGTCGCCATTTCGACTGTCTGAACCCATTTAAAATTGGCGGCCAGCCCGGCCCAAATTATCAGCTCTAGTGGTGGTGGTAGGTAGCCATAGTATATCATACTTACATAATTAAATGAAAAAGGGCAATTGCAAGTTATGAGCCCATATATCATTGACAATAGATTATGATAAGAGTAGAGTAATACTCTGATAATAATAAATAGAGTTTAAAGGGTTTTTGAGCCATAATAATGAGTTGAACCATTGATTAAGTGTCTGAAATTTTTTTAAAAAAAACTCAAACATTTACAAGTTCAAATCCTATGTTTGGGTTGAGTTTTCAACTATTTATGAAAATATTTTCTTCATAAGATTAAACCTGGCTTAATGGTTTGAAATCATTATATTTAAAGCTCATCCAACTAGTAGGAAAGCAGTGTGTTCCAGGTTACGTCCAACATAAACAATTACATATAGAACATATTATATTATTATATTATAGAATAATACACCGTGAAATATTTTTAGAGGATATCCAATATTGCTTTATGAGGAAAATGCGTGTTAAAAGGAATATAAGGGTATTTTCATAACATTACTTTGGAAACAATTAATGCCAGGGAGTCTATATACAGGTAAGGAGATAAAGAAGCAACCCAAATAAAGATAGTTAAGAGAGAATATTAGTCAAAGAAATGATAACAAAGGGAATTATACACACACACATATCAATAATAAAAAGGAGTGTTAATTTTTTTTTTTGTTAAGAAATTTTAAGAGAAAAATTGAGTTGGTTATCCTGCTTGTAACAAAAAAATCAACGGAAAAAATCCTTAATTAAGGGAGTCAAGGGAAGATTTTATTCAAAGAAAGTAGAATAAAGAATAAATATATATAAATTAAAATATAAATCATAAATAAAGAGAGGCATTAGAATAGGGGCAAGCAGAGAAGTTGGAATTGGAGAGAGAGAGGGAAGGGAAAAGAGAATCTCCACTAATCCTTCTGGGAACTAGTTTTCCTACCTATCTAAAGGACAGTTAAGGAGAGTTTATCTCATCCGGATGGTTCATTTTTTTTACTTCTTATTTATCCAAAAAAAATTATTTTAATGGGCAAAAAATCTAAAATAAAGATAATCTCTTAACTAACATTTTTTAAAAAAATAATTTTTTCATTCAAAAATAACCAATTTAAAAAAAATTAAATATGGACCATCTATATCTCTCTGGACAGTCCAGATGAGATGGGTTTTCCCTACCTATCCTTTAGATATCCTCTCCAATTAATTTCTCCATCATTGGATTGGTTTTTAATGGTTGAGATTTGTTCGGCAAAAATACACGTGATTATTCCCCATGTGCACCCAATAGCAAATGCTTTTTTTAGATGCAAAAATAATCAAGAGCTTCCTAAATTGGTGCAAAAGTAACATATTCTGTAAAAGCAAAACGTTGACCTTTAAATAGAAAGTTATTGACTAATACTGATGAAATATGTCACAACCCCAAAAATTGAAGTGTGATCAGCTCGAAATATGAGAAAACCCACATTCCCTTTAGCCTTGAATATGCATAAAATTCTTCGTTTATATCTATAAATATATTAACGATACAAATTATAAGGTGTTATACATTTAACATTAACAAGAGTCACCAACTATTTGTAGGAATTTTGGTAGAACCTCCCATATAGATAGGACCTCCCAAAAGTTATACAATATCATATTTGGTAACGATCCCACTGAAAGATCTATGCTCCATACTAACAAATATACAACATATCTAGTGAAGGCGAGGATCCTAACTATAGCTTATGCGGGGCACCTATAAGAAGATTCAAAATAACAATAATACTTAAATTTGAACTTTACGTTGAGACGAGGATCTTTCAAAGCTACACTTCAACTCCAATTCAGCATAAAAGCCCCTCAACGATCAGTAGGAGTACATGGTTAGCACTATCTAAGGCCAAAATATTTTTTGGTGAATAACGTCCCAATTTAAGATTAACGGAATAATAAAACAATTATAAATGTAACTTAAATAGCTGTTCAAAATAACACGAGCATATACCTTATAAATCAAATAATTCCTTGCAAATATTTAATCAAACAAGATATGTATCAATGAATTAACAATTAAATTTAAATTGAATTACATCCCCGTAAAATAACAAGGCGATTATGAATCATTGAAAAGATAAAATCAAGTTCATAATAAAATACTTCCATTATGCCCTGCAACACTACAGGTCATCCCAATTCCAGTTTACATGTGTCATCTCAAACCACAAGGGTTGTGTGACTGTTGACCATACAGGTCATTACACTGTACACCACGCAAGGTGTGATAATATTGAGCCCTCAGGTCGTAATACTATTGATCCCTCAAGTCGTATCATTGTACACCACACAAGGTGTAATACTGTTGACCACACAAGTATGTCACTATAGATCACACAGGTCTAAACATGATTTGGGATGATCAACACTGGTGCAACTATCAACCTCTCTTATATCACTCAAAAATTACACGTATGTTCACCATGTTTCCATGGCGCCCACTCTAACATTTTACACTGACAAATACAACATAGGTGGGGATGCACTGTTTACCCATACTTGTCTAACTAGCTTAGTTGGATCCCACTTGGCCTCCGTAGTAACACACAACTATTCATAGAAAATGTGACAAATAAATATGTTATACACCATATAAGTAAGAGAATCACCATAAATCTGACTGTTTGTTGGCAATCGGGTACAAACCTAGTTTATGCCCCTACTGGCTTGGCTGCATATATTATTCAGGATCATATGACTGTATAACCCTTACTTGTCGCCCTCACTGGTTGCATGCATTATTCAGGATATATGACTGTATGACCTCTACTTGTCGCCCTCACTGGCTGCATGCATTATTCAAGGTCATATGACTATATGACCCCTACTTGTGCCATGTTCTTATTTCTTAGTATTTATTTCTATTTTGGTGGACAGAAAGAGAGATTATGAACGAGCTTCAACCTTAGGATTTAAGATTTTTGGAAGTTGCAAGGTACAAGGGCACAACATTTCCAACTTGGATAGGAAGTCATTCCTACTATAACTTGCCTGAGTTACTCCTGGTTAACTACCAAAACTGTTGGAGAATTCCTACCCTAGGGCAACTACTTGCTTTTTGGTCCTTAACTATTGAAGGATTATAAAGTGTCGTGGCTATCAGTTCTGAGTTTTTCAAGGGACATAATTGTGCTTCACTTATACCGTTTCCATCCCTTGAATATCTTAGTTTTTGAAGTATGTTATCTTGGGAAGAATGGCATTCAGTTGATATGGAAGCTTTTCCTAAACTTTGCTCCCTTTTCTTTTTTGATTGACCTAAATTAATTGGAAATTTGCCTCTTCAACTTGTTTCTTTACATTGTCTGGACATTGTAGCATGTCCACTACTTGCTTCTCCTATCCCAAAGTGTCCAACACTTCGCCAGTTAGTTATAATTGAGAGTAAAAAATTACCACCTTTCCTACACTTTCTAGCAATTTCAGGTGAGCCTATATTTGAGCCTTTGTCTGAAAAGTTGCAAATTGAAGATTTAATTGTTTGGAATTGTTCTAATGTATTGCAACTCCCAGTTATTCATATGCCCCCATCAGTGGAACAACTACTTATAGAATGTTGTAAAAATCTCAAGTTTGTTTTGGTTTCAAAGGCACCTCTTTGTTATCTCTGAAGTATTTTCATTTGTTATTGCAAGTTTATGATGTCCTTGTTTGATGACATGGAACGTCTTCTCCCAAATTTACAAGAGCTATGCAGAGAAAGATGTCTAGAAATGGAGCCATTTTCAGTAGGGTCCTTGCCATCCAGTTTAAAGCAACTTGAGATAATAGAGTGTGACAAGTTGTTATCAAGTCATGCAGAAAGGCATCATCTTCCAACTATCACTCAGCTTATCATCTCTACTCCATCTGACACATTGCATTGCAGGGGGCTTCAACATCTAACCTCTCTTCAAGAACTGTAAATTTTGAGTTCTCCCAATCTTGAGACAATAGAAGTGGGAATTATGCCTCCTTCTCTATGAAGGCTCTTCATTTCAAGTTGTTTTCTTCTCGAAGAATGATGTCGCAATAAGGATGAGGAAATTTGGCTCAAAATCTCTCACGTTCTGTACATCAATTTAGATGGCATGGAATTAAGGTGTACTAATATGATCCCTCATTCCAATTACTAGTTTAATATTCCCAGACACATCTTCATTCAAAATTATGCCAAAATTCATTAGTTTATTGATTATCATGTGACTACATTAATAATGATTGAATTAATATAATTATCAACTCTCAAACTTATAGCTATCACATGTTTGGCAGGGACTTATTGGAGGATATGTCAGACCCAGGTATCTTATCCCATGAACCTCACATGCCCTATGAAGAGGAAGACGGGGAAGACAAGTTAGACCTAGGTATCTCATCCCATGAAACTCATATGTCTTATGAGAGGAAAACATGGACGATGCAACAATTGAAGAGGTAACTGAGAATGAACATCCCCCGGGGGGCCCTAAACCCCCACCACATGTTAGATGGAAGGAAAAGTGAGAGTAAAAAGAGAAGGGAATACTAAGCAAGAAAACTTTCTAAAATAGTTTAAAAAAATATTTACTACTTTTAGGAATTTTATCTTTTAAAATTCTTTCTTCCCGTCCAAAGAATAGAGTAGGGGTGTGTTTTGTTGAAATGAATGGGAGGGGAAATGCTCTCATTTTCTCATTTGGTTGAAATTAAAGGTGTAAAATAATTTATATAACATATAAATAGAAAAACATAAATTCATATATATAAGGGTAGAATAATAAATTTGTTATTACTACCCCTCCCCTTTCCTCTTAAACCAAACATAGGATTATTAAAATTCTATCCCTTCTCCTTCCTTCCAACAAAACCAAATAAGATCACAAACAATCCTCCCCTCCCCTCAAACTAAACATAACCTATAATGATATGAAAATATGACTTTGAATAATTCAATTGAGGTGGCTACAAACATTCCTTGCTAAAAATGTTCCTTGATGCTTTAGGTACAGTCAAGGTCACCGACAAAGTTAAGGGTGATGACCAAATTTTTCAAAGGATGCATCAGGATAAATTAGATAGGCTGTTATTTTATTCTATTGTATAATGGTAATTACTATGAGGTCCCAAGGAAGGGGCTTAATTACCAAAAAGTTTCAATAAAAATTGAAGAGCATGCAATAATAAGTTCTAGTGTGAAAAATGAGGATACCTCATCACTTATTATTGGCTCTTTCTTCTCTCCCCCTCCTCTCAACTGCTTGGGTGGTGGGAGCTCTTCTCTCTTCATTAGGCAAGCTTTTTCATGACGTCTCCCTCTCCGTTTCAACTGGGGTGGAAACGTTCGTATTTTGTGTTGATCTTCGTTTATTTTCATGTTTAATTTCTTTGAGCTTTTTATGGTGGTGTTGATTTTCTTTGAGGCAAAAAATCAAGTTGGGAGTTTCAAGGGCAACAAATCTCACCTGGTGGCTACGTTTCGCAGTTTTGGGAATTGGTAACTATAATCTTGTACATTGTTGGCTCCATATTTCAAAAGACTCTTATGGATTGTTGGCAACAGTAAATCCAAGGTGTATGTCATGGTTTAGACCGTGTGGTTCATTGTACAGTTGATGACTTCTCTGTCTTCATCTTTTTTATTGGTGTTTGTGGATGATTTTCCTTCTGAGATATTCTCATGAAGTTTCTTCAACAACTAATTTGGTTGCTTTATTACCGATAAAAGCAGTTAATCATTTGGGATGGTTCATTAAATAACCACTTCTTACAATGGCTTTGTTGCTAGTGACAGTGTTTTTCTACATACAAATTCCAATAAAGAGATTATGAAGATGGTAGAATTCTTGGCTGTGGTGGTAGCTCCCTATCACCTATTTTAAAGCTAGGTTATTTTTAGGGTTCTTTGCGTTGTTATGTATTTGGCCTTTATTTTCACAAACTTTTTATCTTGAGCTTGTATTTCTCATTGGGTTAGTTTTGGCCACGGATTCTCTCACTTTCCCTTATGGTCCGCTCCTATTCTTTTGTCTCAAACTGTACCATTTTGGTGCAAAATACACAAGCTCCTCACCTTTTTTTTGTTAAACAATATTCACCATCTTGAAATATTTTTTCAGTACCAGTCAAAACCCTAAAATATTCTTTCAAGATCCTAAAATTATTTTATAGTATTATCTAGTATCCTAAAGTATTTTTTAGTATCAGTTAGTACTTTGAAATATTTTTGGTGCGATATTTTAGTCTGTTGGATGCACTAAAAATTAGTTCAGAATACTAAAAAATATTTTAAAGTATTGACTGGTACTAAAAAAATACTTCATAATACTGGATAATACTGAAAAATTATTTTAGAATCTTGAAAAAATATTTTAGGGAAATGATTGGTACTTAAAAAAGACTTCAGAATGGTGAATATTGTCTTGGGAAAAAAAGGTGATGAGCTTATGTATTTTGCATGAAAACGGTGCAATTTGAGAGAAAAGGATGAGAGCGAACCATAAGGAGAAAAGAGAGAATCCACGTCCATTAATTTTAATGAAATATATTTTTCTGGCAAAAAAAAATCACTTATTATTAGGAATTCTTAGTAATTAATTCCCTTCATTTGGATCTCAGAGTAATTAACTCCCACTATTTTAAAGGAAAAGGCATCAACAATCAAAGGTTACAAGGGGGATCACACTCATAACCTTCCATTTATAAGAGAACTTTCATATGCCATTAAGTAATTGAGACCATTGGATTTTTTTTTTTTCATTTTTATATCCTGCTTTTAATGTTTTTTTTTCCTTTTTTCATTAAAAACAATAATTAATTGACAACTGAATTTGATAATTTCATCTTTAGACTGTCACTAATTGATTAGTGATAGAATTCCGTCGCTAAATCAGTTTAGCAACAGAACTCTATTGCTAAACTAGTTTAGCATTGTAACTCCATTGCTAAATTCCACCATTGATCAAAATTTCGCCGCTATCTTAGTTTAGTAACAGAACTCCATTCTTAAATTTTATCACTAAATCAGTTTAACATGGAACTCTGTTACTAAATTTTTTCACTAATTTGTTTTTTAGCGTCTTTTTTTGTATTTGTAAGACTTGTATTACTATTATACTCATTTTTTCTTCGATCGTGATTCTTGAAATCAGGAGCTTAGATCTTAGGGCCCGTTTAGGACAAAGAATTGAATGTGATGGAAAGTAAGAGAAGGCAGTGACAATGAAGAGAATTTAAATTATAAGCTTTTACTGGGGGAAGAGAAAGCATTGCCACGTCATCCTCTCTCACCATGATTTTATGGAGTTTGGATCTCTATTAATGGAAGGACTTGTATCTTTAACAAAGTAAACTATAATGATTCAATAAAAAGAAATAAAATTAGAGGAACCCAATTCAAAATCTGATGAAATTATAGGGGCTAGCAAATTAATTTTCCAAAAGATAAAAAGAATCACCCCATCTCAATGTTAGAAAGTCTCCTCCAAAAGTTGGCGGGAGACATGAGTTTTCTATGCAAAGTGTGCTAGATATTTTATTAAATATGATAATATATTATATTATCTATTCAAATTATATCTAGATATATTTATTAATTGATTGTATACGGAATATTCTAGATATTTCTAGTTTATTATTTTGATCAGAATTAAATGTTCTAGATATTATCTTATTATTCTGAATATTATATGATTATTGTTTTTAGATAAAATATCCCTTGATTGTGATTTAAATAGAAATTTGGTTTAGAGTTATCTACTTGGCTAGTAAGCTATTACAAGCCTTGATGGGATATTATAAATAGCGTAGGCCAGATTTAGAGCAATTATATAGAAAAATATGTAATTGCTCCCTAAGGGTTCTGACAAATTACAATTATTCCCAAACAATCACTGTACCATTCTTCCCTTATTCTTTTCTATTAATTGTGTTTTATGTTTTCAGTTGTCATCGTCATCGTAATTATGAGGATTACGATTTCAGATAATTTAAAGCAAGATGAGAAGTATTTATAATTTTAAGTCTTCTATGGCGACTTTGATATTTTAGAAATTTTATACGCTCATGTGGTTTTTATTTAGAGCAAATTTCAACATGTGGTATCAAAGTATAGTTTCATATCTCCCTGCCGGCTATTTTTTTTAATATGATATACTATGGTCTTATTTTATTTTTCCTATTCAAAAAAATTTTTAGAAAAAATTAAATTTTTAGTTTTTGAGCATCATATGCGAGTTTGAGCTCATATCTTATATATATTTTTGTAATCGAAAAGCTAATATCTTATATTGATTGTTACGAGTGTAAATGATTAATTTAATAGTGTAAGTGTACACTGTCGTAATTAAGTAATATAGAAATGAGTAGAGTATCGTTCCCACGAGCATTGATCACTAAGTACCAAAATGAGTAATTTTAATTCTATTTAGTCGATCGATTTGTTGGTGATTGAGAGTACAAAAAAAAAAGAAAGAAAAACAATTAAATATGAGTGCAGATGATATAAAAGCAAATATGAGAAAAAGTCCTAGGGGTTAGATTTCACTTAACAAATTTCAGATTGAATCATTTATCTATTCTGGTCCAATTTACTCCACATGATTGATAGTCGAGTTTCCCTAATTTAATTACTAGCTTCTTCTAAGGTCAAGCAATTCTATAATTAATTGTTAATACAATATATTCCTATATGAATTTAAGCAATTAATTATGCATTTAGATTTATGGAACTCAGTAAGACTACACAACTCATATGAATATATTCCTATTTCATATGCAAGTCATGGTTTTAATTATAGGATCTATACACATATATCTCCTTCCGGTCTCAACATGTATATTGAAATCATTTAAAAGATGGTCAGTCAATCAAAAGCATTAAGAATAATAATTAAAACTCACTCATGAAGGAGAAATTAAAACTAGATTTAATAAGTTGAGATTCAATTCGTCATTAGTAAGCTACGTCATCACCCTAGGAAAATGGAAATTTAGCTCATGATAAAATTAAAAACAAAACCAAAATAAATTGATATTATATAAAACTAGAATGAAATCCTCATAAATACTGCATAAACTTGAATATTAAATTCTCAAACATAAATATACAACAAAAAGATACATGTAAAATGGATAAATCTAGCCGTCCTTTTAGGAGGTAAAACCTTCCATGTAGGTGGCGTACAAAAAAGTAATACAATCCTAAGCCTTCCAAGATGAAGGCATGCAAAAAGTAATACAATGCATAAAATTAATTCTAAGATGATGGAGTAAGTGGAGAAGAGAAGAGAGTAATGAAATTGTGTGTAAGTAGAGAAGAGATGAGAGTAATGGATATGAACTGGTGTCTGAAATGTGAAGGAGATGGTGGCTATATATAGGGAAGAATGAAGTAGGGTAGATGAAGTAGTAGGTGAAATATGGTTGGTGAAGTAGAAAATAGAATATGATATATGAAGTAGTTGATGAAAAGGAAGATGAAGTGGTAGATGAAGTAGTAAATGAAAATGAAGATGAAGTGGTAGATGAAATGATAGATGATTTATGCTTTCAACTTCCAAGCAAAATTCGAAATCTTTAGAGATAAAACTGGATTTTAGTCTCAATATCAAAGTTGTAGAGTTCTTTCTTAGCTTTTTATCCATATAAAGAACGTCCCAATCTGACATCTAGAGCTCCAGATATTGCCTAAAAACTGAAAGAGGATCTAGTTTAGTATTTTTCAAGAAATTCTATTTTATACCAAAATCATTATTTATTTATTAATTACTCCCAAATTTATTAAATTGAGCTCAAATATCATCCATAAAATCATTGTATAAGGGAAAATAAATATGCAAATATTTTACTTATCAAATTTCCCCACACTTAGCTCTTGGACGTCCTCGAACAAGGAGTGACGAATTAGTTCTAACAAAATTAGAAGTGTCAAGTCATAAGCAAGAATACAATTGAAAAAATAAAGAGATCATAGTATTCATGAATCAACGAAAATATAAACTGGTAATTTTATTTGAAAATGAATAAACCGAGTTTGTAGTTGTGACTCATTCTCCCAATCTCTCAAGTGTTTAAGAATAAGTGTTTCGCTCGAATTCAACCAAAAAAATTACACTACCATAGGCTTGCTAAAAATCTCAATCTCCACTACCTAATTCACATGCATAATTCAAATCAAAAGGATTTATTAAGGGTTGTAATGGGGTTAAGGTAAAAGGAATGTAAAACATGATATAAAGGGCTAAATTTATTAAATTAATAGAACAATTGAAAATGGGCCAGCTTCTGAATAAATCTATTTCATCACAACAACCCATAATTCGAATACTCAATTTTTCTTTTCTTTTTTTTCTATACTTTTTTCTTTTTTTTCTGAATTGCAATTGTAAAGTTGATGATAGATACACCCCCACACTTTGTCAAAAGCCCATTTCACAAGAATTTCAAATGCTCCACTAATCATTCGAATAAGGTAAAAGCACTGATATATCATTAAAGTACATGTTAATAGGTTGATAACAAAGAAACAGTCAATTAGGCTCAAAGGGGCTTATCAACGATATAATTGCAAGGTTGGCTATTTGGCTCTGGCTAAAGAAAATGAATGCCTTTATCATTTTTGAATATGTATATGAGATGTAATTTCAACAAGATTTAAAGCAAGTTCTAGAGTAACAACTTAATAGGTGAATATCACATACAAAAGAAATAATCATTATATGCTCAAAAGCTCACGGTTAGGGGTTTTTAAACTCAGTTCATTCAATCTCAAAATTCATCACCAATTGCAACAATCAGTTGCTCATTCATGCTATAAAATCTCTAAATTCAATTGATCCATACTCAAAGCTTATATACTTCTTAAGATCATTACAAAGCACTTAAATAGGATGATTTTTTTTTCACTTTCACTTTTCTTTTTAAAGAAGGAACAAAAACATGCAACCAATAAAATACGTCTCAGGAGTTAAAAATAACTCCTTACTCGGCCATTTTTTTCCATCCCCCATGCATCTAATGGTTTTACTAACTAACTGAAAAAAATTTCTCTCCCCCAACCTAAATCAAACATTGTCCCCAATGTCTTCTAGAACTTAGAGAAAGGTTTTTTTTACTCATAAACACAAAATAAAGTAAAATCAAGAGATTAAGGAAAGTTACAACCGAAGAGTGGTATCTGGGTTCTGCTTCTGACTGCTATCTGAAGATTACCCACCTATTTGCTTGATGAGTAGATCTGGTTTAGGTTTATAAGTTTGCAGTTGATCGAGCAGCTAATCAGCAGTTGGTGCAACAATTATGGAGTGGCGAGTCGCTTGGGGTATGAATCCTGTTTCCACAACACGATCAAAAAAACATAACAAATCATCATAAAAACCATTAACATTTAACAATCCTAATGGCTTTTTGTGATAGTTCAACTTAGCCCAATATGCAACGCTAGAAATTCCATCCAACGTCTCCAAACCACCGGGTAGAGCAATAAAAGCTTGAGCATGGTAGAACATTTATCCCAAATGTTCAGGCAAGCTTGAAACCTGCAACTCTTTTCCTAAGGAGAAGATGTGGTCTTCCAACTCCTTCACCCTTACACTCAAACCCTTGCTTCCATTCATGGATGCAGAAATGGCCATACTTCCCTTTAGGCCTTGGATGCCTCCCCCGTATACAAAATTGATCTTTCTAACGGCTAATGCACTTCCAAGTTCGTTTGCTGCTATTATAAATTCTACATCCTTACCCATGTCAGTTTCACCAAAAATGCAGATAGATGTAAATCTACATCTTTGTATGATACCCTTGTTCTTTTCTTTTCTCTCGGACCATTTGTGCTTACAAGAGGAAGACTGCATATTTACAAGTGGAAGTGTGCATATTTACAAATGAAAGAGTACATATATATAACACTAAAGTAGTGACAACAAAATCATACAAATCACGCATTTTTCAAAAAAATTTGAAAAACTTCTGACACGAATGACTGGCGTAATTTGCGTGAAGAAAAAGGGGAAAGAAAGTTAAAAGTTATTGAGAAGATAAGACATATTAGATAAAAGCTACTAAAAAGATAAGAAAGATTAGACAAAAGCATGATTATGTATAGTATTTGTGATTTTGGCTCACATCTTCCTCTAGTTTTACGTCCAGTAATGGCTTAAACGCTTTCTATGAATCGAGGATTTGCTTCCCATCCAGTTTTCTTATAAACTAGCAAACAAGGTCTTTTAACATCAGATTCCCAAGACAATAGCGCTCTTTTTCTTTGTTGAATATGTCTTCTAAATCAAGAAGAATACGATGAACATCACCACTCGAATGCGTCTCAAGAGTTTGAATGATATCATCTAGGGACTCCTTACTTAGTCCATCCTTTAAAAATTTAATTTTATCTTCTCAATTTATAGACACCATACCTTTACTCCTACAGCGCTGATAACAATTCCACCTTGCACATTTATGGCAGAAGGTCATCCGTTTAGCTCTTCTCTTTTTGGAGTAAGAACTTCTTCCCATTCCTGGCAAAGGTTTAGCAAATGATTTATGAATCTCACCTGCTAAACATACCTTAGCTTCAATGATTCAGCGTATGTCCACAAGAAGGCCTAAACGCTTGAATATATTCATCCTTTCAAGTCGACTGTTATAGATCTTCCTGAGTACATCTTTGGGAAGAGTGGGGAACTTGTTCTTAAGCTTTACAAGAGATTCCTCCATGGTAACTTAAAATGAAACTGATGAAAACTAAAATTCTCAACACAGTGTAGTGTGTTTCGTTGAGTAGGAAAGAATTTTGAGAAAGTAGGAAAGAAGTTTTGAAAGAGTAGGAAAGAAGTTTTGAAAGAGTAGGAAAGAAATGAGTGAGTAGGAAAGAAGTTTTGGGTTGCCTCCTGTAACCCCCTTCGATAATCAGGCCGGGATTAGTGTTTAATCACATTTAATAATCGAATGAGAAATCCGGAACAATTAAAAAAATTTTGCGGAAACTGTACAACTGGATCTCCATTCATTTCATTCATTAAAACAAATGGCCTGTTTGGTCTGTTACATATACAATATCATAATATCAGCACAATTCTCGACGTTCACCCGGGATAATAACAATTAATCCAAAATATTGTTCAGGGCATCGTCGCCCATCTCAGTATCCATACTGGGGATTACACAAAACCATAGTACTATGATCTATACAATATATTTACATTGATCAAAATGATAACCAATTCGATATAAAACCAAAATATCTAACTAAGACTACCGCTGGCAGCCCTAATCGCCCTTAACCACTTGCTTGCTTTTCGATCCACTTGCCCTGTCTAAAAATGTTATTTGGAAAGAATGAGATTCTAAAGAATCCCAGTAGCAACAGTTTATTTATATGATGCATATATACAAAGCAAGTCACATATATCACAATGCAGCAATCAATATTCGAGACCGGGCTTCCGCCACGTTCCCTCACTATATTCGAGGTCGGGCTTACGCCACGCCCCTTCACTTTATCAGTATTCGAGTCCGGGCTTTCGCCACGTCCCCTTCACTTTCACTGTAATCGAGTCCGGGCTTTCGCCACGTCCCCTTCACTTTCACTGTAATCGAGTCCGGGCTTTCGCCACATCCCCTTCACTTTCACTGTAATCGATGACTAATGCAAACAAGCAATGTAATACACATGATATAGGATAAAGTGTCACTACCTTGGTTTTTCCGTTCTTGAGTAGGCACAGGCCTTCTACGCTCCGGGTAAATATCAAATCCTAAAGTCATAATTAAGGACGAAGCATTATTCTCTATTCCAATACTCAATTAACTCTTCAACACTTAGATTTGGTTATCAATAATGACCCTTAAGAAGCTATGAAAGTCTCTAACAATCGCCTAAAAGGATTGGGAAACACCGGGTTGGAAACCACTTTTCAAAATCCCAAGGTACTGAAAACAGGGGGTTGGCTGTGGCCAAGAAACCTCTGGCTGTGGCCAAAACACGCACAGAAGGTTTCTGGCTGCAGCCAAAACGCCCACAGAAACTTTTACGCTGCAGCCAAGAATTTCTGCTGCAGCCAAGGCAACTTCGAAAATTCATAATTAATTGTAGAAAAATTGAAATGAGGTGATCCCAAAGGCCATTGAAATCTATTTTAGTCCTCTTCATAGGAAAACTATGAACCAATACTAGAAATCACTATACAAATCCCAGAATTTCACAAAACGCATCACTACCCCAAAACAGAGTTCTGTTTCAATCCCAAACTTTGGACAACCATAACTCACAGAATACTAAACGAAATGACACAAAATAATGTCCATTTTGAAGCTTGGGATGTGAAATTTAATACTGGAAAGTTTCACAATTTTCTGAAATAATTTGGTCATTAAAAACGCCAATACAAACAGACTGCCCAGAATAGACTTTCAATGGCAACATTTCCAATTTTCTACCAAAGTGACCAATGGCTCCAAAATCATTAACCAAACCTATTCCCATACAATTTTCCACAAGGAACTCAATGGTAACCTCAAAATGACCAAAATCTCAACCCATTTACATGCCCTATTTTGACCAAAGCACAAAACCAACATAAAAGGTGCCAAACTTCACATTTAAGCTTCAATGCAATTCTATCAATTCAAAACACTAAACAAGGCACCATTTTCATAGCAACAGCATACCATACTCCCCAAGACCCTAAATCATGAAAATTAGGGCTAAAATTCCAAAAATTCAAGGCCTAACCAATGGCCACAAAATTTATATGAAATTGAAGCTTTCACTTGCCTCTTTAACTTTCTCAAAGTGACTTTTCAATTCTCCAACTTTCACAATCTCTTGAGGTCACAAACTAACACCAATGAACATATTACAACCATCAAAATGAAGCTCTCACTCTGAGGAACAACTTTATAGAAGAAAGTTTTGGCATTAGAGGTCAAGATCTTACCTTTTTGAAAGCTTTTCCTTCTCCTAGCTTCTTCAAAAATGGCGCAGAAATGGAGTGAAGAGAGAGATGAGATGGGTGTGTGAGGAAGAAGAAATGATGATTCCTTCTCCAAGCCCATGCTTCATCCAACGAAAAGGAGGGAGGGAGAGAGAGAAATCATTAAACAATTAGGGGCTTTTGACTTTTCTCTACCTGTCTCATACTCTCATCTTAACACATGTCAATTCTTCATTGGCTCCCATGAAGATAAACCACCAATTAGCTACTTTAATTTCTCCATTAGCCATTTAATCACACTTCTCATTTTCCTATAGTTAGTAATTAATTTCCCATTAATCACCAACTTAAGGCCAATAATCCCATTCTATAAATTTTCCATCAATTATGACATATTAGATAATATTGTCACCAATACACATTAATTCCACTTTAATCCGATAATTATCCTCAATAATTATCATTAGGCCTTAATCAAAAATTGGGGCGTTACACCTCCCAATAGCTGCCCTTCTTTAAAGTCTTTAGCTAGACAAATACCAAAAAAAATTTATTTTTTAAAATAAAATTACTACAGTGAGGACTTACCTGTTGGTTCCTCAAATGTAATGACAGATTTCAAAGTGTTGAGTGCACCTTTATTGTATTCTTTGAGCCTATGCCCATTCACTTTGAATTTTCGATCACCATCTTGAATCTCCATAGTTCTATATGGCCATACTTGAATTACAGTAAAAGGATCTGACCACCTTGATCTAAGCTTTCCTGGAAAGAGCTTTAACCTTGAGTCATATAAAAGCACTTTTTGTCCTGGTGTAAACTCTCTCCTCAAAATTCTTCTATCATGCCACATTTTTGTCTTCTCCTTGTATAACTTTGCATTTTCATAAGCTTGTCTGAATTTTTCAAGCTTATTGAGTTGGAGAAGCCTTTTCTCACCAGCTGCCTTTAAGTCAAAATTTAATGCTTTTACTGCCCAATATGCATTGTGCTCCATTTCTACTGGAAGATGGCACGCTTTTTCGTAGACCAATTGATACGGGGATGTACCAATTGGTGTCCTGAAGGTAGTTCTATAAGCCCAGAGTGCATCATTTAACTTTTGAGCCCAGTCCTTCCGGTTGGAATTCACTATCTTCTCTAAGATCCACTTCAGTTCTCTGTTTGAGATTTCTACCTGCCTGCTAGTTTGTGGATGATATGGAGTTACAACCTTATAAGTTACTCCATATTTAACTAACATAGACTGAAGTTGCTGATTACAAAAATGCCTTCCTCCATCGCTGATAATAGCTCTAGGCACTCCAAATCTTGTAAAAATATTTTTCCTCATAAACTTCACAACCACTCAGGAATCATTTATAGGAAAAGCAGTTGCTTCAACCCACTTGGAGACATAATCAACAGCTACTAAAATGAACTAATTGCTAATGAGGATGGAAAAGGCCCCATAAAATCGATCCCCCATACGTCAAAAAGTTCAACTTCTAAGATATTGGTTAAAGGGGCTTCATGTCTCCTTGAGATATTTCTCGTTCTTTGACATCTATCACAGATTACCACAATTCTGTGAGCGTCCTTGAAGAGTGTAGGCCAATAAAATCTTGATTAAAGGACTTTAGTAGATGTTCTATTTGCTCCAAAATGACCACCATATGGGGATGAATGACAGTGATTTAAGATGCTTTCCATTTCTTCTTCAGAAACACATCACCTGATAATTCGATATGGGCATTGTTTGTATAAGAACGGATCCTCCCAAAAGTAATGCCTTACATCAGCCAGAAACTTCTTCTTTTGCACATTAGAAAGTTCATAAGGCATTACTCTACTTGCCAAATAATTCACAAGATCAGCATACCAGGGAGTAGGTTGTGACTGCATGATAAAAAGTTTCTCATCTAGGAAATTCTCTTGGATTGGTGATTCTCTCTTTCGTTCAGGTGGTTCTAACCAAGAAAGATTATCTGCAATGAGATTCTTAGTCTCTTTTTTGTCTTTGATCTCCAAGTCAAATTCTTGTAGTAGAAGCACCCATCTGATTAGTCTGGGCTTAGCATCTTTCTTCTCAATCAGGTATTTAATTGCTGAGTAGTCCATCCAGACAATAACCTTTGACCCGATCAAGTATGCTCTGAATTTGTCGAATGCAAACACTACTGCTATGAGCTCTTTTTCTGTTGTTGCATAATTCAGTTGTGCTTCTGAGAGTGTTCTGCTAGCATAATAGATAGCATGAAAGATCTTGTCTCTTTATTGGCCTAAAACAGCTCCAACTGCATAATCACTTGCATCACACATCATTTCGAATGGAAGATTCCAATATGGAGCTATGATAACTGGTGCAGAAGTCAAGGAACTTTTTAGAGTTTGGAAGGCTGATAAGCACTCCTTATTAAACATAAAGGGAGTGTTTTTCTCCAACAGCATGCAAAGTGGCTTTGTGATTTTTGAGAAGTCCTTGATGAATCTTCTATAAAAGCCAGCTTGTCCCAAAAAACTCTGAATGCCTTTGATTGAGGAAGGAGGTGGTAGCTTTTGAATTGTTTCAATCTTAGCTCGGTCCACTTCAATGCCTCGATCAGATACCTTGTGACCCAGCACGATTCCTTCTTTCACCATAAAATGGCATTTCTCTCAATTTAGAACCAAGTTTGTCTCCACACAACGTTGCATGACTTTTGCTAGATTTGAAAGACAATGATCAAATGATTCTCCAAAAACTAAAAAGTCATCCATGAATACCTCAATAAACCTTTCCACCATGTCTGAGAAGATTGCCATCATACTTCTTTGAAATGTTGCTGGTGCATTACATAGACCAAATGGCATCTTTCTGAAGGCAAAGGTAACATATAGACATGTAAAATTTATTTTCTCTTGATCCTTTGGTACAATTGTAATTTGATTATATCGTCCAGGAAACAATAATAGGCTTTACCTGCTAGTCTATCAAGAATCTGGTCTATAAATGGAAGAGGGAAGTGATCTTTTCTGGTGGCTTTGTTGAGCTTTTTGTAGTCTATGCACACTCTCCATCCAGTCACCGTTCGTTGTGGAATCAGTTCATTTTTCTCGTTGGGCACTACTGTCATTCCACCTTTCTTTGGCACAACTTGAACTGGACTTACCCATTGACTGTCAGAGATTGGGTAGATTATGCCAACATCTAACCACTTTTTTACCTCCTTTCTCACCACCTCCTTCATGTTTGGATTGAGTCTTCTCTGGTGCTCAACTGTTGGCTTGTAATTGTCCTCCATCAAGATCTTATGCATACAGATTGATGGATTAATCCCTCTTATATCAGCTATTGACCATCTAAATGTTGTTTTATGCTCCCTTAGAACTCTTAATAACTTTTCTTCTTCATCAGGAGTAAGAGCAGCTGAGACGATCACTGGTAGTGTTGAATTTCCTCCCAGATAAGCATACTTCCAATGAGATGGTAGTACTTTCAACTCTAAAACTAGTGGTTTCTCTGTTGATAGCATCGGCTTACTCGGCCTTTCTCCCAAATCTTCAAATGGTTTCTTGATAAAAATTGGGGAATTTGCTTCAAGGTACCTTATCTGCTCCAAGACTTCTGGATTAGTAGATTTTGATACATCTACCATTCATATTGCTATGGTTGATACATGCAGATTTCATTTACCACATCTTTTGAGCAGCTAGTCAATGCTTCGACTCTGTAGCAAGTGTCACCTTCATCTAGAAAGGATAAAGCCTTGAAAATATTGAAGGATACTTGATTATTTTGAACTCGCAAGGTTAACTTTCCCTGTTGCACATCTATTAATGTTCTCCCAGTTGCTAGGAATGGCCTCCCAAGAATGATAGGAATTTCTTGGTCTTCTTCCATGTCGAGTATTATGAAATCAGCTGGGAATATGAGTTTGTCCACCTTTACCAGAACATCTTCTAAGACACCCCTCGAATGTTTTATTGATCGGTCAACTAGAAGTAATGAAACTGTGGTCAACTTCACCTCTTCAAGACCAAGTTTGTTGTAGACAAATAGAGGTATGAGGTTTATACTTTCTCCAAGGTCACAAAGTGCTCTTTCAAAGTGACATTGACCTATGGTGCAAGGTATGCAGAAAATTTCTGGATCTTTTAGCTTTAGAGGTAATTTCTTTTGGAGAATAGCGCTGTACTCCTCAGTAAGTGCAACTGTTTCAAATTTATCAAGCTTACGCTTATTTGAGAGAATGTCCTTCATGAATTTTGCATAACTGGGCATTTGGGCAAGAGCGTCTGCAAAAGGAATGTTGATATGTAGCTTTTTAAAAACCTCCAGAAACTTGTCAAACTGCTTGTCTAACTTTGCTTTTGCGAGTCTCTGAGGGTATAGAACTGGTGGTACATATGGAGGAGGATTGTCTGGAAAGATGATTCTTCCTGGTATCACATTATTCTCCTTCTGTTCTTCTCTGATTTCTTTCTTTCCTCCGTCATCCTTCTTCTTGATTACAGGATCTTTCAATTCTTTACCACTTCTTAGTGCAACGGCCTTCACATGTTCTTTTAGGTTTCTTTCGATGTCACTTGGTAGAGTTCCCTGGTTGCCTGGAATTCAGCATATTTGCAATTTGGCCCATATGAATCTCCAAGTTCTTTATTGAGGCTTCTTGGTTTTTAATTGTTGCATCAGTCCTAGCCATAAATTGAGATGTATTCATGGTTAGTTGAGCCAGTGCATCCTCCAAATTCACTTTCTATTGTGGTGGATTTGGTTGATGAAAAGCATGCTGCTGGTAGTTCCCTTACGGCTTGAATGCATTTTGATTATTCCTCCAACTAAAGTTTGGATAATTTCGCCAACCTGGATTGTGGTGTTTGAGAATGGGTCATTCCTTTGATTTCTGATGAAATGAGCTTGTTCCTACATGAATGAGTGTCCTTCTTGACATTACGTGCTCACATGAGGTCCTCCACATTGATCACATGCTTCAGTAGGAGTTATGACTACATTTGCTTGGGTTGTCAATGATCCAACTTGCTTGGATATAGATGCAACTTGAAAAGACAAAGTTGTAAGAACATTCAACTCGTATACTCCAAGTGCTTTCTTTGAATTGCTACGTTCAGAAGGCCATTGATTTGCATTGGCTGCCATCTCCTCTAGTAGATTGTAAGCATCATCTATATTTTTTCCCATTAAAGATCCTCCGGCTGTAGCATCTACAAGAATTCTGAAAATATGAGTCATCCCACTATAGAAAGTTTGCAGTTGCCACCAATTTGGTAACCCATTATGAGGACATCTCCTTAGCAACTCCTTGTATCTTTCCCATGCTTCATAGAGGCTTTCTTGTTCATGTTGGGTGAATGAGGCAATTTCATTCCTCAATTTAGCAGTTTTTGCTAAAGAAAAGAATTTCTCCCAAAATTTTTGCACCATGATCTCCCATGTAGTTATGCTTCCCACCGGTAGTGATTGTAACCAACACTTAGCCTTATCCCTGAGTGAGAAAGGGAAAAGTCTAAGTCTAATGGCGTCATCAGTAACACCATTATGCTTGAATGTGTCGCAGATTTCTAGGAAGTTGGCTATATGTGCATTAGGATCTTCTGTTGGTAAACCATCAAACTGATTTTCTTGCATCATCTGGATAATTGCTGGCTTGATTTCAAAGTTGTTAGCTGCTACTAGTGGTCTCGTGATTCCAGAATTTGTCCCCATGACTGTTGGTGTTGCATAGTCATTGAGTGTTTTGGTATCTGTTGTTCCTCCCCCCGGATTTGCCGTTGGATTGCCTAGGATTGAAGTAGACTGCTTTCGAACTCTTCGATTTCTTCAACAAGTTCTTTCAATCTCAGAGTCAAAAGGTTGTAGTTTAGTCTCCTTCGATTTGGTCATACACTAAGTAAAAGCCTGAAAGGAAACACAAAACACCAAAAAAAAATGTAATATGAAGACCAAATTAGTATTAAAATTACTTTGTATTGATATCAATGACAACAATCCCCGGCAACAGCGCCAAAAACTTGTTACGAGTCTAAATGATTAATTTAATAGTGCAAGTGTACACTGTCATAATCAAGTAATATAGAAATGAATAGAGTATCGTTCCCACGAGCATTGATCATTAAGTACCAAAATGAGTAATTTTAATTCTATTTAGTCGATCGATTTGTTGGTGATTAAGAGTACAAATAAAAGAAAAAAAATTAAATATGAGTACAGATGATATAAAAGCAAATATGAGAAAAAGTCCTAGGGGTTAGATTTCACTTAACAAATTTCGGATTGAATCACTTATCTATTCTAGCCCAATTTATTCCACATGATTGAAGTCGAGTTTCCCTAATTTAATTACTAACCTCTTCCAAGGTCAAGCAATTCTATAATTAATTGCTAATACAATATATTCCTATATGAATTTAAGCAATTAATTATGCATTTAGATTTATGGAACTCAGTAAGACTACACAACTCATATGAATATATTCCTATTTCATATGCAAGTCATGGTTTTAATTATAGGATCTACACACATGCATCTCCTTCAGGTCTCAACATGTATATTGAAATCATTTAAAAGATGGATAGTCAATCAAAAGCATTAAGAATAATAATTAAAACTTAATCATGAAGGAGAAATTAAAACTAGATTTAATAAGTTGATATTCAATCCGTCATTAGTAAGCTACGTCATCACCCTAGGAAAATGGAAATTTAGCTCATGATAAAATTAAAAAAAAAACCAAAATAAATTGACATTATATATAAAACTAGAATGAAATCTTCATAAATACTGCATAAACTTGAATATTAAATTCTCAAACATAAATACACAACAAAAAGATGCATGAAAAATGGATAAATCTAGCCGTCCCTTTAGGAGGTAAAACCTTCCATGTAGGTGGCATACAAAAAAGTAATACAATCTTAAGCCTTTCAAGATGGAGGCATGCAAAAAGTAATACAATGCATAAAATTAATTCTAAGATGATGAAGTAAGTAGAGAAGAAAAGAGAGTAATGAAATTATGTGTAAGTGGAGAAGAGATGAGAGTAATGGATATGAATTGATATCTGAAATGTGAAGGAGAGAGTGGCCATATATAAGGAAGAATGTAGTAGGGTAGACGAAGTAGTAGGTGAAGTAGTAGATAGAATATGATAGATAAAGTAGTTGATGAAAAGGAAGATGAAGTAGTAGATGAAATGTGGTAGATGAAGTAGTAGATGAAAATGAAGATGAAATGGTAGATGAAAGGGTTGGTGGAATGGTAGATGATTCCTGCTTTCAACTTCCAAGCAAAATTCGAAACCCTTAGAGATAGAACTGGATTTTGGTCCCAACATCAAAGTTGTATAGCTCTTTCTTACCCTTTTATCCATATATAGAACGTCCCAATCCGACATCTAGAACTCTAGATATTGCCTGAAAACTAAAAGAGGATCTAATTTAGTATTTTTCACGAAATTCTATTTTATGTTAAAATCATTATTTATTTATTAATTACACCCAAATTTATTAAATTGAGCTCAAATATCATCCATAAAATCATCATATAAGGGAAACTAAATATACAAATATTTTACTTATTAAATTGTCCGTACATTATTAATCCTTGGATTTGCATCATCATGTGCTTTGGTTTACTAGGCATCAAAAATGGCCTTTGATCTATTTATTCTAAATAAATTCACGTATATTATTGAACGTTCTCGTCATTTTCTGATGAACACTCACTTTTTTCATTGGAGAAGAGTCCGGAATTCGTTTTTATTTTAGATTTTTTTTTTCTTTTGCTCAAATTGTATTTTAGATTTATGAATCTTAGCATTTGGCGAGGTTTTGTATGTCTATCTTTACAGTGGAGAATCTTTGATTTAATTTTTTCTTGGCTTAATATTTGACTATGCTTGGGATCATTGATTGGAAGAGAATTTCATTGTTGCGTTTCACTTAATCAGAAAGTGGGCTTGATTCCTTTTAGGCCCAAACATTACTGTTTTTTTACTGCCTCTTTCTGTTTATCTGTTATGGGCTGAGGCAGTGTTTGGTCTTGGGAATTTTTACCCTTTTCTTTTCATTTTTAGGCCACGAGTTTTGGGCTTATTAAATATTTTCCCTTTAATTTAATTTCTGCAACATATTTTCTGATTGGGCCTATGTGTGTTGGGCTCTATTTTTCCGTTTGTTTTATTCTTCTGCCAATTTTATTATTTTTCAGCTTTTGCATGTTTGCACCATTAACTTGTTTTTGTTCAAATTTGGTAAGTTTGGGCTCTCAATTTTTAATTAATTTTTTGAATTTTGGTTGGGCCTATTGCTTTAGGCCTTTGCAGCTCTCTTTCTTATTCCAGCATTTTTCAAAAATTGTATTCATCCTTCTTGGACCGTTATATTTGAGCTATTTTTTATTTTTTATTTACTATTTGAGAAGTTGGAGCCTATGGATCTGGGCTTACTTGATTCTTATTGAACCTTTCTATTTTTCTACGGACTGGGACTTGCGTTTTTAGCCTTCTTTTAATTTCTGGTTTTTGTCAAGTTTTCCAAATTAGGCTCTTTTGTTTTCTGGGACATTTAAACAAAAATTTGCATAGTCATGTTGTCTTCATTTTGGGGCCTAAGATTTATTTTATTTTGGTTTCAAACCATGTTTGCATGTTTTTGGGCGCTCTCTTCTCCTATCAACAGTGACTTAATCATTTGACTTTGACCTTACGTGTTGGTTTGTGATAGCTTATTTTTTAATTATAAGTGCTTATAAATCATGATTTTTGATATACGAGGTAAGTATGTAAGAGTAGTTTTATCTCGACTTACGTAATAAACACTTGTATTCCAAAAATAAGTTATTTCAAACATAGCCCCATTTATTTTGTTTTGAACCATAATACATCATTTGGACCATAACAATTGGACTTGCGTTTTTTCTTTTTGATAATTGTGTTTCCATTTTTAGCCAGACACTTAATCGGCTTGTTTTTTGGATTTATTCTGCAGAAATTTCATGAGCTAAAGAAACGATATTTGGATTATGTTTTATTTATTTGGCTAGGGTAAAGATGCATCCAGCACCCCGATCTATATTTCAAAGTGCAATCAGCACTTTAAAGTATTAATTGCACCCTAAAGTATTTTTGGAGGCGCAATCAGCACTCTAATGTATTAAACATTGATCAATTACACCCCTTCACTAATAGAATACTAACTCTATTTACTGGTAGACTCTTTCCTTTCCTTTTTCATCAATCTTCAATATGTTCATTCCTTCTTTTAGAATTTAAGGGTGCAATTTTGCCTCTAATGTATTAAAAATGGAACAATTATACCCCTTCACTAACATAATATTAACTTATGGTTCGGAGTTTATCTGTCCCATCATAGTTCCCCTATCATTGTGATGAAAGTATTTGGCTTTGGTTTTGTTGATTCTCGAGACCCAAATAAAAGAATAAGCCAAGTTGAAATGAGAGGGGACTTTTATTCATAATAAATTATCAGTTTTAATAACAGATGTAGGAATATATTAAATTGTATTAAATTCCCCAAGTGAAATTATGTAATTGCTCTATTTTTAATACAATTGGGAACTGATTGCACCTCTAAAACTATTAGCACCCTTAAATACTTTTGGGTGATAATTGCACCTCCAAAAATAGTTAAAGTGTTGATTGCATCCTTAAATACTTTAGGGTGCTGATTGCATCTCCAAAAATATATCAAGGTGCTGGATGCACCTATACCCTATTTGGATATCTGTTTGAAAATTTGTTTTGAGCATCAGTTTAATTGTTTAAATTAAGAGAGATTAATATTTTGGCTATTTCACATTCTCGAAAATTGAAAAATAATTTTTTTTGTATGTTATTTAATTGTCTGAATATTTCGGTAATCAATTTTGATAGTTGTTTAACTATTTAAATTTTGCAAAAAAATTATTTAAGTTGAAATATGTTGAAATTGGTTTTAAACAATTTTTGGATGCACAAAATAGAGGGAGAACTTAGTCTTTTTTTGTTGATTATTGGGCAAAGGTGCAAAAATGCCTATGATCTTTTCCAAAAAGAACTGCTAGCACCATAAAAAAATTTTTGATTCAAAAATGCCTATATAAATTTAAAAATGGGGCTTAAATGCTACACCTATCATTTGAAAAAATTGACCAAATTTGATGATGTGTACGGTGAGTTGGCAAAGTGTGTTTAAAAAATATGATTATAGACGAAAAAATTGTTAGATCTCATGTTTTGATGATAACAAAAGAATGGTTTGAAAAGGAAATATTTAAATAATCAAGTTTGAACTAAGTAATGACAGGAATAAGCTTACTTGAAGTAAGCATGGAAGTAATGAAGATTGGACAAGAGAGAATACTAAGGAAGTTGATCTGCAGCACATTGTCTAAAGCATTACTCGAGGAGCTACTCGAGTAATGACCCAAAACTTGAAGTAACAGAGCAGAACTTCCAGTTACCTGCCAACATTACTCGAGGAGCTACTCGAGTAACCAGGTAAAAATTCAAGGTTGCTCTCGGCCTGCTAATGATACTCGAGGCGGTACTCGAGTATTCATAAGAAAACTTCCAGTTGCCTTGGAGTTAGCAAAATGTTACTCGAGGAGCTACTCGAGTAACCGTATGTGCCTCTCGGCATTTTGTACCACTGCTAATGTTACTCGAGGAGCTACTCGAGTAACCAGATCAGAAACTTCCAGTCAGACTTCAGGTTTTCCATGTTACTCGAGGAGCTACTCGAGTAACCGTGTATTTGAAAATGTAACTCTCGGCACTTTGTACCACTGCCAATGTTACTCGAGGAGGTACTCGAGTAACAGCCTGAGGTAAGTTAAAACTTGAGGTTGGTATCCGATTAACTTGTTTTTATTTTTACCATCTTCCTCGAGTGCTTACTCGAGTATTCAAGTTTCTAATGTTTTATCTTAAGTGGATTCCTCGAGTATGTACCCCAGTAAAGCACAAATATTTTCAAAGGAAACTTCAAGGTATTATCAGAGTAAATCAAGTTACTCGAGGTGTTACCCGAGTAACCTGTGCAAAAATGTGTGCATTACTCAAGGAGCTACTCGAGTAATGAGGTAATTGCTCTCGGCCTTGAAATCCTGCCAACAATACTCGAGGTGTTACCCGAGTAATCTATGAAATTGATAAAGCTTTACTGGAGGCATTACCCGAGTAAGTAACTGTTCACAAAGGTTTGAAATTTAGTTTACTCCATGCACTACCCGAGTAATCTTGTTTGTCTTCATTAAATTTCAAACAAATAGTGATTTCACGATGTTACTCGAGGAGCTACTCGAGTAAACTTCATGTGTTACTCGAGGAGCTACTCGAGTAAGCATACCCAGAAATTTAGAAATCATTCAAACGTTCATTGATTTGTTTCCTATATGATTAATCTTTCATTGTATTAGTATTCTTAGTCTATTTACAGATAAACAATGAAGGAATCACTTCAAGAGATGAAAGTCAAATCAAACGTTCAAATGCCAACCACCGCCAACGGATATTTTTCAAAAAACTTGAAAAGTCAACAGTGGCTGCGCACTCACCAACGGACGAAAGGAAAACGTTCCAACGGTCATCACCATCATATCTATATATATGGGAACCTTCAAACAGAGAAGAACAACTAAGCATTCACACAAACGATTCATTAAGTTCATTGCTCTGTTTTCACGTTGAAATTATATTCATATGCTTCAGTGATTATCATTTACTCTTTGTGAGAGATATTTCATTCAAACTCAATATTTGTTATTGAGATAACTTAAGGTTGTGGAACCTTGAGTTGGGATTGGATTACAATCTGTAAGGGGGAGCGAGTGTCCAGGTGTAAGGAACTTGCTTGTACTGAGGTGCCAAGAACCCACTGAATCTTGGAAGTTATAGTGAAATTCTCAGAGAAGCTCTGAGGACTGGACGTAGGTCAAAGTGGTTGTGACCGAACCAGTATAACTCCCGGTGTACACTTCGGTGATATTTCTCCTTACTCATTACTGTTTTAATTCTTTTGTCAAAGTTTCATATTTTCGAAAGAAATTTCAGTATCACCCAATTCACCCCCCCTCTTGGGTGAAACGCTTGATCTTACATTTGGTATCAGAGCGTAGGTCTTCTTGTTAAGGTATAACAACCTAAGAAGGATCCAATGGCAAGCATGGGTGAAGGAATTCTTCCCGACGGAGCATCCATCACTAGACCTCCCGGTTTCAATGGAGAACACTTCTCTTTCTGGAAAGCAAAATTCAGAGTGTTCGTGATGGCTACTGAATATGGGCTATGGGATGTAATCGAGAGTGGAAATTATCAACCTACAAAAACTGTAGATTCTCAGAAAATTCCAAAGACGCCAGCGGAATATGATGAGAATGACAAGAAACTTATCACTCTCAATAGCAAGGCAATTCTGATGTTACAAAGCTCTTTGAGTCAAAATGAATACTTCAGAATTTGCACACTCCCAACAGCAAAGGAAATGTGGGAAGCTCTGGAAATAGCTCATGAAGGAACTTCGGGAATAAAGGAGAATCGAATCAACACCTTGATCACAGAATTCGATCTACTTCGAATGAAATCAGGTGAGTCAATTTCTGAATTCGAACTTAGATATACTCATCTTGTTAATCAACTTGCAGCACTTGGTAAAGTCTATGATCAAAATATCCAAGTACGAAAGATTTTGAATATTCTTTCTAAAGAGTGGGAGGCCAAAGTCACTGCAATAGAAGAGGCAAAAGGGGAATCAATGAGATCAGTTGCTTCTCTATTTGGAAGCCTTTCTGAATATGAAAGCAAGTTAAAGTTCAAACGGGAACTAGACGACATCAGTGACAAAAGAAAGAAAGGTCTAGCTCTAAAAGCAAAAGAAGAAAATCAAGATGAAGATGAGGAGTTTGATGATGATGAAATGGGTTTAATCATAAAACGATTCAGAAAGTTCTACAAGAAAGGTCAAGGCTTCAAACACTTTCAAAAAGGAGGAACTAGCAACAAAGACCATATCATTTGCTATGAATGTGGTAAACCAGGACATATCAAATCAGAATGTCCAGAGCTCAATCAAAAGAGCAAGGAAAAGAGAAAAGGCAAATTCTTTAACAAAAAGAAGGCCTTTGTATCTGCTATATGGGGAGATAGTTCCTCAGACGAAGAAAGTGATGAGGAAGAAGTAGCCAACATATGTCTTGTTGCTCAAGAAGAGACAGAAGAAGAGGTAAATGATTCTGATCCTACCTATGATGAATTATTATCCGAATATAATGCTTTACATTCTGAATTCATCAAAGTAGTTAAAGAACTAATTGTTTTCAAAAAGAAAAACAAAGCTCTTGAAATTGAGCTTAAAGAAAGTTCAGAAAAGAATTGTGAAAATTGTTCTTCTTTGAAAAAGAAAAACACTGATCTCACAAAAACTCTTGAAAAGTTTACCAAAGGAAGTGAGATGCTAAGTGTGATTTTAAAAGAACAACGATTTGTAAATGACCGATCTGGTATTGGATATGATCCAAAATCAGATAAAAGGAAAGGTAGAAAGAAAGCAGGAGGTAAGTCATATTTGAATTATTTCCAGCATTCTGTACATATATCAAATCCTTTTGCATTTTGTAATTACTGTAATAGAAAAGGTCATTACACCTCCTCATGCATTCATAAGAAGAAAGGAAACATAGGAACCTACAAATGGGTACCTAAAGGCACATATGTTCAGAAAATCATTTATACTAATCCAAAAGGACCCAAAAAGAAATGGGTACCTAAGACTTAGTCATTTGATTGCAGGTATGTCTTAAAGCATCCAAAAATAACAAGTGGTTTATAGACAGTGGATGCTCTAGACATATGACCGGTGATTTCGAAAGTTTTACCAAATTACAACCCAAGGAAGGTGGAAAGGTAAAATTTGGAGGAAATCAAACCGGAAGAATAGCAGGAATTGGTGAAATCAAAAATGACAAAGGCATACAAGTCAAAGACGTATACTACGTTGAAGGCTTATGTCATAATTTGCTGAGCGTAAGTCAAAGTGCAGATAAAGACAACTGGATAATCTTTGATTCAGAGGAATGTCTAATTGTCAACAAGAAAGACTTACTACTTGATAAGAAGAATATCAAGGCTAAGCTCAGAGCAAAAAGGGAAGGTAACTGCTATACCTTAGATATTAGTAGAAATGAATCCGAAAACTGTTTTCTGAGTAATGCTGATGAAAGTTGGCTATGGCATAAAAGATTGGCTCATGTCAACATGCATCAACTAGGCAAACTACTCAAAAAGGATTTAGTTCTTGGATTACCCAAAGTAAACTTCAAAAACGATTTGATTTGTGACGCATGTCAAAAGGGTAAACAAACTAAGTCATCTTTCAAATTGAAAAATGAGATCTCAACAAATAGACCATTACAATTATTGCATATGGATTTAGTTGGTCCAGCAAGAGTAAAGAGTCTTGGTGGCAACTTGTATTCATTGGTCATTGTTGATGATTTTTCTAGATTTACATGGGTTATTTTTCTATCATCAAAAGATGAAACCTTTGAAGAATTTATTGTTTTTGCCAAGAAAGTGCAAAATGAGAAAGGTATGTCTATTGCAGGTATTAGGACTGATCATGGTGGAGAATTTGAGAATCAAGCCTTTGAAGAATATTGTGATACTAACGGCATTGATCACAATTTCTCTGCTCCAAGGACGCCCCAACAAAATGGAGTTGTGGAACGCAAGAATAGAGTGCTTACCGAAATGGCTAGAACAATGTTAAATGAAAAGAACATGTCTCAAGTTTTCTGGGCTGATGCTATGAGTACAGCATGCTATATTTCAAATAGAGCCTATATCAGAACGAAACTTGGAAAGACACCATACGAGCTATACAAAGGAAGGAAGCCAAACATTGCTCATCTACACATCTTCGGTTGTAAGTGTTTCATTCATAATAATGGTAAAAGACAACCTAGGAAAATTTGATTCTAAAACTGATGAAGGAATTTTCTTAGGATATTCTAATCGAAGTAAAGCTTATAGAATTTTCAATAAAAGAACTTGTGTTGTTGAAGAATCAATTCATGTTGTATTTGATGAATTTGAAACCTCTGACAAAACCATTGATGAAGAACAGGAAGTTGTCTTAAATCAAGAAAATGGTCAATCTATCTCTAAGTCTCTTATTCCAGAGGTTGATGAAACTAAGGATGAAGAGCAATCCCTAGGTCAACCTAAAGCCTGGAAATACAATAGAAGTCATCCCTTAGATCAAGTTATAGGAGATGTGAATGAAGGGATCAAAACCAGAAATAGAATTTTCAATGAAGTAAGTTTTTCTGCATTCATTTCTGAGATTGAACCTTCTAACATTGATGAAGCCCTATCAGACAATGATTGGGTCATAGCAATGCAAGAAGAATTAAATCAATTTGAAAGGAATCAAGTCTGGGATTTGGTGCCCCGACCCAAAGATCATACGATCATTGGTACTAAATGGGTATTCAAAAACAAACTTGATGAATCTGCAATTATTGTCAGAAACAAGGCAAGATTGGTGGCCAAAGGCTATAATCAGGAAGAAGGAATTGATTATGAGGAAACGTATGCTCCAGTGGCTAGATTGGAAGCTATACGTGTACTCTTAGCCTTTGCATGCATCAAAGGATTCAAACTCTATCAAATGGATGTTAAGAGTGCCTTTCTAAATGGTTACATCATGGAAGAAGTGTATGTAGAACAACCTCCTGGTTTTGAAGATGTCACTAAACAGGACCATGTTTTCAAACTTAAAAAGGCTTTGTATGGTTTAAAACAAGCTCCTAGAGCCTGGTATGAAAGGCTTAGTAAGTTTCTCATCGATCAAGGTTTTGTACGGGGAAAAGTTGATACAACATTATTTATAAATCGAAAACGTGATGATATTTTAATTGTACAAATATATGTTGATGATATTGTTTTCGGTGCTACTAATGAATCTCTGTGTAAGGAATTTTCTGAGATTATGAAGGGAGAGTTTGAGATGTCAATGATGGGAGAATTAAATTTCTTTCTTGGTTTGCAAATCAAACAAAGAAAGAATGGGATCTTCATATCTCAAACAAAGTATTTAAAAGAGCTATTGAAGAAGTATGGAATGGATGAAGCAAATGGCTCAGATACGCCTATGAGCTCAACAACGTTACTTGATGCTGATGTCAAAGGGAAAGACTACAATATCACAAAATATAGAGGAATGATTGGATCATTACTCTATCTCACGGCAAGCAGACCAGACATCCAATTTAGTGTCGGCATATGTGCAAGATATCAATCGGCACCAAAGGAATCACATGCTGAAACTGTCAAACGAATCTTTAGATACCTTTCTGACACACCAGAATTGGGTCTGTGGTATCCCAAAGGAAGAAGTGAGTATCTAATTGCATATTCGGACTCTGATCATGGAGGATATAAGACAGACAGAAAGAGCACCAGTGGACAAGGACAATTCCTTGGAGGATCTCTTGTCTCGTGGTTCAGCAAGAAACAAAATACAGTGTCTCTTTCGTCAACGGAAGCCGAATATGTTGCAGTCTCAAGTTGTTGTGCACAAGTGATATGGTTAAAACAACAACTACAAGATCTTGGTATTTATCTCAAAGAGATACCAATCTATTGTGACAACACTAGTACGATAAGCTTGGCAAAGAATCCAGTTCAACACTCTAGAACCAAGCATATCGATGTCAGACATCACTTCATCAGAGATCATGTCCAAAAGAAGGATGTGAAAGTGATATTCATTCCTACTCATCTTCAACTAGCTGATATCTTCACAAAACCCCTTGCAAAAGATCAATTTCTATACATTAGAAGAGAATTGGGAATGGTAAATCCCAATGAGTTATAAGTAATTTCAGCATTTCATAATATTAGATGAAGTCATTTAATAATGTTTTAATGATTACTAACTTAAGCTTCGGAGTATATAGAAATGTGTTTTGCAGGAAGGTTGAAATTCTGTTTTGAGGAATAAAAACAGAGGTAAACAGAGGACACATTTACTGGAGTACCGACTTGAAGTAATGGGTGACAGAAAAGATTTACCCGAGGAGTAACTTGAGGTAAAATGGCAGTTTACTCGAGTATGTACTCGAGTAATGGCCCCCAAAACTGGAAGTAATGGATCAAGTAACTTGATATTTAAATCTAACGGTTCAGTTTTTGAGGAAATGAAAGGTCAGAAGTTCAAAAGACAGGTTACCCGAGGCGAGCCTCGAGTAAACTTGAAGCTTACTCGAGAAAGGCCTCGAGTAAAGTCGGAGTCCAGATTCTCAAATTGATAAATAATGATGCAAATCTGATCAACATGAGTTATAAATGATCGAGGGAACATCTATGGATAATTACTACATTATTCATACAAGGTACGCAATTTAAATGAATTATTTTGAATTTTTTCTGTATGAACACCCGAGGAAGGCCTCGAGTAACTTTGAATGTTACTCGAGTAAGGCCTCGAGTAAAGTCGGGATTTAGGTCTTTATCTTGCGCAAACTTGGTCATTTCCACAAAATCTCCTCGAGTAAATCACTATACACCCTTTCAAAAACTTTTCCCAATCGATTCCTTGCCCCATTTCCGTCAAAACCCAACTAGTTTCAAGATCAAAAACTTCCTATTTTGTTCAAAATCTCTCTGACCTAAACTAGCGACAGTAACTTCTGTTTCTGAGTTTTCTGATTCTTTTTGATTCAAAATGGTTAGAACCAAGAATCTCAACTTCACTGATTCTGATTCTGAGCAAACTCCTGATCTTCTTTCTCCTCCTCCAACAAAGAGAAGAAAGTTGATTCCTAGATCAAAAGCCAAAACCCCTCTTCAACCTAAATCTCCACCTAAAGCTAAAGGTGTGGTGATCAAAGAGCCTATTGTAACTAGGGCTCAGTCCAAAAAGAGTTCATCTACTGGAAGGAGTAAAGGTGTCAAAACTCCCTCACCTTCTCACTCAGATTCATCCACACCCTCTTTTACTCCAAAACCTCCCAAGAAGCCAAAATATGACAAAAATGTGGCTAAAGCTATGGCTGGGATCATTGACCAACTGGAGAAGGGTCAATCATCAAAGAAATCCAAGATTCCAGAGGCAGAGATCACTACCCCTCCCAAAGGATTCAATGTGGGGAAACTGGTGGAATCTCCCAAGTATCTGACACAGTTCTCCAGAAGGAAAGTGTGCAAAACACACTACGTTGATCTAAAGCTTCTACAAGAGGTAGTGAAGTTTGACCTTAGTCCTTATCTTGATCCTTTTATGCCTTGGTTATCTGTGAGATTGCCTTTTTGCACAAAGGTAATCACCCATTTTTACTGCAACCTTGAGATCATAGATGAGCCTGATCGAACCTCAGTTGAGGAAGAAATGACCACCACAGTGAGAGGACAGAAAATCCTTATATCTCCCTCTAGGATCAATTTATGGTTAGGAATTGAGAATCCCCCGGATGATATCTATTCTGAACTTGAGCCTAACCAGATATTCACTATCCTTAAGCCCGGTGAGTTAGTTGGCCCCCTCAATTTCAAACCGAGTGATATGTGTGATCATCACAGGGTCCTATGGTACATCTACTCTAGGTCCCTAGTGAACAAAGCCAACAACTATACCCACTTTTCGGATAGGGACTTTAGATGGTTTGCTTCACTCCTCTTGAAAGAAGAAAAGGATTTGGGAGAATACATATTTTCAGAAATGAAGAGATACAAGGTGGATGGAAAGGGAACCACTCCAATGCCATATCCTCAAATTGTGTCTCTTATCCTAAAAGAGAACAAAATTTGGTATTTGGATAGTAAGGAGCCTATTGAGAGAGTGACCCCAGTGGGGAGGAACCAAATTGGCAAGCTAAACATAGACATTCCTCTCAAAAGCCCACTGGAGTCTGGGTCCAAGAAGAAGAGAAAGGCTACTGAGGCAGAAACCAGTAGAATGGATGACACTCAGTCATCGGCTCCAGCCGCTACTACATCCTCACCATCTTTTCTGAATGCCACTCTCCAGCACTTTATGGAGAATATGCTGAAAGGTTTTCATGTGGATATAGCCAACACCAATGCTGAACTCATTACCCACATGAACACCAAGATGGGTGAGTTGGTTGAAAGAATGGATCGAAGACATGAGGAGTTGCTAGCAGAGCAACGGGCTCAGGGAGAGACCCTAAGATTGATTTTGGCACGGTTGGATTCATTGGGTCCTGGGCCTTCTTCCGGTCCTTCTTCATTTGCACCACCACCACCTTCAGTAGACCCTCCTACTGATATTCCTATTCCAGAGGCTGAACCCTTTACCCCTTTAGTTTCTGATCCACTTGAGCCCCAAGGAAAAGATATCTTATTCACAGTGGATGATCCTGAAACCCATGAGACTACACATATTACCATTGATGATTCACCTCAGAAGCCACAGCCAGAGACTACTCCTAAACCTATCCCCTCTCCTACCCAAACAGAGGAAGTATCATCTTCCTTCTCCTCTGAACATCTCACTCCTGTGTTAGACACTCCTCCAGAGGCTGAGACCACTATGGTTGTATTCCAACCTTCTCCTTTCCTACCTAGAGATGATATCCAAATTCCACCTCTCAATCTTCCTGAACCAGAGTCATCCAGCTCCTTTGATTCATCTTGTTCAGATAGTGTTCTTCCAGTAACGCCTATCTCTATGGTGAAACCTCCTAGCCCTCCACTTGATTGATGAAGCCAAAAAGGGGGAGAAGAACTTGAGAGTGATTTTGTGGATTTGTCTTTGCTTTTTATGAGTATATGGGTGTACATGGGACTTTAGGGAGCTTTTTGAATTCAGTATGAACTTTTTGTAATTTGAAAATTAAGTTCAATGCAAGTATATTTAAATTATGCCTTCATTTGATTTCTTTTAAGTCTGTGAATTATGATATATGTTTTGGACTAATGAAGTTGTTATGTATGCAAGGTATAATCAACTTAATAAGAAATAATTAATTAAGAATCCAATTTGAAAAACCATGTTCAAAATCACCAAGTTTTGTCATCATCAAAAAGGGGGAGAATGTTAGATCTCATGTTTTGATGATAACAAAAGAATGGTTTGAAAAGGAAATATTTAAATAATCAAGTTTGAACTAAGTAATGACAGGAATAAGCTTACTTGAAGTAAGCATGGAAGTAATGAAGATTGGACAAGAGAGAATACTAAGGAAGTTGATCTGCAGCACATTGTCTAAAGCATTACTCGAGGAGCTACTCGAGTAATGACCCAAAACTTGAAGTAACAGAGCAGAACTTCCAGTTACCTGCCAACATTACTCGAGGAGCTACTCGAGTAACCAGGTAAAAATTCAAGGTTGCTCTCGGCCTGCTAATGATACTCGAGGCGGTACTCGAGTATTCATAAGAAAACTTCCAGTTGCCTTGGAGTTAGCAAAATGTTACTCGAGGAGCTACTCGAGTAACCGTATGTGCCTCTCGGCATTTTGTACCACTGCTAATGTTACTCGAGGAGCTACTCGAGTAACCAGATCAGAAACTTCCAGTCAGACTTCAGGTTTTCCATGTTACTCGAGGAGCTACTCGAGTAACCGTGTATTTGAAAATGTAACTCTCGGCACTTTGTACCACTGCCAATGTTACTCGAGGAGGTACTCGAGTAACAGCCTGAGGTAAGTTAAAACTTGAGGTTGGTATCCGATTAACTTGTTTTTATTTTTACCATCTTCCTCGAGTGCTTACTCGAGTATTCAAGTTTCTAATGTTTTATCTTAAGTGGATTCCTCGAGTATGTACCCCAGTAAAGCACAAATATTTTCAAAGGAAACTTCAAGGTATTATCAGAGTAAATCAAGTTACTCGAGGTGTTACCCGAGTAACCTGTGCAAAAATGTGTGCATTACTCAAGGAGCTACTCGAGTAATGAGGTAATTGCTCTCGGCCTTGAAATCCTGCCAACAATACTCGAGGTGTTACCCGAGTAATCTATGAAATTGATAAAGCTTTACTGGAGGCATTACCCGAGTAAGTAACTGTTCACAAAGGTTTGAAATTTAGTTTACTCCATGCACTACCCGAGTAATCTTGTTTGTCTTCATTAAATTTCAAACAAATAGTGATTTCACGATGTTACTCGAGGAGCTACTCGAGTAAACTTCATGTGTTACTCGAGGAGCTACTCGAGTAAGCATACCCAGAAATTTAGAAATCATTCAAACGTTCATTGATTTGTTTCCTATATGATTAATCTTTCATTGTATTAGTATTCTTAGTCTATTTACAGATAAACAATGAAGGAATCACTTCAAGAGATGAAAGTCAAATCAAACGTTCAAATGCCAACCACCGCCAACGGATATTTTTCAAAAAACTTGAAAAGTCAACAGTGGCTGCGCACTCACCAACGGACGAAAGGAAAACGTTCCAACGGTCATCACCATCATATCTATATATATGGGAACCTTCAAACAGAGAAGAACAACTAAGCATTCACACAAACGATTCATTAAGTTCATTGCTCTGTTTTCACGTTGAAATTATATTCATATGCTTCAGTGATTATCATTTACTCTTTGTGAGAGATATTTCATTCAAACTCAATATTTGTTATTGAGATAACTTAAGGTTGTGGAACCTTGAGTTGGGATTGGATTACAATCTGTAAGGGGGAGCGAGTGTCCAGGTGTAAGGAACTTGCTTGTACTGAGGTGCCAAGAACCCACTGAATCTTGGAAGTTATAGTGAAATTCTCAGAGAAGCTCTGAGGACTGGACGTAGGTCAAAGTGGTTGTGACCGAACCAGTATAACTCCCGGTGTACACTTCGGTGATATTTCTCCTTACTCATTACTGTTTTAATTCTTTTGTCAAAGTTTCATATTTTCGAAAGAAATTTCAGTATCACCCAATTCACCCCCCCTCTTGGGTGAAACGCTTGATCTTACAAAAATTGACTTGGGTTATATTGAAGCCCTCTCCTTCCAGTGTCATATGTCCTCACTGACTACGCCACCGGCCTCTCTAGTCTCACCTTCCTATCGGATCCTTCCTTGTCTCTGAATCTGTAGGGTGAATCCACCCAGGGCTTTCACACTTATGAGGACCATATGGTAGAAAGGAGTGGAATGAAGCCGACTATCGTGCCCTCTAAGCTTCTACAATCCATCAACCTTCAACCCTCTCACTTAACTCCATTCTATCAAGTCCTTTCCTAATAAGCGTCCCTGCTTCAACTCGCTTATTTCCACTCCCCATAGCATGCCAGTGATGCCACAACACAACCCTGATCCTTCCACCATCAGCAACTACCTCTTAGCCATCACGCCTCTACACAACACTAAACCTTCTTCTTCTCCATTTCCCCTCGATCGCAAAACAAGATAAGAGATGGATCAAAATATAGATTAAGATTGTGTTTGGATTATTTAAGTTTTTGAACTCTTCACTTAAGTCTGCATAATAGGGAAGCGAAGCGCATTCACTCAATGGAAAGCCAAACATGTCATATCATTTGTTTTGGCCACTTTTCCTCTTTATTGGAAGTGCACTGCAACATGAAATTAAGCCAAGTTCTTTCAATCTTTAGATTTTTTAATTGAAGTCGTCGCTAGTTTAATTTTGAAAACAAAATATATATTGCGCTGCTATGATGTTGGTGGTTTTTCTGTTTTAGGACAATAAATAACATGCGAGAGGAATAAAACAATGAAGAGATAACGTTGCTTCGAAATAAAGTTGTGAATTATAGCGGGCTAAGTTTTGGAAAATGGCAACGTCACTAACTCAAAAAGTGGCGTTGCTGATCGATGAACATGCTTTAACAATTACAAAGGGGAAATGGAGAAGAAGAAGGTTTGGTGTGTTGCTGGAGGAAGAAGCGGAGAAGACAAAAGTCTTTCTTGCATCTTGGATGTCGATGTTGCCGCCGTTGCACCGCTCAACGTTGTCGGAGGTAGTGTGAAAGAAAAGTTTGAAAGGGTTGAAGTTAGGGTAAAAAGGGGGAAGCCTGCCACGTCCTATAGCCAAAATAATCAAGTGAAAGACATTTGGATAAATTGTGGGACTCACAGCTTAAAATATAACGTTCGTTTGGCCACTTTGACGGAAGTTGTATTTTTGGACCCTTTTAGAGTCTTGATAGGTATTTTTGAACCAAAAATTTGTTTATGGTATTAGTAGCTCTTTTTAGAAAACATCAGAGGCATTTTTGCTCATTTGTCCTTGATTATGTAGTCACATTTCATTGATTAAATTAATCGATTAAATTCTCATTAAAGATTTGTGCATATTTAGAGTTTAAATGCACATATATGGTTGATATTTGTGATTAACATGCATCTTATGAGTAGCAATAGCATCCTTTGTTGCATGCGTAAATAATCACTTATGTATTTTAAAATATCAAATTCAATCAATGAGTAATTAATTTAATTAATGTGGGAGGATTTAATATAGTTGTTTAGTCACTTATGTTGATGAAATTAATTGGTTAAGTTCTTCATTAAACTGTGCATATACAGAATATAAATGCACGTAATTGATATTTGTGATTACTTTGCAGGTTAGAGGATTAGCCACAACACCCTCTTATAAAAGCCATACATAATCACATATGAGTAAACATGATTTATTCACATACATGATCTAAATGATTAAATTAATTAGTTAAAGTTTTCATTGACAATTGTGTGTATATATGGAATTTAATTGTACATATTTGATATTAGTAAATAGTATACATATTTTATTTAAGGAGTAGCCACAACTATAGCTGAGAATGCTGGTCAGCCCGCAACCTCAACTTGCAAGCCAAGCTGTGTGGGCTGGCAAACTGCAACCCTAACTTGCAGCAGCAGGTTGGCGGGCTAGCTCGTAGGCTGTATTTTTTTAAAAAAAAAAATTTCCTATGTTTTAAGACGACCAAAATTCTAAGATATATAAATATGAGTCATCAATTTTATCTTTATAGAATCAATCATTTCATTTATAAAACTTCAAAAACATAATCCACAATTCAGAGATAAGGTTATTAGATTTGCCAAAGTTTACAAATAAAAAACATCAAATCATCCTCAAGCAATCAAGATATAATAATTTGGTTTAAACGAGGAAGGATGCTGAGATTTTTTCTCTTTGGGATTGAGAGGTAACACGGTAGGGAGTGTGAAACTTATGGGTTTTGTGAAAATATCATATGCAAGAAAAATGTGTGGGCCAACCCGCAGCCACGCTGTGCGGGTCTGTGCAGCTGGAACTTTTAGGGTTGGGGAAACCCCAACCCTAACCTTGCCCAAATCGGCAAGTTCGTGGGTTGAGGCCGTATTATTGGCTTTAGCCATAGCATCCTAATACACATGTTGTATGCATAGTCAATCACATAAGTCATTATGATATCAATTATGGTTAAATGTGCACTTAATCTACACAATGACCTAATGTTCTTGTGATGAGCATGTAGAATTGAGGAGCAGTCACAGCATCCTTATGTATGTACATGCACTCTCTTTTGTTTCATCTTAGAAGCTCTCTTTTGTAACGTCCTTATCTTATTTCCACATTTTTCAGAGTGTTTGAGCTCAATTCGATGAGCAACACATGAATAGCATAAATATACTAATTATTGATATAGGGTACTTGATTACATTATAGGTTTTCCCCACAAGGTCTAATACATAATACTTACAGACCTTAAAATAAATAAAAGGTCTTCAGATAACTAACAATCTTGATTGATCTGCACTGGAATCATCAGTTGTCGATAATTACACCTTAGCCCCTTAAGCTGCTACATGCTACTAAAAACTTTATATATTCATGAAAAGGATGAGATTCAAAAGAATCTTAGTAGTAACATGCAATCAGTCATATAAAATGCGATAGATAAATATGTCATACACCATGTAATGCAACATAACAATAACATAAACAACATGACATGTGCACATGAGTCGCGGCTACTTCCTTACTACCCGTAAATCTCTATAAATGTGCCTACTCGCACAATGCCCTACCCGGCAATACAATGATCATATTATAGAAGATGACATATACAAAGCATATAAACATTCACATAGTGTATGAAATATAGAGTTACTACCTAAAAATGCCCTTTCCTGCTCTACTTGTTTGTTCAATACCTTTGATCCGGCTCGGACTATTGCAAATTCCTATAAAATTAGAGTTACAAGTAACTGGTTATTGCTCGAACTATTACTGCCTTTAATCACAGTTTTTTGGTTATCTATCACAGTTTCAATAATTTCTGCACAGTACAACTCTGTACAGTGCAGTTTTATTGTTTTCTAGAAAACTGGCAGATTTTCAGTTGAATTTGGAAAATCATAATTAATTCTAGGAAAATCCTATTTGACTCATTCTAAAGTCTATGTATAGCTCTCTAAGTGTATTTTCATGGAAAAATACTCAAGGTTGGTCACTATTATCACAATTTTCCCAGAAATTCGCCAAACTTCCCCTGTTCCAGATTGCATTCCAGAAACAGGGCACAACTTTGAAAAGTCATATCTCTTAATATACTCATCCAAAAATCATGTTCTACCCACCAAATTAAAGCTCTATATGTCTACTTTAATCTTGCCAAATTTCTTAATTTTTGGACTTGGTTTGATGAGAGGAATTCATTGCACAATCAGACTACTTCAAGTGAAACAAATCAAAGAGCATTTCCTTTGAATTTCAATAAATTCTAGATTTGCATACAAATTTTCAAAAATCATGAATACTTATATTCCCACATAATTTTCCCTTCTAAATCCAATGGACCCATCAAAATTGTAAAATTCTAGCCCCCTTATGTTCTGTATCAAACCGAAAGTTAGGTTCTAAAAAGGGAAAGTGTGTTTTCTTGATTTCTCTTGCTTAACCACTTCCTTTCCACTTCTAATCACATGATTAACTACTTAAACATGAGCAATGGAAAATTGGGAAGTATAATATTCTAGGGTTTCATCATCTAAATTAACCACTTCTAAATTTGGCTTATTGGCAATTTGTGCTGACTTGGTTCACGCTCTGTGCTTCACGCCCCCTTTATGAATATATGTATGTCCTGTTGCTACTCTTGTGGCTTGTTTCACTATCTAGTTTATGTTTTTTTTGTGATCTTGATTTATCTGTTGGTGGATGAGTATTTGTGATGTACAAAATTATCAGGAGCATGATAATTAATAGCACCATGCATTTGGTTACAACATGGGTCCATAGGCTTGTTTGAGTTTGTGGTTGTGTTTGGATTTTAGCATGGCTGGCACATAAATAAAGAAAATTATCTAATGTCTTTTGATGTGTATATATATATGAGAATAATGGTTTATACTTTAGTCAGCCTCTTTCATGCTTTTCTTTCATTCTTTCTTCTCTTTTGGCTCTGAATTATTTCCTCCCCTTCTGTTCCCTTGTTAAAATTTGTTGAACAACTGTCTTGCATTCATAATTGCTGGCTGATCTAATACTATATTGTTAAATTTTGTTAAATTTTGCATTGTTAAAATCATATTATTTCTTGTACATGTTAAATTGTGTTATGATCTAATACTATATATTTCATTAATTTTTTTCAAGGCCTTTGAAGGACAAGAAGAAATTATTTTGAAGATTTGATATGAAGGTGAGAAGATTCATTAGCTTCAAATGTATTTTAAAACTTCAAAGTAAGCATGACTCTAAGGTATATTATCATTTATCACAATGGGCATGACTTATTCTATTTTCTTTTCTCATTCCTTTTGTGATGTAGGAGAGTGATTTGCATACCAAAAGAACTGGGCATAGTGAATTTGTTGATAGACATCTGAGACAGCTACTACAATCACTGCAACAATTATTGTTCTGCAATCTGCATTATTTGCTTTTGGTTTTGCTTCTACTTGTTTTGTGTGACTTTTCTCATAAAAATTTCTTCCAATGAATCAATGCATTCTGTGGTTTGTAACATTTTAAGCTTCTCTTATGGCCATTAGAACCCTTGTAGATGCTAGTTTTTTATTCATATGAATGAGGGCTGAGCCCACGTAATTTGGCAATACAATCAGATTGAGTTTGTGATATGTGTGCCTAGATTGAGTTTGTGAGAAATAAAAAATGAGAGTTGATTTGTATGTTACTTTCCTTATCTTTGACTTTGATCTCCCTACTGGTTACAACATAATATGCATACAAATGATGATTAGTCGGAGGAAAGATAGAGATCCTACAATATGGATGAGCAAGATCTAGGGAGGCTTCCAAAGTAGGGGTATACCTGGATCTTGTGAGAATGGGTTCTCTGTTTCTGTCCATCCAAGATGCTAATTAATCTCCTTATTTTATACATGTCCCTTTTTTGATATGAATGAGGGCTGAGCCCACGTACAAGCATATAGTCCACAATGAATGATTTATGTGGATGCTAGTTTTGATTCATACAATGGCATTCTCTATGTAAAAAAAATTTGTAACTAGGCCTGTTTTTGGCCTGTTTGTGTTGGCCTGTTTGGCCTATTTAGGATGTCGGCCTGTTTGGCCTGTTTGGGATCTTTTACAAATCCAGGCCTTTTTAACAGGCCACAGGCCAAGCTAGGCCTGTATACAGGCCAGGCTTAGGCCTAATAAAAAGCCTGTAACAGGCCACAGGCCAGGCTCAGGCTGTCTTGTACCTTAATAGGCCAAGCCTGTTAAGGCACAAGCCTGGCCTGGCCTGGCCTGTTTCCGCCCCTAGCTACAAGCCATGTTCATGAAGATATGAAGCTTAGAAGAGGTATTACAAACACTAGATGACATAAACTTCAAGTTTCAAACCTCTTACCTTGGATTTTTGGCTTGAGCTCTCTTCTTGCTCCTCTATGTTCTTGAGACACCCTTTCTCTCTCTCTCTATATATATATATATATATTCTTTGTGTTAGCTGAATATGGAGGCTTGAAAGAGGTTAAAAGCCTTATAAAATATCTCTTGGCACCTCCTCAATTGATAATATTTAAGTGATTTTAAGCACATGCCAACTTTGCAAGCTTTATCCCTTTTTAGCTTTATCATAAAGGACTTCTCTTTACAAAAGTGACGTAGAAGAGCCTCCAAAATAACTAAATAATCTTCTTTAATTACTTCATCCATTCCCTTATAATTAATTGCAAGATTGCACGTTGATGGGGGCCCTGTTTCTACTCTGTTTTAGAACACTATGAATAGAAAATCATACCAATGCCTCTATTGGCCACTACAATAGAGGAAAAGAGTGATCCCACGCCACCACCAATGGTGGAGGTGGGAAGTGAGGCTTTGGGTAACATAAAAATATTAAGTGAGATGAGCCAAAGTGTGCAATAGTATGAGAGAAAAGGTGTGCATGAAGGATGTGATACCAACTATGGAACTAAGCCTAGCGAGGATACTGAAATGAGGGAGTCGACAGAATAGATAGCAGAACCAATACAATCGAAGGATTACAAGATAAAAGAAGTGGAACGTGAGGATGGAAATAGTGGTAACTCTCACGGCCAGCAAGCACCGAAAGCAACATAGAGAACACAGATTTCCTACAAGTCCATGCTAACAGGACAAGATCAACCAGCTTTTGAGAGGGATTTTGAGGATCAAATAAAGGAATGGCTTAAGGAAGAACAGGAAGCGGCACCTACCTTGACTAAGGACCAGCAAAATTTTTTGGACTCATTACCAAGAATGACTATACCGGATGATATATTGAGGGACTTGTGTAGGCCTTGGGAAGATGCTGTGATTATATCCCTGCTTGGAAGGAAAACGAACCTGAGGATGATAAGAGACAGATTAGTTTGGTTTCTAAAATCAGAGAATTTTAAACTTATAGACCTGGCTAACTGTTACTATATCTTTCGCTCAACTGATATATTGTTGTGTAAGCGCCTGCTATTCGATGGCCTATGGTTGATACAAGGATACTATCTTGTAGTTCAAAGATGGACTCCAAACTTCAATCCTTACAACAACAAGGTGAGTAAACTAGCTATATGTACCAGGATTCCTACTTTGCCCATACATTGCTACACTAAGGCATGTCTACTAGAGCTTGGGAATTTAATCGGTAAAGCCTTAAAGGTAGATTTAAATACTTTAGCTCAATGTCAAGACAATAAACATGTAGTAGAGAGAGGGAAATTTGCTCGAGCAAGTGTTGAGATTGACTTGAACAAGCAACTGAGGTCCAAAGTGGTCATCAGGAAAACCGCTTACACTGTGGAATACGAGGGCTTAGAAATTATTTGCTTCAGGTGTGGTGTGTATGGACACGATACGGAGAAATGCCTGCTAGTCGATGAAATTAAGAAACAATAAGGAAAGGAAGGTGGGGATTCACCGAAAAAAATGGAGGTACAGAAAACTATCAAAGCTCAACACAACCAGCCTACAACATTCAGGGCATCTCGGTTGAAGAAATGTATAGTGATTGGATGAAGGCCACAAAGACCTCTAGGCAAAGACCGCAAGGAGGAGGAGGAGTAGAAAAGAAAAAATATCCCAAGCATCAAATTTGAAAAAACGTGGCAAGTAAGAAGAAAGGGCAAGCACAAGGTTCTAGATATGATATCTTGCAAGAAGAAGAGATCCTAGCCAGATCAACTACAAAAAAGGAGACTAGCAAGGTCAAATTGCAAAATACTAAATGGCGCAGAAAGGACATAAGGGCTGATTCACTGAAAGGGAAAGAGATGTTGGAAAAATGTGCTCAGAATGTAGAGATAGTCTACCAAGAAAAAGGTAATGGTTTTGATGGTACAAAAAAGAAGAGTGAGAATGGCTTTTCAGAGAAAGCAATGGTTGTGGAGCATGATGTGGTCAAACAAAAGCCAACTAAAGAACACAAGGGGCCCACGCAAGAAAAAAGCACAAAGACAAATCACAAAGAAGCTTGAAAAGGACAGGGAGAACCCCTCTAAAGGTGTGGACTTATCTGGATGTAGGAAATGCATGGATATGAGTGAGAAGAAAAGGAAGTAAAGGCAAGGAAAAGAAGCATTATAACAAGGCCCAAAATATCATCTCCTACAATAAAGAGAAAACAAGTGAGCAGAGCTAACAACTTGATGATGGGTTCATTACAACACATTGGGCCTTTAAAATTTGATCCAAATTAAGCTGGCCCAGGTTTTAATACACAAGCCTTAATATTAGAAGAGGGTCAAAATAGTGGGTTTAGTGAGGCTGAAATGAGACTAGAAACACAAGGTGCGACCAAACCAATTATGAAAATAGAAGCTCAGGTGCCCATTAATCCAAAATCAAATGTTGAATCCTCAAAATTTCAAGTGGGCAATAACGCTAATCATGAATGGAGTGATTTTAATGAAGGTGGTTACAAGACAGCTGATGACGTGGAGGAGATGCATGGTGATAATACAACTCTAGAGATATACAATTCAGACTAGTAGTGTTTTTTTTCAACCAGGTTCCTTATCATTTTATCTAATATTTTCCATGAATATTAATATTTTCTCTTGGAATTGTCAGGGGGATGCCTCTAAAATTTTTCCTGATAGAGTAAGAGATTCTATTAGAGGGTCAGCAGTAGACTTATTAATTCTCATGGAAACCAGAGTTAGTGGAAAAAAGGCAAACATGATTGTTCGTAAACTGGGTTTTGATAATTGGATTCTGCTAGAACCGACTGGTTATGTGGGTGGGATTTGGCTCCTTTGGAATACTAACATTGGGTTCTTTGTTCATTATGTGTCATCATCCTCTACTCAATCCCTCCATGTCAAATTTGTGAGTAATGATCATATGTTTTGGCTTTCCTGTGTGTATGTTGAACCTTCTTTTGCTCTTCGATAAACTCTTTGGGATGACTTAATTATTTTTAAATCTCAAGTGGTGGACCTATGGGTAGTCATTGGTGATTTTAATGCTTATTTATCAAGTGAAGACAAGAGGGGAGGTTCTGCTCCGAATATGCGTGCTATACGACATTTCAATGACTATATTCATAGAATAGACCTTTTTAAAGTCGATTGTATTGGGGACCATTACACATGGGAATGAGGCATTCTTAAGGAAAGGATTGATTGGGCTTTCATAAATTAAGAATGGAACCAACTATGTCCTTTTACAAAAGTTCATCACCTGAACAGGTTTGGGTCTGACCACTGGCCTCTTCTTCTCAAAAGCTCAATTAATAATGAATTTTCTTTTAAATTTAAGGCGGCTTGGATCCTGGAGAATGGTCTTGATGAAATTGTTAGGAATTGTTGGACCAAGGAAAGCTGAGTTGAAAAGGTTGATTAATAGGCCAAAGAAGCTAGTGAGTGGAATTAGAACAAAGTAGGTAATTTCAACAAAAAAACAGAGTCTCATGCGAAGAATTGAGGGTGTTGATAAAGCAAGACAACGACGAGATAACCAGTACTTGGCTTAAGTGGAAAAAGAGTTGTAGAATGATTATAACAAAATCTTAGCACAGGAGGAACTTCTCTGGTCCCAAAAGTCAAGATGTGATTGGCTCAGATAGGGCGATAAAAACAATACTTTTTTCCATACCTCAGCCATCCTCAAAAAGAGAAAAAATAGGATTGAGGGCCTCAGAAATGAAGAAGGGGAATGGATTTTTGATCAACATGAGCTACGGAATATGGAAATGGAGTATTTTCATAAGTTATTTACTAGTGAGCTTGCCAACTATATGCCAATCCACACTACTCATTTGTTTCCTAAGTTAACCTATAGCGAATCGGCTATGATGTCAGTAGGAATAACAAACTTGGAGATCAAAGTGGCTACTTTTGATCTTAGAGCATTTAAGGCACCGGGTCCTGATGGTCTTCAAGCAATATTCTATCATGAATATTGGAACATTATAGGCTCTTCGGTCTATAGTATGGTCAAGGAGATATTTATGGATCCAAGCAGAGTAAGGTGTATCAATAATACTTATATTACCCTCATTCCCAAACTTGAAAAACCCGAAACAATTAAAGACTTTTGGCCAATATCTCTCTGCAATGTGAACTACAAAATTATTTCGAAGATTATTAACCAGAGGTTAAGAGGTATCATGGGGAAAGTGATTGGGCATCATCAATGCAGTTTCATAGCTAGGAGATAGAGTAGTGGCAATATTATCAAAACACAGGAAGTAATTCACTCTATGAAGATGAAAACAGGTGCTAAGGGTTGGTTAGCTGTTAAAGTAGATTTGGAGAAAGCTTATGATAAACTAGAATGGGCTTTCAATTGGGATACTATACGGTTAGTGGGCCTTGATGACAAGATATGTGAGATGATTTTGGCATGTATTTCTACTTCTTCCTTTAGAATTAACTAGAATGTTGAAAAATCTGATGAATTCTTACCATCCAGGGGCATTCGACAAGGAGACACAATCTCTCCCTACATCTTTACCTTATATATGGAGAGACTAGGTCATCTTAATCAAGATGCAGTTGATGAGGGTTCATGGAAAGCAATCAGGATCAATCAAAGAGGGACACTTATCTCTCATCTCTTTTTTATTGATGACATGATACTATTTAGGGAAGCCTTCAACTTTCAAGTTGAGGCAATGACGCATTGCTTGGATCAATTATGTGATGCTTCTGGCATGAAAATGAACATGTTGAAAACTAAAGTCTGTTTTTCCAAGAATTTTCACTTCTCCAGGGCCATAATACTCAGTCAACGTATGGGAGTCAGTTTAACAGGTGATATAGGAAAATACTTGGGGATTCCTCTAATTCATACTAGAGCATCCTATGTGACTTTTGCTCCAATAGTGGAAAAAAACAAGGAAAAAGATGGCTGGTTGGAAACGAAAATGTTTGAATATTGTTGGGCATACTACACTGATACAATCAGTTCTTTTGACCCTTCCTTATTACCATATACAGACAATGTTGCTTCCTAAGGGTGTGATTAATGAACTGGAATGCCATAGCAGAGATTTTCTTTAGAGAGATACAAATGACCAAAGAAAACTTCATTTAGTTCCTTGGGAGGTAATTTCAAAGAATAGGGAAATTGGAGGCCTTAGGATTAGAAATATAAGGAAACAGAATAAGGCTTTCATTATGAAATTATACTGGAACCTATTCAATAACCAAGATGCCCTATGGGTTAGAGTTCTTCTTGCCAAGTACAAGTGTGGTGAAGATCACATGCCTAGAATCCGCAGAAGCAAGACCACCTCTTTAACATGGAGGAGTATTTGTGATGTATGGGAGAATTTCAAAAAAGGAGTTCAAGTCAAGGTTGGAAATGGTCAAAATACAAGTTTTTGGTTGGAGAATTGGTCGGAACTGAACTACCTACTGATCAATTTTGTGCCAGGATATGAGTTTGTGGTTGACTAAACTGAAAAAGTCATTGACTACTTGAGCTCGGAAGGAGAATGGGATAGAGCCAAACTAAAGTTTTGGTTCCAGCCTGATATGGTTAATCACATCATAAGTGCACATCCACCCCTTGAGGAGAGAGACGAGGACAAATTTATATGGTTACCCTCAATTGATGGATGTTTTTCTATTAAATCTACCTATAAATTCCGTTTTGCAGGTACTCACCAACATGTAGACAATTTTTGAAAGCTACTTTGGAAGTGGAAAATACCGAAAAAAATCAAATCTTTCATGTGGCTAGTTTCTCATGAGAGAGCTCACACAGTACAATTCAGGGTGAGGAGAGGTATCCATACTGATGCTGGATGCCCTTTTCATTGCAACCAGGAGGAGGATGTCATGCATCTAATGGAATACATTTTGGAATACATTTTGCAATCTTGGTGGCAAAGAATGGATCAGATGGAACTTGAAGCATGAAATAGGGATGGAGGATACAAAGAAAATTAAATGGGTGACATTGTTTGGTTGCATCTGTTGGGATATTTGGGTCTCCAGGTGTAACCACCTGTTTAAGGAAGAAAATGTAACAGAGAATGTTCGAGGGCAATCTAGTTTTTACAAAGCTTGTTGGGACCAGGACTTGCTATCCAAATATTCCTTGTACTCTTATCGAAGTAATAAGGAACATGAGGATAATACTAATTCTACAAACTTTGTTAGAATAGAAACAGATGCCTCGGTACTAAACTCGGGAAGAAGCGGATACGGAGGTGTAATCAGAGGAGTGCAAGAAGAGTGGCTGGGAGGTTTTGTTTGTAATCTGACGTCAGGCCCCCTGGTAATTGCTGAAGTTCTAGGTGTCATACATGGCCTTCAGTTGTGTTGGAACCGTGGATACCGGAATATAAAAGTGGTCACCGATTGTACTGAAGCAGTTAACCTACTCTTTAGAGGATGTGCTGCAAACCATCTTTACAAAGACATTGTTGATGAAGCTAGGAACTTGGTGAATAAAGATTGGCATGATGTTATTAAACAGGTTCCAAGAAAAACAATTAGTATAGCTGATAGTTTAGCAAAATTGGCTCATAACCTTGTAGGGAATTTTTGGATCCTAGATCAACCACCGCCTCCACATTAAGAAGTGGTAGAGTAGGATGTTTAGATAGTTTTTTATTTTGTTTGGATGTATTGGAGTTTGAGATTTTGTAACCTGTTCCCGTAGGGTTATTAATGGTATTCAATTTTTCATGCAAAAAAAAAAAATTGCAAGATAGCCATTTGTTACAAACTCATCTTTTGACTTTTCAAAGTTTCACCTTTTTGCTTGGTTTCATTCCTTCAACAATGATATTTGGATTTGATTCATTAATTCCCTTTGCCTATTGCCCAAGAATGACGGCATAAAGCTCCCCAAAATAACCAAGCAAGCTTCTTCTTTTATCTTTTGAAAAGTCACACTTACTAGCGATTTATTACAATTGTTACTTTTGATTTTTCAACTCTAATTTGCTTGGCCAAAATTGCTCCTCTTTGGTTAAATTTGAGCCAAGTATTAATTTCCCTTCTTACTTCCTCATGTTGGACATCCAAGAGCACATAAGAAATGGAAAATTATGGGCTTTGGGTTAAATCTAGCCGCATGACCATTTTGCCCATACATTTTGTGATTTTTGTACAAGCTGACAGAATTTTCATCAAACTTTGAAAATTCATATATTTGTTTATAGAGATCCAATTGGTGTGGTTCCAAAGGCTATGTGACCCTTATTAAGTCTATTTTCAAGGAAAAATATATACTTTAGCCAACTAAAAGCTCAAAATTCCTAGAATTATTGTTTTTTGGATGTTGACACAGAAACTCTAGAGTTTTACTAGGCTAACTTCAAAAATTCATAACTCTTTGTGTACAGCTTCAAATGATTTATATAACCTATCAAATTAAAGCTTGATAAGTCTACTTTAATTCTGAAAAATTTCATAGTGATTGGACATCATTTGATTATATAAAACCATCACACAACCATACTGCCACATCGAAAAACACACTGGCAGCAAAGTTTTACATTCCTGTGACTCTTGCTAAACCGGATTTAGCAATCCACGTGATTCAGGCTTATTATTAAGCTTCTAATCCTAAAATTTGGGATATTACATTTCATCCATCGCCTTTTTTTCTCCTCTTCAAATAAGGCCATTTTTGTCTTTTACCTTCACAATTTAATGTCACTTGGCCTCAGGGATTGCAGTGAAGTTTAAGAATGTTTTGGGAGTTAATGGAAATTAATTCTCTACAAAGGTCCTTAACTGAAATTTTCCCTAAAATTAATATATCCAACTCAAACCATTCCTCACTCGAAATTAATTTATTCTCTTTCTTAATTTTTTTGTTTTTTGACATTTGACAATTCATAATATACCTACCCTACTCTTGCCGACAACATAAATGTTTAATTTTAACATAAATGTTTAATTTTTTTATGTATGTAATATTTTCTATTTTATTACAATGAATAAAAATCATTTCATTATAATACAAACTAATAGATCCTCCAAATTCCCTAAATGAGGAAAATTTTTAAAATTGTAAACTAGGGAGGATTTTTGAGAGTTACGTGGACATCTTCCATCTCCTCCTTCCATTATACAAAACTTACTAACAAAAGGTTTATCGGAAAAGAAAGCTAAAATACACATAACTCCCCTAAAATTTAACTCAGTTGCATACAACCTCCCTCACTTTTAAAAGTTTGAATATTTCATCCTTAACTTTGAGATTTTGAGCATTAAGACCATAACATTAAAAAGATAGTTAAATGTAACAAAATTTAAGTCACGTCAAATTATTTTAAATTACTTGGTAGATAACATGTAAGGGAAAAAAAAGATAAAAAAATACCACTTGAACTTTAAAATATCAAATTTGCTTTATTGACAAAAAGAGTAATGTGATTGATAAAAAAGTATAGCAATTGACAACTTAGTTTTTTGGGAAATTACTGATTTAGAATTTTAAAGTTCAAATGGTATTTTTTTGTTTTTTCCCTAACATTTAACTCTTATATTTATTAATTTATCCTAAATTAAAATTCAGAAGGACCACTCTGTAATTCTACCAACAATAATCCCTAATCCTCATCCTCTTCATCATCGTCTGCCTCTTTAGGTCTCTTGTTTTATTATGATTTTTCGAATGAAAATGATGATCAAAAGGAGAAGTCAGCCACGGAATTCCATCACTAATATAAGTTTAACAATTGGGATGAGGTTTCTAATGAATGCATCCTCGCTCATCACTGAACGAGCATAATCCAACTGTAGTTTCCAAACTTAATGGAAAATGGTTATCACATGTAACACCCCAAATTTTATTCTCCAATATGCCTTACAAGTATTTTTTGGCATTTAATAAAATGGAAGGGTGAATTTTGGAAGATGTGATTATGTTGCTAGTGAAAATTCCCTGTGAAGTAGTGAGTTTGTCATGTGGTTTTGGATGACTAAAAGATGACAAAAAATTATGGAATTTTACATAATGAAAGTAGACATCCTAAGCTTTAATTTTATAGGTCATATGAATCATTTGAAGCTATACACAAAGAGTTATAAATTTTTGAAGTTAGCCCAGAAAAACTACCTATTTTCTGGAACAGCATCCAAACACTTAAATTCTAGGAAGTTTTAGCTTCCAATTGGCTAAAGGCTATATTTTTCCTTGAAACTAGATTCAATAAGGGTTTCATAGCCTTTTGAATCACTCCAATTCGATATCTACGAATTAAGTTATGATTTTTTTAAGTTTGGACAGAAAATCTGCCAAAATTGCCAATTAATCTGAAAATGAAGAAAAATTATTATGGACTCGTAATTTTGGAATAAAATCCAGTATCCTATTTTGCTTCTCTAATGGTCTTGGGACATTACTTTATTGGCTAACAAAAGGAGGAGAAATTATTTTAATTACAATAAAGTTATGACACTAATTTGATGTGGATAAACTCAAGTTCTAAAATGTCATAAAAGTCAAAATTTGGAATTAAATAATTAAGGAAAAAGGAGATATTTTTATGAAGCCCATGCTTCATCTTTCTTTGTCCATTTTCACGCCTAGCAACAATAGAGAAGAGAGAGAGAGAGAGAGAGTTCAAGAAAGCTAGAGAGAAGGAGGAAGAAAAACCTAAGGTAAGTGCGGTTTTCCTTGGTGTTTGGCTTCCAAATTGTATAATCCTTCCTCTAAGCTTCCTTTCTCCATTTATCCATGTATTTAGCAAGAAAATATCAAGGTTTGAGTAGGAGGAGGGTTTTGGTTACAGAGAGAAACAAAGAGAAATCCAAAGGTAACTTCATAAACCTCAAATCCTTGTTGTAATTGCTGTTGTTGTGGTGAATATTGGTGGATTTGTGGTTGGATTGCGTTAATTTGTAGGTTTGGGAAGTGTTAAACTAAGGGGTTATGCTGCCCAAATATCCTCAAATCTAAGGTAATAGGTGTTTAAATGGCTAATCAAGTGATTGTGAGTGAAAAGGAGAAAGCTTTTGGTGTTATAATTCAAAAACCTAATTTTTCCCTTTAGTGCTATAAGTTTTGACCAGGGCTGATTGGAGCGATTAGAGTTGGATTTTCAATAATATGATAATTCCATTGTGTTCAAGAGGGAAAATTAGGTGGGGTTAGTGTTGAAAACTTTTTCAGAAAAGCCTTAGAAAGTGAAATTACAAAAACGCCCCTGAAACTCTAATTAGGGGCTGCCAAGGGCAAAATTGTCATTTGGAAGTGATTTTGCCAAAAATGAGGTAAAAAATGGATTCCTTTGGCAAAAATATGTCAAAATAGGTCGGGTCAAAATTTTTGAAAAAGTACAGTCAGACCGAGGTACGGTGGAGCCAGGACTGGGGCCCTAGGGGCATTTTGGCAATTTTCAACTTTAGACTAATATAACCAACAAAAATACTTTGGAAGTGTCTAAAATAGTACATGAATGATTTTTAATCTAATTCTTGTACATTTGGAATTTTAAGACCAAATTAAGAGCCCGAGCCGTTGGTGCGAATTTCGAGGAGCACTTTTCGAGTAGCAAAAAGGGATAGAAGGTAGTAACTTTATCCTTCATACACTATGTGAATGTTTATATGCTTTGTATATGCCATATTTTGTAATATGTATGATACATAGTGCTTACGGATACACTAATGAATAGTGCCCACGGGTACACTGATTTGCCTAGCTGTGGTACGAAATATGTAGGGGTTGCAACAGCTGTTGGCTCTGAACACATTTTTTACTGAACTGAGTCATGTGTTAGTATAATATTGCATTATCTAGTATTTGACATATTTATTTATCATATCTTCTATGAATGATTGTTTGTTACTACTGAGATTCTCTCGAATCTCACCCTTTTTCAAAATTAAAATATTCCAGCAGAAGGTAGTTGTTCGAAGGGTAAAGATGTGAGTACTAGCAACTGAGAGATCTGGTTCAATTCAAGCGTTAACGTTGGTTATCTACAGGCTTTATATTATTTTCAGGTCTTTAAATATTATGTACAAGCCCCTATGGAGAATTCTAAAATGTAATTATGTACTATATATTAGTATTTCCATGCTATTCCTGTGTGCCCGTTAAACCGCGTGGTTCCACTCTGATTAATATCAATGATAAGTGGTATGTAAGACGGGGTCTTACATCACAGATGGCGCTTTGTTGTTGTGTAAGAATGCTTGCCACATCATAAAGGGGTTTCCAGTATGTGCAGCGGGTCTCAACCAGCTTCCAATCTTGCATTATATTTTGCTAGTCTTCTTATGTAATCAGGATTTAAAGTATCTAAACAAGAAAAATACTTCCTTCAATTCAGAAGCAGCCACAAGCGTTTAATTTGTATTCCATTGAATTTGATCATCGATAAACAAGTTATTTTCATTGGAGGGGTTTGGCATCAGTTATAGATATGGATATGATGGATGTGGAATGGAATTCTGTCGACTTGAATTTTTCTCTTTGCAAATGGTAGGGATAACAAAACCTAAGTTTCTATCAGGGATTCTTTTTCTTTCATCCTTAAAAATTTGACATGCTATGTGCCTTGTTAGATGCCAACTAAGATTATTTTGGTCAAACTCCAGTTGGCTTAGCAACTTAATAATCTTAGATGAGATTACACCAATTTAATAACTTTAAGCGTGAAATTGCACATTATAAATAACTTTAGAACATTCAGTGGACATGAGAAAATACTTCAAGTCACTAGGTGCACCTTAACAATTTTTTAATGTTTGCTATCTTGAACAAAATTGGCAATACCATAATTTCTATCCCTCAATTGCAGGTAAAGTTTTATGGAACAATTATTGTAAGTTTCTTTAAAAAGAATGTAGCTATCAAAAAGTTACACAAACAACTAAGTAGTAGGTAATAACAAGTTTCAATATAACAAATAACAAGTAGTTTATACTGCTATAATTGAGACTTTTTTATGATTAAATTCTTTTTTAAAATCTCATATAAATTCTTCTGAGGATTTTTCAAAAACAGTTCCACAAGAAATCCATATGTGGAGTAATTATTAGATATTCTTATTAAGAGTCCCACATTATCCATATTTTTTTGCTATTATATAAAGAGTAAAATACACTAATCTTACTCTAATTTACATAAATTGTAGAAATATTCTTTCTATTTAGAAAATGTATACAAAATTTCATGAAATCATAATGTATACACAAAAATTCCTTATATATTTGATATTCTATTTTCATCCATTCAAACGTTAGATGATTGTTTAGTTTGACTCTTAAATTTGTTTTAACCATAACATAAGTATTATTTAAAAATTTATTTTTTAAAAATATTCTAATATATATATATTTCCAAATTTCTAATATACTATAAAATTTATTAATTTTGACTATATTATAAATTTATAAGTTATTTCATTTTCAAAACTTTTTTATTTAGGTTTCTTTCAAAAGGCTAAAAAATATTTCAAAAATATATTTTTGTTGACCATTTAGTATAAATGATGTAAATGTGAGAGATTATATAAATTATTTAATTTTATAATTTAAAATTTTCAAACACATTTTTTTCTACAAACATTTATAAACATATTTAGTCTTTTTTTGCTTTCTAAGAACACATTAAGTCAAATGTATATTTGTTTCAGGAATTAGTTAAATTTTTAATCAAGCAATTGATATCCCGCTTAACTTAATTAATTAAGCTTCTGTCCCAATGTGATAAAACGTTTAACAAATACCAATAAGCTATTTGTTGAGGTGGTAAGTAGAGTTGTGCAATGGGCTGCCCGATGGTCAGACCGCAGCCTGCAGCCCGCCCACTTATTTCTTAAAGGGCACGGGCTAGCCCAAGCCCAACAAATGCCCATGTCAAATGGGTTAGGCTAAACTCGTGTAGGTTTAAATAGGTGTGGGCAATCCAACAGTGCATTTTCTTTTTTAAAAAATTCAATATGTAGATGCACTTCTACTACATTGTTGCCACTAATTTCTTAATATAAATTACAAAAAATACTAATAATGAAGCACCTTAATCCTCATCATTCCTCATTAAAACCACACATGAAATCATTTGCACAAAATTATCTACATCAACCTCCTTCAATTTTGGAGGACTTGCGCGTAGCAAATTTTGAGTAGATATGAGTGCCTCTTCCATTTTTAAAGATAAAGAGCTTCTAAAAGTATCGAGTACTCAACCCTCAGAATTAAAAGCATATTCTGAAGACACTATAGAGACTCATGCAGCCAACAAATCATGTGCAATTAAATTTAGATCTTTATACATGGAAGCATGCACTTTCTATTATGCTAAAATATCAAATTTTGGTTCACAATATTCAATTAAATTGGCTTGAAGATACTCATCCACCTTTGGAAGTTGCTCAACCTTCTTAGTCATAGTCTTTACACAGGCTAAAAACTTCTTAAATGTGTGATCAATGGTTGACAAGGACATTTCATTTTCAACTTCTAGAACTAAAACATTTCCAACATAAACATTATCATTCACTTGTTCTAATACTAACTTAGTCTAAGATCCATATGCTTTGTTACAAGTAAAGAATCTATCATATAAGTTATGCAAGATATCCATGGTATCTTCGACTTGGCTTCATGCTACATCGCAAAAACTACTTCCAAAGCAACTTTGACTTCACCTTATATATAATATATTTATTTTTAAATATATACACACACACACACACATAATTAAATTAATGTGGGCTCCTTTGCCTAAATTTATACTTAAATATAATATATATATATATATATATATATGTGTGTGTGTGTGTGTGTGTTATACACATATATGGGCAGGCATGGGCTGCTTGAGGGTGTGCTCGTAGCCTGTCCTATTTAGTACACAAGCCTGCTTGTTATGAGCCTTTCTTGGGCCTGGGTGGCCTCACTGGGCTGTGGGCAACTTGCTCAGCCCTAATGGTAAGCGACCTTACTCTCATAAGGAGAATAACACAAGTTCAAAACCCAAAAAGCGCACTTATTAGAAGAGACAAAAATCCTTTGCAATCTGTAACATTCCAAATTGTGGGCTTAGAATTTAAAGAATTAGTCTAAATTAAGTAAACTACTAAGCTCAATTAAGTCAAATGTCTTGAGCATATTGTGAGAAAATGCTTAAGATAATTATGAAAATTATTAAGGGCCTAGATATATTAAGGAAATAGTATGAAATGTTATTACGGGGAGTTAGAGAAATTATAAAGAGGCTTAGTTCCCCAAATTGGCCCAAATAATTTAAAGTTAATTTTTGGGATTTAAAGGCATATTTTTCTGAAAATTATACAAAAAATAGTTAGAGATCATAATTTAGCTTGAAAATTTTGGAGAAATTATGTTGAGGCTTGAAGAAGCTAATTAAGGAAGTAAATCCTTATAAAGTCTTAAGGATTAATTTATGGAGATTATAAGGTGAGCCTATACCGATTTAGGAAAATTAGTAATTTTACTATACGGATCCACAAAATTTGACTAAAGTTAAGCCAAATTATGAAACCCAAAAGATTTAAGGAATTTTAAAAGTAGGAAATTTAAAACCTTGAGAGGAGGCCCAATGGGATAAAAACTAACACGTGCTTGTTTGAAACAACGATTATAATGCTTAAAAGCAATTTTTCAATGGTGATTTACGGTATACGAGGTAAGTATGTGAGAGGGTTTTGTCTTGATTTACTTGAAAAGCAGCTTATAAGCAATCTCAACTCTAAAATAAACACGCCCTCTCACTTTTATTTTGTATTCTGAAACATTAGAGAGAGAGCTTGAGAAAAAGAGAAGAGGGGAGAGAACCAAAAGAGAGCTGAGATAGAGATAGCTTAAAGAAGGAGGAAGTGAGGCAGGAAATCCACATGCAACCATGGATTTTGACTAGGTAAGTCTTCTACACCCTTTTCCAACTTCATTTGCGTTGATTGATGATTTTATTTGGGTAAAAAACGTGCTGAAATTGGGTGTTGCAGGAAAAATAATTATGTCCCCATGGAAGTGTGAGAAAAGCTTTTGCATGTCAATTTTGAGTGAGTTTTTAGGGTCCTTTGGTTTTAAAAGTGGTTAACAAAACAGGGCATGCATTTTTGAGGTTGTAGGGTCAAAATTCTTGAGGTTATAATCTGTGATTTGGGGTTTCATGTCTATTTTTCTTCTTGTTCTTGCAACCGAAAAACAAAGTCTGCACATACACGATTTTATAGAAGCTCAAACTGAAATTTTAAGTGGAATTTTATTTGATTTATTTTAATTTTTTGAGATTTTAAGATGTGTATTAGATGTTAGAATCAATGAGAGCTTGATTTGGAGTGAAAATGGTGGAGTTCTTGAGAGTTTTAGGCAGACTGTCAGATCTATGATTTTCTAGAGTCAGTCTGTTTTGGGCTCTGTTTTGATCATGAAAAACATGTCCATTATTTATGAAATTTGGTAGGTAAATAGTAAACATCCAAATGTTTAATATGATTCCTCGAACATGTCAATTGGATATCTAGAGAAAAAGTTATGATTTGTGAAATTTTGATCAGAAAATAGGGAACATTCTGGGTTCCAGGATTTTGACAGTAGGAAAATGGACAAATTTCATAAGGTTAGACTGGTAATTTGGATGTGTGATTATTTTTCCCTTACAATAGATATTTAGAACTTTCAACTGAGTATTAGAACTTAGGAATTGGATGTGTAACTCAAAAGTTATGAATTTTTGAAGTTTGGGTAAACAAATTGGGAAATTTTGATTCTCTTTATGGGCAATCAGAATGGTCATAGAATTTGGGAGCTTAGAACCATAAATTGATACTGGATATCATTTTTTTATACATGTGACTTTAAGAGCTTCACATAGAAACTTAAACACCTCATTTGGAGTTTTCTAGCCTAAGATATGATTGTTTAAAGTTGCCTAAAGATTAGTGGCAGATTGTGATAAGTCTAGAATTTTCCAGTTTTTAAAAAAATGTGTTTAGGGGATAATTTGAGGATTATAGGACAATTTTGAGTAGTCAATTTAATTAAACTTAGCACTTTAATCATAGGGGCAAACAACATATAATATGTCTTAAAATGGTTGCACAATAGACGTAAGCACAAGTTTAGATCAATTGGGATTGAAAATGAATATTTATAGCAAAGTTAAAGAGTTAATTGAAAGAGGGGAGAAAGACACTTAAATACCACTTAAACTTTAAAATCCTAAATTGGTTTTATTGACAATAAAAGTAATGGGATTGACAAAAAGAGTATAGTAATTGGTAGCTCAGGTTTTTGGGAAATCACTTATTTGATATTTTGAAGTTCAAGTGGTATTTAAGTATCTTTTTCCCTTAAAAGAGTTAGAGTTTGGGGTCATGGGGAGAGATTAATTATCCAAAGTATCCCAAAGTTTGTGTATTACTCTACCCCTTATGTAATACCCCAAAATTTGATTAAGGGTTAATGACTTCAAAAGTAAAGGTAATCAAGGTTAAACCAACACTTTTGGAGGATATGATTGGAATCATGATTTGAATGTGTTATAGTCAAAGCTCAAACCCTATATTTAAGTTCAATTATGAATTAATATCTAAATTGAATGAAATAGAGGGGTGGGCGTACGAATGGCATAAAAGAATGAGAAGGATGTGTTTGGTGGTGATTAAAGAAGAATTGCTGCTATCAGGGGAAAAATGGGAAAATTTACTGACCAATTGGTTAGTTACCGAAGAAGAAAATTATTGGTAACTTAAAGATCAATGGGTGTGATTTATTGCCAAGTGATCCATGGGGTGGAATCTGGTGCATATAAACATAGGTGAGTTCATGGTTAAGAGAGTAAGATTATGACAAGTGTCAAAATAAGGACCTTTAGATCAAGTCAAATTTTCAAAGCACTTCCCTCTCTCCTCTCTCCCTCCAAGTCGGTTATGGGCATAGGAATGGGGGGAAAATCTGCATCTTCATCATTCTCTCATCTCATCTCCATTTTTGCTGTATAAGGGGAGGAAAGAGAAAGTGAAAAGGTGAGATTTTGGCTTACTAGATGCCCTCTAATGCTCAAATATTCTTCCTTAATCTTGTTCATAGTGTTGAGGGCTTTATGGCCATGGTTTCAGATTCTTAAAAGGAGGTATTTGAGCACTTGAAGAAATTGGAAGTTTGAGAAAACAAAGAACCAACCTTAGGAAGAGGAAGAGGTAAGAGTTAGTAGCATTTTGATCTAAATTGTATAAATATTGATTGAGTTTTGAAAATTCTGGAATTTTGCCCTGATTTCATGAGAATTGGAAATGGATGAATTAGATATGGTAATATGTGGAAAAGGGTATGAGGATGTGTTATTGTGTCATTAGTTTGGAGTGGAATGTGGAAAGGAAAGGATTGGTCATTGGAGGGTTTGATTGCAATGTGTTAACCTAAGACCAAATTTGTTATATGAAGTGATTTTGGGAGTTTTAAGGTTACCAATAGGTTCCTTGTGAAATTTTGGGTGGAAATAAACTTTAGTATAAGTTTTGAGGCCATTGGAAGCAAGTTGGGCAAGTTTGGAAAATTCTGCCATCTGCTGCGTTTTGGCTTCTGATAAGCCTCACTAAAGTGAGATAGGGTCTCACTCAAGTGCAATGTAATTTTTCCTTTTCCCTTCAGCGTTTTAGTGAGGTCTTTAACCGAAAGATAAGAGTACACTTTCTCATCTGCGAGTAGTATGGGTTATCACTCGAGTGTATGTACATGCAGCACTATGGACGTGCGTCTCGAGTTAACACTCGTAGGCAAGTTGTCAAGAGTGCGTGTGCGCACTCGCGGGTATTAGAAAGTCACTCAGGAAAATACATTTCATATTAAATTAATTTTTTAATAATATATTTTATTTTATAATAAAATAAAATAATAATAATATTTTTGTTTATCATAATATTTTTTTATCATGGGCATTATTGGAATATCACATAATTCATAAGGATAAAATGGTCTAAGATTTTGGTTCTTTTCTAAAACCCTCAATTTGTAAGGAAGCAAAAATGGACGTATAGGAGGGAGGGACGGAAGGTTTTGGGTCCCCCCTCCAAATTTTAAATCAAATGAGGTGAGGGGAACATTTTCCCTTCCTTTCCATCCCCTCCCCTCCAAGTAAACAAGCCCTTTCTATGGGAACCTTTTAGAATTGCGTTCTAAAAAGCAAAGCACAGTCAAAAATTGTGTTATATCAATCTTTAAAAATTAATATTTCTTTCAGCCCTTTCTATGTGAATTTTTTAGAATATTTCAACTTCTTTTTTTAGAATCCAAACGGTATTCCCCAACTAATAACTAGAGACTAATCATCCCAAGGTGTAAAGATCATCAAACTAGGTTTTGCCTCTCCCAACAAAACTTTTTCCATGCACACAACCCACTTCAAAACATGATATCATATTTAAGGAACCCAACCATCTACCAAATATAATAGGCTTTGTTGGTTTGTCTTAACCTTTTTATTAGACCTCTTTTAACTTGATGTATTAATTGTAGGGAGAAAATGTAATTTTACTCTTAAACTATCATTTTAATAGTACTCACGATCCATAATTATTTTTTAATGCAACTTTGTCCGTGAAATATCTTTTAGTCGTAGCATTTAACATCATAAAGTACTTTTTAATGTAATTTTATTTTAAAAATATTTTTAATAACACTCAACAGCCTAAACTTTATGACTAATTAAGCTTGCACTTAAGAAGTGGCCGGTTGCAAACTTGTATCCATGTGATAGCATTTTCTTGCTTCAACGATCAACAAATGGCAAAACAACACTTTTCGAGGTTAAAAAATTAAATGAAATAGATAGTGTTTAAAGTAATATAGGGATGCCAGTTTTTTAAAATTAAGTTTTTTAAATATTAAGAAAATGTTAACTAGTCAAGCAAATTCCATGCAGCAACTTTTATTCTAAGAATGTAAAAGCAAATTAAAATTAAGTGTGTTTAACGTTTGTCAAACTGATTAAAAAAGTTAAGACTTAATATTTTCCTGCAGGGAGTAGCATTTCTCATCTCATCAATTCATTTTGCTTCCTTTTTCATTTATTCCATAGCAACTTGCAAGCATACGCACAATGGCTGTCATATGAGTAAGGAACTCGACAACCCTCGTAAATATTTCATACTAGTGGAATTTGTAACCTAAGCTGCACCGAATTCATATTAACCCTGACTCCCTCAGATTATTACCATATACAAACGTAAGCAACAAGCAGTGGAATGTAATTCTTAAAGTTGAGTAATGTATAAAACACTTGTTGGAACCAACGGTTTGAAAGATAACAAAAGCTATCAACACTAATTTACTCTTTTCAAGAAATTTTCAAACTTCTTTTCCTGTAGTGGCAGACATGATTTTTGAAATGAATGATGACGACTTGTTACATTTTTAAATCTGGGAGTTGCTGCCTTAATGCCCACTATGTTCTCTGTAAATAAGTTATTTTTAACTGTCCCTATTTTTTTATATATTTTCATAATTTATTTGAGGATTTTTTTTCATAATTATTGAACTTAAAAATTGTATTAAACATGAAAATAGCAGTTTAGTGCTTGACTTTAAAAAATGACAGTTTGAGGCCACGAAATTTCAAAATACCAGAATGTTACAACCGAAACTACTGCGTTTTGACTAAACAATTAGGTTTGCAATTGGGACAGTTTCACTTGTCTTTCCTGTGTATTATGATATGACAACAAGTCTGGCATTAAAAATGATATCACTGGTTGAAATATAAATGAAATCTCTTACTACTTAAATTTCTTATTACTTGAGATTTCCGAGTACATATTCAAACAGAAAAGGAAGTGTGTGGGGAGGGGCTGCGATCTGTAGAGAGGGGAAGGCTAAAATGAAATGAAAGATATGAAAGATTGGGGGGGGGGAGAGAAGACTGAGAAAAATGATAAAGAAAAGTAGATACAAAGTAACTTCACCCTTTTCTCTTAATAAAAAAATTATAGGACTTCTTTATGTTTTCCCATCTCTCTGTATATAAAGGTATATTCAAAAATCAAAATAAAAAAGAAGAAAATATAAAAAAGTCATGACGAATTAATCTACAAACTGTACAAAAGAGAAATAAAAGAGAATGGGATGAAAGCAACACACAGGAAAACCAAAAATCACTAATGCTTTTTGAGAGTTCCCTAACTAGGCTATTCTCTTGTTGATACTTGATATCTTAACTTCCTCTCTAATAGTACTTCACCGAATGTATGTGTTAGTCTAAGGTTCAAAGACACTTGAAAAAAATTTCTCAAGTCAAAATCAAGTTTCTATCTTCATTAAAATGCACAATCTTTTGTCAAAACTACTAAAAATCAACTTTAAGCAACAACCTAAATTTTACCAACAAATCATCCATTTATCAAGTACACTTCAAGCCCAACATGATTTTAATAAAGTCTACACCTATATTAACTCTCTCAAGTCAAACCCAAGTGAACAACAAATCAATATAAATGGTGGTCATAACACTTAAAGCATTAAGCAAAGGATAAAATCAACACACATGTATATCATTAGCTACCAAAAGAGAGGAATATTCAAGTCTTAATATATACAAAAGTTCAAAATGATCCTACAATGAGAGTTTAACAATTCATGTTAAACTTGAGAGAGTTAATATCATTAGGTACTAAAAGAGAGGAATATTCAAGTCTTAATCTATACAAAAGTTCAAACTAATCCTAGAATGAGAGTTTAACAACTCATGTTCAGAAAATAGCCATAAGTACACACAATAGTTACAACCATATCAGAAATATATGTGAAGAAGAAAGGGAAACAAACAAGAAAAATCAAGGGAAATTAGCTTGAATCTCTTTAAATCTTTAATATCCACTTGAATCTCCTTCAAGAACACCATACCCTAGAAGAGAAATGCTCCCAAATAGCCTCCAAGTTGCCCAAGAAGTGAAGAATGGCCCTCCAATTCAAGTTTTTCAGCATTTAAATCCTTGGAATCAGTTATGGCCCCAAAACGCATAGCTTCATTAATTCTTGTTGGCTGCAGCCAAGGCTTATTTGGGCTGAGGCCAACAACTCTCTACCTATATCTTTGGCTGAGGTCAAAAAATGTGTTGGTTGAGGCCAAAGACTCTTCTTTTCTCAAATTTTTCTTGTCTTACTATGGTGTTTTGACTTTCTAACTTCCTTTCCAACTTCTTAATCATAGATTTGACCTTCAAATGCGTGTGGCTCAAATGATAATCTAGCAAAACAAGAAAGTCCATAAAAGCCACAGTTGATGGAATACGGAAAAATATCCACACTTCAACAACAAATTCTACTATTTAACACAAGTATCAACTAAGCACATTTTCTTTGCATTTTTATCCTCAAATGTATATGAATTCACCAAAAAGTGTGAGAAATCATAGGCAAAAGTGGTAAAATGATATGAATTTCATGAGGTTAACACTAACCCATATTATTCAATCAGGAATATTGGAGAAAAAAGTGGAAAACTTAAAATTGCATTAGCAACATTAGAAGGATATAAATCATATATATCAAAGTATCCACCACCTCTACGCTGCAGTTTCCTACCATTTTAATTTCTTGAATGTCCACCATTTTCAATTCCAGCTTTTGTCTTTTTCCCCTTCGATCATTCATGAAAATTTCCATGATTATTTCTCATCACTTTCTTATATTTTCTTCCTTAATTATTTTATCTTTCAACCACCTAGCACATTTTTAAAAAAATTAGTTTCAAATTCGTTCGCCTCATTAATGATATTTTAAATTTAGAAGGTTTTTCCTAATTAAAATTACTTTTATTTAATAAAATTTATTAAATTAATGTATTTTCACCTTTCTTTCCAGACATAGGGCACATTCTCTGTCATGTCCTGAAAATTCAGGGATGATTGGCACGAAATATGATAAGACTCACATTCCTAAAGCCTTAAACCACATTTAGATAAATGTCTCACTTAATAATTATAATAATATCAAATATGAGTACATTACTTTTAGCTCATATATAACATATTTCTTGTAACCAAAATATTAAGTAATTTGTAGAGATTTCAAAAGAGTCTCTTTGGACTTTTTGAAGTTTCTACTATAGCATACAAGTTTAGTATAGTATATGGCGCTCTGCTTTGCTACAACATATACAGATACATGCAACTTAGACAAACAAAGAAAGTGGAGATCCTGCCTATAGACGACGTGGAGCACCTAAACTTACCAACGTATCCAAAAGAATTTAAGGTTTTACATTGAACCAAGGATCATTCAAATGACGCTTCAACTTCAATCTACCCATATAGACATTCAGTGATTAACAAGAGGGACATGATCAGTTGCACTATCTGAGTGCAAAAATATTTTCTAGTGCATAATGTCCCATTAATGAAAATAAATAAAATACTGAAAGAATAAATTGATTGAATGATGGTCAATAATAAAGAGAAAACAGTTAATTCCAACTTCCAAGTATGAAATCATAACTATAAACAAATTCATATAAAAGATTACCAATAAGGATAATTGAAGATGTATAGAAGATCATAAAATGAATAATACCAAGTACATAATAAAATGGTTTGTTTTACAGAATTAGTTTGAAAACAATATATCTCAAATTCTATCTTCTTATAGGACTTCAACAGAACGTATAACAAGCATGGACACACAGTGCACAAGGGTAACTAACCAAGCGCAGCATGAAGCCATGAAAACAAGATTGGACACATAGTCCATGAGGGTGAATAACCAAGCATGGGTTGAGGTCACGAAACAAGCGTAGGTACAAAACCCATGAATAATAATCTTGAGAACGAAACCCATGAATATCAAGCATGAGTACTATGCTCACGAATTTCAAGTGAGCCCGAGGTTAATCATGGCACGCCAAGGACTAACAGTATTGCTGTTAGTAACCAGTGTTCTGTATTCAATCCTCTCAAAAATGCTTTCAAGCATGCTTAGGGCCAATTTATCAAAGAAATGAAAACTTCTTCGTTCAATAGCATGATAGCTCGTATCAAATACAACATAATAGAATACCCCAGTATGAAAGTTCACAAACAATATTTCCAAACTTTCCTTCAAATTCAATCTATCGACAAGACCCTTCCCATATAATAAAACTTGCATACAAACATTCCAAAATACAAGACTATCTTAACATAAAAATTTCCGTGAGAAAATTGAAGGTTTCCTTAACATTTTCGTGTATAACCATAAATAATACTATGAACCAATAGAAGAATATAAAATAATAATAATAGATACAATTATCAATCTTTACTCATTTTAATATCAATAAGAAACCAAACAAGTCTGATAAACTTTTCTTGACAAAACCATGCTTAGAATGTGGAAATTGATATAAAAATATGACAAGTAGTAAAATATTATTTTATAAAGATGATAATAGGACGCTATGCACTCACTTGTTGCGCTCCCAAATAAATAACATTCTCCTACCTAGTTGCTTTCGCAAAGATGTTCACTCTTTCATCCCCTAATACCCAAAGTAATGTCACTGTCATATACTGTTACTTAAATTCTAAAACTTACAAAACCCATTTAATACAAATCATTTACTACTTGTAACTATCACATAACTCTTACAGTTAAGATCCGAGCATCACTCTTAGACATTCTAGCATACAAGTTATATACATTCCAAATACTAACATAAGGGCAATCAACATACTTCTCTATTTATAGGTAAGGTATTTTTCAATTTATTTCTTGGTGTCATTATCAACTTCATTACTAATATCAATTGTTTCTTATGCCAACCAACAAATGATCTCAACAACAGCATAATACACCGTCTCAATCCTCAATTTCTAACAATTCAAAATAAAAGGAAAAACTTGAGCTTTAAACCATTTTTCATAGATAATAAAGTCACAAGTTGAAATAATAGTTAAGTTTTGCTGCTCTTAACTATTAAGCCCAATATTTTAAATTTGATAGAACATCTATCACTTTCCCTTTTATTCTATACATATTTCAAGATTCAATTTAGAAACCAACACAACATCTACATGCACCTCTACAACTTCAACAATGAATTTAAAACAATTTAAATAATATAATCAAACCCAATTTTCTCCTATGCATTTTGTCAAACAGATTGTGTGCATTTCAAATTTAAGACACAAAACAACATTATAAGCCATCAATTATCAACTACATATATTCAAGTATCCAAATAGCTTTACAAAATTTCCTTAATACAATTTATTCACAAAATCCAACTCATAACAATAAAACAACAATCACATCCATCATGCTCCTGCAATTGCACAAAAAAATAAAATACTCTTCAAGTATCTCAAGCAACTCTTTCTATAAAGACTAGCTAACTAGAAATTCCCTTTACATATAATTTAACTTAGGAGGAAAAGGAAAAGAAAGTCATATTTTAGTTCTAGATTATTTACCATGACACAAGCTAGAAAGCACCTATCCATATTAACTCCTTTTCTTTTAATTAATTTTTTTTATTTTCTCCTTTGTTTCAGACGCACAAAACGACAAAAAAGAAGGAAATTTGATCTGATAAAAGGAGGAGAAAAATGGTTTTCATCTTACCCATACATCATCACTTCATTGAGCATAGAAAGTACAAGTCAATGAAGAAGATTCCCAAATCACCCATGGTAGCAGCAAATACCAAGGAAAGAACTTAGAAGAGCCAGAGATAAAAAAACAGAGGAGGAGGAAGAACGGCTTGCACGTCCTAGCAATAACCCAAGCTTCAATTGTACCCTACAAATACGGCCAGCAAAAGGGAAAAGAAGAATCCAAATGAGCTGCTCCTCTATGCCTAGGACAACGCCGATTAAAGAAAAGAAAGGGAGAGAATGCCGAATAGGGAAGGAAAAGGGGCACAAGCAGAGGGAGACGGCAGTGGTGATCCTTGGAGCACACATAACATAGGTGACAGCCAAAGAGAACAAAGAAGGCAAGGTGAGTAAATTTTACAATTTACAAGATAAGTATGTGAGAGGAGTTTTGTCTCGATTTGTGAAAAAGTGTTTCTGAAACTATGGTTTCAGAGCTTGCCGAACATACACTAGTGCCACCAAGCTACCAGCTGTTTTTTGTTTTCAATTTACATCAATAGATAAATATTGATAATTAATAATTTCATTAATATTTAGGACCAATACCACCTTTCTTTGATGTAATATTTTCATATTACTGACACAATTGACTAATTAAATTTATGGGTCTTTACATTCTCAGTAAAAAAAGATATTAATAATTTAGACAATTTTTTAGGCATTTAATGTTAAGAATCAAACAAATATTTTTAACAAACCCTCACTGAACAAAACCAAAAATCACTTGTGCTTTTTGAGAGTTTCCTAACTAGGCTATTCTCTAGTTGATACTTGATATCACTGCTAGAGGTGGAATCAGGCCAGGTCGCCTGTCAAGGGCTTATGGCCTAGCTTGACTTCGGCCTAACTTAATAACGAAAAAGAACACGCTCAGGCCTTTTTTTTAGGGCTATTTCACATAATAGGCTAGGCTCAGGCTAGCAGAGGAGCCTATTGGGCCTGTCAAGCCAACCTAACCTGTTATAATATTATTAAAAAAGAAAAATTTTCAAACCTACCCCTTAAATTCTTAAATCTCCACCCTCAAATCCACCGCCATTGTTTCTCTACTCTTCCCTCTCCAGTTCCACGCTCGCTCTCCTCCTGACTCTCTCACGCTCAGATTCTTGACTCTCCTCCTCAACGGACGGCAGCCAACTGCTCTCCTCTCCTTCTCAACCCCGTCACTTGTCATCTCGTGGCCCACTCTTTGGTCTCCTCCTCTCATCTTGTCACTTGTGGGTCTTGGTCGACTGATCGGACTCTCACTCACTAGTCACCGCAGGTATGTCTTTTTCTGCTTGTAAATCCCCAAACCCCAAACTTCCTCATCTGGGTTTCACTTTTCTCTAAATCCCCAAAACCTAAAGCTTGATCTATAAAAAAAAGAAAGAAAAAAGTTAAATTCCCAAACTTCCTTATCTGTGATAAAGCGTGTTGAATTGACTAAAAGTTCGATCTGTAAATTGCAAGATTGTGGTGCTAGATTCTGGCATGCGTGTAGCTTGGACTCATTAGTGATAAAGCATGTGGAATTGACTGAAAGTTTGTTGGAAGTTTGCTCTTGGAATTGGAAGTTTGTTGCTTGAAACACGTGTGGCTTGGCTTCATATGTGCTACAACCAATTCATGATTCTAATTCTCCAAATGATGAAGATTTCATATCCTTTTGTTTTCAAACTTCTAGATTGATTTTTTTTTTTTTTTTGCTTTTCAACTTAATTTTTTTTATAGATATTACTTGTTAAATTGTCTTATTATCTAATATTATACATTTGATTTATTCTTTTCAAGGTGTTAAGACAAGAAGAAGAAATTTGGAACAAGAAGAAGAAATTATGTTGAAGATTTGATGATTTGGGAGTAGTTGCCATACTTTGATGTTGTCTGTTGTATTTTGTGATGTATTTTAGATTAATTTATGTAATTTTGGCCTCTTTGCCTTGAAGGCCTATGGGGCCTGTTAGTCTGATTATAAAGTGATTTAAAATCCAGGATTCTTAACAGGCCAGGCCAAGCTTCTGGACAGGCCAAGCTTAGGCCGAAGAAAAGGCCTTTAATAGGCCAAAGGCCAGGCTCAGGCCACCCTACTATAAAACAGGCCTAGCCTATTAAGATTGAGGCCTAAACTAACCTGGCCTATTTCCACCTCTTTCACTGCATCTATTCTCTAGTTCGTTACTAATTTACATATCTTTAGAAGTTAAGTTAATTAATTGTAAACAAACTATATATTGATTTTTATAAAGTATCCATGTTTTTAATCTATTATATTGATACATTATCAATCTCTAGCTTATACATCATATGAAATCTAACTATAAGTATTTATTTTTTTGATATTATCATCTACTATCCGGTTCGGGGTTCATGGCTGTTGTAATATCCCAAAAAGTGATTAAGGGCTAATGACTTTAAAAGTGGATATAATTATTGTTTAATAAACACTTTTGGAGAATGTGTTATGGGAATTTGGATATTTTAATGATTCCAATGGCTTCCTTGTGAAAATTCATGTGGGGAGAGTGTTTATTGTGAAATTGGAACCATTGGGAACAATCGTGCTAAAGTTGAAAACTCTGTCCATTGAAACTCTGTACAGGGCAGCCAATTTGTATGGACGTTTTAAATAGGCAAATGGTGTCTAAAAATTCTGAAATTTTCCAGTATTAAAGTTCACATGTCAAGCTTCACAATGAACATATAATTTGTATCATTTTGATTTGTGACCTAAGAGTTTTGGATTTTTGAAGTTTGCCCAGCGGAATTAATTATTTTCTGGAACAGTATGCAAAGATTGAAATTCTGGGAATTTTGTGGTGATTTACAGTAATGGCCAATATTTTTCCTATGAAGAGGACTTAAATATCTTTCATTTGGCTTTGGAATCACCTCATTTCTATATTTCTAGAATTAGTTATGATTTTTCAAAGTTTGGGCAGAAAATCTGCCAGAAAATCCGAAAATGGGAATTATGACATCATCTCATTAAAAGATGATGTCAGCATGGATTATTAATCAAATTGCTCATCTTCTTCAGCCATTTCACGCCATTTCCAGCTGAAGATAGTGAGAGAAAGTTGAGAGCTCTTAGAGAGAGAAAGAGGAGAAATCTCGCAAGGTAAGCCGATTTCTCCGACGATCTAGCTCCTAACGCGTATAACCTTGTTCCTAAGCTTCTCTTCTATGTTATTTAAGGTGTTTGAGAAGACAATTTGGTGTTCAAGGGGCTAGGGTTTTCAGCCACTCTTGAGAAAAGCTAGAAGGAGCTTGAGGTAACTTCCAAACTTTCGTATATTGCTTATTCTGGCTGCTGTGGGCAATTTAATCGGTGAAATTTCGCCGGATTGCCATTGGTTTTAAAGTTTGGAAATGATGTGGCCTAGGGGTTATGCTGCCCAAATTGGGTCTTAATGTTAGTTGTAACCTAATGTAATGGTTAATAAAGTGGTTAGGAGTAGAAAGGAACGCGTTTACGGAGCCGAAATCGTAAAACCCCAATTTTTCCCGGAGAACATGTATATTTCGGCCAAGGCTGTAAATGGGTCTTAGAGTTGGATTTTCAATGATTTGATGATTCCATTGGATTCAGTGGGCGAAAATAGGTGGGGTTACAGTTGGGCACTTTTTCAAAAAAGGCCGAGAAAGCATAATTACGGAAACACCCCTAAAACCCTAAAAGTAGGGCTGCCAAGGGCAATTTCGTAATTTGACATTGAATTTGATAATTCTGAGTACAGAAATGGATTCCTTGGGCGGAAATATGTTAGGATAGCCCATATTAGAATTTCGAGAAAAGTGCAACCGGTCCGGGTATGGCGGGCCCAGGCCGGGTCCCCGGGGGTATTTTTGTAAATTTTCATTACAGACTCATATAACCCTAAGTAACACTATGGAAGTGTCTAAATAGTGCATTTGGAATTGTAGGATTCGATATTTGCCGCCCTTGTGAGCCAACTGCGCTGAAGGACGTCAGGAAAGGATCAGGTAGTGACTCTCTCTCTTATACTATGTGTAATGCTCTGTATGTGTGTGTTATCACTGTTCTGTGATGAATCTTTGATGCTGCTGCGGTTACAGCTGGTGATAGCTGTCATTTACAGCGCAAGCTGTCGTTTACAGCGCAAGCTGTCGTTATTGTGATTACAGCGTAAGCTGTCGTATTGTGTATACAGCCGTGAGTGCTGTCGTTTGTGGTGAAAACCATGTATCTTTGAGATTGATGTTGCTGTTGTTGCTGGTTGTGATTTATATACATGCTTGGTATTTATACATTGTATGAGTGGTTTGTTACTACTGAGATTCTCTCGAATCTCATTCCTTCCTATGACTAACCTTTCAGATAGGGCATGTGGCTCAAAGGAGAAGAGGCCGACCCGGAGCACTTAGGACCCTTAGGGGTATAGTTGATTTTGGAATGTTGGTTATATCTTTTGAATTTGGGATTACTGTATAATCTGAAATATGAATAGTATATTCAATTTTGGATGTAATCCCCTAGTGGATACTTAAACCTCAGGTTATATATGTATAGAATCCGGGAGTTGCCGGGGAATTGGTTTTACACTCTGTCATACGTGAATGTAGATAAACTGCACAGGTGATTATATTCGAATTTTGAAATGGAGACCAGGAACAGGAAAGAGATTTTGAATGATTTTGTGAAAACCCTACCACAAAGTAGGAGATTGAAACGAGTTTAAGTTATCCGAAGGTCTCTAATCTACTTTAATTATTTAATATCGAATTATAATTACATGATTAAAGGCAGGGTGTTACAGCTGTCCCTTCCAATACAAATGTCTCATCTAGAACTTGAACTCGAGAACTAGAAGGATCTAGTGGAGCCTTACACTGCTAGATTAACTATATGCTGGTATAGGAAGTAGGTTTTAAAAACATAATAAATATGAGAAATAAAAAATTTAAATATTCTGTTTAGAATTAAAAAAACCCCCAATTAATTTCTGCATATTTAAAATTGGAGAGAGTAGTATACATTGTGCCCGTTTTGACTTGGAAGGCACTAGTGTAAGGACCAGCAAACCTTTTTGTCATCATCCATTGGTGATAAATATAATAGAGAACCACAATCTCCGGCACATACATGCGCACATATATATTAATGGATATATGGAAACACAATGCTCAAGTTCAAACAACCTAACAGGGCCAGTTCAAACCTAATGTTTGAGGTAAAAAATTTTAATGATTACTTAAAGTTAAGATAGATAATATACGTAGTGGTGGACTAGTGGTGGTGGTGAGTTGGCTATATGCTTAGCTTAAATACTACATAAGAAATTAGCTAGTTTATATAAGTAGAGCAAATCGAGTTTGTGGAATTTAACACTATACACTACTACAAAATAGGGGTCTAACGACGTTTATTTTAATGAATACTTTGGTGCTTAAGAAACACCAAAGCTTTCAATGCCATTAATAATACCTATGACGCTTCTTGAATTTATAGAAATGACATAGGTTAGTTTTTGGAATTAATTTTCTAAATAAAATACCTATGGCGCTTTCCTATCAAGTGCCAAAGGAGGCTGGCCACCTCCGTTGGCGTTTAATGACTAAGTTGGCGCTTTAACCTCAAGCGTCAAAGGAGGGGTGGTTCGAAAGCATCAAGAGGGTCACCCCTCCTTTGGCCTTGTTCAACAAGTGCCAAAGGAGGGCTCCCTCCTATCCTTTTTTTTTTTAAATAATTTTTCTAATTATTTTCTTTTCCTGATGTGTTAGTAGGCAAATTCCAATACGATGATGTAATACAAAACAAATAACTACAATGACAATAATTATAATATTTAACAACTACAAACACTACTACAAAAAGGTCAAAAGGTGACACACATTTTGTGGCCCTTCTTTAAAGAAGTGCCACAGCTGCCTTTTTTTTCTATTTTATTTTATTTTTTAATTTTGGGTACCAGCTGTGGCGCCTGGTGGACTAGGGCCACAGCTGGATGGCTCAAGTGTTGGCAGGCGCCACACTTGGGAGCCTGATCAGCTATTATAAAAAAAATTACACTAGCTGTGGCGCCTGGTTTCCCAAGCGCCACAACTAGTTATATATTAAAAAAAAATTCCATGGTGGCCAGCTGGTTATATATATATATATATATATAAATTAAACACCAGTTGTGGCGCCTGACTAACTAGGCGCCACAGCTGGTTCTTGTATTAAAATTTTTTTTAACCTCTTAAGTGGATAGCGTAATCCACTTCCCACCAATCATAATTGCCCCCACCCCAAACCTTATGTTTTTTCCCTTTCCCGCGTGTGGCCCCTCCTTCCCTTTTATTTTGACTCCCACTTTATTTATTCCCTCCTCTCTCACTTTCCCTTTCTCATCTTCTTGCCGTGGACGTCACCCCCTCCCTCCATTTCCTGTCATCTTCCCACTTAAAAACACACCCACACGCACATACGTCTTCATCATCAAATCTACTTCTTTGTTTTGTTCCAACTGTCACCAACGGACAACGTGGTCCCCCACTCCACTGCACTAATAAATTAAGCTGTAAGTTCAACGTGCTTCTTTTTTTTAATTGGCATATAATTTCTGTAATTTTTTATTTCAAATTAATAGTCAATATTATGCAGACGTGTGTGCGTGTTTTATATATATATATATATATATATATATCCTATTTCTAATATTCCTATATGATGAGGTATGAAATTAAATTGCCTGACATTGCCTCAAGGATGATCTTTAGTAGGAGGATATTTATGCTTAGTAAAAGAAAAGTATTATTATGAAATGCATAATTTATTGTTGGCATATAATAATACAAAATATGTGAACTGAAATTTAATTTATGGGTATATAAGAGGTATAAGGTTTGTTTAATTAATAAAAACGAATTCAATATCTTTTTGAGGATGAGTTTTTTTCCATGTTATTGGCATGTGAGTTTGAGTTCATCCTTCCAATCAAGGAGGTCAAAGTTCATCATGGCATATATATGATCTTAATTTGAATCCTCATTCGTGACAATTCAAATTTAAAAATTTTTGTATGTAATTTTTTAGCAATAAATTTATTTTTAAAACGGTAACACACGTTTGCATTAGTAGTGGACAATAATAGTCAATATTATGCATAAGCTTGACTCTTTTGACTGCAATAAGCTAGGTATGGTGTTTTTTTTTAATTATATAATATTGATTATGATTTCTTGGTTGTCTCAAATGTTGGTGAATGTTCAAGATCTGGCATTCTTAGCTACAAACTCTTAAAGGAATATAATTTAAATTTTATAAAAAAGAAGGATAATAATAAAAATATTATCTAGCTTTAGTAATAACCCTAGAAAGCCCAATATTAGTGTGATTGATCATTTAAGCGCCACAGCATTTAAATTTTTTTTTTTTTACAAAAATACCCTCCTGTGGCGCTTGTTGGAGGAAGTGCCACAGGAGGGGTGTCTCCTGTGGCACTTGCTGACACAAGCGCCACAGGTGGCAGGGCCTATTGTGGCGCTTGCATTAGCAAGCCCCATAGGAGACCCCCCTTTCTGTGGCACTTCCTCCAACAAGTGCCACATGAGGGTATTTTTTTAAAAAAAAAAATTTTAAATGATGTGGCGCTTCTAAACGTCAGAGCTTCTTTTTGTGGCGTCCAGATATGTGTTACTCCTCTAGCGCCACAGCCAATGCAATTATAAATGCCACAGCTTTGCTTTTTTGTAGTGGTGAAAATGTATTGTATTACAATAATTATAATGTACAAGTAATTTTAAAAATGCATAAACAAAACAAGAATAGGTAAGAAAGAATCTACAAGCCTAAATTAACTAATTTCCTGATCATATATTCACACCACTCTTCAATGATTTCATCCACTTGATGGTCAGTCAACTCAGCATAGCATTGATCTTCATAATATTACATAAAAAATCATGTACACAAAGAATTTAAATCACTAAAAGTCAATTAGTTTAGACATTTTGTCAATTAAATTTAAAACACAATATCAATTGCAAGTAAAGGAACTTACTCTCTTAGGAACTACATTGTGCCAATGAGTAACTACATCTTTCATAAATTTTATAATATAATAACCGCAATCATTATTATTCGGTTGGAATGGGCACTGCAACAATACAATAAAATAGTTATGTCAATTTTGAATAAAAACTTTTGACTAACAAAATTGGAGTAAATTCATATATAAGTACCGCAATCTTCCTCTACACATAGCTATTGCCCGGGTCATTGCGTCTAGAGTAGGTCAATCCAACTTGGCTTCTATATGCGGTTAATGCACTAACAAAACAAGAAGTGACTGATTAATTTTGGTTATTCAATCATTATGCACAAAAATATTTACACATACACCTATACACTTACTTATTGAAGATAATCTACATATCAAGATGGTTCTCTGGATAAGCAGTTGGTATAGGATCCAGATAGAAAACGCGGAAGCCTTCTGTTGCCACTGGATGGATAACAAGTAATATCCAATGTCCCCTAAAAAAATATTTTGAAAATTTTACTTCAACAATCATTTAATGGTAAAAGTGAAAGAATAAAAAAACATACATTCAAATATTGTCACAAATTACTTACCCTGGATTGCATGCACAAGAAAGAGCTTATTAGGGGTTTCTCTACACATAAAGTAGTCTTTAAGATAGTTAGATTGTGTTTCGAAATCTCTCCCCCTATGCTTGCCAAGGAGGTGTAGGTTGACAAAGACGAATCTGTACATCCTATTCGTGCCCACTATCACATCGTGGTACAAATGCCTTATAAAAAACAAACAATGTCATTAACACGAAACAATTGAATGATGAATAATAATAACAGTGATAAACGATGAAGATAAAGTACCTAATCCATACGTTGATAGTAATTGAACCAAGCCATCTACGAGTAAGCACGTCGTTCAGCACATAACCATTGACATGATCAATTACATCTATATCATAGATGTCGATATTGAAAGGTATTTCCTAACCTCCTTGACAGATCAATTCATGTACCATTGATGCCAATTGTTGGCGATATGAGGCCATTGGTCTGTTGCTTTGATTTATGGTTAAGGGTTGGGACTTCTGTTGGGTTGTTGAACAGTTTGAGTTCTTCCCACGCACTTCAATTTTTTTTCTTTTATGACGAGCAGAAACCTACAAAAATCATGAAATTTAATCATATAGTTTTAGATGGAAGTACGTAGAAAAAATAGAAGGAATTGTAAATTAATTACCTTTTGATATGGCTCAATCAGACCTATTGGCCATGCAACATAACCACCGACAACATTTTTTACCATTATCTGTTCATCCAGAGAAGAGATTGGTAGGAGGGCATCTTCTTTCGTGCATACATCAACGATGACTCTGAGTATGTAGGCCACCACGCCTATAGCAACTGTGTGCTTGAAAGATTCATCGACGTGCAATTTGCACGCCGATTCGCCTTATGAAAAATAGAGTTAATATATTAAGATACATTAATTTATAACGTAATAAAAAGTTAACTAGAGAAGAAATTAATTATCAAAGAAATTGGGATTTTAGGCGTAGAGGGGCAACTATCCCTCATACCTGTGTTGTCACACAATGGACTTGGTGCTAGCTGAGATAGCAGCAAGGCGTCAATTTGTGCCTTCAATAATGCATTATGCTCTTGCATCAAACACATATAATCATTAAATTATTCTACTTGGTGCTTGTAGATACTTATCTGGTATTCTGCTTGATGCTTGTAGCCACTCATCTGTTGATATACTTGCTGCTTGTAGTCACAAATCTCCTCCTTTAATTGCAAAAAGTCATTTTTATTGGGTCTTTTTTGGGGTCTGAAGTATGATATTTGGGTAACTACAAAACCAATACCCCGAAGACGACTATCATACTCAAGAGCTCCAAGAGCTCTGCTGAGTAAATCATCGCGACCAACATAATTCACCTACTCTGGCTACTCCTACATCATTTTGCGCTATCACAAAAAGAATTACAATCATATTAGTTATTATAAAATAGAATCATTTAACTAAAGCTAAATATTTATTTATACATAATCTACTACTTACACAATATTCCATGACTTGTCTAGCTTGTTCTCTAGGAATTTCTCCTTTTTTTTATTCATGCAGCTGGCCAGCCACAAATCATGCCGCAGTATATGTGTAACATCAGAATGTGAGTGTTGGATCTTCATATCAAAGTTAGTTGTAGTTAAATATTAGTCATAGAAATTATATTCATATAAAATAATGACAACCTCTTACCAATTGTTGCTCCAACATTGCATACAATATCGGTCATTTTATGTACCGGTATGGCATGTTGCTTGCATTTTGGCAATTTTGCTTACTTCATTCCTGTTTAAATCCAAATGATTCATATCAGTAAATATTAATTACAAATACATTGCAAGTAGTATGTAAAGTCTAATATTCTATTACCACAAATTCCACAGTAGTATATGAGCTCACAAACTCATCCCACTGCTCTTGGGTTATTATTCCATTGTACAACTTCAATGGCATAGGAATGATATTGTCATTCTTGTCCCGCAAGTAGAATTTGACAAGATCCTAACGGAAACATCTCAAAAGATTGCCGCTTTTTTTCAGCATGCATTTTTCTTTATCTTCATCGATAATGAAGCAAGACTACAAGAAAAAATCACACATACTTTGTTAGATTATAATTCATGAAACAAAACAACCAGAATAATAAAGTAAATAATGTTTATCTTAACTGAACCCAAGATGATATCAGCATAGTCTTTCTTCGCCTGTCTCCAATCTGAAATTGTAATGGGGACTCTTCCTTTGACAATGGTCCCAATATAATTATTAAAGGAGCTAGCATTTGGTCCGACTAGATTTCCCTCTTCATTCCATTAAAGGTCTAACCTAATGCCCTTGCTCCTTAATTTGATTAGTTTGGACATTACAGTCCTTCCTTGGGCTATGTCAGCTTCAAAGGCTTCTTGACCATTATTTTCAACAGGAACTACTTCATGTCCATTGTGGGGATCCATTTTCCTACAAGTTAAATTAATAAAACAAAACATTAGCACACACTGAGTGTAACAATAATTAAAGTAAATTAAGTTAGAATATATGAATACATGTAATAAAACATACAAGGCAAAAAATTAAAACACTCATTATCATATTTTTCTCTTTCTTGTTTGATGATTTAAAAACCAAGTCCCCTCTTCATGATTATGTCTAATGTATAATGGTTCATCTTCGTCTATATCAATATCTTTCGACCATAACATCTCAAAGGAAAGATCATCCTCATGAATATTCAAATTATCATTACTAAATGATTGATCAATTCCATGACACACTAAATGATCTAACAAATTAAGTGGACTAATATGTTTTCCATAACAACAAGATAAGCAAGGACACAAGATTTTGTTAGGATCTTTTGTATGCTCGCTTGCAAATCTAATCAACTTTTTCACCCTATCTATATATTCTCTTAAGCATCGATTAGATGACATCCATTTTCGATCTATCTATACCTTAAACATATTTTTAAAAGTGGTCAGTTGTGTGTCTCTTGCAATTACTTATCTTTTGTTATTTGTTTTTTTTTAAAAAATTCAGCATCATAACATCCAAATATTTAAATTTTTCCAAATATTAAACACTCTCTTTGAATCACAAATAATCAATCAATTAATCCGATAGCATCATAATAATTTTTCACAACTCAACCAAATAAATCATATTTGCCAACACTGCATATCATAGTTAAAGTAATTGGGTCCATAACAAACCATCAAAAGTACATCTTGCATTTATTAAATTAATTGATTCCAAAATAATCATTTATTAAACAACCAATGGCATTAATAACACTTCCAACCAATTTGACCATTTCATCAATGCCATCATTCACAACAACTTTTTCACTATTGATTTTCACTATTGACAACATGTACGTCTATGAAGGATTAAAAAACACGTTACTTCAACTACGCATGATTAAACCAATATTATTATATTTGTAAACTCAAATATTAAAAAACTTACAATATATGGGAAGTTTAAGGAGACGGAGTTGAAACTTCAAATAAACACCTGAAAAAACAAAAATTATAAGCAAACAAGAGTCATACATATTTTAACTAAAAAGAACAAACATCTGTGGATCAAATGTAAAAAAAAAACTTACAGGAGCTTTTGTAGGAGGCTGAGACAAGAGAAAACACACATGGGAGAAGCTACGTACTGCAACGAGCCAAGAAGAAAAAAAACACGTGAGGGAGAAAGTTTTGTACTGCAACGGTAGTGGCAAACAGATGATAAAAAAATGTGCACGAGGAGGAGGAGCCAATAAAAAATAGAAAGTGGGGGACCAAAGAAGTTTCTACTTGTCGCCGGTCAAAGTGAGGAAGGAGTGGACAATGGATAAGGAAAGCAAGAAGACGATAATGGCGTGTGGTAAAATTTTCTAAAATTTTATATCACCTTGTATGATGCTTATATAAAAAGTGCCAAAGAAGGGTTGAATATCTTTGGCGCTTCCTATATAAGCACCATTAATGTCAATGCCAAAAAATAAAAAAATGGGAAGCTTTAACATTTCCTAAAGCTTCCTTTAAAAAAATTAAAAAAAACAAAAGAAAAATAAAACTAGTCAAGGCCACTTTTGTGCCCTTGCTTGCCAAGCTAAGGCAACAATACAACCTTGACAAACTTTTGTGGAGTGTTATGTTGTAAAATAATAATAATAATAATAATAATAATAATAATAATAAAACTTAGAGTGTTGCATTCTTAATGCAATTTCTGACCTTAAAAAAATTACATTCTTAAATGTACAACATTATTTATTAATTAAGTCATTTATAAATAAAATAAATAAATTTGTCACCAATTTTTTTTATACTTACCTTGGCAGACATTGACTTTTGTGGAGTGTTACTTTTTAATACAAATAAGGTTTTAATATTGACCACTTCATTAGGTTTTTAGATATTTTTTAATTTATACATATTTTAAATTTAAAATTAATAACGTTTAATAATACAATCATTACTTAAGTTTATACCATTATTATTTAAGTTTGTTGTGTCAGCATTTTCCGTTAGCAACATTAACAGTGTTAGAATTATAGGACTAAAAGTGTAACACCCCAAATTTTATATTCACCAAATATATTATAATTATTGGAGAAATTCAATAAAATGGTGAATATTCATGAATTTGGAATTTATGAATTTTATAAATGTTCATTTTCATGAGAAATTGGGAAAAATAATTATGGAATTAATTTAGGTAATTTAAAAAGCCTAATATTAAGGTCCAAAAATGGAGAACTATTGGAGAAAATATTTAGTCCAAAAATGGGTGGAAATTAGCCAAAGAAAAAAAAAAGAAAAGAAATTGGATTAGAAAGGTAATGGCAGAATTATAATTTTGCCAATTTAGCATAAAATAAATTATTTTCCAAAAAATTGAATTTAATTTCAATTAATTAAGAAAAATAAAGGAGAGAAATAAATTTAGAATATTTTGATCAATTAAATATGAATTTATGAAAAATTTGAGCAAAAATGTAATTTTGACCAAAATTGAGACTTTACGTGTATACATAATCGGAACAAGTTGTGAAGCCAATTGAGACCATAGGGAGGGACCCCTAGGTGTCTCCTACAGGTAGCATGAGGAAGGAAATATTAGTTGGGCTTAATAGACAAGGTTGCATGTACATAGACTTGTGTGCATAAAAGTTGATTTTTGGAATTTTGCCTAAATGATTAAATAAAGGCATAAAATATTATAAAATAATTCTCCATCTCCTTTCTCTAGCCTAAACAGACGTGAACCAGATGAAATAAGAGAGAGGAAGTGCAACCATTTTCTAGAGAGAGAAAGGAGAAGAGAACTTGTACGATAGGTTGATTTCTTTAGTAAATCAGTTCCTAACGTATATAACTCTGATCATAAGCTACTCTTCTATGTCAATTCAGGTTTGTGAAGCTTAAATTCTCTTGTTCAAGGACCTAGGGTTTTGGCCAAGAAGAGGAAAGGCTAGTGGGAGCTTGACGTAACTTCCAAACCTTCGTATATTGACTATTCTGGCTGCTGTGGATAATTTAATCGGTGAAATTTCACCGGATTGTCTTTATTTGTAATTTTTGGAAATGGGTTTCTTTAGGGGTTATGCTGCCCAAATTGGTATTAAATGGTAGTTGTAACCCAATAGAATAGTCAATAAAGTGGTTAGGAGTAGAAAGGAACGCGTTTACGGAACCGAAATCGCAAAACCCTGATTTTTCCCGGAGGATACCAAAATTTCGGCTAGCTCTAGAAATGGATCTTAGAGTTGGATTTTCAATGATTTTATGATTCCATTAAGTTTAGGAGGAAAAATTAGATGGGGTTACAGTTGGCCACTTTTTTGGAAAAGCCCGAAAAAGCATAATTACAGAAATGCCCCTGTAACCTTAAAGTGGGGCTGCCAAGGGTAATTTTATAATTTGACATTGAATTTGATAATTTTAAATCCTAAAATAGATTCTTTAGATAAAAATATGTCATAATAGCTCATGTCAAAATTTCAGGAAAAGTATAGTCGGACCGGGTACACCGGGGCCGGGTCCTCGGGGGCATTTTGGTAAATTTTTACCATAGGCTAATATAACCATTGTAAATACTATGGAAGTGCCTAAAATGGTATATGAATTAGTTTTAACCTAATTCTCATACATTTGATATTTTAGGACCGAGTTGGAAGCCTAAGCTTGGCACGTTTTATGAAGTGGACGATTTAAGGCAAGAAAAAGGTTTAAGATAGTAACTCTATCCTTCATACACTATGTCAATGTTTATATGCTTCGTAAATTCCATCTTTTGTAATATGTATGATATACAGTGCACACTGATGAAATAGTGCTTATGGGTAAACTAATCTACCCAGTCATGGACTGAGGTACGGGATATGTAGGGGTTGCAACTGTAGTTGGCTCTGAATACATTTTCAATTGAACTGAGTTATGTGTTAGTATGATATTGCATTAATTGATATTTGACATATTTATTTATTTCATTTTCTATGAATGATAATATGTTGCTGCTGGGTGTAACCCCCCTCACGGTAATTATATTCGAATTATGAAATTTAAGTGAAATAGAGACCCATAAGACAAAATCACATTTATAATCACTTATTTCCAAGAGATGGGGTGTCCAAACAAAACTTTAAAAATAGGTTTCATCTGGTCTCACATTCACTTTCGAATACAATTACCTGTGCAGTTATATCACATAATAAATATCAGAGTGCGTAACCAAAATCCCGGCAACCCCGGGTTACTTATATATATATATATATAATGGGTTTAAAGGTTTCCCAAAATGGGGATTACATAACCAAAATTGCTATATACATCTCATATACATACAGTAATCCTAAAAGCCAACTAGATAATAAACATCCAAAATACAAAATGTCCCTAAAGCCCTAACCACTCCTGGTTGGCCGCTTCCTTTTCGAGCCACTTGTCCTGTCAGAAAATGTTAGTCATTTGGAAAGAGTGAGATTCTAAAGAATCCCAGTAGTAACAAATCACTCATACAATATATAAACACAAGGCATGTAATGTATCATGTTCACCAGCATCATCAGCAACACAATGATCTATGGCTCGAGCCACAGACGACAGCACTCACGACTATATCACAATGCACTATGCCCGCTTTCGTGGTAATCACAATGACAACTTTCACTGCAAACACTATGCCCGCTTTTGCGATAATCACTATGCCAGCTTTTGCTGTAATCACAATACCCGCTTACGCGGTAATCACTATGCAGCAACATCACAAAGCACAACATATCACAAGGCACAATACTCCACAATGCACAAAGCTCCACAATGTATCTCAATACATCTCAAAGCAGCAGCAGCAGTAGCACACAATGCATGATAGGCAAACATACAATACATTTACACAAAGTATAAGAGAAGAGTCACTACCTGAATCTTTCCTCACGTTCTTTGGCACAGTGGGCTCACGCGTCTGACAGATATCAAATCCTATACCAATTTTAGGGACAATTGATTAATCTCTTTTCCAAATGCATATTTCTATAATACTCTAAGTTGGTTATCATTTAGGACTCTTTAGGTGGCTAATAGAGGCCTAAACATATGCCTAAAGGGTTAGGAGAAACTACCCTAAAGACCCCTTTCTCGAAAGGCAAAACATTGATTTTAGGTTGGCTCACTCGAGTGAAGATGACCTCACTTGAGTGATGAAAGACTCGTGCTCGAGTGAGAACGACTCTCACTCGTGAGTGTTTTTTAGTGAGCAGCTACTTCAGCCAGAATGTGCTCACATCACTTGAGCATAAGGCTTTGCACTCGGGTGATGACTCTAAATCTACTCGAGTCCCTGAAAGTGCAACACAAGAAGTGACAACCCGAGAGCACATGCAATCATCAGAGGGAAAAGCTCACTCAAGCATACCCCCCAGTGCTCGGGTGAGAAGGTTTCACTTGCGAGTGTTAGGGCACGCTCTTGAACATCAACCAACAAGTGACAACCCGAGAGCAACCCTAACCAATAACACACACCATCACTCGAGTGACCCCATGCTCACTCGAGTGATCACCAACATCACTCACGGTGAAGGAAGCGCACTCGAGCCCCCTTCATGAGAACTCAAGCAAAACACAATGCAGAAAGACAAAGTACACGTAGCACTCGAGTGAGTTCCTCCCTCACTCGAGTGAGGCTATCAGATTGCCAGATCGCAGCAACTGACAGAAAATTCCCAGATTTACCAAACTTAACCCAATGGTTCCCAAACTCCACACAAAGCTTATTACCACTCAAAATGACTTAAGGAACCCATTGGTAACCTCTAAAACACCCAAATATCATTTTAACCAAAATTTATGCCCTTGGGTCTCTATGACACACACAACTCCCAAATTCATTCAAATCACTTCCAAACTTCAAAACTATATCAAATACTCAAAGAACTTCACAATGCACTAATTCTAACATCAATCACTATGAATTTCATTCATTCCAAAATGATCATAAATCAGGGAAAATTTCCAGAATTTCTCAAACTTATCCAAAACTCATAACATATATATCAAAAAGCATCAAATGCTTACCTCTTTACTTTGCCAAATCCAGAATCTTGATTCTCCAATTTTCAATTTCGTTCAACACTCAAATCACCACTATTCAAGATTCTGAAATCACCACAATGAAGCTCTTAATGAGGTGCACAACATTAGAGAAGAGGATTTAGGCATTAGAGACCAACTAGAACATCAAAATCTCACCTTTCTTCTTCCTTTTCTTCTTGGTAGTCGAAAACAATGGAGAGAAGAGAGAGCTAAGGAGATGTGAGATGGAGATGATGATGATGAAGTGTGTACACTTCCCTTGCCCATACTCCCACCGAAAATGAGAGAGAAGAGAGAGGAAAAGTGGATTTTTGTCCTCTTGTGCCACATCCAATGGTCCTCACAATGCCACATGTCAACATCTTGTCACTTCCTCTATGAGCTCACACAAGCTTAATGTACAAGATTCCGACCCAAATGCAACAAATCTCCACCCTTGATCTTTAATCTCCAAATATACTCATATCAAATTTACATCACATTTCTACAAAAGTGTTTAATTACACTAATTAATATCAATATCAGAGTCATTAGCCCTTAATCCCAAATTGGGTCATTACACTGGGATTCCTTGGAATCTCACCCTTTTTCAAAATGACAAAATTCCAGTAGGAGCTAGTGGCTCTAAGGGAAAAGCAACTGATATGGGCAAATAAGGGTGCGGAACCCGAGAATTGGGCTAGTGTTTATATGTGACCTCTGTTTTGGACATATTTGGACAAATTGTAAATATTATCAGACCCTGTGAGGATAAATCATGTATGTAAATATGTACTCAAATAAGTATATTTGTACTATTTTTGTATGTCTATGGAATTTGGTCTCTATTACTCTGTAAATATCAAAATGGAAACGGGTGTTGACAAAAAGTATATTTTATAAAGTTAAGGGACCAAAAGTATACCTCATATAAATTTAAAGGATTAAATGTATACTTTAGCTGAAAATATATAATATAAATATGTAATCATCCTCTTTTATCATTTTTAGATCAAAAGCATAATAAAAGAAGAAGAAATAATTAAAACTTAGACTTAATAAGAGCAATGATAGATCATAAATATCTATAGTTTTTTCTAGAGAATTAGGCAAGCGTGTGCAATAGACACCGAGAGATAGCGAAGGTAACAAAGACAGTGACACCGTAATAGTGATTGTGAGGGTTTTCTTAAATATTTATACTATTTTGTATTTAAAATATAATCAATATATGATAATATCTTTTCATATAACTAAAATTTGTCTAAAAAGATTATATGATAATATTTTTTTATATATAACTAGCATCTATATAGAAAGATATTATTTATATCTTTAATAAAAATATTAGATATTATGGTTTAATATATATATATATATATATTATATTAAACTAATAATAACATGATTTCGGGACAAGACAAAAAGTCGGGATGGAACAAAGCCCATCCCCAATACCGGCCTATCCCTGTAATAATTCTGTCCCGTCCTGAATACCGTCCTGAATTTTTTCAGGATGGGATTGTTCTGTCCCAAAATGACCTGGATCAGAATAGGATGGCTAGGATGGGACAAAAGCTAACACCCCTAGGTGGTACTGGAAAAACATTTTTGGATGCTAGATATACTAGAAATTAATTAGTTTTGGGTATCGGGTGTCAAAAATATTTCAAGATGCAACACACAATTAAATCCAAATAAATAAGAACACGTAAAAAAATTTAAAAATAAAAAAAATGGGTCCCTCACCCCCAAAACATTGCCGTTTTGGGGATTTGCACGCGCTGCTCATAAACGTGCTGAGCATGGCATGTGGACCCAATGCCCTGCTAGAACTAGTTTCAATGCTCATCGCTATGATGAGCATTGAAAGCTATTCATCATTACATACTATACAGACTAATTTGGATGGTTTAGATTAATTTTTTTTTAACTTTCAATTTTTTTAAAAAATATTTTAACATGTACAAAATCTAAAATAAAGATGCTCTCTTAATGGTCAATTATTCAATTTTTGATTTTAATGGTTGCCTTTATATCACAAAAAAGAGTTTCGTTACACAAAAAAAAAAAAACAAAGTTTCGATTTTTTTTTAATTATTGATGCTTCGTCCGGCATCATTATCTCTAGTTCATTTTTCAAATATGAAAAGAGAAAAACTAATTTTAAACCGGATAAAAATTTACAAATGGAATATTATATAGTCAAATATTCGGAAAACGGAGCAAGTCAAATGAATATAATTGCTTTTAGCAGATAAATAATTGAATAAGTATACTGTGTATGGGTCTTACATCATTTCATTTGTTTATGCCTATGATCTTTCATTTTTATCTCTATGTATTTGTCAGAATTCATCATTTACGTTGGATTTTGTGAATGCGCTTTCAATCTCAAAATTTTTTTAACTGCCAAAATTTCCCTATTGATAATTGAAAGTTAAACTCTTGCATAATAAGATGATAGACTCCGAGTCAGCATATCAATGGCATTGCAAATTGCAACTAAATGTTAAATTACCATTAAATTATTACGCTAATTTATGTTTGTTTTAAATCATGGAGAAAGAAAATATTTTTTTAAAAAAATTTCTTTTTTTGGTGAAGCTCTTAATTATATTCTTAGGACATGATTAGATAAAAATATCGTGATATTTTTAAACAAAAAATATCTCGCCTTCATACCCATTTTTTTCTACGCACTAAAAGTGACCATCAAATCAAATTGTATCATGTTGAATTGTAGTCATCCACTAAATTTCCCAAATCACGGGCAATATTGAACACGTCTTCTACATAAAAGGGCAATGTATCCACACAAGCCTTTTCCCAATAGCGTTCTTCTCGAGGTATATCAAGGTTCTAAAATCTGGACTAACTATTGAACCGGTTAGGGTATTAGGTCAAGGGTTAGTAGGTTAAACTAAAATCAAATCAGAGCTAACCCGAGGGCAAACCAATAAAAAATTAAAAATTTTAGGGTTATTAATATGAAATTGTAAAGAAAACTAAAAAAAATTGATTTTTTTTTGAAAAACGAACCGGACCAGTTTACCACTCTGTTTGCCAGTTTCTGGTCCGGTCCTAGTGTAAGAACCTGGGGGTATATCTATCACTTGCCCCTTCAGTTATTCCTCACTTCTAGTCAGTAGTGAGTTCTCTTACTGTCTCTCCAACCCCTCGCCCCCAAAAAAAATTGTCATGCCATTTGGATCTGTATACTAGACAATTCTTTCAAGTGGAAACATAGTCGTTTTAAAGGTATTTAACATGGACTTGGAAGAAGCTTTAATGAGTTTTAATGTTGAATGTGCTACCCAGTACAATTTATGTCATCACAATCTTATTAAGATCATTAGTTGTTGCTCAAATAGTGATTTTAAATCTCTAATGATGGAGTTTATGCCAAATGGAAGTCTTGATAGATGGTTGTGCTCCTACAACTACTAATTGTTTAGACATATTGCAAAGGTTGAATATAATGTGTGGCATTTGCATTAGAATATCTTCATTATGGTTCTTCTTTGCTAGTTGTTCATTGTGACATAAAGCCAAACAATGTTTTGTTCAATGAAGATATGGTGGCCCATCTTAGTAATTTTGGAATCGCCAAATCGTTAGGCTTTGGACAATAAGAAATTTATGTCAAAGCTTCGGCTACCACTACTACAAAAAAGTGGTATAATGGCGTTTATTTTAAAACATATTTTGGCGTTTAAGAAACGCCAAAGCTTTTGACGCCATTAAAAATACCTATAGCGCTTTTCAATCTAAAAAAAGGCCAAAGGAGGAGGTACCCTCCTTTGGCGTTTATATAATAAACGCCAAAGGAGGGTTGACACCTCCTTTGGCGTTTTTGTTATAAACGCCAAAGGAGGCAATTCAATATGAAGTTTTGGCACTGTGTTTATGTAATTGGTTAGTTTAACTATATTTTATGTGTTGATTCTTTTTTGACTTGACTTTTCAATGAATGCCAAAGCTTTTACGTGATTCTTCTCCCTTCGGTAAAGATGATCCTTTTGTTTATTTTTTAATAATTGTGGAAGCTTTGGCGTTTTATTACAAAACGCTAAAGCTTCCCCTCCAAATTCGTTTTTTTTTAATTAATTGTGGAAGCTTTGGCGTTTTATTCTAAAACGCCAAAGCTTCCCTTCGGTTTTTTTTTTTTGTAATTGTGGAGGCTTTGGCGTTTTATTCCAAAACGCCAAAGCTTCCCCTCCAAAATCAACTGGAAGCTGTGGCGTTTTATTATAAAACGCCAAAGCTTCCCATCTTTTTTTTTTTTTTGTTCAAAATAAAGCTTCCCATCTTGATCCAAAAAAAGTCTGCAATGATCGTGTGATTCATATCCTTCATTTTTTTTAAATATATATGTGGAAGCTTTGGCGTTTAATATATAAGTTAGACTCTGCTTGTGCTGACTCAGTGAACGCATGTGACCCTGTTTAGGAATATAGGAAGCTTTGGCGCTTCCAGATAAAACGCCAAAGCTTCCTATTGTTTTTTTTAAAAAAAAAAAACTGAAGGCCTTGTTTGGTGCTTGTTCAGAGAAACGTCATGCAAGGTTAACGTCAATTATGACGTTTATAATTGTAAGCGCCAAAGCTTTCAAATAATTTTGATGTTAAATTAATAAATAATTATTTTTGGCGCTTTTTTAGTTATATGGCACTAGGTGATGATCTAGTAATCTTATTGTGTTTTATTTTATTATTTTTCTCACGTTCTATTATACATTCATCCATAAAACATGTTTACACGCTCACACCTCACACTCATACATGCACATCTTCTTATAAGAAAGAGTTAAGGTTTTTGCAACATTTTGAAGTATTTCTTTAGGTATGACCATTATTCTAAAGTATTTTGTTATTTATCTAGTATCTTAAAGTATTTTTTAAAATATTTTGTGGTTAATCTACCACTCAGAAGTATTTTTTCATGTGCATCTAGTATCTTAAGATATTTTGTGGTGCAATTTTACCTATGACAATTTAGAATGTGGAACGCACCTGAAAAATACTTCAGCGTGTTGGATGCACATGAAAAATACTTTAGGTTGCATGATAAATAAAAATACTTCAGGATAATGGATGAACCACAATACACTTTAAGTTGCTAAATACACACCTAAAAAAATACTTCAGGATATTAGATCAACCATAACCTATAAGAAACTATGGGCCTGTTTGATTTATTTTATTTTTTAAAAAAACTTGTTTGAAAAACTGTTTTCAATAAGTTGTTTTAAAAAATAAAAAAAAAACAAAAAAGTTGTTTTTAAAAACTAAAAAACAAAAATTGTTTTTAGTTATTTTCTTATTTTCATTTTTGTATTTTTCATTTTTTGAGGCCGTAACTTATCCACTATCGACACCACCCTATCGATGACAACCATTGCCACGATACAACAGCGACGGCCATTGCCATATTACTTCAAAAACAAATTTTTTAAAACAACTATTCAAATAATTTATTTTATTTTATTTTGTTTTGTTTTCAAAACTTGTTTCCAAAAACAATTTTATAAAAATGTTTTGAGAACAATAAAATATAAAATAGAATCAAACAAGCTCTATATTATTCGAGTACTAATGAATATATATTATGTTCACGAGGTTTTTAACAAGAATTATTTTTAGTTTCAACATAATTGTTATTTTACTTAGCATTCAGTTTGATGACATGCAAAGTATGGATCAAAAGGAGCTATTTATGTGAAAGTAGTTTTGGTGTTTTGCTTATGGAAACATTTTCAAGGAAGAAGCCAGCCAACATGATATTTGGTCAAGGTTTAAATTTAAGAGATTAGGTTCGCAAATCAACACCACATTCAATCATCTATTTTTTAGATGACAATTTAATTTGCTACATAGAGACAATCAAAATATTGATACTCCCCCCAATCTCTAATGTAATACATATTTATCTAATTTGATTAGATTAAAAAAGTTAGTTAAATGAGTTAATATGATACCATATCATGAAGAAAAATACATCAATATTCCTTCTGTTTACTCTAAATTAATTGACTTTACTAACTTGGCTCTAATACTATGTCACGAAACCATAAGAGAGAGAAGAGAATGAATTAGAAGTGTTATTGATCTCTAGAAAACTAGTTTCACTGTCAATCACTATGATGAACACCAAGAACTATTTCATTCTTTGCATTTGCCTCGTTACAACTTACAAGCATTTCATTAAATTGTCTTGGTACTAGTTTGGGGACACCAAAAAAAATAAAGTAGAAGATTTTTTGTACTTCACGAGACAAAACTTTTTTCATAAATGTAAATAGTTTAAAATAGAGGTTAAGATACAATTTTACTAATAAAGTTTTTCTTAAGGAGCATCTGACACAAATAAGTTTTGGAAGTGATAAAAAATATCAATAAACAATTTAAATGGTGCAAATTTACTAATGCCTTTAAATTTTATCAAACACCCATTAGGTTTTACTTCTAATTGGCTTTAGTGAATTTAATGGACATTTGATGAAATTTAATTACTTTGGTGAATTTGCACAATTTTAAATGATTTATTGGTATTTTTGTCCTCTCCAAAACTTATTTATGCCAAATATTCTAGAGAAAATTTTGTTGATAAAACAAGCAAAAAATCCCCCCGTGCTTTACGCAAAAGCACCAACTAATTCATACTAGAGCATCCACTTTTCCGCCACTCGTCCAATGTGGTTAAAAAAACCAAAACAAAAAAAACCTTGCTCTATCTTCCTGTTGCTGACAATATTATTGCATTACAACACATGCACAACAAAATTCGTTTGTGCTCTTACAAAAGTCAAATCAGCCATCACAAAAAGGGTTCATAACCCAGCAACAAACCTTATTTTACAGACACCAGTTTACCAGGAAACATGTCCATGCTATATCTGTAGCAAGTTCAGCCACATCTAATGAAACAAAAAAAGAAACAATGCAATAAGACCTTTTCAAAATATTACATGAAACATTTGTATATGTCGAATGACTTCATAACATCTCACGTATGCTGAGAACAATTACCCATGTTGAGAACTTTACCTTGGTTAAAAACTTTTCAATGCTGAGGGAATTGAAAAGTGGAGGCATAGTCAGCCTGTATGGCCCCCACAATTTAGGAAACTTCTACTAATGATGTTTAGAGAATCTTCCTCTGCAAGTCCATGGAAGAAGGAAAAGTAAAATAATACATGTCATTGCATAAGAAAACCAACAACCTCACTAGAAGTATAAGTGATATAAAACAATTAAACTTATACACATGTGTACTCTTAATTGATGAACTTGCCAAAACAGACTTTAAAAAAAATCATTAGCATGTTATTGCAACAAATCAACTTGGCCCCATAATTATTAACTTGCCAACTGTAATATCCCAAAAAGTGATTAACGGCTAATGACTTCAAAAGTGGATGTAATTATTGTTGAATAAACACTTTTGGATAATGTGTAATGGGAATTTTGATATTTTAATGATTCCAATGGCTTCCTTGTGAAAATTCGTGTGGGGAGAGTGTTTATTGTGAAATTGGAACCACCGGGAACAATTGTCCAAAAGTTGAAAACTCTGTCCATTGAAACTCTGTACAGGGCAGCCGATTTGAATAGACGTTTTAAATAGGCAAATCATGTCTAAAAATTCTGAAATTTTCCAGTCTTAAAGTTCACATGTCAAGATTAAAAATGGACATATAATTTGTATCATTTTGATTTGTGAGCTAAGAGTTATGGATTTTTGAAGTTTGCCCAGCGAAATTAATTATTTTCTGGAACAGTATACAAAGATTGAAATTCTGGGAATTTTGTGATTCCATCCAGAAAAATTCTATACTTTTTCTTAAAACTAGACTCAATAAGGGTTCCATAGGCTTTGGAATCACTCCAATTCAAGTTTTCTAGAATTAGTTATGATTTTTCAAAGTTTGGGCAGAAATCTGCCAGAATTTCTGAAAAATCCGAAATTGTTGGAAATTAATCAATAATTAAATATCATATAATATATGATATTAAATACCATCATCCTTCTTTCTCCAGCCATTTTCGTGCTGTTCCAGACCTGAAACAAGAGAGAGAAGGTGAGAGAGTTTAGAGAGAGAAAGGGAAGAAATCTCACAAGGTAAGCCGATTTCTCCGACGATTTAACTCCTAACGCGTATAACTCCGAGTCTAAGATACTCCTCTTTATTCTTTAAGGTTGTGAAGCTCAAAATTTGGTGTTTTAAGGGTTAGGGTTCAGCCACCTTGAGGAAAAGCTAGTGGGAGCTTAAGGTAACTTCCAAACCTTCGTATATTAACTATTCTGGCTGCTGTGGGCAATTTAATCGGTGAAATTTCGCCGGATTGCCATTGGTTTTAAATTGTGGAAATTGAGTTTCCTAAGGGTTATGCTGCCCAATTTTGGTTCAAATGGTAGTTACACTAATACAAAATTCCCCTTTTAGACCACCATATTTAGACCGGTTATAGCGGATAAAGTCTAAAAAATTTGACCGGTGGCAGTTTTGTAATTATATAGAACTCCTAAGACCGGTTCTCAAAAAAACCGGTCTTAAAAAAATTATTTAGACCGGTTATAAATAAAACCGGTCTTAAAATATCAAAATATTTAAAAAATAAAAAATTTTAAACTTTTAAGACCAGTTATTTATAACAACCGGTCTTAAATATCAAACATTTCAAGACTTTTAAGACCGGTTCTTATAATAACCGGTCTTAAAAGTACTTTTTAGACCGGTTCTTATAATAACCGGTCTTAAAAGTAACCGGTCTAAAAAGTACTTTTAAGACCGGTTATTCTAAGAACCGGTCTAAAAAGTACTTTTAAGACCGGTTATTCTAAGAACCAGTCTTAAAAGAACTTTTAAGACCGGTTATTTTAAGAACCGGTCTAAAAAGTGATATTTTTTTTAAAAAAATATGGATTTTTTTTAAATATGAAATTTTTAAAAAAAAATTTCACCTTTTTAAGACCGGTTTTATTTATAACCAGTCTAAAATATCGACCCTAAATTTTTGAATTTCCTCTTTGTCGCTCATAATTTTCGCTCTTTTAATCTGAAACCTCTCTTCTTGGTGCGATTACTCTGTGAGCTCGGTCATCTTCGCTCGATCACATTCTCATGTTTGTTGTTGCGGTGCTCTCACCCTCGCACTAAATGAGTTTGTCGCCACCACAACCTCGCTTGCTCTGATCTCCTTCGTTGCGACTTTTCACTATTTTTTCTTTTCTATCTCTAGTATGGGTCTTGCTTTGCTTGGTCACATAGACTTTGTACCATGAATGTGATTTGCAGACCCAGCATTTTAGAAAAGGTTGAAGAAGAGAACATCAACCTTGCGTTGTTGCAAAGGAAGCATCTTTTCGTCTTTTTAGTTTTAGTATACTGTAAGTGATGATAAGAAGGAGGAGGTTCCTGAAGTTAGTATTCTTCTTTCCCTCTTTATTTATTTATGATTTTACAACGTTGTTCTGCTTTGTGTTTCATTTGATTAGCTATGCAAGGATTTTTTTTTTGTTATGGTCTATAAGTTGTTATATTTCATGTTTCTACTCTCTCGCAACCCCATTCATCTGTTGATGATTTAGTTGACAACTTGGTTGAGAAGACAAAAAACTTATCTGGTATCTAATTTAAACCAAAAGATATTTTTATTATTGTTGCCGATGTTATCATTTGAGGTATCTCTAACTGTGCATATGTATGGTTCATTCTCATTTTTGCAGTTTCGGATGGGGCTGAGACTCCATTTGCTGGTTTAAAAAAGAAGAAGAAGAAGAAGACAGTAAGTCATTCAGCATTTATGTAGAAAAGTTGAGTGAATATGATAAAAAGATTATTCTTTCTTCTTTTTTTTCTTTGATTTGTTCTGTTTCTCATTGCCTTTTGTTCAGAGTCTAGAGTGAAAAGGGTAATACAGATAGAGCACTACAAAAAAAATCCATATTTATTTATTTTAAAAAAATATCACTTTTTAGACCGGTTCTTCATACTTTTAAAACCGGTTCTTAGAATAACCGGTCTAAAAAGTACTTTTAAGACCGGTTATTCTAAGAACCCGTCTTAAAACTCTTGAAAAAAAATTGTTAGATCGGTTTTTAAACAACCGGAGTAAAAAGTCTAGACTTTTTAGACCTGGTCTTCGAACAACCGGTCTAAAAAAGTGATTTTTAAAACCGGTTGCTTAACCGGCTAAAAAGTAACAGACTTTTTAGACCGGCTGTATCAAGACCGGATCCAAAACCGGTCTAAAAATTCATTTTTAATCGGTCTAAAAAGTCATTTTTCCACCAGTGTTATAACCTAATGTAATAGTTAATAAAGTGGTTAGGAGTATAAAGGAACGCGTTTAAGGAGCCGAAATCGTAAAACCCTGATTTTTCCCGGAGAACTCATAAATTTTGACCAGCTCTAGAAATAGGTCTTAGAGTTGGATTTTCAATGATTTGATGGTTCCATTGAGTTCAGGAGCGAAAATTAGGTGGGGTTACAGTTGGCCACTTTTTCAGAAAAGGCCGAAAAAACATAATTACGAAAACGCCCCTAAAACCCTTGAAGTAGGGCTGCCAAGGGTAAATTTGTAATTTTACATTGAATTTGATAATTTCGAGTCCGGAAATAGATTCCTTGGGCGGAAATATGTTAGGATAGCCTAGATTAGAATTTCGAGAAAAGTGCAACCGAACCAGGTACGGCGGGCTCAGGTCGGGTCTCGGGGGCATTTTTGTAAATTTTCATTATAGACTCATATAACCCTAAGAAACACTATGGAAGTGTCTAAATGGTGCATTTGGAATTGTAGGATTCGATATTTGCCCTGTTCGTGATCCACCTACGCTAGAGCACAATCGGAAAGAACAAGGTAGTGACTCTTTCTCTTATACTGTGTGTGAAACATTGTATGTATGTTTGTCATGCATTGAGAATACTTTGTGAATACATTGTGATGCTTTGAGTTCGCAGCGTAAGCTGACGCATAGTGATACTTTGTGATACATAAAGATCACAGCGAAAGCTGACGCATAGAGATTACAGCCATGAGTGCCGTCGTTTGTGGCGAAAGCCATGATACATTGTGATGCTACTTAACATGATCATATATGCTATGTGTTTATACACTGTATGAGTGATTTGTTACTACAGAGATTCTTTTGAATCTCATTCTTTCCATTAACTAACATTTCAGATAAGGCAAGTGGCTCCAAGGAGAAACGAACCACCAGGAGCGGCTAGGATCTTGTAGAGATGTGTTGTTAGGTTGTTGGTTATCTATTTTGGACTTGGGATTACTGTTTATTTTTGAAATGTAGATATTACGTTGATGTTGGTCATGTAATCCCCTAGTTGGAACTTACAACCCTTAGTTTATACATGTATGAAACCCGGGAGTTGCCGGGAATTTGGCTATGCACTCTTATATGTATGAATGTGATTGAACTGCACAGAGTAATTAGATTCAGAAGATGAATATGAGACCATGTTGAATGAATTTTAGAAAAGAGATTTGAGAAAAACATAATCGTCAGTCTCTAATTCCTTTAAATTACGCATTTTCGAATCTTAATTATGGTTATCAAGGTAGGGGATTATATTTTTGGTATCAGAGCTATAGTTCCTGGTAAGGGTAGAGTTTGCTAGGATAGATCCCTTAGTTAACTTTAGGGATAGAAGATAATCTGTGGATAATTGTTGTGTATGCACATGTATGTTCTATTGATATGTATATATATATGAGACTTGTGAATATATGTGCATACTATCTCTGTAATATTAATGGGGTAAGTTGTTTGTAGAATGAAGAAAACTAGAGGACGCCCTAATGTTCCGCGTGTAGACCCAGAGGTGGAGGTAGTCAATGACAATCCACCAGATTCAATGCAAGAGCTGATGGGTCTAATTTGGGATCAAAGAGATATGATTGCTAAGCTAAGAGAAGAGCTCAGAGTTGAGAAAGTGAAGAACAAAGAGGACCCGATTCAGTCTACTCTAGTGGAAACTCAAGAAGAAACTCGTCATGAGGACACTGCTGAAGGGTCAGCGTGACCCCTGGACTCCCCACCTCACACTGTTCCAAATCAAGAGTCGCACGGGGTACCTGCAAGAGAGGAAAGGGACCTTCAGTTTTGGGTTACCAGATTTTGTAAACATATGCCTTCGGTGTTCAAAGGGAGGTTTAATCCGCAAGCAGCTGAAGATTGGTTGAATCGCCTTGAGAAAATCTTCAAGGTCCTAGGATGCCCGTCCGAGGTGAAGGCACGCCTGGCCGTCTACAAGTTAAAAAGCGATGCAGATCGCTGGTGGAGGAATATCTCCCTCACACTGCACAGCAGAAATGTGCTGTTGACTTAGGAATCATTCCAGCAATAATTTCATGAGAAATACTTTCCCAAATTGGTACGGCTCGAGAAGGAAATAGAATTCCTGAATATCAGACAAGGGGACACGGAGAGCTTTGATGACTACCTATCCCGTTTCATCCGTTTGTCCCGGTATTCCTCCTACCTCCGGTATAAGGATGATGAAGAGTGGAGTTCTGACATGATTATTCGGGGGTTGAGACGTGATCTGAAGAAGCGGTTGGTTACTCATATGTTCACTAAATTCAACAAGGCTGTTGAAGAGTGTAGGATCACAGAAAATAATTTAAGAGAACTATATCCTACTAAATCTACTGGCCACCGCAGTGAACCCAGTAAGAGTGGTACTTCACAGAAGCGAAAGGGACAGGGATCTTTATCTGGGAGTGGTAAAAAGCCCTACCAGTCTGGGAGCCGTGATCAGCAGAGAACTCCTTTTACACCTTGGATCTGTCCTCGTTGTAATCAGTCACATCATGGTAAGACTTGTGAGGGTCGAATAATATGCTTCAATTGTAAATGTATGGGGCATACTGCTGTCGAATGCAAAGAGCCACGACTAGACCAAAGGCTGAAAACTCAGGGCTGAGTATTCGCTATGACCCACGAGGAGGCCCGTAAATCTCCTAAGTTGATACAAGGTAAAATTCTTCTTAATGGCTATTTATTGCAAGTTCTGTTTGACTCGGGTGCAAGTCACTCCTTCATTGCCTATGATTGCATGAAGCGCCTGGGATTGCATGTGCATAAATTACCATTTGATATGATAGTGTCAACTCCGATGGGTGTTAAGGCCTTAACTACAGAAGCTTGTCTGAATTGTGTTATAACTGTAGAAGGGCACCAATCTACTATGGATTTGATTTGTCTGCCGCTTTACCAATTGGAAGTCATTTTGGGTTTTGATTGGTTAACGACGAATAATGTGATGCTTGATTGTGGGAACAAAAGGATAGTATATCCTGCTTCTCAGAGGGTCGAAGTTGTAAATGGCAGTATGAATTTCCTTTCTAGGGCTAAAGCTGAAAAATATCTTGAAAAGGGTTGCCAGGGGTATATGGTATTCTTCTCTGTGCAAGGAGAGATTATTGAAACTTTGAGTAGTATACCCGTGGTAAATGAATTTCCTGAGGTATTTCCGGATGATCTTAGCGGATTACCTTCAGAAAGGGAAGTTTAGTTTCTCATTGACCTTGTACCTGGAGCTGGTTCTATATCTAAGGCCCCATACCGTATGGCCCCAAACGAAATGGTGGAGTTAAAGAAACAAATAGAAGACTTGCTGGAGAAAGGGTTTATTAGACCCAGTGTGTCACCTTGGGGAGCTCCAGTGTTGTTTGTGAAAAAGAAAGACGGGAGTCTTTGTCTATGTATCGATTATAGAGAACTGAATAAGATTACTATCAAGAACAAGTACTCTCTTCCCCGAATCGATGACCTTTTAGATCAACTATCCGGTTCGTGTGTATTCTCAAAAATTGATCTAAGGTCAGGGTATCATCAACTACGAGTGAAAGCAGAAGATGTTCCAGAGGCTGCTTTTTGAACCAGGTATGGTCATTATGAGTTCTTGGTGATGCCATTTAGGCTAACCAATGCACCTGCGGTTTTTATGGATTACATGAACCGTATCTTTCAACAATATCTGGATCAATTCATTGTGGTATTCATTGATGATATTCTGATATACTCTAAGAGTAGATAAGAGCATGAGCATTATTTGAGAATTGTATTGAATACATTGCGTGAGAAGCAGCTCTATGCCAAATTGAGTAAATGTGAGTTTTGGTTATCGGAAGTAAAATTCCTAGGCCATGTTATCTCGTAAGAAGGGGTCTCTGTAGATCCTAGTAAAGTGGAAGCAGTACTGGACTGGAAAAGGCTAGAATCTGTGGCAGAGGTACGCAGTTTTCTGGGTCTTGCTGTTTACTACCGGAGATTCATTCAGAATTTCTCACGTATTGCTTTGCCGATGACCAAGCTCACGAGGAAGGATCAGCCTTTTATGTGGGATGAACATTGTGAAAAATGTTTTGTGGAGTTGAAAGAGAGGTTGACTACAGCACCTGTGTTGATTATTCCTGATCCCAGCTTGACCTACATTGTGTATAGTGATGCGAGTAAGCAGGGATTAATGTGTGTCCTTATACAGTAGGGACGTGTGGTGGCCTACGCCTCTCGACAGCTCAAACCTCATGAGATGAATTATCCTACACATGATCTGAAGCTTGTGGCCATTGTATTTGCCTTGAAAATTTGGAGGCATTATCTGTATGATGTGACGGTAGAACTGTACTGTGACCACAAGAGTCTCAAATATTTGTATGATTAGAAAGAATTGAATATGAGACAGCGACGGTGGATGGAGTTGCTTAAGGACTACAACCTAGAAATCAAATATCATCTGGGTAAAGCAAATGTAGTCGCAGATGCTTAGTCGAAAGACAGTGTTGGTGGCAGCAATGATGATTCAAGAGGGGAAGTTAATAGCGGATTTTCGTGATTTGAATTTGTCAAATTAGATCCTCTATGCCAATCATACTATTTCCCAAGAGGAAAGTGACTTGAGAATTGAGATTGAAGAAGCTCAGAGGCAAGATGGCTGGATACAGTGTAATCTAGCTCGGATTAAACGGGGAGAAGCTCAGGGCTATGATCTATCCCCTAGTGGATTGGTTTACTATCAAAAAGAGAATCTGTGTTCCACTTAAGGCGGAGTTGAGACAGAAAATTTTGCATGAGGCGCACAAGAGTCGTTATACTCTTCATCCTGGTATGACCAAAATGTACCATAATCTGAAGTCTATGTATTGGTGGCCGGGTTTGAAGAGTGATGTGACGAAATATGTAGCGAGGTGTCTCACTTGTCAGAAGGTAAAAATTGAGCACCAGAGACCGCCTGGTTTGCTGCAAAGTCTTGAGATTCCGGAATAGAAATGGGAAAGTGTGACCATGGACCTCGTGGTGGGATTGCCCAGAATCAGGAGTTATGATGCGATCTGGGTAATTGTAGGCCGGTTAACAAAATCGGCATATTTCATACCGATCAATGCTGGTTATTCTCCAGATAAACTAGCTGAGATTTATATTCGAGAAATCGTGAAACTTCATGGTGTACCAAAGAACATCATTTCTGACCGAGATCCCCAATTCACTTTGAGATTCTGGAGGGTGTTGCATAAGGCCCTGGGTGCTCAATTGAGATTTAGCACGGCTTATCATCCTCAAACGGATGGACAGTCAGAAAGGACAATCCAGACGCTGGAAGACATGTTATGGGCCTGTGTTCTAGACTTCAAAGGGAATTGGGATCACTTTCTTCCACTTGCTGAGTTCGCCTATAACAATAGCTATCATGCGAGCATTCAGATGGCTCCGTATGAAGCGTTGTACGGAAGGAGGTGCCAATCACCTTTATGTTGGAATGAGTTATCAGAAAGGAAGCTGTATGGACCGGATCTTGTTGATCAAACCTCAGCACAGATTCGGATTATTCGTAAGAGGCTTCTTGCAGCGCAGAGTCGACAGAAAAGCTACGCTGATAAGAGGAGATGACCTTTAGAGTTTGAGGTTGGTGATCATATATTTCTGAGAGTATCACCAATCACTGGCATCGGGAGAGCTATCAAGCGAAAGAAGCTGAGCCCAAGATACATAGGTCCTTTTGAAATCCTTGAGAGGATTGGGCATGTTGCTTATCGAGTAGCCCTACCCCCAAACTTGAGCAGGCTCCATGACGTGTTTCATGTTTCACAATTAAAGAATTGCCAACCGGATCCCTCTCACATCATTAAGTATGAAGAAGTTGAGTTACAAGACAACTTTACATATGCGATAGAGCCAGAACAGATCATTGATAGAGAAGAACGACAGCTTAGACATCGAAACATTCCATTTGTGAAGGTGATCTGGAAGGGAATGACTCAGAGGGAAGAAACTTGGGAAGCGGAAGATGATATGCGAAGACGTTATCCAGAGTTTATGGCTCAAGTTGTGTGACAAATTTCGAGGACGAAATTTATTTTACGGGGGGAGAAATGTAATATCCCAAAAAGTGATTAAGGGCTAATGACTTCAAAAGTGGATGTAATTATTGTTGAATAAACACTTTTGGATAATATGTGATGGGAATTTGGATATTTTAATGATTCTAATGGCTTCCTTGTGAAAATTCGTGTAGGGAGAGTGTTTATTGTGAAATTGGAACCACTGGGAACAATTGTACAAAAGTTGAAAACTCTGTCCATTGAAACTCTGTACAGGGCAGCCGATTTGAATAGACGTTTTAAATAGGCAAATCGTGTCTAAAAATCCTGAAATTTTCCAGTCTTAAAGTTCACATGTCAAGATTAAAAATGGACATATAATTTGTATCATTTTGATTTGTGAGCTAAGAGTTATGGATTTTTGAAGTTTGCCCAGCGAAATTAATTATTTTCTGGAACAGTATGCAAAGATTGAAATTCTGGGAATTTTGTGATTCCATCCAGAAAAATTCTATATTTTTTCTTAAAACTAGACTCAATAAGGGTTCCATAGACTTTGGAATCACTTCAATTCAATTTTTCTAGAATTAGTTATGATTTTTCAAAGTTTGGGCAGAAATCTACCAAAATTTCTGAAAAATCCGAAATTGTTGGAAATTAATCAATAATTAAATATCATATAATATATGATATTAAATACCATCAGCCTTCTTTCTCCAGCCATTTTCGTGCTGTTCCAGACCTGAAACAAGAGAGAGAAGGTGAGAGAGTTTAGAGAGAGAAAGGGAAGAAATCTCACAAGGTAAGCCGATTTCTCCGACGATTTAGCTCCTAACGTGTATAACTCCGACTCTAAGATACTCCTCTTTATTCTTTAAGGTTGTGAAGCTCAAAATTTGGTGTTTTAAGGGTTAGGGTTCAGCCACCTTGAGGAAAAGCTAGTGGGAGCTTAAGGTAACTTCCAAACCTTCGTATATTAACTATTCTGGCTGCTGTGGGCAATTTAATCGGTGAAATTTCGCCAGATTGCCATTGGTTTTAAATTGTGGAAATTGAGTTTCCTAAGGGTTATGCTGCCCAATTTTGGTTTAAATGGTAGTTATAACCTAATGTAATAGTTAATAAAGTGGTTAGGAGTAGAAAGGAACGCGTTTAAGGAGCTGAAATCGTAAAACCACGATTTTCCTCGGAGAACTCATAAATTTCAGCCAGATCTAGAAATGGGTCTTAGAGTTTTATTTTCAATGATTTGATGGTTCCATTGCGTTCAGGAGCGAAAATTAGGTGGGGTTACATTTGGCCACATTTTCAGAAAAGGCCGAAAAAGCATAATTACGAAAATGTCCCTAAAACCCTTGAAGTAGGGCTGCCAAGGGTAAATTTGTAATTTTACATTGAATTTGATAATTCCAAGTCCAGAAATGGATTCCTTGGGTGGAAATATGTTAGGATAGCCTAGATTAGAATTTCGGGAAAAGTGCAACCAGACTGGGTACGGCAGGCCCGGGCCGAGTCCCCGGGGGCATTTTTGCAAATTTTCATTATAGACTCATATAACCCTAAGAAACACTATGGAAGTGTCTAAATGGTGCATTTGGAATTTTAGGCTTCGATATTTGCCCTGTTCGTGATCCACCTGCACTAGAGCACAATCGGAAAGAACAAGGTAGTGACTCTTTCTCTTATACTGTGTGTGAAACATTGTATGTATGTTTGTCATGCATTGAGAATACTTTGTGAATACATTGTGATGCTTTGAGTTCACAGTGCAAGCTGACGTATAGTGATACTTTGTGATACATAGAGATCGCAGCGAAAGCTGACGCACAGAGATTACAGCCATGAGTGTTGTCGATTGTGGCGAAAGCCATGATACATTGTGATGCTGCTTAACATGATCATATATGCTATGTGTTTATATACTGTATGAGTGATTTGTTACTACAGAGATTCTTTTGAATCTCATTCTTTCCATTGACTAACATTTCAGACAGGGCAAGTGGCTCCAAGGAGAAACGAACCACCAGGAGCGGCTAGGATCTTGTAGAGATGTGTTGTTAGGTTGTTGGTTATCTATTTTGGACTTGGGATTATTGTTTATTTTTGAAATGTAGATATTACGTTGATGTTGGTCATGTAATCCCCTATTTGGAACTTACAACCCTTAGTTTATACATGTATGAAACCCGGGAGTTGCCGGGAATTTGGATATGCACTCTGATATGTATGAATGTGATTGAACTGCGCAGAGTAATTAGATTCGGAAGATGAATATGAGACCATGTTGAACGAATTTTAGAAAAGAGATTTGAGAAAAACGTAATCGTCGGTCTCTAATTCCTTTAAATTACGCATTTTCGAATCTTAATTACGATTATCAAGGTAGGGGATTACACCAACCATATCATCAACTGCCAACCTTAGAAGCATACCCTTATCCTTCATAAAAAAAAGGATAGATCATTTTAAGTCCAGCATTATAAGTAGGCTATGAACAAAGCACAAAAGAGATACCTTCTGATAAAAGATGATCATATCAAGGGAGATGAACTTCTTGGTATATCACAATCCCTCTTATAGAGGTCATAACGAATAGACCATCTGAAAGCTAAATGATCCTACATAACAATAACTTTAGCCGTGTATGTGAATCCTAAATCATTGTTAAAATAACGCATTGTCAAACAATTTTGCAATCTGACATATATCCTTGTACTAATAGTAAGGATTTGCTACATATTTGACTTAATCCTATTTCACCAAGTTATCCAACAATTTCAACAAACCACTTGCATGACAGATTTCCAACAACTCAATAAATAGGGAAATATGATATATAAAACCAAAAGACTGCATAATATATCTTCCTATTTCTTTATTTTAAGTAGTATGATATCATGGATACTTTGAATAGAAGTATGCATGACATACACATCCAAGGCTCCGATTTTACACTAAAAAATGTGGTATTACCTGCTCTCACATAAAAAGAAACACCTATCACAAAATCTTATGTACTATGGAACCAAAAAGCTACATATGTATCCTACTAAATCTTGTGGCTCTACAGATCATGAGCCAATAAAATCAAGAAATGACATACCTTACATGTATATACCAGAATATTTTGAACAAAGTAGAGATACCCAACATACAATAACCAATGTGCTTCCATCTTTATATACTCAATCTAACTAACTTAATAATATCAAAATCAAATGATTAATACCTGATTCATTAAATGTAGATACAGAAACCGATGTAGCATATCAAATTTAAGATTTTGTTTAACTTGTTTAAGTAACCTGATAATTCTTAGCTTTTTACAAAGTGTAAGATCAATTATGTTTTTTGTCCAACAGTAAAAGCTGCTGGGTTTGGTGCTAAGTTTTCTCAATTAGATATAACTTTGACAACTGGACCTGAGGGAAACCTTTAGACAATTTGATATGACTTTCATCTTAAGAATATTAAAAATATGATTTCTAAATATTTAATTTTAATTTGTCCCATCTTCCCAATAGCAGACTAATATAACAGCAAAATCCTTTTAGTTTAACCATATTCAATCAAACAAAGGATGTATGATGCTATATTCTCCAGACTAATCACTCTAAGCAAATCGTGGATTGCTATATACATATGAATAAGCCTACATGACTTAAACAAAGGAATGCACTCTACAAATGAGTTAACCTAATATCTTTGGTATGGTCATTTCAGTGACACTACAAACATATCAGTCTGGAAGTGAAATTAAGTTAGCTCAGTCCAAGCCACCAATCTCCAAAGTCCACATTGCAAGGTCTAACTACAACCATCCAATGGACAATAGAAATAATTTTCTACGTGACATGAGACTTGCTATTAAATCACAAACAGTAAGATATAAGTCCACTTTTAGATACATCGTGATGTCTATCCAACCTGTAAAATGTATTACCTATTGAGGCTATACAACCAAGGAAAATATTCCATTATGAAACAAATATGCACATATTTTGACATTTGACATATAGATATTTTTTAAAGATACTACATGATATAAAAAAAAGTTATAAATACACCTACTGCAAACCTATTTGAGAACTGATTTCAACCTACAATTGTATAACTTATTTAATTTAGAGACGGTCACTATTCATACCTACTCAATTATAGAGCATCTGTATCACCTACTTCCTTAGCCATCATAGTCAAAAGCTACACCAAATTATCACATCATATAACATGTCCTGCATTTAAAATAGATCAAGAAAAAATCTTGATGAGGACACATTAAATGACAGGCATTTAAGTTTTACTTAGTTATATTATAAACAATTACCTACTCCACCGAACTCTTAGGAGTTGCAATACCTTGGTATTCGGCATATCCAACAAAAATAACTCTACTTCATTGAATGTACTTCCTTAAACCAGTCTAAGAAAAGAGGAAGAAATTATCATTTTAAGTGGCCTTAGATGGAAACCCAAACAATCCAAGTTTACTATGAGAGAAGCTTCAAATTGTTGATGGTCAAATCTTCAAGTAAGTATTTACTGCCCCTTCCGACATTAAATAAGCTCTCTCCAACAATTGCTTACTGTAAAAAAAAAGGTCATTCCAATGGTTTCTTCAATCTAAAGTCACAATTCATTTTTTTTCCATGCCCATATCTTACTGTAAAAAAAAGGTCATTCCAAAATCTAACTTTCCAGATTTCTCTTCACATACATCATTAGGCCTAACTATAGTCTATAATATTTAAAATATTGTGGCCACATTACCAATGAAAAAATGTCATACAAATTTGTTGGAGATAAGCAAGCTGATTTTGACAGCTTTCTAATTTCCGCTGCCATATTTCATGTTGAAAACAGATGTAATAGTACTGCTATAGCAACTCTATCGTATAGAAGCTATCCAAATCGTTCCTAGTCCCTAGCATACAAATGAGTAATTTAAAATCAGATAGTTTCAACTCAGTTAACTTTTGAATTATATTTTAGTACTACTAAACATACTTTGGATCTCTTAACTACAACAAAAGGTAATGAACATATCAAAAGTGACAGCTACATCCATAATTACACCTACCCCTTCTAATTGGTCTGTATCATATCCTGAGGCTACATATCGAAGAAATCTTTTCCATGAACAATGCTGAAGAGATATGCACCATTGCTTTTGTATCAACCCCATCATAAAGAACCTACTTATTGAAGACAAAGTGCACAAAAAAAGATCTTCAAAACACCTAAAGTCAACTTAGTGAACTTCTACATGAGAATTGACATCAGTGATGACAGACCTTGTACTATTGGAATGATAAAAAAAAATTCTCAATCTTATTGAAAGCTTTTCTGGTCTCATCCTATAAGAAAAAGAATTTCCCTTATGATCTTGATGGTTATAAGCCATCAAAATCTTGGATTTATAGACCTAAAGTCCTCATTGTTCAGAACAATTCTATAAAATTGTTTCCCCTACTTACATATATGTTTAATATACTCAGTCATGTGTATTTTACTTGATAATAAGGAGCTTACATATTTTAAACAGACCAATTTTGTAATATATATTTATCTCCACAGCCTTTCAACCCTCTATCCAGTACAAAAAGAAAATTAAAATGATCCCACATCTACAAAAAGTTAATCTAGATTTAGGTAGTGGCAACTTATTGGAGTTAAGATTGAAATTTCAAATCTATAGGATGATTTTGTAGACCTTTACTTCAACATTAGATGATGATCATATTATAACCGATTACTACATACATGCATTGAGCTAATCCTTCAAATTGAAAAGTATCATCTATTGAGCCCCTGCATAAAGGAACTACTTATTCCACACCGAGTGAACCATTAAAAATTTCAAAAATGCTAAACTCAGCTCAATGCATTTATCCATGAAAATTTACACCACCTATAACAGGCCAACCACTGCTTGAATGAAAGAAATTCAAAAATTTGGGAACCCTATTAAAATCGTTACTGGTCTAGTTATATACAAAGACCACTTCCCCTCGTGTTTTCCATGATTAAATGTAATTCTATTCTAGGCTGTGCAACAAATTAATGCTAGATAGCCATAATACTCCTTGAAATCTTTGAATGTATAGGTCTAAAATAGTACAAAAGTTTAGTCCATTTAATTTTGCAAGTGAAAAGAATGTAAAGAGTCATAGTAGTAGACGCTCACCAAGATGATGAGAAAAGTCACTCATCAAATGTTATAATTACAACCCAAATTATATATATATATATATATATATATCATACCCAGCTACCTTTGTTGAAGAAGATGCAGTTTTTGTAGCTTCTTTCCAAGAAAGGTCGATGCTCTTATCTCCAATAAAGAAGGTGCCTTAGAGTGTAATGGTTAACCATGCAAATTTGAATGGCAAAAAAGGCAAAATAGAATATCAACGACTAAAACACTTTATGCATAAGTTGGCCTTGCTAAAGGTTGCATCCATCTTACTTTTGTCATTGTTAGTATGTTCTTCTTGTAGATGATCAACCCAATTGTAGTGATATGCTTTTTTAGTTTCTGCAACACGGTGTGAAAAATGTAAGCATGGCGCACAATGTGATGAAGACAAATAACTATCAAACAATAAGACTATATTTGCAATTTTTTCCTTTACTTCCTCTGTTTTAGCAGCTGCCATTGATTTGTTTTGCATAACCATAACCTGGTTTAACTTCTTCATGGTAGCCCGGGTAAACTCCTCAGCCATCTCTAAGAAGTCCAATTCAAGACATCAACCACAGATAGGTTAATGACATGAGAGAACATGCAATTAAATTAAACAAACATATAAGAAAAAATTGTGGCAAACTAGTAAGCCTAAGAACAAATCATAACAATAGTGATGAAATCAAACAGCAAATAAGGAAATAAATCAGAATACCACACTCAACAACAAACAAAATATTTATCCCATTTCCCTTGTAAAGTACGTAGTTGTTGAAAAACACGAAAAGGGACTGAAGCCTGAACTAGCAGTAATGAAGGCAAACCAAAAAGAAATTTTTATGTACCTGTGGCATGTTAATAGGGCTATCTTCGCATCCACGACCATTGAAGACGACAACATGCCATCCTTTACTTGAGGCTCTAATCAACATATGTCTCACATAGGAATCTTCACTGCCCACGATTAAACCTGGCTGTAAAATCCTACATTTGAATTACTAAATAGTAGGCATAGAATTTCTTCAAACGAGAGAAAAAAAAGTGAAGAATTAACGGACCACCAAAATAAGGACGGGGAATCGGGAGGCAAGAGTCGATCATCGCCGGCAACCTAATCAAGAGCCATAGAACCATCGTCTTTAGTGCGAAGAAGTAAAAAGTGTTTCCTGAAAGCAAACATATAGAAGAAAAAGTACAAGATGATGGGATGTAGAAAAAGTGAACAAAGTGAAAATCGCAAGCAAAGAAAAAGAAAAAAAATGGAGCCTTTCTTCATTACCTATATTTCGGGCATGAAATCGTTGTAAGTCAGCCATGGCAACAAATTATTTGAAAAATGCTAGATCAGTAGGAGAAGAAATGGAGAAAACGAAGACTTTGATCTTTATGGAATACCCAAACGATGGCCTCGTCTTCCGTCCACAACATGATCGCAAGTCTTGGAAGAAAGACATTGCAACGATTTGGAGCTCAAATTTCTTTCCTTCGTACCAGAGATTGAAAGGAGGCGTATGCGTTGTCTTCGGTGGACTAAATGGGTCACCCACTCCTCATGAATGGCGAACAGTGAAAAAAGCATATATGAAGTGACGTTGGAATGATATTTTGTGCAGGAATTACCTTTTTGCAACTAAGCACTATTCATATTTAGTTGGAGCTGAACGAAGCCAACGTGTGAAGAAACAGCTTGGCACTAAAGCCGACACTGTTGTTATGAATAGTGAAATGTGAGAGGATAAACAGTAAAATGAAAGCATCGGCTTATTCCCCTATTCCTCTTAAGTATATATTGATTGCAAGGGAGGCATCCCATGGTTTTGTAAGTAACGAGCAGAATATCATACACCGACAGAGTTTTGCATTATGTTGCTTCAACTCTGTGATTTTATTCCATTAAGAGGAGACAGAGCTATTTGTGCCTGTGCTATATTTTTATAATCTGTTTTGGTGCTGTTATTGTCGATCCTCTTCTCACTGAATCCTATTTGCTCATCTTTCCTTGTTTTCCATATTGTGGAGTAGTTTCCAACTTGAAAGAAACATCGGAGGTGGTGGTAGCAGTGGAGGAGGAGTAGTTGGGGAGAGATGATTTTTTCCCAATTTTTTTTTTTCAATAAAACACACATGAGTTGAGTTAGAGAACACATTGGCAATTTTTACATGGTGTCTTACTGTCCTTAATATAAAATATATTTATCTAATTTAATTCTCTTAAGAAAGTTAGTTAAGGTAGTTGATATGACATGTATTTTCTAAAATATTCTAATCATCTTCTTTAATTCCCTTCTTCCTTCTCCTTCTTGATTATTATTGAGGGAGCATCAATAAGGGTAAATTAAGAAAATATTAACAAATATAACAACTATGTCTTATATTTAGGATTAAGATCAACTCTCCAAATATGTCTTATACTGAGGATTTGAGGGAGTGATATTTTTTGCCATGTTAGATAACTATTTGATGACTCAAAATAAATTATATATGATAAGGATTAAATTATTATACGTGAACAGTTTATAGGCGAGTCAAACGCTGACTCATAGATGAAGGACCTAAAGATTAAAAAATATTTACATATGGAACTTTCAAAACCCCAAACAAAACCAACCCCCCCTCCAAACACAAAAACAAAATTGTCATGGTCAACTTAATTGCTACAAATGTCTATGAATTTTGCTGCCGCACAGGGGTCCACGGAAGACTAGAATTGCCAAGTTAGTGATAAACGTGGCAACTGCGCAGGAAGCCAGGAAGCCAAAGCCTCTACGCAACTGCGTACTCGGTAATCAAAATCATCTTCTTTACTTCGCTCTCTGGAGACTGTAGCATCTTGCTCCTATATGTTGCTTCTTGATGATCGATCTCTCCGTATGAGTTCCTGGCTAGAATCCTGAAAACTCGGAAAGAGGAAAAAAAGAACACATGGAGATGGGGCCTAAACTTCCTTTGATCCACTTGAGAACATCTCCTACCACCAAATTTTATGTGATTTCTTACAATAAGGGAGAGTTTTGTAAATACAAATTTCCTACAAGGATAGTTTCAGAGCAGAAATTCCCGTTCAAGTTCGTGCGACAATCTTTGGGGGATAAATGGAAGCTGAATGATATTAGCGCTAGTATGTGATTTCCTTCAATTCTATGAATTTTAATTTTGAAATATACTTGCTAGAATCGATTGTTAGCTATTTGTGTTTATACTCGCGGCAGTGTAATATTGTGTTTATAGATTATCATAAAATGGTCAGAAGGAAACTCGTAGTCTCCTGGCTCATAAATGTTACTTGTCAACTCATTTTGATAGTTTCCTAGTTCCCAGGGTTAATTGTCCGATTGTAGGCAAAGAACTCAAAAGCCCTGCCACTGGTGGCGTATGATGTTTCAATTTTGGACTAGACTTGGTGGAAATTTCTTAGCTCTTTGCCATTAGGATCTTCAATTAAATTATGACATCTTTAAAAGATCCGATCATCTAATCATATAAAAAAGTCCACTTGATATGTTTTTATTAGTAAACTTGATAACAGGGATATACAAGTTGGACCCAAATTTTCTCTTCTAATCTCAACCATAAGCGTGAGGCATAGGATTGATGAAAGAGCTAATTGATTAGCTTAACATGCATGCCGAGAAAGGAACAGATTAGAATGCAGTTAAAGACTAGGAAATCAATCACTTGGTAGCCGTATTAATGGAATGCTTCATTTGAACCCAAAAAAAGGGAAATGGTACTGCAATAAAAGTTGTCTTGCTTAGGCTTGGTCATTTGCATTGAACTACCGAGCTCCCACTTGTATTCTTGGTGAGGCAAGTGCCAGTTGATAAGGCTACTCTTTTTTTCCCCTCTTTCTCTTTCTTTAAATAAATCTTTTATTTGCTTAATTGGCTACTAGCTACATGGCTATTTTACTTTCCTAATTGCTAGTCAAACTCTTATTACTTGCTCCATCCATTTCTCAACTGAACCTATGAATCGGTGAGCATTGCATTAGTCAAGCAAGCATGACATGGATGTGGTCAATTATTTGTTTTCTTGAACTCCAGGGTTTTCGCATCAGAGTACTTATTATACATCAGTATATTTACCACACTCCCTCATTTTGGCTGTTCTCTAATTTTCAACTTCGTATCTCTTGAAAGGCTCGATCCAAGAAAGAATGAATACATTGCTAACGAAGACCCAAGATTTTTTGAATGAAGTGTCTTCCCCACTTGCAAAATCTGGTCAAAATAGAAAGTCTGGTCCTGAAGATGATTTTGGATTTCAAGTTATGGAAGACATATTTATGGTAGAGCAGACCATAGACCGCAGAACAGAAACTGGCATTCTTTCTTTTGCTGCTGTTATATGTATTGAGCAATTTAGCAGGTGAATGTGTGTGCCACATTTTTATTTTATGTAAAACCTTTATGTATTGGTCCTTGAGCAAATGCTTTCATAGGCTGATTCTATATCAACAAACTCAAGACTAAGCATTAAATTACTAAAATGCTGCATGACACAGGAGCTCACCCTTAGAATGTGTATACACAGTTACATCTTACTCTCCAAAAGTAGAGTGGAAAAGCAAAGCAAAAAGAAAAGAATTTAGGAATGTGTTATCTTGTAGTCTCTACAGTTGGTATCCTGGTGATTTTTGTATTTTGTTTCTGATATATCCACATAAATTTCTTTTCTTTCAACATTAACACTTCTGTCAGATACCAGCAATAAGTTGTGAGATTCAATGATCTGCGCCCCCCCCCCCCCCCCCAAACAAAAAAATTTTCATGGAAGCAGATTTTCCGAGCATTACTCTGTCAGTTGGAGAAATTAATTTTAGTGGAAAATTGAAGAATTAGAAGATCCTTTGATATCTTAATTCTTAGAGCATTTTACTTGCAATTGTTTTATTTCTGCTTTCTTGACATGATTTAATACATTTTGTTGATTAATGAAGACAGCCTTTTGGAAGGGACTGCATCTAGTGTAGTATTTTATTTTATTTTATTCTTAGTTTATGCCTATCAAACTGATACAAAAATTATTATTTGACTTTTTAAAATAAGATATGCAGGATGAATGGGCTGACTGGGAAGAAAATGCGGAAAATTTATGAAGCTCTTGTTCCTGAATCAGTATCCAGAGATGCCCGTAATTTGGTTGAATATTGCTGCTTTAGGTTCTTGTCAAGGGATAATTCTGAATTTCATCCTTCCTTAAAGGTACAGTATAATCTATGTGGGTGGCTATGATGAAGTGGAAATTTTTTAATTGGCCCCCCCCCCAAAAACAAAAAAACAAAAACAAAAACACAAGGGGAAAGTGAGAGAAAATAGAGCTTGTCAGAGGGTAAGATAATTTGGGTGTTTTTCTTTGATCTCTCATTACAAACATGAGAAAGCATATTTTATTTACTGTTTTTTATATTCTTTTTAATGCATATCTGTTAAAAGCCACAATATTTGGTTTATTCCTCTGTTGCTGCATATTTTATCTCTTCAATGCATCTTCGTCCTCCTGTCAATCTCCTGCTGTAGTAAAAAAATATGATGATTCATGTCAGCAAGCAATCTGAGGCTTTTTACCCTTTTTGGTTGGACTTGGTAGATATTAAATTCATATATGATGTTCTCATTGGGGAAGGCGTGGGTTTTCTCATCAATTTCCGTCTCACCATTGAGGATCATGTTCTCAAAATCCTTTGCAATTTTTACAATCTAGATTTGTGTCTTTGATTTCGTTCTAATGTTATGAGATGAATATTGATTTAGTCACTAGTTTTTTGATTCACACATATCAGTTTTGCGCTTTTTCCATTTTGTGAAAGATAGTATGCAAGTCTCCCATTAATACATCTTGGATTAGTTGCAAATTTGTGCTTGGTGCACTTACATGTGCAAATGATCAAATCGCTTGGATTGGTTATCAGATTTTACAGTTCAAGTGCCTTTGTTTTGTGTTACCTTGAGGATGTAGATTAAATTTGTATTTTTAACTGGTAGTGAGGGTTCCTCTCTCTCTCTCTCTCGGGTGCATACATAATTTAATTCCTCATAAAACTTTATTCTGTCAATCTCAATACTGTAATTTGAAAAGTGGACTGATGTGATGTCTGTTTATCTAAGCATCATCATATTGGCAGGAACCTGCTTTCCAGAGGCTCATTTTCATAACCATGCTTGCATGGGAAAATCCATACAGTGATGAGCTTTCAAGCATGCCAGAGAAGACATCTTTTCAGGTCATTTCTTTTCTTTATTATGAGACTCTAGGATCTCATTCTCATTTCATTCATTATACAACTGATAAGAGAATTACAATATATATAGGCAAACAGAAAAACAGATCAGAGAGACAAAACGGTAGGTGGTATGAGTGATTGACGGAAGCATATGTGTGAGTATCAACAAATTCATGCTAACCACAAATGTTTGGTGCTGACATTACTAACTTTTAACACTCCCCCTCAAGCTGGAGAGTATATGTCAATCATACCTAGCTTGCACATAAATTTTTCAAATGTAGTTTTGCTTAGTGGTTTTGTCAGTACATCTGCAATTTGGTCTTTAGATCTGATGTAGGACAAATTTATGATGCCTGCTTCAATTTTCTCTTTAATAAAGTGCCTGTCTATCTCAACATGTTTTGTTCTATCATGATAGACTGGGTTCTTGACCATTTCAATGCTGGCTTTGTTGTCGCACCAAATTTGCATTGGTCCCTCATATGGAATTCCCAACTCCTTCAGTAATCTGATGACCCAAAGTCCTTCACGTACTCCATGATTAACAGCTCTCAGTTCGGCTTCCGCACTACTTTGGGACACCATAGTTTGTTTCTTGCTTCTCCATGTAACAAGATTTCCCCATACATATGTGCAATATCCTGAGACTAATCTTCTGGTCTCTCTATCCCTTACATGGTCTGCATCAGTGTATATTTCGATATCCCTGGTAGTGCATTTCTTAAAGAAGATTCCTCTTCTAGAGTTAGGCTTTAAATAGCTTAGGATTCTATATACAGCTGTCATGTGTTCTACTTGTGGCTGGTGCATGAATTGACTTGCTATTCCGACTGCATAACTAATGTCTGGACGTGTATGGGTCAAATATATGAGTTTTCCGACAAGTCTTCTGTACTGTTCTGTGTTGACTGGAACACCATTTGGTTTGATTTCTAAGTGACAACCTTCTTCCATTAGTGTTCCTTCAGGTTGTGCCCCTAGCATTCCAGTTTCATGCTACAGATCTAGGGTATATTTCCGCTGAGATACATTAATACCCTTTTTAGTTCTTGCCACTTCCATGCCTAGGAAATACCTCATTTGTCCAAGGTCTTTCACCTGGAACTCAGTTGACAAGTCCTGTTTTAAACGAGCAATTGATTCTTCAAGGTAGAACAATCCGTCCCATTCTCTAGAAGTTCCAATCGTCCTCCTCGAATTTAAATCCTGGAAAACACATATATCATTATCAAAGATGATTCGGCACATTCAATCTTTAGTTAATTTACTCAGATATAAGATTGACAGTGAGTGCAGGCACAAATAGAACATTGTGAATTTTCAAGGAATTAGAGAGTATGATTGTGCCAATTCCTTTAACTGTAGTGTATAGGCCGTTCGCAACTTTGACTCAAAGATTCTCATGAATCAATTTAAGAGTTGCAAACAATGTACAATTACCGGTCATGTGATCAGTTGCTCCTGAGTCAATAATCCAAGCATTTTCACTAGCTCATACTGTATTTAGAGCTATGATAGAGTTACCTGATTGCACAAGGTTGATACTAGGCTTAGAGTTAGACTTATTTTGTCTATCTAGCATCCTGCGAAACATCTGCAGTTCCTCTTTGCTCAGGGAACCTTTATCTTTAATTTCTGGCTCAGTTGCAGTAGTATGGCTTTGTTTGTTGATTGCTGGCTTTCCATGAAGTTTCCAGTATTCTTCTTTGATGTGACCCTTTTTTTTGCAATAATTACACCATTTATTTCATCTTTCGTCTTGTGGTCGTTTTGCTGCCAGGGCTGATCTTTCGATTAAGCTTGAATCTGATTTTTCAGTTGAGCTTGAGCTGCCTTGATTCAAGAGTTTTCTGCTTTCTTCAAATTGCACATGGTTGACTACTTCAAACAGACGTGGCATGGGTTTTAGTCCCATGATTCTACCTCTTATCTCTTCAAATGAATTGTTGAGACCTAGGAGGAAGTCATACACTCGTTCTTCTTCCACGATCTTCTTATGTAACTAAGCATCTTTGACAGTATCCCATGGATGGGAATCGAAGAGATCTTGCTGTTGCCACAGTTTATGTAAGGTATTATAATAATTAGTAACTGTCAAGTTACCTTGTCTCAGATCTCGAAGTTGTCGCTTCAGGTGGATTAGAGCAGCGGTGTTATTAAGGGAAGAGTAAGTTTGCTTTACTTCATCCCAGATTTCTTTTGCAGTGGTTGCTAGGAGATAACCTTCACTGATTTCATCAATCATGGAGTTGCACAACCAAGGCATAACTTGATTGTTTTCAGCAAACCATGTATCGAAATTGGAGTCATTAGGAGGAGGTTGAGGAGCTGCTCCATTGATATATTTCTCCATTCGCTTACCACAAATATATCTTAGCACTGTTTGAGACCACTGGAGATAGTTTCTTCTATGGAACCTATGGTTGATGGCCATAATCTGACTATCGGAACGAAAAGTCCTGGCGTAGTTATTATGTTACTAGTAGTAAAGGAATGAGAGGAGGAAGATGAGTCTTGAATTTCAGGATTTGTACCGGACATAAGTGCCATTGGTGTGGCCCCGGTTATGGTTTGATTTCTAGGAAAAGAGCCAAAAAGAGGAGGAAATTTTGAAGAATCCATGTGTTTTTTGGAAGAAATGGTGGTTGGAAACACTGTGGCTTATTTTCTGGGACAAAAATGGATGTCGGAGGCACTGCTCACGGTGGCGTATGAGGTCACGAGCGCTGTACGGATGGTGGCACATGAGGTTCACGCGCCGCTGCACTGGTTGGCGCGTGGATGTCACGCGCTGCTCAGATTGACGGCAGGCTTCTGGGATCCGCCGATTGGCGGCTTGCGATCGTCCCTGGCCCGGCGGTGTATGCTCACTCGCCGGTGTGAGTGAGATCTCAGATCTCCGACGCCAGCTCTGTTTTCTCTGTTTCTCTCTCGCCTCACCGTTTCTGGTTGCCAGAGATTTTAGGACCTGGCTCTGATGCCATATGAGACTCTAGGATCTCATTCTCATTTCATTCATTATACAACTGATAAGAGAATTACAATATATATAGGCAAACAGAAAAACAGATCAGAGAGACAAAACGGTAGGTGGTATGAGTGATTGACGGAAGCATATGTGTGTCAACAAATTCATGCTAACTACAAATGTTTGGTGCTGACATTACTGACTTTTAACATTTATCAATTCAACTACTGTTAGAAAATATTTATGTTCTTCTAGCCACTTATGGAAGATATGTTTAGAAAAAATTTGGCTCTCCTGAAGCTCAGGTGGAGCTTCAGAGAATCAAGTGCATGTGGATAGCCATTGGTGAGAAACTTAAGGAAGTCTGTGTCCATGATTAACATGTTATTTCAGACCTCTTGAATGATATAAATTTTTATATAATTGATTTGTCGTCATGGTTGATCCAGTCCAAATTGTGTGAGCTTTATTTTAAATTACCTGTTTCCTGTTAGGAGGCATAATAGTTTAATTTAAAGGCTCCCATGCGTTGATTTTATCTAGTTGACTTAATGTTGAACTTTTGAGGATGGAAAACAAAATCCATTGGACTGAAAGTCACTTCTACTGAAGTTCATTTTCTCCCCTAACTCTATTGATGTCTGCATTTTTGTGAAGAAGATAGAGAGGGTGGTGCATTTGGAAACTTTTTATATTGAAGTTATCAAATAATGAATCAGACTTGTACTACAATGGGCATTGACTAAGAATTATCATCTATAGGATAGAAAGAAAATCTGAAGATAGCTCAGCCAAATTATTGTGTGAATTTAACCAATGACATCCTGTTTAGAAATTTTGGTTCAATTTTTCTTATATTTTTAGATTGTTTTTTTCCCAGCTCTTTTATGTGATGATTTTGGGAGGGAGGGAGAGAGAACTTTGGATGATTGTTTCTTATTGACTCTGCAGAGTAAGCTCGTCACAGAAGAGGCTTTTGTTCGGATTGCTCCGGCTGTCTCTGGTGTGGCTGACCGCCCCACAGCATACAATCTATTCAAAGCTCTAGCTGGTGATCAAAGGGGAATCTCTTTGAGCTTTTGGCTGACTTACATTAACGAACTTGTCAAGTGAGTTTAATCTTTTGGTTGGAGATATGATAAATCTCTTGGGAAGGCATCCAAGCAACATGTGGTTCTGACCACACAAGTTACAGAAAGATAAATGGATTAACAAATTACCAATCTCAAGCGCATCTAGTGCAGTAGGCACTCTATATTTTTTGATCTGGTTAGTTATGGTTATTAAACAGACACAAAAAATGGAATTTCACTTTTCTTCCTCAGAAGACATTTTTTGTCATGAAAGGAATTTCAAAACTGTCTATGTCCCATTTTTATACTTATGATGGATGCTCCTTCTCTTCTAGTCTTTTCTTTTGTTAGTTCCTCTAAACTTCTTGTAATCATGTCACTGCAGGCTCCTTTCATTGTTATTCAATTCTTTTTATCTCGTACAATGATGTTTATGCCAAAGATATCTTCTTAGCTAGGCACATCCCCTGTTAAAAGATTATTTAAATTCTTGCTTGCATTGTCTTTTTTATGGTTTGTTCTATCTACATAGTTGCTTGATTCTGCTGGTTTGCTCTTTAAAACCATTAAAAATCTGTTACTTATCATAATTATGCTTAACTTAAACTGATGTTTATGTGTCAATATTCGAGTGTCATGTTGATGTTGAGGCTAAAAATTCCTCCCACATGTCACATGTTCAAGTCTGACACCTTACCAATAAACTGATGTTTCTGTAGAGTGTATGAAGGATGCAAGTCATATCATATTCCGGAGTTTCCTCAACTTTCTGAGGAGAGAATTCTATGCATTGGCTCCAATAGCAAGCGGCCTGTGCTGAAGTGGGAGAAGAATATGGCATGGCCAGGAAAACTCACTCTTACTGATAAAGCGATCTATTTTGAGGTATTTAATAATATCATGAGATGCCCATATGATAGATCTTCTTAAACTTTGATACTTGCTTGATTACATCCTTTTAAGATATGTAATCTATGAAATTCTTCAATCTATTTCTCTTGCTATTGCCAAAATTTTGTACAAGGTCATCCTCTTACCATTAAAAGGAAGGGATTTCAGAGAAAAGATGTCCTTTGATTAGTTTTGGTGTCTGTTATTGCACAGAAAGTTAGATTTTAACTGGGACAGCGTTGAATGCTGTGACGTCCCAAAGTATCTCTGAGACTCTGACTAATTACACACTTGGCTTAGTGGCATGACTTTTCCCCGTGCCTATATGGACTCTACTTGCGTTTGGGGTCCTTTAGCATTTACTTACTTTAGGCATATTACTTCCAATACATGCAACATACTTTCTGATATCAAGACCACCTGTACCTGTCACATTTTGATGGAAGCTTTTTTAATGAACAAACAAAAATCGTGGGATGAATAGATGATTATAAGGAAAGTGAGAAATATTATCAAGGTAAAATATGAAGACAGACAGATAAGAAGATGGTTCTCTAATGTCATTTGTTAGCCGACAGAAATAACTTCTGTTATACCTGGATTCTTGATCGATATACAGGTATGCAGTTCTATTGACCATTTTCAAATCTATGTTTCAGACTGTTGGCTTATTGGGAGAGAAGAAAGCCATGAGACTGGATCTTTCATATGAAGGATTACAGGTGGAGAAAGCAAAAGTTGGACCTTTGGGGTCTTCTCTTCTTGACTCTGCTGTTTCTCTTTCTTTCAGCCCCAAGTCCGAGTAAGTAAGATCTTCAACAGTTACTGAATCATGTATTTATGGTGTGATGCAAGACCAGTAACAAGAATAAAGAAAAGGAGGAAAATGTATAATAAATATGGGAAATTAAATTAACTTTATTTTATCCCGAAAAAAGAACTTTATCAATCAATCAATCAATCAGTCAGAGCTGTCTAACCCTTGCTATTAAGTGTCTTACATAGAGCCCATAAATACATTAAAATACAAGATGACTGGACAATCTAAAATGCAAGATTATTGGGAAATCCTAATAAATAATTAAATAAAATCCCAACATATTGATAAAAAAAGTCAAAGCATAATACATCAAATCACAATCCTTAGATATTATTTTTTTATGCCTGGAATATATCTTCAATAATTTCTCATTAGGTTGTCATGCAAATGAAGCAATGCCTAGTTGATAATCCAACAAATTCTAATGTTCTCAAGTGAGATAACTCAAAAATTTGTCATGTCTTTTCTTAGCCCTTTAAGAGCATGATTATGGACTTATGGTTTACAATCATACATCTACCTTATGTGAAGGGATCCTTGCTTTCCTTTCCTTTGGGATCCATTGTTCTTGTCCAATTATAAAACTACTTCATATCATAATTTCCTTCTTAGCCGGATAGTGGTTCTCTTACAATTTTAAAAATTCTAATTCTAATGTTTCTTTTTCTACTTTTATTCTTATTTAGGTCAGACAGATGGGTGCTTGAATTTGTTGACTTGGGAGGTGATATGAGGAGAGATGTTTGGTATGCAGTATTAAGTGAAATTATTGCCTTACACAAGTTTGTACATGAGTATGGACCTCATGATTCTGATGAATCATTGTATGATGTATATGGTTCTTACAAGGGAAAGGCAAAAGCAACTGCCAGTGCCATTAATGGAATTGCTAGGCTTCAAGTCCTTCAACACATGCGAAAGTTGCTAGATGATCCCACCAAACTTGTTCAGTTCTCATATTTAAAAAATGCACCATATGGTGATGTTGTCCTCCAAACTTTGGCTGTAAATTTTTGGAGTGGCCCTCTAGTTACAGGATTTGTGAATACCCGCAATAAACTGACTCAAGAGACCAGGCCTTCTGATGAATCACCTGATAGCCGTAACCATGTTTTTGACATAGATGGCAGTGTCTTCCTACAGAAATGGATGAAATCTCCATCTTGGGGATCTGGTGCTTCCACAAATTTCTGGAAGAACTCTTCAATTAAACGAGGTTTAGTATTAAGTAAGAATCTTCTTGTGGCTGATTTATCGCTTGTAGAAAGAGCTGCAGTAATATGCAAGATAAAGTGCCAGGCTGTAGAGAAAACTCAAGCTACCATCGATGCTGCGACTCTACAAGGCATACCCAGTAATATTGATCTTTTTAAGGTTGTTAATGTTTGTTTGGTATTCTCTCTTATGGTTCACTTTTGTTTCTTTCATGGCAGTTCTTTTAATAATAGATCTCTTCCAAAGTAGTAATCTACATAATCATGCAACTCAAAATGAAACTTGCAGAATGGAACCTACAGATTTTGATTTAAAAGGTTGTTAATGTTATTACCCTTTCTGATAAATTTTAGACATAATTTATGTTGCCTGATAACTTTAGGAATAACCTGGGTTTAAGGAGATTCCACCTGAGAACCATATAAAGTAATATTTATATTAAAAGATGTTAAAAACCCCTAAAGACTAAACCTACTACTGTTCCTTTCTAAAGTTATCATTGGCACCATCTAAAGGTGCAGTTTGCTCTTCCCAATCTTACAAAAATATTCAATGCATTCATCCCTCTCAATTTTGAAGTCATTCATCATGCCGAATTCTTTTAATCATTCTAGGACCACTGTTTTGAATAAACTTCCTTTATTTAATGAGAGGAGGATCTTAGTCAAATTAATTCCAAATCTATCTCCGTTTCAGTTGATTTCTGAGGAGTGGATCATTTTTTTATGACCACCATTTTCTGGATTATGTGGGCATTCTTGGGTTTTGCTGCACCTTGAGTTGTTTATCATTCAAGTGTTACAGTCCCATTTATAAAAGTAGATTATGGTAATTGCGAAAGAACAAAAAGGATTGTAGTATTCCAAATAATGCTATTGCTTTTGTCTTTCTGGAAAAACTCTGTTCAACCTGTGGTAAGTGTGTACAAATTCTCAGCCTTGGATGGAAACAACAACAATAACAAAGTCTTATCCCACTAGGTGAGGTCGGCTACGTGGATTGCACGACGCCACTGTGCTCTATCGAAAACCAAATCTTTAGATAGATTATTAACCAATAGATCCCGTTTTATAACCTTATTGAGGGTTTGCTTCAGTCTTCCTCTACAATTTTTTAGAGGGCTCCATACTGCTTGATTGACCCTCCTCACCTGCGCACCCAATGGCCGTCTTTGGATGTGTCCAAACCACCTCATATGATTTTCTACCATTTTCTCCTTTCTATGCTATACAAAGTAAAAATCAAATAAAATAGAATGTTATTCCATGCTGTACAATCCTTGCTATTTGTAGTAGAACATAGATTCCCTTGTCTTTCATTTTATTCTCACTATCTAAATAGTAACATGCCAAAAATCTGATACATACATCAAATTCGATATTTCACTGTTGCTTCTACTTGTCTTAATTCTTATTGATGATGGATGAAAATTAATATGGATAAATAATAATAGTTAATTGTAGATTGAGTTCCGTTTATGGCACAGTTTTGTAGAAGTGTTAAAATTTCACCTTGACTAGATCTTAGTTACCATGCTCCTTTTTGTTCTATTCTTTTGATAAGATCCCAAAATCATAAATTGTTAAGCAGTGACCTTATCCTTGTGCAGGAGCTTATGTTTCCTCTGAGCTTAACTGTGAGAAATTTTGAGAAATTAAGGCGCTGGGAGGAGCCACACATGACTGTTGCATTTCTGGCAGTTTTCTACACTGCAACTTTTAGGTAGATTTTTTCCCCTATTAACTCGTGTTTCTTGTGATTATTTTCTTTTCCTCATTTACAACTGTGGTGAGTCTCAAGTTGATAGCTCACAGGTATTTAATTTAAAGAGAACAGAAATAAATTATGAGGAACACTCTCTTCTACCCTCTCTCACAGCAAGAATTTTACTGTTAAAGAGAACAAGAAGCCCAGGAGAATCTCCAAATATCTTAAATACTGTTTATTCACTCATATCTTAGCTTTGGGAATGACTAAGATATTTATAGAAGAGGAATTACAATTGAAATAACAGACTCTCCCTACTTTCTTGGGAATTCAATTGCATAACAGACCTGAAATGACTCAAAGGACTCACAACTGACTAGTGATCCTATTATTCTGCTAACAAACTCTAAAACAGACTTTCAAATTCAAAAATATCAATTACATAAATAATAGAAGAAATCAGATTGACTAATTCAAACGCATGGACTGATTCTTTCACCTCTGATAAGTGAGGTAGTACCTATCATCACTCCCCCCTTTGAAAACTGCCTTGTCCTCAAGGTGGAAGTTCGGATATTGCTTCTGCAGTAGGTCATATTCTTCCCAGCTCGCTTCTTCAGTTGGCCGAGCCTTCCATTGAATCCAAAGCTCCAAATGTGGCCCCTTTCAGCGATGAGACAGCACCTTGTCAGGTTCAAGCAGCAGTTCGAAGTCAGCTGAGATTGGTAATACAGTTGGTGGACCAGAAGGAGCTACCCCATGTGCAGGCCTCAATAAGGATACATGGAATACCGGATGAATTCTTGCTGTCGGGGGTAATTATAATTCATATGCAACGGGCCCGACCTTCCTCTTGATTGTATAGGGACCAAATAATTGGGGTGAAAACTTGGTATACTTCCTTTGTGAGAGGGAATTCTGTCGAAAAGGCTGAACGCATAAGAAGACAACATCTTCTATTTCAAACGTAACCTCCTGATGGTGTTGGTCAGCATGGGACTTCATCCTATGTTGAGACTTTTTTGGATTGTGATAGAGTATTCAGATTTGGTATCCTAACAGATTGTCCTTAAGTAGCCTTAACATGTCATCCCTGGTTTCTAATTGCTCTGCTAATTCGGCAATGTGGGTTTCACCCTTAATGAAAGGATAAAGAGGAGGGGGTCTCTACCATAGACTACTTTGAAAGGAGTAGTGTTGGTGGAAGTATGATATTCGGTGTTGAAAGAGTTTTCTGCCCATCATAAGAATTTGCTCCAAGTTCGGGGATGCTCATGTGCAAAACACCTTAGATATGCTTCAAGAGAGCGGTTGACAACTTCTGTTTGGCTGTCTGTTTGAGGATGATATGATGTACTCATCCTTAAACACGTTTGGCCTAGCTTGAACAGTTCCTGCCAAAAAGCACTCAAGAAGAGAGGGTCTCTATCTGAAATAATGGATCGGGGCATACGATGCAGGACAATGTCCTCACAGAAGTGTGCAGCCACTGATTTTGCAGTGTAAGGATGGCATAGAGGGATGAAATGACTATACTTGCCAAGTCTATCCACCACAACCAGGATTGTATCATAATTTCTAGATTTAGGAAGCCCAACAATAAAATGAATGGAGATATCATCCCAAATTTGTTCTGGGACAAGAATTGGTTGCAGTAAGCCAGCAGGAAATAAAGTCTCATATTTGTTTTTCTGACAGGTAAAACATTGCTGAATAAAAATTTACATCAGATTTCATTCGAGGCCAATAGAAAGTACCTGTGAGCCTTTTTAAGGTTTACAAATAACCACCATGACCTCCTGAAGGTGTAACATGTGCTTCTTCAAGGAGTTTAGCTTAAATAGGCAAGCTTCGCGGAATCACTAAGCGCCCCTGATAATAAAGCTGTTGCTTGACTAGAGATACCTGGGTTTAGAGCTGGAATTTTCATTTAATGCGGCTACAATAGGTGCTATGAATTGATCATTCAATAGTGCTGTTAGGAATATAGATTCGGTGGCATACTAATATTGACTTCTCTCTTCAACAACTCTTGTCTTATTTCTCTGTCTCTATGTCAATCACTCTGATCTTGTCTCTACTTCTTGTATAAATGCCTTGTAACAATCTCATTTCATTGGATTAATGTAAATATACTTTTCTAGTCCATTTTGCTTACATGGTATCTTCAACAACTCGTCTTATTTCTCTGTCTCTCTGTCAATTACTCTGATCTTGTCTCTACTTCTTGTATAAATGCTTGTAACAATCTCATTTCATTGGATTAATGTAAATATACTTTTCTCCTCCATCCTATTCCATCATTTCTATCACTGTTCCTACTGCTCTCCATCAAGCTCTAAACCATCCCGGTTGGTGTGCTGCAATGAACGAAGAAATGATGGCTCTTGATAAGGCCGGTACCTAGACTCTCGTTGATTTACCTCCTGGAAAGAAGGCTATTGGGTGTAAATGGGTGTTCACTGTTAAGATGAAAGCTGATGGCACCTTGGAATGGTTGAAAGCTCGACTGGTTACCAAAGGTTATATGCTTAGACATATGGTGTTGACGATTCCAAAACCTTCTCTCCTGTGGCCAAGTTGTCCTCTGTTCGTCTCTTCATCTCTATGGCAGCTACCTATGGTTGGAATCTTCATTAACTGGATATTAAGAATGCTTTTTTGAATGGTGATCACCTTGAGGAAGTATACATGGAGCAACTGCCTGGCTTTGTTGCTCAGGGGGAGTGTGGGAAGGTATGCCGTTTTCAGAAATCTTTATATGGTTTGTGTTAGGACACAATGTCCCACAGAATGAGGGAATCATGGATATGTTAGGTGGTATGTTAGGTGGTATGTTAGGTGAAATGTTAGGTGATAATGTCCCACCTAAAATGAGGAATTATGATGTTTGCCTTGTATATAAATAGCATAATGTATACATGAATAATATGAAGTTGAGTGAATACATTCACATGGCATCAGAGCCAACTTGCTCTCTATTGTTCGTTTTTTCCTTCCCGTTTCTGGTGCTGGTTTAAGTTCTGTACGTTACTGTTCATCGTGCCCGGAGCTCCGGTGGCCGGGAGATTTGGTCGACACGCGCCGCACCACTAGATCCGCCGTCGCCCGACCGGTCTGTCACCAGAGTATCGCCGTCATCCGACCTGCGCGTGGCCTTCACGCGCCGCCCCATTTCTCGCCGGAATTTCACGCGCCGGCGCGTGACGGCGTTTTCCGGCGACTTTGCCGCCGCCGTTTGCTGCATTCTGATCAACTAAGTGGTGCAGTCCTTCCCCATGTGGTTTCGTGCAGTGGGTACTCACCGTTTGCGGGTTGGTTGTTGATTTATTCCCTTGCTCCTGTTTCTGTGCTGCGTTTCTGTGCTTCTGTTTCTGGTTTGCTGCATTTCTGTGCTTCTGGTTCTGGTTTGCTGTGTTTCTGTGCTACCATTTTGTGTTCGTGGTTATTGCCTTTGTGGTACTGCCTGTGCTAGCTCTTTGTTTTGGGGGGAGTTGTTTGGTTGTTTATCAACTCCATTTGGTTCTTTGGTGCGTGGAGATTATAAGTTTGGAAGTTATACATTTTGTGTTTTTTTTTCTGCTTGAATTGATGGGTGACTCAAAGGCTAGTGTTACTGAAATTATTCCTGTGACTAATAAAATCACTGAGCACAAATTAACCTGGAAAAATTATATGGATTGGAGTAAAATCGTCCGAATGTACTTGCTTAGTATTGAGAAGGAGGGCCATTTGACTGATACGCCTCCTGCAGATGACCCTAAGATGGCTTGGGCCCGAGCGGATGCCCGTTTATTCTTGCAAATCCAGAATTCTATTGACAGTGAAATCCTTCCCTCAGTTAGTCACTGTAATACGGTTAAGGAACTTATGAGCTGTTTGGAATTTCTGTACTCTGGGAAAGGAAATATTACTCGTATTCATGATGTCTGCAAGGGATTCTATCGTGCTGAACAGCAGGGGCGCTCGTTGAAAAACTTTTATGTAGAGTTCAAGAAAATGTATGAAGAGTTGAAGATGTTAATGCCGCCTACCACTGACCTTAAGGTTCAAGCTGATAATATGGAGAAACTAGCAATTCTCAGCTTTCTTACTGCCTTGGATCCTGCCTATGAGACTGTTCGTTCCCAGGTTCTGTCTAGTTCTGAACTTCCTTCACTTCTGGATGTGTACTCTCGTGTGCTCCGTGCAGATAGTCTCTTACACCCGACTCCTACTCCGAATGCTAGTGCATTAGCTGGACCACCAATGATAACCGCCACCAGAATTTCTTTAACTCTGGAAATAGTACACCATCCTCGACTTCTGCTGATTCGCGAAACCAAGGTCCCCCACGCTTCGGCAACAATCCTTCGACTACTGGTATTATTGTCTGCTACTATTGTAAGGAGGCTGGTCATACCAAACGTTACTGTCGTAAGTTGCAAAATAAGCTACAACGTACTGGAGCTGCTCATATGGTCCAATCCACAGATCAAACTGCCAATGTTCCATCCACTTCGAGTGCGCTTGCTACAGGTAACGGTGACTCATGCCTTGCTACTTCTTCCTCGAGGTGGATCATCGATTCCGGTGCCACTGACCACATGACAGGTAACCATCATTTGTTCTCTACATATACACCTTATGCCAAACCCTCTACCATAACTATTGCCAATGGTTCTGCTTCTCGTGTCCTTGGATCTGGCACTGTTACACCTACATCCTCTGTTTCTCTATCGTCGGTCCTTAATGTTCCTGACCTTGCTTTTAACCTTCTGTCTCCCAGCAAGCTTATTCGTCAATTGAACTGTTTTATCTCATTTTTTCCTGACCATTGCGTGATTCAGGATCTTACGACGAAGCGGATTATTGGTAGGGGATATGAATCTGGCGGCCATTACTTTCTTGACGATCAGGTGCCACGTTCCGTTGCTTGCTCTGGTGGTTTCTCTCCTTTTGATGTTCATTGTCGTTTGGGTCATGTGTCATTATTATCCTTGCAGAGGTTGTATCCTCAATTTCATTATTTGTCGTCCTTAGAGTGTGAATCATGTCAGTTTGCCAAACACCACCGTGTTCACCTGTCACCTCGCATCAATAAACGGGCTACGTCCCCCTTTGATTTGGTTCATTCTGATGTTTGGGGTCCTTGTCCTGTCATGTCCACGTCTGGTTTTAAGTACTTTGTTACTTTCGTTGATGATTTTTCTCGAACCACCTGGCTTTATTTAATGAAAAGTCGTTCCGAGTTATTTTCTCACTTTTGCAATTTCTGTGTTGAGATCAAAACTCAATTTGGTGTCTCTGTGAAAACCTTGCGCAGTGATAATGCTAAAGAGTATTTTTCTACCCAGTTTCACGACTATATGCTTACACATGGCATGCTTCATCAATCCTCGTGTGCAGATACACCTGCTCAGAATGGTGTTGCCGAAAGAAAAAATCGGCACTTATTAGAAGTTGCCCGTGCTCTAATGTTTCAAATGCATGTTCCCAAATCCTTTTGGGCTGATGCTGTGTCCACCGCCTGCTTTCTTATTAATCGTATGCCCTCTCCTGTTCTTAGTGGTGACATTCCATACCTCACTTTGTTTCCTTCCAAATCCTTGTTTCCAATTGATCCGAAAATTTTTGGGTGTGCCTGTTTTGTTCGAGACATTCGTCCAAGTGTCACTAAACTTGATCCAAAATCTCTCAAGTGTGTCTTCCTTGGCTATTCTAGGGTTCAGAAGGGTTATAGGTGCTACTCTCCTGATCTTCGGCGTTATTTTGTGTCTATAGATGTCACTTTCCATGAGTCCACTTCGTTCTTCTCTGTCCCTGCTCTGCCTTCTTCTTCTGCCGTTAACCCAGATCTTGATCATCTTTTAGTGTATGAGGTTCATTCCCCACCAGTGCAAGCATCTGTGCCGGCCGCTGCTCTGCCTCCTATCCATCATGTTTATCAGAGACGTCCTAAGGAAAGTAATGCTGCTGCTCGTCTCTCTGACCTACCAATGTCCGCCTCGGCACTTGATCCGCACTTAGCCCCCTCCCCGTCCCTTGAATCCGACCCTGAACTGGTGCCTGGACCAGAGCCTGAACCAGTGTCTGAACACGTCCCTGCTAATATAGATCCTACTGTCACTTCTGCTGACCTGCCAATTTGCCCTCCGAAAAGGTAAACGCACTTGTACGTACCCTATTTCCTCGTTTGTTTCATATCATCACCTGTCGCCCATTTCCTGTTCCTTCCTTGCCTCCTTAGATTCTCTCACCATTCCCACCAACCTCTCCCAAGCCTTGACCCACCCCAGTTGGCGTGCTGCGATGCACGATGAAATGATGGCCCTTGATAAGGCTGGTACCTGGACTCTCGTTGATTTACCTCCTGGAAAGAAAGCTATTGGATGTAAGTGGGTGTTTGCCATTAAGACCAAACCTGATGGCACCTTGGAACGATTGAAAGCTCGATTGGTGGCTAAGGGTTACGCTCAGACGTATGGTGTTGACTATTCAGAAACTTTCTCTCCTGTGGCAAAGTTGTCCTCTGTTCGTCTCTTCATCTCTATGACAGCTACCCATGGTTGGGATCTTCATCAGCTGGATATTAAGAACGCATTTTTAAATGGTGATCTTCTTGAGGAGGTTTACATGGAGCAACCGCCTGGTTTTGTTGCTCAGGGGGAGCATGGCAAGGTATGCCACCTCCAGAAATCTTTATATGGTTTGAAACAGAGTCCTCGTGCTTGGTTTGACCGATTCAGTTCTGTGGTTAAGAAGTTTGGTCTGAATCAAAGTAAATGTGATCATTCTGTGTTTTATCAACAGACGGATGCTGGCATGATTCTCTTGGTAGTCTATGTAGATGACATTGTTATTACAGGCAGTGATACGTCAGGGATCTCATCACTCAAGGTCTTTCTGAATTCTCATTTTCAAACAAAGGATTTGGGTTCGTTAAAGTACTTTCTTGGGATTGAAGTTATGAGAAGCAAGAAAGGCACTCTCCTAACCCAGCGGAAATATGTCCTTGATCTACTGAAAGAAACCGGGAAACTTGGAGCAACATCCAGTAGTTGTCCCATGATTCCCAATCCTTTCTTGGGCATTGATGATAGTGTGCCGTTTGATGAGCTACCCGAGGATGTGAAAAAACGGATTGATCCTGAGAAGATTAAACCATTTGCCTACCCTGAGCGATACCGAAGGCTGATTGGAAAATTGAACTATCTTACTGTAACTCGTCCTGATGTAACCTTTCCGGTCAGTAGGCTTAGCCAATTCATGGTATCACCAACTGTTGCTCAGTGGGAAGCTTTGGAACATGTCCTACATTATTCGAAGGGCTCACCTGGTCGTGGTATACTCTATATGAATCATGGTCACACAAAGATTGAGTGTTTCTGTGATGCAGATCATGCAGGGTCAAAGACAACTAGAAGGTCCACTACAGGCTATTGCGTTCTTGTAGGTGGAAACTTGGTATCTTGGAGGAGCAAGAAGCAGGATGTGGTAGCAAAGTCTAGTGCAGAGGCTGAGTACCGAGCCATGTCTCAGTCCGTACAGGAGATTGTGTGGATCCACCAATTAATGAAGGAGGTTGGTCTGACCACGTCATTACCTGCGAAACTGTGGTGTGATAATAAAGTTGCCTTACATATAGCCTCCAACTCAGTGTTCCATGAGCGTACGAAACATATTGAGATTGATTGTCACTTTGTACGTGATAAGATAAAGGAGAATTTTATCTCTACAGGACATGTATCATCTAGTGATCAGTTAGGTGATTTCTTGACTAAGGCCTTGGATGGCACTCGGGTTGACTATCTTTGTTCTTTGTAACAAGTTGGGCTTGATTAACATCTATGCTCCAACTTGAGGGGGAGTGTTAGGACACAATGTCCCACAGAATGAGGGAATCATGGATATGTTAGGTGGTATGTTAGGTGGTATGTCCCACCTAAAATGAGGAATTATGATGTTTGCCTTGTATATAAATAGCATAATGTATACATGAATAATATGAAGTTGAGTGAATACATTCACAGTTTGAAACAGAGCCCTCATGCTTGGTTCGATAGATTCAGTTTTGTGGTTAAAAAGTTTGGTTTGAATTAAAGTAAGTGTGATCATTCTGTGTTTTATCAGCGAACGGAGGCTGGCATGATCCTCTTAGTGGTATATGTTGACGATATTGTTGTTACGGGGAGCAATACTTCGGGAATCTCATCACTAAAGGCCTTCTGGAATTCTCACTTCCAAACAAAGGATTTGGGTCAGTTAAAATTCTTTCTTGGGATCGAGATTATGAGAAGCACGAAAGGCATTCTGTTGACACAACAAAATTATGTTCTAGATCTGCTAAAGGAGACTGGGAAACTTGGGGCAACCCCAAGTAGTTTTCCTATGATTCCCAATCCTTTTTTGGATATTGATGATAGCATACCGTTTGATGAACTACCTGAGGATGTAAGGAAAAAGGTTGATCCTAAAAAGATCAAGCCGTTTGCCTACCCTGAGAGATATCGAAGATTGATTGGGAAGCTGAACTATCTCACGGTGACTCGTCCTAATGTGATATTTCCAATAAGTGTACTTAGCCAATTCATGACAGCAGCAACCGTTGCTCAGTGGGAAATCTTAGAGCATGTATTACACTACTTAAAGAGCTCACCTGGTCGTGGTATACTCTATACAAATCATGGCCATACTAAAATTGAATGTTTTTGTGATGTGGGTTTTGCTGGGTCAAAGTCTACCAGGAGATCCACCACAGGAAATTGTGTTTGTGGGTGGAAACTTGGTGTCTTGGAGGAGCAAGAAGCAAGATGTGGTATGTAAGTTAAGTGCAGAGGCTAAGTATAGAGCCATGGCTCAGTCAGTACAGGAGATTGTGTGGATTTACCAGTTAATGAAGGAGGTCGGTCTTCCCACGTCATTGCTTGTGAAACTGTGGCGTGATAATAAAGCTGCTCTACACATAGCTTCTAATTCTGTGTTTCATGAACATACAAAACACATTGAGATCGATTGTCACTTTGTACGCGATAAGATTAAGGAGAACTTTATTTCTGCAGGGTATGTGTCGTCTAGCGACCAATTGGGAGATCTTCTAACTAAGGCCTTAAACGGGATTCGTGTTGATTGTCTTTGTAACAAGTTTGGCTTAATAAATATATACGCTCCAACTTGAGGGGGAGTGTTAAGAATATAGATTCGGTGGCATACTAATATTGACTTCTCTCTTCAACAACTATTGTCTTATTTCTCTGTTTCTCCGTCAATTACTCTGATCTTGTCTCTACTTCTTGTATAAATGCCTTGTAACAATCTCATTTTATTGGATTAATGTAAATATACTTTTCTAGTCCATTTTGCTTTCAAGTGCTTCATTGAATTCCAAGAAATCTATTGGCAAAGGTTCCACCAAATGAAGGAAGTCAGCTTGCTGGGGTCTACTGGAGAGTGCGTCAGCTCTAACATTCTCCTTTCCAGATTTGTATATTATGCAGAAATCAAAAGGAAGGAGATAGTGACGCCATTTTTGCAATGCCAACACTAGAGCCAATAGTTCACAATCATAAGCTGACTTGTACCTACTAGAAAATGAAAATCCCTTGCTATAGAAAGCAACAGGGTGTTCTTACTGCATAAAATGGCACCAATACCCTCCATAGAGGCATCACATTCAACAATAAATTCAGAGTTGAAATCTGGTAGTTTTAAGACAGGTGCAGAAATTAGAGCTCACTTAAGCTTCTCAAATGCCTTTTGGGCAACCGGAGACAGCGAAAGGCATTCTTTTTAGTGAGTTCATTTAAGGGTCGAGCAATCATACTGTTATCCCGAGTGTCGTTTCTAGGCCACCGAATATCAGCTTCTGGGTGGAGACAGATTATGAGAAGATTAGTGCAGTTTAGGAATGGCCAACTCCAGCTAATGTCACTGAACTTGGGGGATTCTTGGGTCTCAAAATAAGAGTGCTGCTGCAAAGTTTGAAGCACAGTCCGCAAATGAAATTCATGCTGTTGGGGAGTGGGGCTGTACACCAAGATGTCATCGAAGAAGACCAGTACGAACTTCCTTAAGTGTGGCCTAAAGAGATCGCTGATTGAAGCTTGAAATGTAGCAGGTGCGTTAGTGAGGCCAAAGGGCATCACAATATATTCATAGTGACCGCTATGAGTTTTGAATTCGGTTTTTGGAATGTCTTCGATCAATACCCTGATTTGGTGATATCCGGAGCGGAGGTCAATTTTGGAAAAATAAGTTGCATCATGTGACTCATCAAATAACTCGTCAATATTAGGAATGGGGTATTTGTCAGGCACCGTAATCTTATTAACGGTCCCGTAGTTGACGCACATGCGCTAGGAGTCATCTTTCTTTTCTACCAAATGGATCGGGCTAGCAAAGGGGCTAGAACTAGGCCGAATAAACCCCTTTCTAAGGAGTTCTTCTACCTATTGCTCAATTTCATTTTTCTGGAAGTAGGGGTATCGATAAGGCCGTATATTGGGTGGCGGTGCCTTGGGTAGGAGAGGAATGGCATGAGTATGCTGTCTGGTACGTGGCAATTCAGTGGGTTCATTAAACACAGCAAAGAATTTAACCAAGAGATCATCCAAGTCTAAAGGTCTTGAGTCTCCAGACCCCATCTGCAACTTGTGTGAGGACATAGATGTAAACTAGCACTCTGATCAGCCCGTGGAACTCCGTGCAAGTTATATCTTTTCCCGTCAACCCAGAAAATTAAGAACATTTGATTCCAATTTGCTTGAATAGTGTTGAGAGAAGCAAGCCCTTTAACAGCAAGAACCAAATCTGAACCAACCAGTGAAAAAGGATAAAAATCTTCTTGAATAATCAAACCTGGAAGTTGAATTTTTACTGCCTTACAAACTTGATTACAGCGTATGACACTGCCATCCCCAGTTTGAAGCCCGAATGTAGACACCGACGAAGTGGGAAGACCCAATTTACGTACCAGTGACTCAGCGATGAAATTGTGCGTTGAACCACTGTCAATCAGCAACAGAACATCTTGTCCTTGAAGAGAACCACTCAGTTTCATGGTCGTTGCTGTGGGCTTCCCTAGGATTGCATTAAAAGAAATTTCTGCAGCTTTGGGTGCTTCCTCATCTATTACAGGTACTGGCTTGTTTTCCTCCTGAATCGGATTTCCATCGTCATCGACCTCAAGCAAAGTAAATGAGGAAGGATCGCAGCTGTGCCTTGGCCAGAAGTGCTCCCCACATCGGAAGCAAAGACCTTGTCACGATGTCTTTGTCTCTCGGCTTCCATAGGTGTCACGCGGTATTGATTCGGGAGTGGAGTGGAGGATGAGGATGCGATCGCGGAGATTGATTTAGCTGCCTCGTATGATGTTATTGCATTGCTGCATGTAGAATAGCCTTGGGTATAGCCCATGTTAGATCGGTTTTGCGCACAAGAGGGATTGGGCTTGGGCTCACATGTAGTCATTAACTTTTTCTCAAACTCTAGGGCTAGACTTGACGCACGGTAGACTATTTGCGGCTTATGAATGCGAGCCTGCGATCGCAATTCCTCTTTTAACACCATGTAGGAACACACCGAGAAGGCAATGGTCCTGCCAGTGCTTTACACGTGCCACTCTTCTTGCCCATTCCTGTCAGTACTCATGTATGCTTCCTGTTTGTTTGATGCTGTAAAGGTGCTCATTCGGGTTTTGATATTCAGGAGGCCCATATTGTTCTTGCAGAATCTTCAATAGCTCATCCCAATACATCATAGTACGTTCTGCGTTCATCCACGAAATAGATCCAAGGCATCTCCCTCCAGGTACATAGCAGCGATCTCCACTTTGTCATCGTCCGGTGTTTCATAATACCACAAAATTTCTCTACTTTAAGGTCCATCCCCCTATTGAATTTTGGGAAGAAGTCAATCTTTGCATATGGAAGCCTCGGATACCAATGAGAAGGTTCTGATTCCTCATCACTATCTCTGCCCCAGTGACCCTTCCCACGGTCACGGCATGTGGATCAGCGCCAAAGGGGTTTTCTTTACGATTTTGAGTTGTGTGCGAAGAGCATGTCGTCACCATGTTGGATCAGCGTGGCTCTGATGCCAAATGATAGCTCACATGCATTTAATTTAAAGAGAACAGAAATAAATTATAAGGAACATTCTCTTCTACCCTCTCTCACAGCAAGAATCTCATTGTTAAAGAGAATAAGAACCCCAGGAGAATCTCCAAATATCTGATATACTATTTATTCACTCATATCTTAGCTTTGGGAATGACTAAGATATTTGTAGAAGAGGAATTACAATTGAAATAACAGACTCTCCCTACTTTCTCGTGAATTCAAATGCATAACAGACCTGAAATGACTCAAAGGACTCACAACTGACTAGTGATCCTATTATTCTGCTAACAAACTCTAAAACAGACTTTCAAATTCAAAAATATCAATTAAATAAATAATAAAAGAAATCAGATTGACTAGTTCAAACTCATGGACCGATTCTTTCGCCTCTGATAAGTGAGGCGGTACCAATCACAAGTGGATATGAAGATTCATTGACTTGCAGGCATTTATTTGCTGAATTTATTTTTTAATTTTTTTAAATTTTATGGAAAAAAATTATTGATGATAAGAGAAAAACAATACAATAGAAAAGACAAGATATTCTGCCAAAAAAAGAAAGTTACAGTCTTGCCATCCTTGCAGCTTTACTTCAGGAATTCTCCTAAAAAGGAAAAATTTATATAAAGTGAGACTATGATGGCTCTATTATGGGGAAAATTACACTGAAGTCCCACATAAGAAGTCAAACTGCAAAATAAGTCATTTGAAATTACCAAAGTACTTTGAAGTCCCTATGCTTTATTTGTAAATAAGTTTTAATGTACATTTTACAATTCTAGAATACTATCTTCATATATCAGAACTTAAGACAATGTTATATATGATATTATGTAAACTGCCCAATATACATGTAGTCATTCTCTCCAATGGGTCTCCATTTTCTCAGACAATAGTTTTGGTTATGAATTTACTCTGTTTTTATTGAGTAGTGTGTTGTAATACAGACTATATATCTTTCAACTTATAAACAGTATTTACACTGCCCTCTCCATCTTCAATTTTCAATAGAGGTCTGAATTTTTATTTTTTTTTTTTGATCTTTTGTCCTACTGTTTCAAATATTTGAAGTTTATGAACGTAAAAACATGTGCTAAAATGAATGTCCTGGGCACTGTTAGCTGTCTGCTTGTAGTTCATTTTAACTTGTGACATTAAGTTTCTATTGGTTGGTCGTGTATGCCTTTCTTATGGAAATTGGGTTCCATTCTCTACATTTTAACTCGTCACTTGCAAGTTTCAATTGGGCGGTGATATATATATATATATATCGTCCTTATGGACTTGTACTGAAGGCATTTTTTATATGATGGAACATATTAATAAAATTCGTGTTCAAAATGTACTTCAGTGGTTGATTTCGAGCTAATTGCTTTATGGATACCTTTTCTTCCATTTTGGTCAAAGTTGAATGAATTCTTTATCCTTGCATGTTATTGCACTCTGAGCTTACGTATAAATGTTGATTTTCCCTACCAGAAACTTGCTGTCATATGTTTTTCCCATAGTGCTGATGATTTTGGGAGCGGGAATGCTGACAATCAGGGGGCTAAAGGAGCAAGGCCGTCTTGGACGGTTTTTTGGAAAAGTCACAATACGTGATCAGGCTCCATCAAATACATTAAAAAAGATCATTGCTGTAAAAGATGCCATGCGTGATGTCGAGAATTATATGCAGCAAGTGAATGTTGCACTTCTCAAAATGCGTGCTATTTTACTTTCAGGTCATCCACAGGTACAATCATATGGGTATTGGAAAATTATTTTTATCAAACAATACCTTGGCCTCATGATATTGTTTGTTTCAGTGGCTTTTAAAATCCCGTCATTGATGTACGTTCATTTTGACCCTTTTCAGGTGACTACGGAAGTAGCATTGCTGCTGTTATTTTCTGCATCTGTTCTTCTCATTATCCCATTCAAGTACATTCTTTCCTTTCTTATCTTGGATCTCTTTACAAGAGAGCTTGAGTTCAGAAGAGAAATGGTAAAGAAGTTCATTAGTATGGTGAGGGAGCGTTGGCATGCAGTCCCTGCTGCCCCTGTAGTAGTTTTACCATATGAAAATGATGAGTCCAGATCAGTAAGTCCGCTAAAGGAAACTGAGAACCAAGAAAAGCCACAAGGAAGTCAGAATGGTGTCAAGTCCAGATAGATAGTTGTACCATGATCATGGTTGTTTATAGAATATATATAGATGTAATTTTCTGTCAATTCTTTTATAAAGCAGAGGACAACGTATATTAGCTTGACTCTCTTTGATGAAATGCTTGATCTGATCAGTGTTAACGCCAGTTTTGCTCTAACATTTGAGGGGCAGAAGTTAGGTATAGTTTTTAAGTGTTACTATCCAAATTTTGCAACAAAAACGTGACATGGTACAGCTCAGTAGTATACAGCTCTGTATTTTATGTTTTTATTGTAAGTTTTTGTTCAACATATAAAAAGCTTTCTTTATCTGCATGTAAAGCAATTTTGTATGGGCAACATAAGCCTTGTTGGATTTTTTCCTCTATATGATAATTCATCCAAGAGGAATCAAAATTTTATGAAGATGAATTATGCTGAGAAAGTGTTTTCCCAGGAGATAAAGGATTTCTGGAGCTAACAAAATGAGGTTTTTCCCCCACCCACCTTATTGCTCCACCCCATATCTTTTCCCAGCACAATATCATGGATGAAAGTCTCAGGCTGCAGAAATTATTCCATTAGATACAGTATGTCGCATTTTCTTTAAACGTTGCTTTTAGGGGATATGTGTCTTCTATATGTTTAGCTGACTGATAATTTTTGCATGTATGTAACTTCCCATATGAGGTATGTAGAATGTTTGGACCTAGTCTCCATTTGGCTAGTTATTATGATTGCTAATTGTTAGGATTGCTTCCTTTTCAAATATTTCTACCATATTTGCCACAGCTTGCTGTAGGAAACAAGCGGAAATTAAAAATTTGAAGCTAGCTCTGCAACTGATTGAACTACTCTTAGATTGCCAATGGCCTAGTGCCCCAATGGCTTCATGCACCTCCCTGAAAAGGGGAGTTTGGTGATCAACCCTTAGGTGGGTTTGTGGTTGTGTGCGTGTTCTTCTAGGAAGGGTTGTAACGGGTGGGTGGTATAATTGTCCCTTTTTAAAAAGGGGGGAAAAACAATAGAGAAAGAAATAATGTTTGAGATATGTTTCTCGTTTCCATTCAATACCTTATCCAAGCCTTGACTAGGAGAGGAAGAAAAGAAGTGATTATAATTTAGGAAAATGTATGTACATGACATGTGAACAGGTTGGAGGACATCTTCAATATATTTTGTGGGAAAAATCAAGGGAAGCAACAAGGAAATTCCAAATGAAGGGAAATAGTGAAGCTGTTCATTGAAAAGATCTTCAACATGCATGATCTGCTAAGATGCGATCCATGAATTGAACATGAAAGCCAATGGCAGCATCAGGACCCACCAGCTCTGAGGTATGGCTTTATAAGCTTTTGATGCATTACATGGACGCTGATTGTCATGGGAGGTGGGCAACGTTTGATTCCTGCATTTGACAATAATATCAGGAATTATGTATAAGCCTATATTGAACTCCATTATCATTGTCTTTCTAGTTCTTGGAACATGTTATTGCGTGATAACTGCTAGAGACATTAATAATGAAAACTTTTACGAAACTTGATATGGTATTAGTGTCTTGGTGATTGAGAGGTTTAGACTAGCATGATATTCACCTGGATCCACAGAATGTCACTACGAAATCTGCGCCGGAGCATGTAATAATACTTGTTGGATCGTCATATGCATAACTATATGCTACAGGACACACAGATTTGAAACTCTTAGAGTAGTTTGATGGCAAGCATGTCCGTGGATCTCCATGCTGCCCTGTGCAACAATACTCATCAGTTTTGAAGACATCGCAGGCACTCCGGCAAGCGATAACTTTTCCGTCGTCCTTCATGGCTAGCTGTGATGGGCAGTTCTGCCTCAGATCTCCATCACATCCTGCACTGCTGCAGTTCCCTGTGCCATTAACAGCCTGCACTGCTATAGGCAAGTTGAACCCATCCACAAGGCTAACATCATAGTAATCAAGTTCACCGAGAGTAAATTCGGCAAGCGTCGACGGTGGGCTTCCGGGGGCACTACAGTTCATGCCAGTTCCACAACCACCTGTTTTGCACTTGCCGCTGCCATTTTTGTCGAAGTTGCAGCCTGTTCTAGCCCATATCCGGCCGTTCCATTGAGAAGGAGCGGTGAATGCTTGTGATTGGCATGGTTTCAGTGTGAAGCTGCCATTAGTGAAGTTGTCATTGTGAGTTATCCCAGGCCATATTGTTTCGTTGCAGTAATTTACAAAAGTGAAAGTTTGCTTGCTTCCACCCAGTTCAGGAGCTGCAATTCAACAATTAAAATTTAAAATCACTAAGCAATAAACAAAATGCGAAGTAACTAAAACAAGTTCTATGGCTTTCCAAGGCTTTTAAGAACTTCATGTCAAGGTTCCGTTTTTACCTCTATGATTGTCTCGTACCATTAGTTTTAGGAAAATGTATTCATAGGACCCTAGACTTTAAAAATTTTACCTTTAAGGCTGAGGCAGTAATTTTTCTTAAGATTTAATACCACTTAGGTCCTTGATATAAGATCCATTTTGTTCCAAAACTAATTATATTGCTTTCCTTAAAATTAATTATATCTTCCAAGATTTTTGTCTTCAAATAATTACTTCAGGGTAATTTGTCCTATGGGAATGTATAGCCTGATAAAATCTAAGATACAAATTTGCATAGGCAAAACATTTAGGTACATGAATGAGTTTGGTTCAGATCTCTCTAGGACAGTACCTTAATCCAATTTAGAGACTAATGATCCTCCAAGGTGTGCCACTGAATTGGGAATTCTAAAAGAACACGTTCCAAATGGTATATATATTTAAAGAAAGAGATGTGTCAATAATGACAGTGACAACAGACAAAAACAAACCTTATCCAGCATGAGATCAGCTATTGACAAAGTGTGTGTTTGTTTGACCGTGTGAACACCCAATCGATCGATTGAGTGTGCCAATCGGTCTTACACAGTGATTTTGCATAAAGTGGGTGTTTGTTTTGGCGATAGACTGGCAGAAAAAAAATTAGAAAAAGCTCCGATGGAAATAAGTTAGGAATTGAAGCTTATGACAACGTTGGCTTCTGTTTTGAGGAGTATTTTCATATTTTTTGGATCAATGAGGTACTTAAAATCACTTCTAATCATAAAGCTTCTTTTATAAAAAATGTTCTAAATAATTTTCTCTTTCTTTAGATAGTAATCTTCTGCTAATTAGAGAATACTTTGAGATAAGAGTTTATGCAAGTTTTGAGTTTTATCAATAGATGACTGTAGAAATGTAAAGAATAATTAATAATTAATTTTAATCAGTTTAGATTTATTATTTAGTTGTTTTATGATTTTATAATCATTTTTTTTTTTTATAAACATATCATAAATTAGTTTCTATACGGTGTTTTTACCCATTAAATTTAGTTTAAATAATTTATTTGGATTATTGGAGGTATTATTGAGGTTTTAATCAGTTTATTTTGTTAGATTTTGAGCTATGTGAAAATATGAGTTAGGATTTAATATTTAAATTAGAGTTTGATATAATTTATAAAATTTAAACCTGAGATGCATAATAGAAAAGACTTTTGGAGTGTACCAATTTAAATTAGAGTTTGATATAATTTTATTTTAAATTGTACCGTTGCCAAATTTTCAAAGTTAATTTTTGAGAAAATAGTGAAAAAATCCCTCAATGTGTAGATATCTCCCAAATCCCATTTGGCAATTAAGTTGCCAATGAGATCTTTTTTCACAATTATCCTTTCATTTTTTTCATTTTTCATAATTTTTACAATTTTTTCTCTTAAATAATACAAAAGCCACTTATATAAAAGCCAAACCAAACATCATCACTTTTATATAAGTTACTTTAAGTTACTTATCCAATCGCTAATCCAAACACTCATCATTTTACTTAATCTAACTTTTTTTCTAATTTTAAGATTCCATAAGTTTAAATAAAAATAAGTTACTTATCCAATCGTCAATCCAGACACACCCAAAGTAAAGATGTCATAGACAGCAAACCTTATTCGACAAAAATGCGACAGCTATCAACAAAGTAAAGATGTTAAGGAATGAGAGGGGTACCTGAGGCAACGACAACGAAGATGAAAGTGAGTTTAAGAAATGCAGCGTAAGGATGAGCCATGCTCTAACTCAGCTTCTAATTATGGGACAAGTCGAATGTTAGTGGTGAAGTTATATATGGGATTGGCTGAGACTAAAGAGTATTGAAGAATGCGTGTCGAAGAGGGTGAATCTTTTGGATGCAGACACACCCAAAAAGGCTTCCTTGCTTTGCCTCACATCAAAGGTTGATACCTTACCCACCAATCCTATTCTCATTTCTTGTGTTTGTCCCCTTTATACTTTACACTGATGCCTCATTCTTGTTAAAGTTGCAGTAACATTGTACCTGAATTAAGCACACTAATCACTTTTTTACGGCACTAGTTTAGTGAGTAGAAACAATAGTGTCTGATTTGGCTGGTGGACTAAGCGTGTTGGTCTGTTTATTTCTGTAAAACAATATTCATTAAAAAGTAAAAGCACATCAGTCAATATTTAAATATTTGATATTTCAAAACCTTGAATGATTCAATGTTTCTTCACACGATTAGTATCCAAAAAATTTAGAGTTCGATAAAATTAAGATACAACTCTTATAATTATCTTAGGTGTAAGATGCAAATTTGTTTTAGAAGTTTTCACTTAGGAGCAATGTTGTTCCAAAAGTTTCAAAACTTGATAATATTGTCCCACCCAATTAAAAATTTGAAATTAACTTTTAAAAAATGGATGTTAACCATTAATATTTTAAATGGTAAAAGGCAGCATTGCTCTATTTTAATATTTTTTAGGCAAACTTAAACCCAAAAAAATTTGCAAGGTAACATTGCTCGAGTGAAAGCTTTTTGAACAAGTTTACATCACTACTATAGAATATAACATATATAATACTTAATAAAAAACGTTACACGCGAATAACTAACTGTTATGTATGTTGAGATGGAGCTTGCGCAAGGATATGTAACACTAAAGTTTAACAATTAAATATGCGCAACGTCATATATTAAGATAATAATTCATGAAAATAAAAATATAACTGTTGTAATTATTAACCGTTATGTATTTACTGCAAAAAATGATGGTTTTTTACTAAACAACTGTCATATAGCACTTTTAAACAATTTGTCTTTACAACTTTATATCAACAGAAACATCTACATAATGATTATAATAATTAACCATAAAGTATGGATTTTAAATATTTGTATTTTTTTAAGATTACTTAACGGTTAAAAATGATAACAGGCATATATAAAAAGGCAGGATGTTGAAAAATGTTTATTTGATAATATTTGACAATTCTTCACAAATAACTATTATTTTTTCTTTAAGAAAACTTAATGATTAAAAACGATGGTTGTCATATATTAAAAGGTGGGATTCTAAAAAAAAAAATTATTTGACAGTATTTAACAGTTCTTTACAAAGAACTGTTATGTATTTTTTAAGAATACTTAACGGTTAAAAATGATAACCGCTGTATATAAGAAGACTTGATTATGAAAAATATCAAATATAAAAAGGCGAGATTCTGAAAAAATTTATTTGACAATACATTACACTTATTTACAAAGAATCATTACATTAGGTTCTTCACAAAAAACCATTAAGTATCATTTAATATAAATTAAGGCGGGATTATGAAAGATATTATATATAAGGAGGCGAGAGCCTAAAAAAATTGGATATATATTGCGGTTCTTCACAAAGAATCGTTAAATATTCTTTAATATAAGTATAGGCGAGATTCTGAAAGATATCAAATAGAAGGAGGTGGGATTCTGAAATATTTTTATTTGATGCAACTCTTTAAATTTCTTCTTAAATGTTTTTTGAGCTTCTCTAGTGGGTCTCATTCTTTCTTCCATAAGTTTTATTCTACCATTGCGGGTCTTGTCCTCCGCCACTACCATGTGCATTCACTCCACAACTCCTTCCTCTTATGATTCTTCCTCATGTAAGCTTTCATTTTTTTTTCAATTAATGTTTTTAGTTTCGTTTTATTTTTTTTTATATAACGAGAACTCGCTAGTTGATGTTCAAGGTCGCCAGTCGAGATTAGGATATCTAATTTCTGATGATGGCCATTGGTTTGTGTCACCCCACCCAACAGCACAATCTACGGTCGTGGCGTGGCAATGGACTCACTAGACTATTGGCGGCCCCCTCCCACTCGCCTTTCTTTCGCCTTCCCCAGCCTCAAAGACACGACCATGGGGTCATAAGTACATGCCTTATGTGAGAGCTGGTACCATTGACCTTTGTAGTGGTTACTCAATTATAATTACTACAAAGTGGATATGAAACTTTGTAGTGGTTGCAACAACAAAAACCGCTACAAAAAGGCATTTTGAAATTTGAATTTTTTTAATTCCCATCATACTGCTTTGTAGCAGTTTTTTAGTTAAATAGCTTGCAAAATAGCTAGCCCATTTGCAGCAGTGCATCTTAAAAACCACTATAAACTGAAAATAATTTTTTTTTAATTGGCCAACGGTCATGAAAGTTTGTAGTAGTTTTTTTTTTGTTATAACCGCTACAAAGTGTCAAACATTTGAAATTTGAATTTCATATCCCGCCAACGGTCTTGAAAATTTGTAGCGGTTTAAAAAAAACGGCTACAAAGTGAAAATAAAATTTTTTTTAATGGCCAACGGTCAAGAAAATTTGTAGCGGTTTCCTTAAGCTAACTGCTACAAAATGATACTCAGTAGCGGATGAAACCGTTACAAAATGTTAAACGTTGTAGAAGTTCAATATAAGCTTTCAAGTATCCGTCATTCTCTATTCACTCATCTTCTTTACTAAATTTTCTCACTAACTATATATAAGTCATAGATCAGGTTGTCACACAATTCTTCAAGCTATTTGTATGGATTAAACAATTTCTTAGATTTTGCATACTCTCACATCAGTTGTAATAGCAAGATCGTCTGTCCGTGTCGGAGATGCAAGTTCTAGAAGTGGCATGCACGAAAAGTTGTTGAGGAACATTTGCTTGTGAAGCCTGTCCCAGAAGACTATACGTTCTGGGGAGTTCATGGTGAGAAGGCCAGTATGAGATATGATGATGCTCTTCCTTGAAGTTCACAAGTAGGAGTTAAATTAGATGAAGATGATCCAATTAATGATGTTGTGCATGATGCATTTGGTTTTCAAGAAGACAACTTCAACGAAGAAGTGCAAGGTTTAAAGTCAGTGTTCTTGAGGAATGAAGTAGCTCAGGATTTTTTCAACTTGATGGATGAAGCAGATCATCCTTTATATCAAGGTTGTCGAAAATACTCTAAATTATCTTTCTTGATCAAGTTGTATCATATCAAATGCTTGTTTGGAATCATAGACAAGGGAATGTCAATGTTGTTGGAATTATTACAAGATGCATTCCCAACGCAGAGATTCCCATAATGTTCTATGAGGCCAAGAAGATTATTAACAGATTGGGCTTGAACTACCAAAAAATTGATGCATGCCCCAACGATTGTATGTTGTATTGGGGAGACGATGCCAGCAGGGAGACTTGTAAGTGATGTCACACATCGAGGTATAAGACAATTCAGAAAAGGAAAAAGTAGAAGAAGAAACCTGTAAAGATTCTTAGGTACTTCCCTTTGAAGCCGTGCCTACAAAGATTGTTTATGCCGTTCAAAACGGCAAAGCACATGAGGTGACATGACGTTGATAAGAATAAAGATGGTAAATTAAGACATTCCTAGGTTACAGACACCTAGAAAAAGTTTGACAACGGCTTTTCATCTTTCACGGCTGATCCACAAAATGTTCGGCTTGCTTTAGTGACCGACGGTTTCAATCCATTTGGGAATCTTAGTACAAGTTACAGTATTTGGCCGGTAGTCTTAGTTCCCTACAAATTACCCCTTGGATGTGTATGAAACAAAGCCCCTTCATTTTGTCGATGATCATTTCAGGCAAAAAGGCATCAGGTAATGATATCAATGTGTATCTCCAACCACTTATTGCGGAATTTCTTGATTTGTGGAATGTCAGCATTGAGACATATGACGTGTACGGGAAGACATTATTCAACTTGCTGCAACCTTGATGCGGACGATTAGTGATTTTCCTGTCCTTGGAACATTATCCAAGTGGAATATGCATATTGGGTCGCGTGTCCAGCTTTCAATTTTGACTTTGACATAGTGCGCCTTCCCCACTGCAGAAAGTGGTGCTTCATGGGGCATCAAAGATTTCTTGATGGAAGGCACATATTTAGATTGCAATAGAATCCTTTAATGGGAAACTAGAAAAAGAGGACCACCTCAGACTTTATTCGGTGTAGATATTTTACAGCAGCTTGAGGATGTTGAATTCGAGTTTGGTAAAAGCGACGATACAGTAAAAGCAGGGCGAAAGATAGGCAAGACTTCTGCGCCTCAACAATGGAGGAAGATAAGCATTTTCTTCACTCTTCCATATTGGAAATATAATTTATTTCGCCACAGTCTTGATGTCATGTACATTGAAAAAAATGTTTGTGACAATATGCTATATATGCTGCTTAATGAACCTGGCAAGTCAAAAGATCATCTTCAAGAGAGGAAAGATTTACGTGCCATGGGAGTTCGTGAAGACGCGTGGCCAGATGAGCATGAAAAATTTCAATCAATAAAGTTCACCCTTACAAAACAGAACAAAGAAATCTTCCTCATGACGTTAAAGAAAATAAAAGTTTTTTATGGGTATTCAAGCAACATTTCTCAATGTATTGACATGCATGCTCGAAAGGTTGTTAGCTTGAAGAGTTATGACTTACATGTTCTTATGCAACAGTTATTCCCGTTGGCTATAAAGAATGCACTTCCTCCCAAAGTGTCCATCATTTTGGTAGAACTTTGTTCATTCTTTTGAAAGTTGTGTTCTGAGGTTTTGATCGTTGAGGAGCTCGATTAGTTGTAGTCCAAAATCATTCTTGCGCTTTGTCATTTGGAGATGATCTTTCCTCCGTCCTTTTTCACTGTGATGGTTCACCTTATAGTCCACCTTGTTCATAAAACAAAGCTCGCTGGCCCAGTTTAATATTGATGGATGTATCCTATTGAGAGATACTCAGTTTACATATATTCTTCATTGTTAGTTCCTATGTTTGCTAGTCCACCTTTTCAGCATTTAGGGCCTATTTAGTACACGGAAGATCTAGGAAGGGAAAGGAAAATGTACAAGTTCCCTCGTTTGGTACGCATTTTTGGCTTAATCTTCCTGGGAACTCAAGTTCCCGGGCCCACCCTGGGCCCACCAATGTTCCCTTATTCATGGGAAGATGAGATCCCACCAAAATTGGTGGGATCCTAACTTCCTTCAATGAAGAAAGATGCAAAAGACCAATATGCCCCTAAAATATTTAAATTAAAAGGCATGAAATTCGAATTTGTTGGATATGATTAGTTTTGATGATGTCAAATATAGATATTAATTATTGAGAGCAAAAAGTTTACATAATGTATTTATCTTCTACGTTAACTAACTACTGTGTTTAATGTAAAATATCTTGTAGATTAGTCAAGCAAAGAGAGAAGATATCAAGTTGAGTTGAAAAGATTCATGTGATTTAATACTGTGGATTATTCGAATAGTAAAACTTGTTTTCAGTTAAGATATATTCGAATAACTCTCAATTTATCCAAATAAACAAAGTACTATTCGAATAATGAATATGCTATTCGAATAGAGGAGAACTGTTAACAGTTGAAAGTATTCAGATAAGCACATTAGTATTCGAATAGTATGCTTAATAAATGTTTCTGAAAATAATTTAAGTGAAAAAGTATTCGAATAGTCAACTATCCGAATAGTCATTGTGATTTCAAACTCAATTTCTAAATATGTTATCCGGATAGTAGGATAACTATTCGAATAGTAAGGGTATTATTCGAATAGTGTAATGATTATCCGAATAAGTTTTTGATAAATTTCAGCATCCAATATCACATGACTATCAGGATAATAAGGAGACTATTAGAATAATATTTGACATATTTCAAAGAGGACTATTCGAATAGTAATTGAACTATTAGAATAGTCTCAGTGCAAAAAATCAAATATTATTCGAATAATGAAGTGACTATTCGAATAGCACATAACTGAAAAAGGGTGATTCTATTCGAATACAAGAAGTGCTATTCAAATAACAGCAGCAGACTTTGTGTCTTTCAGCATGGGCGATATTCAGTATTTTGGTCATATCTTCCAAACCATAACTCGAATTGAGGTGAAACCAGTGGTATATGAAACTAGACTTCCAATACGTCATTTTGACACCAAGATCACATTAAAAGGAGTTCAGATGTGAGAAATATGATCTGTTGAAGTTGATACATGAATCAGCATCATATTCCTGGACAGCTTTGGTATTTTGGACATAACTCTCAAACTATACATCGGATTGAGACGAAACCAGTGCCATATGAAAGTAGACTCAAAGAGCTTTCCATGGATAGTTAATTTGGAATATTTGAAGTTATATCCCAAGAGATATACCTTCTGGAAGTTGCTGCTCGTGATTTCAGAGATTGTCTAAGAACAGTAGATACTCTTTGGATCATAACTTTCTATATACAATGAGTTTGGAGCTGATTCTTGTTGCATTGAAATGTAGACGATGAGAGCTTACCGATGATATATAATTTATCATGGATTTATATCCAAAGAGTGACGCCCTCAGAAGTTTATTCAAATATAGAGGTTGCAGTGTTCGTTTGTGAAGATTCATTATCAAAGGTGCACTATTCGAATAGAGCAAGTACTATTCAAATAATATCATATATTTTGTGTGAAAGACTATTCGAATAACGGTTGGAATATTCGAATATTAAAGTTCATTATGAGAGAATATTATTCGAATACAAATGACACTATTCGAATAATATCATTTGTTTTACAAGGCAGCTATTCGAATAAGGAAGTCACTATTTGAATACACTTCAAGTTCTAAAAGTTTATTTGGATAGAGGATAAAGTATTCGAATAAATATTACTCATTATCAGAGAAGGCTATTCGAATACAATAGAGGTTATCCAAATAACTAATTTTTCAGAAAACAGAGTATCACCTTGAAACTTCTGAAAATCATTGAAATTTTGTGTGACTTGTTCTTATTGATTCTAATCATTCTAACACTTCATTATATTAGTGATTAAGCATTTTTCAGGTGATCAAATAAGGATTAACACACAAGACGAAGAAATCACTTTTGTGTCAGAAGCTTCCAATGGCTAGTTCAACAGTAATATTTTACGCTTCAACGGGAAGAAGAAAAGCTCAAACGGTCAAATACTCTTCATCAACTATAAAAGAAGAGTCATTCAAAATGAACGATGACGAGAGCCCATGCCTACAATGTTGATATGCTATTACTTTGAATCTTACTTGACCGAAGCACTGTAATGATACTCCTACCATGTACTTCAGTGTTAATCATTATCAGGGTTATTAAACCCGGACCGGACCGGCCGGTCCAGCCCGGGAACCGGCGAACCGGCCGGTAAACCGGTCCGATTCCCGGTCCGGTCCGGGTTGGTGTTTTTTTTAAAAAAAAAAAAATTTAAATTTTTCCTTTAGAATTTCATACTATAAGTCTAAAATTTTCAATTTCTCACCGGTTTGGTCTCGGTTTAGCTCCGGTTTGGTCCTGGTCTGACCCACTGACCCTTAACCCAGTACCCCGACCGGTTCAATGCCCGGTCCGAGTTTTAATACCTTGATCATTATCTACTTCATATAGAGAGAAGTAATCTTTCGTTGTAATCATTCTATATCTATGAGAGTCACTCAAGATTGGGGAATCTTGAGTGGGAATCAAATTGTATTCTTACAGTGTGTAAGGGGGAGCTCATATCTCAGTGGAAGAATTGTAAAGGCTTCACAAGTGTCCGGATCAAACTTGTGAGATTGTAGTGGTTCTCAAGTACCCAGTTAAACTTGAGGGAGATAGTGGATTGAAATCTCAGGAAGAGCCTGGGGACTGGACGTAGGTCATCGTGGATTGGACCGAACCAGGATAAATTACAATTTGCATCTTCTCTTCCCTGAACTCTTATATTTCCAGCATATATGATTTCAATAACTGATTATGGTTTTATATTTCACTACTTACATACTTATTGATTTCATAAGATGCGAAAAGAATTTCAAAGTAGTTAAGTTTTTATAATACACCCAATTCACACCCCCTCTTGGGTGTCAGCCTATTCTAACAGAATGTACTACAAAATTTGCTTATCAAATTCGAATTTTTAAGGATTCCCATCCTTGCAAGTTCGAATTTCATCAATAAATTTGAACTTTTCAAGATTCCCGTCTTACAAGTTCGAATTTCTACAAAATTTGCTTATCATATAAAAAAATAATTTCAATTTCATTCATAAATAAAACATTTTTTATTTAAATTGTAATTTATATTTTATTCATTTTATTAATTTTTAAATTATTGTACTACTAATTCTTTAATTTATGAATTAAAATATAAATTTAATTATTATATAATTATTAATTTATGTTGAAGGTAAAATGCGTATTTCTCTTCTTTTTTTTCCCAAGTTCCACCCTCAATTTTCTTCCTACCAAACAATTTATCTTCCCTCAACCCATCTTCCATCACCCTTTACAATCTTCCTCTCCCTTCTCTAAGTTCCTTTTCCTCCTCAAATTTTCCTCATAACAAACAGGCCCTTAGTATCATTTTTCCCTTCTTTACTTCGTAGGTTTCTTGGGAAATTGAAATCTTACGTAAGGAATAAGGCGTGACCAGAAGGTTCTATAGCTGAAGGTTATATAGGGGATGAGGTCTTGTATTTCTGTTCAAGGTACTTTGATGACATTCAGACGGCTTTCAACCGCCCACCTCGTGTAGACGATTGTCCTGAACCTACGCCAATATCAGGAGAATTTATCCCTCATGTTGGTAAACCAGTTGGAGGAACTGAGAACTTCAAACTAACAGCAACTGAGAAGTTGCAAGTGTAACACCCTGCCTTTATTCTCGTAATTATAATTCGATATTTGGTAATTAAATTAGATTAGAGACCGCCGAATAGTTTAAAACTCATTTAAAATTCCCTTTAATAGTAGGGACGTTATGAAATTTTCAAAACTTCATTCCTTTTCCGGTCTCGAGTTCGATTATCGCATATAATCACCTGTGCAGTTTATCTACATTTACGTATGACAGAGTGTATAACTAAAATTCCAGCAAACCCCGGGTTCAACTACAAACCTAGAGTTTCAAGTTCCAAGTAGGGATTACAACCAAGTATTTCAAACTATATACATCTCCAAGATATAGTACATTAATCCCTATCCAAAATGAATAAACCAACAAAACCATACTAATGTCCCTAAAGAACTCTAACCGCTCCGAGTCACGCGCTTTTCCTTGGAGCCAGTCGCCCTGTCTGAAAGGTTAGTTCAAAGGAAAGAATGAGATTCAAAAGAATCCCAGTAGTAACTAAGCAATTATACCACACATAAGCACATAGCATGTAAGCAAATCATCATGCAGCAGCAGCACATATCACACTCCAGCCTCCTCCCCTTTCTCCGCCGGGAAGGCACACTGCCTAACCCGAACCGTTGTTAGCTACTCAGGGACTATTGGCGTGGCAGTGCATACATATACAGCCTTATAGCCCATAAGCTATCCGGCTTCACAAACGGCTCGTCAGCCTCACAAATCGCCTTTCGGCTCACAAATCAGCCTTTCGGCCCACATAATCACACCTCATCCTCATCCCCTTTCTCCGCCGGGAAGGCACACTGCCCAACCCGAACCGTTGTTAGCTACTCAGGGACTGTTGGACTGACGGTGCTCACAAATATCCACATAAGTCGCAACATACGAACTTATTCACAAATCAATGATACTACACACATACAATGCATCACATATGGTACGAAAGAAAAGTCACTACCTGATCCTTTCCCGATATCTCTGGGCACAGTAGGCTCACGAGGATAGCAGATGTCAAATCCTATAATCAAAATAGGGACATTTGATTAATTTCCTTTTCCAAATTCTTACTTCAATAACACTCTAAGTTGGTATTCATTTGGACTCTTTAGATGGCCATTATATGCCTAAACATATGCCTAAAGGGTTGGGATAACTATCCCCAAAGATCTCTCACAAGAAAGCTAAACACTAAAATCTGGACCCCTCACTCGCATCCTCACTCGAGCACAGATGGCCGTGCTCGAGCACAACCCCCATTTTCACTAGAGCACCCGCGAGTGAGGCGCAGGAAGTGCTTGCCCGAGAGCAACTCCCGCGACCATTTCACACTCTCACTCGAGCACGCATGCGAGTGAGGCCTGCGAGTGACAACCCGAGAGCATCACTCAACATCTTCTTCCACCTTCACTCGAGCACAAATGCCTGTGCTCGAGCACTGACCCTCAGTGCTCGCGAGCACAAGCAGCGAGTGTCTGCCCGAGAGCACCCCAACTCCCAGGCAACAGACTCACTCGAGCACAACCCCAGTGCTCGCGAGTGATCACCCAATGCTCGCGAGTGCCAGGCGCACTCTTGACAAACACTCACGAGTGATACCCCGAGACGCTCACTCCCAGCACCAAAAAGGCACCCTCACTCGAGCACAACATGCTCACTCGAGCACGTTCTTCCTGTGCTCGAGTGAGTTCTTTTCTCACTCGAGAAATCACACCAGCAACCCAAAACGCAGCAACTGAGTTGATTTACCAGAATTCACCAATTGAATTCCAATGGTCCTAAAACTTGCACCATTACTTATTCTCACCCAAAACTTCATCACAAACTCATTGGTAACCCAAAATAACCCAAATTCAACTCAATCAACACACACTCTCTCTCAATCATCAAACCACTCAAAAACCCATTCAACCAAATTCCTTCATTCAACTTCCAATCAATTTCAAATCACTCCCAAATGCCAAAACTGACCAAATGAATAGTGACCCACTAATCAATGCCTACCCTTCACTTAACATCATATTTAGGTCTAATTTCCAGATTTCTCATTAATTAAGCAAACATCTTGACATATATATCAAAATGCATTACAAACCTACCTCTTCAACTTGCTGAATTCAGAACTTGGATTCCTCAACTTTCAAATTCCTTCAATTGTCACACACCACCAATCCCAAGTCTGAAAACATGGAAGTATAGTTCTTCATCATTTGAACAACATTAAGGAAAGCAAAGTGAGCATTTAGAGTCAAATACTCACCTATAATTCAAGCCCTTACTTTCTCTTTCTTGCTTGCTCGCCGGAAATGGAAGAAATAGAGAGAGAATGAGTTGGTGAAAAGTGATGATCATTTGCTTCTCCTTTTCCCATGCAAAACCGACTAAGAGTGGAGAGTGAAAGAGAGTTTGAATATTTGACTCATCCAATGGCTCTTATTTAGCCACTTGGCATCATCTCCTTCCTCTTACCTTGATTTCACATAAACCCTTCCACACTTGATTCCACCCCTTGATCTTTCAATCTCAACCATTGATTAAGATTACTAAGGGTTTTCTCATCAACTACTAACCAGACGGTTGGTAAATTTACCATTTTACCCCTGATTAGTGCAATACACATCAAATCATTAATAATCACCTTCATATCACATTACACAATATATACTTCAAATATGCTTAATTAACATTAATTACATCATTTGAAGTTATTATCCCTTAACTAAAATCCAGGATGTTACAATTCTCCCCCCGAAAATTTAATTTCGTCCTCGAAATTGCTATACAACTTGAGCCATAAACTCCGGATATCTTCTTCGCAGGTCTTCCTCTGCTTCCCAAGTTGCCTCTCTTGGAGTCATTCCCTTCCAGACCACTTTCACATATGGGATGCTTCGGTGTCTGAGCCGTCGCTCCTCTCGGTCAATGATTTGTTCTGGCTCCACCGCATATGTGAAATTATCCTGTAGCTCAACTTCCTCATATTCGACTATGTGAGATGGATCTGGTTGGTACTTCTTCAGTTGAGAAACGTGGAATACGTCATGGAGCCTGCTCAAGCTTGGAGGTAATGCTACTCGGTACGCAACAGGCCCAATCCTCTCAAGGATCTCAAAAGGACCTACATATCTTGGGCTTAGTTTCTTTCTCTTAATTGCACGCCCAACACCCGTAACAGGAGATACTCTCAGAAAAATGTGATCCCCAACCTCAAACTCTAGAGGCCGTCTCCTCTTGTCAGCGTAGCTTTTCTGTCGACTTTGCGCTGCAAGTAACCTCTTTCGAATAATCTGAATCTGTGCTGAGGTCTGATCAACCAAATCTGGTCCATATAGCTTCCTTTCGGATAGTTCATTCCAGCATAAAGGTGATTGACACCTCCTTCCATACAACGCTTCATACGGAGCCATCTGAATGCTCGCATGATAGCTATTGTTGTAGGCAAATTCCGCAAGTGGAAGAAAGCGATCCCAACTTCCCTTAAAGTCGAGAACACAAGCTCGCAACATATCCTCCAACGTCTGGATTGTCCTCTCTGATTGTCCATCCGTCTGGGGATGATAAGCCGTACTGAACCTCAACTGAGTTCCCAAGGCTTTATGCAGCGCTTTCCAAAATCTTGAAGTAAATCGAGGATCTCGATCAGAAATGATATTTTTCGGAACACCATGGAGTTTCACGATCTCATTAACATAAATCTCTGCTAGTTTATCAGGAGAATAACCAGCATTGATCGGTATGAAGTGCGCCGACTTCGTTAACCGATCCACAATTACCCAGATCGCATCATAGTTTCTGATTTTGGGCAATCCCACTACCAAATCCATGGTTACACTTTCCCATTTCCATTCTGGAATCTCAGGACTCTGGAGTAAACCAGGTGGTCTTTGGTGCTCAATCTTCACCTTCTGACAAGTGAGGCACCTCGCCACATATTTGGTCACATCACTCTTCATACCCGGCCACCAATACACCGATTTCAGATTATGGTACATCTTGGTCATACCAGGATGAAGGGTGTATCCGCTCTTGTGTGCCTCATCCAGAATCTTCTGTCTCAACTCCGCCTTAAGTGGAATACAGACTCTCTTCTGATAACGAACTAATCCACTAGGCGACAAATCATAACCCGGAATTTCTCCTCGTTCAATCCGAGTTAGATTGCGCTGTATCCAGTCATCTTGCCTCTGAGCTTCCTCAATCTCAGTTGTTAGCTCATTTTCCTCCTGGGAAACAGTATAGTTGGCACAGATGATCTGGTTTGTCAGATTCAAATCACGGAAATCTTCAATCAATTTCTTCTCTCGTATCATCATAGCTGCAACGAATACGGTCTTTCGACTAAGAGCATCAGCGACTACATTTGCTTTACCCGGATGATATTTGATTTCCAGGTCGTAGTCCTTTAACAATTCCATCCAGCGACGCTGTCTCATATTCAATTCTTTCTGGTCGTACAGATACTTAAGGCTCTTGTGGTCGCAGTACAGTTCCACAGTCACACCATACAGGTAATGACGCCAAATCTTCAAAGCAAACACAATGGCCGCAAGCTCCAGATCATGAGTGGGATAATTCAATTCATGAGGTCTGAGCTGTCGAGAGGCGTAGGCCACCACACGTCCCTGCTGCATAAGGACACACCCTAATCCCTGCCCACTGGCATCAGAATACACAACATATGTCAAACTGGGATCGGGTAAGATCAACACTGGTGCCGACGTCAACCTCTCCTTCAGCTCCACAAAACAATTTTCACATTTATCGTCCCACACAAACGGCTGATCCTTTCTCGTGAGCTTGGTCATTGGTAACGCAATACGGGAGAAATTCTGAATGAATCTCCGATAGTACCCGGCAAGACCCAGAAAACTGCGTACTTCCGCCACAGATTCTGGCCTCTTCCAGTCTAGTACTGCTTCCACTTTACTGGGATCCACAGAGACCCCTTCTTGCGAGATAACATGGCCTAGAAATTTCACTTCCGATAGCCAAAACTCGCATTTACTCAACTTCGCATATAGTTGCTTTTCACGCAAAATATTCAATACAACTCTCAGATGATGCTCATGCTCTTCCCTACTCTTGGAATATATCAGAATGTCATCGATAAACACAACAACAAACTGATCCAAATATTGCCGAAAGATACGGTTCATGTAATCCATGAAAACCGCAGGCGCATTGGTTAGCCCAAATGGCATCACCAGAAACTCATAATGACCATACCGAGTCCTGAAAGCAGTCTTTGGAACATCTTCTGCTTTCACTCGCAGCTGATGATACCCTGACCTTAGATCAATCTTTGAGAATACACATGAACCAGAAAGTTGATCTAAAAGGTCATCAATTCGAGGAAGTGGGTACTTGTTCTTGATTGTAACTTTGTTCAATTCTCTGTAATCAATACATAGTCGAAGACTCCCATCCTTCTTCTTAACAAACAGTACTGGAGCTCCCCAAGGCGATACACTGGGTCTAATGAACCCTTTTTCAAGCAGATCTTCTATCTGTTTCTTTAACTCCGCCATTTCGTTTGGGGCCATACGATATGGGGCTTTCGAAATAGAACCTGCTCCAGGTACAATATCAATCGGAAACTGGACTTCCCTCTCAGGAGGCAATCCGCTAAGGTCATCCGGAAACACCTCCGGGAATTTACTTACCACGGGTATTTTACTCAACATTTCTTCGGTTTCCCTTTGTATAGAGAAAAACACCATATACCCCTGGCAACCCTTCTCAATATATCTCTCAGCTTTGGCCGTAGAAAGGAAATTCATACTGGTACCTACAGCTTCAGCCCTCTGAGAAACAGGATATACTATCCTTTTGTTCCCGCAATCAAGCAATACGTTATTTGCCGTTAACCAATTAAGACCCAAAATGACTTCCATTTGGTAAAGCGGCAAACAAATCAAGTCTACAACAGACTGATGCCCTTCCACAGATATGACGCAATTCAGACAAACTTCTGTGGTCAAGGCCTTAATACCCATCGGAGTCGACACTACCAAATCGAATGGTAACTTATGCACATGCATACCCAGGCGTCTCACACAATCGTACGCAATAAAGGAATGACTGGCACCCGAGTCGAACAATGCTTGCAACAAATAACCATTTAGAGAGATTTTACCTTGTATCAACTCAGGAGATCTACGAGCTTCCTCGTGGGTCATAGCAAACACTCGACCCTGAGTCTTCGGCCTTTGCTCCGCTCGTGGTTGTTGACAATCTCTAGAAAGATGTCCTGGCCGTTTGCAGTTAAAACAAACCATCTCTCCCTGACAGTTCTGGCCATAATGTGCTTTGTTGCAGCGACGACATCTCCATTCGGTCGCAAATCTCTGAGGTTCACGACCTCCAGGCTGATAGGGCTTCTTATCACCGCCCCGATACGAAGAAGATCCTTGGCCTTTCCGCTTCTGGGGAACGTTGCCTTTACTAGGCTCACTGCGGTGGCCAGTAGCCTTACCAGGATACACTTCTTTTAGGTTGTTCTCCGTAATTCGACATTGCTCCACAGCCTTATTGAACTTCTTGAATCGGTGAGTAACCAGCCGCTTCCGCAACTCTCGCCTCAAGCCTCGTATAAGCATATCTGAACTCCATTCCCCGTCATCCTTGTACCGGAGGTAGGAGGAATACCGGGACAAGCGGATGAATCGGGACAAATAATCATCGAAACTCTCCATGTCCCCTTGCCTAATGTTGAGGAATTCTGTCTCCTTTTCAAGCTGAACTGACTTCGGAAAGTACTTCTCGTTGAATTCTTGTAGGAACAACTCCCAAGTCAGTGGCACATTTCCGCTCTTCAGTGTTAGGGCGATATTCCGCCACCAACGATCCGCATCACCCTCGAGTTTATAGACCGCCAACCGTGGCTTCACATCATCCGGACACCCGAGGACCTCAAATATCTTCTCCAAACGATACAGCCAATCTTCTGCCACTTGTGGATCAAACCTCCCTCTGAACGCCGGAGGCAGATGTTTGCAGAATCTTGTGACCCAAAACTGCAGGTCTTTTTCCTCTCTAGGCGGCATCCCGTGAGATTCTTGATTCAAAGCAACATGAGGTGGAGACTCCTGAGGTCGTGCTGACCCCTCAGCAGTATCTTCATAGCGGGTCTCTTCTTGAGTTTCCTCCGGTGTGGACTGAACCGGAACTTCCTTATTCTTCGCCTTCTCCGCTCTGAGCTCGTCTCTCAGCTCAGTGATCATGTCCCGCTGATCCTTTATCAGACCCATTAACTCATGCAGAGGATCTGGTGGATTTTCATTATCAACTTCCACCACCGGGTCTTCACGCGGAATTTTGGGGCGTCCTCTAGTCTTCTTCATTCTACAAATAGCTTACCCCATTATTTAAGCAGCGACAGTATGCACATATAGTCACCAATCTCATGTATAATCCATATCAATAAACACACATGTGCATACACAACAATCATTAACAAACAATCCTCAATCCCTAGAACCAACTAAGGGATCTATCCTAGCAACCTCTACCCTTGCCAGGAACTACAGCTCTGATACCAAAATGTAACACCCTGCCTTTATTCTCGTAATTATAATTCGATATTTGGTAATTAAATTAGATTAGAGACCGCCGAATAGTTTAAAACTCATTTAAAATTCCCTTTAATAGTAGGGACGTTATGAAATTTTCAAAACTTCATTCCTTTTCCGGTCTCGAGTTCGATTATCGCATATAATCACCTGTGCAGTTTATCTACATTTACGTATGACAGAGTGTATAACTAAAATTCCAGCAAACCCCGGGTTCAACTACAAACCTAGAGTTTCAAGTTCCAAGTAGGGATTACAACCAAGTATTTCAAACTATATACATCTCCAAGATATAGTACATTAATCCCTATCCAAAATGAATAAACCAACAAAACCATACTAATGTCCCTAAAGAACTCTAACCGCTCCGAGTCACGCGCTTTTCCTTGGAGCCAGTCGCCCTGTCTGAAAGGTTAGTTCAAAGGAAAGAATGAGATTCAAAAGAATCCCAGTAGTAACTAAGCAATTATACCACACATAAGCACATAGCATGTAAGCAAATCATCATGCAGCAGCAGCACATATCACACTCCAGCCTCCTCCCCTTTCTCCGCCGGGAAGGCACACTGCCTAACCCGAACCGTTGTTAGCTACTCAGGGACTATTGGCGTGGCAGTGCATACATATACAGCCTTATAGCCCATAAGCTATCCGGCTTCACAAACGGCTCGTCAGCCTCACAAATCGCCTTTCGGCTCACAAATCAGCCTTTCGGCCCACATAATCACACCTCATCCTCATCCCCTTTCTCCGCCGGGAAGGCACACTGCCCAACCCGAACCGTTGTTAGCTACTCAGGGACTGTTGGACTGACGGTGCTCACAAATATCCACATAAGTCGCAACATACGAACTTATTCACAAATCAATGATACTACACACATACAATGCATCACATATGGTACGAAAGAAAAGTCACTACCTGATCCTTTCCCGATATCTCTGGGCACAGTAGGCTCACGAGGATAGCAGATGTCAAATCCTATAATCAAAATAGGGACATTTGATTAATTTCCTTTTCCAAATTCTTACTTCAATAACACTCTAAGTTGGTATTCATTTGGACTCTTTAGATGGCCATTATATGCCTAAACATATGCCTAAAGGGTTGGGATAACTATCCCCAAAGATCTCTCACAAGAAAGCTAAACACTAAAATCTGGACCCCTCACTCGCATCCTCACTCGAGCACAGATGGCCGTGCTCGAGCACAACCCCCATTTTCACTAGAGCACCCGCGAGTGAGGCGCAGGAAGTGCTTGCCCGAGAGCAACTCCCGCGACCATTTCACACTCTCACTCGAGCACGCATGCGAGTGAGGCCTGCGAGTGACAACCCGAGAGCATCACTCAACATCTTCTTCCACCTTCACTCGAGCACAAATGCCTGTGCTCGAGCACTGACCCTCAGTGCTCGCGAGCACAAGCAGCGAGTGTCTGCCCGAGAGCACCCCAACTCCCAGGCAACAGACTCACTCGAGCACAACCCCAGTGCTCGCGAGTGATCACCCAATGCTCGCGAGTGCCAGGCGCACTCTTGACAAACACTCACGAGTGATACCCCGAGACGCTCACTCCCAGCACCAAAAAGGCACCCTCACTCGAGCACAACATGCTCACTCGAGCACGTTCTTCCTGTGCTCGAGTGAGTTCTTTTCTCACTCGAGAAATCACACCAGCAACCCAAAACGCAGCAACTGAGTTGATTTACCAGAATTCACCAATTGAATTCCAATGGTCCTAAAACTTGCACCATTACTTATTCTCACCCAAAACTTCATCACAAACTCATTGGTAACCCAAAATAACCCAAATTCAACTCAATCAACACACTCTCTCTCTCAATCATCAAACCACTCAAAAACCCATTCAACCAAATTCCTTCATTCAACTTCCAATCAATTTCAAATCACTCCCAAATGCCAAAACTGACCAAATGAATAGTGACCCACTAATCAATGCCTACCCTTCACTTAACATCATATTTAGGTCTAATTTCCAGATTTCTCATTAATTAAGCAAACATCTTGACATATATATCAAAATGCATTACAAACCTACCTCTTCAACTTGCTGAATTCAGAACTTGGATTCCTCAACTTTCAAATTCCTTCAATTGTCACACACCACCAATCCCAAGTCTGAAAACATGGAAGTATAGTTCTTCATCATTTGAACAACATTAAGGAAAGCAAAGTGAGCATTTAGAGTCAAATACTCACCTATAATTCAAGCCCTTACTTTCTCTTTCTTGCTTGCTCGCCGGAAATGGAAGAAATAGAGAGAGAATGAGTTGGTGAAAAGTGATGATCATTTGCTTCTCCTTTTCCCATGCAAAACCGACTAAGAGTGGAGAGTGAAAGAGAGTTTGAATATTTGACTCATCCAATGGCTCTTATTTAGCCACTTGGCATCATCTCCTTCCTCTTACCTTGATTTCACATAAACCCTTCCACACTTGATTCCACCCCTTGATCTTTCAATCTCAACCATTGATTAAGATTACTAAGGGTTTTCTCATCAACTACTAACCAGACGGTTGGTAAATTTACCATTTTACCCCTGATTAGTGCAATACACATCAAATCATTAATAATCACCTTCATATCACATTACACAATATATACTTCAAATATGCTTAATTAACATTAATTACATCATTTGAAGTTATTATCCCTTAACTAAAATCCAGGATGTTACAGCAAGCACATAGACATGTCATGATTAATTGCACTTAAGTTGAACGCTTCCTTCAATAAGATTTGTACACTCATATGTTATCCTATACCTTTCATCACATTTTTTACTTATATTTCATGATCGCCTTCCCATGATTAATTGCAGGGAATTCAGAAGTCATATGAAGCATTAACTTAGGATCCGTACACAAACATCCTCCGAAGTTGACAAAAAGGTTCATAGAGAATTCCTAAGCTGGTTTGCTCACAGAATACTAAATGACCACAACCTACACTCACCAGATTTTAGAGCTCTCTCAATCGGCGCTCTTGACCATACAAAAAGGTTTACAATATACAATGTCAATGGTTTCAAGTTTTGCACGGTTTCAAGAGATCAATGATTGTAAACTCAAAATTCGGGTGTTTATTGCACCTTTGGGACAAAGAGTTAAGCGAGCAACAGTGACGCCAATATGTAGTTCGGAGGCATCCCTTACTATGGAAAGCTTCTTGATGTCGTTGAACTAAATTACTAAGATTGTTTCACCGTGATGCTGTTCAAGTGTTTGTGGGCAAATACCACTACTTCCCAGGGACTCACAATTGACGACTTAGGTATTATATCGATAAATTTCTGACGGCCAATTCACACTGGTCATTCTGAAGATGATGAACCATGTATTCTTAACTCAGAGGCACACCATGTTTATTATGTCAATCACGAGAGGCACAGGGATTGGCATATGGTAGTTCATTTAAAGTCTCGAGACATGTACGACATGGGTGATGGCGATAACATCGCCTACGAGAGTGAGCCATTTCAGCCTGCCAATTTCGAAAACTTCTTCCCTAAAGGTGATGAAAATTTACCTCTAATTTAGTGCATTTTTTTAAGTTCACATCATTTAAATTTATTTTTTTTACAAAATAATACCATACTAAAAATATCTTCACACAATTTTTGTAGGGATGACAAGGACGAATGATTAAACAAATTATGCTTTTGTTTTTGTAACCCTTGATGTATATTTTTTTAAAAAAATTAGGACATTATTTGTAGTGGTTCCCAAGACCACTACAAAATCACCTAAAAACCGCTACGAATAACAAACAATAACCGCTACATAATTAAATCGCTACAAAACCTGTCACCTTAACTGCTACAAATATTACGCAGATCCCTATAAATACCCCACCACACCTTATTTCAAACACTCCCCCATTTCTTTCAACCCTTCCTCTCTTTCATTTTCTTTCATTTGCAAATATATTTCTAAGAGCTAAGGAGCTGAACAAGGTGATCAAATATGGTAAAAAGTTCTTAAATTCTTTCATTTCAATAATTTTTTCCCTCGTATAATATTTATTCTAACTATTTTTTTTTTGCAGAAATTGAAGGACATTTTCTCACCGATTCCTATTTTCCTTATATAATGATAACCAAATGGTAGTAGACAACATAATATTTTCTTATTACCTACATATCCTCAATAATATTATTACCAATAGAAAAAAATTTATACTTACCCAACTTAATTTAATCATTCTTTTTAAATAATAACTACTATAAGCTAAACTACTTAAATAATAAACTATTCAATCCAATATTATAAAAATGGAAACAGATAATTGTATATTTTTAAAAAAAAAATTTCACAATTTTTTTTGCATTTTTATGAACCACAACCGCTACAAATTTTAAAAAAAATGGGAATAAATTTTTGGCGCAACTTTTAAAATTTCATATGATATTAGTAGCAATTAGTAAACTGCTACTAATATTTGGCGCAATTTTTTTAAATGAATATTTTAAATTAGTAGCGGTTTAGTAACCACTACAAAAAAAGAGTCAAATTTTCATTTTTTATTTCCCGTCACATAAAATTGTGGCGCCAATATTTGTAGCGGTTACAAAACTGCTACATTATTGATAGATGATGTGTTATCAATATGAGAATTTGTAGTTGTTGAAATAAATCGCTACAAATATGATAGCAGTTTTGTTGCTTGAGTATAAAAACATTCGCAATAGTGGATTTTGTAGCAGTTTTGTAAACCACTGTTAATGTCGTTTGTAACTGTTAAAACCGCTACAAATATACCATTTTAACTGCTACTAAATTGCATTTTTTTGTTGTTGTGGATATAGATTATAGGATGAATTCCTTTAAGAATAATGGTAATTTGTGCTTGTTTGGATTGGCAGTTGGAATGCTTAAAAGTAATTTTTTAATTGTAATTTACAATATACGAGGTATGTATGTGAGATGAGTTGTGTCTCAATTTACGTGAAAAACAACTTATAAGCAATCATATTGTTAAAACAAACATGCATAAATTTCTAACACAAGTGATAGATAAAAATTGTTTAAATTCCCGTTGTAGAAAGTCATAGCTATGTATCCATATAAGAGAAACTCGAAGGCAATAAGATAAGAAAAGATGTCTCGGTGAAGAATGATTGTTTTTCATAAGAATTTAATCAAAGGAGTTCCTTAGTAACAAATTATCCATGGGAGATGTGATGATACCCTACTTTTTTAAATTCGTCAAGAAAAATATCCCATCCAACATTATTAAAAGAAATGGGAACTTCTATAGAAGATGAGGTATATAGCCTTTCTGAGTGACGATGAATCTTCAAAAATGCCAAGGCTGAAAAAGAAAGAAGGTTGTAGATTTCCTTTATTATAGATAGAAGAGTGTTGCATTTACCATGATGTTGGGATATATTTCTTTTCCTCCAAATTACATTGAGCAGGCGAATGATTCCATAAACCAAGTGGTTTTATTTTGAATGAAGAAAATATGAAATAGTATTATTTTTATATCTAACAATTTTTCAAAAAAAAAATAGAAAAATAAATTTTAGCATGTAGTATAGTCCAAATTCTATATACTTATCGGTCCCTACTTTTTTCGTACCTCAATCTACTCCATTCCATTCATTTAAATGTTTATATCGTGATATCAAATCAAATATATTATTTAGTTAATTACTATAAAAAAGCATTATGACCGATTATTTAGTTAATTATTATTATTTAATTGTAAAATTTCAATTCACTTTATCTCTCATATTTGTTATGTTTCCTCAAACTACCTCTATCGATCAATTGCATATACTATTATTATTGATGGATGTAATCAATGGGAGCATTTTAGGAAATCAACATACATCTTTTCATAAATAACAAACTTAACTAAATTTATTTAATTTATATAAATTAAATAAATTTAAAATAACGCAATTGCAGTTTATTTAATTTATATAAATATAAGATTACAATTCAGTCTCATATTTGTTATTTTTCCTCAAAATAAGGATCAATTGCATATACTATTATTATTGATGGATGTAATCAATGGGAGCATTTTAGGAAATCAACATACATTTTTTTTATAAATAAAAAACTTAACTAAATTTATTTAATTTGTATAAATTAGCTATCTGACTCTTACCTTTAAGTAGGATCAGAATGAGCGTTATATATGTGTGTGTGTATCTACAATTACTCCATTCAATCCACATATTATAAGTCACATCTAACTATTTTACATGAACAAATAAGAGATGATAACTCATTCAATTTTTCTTAAAGAAAATTATTTTCCCAACTTTGCCATATTTAAGAGTATAGAAAATCATTTAAAAAAATTATAGAGAAACATCACATCAGCCTTCAAGTCTTCTCATAGCAAATTGTAATAAGGGTAGAAAAATCTTATAAATGACCCTTTAAGTGATTTATATTATCTGCATTAACAAAAAAAAAAAAAAGACATAAAGTTCATTTTAGAAAATGCCTTATATTTGAGATCTCGCTATTTTTTATTTTTTACAATTTATACAACTAAAAGTTGGCTTGAAACTTAGTTACCTGAAATGAAGTAAGTATTATTATGCTATGTTGTTATCTGTACTGGAGTATGTATTATTCTTGTAATGTGTACATTCCATTCAAAATATAAGATGATAACTGTAAGGCCCCGCCTTACATATCACTTATTACCGTTATTAATCAGAATAGCGATTATGTAATTTGGTGGGCACACAGAAATAACATAAATATACTGATAATATATACATGATTACAGAAATTCCCTATAGGGATTCAGACATAATAATTACAAATAATGTAGCCGCACATGGCTACTAGGGTGTCTACACCCGTTTCAGTCAAACGTAGATCCCTTTTCGTCTTTGTTCCACACTGCATTTCTCTCATACGGTTCTCTTCTTTGTTCTCAGCACACATCATGTTTTCACCTATCTAAATTGTTGGTAGAGGAGGATAAGATTCGAGAGAATCTCAATAGTAACAAACAATCATTCATATAAAATGCAAAAAGTAAATATGTCATACTCCATGTTATGCACAAATTAATTAACAATATAACGTCATATATACATGAGTAGGGATCAAACCCCACAATCCATACACCTTGGTTGGATTGTTACTCAACAACTAGGTAAAAGTGCACTTCTCGCACTAACTGCCCATTCTCGGCAAAACCATGTTAATTAATTGAACTATAAACGATGGCATATGTCACACCCTTATCTTATTTTCACCTATTTCAGAGTATTTGTAGAAAATGATATGCAGTTCAGTGGGCAACACAGGAGTAGCATAAATATACTGATATTATATGCACGATTATGGAAACTCCCTTTAGGTTTTCGTACTTGATAATTACAATTAATTTAGCTTCGTAATGCTACGTGGGTGTCTAAACCTGTTCCAAGGCAAACGGAGACATCTTTCAGTCTTTGTTCCACCACAGCATTTCCCTTATACGTTTCTCTTCGCTGCTCTTAGCATAGCTTCTATCTTCACTTGTTTAAATTGTTGGCAGGAGATGGTGAGATTCGAGAGAATTTCAGTAGGAAAACAATACCAATATGCATTTAAGTGCTTAATGCATGACATGCTTGCATTACATAACTCATGTTCACACAATGACATATCTGCGTGCTCAATGTTTCAAACAACATATGTATGGCCATAGCATAAACAGAAACGAAGCTTCAATTATTCATATACGTTTCACATAATGAAGCAAAGCAATAACATGCATCAATACACTAGCACAATTATCAAATAAATGCAAGAGAGGTAAATTCTCTACCTTAACTGCCCTTCCCTGATCCTTGAATAACGTGCCCTACGTGCCAATCCCTTGGGTTCTCTACTCGGTCCTAAAACTTCAAATGTACATTTTAGACACTTTCATAGTGTTTCCGGGTGTTATATGAGTCTATATTGAAAAATGACCAAATGCCCCCGGGAACCCGACCTGGCCCCGCCATACCCAGTTCGACCATACTTTTCTCGAAATTTTGACTAGGGCTATCCTGACGTATTTTCACCCAAGAAATCCATTTTCAAGCTCAAAATTACCAAATTCAATGTCAAATTATGAAAATACCCTTGACAGCCCCGATTTAGGGTTTTAGGGGTATTTTCATAATTAAGCTTTTACGGCCTTTTCCGAAAAAGTGACCAACTGTAACCCTATCTATTTTTTCCTACTGAATTCAATGGAACCATCTATTTCATGAAAATCTAGCTTATTCCCTCAGAATAGTGCTGGCAAAAAGTTTTGAAAAAAAAGGAAAAATACTCTGTTGTGTTTTAGCTTCCAAAACTTGTACTTTTCTACTTCTAATCCTTTATTAACTCATTTAAACACATCTTAACCATGATTCAAATAAATTTGGGCAGCATAACCCCTTAGGGTTAGGACTTTCCAAATTTACAAACTCAACCAATACATGCCAACAATCCAACCACAACAACAACACAACCTTGAATTCAACTAAGAGAGTAAGGTTTATGAGTTTACCTTTGATTCCTCCTTTTAGACTCCAATTTCATCCTCCCTCTCTCCTTCCTCCCCTTGATTTTCCTCTTGCTATATGTATGTTTCAAGAAGGATTAGAGGATAGAAAGAGTTGCTCATAAATTTAGAGGCAAGAACATGTGAATTTCATAACCCTTACATTTGATTTTGCTTCTTCAAGCTCCCTTGTGCTCTCAAGCTTCTCAAGACTCCAAGACGCTTTCTCTCTCTTTCTATTGTGTTTAGGCGTGAAAGTGGGTGGAGAAAGATGAACCAAGAGCTTAAGAATATCTCTCATTTTCCTTTGAATTACATGATTATTTCAATTCCAAAGTTACTAACTCCTTGACTTTTGTGTACATACATTATGATCTTATGTTCAATTGCATTTCCACTCATCATTTTCCCCTCTTGCTTGACGTGAGATGACAAGAGGAATGGTGGAGTATGGCTTCATAAAATCTCTTATTTCATCCTATACCATTTGATCTTATCAAGGGATGTAATGGTGACACTTGTCATAACCCATACCTCATTCACATTATGGCATACTTACTCCATTAAGCTTCCTTTGGCATTGAACTAGTTTTCTTCTCCCTTGGTTGGCCTCAAGAAACCGTCCCCCCTCTTATGCTCCAACTAAACCAATTGCTTCTTCCAACTAGACCAACTCTACACTCAAGGTAATTCCAACCTTACACTCAAGATAATCCTTACCATCATCAATCATGATTGCTATGTTCATATAGCATTATTTTAATGCAATTGGACATGTGCTCATCTTCATAAATCATAACCTACTCCCCTGTTCATATGATAATGACACTTGGCATTTTTAATTCCACAATTTACACAATTGCTAACACATTTTATTTTCAATTTTCTGAATAATGCCAATTCTGGTAGATTTTCTACCTTAACTTTGAAAAATCATAACTAAATTTATAGATATCATTTTGGAGTGATTCCAAAGGCTATGAAACCTTTATTGAGTCTAGTTTCAAGGAAAAATATGAACTTTAGCCAGTTGGAAGCATATCATTCCCATATTTCATTTCTTTGACCACTGCTCCAGAGACTTTCCAGATTTTTTGTACTAACTTAACTTCAAAAATTCATATCTTTTTACATATAGCTTCAAATGATTCAAATGACCTATCAAATTAAAGCTTGAGATATCTACTTTCACCCTGTTAAATGTCATAATTTTTGGACATCATTTGATCATCAAAAATCCCAAGACAATCTCACTGTCTCGTAGGAAATTTTAATAGAAGCATAATCACATTCTCCAAAATTCACCATTTCACTTTCTTTAATACCCCAACGATATAAGAAACATTAAGGAATACATTTGAGGCTCCTGCTAAAATGGGGCTTGGTAGTCCACTTATTTTAGGCTTATTCACTAGCCTCCAATCCCAAAATTCAAAGTATTACAACATACACAAACATGTATACAATGGCATGGTGTATCAAGGATAAAGTTACTACCTTAAACCTTTTTCAGCTTATAAAGTGTTTCTTGAAATTCGTGCCAACTGCTCGACTCTTAATCAGTCATACCATTACAAATATACAAGAATTAAGTTAAAATTCATCCATGTACTATTTTAAACACTTCCAAAGTGTTTTTTGTGGTTATATGAGTCTACCCTACAAAATTACCAAAATGCCTCTGGGAACCCAATTTAGGCCCCTTTGTACATGATCCGACTATACCTTTTCAGAAATTTTGACCTGGGCTAGTCTTACATATTTTCGCCCAAGGAATCCATTTTTGACCTTGGTTTTGGTAAATTCACTATCAAATTACAAAATTACCCCTGACAACCCCTATTTAGGGTTTTTAAAGGTGTTTTTATAATTTCACTTTCTAGGGTTTTTCTAAAAAAATGTTCAACATTAACCTCACCTAATTTTCCCTCCTGAATACAACGGAATCATCATATTATTGAAAATCTAGCTCCTTCCCCCTGTTTCTCTCTTGGCCGACACTTACAAGTATAAAAGGGAAACTTGGATTTTTGAATTCTAACACTGAAAGCTTGCTCCTTTTCACTCCTAATTACTTGATTAATTATTTAAACACCTAATACACAAGGTTTGAGGAAATTTGGGCAGCATAACCCCTTAGGGTTAACACCTCCCAAATTTACAAACCAAAGCAAACAAACCATAAATCAACCGATAACTTCAACAACAACAAAGATTTGAAGGTTTTGAAGTTACCTTTGCGTTTCTCCTTCTTTCTCTCTTTAATCGAACTCTTCCTCCTCAAACCTTGATGTTTTTGCTTGCTAAACATACCAAACCATGGAGAAAAGAAGCTTAGAGAAGGAATTTCACAAGCTAGAAGCTAAATCACAAGAGAAAATCACACTTACCTTGAGATTTTCCCTTCCTTCTCTCTAACCTTCAAGCTCTCTCTCTCTCTCTCTCTCTCTCTCTCTCTCTCTCTCGTTCTTAGTGGTGGCTGACGGTTTTGAAGCATGAAAGAGGAAGGGATAAGTTTTTAAAATATCTTGCATTTTCCCTTAATTACTTAATTACTAAAATTCCCAAAATTTTGACTTTTTGATGACACCTCTTTCTTGGGCTTATCTACATAAAATTGGCATCATAAATGTTAACACCCGTTTCCATTTTGATAATCAAAGAGTAATAAAGACAGAATTCAATGGGCATACAGAAAAGTACAATTATACTAATAAAAATATTCGTTTACAATCCCATCGTCATTTGTCAACAAAATATAGAAAATATAGCGGAAACTTAATAATTACAGAATTTTCCAAAATATCTAGACATAAACTAATTATAACCACGTTCGTGTCCTTGCCTCGCGACAAGTGCCAATCACTTTCCGGCGTCTATGCCTTTGCCCTTTGACCTACTGGCACCCGCTAAGATGTTTATTTAAAAATAGGGTGAGATTCCAAAGAATCCCACTAGAAACATGCTATCGTTCATAGAAAATGAGAAAAGTAAATATGATATATGCCATGTATGCACAAATTAATCAAAAATACAAACATATCATCGTCATGTATACATGAGTAGAGCCCAGCCCCACAATCTACACCGGTTCAACTCCTGCAAACTCCCAGTGTAAGTGCACCTCTGGCACTAACTACCCATCTCTAGGCAAACCATGTTGATTAATAGAGTGCATTCACAAGACAACCACACAATCACATATACTATGACATAATGTATGAAGGATAATGTTCCTACCTCAACACTTTATAATCCCTTTTTCCTGTGTGTCTCGTAACACGTGTCGTTCCGGCTTTCGAATCGGTCCTAGAATATTAAATGTACCAGAAATAGGTCATAACCTATCCAAGTATCATTTTAGACTCTTCCATAGTGTTTCTTGTGGTTATATTAGTCTATGGTAAAAATTTACCAAAATGCCCCCAAGACCCCGACCCGGCCCTGCCTTACCCAGCCCGATGGCACATTTTCCCAAAATTTTGACTAAGGCTATTCTAACTCATTTTCTCCCAAGGAATCCATTTCCTGGCTCGAAATTACCAAATTCACTGTTAAATTATGAAAATACTCTTGACAGCCCTTATTTAGGGATTTCAGTGGCGTTTTCATAATTATGCTTTTTCGGCCTCTACCGAAAAAGTGCCCAACTAGCTATAACCCCACCTATTTTTCCCACTGAGTCCAATAGAACCATTTATTTAATGAAAATCCAACTTCTAGTACCAGTTCTGGACCTGGCCGAAAATATGAAGAAAAATAGAAAAATTAGAGCTTTGTGTTTTAGCTTCCAAAACTTGTACTTTTCCATTTCTAATCCTTGATTAACTCATTTAAACACTTCATAATCATGATTTAAAGGATTTTGGGCAGCATAACTCCTTAGGGTTATAGCTTTTCAAATTTCATAACTCAACCAAAAATCACATAAACCAACCAACCATTACCAACAACAACTTCATACTAACATAAAGTTGATATTGGTATAATTACATCTTGATTCTTGGTGTTTCTCACTTTAGGACGTCCTCTCTCTCTTCTCCTTAACCTTGATATTAGCTTGCTAAACCAAGATTTCCATGAAAAATAAGAGATTAGAGGATGAACCATACAAGGTAGAAAGATCAATCACTTGAAAAATAAGCTCTTACCTTAACCTTTGCTTCCTCTTGCTCTCTAATTCTCCACAGGAACTCACAAGCTCACTCTCCCTCTCTTTTCCTTTGCTTTGAATGAAATATGTGTATGAAAGGGAAAGGAAAATGTTTTATTTACTTACTCATCTTTCTTCCTAGCCCTTGATCTAATCCATGGTTGTGATTTCTCCACCTTACATGCACACCACTCCTCCAACCATACCTCCCACCATACCCTCTCCTTTATGCCATCCTCCCTTAACTTTATGCCATACCTTCTTATTCCTTTTTTTAATTGGGTTTGCACTAGATTTTTCCCTTATTTTCCATGGTTGGACGAAATTAATGGGAAAGAAGAGGGAAAAAAATGTTCTTCATACATTCCATCATCCATACAATTGAATTATGTATAATTCCCCCTAATTTCACAATTCTTGAATTATTCCATCAAGAATAATCCAATTATACATTTTTCTTTATTTTCCTTAATTAATTGAAATTAACTTCAATTAATTAGAAAATAATTAATCTTGGGCTAAATTGGCGAAATTATGATTTTGTTATCGCCTTTGTAATTTAATTCAATTCTTGGATTTATTTGCCCATTTCCTTATGAATATGATTCACAAGATCCAAATTCATGAATATTCACCATTTTATTGAATTACTTAAATAATTATAATATATTTTGGGTGAATATAAAATTTGGGGTGTTACAATAAACCTCCATTGTTATTGAATCATATTTCCCTCCTCTAGTTTGCCCATAAGTGACGTCCCAAGCCCATAAGAGAAGCAAAATTGGCTGATGTTATTTATTCCATAATTAAAACATTTGTCATCACACTTTTTTTATTTTCGGATTAGTGGCAATTCTGGCAGTTTTTCTGTCCAAACTTTAAAAAATTACAACTTTATTTGTAGGCATCGAATTGAAGTAATTCTAAAGGCTATGAAACATTTATTGAGTTTAGTTTCAACAAAAAATATAGCCTTCAACCAAATGGAAGCTAAAACTTCTCAGAATTAAAATCTTTGGACGTTGTTCTAGAAAATAGCCAGTTTTCCTGGGCTAACTTCAAAAATTCATAACTCCTTGCATACAGCTCTAAAAATTAACCATTACTTATCAAATTAAAGCTTAGGATCTACTTTCATCCTGTAAAATATCATAATTTTTTATCATCATTTGGTCATCCAAAATCATATAACAAATCCACTATCTCGCAAAAAATTTCACTGACAACATAATCAAATTCTCCAAAATTTACCCTTCCATTTCATTAAATGCCACAAATACTTATAAGGCATATTGAGGAATAAAATTTGGAGTGCTACACTGACAGGGTGATTAATTTTTTTTTTTACCTTTTACAGAAGAGAGAGATGACATATAATAAATTTATATTTTACAAATCACATTCTTTAATATGGATAAAATAAGTAAATTTTATCAATTTAAGACAAATGAATGACTTAACTAATATTTCTTAGTTTGTATATATAAATTAATTATCAATTATTTTATAAACTAATATTTCTTAATTTATATGTGTAAATTAATTATCAACGTCTTATATTTTAGATGGGAGGAAGTACCTTTCATTTGCCTCAGCAATAATGAATATGGAATGGTGCATTTATGAAGTGAAGGTGGGTAGCTATGGGTATGATGCAGGGAATGAAAATTCAAAATCAACACTTTGCCCCTCATTTATAACCCTGTATGCGGGGACACAATTCTAGATTTTTCTTTTGATTTCCTTTTGGGGAGCTTTTTTTTTTGGGTTAAAGAACAATTTTGTCCTGAAAAAATTTGTGTAGGAGTAATTGTTTTTTTTTTATAATTGCTATCCAATTTTTTCTGAAAAAATTTGTGTAGGAGTAATTGTTTTTTTTTTATAATTGCTATCCAATTTTTTTTTGATTCACTGTCACTTTGGTAGAGTTAAAAAAAAAAAAAAGAAGAAGTAATGTTGCCTACCATTAAAAATGTTAATTTTGAATGTTACTATTGTTTGACAATTTTGTTAGAATGATATATGGCCTCCTCATTGCCGTCATTTTCCAAATTAAATTAATTATGTGCTGCTATTACATTTATTCCCTTCGATTTAGGAATAAAAACTAACGTAGTACTCTCTACATCAAATAAAGTGTCTCTCTAGACAAAATAAAACAAGAAAAGACAAGAAAATTAAGCCTCAACAACTTTAAACAATATTATGCCCTACACAATTAATAGCCGTTTACACCAAAGCTTACAGCTGGCTTTATTATTTGCAACTACATATCTTTCTGACTTCTGCATTACTTTTACTTCTTCCTTTACTCTACATCCCATAAAATATGACAACCAACACTCCTATATATTACATTCTTTAGGATATAAACTGGTCTATAGTCTATACATCTAAGTTACACTTTCTTTTTATCTGAAATTTTAATATATTCTCTTGTCATTTTTACTCACATGCATTTCTCATTTCTTTTTTTCACTTATTTTCTCTAATATATCTCCCCACTCATTTTTCCGCTCACTCACCGACTCTATAAATAAACATATATGTGTCTTACATAAGTATTGCTTTAAATTAATTTTAACCAATATTTTGATCACATAATTTGGTTGGTATTGTAACTTACCACTCTAGTCCCTATTGTAAGCACCTCTATACCAATTCTCACATATCAAGATATAACAATTAAGTCATCAAATACGTTTTAAACTTGCATGGTAAAGTTCTCTAATTAAGGTTACACTTAATAAAATTTTCTTTCTGTTTACCCATCATTCTCTCATTTCTCTTCTCTTCTTCTCTCTTCTTCTCTTTTCAATAATTGAATATAGATAAACATGGGAAGCAGTGATTATGATATCAATCACGAGAGTCCACCACAAAAACCACTAATTAATAAGTCTTCAACATTGTGTTTGATGAAATCAAGAATATTATAAAGATGCGAGATTTTTGAGACATTATCATTGAGCATGTTTATATAAGCAGCTGACAACTCGATCCAGTGTAGACTGAATGGCCAAATTTTCTCATAGCATCCTGATGGAGTCAAAATTATAGAAACTTACATTCTTTGAATCTTGTACAACAACAACAATAAGCCTTGTCATAATAGGTGAAATCAGTTATATGGACACAATATTATCATACTTTATTATCAACATCCAAATTGGTTGATGGTATTATTGTAAAAAAGAATTGTATATATATATATTTGTATGTATATGCATAATACAAGATTTATAGAAGACAGTATTATAAATATGAATAATACTAATCCTCCTCCCATAATCTTCATAGAAATAGTGAGATAATACACATTTTAGTTATTAACTAAATCTGCTATCAATGACAATAACCAAATCGGTTGATGGTGTTCTTTAATTTTTTGTTCAAAATTAAATGAAATCGTATGGGTTGATTAGAACAATAAAATATTACTCGCTGGACTAAATTTTCCTCTCATATTCTATATTTGGTTCTTAATATAAGAGTTATATAGTTGACTAATTTAGGTGAATTAAGGAAATTTGTTGTTAGTTATTTGCGACAAAAATATATTGTATCTAAAATACCATATTCATAATATCATGACTATCTTTAGATAGAAATTATATAATATATAAGGTTATTAAACCTGAACCGGCGACTGAATCGGTCAAGGTACTGGATCAAGGGTTAGTGGGTCAGATCAATGTCAAACCGGAGCTAACCCGAGACTAGACCGGTGAGGAAATGAAGATTTTAAAGTTATTTATATAAAATTTTAAATAAAATTAAAAAAAAGAATTAATTTATTTTTTTAATTCTAAAAAGGTTGAATCGGTCAAACCGGTCCAACCTATTGGATCGATTGGACCACCGGTTGGCTGGTTTGATGCGGTTCTAATAACAATGATAATATGTGTAATCAATAGGGATAATTTTAATTTGAAAACATTATAATTGAAGGCAACAAAATTTGGGAAAAATTATAAACTTAGAAAATAAAGAGGATTGAAATATTATATTTTGGATCAAATCCAATCCCAAACTTGTTTTTATATTAAGGATAAGAGGTAGAATATCAAACAGAAACGACAAATTTTAAATAAGAAATAACATATAAAATTCACAAAAAAATCACATAATTGATAAGTCATAATTAACAATTGAGCTCATCACAAATCCCATGCAACAACACAGAATCTAAATTCAATTATAAAACAAAAGTATATGGTTTCTTCCAACTCCTCCAACCATAAGAATATTGCATGTGCATGTTATATATAACTTGAAATTGACCAAATAACAATATTCCCCAAAAGAGAAAAAAACAGAAAACAGACGAATTATAAAGAAACACATAAAACTTAATTTAACCCAATTACCTGTCATCACTACTGTCCAATCCCTTTCATATACTTAGCATCAAGAAATGATGAGAGAGACAGGTTCAATTTATCTCATAATATATTCTTTTTTTTAATAAATATGAGATGATATATATGATCACTTGGGAATACTATAAATCAAAGGCTTCATAGTTTTAAGGTTGTTGTCGCCTTTCTCCACGTCATAGTTTTTGAAGTCCATGTCCTCCACCATCATCTTCTTCGAATAGTTCGACCCATAATTCTTTTTATGGAACTCAACAAACAGAAACAAAAGCGAAGCATAGAAAACGACATTGAAGCTCCAACCCCAAACTCCGGAGCAACCCGACCCAGAAAAGTGGAAGAACAACATGAGGCTCAAAACGACGAAGCTGGAGTAAAACTGAACGATCTGGCAGTCTGTGACGAGCTTCTTCCACTTGGGACGGACCCCAAGTGCGCACGATAAGTAGTAGGCGTACATTAGCATGTGGACGGAGGCGTTGGCCATGAGCACCAACGGGAACAGCGACTGAGACGTCTGGAGCCAAATGTAGCACATGACGACGGCGGCGGAGTGGTGGTACACGTGGAGGAACGTTAGGCGGTGGATGGAGTTTGACAAGATGATGAGGAGGGTGTCAAGGAATTCTAGAATCTTCGAGAGGTAGCAGATGTAGGCCCAGAAGAAGACGGCGCCGGAGGGAGGGGTGTTGACCGGGAAGCAGATGATCCAGAGGAAGTGAGGCGCGTCGGAGAAGGTGGATAAGAGGCAACCAAGGGCCATGATGGAGGAGAGGACGAGGAGGACGGTGCTATGGACGGCTGTGATGGGTTTGAGGATGACCGGAGGAACCGGAGGGAGGGAGAGGCGAGTGAGGAAGAAAGTGAAACATAGGTATGACATGACAGTGAAGACGAGAAATTGAGGAGATGAAGCTAGGGTTTTGTTGGGAATCCATGTGAAGTTCTCAATGGAAGGTTGCTTCACTAGGTAGTACTCTATGGCTGAGAAAATCTGACTCATTTTTTTATGAACTACTCCGGCAACCGTCAGCGGAGGGGAGAGAGAGAGTGAAAGAGAGAGGGAGAGGGATCTTTCGAGAGGTTAAAGTGTTTGTTTGGTAGAAAGATAGTTAGGGCTCTTGGAAGTGGTGGGATTATATTAAGTAGCTAGCTAGAGAGTATTATTATTGGAGGGGTACCTGTGTTGTGAGTGTGTTGTGCATGTATCTCTTTCAAGAACGGTCCCAGCACTATTCACATCTCACATCTTGCTCCGGACTGTTATGGGCGTATTGATTGTGCATGCATGAGAGGGAAATTAATTTCACAACTGCGTCTTTTTAAATTTTACCCGATTCGAAAATTTATTTTTTCTCGTTATTAATATCTTCTAAAAAAAATTCTCTCTCTCTCTCTCTCTCTCTCTCTCTCTCTCTCTCTCTCTCTCTCTCTCTCTGTTTCTCAATGAGATATTGAGAAAACTGTGAAAAGAGCTGTGAATGTGAAGTATGTAGAGCCCAAACTGTGAGAAGATTTGTGAATGTGATGTGTGCTTATGAGCACAAGTTCGAGGGCCACTGGCTCCACTTCGCCTCACTTGATCTCGTCCTCTTGCCCGGGAAGATTGGCCTCTCAATGAAAAGTACCGGTATTATGAGTTTAAAAAGAGAGTCTATCTTAAAAGACTGGCTTGTTAGGTGGAGGAATTCGTCTAACTTATAATTAAATTAACCCCACTTCATAACAAAGTGACATGGTATGAATGAGAAAAATTCAGAAGCACTTCATGAATGTGACGAATCCACATTCCATGCTAATCCTAAAGATGAGCATGTAATGCTCATTCCCTAATTTTGGGGGTTTTTTATTTTTTATTTTTTTTTGAAAAAATACTCCAGGTACAAAAATTTAATTAGCTTAAAATACCATGTGTCAAAAAAATATTTCAGATATTGGGTGCTATTAAAAAAATATTTCAGGTTACTAGTGTTGTAAGAAAAATACTTTGAATGCAGAATTAGAAATTAATTAATTTGAGATACCAAATGATAAAAATATTTCATAGTTCAGTATATAATTTAATCCAATTAAATAAGGCTACATAAAATTAAAAAAAAAATGGCCCTCACCCCAAAATTGAAGGGATGAGCATGTTGTGCTCATCTTTTGGATGAGCATGTATGAGGACCCGAATGTGACGGTATAAATTAATAACTCAACAGTTCATATATAGTATCATATAACAGTACCGCATGATTTTATTTTTGTACATACCGGACTGTTACGTTCTTTACCTCACTTATTTATTATTATTTCCAGTTTTAAATATAAGATAAAATTGATTTTTTTTTTGAAGAGATTAATGAAGCTAAATAAATTACTTAATCATATCATATATTATGTATCTTTAAATTATATATTAATTTATTATTCAAACTAATTAGTTTGAAGAAAAAAATATAAATATAAATACTCTAAAGTAATTTAATTAGCTTCCTTAATTTCTTTAAAAAAGTTAACTTTATTTTATAATTAGGATCGGAAGGAATAATAACAATTAGTTCACATGATTCCAAACCTTGTCTCTTTAATAAGTTCTTCATTAATTTCAAGTCTTGAGAATATATTAAAGAAAACCACCAAGAAGTTTCAAACTCATAATCTAACTCAAATTAATTAATAAATTGATTTAATTATTGAAAAATTTAATAGTATTATTCAAAAAATTATCTCTCAATTTTTTTTTTTTTTTGCAATCAATATTATGTTTCGCTTGAATTGATATATATATATATATATATATATAGATCTTCTAGTAAGTTCTACATGTTTTTCTGTTAACCGTTAAAACATGGAATCTTAAAGCATGATTGCAAGATTCTTATGCCACATGTATATGTAAAACATCATGTGTAATATCTTAAAGCATGAATTCGTTCAGCTAGCTAGCTTGTCAATATCTTTTGTCATTTGAATTGATATAATAATTTTGGTGTTATAAATGTACACACAATAAATAAGTGGCACGGTACATAGATAATTTCGGGAGTGTGGGAAGATACAGAAATATATTATGTATATGGCAAAAAGGCCAAGACAGATAGGAGTCGTATTCGTAGGAGTCAATAGACATTGATGAGCATGTGATGCCCTATGGCCTCCCCCGCACATATATGGGTGAGATATTAAAAACCACCCTCTATGTACGGGGCATCATTTTAGTCTAGCATCTTTCTCCTTAGCCTTAAAAAATGTTTATAGATATAGCTAGTGGTAGGATATAAAATATAAGAGTTAAATAATTAATTTATATTATATATACTCCTTCAATTCTTTATATAAGACATCTTTACCTAATTTGATTATATTAAAAAATTAGTTAATATAATATGTAATACCCCGAATTTTGAGACTCGATGCTAGAGAATAAGCCTGAGATTAGTGGATTGCTAAGCCCCGGTTTAGCAAGATCCCAAATTGTGATTAAGGGTTAATGACTCCAAAAGTGGATGTGGTTAGTGATAAATAACCCTTTTGGAGAATATGAAATGATTTGACACTCGAATGTGATTCGTGTGTGGTTTGAGCAACACCGAAATCCTGTATTTGAGTTCAATTGTGGATTAACATCCAAATTGACTTAGAATAGAAGGAAGAATTGAATGGGGTATTGTGTTGGAAATGGTGTCATAGTGTGTTTTGATGTCATTGAAATTGGTTTGGAACTTTGGAACGGAAATGTTGCAATGTTAGGTTTTGAAATGTGAATTGTGTTGACATGTTGAGATTGTTGTGAAAACATGTCAATGAGATGTGAATTTGATTGATTTGGTGTTCCCAATGGATTCCTTGTGAAAATTTATGTGGGAATGATGTTTGGTATGAAAATGGAACCATTGGAAGCAAAGATGCAAAATCTGAAATTCTGTCCAGTGAAACTCTATTCTGGGCAGTCTTCTCGTGTGGATGGTTTTACTAGGCAAATGATGTTAGAAAATTATGAAACTTTCCAGTCTTAAATTTCACATCCCAAGCTTCAAAATGGACATATAATTTGTGTCATTTCGTTTTGGGAACTGGGAGATATGACTGTCCAAAGTTTGAAGTCGAAAATGGACTCTGTTTTGGGACAGTGATGAAATTTGTGCAATTCTGGAATTGTGTGGTGATTTCTAGTAATGGAAAATATTTTTCTAGTAAATAGTACTTAAATACCTTTCATTTGGCTTTGGAATCACCTCATTTAGATTTTTCTAGAATTAGTTATGATTTTTCAAAATTTGGGCAGAAAATCTGCCAAAAAATCCGAAAAAGGGAATTATGACATCATCTCAATAAAAGATGACATCAGCATAGGATATGTTATTAAACGGTTTTTACCTTCTTCCTCCTCATTTCTGTCGCTGAGAACAGCTGAAATAGAGAGAGAGCATATGGGATCTTTAGAGAGAGAAAGAGGAAGAAATCTCGTAAGGTAAGCCGATTTCTCCGACGATCTAGCTCCTAACGCGTATAACTCCAATCCTAAGCTACTCCTTTATATTCTTTAAGGTTTGGAAGCTCTTCCTTTGGTGTTAAAACAGCTAGGGTTTCAGCCAAGACAAGGAAAAGCTAGTGGGAGCTTGAGGTAACTTCCAAACTCTTGTGTATTAACTATTCTGGCTGTTGTGGACAATTTAATCGGTGAAATTTCGCCGGATTGTCATTGGTTTCAAAAATGGAAAATGGGTGTGTGGGGCTGTTATGCTGCCCAAATTGGTACTAAATGGTAGTTGTAACCTAATGGAATAGTCAATAAAGTGGTTAGAAGTAGAAAGGAACGCGTTTACGGAGCCGGAGCCGAAAAACCCCAATTTTTCCCGGGGAATTGAGAATTTCGGTGAAGCCTAGTTTGGAGGGGTTAGAGATGGATTTTCAATGATTTGATGATTCCATTGAGTTCAGGAACGAAAATTAGGTGGGGTTACAGTTGGTCACTTTTTCGGAAAAGGCCGAAAAAGCATAATTACGAAAACGCCCTTGAAACCCTTAAAGTGGGGCTGCCAAGGGTAAATTTGTAAATTGAAATTGAATTTGATAATTCCGAGTCCGGAAATGGATTCCTTGGGCGAAAATATGTCAGAATAGCCCATGTTAAAATTTCAAGAAAAGTACAGTCGGACCGGGGATATTTTAGTAAATTTTCAATATAGCCTCATATAACCCCCAGAAAACACTATGGAAGTGTCTAAATGGTACATTTGACATTGTAGGATCGAATGTGAAGCCCCGAGTTGCTGGCACGCAAATCGAGGAGAAAAGACTGGAGGTAGGGGACTTGCCTTACTTGCATGTATTTGATATCTTTGCTTGTGTAATGATGTATGTGATTGCTTTACTTGATTGTGTAGAGCATATTTGAATAAATGAAGCTCTGTTTCTGTTTTACTGTGGCCATAGTTTTGTTACATGAAATATTGAGCATGCAGAAATGTCATTATGGGGCATGCATCTAGATAAAGCTAACATGTCATACACATAGCATCTATCATGCATACATTATGGTATCTGTTTCCTACTGAGATTCTCTCGAATCTCACTCTCTCCTACCAACAATTTAGACAGGGCAAGTGGCTCGTGGAGGGAGCGGCTAGGACTCCTCCGAGATGAGATTGTGTAATCCCCATTTGAAGAATTGTAATGGGCAATTGTACCCTATGTATCTTTAGTTAAGGTATGAACCAGAGATTGCCGGGATGATTAAGTTGTGCACTTTGATATTTATATGAATATGATTTATCTTCGCGTAGTAATTGTATTTGAAATGTGAATATGAGACCAAGTTTATAAATGATTTCAAAAAGTATTCATGAAAACCCCGTCATGTGATGGGTTAGTAAATGTTATTTGATTATTATTGGTTTCTATTTCATTTTAATCATGTATTTCGGATATAATTACGGAGGGGGTTACATAATATGTATCTTCTAAAATACCTTAGTCATGTTTTTTAATTCCCTCATTCCATCTCCTCCTTAATTATTATTAAGAGATCATCCATATAAGTAAATTAGAAAAAGATTGATAAATATGAAAATCATATTTTATATTTAGGAACAAGATTAACTTCCGAAATATGTCTTATATTAAGGACCGGTTGGAGTATATATTAAGAAAATTAATTATGTTAGTTATTCATAAAAATATGTATTTGTTTCTCTAAAATATCTCCTTTAATCATTATCACATTGAAAAGTACCATAAAACTCTCATATAATATGCGCAATCAACAAAATAAAAAACACTATAGGAAAAAAATTATAAATTTGGGAGGCGAGTGGATTGAAGTCTTATGGCACGTTTGGTTCAATTACATATATAAAAATTACATGTGTTTAGTTAGCACAATAAAGTAATCTAATGTAATCCTCATCACAACATATACGCCAAATCAAGAGCCTTATTATATAACTTTGACTATGTAATCTGGATTTAACCTTAAATGAATATATACATATATAAACATTTGTACGCTCTATGAATTGACATTTAGACATTTATAACCTTAATTAATTTTTGTTTTTATGGAGTTAAGCATTTCATATTTACTTTTTAACTAAGGTATAAACTTAATTCCATAATTTCTTAATTGCATACCCAACAAATGTTCCGTAATCATCATTTTATTACATTCCCTACAATTCTTTAAACCAAACGGGCATTTACATTTAATATCAACGAAAACATCTCAAGTAGTTTAGAACCCGAAGGGAATAGAACAAATTATTCTTACTATATTTTGGCCAACAAACTAATCGTATTAAGAATATGTTTTTTTGGGAAAAAGACGAATAAATACCATTTGAACTTCAAAATCCTAAATAAGTAATTTTCCAAAAACTTTAGTTTTCAATTGCTATACTTTTTTGTCAATTCCATTACTTTTATTGTCAACAAAACAAATTTAGAATTTTGAAGTTCAAGTGGTATTTAAGTGTCTTTTTCCCATATTTTTTCCTCATTTTTTATAAAAATTTTAAATTCTCATGTGGTTTTGGTATTGAAAATTGTTTTTAAAGGACGTGAAATAGATATAATATATATATATATATATATATAATGAGGGAGGAAAAAGGGGAAAATCCCATAAAAATACAAATAAAACTGGGAAAAGACAAATATGTGTTGCCAATATATGAAATCCCACGTCATACCATGTGAGGAATATCTGAGATTAACAAGTGTCTCCAAAAAACCTTTGTGCCCCTAGGATTAACAAATGTTAGATCTCTATATCAATCAATCTTCTCCCTCCCCCCTCTCTCTCATTCTCTCTTATCGTCTACACCTACCATTGCCTCCACCTCCGCTCACCCATCCAAAGCGTCGACCCCTGTCACACCTTCAATCATTCCACCAGCTCCACCTCCACTCACCCATCCACGGCAAAGTCCTTCTCTTGGAACCAAGACATCAGGAGTGGCAGGAACATCACCAGAGACATCATCAACAAGCATAAGTTGCCAATATTTCAGTCAGATCTTTTAGGGACGGCCGTCAACTATAGCCCTAAACCTAATGTTCTTCTCTATGTTCTTCCTCCTCCTCCTGCTCTCAGTTTTAGCCCATAGCGGCTGCCACGACAATGATGGAGACTTCGGCAGAGACGATGATCATGCAGTTGGATCTGAAGAAGACCATCACGATATGCGATCATGACCCTTGATTTTGGCTAAAATTTGGTGTTTGATTGTAATATTCTTTGCCACTTTCATCTCTGGGTTTTGCCATATGTGTTGAAATGCAATGAGGGGTTTTTGGTTTCGAGGACTTAGTTTGCTGGTGGTGTGTTTTTTGGTATTGCAATGATGCATTTTCTGAGTGACACCATTAGAGGAATATCCCTTTGCCTTCATGTTGGCTTGTTCGGGCAATTTTATCACTATGATAGCTAATTAACAACATGAGAATTTAGAATAACAACTTCAGTATCATGTTTCACAACTTCATATCCTAAAAACCAATACTTATACCCAGGAATAATTTTCAGGGCACAAGTTTCAAGGGTCGTAACAACATCTTTATAGATATTTAGATTTGTAATATCCCAAATTTTGGTGTTAGGCTTGAGAATAAGTCTGAATTAAGTGGACTGCTAAGCCCCGGTTTAACAAGAGTCCTAGAAATGAGGAATTACTACAAGGGTATTTTTTCAGCATGGCAGTCTTCTTGTAGTGTATTTTTAAATAGGCAAATAAAGTCCAAAAATTGTGACATTTTACAGGATAAAAGTAGACATCCTAAGCTTTAATTTGATGGGTAATGGGTAATTTTTGGACTTGTATACTAAGAGTAATGAATGTTTGAAGTTTACCCAGTGAAACTGGCCAATTTCTGGGACAATGTCCAAAGATTTAAATTCTGAGAACGTTGAGCTTCTATTTGGCTAAAGGCCATATTTTTCCTTAAAACTAGACTTAATAAGGGTTTAATAGCCTTTAGAATCACTCCAATTGAAGTTCTACAAATAAAGTTATGATTTTTCAAAGTTTGGTCAGAATTGCCAACTATTATGAATTTGGGAAACAAATGTAGTGGCAATTTTGTAAATTATGGAATAAAATTAAAAGCCCATATTTTTCCTTATTCTTATGGTTGGGACGTCCAAATGAGGGAACATGAAGGGAATAAATATTTGAGATAAATATCCAAGAGTTGAAGCAATTTTGGCTAAGCAAATTGAAGTTTGAAAAATCAAAAATTGTAGGCAAAATAATTACAATTACGTAATATTATTTGAGGAGGCAATTTGTGATAATTCAACAAGCTATTTCCTCTTTAAAAAGAGAAACATTCGTATGACACAATCAAGAAAGAGGAAAGGATGAAAACTTGGTCAAAGATTGCAACTAAAAGTAAAATTTAGTATAAAATAATATATGTATGCCATGGGATGTATTAATTGAAGGAACCAAATTGGGTTAGGTAGCTTTTGGAAGCACCTCAATTGAATATCTACAAAATATATATAAATTTTCAAAGTTGGATGAAAATGGTGCCAGTTTTGAGTGAAAATTATAAAATGTATAGATAAATTGGTAATTTGTTATATTAAGCCAAAGAAAATTATTTTCTTCAGCACACACACTCATTTTCATTTAAATGGGCTGAAAATAAAGGGAAAAATAATTTTTTGATATTTATGATCATATTTGGATAAATGTTGAAAAGTCAAAAATGTGGAATTTCCATAAAATATTATATATGGTGTAATTAGTTGGGATAAATGGGGAAAGCCCAATTTGGTTCATGGAGGACCAAGAGAGGCGTATTTTTGGGCTTGAAAAAGAGGAAGGAATTGGTCCAAAATCAATGAAATGTTTATGACACCATTAGGAAGGGATAAGGCCAAAGGAAAAAAAACATGTCATAAACTATTAAATTAATATTTCTTAAAGTAGGTGGAGATATTATTAAAGCACATCATCATCTTTCTTCATCTTCATTCACGTCTAGCACCACTCCGTGCGTGCGTGCGTGCGTGCGTGCGTGCGTGCGTGCGTGCGTGCGTGCGTGCGTGCGTGTGTGTGTGTGTGTGTGTGAGAGAGAGAGAGAGAGAGATATATATATATATATATATATATTTGGAGGTGGTGAGCTCAAGAATAAAGAGGCTAGGGTTCAAGCAAAAATCCAAGGTAAGTACTTGCGATTTCAAGTGTTTTTGCCTTCTAACTTGTGTAAAACTTCTTTTAATCTCTTCTCCCCCATGAATATCATGGTTAGCAAGCAAGATTCCAAGGGAGGAGAGAGAGGGGAAGATGCTCTAGAGAGAGAGAAAGCTTGAGAAATCAAAAGTAACTTAAAAACCCTCAATCCTTTTGGTGTTATGGTGTTGTTGTTGTGGTTCTTGACTTGATTTGTGGATTGTTTGGTTGTTTTGTAAATTTGGGATGTTGAAACCCTAAAGGGTTATGCTGCCTAAATTTCCTCAAATCATATTTAATAATTTTTTAAGAGGTTCAATAAGGGATTAGGAGTAAAAAGGAAGGAGGTTTAAGGGTTAAATCAAGAAAACTAATGTTACCCTTTTTCCTTTAAAGTTTCAGCTAGACCTGAAACCAAGGGAAGGAGCTGGAACTTCATTAATTTAATGGTTTTATTGTGTTTAGGGGGGAAAATTGTATAGGGTTGATGTTGATCATGAAGTGTGAAAAGCCTTGGAATGTGAAATGGCAAAACTACCCTTAAAACCTTAAAATAGGGGCTGTCAAGGGCATTTTTGTCCTTTGGCAATGAATTTGTTAATTCTAAGGTCAAAAATGGATTCCTTGGGCAAAATTATGTAGGAATAGCCTAGGTCATAATTTTTGGAAAAGTATAGTTGAACCGGGTACGAGGGACTTAGACTGGGTCCCTTGGGGTATTTTGGTCATTTCGCAGTTTTAAGCTAAGATAACCAACAAAATGAGTTTAAAAGAGTTTAGAGTAGTGCATAAATGAGTATTAACCTAATTCTTGTACATTTGGAATTTTAGGACCGGATTGGTAGCCCGAGCCGTCGGAACAAAATTCAAGGAACGATTTACGAATAAAAGGGGTTTAAGATAGTAACTCTATTCTTCATATATTATGTCAATGTTTATATCTTTGTGTATGCCATTTTCTATAATATGTATGATACACAGTGCCTACGGGTATACTAAACTGAGTGCCTATGGGTACATTGAATATGACTGAGCATAATGCCTACGAGTACACTGATCATGACTGAGTATAGTGCCTATGGGTACACTGAACATAGTGCCTACGGTACATTGAACATGACTGAACATACTGCCTATGGATACACTGATATGCCCAATTGGTGGCCTCAAGCCCAGCTGAGATACGGAACGAGTAGGGGTTGCAACAGTAGTTGGCTCTGAACATTTCTGACTAAACTGAATTATGTGTTATTATAATATTGTTGTATGTGGTACTTGGCATACTTATTATTGCATTTTCTATAATCGATTGTCTGTTACTACTAATATTCATTTCAATCTCACCCTTTTTCAAATTAAAAAATATGCCAGTAGAAGCTAGCGGCTCTAAGGGCAAAATGATAAATACTGGCAACGGAGGTGTACGGGTCAAGAGAATGGAGCTGTTGGTTATTATTAGTTTGTTTTGGACTAAGTTTGTGTTTATATCTCAAACCCTACAGGGTAAACCTATAATGTAATCAAGTACCTTGTATCAATATATCAGTAAATTTACACTATTTCTGTGTTGCTCACCGAACTACGCTCAAGGACTCTGAAAAATGCAGAAATAAGATTAGGCATTACAAGATTAATGATTTCAATATCATGTTTCATAGCTTCATATAAAAAAAACTAATATATCAGGTATAATTTTCAGGACACAAGTTTCTAGGGTCAATAACAACATCGATATAGAGATTAACAAAATGAAAATTTATATTAACAGCTTTAGTATCATATTTCACAACTTCATACCCTAAAACCAACACATACCCAGGTATAATTTCCAAGGCACAAGTTTTAGGGGCCAATAATAACTTCTATATGTAGAAGAATTTATATTAACGACTTCACTTGTGTGCTTCTATGTTGTCTTCATCTACCACATAACTCAAGGCAATTTGGTCATTTGGTGAAATTTGGAAATCCCATATTCCTCCGTCAATTTTGACATGAGATTTCATATGTTGGCAACACTTATTTATTGTTTGCTTATTTTAATTGTATTTTTTTGAGGAAAAATGTTTGATATATAATAATAATTAAATGAAATGCTGCTATACTTTTTATTTGATACATGTATTTATTTAATCAAAAGAATTAAAATATCCTCAATTAAATCAAAAAAATTTAAGCACTGCCTCTTCTGTTGAAGACTCTAAAACAGAAACTTGTAAATCTCCTTTATCCATTGATTGTATCTTAAAATCTAGCAAATTTGAATTGGTTTATCTATTTTTTTTCAATTATTGGCTTTTGTTGTCAATACGGTCATATAGTTGCTGGATTTGAGCGTTTTGGTCTTTGTCTAGAAGGGGTATACATTGTGGTCAGATACAAAAAGAGAAAATTATCAATAGATTTTAGATAAGAGAATTAAATACATAAAATACCTAAAAATTCATATTTACAAGTTTAATTAACTTGCATATTTATAAGTCAAATTTAACAAATTATGTTTACAAGTCAGACTTATTTTTTGTTTTGTTTGTTTTTTTTTTGCATATTTATCACCTCTTGTGCCCATGCATATTTATCATCTTCATCTCCTTACCATCATTATCATCCTCATTAGCTCTTCCTCATCCTCATCCTCATCTCATCATTTCCTTATCATCATCATCCTCATTAGCATTTTATTGTCGTTATTATTATCATCATTCTCATTAGGATTTTCTCATAACTATCATCTTTAACATACTATATATCTAGGGCAACACATGATTAATGTCACGATATCGCCACCATTACTATTGCTATTTAATTTACACGAGTACTTCATCTTTATTATTGTGTTCATCATCCTCATTAGAATTTCATCATTACTACCATCATTATTATCAGTGTCATCACCTTCATCATGATCATCTTCACCATTATCATAATCTCCTCATTGTCATGGCTATCATCATCCTCTTCTTCATCATTGTTGTGATCCTAATCAGGATGTCATTATCACTACCATCATCATTATCAGTGTCATCACCTTCATCATGATTATCTTCACCATTATCATAATCTCCTCGTAATAATGGCCATCATCGTCCTCTTTATCATCATTGCTATCATAGATGTCATTATCATGTTTGGGGGCACCACGTGCCTAGTGTCACATCACGACCACCATTGTCATCAGCATTTATGACTTCCTTATTAGAACTTAATCTTCATCAATATTTTCACCATCATATAAAACCCATTATATAGGGCATCACAAGCTTAGTGTCATATCATGACTATCATCATCGTCATTCATGACATCATTATGAATACTTCTTCATCATCTTATCACTATTATCTTCATTATTAGTGTCATCATCGTTATGGGCATTATCATAAGCACTACTCCAAAGGGCATCACGTGTTTATGGCACCCTCTCAAAGCCCTGTATCGACAAGAACCCTTAAAGCCTAGTAACGATTGGCACCCTCTAAAAGCCCTGTATTGGCAAGCGCACTCAATCCCCAGTAACGGCTGGCACCCTCTAAAAGCCTACATCGGCAGGCGCTCATAAAGCCCAGTAATGGCTGGCACCCTTTTAAAACCCTGTATCGGCAAGCACCCTTTCAAGCCCAGTAAAAGCTGACACCTTTTCAAAGCCTTATATCGGCAAGCATACTTAAAGCCTAGTAACAGCTGGTACCCTTTTCCAAGCCTTATATCAACAAGCACCCTTAAAGCCCAGTAACAGCTAGTACCCTTTGCAAAGCCCTATAACGGTAGGCACTCTCAAAGCCCAGTAATGGCTAGTACCCTTTTCAAATCCCTATATTGGCAGGCACCCTAAAAGCCCAGTAACGACTGATACAATTCTTTTAAAGCCCAATAACAATTGGCACAATTCTTTTAAAAGTCCTATAATGGTAGGCGCTATTCTTTCAAAGGACTATATCTGCAGGTACCCCTTAAAGCACAGTAACGGTTAGCACAATTCTTTCAAACCCCTGTTTTGGTAAACACTATTCTTTGAAAGCCCTATTCCAGCAAGTACTACTTCTTTTCAAGCCCAGTGATGACTATCATAATTCTTTTACATCCCACCCAAAGTCCTATGTAATTATGCGCTTTATTTCCATTCCATGTAATCATCTAGCTACACTGGCTTTCTTCTCCCTTATGAACCAAGTAAAGAGGGGCATAAGCACTGTATTTTGTCCAAATCCTCTTTGATTCTAAAGGGAACTATATTCTATTTGGCCAGATAAAATACGTGTTCTTATCTTTATTTGCATCATTGGCGAGAATCTCACTTTTCTCAGCTATGAAACAAGTAAAGAGGGGTAACTGTAAACACCCTATTTTGTCCAGGCCCAACTCAAAGATAATAAAAAAAAGAAAAAAAATAGCCTCCTTAATCCTGGCACATCTAAATTAATAAGTAAATGACATTGATGGTAACTGGATTGTAATTGAAATTTGAAAAATGATCATCATTAATGGTGATTGTCTTGAAATTGAGGTTTTATAGTAAATGGAAATAAATTTTAAAATAATTCATCTCATTGATGTTATTTGATATTTGAATTAGGAAATTTAGTGTGAAGTCATTGGAAAGGAGAAAAAAATAGAAATTAAAAAATACAAAAAATATCTGTTATTCATGTTGATAGGTATAAATTAGGAAATTGCTTGTAGGGAAAATATAAAAATAAATAAATAAATGAAAAATAAAAATAAAAATATCTCTCATTTATGTTGATGGGTTTAAATTAGGAAATTACTTGTGGGAAAAATAATAAAAAAAATTTAAAAAAAAGTCTCTCATTGATAGTGATTAGGTCAAGTTAGGAAGTTTTATTAACATAAAATATAAAAAAAATTCAAAAAATGAAAATTCAAAAAAGGAGTATTTATGAAGAAAACCCTACCTTAAGACTATAAATAAGGAAGGAAGGGTTGAAGCAAGACACAAAAATTTGGGAGAGCAAAGACACAAGAAAGTAGAGAGAGAAAAAAGGAAATGAATGGTTAAATGTGTCTAAAAATAAGAGTGAATTATTGAGTGTGTTCATCTTTTTATCTTCTTCTTCTTCATACCTAAAGAAAGCCTATATCTTCATGGTTGTGGCCACATATGTGAGCCTCAATATTGATGGCTAGAGGGTGGAATTCACCATGATTTGGATTAATCTATTCCTTTTCTTTTCATTTGTTTTTCTCTCTCCCTTCCTTTTCTTCTTATAACTTGGCCACATATGCTTTTGCTTGTTGAATTCTAATCTCTCGTGATCAATTGTTAAATATTGTGTGACTTTAAGATTGATGTGAAATGATTTTTGATTGTCATGCCCATGTTATGTCTCACATGCATACTTGTTACCTTGATTTAATCACTTTGGTCTTATTTTTCAATTTCCCAGAGGCATGGGCACAAGAGGTGAGCGCTCATCTTTTATCTCCTTGAACTATTCTGAATATCATTGTTGCCTCCAATATGTTCTTTGTCACCATCTTAATGTCATAAACATGCAAGCACCTCTTTGTCTTCTTCTTGAAAATTCATTTGTCTTCTTATGGTTCAACTTTCATGAATAACCAAGGTTTCGAAACCCACACCGGTCACAAGACCGGTCGGGGTACTGGGTTTGTAAGATCCTGTCTTACATATCACTTACCATTGATATGAATCAGAGTATTAGAGCGCAGTTTGGTGAGCAACACAGAAATAGCGTAATTATACTAATATACAGTATATGATTACATTACAAGAATCTCCCGTCTTACATACCACTTACCATTGATATTAATCAGAGTACTAGAGCACAGTACGGTGAGCAACACAAGAATAACGTAATTATACTGATATATAGGACATGATTACATTACAAGAATCCCTATAGGGCTTGATAATATATTCAATCTTGTACCAGAATTTTGAAATAAACTAACTATGACCAACAGGTCCATTCTCTCAATCCCACGCACCACAACCGCTAGTATTTAGCGTTTTGCCCTTAGAGCCGCTAGCTTCCTCTAGAATACTTTGATTTTGAAAAAAGGTGAGATTTAAACGAATCTTAGTAGCAATATAATATCGTTTATGTAAAATACGGAAAGTAAATATGCTATGCACCATGTATGCACAAATTAATGAACAATATAAAACATCGACATGTATACATGTGTAGGGCTTTCACCCCACTATTCGTACACCGGTTGGATTAACACCCAACCCCCAAGTATAAGTGCACTTATTGCACTAATTGCCCCTTTCGGCAAACTGCCCCTTCTGGGCAAACCATGTTGATTAATTAAGCAAAATAATGGCAACTACAAAACATATGAACCATGGCATCATGCATAAAGGATATAGTCACTACCTTAAACCTTTTTCTCCTTGAAATGTGTGCCTCAATTTGCGTACCAGTACCCCAGGCTCTTAACTCGGTCCTAAAATGTCAAATATACAAGAATTAGGTTTAAACTCATTCATGTACTATTCAAGGCACTTCCATAGTGTTTTTAGTGGTTATATGAGTCTATTGTGAAAATTTACCAAAATGGCCCCGAGGACCCGACCCGGTCTCGACTTACCTGGTTCGACTATACTTTTCTCAAAATTTTGACATGGGCTACTCTAATATATTTTTGCCTAAGGAATCCATTTCTGGACTTGGAATTATCAAATTCACTATCAAAAGACTAAAATGCCCTTGGCAGCCCCTATGTCAGGGTTTTAGGGGGCGTTTTCGTAATTATGCTTTTTCAGGCTTTTTCTGAAAAAGTGATCAACTATAACCCCACCTAATTTTCCCTCTTAAACTCAATGGAATCATCATAATATCAAAAATCCAACTCTAACCTCTTAAACCAGCACTGGCCAAAACTCACAATTCTTTAAGGAAAATTGGGGTTTTTGAAATCTGACTTCGCAGACTTACTCTTTTCTACTCCTAACCACTTTATTAACTATTTAATTATGTTAAAACCACTATTTAGACTCAATTTGGGCAGCATAATGTTTAGCACACAACTTTTCCCAAATTTACAATCAGAGCAAATCCAGCAAAAATTCACCGATTAAATTACTCATAGCAGCTAGTACAACCAATATTTGAAGTTTTGGAAGTTACCTTTGCTTCCTCTGTCTTTTCTCAAATTTGCAATCAGAGCCTAATCCGTCCTCTATCACTTGTTTCTCCTTCGAACCGCTTGCCCTATATGAAAGGTTAGTCAATGGAAAGAATGAGATTCAAAAAAATCCTAGTAGTAATAAATCACTTATACCACACATAATCACATAGCATGCAAGCATATCATCATGCAGTACAATAGCACAAATAGCCTTTTGGCTCACATAGTCAATCCCCCATAAACTACCACCCCAGCAGGATGGTCCTCCACCATGGAACCCCCCATGTGGCCGCAGGTGAAAGACACACAAATACATAAGATTCACAGTATCCGCAACATCACAAATAATGATGACACATACATACATTGCATTTACACATAGTATAAGGGAAGAGTCACTACCTTGTTCCTTCCACATGTGCTCTGGCACAAGTAGATCACAATCATGGCAAACACTGAATCCTGACAATCAAATCAAGAACATAGGGTTATTTCCTTTTCCAATTCCTTAACTTTAAACACTTAAAGTTGGTTATCATTTGACATCTCTAGGCGGCCACTAGAAGCCTAAACACAAGCCTAAAGGATTGGGAGAACTTGACCAAAGATCCCCTTTCAAAAGCAAAAGGACTAATTTTAGCTTATGCACTCGAGTGATGGATGACTTGCACTCAAGTGAGAATGGCTCACTCGTGCGAGTGCTTGACAGAGAGCAACGATAGAAACAGAAGGTGATCACTGCACTTGAGTCACAAACTCAGCACTCAAGTAATGGCCTCACACTTACTCGAGTCTTACAGGGTGAAGCACAGAAAGTGACTACCCGAGAGCAACAAAAACCCTGAAGTAGAGAGTGCACTCGAGTGACGACCTTGAACACTTGAGTGATGAACTTGAACACTCAAGTAACAAAATCACATTCTAGGTACAAGTTTTATCTTGAACACCACATTACCACACATTACCCAATTTTACTACTTTTGCTCCCAATGTTTCAATTCAATTATATTGTTCCAAAGACACAATATAACACCAGTTCAACCACAACACATTAAATAATTCATCCATTCAAACATCACACTAAATCAGGGAAAAATTCCACAATTCTCAAAACTCAACCAAAAGTCACAATAAATAGATCAAAAGGAAGCTCTTACTCACCTCTTCCTCTCTCCCAAGCTAGTTTCTTGATTCTACATCTTTTTAATTTTCCCCAAGCACTCAAACACCTCCTTTCAAGAATCTAAAACCACAGAAATGAAGCTCTCATCACTATGAACAACATTATAAAAGAGTGTTTAAGCATTAGAGGACAACAACAAAGCTAAATCTCACATTTTCCCTTTCTCTTTCCTCCTTTGCTTGGACGAACATGGAGCATGGAAGAGAGAGAGATGAGATGAAGAAGAAACATATTTTTGGCCCTCTAAATGGCCGTTGGCCGACCTAAGACAAAGAGGAGAGAAGGAAAAGTGTTTGAACTTTTTGACCCAATCTATGGTTCACAAGATGCCAAGTGTCAAGATATTAGAACATCCTCCATGAGCTCACTTAAACCCATATACACATGATTCCACCCTTTGATCTCTTGCACATTCCATCACAACCATTGATCTTCAAGTTACCAATGAGTTTCCTCTTCGGTAACTAACCAATTGGTCGGTAACTTTCCCATTTTGCCCTGATTATGGTAATTGCTCTTAAATCACTACCAAACACATTTTTCTCATTCCATCACACCAATCATGCGCCCTCCCCTTCTCTTCAATGCATTTTAAGTTTTGTCACACAATAAGCTTAAATACAGGGTCTGGGCACTGGTCATAACTAATGTTATGTAACCCGGACCGGACCGGCCGGTCCGGCCCGGAAACCGACGAACCGGCCGGTAAACCGGTCCGGTCCGGGTTACTATTTTTTTAAAAAAATTTAATTTTTCCTTTAGAATTTCATACTATAAGTCTAAAATTTTCAATTTCTCACCGGTTTGGTCCCGGTTTAGCTTCGGTTTGGCCCCGGTCTGACCCACTGACCCTTAACCCAGTACCCCAACCAGTTCAATACCCGGTCTGGGTTTTAATACCTTGGTCATAACACATTCAAATCACAACTTATATCGTACTCTCCAAAAGTGTCGGTTTAACAATAATCACATTCACTTTTGAAGTTGTAATCCCTTAGTCAAATTTTGGGATATTACATTTCTCCCCCCGTTTAATAAATTTCGTCCTCAAAATTTGTCACACCACTTCAACCATAAACTCGGATGCCTTTTCATTACAGCTTCTATTTCACAAATTATTCCTCATTGGGACAGTCCCTTCTAGACCACCCACACAATCGATGTGCCACAAATTTGATTCTCGCAAGAATCTTAAACAAACTAATGTGTCATGCTCAGTTTCTTTCCAACCATACAAACGCTCAGAATTCTCATAATCACCGCACAAATCTACTATCACCCTATATAGGTATAGCGCCATATCCCTAGTATAAACACGGATACAACACAGTTGCCATGAAACCACAATCGGCCCATTATACAACTGCCGTACAAACACATTCACCACATAATTACTAAACAAATGAAATCGCCTCCACATACGATTGCCACCAAATCCATCATCACATAACCACAATCATCGCAAGCCCCCAAATCACGAGTGGGCTAACGCATTTCACAAGACCTCAGTAGTTGGGAGGCATATGGCACCACCTTGCTCAATCTAGTCACCCCTTCCGAAAGTAACTTGAAACACCACAAGTTCACACCACATAAACGACAGCACTCACGGCTGTATACATAATACAACAACTTCTGTTGTAATCGTAATAACGACAGCTTACACTGTATTCACATATACCTCAGCTTTCGCCGTTTACAAAAATACCTTAGCTTCCGCTGTTTGCAAATTCACAACACTACCCTCACTCATACACCCACCAGTGACTCTGCTAGTAGTAATCGAGCCTTTTGGGCATTAACAACAACATCATCAAGCCACTTCAGAATCTCAATCTCTTCTATCCAGGCAGCCTACCGGGACTCTTAATCTTCCAACACCACCCTCATCCTCTTTCACCACCGAGGATGCACACAGCACTCACCCGAACCGTTGTTAGCTACCGAAGGACTATTGGTGTGGTAATACAGATTGTCACACTCCGTAATCCCACCACCATTTGGAATCCCCGCAGGCGTGGTCCTCCCAAACCCGGGGCTACAAGTGCAACTCACCATAAACTCACAACAAATTCTAATTTTATGCACCGCCTTTCGCCCTGGGGTCAAACCGGTGTAACCAGTCTGGCGGCTAGCCATGCTGGCCATGCCAGGGTAAGTGCCCATGTAATATCCCAAAAAGTGATTAAGGGTTAATGACTTCAAAAGTGGATGTAATTATTGTTGAATAAACACTTTTGGAGAATGTGTGATGGGAATTTGGATATTTTAATGATTCTAATGGCTTCCTTGTGAAAATTAGACTCAATAAGAGTTCTATAGGTTTTGGAATCACTCCATTTTGATTTTTCTAGAATTAGTTATGATTTTTCAAAGTTTGGGCAGAAATCTGCCAGAATTTCTGAAAAATCTGAAATTGTTGGAAATTAATCAATAATTAAATATCATATAATATATGATATTAAATACCATCAGCCTTCTTTCTGCAGCCATTTTCGTGCTGTTCCAGACCTGAAATAAGAGAGAGAAGGTGAGAGAGTTTAGAGAGAGAAAGGGAAGAGATCTCACAAGGTAAGCCAATTTCTCCGACGATTTAGCTCCTAACGCGTATAACTCCGCTCCTAAGCTATTCTTCTATGTTCTTCAAGGTTTGTGGAGCACAAATTTGGGTGTTCTAAGGCTAGGGTTTTCAGCCACCTTGAGGAAAAGCTAGTGGGAGTTTGAGGTAACTTCCAAACTTTCATATATTGCTTATTCTGGCTGCAGTGGGAAATTTAATCGGTGAAATTTTACCGGATTGCCATTGGTTTTAAAGTTTGGAAATGATATGGCCTAGGGGTTATGCTGCCCAAATTGGGTCTTAATGTTAGTTGTAACCTAATGTAATGGTTAATAAAGTGGTTAGGAGTAGAAAGGAATGCGTTTATAGAGCCGAAATCGTAAAACCCCGATTTTCTCTGGAGAGCTCATAAATTTTGGCCAGCTCTAGAAATTAGTCTTAGAGTTGGATTTTCAATGATTTGATGGTTCCATTGAGTTCAGGAACGAAAATTAGGTGGGGTTATAGTTGGTCACTTTTTTGGAAAAGGCCGAAAAAACATAATTACGAAAACGCCCCTGAAACCCTTGAGGTAGGGCTGCCAAGGGTAAATTTGTAATTTTACATTGAATTTGATAATTTAAAGTCTGGAAATGGATTCCTTGGGCGGAAATATGTTAGGATAGCCTAGATTAGAATTTCGGGAAAAGTGCAACCGGATCGGATACGGCGGGCCCGGGCCAGGTCCCCGGGTGCATTTTTGTAAATTTTCATTATAGACTCATATAACCCCAAGAAACACTATGGAAGTGTCTAAATGGTGCATTTGGAATTGTAGGATTCGATATTTGCCTTATTCGTGATCCACCTGCGTTAGAGCACAATCAGAAAGAACAAGGTAGTGACTCTTTCTCTTATACTGTGTGTGAAACATTATATGTATGTTTGTCATGCATTGAGAATACTTTGTGAATACATTGTGATGCTTTGAGTTCGCAGCGTAAGCTGACGCATAGTGATACTTTGTGATACATAGAGATCGCAGCGAAAGCTGACGCATAGAGATTACAGCCATGAGTGCTGTCGTTTGTGGTGAAAGCCATGATACATTGTGATACTGCTTAACATGATCATATATGCTATGTGTTTATACACTGTATGAATGATTGTTACTACAGAGATTCTTTTGAATCTCATTCTTTCCATTGACTAACATTTCAGACAGGGCAAGTGGCTCTAAGGAGAAACGAACCCCAGGAGCGGCTAGGATCTTGTAGAGATGTGTTGTTAAGTTGTTGGTTATCTGTTTTGGACTTAGGATTACTATTTATTTTTGAAATGTAGATATTACGTTGATGTTGGTCATGTAATCCCCTAGTTGGAACTTACAACCCTTAGTTTATACATGTATGAAACAAAGGAGTTGCCGGGAATTTGGCTATGCACTCTGATATGTATGAATGTGATTGAACTGTACAGAGTAATTAGATTCAGAAGATGAATATGAGACCATGTTGAACGAATTTTAGAAAAGAGATTTGGGAAAAACGTATCTGTCAGTCTCTAATTCCTTTAAATTACTCATTTTTGAATCTTAATTACGGTTATCAAGGTAGGGGATTACAGCCCACACAAATGAGAACCCCCAATCATGTAGTCGAATTCGCCATCAGCTGAACTAGCTCTACTCTACAGCCACAACCACACCCAAATCCCAGCTTGTTCACAATTGTCACACCCCACCCTCATTCTCTTTCTCCGTCGGGGATGCACACTGCAATCATCCGAACCGTTGTTAGCTACTCGAGGACTATTGGTATGGAAATACACATTGTTAGACCTCACCCTCATCCTCTTTCTCTGCCGCGGATGCACACTGTAATCACCCAAACCGTTGTTAGCTACTCGAGGACTATTTGAATCAAAATTCACATTGTTACACCCTACCCTCATCCTCTTTCTCCACCGGGGATGCATACTGCAATCACCCAAACCATTGTTAGCTACTCGAGGACTATTGGCGCAGAGGTGTAACTTACAAAATGTACACATCACAGGTTAAGCTGGGTAGGGCACACCCTAACCCCTGCTTATTCACATCATATCACAACACAACCACATCAACCTGGAACCGGGTATATTCGTCATCAATGCCTTTGACACTTCATCTTCGGCACCATAACTCTTTTCACCATACTGGGATCCTCTAAGACCCCTTCTCACAAGATCACTTAGCCCCAAAGTTTTTCCTCCGGAAGCCATAACTGACACATCGCACTTTTTGCCTCGAGCTCTTACTCAGTGCAATTCTCAAACATATCACATTCACTATGCTTCCGCTGTGCACTCTGAGGTCTATCTCCTCATCTATGCAATAAGAATGTCAAGTTGAGTTAATAGGAATCTCCTAACTACAACTGACAGCATTCACAATCGGTGTTCATTTGTGCCCGACCCTGGCCCAACTCAACTTGAATCATTTAGGGCTATATGAATTTTTATCTCAAGAAAACTCATTCACTGTGGGATTCATTACAATCCACCATCATTGAGAGCCAACATTTTCGTAGTGTTATTCTACGATTCAACGTCACAATGGTTGCACTCCACGGTTCGTCGTCAAGGCGGCTGCACTCTAAGGTTTATCGTCATGGCGGCTCCACACTAGGGTTCGTCATCACGGTAGATCCACTCTACGGTACCGGAACTCTCCGTAAGTAACCCTTTACGATCATATTCCCTCTTAGGTAGCCCTCTCTGATCGAAACTTTCCATAGGTAGCCCTCTCCTATCAGAACTCTCCACAGATAGCCCTTTCCAATCCAAATCCTTTGTAGATAGCTCTTCCAGGTTGATTGTCTCTAACCAAAGTTTCCATTGTAACGAGAACTCAGAAGCCATTTACACATTCCATTCTCTGTCTTAACCTTGAGACCATATCTCTTAACTATTCATAGTTCCATCCAGAACCATCCTTAGGTCAGTGGCACATCCTAATTTCATAACGTTAGGGCAATATTCCGCCACCAACGATCAGCACCCTCTAGCTTGTGTACAACTAGTCATGCTTCAACCTTAGTTCTATTCTTCAAATTCTCGGGTGGACCATTGGGTTCTTTATCCCCACAATGATTCATCACATCAATATCACAAATAATATATACACATAGCCCTTAAACTTATATATCCACAAATAACAGGGACATTAATGTGTATACCACAAACAAACAAAACCATCCTCTATGACTTAAGGCAACAACTACTACCACTATTCTAGTAAATCCTATCTTTGCCAAGAACTGCAGCTTTGATACCACAAATATAACCCCCTTCCGTAATTATTATTCGAAATACATAATTAAGATGAATTAGAGACCGATGGATAAACAAAACTTAATTTCAATCCCATCTTTACGATAGGACTTTCACAAATATCTTTCAAAATTCCTTTCACCTGGTCTCACATTCACATCTCGAATACAATTACCTCATACAGATAAATCGCATTCATAAATATTAGAGTACAAAACATAATTCTCGGCCAACCCCAGGTTCCATTCATTAACTCAAGCTTTACAAGGCATATACGCCTATTACAGCTTCTCATATAGGGGACTACATAATACATTTCCAAAATTTACATCCCAAATCCAAATACGGATACAAATTATACAATACTCCCAACTATGATAACCAACTATCTACTAATACTCCTTGTTAGGAGCCTTATCCGTCCTCTGTCACTTATTTCTCCTTCGAACTGCTTACCTTATCTGAAAGATAAGTCAATAGAAAGAATGAGATTCAAAAGAATCCCAGTAGTAACAAATCACTTATACCACACATAATTACATAGCATGTAAGCATATCATCATGCAGCACAGCAGCACAAATAGCCTTCGACTCATATAGTCAATCCCCCGTAAACTACCGCCCTAGTAGGACATTCCTCCGCCATGGGAACCCCCCATGCGGCTGCAGGTGAAAGACACACAAATACACAAGCTTCACAACATTCGCAACATCACAAATAATGATGACACATACATACATTGCATTTACACATAGTATAAGGGAAAGGTCACTACCTTGTTCTTTCCAAGTGTGCTCCGGCATAAGTACATCATGATCAGGGCAAATACCGAATCCTGACAATCAAATCAAGGACATAGGGTTATTCCATTTTCTAATTCCTTAACTTTAAACACTTAAAGTTGGTTATCATTTGACACTTCTAGGCGACCACTAGAAGCCTAAACGCATGCCTAAAGGATTAGGAGAACTTGACCAAAGATTCCCTTTCAAAAGTAAAAGCACTAATTTTAGCTTATGCACTCAAGTAATGGATGACTTGCATTCGAGTGAGGACAATTTACTCATGCGAGTGTTTGACAGAGAGCAATGATAGAAACAGAAGGTGATCACTGTACTCGAGTCACAAACTCAGCACTCAAGTGATGGCCTCACACTCACTTGAGTCTTACAGGGTGAAGCATAGAAAGCGACTACCCGAGAGCAACAGAAACCCTGAAGTAGAGAGTACACTCAAGTGACAACCTTGAACACTCGAGTGACAATTTAAAACTTGCGAGTGCTAACACACACTCTTGACAAATAAACTGCGAGTGCTTTCCAGAGACGCAGCTCTTAGTACAAAATACATATGCACTCGAGTGAGACACCTCACACTCAAGTGAGAACCCACTTCACTTGCAGGTGAGGAAATACACTCTTGCTTTTTGGCATGGAAGTGAAACTAAAAAATGAAGGGAAAGAAGAAGCTTGGTGCTGCACTCGAGTGAGACCCCCTATTCACTCGAGTGAGGCTCTATTAGAAGCCAAAACGTAGTAGATGACAGAATTTTCCCTAACTTCCAACATGTGTTTCAGTGGTCCCAAAATTCTAACCTAAGTTACTCTCACATAATTTTACACAAGTAACCCATTGGAAAACTAAAATCTAGGTACAAGTTTTATCTTGAACATCACATTACCCAATTTCACTATTGCTCCCAATGTTCCAATTCAATTATATTGTTCCAAAGACACAATATAACACCAGTTCAACCACAACACACTAAACAATTCATACATTCAAACATCACACTAAATTAGGGAAAAATTTCACAATTCTCAAAACTTAACCAAAAGTCACAATAAATAGATCAAAAGAAAGCTCTTACTTACTTCTTCCTCTCTCCCAAGATAGTTTCTTGATTCTACATCTTTCCAATTTTCCCCAAGCACTCAAACATATCCTTTCAAGAGTCTAAAACTATAAAGATGAAGCTCTCATCACTATGAACAACATTATAAAAGAGTGTTTAAGTATTAGAGGACAACAGCAAAGCTAAATCTCACCTGTTGGGGATAAGATCGTGCTTATGTGAGACTCTAGTACCATTGGACACCAAAGCGCTTGGTCACACTAGTCTTACTGCCCAGGAAATCATCCCCATGCCATTGGAATTTCAGGATTTGCTGCCTCGGCTATAACTGGGTACAGTCTGAATGTTCTATCAGCTTTAAGACATACCTTGGACACATTGATCCAACGTCATCACACTGGGCATCAACTACAGTGCCAAGCACATAGGTCTTCTAGCATAGGGACATCGTCCTATGCAAATGTGCATATTGTTCTTACAGCCTCAAGCCTTTGCTAGGTAAAATTTTCAAATACATCACGTTTTTTTAGCCTAAGGACTTACTAGTCCATCAGGTCTTATGGCCTAAGCATATATAGTTCATCATCTTTTCTGAATACGTATTGAGATTAACTGCCCAGAACAAATCATTAGTGCCCACATACATCAACTATACTTCTGCTTCCCACTCTAAGGTTTATCACCTCATATGAGCTTTAATAAGTCAGGATGATTTAATAAGAGTCCTACAGGAACCTGCCATGACACCTGATGTCACCCACAATCTATGTTCATTTGTACCCGCTCTTGGCCTATTTCAACTCAAATCATTTTGGGCCATTTCATATGGACTTCCACTATAGGTCTAATTTCATGCATATTCACAAACTCTACTTCCCTTAATGGGGTACTCTACCCATGTTATACAGGGAATCCGAAAGTCACTTATACATTCTATTCTCTATCTCAACCGTGAGAACATATCTCGTGGCTAATCTTTGTTTTATCAAGAACTATTCCCATTCAATAAGGGAATATTCTATTATCAAGATCTTTCCCTATGCTAGATTAGTAACCAGTAACCTCAAGAAACCTCACACACATTTTAATACATTCTAGTACCATGTTCTAGTACCTCAGACCATCCAGGTCAATTTAAATTCCTAAAGAATCAGTTCAACTATTGAGTCTAATTCTTGGATCACAATTCAACTCTTAGAATCTCAACATTAGCTGAGCTGGAAAATCACTTTCCTTAATTCTATGGATCATCACTAGCCCAACACAATTCTGAATAAATTCACCACCTAAGGACATACTGGCCCACTAGGTCTTAGGGCCTTTGGACACGCAGGTCCATTACAACATATCCGGCATGTAAGATTTTATAGCCTAGGGTCCCTAACCCAACTTTTAGATTTATCGTGAAATCTAGAACCTCAACATTACATAAATTGGAAATCATTTTCCTCAATTATACCCAATAGGTTTACTAAGAATCAAGATCTGTAGCACCTATTCTAAACTTCACGATATTTGGGTAATATCCTCAAAAAATTACTGAAGGTTCAACACTATCTACAAGGTTCAAACTTCCATCATGGAACAGAACCATAGTGCAACCAATTCACATTTTGACCTACGCACTATTTTAGGTTAGATCTGATTCAAGCCTATCCTAACCTTCAGTATCATCAATTCGGATCCTTTAAGATAGATATACGACATAATCACCACTAATTATGTATCATCGTACAACATACCTACATACCTTTAACACCACAGTGTTACTAAGGATCATCACTTGGCATGGAAAAATCTCAAAACATTTACTATACCTCAAATTTTCATAACCCCATCAATTGGACCTTTCTGGGCAGTATTCACTGCGACAGAAATATCCCAATTTAAAATCAATACTTACATCATCATTATCTCTATGCGTCTAAGCACTCCTTAAATCATCTAACTCAAATGATCATTAGTCATGGAAAAACCTTAAGACAATTACTATTTCTCAAGTCTCCATTACCTTGCCAACTTAACTTCCCAAAGAGTCACCCATCCTAAGATTTCCCTGGGTTAAACACACTTAACTTTCGTATGCCTATGCCAAAATGTAAATACCGGCTCTATCTACTCCTGATCACTGGTACCATGAGATTACCCTTGTCTCAAACATCATGCCCATTGATACCACTGATACCATCCTGATACCATTGGTTCCTAATACCACTTATGCCATTACTTCCCGGATATCATTCTCAAACCAGTATTGTACCACTTATCTTTCTAGGTTGATTCACAGAAGAGGGGTAATTCACTTTCCTAATGCCTTATTACGTGTGTATTTCCTTTTGCCATATAATTAAGACTTTTCAATATACTATCCTGTTGCCAGAACCGCTACTCTGCCAGAACCGCTTTGGGCTCTATAAGGTCAAGGGTCAATAGGTCAAACCGGAGCTAACCCGATGCCAAACTAGTGAGAAATTGAATATTTTAGGCTTATTAATATGAAATTCTAAAGAAAAATTTAAAAAATCAATTTTTTAAAAAAAGTAAAAAAATTATTGAACCAATCCGGTTCATGAACCGGATCAGATCGGTTCCATGCCTAGTTCCAGAGCCGGTCTGGTCCAGGTTTCAAAACACTATGAATAACAATTAACTTTTTTTTAAAAGAAAAGGGTATTCTCATACTTTGATGATATTATATGGCCAACATATTTTCCTTGGTTTCCTTACTTTGTCTCTTTTGTAGTAAGGCTCAAAGCACCGGAGGTACATGCTATCACCATGTCTTTATTGATTTTGTTGCCATCTTAGACTTTCTACAATGAATGATATATGGAGAATGCAATTTCTTGTTGGCTTGATGAAATATTTTTTTTCTTTTCCAAATAAAAAGTTCCAAAACCAAAAAAAAGAGGTTTTTTCTTAAAATAAATGAATTTGGTTTCATATGAGAAAATAAAGAAAATGCTTTTTAAAAAAATAAATAACACAAACCAAAAAAAAATATTTTTCTCAATTAAATTAAAGAAAAATTTTTTCTAAAAAAATACCAACAAAGTGACACGCATTTCTACCCCAAATTACGTGGGTTTTGATCCTTCTAAAGGGTACATAGGCCTTAGCTCTCTTCCTAGGTCAAGTCCAACTTTGTAAATAAACAATTTTTTCTTTATTAATTTTTTATTTTTTGTAAATATTTTCTTAATTTCTTTTCTTTTTTGGGTAATTATAATAAATTAAAGGCCATATTCATTTTTAAATAATTTACTTAGGGTAACTGTTCTTATGAACAGGAGTTGTGGGGTGCCTAACACCTTCCACATGCACAATCGACCCCCGAACCTTATCTGGTTTACATTTTTCAAGAAAGGTTCCAAAGTCATCCTTTTTTAAAATTTTGGTAGCAGCTCCATATTTCTCAAATTTCGGGCGCTACAGCTTGGCAACTCCACTTGGAAGAGTTTGAGAGTCAAGCTCATTTAAGCTAAGTGTTTAAAAATAATATGACCTTAATTTTATTTTAATTACCCTTTTTTCTTTTTTCTTTTTGATTATTTGTTTTCATTTATTAAATTGTTTATTCATTATTTTTTAATCTTTTTCTCCATTTATATGGTGATTTGCTTAGCAAATAAGGGTTGAGTAGAACCTAGGCCCACAGGTTGGTATGTTCTCCACACATACTAAATACATACACTATTCTCCTCACATGCATTTTAGGCCCTATACTTGGGTCTGTGAGTTCATTAGGTGAGCAGAAGTTTCTAGCAGTCTCCCTGTGGGGTTTTCAGAACCCCCTGTGGGGTTTTCAGAACCTCCTGAAGGTCAATTTTGTCAGATAGGGTTTTCATCTTCACGATAGGGGCAATTAGGAGACCTTTTTCTATGAGAATTAGAACCATCTTAAAACTATAGCACATATTAGTAGCAATTATTGACATGCCCAATTAATTAGTACCTGCCTTTTTTAAGATAGATATCCCCCAATCTAAGGTTATTCCTAAAATAAGACATTGGAGGGCATTTATTTATTGTTGACAATATTATTTATCATCCATGCATAATTAAGGAAACCCTTAGGATCAAGCAGCTAATTATTGCTTTATTTGAGTATGTATCTAGCATCACTCCACATATAGATATATTACAAGGGCGGTGTATGCATTTAAATAGCCAACTTTAGTCTAAGGGTTTATGACCCTAAAAGACCATGGACTCATTACATCTATCATGGTAGAAAATATCTCAATAAGAGATAACCCTTTTCGGGCTTATAAGGCATCATTACATCATTCATATACCTTTTAGCTTCATTTGATATGGGTTTTGGACATAATCATCATTTTTAAAACCCTTAGCCACGTTAGGAAGTTTTATTAACATAAAATACAAAAAAAATTAAAAAAATGGAAATTCAAAAAAGAAGGAGCACTTATGAAGAAAATCTTACCTTGAGACTATAAAAAGCAAGAGTGTTCATTAAGCCCGGGTGCTGGTGTGCCCACCAGAGCTAAAAAAAAATTGCCTTGCTCGGCCCAAAAAAAAGCAACCCAAAAAAAAATTGGGCACAATCGAGTTGGGCTTTTTTGTAGGCAGGGCGAAGCATCAAGCAAGGTATGCCACCCTGACCATTTAGACCTGCCCGGTAGGTATATAATTATATATATTAATATATGTGATGTAAATATTTTTTATATGTTTTATTAGGTTGTTTCTTACTTAACCCTTTCTTTGTTCTGTTTCTCACTTTCTTAATTCTCATCTTTGTTGTTTGCCCTAGTAGTGAGTCCTCAACCTTAAACCAGGTCAATAGCTGCTACTGCTGCTCACTTTTTGCTCTGGTACTCCTCCTCGTCTCTCAATCTCTCCATGGCATCTCATCTTTGTTCACCTTATTCGCCGATCGAAGATCGGCCAGAAGCTCATTTCCAGAGGTTATGATTTTCTTTTTTCTTTTTTCAGAAGTTGGTTCTGACTTTTTTTTTCTGAACTTGGTTCTATTTTTCTTTCTTTGTCTAGATCCTTTCTTCCTCAGCTTGGTCTAGATCCTTAGGGTTCAAAGGTACAGTCTGGTATGGTTTTTTAGAACATGGTTCTGATTTTCTTTTTCTTTTCTTTTTTTTTTGAGCTTGATTCTATTTTTTTTCGTGGACAACGAAAGATCGAGGGTTTTGAGCATATTCATAACTTCACTCATTTTGCTTTGTGGAGATGCACATTTGATTAAGAGGTTGTATTTGTGCTATTGAGTAAACTGCATAGATAGATGGGATAACATTTAGCTTACAATATTGGAATCTTCAGATTGAGTAAGCTGCATAGGTAGATGGGATAACATTTGGCTTACAATATTGGAATCTTCATATTGAAGCTTGCTAAGGGTAAGAGAGATGGAAATAAACTAGAGAAGTTCCCAGATTTTCTGATTCTTGTTTCCATCTCAAGTTGATTTACTTCCTTTGGTTTCCCTGTTGAACCTAACATTAGAGAAAACTGTCACAATAGAACTCTACATTATTTTATCATTTATACTTTTGTGAAAAAAGGAGAACTTTGATAATGGTGAAGATCCATTGTTTCAACTCTTACTAGCTTATGTTAACCTATTATATTCCCCATTTTTCCCTGTTATCATAGGTAAAGAAAATAGTAACAGGAATGATGAGCTGCACAAATAGCCAAAATATGAAGCAAGGAGTACTGAACACCTATCTAGCCCTCTATCTGCATAATAATTATTTATGTTTAGTTAAATAGATGAGAAGGGAATTCATAATAGAAATTTTATTTTCTTGGCCTGACCTTTGTGATTTTAGTTATATCGGTTTAAAGCACATTATAGTAACTTTTAATCTTAAATGATGCTCAAAACTTCACTCTTAAATAAGAAGTTCATATTTTAATAAATGAAAGTGGAGTTGAATGCATTCATTATACTCCCAGGTGCAATTTGTTTTTCACTTGAGACCTTGTTTAGCTGTACAAGTCATTGAATTTTCTTCTGGTTTCCAATCTTATGTTATTTATCATTCTTGTTATTTTATATGGATTTTTTTAAGCTTAGAATCTACTTACTGGCCAATATAAGTATTTTAATATCTTCCCAGTCCTTTGTATGTTAATATTTTGCCCAAAATGTTGTATTTGTCTTCCAATTCTAATTTTTCTTGAAATTACAAGTTCAATGGACGATTGGGATTCTATTACATCACCATCTCCTATTGAAATATATCATGGAGCTTCAACTCCTATTCAAACACCAACCCCTACAGGACCGAGTCAGACAACAACTTCTAATCCTAATGGACCTAGTGAAGCTCTTTCCCATAGCCCTACTCTTCCTCCTCTTGCTCCACATCTTGCTTAAAGTGTCCATCCCTCCCCCTCCCCCCTCTTCCTCCTCCAAATCCCACACAAACATTGATTGAACCTGTCACCCAAGTTACAAATGTTGAAAGTAGGGATACCAAGAGAAAAGAAAGAGAACCCAAGCACACATCAGATGTATAGGACTATTTTATCAAAATGCCAATTGAAGAAACTAGTAGGGAGCACTTAGTAGCTTGCAAGTATTGTCATAAAACTTATAAAGCTTATCTAAATTGTCGTGGAACAAATTCTATGTTGAGGAATATCCCAAAGTGTCGAGAGAATCCACATAAGGCCACTGCAAATAAAAAACAAGCCATGTTAAATATGTTTTTTGGTTGGACAAGTAGGTAGGGAAGATCTTTAATCCCACATAAATATGATGAGAAGCAATACAAAAGAGTTTTGGCTAAATTCATTATATGTGACGAGCAACCATTCAGAATTGTCAAAAAACCTTCATTTAGGAAGTTGTTAAATCAATTTGAACCTCACTTTCCAATCCCTTCAAGTATAACAATTGCAAGGGATGTGTGGCAGTGTTATCTTGGAAAAGTTAAAGTATTGAAGACATTCTTGAAGAAAAGTTCTAAACATGTTTGTCTTACCATGGATTGCTAGACATCGAACCAAACTTTCAACTAGCTATGCTTGACAACACATTTGTTGATGAAGATTGGAAACTGCATAAGAGGATTTTAATTTTTGTTATGGTAGACTGGAAGCTTCGTGAGTTTGATAATTTTGATGAGACCGAAAATGCCATTCAACTTGCAAGTAAGCTTTAATTCTGAAGCTTATAATTTCATATATACACACACCCGAACATAAAGATATTACTTCATAATTTGTAATGTAATTGTTGTTTTATTTTTTTCCCTAGATGTTGCGCTAGGAGAAGGGAGAATGTAATGGGTATGGTTGGCTAATGGTGATTGAAGGATAATTTTACAAGAATGAGTTGCCAAGCAGGTAATTTGCAACATTTAAAAATTCACTTGTAAATGTAAATTTCCTTGTACATAATTACATGCTTTCTTCTTTGCTTACTTGTAGTTAATTCCAACTGCTTTATCCTTTTGTCAATTTTGGGGGATTGATGCAACTACTTGCACAACTACAAGGCTTTAATTACAATTTTTTGATGCCTTGTTTTAATGGATTATGGATATTATTTAATTCTTCAAGTATGGGTATTTGACTATTTGTTAAGACATATGGTAGTCTTTACTCTTTTTGACTTCAAGACTTAAAGTTATAGACTTATTTTGGAAGTTCCAAGTGTAGAATTATGGTTGTGCCTCCCTTTGATGTAGAATGGGAGCTGTTAGCTTTGAAATTGGTAGCAATTTGACTTTTGCTTTGATTGTTATGGAAATTTGTTTTCTACTAGGGTTGCTATATCTTGGAGACCCTCTCTTGGTACATCTTTAAACACAAGAAATGCAATCAAGCATAAAGCTCAATTATGAACCTATTTGTGCTCTCTTGAAGAGTGGCTTCAAAGTTGAGTTGATAAATGTTAGGCAGGGCGAAACCCGCCTTGCCCAGCCCAAAAATGTGTGGGCTTCTACCGGGCAAGGTTGGCCCTGCCCAGGCCTACCCATGAATACCCCTAATAACTAGGAAAGTAAAGGTTGAAGCAAGACATACAAAATTGGGAGAGCAAAAACGCAAGAAAATAGGGAGAGAAAAGATGCAATAAATGGTTAGATATGTCTAAAAATAAGAGTGAATTATTGATTATGTTCATCTTTTTATCTTCTTCTTCTTCATACCCAAGAAAAGCCTATATCTTCATGGTTGTGGTCACATATGTGAGTCTCAACACTAATAGCTAGAGGGTGAAATTCAACATGATTTGGATTAATCTATTCTTCCTCTTTTCATTTGTTTTTCTCTCTCCCCTCCTTGCCTTTTTATAACTTCGCCACATACGCTTTTGCTTGTTGAATTCTAATATATCGTGATCAATTGTTAAATATTGTGTGGCTTTATGATTGGTGTGAAATGATTTTTTTATTTTCATGCTCATGTTATGTCTCATATGCATAATTGTTACCTTGATTTAATCACTCTAGTCTTATTTTTCAATTCCCAAAGGCATGGGCACAAGAGGTAAGCGCTCATCTTTTATCTCCTTGAACTATTTTGAGTATCATTGTTGCCTCCAATATGTTCTTTGTCATCATCTTAATGTCATAATCATGCAAGCACCTTTTTGTCTTCTTCTTGAAAGTTCATTTGCCTTCTTATGGTTCAATTTTCATGAATAACAATTATGTTTTTTTAAAAGAAAAAGGTATTCTCATGCTTTGATGATATTACATGGCCAACATATTTTTCTTGGTTTCCTCACTTTGTCTCTTTTATAGCAAGGTTCAAAGCACCGGAGTACATGCTCTCACCATGTCTTTATTGATTTTCTTGCCATCTTGGACTTTCTACAATGAATGATATGTAGAGAATGTAATTCCTTATTAGCTTGATGAAATCTTGTTTTTTTCATTTTGCGAAAAAAAGTTTTAAAATAAAAAAAGAGGTTCTTTTCTCAAAATAAATGAATTTGGTTTCATATGAGAAAATAAAGAAAACGTTTTTTTAAAAAAAAAATAAAAAACACAACCAAACAAAAAAAATATTTTTCTCAAATAAATTAAATAAACATTTTTTTCTAAAAAATACCAACAAAGTGACACGCATTTCTACCCTGAATTACGTGAATTTTGATTTCTCTAAAGGGTACGTAGGCCCTGAGCTTTCTTCCTAGGTCAAGTCAAATTTTGTAAATAAACTAATTTTCCTTTATTAATTTCTTATTTTTTTGTAAATATGTTATTAATTTCTTTTCTTCTTTGATAATTATAATAAAATTAAAGGTCATATTCATTTTTAAATAATTGACTTAGGGCAACTGTTCTTATGAACAGGTGCTGTGGGGTGCCTAACACCTTTCCCACGAACAATCAACTCCCAAACATTATCTCGTTTTCATTTTTCAAAAAGGTTTCCAAAGTTGTCATTTTTTAAAATTTTGATGGCAGCTCCATATTTTCCAAATTTCGGGCGCTACAAGTATCTTGATATGTGCCATTCAATTCGCCACAGCCTAGATTTAGTTTTTTCACTTTTATTTTTTTAGCATATTATTTTAATAGATATAAAATAAAAAATATAAACAATATCTTAACTGTTAATTTCTTAGAAATGATTTTTATTTAAAAATTAAATTACCCCCTAAAAATGTTAAATTTAAATTGTTGAAATTGTTTTTGAATAGTGCAAATCTCACCATAGGCTCATCAAAACCGATTCTGACAAATATGGTGATGGTATATATGTGGAATCTCAAACCTGCATTAGACGAAATGTTCCTTGATGTTGATGAACTAGATAATGCCCCTTTGTTCCACTCTCTTCATAGGAACAGCATCTACCCCACTTGGTAAAATAATGTGTGGCCAATAAGATAAAGGAATGGCCTTTAGAAGACGGGGTAGATCATACTAGAATGTTTATGGTCCATCGTCAAACCAGCCATGATTTGAACTCAAAATGGAAGTTTATGAGAGTTGGGTATGGGGCTTGTAGCGCCCGAAATTTGAAAAATAAGGAGCCGCTACCAAAATTTTAAAAAAAAAGATAATTTTGGAATTTTTTTTTTTTTGAAAATGAAACTGATCTACAAAAATCATTTAGGATTCGAGAGTCAATTGTGTATGAGGAAAGTGTTAGGCACCCCACAACACCCATTCATAAGAATGGTTACCCTAAGTTAATTATTTAAAAATAAATATGGCATTTAGTCTTAAGATAATTACCCAAATAAAAAGAAAATATTTACAAAAATAAATGAAATGAAAACTAAAAAATGAACATTTATTTACAAAAAGAAAATAAGAAAAAAATATATATTTATTTACAAAGTTGGACTTGACCCAAGAAGAGAGCCTAGGGTCTACGTACCCTCTAGAGAGATCAAAGCCCACGCAGTTCGGGGGTAAAAAAACGTGTCACTTGGTTAGTGTTTTTTAGAAAAATTTTATTTCATTTATTTAAGAAAAATATTTTTTGTTTGGTTTGTATTTTTTTAATTTTTTTAAGAAAGTCCTTTTCCTTATTTTATCATATAAAACCAAATTTGCTTATTCTAAGAAAAGAACATTTTTTTTTATTTTGAAACTTTTTATTTGTAAAAATAAAAGTTCATTAAGCCAATAGATAATTGTATTTTTCACCTATCATTCAAAAGAGTCTAAGATGACAAGAAAATCAATAAAGACATAGTAAAAGCATATGCCTCCGGCGCTTTGAACCATGCTACAAAAGAGACAAAGTGAGGAAACCACATCAATAGAACAACACAATCACACACAATTCATCCATACCAACAATAGTATCTAAATATGAAAGAGGCCAACACATACCATTCATCCTGACATTTGTAAGTCACCTGATCCATTATATTTAGCAAACCCAACATATATCAAAGTCACGGTGCATGGTTCACGCATATGTGAAACACGACGAGGTAAGCATAAAGATGTGGTGATGAATAGCCAAAATCATAAAGATGAAGGCATGACGAATCATAAGAGATGCAATTAAGGAGTCAAGTAATAACATGAAGAAAAATTAAATTACATACTCATTCCTTGACACAAAAAAAAAATAATACAAGTAGAAGTTTGATTGCAAGAGAGATAACGTAAGAGGGTATATAGACGCAAATTTTTTTTTATTTTCGTTTTTATTTATTTGCTTATATTTTCCCTACAAGAAATTTCCTAATTTAAACCTATGAGATGACTTTTTTTTTCGTTTTTTTATTATTTTTTAATTTTTCTTTTAATGATGATTTCCAATTTGAATACCAATCATCATCAATAGGAGGATTTTCTTTTATTTTTCATTTTTTATTTTTTTCCTTTTAATGATGATTGCCAATTTGAATACCAATCATCAACAATAGGAGGATTTTCTTTTATTTTTCATTTTTATTTTTTTTCTTTTAATGATGATTGCCAATTTAAATATCAATCATCATCAATGAGAGAAATTTTCTTTTATTTTTGTTTTTTATTAGTTTTTTAATTTTTGAGTGAGGTCCGGATAAAATAGGGTGTTCACATGGCTCATTAAGGTCAGAGTACGCTTCTGGGTGCAAAGAAGGCTAATAGAGGCACTTAAAAATCACCCACCAACAATATATGATTCTCATATCGACAATATGATTTGAATTCACAACCATAAGAGTTATGAGCCGACTTCTTAACTGCTCAACCAATCATCTAAGATTTCCCTTCAATGGTGCAATGGGACATCTCAGTTTCGGTCCAAGCCCCTTTGGCCAAAGCATTTTGGGCTAACCCATTAGATATGGGGACACTAGTAGAAAAATGGCTTTTTAGACCGGTTAAAATCGACTTTTTAGACCAGTTTTGGATCCGGTCTTGATACATCCGGTCTTAAAAGTATGTCATTTTTAAGACCGGTTTCGTAACCGATCTTAAAAGTCTCACTTTTAAGACCGGTTGTATTAATAACCGGTCTAAACTTAACAATTTTAAGATCGGTTGTCATGACCACCGGTCTTAAAAGACCTCTAGTGGAAGGCATTTTAGAGAAATTTTTAAGACCGGTTGTCATGAGCACTAGTCTTAAAAGTGTTATATTCTATTTTTTTAAAATGTGTGTGATTAGGTTTTTACCAGAACGCATCCTTGAATTGCTATCTCCAATGCCATACTTGTTAAGTGCCATATGGTGTTCAGTTTGCTTCCACTTACAATGTCCTTTTACTTTAACCTTCCACTTACCATTTCCTTTTGCTTTAACCTTCCACTTACCAATTCCACTTACAATGTTCAGTAGGCATAAATGAATTCAACCATGTCATATATATCATGCAACCAACAAGTGAATTCATCAAAATATACAAAAATCATCTTAAAACCAACAAACATGTCAAATCATGCAACCAACAATATTTGCAACCAATCACCATGTCAATTCATCAATATACACAAAACAATTCCTCAGGTTTACAAGAACTCACTGTTGTAAAAGTTCATAAATGAATTCAGCACAACATTTGCGAATGTGCTCAATATCTTCTTCTGGAAAAGGGTCAGCAAGTTCAAACATCTGAAACACCAAAGCCAGGCAAAACATTAAATTCACTTTAAAAAAATAATAGTACAAAATTTTTGAAATATATATCTATTTACCTCTTTAGTAAGTTCTGTCGTGCCTAGGGTAATAATATTATACATGTGCCTCAGAATATACATCCCACACAAGTTGGACCTCGGTGGTTGCCTACGGGTCTGAAAAATAATATGATATCGTTACAACAAGTATAAAATTAAAGCATGACTTATTATTGAATACATTCTTAAAACAAACCAATATGTAACTAACCTTTGGCAAGATCCATGTAGGGTCTTTTACCTCACGCATAGGCCTACCACAAGCAGTGTGTTGGAATGTTCGCATAGCCCTATATCATCAAAATCACAAAGGTTACTTATTTTACACAAATTTCATAAATTTTGCACATGAAAGGTAATTAATAATGCAAGAAAACTTATGAGTTCAAGCTCTTCTTCAATTCACTAGTTGGCTTGCTAAGGTGGAGGGAGCATAAGAGGATGACAGAATAACTCCTCTTGCACAAAATAGCCAATTGCCAATTATCACTGAAAAAAGGGAAAAACTTTAAGCAAATATAAAATATTATGTATAGTATGAAATATAAATTTGTCTTATCCATGCAAATATGGAGCCAAGAAACACTCAATTGAGGTTTCACTAAGCCTATGCGATAAGTATGTGTGTTTGATAGAAGAAGTGGTCCCTATTTCGTAAAGTTGAACTGGGCATAGGAGTCCAAATTTATCGGTTTTGCCAGAGTCAACCAACCTATAATGCATCCACCTACAATAATTCAAGCAGGGACATTAAATCAAAGTTTAACGGCGTAATTTGTAAAATATTAACTTCCAATTTGAGAAGATACTTACATCAAAAAGAGCTGGACAATCGAAATTGTAAGCTGTTGTAGAGGAGCTACCAGGGACATTAAAATATCCCTCTCAAGATAGCAATGCGCCCCTGACTTGCCAACAGCTGACTCAGTAGCCCAATTTCTTGTTGCAAAGGACATATCATATGCCATCAGAATCACTTGCTGCATGACATTCAATGGAGGCCGTGAAACATCTTGAGTGGAGGTGGAGGTGGAGGTGGAGGTGGAGGCGGAGGCAGCGGGGATTCCTCAGCTCGATCAGAAACAAGGTTCTTTGGCCACAAGATGAAAGAGTTGATGACATCGCCCACAACCTTGAAGTCATCAACAGGGATAAGGAGAGGTTCATATGCAACAATCACCTCTTCAACTGCCACTCTGACTTGATCATCCTTTATTTCTTGGTGGTGGACAGTTGATCCCAAGTTGTGCACGCTCCCTTGTGCAACCAATCGTCTCAGAGGATCCTCCACAAACAAGTCACAAGGCTCACCAATTTGGCTGCCAGGACCCTCTGATAACTGACCAATGCAACTCCCTTTAGTACTCTGTTTAGGGTTTAGGGTTTAGGGAATGAGCCTAGGGAGCATTGGTATCTGCTTGTCTTGTACTCGTCATGATCATCTATTCCTCCTTCATCTTGCTGAACCTTTCTTCAAATCATGCATCAAATGATGCTTCTGCCTCGGCCCTAGCTTCCACCCTCACAGTGGCCAATATAGCTCCATCTCCTCCCTAGTCACCATACCACTTGAGGAACGGTGTGAGGGTGCTCCAAAGTAATCCCTTATGCCTACCCCTCATCCAATCCCCCTAACACGGTCAGGATGCTCAGGTTTTCCTGTAGCTACAGTCAGGATGTCATTCCTCCCATCCAACCTAAACGATCCCTTGGCTAGTTTTTTTTGAAGCTCCTCTTATAAGACACAGATGACAAATGTTAGTAATGAAATTTGTTTACTAAATAGTTAATAACAACAAGTCAACAACAATACTTACAATTTTCTCACCGATCACACGAGATTGTTCACTCGTATAAGACCCGCTCCTCTTTTGGTGAGCGAACAACCACTTCTCTTCTCGACATATCAGAGATGGTGGAGAAAGAAGAACAGAAGGATCGAATTGAGCTACTTCTTCCAATCTCTTCCGGTTGGCCGCCAACAAGTCTTTTTCGGCCTTCGCATACCCCCTACGAGACATTGCATGGGGGAAATCATTCTTTCTACCATTCTCTTGGGCCTTTTTCCTTTTTTCCTGTGAATAAGAAATCAAAATTAAGTCATTGTAAATCAATAAGGACAATTCATAATTCATAAGCAAATCAATTGCAAAATAAGTCAACTCACCAATGCTTCTGGAGTAGTCTGAAGCCGTCTAAATTCTTGCCAAGTCTGTTCGTCAATAAAAGAATACTGATCGCGAGGATTAGGAAGAGGCTAACCTTCTTCCACCTCGATATGCACGTAATTGTTGGCTAGATTTGTCTTAAACTTCCTTCAGCATTCATCACAATACGTCATTGTCTTGTCATACAAGACTTCATTCTCAGGAATGTCGTAAGTGAGCTGGATAGTTTCCCAAATATGTCGCTTCACACCTCTATCGACATTTCTCCACTGCTCTATCAAAATACTAGGCTGGTTGCGTGCTAGGAGGCCGACAAAACTCCTATACCGTTGGGCATTAGGCCCGATTGGTTTCCAATATCTATCAAACTCAATCGGAATCTTTCCCCCGGTATTCCGATTGAGAGGAATGTCTCTCAATCGGGTGGCTCTCCTACCCCTTCGTCTAAGCCGGTTATGTGGCTCATTGTGTTCCTGGCTCGGAGCATTGCTAGGTTCGTTCTAATTTGGATTAGTTGGATCGGGAGTACCCTCACTAGGACGACTCATTATCTAAAAACACTTTAAGAACACTATTTAAGGCAATTTTGCTACACAGTGCTTATTGTTATAACACGGCACTATCTACAAAGGCATCGTTCAAAAGCAATTTCCAAGTTATGCAAACATGAACAAATAATTGCAATGCACAAGTTGAAGGAGGAATGATTAATTGCAATTGCAAAAGCAATTCCCTAAAGTAAGTTTTCATATTGGTAAAGATTTTAAATTCAAATCACATGGCCGAATCAAAAGAAGGAAACCAAAAGCTACAAAATCAATATAACAGAAGCAACAAGCTTAAACCAAACAAAACAATATAACAGAAGCTACACCACTAGAAGCAACAAGCTTAAACTATAGTCTTCAACGTATTAGGATCAAAATCATCACTACGACTCTCAAAATCATCACTTTCAAATGGGATAATTAACCCAGGTCCACTAGAAGTAACAAGCTTAAACTATAGTCTGTAATGCAAATGGAAAACCACCAAAATAAACCCACGTTCACAATTTCAGAATAATTAAACTGTACCTTAAACCTTTGCTTAAGGCTCCTCTTCTTCCTCTGGATTTGAACAGTCCTTGGCCACTTGCTGCAGGAATCGAACAAAGAAAATGGAGGATAAGTAATCTCACAATTTCAATGAAAAACCCAAAAACGAAATGGAAACACAAACCTGACAATAAAAACGAGGTTGAGAACGAAACCAATCTGAGGGAACAAACGACGATAGCCTTCCAACAATGTATTCAACAGTAAATCTCCGTTGACGGCGGTGAAGTGAAGGACGGAGAAGAGAAGGGGAAAGGAGGAGCTGCCGTGAACAGACGCAGGGGTTTCACTGATGTGCTTGAGTTTTGAAATGAAATTTTAGAGCTAAAATTAGGCGGTTTTTGAAATCCATGTCAGTTTTAAGACCGGTCGTCAATTACAACCGGTCTTAAAAGTAATATTTAAGACCGGTTCTATTTTAAAACCGGTCTTAAAATATATATTTAAGACCTGTTATTAATAAATAACCGGTCTTAAAAATTGAAACTTTTTAAGACCAGTTATTAATTCATAACCGGTCTTAAATTTTGAATTTTTAAGACTGGTTTTAATTTACAACCGGTCTTAAAAATAATAAAAATTTTATTTTTATAATTATCTTTAATTCAGATAATATTTTCTAGACCGGTTATTTTTAAAACCGGTCTAGAAAATATATTACATATATTTATTTTTTTTAATTGTATATATTTTAAGACCGGTTTTTGTTATAACCGGTCTTAAAATTATTTTCAAGACCGGTTTTTACTATAACAAGTCTTAAAAGGATTTTTAAGACCGGTTTTTACTATAACCGGTATTAATATTTCATCATAATTACAAAAATGCCAGTGGTCATATTTTTAAGACCTTATCCAATATAACTGGTCTAAATGTTCCGGTCTAAAAACCATTTTCTATACTAGTGGGATCATTCATTTTAAATTTTTAGTTTAATAGTAGCAGTAAAAACGTACCATATAATGTACCCAAAAAAACGTGTTATATAATCATTATAAAAAAGTCGATCAATTGAAAATAAAATTCAATGTTTATAGTTAGGATTAATACTATCTTTGGTTCTTAAATTTATCCTCATTTTAATTTTGGTCAATTAAGTTTTAAACTATTGGTTTTAGTTCCTCTAAAAGTAAAATGGTTTATGTTTTTAGTGAGTTATAGGGACTAATATTTTAAATTAAATGAAACTTGATGGACTAAAACCAAAATGAGAGTAAACTTGAGAGACCAAAGATTATATTAACCCTTATATTTAAATTATATTTATGTGTGGCCATTAGAAACATCATACATGAATATTAAAAATTTATCATTTATTTTGTTTAGGCCTAAACATTTCTTTAAATCTTTATTAAGTATGAGGTTTATGGGTTTAAATGTTATGATGCGTGTGTGAATTCATTTTCTTAAGTGAAGGATAAAAACATTAATTTTATTTGTTTATCAATAATTACAAAAATATCTCGTGCATTACATTGTGCAATTTTACATATATAAATTTTAGTTATTTTACGAGGTTGGTTTCTTTAATACTAAAAACAGCTCGTACAAGAGTTCAAAATCTAGCTTAACTAAGTTGATTACACCATGTAAAGTTTGACATGAAATGGTAGTTTATTTTGCTTTTCTTCCCTTAATAAATATATAGGGCCCATTTGGTTCGATTCTATTACACCCTATAGTATAATGATAATGCAATGTAATATTAATTACAGGGTAATGTTCGGTTTGATTTTTAAGTAAGGTGTAATGAGTTAATATTTTAACAATTATTTAAAATTAATATATTACACAAAATCTATTTAACCCTTAATATAATCTTTGTAAAAAAATAGTTAAGATCTAACGGTAGTGGGGATGGAGGAGGAGGAGATAGTGGCTGCGGCAACGATGGGGGTGGAGGGGGTGGCAGCAAAGGTGGAGGGGGTGGCAGCAAAGAAGGAGGTAGTGGTGGTGGCGGCGGGTAGCTACGGAGGTGGTTGAGGTGGATTAAATTGTGCATGTATTCACAAAATCATCTAGATTAACATTGTATTTACCTTTTTATTTTAGGAAGAATTTCAGTTAACTCCATACATACAATTGTATTTTAAATAAACACTAAAAAATTATGAAATTACATTGCAGCATCAAAAGATTAAAGTGAAATTATATTTTGATGATAAATTATCAAAATATTATTCGTTCATACGAACCCTTGTTATTTTGTTATTACTTATTGTTAAAATGCTCATGTAAACTTCTAAATTTATCTTTGCACAATTATAAATTTCGTATCAACTATTGTGAATAAGGGGTTATAAATTTAATATAAACTCATAAATATTGCTATTATTAATTATTAAAATGTACATGAGACTTGGGAAAAAATAAATAAAGGGTAATTATTAATTTCAGAATTTTCAGTGCTTATTTAAAAAAAATTCAAATAAGTGGCTTAATTGAAATTATGTACTTCTTTCTATTCATAATATATGACATTTTAACTAATTCACGGGAAATAAGAAATAACAGTTAACTTATTAAGTATGTCACAAATTGAAAAAAATTTTCACTTTTATCCTTATTGAAAAAATGTGTTTGAAAATTTAATAAGTAGTTAAAATAGGAAATGAACATGGGAAAATTGTCATAAAAGACCTCATTAGCCTAATATTTGCTGAATGGGACCTGACCTAATCTGTCATTAATTTCACAGAAGTAAAAGACTGAAATGCCCTTAATGAGAAAAGAGAGGGAAATGAAAGGAAACAGAACAGAACCAGTGAATTGCCCGCGTAATAAACAGAGCAAGTGTTTGACGTCCTCTCTAGCTTCTTCTCCTTAGCTGTGCATATAAAAACATCCTCCCTTCTGGCCGTCATTCACAGTGGATGCTGCCGGAGGTTTGATGTATCAGTAAAGGGGATATGAGTTGTGTCAAAACCCTTATTCTAGAGCTAGGTTTTTGGTGGAGCTGATGATTTGCATTTGCTTTAAATCTAGGTTTTTGCATTGTTGTTTTACTGAGTGAGGAAGCAGTAAATAAATTAAATTGTGGCTTCATTAGGTTTTCTAATGTTCTCCACAATCATCAAGGTTCCATTTACTTTGTAGTAGATAGATTTGTATCCAATGTTGAATTGTTTACAGAGTAGCGTATTATGTCTTATTTGAATGATTTGAAGAGTTGTTTTTCATATAGGGGAGAGTTCTTGCACATAGGGAAGAGTTATTGCACATAAGGGAAGAGTGCTTGGACATAGGAAAGAGTTCTTGCACATGAGGGAAGATCTTTCGAACATGGTTCAGTGGCACTTGTGAGGACTAGATGAACATGAGTGGAAGAGACATTGAACAAATGGAACATGTTTTGCACATAGGGGAGAGTTCTTGCACATAGGAAAGGGTTTTTGCACATAAGGGAAGAGTGCTTGCACATAGGGAAGAGTTTTTGCACAAAAGGGAAGATCTTTCGCACATGGTTCAATGGCACTTGTGAGGACTAGATGAACCTAAGTGGAAGAGACATTGAACAAATGGAACATGTTTTGCACATAAGGAAGAGTTGTTGCACATAGGGGAGAGTTCTTGCACATAAAGAAGAGTTCTTGTACATAAGGGAAGAGTTCTTGCACATGAGGGAATATCTTTCGCACATGGTTCAGTGGCACTTGTAAGGACTAGATGAACCTAAGTGGAAGAGACATTGAACAAACGGAACATGTTTTGCACATAGGGAAGAGTTGTTGCACATAGGGGAGAGTTCTTGCACATAGGGGAGATGCGTTAAACATGGGGGAAGATCTTTCGCACATGGTTCAGTGGCACATGTGAGCACTAAAGGAACCCAAGTGGAAGAGACGCTGAACTAACGGAGCATGTTTTGCACATAGGGAAGAGTTCTTACATATAGGGAAGAGTTCTTGCACATGATGGGAGATCTTAGAAATGAAAATGAATCCAAGTAGGAGATCTTTCACACACAGAAGAAGAAGTTTTGTACATAGGGGAAGATCGTTGCACATTCCTCCACATCTTGCACACATGGAAGAGTTTTTGCACAGATGGAAGAGTTTATTACACGTAGGGTAAGAGTTTTCGCAAGTAAGGAATAAGTGGTGCACATAGGGGAAGAGTGTGTTTGCAGACCATATGTAATATACAAAACAAGTACTAGTGTACCACAATTGTATATAAATAATTGAGTTTCATTTACATTGCAACAAAAAATGACGACAAACTTCAATATGAACAGAATAAATACAACGTCGACTACTTTCTCCTTATTTTCCCAGGCTTCCAACCTTCAATGGCACGCATGACCATGTCCCGATGTTTATTCTTTTCATGGGCTACTAGCCACCAAACCATATCAACCCGCTTTTGATCTATGTTTTCCTGCACAAACACATTTGCAATAAAAAAAAAGTGCAATTGTAACAAGTAATATACCAATATACTCACATTAGGCATAGTGAAACCATTCCACTCGGGCTTTCTAATATTTTCCTAGCTTTGCAATCAAGAGATCACATACATTCCACAGTCCCATCCACACAAAAATGAAATAGCAAAACATAAAAATGTCATCCATTCATGCATACATTAATGATTAATGCTAAACCCATTGCAACTAACTCACCCATTATTTTGCTGTTGAACAAGACCAAATCTAAACTCAATGATAGGGTTGTATCCATAGATGTCACGATTAAGGTGTGCAAATAATTCACCAAAATATTTACTCTGTCAAAATGAAAAGTTCAATGACCATAGCTTGTGGTTCACACGTAAACAATTTGAAGTTTTAAAGGAATATGACTGAAAATGAGATAGAGTATGGAAGATGATGATAGAAAGTGAAGCTACAAGATTTTATATATTAGGCTTGCTTAGAAATTGAAGTTAGGCAAGAAAGGAAAGCATACTATCATTTGTCATCAGCACATGGTATATCTCCATACTGAAGCAATGAAGCCATTTGTGGTGGGGGTGTTTGAGTGGATTGGTGATGAGGAAAGAAGCCGCCAAGAGTGGTGGGGAATAAGGGTTCAATAGGGAGGCATGGATTGATAGCAGCTCTCCCTAACAAATTACTGGCCAACAAAGGGAGTGCGAGGATTGATGATGTGGGATGAAGATGGATGATAGAAAAGTTTAATGCCTTGAAAAAATGAAATGAACAAAAGGCATGATGACAAAGAAGCAATAAGACCACAAAATTTCAGAAAGTCCAATATGAAAAGTTGGAAACACATTGTTACACAAGTGATGACAAGGAAATGATTGGCATTCTAATAGGACCAATGACGTTAATGATAGTGACTTAACATTCACGTCCACAAATGTAATTAAATTTGAAAACGCAAATTGCAAGTGATGACAGGAATTCCAGGGCACCCTGAGAGAAAAGGCAGATTACAACCTCTTGATAAAAAAGATTTTAAAGGCAATCTTAGCTTGCACCAGAAGTAATGACAATCAAATGATGCCATCAAAATACCACAAAGAGGATCATGAGGGTGACTTAACAATGACTTCCATATATGTTGCATTTAACACGCATGAGGTGTCACTATATTGGACAGTAGAGTTCATGATATAAGGAAAAGACATATGCAAAAGTCATAAAATATACCATGTTTATATCAATTTTAGTGACAGGGTAGCTATGTCATGCATGCTGCTAATAGGGATGGAAAAAAAGAGGGGGGTTGCTAATACAGACACGTTTGAAATTAGAACAGTGGAATGTGACATGTTTTGAACATATTGCAAATTAAATATAACTGCTAATAAACTACTTCCCTCCAATGACAGCTTCTGAACATATTGTAGATTAACGAACACACCTTTGCTAAAGAAGTAAGCACTGGGAAAAGTGATAAAAGGTAGGAATACTCGAAGCTCTTCCTTTGTAGGCAAAGACAAATTCTACATAATTTGGTGATGGGCATTAGAAACTTGCATAAAGTGATAAATCACTTTGGTTAAACAATTTGGTAATTCATGCAATCGAATGTGTATGTAAAAGCATGTTACATTAATATAATTTGACAATTGCCTATGAGACAAAGTTAGCAAAATAGAGGTAGTCAATATACTTGGTGCATACAATCATGCAAAGAGGTTTTTTCACACATCACCAATCATACTAATAGAAATAAGAAGGTAAATTCAGCATAGTGAAAAGGCAAAATAGGAATTATGAGAACAAAATAGCATCCATTCCCATGATAGCAGAGTCCTTGCTGAAATAGTGAGTAGCATAAACAGCATAGAGATATGTGCATACATGAAAATCGATAGCAATAGGTCTAATGAGGCTAATGAGAGTGACTTAACATTCACGTCTACATATGCAATTATCATATAATGTAAAATTGCCAGTATATAGGGTACAACATTTTTGCAAAAGGAGAGAAAAACCTTCCTACCTCCAGGGACTCAAAGTTATAAAAGAAATGTCATGTGCATGCACAGAGTGCTCCACCTAGTAAAGGTACCTGGAAGAATCAGATAACATCTGAATAACAACTTGTCTTGACCTTATAGTGAAGAATAAAGACATCGTCCAAATGAGAATAGAGATGTCAAAATCCAAAAGAACTGATGAAGGTAGATGAGGGAAGGAAATATTTGAATAGGTAAAAAATTATTTATATTACATGAGATAATTGCTAGGCGAAAACAAACAGAACAATGTCGAGCTTGATTTTCTAAACATACAGGTCTAAATCTTAATTTTCAAAGCAATGCAAGTAAAATAACTTACTCATTGGAGGAGGAGTACTTAAAATGAATGTCTAAATCAGTGATATAAAAATATCATTTGGTCTTTAAATGCAAGAGAAGTTATTTCTAAAAGCCAGGGAAAAAGAACAAACGGGAATAATGGTGATGATAAAATGAAGAAAGTGAAAAACAAGACCACAAACATCGGATCTTGGGTGTTCTTCAGAGTGCTACTACTTGGAGGCCGCCGCCGCCATGCCTAATACCTCCTCGGCGCCGCAAAGAGCAACACCCCGCCCCACCACCGCAACAACCCTAAGACCTCACCTTGTCGCCACAGCAGAGACCAATCTTACACCACTGCCTCCAAGACGCACACTCCACCATCCCACACTCTCGTCCAATTTTCTCCACCGAGTTCGCCCCTTCCCTCTTCAACTTCGCGAGCTTTCAAAATCAAAAACATTCGCTGGTTCTGTTTCGACCAATTCGACAGTTCTGTTTCCTTTTTCTTTCATTTGCCCTCTCTTTTCTCACTAGGGGCATTTCAGTCTTTTAGTCCTACAAAATTAATGACAGATTAGGTCAGGTCCCATTCAACAAATATTAGGCTAATGAGGTCTTTTATGGCAATTTTCCCAATGAACATTAGTTACAAAGACAAAACTTTAAAATAAGTATTAATTAATTTACAAGTGACTTTTTCAAGAAGCATCCTATACTGTGGACCAAAGAGAGTCACTAAGGAGGTCTTGAGTCTTGTTACCGATATGCGGATTTTTTTTAGTAGAATCCAGTTGATATTCCTCGGCCGATAGCTAAAGACTAAGTGCTCATTTGGAATAGCTTATTTTTTAGCTATAAGTATTTATAAATCGTAATTCACAGTATACGAAGTAAGTATGTGAGAGGAGTTTTATCTCGGCTTACGTAATAAGGATTTATTATCCAACAACAAGTGATACCAAATACAGGCTAACACTTTTGAGACGTAGAAATCACCAAAATGAGTTTTACCTTTCCTAATAAAACTTTTTTCATACGCATCGGTCCGATTCCAACCCAAAATATCATGTTTAAAAGTAGTGCTGGGAAAACGGGCCGGCCCGGCCCTACAGGGCCGGCCCGTGACGGGCTCGGGCCTAAACGGGCCGGCCAGTTTAGGCCCGAGTTCCAATCCGTACACGTTTGAAGCGGCCCGGCCCGTTTAAGGTAGGCCCGCGGGCCGGCCCGACGGGCTTTAGGCCCGTTTACGTTTTTTCCTTTTTTTTTTTGCCATTCCTTTTTTATTTCTTATTCTTATAAAAATTAAAATACCTAATTTAAAACATAAATATCATCAACACTAATTTAAAACATAAATATTATCCAAGTTTAATAGAATACAAACACTAAAACTTATGTCCAAACCATAATTAATATTCATAACTAATTAAATAAGTTCACAGCCACAATCAAACAAGCCTACAAGCTTCAAATGTCAGTAATAATATAACACCTAATTTGGATTTTGGCGTATACATGCAAAAAAAAAAAAAAAAATCAAAGAAGAGAAGCTTCAAATGAGGTCTAAGTTAGTGTGAGAGTATTTCTAATATGAGGGTTAGGTTAGGTTAACTCTACCCTCTAACTAATGCTTGTTGCCCATTACCTTGTGCCCATTTTTGTTTTTTTTTTTTAAAAAGGTTAAACGGGCCTAAAAGGGCCGGCCCTACAGGGCTAAAGGGCCGGCCCTACAGGGCTACAGGGCCGGCCCTACAGGGCTTGCGGCCCTACAGGGCCGGCCCTTTTAGGCCCGCTTCCATTTTCAGCCCCTAAATCATAGGCCCGGCCCTTGACGGGCTCGGGCCTAAACGGGCCGGCCCGACGGGCTCGGCCCGAATTCCCGGCTCTATTTAAAAGTGACCAGCCATCTTTGATAAAAAAAAAAAAAAAAAGTGACCAGCCATTTATGCAGAATTTTTTTTTGTACCGATGCGGATTTTGTTAGCAAACCATTTGTAAATTACTCTGAGTGTTTTCTTGAAACCGGATGGTACGTCCTGATTCGGAACCCAAGACGCAACTCACATGTACTTTTTGTAATTAAAAAAAAAAAAAAAGGAAATTCTGTAACCCCGAACTGCCGAACATACCTCCCTCACTTCCTTTGCTACCTCCGTCACGCCCATGAACTTCGTCTCCGTCTAATCTCAGTCTTCATCTGTCCCTCACAGCCTCCCCACGACTCCGTCTGTCGCGACTCATCCAGAAAGGCAGCAATATCGCATAATCGCAGTCTCAGATTCTTGTGACTCATAGGCAGAAAAAGCAGAAATCTCCATTAGGTCTTCAATCGTGTAAGTGTCATGGCATAATCACAGTCTCTGTTTTTGCTGCTATGCTTCCTCTCCACTTTCTTCTGCTAGACTGTATTATAGTATTAGGCAAAATTAGATTCTTTTAGCTGTTCTTGTCTTCTAGATTTACGTCTACATAGACTATAATGCCTCGTTGTTTTAGCTTTTCAGAACTGACCCTTTTTCTTCGAATGAGTGAATTGACTATATTGCTTTGGAGTTTGGTCTCTAAAGAGGAAAAATTCAATTAAGATTGAATATTTTGTTGCTTTAGCTTTAAACTTTGAACCTGGTTACTTTCAAATTGGAGCTATGAGTTACCAGCAGAATCTTAGCTTTCAAATTGGGACGACGCAGCCTTTTAAATTGGCTGGGTCGTTTTGAGGCCTAAGGAAAGATTATTAGGAGTGATGGTTAGTCTATTCAATTGATTGACTCTGTAACATAGTTCATTTCAATTAGGATTTAAACAACGACCTATGATTGGATTCTGCTTTTGCTCTTTATATGTCCCAAAGTATGGTTCAGCTTTTGGGCTTTATGTATGCCAAAATTTGGTGCAGCTTTTGCGCTTTTGTAATTGCCAAAATCATGTTCACTTTTTGGGCTAAATTTTAAAAAATTAAAGAAAAATTTTATGGTAGTCCTAAATGTGCTCCAACCATGACTGGTCTGGATGGATTTGGTCTTGTTCTGGATTTGTCAGGACATGAACGGAACCCAAGCTCAGTTAGAGGTGGGCATTGGGTTGATTGTCAACCCAGCTATGCTCCATTTGTGGTCATCCTCATACATTTGTAAAAATAAAAATAAAAACTGATCCAAGTTGTTCTCTTTGAAAAATATTATCAAAACACCATTTTACCCCAAGAAAAATAAAGAATTTTAAGTCTGAGTTGTTGAAAGTTGAAACAAATTTGTGCCTCTGAAATCTCAATAACATGCTATCATTTTAGAAATTTGGAATCCTGATCCAACTCTCCTGTTGAGAATTGGATCTTTGTAATCCCAAATAAAAATTGCAATCTTGCAACTATAGAGCTGCATGTACTAGATTGTCCCCATTATTCTGGTTGATTTGAATTGTCTTCAATACTTTCTAGCAAACCAAGTAGTGCTAGTGCCAATAGAGTGTCGTGCAGTGATTTCAGGTGAGATATGATTTTTACACTTAGCTGAAATAGCAGTTATCTTTTATTTTTTTCTCCGATGTTTGGTTGCTTGGAAATCTTGGTGAAACAACCAGAGTGGCTGACGATCCTAGAAGTGAGGACCCATCATTCTGTTATGATGCGCAATCATAACCTTACTCTATAGTCATACAAGGCCCTGACATTTTTTTTTTGTTTCAGGTAGAATCAGGTATCACAATGCCTGATGTTCAGCCCCTTGTTAATGGTTTCTTGAGTCAGCTTAAGAAACGGTAAATTTACTATCACTGATAGAGTTGAATGAGTAAAGTGTTGGATGCCATCTTGTGAGATTGAGAACTAATTTTTGTTTTTTTTTTTATATGTGGTGTAGTAAAATTGAAGGTTCCCAGGCCACAGCAAAGCAGACAGCAGAAGTGCTTCGGTCTGTGATTTCTCAACAGCGTGTGCCCCATACAAATCAGGCTGGTGCTCTGATTGATGCAGTAAGAGCCGTGGGGGAGCAGCTCATTGCTGCAAATCCTGTTGGTATGTGATATAGTTTGTTCCTTTGACCACATTTTTTATTTCAGATGAGTATGCATTGGGTCCATTTTCTACTTGATTGCTTGTTTAAGTTGAAGCATGTCTTCTAGATGCTTTGTTAGACCATCATATTGTGAATGTGCTGTGTTTATGAATATTTTGTAATTAAGGTAAGTTGTTATTTTTGGATTACCCCAGGGGTGGTAATAGACAGTCATCATCCTTGGCATGTTCTGTTAATTGACTCCAGCTGTGTAGTTAACATGTGGCTGGTCTTCATTTGGCTTTGACTAACTTATATATGTTCTACAGAATACATCACTGGCTATCAATCAATTGAGGATAGTCGAGCTTATGCATTTTCTAAACTTTTTGGTAGCTGAGCCATCTTGCATGGTTCAATGCCTTGAATTCCCAAGATAGTGATTGCCCTGAACCCACTTCTTCCAACAAGCTTGTTTCTGAAAGCCATAGTCTTTCAACCATTGCTGTTTTGAAAATTATCCCATCACTCCATTCCTGTAGTGATGTTTTTTTAATAATAATAATAATAATGTATTATATTTTTAATTTTGGATATTTATATTAGTTTTCCTTATATGTTATGTTTGTAATTGCAGAGATAGCTGTGGGTAATATAGTAAGGCGGGTTTTGCACATTATAAGGGAGGAAGATCTTTCCCTTGCAACAGATGCTATTGCTGGTTTGGGAATATCAGCAGGAAGTGATGATGAGGATGATGTGGAGCGAGATGATCATCCTGTTCTATCTGCAGCTGCGGTAGCTGCTGCTGCAAGAAGCACTTTGCGTCCACCATCCTTGCAAACTCTTCTAGAGGATATGCCTGATTCAGCTGCTGTTCCACTCACTTCTTCTTCGGGGGGTGAATCTGAAGGAAAAAGTAGATGTGAGATGACAGACTATGAGAATGTTATTATCCTTACTTAGTTATTGAGTCTATCATGATATAAGAATGCTATAACTTGGACCCACACTTTATCTGCCTGTAACAGAAGTCACTGGCACTGATTTGACTGAGACTGATTCCATGCCATCCTGTGTCATTTTATGCTGAAATGCCGCTGTTGTCCTGGAGTTCAGTTTCCTGTGTCTTTTATTCAATTTTTTTTATTTATTTTCAATTCTCTTACAGCAGCTGACAAAGGTTCCCGAGGCCGGAAGCTGAAGCATGATGTCATTGAAGCTGTCAATGATCTTATTCAAGATATTTCTACTTGCCATGAACAGATAGCTGAACAAGCTGTAGAACACATACATCATAAGTACTTATTCTCCTAATGCTCTAAGAGGATGTTGTTAATACTTTTAGATTTTCTTGCTATTCTCGAAGTCCATGTTGCCTGGAAACATATTAGTTGGAGCAACATTTGCTTCCCTCAAGCTCTAATTAGCTGAGGAAAAATACATTGACTGTTTTTCAGATAGTCGAAGGTCTAAGTTATAGATTGAATGTGTCAGTGTCATATATTAGAATTAAAATAAAAAATTTGTGTTAATACATTCTGTTATAAATTCTTTTTATGCGCCTGATATATGTTAAAGAAGAAAAGTGAATGGCAAATTCAATTGATTCATCTTGATGTTAGGGTCTGTAATGGATATTTAAGAGCCAAAAGCATATCAATTAATAACGGAAAGTTTAAACTAGTAGAGGTGGTTATTGATATATGGGTGGAGTGAAGTTATTTAACTCCCCCCACCTCTTAATTGTAAATATTAAAAATGTAATTATTTTTGTTCTTAATTCGTTCAAGATTAAAATAATATTGACATATCAAGTCATTAGTGGGTTTTTTTTTTTGGTGAAATAGCAAGTCATTTGTTTTTCTTATTCCTTTATACCGCTGGTTGCATGTTTTTCAGTGAGGTAATATTAACACTAGGAAGTTCAAGAACAGTGCTGGAATTTCTATGTGCTGCGAAGGAGAAGAAGAGATCATTTCGGGTCTTTGTTGCCGAGGGTGCCCCAAGGTTGGTACCAGTTGCTAACTAACATTTGCAAGGAATGCCACTTTCTTTTTTAGCAATAGCAATTTGTATGTAGTCTTTAGAAGATGAAATAATGTTGAATGTGTGTGTAATCAGATACCAGGGGCATCTACTTGCAAAAGATTTGGCAGCTAGAGGCTTACAGGCCACAGTAATAACTGATTCTGCAGTTTTTGCCATGATATCCCGAGTAAACATGGTACTTGAAAGTTCTTTTTCTGTGTCTGGAATAGAATCTTTTTCTCTAAATTTAAACTGATGTTGAATTTAAAATTATGCAGGTTATAGTTGGAGCTCATGCTGTGATGGCTAATGGGGGAGTTATTGCCCCTGTTGGGTTGAATATGGTTGCACTTGCAGCTCAAAGGCATGCTGTTCCTTTTGTTGTGCTTGCTGGGAGTCACAAGGTGAATTAATAGAATATCATATCGATATTCTTTGCATCTGTGATGCTAAAACAAATATAATTCTAATGACTTTTCGCTTTTGATGTTTGTTCATATTTCTTGTCTTTCTCAGTTAAATATTTGAAATATGAGTACATTTGACCGTCTTACCACAGAATAAGGGACATATATGTGAATCATTGTTTACTCAAAGACTTTGAATTGGGATAATAATTTTATGAACACTCTTAAGAATACTCTTTTTCTGTCACCTCTACTGAAGCTTGAAATAGTTTGTAGGCATTTATTGTAACTGGGTTGTAATAGCCGTACTATAATTTATCCAAACCATATCTAGATTGTTTTCTTTTGGAAACAAGTTCAATTTCTGGCTTTTCAAGCGTTTTTGTTCTGCTGATGGGGTATGGATTTGTAATTTCCTTTTCTATGTGGCAAGAGTGCTGGTGTGGGGTTACTGTTTTAATTTTAAGATTTAAATGCTTATGCTAATTTATACTGCCCAATATCACCAAAAATAAATAAATAAATAAAGTATACTGCTCAACTGGTTAATGTGATTGTTAGCACTTGCACGTTTACAAATAGACCAGTATAACAGCTTCCTGTTTTAATATTAATGTTGTAGAAAAATATTAATTGATGTTTGCCGCTATTTTCACATCATTTTGTCTAAATAGTCTGTGGCCATTAGCAGTTCTGGTCATCATCATCTGGACTCGTAAGATGACTTAATGCTCAATGTATGACTGATCAGGAAGACAAACAATAAATAACTTGTGATTTTGGAGTCTCTATAATCACAAAAATTTTAGGTTGACCAGAAAAGAAATTGGAAGTTCGGATTGGGAATGATTAGCTGGGTTGATGATAAAATGCTAATACAATTGCTTCATAGTTTTGGTGATTGAAAACTGCTCTCTCATTTTGACAGTTGTGCCCTTTGTATCCACACAATCCTGAGGTTTTGCTGAATGAGCTGAGGTCTCCCTCTGAATTGCTCGACTTTGGGGAATTTTCAGATTGCATGGATTCTGCAATTGGCACTGGTTCTCTCCATGTCGTTAATCCGACATTTGATTATGTGCCACCGAAGCTTGTTAGTCTCTTCATTACTGACACGTAAGTTGAACTGGATTTCAGTAAAGAATCCTTAGCTTTCTGCTTTCCTTTATCATCAACTTTTTGAAAACTATTATACTCAGTTTCCTTATGCATTTTTCTCAACTTTTCAGAGGTGGCCACAACCCATCATACATGTACCGGCTTATAGCTGATTATTACTCTGCTGATGATTTGGTGGTGAAAGGACGAACTCCTGTAGGGAGTTGAGTTTTGATCCCTTAAATTTGTCTTACACTGGTAAGTAGTTAATACAGTTCTACAGATTTTAGTCTCTGAGAGGTGGTTGTGCTAGCGAAGCATTAGTACACATTTTTTAAAAGTGAGATTTCTGTGAAGTTGGTGTTTTGTTCAATCATCAATACTATTATTTAACCCATTATTACCGTATAGAAAGGTAGTCCTACTCTTGGAAGGTGTTGGTTGATAATTAGTTTTATTATTAAGTTTAAACCAGGGATGTAACTTCTTTTGTTGAGTCTATTCATATGGCTTTTGCCAATCAAGTCATAAAATTTTTGTTTTCTTTTATTTATTTATTTTTGAAGTAAAAGCAATTTATTTAGAATCGAGATGTACAATCACAATTGGCATACAGGAAAAAATGTAAAATTACTACTCCCTTTGGTCTTAAATGTAGGAGCTAGCTAGGAGGTTTACTTTGATCCTAAATATAAGATCCCAATTCACTTTGTCTTTTAAATTTATAATCCCCCCCCCCCCCCCCCCCAAAAATCTATCTCTATTGTTTGCATATATTAAGAGGATTTCCATCAAGGGATAGTTTCAATGCAAATTATTAAAAATGATATTTTAGATAAACCAACACATTTATTCCAAATAACTAAACTAATTTTTTTTTAGTATCTGCAAATTAGTTATCTAGCATCCCTCACTGCTTTCTGATGTGAGTGGGAGATCACATGGAAAAATATTTCTGAGAGATATAAACTGTGTCCACGAGTAAAAATAGCAATATAGGATGTAAAGCTGTTTTCTTGTAATATTTTTTTGAGTCAATTTCATATGCGTTCCCTTTCCCAGTTTTAATTGGAACATCCCATTCTCATCTTCATGGAATGATCAGCTTTTTCATACTACATCCGGTCCTAAATATAGGACATAATTTATAGTGTAAATTATACTACAAACTATGTCCTATATTTAAGACCAGAGGGAGTATTTGATTATCAGTTTTTAGGGCGACTGATATAAGTCATGGGCTTGAGAGAAAGTTAAAGATGAGTTGTGTGAAAGACAATGTAGCTTGTGAAAACTATACAAAGGATAATACAAGACTGTGATGGACAATATCCAGTCAAAATGGAAATCCGGGCTTGTTTGATATTATTTTTAAAACAGTTTAAAAAAAACTAAAAAACTTGTTTGTGAATTGGTTTTCCAATAAGCCGTTTTTGAAAACTAAAAAGCAAAAATAATGTTTAGGTGTTTTTTTGTTTTTCTATTTGTTATCTTTTGATACTACTATCTATCTTCTAACGACACCATATTATTGGCAGCAACTACCATCATGTCACCGTCAGCAACGGGTGCCTCAGGCAACACATCGTGCTAGTTAACCTAAGATTTAAAATTGAAATAGACTCCGTCACTCAAGAGAATCAGTCTAGGCTGACTGCTAGTCTACGGTGGGGTTAATTTAGTAATTTCAAATTTTGGAATGTTAGTTTCTTGGCTAGGATGCATATAACTAAGTTCAGATTTACAGTTATGATAGGGTCATAAGAGAAAGATCTGTATTTTGATGATGATATTTGACGAGACTTGCGTTCACATATTGACAAGTTTGCAAAATGACTAGTGTGTATATGTAAATCACATGTTGGTTACTATGCATTTATATGCTACTCCTTCTTATCCTTAATGTAAAACTTATTTACCTAATTTAATCTAATTAAGGAAGTTAGTTAATATGATCTATGTTTTCTCTAAAACATCCTAATCATCTTCATTTATTCCTCAATCTCATTTTCTCTCTTACTTGACTATTGTTGAGGAATCATTAATAAGAGTAAATTTAAAAAAAAAAGAAGATAAACAATTATGAGAAATATATCTTGTATTAAGGACCAATATCAACTCCCCAATGAAGTCATACATTACGGATAGGAGGGAGTATGATTTTGACAAGAGATTATTGACAAATATAGGCCTATACATTTACAAATTACAAGACGTTAGTGTGTGTGTGTGTGTTTCTTCTATCGGATGTCTGGGAAGGGATGAGTTTCATTGTGTTTTAACAAACACCCAATACTAAAATATTTCAAATATTATCTTATAATTAGGACCAGAAGGAGTAATAAATTTTGCATTGAGAAACATACAAGAGATTGAAGGTGAGAGAAATTAGAAGACAAGAGAAAATAAGAGGAGAAATGAACATAGTTCTCATTCATTTTAAGGTTTACAATCACTGAGTACATGTACATTATTTATAGGCCACAAGTCCTTCAATTACATTTCACAAGAGTTAAACAAACGAATAAATCTACATAATTGTAAAATATGTTTATATTGGGAGGTTATATGTATTAATCATAAGAAACTTCTAAGAAGCTATTTATTTATGTGTTTTATTGATTTAATTGGAGAACTTTAAAAGATACTCTTGGAAGGATATGGACATTTACCTAAATATAACAATATTTATAACAGATTTGCATTTTTTTATGTGTTTTGACAAGTCTATTAATTATTGATTAGAATAGTTTAAGAAATTGACAAGTCAAATTACAGTTTTAACTTTTTATCAGCATTAATAACTTAACTATCATTTTGTTTGTAGGGTTATTTCGATCATTTTATTATTTTACAATTCCTTTTCCCTCAATCTCAAAATCTTACAGTGTATTTTTCACAATTCTTTGAGCCTAATTGATAAATGGAAAATTTTAAATTAAATCTAGTTGAAATACCAAAATTTAAATTAAGGTCTAAACTTTTAATGAACTTCTAACAAGGTCTTATGAAAATTTTTTGAATATTGCTAAAAGACCATATGTCCCTTTGTAGTTAAAAAGGATTGGCAATATAAAATATTTAGAGAGTTAAAATGTTAATCGAATAGAAGGATCACCAGATAACTATCAATTATTTGATATTAATTACAACTATTTAAAATTTGTATAAGATGGAATGGGATTTTGATTGTGTTTATACATAAAAGTTGACTTTATATGATAAATTAGTGGCATCTCACGAGTATATATTCAATATTTTAAGTTATATTTTCATGTTTACTACTATTTCACACCAAGCGAGAAATATCTTTATAACTTTCTCAACAAAAAAAATAAGGAGAGAGAAAAAGACTTGAATATCGGGATGAATTTAAGTTTAGATTCGAGTCAAAGTATATGGTAGGAGAAAAGAAATTGTCAAAAGATTTAATTGTAGGGTTGAAGGCTTGAAGCTAACTGGGAGGCACATGCTATTTATAAAGAGATTGTCAGAAGATTTAATGGCAGGGTTGAAGCTAACTGAGAGGCACATGCTATATATAGAGATTTGGGGAGACTACCATTTAGGAAGTAATGTGCACCATGAGGAGATTAATTCTTGATTAATCTCCTAATATATAATAACTTGTTTATCAATTAACAAATCCGTAAGTAATATTAATTTGTTTCTTAGTATTTGATAAAGTTACTTGTTTCCTAATTAAATAGGACAAACCTAGAATCAAAGTCCAACGCTTTCTATCCTTGTTTTGTATATTCATATAAATATCTTAATCATATTTTCCTGATTTATTTACTATCCAAATAATTTAAATATCACAAATACATGATGCTAATATTTAACGAGTTTATAATAAATCTATCACAATTAATATTTATTTATTTTTGATAAATATCAAATGCATTAATGGGAAAAAGATTACATATAAGTACTTAACAGAACACTAAGAAACTTAAAATGATTCAGTAAAAAAGATATATCCCTGCAGCACACATTAGCATGGGTGTAATTTGTTCCCTCCAAGGTATTAAAACTCGGACCGGTCATTGAACCGGTCGGGATACTGGGTTAAGGGTCAGTGGGTCAAACCGGGACCAAACCGGTGAAAAATTGAAAATTTTAGACTTATAGTATGAAATTCTAAAGGAAAATTTTTTTTTTTTTTTTTATTAAAAACACCAACCCGGACCGGACCGGGAACCGGACAGGTTTCCCGGCCGGTTCGCCGGTTACCGGGCCGGACCGGCCGGTCCGGTCCGAGTTTCACAACCTGGGTTCCCTCCTTTGGCAGAAACTGCTTCTTGGTATAGCAATGAATATTTTTTATTTTAAATATTCCTCTACCATCCTTATAAATAGGGTTCCTTTCATCAACTGTGGGAATTTTGTCTCTCTCTCTCTCCTCTTAATATTCTCTCTCCTTGGTATGTCCTTTGAAGTACATTACTACCCTCTCCTCCTTATACTATCTTTTGATTTAAATATAATATATATATTTTTATATTTATAAATTTTTTTCCAATTTACCTTTACTATGCTCTTTCAATAATGATGAAGGAGGATAGTGAATGGGGGAATTAAAAAAGATAATTAGAGTGTTTTAGAAAATACATGTAGTATTAATAACTTAACGTGGGAATTATATAATAAAACCCAAAAAATATAAAAATGATTTCAGAAGAATTGATCAGACTCTTACAAAAAGAAACTTCCTAACCCTAATATGACTCAATTAAAAAACCGAGAATATCATTTAAGTCTCAAATAAAAAAAATAATATATTGACAAATCATATAACTTGTCAATAGTAGCTCGTTTACTTGTCAATTGAGACTTTTTTTATATTATTTTTCATGGTTGGATCCTCAATGATATTTTTCCATTAAAAAAGATTCAAATCAAGGATATAATAATAAGATATTAAATAATATCCTTAAGATTTCTAGTTGACAACTCATGTATCTAGAATAATATCCTAAAAGAAAACTACTAATAACTAATAAATTTAAAAGATTCTTAGATAATTTAAAATATCTAAAATATATATCAAATTTTCCTAATAATCTAGGAAGTACAAAATGACTCTTTCCAATAAAAAAATTAATGAATAAGAAAATAATTAGTCTTCTTGGTTCTTGGTGGATCCCCTTTAGTCATTGGATCTCTATCATAACTTAATTAATTTTATTAATTTAATTAAATTAAGTAAATATATCTTATATTAAGATATGGAGGAAGTACTAAATTTCTACTAATTTGGGTTAAAAAGAAATATCATAAAAATGGCCCAGGTTTTTCAATAAGTACTCAAGGAGTTGGATACTGTCGAACTTAAATTTACGAAAAGCATTAAATTAAGATGTTTTCCAAGAGCTAAAATACGTACACTTGGAATTTCTTTATCACAAGAATTGCCATAACTGCACACTACACAACCTGTAACTGTGATTATTCATGTCTTTATATATATATATATATAGACACATATATGTTAAAGAGAAAATGGATGAATGTTTATTGGATATGTTGATAGGACTAGCTCCTTTCTTGTTAATTATTATAGATTGAATATTAGCTACCAAGTTTTTGATAATTTATCCTGATAATTATGGCTGTTTTGTACAGGAAAATGAATATTAATAGATTTTAGTAACATCCTTTGACATTTTAATTAATAAATGTATCTTATCGATCATTTATTCTAAAATGAGATATATTACTTGTTTTTTTTTTTTTTTGGCATAGCATCTGTGTCATCATTTGTACTTTGTTCTTCTGGTCAGAAACAACTCGAATAAATCAAGGATACGGCCACATCAACGAAATCGGTACATGGATATTGTAATAATTAAAAAGTAGAACCATGGACTCCGAGGTATCAACGAATTGATCCACTTAGCGATAATGCATTGAAGAAAAAAATGTGCAAACTTATAAATAATCTTGAGAACTCTCGATTTTATCATAATTTTCGAGACGAGGTGCAAATTTCACCGATTTTGAACATATAGAGAGGGTTTTAGGATAAGAGTCAAAGATGCCAATGGTAATTTATAGTGTCAGTAGTATTCGAATGAATGTCAATTCTTTTTTTTCTTTTTTTTTTGGGTGGTTATGCAATTGACCATATCTGGCCTTCAGTACGCCCACGTCACAGGTATCCAGCGTTATCCTGAAGGCTAGCACCAGATTTATTAGCATGGGTCCCCGACAACCGATTAGTCTTATTCACCCCCAATCTTATAGGCCTGAAAGGTTACGTCACCTTTGGTGGTACCCTAGGGAAGAGAGTTTCCAACGGAAATCCTTTACATCTTTCGTTTCATGAGATCGAACTCAGGAACGGATTGGTGTGGCGCAGATGCCTATCCAACTGCGCCAACTTCCGTTGGTATTGAATGTCAATTCTAAGTGACAATTTAGTCTTGCAATATTAATGAAAAAAGATTTTACTTGGATAGGAGACGTGGAAGCATTCAATCCCATTCTCTCAGGCAACTGAAATCCAAGTTTTGAAATATTTTGGTTGTTCCGTCTTAGGCATCGATGAACGTTGAAGGAAGCAAGTCCTGAAACCACTATTCTTAATTTCTTTAAAATTAGGTAAATATATCCTATAATTAGGACCGGAGAGAGAATGTTCTTCATGCCATTCTGTGATATAAGATTATACAACAACCTCGTAGAAGCAAATTGGAAACTAGACTTATTAAGTGATATTATCGTATTCGGTAACAGCCTTGATCTCCATATCAACCACATTCAAATGGTTAAGGAACTTGCAAAGATGCTCATCCCTTCAAATGATCCAATAATAGAAAGGAAAAGAAAATTAGGTGATTGGCGATTGATGGTTTATATTTTGGCTGCTGAAACATTTACAAATGAGTTCAAAATGAGAACAATTTCTTATGACAATGAAAGGCTCCTGCAAGAGAATTGTGAGTATATTCCTTTTTCACTTCAAGTTGGCATTTTTTTCAGCCCTCTCACGGAAATATTTATGCAATTGATGAGAGAGTATACTGAAAAGAAATACGGTGTTGTATTGCCTGAGAAGGAAGAGATCAATTTGGCTGATATCAACCCATCTCTAAAGGAGTATTGTTTCCGGCGGTTCCGGTGATCTACCGTTGGCCACCGCCGTCACACAACTTTGGTACTCCACCATATTGTAGTTGTCAAATACTTGAATATATAAAAACTCATCTTATCCTAGATGTAAGACCATTTTTGTATCATTTTCTTAATTGATACATTTGTTAAACGTTCAATATTAGTTAACTTAACGGCCTAACAATTTTGGCACAATTTTGAAAACTTTATATGTTGTTTTACTCCCAAAGAAAACCTATGGTATCCAATACCCATGTCGAAATATTTCATGAGTGAATTTGCACGTTAACCCTATCCAATTTTTTTAAATTTTTCAAGATGCATAAAAATTGTTTCTCAGTGACAAACTCCGTTCTTTTTTTCATGAGCACCACACAATTGTCTGTGGTCAACAAAATCATATTTTGTAATTTCTATCAAGAGTCAAGACTTATAAATTCTAATTTAATTAGACTCGAACACCGAATTATATCCAATGAAAGTGACTAGTCTCTCATGATACAGCAAACCAAGATTTGAATAATCACTAGTCATTAGGAGATCCGATTTGACCACCTTTAATACCTGGTAATATCTCGTAAAGAATTATTTTTAATAAGAAAATATTTATACCCTAGTAAAAAAAAAAAATCCACCCCGTAAACAGAACATTTTCCATTCAATGAAAATTTTATACCGTTAATTTGAGCTCGAAAGTTTTTTTTTTTTTTTTTGGGATCCTAAACCAATACAAAGATTGAACAAGTTAGTTTATTTGGTGAGAAAACAATAATGTTGTTGACGAATCATTATTAGGATTTAGGACCCTTTAATCTTTATGCCTATGAGGTTGTTGCGTCTTGTTCCTATTCGCATAACTCTTGGCATGAAAGTCAACAAAAAGAGCCAAGAGAGAGGCATTAAATACCGCGTTGAAGCACCAACCCGAGAACCCTGAACATCCGGATCCTCCGAAATGGTAATACAGCATCAAACCCGACACCGCGAAGCTGAACAAAAACTGCACGATCTGGCAATCCGTCACAACCCGCTTCCACCTGGGTCGGATCCCCAAGGCGCTCAACAAGTAGTACCCGTACATGAGCACGTGCACGCACGTGTTCGTCACGAGGGCCACCGGGAACAAGGACTGAGAGGTCTGGAGCCACAGGTGGCACATGATCAGGACCGTCGCGTGGTGGTACACGTGGAGGAACGTGAGCCGTCGGATGGAGTTCCCGACGATGATGAGGAAAGTGTCGACGAGCTCGAGAATCTTCGAGAGGTAGAAGACGTAGGCCCAGAAGAAGAGAGGTCCTGAGGGAGGGGTTTTGGGCGGGAAGCAGATGATCCAGTGGAGGTGAGGCGTATGGGAGATAATGGTGAGGATACATCCAAGGGCCATGGTGAAGGAGAGGAGGAGGAGGAGGAGATTGTGGACGACGGACATTGATCGGAGAATGTGAGGTTTCAGGGGAGGGAGAGGAAGGAGAGGGAGGAGGAAGGTGAGGGAGAGGTAGGAGAGAAGAGTGAGACAGAGGAAGAGAGGGGAAGAGCCTAGGGTTTGGCCTGGGATCCATGAGAAGTTGAGAATCGATGGGTGGTTCACTAACCAGTATTGGAGGCTCGTTGCTATGGAATTCATTCTCGCCTTCATGCGCCGCCGTGTACGGTGGTATATGTCTTGAGTTATCGAGCAGGAGAGATGTGAGAAGTGGAAACGAAAGAGTTAACTACTCCGAGGAACGCGAGACTGTGAAGAGGGGGTTATCTGTTGAACGTTATCTTCGCTGGGTGGGCCCAGCCAACCATGGATTGGCCACATGGCTTAACATTCTTTTTATGTTTTTTTAGAAATTAAACATAGCATAATTCCTATTTACAAATGTTGGTGCTAGTTGCCTAGTTATGAAGTTTGTTTTCACCTAAATATATAAAGTATCAATCCATTTCTGTTTTCTAAATTTGCATTGATGGCATATATTAAGGAATTTTTATGAGAAATATTTCGGATGAAAATTATTAAAAAGAATATTTTAAAATTTTTTTAAATGAAAATTAGTTATTTATCTTAAATATTTAACTTAACTACTTTTTTTAATTTAAAAAAATAGGTATTTATCTCCTAAGTTAAGAATTGGAAAGATTAATTTTGAAAAAAAAATAAATATCACTTGAATTTCAAAATCTCAAATCAACAATTTTCCAAAAGCTTGAGTTGTTAATTATTATATTTTTTTTATCAATATCATTACTCTTATTGTCAACAAAATCAATTTAAGATTTTGAAGTTTAAGTGGTATTTAAGTTTCTTTTTTTCATTAATTTTTAAAATAATTTTGTCTTTCTTAAATGAAAATATTTTACAATTAGTGTATAACACAACACTTTGACACTAAATGTGAGCACTTCTTCCCTCAAAACGTGGGTTCTCATGTTATGAGGTCCAATCCATGTTCTTGAACCCAGACTGGACCGGCGGGTCCAGCCTGAAAACCGGCGAACCGGGCGGTGGACCTGTCTGGTCCGGGTTTCAATTTTAAAAAAAAATTATTTTTTTTTCTTTAGAATTTTATATTAATAAGTCTAAAATCTTTAATTTCTTATCGGTTTGGCCTCGGTTTAACTCCGGTTTGGTCCCGATCTGACCCACTGACCCTTAATCTAATACCCCGACCGGTTCAATACCCGAATCCGGGCTTTAATACCTTGGGTCCAATTAAGACATCAAATAAAATTAGCCTACCATTGAAGCCCATAAAAAAGATAGTTGGGCTGAAAAAAATGATGACCTGCATAGAAGCCAGCCGAATAGGTTTACCCTTGCCCTATCTAACTCACCCACTAAGCAAGAAAGCCAGCCAGGCCCAGGTCCATCTCACTAGCCCTATTTTAAAATAAATTAAAAAAATTGCTTAACTTACCTTTTGGTTTTAATGTAGCCATTAAAATTTATTCACACCATGGCCTTAACATAAAAGTTACCTATAAGTGGGAAATTATGAGTTCGATTCTGTTTGTAAACTTTAGCAATTTAGCGCCTGCCCCTCTTATGAAACAAAAATTCTATTATCTCTTGTCTTTAATATAATATTTATTTAACTAATTTAGGAGATTAAAGAAATTAGTTCAATCAGTTACTTGTATTGGTTGAAAATGTGAGTTAATTTTTCTAAAATACTTTTTTAAATAATCCTTTAAAATTGATTGAGCTATAATATTTAGGAAAAAAAATCCAACCTTCAACTAGTTATTATATTAGGATCAGAGGTTGTATTACTTTATTTTCTTGGTTACAAGGAGATTTAGGGAATTTTATATGGCTGCGACCATTGACCATCTTGGGGTCTAGCAACCATCGTTAATCCTAGCCAACTACCACTATGTATGATGGAGGAGAGGTCTCTCCATTTCCCTTCTCATCCACTTTCTTCCATTTCTTTATTTGCATCGTTAGATCAACTTTAATGGTTGAGATTTAATATCCTATAAAAAGTAAAAAAGAATATATAGAATACTTTAATACAATATAAAAATATGAACTATTTAGATTAAATTTTAATGATTTAAATTTATTTATTTACATTTTTTGTTATTTAATATTATAATAATATTTTATATGATATTAAATCTCAACCGTTAAAGTTGATCTAACAGTGTAAATAAAGAAATGGAGAGAAATGGACGGTAAAGGAAATGAAGAGACCCATTTCCCCTGTATGACACCACAATTAATCACGGTGGACCACAAACATTGGTCAATTTTGTAAACTCTACAACTGTTTTTTATACATTAATCAAATATTTTTTATTTAAAAAATATATTTTTAAAAGGTGAATACAAAATCGCTTATACAAATAAAAAATAGGAACAAAATCAAACAACACAATAAACTACAATTCCAATTTATCGTTGTGAGGAGTATCCATAGTTATTACAGCCGGTAAAATAAGTTGGAGCACGTAGGCCCAACCCATTAGCCTGCCAAAAGTGGCGGGCTTTAGCCAACCCACACAGGCCTCCTCGTTCAGCCCGTTGGTTGGCCCACTTAAATTTTTTTTTGTTTTTCTTATAAATAAATTAAAATACCTTTATTGCCTTTTTTTTTATTATGTATTTAACTACTTCCTTATACTTTTTATTTGACATTTTTATTTTCATACTATATTTATTTATTCTACTATTATTAAATTTAAAATATATGTGTTTATATATTTTTGTAACCTGAGTAAATAAAACAAAAAAGGAAAGTGAGAATGAAATTGGCTTTTTAGGACAAACATATAAATGAAAAGAAGTGTAATGTAAATGGATGAAAGAAAAAGGGAGTGAGAATAAAAAAAAAGAAGTGAAATAAATTTTTTTTTTTAAATTAATAGGCGAGCTAATCCATCAGCTGCCAAGGGGCAAGTTACACTAACCCAACTCATTTAGCCTGCGGGTTGAGGCGAGTTAGCTTAAATTGCTAACTCTAATAGTTATCAACAGTATTAACCGTGATTCAAACAAAATTATTTCTATTAGAAGGATGCTTACCTGGGGGTAGTAAACTAGCTATATCAAATGATGATATGTTCCATTTTATTTTGTGTAATATGAGTAACTTAATTTTATGTCAATTTAGTCTCTTAACTTTTTTTTTTTTTGGTAAAAAGAAAATTTGTCTCTTGACTTTATTTAAAGTTTAAGTCTTATCCACCAATAACTCCTTTATAAGTATGAGGTTACGTGTTTAATTCTATTGATGACCTCAAATCGTAAGTGCTTGGGTCTCTTGTTTTGAAAAAAAAAGGTTGAAGTCTTATCCCTTACTTTTATTTATGTTTGTTTGGCAATGGTAACTGATGTTCTACATAAAAGACATTTTAAAAGTTGAAATAACTTTTTTTAGCTTTTGGGTTTTGTCTTTTTTTTTTTTATATTTAAATTTTCTAAAACTTTTTTTTTTTCAATATATCATTCAAACAAATTTTCATCTAATTGTTAGTTAATTTTTATTCTAAATCCAAAGTAACTTTTTGCAAACGTTGATAGAAAGAGCCCAAATTAATATTAATTTGGATAAACTCTTTTAAATTTTAATTCTATTTTCTGTAATTTGATAATTGTATATTGGTTACTCAATTATCGTTATTGTTATTTGGCCATAAACAATTATCGTTTTTGACATATTGTTATTGTACTTCTTCGAACAAGCATGCTCTTGCGAAGTTCTGAGAACTTTGCTTCCTTTTTCTTCCAGGAACTTGTTCCTTTTTTCCTTTTATTTTCTATATTTTCTGTGAACTCGCAGAACTTGCCAAACTTGGATTGAGTGGTGGCCAGTGCATCGTCTATACGTCTCTGTCTCCATCTTTGACCCTGTAACGATCATGTTAGGTTCGGCAGCTCCTTACCCTTTCCGGTTACCGGTGGGCGACGCGGGTGCTTGTCCGCTTGATCTCATCGCCTCCGCGACCTCCCTCCACTTCGGTCAGCTTCTCCGCCGCCGCCTCAGCCACAATTTCCACCGTCGCTTTCTTCTACAGTCCTGTTTCAAGGTCCCTTTAATTTGAAAAGTTTGTTTTCTCCTTCAGTTCAGTGTCCATTTTATGACAATGTGTTTTCAATTGCAACAAGTCGGAGATAATTTTGCCCATTCTGTTGGTGGTTACTTTTCATGACTATTCCTTTCTTTAGGAGATTTTTTTCCTTAATGATTGGGTTCTTGCTAAAGACTTCGATGATAAATTATGTACTGCTGAAGTTTGCTCGAGCCTTCCAGAGTGGTATGGTAGTTTAGTTTCTTGATAGATGGGATGTTAGGTGATCATCGTGTTACTGGGTTCATGTTGCTTGTGATGCTGTGAAAGGGAATGCCATTTTTTGAAGAGAGGGAAAAGGGAATGTCATTGCTGTTTATTTGCCTATCGGGTCCTTGGTTAAGGAAATAGCCATTTTGTCGGTTGCCAACCATTTGACCAGTTTTATGATACAATTTCATGGTTGGGAATTCAAGTTCCCCATTGGAAAGTATGGAGTTCTTATTTTGGATTTATTCGGACCTTCGTTTACTTAACCCCATGCGCTATTTTTTTGGGTTTGGCTCTTCCTAAGGCTCATATCTATGGAATCAGAGCCTTGCACTTCCCTCCACTCTATTCCTGTCTTTTTTTCCTCTCCCCCAAGGTATGGGATGCTTTATGTATGACCCTTGGGTGTCAACATTGGAAGCATGGGATTTTAGTGTATAGTTTTTATGAATCCTGGTTTCTACAATTTCACAAGCTAGCTTTTAATCTTAGAGTATAGCTCTCCCAAAGTCCATATCAACTGACATGCGGTAAAAAGCTGCCTCTTTATAGCCTGTTGATCTTTTTGCATGTCTTGGCATTTAAAACTAAGATGTTGCATCTTTTCTTTCGGTTCTCTGGTTGCATTCTAATTCTGCTCTCTCTCTCTCTCTGTGTTCTCGCAGAAACTCCCTCCCTTGAATCATGTTTTCAGATGGAAGGATATATGGTGTGAAAGCGCCCTCCAGTTTATCAATATCAATTTTCTTCAACTCTCAAATGATGTTTTAAGTTCCACTTGTTCAAGTAGTTTCTCTTTCTTTAATGGCGGAAAACATAGAGCACACTTGGGAAATGATGGGATGTCTAAGTCCAAGATGTCCAGCCAAAGGCCATTCAATGGAAGGAAATGGACTACTATTCTTCTTGCCGTCAATATCTTGTGAGTATTAGCTCGTTTGCTTGAATGGTTGTTGTTTCTAAACAAAATTTATATGTCCATTTTGTGCATATAGATGGCAATAGCAACTCCACTGTGGATTATTGTTTATTGTTTTTAATATTACTATTGTAATTTCCTAGCTACTTATCTCGTACACTTGTTTTTACCAAATTTACATATAAGTTATTCTAGTGACTTATTGTATAAACCATTATCTCAGAGTTTATATTGCACAAGTTGCAACACAAGGAAAGCTTTTATTCTGGGGAGCTAAGGTAAAATTGTCATTATATATTTGAACGTACATCCTTAATATTGTTACATATTTACTTGTTGACTGTTTGTTACTAGATTAACAGTCTAATTGACAAGGGACAATTGTGGAGGCTTGCCACTTCTTCCTTTTTGCATGCAAATGTCGGGCACCTTATGGTCTGGTTTGGATTTTCTTGCCTGAATATTGCTTGTGATTATGCCTTGTTTGTCTGTACCTTAAATTTTTTTTACATATTTCCTGCAGGTTAATTGTTACTCCTTAAATTCAGTTGGTCCCACTGTGGAAAGTTTCAGTGGCCCTAGGAGATATCTTGCACTTTACTTGGTCTCAGCAATTGCAAGTAATGGCTTATATTCTTTCTTCAAAAAGTCAAAAACCAATAAGTGCTTACCTTCAAGTATTCTGATTCCATACTTTCTAGAAACTCAGGTTCAGCAATGAGTTATTGGTTCTGCAGAAAGCCCTCTGTAGGTGCATCAGGGGCAATTTTTGGACTAGTAAGTAGTTTGAAATATTATTTTGTGGTCCAAATCAAATATTAATTTTTAACTGTGTGGATGGTGGACTTAATATATCTGTATTTTTATTTTTTGCCCTGGCTCAATTGTTGGGGCTGATTCCATTTGTAATTTTGCATTTCACAAGATAAGAATTATTTTGAATTTTATCTTTTGCAGTGGCACTGAAGTTATGAATATCTGGATTTTTATTTTTTTGCTTTTTGCCCTGGCTTAATTGTTGGGGCTGATTCCATTTGTAATTGTGCATTTCACAACATAAAAACTATTTTGAAGTTTATCTTTTGCAGTGGCACTGAAGTTATGTGTTTATATCTCAATGTTAATGCCCTTGTATAGTATAGTGTATATCTTTATCTCCAACAACCATCAACTTTGAATAATGGCTCATGAGTGAAGGCACTGAATGTTTCCACCGGAAAAGGTTTAGACTATAATGATGGCGTCGACATACAAATTAACAGCACAGAATGACATAGAACATTGAGATAAAAATGCTGGTTCCTGTGAAGGCTTTAAACTCTTAAGATGCAGAATCCAGAGGATGGGATAGAATCAAGGAACGTTGCCTTCTAACAATCAATTATTGACCATACACCTATCCTGAGATTTTGGACTTTGCAAAGCATGGATTTAACAATTCACTTTCATCTGTCTTGTACAAATAAAAAAGTGATGGAAGAAAAGAAGCTTAGACAAAGGATGATTAGGGTAGGATTAGTACAATTCGTTAGCTACCTAAAGACAGTCACGCTCACTAGCATCTGCTAATTTTTTATGATCCTTTACTGTGGATCAAAAACAGGAAAATAATATGAGGTAGAGAAATGATGTGTCAAGGTATTATTGGTGATGCTGGGAAAAACTTACCTCATTTCTTCCCCCTTTTTCTTCAAAATTTGTTCACTTTTGCATCTGTCCCGAATGACTTTAATGGTTTAACTCCATAATTTATGAGTAGCTATAAAAGAGATATGTTTGTTTTCTCTTCTTTATTCTCTATTTCTGATCAGCTATACATGATTTAGGTTGGATCAGTTGCTGTGTTTGTGTTGAGGCACAGAGAACTGGTAGGAGGAGGCAAAGAAGATTTACAGCAAATAGCACATGTAATTGTCCTAAATATGGTAAGTGTCTTTTCCCCTGTGTTGAACACCAGACATCTTTTATTTTCCAAGTTTTTGATGTCATATCTTGAAGGTCCACTATATTGAGTCATCAGTTTAGTAACTTGGGATTTGTTTTCTAAAGCTGCTCAGCTCCTTTTGTGTTGGCTACCTTTTTCTGTAGATTAGTTAATAATTCACGTACCTGATTATATCCCTGGATCAAATATAACATTTGCTAGAATGATGTGTTTGAATCTCTCATATATTTACTAACATTATACACTTTACTAGGAAATGCATTTTGTGCATGTTTTTGAAGGTTATTTTTGTTTCGTTATGAGTATATGGGGAACATTTCTTGCATAAGTTGATGCTTGATGGTCCGGGACCCTGTTTTCTTGCATCTTTTGACTTGGTGATCGTTTTTTGCAGGTCATTGGGCTAATATCAAATGGCATTGACAATTGGGGTCATGTAAGTATCACATTGCCCTATCTTTCTTTCTTTTTTTTTTAATTAAAAAAAAAGTTAGAGGCCAACAGTAACGTTATCTTATAATGTAATCTCCCGCATTGTATTGAGTTCTTTTGATGATAACAATTTGTAGCTCTCTCAAATGCCCTGTTCCCAGTTGATCACCAATTTATAAATGTTGAAATTTCAATGGAAAATAAGAGGGCTTACCATTTGATCATTAAAGCTTGGATTTGTAGTCGGCTAGTTGTGTGATTTCAGTGACATTGACCCCATCTCATAACCATTTCATTTGCAAAATAAAATGGGATGGAACAGAGAATTTTGTGAATAAGAAATGATATTTTATGTCTTATATAATAAAGAGAAGGTTAAAAGCAGCACTATCTTTTAGTAATGACAATACGAGTGCAGTAGGTATCACATTTTCATTATATGTGAAGGAAATGGAATGTTTTTCCTATAAACAAGCCAAACGGCCCCTCTTATAATAAACAGCATGTTAAATAGAAGCAGTAATACTTCCTCACATCGGTAGGGGGATTTGACATCACAGCCTCATGAGTTATAAGCTAACTCCTTAACAACTGGACCAATCTTTGTTGGCATAATAATTACTACTTCTTGGCCTATTTATAAGAAACAAGTTATAGTTATAATTGAACTATTTCGCACATGGAGGTAGTATTTCATTTGGAAATTCGGCATAATCAGATGCAGTTAGTTATTCTGGTTTGTATTCATATATACTTAAACTTCATGTTGTAGTGATTTTGATGTTCAATTTGTCAATGTTCTATCAGTTAGGAGGCTTGATTGGTGGAGCTGCTGCATCTTGGTTGATTGGACCAGCATGGAAGCATGAATCTACAACTAGGGATGGAAGAAAAGTGTTCATTGATAGGGCTCCAATGTACAATATCTTCCAAATTAAGAGATTACCTGGGCAACGGAAATAGATACACACAATTGGTTCGTATTCTGTTCACATTTGTAGTCTCTATCCTACACTCTGAAAATGAAAATTAAAAATAAATAAAAAAATATGTACAAGTTGACTGTAGAAATCGTTTTTACATGAATTCATTTTGTAACTTCTGTTATAAGTGTAAATGATGGAAGGAAGCTTGAATCAAAGACCTTATCTGACTTCTCAGCTGACGCAAAAAAATGTTGCTTCCGCCTTTAGTTGCCTCAAGTAAAAAGCTATTCATGGAAATGATTATTTGAAGTTTGATATATTTTTGGGTTAATATAACTTTTAATCCCTGAAGATTGATTCAATTTTGGTTTTGGTCTCTCAAGTTTGAAATTGGTGGTTTTGGTCCTTGAAGTTTCACTCGATTTTGATTTTGGTCCCTCAAGTTTGAAATAAGTGGTTTTAGTCCTTGAAGTTTCATCTGATTTTGGTTTTGGTCCCTCAAGTTTGAAAAGGATTTGTTTTTTTTTTTGGGTCGGGTCGGGTTTCATAATTGGGTCATCAAGTCCTTTTCAAACTTGAGGGACCAAAACCAAAATCGGGTGAAACTTCAGAGACCAAAATCACCGATTTCAAACTTGAAGGACCAAAACCAAAATCAGGTGGAACTTCAAGGACCAAGACCTCCGATTTCAAACTTGAGGGACCAAAACCAAAATTTGATCAAACTTCAAGGATCAAAAGTTATATTAACCCTATATTTTTAGTAGGAAAATAACAGCAAAATGTGGTGTTAAATAATCTCTTAATATTTATTAAACAAATAAAAAAAATGTAGGAGTTAGATAATTAATTTATAGAGATTGAGAAAATTATTTATAAAAATTGTATTTTGATTTTTTTGAAAATATCTTTTTTAATTATTTGTATTAAAAACTACTTCTTTACGAAAATGTTCTTAAATGTGGAATTAATATGGACAGCTTGGAGAAAAATTATAAATTTGATCCCTAGGGTGGATGTCAAGGCTTGGGTTTAATCCACTTCAAAGTATCAGTCCTAGTTCCCTAGCTTTAAATTTTGAAGTTCCCTTGTAATTCTTTGCTTTTAGATATAATTGAAGCACCAAACACTCAAAAAAAAAAAAAAATACTCTGCCTATCGTGCTTATGAGCCCCAATTGTACGTCAATAAATGATATTTAAGTAATTAAATATATGCTAAATTGATGAAATTCTTCAAAGCTGCCCTTATCAAAATTTTTTTAGTATGTTTCATTATACAATATCCATTATCCAATATCTTAATATACAATATGCATTTAGTTAGAAATATACCGTAAAAAGAATAAAAAATTAATATAGAAAAAATTCATGTAGAAAATAATAGCTAAGGGGCCTTTAATATAGTAAAAACTCATTATATTATTTTCATATGTCAAAATTGTTATCTTCCGTATTAGATAAAAACCCATCCCCTTCTTATGCTGGTTAACAAGGGAGGTAGAGAAAGTTATTCCCGCCAATGCTATACACTAATAATTTTTTTAACCAAATAATGAGAACTTCACAGTCTTATACGTAATTCTTCACTCACTTCTAACTATACTATATACATAATTATTTATTACAATAATAAATCATACATATATTAAACATCAATAATTCTATGATAAATTATATATAAGGTTAAAAGTAAATTTACCTCAAAAATTTTTACTTAAGAACAATTTCACTGTTAAAAATGTTATTAGTCAATATTAATTTTTTAATAGGGTGGGCTAACATTACTATATTTGGAAACTTTTGAGATGACATTAAACAATAATAAAAAAAAAATTTAGAGTAACATTGCTACTGAATGAAATTTTTCAGAATAAATTTGTATATTAACCCTTATCTATGTATATTGATTATTTAGTATATACTACCTTCGATCCTAAATATTACATTCAATTGACTTTAAAATATTTATGTTTTTATTTTTTTCCCTTCAAACTAATTTATCTGATTTGTAAATTGATATATAATCTAAAAAAAGTCAAATAGACCTTATATAGTTATATTTATTATCAATGAGAATATTATTAAACACTTATATAAAAAATAAAAAATATGGTTATCCATCTATTATGCTGAATTCCTCGCACTGACTATCATACAATTCGAATTCAAATCAAGGTGACCGTACCATCTATTAGACCAACTGGATCGCAGCGGTTCATTTGGAGCCCAATGGGGTTCGTGATCACTGATCAGATGCGAGCAAGCCCACACAAAGGCCCCAAACACGTTCATTGAACCACGTGCGACGTGCGTGCGGTGTGAGAGAGAGGGAATGAAAGAGAGAGGGATGTATCTGTTTGAACGGTCACAAAATTTCAAAATGCTTCAAAAAGAGAGCGGGCTTAATTTTCATTTCACCCTATCCAGCTTTTCTTTCTTTTCTTCTTCTTCTTCTTCTTCTTTTTTTTTTAATTTTTATTTTTTTCCCTCGACGTCGCTGGTACCTATATATAGGCGCCGGGTACAAAAATTATCAAGTTTTATCAGTCTTCGCTTCGTTTTAAATTTCGAAATAGGAGCCAACACACAAAACCCCATAAAACAAAGCTTAAATCTTGCTCTCTCTTTCTTACTTATATGTGTGACACACTACCTTCGACGGCGGGAGGGAGAACTTGGAAATCAAAGATCTGAGCTTAAATCTGAGCTTCTGGGTTCTTCACCATAGGTTTTCCTCGATTCCGATATTGAAATTTCTCAATTTTATGCTGTCTCTTTTGTTCTTTTCCTCGATACTTCAGCTGGATTTGGTCTGATTATCTGATAGTAGCATGCTTCCTTGCAAATTGGATTCACTTGTTCTTTTAATTGGTGGGAACTGGGTGGGGTGATCCGGTTATTTTCTGGGTTTATGATGAAATTGTTCAGATCTTACTCGGGTTTGTGTAATTATGCTTAAAAAAGTAAGGTTTGCCACATTTCCCATCTCAGATTTGATTTTATCGCTGGAGTGTATCTCATTGTATTGTTTCTTGCCCATCTCAGATTTGATTTTATCGGAGGAGTGTACCTCATTGTATTGTTTCCTATCTGTTTTGTTTCTTCCCCTTTCTATATACCACTGTGCTGCTTAATGAGCAGCCACATGTAGATTTTGAAAGATTTTACTATGTGTAACATTGCTTTTAGTTATATTATGCTTAATTGCTTCGAATGCCTTATTCGTTGATAATTCATATGTTTATATAGTGTTATTACTGGCCATTCGTTGATTCATTTTATGTGGTCAATGATGCTGATAAATTTTACGTGTTCTAATTTATTTTTGAATAAGAACTTGACTATAGACTATGGGCTATACATCACAGTTTGAAGATGAGCCACACCTTTCATACCTTATGAATAATGTGATTTTCTACAGATTTTTACATTATATATTAATGTGTAGATACATATATCCTTTGACATGGAGGTTAACGTCCCGAAAATCACCACAGCTATAAGAAAAGGAAGGATTGGATGAGTAATGATTCCAGAACAGCAAGAAGTTATACCTCTTAGTTCATTTAGATGCATCAAAGTGAGGTGTTATAGTAATATAATGTTCAATGTTCCCAACTCCCAAGTAATTTGCAAGTATTAATAATTTCAATGGGATCAGAATCCTCAGTCCATTAGAAATAAACTATTAGGAGATTGTGAAAGACACTTTTGGGGAATGGCATTCAACTAGGTCGTGAGAGTAAGGTAGATTTTGGTCTATTAATATTTTATACCTGCTTTGCAAGATGCATGCAATTTTGTCTAATAGTAGTCTTCTTCATTCGATTTTTGTATTGTGCATACACCAATTAAGAAAGATGTTTATTATCCTATTAGGAAGACGACTGGCATCTATCTATGTACTGACAATGTTTCAATTCCATTCTTGTCTACAGCAATGGAGTCTCTTCCGGATGCTATGCTTCAATTCATTCTGTCCCATATCAATAGTGCCCGAGATGTAGCAGCCTGCAATTGTGTTTCTAAGAGATGGAAGGACTCGCTGCCTTATATCAAAACCCTTTATTTTCCTCGCAATTCATTTGACAACAATTCTGGTGGGGAAACACCTGACAACATTGTAAGGAGAATGGTATCACAAATTGTGCAATTGGAAGAGCTAGTTGTGTATAGCCCTTTCTCTGGTGCTGGTCTTGCGTCATGGCTATCACTTGTAGGTCTATCTCTTCGCCAGCTTGAGCTCCGAATGGACAATATTCTTGACACTCAGGCTTTGAATGAGAACCCATCAAAGTTGGACTGTGTGGGTACAGCTAGGAATTTGGAATCTCTAAAACTATGGGGCGTATTAATGGTCAATTCCCCAAAATGGGATGTCTTCCAAAACCTCAAGAACCTTGAAATAATTGGCGCAAGGTTGGAGGATCCTGTGCTGTGCGTGGTGCTTCGGTCATGTCCCTATCTGACTAGGCTTTTACTGCTTGGTTGTGAAGGAGTTAGATCAGTCTCAATTGATTTGCCATATTTAGAGGAATGTAAAATGGATTTTTATGGTTTGGGGAACATTTCTCTTAGTCTAAAATCCCCAAAGATTGAATCCCTTGAGGTACAAGGCTGTAGTTGGATCCGGGTACCTGAAACCAATCATTTGAGGAATCTTTCAATTTCTAACAATGCAGGTAGTACATTGTTGTGTTGTTCTTACTTTTTCCTTATATTTGTCCTTTTGCATTGTCACTCATCTTATGCTTCTTTACATTGTAACTGTTTCCAGGAAGAGTATACATGGTTGACTTTGGAAAACCTACAGCTTTAGAGTCCTTGACTATGAGAGGGGTTCAGTGGTGCTGGGATGCCATATGCAAAATGCTGAAACTGTCAAGTGAAGTGAAGCATCTCTACATGAAGGTCGAATTCACCGGTGATTTTGAGGCTCTTCAGCCATTCCCAGAGATTGATTTTGTTGACTTCTTCAATAGCCATCCCAAACTGCGCAAATTTGACATTCATGGAGCCATGTTTGCAGCACTTTGTCAGAAAAACAGTCTGAGACATGTAATTTCTGAAAACATTCAGATGTCAAATTTCACTTAGACCTCTTTTACTGCTCAGCCTCACATTGATTCTTAAAATATATCTTCACAGTTCATAGTTTTATTAGAGAACATTTTATTGGATTCTACAACATTTTAACTAATGACGATGCTTACTGATACATTCTACAGGTGGATTCTGGATTCATGATTCCATGTTTGGAGGAGGTTGTAATCACAGTGAGATCACCACTGAATGCTGAACAGAAAATGAGCACTCTTGAATCCCTTTTGAAGTATGGAAAGAATTTGAGGGCAATGGTTATAAAGATTCTTCAGATGAAAAGCAGCCATAGCAGTGCAGATGATTTTTTTGATGAAGTTTGCAAATTCACATACCAGAACCACAAGATTGTTCGAATAGAGTAAGGTTTGTTTTTTTTTTTTTCAAAAAAAATATCTCTTTCTGAACCTTAATTCTTAAGAGACTTCATGTTGATTTTCATTCTTCAACTTGAATGCTGAAGAGATTCATTTAACATTGTTGTACTTGGAACCTTAACTTGGGGAATTCATTGTTTTTCTGTTGGCAAATTTGGAAAACAAAAGATGATATTTTCATCTGTGATTTAATGATATGCCATTCTTCTCGCCTCCCTACGTTTTTCTTGTCCTTTCTTTTTTTTTTTTCTGGTATTTTCTTATTTTAATTTACAGGTTACAGTTTTACGTATGACAACAAAAATGCAGACAAAAGGTCTGGCTAGTGGTAGCTTGATTAAGTGTAGACAAACTGGTGAAAAAAAAGCATGAGATTGGGGAATACCTCAGCAGTTGCACAGCTACCAATCCAAGTTTTAATGATCAACAACTAAAATGTAAATACTTTGTTGATTTATATGAAATATAGAGGTATGGATTGATTAATATAATTCAATTCAAAAATTAAATATCAATATAAATATCATTAATCAATAACCAACTACTAATAGTATTTGAAATTCTATCATCATGTGATGACCGTTAAATGATTGATAAAAACTAAACAGAATATAGAAAACAAACACTAAATTAATTGCTGCAAAAAAAAAAAAAAAACAGAATATCTAAATTATGATAACTCGCAAGAAGCTAAAGAAGAATGAACTGATTAATGGGAATCCAAATTCAAATTGTGTTAGAAACCTACGCTACCATCTACAATAAAAAAAAAAAAAAATTTATTAAGAGAATTTGAACTACTTTTGAGCTTCCATTGACTTGTTGCTTTTCTTCATCTTCATCATCCTCCTCCTCCTCCTCAAAGCTTGACAAGTGCCATACAAAGCTTCTTGTGAACATCACGAAATGCCCAAATCTGAACAGAGTCTCCTTTTTTGAGACCATCTTTTTCAACTATTGTGTTCCAATTAGTTTTCAACACATACTGACTGCTTACTTTCTCGAGGTCTTTTTTATCTTTATGTAAATCCCATTGTCTAAGTTCCAATGATGTCTCTGTAAGAGGAAGAGACACTCCATTTCTTGATGGTGTGTGAATCAAAGGCACAGTAATGGATCTCTGCAACCTTAAATTTGTCATCTCTTCACCATCCAAGAACTTGAAACTCTCAACCCGGCTACAAGGAATTGTGACTCTACAGTGACTTTTGCTGACATCTGTTTTAGTCAAGTACTTTTGTATGACTCTTATGATTCTTGTCCCACCATATTCATCAATGATTTTTCTTTCGAATTCTTTCGACAAGCTTGGTGGATTTTGGCTACCCCTGTTTCTATTCTTCATCTTCTTTCTCTTCATTTCCATAGCTTCAATCCATTCTTCATTGCTTATGGTTTCTTCCAATTTTCTCTTTAGTGTATCAGTCTTCACAGAGTTCTGCACTTTTTGCCTTCCTTCTGTTTCACAGAGAAAGAAACCAATCAATCAATCAAATGAACTATAAGCAAAACTTTATAAAGACTTCATTTTTGAACCATATAATTCATCAATTCAAACTAAAGACATTACCTTTAATCAAATCTTCATGGGTTAGGCTTTCATCATGTATCTTTGAAGGGGCCTTAATTTCATGGTTGGTAAGATTTTCCTCCTCATTTCTTTGCCTCTTTATCTTAAATCTTAGAGGCGTGTTTGGTCTCGTTTCCACAATTTTTAGAGGCTGCTTCTGCTTCTTTTCAACCAACTTTTTATAATGAAGAGAGGCAACTTCTAACAATATCTCAAAAGGGGTTAAATTACGATGACTCTGTCGCATGCCTTCAAAATCTTCCATAGTCAACAAATCAGACATCCTTACTATTGCTTTTTCCTGATAAAAAAAGTCCAATTTCCAATCAGCTAGAGTTTCAGATAAATATCATATTTAAAGCAACTTATCAAATTTATATCCAACTCAAGAAGCACATCAACTATATGGTAAGTGTTTCAGAGCATTATCTGCGATAAAATGAAATTACCGTGTTCAGATTGGATCATTCCAAGTATAAGCAACTTTGAGTTTACTATACATAAAATAAAGGACACAAATAGTCACAACTATATATACACATCATCTAATATCTACTAGGCGCCATTCATTCAATAACAACTAAGGAAAGGTGATCCATTTTCACAGAATCAATTGACGTAATAATAAAAATGATGAGAAAGGCGAAATAGAAATGCTCACCAAATTTCCCCAAACGCGTGGTTTCCTTATCTGGTTGGATGCTCTGTTTCTGTGATATAAAAAGAGAGATTATTTTATTCTGCTTAAAACCAATTGAATTTGGCGCCATAAGAAATTTGAAATTCACAGATATTAGAATAAGAAGAAGAAGAAGAAATAGGAATGAGAAAGGCCAAATATAAATGCTCACGAATTTCCACGAAAGCGTTTGAAGACGGTGCGTTCTTTTCTTATTTCGTCAGCTGGTTGGATGCTCTGTTTTTGTGATATGAAAACAGAGTATTATTGTATTATGATTACAACACTTGAATTTGACACAATAAGAAATTTGAACTTCGCAAAAGAAGAAGAAGAATAAGAACAAGAACTTACCCCACAAGACTGTGAGAAGTGATTGATTGTTCAGTTTGTTCATTTTCGGAATGTTGGGTGAGAGACTGATGAGTAATGGTCAACGTGAAAGGGAAAACACAGATTGATTTCAACCGGAGGAATTAGGTATGTGAATTTAATGCTAATCCAACGACTACGATTCATAATATATTTTATTTTCTTATTTTGGTGATAATGAGGCAATATATTTTAGATATTGAAAATCTCGATCATATAGACCATATATATATTGTTTGGCCAGAGAGACAATATATTTTAGGCATTGGAAATCCATGAGTATATTATCTTTAATCGCAAAGATAATGGAATTACCACTTGTTCATAATCTATAGTTATATATTGTTTGCATTATAGTTATAAAGTATATATATCAGATTCCAACTGTTCATAGAAATTTCTACAATAAATAATGAATATTGGTACATTTAATTTCAAAATTTTAATTTGATATATATTTAAATTGATTTGATATTATTTTTAATATCTTAATTATTTCATCATATACTTTTAATAATTATATATTGATTGACGTAAACTCTTATGATGATTCTACAAATGGATTTTGGACTATAGATTGATGATCTTGATTCCATATTTGGAGGAGTTTGTCATCACGGTGATATAAACACGGAATATTAAATTTCTTCTCTCTCCCTCTAATATCTGAGTTGTGATTTTGTATTGATTGATGATTCTTCAATATACTTTTTAAAAAAAAATAATAATTAGTCATTAGTAATTGCATTTATGAAGTTACAAGGAACTTGGCCCACGAGTGTTTACTCTCCGACCGTGCGTAGCGAGATATAAATATAATTCAATGATGATAAAATTGGAAGAATATTTTGTAAACTTTCCCCTCTCAAAAGGAAAATCACATAAAATAGTAATATAGTCGAAGATAGAATAAATTACATCTCTTAAAATTGAGGGTTATGTTGCTAGAAAGAAATATGATTACATGATCAGTGAATTATGAAAAAATATATAAAAAAAAAAAAGAAATTATGAAATAATCAATAATAAAATGTATTAATTGATTAATGAATCCAGATCAACCCACTTTCTTATAAGGGAAAATCTCTATAAAATACTTTTGAAATAGGGAAATTCCTAATCAGTACATTGAAATCAAAAAATTCGGATTAGTCACGCATCAGTACGGATGAACAGTGTGGGCGGCGTCAAAAGACAATTTTGCCCTTCAGCCCTCATTCTCGCCACTTCAAAAATAACAACACGCGGTTCTTAATTAACAACTCCGAATTCTTGATTAACAACTCCGTATTCTTGATTAACAACTCCAATTTCATCTTTTTACTTTCACAATAACAACACCGGTCTTGTTATTAGCAACTCTGAATTCTTGATTAACAACTCCGCTTTATTCTTCCACATATTCGCATCTCAAAAATATAATGTTGTTAATGTAAAATACGGTATTGTTAATAAAGAAAAAGGTGTTGTTATTGGTCCTGAAACTTAAATTACGAAGTTGTGAAACAAGAAATGGGAGTTGTTAATGTAGAATATGGTATTGTTAATAACAACATTGGTGTTGTTATTGTGAAAGTAAAAAGATGAAATATAGTTGTTAATCAAGAATACAGAGTTGTTAATCAAGAATACAGAGATGTTAATCAAGAATCCGGAGTTGTTAATTAAGAGGGCGTGTTGTTAATAAAAAAAAGAGGTGTTGTTATTGGCCTTGAAACTTAAATGAGGAAGTTGTGAACAAAAATACGGAGTTGTTAATCAAGAATCCGGATTTGTTAATTAAGAACCGCGTGTTGTTATTTTTGAAGTGGCGAGAATGAGGGCTGAAGGGCAAAATCGTCTTTTGGCGTCACCCACACTGTTCATCCGTTCTAACGCGTGACTGATCCGGATTTTTTTATTTCAATATACTGATTAGGGATTTTCCTATTTCAAGGGTATTTTATAGGGATTTTTCCTTCTTATAAACCAAATATTATAAGTTTTTAAGAATAAAATTGATAATTAATTTTGACATAGGGCTAATTACTAGGAACTTAGACAATTTTGACATTGCAGTCATTTGATAACTAGTATGAACTTATTACCAATTAATAACAACAAGTTTTATCCTATTAGATATGATCATCTATATGGATTCCACGATCCTAAAATGACAATTGTTGGTTTAAAAATTCAAATTTGACACAACTAATAACAATGAAAAAAATTTACCATAAGCATTTGCACTCTGGCATTGATTTTCAAATCTAGTAGAGAATCATAATTCATAAGGATCCGATCAATATCCGGAACATAATCCGGTCAAGGAGTTTCTTCTTTCTCCCTCTAATATCTGAATTGTGATTATTTTTTTTGAGTAAAAATACTGAAATTCATTAACCCAATAAAAGATTAATACAACCAAACGGCCCAAAATAAAGCCAACTCAAAAAGATTCTTCATCAACCACCGCCTGTAGACAGAGTAGGTGGTGAGTGATCAAAGATAACAAAAGTCTTAGTACTACTATGAGCTAACTTCGCAAGGCTATCAGCTTGAACGTTTTGCTCTCTAAAGATATGGCTAATAAGGACACACTAGTCTCTAGAGATCCATAATCTAGCCTCATCAATGACCTCCCTAAACGGGTGTTTGTCATCACAACCCTTAGTGATTAAATTGACAGCCTCAATACAATCTATAAAAAGAAGGATATTAGTCAAATTCCTATGCCAACAAATTTGTAGACCCTGGATAATTGCGATGATTTCAGCTACCATGGGTGGAACATGCATAAGTTTACTCATGTATCCACATACCCAATCTCCATCTTCCCTTCTGATGACACCGGCACTTCCACTATGCCCTGAGTCAAGCACCAATGCATCTGCTTCCAGAGTATGAAAACCCGGTCTTCTAATGATTTGGCCTCCTCCTCCACTAGTAAGCTGAGAGTAAAAAGTGCAATGAGCGCTAAGGTCCATATCCCAACTTGCCCGAAAGAGACTAGAGTTGGCATTTTGATGATGAACACCAGCTTCTTCTCCAAACAACTTCCTGCATCTGTCCACCCAAATATCCCAGCATACGTATCCGAATAGGGTTGCCCATTTGGTTTTCTTGGTGAAGTTTCTGCCAGCTTCATGCTTGAGGTTCCATTCGATCCACTCCATTCCCTGTAAGTTAAGAAAATTATTCCACATGACTGGTTTAATTATAGATATTCACCTTTCACGAGTGTTAGTACAATCCCTCAAGAGATGCATCAAATCCTCATCCTGATCACATTGAAAAGGACAAGTTGCAGAATCAGACAGGCCCTTCCCTACTCTGAGCTACGCTGTATGTACCCTTCAATGCGCCACTAGCCACATAAAAGATTTGATCTTCTCAGGAATATCCCATCTCTATAACATTCTCCAATAGGGATCATTTGTACCTGAAGAACCTATAGTAAGGAAATAATAAGCAGAACTAACAGAAAACAACCATAAGAAGAAAGCCTTCAAAAGTACTTATCTGCTCCTTTCTCTTCGCACGGGGGATGCACATACTTTTGACTATATCCCATTCAACAATCTGAGGATGAAACCATCTACTCATCTTGACTATATCCCATTCTCCCCAGGGATTGATATAGTCACACACTTTTTCATTCCTGTCGATAAAGGCCTCCTAACCTGGGATAAGCTCAATTAAGGGTTGATTCACCTCTGACTAATTGTCATACCAAAAGGAGAATTGTGATTTTATATTGATTGTGAATTCTTCAAGATATTTTTTTAAAATAAAATAATAATTAGTAACTAGTAATTGCATTTATGAAGCCGCCCCATGTTTGAGGAGGAGGAGCTTGATCCAAGGCTTCTCAATTGTTTTCATTTATGGAGTCACCCCATTTATAGTTTACCCAGTTTTATTTATATAGAACGTGAATTTGGAATTTTTAAATATTTATTTATTGTAAGTGTGGTTAATAATAGTAACAAGAGCCATAACTTAAATTTTATAACAAATTTATTGTTTTTAAATGGTACCAATAATTTATTGTTACGTGCAGTGTTTTGAAGACTGGACTAGACCGGCCGGTTTAGGCCAGAAACTATCCAACCAATGGTCCAATCTGGTCAAGTAGGTTTGACCGGTTCAACCTTTTTAAAATTAAACAAATTAATTTAATTCATTGTTTTTATTTTATTCAGAATTTCATATAAATAATCCTAAAATATTCACTTCCTCACCGGTCTTGCCTCGGGTTAGCTTCGATTTGACTCCGATTTGACCCACTGACCTTTGACTTAGTATCTTGTCCAATTTAGTAGCCGGTCAGGGTTTCAGAACCTTGGTTGCGTGTGAATTAAAATAAGAATTGGGAAGATGAGGACAACTTGCTATATTTACAACAACATTATGATCGCTTGAATATTTTAGAAATAGAATTTTTGTATTGATGACATTTTTTTGACGTTATTGAATTAGCCTGTCACTATTCGCCATAGAGTGAACCTTTTTATGATAGAATGATGGGAAACCAAATAAGGTTGAATTTTCATTTAGGGCTCATTTGGTTGGACGCAAATGGAAGGAAGGGAAAGGAAACTGGTCATTTTCCTTTTGGCGGAGGGTGTTTGGTTTAAAGAACCCGCCGGAGATCATTTTCCCCCGCCCCATTTTCACTAGTTTAAATGACAACGGGTTCCCATAAAAAATGGTGGGAACCCATTTTCTGGCACCCAAAAAATTTGGCAAAAGTCTGTTATGCCTCTGATGTGACGGTGGAAGTATATAAAGGTGAGGGCTTTTAAAGGTGAGTGAGGAGTGTAAGAGCTTCGGAAAAGTAAGGAGCTAAAGAACAAAGGCAAGGAGGGGACTACTCTGGTGACAAGTGGCAATTTTCAGGCGACAACGTGGCTTCCAACATTTCTCGCTAACAAACAGGTGGTTTCCTATGGAGCTAAAAGTGAGTAGGCCACTGCTCGGGGAAGGTGACTCCATAAAAGATGAACATGGCATAAAGTTTGAATCCCCACGGTATTTTGGAAAGTTTGTCCTCACTTTTTTGGTTATTTTTGTTCCCTGATACATGCTCTGTAAGGGTAATCCCAAAGTTTGATTGCATTGACTTGAACCATATTTTGAATATGTAATGTAGTTTGATGTATTGAAGTAAAAAATTTTTATGTACGTTAGGTTCCCTTTGAGGGTTGTAGCTTGTTTGTGTTGTGGACGAGTGTTTAGAAAATTGCTCTGTTCCCAGCATACAAAATAGGGGCAAACAGAGCACTTTTCTTGTAGTTTCAAATGTCTTAACAGCACTTTGCTTAAGGGCATAACGTGGTCAACGTGTCATATGTATGTAGTCATTTGCCTAGTGGTTACCCCGTGAGCATATACTACTCCCACAATGATGTACTTATCACTCGTCTAAACAATGTCGTTCATGCTCTTCTCGATTCCTGTTGGAAATTAAATATGAAATGTCTTAAACATAGGTTGCCTATGTGCATAACTTGGTCAACGTGTAATGTGAACGAAGACCGTCACCTAGTGGTTACCCTTTGAGTATAATCAACCTAATTATGCTCTTCTTGTTTTGTCTAACTTTGTTATAACCATCGTTATTTTAATGTGAATGAAGAGGCCCTTGCTCATTGGAGCTAATTCGAAGCAGTGGAGGTGGTGTGCACTCCATTGCTGGGAGAAATATTGATTGACTACAGCTTGACCATGAAATATCCATATGGTGAACGTGGTTAAATCTATGATATTCCATACAAGGGAAGCGGTCTTGACCCGATACGGTTGGTGGGTGTGCAACGGTTGAGAGTGAAGCTAGATAACTATGAGTCACCCATCGCATACATGTGGTTAAGGTTGTTCATTTATTCATGTATAACCACAAGCGACTGGTAGATATCTCATGGTTATTGCTCAGTTACTTTATTAGGAAACAGGAGCAAATAGAGTACTGATTTCTTATTAGATCCACTCATTAAAACTCGAAACAAAGGATTATTTGATCAAAAATTCCAAATAGAAGTGAAGAAAGTAAGTTCCAAATCGGCTATTTCATCAAATGTCCTCAACGTACTTCTTTTCCCAGCTCATACTTTGCCCCAATACTCTTTGCATATCCAAAGCTCTTGTCTAAAGGGTGAGACAATGGGAGCTCACTACTCTACCCTTTGTCATTTATTTTCATCTCCCTACCAAAGCATTGCCCAGTTCTCGTTAACTTTTGAATCTCTCCCTGTGCCTGTGCCGGTGTTTATATTAGTATATATTTAAATTAAATTTAAAATATACACGCATACATATATTTCTTCATAAAAAATAAATTCAAACAAAAACATATTTTCTCGATCCCAACACATTGAATCAAACAAAGACATATTTCATCAGGTGGGTGTGTGGACAATGATGGAACCACCAAAACGGACCGAAGCAAGCTTGTATTTTTCAATAGAAGGATCCAATTTGAGTTGGAAGATTTGTTGTGAGCATCAGCGGAGATGTTGGGAAAAGGATGCTTGGGAACAATGGACAAGGCAGTGCTTGACGATGGAGGTACCGTCACGGTTAAGAGACTTAAAGACGCAAACCCATATGACAAGAAAGAGTTCAAACAATAGATGGATGTGTTCGGAAAACTTAAACACCTCTAATATTGTGAGACTCAATTTTTTAGGTGACGATGCTGCATCCTGAAGAATAGGTGAGTTGTTTTTTCTCCATCTTTTTGGTTGTTCCCTTTGTTGTTTGCTTTGAATGTGATACACCGAGCGTCCTTGGTTTTTTGTGTTGAGTTAAGTGAGGATGCCATTGGCCACTGGAGTTGAGTCAGAGCAACTGGCGGTGGTAGGAACTCCATGGCTGAGAGACAACTTGGTCGAGTGAACACTGGCTATGAAGTACCCATGTGATGAACGTGGGTTAAATATGTGATATTGCATATAAGGGAAGTGGACTTGCCCATATGTGTTTGGTGGGTGCGCAATGGTTAACAACGAAGTTATAAAACTATCCCGTAGCTATGACATTCACATTAGTTAAATTAGACCACACAAAGTGGGTGTGACCATATGTGGATGATGGGTATGTAATGGTTAAGAGTAATGAGAAGCTTGAACTATCAGGGGATGCAAATTTCCCAGGTTGTCCAATATCATTCATTCACAAGCAAATTTTGGACCCAAATAGAGGAGCAAACAAATTGTTCAAAAGCCCGATAAGTGGCAATAAGAGAGAGAAATTGGAAAGAGATACAAGAAATCAATAAGAAAAAACTGGCATCTCCCCTCCAACATCTCCTCGCCGAGTTCACTTTCCGATGGAAGTCGACCATCTTCCCTCCCACCAGTGGCACCTATTTCAAGCGTTATACAGTGGGTGAGCAACAATGTAGAGGTGTGGGTCTTTTAGCTTTTAAAATAACTTTTTTAATATAGGGGCAAGATGGTCTTTTGGTCATTTTTCCATCTCATTTTCTTCCAATCAAACAAAAATTTTCTCATCAACCCATTTTCTTTTCCAGTGTGAACCAAACACGTCAGTGGCAAAATATTTTCCCTTCATTTCCATTCTTTTTTTGTATTTTCCTTTCCATTCCTACCTCTTCTTTTATCTAAACGAGCCCTTAGTGTACCAAAGGTAATAGTAGCTCATTATTATATAAATTTATAAATAACACATTTTTACTATCCTAAATGCATGAGCTAATTGAAAAAGATTATTTTGATCTTAAATAGAAAATTTAATCCACATTATTTACTATAAGGTTGTTTTGTAATACGAGGGATTTGGAGGGAAGGGATCAAGGGTGGGTAATAGAAAATTTTTTTAGTTGAATTTAAAAAAAAAATAGGGAATTGAGATATAAAATTTGAAGAAAGAGAAAATGTAAGATAAAATAATAAAAAAAATTAATTAAAAACATTTAACCCCACTCCACTAATTTTTTAAAATCCAATTTATAAAAATTTTCATTAAGTGGGCTTCCAATTACTCACATATACACCAAGCGGCTGTTCCGCATGCATCGTGTACATTCAATGCCGATTTAAATAAAGCGTGACTCATATATATAGCTTCAGGACTGTTTAGAGAACCGGATCGGACCGGACGGTCGGACTGGTTGGACCGTCGGCCGGTCATTGAAGCGAGCCGGATTTATGCATTGAGCCGTTTTTCTTAAGGAGCCGTTTTGGACCGTTGTTTAGCCAGTTTTGAGCCGTCAACCGTCATTGAGCCGGAAACCGGACCGGTTTTTCAAAAACCGTCCGGTCCAATAAAAAACCAGGAAATTTTTTTTTCTGCAATTTTTTTTTATATTTGATGCTGAAAAAAATTTTTAAAAATGGCATATAAATTTTGGACATGTTATTTTATTTTATTAATATTATATGTTACTATTTTTTTTGCTAAGTATATTATATGTTACTAATTTTAATAATTTGGTTTGTTGCAAACTATTTTATAAAAAAGCTTTTGAAGAAAAAGGCAATGAGGTTTATCCTCAAGCTAAGGATGAAATTAGAAGCACTGAGATTGAATTAAAGGTCTTAATTTTAGGTCATTTCTTCAAGATGTTGATGTCATTTACCACTCTAGTCGTATTTATAAGTTCATTTTAACTAAATTTCACATACCAAAGAGAGGTAGTTAACTCAATGATTATGAGGTAAATTTATGACTATGCCCTCATTTATGAATGAGTACTTTTCAACTCTTTCTTCTCTATCTATCTTTAAATTATTTCTTCATTTGTACAATAAATAGGGGTAAAATTATCACAATCTCATTTATTACACTGAAACTAGATTGATAAATAGGACCAATTTTTTTTTATAAAAAAAAAAACTTATAAATAGGACTAGAGTGGTATGGTTTAATATCTTTCAAGAAACTCATGCTTGGATCAATCAACAGCCACCAATATTTGACAAGTCATGAAATCATTATTGTTAATACATTTTGTTAGGTTGATGGTTGATTTAATGGTCTTCCTTAAATGGTATTTTGTTACTTTATTAACTTCATATAAAATTGGACTGAAGATTAATTGTAATATATAATATATATATTATTTTTAAATGTTATTATTACGTCACCGGTTCGATCGAACGGCTTAACCGTTCCAACCGGTTGAACCATGACCCGTTGATCATTCCGGCTCAACTTTCGGTCCGGCTTTTAAAACATCAGCTTTAGGTTAAAAAAAAATCATATATATAGCTTATCTTAGTATTCATGTGTTAGGGAACAACACCGTGGGCCACTTTGATTTACGAAAATTTAATTAAATTGAGGGAAAAAGGGAAAGAAATGGATCAACAAAACGAATGTAGTGTTACTAACATAGAGTTTGTTTATTGGTGTAAGGCCTGTTAAATCCTTCTGGGTCTCGAGTTAGAGTCTAAGAGAAGACACTTGTGTTAGGATAAACAATCACAAATCTCCAACCGAATACTGGTGATAATATCAAAAAAAGAAAAAACAAAAAGCGAATGTAGTGTGGTTTTTTTTTTCTGGATAAAAGATCAAAATGAATTACTAAAGTTAAAACGATGTCTAATGAAGTATTTACAGTGACCCAAAAAAGAAGGACATGACTTAAAACTACCAACTGAACTAAGTTTAACTGTATATACAACTTGAGCTTTAAAAACACTAAAAACATTTAAAAAGAAATAATATCCCTGCGGATAATGTTAGTGAATTTAGTGCGGTTAATAATAGTAACAAGAAGTTCTATATCCATTTCAAACTCCCTTTTAAACTGATGAGATCAAAGAGGCTGATGTTAGGATTTTTCTTTTTTCATAAGAATTGCGGGATGGATTGTCGTAGAAAGCAGTAGTGTTTGTTGTAAAAGAAAGATAATAAATACAATAACATTTTAATATGAGTAATGAAATGGGGGCAAAATGAGAAATTCAAAAAAAAAAAAAAAAATAGAGGCAACATCTAAGGGTCTCTTATAAATAGGAATAACCATACCAAAAAATAGTCTCTTGTAAAAAGTAATGGAGAGCGTACTTAATTACTAAGAACGAAGGAGATGGGATCTTACTTTTACATTTCTTGCTTCAATATTCCCTTTTTGTATGTGAAGGTCCTCCTTCTCTGATCTCTACCTCATTCTACAAACTATCATCAATGAATTGAATAAAAAGCTTAGGTGAGTTGTATGTTGGGCTCATCGGGGCCAATATATACCTCTAGACTTAAAAAGCATTTACAATAAAAATACATACATACAGATCACCTATAAATAGGGTTTTCATATTAATGACATTTAAACTTATAACCTTATGATTTTAAGTGAACTCCTTTAAACATTTATCAACTGAATCAATCTTTATAGACAGTTATGATATTCTTTATTATAATATTGAAATTGCTTTAAAATTTTTGTTAAATATGTGAAAATGGTTATGAAATTCTCTACCCATTTAATATGTTCACAACATAACACATTCACTCTCTCTCACACACGAATATTTCTAAAACATAAGTCATTTACACATAGTTGAAGATAGTTAAATTATACATAGCTAAACAAGAATTGCACTCGCGCAAGTTCAAGTCTTTCAAACCAATACCATTATTAAACATAAACTTTTAACCAATTTTTCATATTCGGTTACGTTATTTTTTTCAACAAAACCAGTATATCAAAATTTGGAAGGTCATTCATGAATTAACGTTATAATTAGCTTTATAAATGTATTTTATCACTTGAAAGAAACCGCATACTTGTAGATAATCTTTAACCAAAAAAAAAAGAGCATGTGAAATCTCTATCTGAAGAAAAGCTCAGACTCTTTCGCTTGAAGAAACTCATATGGTAAATGTAATTGGTTGAAGTGATATCAATCACTATTTATTCTTTTATTTAAAATTTTGACTCCAAGTCTTTGAAATAATGGATCAAATTATTCATAAGAACTTAAAACCAATATTTAAAATTAGCGTAATATCTAATAGGAATTACTGGCAAAAAAAAAAAATATCTAATAGGAATTAATATGAATTAGTGAGGACTAAATTACTCTGAATTACTGACCACTTTGTATTGCAAGTTGTACTATAAAAAGAATCTTATGTGAAAGGCGGGAGGTAGTAATACATAGAAAAAACAAAAAAGAATAAGAAAAAGGGGAGATATAGACAAAAAAATTATGTGGTTCTTTTTTTAAAAAATAACAAAAGACCACGTGGAAATGACGAAGAGACTAGTTAAGTAAAAGAAACTTGTAATCTAACGCATGAGAAATATTCATGACAGCTCAATTACATTCATCTAGTGACCTTGGGGTAAAAACAATCAGCACAACAGTTCTTCTCTTGACATAAAAGATCAAAGGAGGATACGGCATCTTTAAGATATGAAGCCACAACTAATATATTAAACGAAATTGTAGTCATCAACACAAAAATGTAGAGCTGGGAATATGGGCTCGGGCCTAAACGGATCAGCCCGTTTAGGCCCATTTGCTAAAAAGGACTATTTTTTAGGCCCTCGGCCCTACAGGGCTGGCCCTTCACGGGCTCGGGTTTAAACGGGCTTAAACTCATTTTAATTCAAAAAAATTTCTTTTTCAAATTTTACAATTTATTTATTATTTTGCTTTAAATTGAGATACATTATTTTTAAAACTCATAAATTTTTAGTTAAAATAATCATCTAATGTCTAAATTAACCTATTTTTTAAAGTTTAAATTAATAAATCATTGTAGAAAATAAAATAAATCAAACCAATTAATAAGTGTTTGCCTATTATTAATACTCTATTAGGTACTTAGGTGTCTCTCATATTGATAATTTGATATAATGATATTATATTTATTAATTTATTTTTAAAAAATATTAAACGGGCCTAAAAGGGCCGGCCCTCAGGGCTGCAGGGCTAGCCCTACAGGACTGGCCCTTTTAGACCCGCTTCTCTTTTTAGCCTCTAAATCATAAGTCCAGCCCTTGAAGGGCTCGGGTCTAAACGGGCTCGGCCCGAATTCCCGGCTCTACAAAAATGCAACAGCTAGCTAGGCCAAATGCATCTATTTAGTGCATGTTTGGTATCACGGCAGCTTAAAAAATAAGCCACTTATTACGCAAGCCGAGAAAAAACTCCTCTCACATACTTACCTCGTATATCGTGAATCACGAATTATAAGCACGTTTTGGACAAAAATAAGCCATTCCAAACGCACACTAATCAGTAACATTGCATGACATGATCTGGTGCAAATATAGCATGTATATAACATAAGCATGACTCTGTTTTTTTATCCCATAAGATTACTCCATTTCTGATCCTAAATATATAGGAATTAGATAATAATTTACATATATTAAAAAATTAGTTACATTAGTTATTTGTAATAAGTTTCAATCTATATTTGCATTAGAAAACACCTTTTTTTGATAAGAACCCTCTTTAGTTTGTGTACTCAATAGGATTATGTGGAAAAAAAATTATAAAATATAGAAGATAAAGTAGATTGAGATCTTATATATTTTTGACAAAAACAAACTACTCTATTAGCTGTTATGATCAATTACATTAGAAGACATCAGTGGTTGACTGAAATGAAGCCTCGTCCAAGATTCACCAAAAGGGGACCGCATAAGTAACCAAAGAAACCAAGAAATCTCGAACTAGGCTACATTTCCATCAACCCTAATCTCTGATAATTTCCAACCCACCAAGACCAGGATGTTGAAGAAGAGGGAGAGAGGTAGGGAGGGAGGGATAGGGATGCTTAGGAGTGAGGAAGCCAAGGAAGGGTTGTCACCTATATATATAAAGTATGATGGAGCATATATGGAAGAAAAGCTAATAATTAAGCTGATGATGAGTAATGAGTTGACAATAAAATTAAAAGCAACTTCACATAATCAATTACACCATCCCAAACTGATTCAATAGGAGTTTATGTTTGATCTTTAATGTTTGGTGTCAGTACTAGCTCTTACACAAGTATCTTACTACTCACATTCTTCGGCGCCTAGCCGTGCAAATCCGTGGGCTATTAGCCACCGCAACTAATCTAGATTAAGGTGAACTAATCAGTGAGTGTTTGAAATAGCTTATTTTTGGAAAATAAACACTTATTACGTAAGTCGAGACAAAACTCCTCTCACATACTTACCTCATATACCATGAATCACGATTTATAAGCACTTATTGCCCAAAAATAAGCTATCTCAAATGAGCACTTAGTGGTTTAGCCGAGCCCTTCTCCAAAATGCTTTATTTCCAAAATTGGAACCCTTGATATTACATGTAAATTTTTAGGTTTTTGAATATTTTGTTATTCATCTTTTATATTTAATTTATAGAAAAGTCTCACTCAAAAATAAATGATAAATTGTACTCACTTTGTAGGCTAGGTTATATTAAAACCAGTCTCTTTTTATAATTAGTTTAAAGTATCCCTATTTATTATATATATTAAGTATAAGTTTCTATATGGGGTAGTTTTTATAATAAATGATTAAAGGAGTATTTCATCTGGTTCATAATATAAGTCACTCTAAAAAGAACTTTTTGATCCACACTTCACAGTATAAGATAGAGCAATTAATATTTATTTGTCAATTTTACCCATATCAATAATGTTTAAAGGGAAAATCCCTAAAAAATACATTTGAAATAGGTAAATCTCTATTTGGTGCAATGAAATTCAGAAATCCCTGATCAGAGCTGTGTCAGTCAGAGGAGGAATCTAGGATTTTGGAATCTTGGCCAAAAGACGTTTCTGCCCTTCAGTTCTCCCTCTCTCCACTTCGAAATAACAACACCGCCTTCTTAATTAACAACACTCTATTCTACATTAACAACACCAAAATCCCACAAAAAAACCCGTATGTCTCTGTTCTTCACCTTCATTCTGAGCACTTTCTTCCTCATTTCAGTTGCAGATCTCAGCCAAAAGGTAAATGTACCCTTCAGCTGTCCCCTCCTTCTCAGCTTGGAATAATAACACCTCACTCTTGATTAACAACACATCATTCTACATTAATAGCTTGGACGAAGGTCGGTTGTGCGAGGTTTGATGGCGTTGCTTCGCCTGTCCAAGTTAAGAGGGCTCAACCTCTCTTTCCTTTTTACCTCTCACCATATTAACAACATCAGACTCTTAATTAACAACATCACCTACTTCATTAACATCTTGCTGGGAACAAAAGTGGAAATTCACAACTTGAATGCCAATAACGACACCTCTTCCTGTATTAACAACACCCGACTATTAATTAACGACATCACCTCCTTGATTAACATCTTCTTGGGAACAAAAGTGGAAATTCACAAATTGAATGCCAAAAACAACACCTCTCCCTCTAACAAGACCTCTTCCTTGTTTCATATCTACGTATGCAAACATTGGCAAAGTTATAAATTGGATGCCTATTAACAACACTTGTCTCTATATTAATAACATAGTATTCACCATTAACGACTTGGTATCCAAGTTGTGAATTTCCACTTTTGCGTGTCTTTCATCCCATAATTTGTCGCGAACAATAATCCATCCTATTTGGTTGTATTATTATTGAAGATTGTGTCTTTTTTATTGTTCGTGATGGATTACGGGGTGAAAGACACACACTCTATTTTCCGTGGCTTACCTCTTTTTTTCGTCACTTTTCCTCTGATTTCATCACTTTTTGGCACTACCTTAACTCTCTGTACTCCCACTCGCGTGCACACTCTGTTTCCTTTTTTCCTTTCACTAATATGTTGTTTTAGAGCCAAGTGTTGTTATTCGGCCTGCAACTTGTTTTTTGACACTTTTCACTGGGCCTGTCTTTGATTGTCTGTTTGATGGGAAGAAAGATCTGAAAGATAGGATATTATGTCATTAATGGTGAATACTGTATTGTTAATATAGAGACAAGTGTTGTTAATAGGCATTCAATTTGTAACTTTGCCAATTTTTGCATACGTAGATGTGAAACAAGGAAGAGGTCTTGTTAGAGGAAGAGGTGTTGAGGAGACGATTAGAGATTGGCACCTATTGCTGGGAGGGAGGTGTTGGGTGGTGGTCAGATCTGGAATCAATCGACGATGGTTGGTGAGATCTCGTTGGGCAGTGGGCGGCCATGGGAGGTTTTGGGCAGTGGGTGAGATTGACGGGCTATAATCACAAAGTCTCAGCGGATCTTTGGTGGGTTCTTCAATGAGCTTTGAATCAGCTATATGATCTGCAATTGAGATGGCGGAGATCTGCAACTGAGACGAGAAAGAAAGCGCTCAGAACGAAGGTGAAGAATAGAGACGTACGGATTCTTTTGTGGCATTTTGGCGTTGTTAATGTAGAATTGAGTGTTGTTAATTAAGAAGCCAGTGTTGTTATTCCGAAGTGGAGAGAGAGAGAACTGAAGGGCAGAAGCGTTTTTTGGTTGAGATTTCAAAATCCCAGATTTCTCCTCTGACTGACACAGTTCTGATCAGGGATTTCTGAATTTCACTGTAGCAAATAAGGATTTACCTATTTTAAATATATTTTTTAGGGATTTTCCTATGTTTAAATGCTCCTTATAATTTTTTTTCTCTCGCTCACAACCTCGTTTATATGAATAAAATTGGCCCACTTAATGGCACTACTTTAATCAATATTATATGTGGGGTTGTCAGAGCTACAGTGACACTGTTTGCTTGACTGTTGCAATCAGACAAGCATAATATGATTAAAATTGCAATTTTTTATTTTAAGAAAAAGACAGAAAAAAAATTTTAAAATTGTAAAATTTTAAATAAGATATTTTTTTAAAAATGATTTCGTTATTCCCTTATTAATTTTTGGTAACAAATCTGATTTAAAATTTTATAATTTTAAAGTTCTTTTTTTATCTTTTTCCTAAAATTTAATTACTTAATAGTCATTACTTTATTTGGATAAACTAGTTAAAATGATTTATATTTCGGATAAAAAACAACATCATAAAGAAAATGTCACATATTTTCTAAACGAGGCACTATTAGTAAATTAAATCAAGAAAATAACTTGAGGAAAGACAAAAAAAAAAAAGAAAAGAAATATGCTTGTATGTTTGTTTGAAAGAGGGGAAGGTGGAGAAGGAGCCTTTCATGTAGCAATTAGAATTTGCATCTACCAACAATAGTGGCACGTAATTAATAAAAGAGAAGAGGTTTAGAACTCTACCGTAGGTAACATTATAAGTTATAACAAAATTTAACATTATAACAATTTTTCGGCAACATGTAAATTACTTCTTTTTTCTTAGAGTAAAATACTCTAACCTCCCCTCTGTTTTATCTTAATTACACAGACTTCCCCTCTATTTTGGAAACCCATATAAACCTCCCTTAAAACTAAAATATATGTTACACAAAACTTCCTTATAGTTTGAGATTCTATTTCCATTCACCCAAACCGTTAGTTGACCGTTAAGTTTGACTTTTAAACTTTTTTTTAATCAAAATGCCCTTCTTTAGTATTAGAATTATATATATATATATATATATAGGCTAATAAAAATTTATACAACCATAAATTTATTCTATTAGATTCTCTAACTTTTTAATTTTTTTAAAAATTTATTAATTTTGATATTATAAATTAATTTTGACTTAAAATATATATTAAACACATATTTTTATCAAATATAATAAACTATATAAGTATGAGATTGTATGTGTCATTTAAATTTATAATTTAATATTTTCTTCCACAAATATTTATAAACACATTTGCTCAAGCATATTTTTATTTAAAATCTTGTTTGAATATTCAACGTTTGTGATATTTATATTAACTAATGCTAAAATCATCAAACAGATAACTACTTGTAAAGATAAAAATAGAAATTAAGGAATAGATAACAAAAACTCTTAAATTCTTTAAAACAACTTTAGTCAAAATGTGCAAGAAAAAATAAATTTAATTAAAAATATATATTTTTGGAATCTTTTTAGAATATTCTTAATGGAGTTAACTGTTTAGACTTAAGTGTATGTTTTTAAAATAGAGGGGGAGATCTGTGTAATTAAGGCAAAACTGGAGGGTGGTCAGAATATTTTACTCTTTTTCTTATTTTGGTAAGATAGGGGGTGACAGTGAAAAACATCCTCTTGAAAACTATTTGATATAAGAGATTTAGATGAAAGGGAGAGGAGAGAAAATTCTAATAGGTTGGATTTAAGAAATTAGAGTAGCGGTGTTATAAAATTTTAATAAAGAGAATATGTAAGATAAAATAGTAAGAAAAATTAATTAAAGACTTCTAACCCTACTTTGCTGATTTTTTTTAAGCCAACTCAACAAAGTTTTTTTTCTTCCCCTTAGTGTCCCTCGTCAGCATTCATACCAAACAATTAAGGTAGATCATACTCTCATGAAGGGCCTCAATAGCTCTTTCAAGCTTTTTCTAACTCAAGGTCAACTTCTTTGGGATCATGTTTGAATCCCTCAAAAATGCTTATATATATGAATTGAGATAAAATTTATCTTACATACTTACTTCATAAACCGTAAATCACGATTAAAAATTATTTTTAAAGACTCCAAATAAATAAAAGAAAATTCCCACTTATGATGGGTGTTCCTTTATCGAACCTGTAAGTTTTTTTGTTTTTTAAAATGTAAATGTACGGAGATTTTATGATCAGACCCCATCCCCATATAAATTGGTTTTTATTTTAAAAAACAAAAAGGTTTTTCTATTAGGAGAATTGCTGAAAAATACTTTGGAAGTAAATTAATTCCTAATTGCTATCAAGCGTGTAAGTGATCTTTCGTGTGTGCAAGCGATCTTTCGTTTTGTGCAAATCATCTTCCGTGTGTGTAAAAATCTTCCGTATAAATGTGCAAGCAATCTTCCATTATGTACAAAACATCTTCCATGCAACGGTAACATTCAGCAATTAATTTACTAAAAAATATTTATCAGCAATTCTTCCCTTACTCTTTCCCCCCATAACTTCATTTCAGCGTTTGCGCCTTTTTCGATCTCGTTTTCCTCTTCCTCTTCCTCTTTCCCATTCTCTTGTCTTCTTCTTGACTCTCTCGTCCCTGTGTCTCGCCGTTGGCCCGTCAAGCTCACGTTCGCTGCATTGTGTCTCTCCACAACAAAATTCCGGTGACCTGGCCTTCATTTTGGATTTGTGTGGCTCTCTCGCCGTTGGTCTCTCCTAATTTGCCCCGGATTTGAGACTTTGTGATTTGTTCGAGCTGGGGTAGATTGTTTCGGGTTTTTATGATTTGAAGCTTTGGAAGACTGCCAGATTCGGTTTCGAAGCACTGGTGTTCTCCACTGACAAGAGTCCCAAGGTATTCCTATGTCCTTGCTTTAATTTCGCAATCGGTTGGATAAATCTGAAGCTGCTAAGAAATATGATGACGTTTTTGCCAAACTTAAGTCATTGTAGATCTTCTGCTGCACTCTGTAACTAAGGAAATTGTTCCTATTTTGCTTTATGAGTACTATTGTAGCTATCTTTGTGATTATTTTCTTTCTATTGATTTTCATGTCTGCGATATATGCTAGTACTCATCTACAGAGAAAGCTAGACGTTAGTTTGTTGACCATTATGGTTATCTACGCGTGAGTGAAGTACCAGAAATGATGCAGTTTTTTTTTTTTTTGGTTGCCGTTGTTTACTTGTGGGCTTGAAGATTAAAGTTTAGTTTTCTATGTTGGAGATGATGTCGATGTCTGTTCATATAGTGATTACTGATTTTTTTTTGGATTGGCTGGCTAGGATCATGCATCGATAATCTTAAACCTGTTGGTGATTTTTCTTTTGAATTCTGTTGGTATATTTTGGGTATCCTTTCTGGTTTTAGGCTGTCTTAAACACTATTTATCTTTTGTATATAGCCTTGATTGCCCTCCCTTGAGTGACAACGTTAAGAAGTTAAACCTTGATGCCCTCTCAAGTAGTTAATTAGACTTTAAAAAAGTCAATCATGTGATCATTGGCAAGAGATTCTTAAGAGGTTTAAAACCTAAAGATGTGTATGTAGTATGCATTTGTGGTTGCTGACTATAGTTCAGAAAAATAGTGTCATAAAAGTTACAGTCAGCTACTGACAAGCCTATTATTTGATCATACACCTTCTATACGTGATATATATCCTGAAAAAAAAGGTAATATATATATATATATCCGATAGTTAAGTCCCTCAAATATAGAGTGCACTGAAGGGAGTGAAGGGAGGGCTTCAAGGTACTAATGTGGGTGATAGACAAGGCAATTATTTGTGGTTGCTGACTCGAGTTCAGAAAAACTAAACAGAATAAAAATAGAAACACTAAGTTAATCAATGCAAAAAAAAAAAAATCTAATCCATGATAACCCACAAAGAAACTAAACAAGAATGAACTGATTTCTAGTTTCACTACAATCAAGCAAGATTACACTGAAAATAATTGGAATTCAAATTCTTACAGTGTTAGAAATCTATACTACCATCCATAATAAAAGAAATTAAAACATAATCATCTGTCAGAAAAATTTGAGCCACTGAATTGAATTCTTTTGTGCTTCTGTTGACTTGTTTCTTCTCATCATCATCATCATCATCCTCAAAGCTTGACAAGTGCCATACATAGCTTGTTGTGAACATCACGGAATGCTCAAATCTGAACATGGTCTTTTTTTTTGAGACCATCTCTTTCAACTATTTTGTTCCAATTTGTTCTCAACACATACTGATAGCTTACTTTCTGAAGATCATTCTTATCTTTATGCAAATCCCACTGTCCAAATTCCAATGATGTCTCTGAAAGAGGAAGAGACACCCCATTTTCTGTTGGTGTGTGAATCAATGGCACAGTAATGGATCTCCCTAACCTTAAATTTGTCATCTCTTCATCATCCAAAAACTTGAAACTCTCAACTTGGCTACAAGGAATTGTGACTCTACTGTGTCCCTTGCTTACATCTGTTTCAGACAAGTACTTTTGTATGACTCTTATGATTCTTGTCCCGCCATATTCACCGACGATCTGTCTTTCAAACTCTTTTGACAAGCTTGGTAGTGGTTTTGGTGGATTTTGGCTACCCCTCTTCCTATTCTTCATCTTCTTTCTCTTCATTTCCATAGCTCCAATCCATTCTTCATTGCTTATGGTTTCTTCCAATTTTCTCTTTAGTGTGTTAGTCTTCTTTCTTGAAGATTTGTTCATCACAGATCTCTGCACCTTTTGTCTTCCTTCTGTTACACAAAGAAAGAAACCAATCAATACATCAAATGAACTATAAACAAAACTTCAAGACTTCATTTTTGAACCATATATAATTGATCAACTCAAATTAAAGACAGTACCTTTGATCAAATCATCATGGGTTAGGCCTTCGTCAGACTTTGTTGTCACTTTATGTATCTTTGAGGTGGCGTTAATAGCATAGTTGGTGAGATTTTGCCCCTCATTTCTTCGTCTCCTTATCACAGTTCTTAGATTCTTCTTCATCTTCTCTTTAACCAGTGTTTGAGCTCCTTTACAAGAGACATAATTTGTGCCCGAGTTAGGCTCAATATTTTCATTATTCATATGGGCCAAACCATACTTTTTAGCAGCAACAGAGGCAACTTGTAACAGTATCTCAAAAGAGCTCAAATTGTGATGACCCTGTTTCAGGCCTTGAAAATCTTCCATGGTCAACAAATCATCCATACTCTTTATTGCCTGTTTCTGCATTTCTGATAAAAATTTCCAATTTCTAGTCAGTACTAGATTCAGATGAATCTTTACATAAACAATGTGGAATGGAATTTATATACAACTTAAGAAGCATATCAACAAGACAACATAACAAAATATAGTGTTTCATAGCACTAACTACACTCAAATGTATTCCTTATTCACATCAAATCATTCCAATCATAAGAACTGTGAACTTGCTGTCTTTAAAATAAAAGACACTAAGAATCACTAGAATATAATATATAGATCATGTAACATCTATGAAATACATGAGTTAAATGTCAATGCCACACTGAAATCTACGAGCGCTGCAAAAGAGGAATAAGGCAAAACAATGAAGACACAAGAAGACAGTAGTGTGGGGGAAGGGAAGAAAGACAATAAAAGAAAGTGAACTCATGAAAAGATAGACCTACGAACTGTGGAGAGTGGAGTGAGAAAAAAAGGATGTATAAGAGAAGCTTTTTAACTGGGTCTTTCACAATTTGACGGTTTCTATTAAAAGATATATACTTTTATTTTTGTCTTTTAATTATATTTTAGTTGTTTTTCAGAAAAGTAAAGCTCAGAGTACAAAACTGTTGAAGAAATAGGAATGAGAAAGGCAAAATAGGAATACTCACAAATTTCCCCAAAAGTGTTTGAAGAAGGTGCGATCTTTTCTTATTTCGTCAGCTGGTTGGATGCTTTGTTTCTGTGAAATGAATACAGAGTATTATTATGTTATGGTTACAACACTTGAATTTGACATCACAACAAATTTAAAATTTACAGATATTAGAAGTAGAAGAAGAAGGAAGAGCTTACATGACAATAGGAAGTTGAAGTGTGAGAAACGAGTTGGTTTTCCGAACGTTGAATGCGAGACGGATTAATCATGAACTTGAAATGGGAGTGAAGGTAATTTCTGATTAAATAAATAGAATTAGGAAACTTGGTAGAAGAGTATATTGGTCCTGTTTTAATTAGGAAACAAACGTAGTTTCCTAATCTTTAATTTTTCTTTTTGCAAAAAAGTAATTATGCATTGTACCGTTATATGAACCGTAAGTAATATATCCCCATAGCGTTGCGCAGCGACTAATATTCCGATGGAGCGCATGTGCGGGAGCCTGTCTTTTTTCCCGCCAAAATAAGCTGTGGTCTAATAATAATTTCTTCTCCCCCCCCTTTTCTTAATTGTGATTTTGTTTTGATTCTGGATTCTTCAAGATATTACTCCCACCGATTCTAAATATAAGAAAGTTAATTTTTTTAAGAGGTTAAGAAAGCTAAATAAGTTACTTAATCATATTATATGTTATATATTCTTAGATTATATATCAATTTATTAGTCAAATTAATTAGCTTAGAGAAAAAAATAAAATAAAAATAGTCTAAAGTAATTTAATTAGTTTTCTTAATCTGTCTAAAAAAGTCAATTATATCTTATATTTACAATAAGGGGGGATAATTTTTTTTTTAAAGATAATAATTAATCATTAGCAATTGCATTTATGAAATCATCCCATGTTTGAGGAGGTGGAGCTTTGATCCAAGGCTTCTCAATTCGTGTATTCATTAAAAAAAATGATGCTCTTTTCAGTCCTAATTATAAAGCAAAATTGACTTTTTTAGAGAAATTAAGGAAGTTAATTAAATTGCTTTAGAGTATTTATAATTTGTTTTAAACTAATTAGTTTGACTAATAAACTGATATATAATTTAAAGATACATAACATATGATATTATTAAGTAATTCATTTAGCTTCTTTAATCTCTCCAAAAAAAAGTCAACTTTATCTTATACTCCCTCCGGTCCTAATTATAAGACAAAGTTGACTTTTTTGGAGAAATTAAGGAAGTCAATTAAATTACTTTAGAGTGTTTATATTTTTAGTATCCTTAGATTATATATTAGTTTATCAGTCAAATTAATTAGTTTGGAGAAAAAAATAAAAATAAAAATACTCTAAAATAATTTAATTGGCTTTTTTAATTTCTCCAAAAAAATCAACTTTGTCTTATAATTAGGACCGAAGAGAGTATTTAGGATTGGAGGTAGTACAATTTAACATATTTGTTTCCTTCAAATCATTATAGTTTACCTGGTTTTATCTATAAAGAACGCAATTTGGAATTCTTAAATATCTATTTGTTGTCTCAAGAACTATTTTTTTCCATATGTACCTATATTTGATAAGGATAGTAAAAGAGAGTAAAAATTAATATAATTTTAAAATTTTGTGTGGCTGATAATAATAATAAATTGCACATCAGTTAATTTTTTGATAAATTTAATGTTTTTAAATAGTACCAATAATTTATTGTTGCCTGTGAATTATGATAAGAATCGGAAACAATAAATCCGGACTGGATCTATTGTTACCAATAAATAGTACTCTTTATTGTTACCAATAAAGAGTACAACTTGCTACAGTTCCATGGTTCATGAATCCGGACTGGATTGGCCAATTCAGCTCTGAAATTGGGTAACTAGCAAGTAAATCGGTCCGGTTCACTATTTTAATTTTTTTTTAATTTTCTTTAAAATTTCATATTAATAAGTCTAAAATCTTTAATTTCTCACTAATTTGACCCCGGTTTAGTTCCGGTTTGGCCCTGATCTGACCCACTGACCCTTAATCCAATACTCCGACTGGTTCAGTACCCGGTCTGATTCATGAACCTTGGTATTTACAACAACAACTTGATCGCTTGAATATTTTAGAAATAAAACTTACTTTTGTGTTCATGAAATTTTTTTGACATTATTGACTTCACCTAGCGTTGTAGGGTAAACCTTGAACAATGGAAGGATGGGAAGCCAATCGAATTTTCATTTAATCTATCAAAGATAATAGCACATTATTATAAAAATTAAAAAAATAGCACATAATGACTATCCTAAACGTATAAACTAATTGAAAAGTTTACTTTGATTTTAAATAAAAAGTTCAATCTACTTTAGTTATTAAGAGGTTGTTTGGTAATAAGAGGGATTTGGAGGAAAGTGAAGAGGATAAAAAAAATTTTTGAATTGAATTTTTAAAAAATTAAAGAAGTGAGATAATGAAATTTTGAAATAAAGGATATGTAAGATAAAAATAATAATAATAATTAATGAAAAACATTTTAGCCTACTTCACTATTTTTTTTTTTTTTTGAAATTCAATTCATAAAAACTTCCTCTGCCCTCACTCCAAATCCCTCATATCAAACAAACCTTAGTTTTTTTGTTTTTTTGTGAATTTGGATGGTAGGTGCATGGTTTGAAGAGTATGGGGATCGAACTCAAACCTGATGTTACAAAAGGGACATCTTGTACCACTAGACTAAAAGGTCTTTACCAAAGAAATTTTAGTTTTAACTTGGTTAAAACTCAAGTTATGAAATATAATTTATTGTAATTCAATATCTATAATTTTAACAATTTAAAATCTTAATTCTAATCATGGATATCCTTCTGCACTCGTTGCTAATAGGGATGGACACAGGTCAAACAGCCTATGGGTAGGTCAAGGCCTATTTAAAATACCCTCTTTAATCTATATTTGCATTAGAAAATACATTTGTTGATAAAAAACCTCTTTAGTTTGTGTAATCAATAGAATTACGTGGAAAAACAATTATAAATATAGAAGCTCAAGTAAATTGAGATCTTATATATTTTTTATGAAAACAAACTACTCAATTAGCTCCTACGATCGATTACCTCCGTGAGATCAATAGTTGACTGGACAATTCTCACAATTCTCTAAGTTAACCGATGTGGACAAAAAAAAAAAATGAATATCTAAGCCATGATAACTCATAAAGAAGCTAAAGAAGAATGAACTGATTTCTGCTTTCATTGCAATCAAGCAAGATTACACTGAATATGATTGGAATCCAAATTCTGACTGTGTTAAAATCTACACTGCCATTCACAGTAAAAGAAATTAAAAAGTAATGATTTGTCAGAAAAATTTGAGCCACTGGATTGAATTCTTTTGTGCTTCTGTTGACTTGTTTCTTCTCATCATCATCATCATCATCCTCAAAGCTTGACAAGTGCCATACATAGCTTGTTGTGAACATCACGGAATGCCCAAATCTAAACATGTTCTTTTTTTCCTGAGACAATCTCTTTCAACTATGTTGTTCCAATTAGTCTTCAACATATACTAATAGCTTACTTTCTGAAGATCATTCTTATCTTTATGCAAATCCCACTGTCCAAATTCCAATGATGTCTTTGAAAGAGGAAGAGACACCCCATTTTCTGTTGGTGTGTGAATCAATGGCACAGTAATGGATCTCCTTAACCTTAAATTTGCCATCTCTTCATCATCCAAAACTTGAAAATCTCAACTTGGCTACAGGGAATTGTGACTCTACTGTGTCCCTTGCTTACATCTGTTTCAGACAAGTACTTTTGTATGACATTTATGATTCTTGTCCCGCCATATTCACCGATGATCTTTCTTTCGAATTCATTTGACAAGCTTGGCAGTGGTGTTGGTGGATTTTGGCTACCCCTCTTCCTATTCTTAATCTTCTTTCTCTTCATTTCTATAGCTCCAATCCATTCTTCACTACTTATGGTTTCTTCCAATTTTCTCTTTAGTGTGTCAGTCTTCTTTCTTGAAGAGTTGTTCATCACAGATTTCTGCACCTTTTGTCCTCCTTCTGTTACACAAAGAAAGAAGCCAATCAATACATCAAATGAACTATAAACAAAACATCAAGGCTTCGGTTTTGAACCATACAACTCAAATTAAAGACAGTATCTTTAATCAAATCATCATGAGTTAGGCCTTCATCAGACTTTGTTTTCACTATATGTATCTTTGAGGTGGCCTTATTGTCATAGCTAGTGAGATTTTGCCCCTCATTTCTCTGTCTCCTTATCACAAATCTTAGATTCTTCTTCATCTTCTTTGTCTCCTTATCACAAATCTTAGATTCTTTTTTATCTTCTCTTTGACCAGTGTTTGAACTCCTTTACTAGAGACATAATTTGTGCCCCAATTAGGCTCAATATTTTCATTATTCACATGGGCCAAATCATACATTTTAGCAGTAATAAAGGTAACTTGTAACATTATCTCAAAAAAGCTCAAATTATGCTGACTCTATTTCAGGCCTTCAAAATCTTCCACAGTCAACAAACCAGACATTGTCACTATTGCCTTTTTCTGCATTTCTGACAAAAATTTTCAATTTCTAATCAACATTAGCTTTAGATGAATCTTCACATAAACAGTGTGGAATCAAAATTATATATAACATAAAAATAATATAAACAAGATGACATAACAAAACACAATATTTCATTACACTATCTATTTTAAAATACATTCCTTATTCACATCAAATCATTTCAAGCATAAGAACATTGAACTTACTATCCTTGAAATAAAAGACACTAATAATCTCTGGAATATAATATCAATGAAATACACGAATTAAATGTCAATCCCACACTAATGAGTTGGTTTTCATTTTAAAAAACAAAAAGGTTTTCCTCTTTCCCCCATAACTTTATGTCAGCGTTTGGGCCTTATTCGATCTCGTTTTCCTCTTCCTCTTCCTCTTTCCCATTCTCTTGTCTTCTTCTTGACTCTCTCGTCCCTGTGTCTCGCCGTTGGCCCGTCAAGCTCACGTTCGCTGCATTGTGTCTCTCCAAAACAAAATTCCGTTGACCTCGCCTTCATTTTGGATTTGTGTGGCTCTCTCGCCGTTGGTCTCTCCTAATTTGCCCCGGATTTGAGACTTTGTGATTTGTTCGAGCTGGGGTAGATTGTTTCGGGTTTTTATGATTTGAAGCTTTGGAATACTGCCAGATTCGGTTTCGAAGCACTGGTGTTCTCCACCGACAAGAGTCCCAAGGTATTCCTGTGTCCTTGCTTTAATTTCGCAATCGGTTGGATAAATCTGAAGCTGCTAAGAAATATGATGATGTTTTTGCCAAACTTGAGTCATTGTAGATCTTCTGCTGCACTCTGTAACTAAGGAAATTGTTCCTATTTTGCTTTATGAGTACTATTGTAGCTATCTTTGTGATTATTTTCTTTCTATTGATTTTCTTGTCTGCGATATATGCTAGTACTCATCTACAGAGAAAGCTAGACGTTAGTTTGTTGACCATTATGGTTATCTCCGCGTGAGTGAAGTACCAGAAATGATGCAGTTTTTTTTCTGGTTGCCGCTGTTTACTTGTGGGCTTGAAGATTAAAGTTTTTAGTTTTCAATGTTGGAGATGATGTCGATATCTGTTCATATAGTGATTACTGATTTGTGTTTTGGATTGGCTCGCTAGGATCATGCATCGATAATCTTAAACCTGTTGGTGATTTTTCTTTTGATTTTGTTTGAATTCTGTTGGTATATTTTGGGCATCCTTTCTGGTTTTAGGCTGTCTTAAACACGATTTATTTTTTGTATATAGCCTTGATTGCCCTCCCTTGAGTGACAACGTTAAGAAGTTAAACCTTGATGCCCTCTCAAGTAGTTAATTAGACTTTAAAAAAGTCAATCATGCGATCATTGGCAAGAGATTCTTAAGAGGTTTAAAACCTAAAGATGTGTATGTAGTATGCATTTGTGGTTGCTGACTATAGTTCAGAAAAATAGTGTCATAAAAGTTACAGTCAGCTACTGACAAGCCTATTATTTGATCATACACCTTCTATAGGTGATATATATCCTTAAAAAAAAGGTAATATATATATATATATATATATATCCGATAGTTAAGTCCCTCAAATATAGAGTGCACTGAAGGGAGGGCTTCAAAGTAATAATGTGGGTGATAGACAAGGCAATTATTTGTGGTTGCTGACTCGAGTTCAGAAAAACTAAACAGAATAAAAATAGAAACACTAAGTTAATCAATGCAAAAAAATATATATATACAATCCATGATAACTCACAAAGAAGCTAAAGAAGAATGAACTGATTTCTACTTTCACTGCAAACAGCCAAGATTACACTGAAAATAATTGGAATTCAAATTCTTACTGTGTTAGAAATCTACACTACCATCCATAATAAAAGAAATTAAAAAATAATCATCTGTCAGAAAAATAGGAGCCACTGAATTGAATTCTTTTGTGCTTCTGTTGACTTGTTTCTTCTCCTCATCATCATCCTCCTCCTCCTCAAAGCTTGACAAGTGCCATACATAGCTTGTTGTGAACATCACGGAATGCCCAAATCTGAACATGGTCTTTTTTTTTGAGACCATCTCTTTCAACTATTTTGTTCCAATTAGTTCTCAACACATACTGATAGCTTACTTTCTGAAGATCATTCTTATCTTTATGCAAATCCCACTGTCCAAATTCCAATGATATCTCTAAAAGAGGAAGAGACGCCCCATTTTCTGTTGGTGTGTGAATCAATGGCACAGTAATGGATCTCCCTAACCTTAAATTTGTCATCTGGTCATCATCCAAAAACTTGAAACTCTCAACTTGGCTGCATGGAATTGTGACTCTACTGTGTCCCTTGCTTACATCTGTTTCAGACAAGTACTTTTGTATGACTCTTATGATTCTTGTCCCGCCATATTCACCGATGATCTGTCTTTCAAACTCTTTTGACAAGCTTGGTAGTGGTTTTGGTGGATTTTGGCTACCCCTCTTCCTATTCTTCATCTTCTTTCTCTTCATTTCCATAGCTCCAATCCATTCTTCATTGCTTATGGTTTCTTCCAATTTTCTCTTTAGTGTGTCAGTCTTCTTTCTTGGAGAGTTGTTCATCACAGATTTCTACACCTTTTGTCTTCCTTCTGTTACACAAAGAAAGAAACCAATCAATACATCAAATGAACTATAAACAAAACTTCAAGACTTCATTTTTGAACCATATATAATTGATCAACTCAAATTAAAGACAGTACCTTTGATCAAATCATCATGGGTTAGGCCTTCGTCAGACTTTGTTGTCACTTTATGTATCTTTGAGGTGGCGTTAATAGCATAGCTGGTGAGATTTTGCCCCTCATTTCTTTGTCTCCTTATCATAGTTCTTAGATTCTTCTTCATCTTCTCTTTAACCAGTGTTTGAGCTCCTTTGCAAGAGATATAATTTGTGCCCGAGTTAGGCTCAATATTTTCATTATTCATATGGGCCAAACCATACTTTTTAGCAGCAACAGAGGCAACTTGTAACAGTATCTCAAAAGAGCTCAAATTGTGATGACCCTGTTTCAGGCCTTGAAAATCTTCCATGGTCAACAAATCATCCATCCTCTTTATTGCCTGTTTCTGCATTTCTGATAAAAATTTCCAATTTCTAGTCAGTACTAGTTTCATATGAATCTTTACATAAACAATGTGGAATGGAATTTATATACAACTTAAGAAGCATATCAACAAGACAACATAACAAAATATAGTGTTTTATAGCACTAACTACACTCAAATGTATTCCTTATTCACATCAAATCATTCCAATCATAAGAACTGTGAACTTGCTGTCTTTAAAATAAACGACACTAATAATCACTAGAATATAATATATAGATCATGTAACATCTATGAAATACATGAGTTAAATGTCAATGCCACACTGAAATCTACAAGCGCTGCAAAAGAGGAATAAGGCAAAACAATGAAGACACAAGAAGACAGTAGTGTGGGGGAAGGGAAGAAAGACAATAAAAGAAAGTGAACTCATGAAAAGATAGACCTAGGAACTGTGGAGAGTGGAGTGAGAAAAAAAGGATGTATAAGAGAAGCTTTTTAACTGGGTCTTTCAGAATTTGACGTTTTCTATTAAAAGATATATACTTTTCTTGTTTCGTCAGCTGGTTGGATGCTTTGTTTATGTGAAATGAAAACAGAGTATTATTATGTTATGGTTATAATACTTGAATTTGACATCACAACAAATTTGAAATTCACAGATATTAGAAGTAGAAGAAGAAGGAAGAAGAAAGAAGAACTTACAAGACAGTGGAAAGTTGAAGTGTGAGAAATGAGTTGGCTTTCCGAACATTGAATGTGAGACGGATTAATCGTGAACTTGAAATGGGAGTGAAGGTAATTTCTGATTAAATAAATAGAATTAGGAAACTTGGTAGAAGAGTATTTTGGTCCTGTTTGAATTAGGAAACAAACGTAGTTTCCTAATCTTTAATTTTTCTTTTTGCAAAAAAGTAAATTATGCATTGTACCGTTATATGAATCATAAGTAATATATCCCCATAGCGTTGCGCAGCGACTAATATTCCGATGGAGCGCATGTGCGGGAGCCTGTCTTTTTTCCCGCCAAAATAAGCTGTGGTCTAATAATAATTTCTTCTCCCCCCCTTTTTCTTAATTGTGATTTTGTTTTGATTCTGGATTCTTCAAGATATTACTCCCACCGATTCTAAATATAAGAAAGTTAATTTTTTTAAGAGGTTAAGAAAACTAAATAAGTTACTTAATCATATTATATGTTATATATTCTTAGATTATATATCAATTTATTAGTCAAATTAATTAGTTTAGAGAAAAAAATAAAATAAAAATAGTCTAAAGTAATTTAATTAGTTTTCTTAATCTGTCTAAAAAAGTCAATTATATCTTATATTTACAATAAGGGGGATAATTTTTTTTTTAAAAAGATAATAATTAATCATTAGTAATTGCATTTATGAAATCATCCCATGTTTGAGGAGGAGGAGCTTTGATCCAAGGCTTCTCAATTCGTGTATTCATTAAAAAAAATGATGCTCTTTTCAGTCCTAATTATAAAGCAAAATTGACTTTTTTAACGAAATTAAGGAAGTTAATTAAATTGCTTTAGAGTATTTATATTTTTTTCTTCAAACTAATTAGTTTGACTAATAAACTGATATATAATCTAAAGATACATAATATATGATATCAGTAAGTAACTTATTTAGCTTCTTTAATCTCTCCAAAAAAAGGTTAATTTTATCTTATATTTAGGATTGGAGGTAGTACAATTTAACATATTTTGTTTCCTTCAAATCATTATAGTTTACCTGGTTTTATTTATAAAGAACGCAATTTGGAATTCTTAAATATCTATTTGTGGTCTCAAGAACTATTTTTTTTCCATATGTACCTATATTTGATAAGGATAGTAAGAGAGAGTAAAAATTAATATAATTTTAAAATTTAGTGTGGTTAATAATAATAATAAATTGCAGATGAGTTAAATTTTTGATAAATTTAATGTTTTTAAATAGTACCAATAATTTATTGTTGCCTGTGAATTATGATCAGAATCGGAAAGGCTAAAGAGTACAACTTGCTGTAGTTTTCATGGTTCATAAATCCGGACTAGATCGGCCAATTCAGCTATGAAATTGGGTAACTGCCAAGTAAATCGGTCCGGTTCACTATTTTAATTTTTTTTATTTTCTTTAGAATTTTATATTAATAAGTCTAAAATATTCAATTTCTCACTGATTTGGCACCGGTTTAGTTCCGGTTTGACCCTGATCTGATCCACTGACCCTTAATCCAATACTCCGACTGGTTCAATGCCCGGTCCGATTCATGAACCTTGGTATTTACAACAACAACTTGATCGCTTGAATATTTTAGAAATAAAACTTACTTTTGTGTTCATGAAATTTTTTTTGACATTATTGACTTCACCTAGCGCTGTAGGGTAAACCTTGAACAATGGAAGGATGGGAAACCAATCGAATTTTCATTTAATTTATCAAAGATAATAGCACATTATAATAAAAGTTAAAAAAGTAGCACATAATGACTATCCTAAACGTATAAACTAATTGAAAAGTTTACTTTGATTTTAAATAAAAAGTTCAATCTACTTTAGTTACTAAGAGGTTGTTTGGTAATACGAGGGATTTGGAGGGAAGTGAAGGGGATTCGGAAAATTTTTGAATTGAATTTTTAAAAAATTAAAAAAGTGAGATAATAAAATTTTAAAATAGAGGATATGTAAGATAAAAATAATAATAATAATTAATGAAAAACATTTTACCCTACTTCACTAATTTTTTTTTTTTAAATTCAATTCATAAAAACTTCCTCTGCTCCCCACTCCAAATCCCTCGTATCAAACAAACCTTAGTTTTTTTTTGTTTTTTTGTTTGTTTTTTTTGTGAATTTGGATGGTAGGTGCATGGTTTGAAGAGTGTGGGGATCGAACTCAGACCTCATGTTACAAAAGGGGCATCTAATACCACTAGACTAAAAGGTCTTTACCAAAGAAATTTTAGTTTTAACTTGGTTAAAACTCAAGTTATGAAATATAATTTATTGTAATTCAATATCTATAATTTTAACAATTTAAAATCTTAATTCTAATCATGGATATCCTTCTGCACCCATTGCTAATAGGGATGGACACAAGTCAAACAGCCTATGGGTAGGTCAAGGCCTATTTAAAATACCCTCTTTAATCTATATTTGCATTAGAAAATACATTTGTTGATAAAAAACCTCTTTAGTTTGTGTAATCAATAGAATTACATGGAAAAACAATTATAAATATAGAAGCTCAAGTAAATTGAGATCTTATATATTTTTTATGAAAACAAACTACTCAATTAGCTCCTACGATCGATTACCTCCGTGAGATCAATAGTTGACTGGACAATTCTCACAATTCTCTAAGTTAACCGATGCGGACAAAAAAAAGAGAATATCTAAGCCATGATAACTCATAAAAAAGCTAAAGAAGAATGAACTGATTTCTGCTTTCATTGCAATCAAGCAAGATTACACTGAATATGATTGGAATCCAAATTCTGACTGTGTTAAAATCTACACTACCATCCACAGTAAAAGAAATTAAAAAGTAATGATTTGTCAGAAAAATTTGAGCCACTGGATTGAATTCTTTTGTGCTTCTGTTGACTTGTTTCTTCTAATCATCATCATCATCATCATCCTCAAAGCTTGACAAGTGCCATACATAGCTTGTTGTGAACATCACGGAATGCCCAAATCTGAACATGGTCTTTTTTTTCCTGAGACAATCTCTTTCAACTATTTTGTTCCAATTAGTTTTCAACACATACTGATAGCTTACTTTCTGAAGATTATTCTTATCTTTATGCAAATCCCATTGTCTAAATTCCAATGATGTCTCTGAAAGAGGAAGAGACGCCCCATTTGCTGTTGGTGTGGGAATCAATGGCACAGTAAGGGATCTCCCTAACCTTAAATTTGTCATCTGGTCATCATCCAAAAACTTGAAACTCTCAAATTGGCTACAGGGAATTGTGACTCTACTGTGTCCCTTGCTTACATCTGTTTTAGACAAGTACTTTTGTATGACTCTTATGATTTTTGTCCCGCCATATTCACCGATGATCTTTCTTTCGAATTCATTTGACAAGCTTGGCAGTGGTGTTGGTGGATTTTGGCTACCCCTCTTCCTATTCTTCATCTTCTTTCTCTTCATTTCCATAGCTCCAATCCATTCTTCATTGCTTATGGTTTCTTCCAATTCTCTCTTTAGTGTGTCAATCTTCTTTATTGAAGAGTTGTTTATCATATATTTCTGCACCTTTTGTCCTCCTTCTGTTACACAAAGAAAGAAGCCAATCAATACATCAAATGAACTATAAACAAAACATCAAGGCTTCGGTTTTGAACCATACAACTCAAATTAAAGACAGTACCTTGAATCAAATCATCATGGGTTAGGCCTTCATCAGACTTTGTTTTCACTATATGTAACTTTGAGGTGGCCTTATTGTCATAGCTGGTGAGATTTTGCCCCTCATTTCTTTGCCTCCTTATCACAAATCTTAGATTCTTCTTCATCTTCTTTGTCTCTGTATCACAAATCTTATATTCTTCTTTATCTTCTTTTTGACCTGTGTTTAAGCTCCTTTTAGGGGAGAGTAATGGGCGGGTTGGGCAGCCCATGGTCAAACCCATATCCCGCCCATTTAACTTTAGACGGGTATGGGCTAGCCCAAACCCGTACCTCAACCCATATAAACCCGTGTAAACGGGCTGGCACATAAATGGGTGGGTTAACACGGGTTATGGGTAACCCATTTAGATTGGACCTGCTTATTTTTTTGAAAAAGAAATATAGATAAGCAGCAAGCCTTAATTTCAAATCCATGATCCATCAATCTAAATTATGATATCCACAATTCACATAAAAGAATCCAAATTTAGACAAGTAGTAAGTACTATCATAACAGAATTTTGATGTTTAAACTCCAACTTTTAAATTAAAACATTACATGCAACTACAAATTCAAAGATCAACAAAATGACATGCTTCCATTGAATATTTGATATCTTCATGAGTTGATGCTTCATTTTTCACCATCATCATCAGATTCAGTTGAGGAATGGGGTGTAGCTCCAGAAGCTAAATCTTCTTCTGCAAAATAAATTAAGAAAAAACATATCCATTAATAATCTAATAGGCAATAAAAAAAATGAAACAATACAAATTAAGAATGTTATTGAAAATACCCGTAACAACACTTGCACTCTCATCAAAATTATCAATATCAAGGTCCTTAAATTTAGGGGGTGTCTTGAAAAGCCAATTTTGAGCGCATACAAGTGCCTCAACCATCTTTGAAGACAAGGAGCTCCTAAAAGAATCTAGTATCCGACCCCCAGTACTAAAAGCCGATTCTGAAGATACTGTAGAGACGGGTATAGCTAACAAATCACGTGCCAACAAATTCAGAACTTTATACTTGGAAGCATTCACTCTCCACCATGCCAAAACATCAAATTTTAGATCACGAAAGCCAACTATTTCAGCTTGTAGATATTCATCCACTTCTGAAATTTTCTCTACATTACATGTAGAATCTGCAGTAGCTAAGAATTTCTGGAATGTAGCATCAAAAGATGACAAAGTCATTTCAAGTTCAACTTCCGAAAACAACACATTACTCCCACTACCATTGATATCCCCTTGCTCTATGGTTGGTTGAGATCCAGAAGCTTCATTAGTATTAATGACATTTGGTGAATAATGATCATACAAACGATATAAGACATCAACAATCCTCTTCAACATAAATTCTCGCTTTGTAGGTTCAGGAAAAATGTTTTCAAAAGCAATTTTGACATATGTCATCTTATATCTAGGGTCCAGTATGACTGCTACCACCAATAATGGATTCATTTTCTCAGCTTTTCCCCAATACTTATCGTACTTTGTTTGCATTCTTCTTGCCAAGTCACCTAAGAGAGAGTGAGAACTAGCTGCACTTGAATTAAGATGTGTTTGAATAGCAACAATATGTTGAAAACATGTGTTTGTTGTCACAAAATTTGATCCAGAAAATTTCAGAGTCATGGTGTAGAACAACTTCAAAAATACAAGGAACTTCTTTGCAACAGTCCAATCATATGCACTTGGAGGTTCAACTGTATTCTTTGTAGTTGTGTCAATGATATCATTATCAAGATCAAATATGTTGTCATCAAAATGAGTTGAATTTAAATCTAACTTAACTTTCTTTTTGAAGTAATCTATGTAATCTTGATCTTCTTCTTCCATCCTTGTGAAGACTTTAATAAACTTAACAGCACTTTCCAACATAAGGTAAGTCGAATTCCACCTAACAACATAATAGAATGAAATAAATAATTTGATTCATAATAGAAATTAGAAATGAAATAAACAAGTATTTAAAAATGAAAGCATGTAAACTTGTTAAAAACAAACTTTTCCTACAATGAGAACGAACGAGAAAAAACTCAGAACAGAAAAATCCATTTAACAAGATAAGAATCGATCAAAGTTGAGATAAAAAGCTCGGACACTCACTTGAATAAAGGACTGAATCTGCAAAAATGCTAATAACAGCTGGAGAGAACGAACTCAAGGACGACGAGAGTGAATGAGACTACTGAGAGACTGAGAGTGGGATTGCATGCAGGAGCCAGGAGTGGTTGAGTGAGTGTGAGACTAAGTGACTAACTTCTAAATTTCTAATTAAAAAACTAAGAGATTGAGAGTGAGTAGGATTGCATGCTATACGAGTGATAAGTAATCAACAAAGAGACAAAATGATTAGTCAAAAGAGTGAAAAAAAGAAAAAGTAATTAAAGTAGGAGTAATTGCATTGGAATAGACGAATGGTGATTGATTGAGTGAAGGTGGTATGAATGGACAATGGTATCCAATGAGGGAGGGTAGTCGGCAATCCGCATAGCAAGGTAAGGTTAATTTAAAAAAAAAAAACTAAATGGGCGGGTACGGGCAGCCCGAAGGTGTGCCCATAGCCCGCCCATTTAAGTTTTAAATGGGCGGGTTTCAACCCGCCCCATCATGGGCTCATTTTGGGCGGGCTTACAGTGACCCAATTAAATTGGGTTGCGGGCTGGGTTATGGGTAATGGGCTTATTGCTCTCCCCTAGCTCCTTTACAAGAGACATAATTTGTGCCCCAATTAGGCTCAATATTTTCATTATTCACATGGGCCAAATCATACGTTTTAGCAGCAATAAAGGTAACTTGTAACATTATCTCAAAAGAGCTCAAATTATGCTGACTCTATTTCAGGCCTTCAAAATCTTCCACAGTCAACAAACCAGACAACGTCACTATTGCCTTTTTCTGCATTTCTGACAAAAATTTTCAGTTTCTAATCAACATTAGTTTCAGATGAATCTTCACATAAACAGTGTGGAATCAAAATTATATATAACATAAAAATCATATAAACAAGAGGACATAACAAAACACAGTGTTTCATTACACTATCTACTTTAAAATATATTCCTTCCTTATTCACATCATATCATTTGAAGCATAAGAACATTGAACTTACTATCCTTGAAATAAAAGACACTAATAATCTCTGGAATATAATATCAATGAAATACACGAGTTAAATGTCAATCCCACACTAATAAGTTGGTTTTTATTTTAAAAAACAAAAAGGTTTTTCTCTTTCCCCCCATAACTTCATTTCAGCGTTTGCGCCTTTTTCGATCACGTTTTCCTCTTCCTCTTTCCCATTCTCTTGTCTTCTTCTTGACTCTCACGTCCTTGTGTCTCGCCGTTGGCCCGTCAAGCTCACGTTCGCTGCATTGTGTCTCTCCAAAACAAAATTCCTTTGACCTCGCCTTCATTTTGGATTTGTGTGGCTCTCTCGCCGTTGGTCTCTCCTAATTTGCCCCGGATTTGAGACTTTGTGATTTGTTCGAGCTGGGGTAGATTGTTTCGGGTTTTTATGATTTGAAGCTTTGGAATACTGCCAGATTCGGTTTCGAAGCACTGGTGTTCTCCACCGACAAGAGTCCCAAGGTATTCCTGTGTCCTTGCTTTAATTTCGCAATCGGTTGGATAAATCTGAAGCTGCTAAGAAATATGATGACGTTTTTGCCAAACTTGAGTCATTGTAGATCTTCTGCTGCACTCTGTAACTAAGGAAATTGTTCCTATTTTGCTTTATGAGTACTATTGTAGCTATCTTTGTGATTATTTTCTTTTTATTGATTTTCTTGTGTGCGATATATGCTAGTACTCATCTACAGAGAAAGCTAGACGTTAGTTTGTTGACCATTATGGTTATCTCCGCGTGAGTGAAGTACCAGAAATGATGCAGTTTTTTTTTTTGGTTGCCGCTGTTTACTTGTGGGCTTGAAGATTAAAGTTTTTAGTTTTCAATGTTAGAGATGATGTCGATGTCTGTTCATATAGTGATTACTGATTTGTGTTTTGGATTGGCTCGCTAGGATCATGCATCGATAATCTTAAACCAGTTGGTGATTTTTTTTTTGAATTTTTTTGAATTCTGTTGGTATATTTTGGGTATCCTTTCTGGTTTTAGGCTGTCTTAAACACTATTTATTTTTTGTATATAGCCTTGATTGCCCTCCCTTGAGTGACAACGTTAAGAAGTTAAACCTTGATGCCCTCTCAAGTAGTTAATTAAACTTTAAAAAAGTCAATCATGTGATCATTGGCAAGAGATTCTCAAGAGGTTTAAAACCTAAAGATGTGTATGTAGTATGCATTTGTGGTTGCTGACTATAGTTCAGAAAAATAGTGTCATAAAAGTTACAGTCAGCTACTGACAAGCCTATTATTTGATCATACACCTTCTATACGTGATATATATCCTTAAAAAAAAAGGTAATATATATATATATATATATCCGATAGTTAAGTCCCTCAAATATAGAGTGCACTGAAGGGAGGGCTTCAAGGTAATAATGTGGGTGATAGACAAGGCAATTATTTGTGGTTGCGGACTCGAGTTCAGAAAAACTAAACAGAATAAAAATACAAACACTAAGTTAATCGATGCAAAAAAAAAAAAAAAAAAAATAATCCATGATAACTCACAAAGAAGCTAAAGAAGAATGAACTGATTTCTACTTTCACTGCAATCAGCCAAGATTACACTGAAAATAATTGGAATTCAAATTCTTACTGTGGTAGAAATCTACACTACCATCCATAATAAAAGAAATTAAAAAATAATCATCTGTCAGAAAAATAGGAGCCACTGAATTGAATTCTTTTGTGCTTCTGTTGACTTGTTTCTTCTCCTCATCATCATCCTCCTCCTCCTCAAAGCTTGACAAGTGCCATACATAGCTTGTTGTGAACATCACGGAATGCCCAAATCTGAACATGGTCTTTTTTTTTGAGACCATCTCTTTCAACTATTTTGTTCCAATTAGTTCTCAACACATACTGATAGCTTACTTTCTGAAGATCATTCTTATCTTTATGCAAATCCCACTGTCCAAATTCCAATGATATCTCTGAAAGAGGAAGAGACGCCCCATTTTCTGTTGGTGTGTGAATCAATGGCACAGTAATGGATCTCCCTAACCTTAAATTTGTCATCTGGTCATCATCCAAAAACTTGAAACTCTCAACTTGGCTGCATGGAATTGTGACTCTACTGTGTCCCTTGCTTACATCTGTTTCAGACAAGTACTTTTGTATGACTCTTATGATTCTTGTCCCGCCATATTCACCGACGATCTGTCTTTCAAACTCTTTTGACAAGCTTGGTAGTGGTTTTGGTGGATTTTGGCTACCCCTCTTCCTATTCTTCATCTTCTTTCTCTTCATTTCCATAGCTCCAATCCATTCTTCATTGCTTATGGTTTCTTCCAATTTTCTCTTTAGTGTGTCAGTCTTCTTTCTTGAAGATTTGTTCATCACGGATTTCTGCACCTTTTGTCTTCCTTCTGTTACACAAAGAAAGAAACCAATCAATACATCAAATGAACTATAAACAAAACTTCAAGACTTCATTTTTGAACCATATATAATTGATGAACTCAAATTAAAGAGAGTACCTTTGATCAAATCATCATGGGTTAGGCCTTCGTCAGACATTGTTGTCACTTTATGTATCTTTGAGGTGGCGTTAATAGCATAGCTGGTGAGATTTTGCCCCTCATTTCTTTGTCTCCTTATCACAGTTCTTAGATTCTTCTTCATCTTCTCTTTGACCAGTGTTTGAGCTCCTTTACAAGAGACATAATTTGTGCCTGAGTTAGGCTCAATATTTTCATTATTCATATGGGCCAAACTATACTTTTTAGCAGCAACAGAGGCAACTTGTAACAGTATCTCAAAAGAGCTCAAATTGTGATGACCCTGTTTCAGGCCTTGAAAATCTTCCATGGTCAACAAATCATCCATCCTCTTTATTGCCTGTTTCTGCATTTCTGATAAAAATTTCCAATTTCTAGTCAGTACTAGTTTCAGATGAATCTTTACATAAACAATGTGGAATGGAATTTATATACAACTTAAGAAGCATATCAACAAGACAACATAACTAAATATAGTGTTTCATAGCACTAACTACACTCAAATGTATTCCTTATTCACATCAAATCATTCCAATCATAAGAACTGTGAACTTGCTGTCTTTAAAATTAAAGACACTAATAATCACTAGAATATAATATATAGATCATGTAACATCTATGAAATACATGAGTTAATTGTCAATGCCACACTGAAATCTACAAGCGCTGCAAAAGAGGAATAAGGCAAAACAATGAAGACACAAGAAGACAGTAGTGTGGGGGAAGGGAAGAAAGACAATAAAAGAAAGTGAACTCATGAAAAGATAGACCTACGAACTGTGGAGAGTGGAGTGAGAAAAAAAGGATGTATAAGAGAAGCTTTTTAACTGGGTCTTTCAGAATTTGACGTTTTCTATTAAAAGATATATACTTTTATTTTTGTCTTTTAATTATATTTTAGTTGTTTTTCAGAAAAGTAAAGCTCAGAGTACAAAACTGTTGAAGAAATAGGAATGAGAAAGGCGAAATAGGAATGAGAAAGGCAAAATAGGAATACTCACAAATTTCCTCAAAAGTGTTTGAAGAAGGTGCGATCTTTTCTTGTTTCGTGAGCTGGTTGGATGTTTTGTTTCTGTGAAATGAAAACAGAGTATTATTATGTTATGGTTACAACACTTGAATTTGACATCACAACAAATTTGAAATTCACAGATATTAGAAGTAGAAGAAGAAGGAAGAAGAAAGAAGAACTTACAAGACAGTGGAAAGTTGAAGTGTGAGAAATGAGTTGGCTTTCCGAACGTTGAATGCGAGACAGATTAATCGTGAACTTGAAATGGGAGTGAAGGTAATTTCTGATTAAATAAATAGAATTAGGAAACTTGGTAGAAGAGTATTTTGGTCCTGTTTGAATTAGGAAACAAACGTAGTTTCCTAATCTTTAATTTTTCTTTTTGCAAAAAAGTAAATTATGCATTGTACCGTTATATGAACCATAAGTAATATATCCCCATAGCGTTGCACAGCGACTAATATTCCGATGGGGCGCATGTGCGGTAGCCTGTCTTTTTTCCCGCCAAAATAAGCAGTGGTCTAATAATAATTTCTTCCACCCCCCCTATTTTCTTAATTGTGATTTTGTTTTGATTCTGGATTCTTCAAGATATTACTCACACTGATTCTAAATATAAGACTGTTAATTTTTTTAATAGGTTAAAAAAGTTACTTAATCATATTATATGTTGTATATTCTTAGATTATATATCAATTTATTTATCAAATTAATTAACTTAGAGAAAAAAATAAATAAAAATAGTCTAAAGTAATTTAATTAGTTTTCTTAATCTCTCTAAAAAAGTCAATAATGTCTTATATTTAAAATAAGGGGGGATAATTTTTTTTAAAAGATAATAATTAATCATTAGTAATTGCATTTATGAAATCATCCCATGTTTGAGGAGGAGGAGCTTTGATCCAAGGCTTCTCAATTCGTGTATTCATTAAAAAAAATGATGCTCTTTTCAGTCCTAATTATAAAGCAAAATTGACTTTTTTAGCGAAATTAAGGAAGTTAATTAAATTGCTTTAGAGTATTTATAATTTTTTTCATCAAACTAATTAGTTTGACTAATAAACTGATATATAATTTAAAGATACATAACATATGATATTATTAAGTAACTTATTTAGCTTCTTTAATTTCTTCAAAAAAATGTCAACTTTATCTTATACTCCCTCTGGTACTAATTATAAGACAAAGTTGATTTTTTTGGAGTAATTAAGGAAGCTAATTAAATTACTTTAGAGTGTTTATATTTTTAGTATCTTTAGATTATATATTAGTTTATCAGTCAAATTAATTAGTTTGAAAATAAAAATAAAAATATAAATACTCTAAAGTAATTTAATTGGCTTCTTTAATTTCTTTAAAAAAGTCAACTTTGTCTTATAATTATGACCGGAGGGAGTATTTATGATTGGATGTAGTACAATTTAACATATTTTGTTTCCTTCAAATCATTATAGTTTACCTGGTTTTATTTATAAAGAACGCAATTTGGAATTCTTAAATATCTATTTGTTGTCTCAAGAACTATTTTTTTCCATATGTACCTATATTTGATAAGGATAGTAAGAGAGAGTAAAAATTAATATAATTTTAAAATTTAGTGTGGTTAATAATAATAAATTGCCAATCAGTTAAATTTTTGGATTTGCGTGGCTCTATCGCCGTTGGCCTCTCCTAATTTGCCCCGGATTTGAGACTTTGTGATTTGTTCGTGCTGAGGTAGATTGTTTCGGGTTTTTATGATTTGAAGCTTTGGAATACTGCCAGATTCGGTTTCGAAGCACTGGTGTTCTCCACTGACAAGAGTCCCAAGGTATTCCTGTGTCCTTGCTTTAATTTCGCAATCGGTTGGATAAATCTGAAGCTGCTAAGAAATATGATGACGTTTTTGCCAAACTTGAGTCATTGTAGATCTTCTGCTGCACTCTGTAACTAAGGAAATTGTTCCTATTTTGCTTTATGAGTACTATTGTAGCTATCTTTGTGATTATTTTCTTTCTATTGATTTTCTTGTCTGCGATATATGCTAGTACTCATCTACAGAGAAAGCTAGACGTTAGTTTGTTGACCATTATGGTTATCTCCGCGTGAGTGAAGTACCAGAAATGATGCAGTTTTTTTTTTTGGTTGCCGCTGTTTACTTGTGGGCTTGAAGATTAAAGTTTTTAGTTTTCTATGTTGGAGATGATGTCGATGTCTGTTCATATACATGTGAGTGTTTGATAGAGCGTTTCAACCCCTATTAAGTCTGATTGGCAACATAGAAGCCGAATTGCACTGGAAAAAAATATGTGGATGTTTGGTTGGGCTTGAGGTCAATTTGATTTTGGTTTGCAAAATGGCCTTATTTCAAAAGCTCCGAGGTCCATCTTTTACCTTCATTTAAGGAGATTTTGTTAACCGTTATGTATTAATAAATGTTGTCCTAACTATCAATTTTTTCTCTCTTCCTTTCTCTTCTTTGTGACTCCTCCCCGACTCACCTTTCCTCTGTGCCTGAAGAAGAGATTCGCCACTGTTGATCTTCCCTCTCTCGTCGGTCACCTGCAAGTCATTGAGCTGTGGGTCCTATCGTGAGCAGTGGTCGTAGGTGGTGGTGGTGGTTGGCCGTCGTCGGTGGTGTTGAAGTCTGACGAGTCTTGTGGAGTCGAATGGGAAGGTTCTTACTCTGAAGGTCGCCACTCTATGCATGCTAGGCATTTTTGGTGAGTTTGGTGCGCATGCTCTGGGATTTACTCTTGCGTCTCTCGTCTTTCCGTCTCTCGTCGTCAACAGCCTCTGCGGCATTCTGTGGTGGTGAAGCTGATCTCTGGCCGTGTGGTCTTCTCCCTGGTAAGCTTTAAAAGTGCTCTTGACCAACATTTCAAGGATTGGCTGACATTGCATTTCGTGTTTGATTTTAGTTTGGATCCGTTAGCTTGTTGCTTCTCTGTCGCTCTTAACAAACGTAGTGGGTTCTGGTCATGGTGTGGGTGCTGTTGTTTTTTTTTGTTTGCTAATGTTGCCAAAATATATTCTTCCTTTTTTATCGAATGTTGCTTGCTTTGCTTCATGGGCTTTGGGGGTATTCTACGGAGTTTGCTCTGCTTGTTTTTTCGTTTGCTTTGTTGATCGACTCCGCCAGAGCTTGTCGTGGTTCTAGTTCTTGGTTTTTTGCTTCTTTAGGTTCGTTTCTGCCTTCTGTTGTCCATTGAAAGTCCCCCGAGTTTTTTGGTTTTTCTGGCTTGATGGTTATTTTTTTGGACCTGCTACTGAGGTTGCTCTGTTTTTCGATTTTTCAGCTTCGTGGTTGGTCATCGACTCCGGCATTGCTCTTCGAGGTTCAGGTTATGATTTTTGCCTTGTTTAGGTTCGTTTCTGCCTTCTGTCCTCTGTTGAAATTCTACATTGTTTGTTGCTTTTGGCTTGTGGCCACCGTTTCTGTTTCTGGTTTGCTGCCTTGGTAGTTATCTGCATATGAGGTTTCTGTCCTCGTTGAATAAATCATGATGTGCAATGGTCGTATAATTTAGAAATGGTGAAGTGATTTTGTGGAAGTGGTGAAGTGGTGAAGAGATTTCATTTTTAAATAAATCATGATCTTTATACCTTGTATAATTTTGAAATTATACTATTGTTTCCTCTGGGGTTGTTATGACTGCCATGCTAATGATAGGGGTTGCCTTGTGGAAAATGTAGTTATACTCCTTATTCCATGTTCAGTTATGATTGCCGAAATGCTAACGACATCTTTAATTTTTAATATTTTAGTTTGAGGTCTTCTATAAAAAGTATTTTTGAAATGTGAAATAATTGATTTGAGTTGTTATAAAAAATGTGCAAGTAAAGCTACCAAAAGACAAGTCCTCATTGTTATGCAAGAAGGGCATTACATAATTTTATTAGGAGAAATGACGCCACTGACGTAATTTTTAGGCAAGTTGAATGAAGTCAATCCAAATAAATTTTATTTTTGCAAAAATCATTTACATAACCATCAATCCAAACATAAATCACTTTACACAATCTAACTTTTACTAAAAATAATATTACCCAAAATCAGATTAAAAAAATCATTTTTTCAATCACTGTTCTAAACACACATGTGTACGTATGTATGACATATGGAGATTTCAAGACCATACACCATAAGTCGGTTCTCTCTTTCCCACCATAACTTCATTTCAGCGTTCGCGCCTTATTCGATCACATTTTCCTCTTTCCCCTTTCACGTTCTCTTCTCTTCTTCTTGACTCTCTTCTCCCTGTGTCTCGCCATTGGTCCGTCAAGCTCAAATGCGCTGCATTGTGTCTCTCCAAAACAAAATTGGGTTTTACTGTTGTCCGTCCGTCGAGCTCGCCTTCCTTTTTGATTTGTGTGGCTCTCTCGCATCTCTCGCCGTTGGTCTCTCCTAATTTTCCACCTCGATTTGAGATTGTTTCGGGATTTTATGATTTGGAGCTTCGGAACACTACCAGATTGGGTTTCGAAGCACTAATATTCTCCATTGACAAGAGCCCCAAGGTATTCCTATGTTCTTGCTTTAATTTCGCAATAGATTGGATAAATCTGAAGCTGCTAAGAAATGTGAAGTTGATTTTGCAAAACTTAAGTCATTGTAGATCTTCTGCTGCCCTCTGTAACTAAGGAAATTGTTCATATTTTGCTTTATGAGTACTGTTGTATCTATCTTTGTGGTTAGTTTCTGTTTATTGATTTTCATGTCTGCTACAACTCAGCTACACAGAAAGCCAGGCGTTAGTTTGTTGACTCTTATGGTTATGTCCGCTTGATTGAAGTAACAGAAATGATGTAGTTATGTTTTTTCTCCTGGCCATTGTTTACTTGTGGGCCATTGTTTATAGTTTTCACTGTTGGATATGATGTCTATGTTTGTGCATTTAGTGAAAACTGATTTGTGTATTGGATTGCCTAGGATCATGCATCGATAATCTTAAGGCTGTTGGTGATTTTTCTTTTGAATGTTTTGAATTCTGTAGGTATGTAGTGGGTATCCTTTCTGGTTTTTCGCTGTCTTAAACACTATTTTTTTTTGTATGTAACATTAATTGCCCTCCCTTGAGTGACAACCTTAAGAAGTTAAACCTTGATGCCCTCTCAAGTAGTTGATTAAACTTTAAAAAGTCATTCATGTGATCATTGCCAAGAGATTCTTAAGAGGTTTAAAACCGAAAGAAGATGTGTATGTATCTGTGTATCTGTGTGACATCATGCAAAAGCTTTATCCAGCTTAAGGTGATTATTATTTGAGGTTGCTGCCTCTTGTCCAGAAAAATAGTGTCATGAAAGTTACAGTCGGCTACTGATCATCCTATTATTTGATCATACACCTCCTATACGTGATAGATATCCTTAAAAAAAGGTGATATACATATATATATATATATATATATATTTATATCCGATAGTTAAGTCCCTCAAATATAGAGTGCACTGAAGGGAGGGCATGAAGGTAATAATGTGTGTGATAGATAAGGCCATTCTTTGTGGTCGATGACTCTAGTTCAGAAAAAACTAAACAGAATTAGTAAAAAAACACTTAAGTCATGCAAAAGAAAGGAATATCTCACAAAGAAGCTAATGAAAATGAACTGACTTTTGCTTTCACTGCAATCAAGTAAGATTACACTGGAAATAATTGGAATCTAAATTCTGACTTTGGTAGAAATCTACACTACCATCCACAATAAAAGAAATTAAAAAATAATCATTTTTTAGAAAAATTTGAGCCACTGAATTGAGTTCTTTTATGCATTATTGACTGGTTTCTCATCATCGTCGTCATCCTCCTCCTCAAAGCTTGACAAGTGCCATACATAGCTTGTTGTGAACATCACGAAATGCCCAAATCTGAACATGATCTTTTTTTCTGAGATCATCTGTTTCTACTATTGTGTTCCAATTAGTTTTCAACACATACTGATAGCTTACTTTCTAAAGATCATTTTTATCTTTATGCAGATCCCATTGTCCAAATTCCAATGTTGTCTCTGAAAGAGGAAGAGACATCCCATTTTCTGTCGGAGTGTGAATCAATGGTACAGTAATGGATCTCCCCAACCTTAAATTTGTCATGTCTTCACCATCCAAAAAATTGAAGCTCTCAACTTGGCTACAAGGAATTGTGACTCTACTATGCCCCTTGCTTACATTTGTTTCAGTCAAGTACTTTTGTATGACTCTTATGATTCTTGTCCCGCCATATTCACGGATGATCTTTCTTTCGAATTCTTTCGACAAGCTTGGTAATGGTGTTGGTGGATTTTGGCTACCCCTCCTCCTATTCTTCATTTTCTTGTTCTTCATTTCCATAGCTTCAATCCATTCTTCATTGCTTAAGGTTTCTTCCAATTTCCTCTTTAGCGCATCAGTCTTCTTTCTTGAAGAGTTGTTCATCACAGATTTCTGCACCTGTTGTCTTCCTTCTGTTACACAAAGAAAGAAACCAATCAATACATCAAATGAACTATAAACAAAACTTCAAGACTTCATTTTTGGACCATATATAATTGATCAACTCAAAATAAAGATAGTACCTTTAATCAAATCATCATGGATTAGGCCTTCATCAGACTTTGTTTTCACTTTGTGCATCTTTGAGGTGGTTTTAATGGCATAGCTGGTGAGATTTTGGCCCTCATTTCTTTGTCTCCTTATCACAAATCTTAGATTCTTCTTCATCTTCTCTTTAACCGGTGTTTGAGTTTCTTTACAAGAGACATAATTTGTACCCAAGTTAGGCTCATTATTTTCATTATTCATATGGGTCAAATCATACTTTTTAGTAGTAATAGAGGCAATTTGTAACAGTATCTCAAAAGAGCTCAAATTATGTTGACCCTGTTTGAAGCCTTGAAAATCTTCCATGGTTAACAAATCAGCCATCCTCTTTATTGCGTTTTGCTGCATTTCTGATAAAAATTTCCACACAAGACAGAGTATTATTATGTTATGGTTACAACGCTTGAATTTGACATCACAACAAATTTGAAATTCCCTGATATTAGAAGTAGAAGAAGAAGGAAGAAGGAAGAAGGAAGAAGAACTTACCACACAAGACAGTGGGAAGTGGAAGTGTGAGAAATGAGTTGGCTTTCTGAATGTTGAATGAGAGACGGATTAATTGTGAGCTTAAAATGAGGTCGTATGTTAATTTCTGATTAAATAAATAGAATTAGGAAACTTTGGAGGAAAGTATTTAGTCCTGTTTAAATTAGGAAACAAATGTAGTTTCCTAATCTTTAAGTTTTTTTTTTTGAGAAAAAAAGTAATTCTGGATTGTACCGTTATATGGACCATGAGTAATATATATCACCGTCTTAATTCCGATGGAGCGCATAAGCTGTATTCTTTTTTTTTTCCCGCCAAATAAGCAGTAGTCTAATAATATCCATTGAATAAAACGAGCGCTATGCAATTTCAACTTTTCCTTCTTTCCATGTGTCACTACTCACTACTCCAGTCCGCCTCGTCAAACGTGTATTGTGGTGATATTTTATTTTTTAAAAATAATTGAGTAAGCAACTGAAAAATCAATTTTTTTCTGAGAAAAATAACATTTCATTTTCAAATTAATTTTAAAAAATAAATAAATTTCTAACATTTTTTTTAAAAATTAAAAAATCATTATGCTATTTTAAAATTTGAAATGAAATGCTCTGTGCGGTATAACAACCCATGCGCATATTAATTCTAATTTAAATTGGCAAAAAATAATTCTAAATATATAAAATATAATTTTTATAAAGTTTCAATTGACAATTTATTTCATGTTGAAAAAATGAAAATTTATTCTTTCTACCATTGGCAAAAAAAAAAAAATCTTTCTATTTATTTATTTTTATTTGTATCTAAATTCGTCCATATTCATATTTCTTCTCAAGAATTTAGACTAAGCATATTTATACAATTATATATATAATATTATTTTATTTTAATTAATTACATTTCGGTTTTAAAACATTGGCTTTCAAATCATGTGCCTATTAAAGTATTAATCCATATATTTCATATTTAAAAATTTTTATTAAAAAATATAATAATAGGTTGATTTCATATTTATTTTTACATTTATATCATTAAATATGCATATAATATTTTTTTTTTAATTTTTATGTCAACGATCCGACCAAATGGCTCGATTGTTTCAACCATAACCTACTGACATTTCGGCTCGAATCTTGATGTCCGGTCCGACTTTTAAAACATTACTTAATTGTTATTTCTTAATTTTGATAAACTAGCTTAATTGACTTGTATCATGGATTAAAAACAACATTATCATAATGAAAACAACACATTTTTTCTAAACAAGGCTTTATTTGAAAATTAACTCAAGAAAAAACAGAAATGAAATATGCTTGTAATCTACCAACGTTAACGTAATTAACAAAAGAGAAAAGGTTTAGAACTCCACCATAGGTAATATATTAACAAAAAAATTTCAGCTACACGTAATTTGCTTCCCCCCCCCCCCCATGTGTGACAGTAAAAATTAAATTTTAAAATCGGAAAGTGTCACCTAAACATATGAACTGTTTTTAAATATATATTTTAAATATTTCACATGAAAATATAATTAATTAGGAGAACTAAAATTTAAAAGATGATGATGATGATCATAATAATAATAATAATAATAATAATAATAATAATAATTATTATTATTATTATTATTATTATAAAACAATAAAATAGTTAGATATTTATATTTACTCCCTATGTGCCTAATTAATATTTGTTTGGAACGAGCAGGAGTTACCCGTGCGTTGCACGGAGAGATGGGAAAAAATGTGGACATTTTTTTGATTATGTATGTTATCCGGTAGACTAAAGTATGAGGTTATTGAAAAGGATGAATAACATAACTTAGAATGAAATAGGATTGGCCACAAAAAGAGGTTGCTAAAGATGACAACGGTTATATCAGAGAACCATGTTGTTAGCCAAAAGTGCATTTTTTTCAGGATTTGTACAACATGATTATCAATTGAGACGAAAAAAAATGATACCTAGTAACGTACATTTCGAAAAACTTCTGGGAACACAACATTCTTCGTACAACAACTTTGTGCTGAATCATTATCTCCTACAATGATCTTCAAACCATCAATGCATTTGACTCTGGACAGTGCTACATATAATTGGCCATGGGTGAAAACTGGTTTGGACAAATAAAGGCCAACATGAGACAAGGATTGGCCTTGACTTTTATTGATAGTCATGGCAAATGATAGCGTAATTGGGAATTGCCGTCGTTGCATACGAAATGGCCAGCGGGACTCTGAAGGATTTAGATCCATTCTATGTATAAGAACCTTCTGATTAGGATTGGAACCATTAAGTGTAACTGCTTCAATAACCTTGTTGCCTAACATTGTCACACGAAGACGTGTTCCATTGCAAAGTCCTGATGATTGGTCAATATTCCGCAAGAGCATGATGGGTGCTCCGACTTTTAATATCAGTTTATGTGGAGGCAAACCAGAAGATGAGATGGTGTTGAGGAATTCTATGGTGTATAAGTTGTCGAAAGAATTGGGGTCATCAGTTGACTTGCAAACTGTGTCACAACTTAAGAAAACATGTTGTGCACCGGGAAGTAGTGAACACATGTGATCATTGATCTTGCCAACAATTTCAATCGTAGGCGCTAGGATTGCTCTGTCATTGAAGTACTCATTATATGAGAGATTGCAAAGAAGGTCTTTATAAGTTGCATTAACAATAGCATTGATTGGATCAGTGTAGCTTGCAATCAAAATTTCAGGTGGTATTTCGATATTTGCAACACCATCTAAAGAATCTCCTAACTTTCCATCCCCAACATCTAGTAACCATCTTGAAAACCATTGAATCCTTGTGTTTTTGATGGTGTCAGCACTATGAGATAACCGCATGTTTTTTGTCAATTGAAAAATCGTGCAATGTTGCCATAGGTGAGAAAAATTAATGCAAGCATTGACAATTGTTGCCCTAGTGCCTTTAGGTATGACTGGTAGTATTTGTCTGAAATCGCCACCCATAACAATACATTTACCACCAAAAGGCAAATTAGAGTGCATTATATCCTTTAATGTCCTGTCAAAAGCTTCTATGCAAAACCACTATACCATAGGTGCCTTGTTCCATATAATTAATTTTGTTAACTTGATGAGGTTAGCTAATGGTGAATTATGGGAGATTGAACAAATAGAGATTTCATTTATTTGTATTGGTATTGCTAATGGTGAATTCATTTATTTGAATTTTTAAGTGGCCAAACATAATTTCTCTTTCCGTATAAGCGCCAAGCAGGGACTATTATTCGCAAGTTACAAATTAAAAATCAAACAATTGTAATAAATTTGGCAAAAGATCTTGTACAGAGCAGTTCACCTAATATGAGAGTAGTAGGTGAGTTCATTAAATTGAGTTGAGTGCTTCAATCACATAACCTTGCTTGGTTGAAAGCAATCTGAGCTTCCATTAATTGCAATATATAGTTCGCACTTGGACTGACGTCATGGTGTCAGTTTGGACCCATAAATGAGTTGAACGTTCACATTTGTATTTAATAGACCTCTATGTCCAGTGAAGAATAGAGCAAGGTGAGAAATAATGTTGTCAATATCACATAATAACATATCAAAGATTTATTCCATTTTCGGTGGGAGGAACTAATCTGACAGTTCATTTCCATTATCTCAATCGAATGAACAAAGTTTATAACAGCTAGTTCGTAAGTAATTTTTTAACAATCTGTAACCCAAAGCGAGAACATGCCTGAAAAAAGTGTGCCACAATTTGAAAAAAAAATTATCCTATGATTGGTAATTTTTTGTCCGCCATATATCTACTTTTTCATAACAATCCATATTTACATCTGGATTGGGTTTACATTACAGTAGATTGCATTTGACTTCAAGGTACAATTGTTTTTCTTTGTTCCTCTCCATTTGACGTGGTTACTGGTGACCTTTCTGCCATCCATTGAAGCATTAAATGAAAAATGATTATTGGACTGCACTTTGCTGCATCTATTGACATACTCTGATATGAACCAAAATTGAGCATTAAATGAAAAATTTTTCCTGGCCTGCCGTTCGGATTAGCTGTCAACATACTTATCCTCTCCCTCTCTCTATGCTATCAATCGTTCAATGGAAAGGAGTAAATGTCTATAATTGCAGAGAGGCAATGGCAAGTCCTCTGTCTTTACTACTTCACATCCCAATAAGGAAGTAATGACTCTCACACACAGAGAGATCGCAGCGAATACAGTTAAGTGAACATAATATGCATATACATAATATATTTGGATTCCAACAAACTAAACATACATGCGCACTTATTCACACCCCCACACATAAAAGAAAAGCATAATAAACACCTAAAAGTTATAAGTGAACACACTGGGACTTGCTGAAAGTTACATGTATATGTATATGTCGACGGCTGAAACGGAGGATGATTCAGTTCTGCTGTGCTTCGCTTCCAACACAGGGCGCTATTTGAACAGCATGTCAATGCATGTATCTTCCTCCTGTAAAAGTAATGTAGCAACAAAGTGTTATGCAGGAAGCAGATCAGCACACCTTAAGTAAAACTATACATGTAGTTATGGTCGGAAAGCAATGGAGGACATACCTTGCACACGGACCACTCATCTCTTCACTTTCAGTTTGTTATTGTGATGTTATTAATCTCAAATCCTCATACCTTTTCATCAATGTTACATATGTCTATTTATATACAAAATCAAACGTATGAAACAGACAAGACGTGCCTAACTCTAACCTAACTCTAAGACTTTCTACGTTCACCATTGTTGACTACCTCTAACACTCCCCCTCAAGTTGGAGCATATATATTGATCATGCCCAACTTGTTACAAAGATATTTAACCCGTGTCCCATGTAAGGCTTTTGTCGGAAGATCTGCCAGTTGGTCATCAGATCGTACGTGCCCTGTAGATACAACATTTTCTTTGATCTTATCACGAATAAAATGACAATCAATCTCAATATGTTTTGTTCGTTCATGGAACACAGAATTTGAAGCTATATGAAGTGCTGCTTTATTGTCACACCATAGTTTTGCAGGCAATATCGTGGTAATGCCAATTTCCTTCAAGAGTTGAAATACCCACACAATTTCTTGTACTGACTGTGACATGGCTCTGTATTCTGCTTCTGCACTTGATTTTGACACAACTAATTGCTTCTTACTTCTCCAAGATATCAAATTTCCACCAACAAACACACAATAACCAGTAGTGGATCGTCTTGTGGCTTTAGATCCTGCATGATCCGCATCACAGAAACACTCGACTTTAGTGTGCCCATAATCTGTATAAAGAATACCAAGACCTGGAGAACCTTTCAAATAATGCAAGATATGTTCTAAAGCTTCCCATTGTGCCACTGTTGGTGATGCCATGAATTGGCTGAGTCTACTGACTGAGAAGGTTATATCAGGACGAGTTACTGTTAGATAATTTAGTTTCCCAATAAGTCTTCTATATCTCTCAGGAAATGGAAACGGCTTTAATTTCTCTGGATCAATCTTCTTTTTCAAATCATCAGGAAGTTCATCAAACATACTAGCATCAAGATCTAGAAAGGGATTCGAAATCATGGGGATGCTGCTTGGTGCAGCTCCAAGTTTTCCAGTCTCCTTTAAGAGATCAAGAACATACTTTCTTTGAGTCGAAAGAATACCTTTCTTGCTTCTCAAAACCTCAATACCAAGGAAGTACTTTAATGATCCCAAATCTTTAGTCTGAAAGTGAGAGTTCAGGAAGATTTTAAGTTCTGAGATTCCAGAACAATTACTTCCTGTAATCACAATATCATCAACATATACTACGAGAAGAATCATGCCACCATCAGATTGTTGGTAGAACACAGAGTGATCACACTTGCTTTGACGTAACCCAAACTTCTTGACCACATTACAGAATTTATCAAACCAGGCTCGAGGACTTTGCTTTAGTCCGTACAGTGACTTTCGGAGGTAGCACACTTTCCTATTCTCCCCCTGAGCAACGAACCCAGGTGGTTGCTCAATATAAACTTCTTCCAGAAGATCGCCATTCAAGAAAGCATTCTTAACATCTAATTGATGCAAATCCCAATGATATGTGGCCGCCAAAGATACAAGAAGACGAACTGAAGTGAGTTTGGCTACAGGAGAGAAAGTCTCAGAATAATCAAGACCATAAGTTTGGGCATAACCTTTTGCAACAAGGCGAGCTTTTAGTCTTTCCAAAGAACCATCAGCCTTAGTCTTAACAACAAATACCCATTTACAGCCAATAGCTTTCTTGCCAGGAGGGAGATCAACAAGAGTCCATGTACCAGCTGTTTCCAATGCCAATAGTTCTTCTTCCATTGCGGCACGCCAACCAGGGTGAGCTAGGGCTTGGTGAAGAGTAGTAGGGGTGGATATGGAATCAAGGGTGACCACAAGTGAAGAAGAAGTAGGAGACAAATGCTGGTAAGACACGAAGGAGGATATAGGATAGGTACAGTTAGCATATCTTGTGGGAGTACAATGAGGACGAGTACCTTTTCGGAGGGCAATAGGTAGGTCAAGAGAGGGATCAACAGCAGAATCAGGAACAACTGGATCAGAGGCAACAATAGGAGGATCTAGGGGAGCAGGAACAGAAACCAAGGTGTCATGACCAGAATCCGTTGGCGAAGCAGTGATTGGTGACGGCGAAACGTTGGTTGCATCGGCATCATTGATGATTTCAGGTTCTGGTACAGCAGCCTGTACTGGTGAGAGTGGGACACGATAAACCAAGACATCATCAGACTCAGCAATGACAGATGGAGACTCAGAAGAGGTCGAAGATGTGAAGAAAGGAGAAGACTCATGAAAGATTACATCAGTGGACACAAGGTAACGACAGAGATCAGGAGAGTAACATCGATAACCTTTCTGAATTCTAGAATAACCTAGGAAGACACATCGTAGAGACCTGGGATCAAGTTTACTGACACTTGGACGAACATCCCGAACAAAACAAACACAACCAAAGAGTTTTGGATCAAGAGGAAACAACTTAGTTGTGGGAAACAGGATGGAATACGGAATATCCCCACTAAGAACAGCCGAAGGCATGCGATTTATGAGAAAACAAGCTGTAGAAACGGCATCAGCCCAAAAAATTTTAGGGACAGAGGAATGAAACATGAGAGCTCGAGCAGTTTCCAAGAGATGTCGGTTCTTTCTTTCAGCAACACCATTTTGAGCAGGGGTATCAACACAAGAGGATTGGTGAAGAATACCATGACTTTGCATGTACTCGGTGAATGGGGCGGAAAAATATTCTTTTGCATTATCACTACGTAAGATTTTCACAGGAGTGTTAAACTGGGTTTGAATTTCAGCACAGAAATGACGAAAGTGAGTAAATAATTCAGAACGCTGTTTCATTAAGTAAAGCCAAGTGGTTCGGGAAAAATCATCAACAAAAGTGACAAAATAACGATAACCAGTTTGAGACAAAACTGAACAAGGACCCCAAACATCAGTATGTACTAACTCAAATGGGGACGCAGCTCGTTTGTTGACACGAGGTGCCAAATGAACACGATGGTGTTTGGCAAACTGACAGGACACACAATTTAGAGCAGATACAGAAGAGAATTGAGGATACAATTTTTGAAGAGATGACAGACACATATGACCTAGACGACAATGAATTTCAAATAAAGAAGACCCACCAGAACAAGCAACATGATGTGGCACCTGATCATCAAGGATGTAATGGCCACCAGATTCATAACCCTTACCAATAACCTGCTTCGTTGTGAGATCCTGAATCAAACAATGGTCAGGAAAGAGTGTAATAAAACAGTTTAATTGTTGAGTAAGTTTGCTAGTAGACAAGAGATTAAAAGCAAGGTCAGGAACATGAAGGACAGAGGGTAAAGAAACAGCCGGGGTAGGTCTGACAATGCCGGATCCGAGAACACGCGAATAAGAACCATTGGCAATGGTTATACTAGAGCGGTTGACATAAGGTGTATACGAGGAGAACAAAGTTTTATTACTTGTCATATGATCAGTTGTACCGGAATCGATAATCCACTTTGAGGAACAAGTGGCAAGGCTAAAAGTGATGTTACCCATAGCAAGAGCACTTGAAGACCCAGACTTAGATTCAGTCATCATCAAATAAGGAGATTTACCAAACAGCAAAGGTGAAATGACAACAAACTCTCAGAGTAAGAACAAGAGAATCACACAATCATAAAATATCCAAATGAGGCTTCAATGTCTTCCAATTACAATAACAAACGTCACACGCGTGACCAGATGGAATTTTCTCACAACCAGAAATATCCCAAACGATGAACATAAGCCGTCGGATGAACAGTAACAGTGCAAGGTGAACAGTAATCGTGAGTGAATAGTACCTCAGATGAATAGTAACTTTGAGTGAATAGTATCTGAGATGAACAGTGACCGTAAGTGAATAGTCCTCAGAAATTTTTTTTTTTTTTTAAGAGGGACCCACACAGAGGAAACACCGAAAGAGTTTCCTTACTACTACTTTCTTCGCAAATATTCAAAAAAAAAAAAAAGGTGAATCCAAAGCAAGTCACAAAATGCCAAACTTCACAAATAGTCAAAAAAGTTGAATCCAAAGCAAGTCATGCCAAACTTCACAGATGGAATTCCACATCAACAAATTATTCTTGTGATTAGAAAAGTACCAAATTGAACGGACAAAACTTGGAGCTGAAACACCACAGAAGAAGTAACGAAGCTTTCTTGTTGAATGTTGAAACCGGGTGCGAGGAACAAAGCTCAAAAAATCAAACAATCTTGGATGGTCACGAAACTTCAGGAGGAGGAAGAGGAAGCTCAGTCGATCAATCTGCTGCAATCGCCGTCGCAAACGGTGGCCGGAGTTGCTCCCACGCGCGGCGCGTGGATTGGGACGGCGGTGACGAAGGTGGCGCGTGGAAGCACACACGCCGTCGGATGGAGGCCGGATTCTGGGTTCTGGCCGATCTGAGGCTGGGGAAGATGATGGGCCGGCGCGTGTCACTCAATGGAGCACCGAGGTAGGCGGATCTGAGAATGAACTGAGGAGTTTTACAAAGCACTTCACCGGAAACAATGGAGGATTTCGCCGGAGGAAGAAGACGACAGAAAAAACAGACAAGAACGAGAGAAAAAAATAAGGCTCTGGTACCATGTGATGTTATTAATCTCAAATCCTCATACCTTTTCATCAATGTTACACATGTCTATTTATATACAAAATCAAACGTATGAAACAGACAAGACGTGCCTAACTCTAACCTAACTCTAAGACTTTCTACGTTCACCATTGTTGACTACCTCTAACAGTTATCAGTCTTAGAATTCGTTGCAACGGCGACTTGCAATGTGATTATGAACAACCCGGAGAAAAAAAATTTTCACAGCGAAAAAAAAACATTAAAAGCACTTGCGAGCACTCCACGTCCAGGCTGTTGCAAGGCATTACACCTTCAGGTGAGTCTCATTGTTGTTGCGCGATCACTGTCGCTGCATCTCTCACTACATGCTAATTAATGGTTCTGCATCAGCGCACAGGATTATATATAAGACGAGAAAGAACCACCAATATTCAAACTGCAGTTTCGCGGCACCTATTTTGAATTTTTCATCCCCTCGCCTCTTCACATTAGACTGCGCAGCACAAAGCCCAATGATTGCGGCTCGAGCCGAGGACATGCGAGGTTTCTGGCTTATGAACAGTTGTTTGCGTCTCTGATGAAGTGAACACTTTTTTATTATATATAGATAGCTTATTTTCAAACAATAAAGTGTGCGTTTGGAATGGCTTATTTTGTCCAAAACGTGCTTATAATTCGTGATTCACGGTATACGAGGTAAGTATGTGAAAGGAGTTTTTTCTCGGCTTGCGTAATAAGTGCGTTTTGACTGTTCAAAACGCTATCACAAACACCCCCAAATATTTATAAATCATGATTCACAGTATACAAGATAAATATGTAAAAAAAATTTTATCTCAATTTACATAATAAATATTTATTCTTACAAAATAAGCTAATCCCAACAAACATGATTTTAGTCAACTATATCAATACTTCTGACGTTCAGACATCATAAGTTCCTGAGAACAAAAGAAAATTCACGCATATGGTGGGCCTTCTTTTTCCAACCTGTAAATTTTGAATATGTATGGCGTCTGGAGATTTCATGACCAGACACCGTAAGTTGGTTTTCTCTTTCCCACCGTAACTTCATTTCAGCATTCGCGCCTTATTCGATCTCATTTTCCTCTTTCCCCTTTCACGTCCTCTTCTCTTCTTCTTGACTCTCTCGTCCCTGTGTCTCGCCATTGGTCCGTCAAGCTCAAATGCGCTGCATTGTGTCTCTCCAAAACAAAATTGGGTTTTACTGTTGTCCGTCCGTCGAGCTCGCCTTCATTTTTTATTTGTGTGGCTCTCTCGCAACTCTCGCCGTTGGTCTCTCCTAATTTCCCCCCTGGATTTGAGATTATTTCGGGGTTTTATGATTTGGTGCGTCGGAACACTGCCAGATTGGGTTTCGAAGCACTAATATTCTCCATTAACAAGAATCCCAAGGTATTCCTATGTTCTTGCTTTAATTTCGCAATAGATTGGATAAATTATGATGTTGATTTTGCCAAACTTAAGTCATTGTAGATCTTCTGCTGCTCTCTGTAACTAAGGAAATTGTTCATATTTTGCTTTATGAGTCCTCTTGTATCTTATCGATCCAAAAAAAAAAAAAAAAAAGTCCTGTTGTATCTATCTTTGTGATTAGTTTCTGTTTATTGATTTTCATGTCTGCTATATATGCTACAACTCATCTACACAGAAAGCTAGGCGTTAGTTTGTTGACTCTTATGGTTATGTCCGCTTGATTGAAGTAACAGAAATGATGGAGTTACGTTTTTTCCCCTTGCCATTGTTTACCTGTGGGCCATTGTTTATAGTTTTCACTGTTGGATATGATGTCTATGTTCGTGCGTTTTGTGAAAACTGATTTGTGTATTGGATTGACTAGGATCATGCATCGATAATCATAAACCTGTTGCTGATCTTTCTTTTGAATTTTTTGAATTCTGTAGGTATATATTGGGTATCCTTTCTGGTTTGACGCTGCCTTAAACACTTTTTTTTTTTTTTTTTGTATGTAACATTGATTGCCCTCCCTTGAGTGACAACCTTGAGAAGTTAAACCTTGATGCCCTAGTTAATTAAACTTTAAAAAAGTCAATCATGTGATCATTGTCAAGAGATTCTTAAGAGGTTTAAAACCTAAAGAAGATGTGTATGTATGTGTGTGTGTGACATCATGCAAAAGCTTTATCCAGCTTAAGGTGATTATTATTTATGATTGCTGACTCTAGTTCATAAAATAGTGTCAAGAAAGTTACAGTCAGCTACTGATCATCCTATTATTTGATCATACACCTATACGTGATAGATATCCTTAAAAAAAGGTAGTATATATACACACATATATCCGATAGTTAAGTCCCTCAAATATAGAGTGCACTGAAGGGAGGGCATCAAGGTAATAATGTGTGCGATAGACAAGGCCATTATTTGTGGTTGCTGACTCTAGTTCAGAGAAAACTAAACAGAATTTAAAAAAAAAAAACACTTAAGTCATGCAACAGAGAGGAATATCTAACCCATGATAACTCACAAAGAAGCCAATGAAAATGAACTTATTTTTGCTTCCACTGCAATCAAGCAAGATTACACTGAAAATAATTGGAATCCAAATTCTGACTGTGCTAGAAATCTACACTACCATCCACAATAAAAGAGATTAAAAAATAATCATTTGTTAGAAAAATTGAGCCACTGAATTGAGTTCTATTATGCATTGATGACTGGTTTCTCATCATCGTTGTCGTCATCATCCTCCTCCTCAAAGCTTGACAGGTGCCATACATAGCTTGTTGTGAACATCACGAAATACCCAAATCTGAACATGATCTCTTTTTCTGAGATCATATGTTTCTACTATTGTGTTCCAATTAGTTTTCAACACATACTGATAGCTTACTTTTTGAAGATCATTCTTATCTTTATGCAAATCCCATTGTCCAAATTCCAATGATGTCTCTGAAATAGGAAGAGACATCCCATTTTCTGCCGAAGTGTGAATCAATGGCACAGTAATGGATCTCCCCAACCTTAAATTTGTCATCTCTTCACCATCCAAAAAATTGAAGCTGTCAACTTGGCTACAAGGAATTGTGACTCTACTATACCCCTTGCTTACATCTGTTTCAGTCAAGTACTTTTGTATGACTCTTATGATTCTTGTCCCGCCATATTCACCGATGATCTTTCTTTCAAATTCTTTCAACAAGCTTGGTAATGGTAATGGTAATGGTGTTGGTGGATTTTGGCTACCCCTCCTCCTATTCTTCATCTTCTCGCTCTTCATTTCCATAGCTTCAATCCATTCTTCATTGCTTATGGTTTCTTCCAATTTCCTCTTTAGCACATCAATCTTCTTGCTTGAAGAGTTGTTCATCACAGATTTCTGCACCTTTGGTCTTCCTTCTGTTACACAAAGAAAGAAACCAATCAATACATCAAATGAACTATAAACAAAACTTCAAGACTTCATTTCTGAACCACATATAATTGATCAACTAAAAATAAAGACAGTACCTTTAATCAAATCATCATGGATTAGGCCTTCATCCGACTTTGTTTTCACTTTATGTATCTTTGAGGTGGTTTTAATGGCATAGCTGGTGAGGTTTAGGCCCTCATTTCTTTGTCTCCTTATCACAAATCTTAGATTCTTCTTTATCTTCGCTTTGACCAATGTTTGAGCTCTTCTACGGGAGACATAATTTGTGCCCAAGTTAGGCTCAATATTTTCATTATTCATATGGGCCAAATCATACTTTTTAGCAGCAATAGAGGCAACTTGTAACAGTATCTCAAAAGAGCTCAAATTTTGTTGGCCATGTTTCAGGTCTTGAAAATCTTCCATGGTTAACAAATCAACCATCCTCTTTATTGCCTTTTTTTGCATTTCTGATGAAAATTTCTAATTTGTAGTCAATAGTAGTTTTAGACGAATCTTTACATAAACAATGTGGAATGTAATTTATATACAACTTAAGAAGCATATCAACAAGACAACATAACAAAATATACAGTGTTTCATAGCACTATATACACTCAAATGTATTCCTTATTCACATCAAATCATTCTAAGCATAAGAACTGTAAACTTACTGTCCTTCAATAAAAGACACTCATACTCACTCGAATATAACATCTATGAAATACGAGTTAAATGTCACTTTCACACTAAAATCTGCAAGCCTTGCAAAAGAGGAATAAGACAAAACAATGAAGACACAAGAAGACAATAGTGTGGGGAAGGAAGAAAGTGAACTAATGAAAAGAGAGACATGCCAACTATGGAGAGTGGGTTGAGAAAAAACGATGTATAAAATAGGGGTTTCAACTGGGTCTTTCACAATCGGGCCTTTTCTTTTGAAAGATCTATATTTTTATTTATTTGTTTTAAATGTATATTAGTTGTTTTTCAGAAAAGTAAAGCTCACACTACAAAACCATTTTTAAAAATAGGAATGAGAAATGCAAAATAGAAATACTCACAAATTTCCCCAAAAGCGTTTGAAGAAGGTGCATTCTTTTCTTGTTTTGTCAGCTGGTTGGAGGCTCTGTTTCTGTAAAATGAAAACAAAGTATTATTATGTTATGGTTGCAATGCTTGAATTTGACATCGCAGCAAATTTCAAATTCATTGATATTAGAAGTAGAAGAAGAAGGAAGAAGGAAAAAGGAAGAAGTACTTACCGCACAAGACAATGGGAAGTGGAAGTGTGATAAATGAGTTGGGTTTTTGAACCTTGAATGAGAGACGGATTAATAGTGAACTTAAAATGGGAGCTCAAGTTAATTTCTGAGTAAATAAATAGAATTGGGAAACTTGGGAGGAAAGCATTTTAGTCCTGTTTTAATTAGGAAACAAATGTAGTTTCCTAATCTTTAATTTTTTTCAAAAAAAAAAAAGTAATTCTGGATTGTACCGTTATACGAACCATATGTAAGGTGTGTTTGTTTTAACGATTTGATAAGTAACTTATTTTTACTTAAACTTATGAAATCTTAAGATTAGAAAAAAGTTAAATTGGGTAAAATGATGAGTGTTTGGATTAGCGATTGGATAAGTAACTTAAAGTAACTTATGTAAAAGTTAGGATGTTTGGTTTGACTTTTGCATAAGTGACTTTTGTATTAATTAAGAGAAAAGAATTGAAAAAATTATGAAAAATGAAAAAATGAAGGGATAATTGTGAAAAAAGTCATCATTGGTAACTTAATTATTAATGGGACCTAGGAAGATATCTACATACGGAGGGATTTTTTCACAATTTTCTCAAAAATTAACTTTGAAAATTTGATAATGGTACAATTTTAATAAAATTATATCAAACTCTAATTTAAATTGGTACACTCCAAAAGTCTTTTCTACTATGCACCTCAAGCTTAAATTTTATAAATTATATCAAACTCTAATTTAAATATTAAATCATAACTTATATTTTCACATAGCTCAAAATCTAACAAAATAAACTGATTAAAATCTCAATAATACCTCCAATAATCCAAATAAATTATTTAAACTAAATTTAATGGGTAAAAACACTATATAGAAAGTAATTTATGACATGTTTATAAAAAAAAATTGATTATAAAATCATAAAACAACTAAATAATAAATCTAAACTGATTAAAATTAATTATTAATTATTCTCTACATTTCTACAGTTATATATTAACAAAACTCAAAACTTGCTTAAACTCTTATCCCAAAGTATTCTCTAATTAGCAGAAGATTACTATCTAAAGAAAGAGAAAATTATTTAGAACATTTTTCATAAAAGAAGTTTTATGATTAGAAGTGATTTTGAGTACCTCATTGATCCTCAAAAATATGAAAATACTCCTATCAATATTTTTTTATACACATACAAGCACATAAGCTCCAATAAGCTTCATTTTGAGATTTATGACTTTTTCCAATTTATGACTTTTTTTACCTTAAATCCAATCGCTGAAACAAACACTCACTTTTGATCAAAATACTGTTCAAATCCAATTATACACTGTTGAAGTCCGATTTGCACCCCAGAACGCCGAAACAAACACGCTCAATTATATATCACCGTCTTGATTCCGATGGAGCGATAAGCTGTAGTCTTTTTTTTGCCCCCCGCCAAATAATATATCCATTGGATAAAGCTGGTGAAAAGTGAAAACATATATCGATTGGATAAAATGAGTGCAATGCAATTTCAACTTTTCCTTCTTTCCAGGCGTCATTACTCCAGTCCTCCTCGTCAAACGTGTATTGTCGTGATATTTTATTTTTTAACAATAATTGAGTAAGCATCTGAAAAATAATTTTTTTTCTGAGAAAATAGCATTTCATATTCAAATTAATTTTAACAAATAAATAAATTTAAAATATTTTTATTTTTAAAAAATTAAAAAAATCATTATACAATTTTAAATTTTGAAATGAAATGCTCCGTGCGATATAACAACCCATGCGCATATTAATTCTAATTTAAATTGGCAAAAATAATTCTAAATATATAAAATATAATTTTTATAAAGTTTCAATTGACAATTTATTTAATGTTGAAAAAATGACAATTTATTCTTTCTACCATTGGCAAAAAAAATTATTATTTCTATTTATTTATTTATTTTTATTTGTATCTAAATTCATTCATATTCATATTACTTCTCATCAATTTAGACTAAGTTACAGTCAGCTACTGATCATCCTATTATTTGATCATACCCCTCCTATAAGTGATAGATATCCTTAAAAAAAGGTGACATATACATATACATACATACATATGTATGTATGTATGTATGTATGTATACATATACATACATACATCTATGTATGTATGTATGTATATGTGTGTGTGTGTATCCGATAGTTAAGTCCCTCAAATATAGAGTGCACTGAAGGGAGGGCATCAAGGTAATAATGTGTGTGATAGATAAGGCCATTATTTGTGGTTGCTGACTCTAGTTCAGAGAAAAATAAACAGAATATAAAAAAAAAACGCTTAAGTCATGCAACAGAAAGGAATATCTAACCCATGATAACTCACAAAGAAGCTAATGAAAATGAACTGATTTTTGCTTTTACTGCAATCAAGTAAGATTACACTGAAAATAATTGGAATCCAAATTCTGACTGTGTTAGAAATCTCTACTACCATCCACAATAAAAGAAATTAAAAAATAATCATTTGTTAGAGTTGAGCCACTGAGTTCTTTTGTGCATCTGTTGACTGACTGGTTTCTTATCATCATGGTGGTCGTCGTCGTCATCCTCCTCAAAGCTTAGATTCTTCTTCATCTTTGCTTTGACTAGTGTTTGAACTCCTTTATAAGAGACATGATTTGTGCCCAAGTTAGACTCAATATTTTCATTATTCATATGGGCCAAATCATGCTTTTTAGTAGTAATAGAGGTAACTTGTAACAGTATCTCAAAAGAGTTCAAATTATGTTGACCCAGTTTCAGGTCTTGAAAATCTTCTATGATTAACAAATCAACCATTCTCTTTACTGCCTTTTTCTGCATTTCTGATAAAAATTTCCAATTTGTAGTCAGTAGTAATTTCAGAAGAATCTTTACATAAACAATGTGGAATGGAATTTATATACAACTTAAGAAGCATATCAACAAGACAACATAACAAAGTATACAGTGTTTTATAGCACTATCTACACTCAAATATATTGCTTATTTACATGAAATCATTCCAAACATAAGAACTGTAAACTTACTATCTTTCAAATAAAAGACACTAATATTCACTAGAATATAATATCTATGAAATACGAGTTAAATTTCAATTTCACACTACAATCTGCAGGCACTACAAAAGAGAGTTTTTTTTAATAGCTTTTACGACTTACGAAGTAAGTGTGTGAGAAGAGTTTTGTCTCGGGTTGTGCAAACCATGGTTTGAAACCATAATTTTGCTGTTTGCCAAACACACACTAAGACAAAGCAATGAAGACACTATGAGACAATAGTGTGGGGGAAAGGAAGAAAGCAAACTCAAGAAAAGAGAGACCTGCTGACTGTGGAGAGTGGGGTGAGAAAAAAGGATGTATAAGAGAGGGGTTTCAATTAGGTCTTTCATGATCGGGCATTTTCTATTGAAAGATCTATGCTTTTATTTATATTTTTTAATTGTATTTTGGTTGTTTTTAAGAAAAGTAAAGCTCATACTATAAAACCATTTGAAGAAATAGGAATGAGAAAGGCAAAATAGGAATACTCACAAATTTCCCAAAAGCATTTGAAGAAGGTACGTTCTTTTCTTGTTTTATCAGCTGGTTGGATGCTCTATTTATGTGAAATAAAAACAGAGTATTATTATATTATGGTTACAACGTTTGAATTTGACATTAGAACAAATTTGAAATTCCCTAATATTAGAAGTAGAAGAAGAAGGAAGAAGAAAGAAGAACTTATTGTACAAGACAGTGGGAAGTGGAAGTGTGAGAAATGAGTTGGGTTTCTAAACGTTAAATGTGGGATGAATTAATCTTGAGCTTAAAATGGAAGCGCATGTTAATTTCTGATTAAATAAATAGAATTAGGAAACTTGGGAGGAAAGTATTTTAGTGCTGTTTAAATTAGGAAACAAATGTAGTTTCCTGATCTTTAATTTATTTTTTGAAAAAAAAAATGTAATTCTAGATTATATGAACCATGGGCAATTTATATCACCGTCTTGATTCGGATGGAGCGCATAAGCTGTATTCTTTTTTTTCCCCAGCCAAATAAGCAGTAGTCTAATAATATATCCATTGGACAAAGCAGATGAAAACATATATCCATTGAATAAAGGGTTAATGTGCTTAAATAATTATGAACTATTTTTAAAAATACTAAAATAACTATAAACTATTTTTTAGAATAAAAATAACCATGAACTATATAAAATAGAGCAAACCCGTTAACATCGTTAGCGGTCAACACACACTTTAATATCATAATTAACGGTCAATGTTTCTTATTTTAAGAGTTTTAACAGTTTTACTTCATTTAATATAGTTCATGATTATTTTTATTCTAAAAAATAATTTATAACTATTTTAACACTTTTAAAAATAGTTCAACATTATTTAATCACCTTATCCCTTGAATAAAATGAGTGCAATGCAATTTCAACTTTTCCTTCTTTCCAGGCGTCATACTCCAGTCCTCCTCGTCAAACGTTTATTGTGGTGATATTTTATTTTTTAAAAATAATTGAGTAAGCATCTGAAAAATAAATTTTTTCCTGAGAAAATAGCATTTCATATTCAACTTAATTTTAACAAATAAATAAATTTAAAATATTTTTATTTTAAAAAAATTAAAAAAATCATTATACTATTTTAAATTTTGAAATGAAATGCTCCGTGCGATATAAGTATATAGCAACCCATGCGCATATTAATTCTAATTTAAATTGGCAAAAAATAATTCTGAATATATAAATTATAATTTTTATAAAGTTTCAATTGAAAATTTATTTCAGGTTGAAAAATGACAATTTATTCTTTCTCCCATTGGCAAAAAAAATTATTCTTTCTATTTATTCTTTTTATTTGTATCTAAATTCATTCATATTCATATTTCTTCTTATCAATTTAGACTAAGCTTATTTATATAATTATATATATAATATTATTTTAATTTAATTATTACATCTCGGTTTTACAACGTTGACTTTCAGCGCATGTACCTATTAATCCATATATTTCATATTTGAAAATTTTTATTAAAAAAAAAATAATAATAGGTTGATTTCATATTTATTTTTACATCTATATCATTATATATGCATATAATATTATTTTTTATTAAATTATTATATCAACGGTCCGATCAAATGGTCCGACAGTTTCAACCATAACCCACTCACATTTCTAACTTGAATATCGATGTCCGATCCAACTTTTAAAACATTGTTTAATTATCATTTCTTAATTTTAATAACTAGCTTAATTGACTTGTATCGTGGACTAAAGACGACATCATCATAAAGAAACCAACACATTTTTTCTAAACAAGGCTTTATTTGAAAATTAACTCAAGAAAAAACAGAAAAGAAATATGCTTGTATGTTTGTTTGGGGGAAGGGGGAGCAACTCATGTAGAAATTAGAATTTGCATCTACCAACGTTAACGTAATTAACAAAAGAGAAAAGGTTTAGAACTCTACCATAGGTAACATGCTTGTATGTTTGTTTGAAGGAGGGGAAGCGGAAGAAGGAGCCTTTCATGTAGCAATTAGAATTTGACAGTCATGGAGTTTTGTTTGTAGCACTTAAGTCAAACAAAAAGTCTGAGCATTATACAAAGTACTAATTTAACTAGTCAATTTCGCGTACGTTACTTGAGGATTGGAAGTGGTAATGAATTTTTTATATTTTCGATTTTATTCTATTTTAACTAAACACCGTAAATAACTTATAATGTCTAGTGTGTGTTCGGATTAGCTTTTGGAGAATAGCTTTTACAGTTTATAAGGTAAGTATGTGAGAGGAGTTTTGTCTCGATTTACGAAAATAGGATTCTGAAACCATGGTTTTTGGGGTGGCCGAACACACACCTAGTGAATAAGCACTAAGCATTATAAATAACTTACGACATTTGTTGAATAAGTAACCGACAATGTAAATAAATAATTCATATAAAAATTAAAATTTAAAACGGGGAGAATGCCACCTAAACATATTAACTATTTTAAAAGATAAATATATTTTAAATATTCACGTGAAAATATAAATAATTTAGAGAATTAAAATTGAAAAGATAACAATAATATAATCACATTATAATACGATAATTTAGGTATTTATATTTACTCCCCCTGTGCCTAATTAGTGAACTAGATCAATACCTATGAAGTCCCCACACAAATAAGTAAAAGAAAATTCCCACTTATGGTGGGTGTTCCTTTTTCGAACCTGTAAGTTTTTATGTTTTTTAAAATGTAAACGTACGGAAATGCGGTGATATGTTGCTTAAGTGAAGGTTAATCTCAGATCCGTTACTGAAAGAGCTCTGAAACAATTCCCTGCCTAAGAAGAAGAATCTCAGATCCGTCTTCGTGCTCTGTGCTCGTAGTGCCGAGCTATTCAGATTCGTGATTCACCTTCGTCATGCCTTCAGATCTGACGAATTCTGAAAGCAGCTCCTCATGAGACCAATTCGACTCCGACTATGCGCGTGAGAAAGGAAGCGTTTTCGCATCTGCCTGTCACTGCTGTTGCCGTCTTCCTCCGTCAATTTTCGCTGCTACCTGCTTCTTTTCCTGTTTGAAGTGTCCGTTGAGGGCTGTCGGATAGAGGTAAGGAGAGCTTTTTTTTTTTGTTCTTTTTTGTTTTGTTTTATTTTGTTTTTTTGGATATTTTCCCTTTTAGATTGTTCTTTTCATCGTCTGGACGGCTTTGGAGCTGCTAGACATGATTGAACGTGAGAGGGAACGTAGTCCTGAAAGAATGGTTTCGGTGCCGATGATGAAGAAGAGTGATGCCTTGGAATGTAATTCAAAGAAAATTCGAGAGGATAATGAAGAGTTCACAGGTAAGCAATCATTAGCCCCACGGGTTGAGGACTGGATGAGGGATGAGGATATTGAAGAGGAAACAATTATACCAGAAGCACAAAAAAGATCATACAAAGAGGCATGTGTCGAAGATCAGACAAGGGAAGAATGTTCTGATGAAGAAGAAGAATGGTGGAAAGGGGACGGATGGAAGTCTAGAATTGAGGTGGAGATAACGAAGAAGGGTCCAAATATCATTGTGTCTCCGGAGTTTAGAATGAAGCTAGCACGGAAATAGTCAACGTCGTTGTTCGTTAGATTACTTGGCAGAATGGTGCGTGAGGATCAATTGGGTCGAAAACTGCAACAATTATGGGGACGTAGAGGGCAGGTTGAAACTATTGAGATAGGCTTCGGGTATTTTCTGGTTCGTATGAGCAATACGGAGGACTATGATTTTGCGTTAACAGGAGGCCCTTGGTTATACATGGATCATTACCTAGCAGTGCAGCCATGGAAGCCAGAGTTTGATCCCGATTCTGGTGAGGTTTCCAAAATTGCAGTATGGGTAAGAATTCCTAAATTTCCTGTTGATTTTTATAATAAGGGTATTTTATATGTGGTGGGTAACCAAATAGGAAGGGTTCTAAAAGTGGATAATAATACCCTTAGGCAAACCAAAGGGCGTTTTGCCTGTTTATGTGTTGAGATTGATTTGAATGCTCCTTTACTTCCATCCATAATGATTAATGGGAAAGATAAGAAGATTGTTTATGAGGGTCTGCATTTGATTTGCTTCTCATGTGGGCGGTATGGTCATGATACTGAACATTGCCCAAATAATCAAGTAACAAATACGTCAAAGTCAGCATGCACGGATAACACGTCGAATTCTACAGTTATAACATCATCGTCCGCATCCTCCGAAATAACTGCTGGAATGTATGGGGAGTGGATGGTGGCGCCAAGTCGGAGAAGAGGACAATGGAACTCGAATGCAAGGAATGACAATTATAGTCGTGAGCTTAGGCGTGATTTAACTTCTAGAAATATGGGAGGTGGATCTCGGTTTGAGGCTCTGAATGTTGAAGACATGACAATTATTGAAGGTGGTTCTGGTGATAACGCATATCAGGGGAAGATTCGTGTGAGTTCAAAGCCAGAAGATAGGTCACGGGATACGAAAGAAAAAACTAGTCATCTACCTATTCTAAAGAAAGGGAGCAAGGGTAATAATAGATCGGATATTTCAAATGTAAGAAAAAAGGAGATTAGTGGTGATGATGTGAATAATGTTGGACATTTTAATAAGTTGAATAAAACACGTGGGATCCAAGTAGCTAAAAAGAAAGGGATTGAGGAGGGAGCTTCACAAGAAATATTGAGTATGGAGAAAACACAGGAAGCTGGAACGTCGTGTAATATTAGTGGGGAAGTGGGGTCAGGAAGAAAGAAGAATGTTATAAAATTAGATTCCAATTCCTCCGCTATTCGTCTAGAAGCCTCCAATCCTATTGACCCAGGTGCAAAAGGAGAAGAGACCGTTGTACCTCAAATTAGTCCACTTGGAGGTGTTGATGATGTGGTGATACATGGGATTGAGGATGTTCAGGAGGGACATTTGTCTCAATAATGCCTGAGTTGTTTGTGTTCTTCTCTTTTTTTATTAATTTTTTAATGATTATTATGACTTGGAATACTCGAGGTGCCGGTGGTGCCTCCTTTCGAAGGTTACTTAGTGATGTTGTTGCCAGACATGGTGTTAATTTATTTGCCCTGTTGGAGCCTAGACAGCTAGGGATTAAAGCTAAGCTCATTGCTAGGAAGTTGGGATGGATGAATATGCACGTGGTTGAAGCTCGTGGTTTTAGTGGAGGTATGTGGTTGTTTTGGGATTCTACTTTAAATTTCTCTGTTACTTCTTCAGGGGATCAATTTGTTCATGGGGTGGTTAATAAAGGTACCAGGGATGAGTGATCTCTAACTGTGGTGTATGGGCACCCAAATATGATTATTAGACGTCAATTGTGGCAGACTCTTGAGGGTATTCGGCATTTGACTATGGGAGGCTAGGTTGTGATTGGTGATTTTAATGCTGTTTCTCATCCTGAGGAACGCTGGAGTAAGAATCACAGGAAGACTAATGGTATTGATAGGTCTTTTCGAAATTGGCTTCTGAGTAGCGAGTTACTTGATATTGGTTTTAATGGACCTCAATTTACTTGGGGGAATCTGAATAGCCAGAGCAGAATAGACAGAGCCTTGGTTAATAACTGCTAGTTTAGAAATAATCCTAATGCAACTGTGACACATTTGCCTAAATATAAATCCGATCATTGTCCGGTGTTGGTTGATACTGAATCTCATGTTCTTACGGCAAAGAATCGAAGGCCTTTTAGATTTTTCGCTCCCTGGGTTATGCATGATGATTTCAATAATTTTGTTCATTCACACTGGGGGGTGGAGGATGACTGGTGCGGATCTGTTAAACAATTTACTGAGGATCTGAGGTTATGGAATAAAGAGGTTTTCGGCAATATATCCTATATGAAAGACAGATTATATCGAAGATTAGATGGGATTAATGCAAAGATGGCTTCGGTAGGTATCTCGGAGCACCTTGAGAGGTTACGAGGGGAGCTATGGGGAGAGCTTGAAAAACTTTTGGCACGGGAAGAAGTCATGTGGCTTCAATACTCTCAGGCTAATTGGTATATGGATGGAGATCGTAATACTAGATACTTCCATTCTGTGGCTAATGGCAGACGAAGAAGGAATAAAATTGAAGCATTAAAGCTTGAATATGGGGAATGGACATATAATGCAGTGGAAATTATGAGATTGGGAAGCCAATTCTTCAAAAATTTGTATACAGAAACCCATAATTATAATGGATCTTTGGTATTCGGATGCACTTATCCTGAGATTGACGATGCAAATTTGCATATTTTGGGGAGATCAGTTGAAGAGCAAGAGATTAAAAGAGCCTTGTTTGATATGGGGCCGTTGAAAGCACCAAGGCCAGACGGTTTCAATCCGCTATTTTACCAAAGCCAATGGGAAACTATAAGACCGTCAGTGATTGAATTAGTGAAAAGAGTTTTCAATGATTCGATGTGGATTCGACAAATCAATGGGACTCAGATTGTTCTCATTCCGAAGGTGGATCATCCAGAGACGTTTCGTGATTTTCTTCCTATAAGTCTTTGCAATGTTGTTTACAAGGTTGTTACGAAGGTTATATCAAACAGACTCAAGGCAATTATGCCTTTGGTGATAGCCCCGAATCAGTGTAGTTTTGTTAAAGGGCGTCAGAGTTCAGATAATGTGATACTTGTGCAGGAGATCATTCACTCTATGAAGTCTTTAAAAAGAAAAAAGGGTTTTATGGCCATCAAGATTGATTTAGAGAAGGCTTATGATTGGGTGAGATGGAATTTTGTCTACGACTGTCTTAAGGAACTCAAGATTCCTGAATATCTGAGCAAAGTTATTCAAGCTTGTATGTCGACGTCTCATTTGCAATTGCTTTGGAATGGAGAAGCTACTAATATGTTTTACCCTTCCAGAGGGGTTAGACAAGGTGACCCAATATCGCCATATCTTTTTGTTATCATGATGGAAAGATTGGGCCATGTTATTCAAACGGCAGTTGAAGAGGGTGTTTGGCAACCGTTTAGGCTCTTCAAACAAGGTACTCCTGTCTCTCATATTTTTTTTGCTGATGATCTCATTTTGTTTGCAGAAGCAGATCTAGATAACGCAGGCGTTATTAAGGCTATCTTGGATGACTTATGTGACATTTCGGGACAGAAAATAAATGCTGGAAAATCAAGAGTTTACTTCTCAAAGAATGTAAATCATATAAAAAGCAGAGAAATCTGTGAATTTCTAAATTTTACTCCGACGTCAAATCTGGGGAAATATCTGGGAATGCCAATTTTACATGAACGAAGATCAAAGGCTACGTATAGTTTTCTTTTGGATAAGATGGATGCTCGCCTGGCCAATTGAAAGTCTAACATGTTATCGATGGCTGCCAGGCATACTCTTGTGTCGTCTGTTATGTCGACTATGCTAACTTATGCTATGCAGACAGTGCCTCTTCCTTTGGGACTTTGTGATGAAATTGACAAACGTTGTCGTAACTTCCTCTGGGGTAGTAGCTCAGCAAGCAGAAAACCTCATCTAGTCTCCTGGGATAGTGTGTATGCATGTAAGGAGAATGGAGGCCTTGGTCTTAGGTTGGCTCGGTACCAGAACCAGGCGTTTATGATGAAGCTTGGATGGAATATGATTAACAGAAGATATTCGCTCTGGGTTAGGATTTTGCGTGAAAAATATAAAGCCGGGAATGACATTATTCCTAAAGTTAAGAAGCGCCGGTCTGAGTCTAGTACGTGGAAGGGTATTCGTAACTGTTGGGAAAAGATCAAAGATAGCTTAACATGGAGAGTTACCAATGGACAGAACACTTCTTTCTGGAATGACATTTGGGTCCCGTATTTTGATAAGCTTCAGAGTTTGGTAATCAGAGAATTGCCTAGAGATGCTACTGAATGGAGTATAGCTGATTGTATCACTTCATCCGGACAGTGGGATATGAGAAAGTTTCAGCAAATACTTCCAAGTCATGTATGTACAGCTATTGCACGTGTTAATATTAATTAGCGTAATGGGGAGGATTTTCCGGTATAGAGATGGTCTTCAGATGGAATGTTCAACATCAGATCCGCCTATAAATATCTAGTAGGCACCCCACAACCTCACAGTAATAACTGGAGGAGATGTGTTTGGAAATTGAAAGTCCCTCAAAGGTACCGTTTTTTCTTGTGGTTGTGCTTTCATGGTCGTCTAATGACAAACTTAATGCGCTATCAGCGAGGTAGTCATCCGACGGGTTTTTGTGATATATGCCATAACTCAAGCGAGTCTGTTCTCCACGTTTTGCGGGATTGTCCTTTCACTTCTGAATTATGGAAAGGATTCTTACCTCTGGATTGGCGTGATCAATTCTTTGGCTCTTTTGAGAGAAATGACTGGCTTACATGGTGTGCGGGGAGAAAAGAAGTTATACAGGGATTCGAGTTTCGTCTTTGGTTTTCGGTACTATGCCGACATATCTGGTTAGCTCGAAATGACAGATGTTTTAATAACAACACTTGGAGTAGTCATGCCATATTAGCCCGTGCTCGTGCCTACTTAACGTGGGGAAATACAAGTTTGGTTCAAAATAAGAGTGCAGAAAGGAATCAACAACAGTGGATGCCACCACCACTTGGATGGGTGAAGATTAATACCGATAGATCTAGGAATGACAACTTTAGAACTTGCACGTGTGGAGGTGTGTTGAGAGATCACAATGGTGAATTTCTGATGGGGTTTATGTATCAGATTGGGCAAGGAACGGTAGTATCTGCGGAAGCTTGGGGTGTTTTGTGGGGACTAAAAGTTGTATGGGATAGAGGATACAGAAAAATCATAATTGAGTCTGATTGTAGTGAAGTAATGGATATAATTCAGGGTAACGTTTCTCGGGAACACCCTGATTTTCAGCTTATTGTGGAGGTTCAAAAGCTGCTGGATAGAGATTGGGACGTGAAAATTTCACATTGCATTCGGGAGTTTAACACGGTTGCAGACGCTATGGCAAAAGAAGCTTGGAAGATGGCGATTGATCTTCATATCACATTTTCGCCCCCTGATGCTATTACCGCCTTTTTAATTAATGATGTAAACATGATGAATTTTCATGTTGACTCAGGAGGATAGCTTCTGATGTATTTGTAGAATATCTTTTATTATCAAAAAAAAAATTGTAAACGTATGGAGATTTTATGATCAGACCCCGTCCCCATATAAGTTGGTTTTTATTTTAAAAAACAAAAAGGTTTTTCTCTTTTGGAAGAATTGCTGAAAAATACTTTGGAAGCAAATTAATTACTGATTACTACCAAGCGTGTAAGTGATCTTCCGTGTGTGCAAGAGATCTTTCGTTTTGTGTAAATCATTTTCCGTGTGTGCAAAAGTCTTCCGTATAAATGTGCAAGCAATCTTCCGTTATGTGCAAAACATCTTCCGTTATGTGCAATGGTAACATTCAACAATTAATTTACTAAAAAGGTATTTATCAGCAATTCTCCCCAATCACTTTCCCCCCATAACTTCCCCCCATAACTTCATTTCAGCGTTTGCGCCTTTTTCGAACTCGTTTTCCTCTTCCTCTTCCTCTTTCCCATTCTCTTGTCTTCTTCTTGACTCTCTCGTCCCTGTGTCTCGCCGTTGGCCCGTCAAGCTCACGTTCGCTGCATTGTGTCTCTCCACAACAAAATTCCGGTGACCTCGCCTTCATTTTGGATTTGTGTGGCTCTCTCGCCGTTGGTCTCTCCTAATTTGCCCCGGATTTGAGACTTTGTGATTTGTTCGAGCTGGGGTAGATTGTTTCGGGTTTTTATGATTTGAAGCTTTGGTATATTGCCAAATTCGGTTTCGAAGCACTGGTGTTCTCCACTGACAAGAGTCCCAAGGTATTCCTATGTCCTTGCTTTAATTTCGCAATCGGTTGGATAAATCTGAAGCTGCTAAGAAATATGATGACGTTTTTGCCAAACTTAAGTCATTGTAGATCTTCTGCTGCACTCTGTAAGTAAGGAAATTGTTCCTATTTTGCTTTATGAGTACTATTGTAGCTATCTTTGTGATTATTTTCTTTGTATTGATTTTCATGTCTGCGATATATGCTAGTACTCATCTACAGAGAAAGCTAGACGTTAGTTTGTTGACCATTATGGTTATCTCCGCGTGAGTGAAGTACCAGAAATGATGCAGTTTTTTTTTTTGGTTGCCGTTGTTTACTTGTGGGCTTGAAGATTAAAGTTTAGTTTTCAATGTTGGAGATGATGTCGATGTCTGTTCATATAGTGATTACTGATTTGTGTTTTGGATTGGCTGGCTAGGATCATGCATCGATAATCTTAAGCCTGTTGGTGATTTTTCTTTTGAATTCTGTTGGTATATTTTGGGTATCCTTTCTGGTTTTAGGCTGTCTTAAACACTATTTATTTTTTGTATATAGCCTTGATTGCCCTCCCTTGAGTGACAACGTTAAGAAGTTAAACCTTGATGCCCTGTCAAGTAGTTAATTAGACTTTAAAAAAGTCAATCATATGATCATTGGCAAGAGATTCTTAAGAGGTTTAAAACCTAAAGATGTGTATGTAGTATGCATTTATGGTTGCTGACTATAGTTCAGAAAAATAGTGTCATAAAAGTTACAGTCAGCTACTGACAAGCCTATTATTTGATCATACACCTTCTATACGTGATATATATCCTTAAAAAAAAGGTAATATATATATATATATATATATATCCGATAGTTAAGTCCCTCAAATATAGAGTGCACTGAAGGGAGGGCTTCAAGGTAATAATGTGGGTGATAGACAAGGCAATTATTTGTGGTTGGTGACTCGAGTTCAGAAAAACTAAACAGAATAAAAATACAAACACTAAGTTAATCGATGCAAAAAAAAAAAAAATGTAATCCATGATAACTCATAAAGAAGCTAAAGAAGAATGAACTGATTTCTACTTTCACTGCAATCAGGCAAGATTACACTGAAAAATAATTGGAATTCAAATTCTTACTGTGTTAGAAATCTACATTACCATCCATAATAAAAGAAATTAAAAAATAATCATCTGTCAGAAAAATAGGAGCCACTGAATTGAATTCTTTTGTGCTTCTGTTGACTAGTTTCTTCTCGTCGTCATCCTCCTCCTCCTCCTCCTCAAAGCTTGACAAGTGCCATACATAGCTTGTTGTGAACATCACGGAATGCCCAAATCTGAACATGGTCTTTTTTTTTGAGACCATCTCTTTCAACTATTTTGTTCCAATTAGTTCTCAACACATACTGATAGCTTACTTTTTGAAGATCATTCTTATCTTTATGCAAATCCCACTGTCCAAATTCCAATGATGTCTCTGAAAGAGGAAGAGACACCCCATTTTCTGTTGGTGTGTGAATCAATGGCACAGTAATGGATCTCCCTAACCTTAAATTTGTCATCTGGTCATTATCCAAAAACTTGAAACTCTCAACTTGGCTACAAGGAATTGTGACTCTACTGTGTCCCTTGCTTACATCTGTTTCAGACAAGTACTTTTGTATGACTCTTATGATTCTTGTCCCGCCATATTCACCGACGATCTGTCTTTCAAACTCTTTTGACAAGCTTGGTAGTGGTTTTGGTGGATTTTGGCTACCCCTCTTCCTATTCTTCATCTTCTTTCTCTTCATTTCCATAGCTCCAATCCATTCTTCATTGCTTATGGTTTCTTCTAATTTTCTCTTTAGTGTGTCAGTCTTCTTTCTTGAAGATTTGTTCATCACATATTTCTGCACCTTTTGTCTTCCTTCTGTTACACAAAGAAAGAAACCAATCAATACATCAAATGAACTATAAACAAAACTTCAAGACTTCATTTTTGAACCATATATAATTGATCAACTCAAATTAAAGACAGTACCTTTGATCAAATCATCATGGGTTAGGCCTTCGTCAGACTTTGTTGTCACTTTATGTATCTTTGAGGTGGCGTTAATAGCATAGCTGGTGAGATTTTGCCCCTCATTTCTTTGCCTCCTTATCACAGTTCTTATATTCTTCTTCATCTTCTCTTTGACCAGTGTTTGAGCTCCTTTACAAGAGACATAATTTGTGCCCAAGTTAGGCTCAATATTTTCATTATTCATATTGGCCAAACCATACTTTTTAGCAGCAACAGAGGCAACTTGTAACAGTATCTCAAAAGAGCTCAAATTGTGATGACCCTGTTTCAGGCCTTGAAAATCTTCCATGATCAACAAATCATCCATCCTCTTTATTGCCTGTTTCTGCATTTCTGATAAAAATTTCCAATTTCTAGTCAGTACTAGTTTCAGATGAATCTTTACATAAACAATGTGGAATGGAATTTATATACAACTTAAGAAGCATATCAACAAGACAACATAACAAAATATAGTGTTTCATAGCACTAGCTACACTCAAATGTATTCCTTATTCACATCAAATCATTCCAATCATAAGAACTGTCAGCTTGCTGTCTTTAAAATAAAAGACACTAATAATCACTAGAATATAATATATAGATCATGTAACATCTATGAAATACATGAGTTAAATGTCAATGCCACACTGAAATCTACAAGCGCTGCAAAAGAGGAATAAGGCAAAACAATGAAGACACAAGAAGACAGTAGTGTGGGGGAAGGGAAGAAAGACAATGAAAGAAAGTGAACTCATGAAAAGATAGACCTACGAACTGTGGAGAGTGGAGTGAGAAGAAAAGGATGTATAAGAGAAGCTTTTTAACTGGGTCTTTCACAATTTGACGTTTTCTATTAAAAGATATAGGGTGTGTTTGGAACAGCGATTGTCAATTGGGCTTGTTTCAATTGGGCTTGTTGTGATATTACTTTTGATAAAAGCTAAATTATGTAATGTGATTTGTGTTTGGATTGACGATTGTCAATTGGGCTTTTGCAGAAATGAAAAAAATGGTGTGTTTGGAACAGCGATTGTCAATTGGGCTTTTGTGATAATGATAAAAGAGAAATGTAATTAAAAATTATAAAAAATTTATAATAGTTTAAGTTGGGAAATTAGACAATTAAAAAATGCACAATCTAATTAGAAAAATATTACATAACCAATTGTATCACATGTTCCGTACAATTTGATTTCTAATTGAGTCACGAATTAAAGATTTTACAATTTTAAAGTTCTTTTTCTATCTTTCTCCCTACTTTTTATCCTTTATTTAATATACTCCATATGTAGAACTTATCAATATATATATATATATATATATATCACATATGTAGAGAAATATCTCCAACAAAATAATATATTTAACCCATCATATAATCTCTAACGATTTAACATTTATTCATATTGGCAAAAATAAAAAAAACGGATTTTTATTCATAAAATTAATTTTTCAGTAAAAACAGAAATATAAAGCATAATCTTATCGTTTTTTTGTTGGCAAAAAAAATCTTATCGTTTTTTTTTTGGGGCCATATAATGCATAATCTTATAAAAAATCAGCTCAAAAAAAAATTCTTTTCACAAGAGGAAATACTCTGATAGTCCGTTGTTCTCGAAGGCTTCCCCTGAGAGATCCCTTCTTCGTTTTTTCACAATCGAGCACGATGACGCAGACTGATATCATCGAGCTTTTGGTTAAAGCTGCATCAATGAGCTTGTTTCAAACGTCCAACTACAGTGCATATTTTATCAAAAGCCCAACATCACATCTGATCAACCAAACATAGAAAAAAAAATCACAACTACTAATTGGGCTTTTACACTTTCAATTGGGCTTAAGGGTGGCCAAAAGCCCTCCCCAAACACACACATATACTTTTATTTTTGTCTTTTAATTATATTTTAGTTGTTTTTCAGAAAAGTAAACCTCAGACTACAAAACTGTTGAAGAAATAGGAATGAGAAAGGCAAAATAGGAATACTCACAAATTTCCCCAAAAGTGTTTGAAGAAGGTGCGTTCTTTTCTTGTTTCGTCAGCTGGTTGGATGCTTTGTTTCTGTGAAATGAAAACAGAGTATTATTATGTTATGGTTACAACACTTGAATTTGACATCACAACAAATTTGAAATTCACAGATATTAGAAGTAGAAGAAGAAGGAAGAAGAAAGAAGAACTTACAAGACAGTGGGAAGTTGAAGTGTGAGAAATGAGTTGGCTTTTCGAACGTTGAATGCGAGACGGATTAATCGTGAACTTGAAATGGGAGTGAAGGTAATTTCTGATTAAATAAATAGAATTAGGAAACTTGGTAGAAGAGTATTTCGGTCCTGTTTGAATTAGGAAACAAACGTAGTTTCCTAATCTTTAATTTTTCTTTTTGCAAAAAAGTAAATTATGCATTGTACCGTTATATGAACCATAAGTAATATATCCCCATAGCGTTGCGCAGCGACTAATATTCCGATGGAGCGCATGTGCGGTAGCCTGTCTTTTTTCCCGCCAAAATAAGGAGTAGTCTAATAATAATTTCTTCTCTCTCTCCCCCTTTTTTCTTAATTGTGATTTTGTTTTGATTCTGGATCTTCAAGATATTACTCCCACCGATTCTAAACATAAGAAAGTTAATATCTTTAAGAGGTTAAGAAAGCTAAATAAGTTATTTAATCATATCATATGTTGTATATTCTTATATTATATATCAGTTTATTAGTTAAATTAATTAGCTTAGAGAAAAAAATAAAATAAAAATACTCTAAAATAATTTAATTAGTTTTCTTAATCTCTCTAAAAAAAGTCGATTATGTCTTATATTTAGAATAAGGGGGAATAATTTTTTTTAAAAGATAATAATTAATCATTAGTAATTGCATTTATGAAATCATCCCATGTGTGAGGAGGAGGAGCTTTGATCCAAGGCTTCTCAATTCGTGTATTCATTAAAAAAAATGATAATCTTTTCAATCCTAATTATAAGACAAAATTGACTCTTTTTAAAGAAATTAAGGAAGTTAATTAAATTATTTCAGAATATTTATATTTATATTTTTTTCTCCAAACTAATTAATTTAACTAATAAATTGATATATAATATAAAGATACATAACATATCATATCATTAAGTAACTTATTTAGTTTCTTTAATCTCTTAAAAAAAATCAACTTTATCTTATATTTAGGACTGGAGGTAGTATAATTTAACAGATTTGTTTCCTTCAAATCATTATAGTTTACCTGGTTTTATCTATAAAGAACGCAATTTGGAATTCTTAAATATCTATTTGTTGTTTCAAGAACTATTTTTTTCCATATGTTCCTATATTTGATAAGGATAGTAAGAGAGAGTTAAAATTAATATAATTTTAAAATTTAGTGTGGTTAATAATAATAATAAATTGCAAATCAGTTAAATTTTTGATAAATTTAATGTTTTTAAATAGTACCAATAATTTATTGTTGCCTGTGAATTATGATAAGAATCGGAAAGGTTAAAGAGTACAACTTGCTGTAGTTTCCATGGTTCATGAATCAGGACTGGATCGGCCAATTCAGCTCTGAAATTGGGTAACTGGCAAGTAAACCGGTCCCGTTCACTATTTTAATTTTTTTTATTTTCTTTAGAATTTCATATTAATAAATCTAAAATATTCAATTTCTCACTGATTTAGCCCCGATATAATTTCGGTTTGGCCCTGATCTAACTCACTGACCCTTAATCCAATACTCTGACTGGTTCAGTGCCCGGTGCGATTCATGAACCTTGGTATTTACAACAACAACTTGATCGCTTGAATATTTTAGAAATAAAACTTACTTTTGTGTTCATGAAATTTTTTTGACATTATTGACTTCACCTAGCGCTGTAGGGTAAACCTTGAACAATGGAAGGATGGGAAACCAATCGAATTTTCATTTAATCTATCAAAGATAATAGCACATTATTATAAAAATTAAAAAAATAGCACATAATGACTATCCTAAACGTATAAACTAATTGAAAAGTTTACTTTGATTTTAAATAAAAAGTTCAATCTACTTTAGTTACTAAGAGGTTGTTTGGTAATACGAGGGATTTGGATGGAAGTGAAGGGGATAAAAAAATTTTTGAATTGAATTTTTAAAAAATTAAAGAAGTGAGATAATAAAATTTTAAAATAGAGGATATGTAAGATAAAAATAATAATAACAATTAATGAAAAACATTTTACCCTACTTCACTAATTTTTTTTTGAAATTCAATTCATAAAAACTTCCTCTACCCCCCACTCCAAATCCCTCATATCAAACAAACCTTAGTTTTTTTGTTTGTTTTTTTGTTTTTTTGTGAATTTGGATGGTAGGTGCATGGTTTGAAGAGTGTGGGGATCCAACTCAGACCTGATGTTACAAAAGGGACATCTAGTACCACTAGATTAAAAGGTCTTTATCAAAGAAATTTTAGTTTTAACTTGGTTAAAACTCAAGTTATGAAATATAATTTATTGTAATTCAATATCTATAATTTTAACAATTTAAAATCTTAATTCTAATCATGGATATTCTTTTGCACCTGTTGCTAATAGGGATGGACACAGATCAAACAGCCTATGGCTAGGTCAAGGCCTATTTAAAATACCCTCTTATTTATATTTGCATTAGAAAATACATTTGTTGATAAAAACCCTCTTTAGTTTGTGTAATCAATAGAATTACATGGAAAAAGAATTATAAATATAGAAGCTCAAATAAATTGAGGTCTTATATATTTTTTACGAAAACAAACTACTCAATTAGCTCCTATGATCGATTACCTTCGGGAGATCAATAGTTGACTGGACAATTCTCACAATTCTCTAAGTTAACGGATGCGGACAAAAAAAAAAAAAAGAATATCCAAGCCATGATAACTCATAAAGAAGCTAAAGAAGAATGAATTGATTTCTGCTTTCATTGCAATCAAGCAAGATTACACTGAATATAATTGGAATCCAAATTCTGACTGTGTTAAAATCTACACTACCATCCACAATAAAAGAATTTAAAAAGTAATGATTTGTCAGAAAAATTTGAGCCACTGGATTGAATTCTTTTGTGCTTCTGTTGACTTGTTTCTTCTCATCATCATCATCATCATCCTCAAAGCTTGACAAGTGTCATACATATCTTGTTGTGAACATCACGGAATGCCTAAATCTAAACATGGTCTTTTTTTCCTGAGACAATCTCTTTCAACTATTTTGTTCCAATTAGTTTTCAACACATACTGATAGCTTACTTTCTGAAGATCATTCTTATCTTTATGCAAATCCCACTATCCAAATTTCAATGATGTCTCTGAAAGAGGAAGAGACACCCCATTTGCTGTTGGTGGGGGAATCAACGTCATATTAGGTACAGCTGGAAAAATATTTTAAGGGATTAAAAATACTAAAAAATATTTTAAAGTAATTTTTGGAGTTGAAAAAATACATTAAGGGTAAAATTGGAATCATTCTGATAACACACTGGGTACAACTGAAAAAATATTTTAAAGGGTTAAAAGCACAAAATAAATATTACATAACTAATTGGATCACATATTCCGTACAATATAGTGGAAAATTTGGATTATATGTCAGTTTATAAGTTGGGTAAAATAGTTTGGAAAAAATGATATATATAAATATTTTAAAATAATTTAATTAACTTTCTTAATATTTTTAAAAAGTCAACTATATCCTATATTTAAGACTAAAATGAGTATAAATTAGTTATACATATAAATATTTTTTTTATTAATTTCTCTCTCTCACATTATCCTTCTCTTTTTGATTTTTTCATCTCTCTCTATCTCCTTCTTCCTTTTTCCTCTCTCTTTCCCAATCCCAACTTGCAAAAGTTTCATTTCCCAACTTATTTGTTTCGTACATTTCAGCACGGCCCCCAATCGCAATATCAATGAACCAAACACTCGTCGCTAGACAATCGCACGAAATGAAGAACATCACACGATATGACCCCTCCAATCGTGCATGAAATGAAGAAAATCACGCAACATAACCCCCAATCTTGCATCGAAACGCTCGCTAACTTCTCTTCAAACGCTCCCCCCATTCTTTCCATTCATAAATTTAACAACAGCAAACACAATTTTTTTTTCCTGAAACGCAAAACCATATTTTATTTGTAAATTAAAACAAGAAAATATCAGTCCAAACAAAATAAAACAAGAAAATACAAATAGAAAAAACCAGAAAAAAAATAGGGAGAAATAGGAAAAAAATCCTTCGAGAATTTGTTTAGTGAGAAGTACTCTTTAGGTACAAAATTTATAGAGTACCCATACTTTCTATATATTAAAATTTATTAGGTCCTTCTTAGTTCTTACCAATGAAATTTTCAATGGGGTATTTTTTCCCAATTTTTGTGTGTTAGTGCGAGAGGGAGAGATTCATGTAGAATTTGCATCTACCAACAATAGTGGCATGTAATACACAAAGGAAGAATTGTTTTAAAACCCTACCATCGGCATCAAAATTTTTCAGCTACACGTAAACAGTAAATTTCACAGTAATGTTTCAGAAGATAACAAAATCCATGATCTAAATCAGCTTCTTCTTCTGAAAGTATCGCTTCAAATGCCACAACTGCAAAGCTGAGACTGTAATGCAGATACCCAACGACATGATACTAAACCATGCCACCCTAGCATTTGTTTTCTCACTCACTACCCTCATCTCAGCTTCCCTGGTAAACACAAAAAGCAAAAAGGAAAAAAAAAAAAAAAAAAAACATAACATTGCATCAGATAGATGATTCAAAATACTAGAAATTTATTTCTTTCTCTTTTTTTCTCTCTTTTGAGAGGAAAGGGATGTCATAGTGAATAAAAACCTGCTCTTAAGGTAGATCAAATTCTCATGGATGGCCTCAACGGCTCCTTCAAGCTTTTTCAACTCAAGTTCAACCCCCTAGACATTAATGATGCATGAAGATACAAGTCAGAACGTAGTAGTTCAAACAAAATGTAAGGAAGACAAGAAAAAATCCACCTTATGTTCTGAAAAAAATAAAAAAAAGAATACTCCTTGGGTCCTAAATGTAGGACCTATTTTGTAGTGCAATTTGTACTATAGATACTACATTTAGGACTGGAAGTAGTACCTAGGAAACCACAGTGAAGGTTTAACAAAATATTAGACCCATAACTCGGCATGGATTTACGCAAACTTAGACCCACTTGAGAGGATTAACAAAGAAGTTATACATGAAATTTGAAGATGAATAAGAAATTTTAGATATTTTTGTTTACCTCAATCTTCTCTTTTCTTGCTACTGAATCCCAATCCTTAGCTGCAATTCCAGTTCTCCAATCAAGGTTGACACTAACGTCTTTGCCTGCTTCATTGTGACCATGCACCCAGAAGCATGCCAAGTAGTTCCCAGTCTCTTGAGTTGTAAATGCGAATTGACCGTCTGTTGCATTTTCCTTATTGTGAAGAATGTTTCCATATGGTGATGTCACCTGAACAAATCAGACTACTGTTAATAACCAGCAGAGAAATTTACAGCTACAGGACAGATAAGACTTTCGAACAAGTTGATCCCAGGTTTCTTATCTTCCCTCTGAATTAATGATATACTTGTTTCCATTTTAACAAGTTGGCCTAATGGCATGTTTTGATTAAGGATGAGAGATGACAAAATTTTGTGCTTATTTAAGATAAGGGTCAAGAATAAAGGATTATTCAATAACCCTTGAAAAATCCCCTCATCATATTTCCATGTTCCTTTAAATCCATCATAAATTTATTATTATGTACTTCATTGAATCTTGAAATGACATATTAATAAAGTAAATTATTATAATCAACCGTTTCAACAAGAGATAAATATGAAGCCAGATGAATACATAAGACAAATTAGATAGCAATTAAAATTTGAGTTAGGCAGTTGCTAAACACGATCAGAGACCTGTTTCAGGTTATTATTGCTTAGACAATAGAAATTCCCTCAGTTTTACATGAGCATCTGATTTAATTTTTATAAACTTATACAATAAGCCACTAAGGTATTAGTTTTTCTTGCTCTGCTATCTTGGCAACACCCTAAAATAGCAAGAGTAGCACTACCTTATAATCTGAGATATTTCCATCATCCAAACAATTATGCTCTCCAGAAACATATTTGATATTTCCAAATCTCTAATGCTCAATTATGTGTAAAGAAAGGATCAATTCTAGGTTAACACCACCAAATCATCAAGCCTAGACAAACGGTGTCCACAACTCAACATCCCAAAAACAAAACAAAAAATCAGCTAAATATTTTCAAATCACCCATCCAAAACCAGGAATCGATTTCCAAGAATCATACACTAAACCAACATATTATCCGAAATAACGATAAACAAATTCCATAAAATTCAGGACCCCAGTTTACCTCCCCTCGAATTTCACAGAAACCAAACCATAAAAGGGAAAACAAGTCATGAGCATGGAACAGACGATACCTTGACACCAAGGGTGGGATTGTGGGAGTGATCATCGAGGACGACGACATAATCAGCCAAAACGACGACGTTATTCTGGATTTCTTCGGAGACGCATTTGGTACCGGTGGGGGGTAAAGTAAGCCAAATTGCGTGACAAAAGGATGAGAAGAAGCAAAGAAGAAGAAGAAGAAAGAAGGGCAACAAGATAGGTTTGTTCTCCATAGCCCTTCTCTTAAGCTCTCTCTCTCTCTCTCTGCAGCGAAGGATTTCGTTGGGGAGGTCTTTGGAAATAACGAAGCACACGGCGCTTCGGATCTCTCTGTCCCTCGGCTCTGGTTACAGTTTTTCCTTTCCCTCTTCCAATTTGTTTTTTAGTTTTTAAAAGTCTTTAATTTGTTCCTCTGTGCTTTTTTACTTATACCAATGAGAGCTTGACATATCAGCGCAGGTGATGACGTGGCAAAAAATGGTGGTAACGGGTGACTAGGCCTACATGAAATGAAATGGGCATAAATTTTGGAAAATTCAGAAAACAACCCAGATCATTAGTTGGAGCTAATGAATGGAATTAACAATTTTTTGAGTTAATTTTTTTCATTACTTTTTTTTTTTTGCCCTAGAATTATTTTCATTACTCATATTTGATATGTTTTATTTACTATATCTTCAATATTCATCATTTTTTACGAGGCACTATCCCATGTTAAACGTGGGCGCAGCAATTCATACTCCATTTAATTATCATTTTCATATATTTTTTTAGCTGAATTTTCATATCTTCAATACTCAATTTTAATATTTTCAATAAATATATATAAAAAATTTTTGCAGGAAAAAATTTAAAAGTTGGTATTGAAAATATTAAAATTAGAATAAGTATTAAAAATTTTAACCATACTCAATTTAATTTTCATTTTCATTTTTTTTTACATGGCACTCCAATATTAACACCCCAACACTTATTTGAAAGACAAGTACCCACGCTATCAAATCAGAAGTGAACATAAGTTATATGTATAAAGAAATAGTAACATACTTTAAGAACGTCACCTTACATATATATGTGTCTGTATATATAAAAGTTATTGAGTCTAATTCTATCTAATGTGGACTCTCCACATTAGCTTAACTCTACACACTTGTACATTTTAATTTTTAACATGCTCTTAGAATTTATTCTAGTCCCAACTTTAGTAAAATTTACATTTACATTTTTTGAGCAATTTCCCCCAATTTAGCACAATATATTTTAGTGTTTACATATATTTGATATAGTGGTAGGCTGTGGGAAAAAAAAAAGTATAGTGGTAGGCAAAGTAATATATTATAACCATAAGTTAATTTATATTAAACTTTTCAAACTAAAATTTTGATCTTAAAATAAAAGTATAAAGAAATTAATAGTTGGCAGGTTTTACATAAGGGTAGAAGTCGCTAATAATGGATCAAGCAGAACATGCCATTTGGTTGCCTACTCTTTTGCCAAATGCCTTTTTTAATTGATTAACAAAAAACGTAGCTCTTTTTATTTAGGATTTTTATTATTTCTCAAGAGGATTTTACAAAATATTAGACTCATAATTAGACTTGGATTTATGCAAACTATGAGCTCCTGAGAGAATTAACTAAGAAGTTACACATGAAATTTGAAGATGAAAAGGAAATTTTGGATAATTTTGTCTGCCCCAATCTTCTCTTTTCTTGCTACTGAATCCCAATCCTTAGCAGTAATTCCACTTCTCCAATAGAGGTTGACACTAACGTCTTTGCTTGCTTCGTTGTGACCATCAGCCCAAAAGCATGCCAATTAGTTCTATAAGCGTTATAGGATCTGCTGATCTATGATGCTATTTTGGTGCTCATTATTGGTGAGAAGCCCAAGAACTTTGTACTTCAATTTTTACAAAGCTTTGTGCTTTTTTTCCCTTTTTGGATTCCGTTTGGTGTTTAAGAGTGTGTTTGGAATAGCGGTAGGAAAAATGATTTATTATTATTATGACTTATTAAAAATGACTTAATAGAAAAGTCAGTTTTTGTAATGTGATTTATGTTTGGATGAGCGATTTATTTTTAGACAATAAATGCTTATAAATCGTGATTTACGGTATACGAGGTAAGTATGTGAGAAGAGTTTTATCTCGACTTATGTAATAAGTGACTTAATAGAAAAGCTGCAGTGAGAAGCTTATTTAACAAGTAGCTTATTCTACCCGTGATGCAATTAAAAAGAAATTGAACCAAACATAAAAAAAAAACCAACTCAATAAGTCATTTTTCAATGAAAAACGGGTTTATATGCCCCAAAACGCTGAACCAAACACACACTAAGTAAGTATTCGTTCGGGATAACTTTTTTTTTAACTTATAAGTGCTTATAAATTATGATTTACAATATATACAAAATAAGTATGTGAGAGGAGTTTTATCTCAACTTATATAATAAACACTTATATCCCAAAAAAAAAAATTATCCCAAACATAATTTAGAACGGTTTCTCTATCAAACACGTTGATGGATCGGTGAGACATACTGTATTGATGTGTTTTCTCATTTTTTTTCTCTGTTATTTATTTATCTGAAGAGGATATTATATCCTTTGTATTTGTATTTATCTTCTTTTCTGCTCTAGTGAAAATCTACTTCGTCTACTCTACAAGCAAAAACTGGTTGATGCTTAAATGGCGAAAAGATTACGCAAGCCTTTACTTGGTATCAGGATTCTAAGACATACACAATAGATGAAGTAAAATATATTATATTGCAACCTGAAAGTACTAATTTTGGATTAAATCCATGGACACAATAAGCTCCTACTGCAAAACAAAATAAAAATTTGTTTTAAATCCACAAAAAAATGCTTATATAATTTGTCTTCTAGCATAAACAAAGAGAAGACGAACTAAAGCTTCACCCTTAAATTTAAATGAGAAAAACTTGGAGAAAAATTATCCTAAACACATACTAATACATCTTTATCGACTCAAAATCTTGGCAAAAAGCTGCCCCTAGTACAATAAGAATATCCTAAATTACTAATCATCTTCAGTTTCATATTCTTTTTATCAAATCTAGTGCTTCAAAATTATCAGCAACTTTCTTTTGGAAAATCCAAATGTTCCTTTCGCCTTCTTCATCTATTGAGAATTTTTCTAGTCTTGGTCTCTTCATTGGATTTCCTTTTGGAGGCTGATAAATGTAGTCTTCCAAATCTTCATCATTTCTTCCCGACGAAGATGCGGATACTAGAAAAATTCTGGACTTGTCAGTGAATATCCTTTTATCCATTTGCTCATCTGTTCCCTCAACTTCCTATTTTATAATTCATAGTAGCATTTTTAATTTAAAATTTAACGTAGAAAAGTATATATATAATTCACACTTTCTAGAGTGACCAGACTTACTTGCTTTTGAGACAAATTGTTTATTTATTTTGGGCCAAAAATGCCATTATAATTCATTGAAACATTTTATTCATTATGTTCCACTAATAGTTGGTAGATGTCTACATAATTTTGTTGATAAGAAGGATTTGATAAATATATTATTTATATAAGGGTAAAGGTCACTAACAGGGGATCAGAACGTGCCATTTGCCTATCTTACCCTTCTTCCATATGTATTTTTTTTTTATTTACTAACAAATGGATCAAGCAGAAATCGCCATTTGGTTGCCCTAATCTTTTGCCAAATGTCTTTCTTATTTGATTAACTAACAAAGTAATTCTTTTTATTTAGGATTTTTATTATTTCTCAAGAGGGTTTTACAAAATATTAGATTCATAATTAGACATGGATTTATGCAAACTTTGAGCCCCTGAGAGGATTAACTAAGAAATTATAAATGAAATTTGAAGATGAATAAGAAATTTTGGATAATTTTGTTTACCCAATCTTCTCTTTTCTTGTCACTGAATCCCAATCCTTTGCTGCAATTCCAGTTTTCCAACAAAGGTTGACACCAACGTCTTTGCCTGCTTTGTTGTGACCATCAACCTAGGAGCATGCTAAGTAGTTCCCGGTCTCCTAAATTGTACATAGGAATTGACCATATGTTGCATTTTCCTCATTGTAAAGAATGTTTCCACGTGGTGATGTCACCTGGACAAATCAGACTACTGTTAACAGTTGGCAGGGAAATCAGAACAAAATTTAGCAATTTTATCTCTTGAAGTTAAAAATATTAATGATTAATGTCAACTTTTCAATAGTCAATGATAATTTTTTTCAACCAATAAATTGCTTCTTGAAACAATTCCGAAGACCCGTGGTTACTTCCAATGACAAATTGCACCTTAACTCATTATGGGTGTGTTTGTTTTGATGATTGGATAAGTAACTTATTTTAACTTAAACTTATGAAATCTTAAGATTGAAAAAAAATTGGATTGGGTAAAATGATGAGTGTTTAGATTAACGATTGGATAAGTAACTTAAAGTAACTTATATAAAAGTTAGGATATTTGGTTTGATTTTTGCATAAGTGACTTTTGTATTAATTAAGAGAAAAACATTGAAAAAATTAAGAAAAATGAAAAAATGAAGAGATAATTGTGAAAAAAGTCATCATTGGCAATTTAATTGTCAATGGGACCTGGGAAGATATCTACACACAAGGAGGGATTTTTTCACAATTTTCTCAAATTAACTTTGAAAATTTAGTAATGGTACAATTTTAATAAAATTATATCAAACTCTAATTTAAATTGGTACACTCCAAAAGTCTTTTCTACTGTGTACCTCAAGCTTAAATCTTATAAATTATATCAAACTCTAATTTAAATATTAAATCCTAATTTATATTTTCACATAGCTCAAAATCTAACAAAATAAACAAATTAAAATTTCAATAATACCTCCAATAATCCAAATAAATTATTTAAACTAAGTTTAATGGGTAAAAACACTATATAGAAACTAATTTATGACATGTTTATAAAAAAATTGATTATAAAATCATAAAAAAAACTAAATAATAAATCTAAACTGATTAAAATTAATTATTAATTATTCTCTACATTTCTACAGTCATATATTAACAAAATTCAAAACTTGCATAAACTCTTATCCCAAAGTATTTTTTAATTAGCAGAAGATTACTATCTAAAGAAAGAGAAAATTATTTAGAACATTTTTCTTAAAAGAAGTTTTGTGATTAGAAGTGATTTTGAGTACCTAATTGATCCCCAAAAATATGAAAATACTCCTTTCAATATTATTTTATAGCAATAAGCTCCAATAAGCTTCATTTCGAAGCTTATAACTTTTTCCAACTTTTGACTTATTTTACCTTAAATCCCACTGAAACAAACACTCACTTTTAGCTTTTCCACTGTTTAAACTTATTTGTGCCACTGTTCAAGCCCGGTTGTAGGTTGAAACACCAAAACAAACGGATTTGGCTGCGGTCCGCTGCCTAGCGGTCCGCTGCCCATCCTTTTCCTCCAAACTACACCGTTTGGGTAAAGGAGTGAGTTTTTTTTTTTTTAAAAAAATAAGATATAGTATTTTGAAATATTTTTTTGGAAGTATCTAGTATCTTAAAATATTTTTTAAATAATATGTAGTATCATAAAATAATTTTTAGTACTTTAACCCCTTAAAATATGTTTTCAGTTGTATCCAGTGTGTTAGCAGAATGATTGCAATTTAACCTTTAATGTATTTTTTTAGTTCCAAAAATTACTTTAAAATATTTTTTTGGTGTTTTAAACCCTTTAAGAAATTTTTTTTTGATGCTTTGAACTCTTTAAAATATATTAAGAGTTAAATTACAATCAGTCTGGTAATACACTGGATACAACTGAAAACATATTTTAAGGGGTTAAAGTACTAAAAATTATTTTAGGATACTATATGTTATTTAAAAAATATTTTAAGATACTAGATACTTCCAAAAAAATATTTCTTAAAGGGTTAAAAACACCAAAAAAATATTTTAAAGTGATTTTTGGAACTAAAAAAATATAATAAAGGTTAAATTGCAATCATTCTGCTAACACACTGGATACAACTGAAAACATATTTTAAGGGATTAAAGTACTAAAAATTATTTTATGATACTATATGTTACTTAAAAAATATTTTAAGATACTAGATACTTCCAAAAAAATATTTCAAAATACTATATCTTATTTTTTTAAAAAAAAAAACTCACCCCTTTACCCCCAAACTACACCAAAACGGTGTAGTTTGAAGGAAAAGGATGGGCAGCGGACCGCTAGGCAGCGGACCGCAGCCAAATCCAAAACAAACATGCTGTATAATTAATAGCCTTAGGAGGTGCTTAGATATTTCAGATAAAAAAGCAAAAAAGAAAATAAGGTGTTTAAATATTATGCTCTCCCAAATGAAATTAACACTATCATGATATAATAAATTATTTAGATGTTTTCAAATTTTATTAACATTAAATGAATTTTTGACCCACATAAATTTTTTCTAAAATGAAAATAAATCATATAAACTTTCTTGGTTTAACATATATATTAAATTATAAAAGACCTTAAGTTTTATTAAAATTATATAATTTTATTTTAAATTAAAATTTTTGTTGATTTTAAAAAAATTATAATTTTGATAAAATTGAAGAACGTGTAATTTTTTTGCATAGATATCTATGCAAGCTGTGAAAAATGAACATTGAGAAAACTTTTATTTAATTTTGTGAAATTAAGAATTTTTTTACTAGTTTTAAAAATAGAATGTGGCAGAAAATGTAGGAAGGAATGCAAGATTTTGTTAGGGACTTTTTAATATTTTTAATTTTATATTTTCATATTTACTCTTTCTAAATAATTACAATTTTTATGGTCCTTCTCGATAAATATCTTTCCCTCTAGGTTCTTCATTCTAATTTTTTCTTAATTTTTTCCCTAAAATTTAATTGATTTCTAATATTATGCTTACTAACTATATTAAACTCTAATATGGTATTAATTATTACTCTTTCCATTATCCTTATTAAATATGAGCATACATTTAAAAAAACAATTAATTCTCTTTAAAAACAAGCATGCACCTTCTCCCAAATAGTTAACGGGGTCATCAACATTATGGCACGCCCCTAAACTTCAGGTTGAGATAAAGTATTCTTTGGTATTAAATTAGCCTGTCATGTCTATTTTCCTTCCCCGAGTTCTTCTAAAACAAGAAGAGCAATGCTATTTAAGTTGAGCTCAAATATCCTTTTTGCAATTAAGATATTAATTTGCTATCCATTACGTCACATCTTAATTTGAAATATCAATACTCGAGGTAATGGGTCATTTTGCATGATCAATTTTCGGGTTTAAAACATTGTTGCACTCACAAGGTCACTGATACCACTTGATTGAAAGCCTAGTGCCCATACCCAATGTTTCTGAACCTGGATCAGATCGGTCGGTCCGGTCCTGAAACCAATGAACCGGTCTGTAAACTGGTCCAGTTCCCGGTTCGGTCCGGGTTCACATTAAAAAAAAAATTAAAAAAATTTTTTCTTTAAAATTTCATATTATAAGTCTAAAATTTTCAATTTCTCACCGGTTTGGTTCCGATTTAGCTCCAGTTTGACTCACTGACCTTTAACCTAATACCCCAACAGATTCAATAGTCGGCCGAATTTTAATAACTTGCCCATACCATCACATCACAAGTGAGCATCTTATGAGCATTTTTAGCGTAGCCCTACAATATGAAGATAGAGTTAATGGTCCTCACCTTTTTTTTTTTTTTTTTGACTTGATATGTGATTTTCATTTAACGAAACAAGAGGAAACAGGACAACATCATTACCTTCCAACAGAGTACAAGCCAATACCAAGAACAACAGAGAACTGAAATTGAAAGACAAACAACAGCAAATAACCCCAAAAAAAAAAAAAAAACTGAAGGGAAACTATTCCTAGTGAAGTATACAAATTACCATATTAATTGAAGGACGTCACATGTTAGCTCAGAAATTTCAGACGTCATTACATATGTGTGTCTATACACACACGTACACAAGTTATTAAGTCTAATTTTATCTGATGTGGATTTCCCACATTAGCTCAACTCCACGCACTTATACATTTCAAATTGTGCTCTAAGAATTTATCCCAGTCCCAATTTTGGTAGAATTTACATTTATTTTTGCCAAAAAATTCCTTTAGGCCTTTCCCCCCTAATTTAGCATAACAATATATTTAGGGCCCGTTTGGTTCGATTCCATTACACCCTGCGATGCAGTGCAATGCGATGCAATGGTAATGCAATGTAATATTAATTATAAGGGTAGTGTTTGGTTTGATTTTTAAGCAACATGCAATGAGTTAATATTTTAACAATTATTTAAAATTAATATATTACATAAAGTCCATTTTACCCTTTAATATAATCTTTGTAGAAAAAATAGTTACAAGCCGATGATGGAGGGGATGGAGGGGGAGGAGGTAGTGGTAGTGGCAATGATGGGGGTGGCAGGGGGGGAGGAGGTGGTGGGCCGCCGCCGACGGCGGCTGAAGAGGTGGTGGTGGTGGTGGTGGTAGCAGCGAGGGTGGTGGAGGAGGTGGTGGCGGTGGTGGGGGTGGGCGATGCGCCGGTGGTAGCGGAGGAGGTGGCGGTAGGCGACGGTAGGCGACGGGGGTGGAGGAGGTGGTGGTGGTGGTGGCAGCAGCGGGGGTGAGGGTGGCAACGGAGGAGGAGGTGGTGGTGGCGGTGGGCGGCAGGGGTGGAAGAGGTGGTGGTAGGCGGTGGGCCGGTGGCCGTGGAGGAGGAGGAGGAGGAGGTGGTGGCGGCAGCGGCGGCGACGGGCGGCGGCGGAGGGGGAGGTGGCCACGGTGGCGGCGGGCCGGTGGCTGGGCCGGGGGTGGCGGCGGGTGGAGGTGATGGCGGTGGAAGAGGTAGTGGTGGCAGCAGAAGGTGGAGGTGACGGCGGTGGAAGAGGAAGAGGTTGTGGCGGTGGCAGTTGTGACGTGATACGGCAGGTGAAATAAGATAAGTGAAATAAAGATAAGGAAAACTAAAGGGTAAATTAGACTTTTTAGACCATGCAATAGGATGGTAATGAGGATTCATAGGGGGGAGGTATGAATATGGATTACCAATTTTTTGGTAATCATCATTACCATGGTAAACCCTATTACCATGCTAAAGAGCAACCAAACACTCTTCTCTAGGTAATGCAATCATGATTGCCATTGCAGGCATGCAATGCGGTCGAACCAAACGGGCTCTTAGTGTTTATATAGAGTTGATATACTTGTAGTAGCAGGCAAAAAAAAGAAAAAGAAAAAGAAAAGAAAGATATACATGTAGTAATATATTATAAGCATAAGTTAATTTATATCAAACTTTTCAAAATAAATTTTTATTGCTTAGTTTAAAATAAAAAATGATAAAATTATGCCTATTTTTATAAAAAGGAAAAATTAATTATTTAATCCTTATAATTTCACCTCAATTCTTAAAATTTCTTATTTTATGGTGCTGACATTATTTAATGAGAAAATTGTGAAAAAATCTCTCATTGGCAACTTATTTACCAAATGGGATCTTCGCGTGCAGATTATTTTCTACGTGTGCAGAATATCTTCCCTAGTGTGCAGATGATCTTCCCGGTGTGCAAAATTCTTCCCTGTATGTGTACAGAAAATCTTCCTTTCATATGCAAATATCTTCTCAAATTTCATTTAGCAAAGAAGTTGTTGATGAAGTCTTTTTTAGCAATTCTCCCCTATTTAAATTTGCTTATTTGGCATTGTTAGTTATCCCCATAAGAAAATATGTCGCTCCTCTTTCCTCCTTACCCTTTGCCGTACTCCTCACTTTCTTCTTCCCAACACACCCTTCTCGGTGGCAGGTTTTCACTGGCCCAGCTTCGACACTCTGGGGCACTCCAATCTGATGTCGTTTTGCTCCAACAACCACGAGCCTTGGCTAATATTTTGTTTTGTTTATTTTATATCATGTTTTCACATAATAACTACTTTAGAACCTTCTTTTTGACAATCCTTACGTGCCTGATAAGATCCGTTTCGATTTGGATGAAAATGATCACTCAAGCATCTGCTCAATTTCATTATTTTTCTTCGGTTTGAAATTAAAATATATGAATGGGGTGCACCTTAAGTTTCGTTCCCCATCAATCCCATTATAATTTTTTTGCCCAAAAATCCCATTATAATTCATTAATAGCTTGTAGAAGCAAATTCTACATGAATCTCTCACACACAAACACATGCATATTTCTTTAGGAAATCGACCATTGAAAATTTGTTGGTGAGAAGATCTAATAAATCTATTATTTATTAAGGGTAGAGGTCACTAACAGTGGATCAAGCAGAACGTGCCATTTGTTTATCCTGCCCTTCTTCCATATGTCTCTTTTTCGTTTGATTAACTAACAAATGGATCAAGCAGAAAGCGCGATTTGGTTGCCCTACTCTTTTGCCAAATGTCTTTTTTTATTTGATCAACTAACAAAGTAACTATTTTAGGACTTTTATTGTTTCTCAGGAGGTTCTTACAAAATATTAGACTCATAATTAGACATGGATTTATGCAAACTCTGAGCCCCTGAGAGGATTAACTAAGAAGTTATACATGAAATTTGAAGATAAATAAGAAATTTTAGATAATTTTGTTTACCCCAACCTGCTCTTTTCTTGCTACTGAATTCCAATCCGTTTTTTGCTAGATTTTTTTTTTTTTTTTTGGTGCTGCAATGCTAGTTCTCTAATAAAGGTCGATACTAACGTCTTTGTTTGCTTCATTGTGACCATCAACCCAGAGGCATGCCTAGTAGTTCCTGGTCTCGTAAGTTGTAAATGCTAATTGACCATATGTTGCATTCTCCTTATTTTGAAGAATATATGTTTCCACATGGTGTTTTCACCTGAACAAATCAGACTATTGTTAACAGTAAGAAGAGAACTCATGCTAAAACGTAATAATCTTTTCTCTTTTTATTAAAAATGTTAACGGTTAATATTAACTTTTTAATAATCAATATTAATTTTTTAATGGTTAAGATAACTTAGCCTTGGAAGCGGCTTAAATATTGAAGGATAAAAAGAAAAGAAAAGAAAAGAGGGTGGTTAAATATTATGCTATCCCAAATCAATTTAACACTATTAGCCCCCATTCATACCTTTATTTTCTGGCCCTTTTTTTTTTATAGATTATCTTGTTTTGTTAGAACATAAATACTCCCTTTGATTTTATTTATAAGAGCTTAATAACCAAATTACGGAGTCTAAAAAAGCGGTTAAAATTAGTTAAAAATAATAAGTATGTCCGAAAAAACTTTGTTTTTCAATTATACTATAAGGGAGCAAGTAAGAGAGAGAGAGAGAGAGAGAGAGAGAGTAAATAAGTATTACCAATATTTTAATTAATGCAATAATATAATTAATGAGGGGTGAGAATGAAAAAAACTCATTAAATGTTTAGACAACTCTTATTAGACTCTTATAAAAAGGACTGGAGGGAGTACTCCTTTGGTTCTACCTATTTATAAGTTATTTCACACACACCAATAAAAACCCTAAATTTCATTAATTATGTCTAAAAATTTAACAAATTTTCAACTTTATCCCTATTATATATTATAACTCATGAGAATAAAACAACACAATAATAAATGAATGGTAAATTTGTACATTAATATAAAAAATTTAATAATGTGACTTATAAAAAAAATAAAAAAATTTCTTTTATCGGCCCTATAAACAGGGCTAGTGAAGTATACGTGTTTCTTTGAGGAGACAAAAGTATAATTTAATTTTGGTTTAATTTGGTTGGAGTGGAGGAAACGAGTGAATTTTAGGTTCTTGAAAATCTTCCCATTTTGAAGGGGATGCTTGGGCTCCAATGTTAGGTTTAGCTTTTTAGAAATGATTTTGTAGGTAAATCCTTCTTATGATCTTTATTATAAAGCACTAACTACTAATTTTCATATACCAATAAAAACGGTTAAGAATACTAATTTTGACTAGAAATTCAATTGATTTCCATTATTACCCTTGATAACTATATTAAACTCTAATATGGTATTAATTATTATTCTCTCCCACCATCCTTATTATATTTGGGCATACATGAAAAAAATATTTAATTCTGCTTAAAAATAAGCAAACGCCTTATAAAAAAGAGTAAGAATATTTTATAGTTGATGCCTTATAATAAAAAATAAAGTACATATACAAGTTTTCTTATAGCTTGCGGAAAAGTGTTTTTAAGGGGGTTAAAACAAACAATAAATGACGTCAAGCTTCTTAAGTCGAACAATTGATCCCTTGCTAATCCACTGCACGAGCCTTATGCCAAATGGTTAACGGGTCATCAGCATTATGGCACACCCATAAACTTTAGGTGTAGATAAAGTATCCTTTGGTATTTTCCTCCTCTGAGTTCTTCTAAAACAAATAGAGCAATGCTATGAGTGTGTTTGGATTAATTTTTGTAGAATAGCTTCTGAAAAAAAAGTGATAAAAGTGATCTTAGAGAAAAGATCATCAGAGAATAAATTCTAGAAAAAAAAAGTGATTTTCATAAAATGATAGTGTTTGGTTATTGTGATTAGAATAACTTTTTTTTTATGGTCAAATTATTAAAAAGGACATCAGCTTTTGTGATAATCACATATAAAGGATAAAATGATATTTTATGTATTATTTAACATGAAATTTTATAATAAATATCAAAAATAAAATAAAATTTTTATGTGTATGAAATTATTCCATTTCTTAATTTTTTATTCTTTATTCTTTTTAAATTTTTCTCTCTATATATTTTATTTTTATTTTTTTTCCTTTGTCATTTCTGTACATGTAAAATGTTAATTTTAATTTTCTTTTTATTTCTTTCTTCCCTTTTCCATTTTTCTTTCTCTCTCCAGCGCAAGCATAATTATGCAAAACAGAATTATGGTTTTGACTTTCGAGGAAAAGCACAACAATTGCTGGAAAAAGGAAAAAGAAACAAAAGAAGGAAAGAAAAAGGGGTGGTTGGGGGAAAAAAGAGGAAAAAGTGAAAAAAGAGAGATATTTTTTAAAACCATGGTTTTTAGGTCTAAAACAATGGTTTTAGAGAGGAAAAAAAAGTGATTATGAACTTTTTTTTCATGTGTTTTGGTACCAAACCATAGTTTTCATCCCAAAAAATGCTTTTCTAATGATATCCAAATACACACTATGCAAGTTGAGCTCAAATATCTTTGTAAAATTAAGATATTAATTTGTTATCCTTTACAAGAGAAAAAGTGGGATGAGTGGCGAACATCAATCTTAATTCAAAATCTTAAGACTCGAGGTTATAGGTCATTGCATTATCACCAAACAGGTTCCTATTGCTACAATCACTGTCCATCCAATTTTCAACTTTCAAACAATGTTGCAAACAAAAGGTAACTCTAATACACCATGGAAAGTGTGAGAGAGAGTGGGAGGGAGAAAGGAGGTAACGGCGGAAAGGAGGATGCAACTGATGGAAGTGGCGGTGATGGGGGCGAAAGAGAGCGGGACAAAGGCGGTCAAGAAAAAGACATCGGTGGATTCAAGTTTGGCAGGAAGGACCGAACGACGGATGCTGGCATAGGTTCTTCGAGAAGGACCACCATAGAGGTACGGAGGCGTCTGAGTCAATTCTCTTATCGAGATAAGCTTCTTGCACCAAGTTGTGGAGGTTTCCTAATTAAGCATGCTGAGGAAGATGACATAGTTCAAGGATGGAAGGATTATTTCTATAGAATGAACGAGAAGGAGAAGGAGGCCAATGTGGATGCAGAGGACTCGGCGGACGAGGAGGTGCACAACCGCAGGCTGGAAGGGAAACCGGGGGTGCTAAAATTTACTGAGGAAGAGTATACTGCATGGTGTCGACCTTGGATGAACTCTCTCATTATTAAGGTGTTGGGCGCAAACTTTCCCACTACCTCATACGTGACCGTATTAACCGGATGTGGCGGCCTCGTGACCTAATCAAGCTTATCCCGTTGAACAATGGTTACTCCATTGTATCATTTTCTCATAAAGAGGATCGTGACTATGCCTTCCAGGAGGGTCCGTGGATGATTGAAGACCACTATCTGATAGTGCAGAGGTGGCGGCCAAATTTTAATCCTTGGAAAGCTGATCTACGACAAAATATTGTGGCTTGGATCCGGCTACCTGATGTCCCATTTGAGTTCTACAATGTTGAATCCTTAAGGAGGATAGGAAACATGGTTGGGAAAACAATTAAAATTGACCGATCTACTTCTGTATATGACAAAGGAGGCTTTGCAAGGATGTGTGTAGAGATTGATTTAAAACAACCCCTCTTGCCATCCTATACGGTGTTTGGAGAGGAGCATCCGATCATATATGAAGGCCTTCATCAAGTGTGTTTTATGTGTGGTAAATATGGCCATGTAAAGGAGGCTTGTTCGGGGGTCCACCGGGAGGAGGAAGAGCAGACAGATGCTAATTGGAAACAGGGTGAAGGGAGTGGTAAGGCTGGAGTTGCGACTCCTACGGCGGCGCTAGGATCAACTATAGTGACTGGCGAAGGTGCAGCAGATGATTGCCCATTTGGGAAAATTCGAATATTGCGGCGGGAATTCAGGAGTAGTGCAATTAAGATGGATGTGAATGATTTGAAAAGTAAAACGAAATAGCATGATGATAGGAGGAAATCAGGGGATATTTTTAGCAAATATCGTGTGGAGGGTGAGAAAAAGGAAATAAAGTCATCTTATGATCATAACAAGATGACAAAAAAGGTAAATGAGGATAATATGCTCCAACATAGGGATATGAATATAAAAGGGAGTAGGAAGGAAGTGGGGCACAGTAAAACAGAATGGGTCCAAGTTGGTTCAAAAAGGAAGAGTGAAGGACGTGGAAAATTCAAGGGAAAAGAGAATAAGCCTTCTGCACGTGATAAGGCAAAATAATTTTCAAAAGTGGGCTAGGATGCAAAGACAACTTTGGAGAACTCTTTTCAAATTTTGCAAAAAGAATTAGTGGAGCCCACGGTTACTAATTGCCAAAGTAATGTTGAGTCAAAAGTTGTGCTTGACCCAACTTTATTAATAGCTCATGATGGCCAATCAGATCTGCAACGAGGAATATGTCCAGTACTAGAAATCGAGCATATTGAGAAATCTAATAGTAGTCACCAAGAGGGGGTCAAGTGTGCACCGGAGTTAAATATTATGGATGATGTAATGCAGGAACAGGATATTTCTGAGGGGGAGGATCAATCGCCCAAGCAGCTGCATATGGTTTCCTTATGATTTGTATGATCTGGAATTCTCGTGGTACTGGAGCAAGAAGTTTCCCAGCTCTAGTGCGTGATTTAAAACATCATTATCATTTGGATTTCTTGGCAATTCTTGAGACAAGATGTGACAAGACTTTGACTCACAGAAGAGTCCAACAAATGGGATTTAGCAAGTATGAGATCATTGATTCTACTGGATATAGCGGAGGAATTTGGTGCTTATGGAATGAAAATACTTTATCCATTGAAGTATTAGAATCTAATCCTCAATTCATGCACTTATAAATACGGTCTCCAGCTTTCAACACATGGATTCTCACTGTAACTTATGCGAGTCCGAACCTGATGACTCATAGGGTGCTATGGGAACATTTAGCTCGGTTAGCACTATCGATTCAATGTGCTTGGGCAGTTGGTGGTGATTTGAATGGGACTTTATTTGATAGCGAGAGATACTCCATGGCCATGAATCGGGCCTCGTATGATCGGGACTTTACTAGATGGGTTGATCTACATAAAATGAATGACATGGGATTTGCTGGACCAAAGTTCACATGGAAACGAGGGACCACGGAAGCTAGACTGGACCGTATACTTGTTAATGATAGATGGTTGAGCGGCTTTCCAGATGCCTCAGTAACTCACCTACCATTCTTTAAGTCTGATCACCGGCCTCTGCTCCTTCATTTGCAACCACCTGACACAGGAGGTAGGCCCAATCATCCTTTTCGGTTTATTGCTGCATGGGTGCTGCATGAGCAATTTGATGAGTTTGTGAAACAAGCTTGGCATGATGAGCTTCCTTGGGCATAAAATATCTCGCAATTTGCAGAGGCTTGCTCTCAATGGAATAAAGGAGTATTTGGGCATACAGAGGCAAGGAAGCAAAAACTTTTACGTAGGCTGGATGGAATTAATCGTCTTGTCTCTCGATATGGTATGATCCCACATTTTGAAGACCTCCAGTTCCAGGTATGGAAAGAATTAGAGGATGTTTTACATCAAGAATCCCTCTTATGGGCCCAAAAAGCTAGAGCGGAGTGGATAATTTATGGTGACCGTAACACCAAATATTTTCATTCTCGTGCTAATCAGAGAAAAAAGATTAACAGAATTGAAGCAATTAAGGATGATGGTGGAGAATGGGTGTATGATACTAATATGATTAAACTCATGGCCACTAATTTTTTCTCTACGTTATTTTCTGATGAAGAGATGATTAGACCAGATCTTGTTTGTAGTATCTCCTTCCCTGATATAGATGAGAGTCTATTACGATGGTGTGGACGTGAGATCACAGATGGGGAAATTAAAGATGCTATATTTAGCATGAACGCACTCAAATCGCCGGGCCCGGATGGATTCAATGCTTTATTTTTCCAGAATCAATGGGGTACAATTTCTCAAACCGTTGTACATTATGTTAAAATGCTTTTTGCTAACCCGCAGGCTATTGGAGACATCAATGGCACACTAATAGTGCTCATTCCGAAAAAATACCCCCTGAGAGCATGTGGGACCTACGCCCAATAAGCCTTTGTAATGTGATATATAAAGTTGTAACGAAGGTGATAGTAAATCGACTGAAGTGCATACTCCCACAGGTGATTTCCCCTAACCAATGTAGCTTTGTTCCGGGAAGGCATAATAGTGATAATATAATTGTTGCTCAAGAGGTGGTACATTCTATGAGAAATATGCATTCCAAGAAAGGGTTTATGGCCATCAAAATTGATCTTGAGAAGGCTTACGATCGAGTGAACTGGAATTTCCTTAGTAAATGTCTTCAGGAACTATGTCTCCCAGGTAATCTCATTTCAGTGATTTCACAGTGTATCTCAACATCTAGTATGCAGCTTTTATGGAATGGGGATAAGGCAGAGTCTTTCCATCCGTCAAGAGGCGTCCGACAAGGGGATCCTCTCTCACCATATTTGTTTGTTATTTGTATGGAAAAAATTGCTCATCTTATTCAAGAGGCTAATCAGGAAGGATGCTGGAAGCCCATTCGCCTCACTAGGGATGGACCACCCATTTCTCATTTATTCTTTGCAGCTGATATTATTTTTTTTGCTGAAGCCACTATTGAACAAGCCAATGTGATCAACACATGCCTCCAAGCCTTCTGCAATAGTTCGGGTTTGAAAGTAAACCAACAAAAAATGAGAGTCTTTTTCTCTAGAAATGTGAATCATACCAGAAGCAGTGGATTGTGCTCTACTCTCGGTTTTTCTATAACCAGTGACTTAGGGAAGTATCTCGGAGTCCCTTTGCACCATAAGCGAGTAACCAAGGATACATATCAGTCTATCATTGATAAAGTAAAGACGCGGTTGTCAAACTGGAAAGCTTCTACCTTATCCTCTGCTGGAAGAGCTACCCTTATAACATCCATCACCTCAGCTATTCCCGGGTATGTGATGCAAACTGCTTCTTTGCCTTGTACCACATGTGATACATTGGATAAATGTAATCATCAGTTCTTATGGGGCACATCTGAAGAACATAAGAAAATTCCATTAGTGGCATGGGAAACTGTGTGTGAACCCAAGAAGAAAGGAGGCCTGGGGATTCGGCATGCGAGGAATCAGAACAACGCCTTCCTTATGAAAATTGGGTGGAAGTTGGTAGCCCAGAAGGATGATTTTTGGGTCAAGGTTGTGCGAAATAAATATAAATGTGGTTCTGACATAATCCCGAGGATTGATATGGAAAAACTTGGCTCAAATCTATGGAATGGGATTAAGAAGACATGGAGTAGGGTACATGAGGGCTTGGAGGTGTCGGGAGATATACGCGTATGCTGGAAAGGGAATAGGAATGGCCGCTTTTCTGTTCACTCAGCTTATGCATCCTTACAGGGTAATAACGACCAAACAGACATGTTCTAGGCTAAGTTGTGGAAACTTAAAGTACCTGAGAGATGTAAGATGTTCTTGTGGTTAGTAGCTCACAACAGGATTTTGACTAATGCCTCTGAAGAATTATGGGCTTTGTTGGCTTTTTGCCTTGGTAACCTCTTCAAAAATAACCAAGGATTGCAATATAGGGTACAATCCCGGATCGTCTCTCGAAGAGCCTTTTATTAATTACCTAGAAACTAAGTGCAATGATTGAAATGAAATGAGTTGAAAATGGTCTTTGAGCTTTTTATCTAACAACTAAATTGCAATTAAACTAAAATGCTTTTAAAACTAATATTTTTGGATTTTTGGAATAAAACTGATATGGAATGGAATGGGTTAGAAATGCAAATGATGAAGATGCTCTTGGAAATGGTTTTCAATGACAATTCTTGTTCAATTAAGATATTTGGGGAGTTAATTCACTAAGCTTCTAATATGCCAAACCTCAATTACCATTGAGTCTAACATCACAAGAGAGGAATCCCTACCCTTGAAATGCTATTAAGCCCTCTTAGTGTAATGAGTTTCTCTAAGTTTTCTAATATATCAAACCCCAATTACCATTGAGTCTAATGCTTAAACTCATTAACTCATTTATTTAAGCATTATTAAAATCCCTTAGAGAGTGACTATGGAATAAGCAATGCATTTAGGTTCAACTATAATTCCAATTTAATCAAACTATTCAACAATACCATGTTAAATAGAAAGAAACAATAGAATCATAGATAAACATATATATAACCATATATATTGATGAGCACAAATCCTCATTATAAATTCCAAATCAGAACAACTCTATTCATAAAAATTGTAACTAAAATCATAGTCTTATTACATAAATGAATTCTTAAACCTAAGAAATCACAAATATAATGAGTTATAGATAAAATAAACTCCCCTTTAAAGCACATGTGAGTTCAAGTCATCTCAAATTCATCTCCAAGAGCTAAAGGAATCAGCTTCTCATTGCCTCAAAATAATTTCAGCTTGTAATCTGAGCGCTCGTCGGAATCTGGACATCCCTCGCCGGAAAATTTAAGAACTGGCCGGAAAATTGCAAACACCACCAGAATTCACAAGAAGGGGTCGAATGGCGTTCTGCTGGGTTCAAGTGAAGGAAATCGGTTCAGAAGGAAGGAAAGAGATGGTGGTGGTGATTAAACAATAGACGGCGGATCTTTGGCAGCGAAGGCGATGACTCTTCGATGATGGAGGCTAGGTGAAGCTTAGTGGAGAACGGAAGGAGAAGGTTGCCGGAGGTGGAGTGGTAGTCGGAGAAGAAGATGAACGACAGAGGTGCTCACTTGGCTAAGCTCCCGCGGTGCTTCCCAGCTCTCAGCTTGCGTCTCAGCTCTGTTTTCTCCAATCTCAACGGTGCTCACTCCACGGTGAGGGTGAAATGGGGTCGCCGGCGGCGATGGTGGAGCTGAAGCAATGCCGCCGGCCACACTAGGAAGAGGAAGAAGATGATACGCGTTCCCGATGATGCGATGATGATCCTCTCCTCTCTGCGGCGCTGTCTGAATATATGCTCTGCTTCCTTTTTTTCGTGCCCAGCTGCGTCTCCTTCCGTTCTCAATCTCCCATTGGGCCTGGGCTCTTTCTTCTCTTTTCCTTTTTATTTTTTTTCTTCGTTTTAAGCCTAAGCCCCAAAAACTGCAGCCCATGTCTCTCAAAACCAACCCAAATTGGGTCCAAATTTCAGATCTTCTCTTCACTTCAGCTACGGCCCAATTGCTTCTATTTCTATATATGTTTTTTTTATATACATTGGGCCTGCTTTATGTCTCATTTTCCAGCCCAGTTGCAAAAATTAACTTAGGCCTTGTCTCTTCTCTTGGCCCCAAATTTGAATCTCCAAAATCCTCAATATCTTCTTTAACATCTACAATGTAAAATTAAGCACAAGATAGCATCAAAAGTTCAAGGGACAATTGTATAAAAATAATTAATAAATTGTGACCATTTTACCCCTAATTACCATTAATTCAAAACAAATGTCCTTAATTAAAATTTGTGCTTAATCATGCAATAATGTCATAGAAAATACATTAAAAATCCCAAATTAATCAAGAAATATTATATAAAAATATGGTTCAATCAGCCTCTCGTTACAAGCGAGGATTGAGTGCTGAGTCTACATGTCCGATTTATAACTCAGAGGTTGAGGATCAGAAACATGTCCTTCGAGAGTGTCCAATGACTAGGGCACTTTGGCAAGAGATCGTATCACCGAGAAGATGGAGGAAATTCAGCTCGATGGAGTGCTCCGAGTGGTTTCACTAGAACTTATGCTATACCAACAAAGGAAATCAGGATGATGCATGGAGGGAGGTATTTGCTCTTACGTGCTGGTTCCTGTGGAGGCGTCGAAACTTTTTTGTCTTCGAGAGAAAGTCTATTCCTAATGTAACCATTCAAATGAATGTTCGTGCTGTTTTGAGTGGCATGCAAGACGCTAGGCAACGATACTGGAAAGGCCGTTTGCTAGAATTGAGACAAAACGAAGTTGGGATGAAGTGGAAACCACCTGCTCAAGGGTGGGTGAAGGTGAACATTGATGGTGCATTCTCGAATCTAACTCCAGGAGTAACGAGTGGTGGAGTTATTCGCAATAAACGAGGCGAGCTCCTGAAAGCCTTCTTCCGAGGAGAAGAAGGAGACTGTCTTACTGCTGAGTTATGGGGATGCCTCCATGGACTCAAGGTTGCGTGGGATATGGGGTTTAGGAAGGTGGTGGTGGAATCTGACTCATCGGAGGCTATTGAGATACTTAATAATGATGATTATGACACTCATGCAGACCGAAGCATCATCGAAGAAGCAAAGCAGTTGTTGGGCCGTGAGTGGTGTGTTTCTTTGGGACATATCCGGAGATGGGCGAATGAAGCTGCGGATCTAATTGCTAAAGTAGGTCTCTCAGCCTCCCTTGGTTTCCACTTCATCTCGACTACGTTTCCGGAGCTGGACAGCGTAGTTCGGAAGGATAGATCTCTATAGGGCTTTGGTTTTGGTTGCTTTCTTGTATAAAAAAAAAAGGTAACTCTAATACCTCTTTTGCTTAAAAGCCTAGTTATGCATACTATCACATCACAAGTGAGCATGTTATCGAATAATTTTAGCAAGGCCTACAATCTGAAGATAGAGTCAATGATCCTTCCTCAAGCATATGCAAAATAAAAAGTTTGAGTGAGCTAGGTCCTAGGGCTCAATAAGGTTAGGACATGCCTCCGAGCTCAAAGAGCGCTTATAGTCACAGACGTACTTACAGATTGCCCACCAACAAAGTCCTCACATCAGTGGAATTTGAACTCACAACCTTATCATTATGAGTCAACTCCTTTACCAACTTGACTGACCTTTGTTGGCTAAAATTTACATTCTTTTTAGCCAAAAAATCCTTTATGCCTTTCCCCTTGATTTAGAATAAAAATATATTTTTGTGTTTTTATTTTGATAGAAGACAATGTATGTTATAGCAAAATGATATTACATTAGCCCTATCTTAAAAAAGAAAAGTCCCGATTAGCGAAATCGAAAAAAAATAAAGATACAGTCTTGAGCAACTACAGAGCTTTGGCTGATAAGTGTATTACATATAGTATAGCCTATAGTGGCGAAGCAAGACAAAAGGAAACAAATCTAGTGTATGAACAACCATCATCAGGAAAGGTCGAACAGAGCACAGAGCTCAAGCCATCGGGGTAGGCATGGGCAAGGTGAGACTCTTGCCTGATGCCCTACCTGAAGGATGAACGGGTTGCATTTTGCAGCTCGATCCCCAGCCTTGCCCACTAAAAGGCCTAACCATTTTGGGCTAGGTAAGGATGAGCTTCCCTGCCCAAGTGATAACCCCTTGTCTTGTCTACATATGAAAAAAATAATTCTGTGTAAATTTTATAAACATTCCTATAGTTATCAATACCATATGTCTTAAATTTACCCTAAGTAATATAAACTTCAAATATATTCGATGATTACACATCTTAGGATATTTCAAAATAAGTCTCCAACTTGAGTCTTGAAATTTAAAAAATACCATATGTCTTAACAAATATTCATACTTTAAAAATTAAACAACATCCATAATCCATTATAAATAAGAAAACAAAACGATTGTAATTAAAGCCGTGAAGTCAAAGTAGTTTGCATCAATTCAATATCCCAAAAGTTGATCAAATGATGAAGCATCTGAAAAAAATAAAAATAAAAAGCAACTATAATTTAATACATCACAAAGTAAAGAAGAAAGGATTTGTAAATAGTGTTAAGTGGCTAGAGCAAAAAAAAGAGGACCAGAAGAGTATTATACAATAGATAATATATATTTTAAATAGAAATAAATATATGAAATAATATTTAATTGATATGAAATTTTATATTTTAAATAAATGAAAATAATTTTCAGGGGCAAGGCCAAATGGGCTGGATAGCACCCCTTGTAAGATGCCCAGCCCTGCCCGGTTATTAGCCCGCCTAAAATTTTTTTAGGCCACTTTTTTAGGGCTGAACTGGACAATTTTTTGCAGGGCCAAGGTGGGCATATTGGGCCACTGGGCACCATGCTTGTAAACCCCTGACTTTAAACACGTAATTATAATTCGATAACACATATTTAAATCGGATTAGAGACCATTGGATGTTTTAACCTTGTTTTAAACTTTCTGTCTCAAAGTAAAATTTTTACAAAACTTTTAAAACTCTTTTTCCCATCCAGGTCTCAATTTCAATATTCGAATATAATTACCTGTGCAGTTAATATACATTCAATCATATCAGAGTGTATAACCGCATCCCCGACAACTCCCGGGTTCTATGCATAAAAACCTGAAGGTTTATAAGTATACACTAGGGGATTACACAACCAAAATCGAATGTAGTGTTCCTGATTCAGAATATACAGTAATCCTGAGTTCAAAATACATAACCAACGTTTCCAACTCAACTATATACCCCTAAGGGTCCTAATTGCTCCGGGTTGGCCGCTTCTCCTTTGAGCCACACGCCCTGTCTGAAATGTTAGTCATAGGAAAGAATGAGATTCGAGAGAATCTCAGTAGTAACAAACCACTCACACAATGCATAAACACAAAGCATGTACATAAATCACAAACAGCAACAGCAGCAGCAATTCACAGATACATGGTTTTCACCACAAACGACAGCACTCACGGCTGTATACACAATACGACAGCTCTTGCTGTAATCAACATCACGACAGCTTACGCTGTAATCACAATAACGACAGCTTGCGCTATAAATGACAGCTTGCGCTGTAAACGACAGCTTGCGCTGTAAATGACAGCTATCACCAGCTGTAACCGCAGCAGCATCAGAAATCATCATAAAATAGTGATACAACACACATACAGTGCATTACACAAAGTATAAGAGAGAGAGAGTCACTACCTTGTCCTTTCCTGACGTCCTTCGGCGCAGTTGGCTCCCGAGGGCGGCAAATATCGAATCCTACAATTCCAAATACACCATTTAGACACTTCCATAGTGTTACTTGGGGTTATATGAGTCTATAATGAAAATTTACAAAACTACCCCCGGGGACCCGGCCCTGGCCCGCCGTACCCGGTCCGGCTGTACTTTTCTTGAAATTTTGACATGGGCTATCCTGACATATTTTCGCCCAAGGAATCCATTTCCGGACTCGGAATTATCAAATTCAATGTTAAATTACGAAATTGCCCTTGACAGCCCTACTTTTAGGGTTTTAGGGGTGTTTCTGTAATTATGCTTTCTCGGCCTTTTTTGAAAAAGTGCCCACCTGTAACCCCACCTATTTTCGCCCACTGAATCCAATGGAATCATCAAATCATTGAAAATCCAACTCTAAGACCCATTTACAGCCTTGGCCGAAATATACATGTTCTCCGGGAAAAATTGGGGTTTTACGATTTCGGCTCCGTAAACGCGTTCCTTTCTACTCCTAACCACTTTATTCACTATTACATTAGGTTATAACTACCATTTGAACCAAAATTGGGCAGCATAACCCTTAGGAAACTCAATTTCCAAAATTTAAAACTAATGGCAATCCGGCGAAATTTCACCGATTAAATTGCCCACAGCAGCCAGAATAAGCAATATACGAAAGTTTGGAAGTTACCTCAAGCTCCCACAAGCTTTTCCCAAATATTGCTGAAAACCCTAAGTGCTCAACAACAGATTTTGAGCTTCCAAACCTTAAAGAACAAAAAGGAGTAGCTTAGGATCGGAGTTATACGCGTTAGGAGCTAAATCGTCAGAGAAATCGGCTTACCTTGTAATTTTTCTTCTCCTTTCTCTCTCTACAAACCTCAACATTCTCACTCCTCATTCAGCTGCTGTGTGCGACAGAAATGAGCTGAGGAAGATGATAACATATTTAATTCCATGCTGATGTCATCTTTTATTGAGATGATGTCATAATTCCCATTTTCGGATTTTCTGGCAAATTTTCTGCCCAAATTTTGAAAAATCATAACTAATTCTAGAAGACTCAAAATGAGGTGATTCCAAAGCCAAATGAAAGATATTTAAGTCTTCTTCATAGGAAAAATATTGGCTATTACTAAAAATCACCACACAATTCCACAATTACATAAAACTCATCACTGCCCCAAAATAGAGTTTAGTTTCCATCCCAAACTTTGGACAGTTATATCTCCTAGTTCATAAAACGAAATGGAACAAATTATATGTCCATTTTGAAGCTTGAGATGTGAACTATAAGACTGGAAAATTTCAGAATTTTTAGACACCATTTGCCTATTTAAAACGTCCATACAAATTGGCTGCCCTGTACAGAGTTTCAATGGACAGAGTTTTCAACTTTTGCACGATTGTTCCCAATGGTTCCAATTTCACAATAAACACTCTCCCCACACGAATTTTCACAAGGAATCCATTGGAATCATTAAAATATCCAAATTCCCATCACAAATTCTTCAAAAGTGTTTATTCAACAATAATTACATCCACTTTTGAAGTCATTAGCCCTTAATCACTTTTTGGGATATTACAATGCTCACCCCTAGGAGCAAACAGGTAGCATCCAAAGATTGATGTGAGAGTCGAACGTACAAGGCTTGCGAGGACACACCATAATGAAGGACACGCCAAAGCCATGCCTTCAAGACATCTACACATAGAGTGTTTGAAGTTGCTACACCAACATCAAAGGAAGGTGCGAGACCAACAGTAGAGAACGCTGTGAAGCCAAGGGCTTCACTGAGAAATCATGAGCCCAGTAACATGCAGAAGCCAAAAAAGAGACAAAATATGGTATGCGATAGATTAATATAGTAAGGTAAAGTAGCTCCAAAAAGTCAGTGACCAATGTAGTGCTGTCCTGACTAGATATTGGCTACCCCGAGTTGATCATGGTGAGTTATGGCAAGCCCTAGAGGAGGGTGACTCGCCGAACCCTAATGTGAGCTTAGTTGACACTTCGCCATTTTTTACAGCATTCTTTTTAAACTGTGAACGCGACCTTCTCCATCCAACCAAGCCATTTGCAATATGCCAATTGATAGGGTGAGGCGTAAGGGTGGAAATAGCTACAAAGGGGGTGCATCCACAGTGGTTGTGAGCCATCAATCTCATGAAGGTGTGTGTTGGTTGATGGTGCATGAGAAGTGATTGGTTGGATTGTGGAGGATATGAGATATGGAGGATTTCATATAGGTGAGATAACTGAGTTTGAATAGAAGGAACATGCAGAACAATCGAATAGCCCTTTCGATGGAGGTCCTACCACCTGAGATCATAAAGCCCGTGACTTCTAATAACAGCATAAATCAGATGAAACCATAGACACTAGTTGTGAAACCAGCAAGGCTCCAGGGGCGATAAGCTGTCATGTTCAACCCCAAAAGGGTGAGTTTTGTGAGTGACAAGGTTTTACTCAAAGGTGAAAGTAAGGTGGCTAGCGACGATGCAAAGTATGTAACATCCTTCATGGAACCAGCGGTAGAGTAGAAGCGATCTCATTAAATCATTGTACGGTTCGGTTCTTGTCTATTGCTACAAGCTTGATCGGGAAACTCTAAGTTTGAGAAATAGAGAAAGAGCGAACTGAATATATAGCTTCATGGTGCCATGCATGAATGCATTCTGGGGAGCCTCCCAAACAAGCCACTTAGGCACGCTAGGGGAAGGGGTGGAATTAAAGCACAGTGCAACAAAGATAATATGATGACACATTAGAGATGCCATTAAAGAAGGGCAATAACTATCAAACACAAAAGGTGATTTGGGTTAAAATTGGGGGGAGGATTAGCGCTGGAGGTGATGGGTGTGATGGGGGGAGACTAGTAAAGAGATGTGGTGAATTTGGTGTTGGTCGCGGAGCCTAAACATACATGTACTATCAAACGGCATTTGGAGTTAAAGACCCTGGGTTGTGAATAATTAATAGGAGGGTGTTGTTTTCTGGGGTTAATGAGAGTGGGGTATGGGAGATTAGGAGCGTGGGTGAGAGTGGGAATGTTTTTTGTCTCTTGGTTGGTGGGCTGACATGTTCCACTATTGCTCTACGTTTAAGGTTGAAAATAGGGGATAGGAATGTTGTAGAGATAGAAGCAAATGGGTCCAAAGCCCAAATCATAAGCCCACTCTTATGGCATAAGATATAATGCCCATGCTTAAACCTTACATAAGAAGAAATCGATCCCAACTTGGTGTGAAACAGAGCTAAGATTTTCCTAAAATTAGGAAGGTGTGAACATTGCCAGGAAGAATGACTTATGGTTCCACATCTTTGACAAAAGAGTCAGATCTGTTCCAAAAGGTAAGTTAGGTATATGATTTTTCTCGTGTGAATGAGAATCGAAGGCAGGTGAGGCAAAGGAACCGAGATTCGGTGCTGAACGCGAATACGAAATCAGTCCGACCGAAAAGAACTATTCCAATCAAAGGAAATGAACTCCCTAAATGGCTTAGAGAGGAATTGAGTTGCAGTTTCATGATAGAAGTTGAGGGGAAGACCTTGGAATGATATCCATATTGACATGTGAGTGATGCAGAGGTAAGTGATCTGCAAATCCGGTATCTAATGAGAGAAAACGCACAAAAAACCATGTAACTTCCACACCCCAAGGTTGAGAAAAAAAGCCCTATCAAGACTATGATGAAAGTGAGGAGGAAATGGTTATGTTGTCCTTGTATCACTGTGAAAAGTCTCGTAATTGCTAATGAATGGAAATCATTGATTGAAGTTTTGGGACATGAATATTATGGTGATGAAGCAGTCAGACAAATAAGTAATGATGGTGGCAATAGGTTAGATGATGCTTCAAACATGAGAGTAGGATAGCCATGAGAAGGCAATGTAAGCAGAAAAGAAAGATTAAAAAACACGGGACAATGAGGAGGTATAGGTGAAGCAAAAACTAGAGCATGGGAAAGGTGAAGCACGATGGATCCGGCTTCGGTTTTTTTGCTTTCAGGAAAAGGACCGTTCTTCTCTCTCTCAGGGCCGTTGGATGGAGATCTCAACGGTCCAGATTTAATATATTATAAAAATATTATTATTATATTAATATATTAAAAATATTATTATAAAAATACATTATTCCAAGCAGGATGAGGACGGAGTTAAGGAAGAACATAGTCTAGAGAGAAAGAGCTCTCCCGTGTAGAGCCGGGAATACGGGCCGGCCCTTCATGGGCTCGGCCCGTTTAGGCCCATTTTCTAAAAAGTACAATATATTTTAGGCTCTCGGCCCTACAGGGCTGGCCCTTCACGGGCTTGGGCCTAAACTTATTTTAATTCAAAAAAATTATTTTTAAAGTTTTACAATTTATTTATTATTTTGCTTTAAATTGAGATACATTATTTTTAAAACTCATAAATTTTTAGTTAAAATAATCATCTAATGTCCAAATTAGCCTATTTTTTAAATTTTAAATTAATAAATCATTGTAGAAAATAAAATAAATCAAACAAATTAATAAGTGTTTGCTTGTTATTAATACTCTATTAGGTACTTAGGTGTCTCTTATATTGATAATTTGATATAATAATATTATATTTATTAATTTATTTAAAAAAAAAATTAAACGGGCCTAAAAAGGCCAGCCCTCAGGGTTGCAGGGTCGGCCCTTTTAGGCCCGCTTCTTTTTTTAGCCTCTAAATCATAAGCCCGGCCCTTAAAGGGCTCGGGCCTAAATGGGCCGGCCTGACGGGCTCGGCCCGAATTCCCGACTCTACTCCCGTGTCCCCCAACTATCTCTCTTTCAATTACAAGTTATCGTTGATTTTAAGTTAGTTTTGTTATATTTTTTGAGTTTATATAGATTCGATATACTTGTAGGCCTCAAGTAATAATATTATAATCATAATTTAATTTTATATTAAATTTTTATTGCTTAATTTAAAGGAAAAATGACTAAAATTATGTCTATTTTTAAATAAATATTGGCTACTTAAGCCCCAAAGTCTCACTTAAAATGAATATTATTTCTGCCCGACACGTTTTCTGTCCGCCCTGCACGTGCAACGACTCGTTTAGAGGAGAGAGGAACTGGCATCACCATCGTCTTCCTCCCCTGTCATCTTCTTCCTGCATTGTGTTGTTAGGGTTTGGACTCGGAAGAGTTACAGTATCCCTTCCTTTATCTTCACTTTTCACGGTTCAAAGTTCAGCCTAACGGCCTCGCAGGTCAACATAATACGACTTTCCGATTTAATCATTTAATCTATCCAAGGATACACTTAAATATCGCGATTCGTTGTTGTTTTATTCTGTGACTTGCGAATTTATTCCCCTGGTTTCTGATTACCATCCATGCAAAGATCGGCAACCTTGTATGTTACAATTTGTTTCAGCAGGTAAATCTGCTAAATTTTCTCCTTGTTGGATTTTGGAACTTCAGCTGTTTCTAACTTTATCTGTACACGCTCCTTTGTTTCCCAAAAAAGCATCAAGGAACTTTAAGGAAGTCAGATTGATGAATTAATCGAGATTAGTGATAACATAGTTTAATCTCAATCGTTTTTCGATTAAATTTGTTTTCTTAGGTTGAAATTATCTTGTCGTTTGCTTGATCGGGTGGAACTTGGATGTAACTGGATTTATTCCTTAGCTTCTGAACGGCTAGATATTGATTGCTTTTTTTTTTGAGATTTCCTTGGGATTTTCAGGTGAAACCTTGATGTTTTTTAAATACTGCTTATTAGTTATTTGCATATTACAGAAAAGGACAATCCTTTTATTGGTTTGCTTTAATTGGATTTCTTCTTTCTGTTGGACGTTTGATATGCTTGGGGTGTCGATGACCAGTTTCACACTTTTTTCTGTGTTTGATGACCTTGCCATTGGAACTCTTCTTGTTCTCTTTTTTTTTGGTAATGTTTTGTTAACCTGATCCATTTGTGTATATATTTGTTTATTACAGTGAACCTTTTTATCAACAGTGAACCTTTTTATCATTGTCTTAAGGCTCAAAATCGAGAAATATCTTGCATATTGAAGCTCAGTTGTTAGAAGATGCCTCGAGACTTGTCTCGATCCCGATCACCATCTTATAGGCGAAGACATTCACCATCTCCAGTGGGACACAGGCATAGCAGGAGGAGCAGAAGAGACAGAAGCCGATCTCCATATTCTTCCTACTCTCATAGCAGGTGATCCCGTTTGTATTTTTGCTTTCCTTGTGCTAATATATGTTGTTTCAAGTTGGAAAGAGTGGGGGCTCATTTTGATGTCATTTGGATATAGAAAATGTTGGAGTTGATCTGTACGCATCTTAACCTTTTTACCTATCTTCTGGTTATGCTATTTTTCATGATGTAGAAATACGTTAGACTTTTTTTCAGGTTGGGATGTCCCTTGCACATACCAGGGAATTATACAAAATTTGGAATTATCAAAATACTTTTGGACTCAAGTTGGCAAGGGTTGTTGATGGCATTAATGTCCCACAAGCATAAATGTAATCATGATTAAGCATTAAGGCAGCTCAAAATAGAAAACAGTGGGTTTTGAAAGCATTTGACATATTCCACTAAGTTGATTCCTTTATTTAGAATCTAGGTAAAAAGGAATTGGAAAATTTGATTCTTGGTCGGAATGTTAGTTGAAATTGACCATTTTCTGCAGAAAAATAAATGATCCTTGCAGAACTGCAGAGTAAGCTGGTTTGTGTATTTATATGACTAACAACTGTAGATCAAAGATGAGCTTTGCTGTTCACCATGCTAATTATTGATGAAATTTAATTTGAATTTAATATCTAATGATAGTTATTACTCATGATTTGGCTTCTTTGTTGCACGTGATGGAGTAGATGGTTATGGGCAATCTTGATTCGTCTTTAGTTCTGCTTGTGTGACATTCTGCTGTTCGGATTCTCATCTTCTGTTTAGCTCCTTGAGAGACTCAATGAGATGCATGCTAATGCTGGATGATTGATATTACCTTTATTCAAGTATTGGCGATCTTGTCATGGTCTGGTGACGGTGTTTCTTATGTTGCATGGCTTTTGATGGGTTTGTTTCCTCCAGGGTATTTTGTACTTGTAAATGGAAGTGGAAATTTATCAATAATACATGGGGAATAACGTAGATAACATGATAGGATGTATCTTGTTCATAATAAAATTTAAGCTCAGTGTCTTCCCATAACTCGGGAAGTGAGCAGGTGATGGATGCTGATGAGTGTCCTTTCATTGCCCAAATGTGACATGCTTCTTCATGTGATAAAAGATGGAGCACACTGGTTTTTCTTAGCAATTTATGAGGTAACTCTGTATTTAGTGTGCTAGATGGTGGGCAGGCTTTACATATATCCCTACATGATGTTTAGTAGTTATAGTGGACTGTGGCTTGTTGCTTAAGATCATCTGTATTATCATACAGGCGTAAAAGTCTTTCTAGTTCCCCAAGACGTCACAGAAGCCGTTCTACATCTCCAAGACATCATAAAAGTCGATCTCCGACCTCAAAACGATATAGAAGACATAGAAGTAGGAGTTCCTCATTGTCTCCTACTCGTGGATCTTCCAGCTCAAGTCTTGGTTTGGTAGAGTGCAAAACTGCCATTGAAAAACAGAGGAAAGAAGAAGAGAGGAAAAGGTATTAATTGCTTATTATTATGTGCTGATTCTACTCTCCTTTTTACCCCACTTTTTCCGTGTTTATTATTCAAGATAGAAACCATGATCTTCTGGTTTCATTGTTTACCAATTTGTCCTTAGTTTACATTTTCTTTAATTAGAAATAGTAGTCTCTCAGGATAACCAATATGTTACTGCTTGATCTTTAAATTTCATGATGGTCAATAACTACCTGGTGAATTTGGAGAGGAAGTTTATCATGGTAAAACCTCGGCATATGTTGCCCTGTTCTTTAGTAATTCAGGTTCAGTGTAAAATTCACCAGCCACTACTCACTATTTTGGGTATAAATATGCAGTATACACATACCCAGCTTTCCATTGGTCTAATCTAATCATGCAGTGAATCTAATAGCTTATAAGCTATGCTTTATTTTTGTGCAGATTGGGTTGAATTCATGGGCGTAGAAAATTTCTTTTAGGTTTTGGCATTTTGTTATCATTTTTTATTTTCGTTTATATACCATCTAGACCTTGTTTGGCACAATATTTAGGCAACTCTTCAGTTTCTTACTGTTTTCTTGATGTATTTTTGCCTTTATTCTTTATTCATGTGTAAGAGGGACAATAACCTTTGAGGTTACCTGCAGTTTTTGAACTCTTTGAAGCGTGTTGTTTGTTCATTAACCTCATGGAACTTCTTTAAGTCCTAGGAAATGCCAGATTTATTCAGTTATTAATCTTAATATTTGTTCATGTCATTGGCCCTGCATTCTTGTGAAATGTGATCACTTGTTATATCCATCACTTTTAAGGTACTGGCTGAAGGGTATCACTGTCTCTTTACAATTAAGATTGATCTCATGAAATATAATGAACATATATAAATATTATTAATTATTAATTAGAAGAAAAGGAGGCAGTGGCTAGGATTGAATCCTTATGTACTTGTTTTGTACTAACATTTTAGAAAGCTTAATCTGATCCGTTCAGAAAGTATATCCATCATGGCTATGGGGTTGATAGTCCCTGAAATTCGATGTCTGTTAGTTATTTAGGTTGGTTTTTGTTTGAAAGCTTTCATAGCATGTGTTAGCTACCTTGTCAGTAGTTATTTAGGTATGACTTAATGCAAAGTTCTTGATTTAGAGAATTCCCCCCTCTTCTTTTTCTTTTTCCTTTATCCACAGTAAACTTGGTTTTTGTAATTGCTTAGATGTTTTAGAACCTAATTAAAAATAATAGTTAACCTGTATTTTAACTAGTTTCTTTCATCTCAAAGATGTTAGTGGAAGAATTGAAGTATTTGCCATGATTAGTTTAAAACTGCAGCAGGTTACTTGAATGTCTTCTCCACAGGCTTATCTGAAGGACGGTACTGCTATAGTTCAACTTGTTATATTTGATGAATCAAATTGGCTGCCTCATTTATCTACTGTTCACCAGTTTTGATACTCATTTGTTTGGATCAGGATTCAATAGAGGTATGACTTAAAAGCGTAAGCATTTTTTAGTGCCTGTCACCCTGAAGGTTTGTTTGCCTGTGATTCTGGTTCTCTGCAAGTAGGTTAGAAAAGGATGAAAAGGGGTTGGAGTGAAGCAGATATGTCTGTTGTTCAAGTTTTTTTCGTCCATCTTATTGTTCAAGTTTAATTGTCCTAGCTATGTTGCCCATTGGCCATGACCAAAGACATTGGATTTGCATGTGTAGCATTCTCCCTCACTTAGTGGCCACTTTCCTACTTAACATTTTATCATGTATTCACAGGCGGCAACAGGAAGCAGAATTGAAGTTAATAGAAGAAGAGACTACCAAGAGAGTGGAAGACGCAATTCGTAGGAGAGTTGAAGAGAGCTTGAAATCTAAAGAAATTCAGGTAGAGATTCAAAGACGGTTGGAAGAGGGAAGAAAGAGACTAATTGATGAAGTTGCAGCTCAACTTGAGAAAGAAAAGGAAGCTGCTCTTATTGAGGCTAGGCGGAAGGAGGTGTTAACTTAAATTTATTCTTTATACTTTGATCTGGTGTGATGGCCATGAATATTTTATTATTCTCTTTTGGTATGATAGAAGTTCAGGGCCGGTGGTGATTTTTCCCCCCGTTGGTTTTTACTTGCAAATTTTAAGATTACTGTAATACTTCAATTTTAAGTAATTTGTCCATTCATTGGCAAAAAAAGAAAAAAAGAAGGTAATTTGTCCATTCAAGCTGGATAACTTACCTTGATCTGCAGGAGCAAGCTCGGAAAGAGAAAGAAGAGCTTGAAAGGATGCTTGAGGAGAACCGGAGGAAGGTTGAAGAAGCTCAGAGAAGGGAAGCTTTAGAGCAGCAGAGGAGAGAGGAGGAACGATATAGAGAGTTAGAAGAGCTCCAGAGACAAAAAGAAGAAGCCATGCGAAAGAAGAAACAGGAGGAGGAGCAAGAACGTTCGAACCAAATGAAGTTGCTGGGCAAAAACAAATCACGGCCAAAATTGTCATTTGCATTTGGATCAAAATGATTGTAGAGTACCTTGTGTCTTTTTTTTCTTTTAATTTTTAGCTGTTGAACTCTTGATTGTTTTTGGCTGAACCTCTCTTAATCGAGGGAATTATGCTTTCTCTCAATTTTCTGGGCAATGTCTTGTATCTGAATACTGTTCCCCCACTTTCACTTTGTGGTAAATTTTATTGCTTATCACTCATCAGAGTCGCTTTCATAGGTATTGGGCCAGAGTGAGCTGAGCTTGTTATAGATGATAGATGGTTATAATCCTTTCTTTTTAAAATTCTGAAACACACAGAAATGCACAAAGGTTTATGGGAAAATGACACCTAGGTCCCAAGTTACAGAAAAAATACCAGAAAACTTCATTTGAAAAGTCAATGGTCAGAATTCCCAATGTTCATTTACACATTTACCCCTATTGAAATAACTAGAGAAAAGCCAGGAGAGGAGAGGAGGGAAGACACGTTTTTGTGATCAAGCCATTAAGGAGAAAGAGAAAAAAATGCACAGACGAAGAGCGTAGGAGGTGGAACATTTAAGGGATACAACGTGCTGTTAATGTTGTTTGGAAATGTCTTCTTCACCGTCCATGTACGGGTAGGCAGGTACAGAAGCGAATTGGAATTTTTTTTTCTGTGTGAAAGGTTGTTGGATTGAGATTAAGGGGTTAGTCAAAGGTTGGATCTTGGGCTAAAAAATGGAGTATGTGGTAGGTGGTAAATAAGAAATGCTAAGAATTTGCCACACATATGCTTTTGATAATTGAAGTTGGGGTTTAATCTTGGGTAGGTTGTGCTTATTTCAAAGTGCTTTGGTTTTGGGGCAAGAAAACAGAGGAGCTGCTGTATTTTAAGTGGGAACGGTGATGAAAGTGTGATTCTGTGGTGTGAAAATGCTGAAATGAAAAAAACATTTGTTGTAAATTTGTGCATACGAAGTTGTTAATATGACAGTTGTAGTTGTTAATACTGAACCTATGTTGTGCTCTATTTTTGGGCAATGTAATAGAGGGAATGCTCTGTTTTTGGGTAAGCAAACAAAGGTTTGACCTTGTTTTAAGTGGGTTTGATTGAATGTTAATGTGGTTTGTGTTATTGGAAAAAGCTGATATACTGATTGCCAACGTGTTGCCAACGTGTTGTTAATATGTGTATATGTAGTTGTAAATATTGCTGTGTAAGTTGTTAAAATGAAATTTGTGTTGCAGATTCTCATGAAAGATGGGAAGCTGTTCGGGGAAGAATTTATTCTGTTTCTTTCATGTGGGGGGGGGGGAGTTTTTAAATGGTGGAGAAGATGAAAAGCAATACATTGGTGGTTTGGTAAAAACAAGATGCGTTAGGAAGGGAGAACATATGAGGAGTTGTGAAGAATGATATAATCCATAATAGGAAAAGAAAGTAATGAAATCAAAATAAAGTTCAAAGTTACCCTTGATACATCAACATTTGTGGATCTTGTAGATGATGAAGGGGTGGATCATTTAATCAAATTTAATGAACAATATGGTCATGTGTATATTGAAGAGGATGGTGATAATGACAATACAAAACCAGCAATGAATGGTCAAATGGAAGAGCAAGAAGTGCAAGTTTAGTTGTCCTAAGAAAAGTATTTTTTTTTATGTGCAAGAGCACTCTAACTTATCATTTCTTGTAGGATTGATCATTTGTTTGGAGGTGAAGGAGGAATGTGTAATATCCCAAATTGTAATTAAGGGCTAATGGCTTCAAAGTGATGTAATTAATGATAATTAAACACTTTTGAAGTATATGTTGTGCAATGTGATATAAAGGCGATTATTAATGGTTTAATGAGTATTGTGCTAGTCAGGGGTAAAACGGTAAATTTACCGATCGACTGGTAAGTTACTAGAGAGGAAACTCCTTGGTAATTATGATCAATGGCTAGGATTAAATGTTAAGAGGTGGAATCAAGTGTGTTGGAGAGTTTGTGAAATCATAGGAGGAAAGATGAGATGTTGCCATGTGTCCAAATGAGAGCCATTGGATGAGTCAAAATTTTCAAACTCTTCCTCTCTCCCTCTTAAGTCGGCTGTGTGTGTGTGTATAGGACATTGATCTAATATTTTTCATCTCTCTCCATTCTCTCCATTTTCGCTGAAGTTAAGCAAGAAAGAGAAAGAAAGGGTTTGAATTTTAGGTGAGTATTTAACTCTAAATGCTCACTTCACCTTCATTGATTTTGTTCAAATGGTTAAGAGCTCCCTTGCTATGTTTTCAGATTTGTGAAAAGTGGTGTTTGATTGTTGGACAAATCTGAAAGTTGGTGGAATCAAGGTGTTGATTTCAGCAAGTTTAAGAGGTAGGTTTATGATGAATTTTGGTATATATGTTATGATGTTTGCTTAATCAATGAGAATTCTGGAAATTTAACCTAATTATGATGTTAAGTGAAGGGTAGGTTTTGATTAGAGTGTCACTGTTCATTTGGTCAGTTGTGACACTTGGGAGTGATTAGAATTTGATTTGAAGTTGAATAAGGGAAATTTGTTAGAATGAAGTTTTGAGTGGTTTTATGATCTAGAGTGAGAATGTGTTGATTGGAGATGTTAAGGTGACAAGTGGTGATTGTGGTAGAACATGCTCATGGATAATGAATATGGTCATTTTGATGGCTCCAATGTGTTCCTTGAGCCAAATTGTGTGAAAATAGTATGTGATTTGAAATTAGGGACCATTGGAAACCAATTGGCAAAATTTGGAAAATCTATCCAATGTAAGTCTGTTCTGGACAGTCAGATGGTGTGGACGTTTTGACTGGGCAAATGATGTTGAAAAATTATGAAACTTTCCAGTCTTAAAGTTCACATCTCAAGCTTCAAAATGGACATAAATTTTGTGTCATTTCGCGTTTTGAGCTGGGAGTTTGAACTATCCAAGGTTTGGCATCAAAACTGGACCCTATTTTGGTACAATGTTAGGTTTTTGGTAAATCTGGACTTTTGTGGTGATTTCTAGTTATGGCCAATATTTTTCCTTGAAAGAGGACTAAAATAGCTTTCATTTGGCTTTGGAATCACCTTATTTCGATTTTTCCTGAATTAGTTATGATTTTTGGAAGTTCAGCCAGAAAATGGATTTTCTTGGGCCGCGGCCCAAAGGTTTCTGAGCATCTCTGGACAGTTTTGGGCCGCGGCCCATGGATTTGGGCCGTAGCCCAAATGTTTCTGGGCCATTTTGGGCCGCAGCCCATGGATTTTGGGCCGCGGCCCACCCCCAAAAATCTGTGTTTTGCACTTTTGAAAGGTGGTTTTGGGTATAGTCTTCCCCAACCCTTTAGGCATATGTTTAGACCTAAAATAGCCACCTAAAGAGTCTAAATGATAACCAACTTAAGTACTATGGAATTAAGAACTTGGGAAAGAGATTGACGGGTTGTCCCTAAGGTTTACAGGATTCGATATTTGCCGTCCTCGTGAGCCCGCAGTGCTAAGAAACGTCGGGAAAGGATCAGGTAGTGACTCTCTCTCTCTTATACTATGTATAATGCTCTGTATGTGTGTGTTATCACTGTTATGTGATGATTCTTTGATGATGCTGCATTACAGCTGGTGATAGCTGTCGTTTACAACGCAAGCTGTCGTGATTATTATTACAACGAGAGCTGTCGTATTGTGCATACAGCCGTGAGTGCTGTCATTTGTGGTGAAAACCATGTATTTTTGAGATTGTTGCTGCTGTTGCTGGTTGTGATTTATATACATGCTTTGTGTTATGCATTGTGTGAGTGGTTTGTTACTACTGGGATTCGCTCGAATCTCATTCTTTCCTATGACTAACATTTCAGACAGGGCATGTGGCTCAAAGGAGAAGCGGCCAACCCGAAGCACTTAGGATCTTTAGGGATACTAAGGATTTTTGAGATGTTGGTTATCTACTTTAAACTCGGGATTACTGTATATTTTGAATTAGGAATATTATATTCGATTTTGGTTGTGTAATCCCCTAGTGGATACTTGTAACCTCTAGATTATATATGTATAGAACCCGGGAGTTGCCGGGGATTTGGTTATACACTCTGTTATACGTGAATGTAGATAAACTGCACAGGTAATTATATTCGAATTTTGAAATGGAGACCAGGAACAGGAAGAGATTTTGAATGTTTTGTGAAAACCCTACTACAAAGTAGGAGATTGAAATGAGTTTAAGTTATCCAAAGGTCTCTAATAATGATTTAATTATCTGATATCGAATTATAATTACGTGATTAAAGGCAGGGTGTTACAGAATGTGTATGTCCCCACTTGGTTTGTTAAATGAAAATCAAGTGATCCTATCATTGACTTGTGCTACGAAAATGGTGCAAACACCCATACTGGAAATGAATCATGAAAAATGGAAGGATTTGATTATAGGAGCAGGACAGATTTTTGCGAATGCTGTGAGCCTTTGTCAAATGTTATACAAATATAGCATTGCACACAAGTTTTCATACCAATTTGTCAAGAACAATCAACACAAGATAATTGTGAAGTGCAAGGTTGATGGTTGTCCTTGGTACATGGGTGCATATTCATCAGGAGAACATCTAGATACAGAGTTTATAACCATTAGAACACTAAAAAGTGAACATATTCACCAAGCACAAGATAGCCTAATAGTTTGGCATCCACAAAGGTCAAGCTTGACATCATCAATTGTAATGGATGATTTGAGGTACAATATTGATAAGACTGCTAATATAATTCGATCAGACATGTACAGAGAGTATGGGGTGTGGATGAACTACCGTCAAACATATAAGGCAAAAGAAAGAGCGTTAAGGGAATTACATGGTCGAGTAGAAGACTCTTACATGGTAATTCCTTGGATATGTGACAAACTAATCGAGAGTGATCTGGATACAGTTGCAAAATGGGAAGGCTCATCTAACAATAGATTTCAGAGGGTCTTTATTGCTTATGGTTGTTCGGTTAAAGGGTTTTTAGGTGGTTGTTGACCCATACTTTATGTAGATGGTTGTTATCTAAGTGATCCTTATAAGGAAACAATATTGTCAGCGAGTGTATATGATACAAACAACTAGATGTTTCCCCTAGCATATGCCATTGTGAGCGGTGAGACATATGAAGAATGGTCTTGGTTTTTATTGAACGTGAAAGACATAACAGGCTTAATGTTGATAACAATTGTCTCATATCACAATAATGCGATTATTAGTGCTGTAAAAGAAATATTTGGCAGCGAGAGACATGTTTTTTGCTACCGCCATTTGAAGGAAAATTATAGTGCTGAGTTCCTGCGAATCAATAGAGGGTCGAACATTGGGGAATAGCAAGGAGAATGCACTCCTTCTTGATGCAATTGCATATGCAAGGTTGGATGAAGACTTCACTATTGCAATGTGTAAATTAAGATTGTTCAATCCACAATTGGTAGATTGAGTGGAGAATCATGAGGATGTTGACAAATGGGCTCTAAGCAAGTTTCCTTTCAAAAGGTAGAATAACATAAACAGTAATCTTGTAGAGTCGTTTAATGCATGGATGTTGACAAAAAGGAAGCACATCATGTCAGTTTTAATTTATGAACATTGAGAGAAATTGGCACGAAAATTGCTTGCAAGCAAGATGACTATGGACAGTTGGAAAAATGTAGTGGGACCTAATATTGAAGGAAAATTGCTGCAACAAGTTAAACATGTTGAAAATATGGAAGCAACATATTATGGAGACAATCAATTCTTGGTTCGAAGTAGATGTGGAGATGCCATCATTTATGTGAATGTAGATCTTGATGTAAGAAAATGCACATGTCTAGCATGGCAAATGAGTGGAGTACCTTGTGCCCATGCATGTGCAGCTATTAAGGTACTTAGTGGTAATGTGTACACATTTGTAGATGACTGGTTCAAACTGGAAGCATAGGGAAAAATATATGAAAGTTCCATGAGGCCAGTCACAACTCATGATTGCCCACGAGTTGAGTCTCCAATGGTGAGCCATATGCTGACACAAGCATTCTTAGACCCTCCAATAACTTAAAGGCCACCAGGGAGACCGAAAAGAAAAAGAAGGGAATCTCAGTTTCAAAACAAGAAGATATATCATTGTGGGAGATGCAATGAGGCTGGGCACACAGTCAAAACTTGTAAAAATCCAAATCCAACCTAAAAACAAGGAGTACATGAATGTAAATACTTTTGATAGTAACTTTTTTTCTATGCATATATAGATCATAAACTAGTCATATTCGCTGACCCCTTTTTCTTGTTGAATGCATCCCCAACTTGATATGTCTATGTAAATAGCATATCATATTAAGTGGAATGAGTAAGTGAAAAAATGTACTTACTCATAGTACTTAATATTGTATTGTCTTAGTTTTTATGGAAATGATAAGCTATTCAGTTGTGACAGTACATGTATTATGTTGCAACAAATGAGTACAAGATGTTGTTTAAACTTATGTTGTGTTGTTGTGACAGGGGGCACACGAAATTGTACAACCATTAGAGGGTTGGCCAATGACCTTATGAAAACAACATATATTAATGAGTTGTTAATATGCCTGATCATGTTGTAAACGTAACTTAATGAGTTGTTAATATGCCTGATCATGTTGTAAATAAATCATAAGATGTTGTAAACAACGACAGAAGTGTCAGAAATGTGGTGTGTATATTGTAGCTTCTTGTGCAAGCTATTGCTCTGGTGCTACAAGCTGAAACTAGTTGTAAACATAACTTAAAGACTTGTAAACATAACTTTTCATGTTATAAAAGTAGCAGCATAAGTTGTAAACGCTATTTGAGATTTTGAGACTTGTAAACATCAAATAAACATAGTTGTAAACATAACTTAAAGACTTGTAAAAGTAACTTTCCGTGTTGTAAAAGTAGCTGAATAAGTTGTAAATATTGAACAAGCACGCATTTTTTTACATGTTGTAAATGTAACTGAAGGTGTTGTTAATATGCCTGATGATGTTGTAAATATAGCATACCATGTTGTATAAAATTACTTAAGTGCCAGAAATGTGGTTTGTATGTTGTAGCTTCTTGGGCAAGCTATTGCCCTAGTGCTACAGCAGAATCTAGTTGTAAACATAACTTAAAGACTTGTAAAACTAACTATACATGTTATAAACGTAACTGAAAATGTTGTAAACGCTATTTAAGATTTTGAGACTTGTAAACATCAAATGAACATAGTTGTAAACATAACTTTAAGACTTGTAAAAATAACTTTCCGTATTGTAAAAGTAGCTTCATAAGTTGTAAACATTGCACAAGTACGCATTTTTTTACACGTAAACGTTATAGAAATAAGTTGTAAAATTAACTGTATAAGTTGACAAATTAGCTCAAGAAGTTGTAAAATCAACGTTCGTGTTGGTCAACGTTCATCATCAAACAATTGTTAAAATGACATCAACTATTGTGAAAACATGCATATCCACTTGTAAAAAAAAAACCGGATTGGTTACCTTGTTGTCTAAATACGTTAGCCCCTTCACCTGTGAAACAACTTGATTAAACGACCAAAAAACATGTTGCACAAGCACGCATAATGTGTTGTCAATGTCCACAATTGGTAATCTTGCAAGTAAATCATTCCATACATACATGTTGTCAAATTAACTGATTATGTTGCCAAAATAACTCATAATGTTATAAACTAACTATACATTAGTGCCTTTTGCTGCAAGAAGGCATTCCTACAAAATATCAACACAAGTACACTACAACTAGCCATATCAACAAAAGAATATGTCAAATGCTACACGTTTTTCTTCCTTTTCATTTGTTAACTTCCAGTGAGAAGGGACAACACCTTTTAAGCATGCATGTTCTGCTCATGTGTCACTAGCCACCATAAACAATCCACCTTCAGCTGTCGAATATGATAATCAACAAGCTTAGGTATGGTGTACCCCTCTTTATCATGTGTAGAGCCATCTCAGCTATGTAACCATGACAGAACATGAACACCACATGAATGGTTACAAAAAAAATGCCACATACTCAGTTCTAATGTTATAACAACGGAATGGTTCAAAAAAAATAAAGTTCAAAGAGTTGGAGGAAAAAAAAGCAGTACTAACGTATTAGCCTGGACATGCACTTTTGGCCAATTAACTTCCTTTTTTATTTCTTGTCCTTTGTCATATACTTCATGTTTAACTCGACAAAGTATGTTAACGATGCAATCTCTCTGCAAGTTTTACAAAAATTGTGTCATGTCACAAAAAAACTATGACAACTGAACAAAAACCATTTCAGAAAGAAACACTTACACATAGCAATGCCAGCCGTTCTTTGGCTCGAAAGTCTTCTTTTTGCTTTTTGCTTAATCTCTTGGGTGTTTTTGGATGGTCAGCCGCTGAACGTGTATCTTCTTCTACCTTTTGTGTCCTTGCATATGTTAATTGGTCAACCAACGAGTCCAGCACATAGAAGCACATTGTCTTTGTCTCCAAAACATAACAGAACCAATGATCCAAGCACAATATAGGAGCAAAAATAAAATTGCAATCGCCAATTTTGTATCCAATATGTTTAGGCATGATCTCCGCTACATGCAATTTCAAAGACTAGTTCTTTGCATCCACTGCCATTTTTTGCATCATTTCTGGGGAGAATATGTGTCTAGTCACCCGGCTGCTCTTGTGTACTTGATTCTTTACCAACGTCCTCGCATCCCTGGACATAAACTATGCACCATTACAAAAAGGGTAAGTAATTCACAGAATTCAATTAACATAGTATGAATTTATTGTACAAATAACTTACCCTGTTACTAATCCACCCCCTTGGACAAAGACAATATAGTTCACCGCGTGTCAAGAAATAATCATACTTATCCACAAACTCCCTAATATAGAAACAAGCGCACAAAGTTAGTTTTTGTGATTCAACTCAATTGAGATTGAAGAAGTGTAATTACTTACTCCTGCTCATCCTCTACTGAATCAGATCGTATGGTGCACATTTGATATAAATATTCCTTATCATTGTCATCTTTTCTTCTCTTTTTACCCATTGTTGTCACCCAGGGAGAGGTAATAGCAGGTTTCTTAACCCTTGTAGATTTCCTCAATTGTGCCTTTTGCTTTCCTTTTAATTCCACTTCCTCTTTATCTCCTATTGCATCTACACCTCCTGGTTCTTCCTCTGACCCTTCTACTTCATTTATAGATTGCACTTCATTGTCTTCTCCTTTTCTTGTGTCACCCCCTCATCTTCACTTAGTAATACAGGTTCTTCATCTTTACTTTATGATGAAGATTTTACGTCTTCCACCTTCTCATCCCCTTCATCGATGTTTCCCCCGTCCAACAGCCTCACCTGAAGGGAAATGAGTTCCTCTTGCACCATTGATACCACCCTTGACATAATTCGTCATATGTTTTCTTGATTTCCTGCAAACTAGACATGACACAAAATTAATTCAATATTTTGGACTGAATATGTGGCTGACATCAAATTTCATGTCTTACCGGGTATGTTAGCATAGTTTGTTAGTGCAATTCAAAAGAGGGAGATACAACTACATTACTCTTAGAATGTAGCAACCCTTGGTTGCTATCCTTCTCTATTTGTACTCTACTCTTGACATTGTTATTATTCCAATATGCAATCGCAATGCCACTTGTAGAGGCGTGTAGTTGGCCCAGGGGAAAATGTTGAAAGCAAAATACCTGTATAGAAATGAAATAACAACTTACCAGCACCAGATTTCAACATATAATGCAGCAATTTACAACTAATTAAACAAAGCCAAAAAAGGTTACATAGATAAAACTTGCACTTACCATTAGAAAATATATACATCCGCCTATATTGATTTTGCTTGCATCTTTCCCTTTCATGACTTTTTTCTTGTATTGGGCAAGTGAATTTGATAGTTCATTCAATGCAAAACTTGACCAATCGTACTCCCTAAGAGCTCCTTTTGTTGCTGCCATCACCTTCAACACTTTATCACTCACTTTAATACCCACTCCGGGACACAAAAGAGTTCCCAACGAATACATAACAAAGAGGAATTCAAATTTAGGATCCTCCTCTCTCTCAATTAGCCATTTTCTGATCGTCTTGTATGGCACTGTCCTGTACAATGTCTTCAATTATTGAAAACCTTCTTCTTCGTTATTGACTTTTTCCTTAATGTCCCCCCTCACACGGTAAGCCCATCAATTGTTGTACATCTTCCCAGTGGATGTTCAGTAACCTCCCTTGAATCAAAACATTGTTAGTTGGAGGGTCAAATGCAGACATAAACTGACCACATAAATCTCAGGGGATTTGTGAGCAGCATATGTTAACTAACTTGTCAAATCCAACTTTCTTTAGCCGATCCATCCTATCTTCTCTATTCTTCACACTTTTGTACACTTTCATAAATTGATTAGGAGCACAGCGAGTCAAGAATGGAACCATATATTTTGTCCCTTTTGACTCACTCCTTAAATTCTTCACCTTCACCCTATATGCCTCCTTCTCCTCATCTTTCAATGCGTCCCAAGCTTCTTTCATCGACTGTGTCTCCACTTTTAAACGCTTGCACTCCTCCTTCTTGTTCTTAAAATAGTCTTGTGTGAACAATATATATCCTGACACTTTTGTCACCCTCTCCATCTTTTCTTTCTTTGTTCTTCGGCATTTTCGGCTTAACCTTAATCGTACTTTTACTACTTTAATCACCCACCACAAAAAACATAAGATATTAACCAATCATTTGTATATAACGAATGAGTAATTTATGAAGTTAATTGTATTTCCATATCAGCAATGCAGAGAACAGAGTCATCTACACAATACATATATCAATCACTAATTCATATATATCAACAATGAAGCACAAGGGTTTACTTCACATGCTTCAAAACAAAGGCCATGAAGAAAACTTTCTTCTGGAACTCATCACACACAATATACATTTTTCCATATCAACAATTGCTAACTATTCTATACTGACAAGAACCAATTCGTATATTGGTCTACGCTGTACCCAACGCCAAATTAACTTCCTATACTAACCATTCTTCTATTGGAACAACTAAAAAACAGTAATAAGCAACACAAATTGCGGTATTAATAAAACATCGATTATCAACATTAACATACTTCCAAATGCAGCAATTCTAGAGGAGCACATTATCAGCCTCATACCCATTGATTCTGACCTGAAACCCAATGTTAGAGGAGCACATTATCAGCAGACCACATTATAAAAGATTCCCTGGCCTTCAACATTACTCAAACACTAACATCCATACCCCCCAAAACAACAACACTGATTCAGCCATTACAGAGCAGCGACACATAGATAAAGCAAAAATTGGAACACGAAAACCACCTTCCTTAACCAATGTATTTCCCCAAGTAAATTCCAAGAATCAATGATTTGCCCCAATCCCAAACTAATGGCAACCTAAGAGATTCAAGGTGTCATTTCACAAAAAAATTAAAAAAAAACCACATTCAAGGCATGCAGATGACTAACCGTGCGGCTTCGGAGGAGCAATGGACGGATGATGGGTGTTGGGAGGAGCGACGCAACTTACGGATTCAGAGGGACGCCAGATTCTTTACAGTGGGAAGACCGGCCGACGCTAGTGCTGTCAAGGAATGGAGGATGCTTGGCCGACAGACTGTGATGGACGCTTGGGGACCGGAGGAGCCACTGACGACAAGTCGAATGGCACCGACGCGGGTCGCAAAAGCATAGTACCACGGACCGAGAAGCAGAGCGTGTGAATGGCGAGCTTTCAAACCCTGGATCTATTTTTTGTTTCGAAATTGGACGCTCAAAAGTTTAAATTCCATAGGGGTCATTTTTGTAATTGCACATTGGGAATTCATGTCAAAAAAGTCTTTAAGGACTTTTCTGACCATTGACTTTTCAAAGGGAGTTTTCTGGTATTTTTTTCTGTACCTTGGGACCTAGCTATCATTTTCCCAAGGTTTATTCATGATATCTGAGGGATTAAAAGCGTTCGCATTCTCGGCTAATCAGAGTGATGAGAAAATAAATTCGCATCACAAAAAACTGACGTAGTTTCACTTAAAAGTGAGATATGAGTTGTTGATACAGAAATAATCAGGGCCGTTTATGTGTCACCTATTTTTGGACGTATCTAGTATCTTAAAATATTTTTAAGTAACATGCAATATCCTAAAATAATATGTAGTGATTTTCATCCCTTAAAATATTTTTTCAGATGTACTTAGTGTATTAGAAGACTGATTGCAATTTCATCCTTAATGTATTTTTTTAGCTCTAAGAATTACTTTAAAATATTAGATGCTACTAAAAAATATTTTAGAGTGGGTGAAAATCAATAAATCAGTATCCTAAGTTTTAGGTGCTCGTTATTACTAAGAAAAATACATTAACGGTAAAATTGTAGTCAATCTCCTAAAACACTAGGTATAGTTGAAAAAATATTTTAAAGGGTTAAAAGTGTAAAAAAAATATTTTAAAGTAATTTTTGGAGCTAAAAAAATACATTAAGGGTAAAATTACAGTCAGTCTGCTAACACACTGGGTACAACTGAAAAAATATTTTAAGGAGTTAAATGCAGTAAAAATTATTTTAGGATGAGAATAGAGAGGTAACACACGAACGGCCCTGATTGTTTTTTTTATTAGTTCTGTATCAATGACTTAAACCTCTCTTTTAAGTGAAACTACGTTGTTTTGGTAATGAGAACTTTTTTTCTTGTTAGAAGTTATCATGTGAACATAGATTGTTAGAAGTTATCATATGAACATAGATTAGACAAATAGCATGACATTGTTGAAGAAGCAAGTTGGTGGTAGATGATCTTTGATTATTTCTTCACCTACTCCATCAATTACGCTTGCTTCATCTCTGTTTGTATGTGTATATATATCTTGTAATCTCCTCATTCGAATGATAAGAATGTAAATCACATTTCAAGATTATTTAGTTTACATGGTACCAGAGCCATACCTTGTTCTCAGTTCAGATTTTCTGTTTCAAAAGCGTTTTCTATCTTTCCGTTCACACCTCCAAACACACTTTGAACCAAGTCTCAGATCTGTCATCTCCACAACTTATTAAACTACACGCGCCTCACCATCGGATTCAGAAGCTCAAAATCGGTGCTACCCTGAAACGGCATCCATTTCCGACTAGGGGTGAGCCTCCACGCGCCGCTGCACCTTCCGCCGTCGACAACACGCGCCAGCACGTGAGCAAGATTCCGGCGAGCTTTTCCAGTGATTCCAACGGCACTCCGATCGACTCATCCACCCCGTTCCATCCCTGGTACCCATCTGGTCTGATTCTCACTTTGAATTTTTGCCTTCTCTATGATTTTGTGAAGAACCAGGGAGCTTCGTGACTTCTTTCTGAGGAATTTCAGATCCACCATTTGTCTTTGGTTCACTTTAGTGTTATTCTACTCTAAAGAGTATTTTGGTTAACGTGGGATTCCAATTTTTGGAGTGTTGTGGCTTACTTTGATGTGACTTGCTTTCAATTATTTGTTCGGGAATTATTAGCATCTGTGACCTTATTCTTCCTTTACGTACCTTAAGCTTATTTTTGCTCACTATCGTGGTTGACTATTCCACATGGCTAAATCTAAACCATCTGATATGTTACCTATGTCCGCTAAAATTACCAATTCAAAATTGAATTGGATAAATTATAGTGACTGGAACAAAACTGTCAAGCTATATCTTTTGGGCATTGAAAGGGAAGTCTACTTAACTCAAGACCCCCCTTCTGGTGATGATGACAAGAGTTTGGCCTGGTCAAGGGCCGATGCTCGTATTTTCTTTCAAATTAGAAACTCGATTGAACCACGAATTCTATCTTCTGTTAGTCACTGCAACACGGTCAAAGAAATCATGAATTATCTTGAGTTTATGTTTTCTAGTAAAGGTAATGTTACTCAGATCTATGAAGTTTGTAAAGGTTTTTATCGTTCTCAACAACAGGGACGTTTATTGAAGGATTTCTTCTTAGACTTCAAGAGGTTATATGAAGAAATGAAAGTATTCATGTCTCCACAGGCAGATCTTCAGACACGAATTAAGAATATGGAACTACAGGCCATCATTAGTTTTCTTGAAGCTCTTGATCCTTCGTATGAGACCATTCGATCTCAAATTCTTGCTAGTCACGAGCTTCCTTCTCTTGAAGAAGTGTTCTCCAGGGTACTTCGTACTGATAGTGTGGTTTGTCCGTCTAATGATTTGAATGCCAGTGCTTTAGCTGGGCGTGGACCATTTGATAACAAGCCATTTAATTCCAAACAGGGATATAGCAGTGCTCCAAATATACACTCTGCAACTATTATCTGTAATTATTGTAAGGAACCCGGTCATATTAAGTGAAATTGTCGAAAATTATAGAATAAGCAACAACGTGATTAGCAACATGGTTTTGCCCATATTGCACAGACACCTGATCCATCAGACATTGGTCCATCATCTGTAAGAGCACTCACTGCAAGTAATTCATCTTTTGGTCTTGCTACTACCTCCAGAAGTGGGTCATTGATTCTGGCGCTACCGATCATATGACAGGTAATCATCACTTATTTTCATCGTATGTTCCTTATGCCAACCAATCCTCCATATTCGTGGCCAATGGATCCTCTGTCTGTGTGCTTGGTTCAGGCATCGTCAACCCCACCCCATCTATTTCATTATCCTCTGTTCTTAATATTCCTGATCTTACATTTAATCTTCTATCACCCAGTAAATTAACTCGTCAATTGAACTGTTTTATCTCATTATTCCTTGACCACTATTTAATTCAGGATTTGTCGACGAAGCAAATTATTGGTAGAGGATATGAATCTGACGGCCATTACATTCTTGATGATATGGTTCCACGTTCTGTTGCTTGTTCTAGTGGGTCATCCTTGTTTGATATCCATTGTCGTCTTGGTCATATGTCACTTTCATCCTTAAAGAAGTTGTATCCTCAATTTTCTTCCGTGTCTACTTTAGATTGTGAGTCATGTCAGTTTGCCAAATATCATCATGTTCATTTGGCACCTCGCGTCAATAAACGGGCTGCGTCCCCTTTTGAGTTAGTGCATTCTGATGTTTGGGGTCCTTGTTCTATTATGTCCCAGACTGGTTATCGTTATTTTGTCACCTTTGTTGATGATTTTTCTCGTACCACTTGGCTTTACTTAATAAAACATCGTTCTAAATTATTTACTCACTTTCGTAATTTCTGTGCTGAAATTCAAAACCAGTTTAATACTTCTGTGAAAATCTTACGTAGTGATAATGCAAAAAAATATTTTTCCACCCCATTCACCGACTACTTGCAAAATCATGGTATTCTCCACCAATCCTCTTGTGTTGATACCCTTGCTCAAAATGGTATTGCTGAGAGAAAGAATCGACATCTCTTAGAAACTGCACGAGCTCTCATGTTTCATTCCTCTGTCCCTAAAAGTTTTTGGGCCGATGCAGTGTCAACTGCTTGTTTTCTCCTTAATTGTATGCCTTCGGCTGTTCTTGGCAGAGATATTCCATATTCTATTCTGTTTCCCACTACTAAGATGTTCCCTGTTGACCCAAAACTCTTTGGTTGTGTTTGTTTTGTTCGGGATGTCCGTCCTAGTGTTAGTAAACTTGATCCCAAGTCCTTAAGATGTGTTTTCTTGGCTATTCTCGAGTTCAGAAAGGTTATCGATGTTACTCTCCTGACCTTCGTCGTTATCTTGTGTCTACTAATGTTACTTTTCATGAGTCCTCTCCTTTCTTCACATCTTCACTCGTCTCTGAGTCCCCCTCTGTCATGGATGAACCTGATGATATCTTGGTCTATTCTGTCCCTATCTTCCCAGTACAGGCTACTGTTCAAGAACCTGATATCATCAATGATGCTAATGTTGCCAATGATTCACCTTCCCTAGTTCTTACTTCGTCGATTGATTCCGTTGAAACGTCCCTCGTTCCTGGTTCTGTTTCTGTCGATCATCCCCATGCTATAACTGAACCGCCTGTTCCAGATTCTCCTATTGCTACCACTGATGACCTGCCCATTACCCTCCGAAAAGGTACCCGTCCCCATTGTCCCCCTAAATGATATGCTGACTGTACCTATCCCATCTCATCTTTTGTATCCTACCAAAATTTGTCCCCTGCTTCCTTATCCCTTGTTGCCACCGTAGATTCCATCTCTACACCTACTACTCTTCACCAAGCCCTGACTCACCCTGGTTGGCGTGCCGCAATGGAAGATGAAATTTTGGCCCTTGACAAGGCTGGTACCTGGACTCTTGTTGATCTCCCGCCTGGAAAGAAGGCTATTGGTTGTAAATGGGTGTTTGTTGTTAAAACCAATGCTGATGGTTCCTTGGAACGATTAAAAGCACGGCTCGTTGCTAAAGGGTATGCACAAACCTATGGTATTGATTATTTCGAGACTTTCTCTCCTATGGCTAAGCTCACCTCTGTTCGTCTTCTTATCTCTTTTGCTGCCACATATCATTGGGATTTACATCAATTAGATGTTAAGAATGTATTTTTGAATGGTGACCTCCTTGAAGAAGTTTATATGGAGCAACCTCCTAGGTTCGTTGCTCAGGGGGAGAATAGGAAAGTGTTCTACCTTCGAAAGTCATTGTTTGGTCTAAAGCAAAGTCCTCGTGCTTGGTTTGATAGATTTTATGATGTAGTCAAGAAATTCGGATTAAGTCAAAGCAAGTGTGATCACTCTGTGTTCTACCAGCAATCTTATTCAGGGATGATTCTTTTAGTAGTATATGTTGATGACATTGTAATTACAGGAAGTAATATTTCCGGAATCTCACAACTTAAAGTCTTCCTAAACTCTCATTTCTAGACAAAAGATTTGGGGTCATTAAAATACTTTCTAGGTATTGAAGTTTTGAGAAGCAAGAAAGGTATTCTTTTAACTCAAAGGAAGTATGTTCTCAATCTCCTAAAGGAGACTGGAAAGCTTGGAGCCGTGCCAAGCAGTATTCCCATGATTTCGAATCCCTTCCTAGATCTTGATGCCAGTATGTTTGATGAACTTCCTGATGATTTGAAGAAAAAGATTGATCCAGAGAAATTGAAGCCATTTCCATTTCCTGAGAGATATAGAAGACTCATTGGGAAATTGAATTATCTTACAGTAACTTGTCTTGATATAACTTTCTCAGTCTGTAGGCTCAGTCAATTTATGACATCGCCAACGGTGGCACAATGGGAAGCTTTAGAACATATCTTGCATTATTTGAAAAGTTCTCCAAGTCTTGGTATTCTTTATACAGATTATGGGTACACTAAAATTGAGTGTTTCTGTGATGCGGATCATGCAGGATCCAAGGCTAGAAGATGATCCACTACGGGTTACTGTGTGTTTATTGGTGGAAATTTGATATCTTGGAGAAGTAAGAAGCAAGGAGTTGTGTCAAAATCAAGTGCAGAAGTGGAATACAGAGCCATGTCACAGTCAGTACAAGAAATTGTGTGGGTAGTTCAACTCTTGAAAGAAATTGGAATCACCACAACATTGCCTGCAAAATTATGGTGTGACAATAAAGCAGCACTTCATATAGCATCGAACTCTGTGTTCCATGAACGAACAAAACATACTGAGATTGATTGTCATTTTATTCGTGATAAGATCAAAGAAAATATTGTATCTACAGGGCACATACGATCCGACGATCAACGGGCAGATCTTCTGACAAAAGCCTTACATGGGACGAGGGTTCAATATCTTTGTAACAAGTTGAGCATGATAAATATATATGCTCCAACTTGAGGGGGAGTGTTAGAAGTTATCATGTGAACATAGATTGTTAGAAGTTATCATATGAACATAGATTAGACAAATAGCATGACATTGTTGAAGAAGCAAGTCAGTGGTAGATGATCTTTGATTATTTCTTCACCTACTCCATCAATTACGCTTGCTTTGTCTCTGTTTGTATGTGTATATATATCTTGTAATCTCCTCATTCGAATGATAAGAATGTAAATCACATTTCAAGATTATTTAGTTTACATTTCTCATCACTCTTTTTTTTTTTTATAGTGAAAACCATAAAGCAACACCAACTACATCAGTGGTCCTAGATCCACTAGAATGTGTGCATGCACACGTTCAGGAGGCAACGTAAAGAACACAACACCATCAGGTTGCGCTAGAGCTTCCTTGGCCAATATATCTGCAGTGGAGTTTCTCTCACGACAGACCCATTCGAGCCAGACGTCCCAATCCCGTGCCAACCAAACTATGATGCGCAGGGAATGCAGACGTGGATTAAAATATGTATGATGTTATATTTATAGTTTTGGATACGCTAGGGCTAGTTTCCTAACTGCCCTACCGAACTATTATTATTATTATTGTTGTTGTTGTTGTTATTATTATTAATATTATTATTTTCCTCATTCTTAAATATAAGATCTAGTTAATTTTTTTTTAAACGATTAAGAAAGCTAAACAAATTACTTAATCATTTTATATGTTGTGTATTATTAGATTATATATTAGTTTATAAATTAGGCAAAATAGTTTATAGAAAAAATTATAAGTATAAATACTTTAAAATAATTTAATTTGTTTTCTTAATATTTCTAAAAAAAAAGTCAATTGTGTTTTGTATTTAGAATAGGAGGTAGTAATGCAAAAGTTTTATAATCATTTTATATGTTATGTATTATTATAGTATATATCAGTTTATAAATTAGATAAAATAGTTTAAAGAAAAAAATGATAAAATAATTTAAAGTAATTTAATTGGCTTTCATAATATCTCAAAATAAAAAAGTCAATTGGATCTTGTATTTAGAATCAGAGCTAGTAATACAAAAGCTTGGGTGCAGAAATTGACAAGGATTAATAGATTCATGACCTCCAACTTGAAAGCATGTTGGGCGCTCTCTTAATTGTTGTTTGGTACGAGGGATTTGGAGAGGAGGGAATGGTAAGAGAAGTTTAATTTAAAAAAAAAATTGAAAAAGTGGGTTGCAAAATTCTTAAAAAGAGAACATGTATAATAGAAGTGTACGATAAATTAATTAAAAAATTTTAACTCTACTTTTCTGATTTTTTTTAATTCGACTCCAAAAAATTCTCCCTCCGCTCAGTTTTCCTCCCTTCTCCTCATACCAAACAACCCTTTAGGGTCTGTTTGATGTGAGGGATTTGGAGGGGAAGGAAAATTTTTATGAGTTGAATTTTAAAAGATTGAAAAAATGGGGTAATAAAATTTTAATAAAAAGAATATATAAGATAAAAAAGTAAGAAAAATTAATTAAAATTTTTTAACCCCACTTCTCTAATTTTTTTAAATTCAACTCAAAAAAATTTTCCCTCCACCCACTTTTCCTCCCCTCCTCTCAGACCAAACAAACCCTAAAAATCCCATGTTATATCTATCCAGATGATGGACTCTCTCCTTGCTTCTTTGAGAGGATATAGTCTTTTACCTCTCAGACCAAACAAGCCCTAAGAATCCCGCGTTATATCTATCCAGATGATGGACTCTCTCCCTGCTTCTTTGAGGGGATATAGTATTTTACGCAAGTAACCCTTTAGAAGAGTTTGGGTTAAATCTCTTAATTTTGATTTCATTTTAGTTTTAGTCTCACAAATTATAAAAGGTTTTGATCCTTTAAATTTCATTTCGTTTAAAATATTAGTCTTTATAATTCAATAAAATCTTATATCATGTTACTTCTTGAGGGATCAAAACTCATAATTTGAAATTTAAAGGACCAAAACTAAGATAAAGGCAAATTTAAGAAATCAAATATTATTATTACCCCCGAACAGTTTTGTTTTGGGCCACTTTGGGAAGGCAGTAGATAATCAATTATGGAACAGAACTATCGGTTATGGAACAGAAACTAACCATGGTTTCATTAGAAGTTGTGAATTTCAACTTATAGATTTCGTATAGCTTTAAATGGGATTTTTCTAAACTTTTTGACCATGGGCAGCTTGTTGTTAATGGTGGTGGCGGTTCTAAAACGAAGTTAAATTACCGCAATAAAGTTTAGAACTAAAGTTTTAAACGGTTAAAACTATAAGAATTGAATTGAGTTAAATTTCACTTAATCAAGTCAAAATTAAGATCTGTTTGTCAAATTGTTTGCCAAGCCCCTTTTAGTCTAATGGTATTAGATGTGCCCTTTGTGGCATCAAATCTGGGGCTTGGTAAGCACATTTTTCAAGTCATGCGTTGTCCAAATTAAAAAAAAAGGGTTTGTTTAACATGAGAGATTTGGAGTAAAGGGAAAGAGAAAATTTTATAAATTTAATTTAAAAAAGCCGAATAAAATAGGGTTAAATGTTTTTAATTACTTTTTTATTTGTTTATCTTACATATTCTTTTTATTAAAATTTTATAATCCCACTCCTCCAATCTTTTATTAAAATTCAATTAAAAAAAATCCTTTCCCCTACTCTTCAAACCCATCGTATTACTAACAAACTCTTAGTAAATAAAGTGGATTGAATTTTACATTTGAAATCAAAGTAAGCTTTTCAATTAGCTCATACAATTAGGATAGTAATTTTGTGCTATTTTTTTTTAAATTTTTATAATAATGTGCTATCATCGCTGCTAGATTAAATGAAAATTCAACCTTACTTGAATTGGTTTCACATCCTTCCATCGTTCGAGGTTTACCCTATCGCGCGCTTCGTGAAGTCCATAATGTGCTTGATCAAATAATAATAATAATGTCAAAAAAAAAAATCATCAACTCTATAAAAAAAAAAAAAATTCATCACCTCAAAAGTTTTATTTCTAAAATATTTAAGCGAACATATTGTTATTGTAAATACGGAAAATTGCACTCTTTAGTCTTTCCAATTCTTATCATAATTCACAGGCAGCAATAAATTTAGGAAAAAGATAAATAAATATCATTTGAACTTCAAAATCTCAAATCAATTATTTTATAAAAACCTGAGTTGTCAATTGCTATATTCTTTTTGTCAATCTCATTACTCTTATTATCAACAAAATCAATTTAGGATTTTGAAATTCAAATAGTATTTAAGTGTCTTTTTCCTAATAAAAAATTATTGGTACTATTTAAAAACATTAAATTTTTCAATAAATTTAAGTGATTTGAAATTTATTATTATTATTATTACTACTACTACTAATACTAACCATACTAAATTTATTACCATGCTAATTTTTACTCTATCTTACTATCCTTATTACATATAGGTATATATGAAAAAAATAATTTTTGAGATAATAAATAAATATTTAAGAATTCCGAATTGAGTTCTTTATAAATCAAACTAAGTAAACTATAACGATTTGAAGCAAACAAAATTTGTTAAACTGTATTTTTTTTTTCGTTTAATGAAAACACAAATGGAGAAGCCTTGGATCAAAGCTCCTCCTCCTCCCCAAACAAGGGGTGATTTCATAAATGCAATTACTAATGATTAATTATTATTTTTTTCAAAAAACAAATATCTTGAAGAATCCACAATCCATTCAAAATCACAATTGAGATAACAGGTGGAGAGAGAAGAAATTATTATTGGACTACTACTTTGTTGGAGAGGGGAAAAAAAAAAAATACAGCTTACGCGCTCCATCGGAATCAATACGGTAATATATATTACTCATGGTTCATAAAACGATACAATCCATATTTAATTTTTTTTTAAAAAAAACAATTAAAGATTAGGAAACTACGTTTGTTTCCTAATTTAAATAGGACCAAAATACTTTCCTCTCAAGTTTCCTAATTCTATTTATTTAATTAGAAATTAACATGCGCTCCCATTTCAAGCTCACGATTAATCCGTCTCGCATTTAACGTTCAAAAAGCCAACTCATTTCTCACACTTCTACTTTCTACTGTCTTGTTCGGTAAGTTCTTCTTTCTTCTTCCTTCTTCTTCTCCTTCTAATATCACGGAATTTCAAATTTGTTGTGATGTCAAATTTAAGCATTGTAACCATAACATAATAATACTCTGTTTTCATTGAACAGAAACAGAGCATCCAACTAGCTAACAAAACAAGAAAAGAACGCACCTTCTTCAAACGTTTTTGGGGAAATTTGTGAGTATTCCTATTTTGCCTTTCTCATTCCTATTTCTTCAAATGGTTTTGTAGTGTGATCTTTACTTTTCTGAAAAACAACTAAAATATAATTAAAATAAATAAATAAAAGTATAGATCTTTCAATAGAAAAGGTCCGATTGTGAAAGACCCAATTAAAACCCCTCTCTTATACATCCTTTTTTCTCACCCCATTCTCCACAGTCCACAAGTTTCTCTTTTCATGAGTTCACTATAACTACATTTTCCACAAGGTAACCCCTATCAATGTTTCGAACAACATACATATGGCCATAACATAAATTGAAACATAGTTTTAAATCATTCATACATGTTTCACATAATCAAGCAAAGTAATAACATGTATCAATACCAACACAAATATCATATACATGCAAGAGAGATAAGTTCCCTACACTTATTCTTTTCACGTAAGCTCCAACATCGGCTACTCGCGATCCGAGCGAATATCAAACCCTATAACCAAATCAAAGATATAGGGTCAATCTCTAATCCAAATTCTTACTTCCACAATACTTAAAGTTGGTTATCATTCACACCCTTTAAGTGGCTATAATAAGCTCAACGAAAGCCTAAAGGATTGGGAAGTACTAGGTTGGAAATCACCTTCCAAAATTACAAAATACTAAAAATGGAGGTTAGCTGCAGCCAAGAATCCTCTGGCTGCAGCCAAAATGTGCAAAGAAGGTTTTTTGCTGCAGCCAAGAATTTCTGGCTGCGGCCAAAGCGCACACAGAAACTTTTACGCTGCAACCAGGGAAACTTCATAAATTCATAACTAATGCTAGAAAAATGAAATGAGGTGTTTCCAAAACCCATTGAAAGATATTTAAGTTTTCTTCATAAGAAAAATATGAGCCATTACCAGAAATTACCACACAATTCCAGAATTAGACGAAATTCCCTTCCTATTCCAGATTTGCACCCAGTTTTAACGTCAAACTTTGGAAAACCATAACTCATGGTTCACAAAATTAAATGACACAATTTATATGTCCATTTTGAATCTTGGAATGTGAACTTTAAGAATGGAAAGCTTCAGAATTTTTAGACACCATTTGCGCAGTCAAAACGTCCACACAAATAGACTACCCAGAACAGAGTTTCAATGGACAGATTTTCAGTTTTTTCTCAATTGCTTCCAATGGTCCAATTTTCACATCAAACATCATTCTCACACAAAATTTCATAAGGAATCCATTGGAAATACCAAATCAACCAAATTCACATTCCATTGACATGTTTCACCAATAATCACAACATGTCAACACAAGTCACAATTCAAACTCACATTGCAATTCTTTACTTTCCAAAGTTCCAAACCAATTCAACCCAATTCCAATGAACATATAACATAATAAAACACCAATTCCACCTCAAAACACATGACAATTCATGTATTTCGAAATTACCACAAAATCAGGGCAAAATTCACAATTCACAAAACTCATCCACAATTCACAAAACTTAGATCAAAAGGCTTCAAATACTCACCTCTTCCTCTTTCCCAAACCAATTATTTGATTCTTCATCTTTCCACTTTTCCTCAAGAGATCAAACACCTCCTTTCAAGAATCTAAAATTATAGAGATGAAGCTCTCATCACTATGAACAACATTAAAGAAGGGTGTTTAAGCTAAAGAGGACCATAAACTAACCAAAACTCACCTTGTTATTTTCTCTTTCCTCCTCCTCATGCTTAGACGTCCATGGAGCCTTTTGGAGAGAGAGAGATGAGTTAAAGATGAAGATGTTCAGATTTTAGGATGCCAATTGCCCATTTGGACATCTAGAAAAAGAGATGAGAGAGGGAGAGTGAGTTGAAAATGTTAACCCAATCCAAGAGTCCACAAATTGCCACTTGTCACACACTTGCTCCATCTATCATGAGCTCACATATACACACCTACATGGGTTTCCACCCTTTGATCTCTTACACAAATCAATCCTTACCGTTGATCTTTGAGTTACCAATGAGCTTCCTCTTCGGTAACTAATCAATTGGCCGGTAACTTTACCGTTTTGCCCCTGATTACGACAATTCCCCTTGAATTACCACAAAACTCATCTTATCTTTCCATTTAACCACCTTATGCACCCTCCCTCTATTTTAAATCAATTTAGATGTTAATCCATAATTGAACTTAAATACAGGGTTTCGGCGCTGCTCATAACACATTCGAATCTCAAATCACATCGGATTCTCCAAAAGGGTTTATCTATCAATAATCACTTCCACTTTTGGAGTCATTAACCCTTAATCACAATTTGGGATCTTGCTGAACCAGGGCTTAGCAATTCACTTATTGCAGATTTATTTTCTAGCCCCAAGTCTCAAAATTTGAGGTATTACAGTCATAACAACCCTAAAGGAAAGAGTAGTATAATTTCAAAATTATACAAGGCATGAAGATGATGATTTATTTAAAAATGAAATCTCTTCACCACTTCACCACTTACACAAAATCACTTCACCATTTCAAAATTATACGACCATTGAACATCATGATTAATTCAACGAGGACAGAAACCTCAAATGTAGATAGCTACTAAGGCAGCAAACCAGAAACAGAAACTGTGGCTGCAAGCCAAAAGCAACAAACAATGCGGACTTTCAACAGAGGACAGAAGGCAGAAACGAACCTAAACAAGGCAAAAATCATAACCTGAACCTCGAAGAACAATGCCGGAGTCGATGACCAACCACAAGGCTGAAAAACCAAAAAACAGAGCAACCACAGTAGCAGGTCCAAAAAAATAACCATCAAGCCAAAGAAACCAAAAAACTCGGGGGACTTTCAACAGACAACAGAAGGTAGAAACGAACCTGAAGAAGCAAAAAACCAAGAACCAGAACCACGAAAAGCTATGGCGGAGTCGATCAACAAAGCAAACAAAAAAACAAGCAGAGCAAACTCAGTAGGATACCCCCAAATCCCATGAAGCAAAGCAAGCAATATTCGATAAAAAAGGAAGAATATATTTTGGCAACATTAGCAAATAAAAACAAACAGCACCCACACCATGACCAGAACCCACTACGTTTGTTAAGAGCGACAGAGATGCAACAAGCTAACGGGTCCAAACTAAAATCAACACAAAATGCTACGTCAGCCAATCCTTGAAATGTTGGTCAAGAGCACTTTTAAAGCTTACCGGGGAGAAGACCACACGGCCAGAGCTCCACCACCACAGAATGTTGCAGAGGCTGTTGACGACGAGAGACGAAAAGACGAGAGATGCAAGAGTAGATCCCAGAGCAGGCGCACCAAACTCACCAAAAATGCCTAGCATGTAGGACAAAACTCATGAATACCCAAATAAATCACAAATTAGAGTATATGAATTTTCCTATATCAATAGCGGAAGACTTATAGGAATTACCTCTCGCCATTGCTAAGCTTTGATCGAATGGAGAACTCATGAATCCTGATGAAAGAGAGCTGCAAAAGAATTGAAGACAAGATATGATTGTCAGGTCTCTTTCTGACTGGCTATGGGGCACAGTGATGGCAACTGGGTTAAGAGCCGTCGCCAGTCAGGGAACCTCAGATGAGCAGATAGGGTTTTTCCTTGTACGCTCAATTTAGACGGCTATAAACTTAATTGTGTATTTTCCACCATCAGAAAAACCACATTAATAGCCAATAACCCTAATCATGAATTGGGCCTAAATCTGACTAACGGGCCACACTCTTGATATTTTAATTAATTACCTAATTAATAACTAATAATAATTATAATATATATTAAAATATCTAACATTCTCCCACTTGGCCCGTAACTAACGTCAGTTGCCCTATTCAGATTAATTAAGGCTATGCTACAAGAATCATGGCGATAAGTCCCCTTAAGTCGAGTATTATCTTCCATGTATTACATAGCAGCACCCTTACTTAATGGGTTAAAACTTTATAAATAAACCTTAAATGTTTATTCGGTTCCTTCTTGAATGTTTGTTAATCTCGATAACTAGGTACCAATATGAGACAACAAACTCCAACTTGAATTTCATCATTTATCAATACCTTATTTAGATCACTCAATGTGATCCAAGTCACAAATAAGGTATTTGATCCTTCAATGTCTCTAAATGCATGCAATTCATTTAAGGATCTATACTTTATGTGTTTATGACCTATTAACTTTATGGTCACACAACACCCTTAATGGGCTTAAATTAATTTAAAACCACATGATGAAATTCTTTAACCGGCAATCTTATAACTTGCCTCCAAGAATGATTAGATTAAGCAATTCATGGTGGAAATAAGCAATCAATGACTACTTAGCAATCTTGTACTCCTTCATAATGCAATTTATTTAGTAAACGTAAAGATGCATTATAATGTTAACCATTTTATAGCTAACACATCATACTAAACTAAACAAATCTAATCATTCTCCTATATGTAGAGCATGAGACTTAATGTACATTTTAAAATGTACTTCATGACCTGCAGCTTTTCAATTATTATTCAAGCAAGAATATGCTTGATAATCCTCCTAAAGTTTCCTTGCATGATATTGCCAGTTTGTGTACACATTCAAGCAAGCCTGCACCTATGAAACTGGATTAGAAGGAATACAATGATATATATATATATATATATGAGACATGTGGGCAATCTAATTGTATTTTCATAACAATTACCATCAATCTATAAATGTTCAAATACATGTGATCATAGGTTTTTTATGATATTCTCAAGCATTTTGAGAACAGTTTCCTTATGTATTCTAATAGAATACTACAATTAACCTAGTCCTGTCACAAATTTGAACAATGATGATTTTGTTATGTGTAACACTTTATGTCACAATTCACAAGCATTGAGTAAATCATCATTTTGTTCAATATAGATGATTCAACTCCCACTAATCTAGTGATATAAATAGTATTATGATGCTTTCAACATTATCACGTATATGATTGCATCATAACACATTATTCACCACTAATGTGAAACATGCGTGTGAGAACAATTTCTCAATTTTGCTAACTGAATTCTCCTCATAATTTATGTGGCCTTTCTTTTAATTCACACACATCTCTCCTTGTTACTATAATGGAAAGATGCTAATGGAATTTAGGGTCGCTCTCATTGTTTATGCTCTAGTCAGATTACTTAAAATACATGATGTATAGTTGGTAGCAATTGCCAAATTTAAATTGTCATTTGGTCTTAACCCAATCTGCTAACAGATTAAAGTTGTATAATAAGAGCATCATCTATCAATTTAGAATCTCCCTTGCTTGTTTCGGGATATTTTTCCTAATAATTAATAGAGTCCTTAATGTTGATGCTTCTTATTTCAAGCTTGACCAATTGAGAATTTCAGAACTTCATTATGTTTCACATCTAACTCAAGGAGAAGAGTATCATGTAAAACCAATGTTCCATCATGATTAGAGGTTACAATCCGTTATGTGTGATCATCCTGAATGAGTTTGACCACTCCCACTAATCATACAATTTCTTAATAATTTGGCATTCCAAAATTACTATACAACTTCTAAAATGGAAAGGATAGCTCAATCCCAAGATCTCTTTGCATCTTTACCAAAATATGCAGTCTTAATCTTTAGGATATTTTCCATCCACACTCTTACATTTATAAGACAATTCTATATAAACTGAGCTTCCAACTTTCAGAATTTTAAAAGGGTTTAAACATGATTTTGTTGGAAACTCATCTAAGATATAAAGTTGTCTTGAGTGTATTCTTTAAGAGGAAAACATATAGGCTAAATTACTATCCTTAACCATGTACCCATCATGCCATCCATCTCTTCTAATTGACTTCAATATATTAATCTGTTTACCAGATTAAATTACCCACTTCTACTTTATATTCTCTAAAAGTGTCAAATGACACTACTTAATTATAAAGCAAAAGATGTTCAGGTATTTGAAGAGTCAACTAAACCAGGGTGAACTATTTCATCTGTTAGAACAAAAACCAATGGCAAGTGTATATCTACTGCTTCCTCCAATCAAGCCACTAATCATAGACAGATTAAACTTGATATGTCTATTGCTTTATGGCTTTAGGGTTGGTAGCTTGATGTCCCTTATTTAAAATCTCATGCTTTTCTAAAAGGGAGCAAGACTTATATAAACACATTTACAATGAATACTTATTATCTATGCATGTATTCATGAAAATGAGTAATAAATCATGAGATAATAAACAAAGGATCTATTCCACCAAAATTAATGGAGACATCTTACCCTATGATGAAGAATCACTTAATAGTCAACAAAACAATGCAACAACATTTAAGAGAATTTCTAAATATGTCCCTCAACCTATCAACAACAATTAACTTTGTTCCATTCTTTATGTATTTATAATAACTGTCTTTTAAATGAGATTACTTTATTGAGACAATAATGTTATCTCATTTCTCATGTCAGTATTATAAATACTAGAACTTTTCTTAATGTCAATTTTAGCCTAATGGCAGGAGTTCTCCTTATAGGCTTAACTGTCTCTAATAAATTATATCAAACTAAATAATTGAATAGATAACAATCATGCTGCAAAGTCAAAATCAAAATTAAATCATACTTACAAAATTGCTATAAGAGGCAAGTAACCATCGCATATAGGTGTATGTTTACCAATGTAAATCATACAATTATAAATTCGTATAACTAAAGTCTACCTGTGGGCAAAGACATTAGCATAGCATGAATTTATCTCAAATTGGTGAAACTGGAATGCATTTATATCCCCTAATACCTGTGGGCTACTTAGAGAATATAATGTTGTTCCATTTCACCCTAATTAAAACTAGGGTTAATATAATTTTTGGTCCCTGAAGTTTGATCCAATTTTGGTTTTGGTCCCTGAAGTTTGAAATATGTGGTTTTGGTCCCTGAAGTTTCACCCGATTTTGGTTTTGGTCCCTGAAGTTTGAAATCGGTGGTTTTGGTCCCTGAAGTTTTACCCGATTTTGGTTTTGGTCCCTCAAATTTAAAAAGGACTTGGCGACCCAATTAAAAAACCCGACCCGACCCGGAAAAAAAACCAAGTCCTTTTCAAACTTGAGGGACCAAAACCACCGATTTCAAACTTCAGGGACCAAAACCAAAATCGGGTTAAACTTCAGGGACCAAAACCACCGATTTCAAACTTCAGGGACCAAAACCAAAATTGAATCAAACTTCAGGGACCAAAAGTTATATTAACCCTTAAAACTATGATTATAGTTATCTACCTGTGGGCAAAGATTAATTATAACCATACATTTAATTACAATTGATATCTTTAAATCTTTGAGTGATGTATTTTGTTCATTAAAACAAAATAGAGTGTGTGTGCCTAGTAAGGATGCTGTGGCTACTCCTCGATTCTACATACTCATCACAAAGACATCACATCATTGTGTATACTGATTGTACATTGTGAACACAATTTGATATGGTAAAACCTTATGTGATGATTACTTATGCATACAATATGTGCATAAGGATGCTGTAGCTGTTCCTTAAACAAAATATGTATACTAATCACTAATATCAAATATATACAATTTAAATATCATATATGTATACACAATGTCAATGGGAATCCTAATTAATTAATTTAATCAACTTTTGAAGATTAATATTTTAAATCCATGTATGATTATTTATGCATGTTGTAAGAGGGCGCTGTAGCTACCACTCTAGCATGCAAGTTAATCATAAATATTAATCATGTGCACTTAAATTCTGTATATGCACAACTTTATGGAGGATTTAACCAATTAATTTAATCAACATAAGTGACTAAATACAATCCTCCCACTTTGATTAAATTAATATTACCCATTAAATAGAGTTGATATTTTAAAACATAAAAATGATTATCTATACATACAACAGAGGATGCTGTGGCTAAGCCTCTAAATGCATGTTAATCACAAATACCAACCTTATGCATTTAAATTCCAAATATGCACAAAACTTTAATAAGAATTTATTTAATAGATTGATTTAATCAACAAAATGTGACTAAATAATCAAGAAAAAAATAAATAAATTCTCCCACTATTTTGTGCATTCAAATTAAATCTAATATATGCATTTCTTGATGGAGGGATTAATTAATTAATTTGCTCAACAAGGCCCCTAGATAATTAATTAGAAACCCTCCCACTGTTTTATATATCCAAAAAAATTGTTTAAATAATTAATTTTGACATATTTCAATTTAAATTAAGTTTTGAAAAAATTATAATAGTTAAATAATTGCCCAAAATGAATTATCAAAATATTTAGGCAATTAAGTAACATGTCAAAATGATTTTTGCAAATTTTCCAGAATATGAAAAAGGAAGATCTACACTTAGGTCCCATACAAGAAAAAAAATAAAAAAATGGTCCCTATAGATTGCAAAATAAAAAAATGGTCCCATGGAGTTGTCAATACAGGCTCCTGGAGTTGTTAATGACAACTCCAGGAGCCTGTATTGACAACTCCATGGGACCATTTTTTCATTTTACAATCTATAGGGACCATTTCTTCATTTCTCCTCTTCCTTGGGATTTCACTGTCATTCTCCCTATGAAAAATGCCAAAGTTAACCCCTTTTCTTAATTTAAACAATTAGATGTGACATTATCAAAAATATACATAAAACAGAAGCTAAACAATGAGCAAAACTTCTTTTTTATCCAAAAATATCTTTTCTAGAAACTCAAAATCATAGCTGAGGAAAATCAAAACGTAGGGCCCTGAGGATTGCTCAAATGTCATTGTTAATACAATCAACAATTTTGTTTAGAAAATTCCAAAAACAACCGAAGTTATATGCACACAGGCCCAATTGCATCAATTAAAGCAAATTAAGGCAAAACGAAAACCCAAAATTGCTCCTTAGATCCACATGCACCAATTGAATAAAGCAGTAAAAATAACGAATATTTTATAAGCCCACAAAAATAGCCCAAATGGAATTTCAAACTTATTTAGAATGCCTGACACTGGAGGCCCAAGTTAGTAATCACTGTGCAAAACCCCTTTTTTTTTTATTAAGTCCAAACACCGGAATAGTCCAATGTGTCTTTCTTAATTAAAAACGAAGATTACAAATAAAAAAAAACAAATTGGCCCCAAATGCGATGAGCCTAATCCTCTCGGCCCAATCCGCATTAGCCCAGCCTTGACGGTGTTCTTCATCCCAGACTGAAGCGACGCCGTCTGTCACACGCAAGAGACGGAGACTCCCACCAGCATGCAAAACGACGACGTTTTGCTCGTCTCCTCATGTATCCGGGTAAACCTACCCGACCCGATCCTCTAGCGCAACCCGGAAAGAGCCGGACACAGTCCCCGGTCCCACAAAACGCAGGTGACCTTTTTCGGCTCCGTCTTCGGCGTTTTAAGCGGCGACTCCGAGCTTTGTTTCCGGCATTTTTTAGGCAACTATTCGAACGGTAAATTCACGGCAATAATTTACAAACATAATAGTCTCAAAAACCCAGATTAACATGAACAGATCAAGAACGAATGTGTCAGATTGAAAAAGGAGATTCAAGATTTAAAACATGAAAGAACACCAACGAAGGACGGTGATTACCGAACAAAGTTTCTAATCTTGTCCTCTACCCGAATTCAGAACACAAATTCAAAAAATATGGGTAATAATCTTATCATATAATCTCTAAGGATCCAAAACCACAGTTCAGATTTAAATCAACAAAAAATTGGTGATTTTCAGATAAATCTTTCCGTTGAAGGGCACAGTAAATTCATCCACAGAATGCCTCAAAATTAATCAATTAAATTCTCATTAATCGTTTAACAGTGTAAAATGGCTTCGGATCCCTCACAAACGCAATACGGTGATAATTCTTTGGAGAAGAAAACAAATCCTCTCATCTCATAATCCGAAAATCAATTTAACATGATAAAAATTTATTAACAATAAATTAAAAACTTAGATGAATTAATTTTCAGCAATAATATAATTCATCTGTTTAAAAATTCCGATCTCAAATCCAAGCTATGGAATCCGTATAAAATTACTAAGGGAAACTTAATTTAATTCCATACTTAGATCATCCCCGATCAAAGAGTAGAAGGCAGAGGATCAGAGAGTGAGGCTCTGATACCACATGTAGGACAAAACTCATGAATACCTAAATAAATCACAAATTAGAGTATATGAATTTTCCTATATCAATAGCGGAAGACTTATAGGAATTACCTCTCGCCATTGCTAAGCTTTGATCGAATGGAGAACTCATGAATCCTGATGAAAGAGAGCTGCAAAAGAATTGAAGACAAGATATGATTGTCAGGTCTCTTTCTGACTGGCTGTGGGGCACAGTGATGGCAACTGGGTTAAGAGCCGTCCAAGAACCTCAGATGAGCAGATAGGGTTTTTCCTTGTACGCTCAATTTAGACGGCTATAAACTTAATTGTGTATTTTCCACCATCAGAAAAACCACATTAATAGCCAATAACCCTAATCATGAATTGGGCCTAAATCTGACTAACGGGCCACACTCTAGATATTTTAATTAATTACCTAATTAATAACTAATAATAATTATAATATATATTAAAATATCTAACGTAGCATGCACAGAGCGGCCACCTTCATAGTAAGAACCTTCGCATTCGACTCCACAAGGCTCGCCAAACTTCAACACCACCGACGATGGCCAACCATCGCCACCAACGACCACCGCTCACGATAGGACCCACAGCTCAATGACTTGCAGGTGACCGACGAGAAAGGGAAGATCAGCAGTGGCGAATCTCTTCTTCAGGCACAGAGGAAAGGTGAGTCGGGGAGGAGTCACAGAGAAGAGAAAGGAAGAGAGAGAAATTAGATAGTTAGGACAACATTTATTAATGCATAGCGGTTAACAAAATCTCCTTAAATGAAGGTAAAAGATGGACCTCGGAGTTTTTGAAATAAGGTCATTTTGCAAACCAAAATCAAATTCACCTCAAGCCCAACTAAACATCCACATATTTTTTTTCAGTGTAATTCGGCTTCTGCGTTGCCAATGTGTTGCCAATCGGACTTAATAGGGACTGAAACACTCTATCAAACACTCACATAATCTAAATTTACAGGTTTGAAAAAGAAACCCCACGATATTAAGTGTGAATTTCCTTTGTTCGCAGCAACTTATACTATGCTTGAACGTCATAAGTATTGATCTAGTTGACTAATTAGGCACATAGGGAATAAATATAAATATCTAACTATTTTATTTTATTTTAATATGATTATATTATTATTATTACCTTTTAAATTTTAGTTCTCTTAATTAATTATATTTTCGTGTGAAATATTTAAAATATATTTATCTTTAAAAACAGTTCATATGTTTAGGTGACTTTTTTCCGGTTTTAAAATTTAATTTTAACTGTCACACTGAAAAAAAAAAACAAGCAATTTACGTGTAGCTGAAAATTTTTTGTTAATATGTTACCTGTGGTAGAGTTCTAAACCTTTTCTCTTTTGTTAATTACGTTAACGTTGGTAGATGCAAATTCTAATTTCCCCCTTCCCCCAAAGAAACATACAAGCATATTTCTTTTCTGTTTTTTCTCTAGTAATTTTCTTGAGTTAATTTTCAAATAAAGCCTTGTTTAGAAAAAATGTGTTGGTTTCTTTATGATGATGTCGTCTTTAGTCTACGATACAAGTCAATTAAGATAGTTATTAAAATTAAGAAATGATAATTAAGCAATGTTTTAAAAGCCGGATCGAATATTGAGATTCGAGTTGGAAGTGTCAGTAGGTCATGGTTAAAACAGTCGGGCAATTTGGTAGGACAGTTGACATAATAATTTAATAAAAAATACTATTATATGCATAAATAATGATATAAATGTAAAAATAAATATGAAATCAACCTATTATTATATTTTTTTAATAAAAATTTTTAAATATGAAATATATGGATTAATAGGCACAGGGGCTGAAAGTCAACGTTTTAAAACCGAGATGTAATAATTAAATTAAAATAATATTATATATATATAATTATATAATTATACTTGGTCTAAATTGATGAGAAGAAATATGAATATGAATGAATTTAGGTACAAATAAAAATAAATAAATAGAAAGAATAATTGTTTTGCCAATGGTAGAAACAATAAATTGTCATTTTTTCAACCTGAAATAAATTTTCAATTGAAACTTTATAAAAATTATATTTTATATATTTAGAATTACTTTTTGCCAATTTAAATTAGAATTAATATGCGCATGGGTTTTTATATTGCATTTGCACAGAGCATTTCATTCAAAATTTAAAATAGGATAATGATTTTTCTAATTTTTTAAAATAAAAATGTTAGAAATTTATTTATTTGTTAAAATTAATTTGAATATGAAATGCTATTTTTCTCAGAAAAAAATTATTTTTCAGATGCTTACTCAATTATTTTTAAAAAATAAAATATCTCCACAATACACGTTTGACGAGGAGGACTGGAGTAGACGCCTGGAAAGAAGGAAAAGTTGAACTTGCTTGCACTCATTTTATTCAATGGATATATGTTTTCATCAGCTTTGTCCAATGGATATATTATTAGACTACTGCTTCTTTGGCTGGAAAAAAAAAAAAAAAGAATACAGCTTATGCGCTCCAACCGAATCAAGACGGTGAATATATTGCCCATGGTTCCTATAATCCAGAATTGCTTTTTTTTTTTTTCAAAAAAAAATTAAAGATTAGAAAACTACATTTTTTTCCTAATTTAAACACGACTAAAATACTTTCCTCCCAAGTTTCCTAATTCTATTTATTTAATCAGAAATTAAATTGATCCATTTTAAGCTCATGATTAATCCAACTCGCATTCAATGTTTAGAAACCCAACTCATTTCTCACACTTCCACTTCCCACTATCTTGTACGGTAAGTTTTTCTTTCTTCTTCTTTCTTCTATTTCAAATATCAGGGAATTTCAAATTTGTTGTGATGTCAAATTCAAGCGTTGTAATCATAACATAATAATATTCTGTTTTTATTTCACATAAATAGAGCATCCAACCAGTTGACGAAATAAGAAAAGAACGCACACTTTTCAAACGCTTTTGGGGAAGTCTATGAGTATTCCTATTTTGCCTTTCTCATTCCTATTTCTTCAAATGGTTTTGCTGTGAGCTTTACTTTTCTCAAAAACAACTAAAATACAATTAAAAATAAATAAATAAAAGTATAGATCTTTCAATAGAAAAGACCCCATTGTGAAAGACCAAGTTGAAACCCCTCTCTTATACATCCTTTTTTCTCATCCCACTCTCCACAGTCAGCAGATCTCTCTTTTCATGAGTTCACTTTCTTCCTTTCCCCCATACTATTGTCTCCTATGTCTACATTGTTTTGTCTTATTCCTCTTTTGCAGCACCTGCAGATTGTGAAATTGACATTTAACTCGTATTTCATAGATATTATATTCAGTGAATTTCAAATTTGTTTTGATGTCAAATTCAAAAGTTGTAACCATAACATAATTATACTCTGTTTTCATTTTACAAAAACAGAGCATACAACCAGCTGACGAAACAAGAAAAAAACGCACCTTCTTCAAACGCTTTTGGGGAAATTTGTAAGTATTCCTATTTTGCCTTTCTCATTCCTATTTTTTCAAATGGTTTTGTAGTGTGAGCTTTACTTTTTTGAAAAACAACTAAAATACAATTAAAACAAATAAATAAAAGTATAGATCTTTCAATAGAAAAGGTCCGATTGTGAAAGACCCAGTTGAAACCCCTCTCATATACATCCTTTTTTCTCACCCCACTCTCCACAATCCGCAGGTCTCTCTTTTCATGAGTTCACTTTCTTCCTTTCCCCCACACTATTGTCTCCTTGTGTCTTCATTGTTTTGTCTTATTCCTCTTTTGCAGCACCTGCAGATTGTGAAATTGACATTAACTCGTATTTCATAGATATTATATTAAGTGAATTTCAAATTTGTTGTGATGTCAAATTCAAGAGTTGTAACCATAATATAATTATACTCTGTTTTCATTTTAAAAAAACAGAGCATACAACCAGCTGACGAAACAAGAAAAAAACGCACCTTCTTCAAACGCTTTTGGGGAAATTTGTAAGTATTCCTATTTTGCCTTCCTCATTCCTATTTTTTCAAATGGTTTTGTAGTGTGAGCTTTACTTTTTTGAAAAACAACTAAAATACAATTAAAACAAATGAATAAAAGTATAGATCTTTTAATAGAAAAGGTCCGATTGTGAAAGACTCAGTTGAAACCCCTCTCATATACATCCTTTTTTCTCACCCCACTCTCCACAATCCGCAGGTCTCTCTTTTCATGAGTTCACTTTCTTCCTTTCCCCCACACTATTGTCTCCTTGTGTCTTCATTGTTTTGTCTTATTCCTCTTTTGCAGCACCAGAGTTTAATGTGAAATTGACATTTAACTCGTACTTCATAGATGTTATATTCTAGTGAGTACAAGTGTCTTTTATTTGAAGGACAATAAGTTTACAGTTCGTATGCTTGGAATGATTTGATGTGAATAAGCAATACATTTGAGCGTAGATAGTGGTATGAAACACTGTATATTTTTTTATGTTGTCTTGTTGATATGCTTCTTAAGTTGTATATAAATTCCATTCCACATTGTTTATGTAAAGATTCGTTTGAAACTACTACTAACTACAAATGAGAAGTTTTTATCACAGTTCCACTTCCCACTGTCTTGTACGGTAAGTTCTACTTCCTTCTTCTACTTCTAATATTAGTGAATTTCAAATTTGTTGTGATGTCAAATTCAAGCGTTATAACCATAACATAATTATACTCTGTTTTCATTTTATAGAAATAGAGCATACAACCAGCAGACGAAACAAGAAAAGAACGCACCTTCTTCAAAAGCTTTTGGGGAAATTTGTGAGTATTCCTATTTTACCTTTATCATTCCTATTTTTTCAAATGGTTTTGTAGTGTGAGGTTTACTTTTTTGAAAAACAACTAAAATACAATTAAAACAAATAAATAAAAGTATAGTTCTTTCAATAGAAAAGGCCCCATTGTGAAAGAACCCGTTGAAACCCCTCTCATATACATCCTTTTTTCTCACCCCACTCTCCACAGTCAACAGGTCTCTCTTTTCATGAGTTCACTTTCTTCCTTTCCCCCACACTATTGTCTCCTTGTGTCTTCATCGTTTTGTCTTATTCCTCTTACGCAGCGCCTACAAAGTTTAGTGTGAAATTGAGCTCTTTTGAGATAATGTTACAAGTTGCCTCTATTGCTGCTAAAAAGTATGATTTGGTCCATATGAATAATGAAAATATTGAGCCTAACTTGGGCACAAATTATGTCTCTCGTAAAGGAGCTCAAACACTAGTCAAAGAGAAGATGAAGAAGAATCTAAGATTTGTGATAAGGAGACAAATAAATGAGGGTCAAATTCTCACCAGCCATGCCATTAAAACCACCTCAAAGATGCACAAAGTGAAAACAAAGTCTGATGAAGGCCTAATCCATGATGAATTGATTAAAGGTACTGTCTTTATTTTGAGTTGATCAATTATATATGGTTCAAAAATGAAGCCTTGAAGTTTTGTTTATAGTTCATTTGATGTATTGATTGGTTTCTTTCTTTGTGTAACAGAAGAAAGATAAAAGGTGCAGAAACCTTTGATGAACAACTCTTGAAGAAAGAAGACTGATATGCTAAAGAGAAAATTGGAAGAAACCATATGCAATGAAGAATGGATTGCAGCTATGGAAATGAAGAGAAAGAAGATGAAGAATAGGAGGAGGGGTAGCCAAAATCCACCAACACCATTACCAAGCTTGTTGAAAGAATTCGAAAGAAAGATCATCGGTGAATATGGCAGGACAAGAATCATAAGAGTCATACAAAAGTACTTGACTGAAACAGATGTAAGCAAGGGGCATAGTAGAGTCAATATTCCTTGAAGCCGAGTTGGGAGCTTCAATTTTTTGGATGGTGAAGAGATGTCAAATTTAAGGTTGGGGAGATCCATTACTATGCCATTGATTCACACTCCGACAGAAAATAGGATGTCTCTTCCTCTTTCAGAGACATCATTGGAATTTGGACAATGGGATTTGCATAAAGATAAGAATGATCTTTAGAAAGTAACTTATCAGTATGTGTTGAAAACTAATCGGAACACAATAGTAGAAACAGATGATCTCAGAAAAAGAGATCATGTTCAGATTTGGGTATTTCGTGATGTTCACAACAAGCTATGTATGGCACTTGTCAAGCTTTGAGGAGGAGGATGATGACGACAACGATGATGGGAAACCAGTCATCAATGCATAACAGAACTCAATTCAGTGGCTCAAATTTTTCTAACAAATGATTATTTTTTAATTTCTTTTATTGTGTATGGTAGTGTAGATTTCTAACACAGTCAGAATTTGGATTCCAATTATTTTCAGTGTAATCTTGCTTGATTGCAGTGGAAGCAAAAATATGTTCATTTTCACTAGCTTCTTTGTGAGTTATCATGGGTTATATATTCCTCTCTGTTGCATGACTTAAAGTGTTTTTTTTTTAAAACTCTGTTTAGTTTTCTCTGAACTAGAGTCAACAACCACAAATAATGGCCTTATCTATCACACACATTATTACCTTGATGCCCTCCCTTCAGTGCACTCTATATTTGAGGGACTTAACTATCGGATATATGTGTGTATATATACTACTTTTTTTAAGGATATCTATCACGTATAGGAGGTGTATGATCAAATAATAGGATGATCAGTAGCTGACTGTAACTTTCTTGACACTATTTTATGAACTAGAGTCAGCAATCATAAATAATAATCACCATAAGCTGGATAAAGCTTTTGCATGATGTCACACACATACATACACATACATCTTCTTTAGGTTTTAAACCTCTTAAGAATCTCTTGACAATGATCACATGATTGACTTTTTTAAAGTTTAATTAACTAGGGCATCAAGGTTTAACTTCTCAAGGTTGTCACTCAAGGGAGGGCAATCAATGTTACATACAAAAAAAAAAAAAAAAGTGTTTAAGGCAGCGTCAAACCAGAAAGGATACCCAATATATACCTACAGAATTCAAAAAATTCAAAAGAAAGATCAGCAACAGGTTTATGATTATCGATGCATGATCCTAGTCAATCCAATACACAAATCAGTTTTCACAAAACGCACGAACATAGACATCATATCCAACAGTGAAAACTATAAACAATGGCCCACAGGTAAACAATGGCAAGGGGAAAAAACGTAACTCCATCATTTCTGTTACTTCAATCAAGCGGACATAACCATAAGAGTCAACAAACTAACTCCTAGCTTTCTGTGTAGATGAGTTGTAGCATATATAGCAGACATGAAAATCAATAAACAGAATCTAATCACAAAGATAGATACAACAGGACTCATAAAGCAAAATATGAACAATTTCCTTAGTTACAGAGGGCAGCGGAAGATCTACAATGACTTAAATGTGGCAAAATCAACATCATAATTTATCCAATCTATTGCGAAATTAAAGCAAGAACATAGGAATACCTTGGGGTTCTTGTTAATGGAGAATATTAGTGCTTCGAAACCCAGTCTGGCAGTGTTCCGAAGCACCAGATCATAAAACCCCGAAACAATCTCAAATCCAGAGGGGAAATTAGGAGAGACCAACGGCGAGAGTTGCGAGAGAGCCACACAAATAAAAAATGAAGGCGAGCTCGACGGACGGACAACAGTAGAACCCAATTTTGTTTTGGAGAGACACAATGCAGCGCATTTGAGCTTGACGGACCAATGGCGAGACACAGGGACGAGAGAGTCAAGAAGAAGAGAAGAGGACGTGAAAGGGGAAAGAGGAAAATGAGATCGAATAAGGCGCGAATGCTGAAATGAAGTTATGGTGGGAAAGAGAAAACCAACTTACGGTGTCTGGTCATGAAATCTCCAGACGCCATACATATTCAAAATTTACAGGTTGGAAAAAGAAGGCCCACCATATGCGTGAATTTTCTTTGTTCTCGAACTTATGATGTCTGAACGTCATAAGTATTGATATAGGGTATCTTTATTTATTTTGGTGATTGGATAAGTAATTTATTTTTATTTAAACTTATGGAATCTTAAGATTGAAAAAAAGTTAGATTAGGTAAAATGATGAGTGTATGGATTAGCGATTGGATAAGTAACTTAAAGTAACTTATGTAAAAGTGAATGATGTTTGGTTTGACTTTTGCATAAGTGACTTTGTATTAATTAAGAGAAAAAAATTGAAAAAATTATGAACAATGAAAAAATGAAAGACTAATTGTGGAAAAAGAACTCATTGGTAACTTAATTGCCAAATAGGACCTGGGAAGATATCTGCATTTGTTAAAGTAGCATTCTTGGTGATAAATTGATCCAAATCATCCAATGGCGATAGTGTTACCACAAATAAATTATTTAAACTAAATTTAATGGGTAAAAATACTATATAGAAATTAATTTATGACATGTTTATATAAAAAAAATTGATTATAAAATCATAAAACAACTAAATAATAAATCTAAACTGATTAAAATTAATTATTCTCTACATTTCTACAGTCATATATTAACAAGACTCAAAACTTACTTAAACTCTTATCCCAAAGTATTCTCTAATTAGCAGAAGATTACTATCTAAAGAAAGAGAAAATTATTTAGAATATTTTTCATAAAATAATTTTTATGATTGGAAGTGATTTTGAGTACCTCATTGATCCCCAAAAATATAAAAATACTCCTATCAATATTTTTTTTATACACATACAGGCACATAAGCTCCAATAAACTTCATTTTGAGACTTATGACTTTTTCCAACTTATGACTTTTTTCATCTTAAATCCAATTGCTGAAACAAACACCCATTTTAACACTTTTACTGTTTAAGTCCGTTTGTTGCACTGTTTAAGCCCGTTTTCCTACTTAAACGCTGAAACAAACACGTTGATAGTTGACTAATATCATGTTTGCTGGGATTAGCTTATTTTTTAAGAATAAACATTTATTACGTAAATCGAGATAAAGTTTTTTTTACATATTTATCTTGTATACTACGAATCATGATTTATAAACACTTATTGTTTGAAAATAAGCTATTCCAAACAAATATTAATTAGGCACATAGGGAGTAAATATAAATATCTAATTATTTTATTGTTTTATAATAATAATAATAATAATAATAATAATAATATATTATTATTATTATTATTATGATGATCATCATCATCTTTTAAATTTTAGTTCTCCTAATTAATTATATTTTCATGTGAAATATTTAAAATATATCTTTAAAAACAGTTCATATGTTTAGGTGACACTTTCCGGTTTTAAAATTTAATTTTTACTGTCACACATTGGGGGGGGGGGGGGGGGAAGCAAATTACGTTGTAGCTGAAATTTTTTTGTTAATATGTTACCTATGGTGGAGTTCTAAACCTTTTCTCTTTTGTTAATTACGTTAACGTTGGTAGATTACAAGCATATTTCATTTCTGTTTTTTCTTGAGTTAATTTTCAAATAAAGCCTTGTTTAGAAAAAATGTGTTGGTTTCTTTATGATGATGTCGTCTTTAGTCTATGAAACAAGTCAATTAAGATAGTTATTAAAATTAAGAAATTACAATTAAGCAATATTTTAAAAGCTGGATCGGATATCAAAATTCGAGTTAGAAATGTCAGCGGGTCATGGTTGAAACGGTTGGACCATTTGGTCGGACTGTTGATATAATAATTTAATAAAAAATAATATTATATGCATATATAATGATATAAATGTAAAAATAAATATGAAATCAACCTATTATTATATTTTTTTAATAAAAATTTTTAAATATGAAATATATGGATTAATAGGCACATGATTTGAAAGCCAATGTTTTAAAACCGAAATGTAATTAATTAAATTAAAATAATATTATATATATAAATTATAATTGTATAAATATGCTTAGTCTAAATTCTTGAGATGAAATATGAATATGGACGAATTTAGATACAAATAAAAATAAATAAATAGAAAGATTTTTTTTTTTTTTGCCAATGGTAGAAAGAATAAATTGTCATTTTTTCAACATGAAATGAATTGTCAATTGAAACTTTATAAAAATTATATTTTATATATTTAGAATTATTTTTTACCAATTTAAATTAGAATTAATATGCGCATGGGTTGTTATACCGCACAGAGCATTTCATTTCAAATTTTAAAATAGCATAATGATTTTTTAATTTTTTTTTAAAAAAAATGTTAGAAATTTATTTATTTGTTAAAATTAATTTGAAAATGAAATGTTATTTTTCTCAGGAAAAAAATTGATTTTTCAGTTGCTTACTCAATTATTTTTAAAAAATAAAATATCACCACAATACACGTTTGACGAGGCGGACTGGAGTAGTGACGCATGGAAAGAAGGAAAAGTTGAAATTGCATAGCGCTCGTTTTATTCAATGGATATTATTAGACTACTGCTTATTTGGCGGGAAAAAAAAAAGAATACAGCTTATGCGCTCCATCGGAATTAAGACGGTGATATATATTACTCATGGTTCATATAACGGTACAATCCAGAATTACTTTTTTTCTCAAAAAAAAAAACTTAAAGATTAGGAAACTACATTTGTTTCCTAATTTAAACAGGACTAAATACTTTCCTCCAAAGTTTCCTAATTCTATTTATTTAATCAGAAATTAACATACGACCTCATTTTAAGCTCACAATTAATCCGTTTCTCATTCAACGTTCAGAAAGCCAACTCATTTCTCACACTTCCACTTCCCACTGTCTCGTGTGGTAAGTTCTTCTTCCTTCTTCCTTCTTCTACTTCTAATTTCAGGGAATTTCAAATTTGTTGTGATGTCAAATTCAAGCGTTGTAACCATAACATAATAATACTCTATCTTGTGTGGAAATTTTTATCAGAAATGCAGCAAAAAGCAATAAAGAGGATGGCTGATTTGTTAACCATGGAAGATTTTCAAGGCTTCAAACAGGGTCAACATAATTTGAGCTCTTTTAAGATACTGTTACAAGTTGCCTCTATTGCTACTAAAAAGTATGATTTGGCCCATATGAATAATGAAAATATTGAGCCTAACTTGGGCACAAATTATGTCTCTTGTAAAGAAGCTCAAACACCGGTTAAAAAGAAGATGAAGAAGAATCTAAGATTTGTGATAAAGAGACAAAGAAATGAGGGCCAAAATCTCACCAACTATGCCATTAAAACCACCTCAAACATGCACAAAGTGAAAAAAAAGTCTGATGAAGGCCTAATCCATGATGATTTAATTAAAGGTATTGTCTTTATTTTGAGTTGATCAATTATATATGGTCCAAAAATGAAGTCTTGAAGTTTTGTTTATAGTTCATTTGATGTATTGATTGGTTTCTTTCTTTGTGTAACAGAAGGAAGACAACAGGTGCAGAAATCTGTGATGAACAACTCTTCAAGAAAGAAGACTGATGCGCTAAAGAGGAAATTGGAAGAAACCATAAGCAATGAAGAATGGATTGAAGCTATGGAAATGAAGAGCAAGAAAATGAAGAATAGGAGGAGGGGTAGCCAAAATCCACCAACACCATTACCAAGCTTGTCGAAAGAATTCGAAAGAAAGATCATCAGTGAATATGGCGGGACAAGAATCATAAGAGTCATACAAAAGTACTTGACTGAAACAGATGTAAGCAAGGGGCATAGTAGAGTCACAATTCCTTGTAGCCAAGTTGAGAGCTTCAATTTTTTGGATGGTGAAGACATGACAAATTTAAGGTTGGGGAAATCCATTACTGTGCCATTGATTCACACTCCGACAGAAAATGGGATGTCTCTTCCTCTTTCAGAGACAACATTGGAATTTGGACAATGGGATCTGCATAAAGATAAGAATGATCTTCAGAAAGTAAGCTATCAGTATGTGTTGAAAACTAATTGGAACACAATAGTAGAAACAGATGATCTCAGAAAAATAGATCATGTTCAGATTTGGGCATTTCGTGATGTTCACAACAAGCTATGTATGGCACTTGTCAAGCTTTGAGGAGGGGGAGGGTGACAACGATGATGATAAGAAACCAGTCAACAATGCATAACAGAACTCAATTCAGTGGCTCAAATTTTTCTAACAAATGATTATTTTTTAATTTCTTTTATTGTGGATGGTAGTGTAGATTTCTACCAAAGTCAGAATTTAGATTCCAATTATTTCCAGTGTAATCTTGCTTGATTGCAGTGAAAGCAAAAATCAGTTCATTTTCATTAGCTTCTTAGGGAGTTATCATGGGTTAGATATTCCTTTCTTTTGCATGACTCAAGTGTTTTTTTTTTTGTAATTCTGTTTAGTTTTTTCTGAACTCGAGTCAGCGACCACAAATAATGGCCTTATCTATCACACACATTATTACCTTGATGCCCTCCCTTCAGTGCACTCTATATTTGAGGGACTTAACTATCGGATATATATATATATATATGTATATATCACCTTTTTTTAAGGATATCTATCACGTATAGGAGGTGTATGATTAAATAATAGGATGATCAGTAGCTGACTGTAACTTTCATGACACCATTTTTCTGGACAAGAGGCAGCAACCTCAAATAATAATCACCTTAAGCTGGATAAAGCTTTTGCATGATGTCACACACATACATACACAATCTTCTTTCGGTTTTAAACCTCTTAAGAATCTCTTGACAATGATCACATGAATGACATTTTAAAGTTTAATTAACTACTTGCGAGGGCATCAAGGTTTAACTTCTTAAGGTTGTCACTCAAGGGAGGGCAATTAATGTTACATACAAAAAAAAATAGTGTTTAAGACAGCGAAAAACCAGAAAGGATACCCACTACATACCTACAGAATTCAAAAAATTCAAAAGAAAAATCACCAACAGGCTTAAGATTATCGATGCATTATCCTAGGCAATCCAATACACAAATCAGTTTTCACTAAATGCACAAACATAGACATCATATCCAACAGTGAAAACTATAAACAACGTCCCACAAGTAAACAATGGCAAGGAGAAAAAACATAACTCCATCATTTCTGTTACTTCAATCAAGCGGACATAACCATAAGAGTCAACAAACTAACGCCTAACTTTCTGTGTAGATGAGTTGTAGCATATATAGAAGACATGAAAATCAATAAACAGAAACTAACCACAAAGATAGATACAACAGTACTCATAAAGTAAAATATGAACAATTTCCTTAGTTACAGAGGGCAGCAGAAGATCTACAATGACTTAAGTTTGGCAAAATCAACTTCAATTTATACATTTGTTTCCTAATTTAAACAGGACTAAATACTTTCCTCCAAAGTTTCCTAATTCTATTTATTTAATCAGAAATTAACATGCAATTTCATTTTAAGCTCACGATTAATCCATCTCGCATTCAACATTCAGAAAGCCAACTCATTTCTCACACTTTCAGTTCCCACTGTCTTGTGTGGTAAGTTCTTTTTTCTTTTTCCTTCTTCTATTTCTAATATCAGTGAATTTTAAATTTGTTGTAATGTCAAATTCAAGCGTTGTAACCATAACATAATAATATTATCTCTTGTGTGGAAATTTTTATCAGAAATGCAGAAAAAGGTAATAAAGAGGATGGCTGATTTGTTAACCATGGAAGATTTTCAAGGCCCCAAACAGGGTCAACATAATTTGAGCTCTTTTGAGATACTGTTACAAGTTGCCGCTATTGCTGCTAAAAAGTATGATTTGGCCCATATGAATAATGAAAATATTGAGCCTAACTTGGGCACAAATTATGTCTCTTGTAAAGGAGCTCAAACACCGGTTAAAGAGAAGATGAAGAAGGATCTAGGATTTGTGATAAGAAGACAAAGAAATGAGGGCCAAAATCTCACCAGCTATGCCATTAAAACCACCTCAAAGATACATAAAGTGAAAACAAAGTTTGATGAAGGCCTAACCCATGAAGATTTGATTAAAGGTGCTGTCTTTATTTTGAGTTGATCAATTATATATGGTTCAAAAATGAAGTCTTGAAGTTTTGTTTATAGTTCATTTGATGTATTGATTGGTTTTGTGTAACAGAAGGAAGACAAAAGGTGCAGAAACCTTTGATGAACAACTATTCAAAAAAGAAGACCGATGCGCTAAAGAGGAAATTGGAAGAAACCATAAGCAATGAAGAATGGATTGAAGCTATGGAAATGAAGAACAAGAAGATGAAGAATAGGAGGAGGGGTAGCCAAAATCCACCAACACCATTACCATTACCAAGCTTGTCGAAAGAATTCGAAGGAAAGATCATCGGTGAATATGGTGGGACAAGAATCATAAGAGTCATACAAAAGTACTTGACTGAAACAGATGTAAGCAAGGGGCATAGTAGAGTCACAATTCCTTGTAGCCAAGTTGAGAGCTTCAATTTTTTGGATGGTGAAGACATGACAAATTTAAGGTTGGGGAGATCCATTACTGTGCCATTGATTCACACTCCGACAGAAAATGGGATGTCTCTTCCTCTTTCAGAGACATCATTGGAATTTGGACAATGGGATTTGCATAAAGATAAGAATGATCTTCAGAAAGTAAGCTATCAGTATGTGTTGAAAACTAATTGGAACACAATAGTAGAAACAGATGATCTCAGAAAAAAAGATCATGTTCAGATTTGGGCATTTCGTGATGTTCACAACAAGCTATGTATGGCACTTGTCAAGCTTTGAGGAGGGGGAGGGTGACAACGATGATGATAAGAAACCAGTCAACAATGCATAACAGAACTCAATTCAGTGGCTCAAATTTTTCTAACAAATGATTATTTTTTAATTTCTTTTATTGTGGATGGTAGTGTAGATTCTAACAGTCAGAATTTAGATTCCAATTTTTTTCAGTGTAATCTTGCTTGATTGCAGTGAAAGCAAAAGTCAGTTCATTTTCATTAGCTTCTTTGTGAGATATTCCTTTCTTTTGCATGACTTAAGTGTTTTTTTTTTTTAATTCTGTTTAGTTTTTTCTGAACTAGAGTCAACGACCACAAAGAATGGCCTTATCTATCACACACATTATTACCTTGATGCCCTCCCTTCAGTGCACTCTATATTTGAGGGACTTAACTATCGGATATATATATATATATATATGTATATATCACCTTTTTTTAAGGATATCCATCACGTATAGGAGGTGTATGATCAAATAATAGGATGATCAGTAGCTGACTGTAACTTTCATGACACTATTTTTCTGGACAAGAGGCAGCAACCTCAAATAATAATCACCTTAAGCTGGATAAAGCTTTTGCATGATGTCACACAGATCCACAGATACATACACATCTTCTTTCGGTTTTAAACCTCTTAAGAATCTCTTGACAATGATCACATGATTGACTTTTTAAAGTTTAATTAACTACTTGAGAGGGCATCAAGGTTTAACTTCTTAAGGTTGTCACTCAAGGGAGGGCAATTAATGTTACATACAAAAAACAAAAAAAATAGTGTTTAAGACAGCAAAAAACCAGAAAGGATACCCACTATATACCTACAGAATTCAAAAAATTCAAAAGAAAAACCAACAGCCTTAAGATTATCGATGCATTATCCTAGCCAATCCAATACACAAATCAGTTTTCACTAAATGCACAAACATAGACATCATATCCAACAGTGAAAACTATAAACAATGGCCCACAGTTAACAATGGCCAGGAGAAAAAACATAACTACATCATTTCTGTTACTTCAATCAAGCGGACATAACCATAAGAGTCAACAAACTAACGCCTAGCTTTCTGTGTAGATGAGTTGTAGCATATATAGGAGACATGAAAATCAATAAACAGAAACTAACCACAAAGATAGATACAACAGTAGTCATAAAGCAAAATATGAACAATTTCCTTAGTTAGAGAGGGCAGCAGAAGATCTACAATGACTTAAGTTTGGCAAAATCAACTTCACATTTCTTAGCAGCTTCAGATTTATCCAATCTATTGCGAAATTAAAGCAAGAACATAGGAATACCTTGGGGCTCTTGTCAATGGAGAATATTAGTGCTTCGAAACCCAATCTGGTAGTGCTCCGAAGGTCCAAATCATAAAACCCCGAAACAATCTCAAATCCAGGTGGAAAATTAGGAGAGACCAACGGCGAGAGATGCGAGAGAGCCACACAAATCAAAATTGAAGGCGAGATCGACGGAAGGACAACAGTAAAACCAAATTTTGTTTTGGAGAGACACAATGCAGCGCATTTGAGCTTGACGGACCAATGGCGAGACACAGGGATGGGAGAGTCAAGAAGAAGAGAAGAGAACGTGAAAGGGGAAAGAGGAAAATGAGATCGAATAAGGCGCGAACGCTGAAATGAAGTTATGGTGGGAAAGAGAGAACCAACTTATGGTGTCTGGTCTTGAAATCTCCATACGTCATGCATACGTACAATTGAAAAAATGATTTTTTTTAATCTGATTTTTGGCAATATTATTTTTTGTAAAAGTCATATTCTGTAAAATGATTTATTTTTAAATTGATGGTTGTGTAAATGACTTTTGTAAAAGTAAAATTTATTTGGATTAGTTTAAATATAAGTAGCTTTTGTAATAATAGTAAAAGAGAAATTAAATTTACAATTATTAAAAATTAATTAAAGTTAAATTTTGAAAATTTGACAATAAAAAAATATTCAATTTGATGAAATAATATTACATAACTAATTGGATAACATATTTTATACAATTTGGTCTCTAATTGAATCATGAATATAATTCATTTGGGAGGAAGATCACCTACCATAATTTGTCACGGAAGGCTGTTCATCTACATTATTATTATCTACATCAATTATATTTCTAGCTTCAACTTACTGAAACACTACTTCAGTGGCATCATTTCTCCTAATAAAATTATATAAGGTCATTGTTGCACAATAATGAGGACTTACGTTTGGTAGCTATACTTGCGTATTTTTTGTAACAACTCAAATTAATTCTTTCACATTTCAAAAATCCTTTCTATAGAATACCTCAAACTAAAATGATAAAAATTAAAGATCTCGTTAGCATTTCAAAATCCGGGTTCGTGGCAGTCATAACAGAACATGGAATAAGGAGTATAACTACATTTTCCACAAGGCAACCCCTATCATTAGCATGGAAGTCATAACAACCCCAGAGGAAACAATAGTATAATTTCAAAATTATACAAGGTATAAAGATCATGATTTATTTAAAAATGAAATCTCTTCACCACTTCCACAAAATCACCTCACCATTTCAAAATTATACGACCATTGAACATCATGATTTATTCAACGAGGACAGAAACCCCATATGCAGATAACTACTAAGTGCCTGTTTGGATTAGCGGTAGAAAAGTAGCTTTTTACAGAAAAAGCTTCAGCACTGAGCTTCTTTCTTATCTAACGTTAATATAAAAAGCTCAGCAATTATCATTGTGATCCCAAACAGACCATTTTAAATACACCGGGCTTTTCTCTACTTATCGGGTTTTTTCTTTGGTTAACGCATAGCCAAACAGGTCCTAAGGCAGCAAACCAGAAACATAAACAGAAACGGTGGCCACAAGCCAAAAGCAACAAACAATGTGGAATTTCAACAGAAGACAGAAGGCAGAAACGAACCTAAAGAATAAAAAAACCAAGAACCAGAACCACGACAAGCTCTGGCGGAGTCGATCAACAAAGCAAATTAACGAAAAAACAAACAGAGCAAACTCAGTAGGATACCCCCAAAGCCCATGAAGCAAAGCAAGCAACATTCGATAAAAAAGGAAGAATATATTTTGGCAACATTAGCAAAAAAAAAAAAAAAAAAAACAGCACCCACACCATGACCAGAACCCATTACGTTTGTTAAGAGCAACAGAGATGCAACAAGCAAACGGATTCAAACTAAAATCAACACGGAATGCAATGTCAGCCAATCCTTGAAATGTTGGTCAAGAGCACTTTTAAAGCTTACCAGGGAGAAGAGCACATGGCCAGAGATCAGCTTCACCACCACAGAATGCCGCAGAAGCTGTCGACGACGAGAGACGGAAAGACGAGAGATGCAAGAGTAGATCCCAGAACAGGCGCACCAAACTCACCAAAAATGCCTAGCATGCACAGAGCTGCCACCTTCAGAGCCAGAACCTTCCCGTCCGACTCCACAAGACTCGTCAGACTTGAACACCACCGACGACGGCCAACAACCACCACCTACGACCCCTGCTCACGATAGGACCCACAGCTCAATGACTTGTAGGTGACCGACGAGAGAGGGAAGATCAACAGTGGCGAATCTCTTCTTCAGGCACAGAGGAAAGGTGAGTCGGGGAGGAGTCACGGAGAAGAGAAGGGAAAAGAGATAAATTAGATAGTTAGGACTTAGGACAGCATTTATTAATGCATAACGGTTAACCAAATCTCGTTAAATGAAGGTAAAAGTTGGACCTGGGAGCTTTTGAAATAAGTTCCTTTTGCAAACCAAAATCAGATTGACCTCAAGCCCAACCAACGATCCACATTTTTTTTTCCGGTGCAATCCGGCTTCTGTATTGCCAATCAGGCTTAATAGGGGTTGAAACGCTCTATCAAACACTCACATAATCTAAATTTACAAGTTCGAAAAAAACAAAACCCCACCATATTAAGGGCTTGTTGGTATGAGGGATGGGGAGGGGAGGGAAATTAAGTGGAGAGAAATTTTTTTTAAGTTGAATTTAAAAAAAATTAGAGAAATGGGGTTAAAAATTTTTAATTAATTTTTCTTACTCTTTTATCTTATATATTCTCTTTATTAAAATTTTACTACCTCACTTCTTCAATCTTTTAAAATTCTACTCATAAAAATTTTTCCTCCCCTCCCTTCCCCTCCAAATCCCTCACACCACCAAACAGACCCTAAGTGTGAATTTCCTTTGTTCTCAGCAACTTATACTGTGCCTGAACGTCATAAGTATTGATCTAGTTGACTAATTAGGCACATAGGGAGTAAATATAAATATCTAACTATTTTATTGTTTTATAATCTGATTATATTATTATTATTACCTTTTAAATTTTAGTTCTCTTAATTAATTATATTTTCATGTGAAATATTTAAAATATATTTATCTTTAAAAACAGTTCATATGCTTAGGTGATATTTTCCGGTTTTAAAATTAAATTTTTACTGTCACACATTGAAAAAAAAAAAAGCAATTTACGTGTAGCTGAAATTTTTTTGTTAATATGTTACCTATGGTAGAGTTCTAAACCTTTTCTCTTTTGTTAATTACGTTAACGTTGGTAGATGCAAATTCTAATTTCTACATGAGTTGCTTCCCCTTCCCCCAAACAAACATACAAGCATTTTTCTTTTCTGTTTTTTCTTGAGTAATTTTCTTGAGTTAATTTTCAAATAAAGCCTTGTTTAGAAAAAATGTGTTGGTTTCTTTATGATGATGTCGTCTTTAGTCTACAATACAAGTCAATTAAGATAGTTATTAAAATTAAGAAATGACAATTAAGCAATGTTTTAAAAGCCGGATCGGATATCGAGATTCGAGTTGAAAATATCAGTAGGTCATGGTTGAAACAGTCGGGCCATTTGGTCGGACCGTTGACATAATAATTTAATAAAAAATAATATTATATGTATAAATAATAATATAAATGTAAAAATAAATATGAAATCAACCTATTATTATATTTTTTTAATAAAAATTTTTAAATATGAAATATATGGATTAATAGGCACACAGGCTGAAAGTCAACGTTTTAAAACCAAGATGTAATAATTAAATTAAAATAATATTACATATATAATTATGCTTAGTCTAAATTGATGAGAAGAAATATAAATATGAATGAATTTAGATACAAATAAGAAGAATAAATAGGAAGAATAATTTTTTTTGCCAATGGCAGAAAGGATAAATCGTCATTTTTTCAACCTGAAATAAATTGTCAATTGAAACTTTATAAAAATTATATTTTATATATTTAGAATTATTTTTTGTCAATTTAAATTAGAATTAATATGCGCATGGGTTGTTATATCACACAGAGAATTTCATTTCAAATTTTAAAATAGTATACTGATTTTTTAAATTTTAAAAAATAAAAATGTTAGAAATTTATTTATTTGTTAAAATTAATTTGGATATGAAATGCAATTTTTCTCAGAAAAAAATTGATTTTTGAGGTATACTCTAAATTGATGAGAAGTATGCTTAGTCTAAATTATATAAATATACTTAGTCTAAATTGATGAGAAGTAATATGAATATGAATGAATTTAGATACAAATCAAAATAAATAAATAGAAAGAATAATTTTTTTGCCAATGGTAGAAACAATAAATTGTCATTTTTTCAACCTGAAATAGTTTATAAAAATTATATTTTATATATTTAGAATTATTTTTTGCCAATTTAAATTAGAATTAATATGCGCATGGGTTGTTATATTGCATTTGCACGGAGCATTTCATTCAAAATTTAAAATAGTATAATGATTTTTTTAATTTTTTAAAAATAAAAATGTTATAAATTTATTTATTTGTTAAAATTAATTTGAATATGAAATGCTATTTTTCTCAGAAAACAATTTATTTTTCAGATGCTTACTCAATTATTTTTAAAAAATAAAATATCACCACAATACACGTTTGACGAGGAGGACTGGAGTAGGGACGTCCGGAAAGAAGGAAAAGTTGAACTTGCATTGCACTCATTTTTTTTTTGTTCAATGGATATATGTTTTCATCAGCTTTGTCCAATGGATATATTATTAGACTACTGCTTATTTGGCCGGAAAAAAAAAAAAAAGAATACAGCTTATGCTCTCCATCAGAATCGAGACGGTGATATATATTTTGCCCATGGTTCATATAATTCAGAATTACTTTTTTTTTCAAAAAAAAATTAAAGATTAGAAAACTACATTTTTTTCCTAATTTAAACACGACTAAAATATTTTCCTCCCAAGTTTCCTAATTCTATTTATTTAATCAGAAATTAACTTGCACTTCCATTTTAAGCTCAGGATTAATTCAACTTGCATTCAATGTTCAGAAACCCAACTCATTTCTCACACTTTCACTACCCACTGTCTTGTATTGTATGGTAAGTTTTTCTTTCTTCTTCATTCTTTTTCTACTTCTAATATCAAGGAATTTCATATTTGTTGTGATGTCAAATTCAAGTGTTGCAACCATAACAAAATAATACTCTGTTTCCATTTTACAGAAACAGAGCATCCAACCAGCTGACGAAACGAGAAAAGAACGCACCTTCTTCAAACGTTTTTGGGGAAATTTGTGAGTATTTCTATTTTGCCTTTCTCATTCCTATTTTTTAAAAATGGTTTTGTAGTGTGAGCTTTACTTTTCTCAAAAACAACTAAAATACAATTAAAACAAATAAATAAAAGTATAGATCTTTCAATAGAAAAGGTCCGATTGTGAAAGACCCAGTTGAAACCCCTCTCATACACATCCTTTTTTCTCACCCTACTCTCCACAGTCCGCAGGTCTCTCTTTTATGAGTTCGCTTTCTTCCTTTCCCCCACATTGTTGTCTCCTTATGTCTTCATTGTTTTGTCTTATTCCTCTTTTGCAGCGCCAGAGTTTAATGTGAAATTGACATTTAACTCGTACTTCATAGATGTTATATTTTAGTGAGTACAAGTGTCTTTTATTTGAAGGACAATAAGTTTACAGTTCTTATGCTTGGAATGATTTGATGTGAATAAACAATACATTTAAGCGTAGATAGTGGAATGAAACACTGTATATTTTGTTATGTTGTCTTGTTGATATGCTTCTTAAGTTGTATATAAATTCCATTCCACATTGTTTATGTAAAGATTCGTCTGAAACTACTACTAACTACAAATGAGAAATTTTTATGACATTTCCACTTCCCAGTCTTGTACGGTAAGTTCTACTTCCTTCTTCTACTTTTAATATCAGTGAATTTCAAATTTGTTGTAATGTCAAATTCAAGCATTATAACCATAACATAATTATACTCTGTTTTCATTATACAGAAACAGAGCATACAACCAACTGACGAAACAAGAAAAGAACGCACCTTCTTCAAACGCTTTTGGGGAAATTTGTGAGTATTCCTATTTTACCTTTCTCATTCCTATTTTTTCAAATGGTTTTGTAGTGAGCTTTACTTTTTTGAAAAACAACTAAAATACAATTAAAACAAATAAATAAAAGTATAGATCTTTCAATAGAAAAGGCCCGATTGTAAAAGACCTCATTGAAACCCCTCTCTTATACATCCTGTTTTCTCACCCCACTCTCCACAGTCAACAGGTCTCTTTTCATGAGTTCACTTTCTTCCTTTCCCCCCACACTATTGTCTCCTTGTGTCTTCATTGTTTTGTCTTATTCCTCTTTTGCAGCGCCTGCAGAGTTTAGTGTGAAATTGAGCTCTTTTGAGATACTGTTACAAGTTGCCTCTATTGCTGCTAAAAAGTATGATTTGGCCCATATGAATAATGAAAATATTGAGCCTAACTTGGGCACAAATTATGTCTCTCATAAAGGAGCTCAAACACTAGTCAAAGAGAAGATGAAGAAGAATCTAACATTTGTGATAAGGAGACAAAGAAATGAGGGTCAAATTCTCACCAGCCATGCCATTAAAACCACCTCAAAGATGCACAAAGTGAAAACAAAGTCTGATGAAGGCCTAATCCATGATGATTTGATTAAAGGTACTGTCTTTATTTTGAGTTGATCAATTATATATGGTTCAAAAATGAAGCCTTGAAGTTTTGTTTATAGTTCATTTGATGTACTGATTGATTTCTTTCTTTGTGTAATAGAAGGAAGACAAAAGGTGCATAAACCTTTGATGAACAACTCTTGAAGAAAGAAGACTGATATGCTAAAGAGAAAATTGGAAGAAACCATATGCAATGGAGAATGGATTGCAGCTATGGAAATGAAGAAAAAGAAGATGAAGAATAGGAGGAGGGGTAGCCAAAATCCAGCAACACCATTACCAAGCTTGTCGAAAGAATTCGAAAGAAAGATCATCCGACAGAAAATGGGATGTCTCTTCCTCTTTCAGAGACATCATTGGAATTTGAACAATGAGATTTGCATAAAGATAAGAATGATCTTCAGAAAGTAAGCTATCAGTATGTGTTGAAAACTAATCAGAATACAATAGTAAAAACAGATGATCTCAGAAAAAGAGATCATGTTCAGATTTGGGTATTTCGTGATGTTCACAACAAGCTATGTATGGAAATTGTCAAGCTTTGAGGAGGAGGAGGATGACGACAACGATGATGAGAAACCAGTCATCAATGCATAACAGAACTCAATTCAGTGGCTCAAATTTTTCTAACAAATGATTATTTTTTAATTTCTTTTATTGTGGATGGTAGTGTAGATTTCTAACACAGTCAGAATTTGGATTCCAATTATTTTCAGTGTAATCTTGCTTGATTACAGTGGAAGCAAAAATAAGTTCATTTTCATTAGCTTCTTTGTGAGTTATCATGGGTTAGATATTCCTCTCTGTTTCATGACTAGTGTGTTTTTTTTTTTTTTTAAATTCTGTTTAGTTTTCTCTGAATTAGAGTCAGCAACCACAAATAATGGCCTTGTCTATCACACAGATTATTACCTTGATGCCCTCCCTTCAGTGCACTCTATATTTGAGGGACTTAACCATCGGATACCCACTATATACCTACAGAATTCAAAAAATTCAAAAGAAAAATCACCAACAGGCTTAAGATTATCAATGCATGATCCTAGCCAATCCAATACACAAATCAGTTTTCACTAAATGCACAAACATAGACATCACATCCAACAGTGAAAACTATAAACAATGGCCCACAAGTAAACAATGGCCAGGAGAAAAAACATAACTACATCATTTCTGTTACTTCAATCAAGCGGACATAACCATAAGAGTCAACAAACTAACGCCTAGCTTTCTGTGTAGATGAGTTGTAGCATATATAGGAGACATGAAAATCAATAAACAGAAACTAACCACAAAGATAGATACAACAGTAGTCATAAAGCAAAATATGAACAATTTCCTTAGTTACAGAGGGCAGCAGAAGATCTACAATGACTTAAGTTTGGCAAAATCAACTTCACATTTCTTAGCAGCTTCAGATTTATACAATCCATTGCGAAATTAAAGCAAGAACATAGGAATACCTTGGGGCTCTTGTCAATGGAGAATATTAGTGCTTTGAAACCCAATCTGGCAGTGTTCCGAGGCACCAAATCATAAAACCCCGAAGCAATCTCAAATCCAGGGGGGAAATTAGGAGAGACCAACGGCGAGAGATGCGAGAGAGCCACACAAATAAAAAATGAAGGGGAGCTCGACGGAAGGACAACAGTAAAACCCAATTTCGTGTTGGAGAGACACAATGCAGCGCATTTGAGCTTGACGGACCAATGGCGAGACACAGAGATGGGAGAGTCAAGAAGAAGAGAAGAGAACGTGAAAGGGGGAAGAGGAAAATGAGATCGAATAAGGCGCGAACGCTGAAATGAAGTTATTGGTGGGAAAGAGAGAACAAAACTTACGGAGTCTGGTCTTGAAATCTCCATACGTCATACATACGTACAAATCTGATTTTGGGTAATATTATTTTTAGTAGAAGTTAGATTATGTAAAATGATTTATGTTTGAATTGATGGTTGTGTAAATAATTTTTACAAAAGTAAAATTTGTTTGAATTGACTTAATTTAACTTGTCGAAATACTACGTCACTGGCATCATTTCTTCTAATAAAATTATATAATACCCTTATTACATAATAATGAGAACTTGTGTCTGATAACTTTACTTACGCATTTTTTATAATAACTCAAATCAATTCTTTCACATTTCAAAAATCCTTTTTATATAAGACATTAAATTAAAATAATAAAAATTAATTATCTCGTTAGCATTTCAAAATTTGGGTTGGCGGCATTCATAACAAAACATCGAATAAGGAGTATAACTACATTTTCCACAAGGTAACCCCTTTATTCCATGGATATATGTTTTCATCAGCTTTTCCAATGGATATATTATTAGATTACTGCTTATTTGGCTGGGAAAAAAAAAAAAGAATACAGCTTATGCGCTCCATCCGAATCAAGACGGTGATATAAATTGCCCATGGTTCATATAATCCAGAATTATTTTTTTTTTCAAAAAAAAAAAAACAGGACTAAAATACTTTCCTCCCAAGGTTCCTAATTCTATTTATTTAATCAGAAATTAACATGCGCTTCCATTTTAAGCTCAGGATTAATCCATCTCGCATTCAACGTTCAGAAACCCAACTCATTTCTCACACTTCAACTTCCCAGTGTCTTGTACAATAAGTTCTTCTTTCTTCTTCCTTCTTCCTTCTTCTTCTACTCTAATATCAGGGAATTTCAAATTTGTTCTGATGCCAAATTCAAACGTTGTAACCATAACATAATAATACTCTGTTTTTATTTCACATAAATAGAGCATCCAATCAGCTGATGAAACAAGAAAAGAATGCACCTTCTTCAAACGCTTTTGGGGAAATTTGTGAGTATTCGTATTTTACCTTTCTCATTCCTATTTCTTCAAATGGTTTTATAGTGTGAGTTTTACTGAAAAACAACTAAAGTACAATTAAAAAAATATAAATAAAAGCATAAATCTTTCAATAGAAAAGGCCCGATTGTGAAAGACCCAATTGAAACCCCTCTCTTATACATCCTTTTTTCTCACCCCATTCTCCATAATCAGCAGGTCTCTCTTTTCATGAGTTCGCTTTCTTCCTTTCCCCCACACTATTGTCTCCTAGTGTCTTCATTGTTTTGTCTTATTCCTCTTTTGTAGTGCCTACAGATTGTAATGTGAAATTGACATTTAACTCGTATTTCATAGATATTATATTCCAGTGAGTATTAGTGTTTTTCATTTGAAAGACATTAAGTTTACAGTTCTTATGTTTGGAATGATTTGATGTGAATAAGCAATACATTTGAGCGTAGATAGTGCTATAAAACACTGTATACTTTGTTATGTTATCTTGTTGATATGCTTCTTAAATTGTATATAAATTCTATTTCACATTGTTTATGTAAAGACTCTTCTGAGACGACTACTGACTACAAATTGGAAATTTTTATCAGAAATGCAGAAAAAGGCAACAAAGTGGATGATTTGGCCCACACTATTTGTTAACCATGGAAGATTTTCAAGACCTGAAACATGATCAACATAATTTGAGCTCTTTTGAGATACTATTACAAGTTGCTTTTGCTGTTAAAAAAGCATGATTTGGCCCATATGAATAATGAAAGTATTGAGCCTAACTTGGATACAAATCATGTCTCTTGTAAAGGAACTCAAACACTAACCAAAGAGAAGATGAAGAAGAATCTAAACTTAAAGAGGATGATGACGAGGAGGAGGAGGAGAAACCAGTCAACAGATGCACAAAAGAACTCAATTCAGTGGCTCAATTCTAACAAATGATTATTTTTTAATTTCTTTTTATTGTGGATGGTAGTATAGATTTCTAACAGAGTCAGAATTTGGATTCCAATTATTTTCAGTGTAATCTTACTTGATTGCAGTGAAAGCAAAATTCAGTTCATTTTCAATAGCTTCTTTGTGAGTTATCATGGGTTAAATATTCCTTTCTGTTGCATGACTTAAGCGTTTTTTTTTAATTCTGTTTATTTTTCTCTGAACTAGAGTCAGCAACCACAAATAATGGCCTTGTGACACACATTATTACCTTGATGCCCTCCCTTCAGGGCACTCTATATTTGAGGGACTTAACTATCGGATACATATATATATATATATATACATATATATATATACATACATATATATATATACATACATATATGTATATGTCACCTTTTTTTAAGGATATCTATCACATACAGGAGGTGTATGATCAAATAATAGGATGATTAGTAGCTGACTGTAACTTAGTCAAAATTGATGAGAAGTAATATGAATATGAATGAATTTAGATACAAATAAAAATAAATAAATAAATAGAAATAATAAATTTTTTTGCCAATGGTAGAAAGAATAAATTATCATTTTTTCAACCTGAAATAAATTGTCAATTGAAAATTTATAAAAATTATATTTTATATATTTAGAATTATTTTTGCCAATTTAAATTAGAATTAATATGCGCATGGGTTGTTATATCGCACAGAGCATTTCATTTCAAATTTCAAAATAGCATAATGATTTTTAAATTTTTTTAAAAATAAAAATGTTAGAAATTTATTTATTTGTTAAAATTAATTTGAATATGAAATGCTATTTTTCTCAGAAAAAAATTTATTTTTCAGATGCTTACTCAATTATTGTTAAAAAATAAAATATCTCGATAATACTCGTTTGACGAGGAGGACTGGAGTAATGACGCCTGGAAAGAAGGAAAAGTTGAAATTGCATTGCACTCATTTTATCCAATCGATATATGTTTTCACTTTTCACCGGCTTTATCCAATGGATATATTATTTGGCGGGGGGCAAAAAAAAGAATACTGCTTATGCGCTCCATCGGATTCAAGACGGTGATATATATTGCTCATGGTTCGTGTAACGGTACAATCCAGAATTACTTTTGGGGAGATCCATTACTGTGCCATTGATTCACACTCCGACAGAAAATGGGATGTCTCTTCCTCTTTCAGAGACATCATTGGAATTTGGACAATGGGATTTGCATAAAGATAAGAATGATCTTCAGAAAGTAAGCTATCAGTACGTGTTGAAAACTAATTGGAACACAATAGTAGAAACAAATGATCTCAGAAAAAGAGATCATGTTCAGATTTGGGCATTTCGTGATGCTCACAACAAGCTATGTATGGCACTTGTCAAGCTTTGAGGTGGAGGAGGATGACGACGATGATGTTGAGAAACCAGTCAACAATGCGTAACAGAACTCAATTCAGTGACTAAAATTTTTCTGACAAATTATTATTTTTTAATTTCTTTTATTGTGGATGGTTGTGTAGATTTCTAACACAGTCAGAATTTGGATTCCAATTATGTTCAGTGTAATCTTGCTTGATTGCAGTGAAAGCAAAAATCAGTTCATTTTCAGTAGCTTCTTTGTCAGTTATCATGGGTTAGATATTCCTTTCTTTTGCATGACATAAGTGTTTTTTTTTTAATTCTGTTTAGTTTTTTCTGAACTCGAATCAGCGACCACAAATAATGGCCTTATCTATCACACACATTATTACCTTGATGCCCTCCCTTCAGTGCACTCTATATTTGAGGGACTTAACTATTGGATATATATATATATGTATATATCACCTTTTCTTAAGGATATCTATCACGTATAGGAGGTGTATGATCAAATAATAGGATGATCAGTAGCTGACTGTAACGTTCATGACACTATTTTTCTGGACTAGAGGCAGCAACCTCAAATAATAATCACCTTAAGCTGGATAAAGCTTTTGCATGATGTCACACACATGCACACATACATACACATATTCTTTAGGTTTTAAAGCTCTTAAGAATCTATTGACAATGATCACATGATTGACTTTTTAAAGTTTAATTAACTTCTTGAGAGGGCATCAAGGTTTAACTTCTTAAGTTTGTCACTCAAGGGAGGGCAATTAATGTTACCTAGAAAAAAAGAATAGTGTTTAAGACAGCGAAAAACCAGAAAGGATACCCACTATATACCTACAGAATTCAAAAAATTCAAAAGAAAAATCACCAACAGGCTTAAGATTATCGATGCATGATCCTAGCCAATCCAATACACAAATAAGTTTTCACTAAATGCACAAACATAGACATCATATCCAACAGTGAAAACTATAAACAATGGCCCACAAGTAAACAATGGCAAGGAGAAAAAACATAACTCCATCATTTCTGTTACTTCAATCAAGACATAACCATAAGAGTCAACAAACTAACGCCTAGCTTTCTGTGTAGATGAGTTGTAGCATATATAGCAGACATGAAAATCAATAAACAGAAACTAACCACAAAGATAGATACAACAGTACTCATAAAGCAAAATATGAACAATTTCCTTAGTTACAGAGTGCAGCAGAAGATCTACAATGACTTAAGTTTGGCGAAATCAACATCATAATTTATCCAATCTATTGCGAAATTAAAGCAAGAACATAGGAATACCTTGGGGATCTTGTCAATGGAGAATATTAGTGCTTCGAAACCCAATCTGGCAGTGTTCCGAGGCACCAAATCATAAAATCCCGAAACAATCTCAAATCCAGAGGGGAAATTAGGAGAGACCAACGGCGAGGGATGCGAGAGAGCCACACTAATCAAAAAGGAAGGCGAGCTCGACGGACGGACAACAGTAAAACCCAATTTTGTTTTGGAGAGACACAATGCAGCGCATTTGAGCTTGACGGACCAATGGTGAGACACAGGGATGAGAGAGTCAAGAAGAAGAGAAGAGAACGTGAAAGGGGAAAGACGAAAATGAGATCGAATAAGGCGCGAACGCTGAAACGAAGTTACGGTGGGAAAGAGAAAACCAACTTATGGTGTCTGGTCATGAAATCTCCAGAATATATATTTTTTAATGTAATTGTTTATAACAATCCATCAAGGCATCAAGCATATATATATTTTTTTAATTTTATCTTTTTCAAGACTTTTTTGAAAAAAAATAATTGGAAAAATCCTGATTAAATCCTTTCAAAATTTCAAAATCAAAATTGAGGCCTACATTTTTAACAAATCCCTAATAAGACCTAAAGGCATATTAAGGATGTATGAATATTGTTAAAAGATCGTAATACCCTTTTATAGTTTTTTTCAGTGTTGTGGCTATTAAAAATTGAAGATTTTTAATTGCAAATTCCTATAGACATTTTAACTCTAACACTAGAATCCACTTTTTATTTAAGTACTGGGATTTCAACTTGTAATTGACTTACAACAATATTGAAGGATAAGTTTTCACAATTTTTCTTCAACCCTAATGTTGCATGATTTGTATGGAATATATATGAATCATTAAAAGTATACATACAGTGTGCTCAATTGAATCAAAGTGGGGTATGCTTTTGAACATCGTGAAACGAACCAAATTAAAGTGGGGTTATTCTTTTTTTTTTTTTATGGTTTATGCAATGGACCATTTTTGGCCTTCGGTGCACCCATCTTCCAAGTATCCGGCGTTAACCTGAAGGCCAACGCCGGATTTACCGACATGGGCCCCCGACAACCGACTAGTCCTGGCGCCCCCAATCTGATAGGCCCGACAGGAATTCACCTCTTTGAGGCGCCCCAGGGGAGAGAGCTCCCAACAGAAATTCTCTACACCTTCCGTTTCCTGGGATCGAACCCAGGAACGGATTGGTGTGGCGCAGATGCCTACCCATCTGCGCCAACTTCCGTTGGTGGGGGTTATTCTTTAACCCTAACGTTTCATTTGCCTAAACGATTTGCTGAATATATAAGAATGATAATGAACTATATGAATTGATTGTTCACATGATTGACTGTAAATGACTTGCTTGATTGACTGTTCACAACTATATATTTTTAGGGGAAAATTATCTTTGATTTGGCCAGAAACTAGTGGCTTTGCTTTGCTGAATAATATAAATTGAACTATTTAGGATTTATGAACAATATGATTATAGATAATAATCAGTAGGTTTGAGAATGTCTGCTGGATTAGTTTGAATTTGTTGCACGTTTTGAGTCTGCAAGAGACCACCATACATGATAGTTTCCTCAACAAGGAAGAAATGGAAATGAAATTGAACGGTGAAAGGCTAATAATGGAAGGGATTGAGGAAGAGAATGGAGGGGAAGAGGAGACGGAGAGGGTAGGGTTGACTGGTTTGAGAAGGAGTTTTTATGGGAGGGAAAAAAAACAGAGACAAATGGTAGGGGTGTTCAAAGTATCACAGCCCGGTTCTAGACATTTTGATACCGGAATTTTCCGTCCCAACCGGGATTAGGATCGGGACAAATGGGACCGGGATATATTAGAACCCGGTCCGAGATCACCCTTGAGATCTCGATCCTAATCCCTGTCCCGATTTTTTTAAAATTTTTTTTTACCTTATAAATTAAGTGATTCTTTTATTTTTATATTTTTTACTCCATAAATTAAGTTATCAATTGATAATATGTGTATCGCATCTTTAGTTGAAGTTGAACTGTATATATCGTGATACTAATCCTAACTATATTTGTATAAAGATCATAATGAAGATGATGATACTAATCATAATAATAATAATAATAATAAAATACTATTCTTTAATTCTAGATCAATTTGTGTGATTATTATGGCTTTGTTAGGCGTTAAATGATTACTTTAAACACTATATTATAGAAAATTTAACTAATATAATAATAAATTTTAAGTTTAATTTTTTTTTAAAAACCGAGATTTCTCGATAAACCAGGATCAGGAACTGGGATTAGGGGATCCCAGTCCTGGCCCAAGTTTTGAACACCTCTAATGGAAGGAGAAGACACGAGAAAATAGTATAATGACATATTGGTAAAATTAATTAAATCAGAAATTCTTGATGAGACCTTAGGAATTTGATAAAAGTACAGCCTGAATTTAGATTTATATAGTTTAAATGGATTTAAATGGGATTTTTTCAAGACTTTTACAAAACTATTTTTCCAAAATAAATCAAGACTTTAATTTTCTTATAATATTAATTGGACAATTCCACCCTGAAAAATAACACTTCTTGATTTTTAATATAGGGCATAGGTTTTTTTTTATGACCTAGTTTTAGTAGGGAATAAAAAACCGAACCTGACTGTTCGATTCAACCAGAAAACCATATGCTTAACTGATCTGGTTTGAGGCATGGACCTATAGAATCACCCAACCGGTGAAATTTGACTTGACTTGGTCAACTCGGCGGGTGGGTTGGGTCGCTTGAGTTAATATTTTTTTTAAAAAAAATTATCCAAAAGCAACGTTTTGTTGGGATAATTTAATGGAAAAAATTAAAAAAAATGCAGACTATGAGATCAATGATCAATATAGATCTAAGAAAAAGTGAAAGAAGAGAAGAAAATACAAGCCACCAGAAAAACAACTAAGAAAGGTAGAGAAGAAGGGCCTATTTGAGTTAGCATTGTAGAAGCATGTTTATGAAGATTGAGACAAAATTCTTCTCACATGCTTACCTCGTAGATCATAAATCATGTTAAAAAATAGTTTCCACTGCTAATCCAAACAGGCATGAAGAATGTTGTGATAGAGGAGGGAAAATAAATGAAAGACCTCATGCTTTAAGAAGGTTTTGAGTTGGTAGTAAGAGAGGATGAGCTCAGGGAATTCGGGTAGAGACTTGACGATGGCAACGACGGTGTGATTGCCGGAGTTACTGGGTCCCTCAGTCTTATATCATGCTTCCATCCAGAACGCCGGCGAGATGCATAGTTTGGACTTTAGAGCATTTCAAAATCTTGAAACTTAGCTAATCATATGTTATTTCTCTCTCACCGAAAAAAGAGTAGAGAGGAATAAGGGATCGTTGGAAAGAGGGATAAGAATTATCCCAGTGTGATTTGATTGTTGAGAGAAAAAAGCAAAGTTCACGTACGAGAGAGAAGAAAAGAAAAAAAGAGGAAAAAATAGAAAGGGAGAAAATTGATTAGGCTGTCGGGAAAAAAAATAAAGAAAAAAAAAGAAGAGAAAATCCTTGAAAAGGAACTTCAAAAGTGTGAAAAGACAGAGAGGTGTTCTAAATTTGGTTAATCCCGTAGAGGTGGTTTTGACTAAACTGGAATTTACAATTGCCGCAAAAATGACACATTTGCCCATCTTATGTAAGAGAAAAGAACATGGTGGAACGCAAGAGGGGCATGACGAGAGGGAAGGAAAGAGTTGCCGCTATCCAACCGACGTGAGGTATGCATTTTTTGAGTCAACGATGTTCTTCCCTTGCCTAATTGATCCTCAATCATAGTTTTCTTCATCTTCATTTGGGTGGTAAAAGATGAATTCGGAGCTGGGTATTTGGATTGGAGGGACGTGAACGTTGATGTTTGGTTAAGGAAAAAATTGCTGATGATTGCTGAATCTGATAGGAGGCTGTGATGGTATATTAGGTAAGTTAGAGGTATAAAGGTGAAGCAAAAAAAAATAGGGTGAATTTTGTGGGAAATGAGTAAGATAAAGTTGATAAACCCTAATGCAGATATGTGAAACACTAAAGTAGGCATTTAGTTTTATTTTTCTGAACTAATAGTGTGCTGATTTATTATTGCAGGGAACTTAACAAAATAGATGAAAATATTGGGTTAAGTTGTGCAAATGAATTGTTTTGTTATTTTCGTGTAGGAGGAAAATTTGAAAGTAATAATGAAGGTGAAGTTAAATACATTGGAGGTAGTATGTACAATGTTAGTTGTTGCTGGTTTTTGTTACTGTCATAGCACTTCAGCATGAGCAGATGTAAGGGTGATGTACATCACACCTGCCCCTGCCGCTGTAACTGTCGTTGTGATTGCTGTGCGATATGTTATGATTTGTTTACATGCTTTGTGGTTGTGCATACTATGAGTGATTTGTTACTACGAGGATTCTTTAGAATCTCACTCTCCCAAACAAATTTGAGACAGGGCTAGTGGTTCTAAAGAGAAGCAGGTGACGAAGGACGGTTAGAGCTCCAGGATAAGAGTTTATTTTGGTTTTTTGGTTATCATTCTGGATATTTGTACATAGTATTTTGGATCATAGAATAGTAATTGTGTAATCCCCTAGAATGGGAAGTTGATTATGGGCATTTGTTCCCCATAAACCCTTTATTGATTAATAGAACCTGAGTGTGTTGGGAATTTGCATCGTACTACGATATTTATTAATGGAATCATACTGTACAGGACACTTATGTATTTGAAATGTGAATATGAGACCGTTGTTGAACAAGTTTTAGAAAAGTTTTTGAAAATCTTGTTTTGGGAAAAAGGAATGTTAATAAGTCCCAAATCATCTTAAGGTCTCTAATTCCACATAATTACGTATTTATGAACTTGATCTCGGCCTTGATGAAAAAGGGGTTACATTTGAGGTATCATAGCTGTAGTTCCTGGCAAGGGTAGAATTTGCTAGGATAGTTGCCATAGTTCGTTGCCTTAGTCATATATGATGACTTAGGATTGTTTGTTGTATACACATGAGTATTTCTACTGTTTGTGAATATATATAAGTTTTAAGGACTATATGTATACATTTGCTATGGTACTGACGTGGTGAATCATTTGTAGAGTTAAAGGACAAAATGGTTTGCCCTAAAATCAGACGAGTGGACCCAGAGTTGGAAGAATAAAATGACAATCCACCTGACCCGATAGCGGAGATGATGGGTCTAATAAGGGAGCAAAGAGACATGATCACTGAGCTCAGGGAAGAAATGGCCAAGCGCAATGAGGAAAAGGTATAGTCTACATATGAGGAGACCCCAGTAGAGACTCGTCATGAGGAGACAGCTGAGGGGTCCAATCAGTCTCACAAGTCCCCATCTCGCACGGTGCCAAATCAAGAGTTATAAGGGGTATCAGTCAGAAAGGGTAGAGATCTACAATTCTGGGTTTCAAAATTTTGCAAACATCTACCTCCGGTATTCAAAGGGAGATTTGAACCCCAAGCCGCTGAGGACTGGTTGAACTGGTTGGAAATGATCTTTGAAGTCCTCGAGTGTCCAACGGAGGTGAAGGCAAAGTTGGCAATATACAAGCTAGAAGGGGATGTAGACCGATGGTGGCGGAATATCACCATGACATTGCGGAGTTAGAACATACCACTGACTTTGGAGGTGTTTCAAGAGAAGTTTAATGAGAAGTACTTCCCTAAGTCAGTGAGACTTGAAAAAGAATCCGAATTCCTAGCTATCAAGCAGGGTGATACAGAGAGCTTTGATGAATACTTATCCCGCTTTATCCGTCTATCTCAATACTCTTATTACCTCCGGTGTATGGATGATGAGGAGTGGAGTTCCGATATGCTTACCCAGGGATTGAGGCTTGAGCTAAGGAAGAGATTAGCCACTCATCTGTTTACTGACTTCAACAAGGCGATAGAAGAGTGCAGGATAACTGAGAATAATCTGAAAGATTTGTACCCGACCAAGGGTAGTGGCAGTCGTAGTGAGCCTAGCAAGGCAAGTACTTCCTAGAAGCGGAAGGGTCAAGGGTTCTCGTCTAGGGGTAGTAGTAAGAGGCCCTATCAATCTAAGGGTCATGGTAATCAGAGACCTCCAGCGGGAACGATGTGCACTCAATGTAAAGGCTATCATCCTGGCAAAACTTGCTCGGGGCAAGTGATTTGTTTCAACTGTAAGCAGCCGGGACACATTTCTACTAAGTGCCCACGACCGCCTATAGAGCAAAGGCCCAAGAATTAGGGTCGAGTGTTTGCTATCACACATAAGGAGGCCTGGAAGTCCCCTGAGTTGATTCAAGGTAAAATCTTTCTCAGTGGTAATAAATTACAAGCCTTATTTGATTCGGGTGCAAGTCATTCTTTCATTGCTTATGACTGTGTGAAGCGCCTAGGTTTGCATGTGCATAAACTGCCATTTGATTTGGTTGTGTCGATGCCAATAGGTGTCAAGGCTATGACGGCCGAAGCTTGTTTAAACTATGTGATAGTTGTTGAGAGACATGAGTCTACAGCTAATTTGATTTGCTTTCCGTTCTAACAACTAGAGGTTATTTTAGGATTTGACTGGCTGACAGTGAATAATGTGTTGCTTGATTGTGGTAATAAGAAGATAACTTATCATACTACACAGATGGAGAATGATGTGAATGCCGGTTTGAATTTCCTTTCAATGGCTAAAGCTAAGAAATATCTTGAGAAGGGATGCCAGGGGATATGGTGTTCTTTTCAGTGCAAGGAGAAATAGAAGAAACTTTAGAAAGTATACCCATTGTAAGAGAGTTCCCTGAGGTATTTTTGGATGACCTTAGAAGATTGCCTTTTTTTTTGGAAGTGCAATCCCCAATTGAAATTATGCCTGGAGTTGGTTCTATATCAAAGGCCCCATACCGTATAGCCCCAAATAAAATGGCGGAGTTAAAGAAACAAATCGAAGAGTTGCTTGAAAAAGGGTTTATTCGACCCAGTGTTTCGCCGTGGGGAGCTCCAGTGTTGTTTGTGAAAAAGAAAGATGGAAGCTTGAGGCTTTGTATTAACTACAGAGAACTTAACAAAGTCACTATCAAGAATAAGTATTCGCTTCCGAGAATCGATAACCTGTTAGATCAACTGTCTGGTTCTTGTGTATTCTCTAAACTTGATCTAAGGTTGGTTATCATCAGTTGCGTGTGAGAGCAAAAGACGTACTAAAGATTTCTTTCAGAACGAGATACGGGCACTACAAGTTTTTGGTGATGCCCTTCGGGTTGACTAATGCACCTGCGGTATTCATGGATTACATAAACTGTGTCTTTCGACAGTAGCTTGATCAAGTTATTGTGGTGTTTATCGATGACATCCTGATATACTCTAATAGTAGAGAAGAGCATGAGCATCATTTGAGGATTATACTTGAGATATTACGTGAAAAGCAGCTCTACGCCAAGTTGAGTAAGTGTGAGTTTTGACTTATGGAAATGAAATTTCTTGGCCATGTTATCTCACGTTAAGGGGTCTCGGTGGATCCCAGTAAGGTGGAAGCAGTACTTGACTAGAAGAGGCCAGAAATTGTTTCTGAAATTTGCAGTTTTTTGGGTCTTACTGGTTACTATCGGAGGTTCATTCAGAACTTCTCTCGTATTGCCTTGCCGATGACCAAGCTTATGAGAAAGGATTAGCCGTTTGTGTGGGATGAGTGATGTGAAAACTGTTTTGCTGAGCTAAAGGAGAGATTGACTACGGCACCAGTGTTGATTATACTTGATCCTAATGAGGCTTACGTCATTTACAGTGATGCGAGTAAGTAGGGGTTAAGGTGTATCCTGATGCATCAGGGACGTGTGGTGGCCTATGCCTCTCGACAGCTTAAGCCGCATGAAATGAACTATCCCACTCATAATCTGGAGCTTGTGGCAATTGTGCTTACATTGAAGATTTGGCGTCATTACCTGTATGGTGTGATAGTGGAATTGTACTGTGACCACAAGAGTCTTCAATATATATATGATCAGAAAGAGTTAAATATGAGACAACGCCGCTAGATGGAGTTGCTTAAAGATTACAACCTAGAGATCAAGTATCATCCGGGTAAAGCCAATGTAGTTACGGATGCTCTTAGTTGAAAGATGGTGCTTGTTGCAGCAATGATGATTCAAGAGGTGAAATTGATTAAGGATTTTTGGAACTTCAATCTCTTGAATGAAATCCTATGTGCCAGTTATAGTGTGGTCCAAGGGGAGAATGACTTGAGGTTTGAAATTGAAGAGGCTCAAATGCATGATGAGCGAGCCTAGTCATCCAAACTATGATTGAACAAGGAGGGACTCGAGACTATGATTTATCACCTAGTAGACTAGTTCATTACCAGAAGAGAATCTATGTTCCACTGAAGGCTGGCTTGAGATAGAGGATTCTGGATGAGGCTTATAAGAGTCAGTATACTCTTTACCTAGGTATGACCAAGATGTGTCACAACTTAAAATGCATGTATTGGTGTCTAAGACTGAAGAGTGACGTGACTAAGTATGTGGCGCAGTGTCTTACCTGTTAAAAGGTGAAGATTGAACACCAGAGACAGCCAGGATTGCTTCAGAGTCAGGAAATTCCAGAATGGAAGTGAGAGAGTGTGACCATGGATTTAGTGGTGGGTCTGCCCATGGATTTTGTAGGATAGTGATTAATTCTTGTACATTGAAGAGATAATTAGATATGTTGCACATCAACTTACATCTTTACATAAAAATCTAAGGCTTCCACATGGTTAGCAAGCTACACAATCCTATATTGCTAATTCTTTTAAAATATACATATGGTGAACAAGTGATTATAAAAAATCATTGCTCAATGAGCAAGATATTGTAGCATCAAAATTCTCCAAAAGGTTATAAAACTATATTGCTAACATCAAAAGTCTACAAATGGTTAGCAACTTAGCAAACTAAATCACTTTAAGTCCTTCACAATATCCATAAGTAAGTTCTTGCAGGCAAGAAGGGGGCATTCAACAAATGTCCTCAGTAGGTCACCATCACCCATAAGAACTCTATAAATCTTGGTGACAGTGGTTGTTGAGAAGCCACAATCTTGAATTTGTTTCCAGATTTCTTCCCCAGACAATTGAGGAAGCTTTCTTGATGTTTCTCTAGCTATTTGAATTCTTTCTCTAGCTATTTCATTTGGTTCTTTCATTGCTTTATTTCTAGCAATCATGGCTTGATTTCCAATGTTAATGGCCTGTGCAAATTCATACATGACATCCTTAAGCTCAGCGAAGTTAGAATCTTTGTCTTTATTGGAATTCACTCTTTGCTTCTTTCTTGAGGAACCACTTGCAACACCAGGTGAGTTCTCTTGAGTGGTGCTATTATCAAGAGCTTCAAAATTGTCTACATTTATATCATGCTAGGAACCAACATTATCAGTGTTGTTGGCAGCATGAAATAAGTCTGCCTCATTGAGTGTATGATGCCTCTTCCACATCTCACCAAGTGTACAAGTGCCCTCCCCTGAAGCTCTGTCATTACCATATAATAGAATCATTTTGTCATAGTTTGGGTAAGGAATATTTCTTCAATTCGTAGCTTGTGGCTTGGACTACAAAAGGCAAAATGTAAACAATGGTTAAATAATGGTTAAGAGCAAGTGTCACAGAAAGTTGTCACAGGAAATGGAATAACAAGACATCTTTTATGGGATTTATTAAGGTGAGCATGCTATTCTTTTATGCTTTGGGTTCGAACTTTTTCCATGAGAAGCCCAGCCCTTTCAAGTGTGTTAAAATATTAAGCTGAGCATGCTGGGCCCTCATTCCGTTGATTTAAAGGAATATATTTTTTCATCTTGATTTCTGTTATTAGACTCAGCAATCAACAACAGGAGAGTCTCCTTGTATGAGTTGAAGATCTGACATTTATGGCTAAGATATATGGACTTGAAAGTTAAAAGTTTTCTTCCTTAAAAAATTCACTCACTAACTTCAAAAAAAATAGTTCTGATGCAGCTTTCTCAATATGATATATATGCTACATTACTAACATGGCACTTTGTTTCCAAAAGAGTACTTTGTTTCTTTTTTTTTTTGGCTAAAACTATAAAATGATACTTTGCCATCAAAAGAGTAATGTGAAACATGCTTATGATATAGTCATCATTGGACCTTTCTGAATTCTGTGGTAACAATTACCCTACTAAAAAAAATATTGTTTCACAGTTTGGATTTGAGAACATGTCTACCACTATCCAGCATATATGTGTGCTCTAATTGACGAAACCAATGCATATATAGAGTAATCAAGAAAAAACTATAACTTCTCATAGAATAATATCTATGCAAACAAAACAACATTATCTACTTAACTATAAAACTGTAATGGGATTTGTGGCGGGGCTGCAACTTTTTCTTACTTCTTAGCATCATTATGTTTGCATTGTTGCTGGTGTTCCTATGCATAATTTTTGTACTCTTTTTGCTGGTTTGAGTATTCTAAGGAATTTAATTTTCTCTTATGAAAATGAATTATGGGGGATGCATATTGACATTCTCTACTATATTTTCTTGAATTTGGAGTCCCTTTAACTACGTATCAATGTGTAAGAGATTATGAATAGCTTTGGTTCTGCTTGTGCAGTAGAGGTTTCTTAGCCTCTCATTTTCATGTTTTAAATTCTAAATTTTTCCAATAATAATCACATTTTGAAGATGAAAGTTCCTTTTCGAACTTTAGGTCAATATTTTGACCTGTGGTTTATTGCAGGGTTTCCAGTAGTATCTTTTCTTTCCTTTTCTTTTTTTGTTTTTTGTTTACCTTTTTGGTTTGACCTAATAGTTTCCTTTTACATGTCATGGCTAGGTTTCTTTTCTCAAATATATCAGCCTTTTAGTTTCTAATTTGGAGACTTGTAGTTATTTATTTTTTGTTTTTGCATTAGGTAGCTTAAATTATTTGCCTAGAAGGATTACTTGTGTGTATTATCTTATGTCAATCCACTATTGCCACCAAAACATATAGGAGACTTGTGGTAGCGGCAATAGAGCATGAAATGGGGAACTATTGGTCTAGAAGGAAACATCGAGTGTAAGAGCCATACAAGACAGAAAAGTAGAACAAGACAAGGTAGTATGATGAGAAGATAGGAGGGAGCATTAAAATCATTGGAAAGGATATATAAAGGGAAAGGTTGAGAGAAACAACAATATCTATGCATTCCAATCGGAAATGAGTATGTGATTAATAGAAAATACTAACATATATAAGTTGGTCTCAAACTTCATCCTCAGCCTCCCACGTATGTGATGATGCATTCCAAACAAACCCACTCAATACATTCTTAAAAATATCAAAAACTTGAGAGAAATTTTTTTTCAAAATTTTCCACATGTTCTTAATCTTGTCTTTGTCCATTTCAATTTCAAGCAATGTACTCATCTCTTTCACAATATTATCATATGTTGTGCATGTGAATTGTCCATTAACCTTATTGCCACATTTATATTTTTCCCAAAAAGCATTAACAAGGTAGTCATCTATAGCCTTTGTCCAATTCAAACATTGCTTCTGGTTGGTAGATTTTGGCGGCATACTATTACAAAAGTATTAAAAATAAAGATCCAAACTTCAATAAACAATTAATAAAGATTCAAACTTGAAATAACAATACATAAATATCCAAACTTCAAGCTTATTTCAATCCATAGCATACTAAAACACATGAGCACTTAAAATTGAAACAAACTTGGAACAAGATTATCATATCATAAACTTCAAACAAATTAAGGCATATTACCACCATGTCTCATTATCCTACTTTGATAATCTATCCATATCTCATTTGCTATAGTCTCCCTAATTAATAGTCCCCTAGCAGCCTCGTCATTGTCACCACGTCGATCACGACTATTATCAGTAAACTCAGATTGACTTGCAAGTTCACGATCTACTTCTTCTATGAGATCCTCATTAGGATCAATGCCCATCAAGTAGTTATGAAGAATGCAACATGCACCAATAATAAATGCTTTTACTCTGTATGTAGGCTCAGATGAATTGGCTAAAATCACAAATCTTTTTTTCAGAACACCAAAAGTTCATTCAATTGCATTACGTAGTGATGAATGCCTCAAATTGAACAATTCTTTATAGTTTTGGGGGGGATTTCTTTCTGAATATTCTTTCAAGTGATAACAAACTCCTCTAAGGTGTAATCAATCCACTAGTTAGCATGAAGCCAACATCTACAAGGTAATATTTACTTTGAGGAATTTTGAGCTTATCTTCTCGTGCCAATGCATTTTTAATAATCCTAGAATTAGATGCCATGCCTTCCCATCCAGTGAGTACATAAGTGAATTTTAAATCAAACGAGCAAGCTGCTAACACATTTTGTGTGGGGAAGTCTTTCCTACCACGATATCGAGGAGCATCCTTACCAGATACTTTCACACGTATATGTGTTCTAGTAATGGCACCAACACAAGCCTTAACAAAGGGGTAAAACCTATCATTTGCACGAATTTCAGGAGGGACTGTTGTTCCATCAGGTTGTATAACAAACATATCTCCTAGTTTAACGATAGCTCTTAACACATCATGAAGATGACGACTAATTGTCTCACCAGATCGTCGAAAGAAGAAATTATTACACGATTTTTTACTCTATGGGATAATATGTAAAGATTTTTTGCTATTTTTTCTTCCATAGTAGACCATCTTGTGGCTTTTAATCCCCCCTCCCTTTCTAGTAAGGCGCATAATGTTAGGAAAGCTCTACGACTCATACAGATAATATTATGGCTCCTTTCATTAGTACTTATTTGACTCATTATTTCTTCACTCACCCTTTTCCTTTCTGAACTCATGCTATAAGTTATTCTTATTTTATGGCTCCTCCGAATAACTGGGTAGACAAAGACACATGTGAGTAGTGATATAGCTTTTTGGCGCAAATCCAGCCATCGACCACGCAAGATTAAATTGTTTTGAAATGCCGACTCCATCTAACACACCAAGGCAACATGCACCAAATCAATACTAGACCACTTGAGACATATCAAACGGCTCTAAAAAGTTAAAGTTCAGCAACAACTATGACTTATAATGTGTTAGTGTCTGATTATGGAATTGCAGAATATAAAAAGCACAAAGTGGAAAATAAAATTAATATATACAAATTTGTCCATTTCAAATTTAGCAAAAAAAGAAAACTATTCATTTAATACTGAACAACAAACAAGAAGTACATTGATTGGTTTAAAAAAACTGTTTTAACTTAAGTTCTAGTTTATTCCATAATGCAAGTTGAAATCTAGCTATCCCAAAAAACAAACTCCAATCAAAGAGGTTCTATTCAAGTATAATTTTGGATAACAAAAGAAATGATATTTCCCCTGCAGAATGTCAAGATTCAAGAGACATGGGTTCAAACAAATCTTGAGATAAAAACTATAGCTAACTGAAAAGGATCAAAAGAATTATACATTAACAACTGATCAAATACAGTTATTAAATTAACTCAGGCATCAAAGCTAGAAATTTAGCATGTCTGCCTAAACTATTTCTGAATGAGGATTTGATTAAACTATTTCTCTTTCTCTTGCCATTAAAAAACTATCAAAACAACAACATTCTGTCTCATCAAAAGTTAAATGAGTTCTTCAGAAATTTTCAAGAATTTCAAGTGCCACCAAGAACAGGAATTTTCAGCTGGCGCTGATAGCATTATCATATTAAGTCAGTTCTTATAATGACATTGAGAAACAGGGAAGAACGAAACAGGGATCACAACTATCTAAAACAACAATCTTTCTTCTTATGCAACATATGTATCAAGCATATTAGCTAGAACGAAATAGGGAAGAACGAAATAGGGATCACATAACATAGCAGAACCCAGATCAGACAAGGAATCATAGTAAAACACAGCAGATTCTAGAAAAGCTAGATCAAAACAGGGAAGAGCAAAATCCTTGGTCTACCCCAACGAACGACCTACCAATAGAAAAATCTTCACAGAAAACAATCTTACCTAAACGAACGAGCAAATGATAGAGCAAGAGGAGGTCGCGGCGGTGGCTGGATCTATAGGACCCGAGACGACATTGAAGGAGTAGTGTAGCGAAGGAGTACACTTGATCTACGGGACAAATGGACTGGGAGCTACCTTTGGCGTTCAACGATGGAGGTAGCTGAGGCAATCAGCGACGGTGGCAGTTAGAGGACCAGTCGGAGACAACATTCCAATTTAGAGCGCGTGAACAAGAAGAGAGAAAATGGGATTTCGCGCGGGAGAGGGAATGAAAGAATACGCACTGTGGACGGACATGTGATTTTGAGAGGAAGGGCAATCCTAGAATTTTAAAAAATTGTCATGGGCAATTTAGTCACAATTGCACACAAAAATTCTCTCACCTAGTAAAAACCCCAATTTTGAAGGTTTTCTAAAGTGGGTGAGGTTACCACTAAAGGACAAAAGAACAAATCTCACCTAACCTAACTTTCTTCCAACCAAACACCTATTTTTAATCTCCAACCCTCCCCTAATCTAACCTAACCTAATATAACCTCCAACCAAACAAGGCTTTAGTCTACAAGAATCTTTTTTTTTGTCTATCTTCATCTTTAATGCTTGCATAGTCAATTTTTTTAAAACTTCATTTAACAATGTCAATGTTGTCCTAAGAAATGGATAGGGGCAACAGAATTGAGGAGAAACCCCAAATTTTAACTTAGTCCCTTTATTGAAAGGCAAATAAATAGAAGGTAATGTCCCAAATGTGAAGTGATAAAACTGAGAAAGGCTCACATGCCACAGTTAGAGTAGAAAATGATTGGAATGGAAGAATTCCTTAGACCCAAATGCTTAAGAAAAGACATATAAGCATAGCTCAAGAAACCTAGTAAGGTGTTTACATCCGGTCATGAAATCTTAGAAATTCAAACATAGAGAATCAATAGATATATCATTGCATCTAAATCATCTCACCCACCTCAAATTAGCTAGTATCCAGGTAAAAGGTTTAACAAGAACGCAATGGCCCAATGATTTCCTCATCAGGTATAGTGTTGACTCTCACCACTCAGTATTTTGAGGGTTAGTGTTTACTCTCTATATCCAAATTATCCAATCCTGTTCCATAAGCTTGGCAATAATCTAAGTTTTTCATCACTAAAAGAGCCATATGCTACCATATATTACAAGGACTTTTTATATGGGCATGGAGTACAAACAAAGGGTGAAGAGAAGATAAAGAATATCATATTCTTGTTCTTATGTATTACGTATTTATTCATTTCTCTTTTCATTTTTCCCCTTTTTTAAAATATCCAAAAGAGAACAGCCTTACAACCAGATTACACTGACGGCCTCAAAATTGTAAGAGTGTGCATATACTCCCCTAATTAAGAATATTGAGTACTCTTAGAAAACAAAAGTACCCTAAAAAAAAGGTAAGTAGAAGATGAATGATATCTAAGGACCAAAGTAGATATTCATGGTAACTAAGAGAAGTAAGAACTAAATAGGCAAGTGTACACTCTAAAAGCATTAAAACAAAAGAAGAACTGAAGGAAGCTCTTTCCATGTTTCCCTTGGTACTTGCTCATCTTTCTTTTGATTTCTTTTTTCTTTTCTTTTTTGTTGCTCTAACTTTTGCTTAAACTACCCTTTTTGGGTTTTCAATTTAGTGAACTTTTCGCCTTTTTTTTTCAGCTCTAACTTTTGCCTAAGCTGCCCTTACAGGTTTTCAACTTAATGAGCTTTTTTTCTTTTCTGTTTTTTCTTTTTCTTCTTTTTTTTTTTGCTCTAACTTTTGCCTAAGTTGCCATTACGGGTTTCCAAGGAATAGCCATAGCATCCTTCATTTTGCATACAACATAATCACATATGGAACTTATAAAATATCTAATTGTAATTAAATATAGAATTATAATTGATCTTTACCCACAAGTAGACAGTTATGATTATATATTTAATTAAGGTGGGATAGTTTGGTCTTATATTTTCTAAGTTGCCCATAGGTATTAGGAAATGTAAATTATACACTCTAGGCCCACCAATTTGAGATAAATGCATGCAATGCTAGGTTCTTTGCCCACAAGTAGAATTTAGTGATACGCATTTATATATATTGCATGTTTCTATTGGTGCATACCATGCATTCAAAAGGCATAGAATTCGTGATTGTCCCAAATATTTATCTCGTGAGCTAACTTAAATCTTTAAATTGCAGTACCTACTACTTTCCCTAATCTTTTTGTTGACACTACTGGCAAAATTGTGCTGGATGGTACTAATTACCCTGAGTTGATAGAGGACATAACTTTACAAATTGATATGCTACACATGTAATTTGTAATGGAGAAACCTTGACCTCCTAAACCAACTAAAGATGAAATTGACTATCAGGAGTGCTAGGAGCACTACAACCGCATGTGCTTGTCATATATGAAGACCAGGATCCAAAGAAGCATTAGGGGAGCAATTCCCAAATATGAAACTGCTAAGGAGTTCCTAGAAGCTGTGGACAAACAGTTTAAGCCAACTGACAAGCAGATGGGTGGTTCCATCATGTCAGAGCTATGTGCCATGAAACTAACAGGTACTAATGGAGTTAGGCAACGTATCATGAAGATGAGAGACTTGTCCTCTCAACTAAGAGCCTTTGATATGGAACCAACAGAGTAGTTCCTAGTATATTTGGTACTGAACTCCCTTCCTTCTCATTATGATGCCTTCAAGGTCTCCTATAACACACATAGGGAGAAATGGACAATTGATGAACTGTTGTCCATGTGTGTTCAGAAGGAAACCAGGCTTTAAATAAGTAGTAAGGAGGCACCTAGGGCAGCTCATTTGGCTGAAAGTTCCAACAGGAATGGCGCCAGGGGCAACAAGGACAAGCAGAAAAAGAAGAAAAAGATTCCTGTTGTGCCATCCATCAAGAAAGATGAAGCTATTTGCTTCTTCTGTAAGAAGAAAAGGCACATGAAGGATGAGTGCCTGAAGAGGAAGGCATGGTTGGAGCGTAAATGTATGTATTTTTCAAGTTTAGCTTTAGAAGCTCTTCATATTAGTATTAGTAATGATACTTGGCAGATCGATACGGGTGCAATGATCCATATTTCTACTACCATGTAGGGGTTTCTAAACACCAGGCCTCCACTTCCCAATGAAGCACGAGTCCTTTTAGGAAGTGGAAAAGGAGATCTGGTCAAAGCAATTGGAACTTTTAGAATCGTTTTCCCAAATAAAACCGTACTGGATCTTTTGAATTGTTTTTACATTCATAGTTATATGAGAAACTTGATTTCTATGTCAAAACTCATTCCTTTAAATTATGGTATTTATTTGCAAAAGGACTTGCCGTATTTTAGTAAGGACTATTTCCAATTGCAAGGGTTATTATGATTGATGATTTGTTTAAAATAATCCCTGAACGGCCTGAATTTTTTTTTGTTTCGCATGGTATTAGACAAAGTATCATTGATGAGAATTCTATTAGCTTGTGGCATAGGTTAGGACATATCTCCGTTGACAGGATCAAAAGGTTAACTAAAGATGGAATCCTTCTATCTTTAGACCATTCAGAATTTGATACCTGTGTGGACTGCATAAGGGGAAAGCAGGCCAATAAGTTACAAAAGGGAGCTAAAAGAAGTTTCGATTTACTTGAAATTATACATACCGATATTTGTTGTCCTAACTTATCCGCAAACAGTCAAGAATATTTTATCACTTTCATTGATGATTACTCGCAATATACTTATATCTACTTGCTTGATAATAGAAGCGAGGCACTAGATGCCTTTAAGGAATATAAAGCTAAAGTAGAAAAACAAGTTGGGAAACCAATAAAGATTGTGAGATCCGATAGAGGTGGTGAGTACTATGTACGGTAGGTACACTAGTAAAGGACAAGTGCCAGGTCCTTTTGCTGATTTTCTTCGGGAGCATGGTATAGTTGCACAATATACCATGCCTGGCTCACCGGATATGAATGGTGTAGTAGAAAGAAGAAATATGACTTTGCTAAATATAGTTAGGAGCATGATGAGTGGCTCCAAACTTCCAACATCCTTGTGGAAGGAGGCACTTAAGACAGCTGTGTACTTATTAAACAAGGTTCCAACAAAGGCAATGACAAAACACCCTTTAAAATCTGGAAAGGATGGAAACCCAGTTTAAGACACCTTAGGGTATGGGGCTGTCCTGCGGAAGTAAGAGTGTACAATCCACAAGAAAAGAAACTAGATCCTAAAACCATTAGAGCTTACTTTGTAGGCTATCCATGTATGACTAAAGGTTATAGGTTCTATTGTCCTCCACTTTCTGCACATTTTATAGAATCTAGGAATGTTGTCTTTCTTGAGAATGATGTGATTAATGGGAGTGATCAAACAAATAACAATCATATGGAAGTAACCCCTGATTTACGTCATGAAGGATTTATTCAGATTTATTCACCTCCCACACATGGAGAACCAAGATAAGTTGTGGTGGAGGATGTCCCAAATGAACAATTTGAACCAACCCAAGAGGTTGAATTAAGAAGATCAACTAGAGAAAGAAGGCCAGTATTGCCTAGTGACTATGTGGTGTACTATGTTCAGACTGACTGTGATATTAGTATTGAAAATAATCCATTAACATTTACTCAGGCTGTTAAGAATAAGAACTCTAAGTTGTGGCATGATGCTATGACTGAAGAAATGAATTCCATGGCAAACAATGATGTATGGAATCTTGTGGAGTTACCAAGCGGGTCTAAAGCCATTGGCTGTAAATGGGTTTACAAAACCAAAAGGGACTCACAAGGTAACATTGATCAATACAATGCTAGGTTGGTTACCAAGGGCTTCACACAAGAGGAAAGGGTTGACTACAGGGAAGCCTTTGCTCCTGTATCAATGAAAGACTCTGTCCGCATAATCATGGCATTGGTTGTACATTTTGATCTATAGTTGCACCAAATGGATGTTAAGACTACATTCCTCAATGGGGTTCTTGAGGAAGAAGTCTACATGAAACAACCTGAGGGATTTGTTGCAAAGGATAAGGAACATCTGGTATGCAAGTTAAAGAAATTGATCTATGGCTTGAAGCAAGGCTCATGACAGTGGTACTTGAAGTTCCTTGAGGTAATCACATCATTTGGTTTCAATGAGAACATCATGAATGAATGCATATACCACAGGTTAGTGGGAGCAAGATCATATTTCTGGTTTTGTATGTCGATGACATACTACTTGCAACCAGTGATCTAGGACTATTACGTAAAGTGAAACAATTGTTGTGCAAGAACTTTGATATGAAGGATATGGGTGAGGCATCCTATGTTATTGGCATCAAGATCCATAGGGATAGAGCTCAAGGCATTTTAGGCTTGTCTCAACAAACCTATATCAACAAAGTTCTTGAACGATTCAAGATGCAAAACTGTTCAACTAACGTAGCTCCTCTTGAGAAAAGGGACAAGTTTAGTCTAGATCAATGTCCTCAAAATGAGCTTGAAAGAAAGCAAATGGAAAGGGTCCCATATGTATCAGCAATGGGAAGCTTGATATATGCACAGGTCTACACAAGACCTGATATAGCTTTCACTGTTAGCATGTTGGGAAGGTACCAAAGCGATCCAAGGGAAGCACATTGGACAGCTACAAAGAAAGTGTTTAGGTACCTACAAGGTACTAAGAACTATATGCTCACATACAAAAGAACAGATGACCTGGAAGTGGTTGGTTACTCAGAATCTGATCTAGGAGGATGTTTAGACACAAACAAGTCTACTACTGGTTATATCTTCCTACAGCAGATGGAGCTATATCATGGAAAAGTACAAAACAAACACTTACAGCTCCCTCCGCTTGTGATGCTGAGTACATAACGTGTTTTGAGGCAAGTTCACAAGCAATCTGGATAAGGAATTTCATTGCTGGCCTTAAGATTGTGAACTCAATCTCTAGGCCAATTAGGATGTACTGTGATAACACAGCCGCAGTAGCCATTACAAATAAAAAAAGGAGTAGAAGTCGAAGCCAGTGGGTCGAACTGAAATTCCTAAGTTTAAAAGAAAGAATTGCATATGGTGAAATTTTGGTTGATCATATCAATACAAAGGACATGCTAGCTAATCCTTTGACTAAGAGAATGAAACCGAATGCGTTTGTGTTACACGTCCCTCATATGGGGGTTAAACCTTCATTCATATAGAAGATGTATGCAATGAAATTAATTTTATGGTTTAGTATCTCCATCATTACCTATATACATGCTGTTGATGAGAATAATAAACACTAAGTTTGAAACCGAATAAACATTGGAGTTTATTCATAAGGTTATACCCATTAAGTAAGGGTGTTGTATGTAATACATGGAAGATATGATACTCAATCCAAGAGGACTTATCGCCACAATTCTTGCAGCATAGCCTTAATTTAATCTGGAAAGGGCAACTAACATTTAGATACGGGCCAAGTGGGAGAATGAGATATTTTAATTATTATAATAATATAATTATTAGTTATTAATTAGGTTATTAATTAAAATATCCTCAGTATGGTCCGTCAGTCAGATCTAGGCCTAACTACATGATTAGGGTAATAAATGGATAGGCTATTTATGTTTATTTCTGATGGTGAAATAAACAATTAGGTTTACAGCCGTCTGAATTGAGCATACGAGTGAAAACCCTAGCTGCTCTTTGAGATTCCTTGACTGGCAACGTCTCTCACACCAGTTGCCATCACTGTGCCCTGCAGTTAATCAGAAGAGTAACTTGTCAACCTTTCTTCTGACTCATTTCTGTTTTGCAGTCTCAATTCTCAGTGTTCGTGAACTCTTTCTGATCAGAGAAAAGCTATGGCGAGAGGTATTTATTAAAGTTTTCCGCTATAACTTGTAGAATATCTTATGCTGTGATTATTATGATGTAATTGAGAATAAGCATGATTTATTCTAACATTCTTAGCTTGTTTCTTTAATAACCTGTAAAAGGGACTTTGTGTCTCTTGTCCCTGAATTATTGGCCATATTTTCGACTCTGTTCTTAGCTTGTTTCTAGTGGTGATGTCCAAGCAAGATATGTTTGTGTGTATTATGTTATGTTATTGGGATTTTTTTTTTTCCAATGTACTCCTCAATTTTCTGCATCCAAGTGAAATAGAAAATTCGAACGGCTATATATAAGTTGTTTGGTCTCTTGGGATATATGGATTGTTAATTATGAATGTTACGTATTTAGATTGATCCATCTTTGTTTTCTTCACCCAATGAAAATAACTTGATCAACCATCATGTTACAAAAGATCACACTCACGGCCTCTTGTTTAAGCTAAGACTTAACGAGGAGTTTGGTGTCATCAGTTGACCCAATACAAACTGCTCCAACATCATTGAACTTCTCTCTCTCTCTCTCTCTCTCTCTCTCTCTCTCTATATATATATATATATATATATATAATCTTATACTATGTATTATGTGATAATCAATCATGCTGTTTGATCCTTCCAATGATAAAATTTATTCAAGTATTCAACATTTCCTGCATGATTAAAACCTTCTGTATCAAATATAAATCACTTATTGGAGAATTTTAAAAAATCTAAGCAACTTTTCTAAATTATTTAGATAATTAAATAACTTGTTTTTTCCATAAATAATCCTCATTAAATTAAATTCTTCAGCTGAAAACAAAACAATTTATTATGGAGGGAGGTAAAATGTACTCCCGCTTATCATTTCCATAAGATACAAATATATGAATTATGTAGATAAAAAAATTGGTTAAAGGCAATAACTATATAAAAAATGCAACTCTTTCTAAAAACACCCTTATTTATAGAAAGAGTAGTTGACTCTAATAATTAATGCAATGAGATTAACCAATAATTAATTAGGGAAAAAATGAAAAATAATACTAAAAATTTTAGACAAACTATTATAAGTGTTTCTTATAAATAGGAACATGTCATCAATAAAAAAAACCACTTATAATACAGAAAAGGAGGGGCTATTTGATTAGGCCATTATGTAATCTTTTAAATAGGTATGAAATATTATACATGAATTTGGATTAAAGTAGGCCTTTAGGATGGCCTTTTGAAGGCTCAAGGCTGAGCTCAAAAAAAAAAAAAAAAAAAACTACATACAAGCCTAAACTCAAGTATTAGAGTTCTATTGCAAACGTAAGCCTATTTAGGTAAAAATAACCTAACCTATTTTCACCTCTAACTATATGTATACTAATTAAATAAACATTTATTGAGCAAGGGTAGTTTTCAAAAATGATTAAAAATATGAACATGATATAGTTTTAACTAATTTTCATTAAACATCTGCAAAACTTCTAAAAAAGAACCTTGTTTGATAGCTAACTGGAAAAGTGATTTTGCGCCCAACAAGGGCATGTATGAAATGTCTATCAAGCAAAAGCGATTTTGCAACTTCCAAATTAACAACACAACCCCAAATGGGTGCGGTGACAAAAATAATAACAATGATATTAACTACTACCTTCAGGTGACTCAGTTGACTAATTTGGAGAGATTAAGACAATTAAATAAACTTCTCTAAAACGTAAAGCTAAGAAGAAAATAAAGAATTAAAAGAAATATTTGATTTAAAATATCGGGTGAAACTTACCTCAAAAGTAGGCAAACATACCTTCTGAATATAATGATAACTCAGTAAACTGAAACAATTAAGATTGTGCATATACAAATTTATTCATAGGGAGGAGGAAATTATGTAGGGTCTAATTACACTAATGATAAACTCAAAACTTTTCCTTTGAAACAATCACATAGACAGAAGGAAGGAAAAGCATATCACTCATGGAGTCTCTGGGAAAACTTTTGTCTCCAAGAAATTGAAGAAACGTTGGGCATACAACTTTGGTTCAACTACAGAGATTGTCACAGGGTCGAATTGTATTGATTTATAGGCATGCTCAAGTTTCTTTCTTAGGTTGTATTCCTGCAATATATCAATTATTCCCATGTAAAGGACAACATCGTACACCTCGAAAAGCTCTACTTCGGATGCCTCCACCTTGTCCTTCCCAAGCTTTCGGTTTGCTTGCGCCGGCATGTTCACTCCTAGCTGCACCCGCAACCTGAGTACGGAAGTGATGGTGTCAGAATGTTTAAAAACAATGACAGAATATTCAATTTCGGTTCTCAAGTGGGTCGATTGCATTTGCTCGGTTAATTCAACAGGTGTCTTCAAACTGATGAAAACTTGTAGGCAAGTTGGAGGGAATGATACAGGAAACAGAGTCAGGTGTTTATATGACAAGAGAAACTGCATATCTCAACCTACTTGTTTTCCAGGTCAAAAAAAAAAAAAAACCTACTTGTTTTGAAGCTGATGTAAGTCAAGATATTAGTTACTAATCATTTCAACTCAAAAACCTAAGCTTTTGAGTGAAAGCCCATAAATAGCTTTATTGTAATATATCCAACATGACCCCCTCAATGAAAACCTTTTTGAGCTTTGAAAATTTGGACAAAACTCATTCACCTGGTGCTGAAATTTCAAGTATGAACAATATGGGTGACAAGAAAAGCTGTTAATTATTTATTCATAAAGGCTGTAGTAATACCACATATAAACAAAAATACTTAAACTATGCTTAAACTGTTAAATGAAGTCACTTGAATAGATTTATGATGATCTCTATTCTCCAACAATTACCAACGACAGTAACTCCCTTGCTAAGATTAGTAAGATACGTATGTTAGCTGGGTCATACAAAATTCTGACTGGCAATTTTAAAGAAAACCTTTGTGAAGGTATCAGATTAAGATCTCGTTGATATGGGAAAAACCATAATAATTGTATAGCACACAAGTGAAACAGATTTCATAATAGCTACCTTGCAGTACCAGGCAGCACAAGATCAACTTCCTTGTCCCCTATAGAGAATGCCCTCAATGTATTTCCTCTGATGTGAGGTCCAGGCGCGGTGTTGACAGAACTGGGTTCATGAGCAACTAGTAACAGGCCTTTAGGAAGAATCAACTGCTCCGCTTGTTTGAGTGCATCTAGGTTCAAAAGCCAGTCAATAGACATTCAAAACCCAGAGTGAAAAGACTAATAAACAAGCAAGAAAACACTGATTACATGATGAACCTAAAATAACAATTAGAATGCATAATGTAATCATAATTGGTGTACATTCCCCTTTCTCTGGATGTCCCAAGTTAGCTGCAATTTTAAACTACAACAGTTTCCACAAATGGTATCAAGAAAAAAAACTGAATTTTTTTTTGGGGACATGTTTAGAAAAAGTTCCCCATGCTTGCTATCAAATTCCCAATAAAAATGACATATCACGTATGGATTTGCTGACTGCATCTACATCCTTTGCCAAAAAACATAGCACCAATGTCCCATTCCCCCATGTCAATTGAAAGTTTGCTTATATAACACATGACAAACAACACACCTTTAAAACAGCTATTATGATGCTTATACTAGACAAGCAAAAGACATCTAGAATGAAATCTATGTACAAATATGAGGCGCCGGTACAATCAAGAAACATTGGGTCCGTTTGTATCTAAATAGGCCATTCAACCAGAAAGAAACAGCACCTAATCCAGAGTCAGCATTGTCAAGATCATGAGATTTACATCAGTTGTAAGAACTTTTTGCACTGTTTTTAGGGACTGAAGGCAAGAGATTTTGGGAAGAATATTTACTCCAAGAGTGAAGTATTACTAAAAATTCTACATGAGGCAACCAGTTCATCCATCTGACACCAAGAGGCCTCACCAAAGAGATTTTCTAAACTGCGACATATTCCTAGTGCTCACGATGTCAAATTTACCTCCAGCAGAATATTAAATTTATTAAAAACTTAAACATGTAAAAGACTTGAATACCTGATTTAATAACAACATGCAACCACTAAGTTATGAAAGAAAACTGTCATATCACACTGTCACTAACTTGCATAAGAGGTATTTACCATGACCGGAAGTTAAGTTCTCCTGTTGTTCTGCTAAGGACTTTAGATTCTCAGGAGCTCTAAAATGCAATCCCAATAGAAGGCTATAATCAATAATCTGTTGAGACTCCAAGAACTCGCAGTCCACTCTAATTTGACTGCACCAGAAAAACAAACTTCTCCTTATGACACATTTTATAATGCATACCTATGCAATTAGTCACAGAATTCAGATCTAACTGCTATCATGCCACTACCTTTGTACTTCTATAACAATAAATTAATTAAAATCCGCAGGCAGCCCAGTAACGATATTACACGCAAGATTCAATTTCAGTGTATCTGATTAAAATTTCTCATTGTACAGTTTCACAGATACAGCAATATAGAGAATCTACTGAAAGGAGTAGCACCTTTCAGAAATGGCTTCATGACAAATTTCCTCATATTGCAGTAGTTATGAACCCACACCCATTGGGTCATGGCCCACAAGGGAAAATAATAGAAAAAGCCAAGAAATACAAGAGGAAGAGCTGACAGAGGGAGAGAAAGAGAGTTGCTTAAAAAGAGGGATATATCATGGAGGGGTCTGGGAATAGTGAAGTTAGCATTGGATTAAGGATTACACTTAGCTTTATTCATAAATAATGCACACACAACCTTGATTCCACCAAGTAGTTACATCTAAAGCAATGCCTCTTAAATCCTACTTGATCTTAGCTGGGAACTTTACGATTTCCATATATTTAAGAGCTTAAAGAGTTAAGAGCCTACAACTTGCAAAATACTTCACTATGAAATCATAGAGAAGAACAATCTGACATGCAGCTGCATTTAAAAACAATTTAACCTTTGCACTAATACTATATAAGAACAAATAACAGATTTTGGCACATAAAAAGATAGGCCGGTCAAATTTTAATGCATTGAAGACCATGAATTCAAAGAATTAATGAAACTATATCATAACTTTGTTCAGGATATCAGCAAATAGCTGTTTAGTGATGAGCATGACAAATTCTGAGGGATGCTACAAGGGAAAAACCTTCTCTCATTGGAGGCACAGTTTAAGATAACTTAGGCAGCTAATTTCCATGATAATAGTATTACAAATAAAACTTGCAATGCCCCCAAAGAAATTGGTAGGGTCATAATCTTGGATTGTTTCACTAAATGGTTATTAATAAAGATCAAAGCAAATATATTACATATCAACCACATTAGTTGTAAAGTAAGGACTTACTGAAGTAGGGATTCTCGCAATTTCTTGTCCATATTAAATTCATATTTAAGATCAAGATCTTTCAAGGTCGTATTTTCTTTGATTTTATCATTACTGGTAAATCTTCCTTGAGAAGACCCCTTCAAATCATACCGACGGTGGATATGCAGTTCTGTGCAAAACATATTTCCCATTACCACAAAGCGCACCTGATAAAATTGGCAAGCATTTATTTACATAATTTCATTGGAGAGAATAGTGAGAGAAGCTAGAGACAAATAGCGAGTAATACCTTTTTCCCACCTCTTAGTATTATTCGATGAAGCCCAAAAAATTTGGTGATAAGAGTATTTTCAAAATTTCCTACATGACTATAATATTTAGGAAGCATTTGAAGTAGAACCTACAAGAAGAAAACATATGAAGATGGTCATTGATCAGGAACATCTTTATCATAATAATTTCTAACAATTTTCATAGAATTATAAAACTACAGCTAGAATGAAAAGAGGTTGACAGATTATACATTTACTTTCTCAAGAGAGCAATGTACTTAAAGAGAGGGACAATATTTTCATTTTGAACTGAAAAAAACTAGTCCATACTCAAATACATGATAACAAGTGTTTACAAAGAAAAATCTGCAAGGAAAAAATTAAATATTGATCAATATTGTCAAATCAGTCTTAACAAGGTTACTTCAACAAAATAAGTGCTGAGTATCTATGCTTGAGGCTCACCTTATGCTATCACCCTTTCAAGAAATATTTACTATTTAGGAAAGTCCTATGAATTAAGTACGAAGTTCTTGAAGGACCCCAAATAAAGAGTCTAACAAGAGACATTACATATTAACAGTATTAACATCAAGAGAGGTATTAGGTTTACATGGAAATGTCATGTACTCATCACCATTCTTGAGCCTTTCAGTTCAACATTTCTGTTTTCTCCTGAATTTTCCTTAACCATTTGATCTCCCAATTCTCTTAAAACAATTATCTTTAACATGCCACTTCATATAAAAGCCCCGTAGGCTTTGAAGCATGGACAATACATAGATCTATAAGAATCTTGTTTTAACATGTTTTGTTATCAGAAAAGAGAGGGAATGACCAAAATCTAAAACACTTTGGTCCAAACCTCTATCATGCTATGTGAAGGAACCAACTATCTCAAAAGTTTAACATACTAGGAGAAGGCCCATTTTACATCAACAATATCCATCTATCTTAAGAGTTTGAGATATTTAAGAGAACCATTTTACATTAACATCTATCACAGGAAATAGAAACATGAAAACATTCATCTATTAAATTAACAAATTTGGCTTTGGATTTCATCAAGTATGCTTATTGAACCCAAGGATTGAATACATGACAAAAATCAAATGGAGATGCCTGATTGTGAATATAATATTAAGCCATACTGTAAAATTCTTTTTTTTTTTTGGCCAACCAAACAAGCAAAAAGACAAATAGTGACTACAAACCTTCAATTCAGATTTCTTCAAAGTTTTTATCACAAATCTGTCATCTTGAGAAAGATAGAAGATGCTGCCACTTTTTCCGGGAGATGTTATGTCTCTCAGACCACAGTCACCACAAATGGACATCATGTACTCTGCAGCATCTAATTTGAACATCTCTCTCAAATTCCTGGAAATTTATGCATAAGTAATTATGCAAAAGATAAGATAAAACAATAATAATAGTCACATGAATGATGCAGGCACCCACAGCATCAAATGCACAAAGACTTGGTATGTAAATCTTCAATTGTTTACGCAGATTCTAACAAATCACCCTCCAAAAACTACATATAAATATCACCCTAAACCACCATGATTGATTAATATAACTATCCAACTGCAATCATAAAGTCATATCATCAAGCATATTATTCTTATGTCTAATATGATCGCTTTAAAACATGGATGTGTAAAAAGAAAAGTATTCATTATTTTTCCTCCTTTTAACTCAAGGAAAAGAATTGGACTACACTTCAAGAACGGAGCTTCGCTAGTTTGAGCATTCCTTACTGGGTCTTGAACAGCTGGCGCTTCAATGCTGTTTCACTATATCAAGATCCACCAGCTTTTGTTTGTCTTAAACCAAATAAAACATGATAAAATAGTTTTTCCAAACCTTAAAACTTTGAAACACTTTAATCATGCAGCAACATTCAAGAGAATATAACACTTCAATTTGGAAGGTATAGGGTTCGTGAAGTTGATTGATACCTGAAGACCATAGGGCAATAATCCTTCCAGTAGAAATCTATGGATTTGTGTGGAGGAGTAAACTGTGAACCCTCTTTTGGGAAGTACATTCTTATTCTTGCTCGGTCTCCAAAATCGGATGAACGAACTTCACGTGCAGGCACTGGTGTAATCTTGCCTACAGTATACCTGTGAATTCAGTCAAATTTATTTAAATCCAGACTTCCCAAAATACATCATGCATAGTAGACAAGAAACCATGTTAATTATGATTTGACACACATGTACTTGAGTATGCACTTTTACCCTTTTTCATTGTAATACTGACATTTCAAGATTAGTTGCTTAAAGTATAATTTGTTATCTCATTGAATTTGTTACCTAACGATTTAGAAACACTCAACACAACACGCAACAGCAATTATACGAGTCATAAAAGTTTTTTCAAGAAATCCAATAACTTGTATGGTCAGGTGTAGAGATTAAAAAGCAAATGGCATAGTCAAGGAGCTTCATCCATTGAGTCTTTGGCAGCAATTACAATAGAAATCATCAGGCTCAATAAAGCAGCATTTTCAAAAGTTCTATGAGGGAATGTTTCACTCATGGAAACTAACACAATGCAATTATTTCTACAATTATTATTAATATTATTGTTGTTGTTTAAATTTTTAACATTAAATCAATCTTGGAGTTCTTAATAAACAGACAATATGGGAGAAATGTAAAAAATAAAAGAGATGATGCATGCTCAACATAATGATAATGAAGAACACATGCAATTGCATCATCCAAAATGGCTGAGGGTATTAGCTTTTAATCATGGAAACTGACGCAGCATTTATTATCAATGTCACCTACAAGAATTAAAATCAATCTTGGAGTTTGCAACAAATAGCAGATAAAAGGCAACTTGTAAGAAAATAAATATGGAAGAATGCGTGTAATTATCACAAGCCTCAAACCATGCCTTTTAGTAAATTCAGGTCTATAGACAAGTCTTACAAGTAATTACCCATCTTAATCTATGTGCCTATTTATTCCTTTCTCACCCTCTTTCGTACTATAATCATCTTGACATGCACCTTATACTACAGCATTGAAGAGTCCAAAGATTACTACAGGAGATTATTAATCCAACTGACAGAGTAGCAAACTAAATGTCTGAATGGCCCCCCTTCAGCTTTAAAGATATGCCACATTATGCTTCATAGAAAGCAATCATTTTATATTATTAATATGTAAAGCAACCAACAAGTAGGTATTGATATGCTGTAAAGAAGTCCACCATCTTAATGACTTAAACTCTTCAAGTCAGGTAATACACATATATAAACTCATTTTTAAAAATAACAATAATCAAGATAAAAACAGTAATAATAAAAAGTATCATATTTAAAACTTCTATTGATTATTGATAACAGCAACCAAAAAATTCAAAGCAAATTAGAAGGGATTACTAAAATGTTAGATCAACAAATTTACCTGATGCCAAGTTGCAAGTTAAGCTTCAGATAATAGCTTTGACGCCCTCCAAAAATGTCCACACATGAACTCGGCTTTACTTGTTGCGCACCAAACTTATTTTGCCATTTGTTTTTGCGTGATACTTCTGAGTATTTCCTAGCTTTCTCCATAATTAGAACCCCTTGCATGTATTCCCTTTCATAAACCCAAGTAATTTTATCTGGGTCCTCAGAATGACCTTCATCAGAGGTAAGGGACCATCTCTGTGAGGAATCATTACATATGCATTCTTGAGCAGGATGATGTTGGGTCCAACTAGAACCCAGTGATGAAGTCCGATGAGATATATGACGTGAACTTCTTGAACTATCACTAACTGATACCTTTTCTGAAAGGCAGCGTTTAACCTTTGACTTTGGAGCCCAGCGTACCTCTGAATTCAAATTTGAACCATTGTCATCACTGCTAAGAGAGCTACACCATTTCTTCAAAGATGCATGTTTACTACCGGCAGGGTAGACCGTTCCTTTTCCATCCTTTAGACCTCTACTCCAAGTCCCAATATAAAGCCCCCCATCTGCAAATCTATAAACTCCTGATCCATGTCTAAGCCCATTTGACCAAAAACCATCAAAAATATCACCATTAGCCCACTTCATAACCCCTCTACCATCTATCTTACCACTTTTCCAATTCCCAATATATGAATTTCCGTTACTCCAAGAATACCTACCACTGCCCTCATGTACTCCCTCCTTCCATAAACCTTCATATATATCTAAATTAGAATACTCCTCTCGTCCTATCCCATGCTTGGCATTCATCCTCCAGCCCCCTCTGTAAACAGACCCAGAAGATGTCGTGATGGTGCCATAACCATGAAGGTAATTCCCAGAGAACTCACCTTCATACTTTGCCCCTGATGACCAAATAATCAGTCCCTTGCCTGTCATTTTCCCGTCTTCCCAATCACCCTCATATACTGTTCCATCTAACCAAGTGTATTTTCCCTTGCCATGGGGCAATACTCCCTTAATATCACCAATATAGACATCCCCATTTGACAAGGGCTTCTCATCAAGCCTACAATATATACAAAACAGTAGAATATAATATATGCATACAGATGGCATAAATACAAAGACAAAGAAAGACGAATGGAGTAGGAGTTGCTTTGAATATAACCTTCCACTGCCCTCCATGACCAACATGCTTTCTTGATCTAGTTAACTAGGACGTATCCAAGTGCCATTTCCTCTTATTATAGGTTAGAAAGAACACTCATTGATCAGAAAGTGAGATCCGCCTGCCCTTTTACAGCTCAATTTCGCTATTTTCCCCGGTGGAAGAATTCCAGAACATAACAAAACAATCATAATGAGTGTCTAAAAAAATACAGGAGGAGGAGGAAAACTCATAGCAAGCCTTTAGTAGGTTTCCTTTTACTGAAGAATGCTTTCTGCAACTTCTACAGATTGCAACAAAAATTACACCATTCAAGTACAGATTGAAAATTAAAATCACATGCAATTGAAATTTAGGGGAAATCAAGGGCTAGTTGGTAGAAAGACTTCCCCCCTTGCTAGTAGAACAGACTAGACAATTCTGTCTGACAGATCAACGGTCAAGAAGTCAACATTATGAGGGGTTATACGTAGAAAACCAGACAGTGATTAGCTAGGTACGGAGATGATGTGCACAGATGGGCAGTATTTATAGGGAACAAAAGTGAGAGTAAGGGAATGCAAATTGGTTCTTTACTCCTGAAGAGATTTCTGAGTACAAACAACACCCCCCCGTTCCCCCCCCCCCCCCCCCCCAACAAAAAAAAAAATTCTGGAGCCATTTTTATTGCTTTAAATCATCTAGGATGGAATGGCAGGGTCTCCCCAGTCCGTGATCTTTTGAAATGAAATAAACCTTATTTTTGGTTCAATGCTTAAGATTACAATTGCTAAGATTTCTTCTGATTTCCCATGAAACTAAGCTTAGGAAACTTAGAATACCATACTTTTGTAAGGTATGCAATAAAGTTTCCTAGGGAATATTAATTTCCCTCAGTATTTAGTTTTTCACAAAATTTCAGCAACTCAATTCCAACTGCATCCATGTAATTTCAGCTTTCCCACCTTATCTTCTAACATATATTTAAAATACACATTTTAATTTTTATTGATTGCATTTAATCTTCGGGATGGCAATGCCTGAGTATATAATTCCTTGTGGTAAATTTAAAACCTTTATGCCAAACACCCTCCCCCCAAAGAAAAATTAAGAATTTCCACACTCAAAGGAACAAATCTCAGCATCAATGTATCTCAGTCTAACGCTACATCCAACAATAATGCAGACCAAGGATGAGTTCACTGACTCAAGAAGAGGCTAATTTTATTCAGAGTCACCTTGGCTGCTGCATTCAGATTTCTTCATATATTAATGCTGCAGATCAATATTTAGTGACTCAGTCCCAAATATCCTATCTTTAGTGCAAAGATATAAGCTGATGATGAGTTCCCATTGACCTGAGCATAAGCCATGAATCCTGCTGTAAATATTACCAACAAAATTGAGAACAAGCTCATCAAAACCCAAATATATAAGCAAAATTATAAGCCATGAATCTCACTTTATAGACTACAAAGGCAAATACTACCACCATAAGCCAGCATTTTTTATTTTCCCCACTCACCAACTAAGGAAAATATTGCTTCCGGGAAGTTCATATTATGATTGAATAAAAGAATTAGAAAAACAATGTATAGATGCATAATGAGTATAAATATCTTATTTGTTCTTAGTGAAACTGAAAGACCATATGAAAATATCCAAATTCAAACCCAATCAGAAAGTCAGAGCACTGCCTCAAATAAAAAACGAAGGCGATAAATCAAACATCTCCAGTAGACATGGATATTTTAGAACTTTATTGACACGATTCGCATTCTACTGTTCTACTTTATCAGCAGACAATGAAGGAGCCCGCATTGAACAAACAACGTTTAGTTGGTTGGATCAGTAAAAACAAAAGGGTGTCAAAAAAAAGCATCGACAACACTCCAAGGTATTGTATTGAATCCAAATGCAACAGTTAGATAGTTAAAAATGATAAAACGGAGAAAATTAGCAAATCGAATGATCGCAAGAAGAATCAACAAAACTGACCTTAGGGTGATTGGAGATCCAATACCCGTCTTCCCGAAGCAAAAGCCAAATTGAGAAGATTCCTTAAAAACTAAGCTTCAAGCACACAGCAACTGAACCCTTAATTTAGGAAATATCTGAGACAAGAGTTCACGAATCCTTGCCCAACAGCCCTTCATTCATTTCCAAGGCGACAAGTGAGTTGTCACTGTTGGCCAAATATTGAATTAAATATTGAATAATCAATGATAATCTTAAAAAAGAGAAAAAGATTATACCTGCAGATGCTATGCTTAAATCGACACCTCATGACCCCATGTGGGACGAACAACCGATTCTTCCTTAGCTTTTTCCCTTCCCTTTTAGCTGGAACTAGGTTGGTTGGCTTGGCTTGCCCATGCAACACATGAGGGGTCCTTTTCGCATAAATACTTGTCCCCTCAGATAACATTGAGCGCTATTTGAGTATTGTCACTTTTGGAACAAAAATGATATTATTATTGTTATAAAATTAATGGGAAAAAATTCAGTTGGCTATAATTATGTTTTTCCAATTTAAAAAAAAAAAACCAATTAAGGAGCAGGAGGGATAAGGTTGGCAAAAAGAAAAGGAGGGATTCGAAGGATTAAAGGGAAAATTAAGGAAAGTCCCATGTTAACAATTTTATTGGTGAGACCTAGACCTCAGCACTCTTGTGTACAAATTGTGTAAAGGTTCACGTACTTTTTATACAAAAAAAAAATGTGTTAAGATGCAATTTTGTTCTGGAATAAACTATTCAAGAGCGTAAGGTATCCCACAGTTTTTTTAGCAACAATTTTACCTCTTACCGTTAAAAATTTTAATGGCCAATGTCAGTTTTTAAATAGTGAGTGTTAGTTTTTTTTATTTTTTACCTATTAGAGCATATTTGCTCATTTTTTTAACACTTTTTGGTGTGAAACTGCTTCTTGAAAAACTTCTAGATACCTAACATTCCTAAATAATTACTTTTAGAGTAAAATTTCACCTTAACCCTATAAAATTTATTGGGTCCTTCAACCCAATAAAATTTTTAATGTAGGACTTTTCCCCCAATTTTTCCAATTTTGTAATAATTATTTTTTTTATTTCAAATTATTTCATTTTGACCTAATTTGGGAATGGGGAAAAGGTAGATTTAGAATGGTTAAGGGTAGCTTGGAAGTCATCCAAAACCATTCCGCTACCTTTTGATTTTTTTTCCCCCAAAAAACACTGTTGAAAAGCTTATAAGCATCCGCATTTTATTTCATCATATTTCAAAAAAAAAATCATAAATACTACCCACTAAATGAACTATGAGATAAACAGAAAAAAAATAAAGTAAAATAAAACTAAACCTCAAAGAGTAAAAATGTTTAAACTTCAACCTCACAAAAAGTTTAGTGTAGGTGACTAGGTGTAGTTATATATCCCATAGGTTACAAGATTTTGACTAATGAAAATGATATTTTACTTTGTAATTTACTAGAAATAGAAAAAGACTTTACATTTGCCGGGTTTCACAATTTGTATGAAAAACCAAGCAAGAAAATAAAAGCCGAGGAAGTAAAACGAATAATAATAAATCTCCCGTAAATTTATAATTAATCAAGTTTTTGTAATTTTATTAAATTCTTATAATTTTACCTAATAAGAAGACAAAATAAGTTACGGAGGCCGAATTAAAAATTGGGTGAGGAGAACGCAAATCCCCCTATTAAACAGTTTATTGATGAAAATTATTTAAATCAGAGTAATAATACTTTACATGTACAAAATTTACAAAGTATCAATATTCTTTTTTTGATAACAAAAAGTCTATATATGAATTGAGTCTCGCTACCTCACCTACAAGATTAGGAGATACTACTTACATCAAAAGAGGGGTTTTTTTTTTTTTTTACCTATCATAGGAATAGGGATTGAAACTCACAATCTTATAGGTTATATGTAAATTCCTACTGATTGAACTAACCTTTATTTACAAAGTATTGATATTCTGTGGGTACATATATAAAAATTTATCATGTCTTTTTTACAAATAAACTTTTCAATGGAGGAGTTTTCCACAATTTTCTTTGAATTATTTGTACTAATTTCTATGTTCGATTTTAAATATAAAAACTAGTTAGTTTAGAAATGAATTTTGGTCTTAAATATAAATTTTTTTTAAAATTTTATACTTAAATTTTTATTAATTGTATGAATTATGAACCGTGAGTGGGGTTTGGTTTTTTTTTTTTTTTTTTTATTTTTGACCTGGAACCGTGAGTGGGGTTTACATTTCACTATTTCAGAAAAAGACAAAAACGCGGCTTAGGCATAACGCAAGTACAGTTAGAGATTGTGAAGGGGATGGTTGACCATTGAATGAGGGGACACGTGGCGGGGAATGAGGAGTAAAGGCTAAAGCAAATATACGTGGGAGTGGGGAGCGTACTTACTACTTTGTGATATGCCACGAAAAGGATAAAGCCACTTGGGCGAATTCGAACCTTATTCTGTGCGCCGCCCACAACCTTCGCTACTTTTCTTTCTCCAATTTTATAATTAATCTGCTCTTTTTCTTTTTTTTTTTGCCCATTATAATTAATCTTCTCACCCATAAATATCTACCATAAAAAAATAAATAAATACATACATACATACTGCCTCCATTTTTTAATATGAGACACTTTAATTAATTCACACAAAAATAAGAAGTGGCAGTTAATTCATATGCTCTAAATTGAATTTTTTTCACTTTTATTCTAATTAGAAAATGTGTTTCAGATTGGAAATGAACACTAGTTACAAGAATAAAACTAAATGACCATTAATTATCTAGCACGTGACTAATATTTTGAACTAAATTATTCTTCTAAAAGTGTCATATATTATAGATCGGAAAGAGTATATCATTGGTATAATTTTTTTTGATAAAATCACTTTAGAACCAAAAAAATGTAATATTAAACAAGTCTCCTAATAAGTGAGTAATGTAGACTTTTTTGTCATTTCTTATTATGGAACTTATAATTTGCACGGTGCTAACTTGTTATGAAACTTTTTGGTTATCATGCTCTTTTCTTAAGACCTTATAATAATTTTTTTTTTCTATAAATTATGTTAAACTCGTAAATTCACACATTAAATTCGCCATTTTTGTGCTTCTAACTTGTAAAATCGTAGCTTGCTATTGAACCTACTCTAACTTATCGCCTTATCCGATAACTTTAATGATTTATTTTAACATGTATTACCATCCATTCAGGTTCAAGTATTATGAAGCCATAATTAAAAATATTTCTGCTAATATATTATTTCTAGCATCTACAAATTTCAAATTCTTAATCTCATTCAAAGTGTCATTTCCATTCCACTCGGCCACCTTTTTTTTAATTATTATTATAACTTATTGCATGGATATTTTATCTTTTTTTTGCCAAAAGAATATTTTATCTTTTGAAAAAAAATTACCAAATTGTATACCAACAATATCCTTAATTTATGTCCAAAATTTTTTTTTTTTGGAAAAAAAAAACGATATCCTGAGCTTGAGATTAAAGCCCTGAACTGACTCTCACTTTTTCTGGTTTATTGATAGAAACAAAAAAAATATATATAATGAAAGAGAGAGAGAGAATTGAGTGTTGAGCAGAGATTCTTGTCCAAATGTAACAACGTAGAGCTACTCACCAAGAAACATGTGGAATATTTTAAGGAAAAATTTAATTTTTTATTTATTTAAATAAGTTTTAATGACCCGAGCATGCATGTTTGGACCAAAGTTAATTGTTCGATCCTTCATATTAATTAAAAACACAAAATAAAGTGATTAATCATGTTGGACATAATGCTTTTCTGACACCTAATATTATCTGTACTGTTAATTATTAATAGCAACAATAAGTTTTTTCATGCCAGAAAAAAATAGTAATTCTTTTGGTTTCTGATTCAGAGCACACTATTGTAGATCAAACAACAGTGAACACACACGTACACACTTTTGGCTATAATTGGAATAATTTGCATTAGATGCAGAGTAAGCATCACAGGCTTTTATTATTTAACTATTAAAACTATCAATAATTAATAGTTGTTGATTGTTAGTTATTGTTTGAACGAATAATTAATGGTTTTTGAGACAAATCCATGTCTGTATTTTTTTAATTAAAATATCTAATTATGAAACATAAGGCAAGCCATTTGTTTATTCTAATGATAATATTGCTCTTTTTTCATTTTTAAAAAAATAAAAATTAATCCACATGTCCTTATAGTTCACTTCAATTTTGCTTCAAGTCCCATAATTTATTTTGTTTAAATTGGGCTTTAAATTTTGATCCAATAATTTTAATTTATGGCTTGTATGAAAATTAAATTTTTTTATTTTTTGTCATAACTCACACACTAATTAAACCTCATACAATGGACTTGGCTTGTCTCCTTTATCTTTCTTCTATACCTTAAAACGATGCCGTTTTGTAACCCAAAAAGAGATCTCAACCGTTCATGTTGTTTAATCGAACCCAGTACCGGTAAAATGGCGGGTTGCAGGCCCGAAGCTAGCCCCTTCATGGGCTAGTAATATGCCAGCTCGAGCCCGCCTCTATTTTTTTTAATATATTTTCACTGTTCTTTTTATTCTCACCCACTTTCTTTTTCACCCACTCACATCTAAAGCCGGGAATACAGGCCGGCCCGTTTAGGCCCGAGTCCTAAAAAGTACCATATTTTTTAAGCATGTGGCTAGAGTCAAGAAAATGGGCTGAGCCCGTCGAGTCGGCCCTTTTAAGCCCTAGCCCTTCAAGGGCCGGGCTTGTAAATTGTAGCCTCTAAAGGAAGTCGGGCCTAAAAGGGCGGGCCCTGTAGGGCTGAGGGCTTAAAAGGGCTGGCCCTGCAGGGCCTCAAGCCGGCCCGTTAAGCCCGTTTATTTGTTTATTTTTTTGCTTGGAAAGGAAAATAGTGTTATCTTTTTGAATTGCCTTATTGAATCTATATGTTACTCTGTCCTCATATTGTATAGAGTATGATTTTTGAGTATATTGTTTTGCATAATTGAATCATATTGTGATTTTTTAGTACGATTTTTAAGTATATTGTTCTACCTATTTAAAATAAAATCATATTGTATACTATTCTGCTTAATGGAGTACGTTTTTTTATGGAGGTTGTGATTATTTCATTACTTGAACCTATTACTTAAAATGAAGCACAATCAAATGTCCTTGAAATTGATGATAGTGACGAAGAAGATGAAAATGATAGTCATCATACTCATGTTGCTTAGATGTTAGAGTGTTTAGCTTCTTACCTTCTTATGTTTTGGCCTTTGTGTGAGTTATTTATGGACATGATTTTACCTTTAATTATACATTAGTAACTGTGTTTGTTTGTTCCATGAGACGTGTTGTTTAAACCTTAATGTTGACAATATTTATGTGTTAAATTAGAACTTTAATCATTGTTATTTACTAATTATATCTCTATGGGGGAAAATGCAGGAAAACAGTTAAATAATGTGAAAAGGACTTCCTGGCCCTGCAAGCCGGCCCTGGACTGCATGCTCTCTGGCCGAGCCTTGAAAAATTACAATTTTTCTGACCTCGGACCTAAAAGGGCCGGCCCTTTTAGGTTCTACAATTTTTTTTTTCAAGTTCTACAATTTATTTAGTATTTTGCTTTAAATTGAGATACATTATTTTTAAAACTCATAAATTTTTAGTTAAAATAATCATCTAATGTCCAAATTAGCCTTTTTTAAAAAGTTTAAATGAATAAACCATTGTAGAAAATAAAATAAATTAAACCAATTAATAAGTGTTTGCCTGTTATTTATTAATACTCTATTAGGGATTTAAGTGTCTCTCATATTGATAATTTGATATAATGATATTATATTTATTAATTTATTTTAAAAAAATATTAAACGAGCCTAAAAGTGTAGGGCTGGCCCTTTTAGGCCCACTTCCCTTTTTAGCCTCTAAATTATAAGCCTGAGCCCTTCAAAACGTGCCGGCTTGACGGCCTAATTTCCCGGCTCTACTCATATCACACTTCTTTTCTTTTATACATTTGTGTTAGGAAGCCAATTTCATTCTTACTTTCCTTTTTTTTTCATATACTCACATAATAAAAACATATAAACACATCTCTTTTAAATTTAATAATAATAGAATAAATAAATATAATATGAAAATAAAAGTGTCAAATAAAAAGTATGAGGAATTAATTAAGCACAACATCAAAGGAAAGGCAATAAGTAAGGGTGGAAACAGGTTAGGCTTGTACCTTAACAGGCTTGGCCTGTTAAGGCACAAAACGGCCTGAGCCTGGCCTGTGGCCTGTTGGAAGCTTTTTATTAGGCCTAAGACTGGCCTGTACATAGACCTGACTTGGCTTGTAGCTTGTTAAGGAGGCATGAATTTGTGAAATATCTTAAACAGGCTAACAGGCCGACATCCTAAACAGGCTTACGCAAACAGGCCGAAAACAGGCCCAATTATATAATTTTTTTTGGATAAAGGATGTCATATGAATCAAAATAACAATCCAAATGAGGAGAGGAGTTTTAGTCCAAAAGCTCAAGTGCCTTCCTCCAAATGAAGTGTCCTTAGCAAATATGAATCTCTCTGGATTTGTCATCACACACACATGTACACATGTATATATTCAATTAAACTGTACATTCAGAGACATAAATATTAATTTTGGATTGATCACATGTTATTAAATGTAGAGACACTAACTGTTTGTAAACCGGTACTCAAGCCAGTCAAGTGTTCTTGTTTCCTTTTCCCATCGCTTCCACCCTCTCATCTATATATATACATATATAGTCACAACCAAACATTATTAAATTAATTTGCAATTCAATGCAGAGAAACAAGTCGATCATTGTACCTATGTATATATTTATATACGATACAAACCTTAGCCTGGCTCAAAGCCAAAGTGAGGATGCAGTAAAGAAGATGAAAACAAGCAAGCACGAAGATAAATATATACAGCTGATAAATCCCATCTAATGACACAAACGCTACTTTTCCCTGCCATAGTCACACACACTCCCACTTTAATTACCTTCATTAATTAATTAAACAACAATATCATCAGTGTAGAGGCCACCTCCTCTAGATCGCTTTTAAACCAACTTTGTCTATGAATGATATATTGATAGCAGTAAAACCACATCATCAGTGAAACCTATGCTTCTTGCAATGAATGCAGCAATAATTTATTTTCAAAATCCATTACTACACTGGGGAAAAAAATCCAAAAAGTTGAAACAAGATATCCAGAAAACTATGACTCCAGAATTTGGAATTACTTGGGACAATAGCCTATATGAATATGAACCACCATAAAGATCATCTCCAGTAATAAAATAATAAATAAACAAGATAACCAAATATAGAATAAACAAAATAAAAGCCGTGAATCCTTGAATCAAAGCACATTTCAACAGAACCAAAACGCAAGAACGGGGGTAAAGTTTTGAAGCCTTGAATAGAACACATTTCAATAATAAATAAATAAAATAAAATCATTAAATACTTACCTCAATGGGCGACGGTTGACTGTGAGTGAGAGATGACAGAGAGAGGAGTGTTAAGGGAAGGGTCGATCCTCAAAGGCGGATCGAGACACAATTGAGACAGAAGGGTTGCAGGAAGGAGCCATCTTCGACAATGGACTGATAGACGACGGTGAGAGCAGGGCTACAGGAAGGACTGATGGTTGATGGCAGACTAAGAGCCGACGGAGAGAGGAAGGCTACAGGAAGCACTGACGGTTGACGGCACAGTGAGAGATGACGGCGAGAGGAGACGCCTCACAGTGGAGCTATGGTAAGAGTTGTCGACATATCCAAAGTCTAAAGGAATGAGAATGAGATAATTTGATTTAGGAATTAGGGTTCACTTCGGTAACTAGGAAAGAAGGAGTGGCATAAGCGTAATTATGGAGGTATCAGAATTTTTTTTAAAAAAAGCCCTTAACAGGCTCAGGCAGGCCTGACAGGTCTTGCAGGCCTGTCAGTAGGCCTTGGCTTGGCCTGTTAAGGTAAATAGGCTTTCAGATTAGCCTTGGCCTGGCCTTTTAGCCTCACAGGCCAGGCCTAACCAGGCCTCTAACATGCTAAGGCGCAAGCCCCTGTTAGGCAGCCTGACCTGTTTCCACCCCTAGTGATAAGGATATTCAGATTTATTTTATTAAAAAAACTTAAAAACTTAAAAAAAAAAAAAAAAAAAGCGGGCCAGCCCCTTTTAGCACGCTAGCCCGATCATCCTGCCTCCTTGCGGGCTCGCATCCCACCATTTTTGAACCCGTTTTACCACCTCTAATTGAACCTGTTGGTTGTGAGGGCAGTTTACTCTTCATTTGCAGAGAACAATTGAATAGATTTGGTCGAATAGCTTAAGCACATGAAGGAGCTCCGATCTGTTATGAAATATTGCTCTCTCTCGTCGATTAAAGAAGATGAAAGCCTCCTCTCTTTCTGATTGAAGAGGGAGAAGATATTGCCTCATATCAGCATCTTCCTTTCTCGCTGATTGAACAGGGTATATCGAATTGGCGTCTTCCTTTCGAACAGGGTACATCAGCGTCTTCCTTTCTCACATCAGTGTCTTCCCTTCTTGCAACTTGTTAATTGATTTTAATTGGGGCTACATAATATTAAAGTCATTTCATTATAATTTTCTGAAACTTTAATGTTTGTGTGAAACTGCAGATTTCTTTGTGCAAGTAGTTTTACGGGGACAATTCCAGAAACTTTTGGGAATTTGAAGAACCTTACACTTTTGTGAGTGAAGAAATTTTTTTTTTTAAATTTTGGTTTTCTATTTGGATTGGCCTTTGTCCTATACTGAGATAACTCCTAATTTTCTAGCAATTTCATGGATAGGAACAACTTATCAAGGATGACGGCAATTTTTATTTTCTGCAATAGCTTGAGATTGTTTGGAGATCATCCAGCCTTATAGTTTTTGTTGTAAGCCTCCATGTCTTTATTTTGTGCAATATCTTAGGATATGTTTCTGGTCATTAAATTGTCATTGAGAAACAAGAAAATAACTTACTGCATCATCCAAGCTTTCATTTTGTTGCATATTTTCTCAATATGGCCTAGTGATACTTCATGTTGTTGATTTGATTCTTAACTCAGGATATACTATTTCATAGCCACCTTTTTTTGGTGTTTTCTGATATATTTTTGCAATGCCCTACTTTAATAGCATACTAATATGGAAACATAATGTCAATACCTGTTTCCATTTCGATATTCGAAAAGTAATAAAGGCGGAATTCCATGGGCATACAGAAAAATACAATTATACTGATAAACATATTCGTTTACAATACCAATATCGTTCGTCGACGGAATACAGAAAATACAGCGGAAACTTAATATTTACAAATTTCACCAAAATTTCAAAACATAGACTAAATTATAACTACTAACTTGCCCTCGCCTTGAGATACAAGCTAATTACTTCTCGGCGTCCACGCCTTTACCCTTCAATCTATTGGTACCAGCTGAGATATTTGTTTTTGAAAAAGGGTGAGATTCCGAAGAATCCCTGTAGAGACATACGATCGACAAATAAAATATGAAAATTAAATATGTAATGCACTATATTAGGCAAAAATGAAAGTTCGATTCAATTTATATATATATATATATATTTACCTCAACTGAGTCATCGACCACAGCTAGGATTTTCCAATATACCGTTGTTGGGTAGCGAACCACAACTAGGTATTGTACCTCTAGCACGCAATCATATCACGAAATACAGTAACAAATACATATAATTATTCACATAGTGTATGAAAGATGGTAATTCCTACCTCAAAGTTTGTTAAATCCCTTTTTTAGTATGCCTTGTAAAACGTGTCGTTTCCGGCGTTTAACTCGGTCATAAAATATTAAATGTACCAGAAATAGGTCATAACCTATCCAAGTATCATTTTAGACTCTTCTATAGTGTTTCTTGTGGTTATATTAGTCTATGGTGAAATTTTACCAAAATGCCCCCGGGACCCTGACCCGGCCCCTCTATACCCGGCCTGATGCAACGTTTTTCCAAAATTTTGACTAATTCTATTCTGACTTATTTTTACCCAAGGAATCCATTTTCAGCCTTGAAATCACCAAATTCACTATCAAATTATGAAAATACCCTTGACAGCCCCTATTTAGGGATTTCAGTGGCGTTTTCATAATTATGCTTTTTCAGCCTCTACCGAAAAAGTGCCCAACTATAACCCCACCTATTTTTTGCCCACTGAATCCAATAGAACCATTTATTTCATGAAAATCCAGCTCCTACCCTTGAAACAGTGCTTGCCGAAGTATTCAAGGAAAATGGAAAAATTGGAGTTTTGTGTTTTAGCTTCCAAAACTTGTACTTTTCCACTTCTAATCCCTTATTAACTTACTTAAGCACATATTAACCATGACTCAAAAAATTTGGGCAGCATAAACCCTTAGGATTAGGACTTTCCAAATTTACAAACTCAACAAAATAACCAAATTCAACCACAATAATCAACAACAATCACATACTAGCATAGTTTTAGGATTTGTGAAGTTACCTATTGAGTTCTTGAAATTTATCTCTCTAGGATTCCTCCTCTCTCTCTCTCTCTCTCTCCTTGAGCTCAAGATTTTCTTGCTAAACCATGAATTTCATGGAAAGGAAGAGATTAGAGAAGAGTTTATGGAATATTATAAGGAAAAACCTAAGGAAATCTCCACTTACCTTAATCCTTCTCTTCTTCCTTCTCTCTTGGCTTGAACTTTCCTTAAGCTTTTCTCTCTTTTCTTTCTTATTGCAAGTGATAAAAATGAAGGCAAAAGAAAGAGGATGAGGCTTCATAAAAATCCTTCACCTGTTCTCTTCATTTAATAATTGGTAGGAATTTGGTTTATGACATCACTTTGTACTTAAGTCTATCTCCTTCCAACTTATGTCATAATGTCCATTTGCATTTGAACTAATTCCTTCTCTTTTCCCTCTAGCCCAAAACGTCCAAACTCAAGCCCCCACAAACCAAATGGGCTTTATCCAACTTATCCAACTACATGCTCAAGTCTTGTACCATAATGATAATTACCATGTACAAGAAATATTATTTTAACACAATTTAGCATGTGCTCAATTTTAACAATTATAAACTAATCATTGATCTTAGGATAATGATATTTGGCATGTTTAATTCCAATAATCGTCTTTCCATAATTCCCTTAATTGAATTATGCATAAGTTCCTCCCAGTTCCCTAAATCTTAATTTATTCCACCAAGAATATTCAATTTATACATTTTTCTTTATTTTCCTTGATTAACTGAAATTAACTTCAATTAATTGGAAAATAATTAATCTTGGGCTAAATTGGCAAAATTATGATTTTGCTATCACCTTTGTAATTTAATTCAATTCTTGAATTTATTTGCCCATTTTCTTATGAATATGAATATTTCAAAATTCATAAGATCCAAAGTTCATAAATATTCACCATTTTATTGAATTTCTCAATTAATTACAATATATTTTTTGTGAATATAAAATTTAGGATGTTACACATAAGCACTTGTCTCCTCAGAGTTTTGGAAATTTGAGCAACTTACGAAGATTGTAAGTTGGCTTTTGTTCTTCTTGCAACTTGTTAATCGATTTTAATTAGGGCTACATAATATTAAAGTCATTTCATTATAATTTTCTGAAACTTGACTGTTTGTGTGAAACTGCAAATTTCTTTGTGCAAGCAGGTTTACAGGGACAATTCTAGAAACTTTTTGAAATCTAAAGAACCTTACACTTTTGTGAGTGAAGTATTTTTTTTTTCCGTTTATTTTGGTCTTCTATTTGGATTGGCCTTTGTCCTATACTGAGATAACTCCTAATTTTCTGGCAGTTTCATGGATGGGAACAACTTATCATAGATGTAACACCTCAATCAAACAGCCAAATGCTTAACCATAGTAATTCAAATATCGTCAATAAGGATGTTCAACATCCAAACCATTAAAATACAAATCAGTTTAAATAAAGCCCAAATCATAGTGTTAAATCAAATCCTCAAAATATTTCCTCAAAACAAATTAAAATGCGGAAGTCTTAAGGTCATGGCAATATAAATGACATAACATGAGCTCTAGGAGCACAAAAGAGCCTCCAAGGCTCACTCCATAGGTGCCTTCCCTTGATACCTACTAGAACAGTCACCTGAAAATGTTAATATATAGGGATGAGATTCCACGTTTCAGTAACTACTGAAAGTTTCTACCGTACACAAGCAAAACTCATATGATAAAAAGGAACTGATTACATATATATTCATATATACCGTAATTCTCGTACAAGACAAAAACAAGTTTAATCACCATTGTATCAATCTGTATTTTCATCACAACATGTAATATACTATTATGTCATATGCAATATGTAAGATGCAACTATCCTTATATCACCGTCCATCCTTATTCCACTGACTGGAGCCATAGGCTAACACATAGTCCAATAGAAACCCATCCATTTGACTGGATTGTCCCAAGCTCACCAGTTCTTAAGATACACCCGGCCAAAGGTGTAGAGCTTAAGTCTGGACTATAGCTCCCCTCCTTAAAGGAATACAACTAAAGAGGTGTCACATGTCCCACAGCTCCAATGAAATCCCGGCCAAAGGAAAATATGGAAGAAGGGGCCCTGACAAGTACCATCCATTGTGCACCGAATGATGGCATACCACGTGGTAAAAGATCTCAACATACAAATTCCTCCTCACTTCAACCTATCACAGATGCAACTGCCACGACAGTGATAAATAAAATATCATTAAAAGATAAAGTACAATAATTCATGCTTCCATTCATATCGAATATAATCACATATTCAAACATGCTAGAAATGAAATAATAATCCAATAATACATTAATTATCTTTAAATTATTAATTATATGAATATAATGAGTTATATAGAAATTTACTTGTAACACTACTTATTTGAGAATTTATAATACAAACATATATACATATAATTCAGTCTATTTTTCTTTTTAAAAATAGTCGTTCAAAAATCATACACTATTCACAAGTATATGGAAGAATATTCAGAGCTACCTGTTACTCCCTAACATCCAGGTAATCACACACGTGTTACTCCAAAGCTCTCAATGAGAGTCTACACAAATTTTTCATATGAACATTTATCAATAATTTACTCAAAAAAAATTATCTTAGAGTTACTCTAAAGATATTCTAAGCCCACTCTATAGCCCTAAAGCTACCCTCTAGCATTTAATTCTTAGACAAATATAAATTTATGATATAATACGCGCATATATTTGTACATAGACACAAGTGTGTGTAAGGAGTGAGAGCAATTTAAAGGAATTATGGAACTAATAAGAGGGACACAAGCTCTTCAATATATATCCATATATAATATATATAAGAAGCGAAAACCCCCAGGCTCAATATGACATAAGAATAAGAGAAAAAAAAATGCACTGCTTACAAGGTAATATTATGCATGGGAAAATAATTCTGAAATGGCCTCGGCAAAATTTTGAAAGGAGTTGAACATAGAGGAAACCATATATATATATATATATATATATATATTAAAGTAGACAGGGTCTCACAAGGGTTGCAAGGTGTGGGAAGATGAAGAGTTACACTTACACGGTGTTAGAAAAGCAGTAGCTTTAGAAATGAAATTTTCATGTAATATGCGCACTGTGTCACATTGTTATTGTTGTGATGAAAGGTGGGGCAAGTGAGGAAATATAAGAATACACTCACACATTTCCCAACACCAACAGTAACAAAAACAAAAGAAGAATAAATTAAATTGTGTATATATTAACACACATACGCACCATCAGTGGCAAAATAAAGGAGTGTTGGTGACTTGGTGTGAGCATTGAAAATGAATTACACACATAGACAACAAACTAATGGAGAAAGGGTGGATGATTTGACAAGTAAAAAAAATAAAATAGAACACTAAGGAGGAAAGAATAAAGACAAGTAGAATGATTGATAAGACATTCTTTTTTCTGGAGTGGACGTAGAAATCACAAAAAGAAAGAGAAATGAAGAGAAACGAAATGCACCTGTCAAGTGGAGCGGCTGGAAGAAAACGAAAAGTGTGGAGAGAAGAGAACTTATAAAAGAGGGTTAGGGTTTTCTCAACATTTGGGCCTTTAACAATTGGGCTATTAAAAGATCTAGATATTATTTCTATATTTTAACTCCAAACTAAAATTTTAAATACACTTATTTAAAGGCTATACACATATTAAAACTAAGTCAAATATAAACAGTTTGACTCAATCCATATTAAAACCTTACATTTTATTATTATTATTTATTCGTGAAAATAAAACTAGCTAACTACTTAATATATGTTTACTTATACCGTTATACATATAAACATTTTTTTTAGAGATCTTTTTTTTTTTGCCAGAATTATAGAGAAGAGTTTTATATAATACTTGTTCTCAATTATTTATTTATTTATTTAATTTTTTTAAATAAATACTTCATTAAAATGTGAATTAATTCTAAAGGTAGTCTTGATTCTCTAAGTTTAAAAAGAAGGATGTTACAATAGAAGATGCCAAGTTTTATTTTCTGGAATAGCTTGAGATTGTTTGGAAATCATCCAACCTTGTAGTTTTTGCTATAAGCCTCCATGTCTTTAATCTTTATTTTGTGCAATAGCTTAGGATAGGTTTATGGTCATTAAATCGTCACTGAGAAACAAGAAAATAACTTACTGCATCAGGCAAGCTTTCATTTTGTTGAATATTTTCTCAATATGGCCTAGTACTACTTCATGTTGTTGATTTGATTCTTAATTCAGGATGTATTGTTTCATAGCCACCTTTTTTGGTGTTTTTTGATATATTGTTGCAGTGCCCTACTTTAATGGTATAGGCAAATATGGCAATTATGGTTGTGTTACTCTTGATGAGTTGACATCATGGTCACAAATATTCTATTTTACTAATTCTATTTGCTATCAAGAATGACTAATGCATGAAAAACTTTAGTTGTTACATTCAAATTCTTATCTTTCACTTTTTCAGAGAAATAAAATATGATTGAAACTAGTTATGTGACTAATTGTGGGCTTTGTTTCATAACAGAGTACACAAATAATGGGCAATCTTGACCCAAAAATAGAGTCAACTTAGACTACATCAATTGACAAGACATGAACATCCTTGAAAAACAACATGAATGCTTGCTTGACCTAAGAAAGAGAGCAGCCAGAAGAACAAAATGGTGAGCTTGCTTGACCATAAAAGAGAGCAGCCACAAGGAAGTCATAAACTGTACAAAAGAGCTGGACAAAATAAGGAGGAATGGGAGGCTTCATGTAGGATGATCTAAGTCAACCATTAAACCTATAATTATACGGAGTGTAACTTTATAGTGTTAATGAATATAATAGCAAGAGTCTTGAAAGTTTCTACTCTCTTAAGATGAAACAATGCTATGTAAGAAATTTTATTTTTTAATAAAAGTGACTAAATTATTTCTTTCCATTATCATTTTTCTTCTTACGTACCAGCATTATATGTTTGGCTGAATTCCAATAGTCCAAGCAATGTAATGTCGTTGTCAAGTGTTGCCTACGATCAAGAAATAAAAGAATGTATTAATATATACATGTATTCTATAAACAAAGTAGTTAAGGATGCTATATGACATACCATCAATAAATTTGTAAAAGTCATTTGACTTGATTAAGAGCCACCTAATATCATATTATTATGCGGTACTTGAGTTGATGTCTCATATTGTTGAAGTTGATTATTGTGCCCCTAAAACACATTTGGAAAGACATAAATAAGTATATAATAATCATATGTAACAAAATTAAACCAATTAAAAGTATAGCTGTGAAGTTTGAAGAAGCTTTTTAGAAGTTTTCATTCTTCGTCTTCTTGGACCGAGTTCAACACAACTCTTTATCCGTTTACTTATCTTTCTACCATATCTCTTTTTAAATCCAACAAATTTGCCTCCATCATTACTACTATCATGGTTCCCCACACCATTCTCATCACCCTTACCATCATGTGATGGGTATTTTATGTGAAGCTCAGTCACTTTTTTACTCAGTTCTAGAACAACATCATGAATAAGTGGGAATACCTCTGAACTTTTTGATGCATCATTAGCTAATTTAACAAGAAGGGGCATAATTGCCTATATTGATTTGACCTTTGTAGTTTAAGATCAACTTCAATTTGTTTCCCCTTGATATCATACACCACACTACATCGTGCTTCTCTTATCCACCTCTTTAATATAGATTTATCGGAGAGTAATTTGACATCAAGTTCATTCAATACCCTCAATGCATGACAACATAATATACCCACTCTTTCAGACTTCTTGCAACTGCAGGTAATTGTCTCTATTGAAGGATCAAATATCAAATTATGCTCCCGTTCACTGCTATCCATTGTAATCACATAAGCAAACATAATGGCACTACCATCCTCATCTATGGTGATCTTTCATTCTTTCCTATCTTTTATACATGTAGCGTCACGAAGATCACATTGGTGTTAGAATAAGTCAAAAATAGGTAAAGTATATACATCATAAAGATGACAAAGCATACTTGAACTCTGCAATATCAACCTTGGCAATTTATCTAGTGCATCAAAATCACTTTTCAATTTGTTATAGTGCTTATCCTCCAGAACTAACTTGTTCACATTGTTGGAGTAAGAGATTGATACCCAATTTAACATGTGTGCACCTTTTGACATATGCATTGACACTTTTGCTAATTTGTGTGCTTATCATGCCAAGTGTCTTTGGGTTTTTCATATAGCACGCTTCCCATTTCTCTTTTATTTGATACATGGACATCAACCACAAATTTTCTCTCATATCTTGCTTTGACAATAATAACTGCCAAGCTTCTTCAAACTCGGCTTTATCCTAACAATGATACATGCAGTGATTAAAATCCCTAACCATTGAGTTTGGAAGGTGCTTCATTGCATTTTTTTTGAAATATGCCAAGTGCATAAAGCATGCTTTACACCTGGCATCACTTCTTGTAATGCTTGTGACATAGAAGCATCTTGATTGGTAAAAATGGTTAGAGGCCTTACATTTTTGTGTGCACACAAAAAAGCCTCAAAGAGCTATTTGAAACTCTCAACAATCTCATCATATAACAATGCCACTGCAAATATCACCCCTTCTTTGTAATGGTTGAAGTAAAAAAAAATTGCAAAAGGTCTATGGTCACGATTTGTGCAATTAGTTGTATCAAGTTAAATAACTTCTCCAAAACAACCATAGTCAACCAACAAGCATGCATCAACCCATAATATATTTGTCACCTGCTCCTCTAAGTTCATTTTGGTGAGCATGAAAAAAAGATGGATTTTTTGCTAATTGTTGCTCAAAATATTGAAATATACATCCAGCTTCACCATATTTCATGACTCATTTCCTTCTTAAATTAAGATAATTTTTTTACATCACCTCTTGTATATCCCAAATTGGTTTGACCCCTAGCATATTGGCTCTGCAAATTGAATACTGATTTTTTTACTAATCCTAGCTTTTTTTAGCATTTTCTAATTAATAACATTAGTTGGTGTTAATCCTCGATATGATGCAAACAAGTGGACAGCTTCAGAAGGCTGAAGAGGATAATTATGATCTAGGAAAACTTCATTTATTTTGTATTTCCCCTTTACTAATTTAACTCTCATTCTAGCTTTGCATCATGTTCTTGTCTCATCTCTAGGCTTCTTTGTTTTCACATCTCGAATGTCTGGTTTTCTCACCCCTTCTTTAGAACAAACATATAGAGAAGAGGAATACTTTAACTTATCTTTTTTACTCTTATTGAAGCTCTGTTTTCGAACACCAAAACCAGTTCTTCTACCATATGATCTCCAAAATTCATATGCTTCTTCTATATGATTAAATTCAAGATCAAACCTAGGAGTTAAATTTATATCCATCATATAAGCCTCCTGCAAAATCAAAAAATATATACCCAATATAAACACAAACTCATAACTGCTAAGACATAAAAAATGTGATCTCATGGCAAACCGCCCACCTTTACAAATTATACTACTCCCTCACATTAACTCTCATTCACATATTTACTACCTCACATATATATCTTAACCAGAGCATACACACATACAAAAAAAACTTTTATGCATACAGAGCATACTAACTTTTACACAAATAATGTCAACACCTGTTTCCATTTCGATAATTGAAGAGTAATAAAGAAAGAATTCCATGGGCATACAGAAAAAGTACAATTATACTAATAAAAATATTAGTTTACAATTCCAGTATTGTTCATCGACGGAAAATAGAAAATATAGTGGAAACTTAATATTTACAATTTCTTCAAAATGTCAAAACATAGACTAAATTATAACCACTATCTTATCCTCGCCTCGAGACATATGCCGCTCACTTTCCGGTGTCTATGTCCTTGCCCTTTTTCCCACTGGTACCCATTGAGATATTTGTTTTTGAAAAAGGGTGAGATTCCAAAGAATCCCCATAGAGACATACGATCGACATATAAAATGTGAAAATTAAATATGCAAAACACTATATTAGGCAAACATGAAAGTTCGATTCGATTCATATATAGATTTACCTCAGCCGAGTCACCACTACAACTAGGATTTCCAATAATATACCTCAATCGAGTTATTGACTACAGCTAGGATATTCCGATATACCATTGTTGGGTAGTGAATCACAACTAGGTACTGTGCCTCTAGCACGCAATCATATCATAAAATAGAGTAACAAATACATATAATTATTCACATAGTGTATGAAACATGGTAGTCCCTACCTCGAAGTTTGTTAAATCCCCTTTTCAGTGTCTCAAAAAACGTGTCGTTCTGGCGTTCGACTCGATCCTAAAATATTAAATGTACCAGAAGTAGGTCATAACCTATCCAAGCATCATTTTAGACTCATCTATAGCGTTTCTTGTGGTTATATTAGACTCATTTAGGGATTTCAGTGGCGTTTTCGTAATTATGCTTTTTCGACCTCTACTGAAAAAGTGCCCAATTGTAACCCCACCTATTTTTGCCCACTAAATCCAATGGAACCATTTATTTCATGAAAATCCAACTCCTAATACCAGTTCTGGTTCTGGCTGAAAATATGAAGAAAAATGAAAAATGGGGGTTTTGTGTTTTAGCTTCCAAAACTTATACTCTTTCACTTCTAATCCTTAATTAACTCACTTAAACACTTCTTAATCATGATTTAAAGGATTTTGGGCAGCATAACCCCTTAGGGTTATAGCTTTTCAAATTTCATAACTCAACCAAAAATCACATAAACCAAACAATAATTACCAACAACAACTTCATACTAACATAAAGTTGAGAATGGTAAAATTACCTCTTAACTTCTTGGATGCTCTTATTCTAGGCACCTCCTCCTTCTCTTCTTGATCTCAAAGTGTGACTTCACTACCATGGATTCATGAGAAACAAGAGTTTAGAGAAGGATTCTAAGGAAATGCTATAAGAAAAACCAAAGAAACCACCCTTACCTTAACTTCTTCCTCTTCCTCTCTAATCTCCAAAGGACTCACAAGCGCTCTCTCCCCCCCCCCCCCCCCCCCCGCTCTTGTCTTGGCCAAATTGTGTCTTGAAAAAGGAATGAGGAAGTATTTTATTAATTTAGTCTTCTCTCTTCCTAGCCCTTGATTTAATCAAGAGGCCAAAATGTGACACTTGTCACCATCTTCTCTTCTTTCATGATTTCTTCATTATCTTGCCATTAAATTGAATCAATTCCTTCCCTTGCTTGCTCCTAAAAATCCATCCCCCCTCTCCTCTTACAAGACAAGTAAGCTCTCTTCCATATAATCAAGTTTGTCCTCTTCCAAGCAATCAAGTATTTCATTCCTCCACTTAAGCTTATCCCTCCATCATGCACTCAACATTAAATCTAACACATCACTCAACCATTATCATCATTGACCTTGCACATGTAGTCTTGCCATCATGGCTCTCTTCATGTAATAATTAGACATGCTCTTGGAATTAAAATTTTTTCCTTCATTCTTCATGGGTTTGGACGACATCATAAGAGGAAAGGAAAGGAAAGGATGATTTCCACAATTCCACCAAGAATACTCCCATCATGCATTTTTCCTTTATTTTCCTTGATTAATTGAAATTAACTTCAATTAATTGGAAAATAATTAATCTTGGGCTAAATTGGCAAAATTATAATTTTTCTATCACCTTTTTAATTTAATTCAATTCTTGAATTAATTTGCCCATTTCCTTATGAATATGAATAGAGTTAAGGAGCAAATTTGCCAACGAAGTTTTGTCTGAAGAGCGTCTGGCATAAATATATTTTAAAAGAGGCAAAAATACCAATGAACAATTAAAAAGGGTTATCCAGCACAAAAACCGTTAAATCCATACTAACGCCATTAGGGTTTTCTTCTCTTATAATTTAACGCTATTAGTATGGATTTAACGGTTTTTGTGCTAGATGCCCCTTTTTAATTGTTCATTGGTATTTTTGCCCCTTCTAAAACATATTTGTGCTAGACGCTCATTGGACAAAACTTCGTTGGTAAATTTGCTCCTTAACCTATATGAATATTTCAAAATTCACAAGATCCAAATTCATGAATATTCACCATTTTATTGAATTACTCAAATAATTACAATATATATTTGGTGAATAAAATTTGGGGTGTTACAAATAAACATGTTGCACAAAGACATTAAAAAATCTTATAAACCAAACAAATAAAAAACAAATTTTATTTATAACTAGGAATAAGTATATATACATACATAAAAACATAATATTCAGTATCCTTTACTTTGAAGATTATGAACATAGATTATAAAAAAAAATAAATGCAAAAAGTAAATAGGAAATATCAAGAAAATTTTGGATATTTGATTAAAGATAGTTGTTTACTCATCAATATTTGATTAAAGACAATTGTTTAACTCCCTTGCGGTTTCTCTTCTCAAAGAAGTCTTCCCACCATGTCCTTTGATATTTCCAGGCAAATGGACAGTGGAGAAGGAAAAAAGACAAAGCGCACGAATACTATATTGTTGTGGCAAGGAAAAAATGACACTTTAACATGATATTACATGGATGGCTGAGATTGATTGGGAAATTCGACAGGTCTAATGCAATATTCAAAACGACGTCGTTTAAATTATTTGCTTATCATCACCGTTGATGCACTTATTACGAATAAATGGCCCAGATTTCAGTTTTTAATAAAACAACATCGTTTTAAAGAAAATGGCAGTAAATGGGAAAGGTAGAGGAGACAAGCCGGATCCTCATACAAAGGGTTTGAACTCTCACCTGCACTCTTAAGAAAGCTTTAAATGAGATGCTTAGTATTAATTGAACTACAAGATCATAAGCTTTATAAAACTTACTTATAAAAATCAATAGTTTTTAAAACTACATTCAATGAAACGAATATAAGGGAAAATCCTATTTAAACCCATTTGAAATGCCTAGATTTAGATTCAGGCTTGCACTTTGATGAAATCCTTAATCAAACCAAGACACCTTATTAGAGATTTCTCAATTTATAAATTTTACCAATATATCCTTATGCTATTTTCTCCATATCTTCTCTTTCTGCAAATCTCAGTCTCAATTCTCAATCTCGTCGACTTCTCACCTCTCCTCTAACCATCCTAAGGTATCTCCAACCGATTATATGATTTAAGAAGAAGAAAAGAGAAGAAAGCTGAGAAACCAAGGTGGTTGTGGGTCCTTTTGTTCCTTTCGCATAACCATCATCATTTCGCAATTATATTCCACAATCTCTGTCTTCTTTAAGTTCTCAAATCTACCATCATAACGTGCAAAAAAATTAATTCTCAGTTTTTATACTGTAGCTCGCAAGGTTAGGCCCAGATTTCCATTTCATCCTTTTTTTAATTGAGTTTTCCATTTTTATCGATTTTTTAATTTTCCTATTATATTTTGATTCCCATCTTGAGGCTTTCACTAAGATTTCTACAGCCAATTCATTGCTTTTTCTGTTTTTTTTTTCTACTAATCATGTGCTTGTGGAATATAGAAATATAGAGATTCAGTTATCATTTTACTAAAAGGAGCATTATGGTTTTTTAACAATATTTACAAATCCCCGATAAAGCCTCTTGGCCGAATTAATGATTAGTTAAAATTGCAAGCCTAAATATAGATTTAGGTATTTCAAATGGATTTAAATGGGATTCTCCCATATAATTTCAAAAAATGTTATAAATTAAAATGAATGATTTTTACACTTAATGATAATGTCTATAATGGATTAAACTATAACATCTTAATTTAAAAACAATCATAGGAACCTGATTTAAAATTGAGGGAAACTAACTTTAATGATTTGTGAATTAATTTTTTAAAAAAAGAAGATTTCAATATAAATATAAAACAAGGAGAAATACTTATATACTCTCAGAGCATTACTTCATTTATACTCTTCTGACTAATTAAAATACAACAAATCATCTCATTTTAATCTCACATTATTGATGAGTCAACTTGAGAAATTCAAATTTTATTACTTTAAAAAACATAAACTTCACAATTTAGGAACAAACAAAAAACGCAATTCCCTCCCTTAAGCTGTTATTTTTCAAAATTATAAAATTTAAATTTCTTCATATAACTCATCTGCCATATGGGATTAAAATAGGATGAGTTGTTGTATTTTAATTAGTCATAATACATGTGAGAGGGCGCTTCTAGAGCATGTAAGTATTTCTCTAAAACAAGATTTTGGGTCATCAGATTACTGAAGGAGTTGGAAATTCTATATGAGGGACCAATGCAAATTTGGTATGACAACAAAGCTAGCATTGAAATGGTCAAGAATACAGTCTATCATGATAAAACAAAACATGTTGAGATAACCAACTTATATGGAATATTTAATAAAAATATCGCCATGTTTAGCACGAGAGTGATGAGAAGAGATGGGAATGGAATATATGTAAGGGAAAAGGAATACAATATGTGATTGGTTTGATTGGATCTGATTTCTTCTTCCATAATTGAACAAATTAAAGGAATCAACATCGCTGGACAAAAGAAAAGTGTTTGTTTTTCATGAGAATAAAGAAATTAAAAACGTCAAAATTGAGCTAAAGAAAAAGATGACACCAAGAAGTTATTTGAGATTGAGACGAGCATTTAGCTCTTTTTAATTATTCTTTATGTTGTCTCTTTTTTCCTTTATTTTTATTGATCTGATTTAAAGAAGTATTTCTTCTATTTTCTTCCACATGCCAAATATTAATTTTTCTATGTTCATTTGATCCCTTTCTTCTTTTCATATTACTTTTTAAGTTTTTCTGCCTATCAAACATAAAAATATACAATCCAAATATTATGGTCATATTTTGGTGCAATGGAATCCATTAGCGACAATGGAAAAGGGTGACAGAACCCATTGGCATAACATTTCTGGTTATAAAAATTTATTTGTTAAATGAAAACTTTTGCATATAGGGAATATTGCTTGAACATAAGGAAAGATCTTTTGCACTTGAAGAAGATTATTTGAATACAAGGAAAAATCTTTTGCACATAATGAAGATTGTTTGAACACAAGGAAATATTTTTTGCATATGAGGAATATTATTTGAACACAAAGGAGGATCTTTTATTTAAAGAAGATTGTTTGAATACAAGGAAAAATCTTTTATATATAAGGAATATTATTTGAATACAAGGAAAGATCACATGAGGGCAATGTAGTCATTTTACTTCCTATTTTATTTCTTTTAAAAGACCTCAGTACGTGCTTGTTTGGAATAGCTTATTTTTGGGCAATAAGTGCTTATAAATCGTGATTCACGGTATACGAGGTAAGTATGTGAGAGGAGTTTTATCTCGGCTTGCGTAATAAGAACTTATTTGCCCCCAAAAAGTGTTTCCAAACACAGCCTACACTTAGGTCCCATTTAATAATTAAATTGTTAAATAAGTATTTATGGATAATTTTCCCTTAAAAAGATTGGATTCTCTCTCCTTTTTTAAAAAAATTAAAAGACTAGGATATCAGCGGGTATCAATGCTTCCCTCTCTGTGTGTGATGAAGTTAGAAATTCCACAGGTTTCCAAAACAATGTGAATTTCATGATGGTAGTCATGGTTTTGCCTTCTTGAAAAATTAGATTTACCTTAAGAGAGAATGAGACAATAATGACGTTTCTAAAACTTTTTCAACTGACATGTTTTAAGCCTTATAAGAATTGCAAGCAAGCCTTCAGCAGTGGAGACAAAAGCACGGTCATTTCCTAAAATCACGTACTCCCTTTGGTCCAAAATATAATAAAAGTCTTTTAGAAGGAAATTTTGGCTCAAATTGTGTGGGAATGTACAACCCTTGCTCCTCAATTTGATTGTTGTGGTGTTTGCAGGTGTGTAAAGGAAGTCATATGGACATTTCCTCCTATTGGATGGACTAAACTAAACTTTGAAGTATCAGCGAAAGGATGTCCAGTTGCAGCAGGATGTGGTGATGTGCGAAAGAGAGACGATGGAACTTTGTGAACAAGGTTGGGATTTGCAATGCACTGGTAGCGGAATTGTGGGGTGCAACATATGGCCTCAAAATTGTGCAGGCGCTAGGAATCTCAAAGGTCATTATGGAAGGCGACTCTTTTTATGTGATCCAAATGCTATTAGAAGCTTGGAATGGTGGTGAGATAAATTGTGTTCGTGACTTAGGGAAGCTAATAGAAACATTCATGTATCCTTCTGTTATACTTATAGAGCAGGTAACTTTGTAGCTGATTGGTTTGTGAATTTTAGTTTGTTCTGTGAAAATGAACTGTGTTGTTTTGATGTGTCTTTTAGGGTGTGTTTGGTTTGAGGGGAGGGTAGGGGAGGGAGGGGAGGGGAGGGTGGCGAAATTACCATTTTGTACAAAAGAAATTTAAAATTTACCCTCTCATTTTTTTAAATTTTGGTTTCCCGCCCAAAATTTACTTTCTCATTCTTTTTAAATTTTGGGTTCCCGCCCAAAATTTAAATTCTTTCAACCTAAAAAGGTAATTTACCCACCCTCTCATTCCCTCCCTCCCCTCCCCTCCCCTCAAACCAAACACACCCTTAGGGCCTGTTTGGTTGGAGGGGAGGGAATGGAAGGAGATAAAAAATGAGCTCCTCCCCTTATTTGGTATGAAAAATTGGAGGGAAGGAACCCTAAAAAAGGGGTTCTTTAGCCTCACCCATCTTCGGCCTCCTTCTCGGGCGCTTCTCTTGCTCTCCAACAACCTTCTCCGGCTAATTTAACCATTGATGATGTTTCTTCTCTCAGACTTGAGCCTTCGGCAACCTTTTCCTACTCACCAACGGTACCAAGCAACAAAAAGGTCACAATCACGCCTTCAACTATTGCTTGGGTTTGATTGTATCAAAAGGAGTTGAAATCTTGATGATTTTATTATTTGATTCTCTCTCTCTCTCTCTCTACCTTCTTTGAACTTTTGAAGCAAGTTTGTTAAATTCCTTTTATGAAAGGAAAAATTACATCCATTTGATTTGTTGTGTTTGTTGATCTCTGCCTCCCAATCTCTGTTAATCTCTGGGTTTCTCACATAATGAAATTTCTTATATGTTCTAGGATACTGAAATTTCTAAAGAGTTGATTTTATGATTGTTTATTATGAATTTTTTGTGGTTAATGAATTCATGATCTGAGATTTCACTTGTGCATCCATGAATGATGAAGGTGATGCAGATTTCTGGGTCTACGAAGAAGATATGGCTTGGGGAGGGTAAAATAAATAGCACAAGCAATGGAAATTTTCACAAAAGCAAAGATCGATGAAGAAGCCTTTAGATGTGGTGGAGGAGCCAGAAGCATGTGATGGTCGAAAATTTTGGCTGTTTGACATTCGTGGCTATCTGCAATTTTTGTGGGGACCCAAAGGACCCGTAAGGGGATAGGGGCCTCTTCATTCCATTCCGTTACAGTCCAGGTCTCCTCTACATTCCGTTCCTATAAAAGTATTATTATAATATTAAATAATAAAAAATTTAAATAAATAAATTTAAATAATTAAATTTAATCTAAGTAGTTGATTTCTTTATACTTTTATTAAAATATTCTATATATTTCTTTTCTACTTTTTATAGGATATGAAATCTTAATCATCAGAGTTGATGTAGCGGTGTAAAAAAAATGGAGGGAAGTAGATGGTAAGACAAATGGAAAGGCCCCTTTTCCACCGATAAGGATGATGGGCATCTAGCATAGTAGGTGGAATGATATCCACATCATATCCCATATGGCATAGCCACATCAGTATTTTCGTTCAAACAGAATAGTCAAAATTAACACATCTTAATAGTGGGGTGACATTGTTACGTTTTTCATACTTTCTGGGTAAGATTGCTCTTGAAAAAACTTTCAGATACCCAATGCTCATGGGTGAAAACATCTGGAAAAAAATGGTACTTATCCCTTATGATATTTTGAACCATATTAAATATAGTAATAAAAAAATGTAACTTATTCTTTTAAAAAATAGCATAATTTGTTATAAATATAATTTTTCTAACAAAAAAGCCCTTACAAATTTTAGGTTTAATTATATATAACCTCTAAAAATTTGAGTGCAAGGTTAAAGAACTTGATAAAAGGATTAAAAAAAAACCGTAGCGGCCTAATTCAAAATCAAGGGAAATTAAAATAACATCCAGATTTAGATTTATTGTTCCTTTTTAAAATCTAAATAGAGAAGTAAATAAAAAATATAATAACACTTAAATGTTGTTAATTTAGAATATTACTTGTTATAAATTTAGAATACCACTTGTATAATACCCCGAATTTTGGGATTGGAGGTTTGGGAATTAGCTTAAATTGAGTGGACTATTAAGCCCCGATTTAATAGATGTCCCAAATCTATTCTCTAATGTTCCTTATATCTTTGGGACATTAAAGAAAATAAAATGGTTAATTTTGAAGAAAGTGATTATGCTTATGGTGAAATCGCCTATGAGTTAGTGAGTTTGTCATATGATTTTGTATGACCGAATGATGAGAAACAATTATGAAATTTTACAAGGTGAAATTAGACATCCTAAGCTTTAATTTAATATGTCATATGACTCAATTAGAGCTATATACAAAAAGATATAAATTTTTGAAGTCAGCACATAAAAACTGTGAAGTTTCTGGAACAACATGCAAAGATTGAAATTCTGAGAATTTTGTGATTCAAGTTAGCAAAAGTCTATATTTTTTCTTGAAACTAGACTCAATAAAGATTCTATAGGCTTTGGAATCACTCCAATTCGATTTTTCTAGAATTAGTTATGATTTTTCGAAGTTTGGGCAGAAATCTACCAAGACTTTGTAAAAATCCGAAATTGAGAAAAATAATTAATTAAAAAGGGATATGATATAAAGTGATCATCTCCTTCATGCTCCCCAAAACTGACGGCATTTCAGATGTGAAGAGAGAGGAAGAGAAAATTTGTAGAGAGAGAAAAGGAGGACGACAAACTTACAAAGGTAAGTGATTTCTTCGGTAAATTGGTTCCTAATGCGTATAACTCCGTTCCTAAGCTTCCTTTTCATATTATTTAAGGTTTGGAGGCTCAAATGTGGATGTTGAGCACCTAGGGTTTAGCCATATCAAGGGAGAGCCAGTGAGAGCTTGAGGTAACTTCCAAACCTTTGTATATTGACTATTCTAGCTGTTGTAAACAATTTAATCGGTAAAATTTCGTCGGATTGTCCTTTGTTTCAATTTATGAAAATGGGTTGACCTAGGTGTTATGCTGCCCAACTTGATACTAAATGGTAGTTGTAACCTAATGGAATAGTCAATAAAGTGGTTAGGAGTAAAAAGGAAAGCGTTTACGGAGTCGAAATCGCAAAACCCCGATTTTCCCCAGAAAACCCATATATTTTGGTCAGGGCTGTAAATGGGCCTTAGAGTTAGATTTTCAATGATTTAATGGTTCCATTGAGTTCAGGAGGGAAAATTAGGTAGGGTTACAGGCGGTCACTTTTTCGGAAAAGGCCGAAAAAGCATAATTACGAAAACGCCCCTGAAACCCTTAAAGTAGGGCTGCCAAGGGTATTTTGGTAATTTGACATTGAATTTGATAATTTTGAGTCCGGAAATGGATTCCTTGGGTGAAAATATGTAAGAATCGCCCATGTCAAAATTTCAGGAAAAGAACAACCGGACCGGGTAGATCGAGGGACGCGTTTAGAGGCAGAAAAAGGTTAAGGTAGGGGACTTACCTTACTTGCATGTATTTAATATTTTTGCTTGTGTAGTGATGTATGTGATTGCTTTACGTGATTGTGTAGAGCATATTTGAATAAATGAAGCTCTGTTTCTGTTTTGTTGTGGCCATAGTTTTGTTACATGAAACATTGAGCATGCAAAAATGTCATTATGGGGCATACATTTAGTTAAAGCTAACATGTCATACACATAGCATCTATCATGCATGCATTATGATATCTGTTTCCTACTGAGATTCTCTCGAATCTCACCCTCCCCTACCAACAATTTAGACAAGAGAAGACAAAAGATATATTGAGAGCAAAGAAGAGAACTACACGAGAGGATTGCAGTGGCGAAACGAAGTCAAGAATATGTCTCTGTTTTATTGGGACGAGTTTAGACACTCAAGTAGCCCTGTGCGGCTACAAGGTTTGTAATGATTATGTGCGAACCTCTATGGGGAATTTCTGTAATCATGCTCATATTATCAGTATATTTATGTTATTCCTGTATTGCCTATCAACCCGCATATCATTTTTTACGAATACTCTAATAAATGTGAAGTTAAGATATGGGCGTGACAACTTGTAACATTTTGATAAGGTAATTGTTTTTATAAATATATTTTAATAAGATTATAGAATAAAAACAAATGTAAACCCCAAAACAAGTCATACCTGACTGAAAAGAATAAGTTATATATGACTACCAATATGGTAATACTTTCTTCCATAAAAAAGAATAGTACTCCCTCCGGTCCTAATTATAGGACATATTTACCTAACTTTGGAGAAATTAAGAATAGTAGTTAAATTAGTTAATCTTATTTATTTTCCTAAAACGCCCTTATTTAATAATGCGCAAAACTAGCGTCGTGGAATAGAATTCCCAGTCGCGTATAGATTTGAGGATCAGCAATGAAGCATAATAGAAACTGCAATAAGATAGTGCCAAAAAAAAAAGAAAAAGAAAAAGAAACTGCAATAAAATGTGAAGCGGCATACTAATGTGCAAAATGTCATAAAAAATATTATCATGAAGCAATCTCTCTCTGATGTTGAATTTTTTAATCTTTATTTTAAGAAAAATATTGATTGATCATTTTGTTTTAATTTTTTTTAAAAAAATATTATTATTGTGTTTCATTATTATTGAGAAAGTATTAATGGGGTATTTTGGAAAGAAATTGACAAAAATTAAAACTTTATCTTATAATTAGGACCAAAATCAACTCACAAATATTATCCTATAATTAGGACCGGAGGAAGTAATACTTTGGCTCGGGAAAAGTGATTTATTAAGTGACTTGTCATCTTCCAAATGTTTACCCTAACAATATTAAACGTATAATCAAATAAGATTTGTGAAATATAAAAAGCTAAATGACCAAAAGTTTATATCATTGATATAAGATATTCCTTATTCAGCTTGAAAAATAAAACTTAAACTTATTGCCTATCTTTATGTTTACGACATAAAATTGTTTAGGTTCCTTGTTTCGCAGCTTTATTTGAATTCAATAATGTGTGTGTTTGAAACAGCGGTTGGAAAAATGACCTTTTCAATTTAACTTTTTATAATCTTATTTTTTATAAAAGTTAGATTGTGTAATGTAATTTATATTTGAATTGATAAATTTTCACGAGCCTGATTTCAAAAAGCTCCAACTAAGAGCTTTTACACAATTAAGCTTATGAGATCATAAGCTAAATTGAAAAATTACCTACCTAAATAATCATTTTTTTTTCTCAATTGAGTTTTGCTTACCCAATCGAGCTTAAAGGGAGTCAAAAGCTCACCCCAAACACTCATAGTTATTAGATTTTATATCACATATTTTCCTTATAAAATCAATTATAATAACTTGCTTGAGAGGGAAGCAAATCAAATATATCTCGTAAGTCTTACCTTCTTAGCTGCAGCTTTGCATTAACTGCTATGCATTGTAAGGCCTTCAACATTATATCTATATATCATATAAAACTCTTCCACCAAAATTACTGTTCATAGGAAACGCACGGATACGATTTCTTCTCCCATCCAAATTCACTGTTCACAAGCAATAAACGGTGCAGATTTTGCTGACGTGCCTAGCACCCTGACATAGCATCAGTGAATTTCACGTGCCTGTCAGCCTCAATTTGAATGTTGAATTTGAATTTTGAATTTAAATCCGCTACCTCACTTTACTCCGGATCCGTCGCTCAATTCTCTCCACATACCCTCTCTTCTCCATCGATTTCTTCTTCCTCTTCACAGTATGTCTGTCTCCTTCGTATTCGATGATGAATCAGTCCTCTACAACTTTACCATGTCTTTTATCTTCTTCTACTTCTAATTAGTGAATTCATTATACTTTTACAGGGAGACGGGAGCGGAAGAACTATCACCGACAAAGGGTAGAAGTATAGCCGCTGCTTCGTTTTCCTTTCTCTTGTGTGATGTGTGATGTTTGGCTGTATGTGTGGATATTCTGTAGTGTTATTCTTTTTGTTATTCAAATTTTAATTTAGACATCTTTTGAATACCATTTTACCACGCTGTTGTAGTTGTGGCGACTACATCCAAGAGAGATGGAAAGGGAAGATGCTTCAACTGAAAGAAAACTGAAGGTAAGGATGAAAAACTTTGAAAATCGGAGGCGATAGCTCGATTCGATGTAGGGACAGTGGATTGTTAGATGGCTTTGTGATAAATTCATTAGGTTCATGCTTGGATTACAATTCGCCAACTTTCGAGCTGTATGGTGGTGACATAGCGGATGAACTGACCTTCAATTTGGAGGATTCTTTTGTGGGGTTACTTTGGAGCAGTACGCTAGAGAATTGCTTGTGGGTGCCCTGTTAAAGCACAAACGAGAGATGCAAAACTATGAAGCCGAGAAAGCGCACAGAGGGCAGGTAAATAAATCGAGAGATATGTAACTAACTTGTACATATGGATCATATGATTTGAGGGTCTATTGTTGTGAGTTGAAAGTTTTTGAATGTGTTTCTGTAGATGCAAGCTTCTGGTTATTCATATTTGCAGCATTGTGTTGAAACAGCGGTTCTGCTTGCTTTGATTGGTGCCAATTCCACAGTTGTATCTGCTAGGCTTTTGCATGACTCACTTGATGATTCTTTTCTGACTTACGATTACATCTTTGGGCTTTTTTATTTTTTATTTTGACATCTTAAATTGCTTGGGTCTTGCAATCTAGGAATCTATATTGAAAAGTTGTTACAAAATTGCTCTCTTCTTGTCATAACAGATACTGTTCATTTGGCATAATTGCTGTCTTCTTATCATCACTTATTCTATTGCCTTATAATTGTTACAAATTTTAGGCACCATTGTTAAAAAAAAACAATTTTGTTCAACCTGGAGATAGATCAGAAGCTGATAGTGAACAGTCAAAGCTTGGACATGTTCAATGAGCCAGAGCTTGATCTCTTCATGGTATGGCTTTCTCCAATTCCCTCTCCCTCTCCCTCTCTCTGAGGCCATTGAATAATGCTTGAGAGGATATATCTAACTGAGAAATAGATCTTGTATTACAGTTCAGAGAATCCCATAACATTTTTTTGGTTAATTTCTTCAGTATTGATAGAAACCTCTCATGGAAACCCCAAATCATTTTCATGAAAATGACTGGTCTGATAAAAATGTGCATAGTTTTTTGTTCCAACTCTATCACATGTTTGTGTCCTCAAACAGTGAAAGGAGGACCTCCTACTTCATGGTTTTAGGTTTCTTGTCTCTATATTAGTAATGTTAGTTCCATGTTTATGGTTTGACTGATAACCTTCAATAGAAAGTTAACTTATCATAAACTTATTCAACCTGTCAACCAAATGGTTCTGTAATACATTTTTTTTTCTGTGGTGCCAAGAAAAAGGCTATTGAGAAGTACTCAAAACTTGCCCATAGTTCATTCACATTATTGCCTTGGTTCTTCTTGTGATTTTCCTTAGGTTTTTATATACATTCTATACTTCACTCTGAAGCAATTCTTATGTCTCTACTAAAGTTGGGGCCACTCTATCGATGAACCGGGTGACATTTTGATTTCAACCTTCGCCTACTTTAGATTGCATAATGTTTGTCCTGGTTATCATATTTACAGAGCCCCATATATTATTTGGTTGCTGCATCCTTAAACACTGTGCTTCACTGATTTGGTTGCTGCTGTGCTCTATAAATAAAAAAGGATGACCTCCTATTTCATGTTTTTATGTTTCTTGTCTCTATATTATTTATGACAGTTGCATGCTTATGGTTTATGTGATCACCTTCAATAGAAAGTTATCTGCCCATAAACTTATATTACCTATCAACCAAATTCTTGCTTCTATGTGTAAATAGGTGCAGCGACCTTCAACACTGTGCTTCACTGATGTTGTTTCTGCTGTGCTCAGAAAAAAAGGAGGACGTCTTACTTCATATTTTTATGTTTCTTGTCTCTATACTATTAAGTTTAGTTCCATGTTTTTCGTTTGACTGATCACCTTCAATATAAATTTATCTGACCCTAAACTTATTTCAGACTTCTTGCAGTCAAACCAATTTTGCTGCCTTTGACCTCTGTTCAATAAGATTCACATTTTCCAACATTAAATAGATTATAAGCTCTTTCGCATAAACCAATAATTAAATGCCAATTTGTCTTTTTCCATACTTTCTCCCATGCTTTGGCAGGTGGTTCAACCTTAAACCCTTTCTTTTAGTGATTTGGTTGCTGTTGTGCTGTGAAAAAAAAAGGGAGGATGTCCTGCTTCATATGTGTATGCTTCTTGTCTATATATTCTTAGTGTCAGATACATGTTTATGGTTTGACTGATCACGTTCGATAGGATATGCTTTAACCCATATACCTATACAATCTTTTAACCAAAAGGATTTGTAATACTTTCATTTTTCCTTTCTATTTGGTTGAAGGCTATTGTGCTATCCCTTTGGTTTTTTTTGCACATTTTTTGCTACACATTTATTAATTTTACTCTATATCTAAGTAAAGCTGGGGTCACTCTCTTTATCAACCTCAACACATTTCTGTAATCCCCAGAACCTATGTTTGATTGTATAAAGTTTGTTTAGTTATCATATTAACCTAAAGCGAAATGTGAGAGATTCTACACATGAAGTTTTCACACATGGGCAATTATATGTTGCGCTATCTAGAGTGAAAAGCATGGATGTGTTGAAGATCTATTTTGCAAATGATGGCAATCAAGAAAGGAGGACAACTACAAATGTTGTCTACAAGGAAATATTTAGTAACTTGGGTAATTAACATTTCCGATTTGTTGTTATTGATTCCAGGGTGATTGATGGTCCCTGTTTCATTGCAATTATGTTTTAGAAACTTGTGAACTCGAAGCAGAAGTTGTTTGTTTCATTGTTTTCGACTGTTTGCATGTAATTTGTTCCTGTGGTTTCATTGTTATTCTTTATGATGTTAATGTTAATGTCAGTGCAATCGTTGTTGTTGTGAATATGAAATGTGTGTGAAATTAAGTGCTCCCCGCGCAACGCGCGGGGGAGTATGTGCTAGTTTGCAAAGATAGTTGCATGCCTCAACTAAAAAACACGAGAGTTTAAGTCAGTGATTACTATATATTGACTTCAAATTCATACACAAGTGATAATAACCAGAATTTTGCCAGTCCGTCTTAATTGTTAGCTCAGTTGAGCACTTGGTGCATTTGAATACATTTGCAAAAAGATTAAATAATAATATAAATTCTCAAAGCATGCTAATTAAAAGCTCAAAATGTGAATGGAAAAGCAAATCAATGCCAATCCGTATCTTAAGTTTAGGGTTCTTATTGCAACTGAGAAAAATATTTTAAGAGTAAAATTGTACTTATAGTATTTTTTTTTTCAAAAGCATTAAGTATCCTAAATTAATTTTTAGTGCAACTAATATTTTAAGTATTTTTTAAGAGCATTCAATATCTTAAATTTACGATGTTCATTACTTCTAAGAAGAAAAATATTTTAAAGGCAAGGTTATACCAAAAATTACATTATGATACTATATTGGAAAAAATAATTTATGATAGAGAATGTACTAAAAATTATTTTAAAATACTGAGTACTACTTAAAATTAAAGATACTTTAGGGTGGGCCCTAAAGAATTAATTATACAAATACAAATAATTAATAGGAGTAATAGTTATATGGTATTTCTTTAAAAATATAGTTATTTAGTATTTATTACTAATGATTAATTTATTACCATGGGATATAAAAGTAAAATGCATGCACAGCCGAGGGAAAAAAAAGTTCATCGTTGTTAAGGTGAACCTTTATAATTTGAGTAAAATACTCTGACCATCCTCCAGTTTTGTCTTAATTACACAGACCTTCCATCTATTTTGAAAACATACATTTAAGTCCAAACAGTTAACTCCGTTAAGAATATTCTAAAAAGATTCCAAAAATATATATTTTTAATTAAATTTATTTTTTATTGCCATTTTGACTAAAGTTGTTTTAAAGAATTTAAGATTTTTTTTTTTCAATTCCTTAATTTCTATTTTTATCTTTACAAGTAGTTATTTGTTTGATGATTTTAGCATTGATTAATGTAAATGTCACAAACGTTGAATATTCAAGTAAGATTTTAAACAAAAATATGCTTGATCAAATGTGTTTATAAATATTTGTGGAAAAAATATTAAATTATAAATTTAAATTACACATACAATCTCATACTTATATAGTTTATTATATTTGATAAAAATATGTGTTTAATATATATTTTAAGTCAAAATGAATTTATAATATCAAAATTAATAAATTTTTTAAAAAATTAGAAAGTTAGAGAATCTAATAGAATAAATTTATGGTCGTATAAATTTTTATTAGCCCTTATATATATAAATAATTATAATATTAAATAAGGGCATTTTGATTAAAAAAAAGTTTAAAAGTCAAACTTAATGGTCAACTAACGGTTTGCATGGATGGAAATAAAATCTTAAAATATAAGGGAGGTTTGTGTAACATATATTTTAGTTTTAAGGGAGGTTTATATGGGTTTCCAAAATAGAGAGGAGGTCTGTGTAATTAAGGCAAAACAGAGGGGAGGTTAGAGTATTTTACTCTTATAATTTTTACTCAGTTAATTTGTTTTTTCTTTTAAATTTTGCGTGATTTTGCAAATCCGTGTCATCCCAGTCACCCTCCTTAGTCTCTCTTCTTCACTTCACTTCGCTTCACTCTTCCGGAGTTCTGCTGAAGCGCAACCCATATCTCTCCTCCGTCTTTTCCTGTATCTCGCTGTCGGAGTAGCATCTCTGTTCTTCCCTCCATCTTTTCTTCCATCTCGCCGTCGATGACCGCGCCAGCTCGTACGACGCAGTCCTGTAAAACCTAACGCCTTCCCTTGTGCGATCGCGAAGGCTTTCGAGCACTATGATGAAGAACAAGCTTGTGGAGGACGATACTCCATTTCTTCCCGAAGGAATCATCAGAGACATTCTCATACGGCTTCCGGTAAAATCCCTAATCCGATTTCAATTTGTGTGCAGAGATTGGAGAAATCTCTTTAAGACCCCATCTTTCATTGCTGACCACCTCCACCACTCAAATCGTCAAAACCCTTATATCCTTTTCCAACGGGGTTATTCATATGATAATCATTCGGACTTATATTCTCTGGGTTCCGACATGCAAGTTCGGAGATTTCAGAACTCACCTTTGCTTGAACATTTGAACCACCGTAAGATCGTGGGTGTCAGCAATGGCTTGCTCTGTGTTCAAACCAATAGGCTTCATTATTCTCCTCATTCTCTTTTATTGTGGAATCCAGCGATTAAAGAGGTCAAACTGGTGCGCGAAACTGATTTTTGTCGTGATTCTTATTCTTACGGTACTTATTCTATAGGATTTGGGTTCTGTCCATCCCTCAATGATTACAAGATAGTGATAACTTATGTTAAGGATTACTTTGAGATGTTTAAAGTGTATTCTTTAAGGTCAAATTCATGGAAGGAAGTAAAATATAGGCTTGACGCATGTTATATTTATTATAGTGTGACTGTTAATGGTGTTATGTTTTGGTGGGGGCAAAAGAAAATTAGGAAGGATCATGGGGAGGATCATGAGGAGGATTTTGAAGTTGTGATTTTTTCATTTGACTTAGCAACGGAAGTGTGGACGGTGATACCAATGCCTGAGCAACACTCCAGTACCGTTTATCAAAATCTTATGGTGTATGAGGGAAAACTTGCTTTTGTTTCTTGCACCGAAGACTTTGAACATTCTGCTATCCATCTGTGGGTAAGGGAGGAGGGTGTAGGTGCATTTGGGGAGACATGGAATTGGACTAAGAAATTTACTAGCAACCCTTATCCATCTAGTGGGATATTTCCCAAGACTATGTGGGGAAATGAAATTTTCTGCAGGATCTGTGATAGTGAATCAACAATCGCGGTTCTTTTCAATCCAACTACTGAAAAATTCAAGAAGGTTAACATTAGCAAATGTGACAATGAGCATCAAATCTTCAATTATGTTGAGAGTCTTGTATCAGTTGGAGGGACGAAATCATTGGTTCATCCAGTCGGGGTTCATCCGGTGGAGTGCAGACAATGATTTAGCAGAAGCTATTCTTTCTCTGCTCGTCCTCCAAGCTTATGCATCTTAATCGTTGTTCTGTAGATTTTACTTAGTTTGAGCACTTTTGGTAAAATGTACCATATTAGGTTAGATTATTTTGTCCTTTGTGAAGCTTGAAGACCTTTTTGAGATGTTTTATCTCTAATTATGAATTTGAATGTAGATATTTAATGACAGATGTTTCTAGCTGTATTTGGCATGTGTTAGTTTGTTCCTTTTTTTGTTTACAAGATGGATGTCAATCGATCAAATCGCATATAAGCACTATTTGATTATTATGTATTTCATAAGTATCTCCAAGTAAGCTTTAAATGTTATAAACAGGGAAGCATGTTCTTGAGGCTTAAGTAATTTATAGAGCTAGTGAGGGGGTTGAAGGTGTTGTGTATGCCTCCAATTTCTGTGTCTTCCTATAGAAGAGGCAATTAGAGGTCGTCTCCATTTTTTTTTTTTTGGTTGGTTTATCATTTTACGCCATTTAATTATGTATATTACTCAGATAATTGTATTTGATTTCCTCACATTCTTTCTTCCACGTAAATAAATGAATGAGGGTATTTTTAATAAAAAAGCTACAATTGTTACATCTTAGTTATGTCTAACCAACTTTTTTATCAATGTCGATAAGAGAATGGAGGAAGTAACTTATTTGCTTGGTGCATTACAATGGTGCAAGGACTAGTTCTTCATTAGAATGAAGACGCAACTATGTGGTGGAAGAACTTGGTTTCACTTTTTATTCTGTAGGAATATTTCAGTATTCCTATTGGGTTTCAGTTTTATGGGACTTTTACCAACTCTAATTGCTTACCAACAATGAATTTATGATTCCTTTGCCGCCCCTACATTTCATTCCTATAAGGACAAATAAGGACATGTACAGCACGGTGAATCAGATTCATCCAAACTTATCATGATAATTGATAAATAGATGCTGGGATTATTACAGCATGTTCGACATTATGTAAAAAACTGGTGAAGAATACAGGTAACCTTAGTGTAAGTGGCCATAACAGCTGAACTACAATAAATTACAAAATGAATTAAGTACTTCTTGATTTTACATGTAGGATCTATCTAGTTTGTAGTACAAATTACATTACAAACTATGTTAAAAGACCGTAGGTGGTAATATACGCAAAAAAAAATAAACGAAGCATGCACTTGGTGCATTGCCCAAGTTGCGAAGTCACTCCTTTGTATAGGAGAGGTGGTGGATTCTATCCCCTGCAGAGCGGGTTTGGCTCCCTTTCTAATTCTCAGAAAAAAAAATCAGTCAAGTAATTTCAAATGTTATTTTTCTTGTATTTCTAGTACACTAATCTCATTTATAGCATCCAACACTCTTAATCATAAATAAGATTAAGGTGCTAGATGTGACCGAAAAATAATATCTGGGGGGCATGATGCACAAGAAAAATAATATTAAAGTGTTGGATATACCATAAATAAGATTAGTGTACTGAATATTACTAGGAAATAACATCAATGTGTTGAATACTGCTTTGCCCTTATTTAAATTATAAAGATCTTATTTATAATATGAATATAAAGTTGTGATTTTTTATTGTAAGATTATTTTAAATATCTTTATTTATTATTCATCATTATTTAAATTATATCATAACACTTAATGCATCAAACTAATTTTTTTTTTTTTTTTTTTTTTTTTTTACAGCCAAGGGCCCTAAAGTATTCTTTTCAAAAGTATTAACCATTATAGATTAACTTTTGGTGCAACTAACACTTTTAAGTATTTTTTAGGAGCACTTAGTATTTAAAGTTTAGGGTGCTCTTTAGTCATTACTATTGGGGAAAATATTTTAAAGATAAAATTGTATCAAAACTTATGATACTAGGTGCTCTACTTAAAAAAAAAAAAAACTTTATAATATTGAATGTACTAAAAACTATTTAGAATATTTAGTGTTATTGAAAATTAATGATACTTCAATGTGTTGGACATGCCTTAATTATATTTCTATTATTTAATTATATAGTTTAACAAATTCATTAGTAAAATTAAATTCTCATGAGTTTACTATTCAAATTCATGATCCTAAGTTATATTCTTGTCACGAGTTTACTTAAATTTATAAAGGTGACAATATTAGTTGTGAGTCCCACTCCACTGATTCAAAACTAATTGGGAAACTTGCATTGAGATCCCAAGCTAGACAAAATATGACTCAAAAGCCCCTTGGAATCTTTAATTTGCAGGCAAGTCATGTGGGACTTTTGGATAATATAATCCAATTGTAAAAAGATCAAAATATCCTTAGTTAAACAGAGAAAGAGCAGACAAATCGAAACACTCCCCATTCTTCATTGCCTCTCTTTCTCACCACCTGTTGGAGCCTTAGTTTGTCGCCTTGTCACAATCATCTCATCGCCTTGAGACCATGACCGTCGCTGTCGAGCGACCATAGCCGTCGTTTGCTGGACTAATCTCTGTTATTGAAAAGATTTAGATTTTTTTACCATGCTCCTTTAATTTAGCTTGTGTTTCTCCTCAGGAAGCATAGAGTAAAGAGATTAATCAAGGTTCATGCTATCAACAACAAGCTAGCAGATATAACCCTGGATGATTATTCATGGAGAAAGTATGGGCAGAACTCAATTAAGGGCTCTCTTCACTAGAGGTATGTTGAAGCCTTACTGTGTGACATGAACGATTTGAGGTATATGGATAATTTTGTTGAATTGATAAATAGTTGGTCGATTTTGAGTACTATGATATCAGGGTTGCTATATGGATTTTGCCCCCTCCCTCTCTTAGTAGTAATAGAGTAGAAAATATGTCCACCTCACTTCAATTTCTTTATTTTTGGGCGTGTTTTTATGGTGTTCAAGTTAATGCTTCAATAATAAGAGTTAGAAAAGCACGTGGACATGAGCGTCATTTGTTCTCGAAAAGTATTGAGATAGATCAAATGATCATCTTTTCATCATTTGTTCTTGTGGATTCGGGTTGGTATGCTATGTCACCAGTCTCTCATTATCTTTCTGTTCAAATCTCATATCCACAGTGCCATATGGTGTTGTGTTGTAGATTCAAACTTGAAATAAATCAATTTATATTTGCTCATAGTTTTGTTTCAACTAATATGTTTAATAGGTTCAGGATTATCTGTCACTTATCTGCAATTTAAAGTAAGGTGGAGGCAAGCAACCGCATATGTGAAATATGTTTAATAGATTCAGATGTTGCTGTACATATTTTGAGCTGTGCAAGTAGGGATGTTCTGAATTATTCCAGAATGATGCTTGTGAAAAAGAAAGAAGGAAATGCTTCTTTTGGAGGTTTGGATGCAAAATTTTCTGATGTTCATGGATCATATGGTTATAGTGTAAATGTTCCACTTCTACGTCATGATAATTTGAGTAGTGACAACAATGACACAAATGCTTCTATTTCTTGTGGTGACTTGTGACTCATCCAAACAACATACATGGTGACAAAGTGATGTCTTTCGTGTAAGGGTGGAGTCAAAGGAAGAGAACAAAATAGACAAACAAGTTCAATTGTAACTAGGATTTGTAGGATGCATTCATGAAATGTATTTTGTAACTTAATTTACTTGAAATTAGTGACTTATTGTATTGATTTAATTTTAGTGGTTAATTAAGCTTATCCCGAATTTTTATACATGATTTGATATTATTATCAAAGCATTTGTAAACTAGGGTTATCATTACAATTTGTCGAGAATATGCTAACATGAAGATATATAAACAATTCCACGGGCGTGCACTAACAAGTCTACGAGCATCTATTGAGAAGTCCATGTGCTTGCATTGACAAGTCAGGTAGCTAACATTAACAACTCTTATGTTTGTCCAAATAATATGTCCACATAAGCAATATGAAATTATAATAACAAAGGTAGTTTATAAATTGAATTATGCTATATAAACAAGTGTAGGGGATTGCACTAATAAGTCCATGAATATCTATTGACAAGTCATTTAGTTAGAATCAAATGAAACCTATGAGTTTATGTTATATTTGCAGTTTGTTAAAGTTCAGTGCTCGTTATATAGTCTTTGATTTTGGTCATGTTGATAGCTTGTTTCTGGAAGCCAATCATGATACCTGCTAAACAAAAATTTAAAATAATTAAGGAAAGAAAACAAAAAACAAGCTCAGAAATTTTTTCTCCTTGTAGAAGAAAAGGCAAGCACAAGGCTCAAGAGTTTTTCAAAGGCAGAAAAAGCTAGGCTATCATCTCTCAAATGAATCATAAATTATTTAACTTCTAGATATTTGTAGGCTGAAGTGGTCAATATTAAAAGGCGTAGTAAACACTTATTTATAAAATGAAAAGAACACGTCTTATTTAATATAATAATTCTTCATTAATCAATATTATATATTTATGGAGTTGTTGCAAAACCGAACAATTGCATTCAAATTTGATTTAAAAATATTTTAATTCTTCTATGAAGAAATTTATCTACCTTAATCCCATAAGGTGCATTTTCACCAATGAGTTAAAGCAATTTGCAAAATTAAAAATTATATTTCTTAAGATTACGAGTCTCACTAATGTTACAACAAAGATGTAACCCCCTTCCAACCATAGGCCGAGATTAAGTTTATAATCAAGTAATTAAGTGAAATTAGATACCTTAGAAGATGTGGGACTAAAACAAAATCAAATTTCCCAAAATCAGGGTCTATAAAAACTTTTTTAAAACCTGTTCACAAAAGTCTCATATTCAAATTACAAATATACAATTGGCCTGTACAGGTTAATTCCGTTTACAAATATCAGAGTACAGCATAAATTCCTGACACGCTCGGGTTCCTTTAATCAGTAAAGGGTCTTACAAGACAACAATGCCCATAATCTCTTACCCTTTACTAGGGGATTATACAAAACTATTCAAATATCACCAATACATATACAGGCAATTCCCAACATAATATCCATATGATATACATGATAACCAAATAATCAAAACAACTCCCAATTCGGAGCTCTACTCGCTCTTCGTCACCCTCTTTCCGTTTGATCCTTCGGCCCTGTTTAAAAGTTGTTTTGGGAGAGTGAGATTCTAAAGAATCCCTGTAGTGTCAAGTCACTCATAGTATGCACAACAATAAGGCATGAAAGCAAATCATCACACACACATTGCAACTACAACGGCAAGGGCATGTATGACTCGTGTCACCCTTACGTTTGCTCACGCTGAAGTGCTCACGCTGTATTGCACCACAACACAGTTCACAACAATATATTTCACCATAGTTGGGATTCATATAAAGCATTTTACAATATACAACCACACTGGCCGGATTCATAAAGCAGTTTCTCAAAGATCTATGTCTATTACAATGGCAGTTCAACGGCCGGGGTAGGTGTGATAAGCATCAACCCCCTTATGACGGCTCCCGCTGAAGCGCTCACACTGCAATGGACCATGGCACATTTTCATTCACATTTCACAATCATACAATGATCAATCATGCATACCAGACATCATACACAACATGAGAGAAAAGTCACTACCTGCTCGTTCCTTCCGTGTACGCTCTAGCACTGGTCCCTCCCAAGTAGGGCAAATTTCGTATCCTATAATTATAATCAGTGACGAAGAGTTATTTCTCTATTCCAATTCTCAATTACTTCTTAACACTTAATTTGGTTATCATTATTGCTCTTTGAGTACCCATAAATACCTCTAACAAAAGTCCTAAAGGATTGGAAGAACTATCCCAAAGATCTCCTTTTTGAAAGCACAAGACATGTTTTTTCACTGTTGCACTCGAGTGAAGATGGCCTCACTCGAGTGATGGTACGGACACTTGAGTGATGGTACGGTCTGCACTCAAGTACAAGAAAGTGAGGTGCAGAAAGTGTTTGCCCGAGAGCACAAGAAACTCTTAGAGAAAAGAAGCACTCGAGCACGGATCACTGTACTCGAGTAATGGCTTAACACTCACAAGTGTTAAAGTGCACTCTTGAATCTTGGACGCGAGTGACAACCCGAAACAAGAGTTCATGGCGTCAAATACACCCGCACTTGAGTGAGAGGAGGCTCATTTGAGTGAGAACCCACAACACTTGCAAGTGAGATAACACTCTTGCCTCTACATACTGAAGTGCGACATGAAAGTTGAAGGCAGAAAGGGAAAATACACTACCGTACTCGAGTAGGCTCACCCTTACTCGAGTAATGTTCATCCCGCACTCGAGTGAACCCCATATCACTCGAGTGATGTTATCAAAACCCAGAAAACGCAGAAGGTATGACAGCACTCGAGTGAGGCAAGTGAGATAACACTCTTGCCTCTACACAAGGAAGTGCGACATGAAAGCTGAAGGTAGAAAGGGAAAATGCACTACCATACTCAAGTGGGCTCACCCTTACTAGAGTGATGTTCATCCCGCACTCGAGTGAACCCCAAATCACTCGAGTGATGCTATCAGAACCCAGAAAACGCAAAAGGTATGACAACACTTCCTCACTTTTGCCAAATAGATTCCAATGGTCCCAAATTCTCACCTAAGGCTACTTCAACATAAAATTACCTAAGGAATTCAATAAAACCATTAAAACAATCAAATTCCTACTCTATTATCATGCTTTGGTTTTGGGTAACACAAACATCAAAATTCCCCAAACTTAATCTTTCAATCCCAAATCAATCTATCTATCCACATACATGCCAAATATACCAATTCCATGCCAAACACCCAACGCCACTCATTTTCGAATTTAAGGCCAAAAGTACCAAAAATTCCAAACCTCATCAAATGACATGAAACATAGATGGACAGACCTGTTTCACTCACCTCTTCAACTTTTCCAAAGACACTTCTTGATTCTCCAACTACCAGATTTTCTTGATTCCTCAAATCACCATCAATGGAGAAACTACAACTATCAAATTGAAACTCTCACTCCAAGGAACAACATTAATGAAGTGAACTTTGGCATTAGAGGTCATTTACTTACCTTTCCTCAAGCTTTTTCCTTTCTCTTTCTTGAGCAACAATGGTTGCTGGTTTGGAGAGAGAGAATGAGAGAGAGAAGAGTGAAGGAGATGAAGAATGATGATCATTCTTACTTACCCATACTGCCCAGTGAAAATAAGGGAAGAGAGGAGAGAGAAAATGAATAAAATACACCATATTTGACTTTACCCTCTTCTCTCATCATACCCACTTTTGCCACATGTTTCATTTCTATTGGCTCTCACAAAATAAGTCACCAATTAGCCATTTAATCACCTTTCTCATTTTTCTCTTAGTTAGTAATTAATTTCTCTGTTAATCACTAACTAATTGCCCAACAATTTCATTCTTTCAACTTCCACTAATCATGACATATTAATTAATATTACCGCCAAAACCTATAATTATTCCACTTTAATTCAATAATTATCCTCAATAATTATCATTAGCCCTTAATTGAAATTTGAGGCGTTACAAAAGATATTTTCTTAATATTACTCATTTAGTCAATACCATTACACCTTTAGTCAATCTCATTACTTATTGAGTTAATACCATTATATCTTTAGTCAGTTTGTTTACGCCTTTAGTGAATATCACTACCCATTTTGTTAATGTCATTAAGCCTTTGGTCAATGTCATTATGCCTTTAGTTGATCACATTACTCATTTAGTTAATACCATTACACTTTTAGTCAATTCTTTTATGTAACCCTCTACTTTAATAAACGTAATTAAAATTCGATAACGCATAATAAAATGGATTAGAGACCATCGGATAATTAAAAACTCATTTCAACTTTCTACCTTACAATAGAATTTTCACAAAATCTTTCAAAATTTCTTCCCTATCCTGGTATCAAGTTCAAATATTGAATATAATTACCTGTGCAGTTATATCACATTTATACATATCAAAGTGTACAGCAAAATTTCCGGCAACCCTGGTTTTAATACTTAAGGTTATACTAAGGGTTTCAATTCCCATTTAGGGGATTACACCACCATACACAGAATGTTATTTACATCCAAAAATAATATACAGTAATCTCGTTTCAAAATAGATAACCAACAGTTCAAACTAAACATCTCTACTAGATCCTAGCCGCTCCTGGTGGTTCGCTTCTCCTTGGAGCCACTTGCCTTGTTTGAAATATTAGTCAATGGAAGGAATGAGATTCAAGAGAATCCCAGTAGTAACAAGTCACTCATACAATGTATAAACACATAGCATATACAATCATGTTAAGCAATATCACAATGATATATGGTTCACGCCACATACGACAACACTCATGGTTGTAAACACTGTGTGTTAGCTTATGCTGTAATCACTATGCCAACTTTTGCTGTAATCTCAAAGCACCACAATGTATCACAATGTATCACAACGCATGACAAACATACATACAATGCTTTACATATAGTATAAGAGAAAGAGTCATTACCTTGTCCTTTCCTAACGTTCTCTGGCATAGTGGGCTCGCGAGTATAGCAAATGTCAAATCCTATAAACCAATGTCAAGAGCGACGAATTAAAACTCTATTCCAATTTCTAACTTCTAAAAACTTAAAGTTAGTTATCATTTGGACTCTTTAGATGGCTATTAAAGGCTTAGATACATGCTTAAAGAGTTGGGAAATATCATACCAAAAACCACCTTTCAAAAGTGAAAAATACTGATTTTTGGGGATTGACCGCGGCCCAAAAATCCACTGGCTGTAGGCAAAAACAGGTCATAAAGATTTGGGCCGTGGCCAAGAAAATCCTGTTTCTTAGCTGAACTTCCAAAAATCATAACTAATTCCAGAAAAAAAATCAAAATGAGGTGATTCCAAAGCCAAATGAAAGATATTTAAGTCCTCTTTATAGTAAAAATATGGATTATTACCATAAATCACCACACAATTACATAATTTCACAAGATTCACCACTGCCCCAAAATAGATTCCAGTTTCAATCCCAAACTTTGGACAGTCATTACTCCAAGCATACAAAACGAAATGACACAAATTATATGTCCATTTTGAAGCTTGGAATGTGAACTTTAAGACTGGAAATCTCAGAATTTTTAGACACTATTTGCCCATTCAAAACATCCAGACAACCTGATTGCCCTATTCAGAGTTCTAAGAGACAAAATTTCAGTTTTGTGCAATTTGCTTCCAATAGTTCAAAATTCTCAACAACACCATTTCCACACCAATTTTGCACAAGGAATCTATTAAAACCATCAAAATAATCAAATTCCATCCACATAGACATGTTCCACAGAAATCTCAACATGTCAACACAAAATACCACAATCCACTACAATGCAATTCCTTCCATTCCAAAATTCCAAACCAATTTTAATGGTATAAATACACACTATGACATCAATTTTACCACAATACACTAGCCTATCCATACATTTTGAAATTTACCAAAAATCAGGGCAAAATTACAAATTCTCAAGACTCAACCAATGGTCACAATGAATACACCAAAATGTTTCAAATACTCACCTTAACTTCTTCCCAAAGCTATTTCTTTGATTCTCTCACTTTCAAATTCCTACAAATTCTCAAACTCCACTAATCAAAAATCTGAAACCATAGGAATGGAGCTCTTGACACCATGAACAATATTAAATGAAGAACACTTGAGCATTCAAAGTCATTTTCTTACCTAAAACCCAAGCTTCTTCTTTCTCTTTCTTGATTAGCTTCAACGAAAATGGAGGAGAGGAGAGAGATGAGATGAATTGGTGAAGATGATGATGAATTTTTGGCCTTTCAATTGCCTCTTGGACGTCCAAAATGAGAAAGGGAAGAGAAAAACACCTTTTGACACTTTGACCATGATCCATGGCTCTCATGAAGCCAAGTGTCATGACCTTGTTCTTCCTTCCAACTCCTTCCATGTTCATGCAAGCATAGGATCACTCTATGATAATCTCTTGACATGTAATCCCAACCATGGATCTACAATTTACCAATGAGTTATCTCTTCAGTAACTAACCAATTGGTCGATAACTTTTCAATTTTACCATTTTGTCCCTGATTATGGCAATTCCACACAAATCACTTCCAAACTCATTCATATCATTTCAATAACATCACTATGTGCCCTCCCCTATATTTCAACCCATTTAGACATTAATCCACACTTAAGCATAAATATAAGGTTTAGGCATTGATTAAAACACATTCGCATTCAATTCAGTGATAATTACATCACTTCTAACATAATTAGCCCTTAATCCCAAATTGGGTCATTACAGTTTATACCTTTAGTGAATGTCACTACTCATTTAGTGAATTTCATTATGCCTTTTGCTAATGTCATTCCTTATTTAGTCAATATCATTATGCCTTTAGTTAATATCATTTCTCATTTAATCAAATATCATTACGCATTTAGTCATTTCTATTAATTATTTAGTTAATATCATTATTCCTTTATTTGTATTAGAGTTAAGGTGCAAATTCGCCCTAGAAGTATTTGCAAAGTCTCATTGTTGCCTTGGAAGTTTTGTTTTAGTCTCAATGTTGCCCCGGAAATATTAAAACGTAGCAATGTTGCCCTTAAGTTAACAGAGGTTAAATTTGACCGTTTTGTTTGACTAAAACTCCTACGTGGCATCCTCACGTGGTACTTAATGGTCCAACTCATCGCAAACCCTACATTTTTTATCCCTTCTCTCTCCTTTATTTTCTTTCTTCCTCCTCCCCCTCTCTTTTGGAACACAACGGCTCCATCATCCCTTCCCTCACCATATACTCCCCCTCCCCCTCTCTTTCTTGTTCCCCCTTGAGGGCTTGTTTGGTATGAGGGGAGGGGAGGGGAGGGAAAGTGGGCGGAGAGAAAATTTTTTTGAGTTAAATTTAAAAAAAATTAGAGAAGTTGGGTTAATAATTTTTAATTAATTTTTCTTACTATTTTATCTTATATATTCTCTTTATCAAAATTTTATTACCCCACTTCTTCAATCTTTTAAAATTCAACTCATAAAATTTTTTCCTCTCCTCCCTTCCCCTCCAAATCCCTCACATTTTCATCCCTCTAAACCTGATTCAATGGTCACCGTTAAAGGTGTGCTACCATAGCCTTTAATAGTAAGTTTTGCAATGGGATAAATATGATTATTGACCAATTCGAAACTTTAGTGAAACAATGGCAAGTTCTGGGTTTGAGGGAACGTGTCAATGGAATTTTCAAAGTTATGTTGTACTGTTTCTAGACGAATTATTTAGCTTCAATGGATTGAAATTCAAAAATCCTAATCAAAACTTACCATCAAAGGCTATGGGAGCATATCATTCCCAGAAAGAGAGGGGGGAAAACTGAAAAAAAAAACAAGAAAACACCTAGTTTTCAATTTCCAACTGAAATTTCTACTTAACAACAAAAACAAAAGGCTTTGTAATCTGTACACAAGAAATTCCAATTTTGAAATGAACATTGCTACATTTATGACTTTTGGGGAAACATTGAGACCAAAAAAAATTTTAGGGCAACATTGAGACTTAGCAAATACTCCTTAAGCAAATTTGCACCTTAACTCTTTGTATTATACATATATATACTTATGCATATATTTATAAAAGAGGCTTTGGTAACCCAATGGCCACCTAGTCTCTTTGTAAATAAGGTGGGGTAGGTTTAAATCCTACCCTCACTACCCTAGCTTACATTTTTTAAAAAACTTAAACCCCAACCCCCCAAAAAAATAGCCCTTGGCGCCAGAGCTCTGGCGGCCGGCAGGCGATGGTGCTCCGATAAGGGCACCTTTTCTTTTTTCTTTTTTTAATTGAAAAAACTAAGGGGTGTAATGATAAAATCATCAACGATTTCAATTTGTTCCCTATTATCTTTATGTCATTTCCATGTGTTAATATACTTTTTGGCGTATTATAAATTCAAATGGTACTTATTTGGAATTTTTCATATGTAGAAACCATCCATTTAATTTTAATCCTGAGAAGCTTCATGATCCCATAAGGTACTAAAAAGAGACTCTAGAACTTTAGATCATGCTTAAATTTGTTAGTGTAAGCTTTTCATTCAAGGTTGGGGGGAGAATTGGGTGACTTTAAAAGATTTACACTTTAACACAAGCTAAAGTAAGGCGAGAAGAGTTATAAGGATATCACTGAAGAAGGAAACAAGAGAGTTATACTGGTTCGGTCCAATTCACTTGACCTATGTCGAGTCTCCAAAATGCTTTTCTGAAATTTCCACTATCTTTCATGATTCACAGGGATTTTGGTGCCTCAGTATAAGCTAGTTCTTCTTCAAAGAATACTTACTCCCCCTTACACTTTGCAATCAATGCCTATTCAAGGTCCCACTACCTTAAGTATCTCAGATGACAAAAATGCTTAAGTATATCCTCTCACAAGAGTAAATGAATAATTATTGAAGTACACATTCATACAGAGAGCTTTGGAGATTAGCAAAATGATTGTAACAATAAATGCATAGTTCAGTTAGTTGCTCCATTTTCAATGCTCTTCTATTTATAGCATAAGAATGTTTGAAGATCGTTGCTATTTGATTATAGTTGTTAGAGTGTATGGTCTTGCTTCTATCTATTGAGAATGTCATATTGTTCTTTGTGTCTTTGAATTTATTCGTTGAGATCAGAGATAATGTGAAGTATTTGAACTTTGGTGTATTTACTCTGACGCAAAAGTGCTTTTTGCTAGTCTTGGTTTAATCCATTATTAATCGCTTGCAATATGATTAAACTCTAGTATAATAAAGTGTTAGATCAATTAAAAGCAATTAGAACAATTTTAGGATAGATTTTAATGAGTATCAAGATTTATGATACGACGCTTTGTTTTTTGAAGAAGCATCACTTGTAACATCCCAAATTTTCATTCATAAGATATAGATAATCTTATGAAGGAAACATTTAGCAGTAAATATAATTTAGTGAATAACAGTTTAAATAAGGAAGATAGATCGAAAATAATTTAGTGGATATATGTGTTATATATGTGATGCACTGAGATTTTGCACTGTTCATATGTTGTTGATTAATTTGATAAAGGATGTATGAGCACCTAGAATGTTTATTTACTTAATTTAGATTATTGATTTGAAGAACTCATTTCAAGGTCATATTTGAAGAAATTTATGAAAATCACATTAAGATTAGGGTTAATTAGAGATGTTGTTACATCGCTCGAGTGGTTACTTGAGTGATTTTCACTTAATCATTTGAAAACAAAGTAACTCATTGGATGGTTTATCATGGTGATGTGGTAGTGATGCTCTTTTTACACATTACTCAAGTGATCCAACCTTATAATACTTTTAAGAGAAGCTAAGCACTACCTGAGTCACTGTGGTGCTGTGCTAGTGATACTCTTTTTCATATATCCCTTGAGTGATATTCTCTTATAAAATTTTTTAGGAAATTGATCACTAGGATAGATCACTGTGGTGTTGTGATATTGATGAGAAATTTTCACATCACTTGAGTGGTCACCATAGTGATCTTCTCTTAGAAAATTTTTAGGAAATTGGATCATTAAATGATTCATTATGGTGATCTGATAGTGATGCACTTTGTAGCTTATCACCAAGTGGTCGCCATAATGATCATGGTTTAAAATTACTGCTAGTGATCACTATGGTGATGGGTTAATTTTTCAAAGACTGTTTCATTACTGTTGTAGAAATGAGTTCAAAGGATTTTGTCTCATCACTTGAATGGTCACTATAGTGATCATCGCTTATCACTACTAGTGATCATTGTGGTAGTAATGTTTTTCTCAGCAAAAATGTTTTACCCACATTACCTCTTTCAAACCATTTTATGAACTATTTTTAAGCTTCTTATCATTAAAACATAGGCTCTAACAAAATTTACACCTTGCATTTCTTAAAATCTTAAATCTGACCTGGGAGGTGCTCGTTGTTTGCAATCAACTTACTCAAGAAGCTAAAGTAGTTTTCTTTAAAAAAAAAAACTAGGTTCTGTAGTCAATTTAACTATTTTTTAATACTAATTTAACTAATTTAAGACTTAATTTGGAGGACATTCTTTGAAAACTGACTTCTTTCTTGAATGTCACAGTTTAAATAGCACTATCTACACCTTTATATGGCCTTTTAATTCTCATCTTTTTCACTTTGTATTGTAACAAAAATAATTATTCTTTTTATATCTATATTGTAAGGCAATCCTTTTTTTCAATTATATCATCTTGTTTTTTATACAAAAAAAAAAAAAAATTATGTGACAGTAAATTCAAAAGAAATGCCTATTAGTTTAATCCAAAGTTACTTTAAAACAATCAAATCAACTTAATTGATCAAATGATATAAACAACATGCCTTATTTATTAGGCTATTAGGTGTGGTTAATTGCATGAGTCACATAATACTATTGTGTGTTTAATTAATAGCCAAATCTTTAATATATTATTAATAAGGAGTTCTCATTCAATGGTTTTATTGGGTGTGTTCAATAGTTTTATTTAGAGGATTTCATAATGTCTGATCTATCATCCTTATGGGCATCTCCATCAACCTTCTTTAAATTTGTCCAAACTATCTCAAAAAAATTCTTCTTTAAATTTGTCCAAACTATTTCAAAAAAATTTTCTACGATTTTCTCTTTAAGGCCGTACTCTTACTTTGATATGATCATTTCAAATTTTATCTTTCCGTGTGCAGTGACCATACATCATCATCTTTGCTACTCTAATTTTATGCTCTTGAAGTCGCAAAAAAAAAAAAAATTATGCTCCTAATGTCCTTTTAGAGTTCAACATTCATTGTCATATACTCGTTGATCAGATCATTAATATAAGACATATTTATCAAATTTGATTAAATTAAAAAAGTTCGTTGAGTTAGTTAATATGATATGTATTTTCTAAAATATTCTACTCAGTCATTCTTTCTCCTCATTGATTATTGTTAAGGGAGCATTAATAGGGGTAAATTTGAAAAAAAAAAATTGATAAATATTAAAACCATGTCTTATTTTAAAACCAAGATTGATTCCCAAAATGTGTTTTATATTAATAACTGGAGGAGTAATATATATAGATGGTCTTATAGCAATTCGATAAAACTTTCCTTTAATATTATTAAGTACTTTCTTATCATAGATTACTCCAATAATATTTCTTCATTTTAACCATCCATCTTGTATTCTATGTGAAAAGTCTCCATTAATTTTGCCATCCTTATGCATATATTATCTAGCGTTGGGAAAACGGGCTAGCCCGACCTTGTAGCTCCCGAGTCCAAAAAAGTACCAAAATCCTGCGGCCTGGCTAGTTTAAGGGAAGCCCGCGGGCCGGGCCGCGGCCTTTAAGCCCGTTTAGGTTTTTTTTTTCAAGACCTTTTTTTTTGTTTTTTATTCTCCTAAAGACTAAAATAACTAATTTAAAACATAAATTTCATCAAAAATAATTTTAAACATAAATATTATTCAAGTTTAATAAAATACAAACACTAAGATTTAAATCCAAACTATAATTAATGTCTACAACCAATCAAACAAGTACACAGCCACAATTAAAAAAGTTTACAAGCTTCAAATGTTAACAATAATAGAACACTTGATTTGGATTTTGGAGTACACATACAAAAAAAGAAAAAACAAAATCAAAGAAGAGAAGCTTCAAATGAAGTCTGAGTCAGTGTGAGAGCGTCTTTGATATGAGGGTTAGGTTAGATTAACTCTACCATTAACCAATGCTTGTTACCCATTGCCCTATGCCCATTTAAAAAAAAAAAAAAAAAGTTCAATGGGCCTAACAGGGCCGGCCCTTTAGGCCCACATTCTTCTAAAGGCTCTAAATTATAAGCCCGGCCTGTGATAAGTTCGGCCCTAAACGGACTCGGTCCAATTTCCGGCCTCTAATATTATCCCAAATATTTGTACTTTTGTCACTTATAAAATGATTTGACCTCCTATTTTAACCTCCAATCACCGTTACGGCTTGATCATTGAAAAGAAAAATAATCTGATCTGAGAGTTGTAAAGACAGTTTTATTATTCTTTTGGGGATCATGGTGTCAATATCGCCATTGAAACCTTTCCCAATTTCAGATGCAAATGCCAAGTGAGCTAAGTTTGGCAGCCATAAAAGCTAAGGTAGATGAGTAGCAGAATTTGTAAAGCATTCCTTTAGGACAGATTTCAGAGCAAGCAATGCCTCTCGTTGTCCAAGCTCACAGTTCACCCAATAACTCAATAAATTAACTAGGTTGCCAAATTAACAATCAAAACTACTTGTTTAATAATAGTTTTTTAAAATATTAAATCTAAACTATTTGTTTTTAGTTTTGAGGGTGAATATTAGATTATGAGAAAAAGATGAGAGTGAGATACTAAACAGATCCAAACCCATTATGTTACTTTTTTACTGATTCCGTCCTTATAATTAATGTGTAAATGTTACTCTTTGTGTTTTTTCCATTCTTTGATTCTTTCAAAACCTCGTTAATAAATAGGAATTCAGGGTTTAGACAGATGCTTCTACAGGGACAGTGTAGGCTCTTCTGAGCCAAAAGGTATTCTGTTTTAGTTTGACTTTGATCTTTTGTCCCTCGTTCTCTAATTAAAAAAAAATTAGGACCAGAGTATAATGATATATTGAGCCATATTAAATATGACTAATAAATAATGCAACTTATTCTTTTAAAATCAACTTAATTTGTTATAATTTTTTTTTTGGACAAAAAAACCCTTACAAATTTTAGATTTAATTTATATAAACTCTAAAATGTGAGTTATGTATTGATATCCTTACTTTCTTTTAAATTTAGATAAGAACTAAATGAGAAATATAGTAACACTTTTTTTTTGGTCGAAAAAAAAATCGTAACACTTCAATGTTATCTTTGTTATAAATTTAGAATACAAGATAATTGTCTCTATAATTTGGGTGATGTAGTAATAACATCTTTATGCTAGAAAAAAAAAGGAATAATATCTTTACAATTTTTAAAATTTAAATAGAGAAGTAAATTAAAATTATAATAACACTTAAATTCTATTAATTTAGAATATTACTTGTTATGAATTTAGAATACCGCTTCTAAAGTTCTAACAAGATACTCCTCCATACTTAATTATAGGATAATATTTGAGAGTTGATCATGATCCTAAATATAAAATATAATTTACATATTTATCAATATTTTCTTAATTTACCCTTATTGATGTTCCTTCAATAATAATCAAGGAAAATAATGAATGAAGGAATTAAGGAAGATGCTTAGTGTGTTTTATAAAATACATATCACTTTAACTAACTCAGCTAACTTCCTTAATTTATTTAAATTAGGTAAATATGTCTTATATTAAGAACCGAAAGAGTAATTGATTTTATAAATATATTTTAATAAGGTTATAGAATGAAAACAAGTGTAAACTCCAAGATAAGTAATAGGTTGAAAGAAGGGTTGAGGTGAAAAAATACACCCAAGATTTTTCTAAAAGTGCATCTAACACTAAATGATTTTTTAAGGAGTAATAGTAATTATGAACATTTACAATAGATGCAAAAATATACATTGATCATTAATTGATTGTTTGTTTGAATTTTTTTAAGGCTAATGTGCAAAAATATGTATGAGATTTTTTCCAAAAGTGCGCCAACACAAATGTTTTATTGAGGGACAAAAGTATATATAAACTTCAAAAATACATGTAAAAATGCATATTGACCATTTATTTGAATTTTTTGACTGAAATTAATGATATAGATAATGATGTGAATAATTAAGAAACAATCTAGAATAATATTTTGCAGACTGGGTGAGGAAAATTAATTTCCATCTAACCCTTTCTCTCCTCTCCCTCTCTCTTCCAAAAGAAATGATGAGGTGGAGATAAAGGAGTTAGGTGGAAATTAATTTCCTTTATCAAGTCAATAAATAATTATTTTAAGTTGGAGAAATACTTATATACTCTAAAAGTACTACGTCATCTGAACTTTATCAAATGAAAATATAACAATTCATATCATTTTAATCCTAGTTACCTGATGACTCATTTAAAAAAAATTCAAATTTTATCTTGTTTTCAAGAAAAACATATTAATTTAAAATAAACTTAAATAAAACGATCAACCAATATTTTTCTTGACCATTTACGTTATCATCAATGTCACCATTTTCAGTCCAAAAAATTAAATAGTTAACTAGTACTTAATGTGTATTTTTACATCTATTTTGGAAGTTCATAATTACTTTTATCCTAAAAAACATTTGCATAGGGTGCACTTTTAGTAAAATCTTAAGTGTATTTTTATACCTTAATTCATAAAAAATTTAAACAAACGATCAATGTATATTTTTTTCATATATTTTAAAAGTTTATAATTATTTTTACCCTTCAAAAAAATATTTAGTATTAACACACTTTTAAAAAAATCTTATATATATTTACACCTTAACCCTTAAAAAGAATAACTTATACATGACTACCAGGCTAGTAATACTTTCTTCCGTGAGAAAAGCGATTTTATCAGTGCTTCGTCCTCTTTTTCCAGATGTTTCTCCTGACAATATTAAGTGTATAATCAAATAAAATTTGTCAGATAGAAGCATAAAAAAACTGAATGAACAAAAGTTTATATCCTTGATATAAGCCATTACCTGTTAAGCTTAAAAAATAAAACATATTGCCTATCTTTATCTTTAGGACATAAAATTGTTTATATGTTGATTGTCTAGCATGTTTTCAAATTGATTTGAATTCAAGAATGTGATTATGTTCTAGATCACATATTTTACTTGTTTAATCAATTATATTTACTTGGAAGCAAATCAAATTTATCTTGCAAATCTAACTTCAGCGGATTGCAAGACCTTTAGCAGTGTATTGACAGAGACAGTCACATGACTCGACTAAAAAATAAACGAAGTATTAGTTAATGATTACTACATATCGACTACAAATTCATACACAAGTGATAATAACCAGAATTTTGCAGGTCGATCTTAATTGAGCTCTTAATGTATTTGAATACTTTTGTAAAGAGATTAAAAATGCCAATTAGTATGTTAAGTTTAGTGCTCTTATTGCTACATAGAAAAATATTTTAAGGCTGAAATTGCACCCTATAGTCTTTTTCCAAAAAGATTAAGCATCCTAAATTAATTTTCATGAGTACTTAGTATCTTAAATTTAGAATATTCATTGCTATTGAGAAAAATATCTTTAAGCCAAAACTGTACCAAAAATTATTTTACGATACTTGATATTCTAAAAAATAAAATAAAATAATACTGAATGAACTGAAAAATAATTTAGAATATTGGGTGCTTCTAGAAATTAAACATACGGGGTGATGGAAATTAAACACACATAGTTATATAGTAAAAAAAAGTTCACTGGTATTAATGTGAACCTTTTTACTTAGTTAATTTGTCTTTTTATTAATTTTTGAGTGAGTTTGTAAAAATCTAAACACTGTTGCTGGCCAGTTTTTTTTCTTAGTGGGCCTTTTGCTTTTGACAATAAAAAACAGTGGGCCTTTTCCTCCCAACTTCTTCCCATTTCTTTGATTGCGTCTCCCTTTAGGGCAGTTGGAGAAAACGACGTCGTCAAGCTGAATCCCTCCCAGTCTCTCACCCAGTCACCCTCTTCACTTCGCTTGTTCTGCTGATGCGAATCCCAGCTCTCTGCCTCTCTCAGATCTCTCCTCCATCTTTTCCTGCATCTGGCTATCGTAGCATCTCAGTTCTTCCCTCCATCTTTTCTTCCATCTCACCGTTGAGTATTTCGTCATCTCACACGACGCAGTCCTGTAAACCCTAACGCCTTCCCTTGTGCGATCGTGAAGGCTTTCGAGCTCTATGATGGAGAACAAGGAAGTGGAGGCCGACGATCCATTTCTTCCTCAAGAAATCATCAGAGACATTCTCACACGACTTCCGGTAAAATCCCTTATCCGATTTCAATGTGTGTGCAGACATTGGAGAGATCTCTTTAAGGACCCATCTTTCATTGCTGATCACCTCCACCGCTCAAATCGTCAAAACCCTTATATCCTTTTCCAACGGGGTCATTTGTATGATTATCGTTTGGACTTGTATTCTCTTGGTTCCGACTTGCAAGTTCGGAGATTTCAGAACCCACGTTTGATCGAGTATTGCGGTAAGATCGTGGATTCCAGCAATGGCTTGCTCTGTGTTCAAACCAATAGGCTTCATTATTCTCCTCATTCCTTTTTGTTGTGGAATCCAGCTATTAAAGAGGTCAAACTGGTGCCTGAAACTGATTTTTGTCGGGATTCTTATTCTTATGGTACTTATTCTGTAGGATTTGGGTTCTGTCCATCCCTAAATGATTACAAGATAGTGATAACTTATGTTAAGAATCGTTGCTTTGAGATGTTCAAAGTGTATTCTTTAAGGTCAAGGTCATGGAAGGAAGTAAAATATAGGCTCGATGCATGTACTATTTATTACCATATCACTGTTAATGGTGTTATGTATTTTCATGGGGAAAAGAGAATTAGGAAGGATCATGGGAAGAATTTTGAGCTTCTGATTTTTTCATTTGACTTAGCAACGGAAGAGTGGACAGTAATACCAATGCCTGAGCGACACCCTGGTACCATTTATGATAATTTTATGGTGTACGAGGGAAAACTTGCTTACGTTTCTTGCTCCAGAGACTTTAAACAATTTGTTACCCATATGTGGGTAATGGAGGAGGGTGTAGGTGCATCTGGGGAGACATGGAATTGGGCTAAGAAATTTACTAGCAAGCCTTCATCTAGTGGGATACTTCCCAAGATTATGCGGGGAAATGAAATTGTCTGCATTACCTTTGTTATTGATTCAGCATACACGATTCTCTTCGATCCAACTACTGAAAAATTCAAGAACGTTAACTTTATAAACTATGGCCTTGAGGATCCAATCTTAAATTATGTTGAGAGTCTTGTATCAGTTGGAGGGACGAAATCATTAACAACATATCTCAAGCGTTGGGTTCATCCAGTTGGGGCTCATCCAGTGGAGTGCGGACAATGATTGAGCACTTTTGGTAAAAATGTACCCATATTAGGTTAGATTATTCTGTCCTTTGTGAAGCTTGAAGACCTTTTGGAGATGTTTTATCTAGAATTATGAATATGAATGTGGATATTTAATGAGATGTTTCTAGCTGTATTTGGCATGTATTAGTTTGTCCTATTTTCTTTCCAAGATGGATGTCAATGGATCATATATGCACTATTTGATTATTATGTATGTCATAAGTATCTCCAAGTAAGCTTTAAATGCTATAAACCCGGAAGCATGTTCTCGAGGCTTTAGTAATTTCTAGAGCTAGTGACGGGGTTGAAGGTGTTGTGCATTCCTCCAATTTCTGTGTCTTCCTACATAAAAGAGGCAATTACATGTCGACTCCATATTTTTTTGATTGGTTTATCATTTTACATTATATAATTATGAGTTAAGGTGTAAATTTAGTAATAAAATATTTTTCTATGGGTGCCCAATAGGCCAATTAACTATTATTGGGTATAAAATTAGACATAATGAATTTTTCCGGTAGCAAATATGGGAACACCATTAACCATACTTAACTTCTATCCATTTTAAGTGTTGTGAGACACACAATTGTTCCAGGTGGCTTGTTCTTTGCAGGAATGGTGTTGAAACGTGGCATATGGTTGTGAAACGTGGCATATGGTTGTGAAACGTGGCAGGCAGAGTTGAAGGAGCAGTGATATGGTACGGAGTAAGATCTGGTACTAGGTGATCTCTTTACCCATCGCCGTCTTCGAATTATCATTAAACATTAAGGGAGTGTTTGTTTCGACTTTTATGAGGTGCTTAACTTAAATAAGTTATACTTTGACTTAAAGAAAAAAGTTTTCATGTTTGGTTGAGCGATGGATGAATGGTATTTTGGTTGCTTTTAAACAACTTTTAAATAAGCCTAGTATTGTTGCTTTTTTTTGACTTGTAAGTGAAGAGTGTGTAAATAACTGTTATTTAGATGGATTAGCAGCATCAAACTTTTGAGTATGTGCCTTGTGGTAACACTGTCGCCATTGGATGGTTTGGATCAATTTATCACAAGAATGTCACTTTAACAAATGCAACTTCCCAGGTCCCATTTGGTAATTAAGTTGTCAATGAATTCATTTTCCATAGTTATTCCTTCATTTTTTCATTTTTCATACTTTTTCCAAAATTTTTCTCTGAAATTAAACAAAAGCTACTTATGCAAAAGCCAAACCAAACATCTTTTACTTTTACATAAGTTACTTTAAGTTACTTATCCAATCGCTCAACCAAACACTCATCATTTTACCCAATCTTACTTTTTTTCAATTTTCAGATTCCATAAGTCTAAGTAAAAACAAGTCACTTATCCAATCGCTCAATCAAACATACCCTAAGTAGATTTACAAACAAACAAAAAATTCAGACCAGAATCAAATCATAAACAAGAACCAGACAGTGTTGGAGGACAAAAGAACCACCATTCACTCTCGTAGACATTCACGAAGCCACCCATTATAGACCAGAAATAAGGGGAGAATCAAAGCGTGGAAAATCCACCGTTGATCGAAAGGTGAAAATCGTGGCTGCTTCGAGTTAAATCGAGGAGGGGTTCTCAAATATGAAATTGATCGCAGTTCTAACTCCACGGTTGATTCCTCGCTTGTTGAAGTTGATTGCAATAGATCTGGAGCGGCGACGGTTGAGGTGGCGGACGGAGATTGGTAGTTGAGGGAAGACAATGGGTATGGAGACGAGGATAGTGGAGTACCGTCGTCTGCCTCCTCCGCTCCTGCCGCCGGCAAACAATTAATGTCCAACACCTTGCTCATCCATTCGGCGAGAAACGTTGAGATCCCACTGTCATCCACAAAAGATTCTCATATTCAATGGTTGAATACGTGGTTTGTTCGAATAAAAAACAGAACTGAAACAAAACATTGGAATAAAACAGAAAAATCAGTATTTACAAGAATCGGAGAGCCAAGAAATCCAAAGATGAGAAGGTGGGCGGGGTCGAGGAATGGGTGTGAAGGGAATTGAAGAAGGTCAAGCTGAAGAGGTGAATCTGAGGAGTGGTCTCATCTTGGACTTGTGTGGGACTGGCACTATCATGCTCTGAAGCTTTCTCTGCGAGACTCTGGCCAAGAGAGATGCAGAAACCATTCTGGTCAAACAGTTTTCTCCATCCATGTGGATAACGACTGGTTAACGGTTAACCGAATTGTTATATTTGCTACTAAAAAACATTGGGACAATTACAATGAAGTCCCACACAAGAGAAAAAAATAAAAAAATGGTCCCTGAAGTTGTTAATAACAAGTCGAGGAACGTCCATTAACAAGTCGATGAGCTTATACTGACAACTTCAGGGACCATTTCTTCATTTTTTCTCTTATATGAGATTTTATTATAATTGCCCCAAAAACATTCAATATGTCTATTTTTGTACCCAACAATAGTGAATTATATTGGGTACTTATAAAAAAAATAGTTTATTGCTAAATTTACGCCTTAACCCCTTAATTATTTATATTACTCAGATAATTGTATTTGATTCTCACATTCTCTCTTCCATTTGAATGAGGGTGTTTTTAATAAAAAAGTTACATCTGTTATGTCTTTGTTACCTCTAACCAACTTGTTTTATCAATGTCTTTAAGAGGATCGAGCAAGTAATATTTACCTTGTGCATTGCAGCGGTGGAAGGACTAGTTTGTCATTAGAATGAAGACGCAACTATGCGGTGGAAGAAAACTTTGACTTTTTATTCTGTAGGAGAATTTCAGTATTCCTATCGTGTTTCAGTTTTATGGGACTTCTACCAATTCTAATTGCTTACCCAAAATGAATGTATGATTCCTTTTTTTCCCCCTAAAATTATATTTCACTCTTTCAGTTATTTTATCACCTCCAGCCAATTCAAATCCAGAGAGCCGGCCGGCTGTGTTTATTAATTAATAATCAATGATTAAATAAATATCACATATATCATTAGAGGAAATTGAGGACAAACAAGGACATGTCTAGCACGGTGAATCAGATTCATCCAAACTTATCATGATACTGATAAAACTGGTTAGTTTGGAGTAACTGATAATTGATGCTGAGATTATTACAGCATGTTCACCGTTATATAAAAAACTGGTCAAGAATACAGGTAACCTTAGTGTAAGTGGCCACAACAGCTCAACTATAATAAATTACGTAATGGGTTAATTAATTAAGTACTTCTCGATTCCACACATAGGATCTATATAGTTTGTAGTATAAATTTTATTACAAACTATGTTAAAAGACTGGAGGTGGTAATACACATATACTTTAATTTCAAAAAAGATGGAGAACAAAATCAATGAAGCATATATTTGGTGCATTGCCCAGGTTGCGAAGTAACTCTTTTGTATGGGAGAGGTGGTGGATTCTATCCCTTCTAGAGCAGGTTTGGCTCCCCTTTTAATTCTAAGAAAATAAAAAGATCAGTCAAGTAACTTTGAATGTTATTTTTTGTGTGTTTCCAACACCCTAATCTCATTTAGAGCATCAAACACTCTAAACCATAAATAAGATTAGGGTGATGGATGTGACCAGAAGAATAACATCCGAGGTGCAGGATGCATTGGAAAAATAATATTAAAGTGTTGGATGTACCATAAATAAAACTAGTATGCTGGATATTACTATGAAATAACATCAATGTGTTGGATAGTGCTTTGCCCTTATTTAAATTATAAAGATCTTATTTATAATACAAATATAAAGTTGTGAATTTTTTATTGTAAGATTATTTTAAATATCTTTATTTATTATTCATCATTATTTAAATTATATCATAACACTCAATGTGTTAAACTAATTTCTTTTTATATCTAGCATCTTGAAATATTTTTTTTTTTCAAAAGTATGAACTATTATAGATTAAATTTTGGTGCAACTAACAACTAACACTTTTAAGTAGTTTTTAGGAGCACTTAAAATTTTAAGTTTAGGGTGCTCATTAGTCATTACTAATGGGAAAAATATTTTAAAGATAAAATTGTACTAAAACTTACTTTACAATATTAGGTGCTCTACTAAAAAAAAAAAACCTTTATAATACTAAATGTAATGAAAACTATTTAGAATATTGAGTGCTACTGAAAATTAAAGATACTTTGAGGTGTCAGATACATCTTAATTATATTTCTATAATTTAATTATATAGTTTTAATACATATTCATTAATAAAATTAAACTCTTACAAATTTATGATTTGAATGTAAGGTCCTAAGTTACATTCTTATAATGAGTTTACTTAAATTTATAAAGGTGACAACCTTAGTTGTGGATCCCACCCCACTGATTCAAAATAAATTGGGAAACTTGCACTAAGGTCCCAAGCTAGACAAAATATGACTCAAAGATTCCTTGCAATCTTAAATTTACAAGCAAATCATGTGGGATGTTTGGGTAATTTAATCCAATTATGAGCAGACCAAAATATCCTTAATAAAATAGAGAAACAACAGACAAATCCAAACACTCTCCATTCTTCATCGCCTCTCTTTCTCTCCACATGTTGGAGCCCTAGTTTATCTCCTCGTCATAGTCATCTCATTGGCTTGAGACCATGATCGTTGCCGTTGTGTGACCGTAGCTGTCATCAGTTGGACTAATATTTGTTACTTAAAAGATTTATACTCCCTCCGGTCCTAAATATAGGACATAGTTTGTAGTGTAAATTGCACTACAAATTATGTCCTATATTTAGGACCGGATGTAGTATTTTTTACCATGTACCTTTAATTTAGCTTGTGTTTCTCCTCAGGAAGCACAAAGTAAAGAGATCAATCAATGCACCTGTTGTTAGCAACAAACTTGCAGATATACCCCCGGATGATTATTCATGGAGAAAGTATGGGCAGAACCCAATTAAGGGTTGTCCCCGCTCTAGGTGTAATATCCCAAATTTTGAGACCAGAAGCTTGAGATTAAGCCTAACTCAAGCTGACTGTTAAGCCCCAGTTTGTGAAAATCTCAATAATGTCCAAGTGATAAAAAGTCTTTTAGGGACCAATTTGATAAAAATAAAGTATCGGATTTGGTTCCAAATAGCTAAAGGAAAACACCCAATTTCTTTATCTAAAGGCAAAAACGATATAAAGCCTAACTTGGATATAAAAAGAAGAAGGAAATGAGAAGGAATTAAAATGAAAGAAAAGCTAATGGCACCTTAAATAAATGTTGTCATGATTAAGGGCAAAAGAGACAATTGTCATTTGAACTTGAGGTTAGAATTGGAAACAAGAATGAAGGGCCAAGATTTGTTCTTGAAAAAGTAAGAGTAATAATGAGGAAAAAATATAGAAGACAAGAGAATTCACTAAGAAAACCAATGGATAAAAGAAATGAGAGAAGAAGAAAAGTCAAAGTGTCTTCAAATTTTTCCAACTTGAAAAGCTTGACCCAAAAAGCAAGAATCAAGAGGAAATTGGTCAGCAATTCCACTTCTTTTTGAGTGGTAATTTTGGTTGGGGCAAGACCAAGAAGGGAGAGAAAATATCATCTAATTAACCAAACTATCTCTTGGTTAATTAACTCGCTTTTTGCAAGAAGCCACCATTATTTAACATCTCATCACTTTTCCAACAACCCATAATTTTTGGCCACATAAAGGAAGGAGAGTATAAGTGAATAAATAAAAAATTTTCATTCATTTCCAGTACCCAAATTCAGCCAAACAAGAAGAGGAAAGAGAAAGAAGAAGCTTGAAGAACAAAGAATAGGTAAGAACTTCTCTTTAGATTTTCACCCTCCTATTCACCGTTCTAGCAAAAAATGTCTTCATAAACATATTCCTCTTGATGTAAGCTTCATTTATATAATTTTAGTTTTTCAAGAGGAGGTGTTTTGAGGCATTTATCAAGACCCAAAGTGGTTGAATGAAAGAATAAAGTCTAGAAGAAGTAAGAGGTGAGTAAGAGCTTCCACTTGAACTAAGTATTGTGTGATTTCGTTGAGCCTTGTGAAATAGATATTTTTACCCTAATTTTTAGTTAAATGGTTATTCTTAGAATTCATGGTGGTTTGGTCTTGTAAATGGTGTTAAATAAGGTTTACAAATGAGAAATCACAAATTTGGAACTTAAGAGTAGTGCTGCCAAAATTCGTTTTTTAGAGGCAATAATGTTTTGTCATGTATCTGAGTGGCCAAACCTAGTCCAAATGCTATGAAACTTTCCAGAATGAAAGTAGACATCTTGAGCTTCATTTGATAGGTAGAATGTAATTTTTGGACTATTAGATTTATAGTCAAGATTTTTCAAAGTTGGACCATATTTCTGGAATCAATTATGGAATAGTTAAGGTTTAACGAATTTTTGGAAATTGTGTGCCTGCATTTTTCAAGAAAATGATATTTTTCTTTGAAATTACACTTAAAGAGGTTTATTTTTATGAATATTATGATTGTATGGATATGCATAACATTCAAGAATAAGGCTCTTCACCTCCCATCCATATTGAGCCTCCAAAATGAAGAGTTTTTAACCTTTAATCTTTGTAACATCTAATGATACAATTATGTTGCTTAATGGTCCTCTTTATGTATTGTAACTCAGGGTTGGTCTTTAATATTAGGGCCTTATAAATCAAGGCATGTACTGACATTTGTGAGCTTGAAATGAAATAAGAATCACTCCTTCATTGCTCTCCATTTTTCTCTTGTATTTCTTCATTTCCCTAATCTCAATCTCTTATATTTTCTTGATTTCATAACATGTCATCAGCACAACTTCACTTAAAAGGTCTATAGTCTAGTTTTATGTTTCTTTCACTATCTAATTTTCTCATTTTCATACTATATTTTATGTTGTTTATTCTCTATGTTATTTACCATTCTAGTTTACGTTATCGATATGTAGTTCTATATTATTTTGATTATTTTTCTTTCATTTAGATAATCTAAGCCATTATATGGAATTAAAGAGACCCTTTTACTAATTATTTTGTACATCAGGTTCCATGGTTAAGATTGGAGATTATTGTTGTTTTATTATCTTTCGCAAGTTTTTTTTAACTTTTATTTATCATTTTCCAGGAATCTCTTATTATGCAACATTTATATTTTTTTATTTTATATTATGTTCTTACATTTTATGTTGTTATATTATATTATTTCATTTTATTTGTTTATTTACATATTTAACATTTATATTTCTTTATTTTGTTTCCATTTTATGTTATATATTATTGATTATGTTTCTTTCTTTTATGTTATTTATTTCATCTTTTTTTATTGTTATTTTATTTACATTTAATTTATTTACGTTAATATATTATTATTATATCATTATGTCAATCTTTTATTTCATTTGTTTAGTATATTACATTAATATATAATAGTATTATATATGATCATATAATGTGGTTATATTATCATGGGCTTATCTCTTATTTATATTTGATTATGAATTTGAATTTACTTAATTTATTTTATAGTATTTTAATTTTATCAAAAGGCTAGAAGCCATAATATTCTTAATTTTGTGATCAGATGACCAGAAGTCACATCACTTTTGTAATAGTTCTTATAAGAAAGAACGCTTGGTTTCATTAAATTACAAGATTGATAAGAAAAAATTTGGCACTTTGATTAGTTAATTGTTACAAATATCAAAGCCCTGAAGGATAAAGGTTCAAATATCAAACTAAACAAAAAAAATTTTAGCTTTGCAAGATTTTTGCTATGGTCCGGAAGACCAATATTTACAGAAATTGATGATGTTATTGAAAGCAAAGGACATATGTAAGAGTGAAAATGAACATAATTGTAATGCCCCGAATTTTGGAATCAAAGGCTAGAGAATAAGCCTGAAGTAAGTGAACCGCTAAGCCTCGGTTTAGCAGGTGTCCCCAATTTATTCCCTAATATTTCTTATATATTTGAGGTATTAAAGGGAATAAAATAGTGAATTAAAGAGTATGGGAAATTTGTATACAAAATTGGAATTTATTCAAGTTGCAAGTGCATGCCGTATCATTGCTTCAAGTGCGGAAGTAAGTTTGTCACGTGGTTTTAGAAGAACAAATGATAAACAAAAATTATGAAATTTTACAAGATGAAATTATACATCCTAAGCTTTAAATTGATAGATCATATAAATCATTTGAAGCTATATACAAAGAGTTATGAATTTTTGAATTTAGCCCAGAAAAACTGAAAAGTTTCTGGAACAACATCTAAAGATTTAAATTCTGGGAATGACGTGTTTCTAATTGGCAAAAGTTTATATTTTTTCTTGAAGCTAGACTTAATAAGGGTTCCATAGCCTTTGAAATCACTCCAATTTGATGTTTGCAAAATTATTCATGATTTTTTAAAGTTGGGTGAAAATGCTGCCAGTTTTGGGCAAAAATCACAAATGTATGGGCAAAATGGTAATTTGTCATATTAAGCAGGAAAATATTTTCTTTTGATTTCTCACCTATTCTCGTCCAGAAAAGAGGAATAAGGGTATGTTCAGATTAGGTTTTGGATAATAGCTTCTGGAGAAAAAGTGGATAATATCTTCTGGAGAATAGATTTTGAGCAGAATAGATTATGAGAAAAAATGATTTTGATAAAATGAGGGTGTTTATGTATTGTGGTTAGAATATCTTTTTTTCATGGTGTGGGGCCTACATAATGAGAAAGAACCAATGAGAAAGGGTGGGACCCATATAAGAAAAAGGACCAATGAGAGAGAGACGGTGGGGCCCACACAAGAGAAAAAGGAAAAAAAAGCTTTTTCCAAAACCTAGGTTTGGAAAAATTTTGAGTGTTCGGCAACCAAACCTAGGTTTTGAAATGTTAGCCGAACACACTGTAAGAAGGGAAAATAATTTATTAGGGATTTATAATCATTTTTGGGCAAAGGTCAAAGAAAACAAAAAGATAGCAAAAAGGGGTCAACAATTGCAACTCATCTTAATATTTGTGTGGAAGAGGATAAAAGTGCTAATTGAATGTATACATATTATTACTCCCTTTTGAGACACATTTTCGGCCAAGCAAATGGCCATAGAAAAGATGATGATGGTCAACTGAAATTGGCATATGTTTATTCATAATAAAATAACATAAAAGAAAGGGAAAATCGCTAATAAATACCAAATAAGGAAGTTAATTGCTATTTGCCACCAAGAAATATAGGGTATTGAACTGTCATTAATATTAAACATAGAAAGACAAAAATGCCCTTAGTTTGATAAGACGATTTTATGTGGGAGTAAGGAGTAAATGCACGGCTTCTTAAGCATCCCAGCAACCTTAAGGCTGTGTTTTGAATATTCAAGTCTACCCTCTCAAGAGTGAATCCCTTTTTCCTCTTCCATTTTTGGCATTCTTCAGCAATTCAGCATCGTCTCCTTAGCCGTCTCATTGGGTTGTCTCCTCACTCAGCCATCTCCTTAGCTTGTGTCCTCCGACAGCGTCGTCTCTGGCTGCTCCTCCAGCGACGGCGGCCGCCCCCCAGTCCTCAAGCGATCGTCGCTAGTTCCTCCAACCTTACTACCTCCTTCATTCAGGTAAGGTTACTGCTTTTTCTGGTGACACCTTTGATCGGTCTTCAATCCAACGTGACTCCTCCAGTCACACCATTGATCAGTCTTGAATCCAATGTAACTCTGTTTTCTGTCAAAATCTGGTAGCAAATTCAGGATTGATCATTGCAAACTGTAGCTACAAGGAACAAGATAGTTATAGTTGGTGAAATTATAAGTTGTAGAAATTTTGAAAATTCTTGAGTTCTACTGGATGGATTGTCTACTTGGGATTTCCTGAAAATTTTTGGCACTTCTTCTGTGATTTCTACCCATTCATTGATGTGTTCATTGTTTCTTTGAGTTTGTAAGAGTGCTAAACTCTTGACTTGTTTGGAGCTTACTAGTGCATAGCATACTTCTCTAGCTTGGTACTTGAACTTTCTTTCTCACATCTATCCAATGCACTAAGCTTGTTATTTGTGACTTGTAAATCTGATTTGGGTTGCATTCATGGTTTCTGCTGCATATATAACTCTCAGATGTTGCAACTAGTCTTGCTAAACTTTAAGTTTCTGGATTAGTCTCAATGATGATTAGGGAATGTAATCACTTTGTTTTTGCTTATCTGAGAGGAATTCTTTAGAATATATCAGAGACAAAGAAAAATAGGGGATGAGTCCTGGGAGGGGGAAGGGGAATTTTTAAGAGAGATAGAGAGAATCCTATCATGAGGTGAGGCTGAACTTTTGCTACTATTGTAAGTACCCTCATTTGGCAAGGGCTCTGAACTTCAGTCAGTTGTGGGCATTAGACTTTCCTTTTCAACTTCATTAACTAATAATTAAAGCTTGGCATGCGAACTATTAGACTGGAAAGTTTAAAATTTTTAGAGATTATTTGGTTATCCAAAAACACCACACCAATAGAGTACCTCACTAGAATTCTGTTCAGGCAGAAAATCCAGTTTTGCATTTTGATTTTCAATGACCCAAAATTCCCAACCCGGGGCTATTCCAACATAATTTTTCATGTAGAACACAATGGTAACATCAAAATGAATAGATTCCCACTCATTCCTAATGTCTTGTTTTGGCAAAAAATTCAAAATAAATTCCAATAATTACCAACTTCCAATTTCGGCATCAAACTTATGTTAAATAGTTTCTAATCATCATAAACCACCAACAACATAACCAAAATATCATTCATTACCCAAACCCTTGTTTGGCCAAAATCAGGGCGGATTTACACATACCAAAATACTCATTTAACCAACACAACCAATAGCTCAAATTGATGTTAATACTCACCTATTGCTCCTCCTTAAGTTCTTTCTTTGATTCTACAACTTTTGTTCTTGGATGATGGCTCAAAACACATCTACTTGAAATTCTAAAACCATAGAAATGAAGCTCTCATAAAGAGGAACAATGCTTATGAAGGACACTTGAGCAATAGATGAGGTTAAGGAGGTAAAAATCAAGATCAAAGTCTCACCTTCACTTCTTCTTCTTGCACTCTCGTGTTAGCTGCAGAACATAGATGAGGTTAAGGAGGTAAAAATCAAGATCAAAGTCTCACCTTCACTTCTTCTTCTTGCACTCTCGTGTTAGCTGCAGAACCGACTTGGAGAAAGAGAAAATGTGTGATTCAATGATCATTTTTTTGGCCCCTCCTATCTCTTAAAGTCCAGCTAAAATATGGGACTTGAAAGGGATAAATGATCTATAAAAAATATCATACTTCCACCTCCTCAAAATAATATATTTTAAGGGCTTTAACATGTGCCAAATAAATTGATATCAGCATCTTTCTCTTGCCTTCTTTATTCCATATGTAAGATGCCTCTTTTTAATGCAAGTCATCACCTCTTATTTAACCAACATTTGTTGACCGAAAATGGGACAAGAGAAAGAGATAAAATGGCTCCTTACTTTATTATATTTTCCTCCTTCTCACATATTCCTTTTAGAATGATATTTTTTACTTTTCCTCCTCTTGTAATACTTGGTCACGATTGAGTTCCCTCCTTCCTCTCTTCAAGTGACGTGAATGTGGCCTTGTGAAGGAGTTAAGTGGCTTCTTGAATAAGCCATTCCACCTGCTTACATATTAATATCCAATTGCAATTAAGCACATGCCAACTTTTGACTTCCTACCACATTTACTTTGCCAAAATTGCTTCATCTTTTAGCATAATTATCTCAACATTTATTTCCCTCTTGCTCCCTCATGTTGGTGAAATTTATGGCCCATTGGAAGAGGATAATGATCTCTCAAAATATCCCAATTAGACTTTGTTATCACGATTAATGTTTTGACAATGGGTTTAGGCATTTTCCACTGCTAATTCGGATTATAATTCACACTTTATTTCATAAAAGTGTTTCCTAACATTAGTTACATTCTCTTCTGGAGTCATTGAGCCTTTATACATATTTTGGGGTATTACATGAAGGCTATATGATTTTGATTCTGAGTAGTGTTTAAATTTAAATTGATTGTAATTAATTTGTGAGAGAGAAATTATTGTTTGACATTGTGATATTAGTATGAGTGATATATGAAATTAAATAGATAAAAATGTAATTATTGGTTATTTTAAAATTTCAATATTGTGCCAATTTATTTACAAATTTAAAAATTATTGATAATTATTGACAAATTTATTTTGATTTTATGTCTTTTTAGGATTCTACCTCATGGTTATTGTCATTATGCCATACAACTCCCAAATGAAATGGTTTTTAATTCTCTTATTTATGTATAGTTGTACACTTTATTTGCAACTTTGAGTATATACTGTATGTAAATACTATTCATATAGCAAAAAAGTTTATCACCTCTATTTTCTTTTTGAGACTTGTACTTCTCTGTTGCACCATAGATTTCCTAACAAACACTCAGCTCATATACTTCAACATCAAGGTATTTTCTTTCATTATTAGTTATATTTTTCATTTTAGTTTGTTCTTCCATCTCTTTTCTCCTCTTGACCACTATTATGTTGCCTTACATATATATGCAATTTTTCTTAGTTCTAAACTTTTGTTATTGAAAGACATACAAATATTCTACAATTTGTATTTTATTTTAGTATTGATAAGTTATTGTCTTCTCTGTCAATTCATTGTATTGTCATTTCTTCTACTCCTTGTAACACCCCAATTTTATTCACATATGCCTTGTAATTATTTGAAGCATTCAATGAAATGGAATGATGACTATTCATGAGCTTGAAATTTAAGAAGTTAGTAAATTTTCATTTTCATAAGAATTGGGCTAGAATAAGTCATAAAATTAATTTTGGGTATTTCAAAAAGCCCATTATTGAAGCACAAATTAGAAGAATAAAAGAGAAAAAATATTTGGCCCAATATTAAGCATAATTTCGGCCAAGTAGAAGAAGGAAAGGAATAAGCTCAAATTAAATCAAAAAATGCAGTAGCATAATCGTAATTTGCCAATAAAACACAAGATTAATTATTTTCCAATTAATTAAATTTAATTTCAGTTAATTAAGGAAAATAGAGAGAGAGAGAGAGAGAGAGAGAGAGAGAGAGAGAGTGTGTGTGTGTGTAATTGTAACATTCTTGGTCAAAATAATTCAAGGTTTGAAAAGTCAAAGTTGGAGTAATTATTATTTTCCCTTTTGCTTTCATAATTTTCATCCAAATAAAGAAATAAGAGGGAAAAATAATTGTTTGGGTATTATTTATGCCAAGTGTCATTATCTCACATTATCTCAAGTCAAAGAATTAAATGAGAATTTATTTAAAGATATGAGCACATGTGGAATTTCCATAAAATAACATATCTTGCACAATTGGTTAGAATAATTGGAGGAAGCCCAATTGGTTCATGAAAGACCCTTAGAGGCGTGTTTTTGAGCTAAGGAGGGAGAAGAAAATTCGGTTCTAAGTCAAGGGAATTTATTACACAAAATTTATGAAGCGATAAGCTTAAAAAAAAGGTGTCATAAAATTAATTAAATAATTATATTTCAAAAGAGAGAGATGGAGCTATTTTTTTAAAGGCTTCATCATCTCTTCTCCTTCTTCATTCACGACAAGTACCAAGAAAAGAGAGAGAGAAATTGTCGTCGAAAGAGCTTGAGGAACTTAGGGTTCAAGAGAGAGAAAGGAGCCAAAATCAAAGGTAAGCCTTGTGAAGTCTCTGTATCGGATCCAGGAGTTGATGTAGGTTGATCAGACAGACTAGTTTTGGATCTTTACTACCATGGACTTCTTTCCGGACACAACCTTCTGGAATCGAAAGAAGATTGATATTGTTAAGAGGGGTCCAAACGTATCCTTTTGGGAATTCTTGGAGTATATCACAGATTATGTACGAAGGTATATGTACCGGGAGTGACGTGGGGCCCAGGCATTATATTTTGGGTGACCAGAGGTAGCCATCACGTCTTTTGAGGCAAGAGCAATTATAGGGAACTAGTAGATAGAAGCTGATAGGGCCAGTGTCTGTGTTTTGTGCGGGTAGATAGAAAGTTAGGCATGCTTAACCCAAGGAAATCCTAGAATGGGTGACCCCCTAGGAAGCTATATGTAAATTATGTCATATGGCATGAAAAGGGACAAACATGTTATATATAGTAGTTTGTAGGGTGTGTGGTGTCTATAGTTTTCTTTAAATAATGTAAACATCTGTTGTATGATATATTAGACATATATGTGTACCCAATATATTATGAAATGACAAAAATGCCCTTGCCTCTATATGAAATTTATTTCTTTGATATTTTCATGTACAGTGAATTATAAAGGTGGCATGACTAGGAAGAGATGGTAGAGGCCGAGGTAAAGGCCGAGAAGGAGGAAGAGATGGGTGTCAGTATGGATATAATGAGGAAGAACCAGGTGCCAGACCATACCCAATCCAGTAGTAGATTTTGGGTATATTGACTTAACAGCAGGCTACCATGAATGAAATCTAGGAAGAGATGCAAGATTGCTTTAGACGCAAGATTGCTTGGAGAAATTGGTGAGGGTTAGAGGTGAAGAAGAAGTTCACCTAAGGAACCTCAACTAGAGGATCTTTTGCCTAAACCTGAGGCTGATATACAAACCTAGGTAGGGAGGTTTAGAAGCAGCAACCTCCTACCTTTTGAGGGAAGTTTGATCTACAGATAGCCAAAGACTGGCTTTCTCAGTTAGAGAAAATCTTTAACATTCTGTTGTGCCTAGATGAAGTTAAGGTCCTGCTAGCTATTTATAAACTTGAGGGTGATGTAGACAGATGGTGGAAGAATACTGAATTGGTTCTGCAGGGGAGTAATATTCTGGTGACCTGGGAACTTTTTCAAGAAAAATTTAATGAGAAATACTTTCCCCCTTTTGTCCAATGGGAAAAGAGAAGAGAATTCCTTAGCATAAAACAACAAGACTAAGAGAGTTTTGATGACTATTTAGCCCATTACATCCAGTTGTCTCGTTATTCTACATACCTCAAATATCGGGATAATGAGGAATAAAGTTTGGATATGATGATAGCGGTGTTGAAGCCAGAGCTAAAGGAGAAATTGGTTTTAAGATGTTTTACATAGTTCAACAAAGCAGTTAAAGAATGTCATATCACTGAGAAAAACTTGTTGAACCTGGTTCTGATTGAGGCAATAATAACAAGGGTGCATATGATAGTGAGAGTTCTTCCCAGAAGCGCAAAGAATCAGGTAGACCACCCAGAGGCAGAAATAAGAAACCCAATCAGACTAGGGGCCATGGAAATCAAAGACCTTTTCAGGGCAAAAAGTCCTGGTATTGCAATAAGCCATATCATCCTGGTAGATCATGTCACGGTGCTCCATTACCACAGGCTTCACCAACAACTCAGGCTCCAGCTAGGCAAATAACTTGTTACATTTTCCAAAAACTAGGATACTATTCTAAGGATTGTCCACAATGGCAGCAACAATTGGCGAAGCCTAGACAGAGAGCTCAAGGCAAAGTTTATACGATTACTCAGGAGGAGGCTAGAAAATCCCCTGAACTGATACAAGGTATGGTTTTTCTTAAATGCAATTTGGTACAAGTGATGTATGATTCAGGTGCTAGTTATTCATTTATTGTATATGATTGTGTGAGGTGGCTAGGCCTAAGGGTACACCAATTCCCATATGATCTAGTAGTATCTACACCCATAGGTGTTAGAGTGGTCACAGTCGACGTCTGTCTGAATTGCATGTTAAATGCTGAGGGACATGAATCGACAGTAGATTTGATTTTCCTACCTCTGCAAGGCTTAGAAGTAATCCTCAGTATTGACTGGCTAATAGCAAATGATGTGTTGCTAAACTGCAGAAGTAAAAAGGTTATCTATCCTAAGTTGCAATCGAAGGCCGGTACTGAATCAACCTTAAATTTCTTCAGCATCTAAGGCTGAGAGATGTCTGTATAACGGTTGTCAGGGGTACATAGTATTCTTCTCCATGCAATCAGAAGCTGGAATAGTATTGGAGAGTATCCCTGTAACCCCTTATCTTATTTTCATATTTTTCATAGTGCTTGCGCATAGTTTGGTGAGCAACACAGGAATAATGCAAATACACTGATAATATGTGCATAATTACATAAATTCCTCATAGGGTTTCGTACATAATAATTACAATCAAGGTAGTCACATAGGGCTACTACGGTGTCTAAACCCGTCCTAGTGAAATGGAGACAGCTTCTTGTCTTCATCTACCACTGCAATCCTTTTGTGTAGTTTTCTCCTCTAATCTCTACATACCTTCTGTATTCACCTGTCTAAATTATTGGTTGGGGAGTGTGAGATTTGCGAGAATCTCAGTAGGAAAACAATTACCTTAATGCATGCAAGATATAAGCTATGTGCATGACATGTTAGCTTTAAGTAAATGCATGTCCCATAATGAAATCTCTGCATTCTCAATGTTTCACGCAATAAACTATAGCCACAGTATAGATAGAAACAGAGCTTCATTTATTCAAATATGCTCTACATAGTCAAATAAAGCAATCACATAAAACACTACATAAGCAAAGATATCAAATACATGCAAGTAAGGTAAGTCCCCTACCTTGTTCCTTTTTTATGCTTAAATAGGCTCCTCAAACTTCATGCCACAGCTTGGACTATCAGTCGGGTCCTACAATTCCAAATGTATAATTCATGCACTTCCATAGTGTTTCTGGTGGTTATATGAGTCTATATTGAAAAATTACCAAAATGCCCCTGAGATCCGGCTTGGCCCGACCGTACTTTTTTTGAAATTTTGAATAGGGCTATTCTGACATATTTTTACCCAAGGAATCCATTTCTAGTCTCAGAATTACCAAATTCACTGCCAAAAGGAAAAAATTCCCTTGGCAACCTTAGTTTAGGGTTGCAGGGGTGTTTTGGTAATTATGCTTTTTAAGGCTTTTTTGGAGAAGTGATCAATTGTAACTCGACCTAATTTTTCCTCTTGAATACAATGGAATCATCAAATAATCAAAAATTCAACTCTAACCCCCTAAACTAGAACTAGCCTAAATTCACAATTCTCGAGGGAAATTTGGGGTTTTCAAAATTTGACTCCGCAGACTTGCTCCTTTCTACTCCTAACCACTTTATTAACTATTTAATTACATTATAACTACCATTTAGACCCAATTTTGGCAGCATAATGCCTAGGGTTCAACATTTCCCAAAGTTTACAACCACAACAAATCAGTCACAATTTTATCGATTAAATTAACCACAGTAGCAATATCAACAAGAAATTGAAGCTTAGGAAGTCACCTTTTGGTCCTTCTTTTTGTTCCCTTGTTTGGCCGAACCCTAGCCCATTTCAAACTCTAAAATTTTGCTTCAAACAACCTTGAATCATATAAATGAAAAGCTTAGGAGAAGGATTATGCAAGTTAGGAACCAATTTACTGAAGAAATCAACTTACCTTTGCATGTTTTCTTCTCCTTCTCTCTAAGTTGCTCTCAAGCTCTCTTTCTCTCCTATTTCTCTAATGGCTGACATGAAATGAGGTTGGAAGAAGAAGGGAAATTGTTTTATAATATGTTGTCATTATCCTTTAATTTAACCAATTAACTAATTTCCAAAAATTTGACTTTTCAACATGCAAAGCCCATATAATGAGACTAATATATTCCCTCTTCTGTGGTCAGCTGTCAATCACGTCTAGGGTCCAAATTAGAGCCAAAATGGGTTGATATCAATTAGCTCATAATTACTAAATTGCCATCGCATTATTTCCTTCATTTTCAGATTTATCTCAATTATGGCAGATTTTCTGCCCAAACTTTGAAAAATCATAACTAAATTTGTAAATATCGTATTGGAGTGATTTTAAAGGCTATAGAACCCTTATTGAGTCTTAGTTTTAAGGAAAAATATAACCTTTTGCCAATTGGAAGTACAAAATTCTCAAAATTAAATTCTTTGGATGTTGTTCCAGAAAATCAACAGTTTTTCAGGGCTAATTTCAAAATTCATAAATTTTTATATATAGCTTTAAATGATACATATAACCTTTTAAATTAAATCTTAGGATGTCTACTTTTATTCTAAAAAATTTCAAAAAATATTTGTTATCATTTGGTCATCCAAAAACACATGACAAACCCACTGCCTTACAGGTGATTTCATTACAAGCATTGTTCACCCTTCAATTTCCAATATTTAATTCCTATGGCCATAAATATTCACTATTTTATTGAATATTTCCAAATAACTACAATATATATATGGTGAATAAAAATTTGGGGTGTTATAATCCCTATAGTAAATGAGTTTCCTAATTTATTTCCAGAAGATATTAGTGAATTACCTCCAGATAGGGAAGTTGAATTTTCTGTTGACCTTAACCATGAAGCAGGTCCAATATCTAAAGCCCCATACAGAATGGCTCAAAGTGTCATGGAAGAATTGAAAAATCAGATAGAGGAGCTTTTAAAAAAAGGGTTCATTTGACCCAATATCTCACTATGAGAAGCTTCAGTGCTCTTTGTCAAAAAGAAAGACAGAAGCTTAAGACTCTGTATCGATTATTGGGAGTTGAATAAGGTAATTGTCAAGAATAAATACTCACTTCTTAGAATTGACAATTTGCTTGATCAGTTATCTGGTTCTTGCGTATTCTCGAAGATTGACTTGAGGTCAGGATACCATCAACTCAGGGTAAAAGCAGAAGATATACCCAAAACTTCTTTTAGGACCAGATATGGCCATTATGAATTTCTTGTGATGCCATTTAGGTTGACCAATGCACTTGTCGTGTTCATGGACTACATGAATCGAATATTCCATTCGTATCTAGACCATTTCATAGTAGTCTTTTTTGGCGATATTTTGGAATACTCGTGGAGTAAAATTGAACATGAGCAACATCTGAAAATAGTATTGAACATACTAAGGGATAAGCAACTCTATGCCAAGCTGAGCAAATGTGAATTTTGTCTTTCAGTGGTTAATTTTTTAGGCCACGTAGTCTCGTAGCAAGGGCTCTCAGTTGATCCTAGCAAAGTGGAAGCAGTACTAAACTAGAAGAGGCCAGAGATTATTTCTGAAATACGCGATTTTCTAGGTCTTGCCGGATATTACAAAATATTTATATAGAACTTCTCTAGAATAGCTTTGCCTTTGACAAAGTTAACTCAAAAAACTCAACCTTATCTGTATCATCACAATTGTGAGAGGAGCTTCACAGAGCTGAAACAAAAATTAACAACAATCCCAGATCTACAGTTGACCTTCGTTGTTTTTACTGATGGCAGTGGGCATGAATTGAGAAGTGTATTAATGCAGCATGGCTGAGTAGTGGTTTATGCATCTAGACAGCTGAAGCTTTGTGAACATAATTATCTTACACATGATCTTGAGTTAGCAGCAATTGTATTTATTTTGAAAATTTGGAGACATTATCTCTATGGTGTGATCGCAGAATTGTACAGCAACCATAAGAGCTTGAAATATTTATATGACAAAAAAGAGCTCAATATGAGACAAGGCAGATGGATTGAGTTGCTGAAAGATTACAATCTGGAGATTAAATATCATCCAAGAAAGGCTAATATTGTTATTGACGTATTGAGTCGTAAAATAATGCAAGTGGCAGCCATGATGATTTATGAACAGAAACTGATCAATAATTTTAGAGATCTCAATCTGTCTAGTCAGATTTTGATGAGTAACAAAAACGTTAGTCAGGTGTATAGTGACCTGAGAGTAGTAATTGAAGAAGCCCAGCTAAAGGATAGACGAGTACTGTCTATCAAAGATATGATTAGTAGAGGAGAAACTCAGGAATACAACTTGTCACCAAGTGGGCTAGTTAGATATAAGAAGTGGATATATGTTCTACTGTAGATAAAGTTGAAATGACAAATCATAGAGGAAGCACATAAGAGTAAATATACTCTGCATCCAAGGGCAACTAAAATATACGACGACTTGAAGTCCATGTATTATGGCCAGGGATGAAAAGAGATGTAACTAAGTTTATTACTCATTGTCTCACTTGCCAGAAAGTAAAATTTGAATATCAGTGACTATCAGGGCTTCTACAAAACCCTAAGATTCCTAAGTGGAAGTGGGAGAGCATTACTATGGATTTCGTAATAGGATTACCCAAAGTCAGAAATCATGATGAAATATAGGTGATAGTTGATTGATTCATGAAGACAGCCCATTTCCTACCTATCAGCATTTATTATTCCCCTAATAAATTGGTGAAGATTTATATCAAAAGAAGTTGTGTGATCACACGGTACTCTAAATAATATCATTTCTAATTGAGATCTTCGATTCACTTCTAGTTTTTGGAAGGCAGTACACGAAGCTTTGGGTACTAAGCTCAAGTTCAGTATAGCCTATCATCCTCAAATAGATGGACATATAGAGTGAACAATACAGACGCTTGAGGATATGTTGAGGGAATGTGCATTAGATTTCAAAGGTAGCTGGGACAAATTTCTTCCATTGGCAGAGTTTGCTTATAATAATAGCTATCACTTGAGCATTCAAATGGCTCCATATGAGGCTCTATATGGAAGGAAATGTCAATCACCTTTATGCTGGATAGAATTGCCTGAGATGTGCTTACTTGGGCCAGACATAGTTGATCAAACAACCGAGCAGATCAAGTTGATTAAGCAGAAATTATTGACAGCTCAAAGCCGACAGAAGAGTTATGCTTATAAGAGGTGAAAACCCCTAGAGTTTGAAGTCGGAGATCATATATTCATGAAAGTTTCGTCAGTTATAGGCATTGGCAGGGCATTGAGAGTAAAGAAACTACTTCTGAGGTACATTGGTCTATTTGAAATCTTGTCTAAGATTAGGCTAGTAGCATACCGTATAACTTTGCCACTGAATCTGAGCAGGTTGCATGATGTCTTTCATGTTTCCTAATTAGAGAAGTTTCAACCCGATCTAGAGCACGTAATTGAATATGAAGATGTGGAGATGCAGGACAATTGACATATGAGGTCACACCTGGCCGAATTATTGATCGGTAGGAAAAATGACTCAGAAACAAAAACATTCCATTTATTAAAGTCGTCTGGAAGGGGTTATCTCCCAGAGAAGCAACATGGGAAACAGAAGAAGATATGAGGAAGAGTTGCCTAAAGTTTATGGCTATGTATGTGTAGTAAATTTTGGGGATGAAATTTATTTAAGAGGAGGAGAACTGTAACACCCCAATTTTATTCACCAATATGCCTTGTAATTATTTGAAGCATTCGATGAAATGGAATGATGAATATTCAGGACGTTGGAATTTAAGAAGTTAGTAAATTTCCATTTTCATGAGAATTGGGCTAGAACAAGTCATGAAATTAATTTTGAGTGTTTCAAAAAGCCCATTATTGAAGCCCAAATTAGAAGAATAAAATAGCAAAATATTTGGCCCAATATTAAGCATAATTTCGGCCAAGTAGAAGAAGGAAAGGAATAAGCTCAAATTAAATCCAAGAATGTAGTAGCAAAATCGTAATTTGGCAATAAAATACAAGATTAATTATTTTCCAATTAATTTAATTTAATTTCAGTTAATTAAGGAAAATAAAGGATATATGTATAATTGGAACATTCTTGGTCAAAATAAATCAAGGTTTAAAAAGTCAAAGTTGGAGTAATTATTATTTTCCCTTTTGCTTTCATAATTTTCATCCAAATAAAGAAATAAGAAAGAAAAATGATTGTTTGGGTATTAATTATACCAAGTATCACTATCTCATATTATCTCAAGTCAAAGAATTAAATGAGAATTTATTAAGGATATGAGCCCATGTGTAATTTCCATAAAATAACATATCTTGCACAATTGGTTAGAATAATTGGAGGAAGCCTAATTGGTTCATGAAGGACCCTTAGAGGCATGTTTTTGGGTTAAGGAGGGAGAAGAAAATTTGGTTCAAAGTCAAGGGAATTTATGACACAAAATTTATAAAGGGTTAAGCTTAAAAAAAGGTGTCATAAACTTAATTAAATAATTATATTTTAAAAGAGAGAGATAGAGATATTTTTTTAAAGGCTTCATCATATATTCTCCTTCATTCATGACAAGCACCAAGAAAAGAGAGAGAGAAAGTGTCATAGAAAGAGCTTAAGGAGCTTAGGGTTCAAGAGAGAGCAAGGAGCCAAAATGAAAGGTAAGCTTTGTGATTTCAAGAGCTAGTGCCTTCTACCTTGTGTAATTCCTCTTCTAAGTTCTTGTTCCCCATGAAAAACCATGTGTAGCAAGCAAATTTTTAAGGTTGAGGAGGGAGAAGGTGACACCTAGAGAGAGAAAGTATGCGGATCAAGAGGTAACTTCAAGAACTTTAATCCCTTTGGTGTTTAGTTGTTGTTGTTGTAGATATTGTCATGATTTGTGGTTTGGTTGTTGATTTTGTAAATTTGAGATGTTGAAACCCTAAAGGGTTATGCTGCCTAAATTTCTTCAAATCATGTCTAATAAGTGTTTAAAAGGTTTAGCAAGTGATTAGCAGTGAAAATGAAGGAGTTTCAAGGGTTAAATTACAAAATTTCATTTTCCCCTTTACCTTGGGTATAGTGTCGGTCAGCTCAAGAAATAGGTGTTAGGGCTAGAATTTCATTAATCTAATGGTTCTATTTTTGGAAAAGTACAATCGGACATGGTACAAAGGGTTTAGACCGAGTCCCTAGGGGCATTTTGGTAATTTTGCAGTTTTTAACTAATATTACCATCAAAAGTACTTTGGAAGAGTCTAAAGTAGTACATGAATAGGTATTAACCTAATTCTTGTAAACTTGGAGTTTTAAGACCAGTCTGTTGAGCCTAAACTGGATCAAATTAGGAACTGATTTGTGTTACAAAAAGGGACAGAAGGTAGTAACTCTATCTTCATATACTATGTAAACTTATATGTGGTTTGTGTGTGCTATTTTATGTGATATGTATAATGCACTCTCTAACTGGTGCGGGAAAATCACAAGTACCGTCCGGGGGAGAACCACACCAATACCCCAACAGCCCCAGAGAGGGGGATCTAGTTATGAGAATTTAGTACCAAAAGGGTACACTGCGCAGTCTGTGGTCAAAAGCCCAGCTGAGGTACGTAAGTCGGGTAATTGGTCCTGACTCAGGGTCTAACAGTGGTTGGCCCTAAAATGTGCACATTCCGAGAAACATGATTACATTGTATTTATTCTATTGCATTATATGTAGTACCTGTCATAATTATTTGATCGATTATCTGTTATTATTGAGATTCATTTGAATCTCACCCTTTTTTTCAAATTTAAAAATATTCTAGCAGAAGCTAGTGGTTATAGGGGCAAACGGTAAATATGGACAACTGAGGTGTCTAGATCAAGGAAGTGGAGCTGTTTAGTTATATTTAGTTTATTTTTGATATTTTGGACAAATTGTATATATTACCAAATCCTGCGGGGAAACTCCTATAAGTAAACAAGTACTTTTTATCAATATATTTGTACTATTTTTGTAGGCCTGTGGAACTGTGCCTTTATCACTCTGCGTATATCGAAATGTTAAGGGGTTTGACTCTCCTTAGCATTCTCATATGATATGTGCAAGTTTCATACATTAATCATGATAGAATATATAATATGATATACATTGGAATCAAATTAGTTTTATGTGACATTTGTAAAAAAAAATATATCACTTTTGAATTAAGAGAATGAGAATTAATTTAATTTTATAAGAAAATTCATTATGAATAGTTTATGATTTGTTAGACAAAATCTTTTTTGTAATGTGCCTAAACTATATATATAGTGCAAGTCAAATTTATAGATAATCAAATAGTAGGGAATATTTGAAAGAAGAATATGCATATCATAATTATTTATTATTTTATATTATAATGCATTTGTCTTTACATTTCTCTCAAATTAATTTTAGCCCCTAAACATCACAAAGACGCAAACCATTTCAATAAGATCTTTATGTATTTTGATTATGGATCTTCTTATATTTCTTTATGTTGTGAAAAATTCTAAACATTTCATATTTTGAATATGCATCAAAAGAGGTAAATTGAAGCATGTTATTATTAATGAGTAATAAAATTATATAAATATGTAATAATATTTGTTAGTTCCTGGAGAACATAAATGTAACAAAGTTGATATAATTCCTGGAGAACTAATATAGATTTTTCTTAAATTATATGGGCAAAAGAAGAATTGATCATGAAAGTGTATTTATATTATTGATAAGTGTGAGTTATGAAGTACCTGAGTTTTCAAATGAAAGATATATTATTGGCTTACTATATACTAATTTGTCTTTGTAATAGAAAAATAAAGAAAGTGTATTTATATGACTCACACTAGAGGGGGAGATTTTTAGAATATAAGTGTGAGTTAATATTGAAAATTTCTATTCATATACTTCCTTACAAAACCTATTGATTCATCTCCAAAAAAAAAGGATGTCATATTGATATTTTATTTCAATATCTTATAGAAATTGAAAAGTTTGTTGTTGGTTAAGAAACATGTCACAGTAAACTAGCAGTTTACTAATTCAAACAAGTTTATTGTTAGCATGACTTGTTTGACCATTTGAGTCATATATACAAGATGAAGTCATATATACAAGATTATGTATGACATCCATTGAAGAACTAGAAGATTCTTCATGAATAGCAAACATATTATATAATTCAAGAATTGTCATATGCTGCTTGTTCTCAAAGAAATTTGATTATGAAAGTATTGCAAGTTATGATTTGGAAGAGATCTCTATATTTTTGAAAATATATCAAACTCATATATAGGCCTATTCAAATAGCATGTAAACCATACAAATGTTCAATAATTTTGATAGATGCATATATAAGATGGTTACATGTGATATTACTATTAGTTTGCAACATGAAGTTTGTAGGAATGTTTGAATAAACTATAATGTTAAGCATAATTTCTAGATTATACAATTCATTCATTGAAGTCTCCATAAATAGCTGGATTAATATTTATGAGAGCAAAATTTATATTTCGATGTTGGTATATTTGATCTTACATATTGTAGCACTTATACTAGCCAACCAAATTCTCCCAATAAAATTGGCTTTTGGTCAGGAGTCAGGTATATTTTATCTTAAAAAGTTTGAATGTGCATTCCTATTGATTCACCACAATGCATATAGATGGATATTTAAAGAAAATTAAGATAAATGTTGGGTAAGAACCTCCTTGTTTATCTCTAAATGAAACACAAGGATGTTTCTAATAGAAACAGATAGATTTAGGAGACTTATATTGCATGATTAGTCGATTGTCATTTGATAAATTTTTCCTAACATGAGGGGAAGAAATTGAATAGCTGGAAAAGAAAACAAATGGAACGTATTATTACTATCAAGTGTAGATCCTCGAATATAGCAATATGAATTAGAAGTTTATTAGGTTTTGCATTCATGAAATATTGCATAAAATTTGCCAGATACAATTACTGACCTAAATAGGAATTACTAAATCTTATATTCTAACTAAAAATGCTCTAATCATCATAAATGAAAGTGAGACATGACCAAAGTATGAGAGAATAATCGGTTCCAAAAGAAAAGAGAAAGGAGCAAATAATCAAAATGATCATATTAAGAAGGCAAATTCTCCAGAAGAGGTTAAGATATAACTAATTACAAAAACTTCAACAACATACCTTACCTATTAGGATTAGGCGTGGTTAGCTATATGGATTGTATGACACTATTATGTATTTAATCAACAACCAAATCTTTAATATATTATTAATTAGGATTTCTTATTCAATAACTTTATTGGATGCTTTCTTTGACCTTTTTTGCCCCTTTTAGAGGATTTCATACTATCTGATCTATCATCTTCATGGGCACCTCCAACAACCTTCTTTAAATATGTCCAAACCATCTCAAAAAGATTTTCTACCATTTTCTCTTTAATAGGTCCTATACTTACTTTGATATGATCATTTCAAAGTTTATCTTTTCCTGTATGATTAAACATCATCATCTTTGCTACACTAATTTTATGCTCTTGAAGTCGCAGAAAAAAAAGATATATATATATATATATATATTATGCTCTTGATGTCCCTTTAGAGTCCAACATTCATTGCCATATACTCCTCGATCCAATTATTAATATAAGACATTTACTAAATTTGATTAGATTAAAAAAGTTAGTTGAGTTAGTTAATATGATATGTATTTTCTAAAACACCTAGCCATCTTCCTTAATTCCGTCATTCCCTATTCTTTTCGATTATTGTTGAGGAAGCATAAATAAGGGGTAAATTAGGAAAAGATTAGTAAATATTAAAACCATGTCTTATATTTAAGACCATATCAACTCTCTAAATATGACTTATATTAAGGACCAAAGGGGTAATATAGATTGTCATATAGCAGTTCAATAAAGATTTCCTTTAAGATTATTAAGTACTTTTTTATCATCAATAACTCAAATAATATTTCTCCATTTTAACCATCGAACTTATATTCTATGTGAAAAGTCTCCATTAATTTTACCAGCATATATTATCTCAAATATTTAAGGAAAAATCCCTATAAAATACCACCAAAATACCGAAATCCCAAATTAGTGCAGCGAATTTAAAAATTCTGGTTCAGTGCTGTGTTAGTACGGATGAACAGTGACATATATGAGAAAAGACGATTTTGCCCTTCAGCCCTCCCTCTTGTCACTTCAGAATAACAACTCGAGAATCTTAATTAACAACTCCTAATTCTTAATTAACAACTCCAGTTTCTTCTTTTTATTTTCACAATAACAACACCGGTCTTATTATTAACAACACCATATTCTACATTAGCAACTCCTATTTCTTATTTCACAACTTCGTAATTTAAGTTTCAGGGCTAATAACAACACTTCTTTATTTATTAACAACACTATATTTTACATTAACAACACTATATTTTTGAGATACGAATATGTGAAAGAATAAAGCGAAGTTTTTAATCAAGAATTAAGAGTTGTTAATTAAAAGTCTCGAGTTGTTATTCTGAAGTGGCGAGAGGGAGGGTTTGTAACACCCCAAAATTTAGATTCACCAAAAATATTTTAAATATTTGGGAAATTCAATAAAATGGTGAATATTCATAAATTTGGAATTTATGAATTTTATAAATGTTCATTTCATGAGAAAATGGGCAAAATAATTATAGAATTAATTTAGGTAATTTAAAAATCCCAATATTAAGGTCCAAAAATGAAGGAATATTAGAGAAAATATTTGGTCTAAAAATAGATGGAAAATGGCCAAAAAAATAAGAAAAGAAATTGGAATAAAAAGGCAATGGCAAAATCGTAATTTTGCCAATTTAGTACAAAATTACTTATTTTCCAACTAATTGAAGTTAATTTCAATTAATTAAGGAAAATAAAGGGGGAAAATATATTTAGAATATTTTGGTAAATTTAATATGAATTTATGAAAAATTTGAGCAAAAATGCAATTTTGACCAAAATTGAGACTTTATGTAACCTGAACAACTTGTAAACCTAATTGAGACTAAAGGGTAGGACCCCTGGAAGTCTCCTACATGTAGCATGAAGAAGAAAATATTAGTTGGGCTTAATGAGCAAGGTTGCATGTACATAGAGTTTATGTACATAAAATTGATTTTTTTAAAGTTTTGGAAATTGTTAAATAATTAAAGCATAATGTTATATATTATAAAACACATCTTGCATCTTCATCCTCAGCCCATTCATGACACACACAGCAGCTGAATATGGAGAGAGAACGTTTGGAATTGTAGAGAGAAAGGAGAAGAAAAATCGCTAGGTAAGCCGATTTCTCCGACGATTCAGTTCTTAACGCGTATATCTCCGATCCTAAGCTACTCCTCTTTGTTCTTTAAGGTTTGGAAGCTAAAAATCTGTTGTTGAGCACTTAGGGTTTTCAGCAATATTTGGGAAAAACTTGTGGGAGCTTGAGGTAACTTCCAAACCTTCGTATATTAACTATTCTAGTTGCTGTGGGCAATTTAATCGGTGAAATTTTGCCGGATAGTCATTGGTTTTAAATTTTGAAAAAGTGTGTGCCTAAGGGTTATGCTACCCAATTTTAGTTCAAATGGTTGTTATAACTCAATTAGATGGTTAATAAAGTGGTTAAGAGTAGAAAGGAACGCGTTTACGGAGCCAAAATCACAAAACACCGATTATACCGGAGGACTCCATAATTTTGTTCAGGGCCATATATAGGGGGTAGGAGTTGTATTTTCAATGATTTGATAGTTCCATTGGGTTCAGGAGGGAAAATTAGGTGGGGTTACAGTTGTGTACTTTTTCGAAAAAGGCCGAGAAAGCATAATTACGGAAACGCCTCTAAAACCCTAAAAGAAGGGCTGCCAAGGGCAATTTTGTAATTTGACATTGAATTTGGTAATTTTGAGCCCGAAAATGGATTCCTTGGGCGAAAATATGTCAGGATAGCCCTCTCCAAAATTTTAGAAAAATGTGCCATCGGGCCGGGTATGGCGGGGTCGGGCCAGGGTCCCGAGGGCATTTTAGTAAAGTTCCACCATAGGCTAATATAACTACAAAAAACACTAGGAAAGAGTCTAAAATGATACTTGGATAGGTTATGACCTATTTCTTGTACATTTAATATTTTAGGACCGAATTGAGAGCCGAAAGTCGACACGTTTCACGAGGCACACAAAAAGGGGTCGATAGAACTTCAAGGTAGGGATATTATCCTTCATAAATCATGCCATAGTTATATGGTTGTGTGGATGCCAATGTTTGTAAATGCACTTTATTAATCAACATGATTTGCCCAGAGAGGGGCCAGTAGTGCTAGAGGCACTTACACTGGAGTTGGCCGAAGACCATCCGGTGCAGATTAGTGGGGCTGGGCCCTACTCATGTATACTTGATGATGATGTGTTTATATTGTTCATTAATTGGTGCATATATGGCGCATATCATATTTACTTTTCGCATTTTCTATGAATGATAACATGTTTCTACTGAGATTCTTCGGAATGTCACCCCTTTTTCTAAATAAAACATCTCAGCGGGTGCCAGTGGATCAAAAGGCAAGGATGTAAACCAAGGGAAGTGACTAGCATGTGCCTCGAGGCAAATAAAAAGTTCATAGTTATAGATAGTCTATGTCTAAAATACTTTTGGATATTTTGAAATAGTGCTGTATATTGTCGCATTCTGTATAGTTGACTTTGGACTGTAAACAAATACTTTTATCAGTATATATGTATTCTTCTGTATGCCTGTGGAACTTGGTCTCTATTACTCTGTGTATATCGAAATTGAAATGGGTGTTGACATTTTTGGCATCAGAGCCCATAAGCGGTTCTAGCAAAGCTTAATAAGAGGTTCTGGTATTATCAAAATAGTATACTAATATGGTTTTATTTGCATGATGACAGGGAAATAGTGAGTTATGGAGATGGTACAACCAGGAGAAGGCGGTAGATGCCGAGGTAGAGGTCGAGGCCAAGGGCGTGGTAGACATGGTATCAACGAGGGAGAACCAAGGCCTAACCCTATCCAGCAGTGAATCATGGATTTAACAACAACAAACTATGAAGGAGATAAGAGTTGACCTTCAGGGGGTACAGCAGAGGCAGGATCACATAGAGAATCACATAGATGAGTTCATGTGGGGGAATTACGAAGAAATCCATGAAGAACCTCCGCTAGCAAATCTACCACCAGAGCCTGAGGTGGATATCCAAGCTTGGCTGAGTAGATTTAGCAAACAGCAGCCACTTATGTTCAAAGGGAAATTTGATCCTCAACAAGCGAAAGATTGGTTGGCTCGTCTGCACAAGATCTTTGACATGCTGCAGTGTCCAGATGAGGTAAAAGCTCGACTAGCTATATACAAGCTGGAGAGTGATGCCGATCACTGGTGGAAAGGCATGGATCTTATCCTGAAGGGGAAGAATGTTCCTATCACATGGGAACTATTCCAAGAAGAATTTAACAAGAAGTACTTTCCTCCGACTGTCAAGAGAGAGAAAGAGAAAGAGTTCCTCAGCATCAAGTAGCATGATCGGGAGAGTTTTGATGACTATCTGGCCCGGTACATTCGACTATCATGCTACTCGTCATATGCCAAGCTGAATGACAATGATGAGTGGAATTCAGATATGATGATAGAAGGGCTGAGACCTGAGTTCAAGGAGAGGCTGATCTCCCAACACTTCACGAACTTTAGCAAAGTGGCAGAGGAGTACCGATACATCGAAAAAGGTCTGATGATCTGGTCAACACAGACTGGGAATCGTAGTGGTTCCAAGAGCCGTAGCTCCGCACAAAAGCGAAAGGATCAAAGTGGATATTCTAGAGGGGATCCTAAGAGTTCTTCTGGAAGCAGGACTTGTTGGCGCTGCCAGAAGCCAATTCACCCAGGTAAATCTTGCAGCAGGATTCCGTTTAGACCAGACCCGAGTTGACTACCTGTCTGTTTTGTGTGCAACAAGCCGAGACATATGGCCAGGGATTGTCCACAAAAGTAGGAGCAGTAGGAGACGAGACCTAAAGCTTCTGGCAGGGTCTAACACTGACACAGAAAGAAGCCAAAAAGTCTCTGGAGCTGATTCAAGGTACGATTTCTTTGAACGGCAGTTTAGTGTATGTTATGTATGATTCTGGTCCAAGCCATTCATTCATTACATACAACTGCATGAAATAATTATGTTTACTGATGCATAAATCCTCGTACAATTTAGTTGTATCTACGCCTACAAGCATTCGAATTGTGATAGCCAAAGTTTGTTTAAATTGCGTGGTAAAAGTTGAGGGGCACGAATCGATAGTTGGGGAAGTAAAGTTCTCGATTAATTTGAGGCCTACAGCAGGTCCAATTTCTAAAACCCTATATTGTATTGTACCAAGCGAGATAGCAGAGCTAAAGAAGCATATCGAGGAAGTACCTGAGGAAGGGTTTATACGACCTAGCGTATCACCCTGGAGTGCTCAGTCCTCTTTGTAAAGAAGAAAGACAGAAGCTTGCATCTCTATATCGATTATTGAGAGCTAAACAAGGTGACCATTAAGAACAAGTATATGTTCCCTAAAATTGATGATTTGCTCGATCAAATGTCTGGTTCTCGTGTATTGTCGAAGATCGACTTGCGATTGGGATACCACCAGTAAGGGTAAAAGCAGAGGATGTAGCAAAGATTGCTTCTAAAACCAGATATGGGTATTACGAGTTCCTAGTGATGCCATTCGAGTTTACCAATGCACCTGCTATATTCATGGATTACATGAATCGAATCTCCTATCCATACTTGGACCAGTTCGTTGTAGTCTTCATTGATGATGTACTGATACCCTCACGGAGTGAGGCTGAACGCGAAAAGCATATGAAAACTATGTTAAACATATTACGTGATAGGCAATATGCCAAGCTGAGCAAATGTGAGTTCTGGCTTACAGAGGTAAGATTTTTTGGCCACATAGTCGCTCAACAAGGGATCCTGGTGGACCCCGGTAAAGTAGAAGCATACTAAACTGAGAAGGCCGAAAACTGTGGTTGTGATACACAGTGTTCTGAGTCCTGTTGATTATTATGAGTAGCTCAATAGTAGTAGCCTTGTTCAGGACCACGATCTTATGCCATCAGGGTCGTGTGTTTGAGGCTGCAGGAGGCAAAAGAAATACGGTTGAGTTGGAGGGGCCACAGATATCCTGGTGAGTCCACGATCGTAGTCTGCTCGTAGTCACTGGATTAGGGAAGTATGGGGGAAGTGCGGGGTGTGACAATAAAAAGGATGAGATGTTTATATCAAAATTTCCCAAAACTCAATATTATGCATGGGGTGATGATTGTGAGAGGAGCTTCAGAGAGCTGAAACGAAAAATTTATTAAAGTACCAATATTGATAATCCCAGATCCATAGTGGGCCATTATTGTCTTCACTAATACCAGATGGCATGGATTGGGAAGGGAATTGAGTCCCAGATGCAAGCAAGAATAGATTGAGACGAGAATTGATGCAAGCGAGTGAGGGCGTATGCATCATGTCAGTTGAAGCTTCAGAAATTGAACTATCCCATCCATAATCTTGAGTGGATGGTAATAATGTTTGCTTTAAATCTGGAAATATTGCCTTTATGGCATAGTTGTGGAGTTGTACTGTGACCATAAAGATTGAAAGTTCTGAACAGAGAGGGCTACCTACGGTGAAATTTGATCGGAGAGGGCTACCTACAGTGAAATCTGAATGGAAAGAGCTACCTAAGGAAAGTTTTGACCGGAAGGGGGCTGACCAGGTGTATGGGCGCTTGTTTGAAGCATCGAGTACAGAACCCTGGAGTGCAGCCACTATGACGATAAACCCGCGAGTGCAGCCATCGTGATGATAAACCCGCAAGTGCAACCACCGTGACGACAAACCCTAGAGTGCAGTCACCGTAACATTAAATTATAGAATAGAGCTACAGGAATGTTAGCTCACAAAGATGGTGCGTTGTAATGAGTTCCATATTAAAGGGGTTTTTTATAAGAGTTTATATGGTTCAGAATGATTCAAGTGGAATTGGGCCAAGGTCTGGCATATAGAAACACAGATTTTAGGTGCAGTCAGGTATTATGGAGATTCCTGTGGGACTCCTATTTAATCATCCTGACACTGTTGATGCACAAAAGAGGAGATAAACCTCAAAGTGAGTACTGTATCGCTTTTCCACCAAATCTGAGCAGGCTACATGATGTTTTCCATCTTTCCCAGTTGAAAAAGTACTAACCTGCTCCAAAACATGTAATAGAGTATGAAGACGTGGACATGCGTGAAGATTTGACTTACGAAGTCATAACTGACCGAATCATTGATCGACAGGAGAAGCAGCTCAGGAATAAGAGTATTCCATTCGTCAAGATTGTATGGAAATGGTTATCACCCAGAGAGGCTATGTGTGAAATAGAGGAAAGTGTAAGGAAGCGTTACCCAGAATTTATGGCTGTATAGGTGTAGAAAATTTTGGGGACGAAATTTATTTAAGTGGGGGAGAACTATAACACCCCATGTAAAACCCTAAATTTTGATTAAGGGCTAATGAGAATTTTGAGAATGTAATCATGGATTAAAGTTGAATTAATGTGTATTTGTGATAATATTATCTAATATGTCATGATTAATAGAAAAATTGAAAGAATGGGATTATTGGCATAAGTTAGTGATTAAGGGAGAAATTAATTACTAAGAGAACAATGAGATATGTAACTAAATGGCTAATGGAAGGGTGAGAGTAATTACTTTGGTTACTTAATCTATGTGAGCCAATGAGGAGTGGACACTTGGCAAAATCACATGTAAAGAGATTGGTGGGAAAAGTCAAATGAATTTTAGTGTTTTCTCTCTCCTCTCCTCCCTTTTTGTGCGCTGAAACTGATATGGGGAAGGGAGTGTAATCATTTTTTCCTTCTTCTCCAAGCTTATATCTCTCATTTTCTCTCTCCCTCTCTTCATCGGCCATTGTTGCCAAAAAGGGAAGGAAGAAAAGCTTGAAAAGGTAAGGGAAAATGATCTCTATTGCTCAAACATCATTCATTAAAGTTATTCCTTAAGTTGAGAGCTTTATTTTGATGGTTATAGTTTGCCAATTGGTGTTGATTTTAGACTCCAAAGAATTGTAAAAGTTAGAGAATCAAAAAGTGTCTTTGGAAAAGTTGAATAGGTAAGTGAAGCCTATCTATCCATTTAAGTTTTGTGCCATTTAAATTAGTTTTGAATTTCTGGGAATTTATTGCCTATTTTTGAAAATGGGAGTCATGGGATATTTGGTGTGTTATTGGTATGGAAATGATATATTGGAATGTATATGGATAGATAGGATTGATTGGAGATTGAATGATTAAGTTTGATGACTTTAGAAATTTAGCGTTTATTGTTACCCAAGGCCAAAGCATGATAATGGAATAGGATTTTGATAGTTTTGACACTTCCATTGGATTCCTTGAGTGTTTTTGTGGGAGAGTAGCTTTGGTTGAGATTTTGGGTCCATTAGTAGCTTTTGGTAAAGATTCTGGAAAACTGTCATTGTGTCTGCATTTTCTGGGTTCTGATATGGTCACTCGAGTGATCTGGGGCTACTCAAGTAAGGGATGAATATCACTCGAGTGAGGTTGGGTTCCACTCGAGTGATTCAGTGAAATTCTTCGTTTTTCCTTCTGTTTTTGCATTGCACTTCTATGAAAAGGGCAAGAGTGATGCCTCACCTGCGAGTAAAGTGAATCATCACTTGAGTGAGCTTTCTCTCACTCAAGTGAGGGTGTATTTGACACCCTAAACCTGCCTCTCGGGTTGTCACTCGAGGTTAATGATCAAGAGTGCGTTCTGGCACTCGTGGGTATTCAGTTTCCACCAGAGTGAGAAGTCTCATGCTCGAGTGCTTCTCTTCCTCTGAAAATTTCCATTTGCTCTCGGGTTCTCACTTCCTGGACTTCACTCTCTAGTGCTCGAGTGAAACATTTGGCTTTCACTCGAGTGAGGTCTTGTGTGCTCGAGTGTTCTTGTCTCTGAAAAAGTTCTGGTGCTCTCAGGTGCTCACTCGCTATCCTTCACTCTTCGATACTCGAGTGCAGACCGTACCACCACTAGAGTGAGGTCGTGTTCACTCGAGTGTTAGTGCCCCATCACTCGAGTGAGGCCATCTTCACTCGAGTGAATCGGTGAAAAATACCAGTGTTTATGCTTCCAAAAGGGGCTCTCTGGGGTAGTTCTTCCAACCCTTTAGGGCTTTTAATAGAGGCATATATGAGTACTTAAGAGACAATAATGATAACCAAATTAAGTATTGTAAAGGTATTGAGTATTGGACTAAGTGATAACGCATCGTCCTTAATTATGACTTTAGGATTCGATATTTTCTCGGAGCGTAGAATGCCTGTACCTGATCAAGAATGAAAAGACTAAGGTAGTGACACTTTATCCTATATCATGTATATTGCATTGCTTGTTTGCATTAGTCGTTGAATACAGTAAGGGGACGTGGCGAAAGCCCGGCCTTGAATACAGATACAGTGAGGGGACATGGTGAAAGCATGGCCTTGTATACAGTGAAGGGGACGTGGCAGTGTGCTCAACCTCGAATATTGATTGCTGCATTGTGATATATGTTTACTTGCTTTGTTTATATGCATCATATACGTAAACTGTTGCTACTGGGATTCTCTAGAATCTCATTCTTTCCAAATAACATTTTTAGACAAGGCAAGTGGATCGAGGAACAAGCAAGTAGATAAGGGCGATTAGGACTGCCGGCGGTAGTCTTAGTTAGATATTTTGGTTTTATTCTGAACTGGTTATCATGTTGGATAAATGTATATATTGAATAGATCATAGCATTATAGTTTTGTGTAATCTCCGGTATGGATACTGAGATGGGCAATGATGCCTTGTATAAACCTTTGGATTAATGTTATTATCTCGGGTGAACGTCGGGAATTGTGCTTATACTCTGATATTATGCATGTGACAAACCAAACAGGCCAATTGCTTTTATGAATGAATGAATGGAGATCATATTGTTGAAGTGTTGAAAAAAAGGTTTTAATTATCCCGGATCTCTCATTCAATTATTAAACGTGTTTAAACGCTTAATTCCGGCCTTGTTCGGGGCGGGGGTTACACCCCAAAATTTATATTAACCAAAAATATTGTAAATATTTGGTAAATTCAATAAAATGGTGAATATTCATAAATTTGGAATTTATAAATTTTATAAATGTTCATTTTCATGAGAAAATGGGAAAAATAATTATGGAATTAATTTAGGTAATTTAAAAAGCCCAATATTAAGGTCCAAAAATGAAGGAATATTAGAGAAAATGTTTTGTCCAAAAATAGATGGAAAATGATCAAAGAAAAATATGAAAAGAAATTGGAATAAAAAGGTAATGGCAAAATCATAATTTTGCCAATTTAGTACAAAATTACTTATTTTCCAACTAATTGAAGTTAATTTCAATTAATTAACGAAAATAAAGGGGGAAAATATATTTAGAATATTTTGGTCAATTTAATATGAATTTATGAAAAATTTGAGCAAAAATACAATTTTGACCAAAATTGAGACTTTACGTGTATACGTAACCTGAACAAGTTGTAAAGTCAATTGAGACTAAAGGGTAGGACCCCTAGGAGTCTCCTACATGTAGCATGAAGAAGAAAATATTAGTTGGGCTTAATGAGCAAGGTTGCATGTAGATAGAGTTTATGTACATAAAATTGATTTTTTTAAAGTTTTGGAAATTGTTAAATAATTAAAGCATAATGTTATATATTATAAAACACATCTTGCATCTTCATCCTCAGCCCATTCACGAAACACACAGCAGCTGAATATGGAGAGAGAACGTTTAGACTGTAGAGAGAGAAAGGAGAAGAAAAATCGTAAGGTAAGCCAATTTTTCCGACGATTTAGCTCCTAACCCGTATATCTCCGATCCTAAGCTACTCCTCTTTGTTCTTTAAGGTTTGGAAGCTAAAAATCTGTTGTTGAGCACTTAGGGTTTTCAGCAATATTTGGGAAAAACTTGTGGGAGCTTGAGGTAACTTCCAAACCTTCGTATATTAACTATTCTGATTGCTGTGGGCAATTTAATCGGTGAAATTTCACCGGATTGTCATTTGTTTTAAATTTTGGAAAAGTGTGTCCCTAAGGGTTATGCTGCCCAATTTTAGTTCAAATGGTTGTTATAACTCAATTAGATGGTTGATAAAGTGGTTAAGAGTAGAAAGGAACGCGTTTACGGAGCTGAAATCACAAAACACCGATTATGCCCGAAGGACTCCATAATTTTGGTCAGGGTTAGATATAGGGGTAGGAGTTAGATTTTCAATGATTTGATGGTTCCATTAGGTTCAGGAGAGAAAATTAGGTGGGGTTACAGTTTGGCACTTTTTCGGAAAAGGCCGAGAAAGCATAATTACGATGACGCCCCTAAAACCCTAATAGTAGGCCTGCCAAGGGTAATTTTGTAATTTGACATTGAATTTGGTAATTTTGAGCAAGGAAATGGATTCCTTGGGTGAAAATATGTTAGGATAGCCCTATCCAAAATTTTGAAAAAACGTGCTATCGGGCCGGGTACAGCGGGGCCGGGCCAGGGTCCCGGGGACATTTTAGTAAATTTTCACCATAGGCTAATATAACCACAAGAAACACTATGGAAGAGTCTAAAATGATACTTTGATAGGTTATGACCTATTTCTTGTACATTTAATATTTTAGGGCCGAATCAGGAGCCGAAAGTCGACACGTTTCACGAGGCACACAAAAAAGGGTCTATAGAACTTTGAGGTAGGGACATTATCCTTCATACATCATGTCATAGTTATATGATTGTGTGGATGCCAATGTTTGTAAATGCACTTTATTAATCAACATAATTTGCCTAGAGAGGGGCCAGTAGTGCTAGAGGCACTTATACTGGAGTTGGCGGAAGACCAACCGGTGCAGATTACTGGGGCTGGGTCCTACTTATGTATACATGACGATGATCTGTTTATATTGTTCATTAATTGGTGCATACATGGCGCATATCATATTTACTTTTCGCATTTTCTATGAACGATAGCATGTTTCTACTGGAATTCTTTGGAATCTCACCCTTTTTTCTAAATAAAACATCTCAGCGGGCGCCAGTGGATCAAACAGCAAGGATATAGACCAAGGGAAGTGACTGGCATGTGCCTCGAGGCAAATATAAAGTTCGTGGTTATAGATAGTCTATGTCTAAAATACTTTTAGATATTTTGTAATAGTGGTGTATATTATCGCATTCTGTATGATTGACTTTGGACTTTAAATAAATACTTTTATCAGTATATATGTATTCTTTTGTATGCCTGTGGAACTTGGTCTTTATTACTCTGTGTATATCGAAATGGAAACGGGTGTTGACAGGGCTGAAAGGCAAAATCGTCTTTTCGCATACCCATCACTATTCATCCGCACTGACACAGCACTGAACAGAAATTTTCAAATTCACTATTGATTTGGAATTTCGGTATTTCGGTGGTATTTTATAGGGATTTTCCCAATATTTAACTTTTGTCACTTCAAAAATTATTTAATCTCCCATTTTTACCTCCTAATCACCACTACGACGTGACCATTGAAAAGAAAAATAAAATGAGAGTTGTAAAGACAGATTTATTATTCTTTTTGGGGATTATGGTGTCAACATGCCACTGAAACCTTTCCCAATTTCAGATGCAAATGCCAAGTGGAATTCAGTTGCTCAATTGATCAGGACAGTCCGGATCTCCAGATTTATTTTTTTTTATTTTTCTTAAAATGTGATTTTATTGGATAAAAAATTTAAACTAAAGATAATTTTTTAACTAATTTTTTTTTTAAAAAATGATTTTTTTATTTAAAAATTATCATTTAAAAAAATTAAATCTAAACGATCTAAATCAGTTGAGCTAAAAGGATAGGCATTGAAAATGGGTCCACACCAAGTGAACTTAGTTTGGCAGGCTTAAAAGCTAAGGTAGATGAATAGCAGAATTTGTAAAGCATGCGTCTTCATGCATTCTAATTTCCTTTAGGACAGATTTCAGAGCAAGCAATGCCTCTCGTTTTCTAAGTTCACAGTTCAACCAATGACTCAATAAATTAACTAGGTTGCAAAATTAACAATCATGTTATGAATATTAAATATGTGGATGTCCATTGACTCATATTAATCTTCCAGTCAACTTGACATAAAGAAGAAAAGAAGACATGACACAAAGCAAAAGCAAAAGAAGACAAGGATATAAAGAAAAGAAGACAAGGATATAAAGACGATATAAAGTAACCATGGTCATTTAAATATAACCATGGTAATACAACCAGGGTTAGATTTCTGCCTCTATATAAAGGGCTGTAATCGATTGTTTCAATTAAACTGAATGAGAACATCTCTCTAACTTCTCTCTAGAAATTCTGTCAATTCTCTTTGAATTCTATCAATCTTCTTTCTTATAACACGTACTTTTATAACACGTTATCAGCACGAAGCTCTAAAAGAAGGTATGATCTTCTTATGATTTCTTTAGTAATTATATATACGTTGTTTTATTTTATAGATCTGGGATAATCTGAGCCACTATATGGAATTAGAGAGATACTTTTACCGATTGTTATATAACATCGGGTTCCATGGCTAAAGATTGGAGATCGTTATTGTTTTTATATACAAGTTCTTTTATTATTGTTATTATGGCCAGAAGCCATACATATCTGATTCTTGAAATTATGACCAGAAGTCGTAATGTTTTAATAATATGGCCAGAAGCCATATCCATTCTTATTATATAGCCAGAAGCTATATACATTTTTCATCTTATTATATGGCCAGAAGCTATATATATTTTATCTTTTATCTTATTATATGGCCAGAAGCTATATATATTTTTATCTTTTATCTTATTGTACGGCCAGAAGTCATGTACAATTTTTTTATCCTGAAGATAATAGTTAATTCCTCATCTTGAGATTAAATGGCCCGAAGCCATACATGGCCTGAAGTCATGAGATTAAATGGCCCGAAGCTATACATGTTTTAATTTTCTTATCTTGTCTTTATGAATTTACAGTTATTATATGGCACATTTACATTTCATATTTTAATTATGTTCATTTATTTCTTTAATTAGTTTGAACAATGGCAAACCTGGCAAAACTTGAAATTGTGGCTCTTGACATTACCGGGAAAAACTATTTATCTTGGAAATTGGATGCGAAAATACACTTGAATGCCAAAAGTCTGGAAGACACGATTAAAGAAGGGAATAAGGCATCCAACAAAGATAAAGCCAGATCAATGATTTTTCTTCGCCACCACTTACATGAAGATTTAAAAACTAAATATTTGACAGTTATGGACCCACTTGTCCTTTGGAACAATTTGAAAGAAAGATATGATCACCAGAAGTTGGTCATTCTTCCAAAAGCTCATTTTGATTGGATGCATTTACGCTTGCAAGATTTTAAATCTATAAGCGAATATAATTCAGCTATGTTCAGAATTACTTCTAAATTGAAATTATGTGGAGAAAATGTTACTGATGATGATATGTTAGAAAAGACATTCTCTACATTTCATGCATCCAATTTGCTCCTGCAGCAGCAATATCGTGAAAAAGGTTTCAAGAAATATTCTGAGTTAATTTCTTGTCTCCTTGTGGCTGAACAAAATAATGAGCTTTTATTGAAAAATCATGAATCCCGTCCAACAGGCTCAACTCCATTCCCTGAAGTGAATGTAGTCACTAATGAATCTTATTGTGGCCGTGGCCGTGGCCGTGGCCGTGGACGTGGACATGGACGTGGACGTGGGCGTGGCTACAGCCGTGGGCGTGGTCGTGGTCGATATCATGGAGGTTCAAATTCCTACCAGAAGTGGGAAAAGACTGATAAGAACCAAAAGGGGAAAGCAATAGGCATAACAAATATGCTGATAATCCATGCTATCGATGTGGTGGAAAGGGCCATTGGTCTCGTACTTGTCGTACACCAAGGCACCTAGTTGATCTTTACCAAGAATCAATAAAAAATACTGGTAAAAGATCAAATGTTGAAGTTAATCATGTTGATTAAGGCGAGAATTCTGAATATGCCGATATAGATAATAACTATTTGGATGTTGCAGATTTCTTAATATAAATTAAATTGTTATATTTTATTTACAGTTGTTTCTATCATATGTATTAATTTTATTTATGTTTTTATGAAGAATGAATTCTATTGGCATCAATCCTGAAGATTTATGTCTCGTTGATAGTGCAACAACCCACACCATACTCAGACATGATAAATATTTTTCTTCCCTGGTAATACGAGAAGCCAATGTTCAGACTATATCTGGTAGTATAAATTTAATTGAAGGCTCCGGAAGAGCTAATATTTTGTTACCTGAAGGAACAAAATTATGCATTGATAATGCATTTTATTCTACCAAGTCTAAAAGAAACTTACTGAGTTTCAAAGATATCCGCAGAAATGGATATCATTTAGAAACAACAACTAAAGATAATAAGGAATATCTTGTAATTACAAATATAGTTGCTGGTAGAAAATGCATATTAGAAAGTTTTCCTATTTTTTCTTCTGGTTTGTATTACACATGCATAAGCACAATTGAAACACATACTATTGAGAACCAGAAGTTCAATAATGCAAACCAGAAGTTTGTCAATACAAACCAGCAGTTTGATAATGTGAACCAGAAGTTTACTAATGAATTTAATGTTTGGCATGACCGGTTAGGCCATCCCGGTTCAATAATGATGCGACAAATAATTGGGAATTCATGTGGACATACCCTGAAGTGTAAACAAATACCACAATCCCATGATTTTTCATGTGTTGCATGTTCCAAGGGAAAGTTAATTATTCGCCCCTCACCAAGCAAAGTAGAAAGTGAGTCTCTCACATTTCTAGAACGGATACAGGGAGATATTTGTGGGCCAATACACCCACCATGCGGACCATTTAGGTACTATATGGTTTTAATTGATGCATCAACTAAATGGTCGCATGTTTGCTTATTATCTTCTCGTAACCTGGCGTTTGTGAGATTACTTGCTCAATTGATTAGATTAAGAGCACATTACCCTGATTATCCTATCAAGAAAATACGTCTTGATAATGCTGGTGAATTTACATCACAAGCTTTTAATGAATATTGTATGTCCCTTGGAATTGATGTTGAACATCCTGTAGCTTATGTTCACACGCAAAATGGACTTGCAGAATCATTGGTTAAAAGGTTGCAACTGATTGCAAGACCTTTACTTATGAAATCTAATTTACCAATTTCTGCTTGGGGCCATGCCATTTTGCATGCAGCAATGTTAATTCGCATCAGGCCAACAAGTTATTTAAAGGTTTCCCCCTTACAAATGGTTTTTGGTCAGGAACCTAATATTTCCCATATAAGAACTTTTGGGTGTGCGGTATATGTGCCTGTAGCACTGCCACAACGCACCAAGATGGGCCCACAAAGAAAGATGGGAATATATGTTGGGTATGAATCTCCATCAATTATAAAATGGTTGGAACCATCCACAGGAGATTTATTTACGGCACGATTTGCCGATTGTCATTTTGATGAATCATTTTTCCCAACATTAGGGGGAGAAAACAAGCAGCTGGGTAAAGAAATTAGTTGGAATGAATTATCATTGGCTCATTTTGATCCTCGTACAAAACAATGTGAACTTGAAGTTCAAAAGATAATTCATTTACAGAATTTAGCTAATCAAATGCCAGAAGCATTTACTGACCCAAAGAAAGTGACAAAGTCACATATCCCAGCTGCTAATGCTCCTATTAAAATTGATGTCCCTGAAGGACAACCTGCTATGAATGAATCCAAAGCACACCTGAAGCGTGGCAGGCCTATCGGTTCCAAAGATAAAAATCCTCGAAAAAGAAAAGGAGCAAAGAATATAGATGGTCAAGTCGAGGATAATGAAGAAAAATTAGTAGCTCCAGAAGAGCCATATCCTGAAGAGATATTATCTCCAGAAGAGAACATTGTAGTCCCAGAAGAGACCCAGGTACCTGATATATATGAAAATAATGAGATCTCAATAAATTATGTTATGAATGGAATCCGATGGGATAGAAATGAAGTCAACGTTGATGACATCTTTGCTTATCATATAGCATATGATGTAATGAATGATAATGAGGATCATGAGCCAAAATCCATTAGTGAGAGCCAACAAAGAAAAGACTGGCCCCTATGGAAAGATGCCATTAATGCAGAATTAAAATCATTGGCAAAACGAAAAGTATTTGGACCTGTAGTCCTTACACCTGAAGATGTAAAACCAGTTGGATGCAAATGGGTCTTTGTACGAAAAAGAAATGAAAAGGGCAAAATAACTAGATATAAGGCACGTCTAGTAGCCCAAGGTTTTACACAAAGACCTGGCATTGATTTTGAAGAAACGTATTCACCAGTAGTGGATGCGACTACTTTTCGTTATTTAATCAGTCTAGCAGTAGATGCAGGACTTGATTTACATCTAATGGATGTTGTGACTGCCTATTTATATGGATCACTTGATAGTGATATTTATATGAAAGTCCCTGAAGGACTTAAGATGCCAGAAGCATCTAATTCAAGTTCTCAAGAACAATACTCAGTTAAGTTAAATAAGTCCCTGTATGGCCTGAAGCAATCAGGGCGCATGTGGTATAATCGCCTTAATGAATATTTGTTGAAAGAAGGATACAAAAATGATCCGATATGCCCATGCATCTTTATGAAAAGATCTAATAGTGAGTTTGCTATAATTGCTGTTTATGTTGATGATATCAACATCATTGGAACTCCTGAAGAGCTCCAAAAGGCAATTAATTGTTTGAAGAAAGAATTTGAGATGAAGGACTTGGGAAGAACAAAATTCTGTCTTGGATTACAGGTCGAGTACTTCAAGAAAGGGATCTTTGTATATCAAGAAACTTATACAAAGAAAGTCCTAGAGCGATTTTACATGGATAAATCTCATCCATTATGTACCCCAATGATTGTAAGATCTTTGATGGTGGATAAAGACCCATTCAGACCTCGAGAAATTAGTGAAGAAGGTGATGAAGAACTACTTGGTCCAGAAGTACCATATCTTAGTGCTATTGGAGCACTAATGTATCTTGCTAATCATACACGTCCTGATATATCATTTGCTGTTAATTTACTAGCAAGATATAGTTCTTCACCAACACGAAGGCATTGGAATGGAATAAAGCATATTTTTCGTTATCTCAGAGGTACAACAGACATGGGGTTATACTATTCAAATGTATCCAAGCATGAACTAATTGGTTATGCAGATGCTGGATTTTTATCTGATCCACATAATGGTAAATCACAAACGAGCTATCTATTTACATGTGGAGGTGCAGCTATTTCATGGCGATCTATGAAACAGACTATATCAGCCACATCATCTAATCATGCAGAAATTCTAGCAATACATGAAGCAAGTCGAGAATGTATGTGGTTGAGGTCAGTAATACATCATATACGTACAACTTGTCATTTATCTTCCGGCAAAATGATCCCAACAATCCTTTATGAGGATAATGCTGCATGTATCGCTCAACTTAAAGAAGGCTATATCAAGGGCGATAGAACGAAGCATATTTCACCAAAATTCTTCTTCACTCGCGATCTTCAAAAGGATGGTGAAATAGATATCCAGCAAATCAGGTCAAGTGAAAATCTAGCAGATTTATTCACCAAGTCACTTCCAGGTACAATCTTTGAAAAACTTGTTCATGATATTGGTCTTCGGAGATTCAAAGATTTCAACTGATATTATCAAGAGGGGGAGTCGATACACGCTGTACTCTTTTTCCCTTATCTAGGTTTTGTCCCACTGGGTTTTCCTAGAAAGGTTTTTAATGAGGCAGCACTCGACGGTGTATCAATGAATGATGTACTCTTTTCTTTAGCTAGGTTTTTATCCCACTGGGTTTTTCCTAGTTAAAGTTTTTAATGAGGCACATTCATAATGGACATCCAAGGGGGAGTGTTATGAATATTAAATATGTGGATGTCCATTGACTCATATTAATCTTCCAGTCAACTTGACATAAAGAAGAAAAGAAGACATGACACAAAGCAAAAGCAAAAGAAGACAAGGATATAAAGAAAAGAAGACAAGGATATAAAGACGATATAAAGTAACCATGGTCATTTAAATATAACCATGGTAATACAACCAGGGTTAGATTTCTGCCTCTATATAAAGGGCTGTAATCGATTGTTTCAATTGAACTGAATGAGAACATCTCTCTAACTTCTCTCTAGAAATTCTGTCAATTCTCTTTGAATTCTATCAATCTTCTTTCTTATAACACGTACTTTTATAACAAATCAAAACTATTAGTTTAATAATAGTTTTCTAAAACATTAAATCTAAACTCTGTTTTTAGTTTTGAGTGTGAATATTAGATTATAAGAGAGAGAGTGTGTGAGATACTAAACAGATCCGAACCCATTATATTACTTATTTATTGATCTCGTCCTCATAATTAATGCTTCAGTTACTCTGTTTTTCCCAAGGAACGAAAAAATGGACCGGGTAATGAACCGGTCACAGCACAGGTTTAAGGGTTAATTGGTCAACTGGAGTCTAACCGGTAATTGAACCGGTAGTGAACCGCTCATATTAAAATATTATAATTTATTAGTAGCAATATATATTAATATATTTTTAAACTTCTATAGATAAAAATGAAAATTTTTAAGAAAAAAATACTTAAAATCTATTAGTATGAGTTATAAGGCCTATACTTATGCAATGATATATCCTTTTCTATAATTATTATATCTTTTTAAATAGTTTTTTTCATTATCTTCCTCATTTTTTTTAGATTTGTTCTTTCTTTACCTATTTTTCTCTTCATTTTGGTCTTCAACTTCCAATTTTCCCCTAAAAAAAGCAAAAACAGAAAAAATAAAAAAAAATAAAAAAACAAAACCGGTTCAACCGGTTGAACCACCGGTTCTAACCGGTTCCCCGGTTTAATCATCAAACCAGACCGGACCACCAGCCGGTTCCCGGTTGAACCGGCCGGTCCGATCCCTTTTTTTGTACAGTGGTTTTTTCCTTTCTTTGATTCTTTCAAAACCTCATTAATAAATAGGAATTCAGGGTTTAGACAGATGCTTGTATAGGGACAGTGTAGGCTCTTCTGAGCCTAAAAGCATTTTTTTTGGGAGAATTATATTCAGATCTCAAGGAAGAAGAGAAATGAAAAAATGGTCCATGGTGATTAGGGGTGTTCGGGATCGGGACGAGATCGGGAAATGCCATTCCCGATCCCGAAAAGGGTTCGGGAATGATTTTCATTCCCGATCCCGAAAATCGAGAAATTTTGGGATCGGGATTGGGAATTTCCCGATCCCGAATTTGCTTTTTTTTTTAAAAAAAAAAATCTCTATATTGAATTTTTTGTTATGTTTCTTTTAGTCTAATATAAATATATAATTTGTCTAATATTATATTGTACCAAATAAGTCTAATATAAATATATAATTAGTCCAATACATGCTTAAAGTTGTCGATTCAACTGTAAAAAGAACAAAGACAAGAATAAAAAAGTAGAATTATTTAATAAATAATAAATGAAATAAACTAACTAAACTAAAAGAATAGATATTACTTTAAGGGTGTTAGGGATTTTCACATTTTATTTTACATTTGGTCTTATTTTCTTAAATATTTTTAAAAAATATACATGTATATATATATATTTTCGGGATCGGGAAAAAGTCGGGATCGGGAAGTCCCATTCCCGATCTCGACTTTTTCCCGATCCCGAAATCACATTCCCGATCCCGAAATTTTCGGGACGGGATTTTCCCGTCCTGATTTGCTCGGGATCGGGACGGGAAGGTCGGGACGGGAAATTGTTGAACACCCCTAATGGTGATTACAAAATGAAAAAATAGTCCCATGGAGTTGTAAATACAGGCTCCAGGAGTTGTTAATGGGTTGTTAATACAGGCTCCTGAAGTTTTTAATGGGATCATTTTTTCATTTGAAATCTCCAGAGACCATTTCTTTATTTTTTTTCTTCCTTAGGACCTAAGTATAATTATCCCTTCTTTTTTTAGTTTGACTTTGATCTTTTGTCCCTCGTTCTCTGATAAGAAAAAAGGAAAAATAACGTAGATGTCCCAATGATCAAACAAAATCACAATAAAATCCTTTTAAAAAGTCAAACATCTAAGAACTTTTCTGTAATTATTTTCTAAAATCAAATAACAAAGTTGCCTTTAATGTAATTCAAAACACAATTTTGGGAGGAAAATACCTAATCCGAATTAACAACTCGTTAATCGTGTTTTCACAATATGTTGAGTCATTTTAACAACTTCTTTCTCATGTTTGAATGAAACTACCTTTTTATACATCTCCAAGTTCAACATTACAAATTCCTCAGTTTACAACTAGTTAAGCATATTTTTACAATATGTTGAGTCATTTTAGCAACTACTTTCTCGTGTCTGAATAAAACTATCTTTGTTCACATCTCTAAGTTTAACACTCAAGTTGCTTAGTTTACAACTTCTAACGCGTGTTTTTATAATATATTAAGTCATTTTACCAACGTATTCCTCGTGTTTGAATGAAACAATTTTTTTTCACATGAACTTTAACTCTGCAAATTACTCAGTTTACAACTTCTTATGCGTATTTTTACAATATGTTGACTTATTTTTACAACTTCTTTATCATGTTTGAATGAAACTACATTTGTTCACATCTCCAAGTTTAACACTGTAAGTTGGTTAGTTTACAACTGGTTAAGCATATTTTCACAACATCTTGAATCATTTTTATAACTTCTTTTTCATGCCAAAATAAAATAACCATTGTTCATATCTCTAACTGAAACACTGCAAACTCCTTAATTCACAACTTCCTATTCTTGTTTTTACAACATGTTCAATCATTTTAACAACTTATTTTACGTGTCTGCAAGAAATTACCTTTTTCCTTAAAGGCAACTTTATCATTTGACTTTAGAAAATAATCATAAAAAAGTCTTTAGGAAATTTTCTGATGTTTGACTTTTCAAAAAAACTTTTCTATGGTTTTGTTTGATCTTTGGGACTTTTATATCATTTTCCTTAAAAAAAAGTAGGATCGGAGTACAATGATATATTGAGCCATATTAAATATGAGTAATAAATAATGTAACTTATTCTTTTAAAATCAACTTAATTTGTTATAATTATTTTTGACAAAAAAAGACCTTAGAATTTTTATATTTAATTATATATAAACTCTAAAATTTGAGTTATGTATTGATATCCTTACTTTCTTTTAAACTTAGATAAAAACTAAATGAAAAATATAGCAACACTTCAATGTTATCTTTGTTATAAATTTAGAATACAAGATAGTTGTTTCTATAATTTGGGTGATGTTGTAATAACATCTTTATGCTGGCAAAAAAAACTAATAATATCTTTACCATTTTTAAAATTTAAATAGAGAAGTAAATCAAAATTATGATAACACTTAAATGCTATTAACTTATAATATTACTTGTTATGAATTTAGAATACCGCTTGTAAAGTTTTAACAAGATACTCTTCCGGTCCCAATTGTAGGATAACATTTTAGAGTTAATTTTGGTCCTAAATATAAGACATAATTTATATATTTATTAATCTTTTCATAATTTACCCCTATTGATGTTTCCTCAACAATAATCAAGGAGAAGATGGAATGAGGGAATTAAGAAAGATGCTTAGGGTGTTTTAGAAAATACATATCATATTAACTAACTTAACTAGCTTTTTTTAATTTAATCAAATTAGGTGAATATATCTTATATTAAGAACTAAAGGAGTAATTGCTTTTGTAAATATATTTTAATAAGGTTGTAAAACTCTAAAATAAGTAATTGAAAGAAGGGTTAAGGTGTACAAATATATTTGAGCTTTTTTCAAAAATGCGCCCAACCCAACACCTAATGGTTTTTTGAAGGGCAAAAATAACTATAAACTTTCAAAATAGGTATAAAAATACACATTGACAATTAAGTGACTATTTGTTTGAATTTTTTTAAGGATTAAGGTGCAAAAATGCACATGAGATTTTTTTTTAAAGTGCGCTCAACACGAATGTTTTTTTAAGGGATAAAAGTATATATGAACTTTTAAAATATGCACAAAAATATATATTGTCCATTTGTTTGAACTTTTTGATTGAGAATGATGATATAGAGAATGACGTAAATAATTAAGAACTAACTTGGAATAATAATTTACGGAATGAGCAAGAGAAATTAATTTTCACCTAACCCTTCATCTCTTCTCACTTTCTTTTCCAAAAGAAGTGATGAGGTGGAGATAAAGTGTTAGGTGGAAATTAATTTCTTTTACCTAGTTAGCAAATTATTATTCTAAGTTGGATAAATATTTACATACTCCAAGAGTACCACGTTATCTGAACCCTATCCAATAAAAACATAACAACTCATATCATTTTAATCCAAGTTAGCTAATGACTCATTAAAAAAAATTCAATTTTTATCTTTGTTTTTAAGGAAAAAAACATTTTAATTTTAAAAAAACTAAAATAAAATGATCAACCAATATTTTTCTTAATCATCCACGTCATCCTCAATGTCACCATTTTTAGTCAAAAAATTCAAACAATCAACTAATGCACAGTAATTCAAACAGTCAACTAATGCACAGTGTGCATTTTTACACATATTTTAAAAGTTCATAGTTACTTTTGCCCTAAAAACATTTGTACTGGACGCATTTTTAGGAAAATCACATATATAGTTTTGCACCTTGATCCTTAAAAAATTTAAACAAATAGTCAATATGTATTTTTGCACTTATTTTTAAAGTTCATAATTATTTTTTTCCCTTAAAAAATATTTAGTGTTGGGCGCACTTTTAAATAAATATCATGTATATTTTTAGACCTTAACCTCTAAAAAGAATAAATAATATATGACTAGCATACTAGCAATACTTTCACTTGAGAAAAGCGATTTTTTCAGTTCTCTGTCTTCTTTCTTCATATGTTTCTCCTAACAATATTTAGCGTGTTTGTTTTGACGTTCCAGAGACCAATCGGCGCGTTTGAGTAAGCCATCGCATGTGAACAGTGAATTTTTCATTTTGGTGCGTTTGGTTCAGCGATGGACTTTAAGAAAAAAGTTAAAAAAAGTCCCAATCCTCATAAGCTCAGAATTGGAGCTTAAAACTGCTTAGGAATGCGATGACTTCTGTTTTGAGGATCTTTGGGGATTAATGAGGTACTCAAAATCACTTCTAATCGCAAAACTTCTTTTATGAAAAATGTTCTAAATAATTTTCTCTTTCTTTAGATAGTAATCTTCTGCTAATTAGAGAATACTTTGGGATAAGAGTTTAGGCAAGTTTTGAGTTTTGTCAATATATAACTGTAGAAATGTAGAGAATAATTAATAATTAATTTTAATCAGTTTAGATTTATTATTTAGTTGTTTTATGATTTTATCATCAATTTTTTTATAAACATGTCATAAATTAGTTTCTATATGGTATTTTTACAGATTAAATTTAGTTTAAATAATTTATTTGGATTATTGGAGGTATTATTGGGGTTTTAATCGGTTTATTTTGTTAGATTTTGAGCTATGTGAAAATATGAGTTATGATTTAATATTTAAATTAGAGTTTGATATAATTTTATTTAAAATTGTATCATTGCCAAATTTTCAAAGTTAATTTTTGAGAACATTGTGAAAAAATCCCTCCGTGTGTAGATATCTTCCCAGGTCTCATTGGCAATTAAGTTGCTAATGAGGACTTTTTTCACAATTATCCCTTCATTTTTTCATTTTTCATAATTTTTTCAATTTTTTTCTCTTAATTAATATAAAAGTTACTTATGCAAAAGTCAAACCAAACATCCTAACTTTTACATAAGTTACTTTAAGTTACTTATCCAATCGCTAATCCAAACACTCATTATTTTACCAATCTAACTTTTTTCCAATCTTAAGATTCCATAAGTTTAAGTAAAAATAAGTTACTTATCCCATCGCCAAAACAAACACACCCATAGACTCTATACAATTCTCTGCGGTCAAATTCTATAACGGCAACAACTCATTAGAAAGTGACTAGAGACAAAGACAGGGAATGTGGTTTACGAAATAGCGGATCCAATCTTAAGGGAATTTTGATGCCAGAGTGCTTAGGGCCTGTTTGGTATATGGAAAAGATGGGAAGGGAAGGGAACATAAGAAAGTTCCCTTGTTTAGAACACAATTTTAGCTCAATTTTTCTGGGAATTCAAGTTCCCGAGCCCACCAATATTCCTTTAAAGGTGAAAAGATGAGATCCCACCAAAATTGATGTGAACCTAAGTTCCTTCACATGAAGGAAGAACCGAAAGACAAATATACCTTTGAAAAATTTAAAGTAAAAGGCAGGAATCCTGAAAATTAAAATAGGGTTAAACAGAATTTGCTTATCATAATTGAATTTGCTTAGCAAATTCAAACGTGATAAGCAAATTTCAGGATTCCAACCTTTTAATTTAAATTTTTCAGGATTTCTACCTTATAAATTCGAATTTCATAAATAAATTCGAATTTTTTTAATAAATTTGAATTTCATTCTATAGAAAAATAATTTCAATTTCATTAATGTATAGAATAAATCTTTTAGTTATTTAAATTATAATTTATATTTTATTGATTTTATTTAATTTTTAAATTATTGTACTTCTAATCATTTAATATATGAATTGAAATATAAATTTAATTAATATATAATTAATTTATTTTGAGAGTAAAATAATTTTTTTTTTGTTTTTCAAGTTTCACCCTCAATTTTTTTTTCATACCAAACAACCAATCTTTTTTTAACTCATCTTTCATCACCCCTTACAATCTTCCTTTCTCTTCCTTCTCCAAACAGCCCTTAGATGGATGCACTGAGATCGCATTGAAATGCTTAGCTAATAATGGGAATGAACGGCCATCCATGCGTGATGTGATGCTGGGCTTGGAATCTTTGTTCGAGATGCTGAACAAAGCAGAGAAGACAACGCTTGGCGGGACCCTAAATGAGAAAATAACTATTGAAGAAGGATCAGGATTCAATGGTTGATGGACGTACATGTAGAATCTTGTAGATCAACGTAGATTGATTACTTTGTCAGCGTGTCTGATATGAAACGCTTCACGTCGTAGTGAGGTGTGTCATTCACCCGTAATCTTAGAGTTATTAATTGCATGTACAAATATTGACCACAATATCATTTTCTTTTCAGCGTCGTCCAATATAAATTTTGGTAAAATTCCAAAAAACTACATTGAAAATATAGAAAGGACAAATCAATACATTGAAAATGAGAAAAGACGGATCAGGCAGGTGTCAGAAATATAAGGAATCGGTCCTTTTGAAATCTCGGCCAAATGACAAAAATGCCCTTCAGCCCTTAGTCACAATAACAACATAGGAGTTGTTAATGGCGAATCCGGAGTTGTTAATGGCGAGATAGGTGTTATTATTGACCCTGAAACTTGTTAATTATGAAAAAAGAAATTGGAGTTGTTAATTTCTAATCCAGAGTTGTTAATTAAGAAATAAGTGTTGTTATTGGCCCTGAAACTTGTTAAGTGTGAAAGAAGAAATTGGAGTTGTTAATATCGAATCCGAAGTTGTTAATGTCGAATCCGGAGTTGTTAATTAAGAGATAGGGATTGTTATTGGCTGTGAAATTCGTTAATTGTGAAAGAAGAAATTAGAGTTGTTAATGCCGAATTAGGAGTTGTTAATTAAGAGATAGGTGTTGTTATTGGCCCTGAAACTTGTTAATTGGCAAAGAAGAATTGAAGTTGTTAATGTCGAATTCGAAGTTGTTAATTATGAGGATTATGTTGTTATTCTGAAGTGGGGGATGAAGTGTGAAAGAAGATATTGGAGTTGTTAATATCGAATCCAGAGTTGTTAATTAAGATATATGTGTTGTTATTGACCCTAAAACTTGTTAATTGTAAAAGAAGAATTGAAGTTGTTAATATCAAATCCAGAGTTGTTAATTACGAGGATCATATTGTTATTCCGAAGTGGGGATAAAGTGTTGAATGGCATTTTCGTCATTTGGCAGAAATTTCAAAAGGACAGATTCCTCACATCTCTGACACCCACCTGATCTGTCTTTTTCTATTTTCAATGTACTGATTTATCCTTTTGATATTTTCAATGTAGTTTTTTTGGAATTTTCCCTATAATTTTTTACTTTTTCTTTTTTATTCAGATATTCCAAAGTTATTGCATCTTTCAAGCAAGTTCCAAAGGCCAAAAGTTAAACACATGCTGGCCTTGCCCCTTTGTTAGAGCTGGGAAATTAGGCCGAATCCGTTTAGGTCCGAGCCCTTCAAGGGTCGGGCTTATGATTTAGAGGCTAAAACAGGAAGCGGGCCTAAAAGGGTCGGCCCTGTAGGGCCGTAAGCCCTGGAGGGCCGGCCTTGCAGCCTTGAGGGCCGGCCCTTTTAGGCCCGTTTAATATTTTTTAAAAATAAATTGATATATATAATATCATTATATTAAATTATCAATATGAGAGACACCTAAGTACCTAATAAAGTATTAGTAACAAACAAACACTTATTAAATGGTTTGATATATTTTATTTTCTACAATGGTTTATTCATTTAAATTTTAAAAATGAGGCTAATTTAGACATTAGATGATTATTTTAACTAAATATTTATGATTTTTAAAAATAATGCATCTCAGTTTAAAGCAAAATAATAAATAAATTGTAAAACTTCAAAAAGAATTTTTTTTAATTAAAATAAGTTCAGGCCCGAACCCGTGAAGGGCCGCGGGCTTTAAAAATGGCGGTTTTTTAGGAAACGGGCCTAAACGGGCAGGCCCAAGCCCATGAAAAGCCGGCCCAGCCCGTATTCCCGGCTCTACCCTTTGTGCCTTTATAATTAGAGTTTTATATATTCAAATAATCAACTATTCTTTCGAATTGACCTATAAAATAAGTTTTATATTAAGGACAAAAAAAATGAATAAAATTGAAGCATATATGTATGTACCTACCTCTGTGTGTGTGTGTGTGTGTGTGTGTGTGTGTGTGTATTTATCTTAATTTGACAAGATAATGCGTGTGAATTATTAGTAATGCAAATAAGTTGTTTTCTTTTTGCTTTTCGTTTTATTTCTATGGTCGCTTAATATTTGGTTTCATCTTAATCTTAAAAAGGTGTACACAATTGATGATGCAAGCACATCCGTCAATCTTTGTTAAACGTGAAGGAAGATATTTTTTCGGAAGATTAAGGTGATGCCAAGAATATCCCAATTTATTTTGTCAATTTGCAATATAGAAGATGAATCATTGGAGCATGCTCTTTTCTTATGTCCTTGGACCTGGTGTGTATGGTTTGGTAGTGAGTTGGTTCTAAGGTTTGACAGAATTAATGTGTGTAGTTTTGGGAAATGGTGTGAATATAAAAGACTGAATGATTTTCAGCTGGCTCACCAAATGATGTGACTTCTTCAGCCTAAACCTGAAAGAGTGATTGATTCTTCAGCAAGAGCAGTAAGCGTGTTTTGAAAGGCAAGAGGGTGGTAAGTTGAGAAAAGAAGGTAGGAGGAAATTGAGGAGAAGGGGAAGAGATGGGTGACACCGTGGCACCGAGTTTTGGCTCTGTCAAAAGCAACTATGAAGGCCATTAGGTTTTAGTTGTCAAGAAGGCCATTTGAACAGCATAAAAAGCTTTTTACATGGGTTAAAAATGGCTTTTTCTCGTCGGTTATAGGAGAGATATAAAAACAAGCTTGTTTGTTTCAAAAAATTTCACACATGGGTTAACTTTTAACCAATGTTGAATGTTGTTTTTTTTAAAACAAATTATTATACAATTATCCAAACTAGGAAAATATTGCGATAAGGTGAAGACAAGTGTTGGGAGACAGATAAACCTTAAATGTTCAACATTCATAAAATCTCCAATACAACCCCAAACCTAAAAAATTCAAAACTAATACAAAGTTTTCTAAACTAAATATGTAAAATAAGTGTTATATTTATATTATCTACTTATCTTTATGTTAACAGCGGCGAAGTACTATTGGTTATCTTTATCTCTCAGCTAAATTTATTTTTCTATGAAATTAAATAAAAATAAATGAATGATGTCTGTGTAGAGAGTAGACACGAACACTTTCACACTCACCTACCTTCCTTCTCTTTACACGAGTCAGGAAAATTAGCTTAGCTTGTATGGCTTATCCGTTTAGGGTTGGACTTGAAATTAGGAGCTTTGGAAGGCATTTGCGTCTAAACGAGCAAGCTCCAATGGGCTTATGCTCTTTCTATGTTTTTTTAAACTTAATTTCTATAAATTCTGTTGGAATATGCCTGGTCCACCATTGATGGATCAGGGCCTAAACCCAATTCAATTGGGGTTATTATGCAATTATAGAGAAGTATGGGTCCAATTAAGGAGTTTTATCCTTATGATTTGAATTTCAAATCATAATAACTCCCGTACGTGATAATGAGTTATTCTCACTTGGTAGGTGTAAGTTTTTTTTTCCAAGAAAATATTCCAAAAACTCTCTCTCTTTGTTCCTCTTCATCCGGATAGTGAATCTGCTGTATAACGTGATCGGAGTCCGAATCGATGCTTTGATCTTGTGTGGGTACTCAGCGAGTCAACAGATTCCTAGTATGCCCGAAATCCTTCAATGGTATCAAAGCAATAATTTTTTTTCTTAAGGTTGTGTTTTCTATGTGCTTCAACTGTTGAATGCATAAATGGAAATTTACACTGTCCAAATTTTTCTTTCTTGTATTCAAGCAAATCCTCTAGTATTCATATTTAATGTCCATAATGTAGTATGTCTGTGGTGTTTCTTGTTTATTTATTTTCAATTGATGGATATATTTTTTGTTTGTGCTCCTGGAATCTACTTTGCTATATCGGATATGTACTAAATGACATAGGAAAAGTATAGTACAAACCTAAAACAACAAGAAAAACACTATGGAACAATACGATTCGACTGAGCCTAGTATTTACTGGAACTGCTGCCTGAGAACGTTGAGAAATGGCAAGCAAAACCGATCAGAACCCTATATATATCCAACGACCTCGACGATTTCTTGCATTTGATTTTGGGTTCCGAGAAAACTTGTGTTTCGGCATAAGAAATTTTCATGGACATGTAGAGAATGAGAATACGAAGCAAATGAGACCAAGATCGATGGAAACAGAGGTTGGGAATGCTGGGGAGAGAAGCAAGGCGAGTTGGGTCCGACGGACCTGACCGAGAATTCACCGGGTCTATTAGACCCGGCTAGAGGTTGAAGGCAATCTCCCATGAAGCAAAATGGCGTCATTTCATAAAGTATAAAAAAATGGGCTGAGGTGGAATGGGCTGCATAGTCCAAATAAAAAAATAAAAAAGGGTAAAGGTGGATCGAACTGGGCAGGTCGGGTTTGTGGCATACCCGATCCACAAACAACTTTTATAAAAAAAACAAAGGGGCTTAAAATGGCTACGTGACGCATGTAAGGCCGTCGGATTGCCTAATGCCATGTGGCAGACTCCATCTGAAAGCTCTTGGCTCATGGACTCTAGATTGCCTGCGCGTGTAACAGTTTGGAATCTTTATGGTGGCGTGTTCACAGCATGCGCCGATGATGAGAGTGGGATAGCTTGGGTTTTTTCAATTTTTCAAGATTTCCTCTTCCTCATCCTTCTAGGGGCACGTGAAGGTGCATTTGAGCTCCAATTGAGAAGCGGTTTGTTTCTAAAAATCCCTAAATTCAAGATCTTCATGTTGATATATATTTGGAATTTTTTTGAATATATTTGGATCTATTTTAGAGGCATTTAGTTCTATCTTTAATGATTTTTTATGAGTTTCAAAATCCTAAAATATTTGTAATAATTCATAATAATTTTATTTGAGATAAATATGAATTTGGGGAGTTCAAAAAGCACTAAACTAAAAAGATTTTATTCTTTTGGATCATTACTATATTTAAAAACACTTCCCTGAGTGTGAACCACCTTTACAGCGGATTGAAAAGGTGAAAATTATTTGATACTATCTCTAAATAATGATTCAAGCCTAAATTACTTAGAGTAATATGAGCCTCTAAGTGATAGATGAATAAGGGATTTGCTCATTTAAGTTTGAACACTGAAACATAGCCTAGAAGGAGAAGATCCTAAAGAGGTTCAAGAGGAAAATGATTCAAATTAAGGTTCATTAGAACTTGAAATTGAATAAGAGGTGTGATCGAAAAGAAACTCGGAAGATAAACATATAGAATAACTTGAATCTCTTGAATCTTAGGAAGATGAAATGTCAAGATTCATATATGAAGAAACCTCACGGAGGTGAAAGTGAGGATATGATATTATAGAGACATCATCAAATTACAGTGAAAGGGAATCTCAAATGAAGAAACTTCCCAACGCCAAAACTCTAAATCATGGTGAGATTCAGGAAAGTGATGCACCTCAAACGGTAGAGCCCACTTCATGAGTGAAAAAGAACCTTGAGCCCAATCCAACCACCAATATTAGAAATTATAAAAGACTTGAAAGCAAATACTACTTAATGTTTACTGGAAGAAATAAGGAAGAATTGCATAAGACTTTTTTTTTTTTGAAATTATCTCTTCAAGAAAAAAGAGAAACTCTGGAAGATGATTAACACAACATAGGACATAAAATTCTTCTAGCCTTATAAAACAGTGGTTATTGTGAACCTTATCAAATTGGGTTTGAGAAGCAAAGAAAATTCTGCCCAAATGAAGAAATGAGATTAATATGAAATCAAAGAAAACTATTGAATTGTCCCAAATTCCTTGATAATAAGACATTATCAACATAATAATGCTCTAAGAGATCTGAAGAAGTAAATATCCAACACTCTTTTATGAGTGGAAGTTCTTGAAAAATGAGTCTTCTAAGAGAATCATATGCTTCATCTAAGTGGGAGCTAGCAATATTCTCTATCTAAGTGGCAGCTTTCAGAAATTGAGCATTTTGATAGTCATAATTGAGCATATTATGTGAAGTACTTGTATGAAATTCTTGATAGATGATAGTGGCATTGCTGGAATTTGTGTGATGGAAGATACAAATATATTCTCCTGATCATAGACCCAATGGTGTTATTACCTTTCTAGTCAAGAATTATACAAGTACATGACATTGTATACTTCAATGTGCTATAAAAGGACATTCTTGGTTCAAATCATTTGTGAATAACCCTATGAGTGGGATGATTTAAGTGACTAAACCAAGGAAGGCTGCCAAGAACAAGAATGTTAACTAATAAGCTAAATGGGGACAATTGTGATAGTCTAGCAAGTAACGCAACACGAAAAAAAATTTATAGTAAAGGGAAAATGACTGTATTTCTATTGCAATTATTCCACTATGATAAATTCGGTACTGTGTATGAGGGCAAGGCACAGAGCTTAACATTTTATAACTTTTACTAAGGATTATTAATTATATGATCATACTTGTTTGATTTCGCATAGGTCTGAAGTTTAAGAATTGGGACTATGAATGGATAAGTTGCGAGATCAATTGAATCAATTAAATAGGAACTTTGAGATCCTATGTATGAAATAATCAAGGTTGTGAATGATCAAATGAGCTCTGTGACAGAAGAAAGATAGTTGGATAGCTAACTATCCGATGCACTTCACCACCATATGGAGTTATTGAAAGGCATAATGACATATTATAAGACACGGTTATGTATTTGATGGTTCAAGTTAACCCACTAAATGTGAGTGGGAGAGTATTGAGGTTTACTTTTGGTGGATTAGTACACGGTGGATTAGTACACATATTTGTTTTCATCAAGTGTGTGTGGTATTGAACTTAATCATGTGCCCTCTAAAGTGGTCACTTCTACACTATGAATTATAGTCAGAGTGCTAATTGGATTTGACTTTTCGCAGACCATAAGGGTGTGTTTGGTTTGAGGGGAGGGGAAAGGGGGTAAATTACCTTTTTGGGTTGAAGGTATTTAAATTTTGGGCGGGAACCCAAAATTTTAAAGGAATGAGAAGGTAATTTTTTGGGTGGGAATTCAAAATTTAAAAGAATGAGAGGGTAAATTTTGGGGTTCTCGTGTTCAAAATTGTAATTTAGCCCCCTTCCCCTCCTTCTCCTCCCCTAAAAAACACACCCTAAGAGTGCAAACAATGAGGGTCAGTTGCACATTCCCATTGTGGTTGTAAGTAGGAGCTCATTAGAGTGATGTCTTCATTTTTCATAAGTAAAAAAATGGAATTGTGGCTAAAAAGAACTAAAAGCTACCACATTTATTATGCATCAATTTTCAAATAAGGGCAAAAATGATGACCATATGTCTCTTTATGAGATATATAGATAAGGTAGTACAAAATCAACCAGCAATTCTCAATCGTTCTTGTGAGTGGGAGCTTTGAAGGGTCAATAAAGAGACCTAAGCATGAGAAGTAGAAAGCTCCAACAAGAAGGAGTAATTGAGAAAGGAGTTCATGGCTGCTCTAGAAGATAGAGTCGAGTTTTGTACAAGATTCCTGCTAAGGCAAAATGGGTGAAAGCAATGGAAGTGATGGTTCATTAAAAAAGAATCATGGTTAAGAATTAGCAAATATAATACTCATTTGATTGCTAATGGGTGAGCATAACAGGAAGTCTTTCATCTTACCTATTGTGCATTTTAATCAGACTTATTTTGGCAATAGTTTACTGTTTAAATTTAGATATACATCAAGAGGATGTGAAACATACACCTTTAAGTGGTGATATAGATGAAGAAATCAATTTGCAATGACCATTAGATATCACTAGAAGTGGTATTTGAGGTTTCATAAACGGATAACCTCATATGTTTTTGCAGAGATCCTTTTATGGATTGAAGCAATCATCCAGACAATAATGCATAAGGTTTCATAAGAGCGATAACCTAATATAATTTTTTCAAATAGTTGAAGAGAACCATTGTCAAGTAATGTTTTAATATTATCCTTTTTAAATAGATGATATACTATTGGCTAGAAATAGTTTGAATCTAGTATACATGTTAAAGAATGGTACTCAAATTCTGAAAAAAAAAAAAGCATATGGGTGAAGCAGTGAATATTCTTGAATTTGAGATCCAGTGAGATAGCTTAAGGAGAATCCTCTCTGTAACAAGAGAATTATATTGGGAGATTCTTGAGTGATTCTATATGAGTGAATGCAAACCCATGGATACTCCAGTGGCTTCATCAATGATTTTGAATCTTGATATCTATCCTTGAACTAAATCAACATAGAAAATGGAAAAAGGTTTTCATGCAAACGTTATTGGTAGTCTTATGTACGTAGTGATGTGTACAAGACCAGATATATATTTTGTGATAAGACTTGTATGTTGGTACTAGTCTAACCATTGTGAAAGACATGGAATGTCTTCACAAAAAGGTCTTGAGATACTTTTCAAGGCATATAATGATCATGCGTATATTAATGTACCATGTTAGTACAGGTGGCTATATGGCTGATGATGTTTGGAAAAATATCTATAATTTGAAAGTGAGAATTTAAATCTAGTGTTAATGTATTTTGAAAACACTAAAGCCATTGCCTAAGTAAAAGACCCTAAGTATCATATCAAGACTAAATGCGAAGATGTGATTCCTGTTAGAAATACTATAACACATAAAGTTGTTGAACAATACATTCCTATGCAAAGTCCCTTAACTAAGCATGTGGCTAAGGAAATACATGAAGAGAATAATGAGTCCTTTGGCATGCATAGGAAGTGAAGTATAGATACTTCATTATGGTTTTACATGTCTATGCGAAAGTATACAATGTCTAGTATGTTGTATAGGTTGATGAGGTTAGCTTTCTCACACAAGCGACCACCTTTGACACTCAGAAGAAGTGTGCAAAGATAAGATAATGTGTTCACCCATAAAGCAATGAGAGAGTTGATATGATAGAGAAGAAACAAAAAACTAAATGTCACCTCCATTTAGTAGTGCAGTCAATCAGGATGAGATCCATGATTATAAATATGGATCGAATCATGGAAACTCACGTCTATACTACCTATAGCCAGACAACAAATTCTTCAAATTGACGTCATGTGAGTAAAGCTAAAGAATTTTGGCTTAAATACTATGCGTGTCTAAACTTAAGTATGTACGGTGTTAACGGTAAGATTAAAATGACATACGCTCTTATAGTATACGAGTAATAATATAGCATGCGATTCATACCGCATGTGCTAAAGAACCGCAAACGGGAAGCAAGTGAAAAGATCCCTGCTTCATTGTTGTATGAGCCCCGGAAAGGTTAACCCTTTCATGATGACCTCTGACTTTGACAATATCATGGAGATATGTTTCGATGTCTGCTACTTTAGCATTTTTCCTATGATTATGATCGATACAATCTAAAGGCATTATAACCCATACCTCAAAAACCATAATTATGATTCGAAAAGGCATAATTAAAATGAATTAGAGACCGACGGATAATTAAACTCATTTCAAACTCCCCTCCATACTGTAAGGTTTTCACAAACTCTTTCGAAATTTCATTCCTATTCTGGTCTCAAATTCAAGTTTCGAATATAATTACCTTGTGCAGTTGAATTGCATTCATACATATCAGAGTGTACAACAAAAATCCCGGCAACCCTCGGGTTTCATTCATTCACTAAGGGTTTACAGTTTCCCATATAGGGGATTACCCAAAATCATTCCACATATATACAGTAATCCCAAATCAAAATGGATAATAACACCTAACATCAAATATCTCTAAGAAGTCCTAGCTGCTCTTGGTTGTCCGCTTCCCCTTGGAGTCACTTGCCTTGTCTGTAGGTTAGTTCATGGAAAGAATGAGATTCAAAAGAATCTCAGTAGTAACAAGTCACTCATACAATATATAAGCACACAACATGCAAGTAAATCACAAACAGTAACAGCAGCAGTAGCACAAATGACAGCACTCACGGCTGTATACACAATGCGATAGCTCTCGCTGTAATCACAATCATGATAGCTTACGTTGTAATCACAATAACGACAGCTTGCGTTGTATAACGACAGCTTTCACAGTAAACGACAGCTATCATCAGCTGTAACCACAGAAGCATTAGAAATCATTACAAAACAGTGATACAACACACATACAGTGCATTACACATAGTATAAGAGAAAGAGTCACTACCTGGTTCTTTTCGAACGTGCTCTGTCACAGGTCGTTTAAGATCAAGGCAAATGTCGAATCCTACAATTCCAAATGCATCATTTAGACACTTCCATAGTATTTCTGGGGGTTATATGAGTCTATAATAAAAATTTATAAAAATTCCCCCAGGACCCAGCTCGGCCCCGCTGTACCCTGTCTGGCTGCACTTTTCCCGAAATTCTAACTTGAGCTAAACTAACATATTTCCACCCAAGGAATCCATTTCCAAACTCAAAATTATCAAATTCAATGTTAAATTACAAATTTACCCTTGGCAGCCCCACTTTAAGGGTTTCAGGGGTGTTTTCGTAATTATGTTTTTTCGGCCTTTTCCAAAAAAGTGACCAACCGTAACTCCACCTAATTTTCCCTCCTGAACTCAATGGAACCATCAAATCATTGAAAATCTAACTCTAAGACCCATTTCTAGAGCTGGCCAAAATTTATGTGTCCTCTAGGAAAAATCGGGGTTTTACGATTTCAGCTCTGTAAACGCATTTCTTTCTACTCCTAACCACTTTATTAACCATCTAATTAAGTTATTACTACCATTTGAACTAAAATTGGGCAGCATAACCCTTAGGCACATACATTTCTAAAGTTTAAAATAAATGGCAATTCGGTAAAATTTCACTGATTAAATTGTCCACAGCAGTCAGAATAGTTAATATACGAAGGTTTGGAAGTTACCTCAAGCTCCCACAATCTTTTCCTAAATATGGCTGAAACCCTAACCTAAATAACAACAGATTTTTGAGCCTCCAAATCTTAAAGAACAAAGAAGAGTAGCTTAGGGTCTGAGTTATACGCGTTAGGAGCTAAATCGTCGAAGAAATCGGTTTACCTTGTGAGATTTCTTCCCTTTCTCTCTCTTGCTTCAACTAAAAATGGCGTGAAATGGCTGAAGAAGATTAACCAATATGATTAATAATCCATGCTAACATCATCTTTTAATGGGCTGATGTCATAATTCCCTAGTTTCCCATTTTTAGATTTTCTACCCAATCTTTGAAAAATCATAACTAAATCTAGAAAAATCGAATTAGAGTGATTCCAAAGGCTATAGAACCCTTATTGAGTCTAATTTTAAGGAAAAATATAGCCTTTTATTAGCTGAAAGTATATCATTCCCAGAGTTAATTTCTTTGACTGCTGCTCCAGAAAATAATCAATTTCGCTGGGCAAACTTCAATGGATCATGTTTTAATGGGTAAGATTTAATAATATATTTTTATTATATTTAATATTATAATAATATTTAATACATTGCATTAAATCACATCCATTAAAACATGATCCAATGATTGAGACATTAAGTGGAGAGGAAGTGAAAAGGGAAACGAGTGAAGAGACTGCTTTCCCGGTAATCAATAGGGGTTGCATTTAGTAGAAGGGGTTAGTTCTCACAACATGATAAACTAAGGTTTGAATATAAAATAAATAAAATAAAACCATTGTCATGAGATTGCTTCCAAAGGAGGATTCATACGCTTAATATATATATATATATATATATATGTGTGTGTGTGTGTGTGTAACCACTTTAACAAAACTCAAATTCGACCCTTGCCTTTCTGCCCTTCTTTTCTTTTCTTTTCTCTTTTTGGACCTGATTACCCTTCTTTTTTAAAGCTCAAACATTTATTTATTTATTTATTTTTGGTTAAACTTGGATTCCAGAGACGTCAATGTTTCTAATTTTAAATTTTGGCCTAACAAATCAAAGTCTCTGCAGGTATATTTTTTTGGTCTCTAATACCATTTTCTAACTTGATTATACCAAAAACAAACATTTTCTAACTTGAAATTCAGATCATCAATGGTTTTCTCTAATTTTTGTTTTTATGTTTTCCTTGAGGACGTTTCCTAATATGGAATCCAATCATCATCAATAAAATATTTTTTTTAAAAAAAATTTCGTTTTAAATTTTTTCTTTAATGATTTAAGATCGCATTTTCTAATATGTAATCCAATCACCATCTATAAGGATTTATTTATTTTCATTATTCTATTTTTTTTACCGATGACCGAAGAAAGCATTTCTGATCCGGAATCCAATTCGTGATAAAAAAAAAATCCGGAATCCAATTATCATTAATGACATTTTTTACTTATTGGTTTTGTTTATTGTAAAAGGGATTTTGAAACTTAACCTTACCAAGAAAGAATCAATCAGTATTTTTAATCATTTATTGTAAAAAGGATTTTTATTATATTATCGTTTATTTATTTCCTTTATTGTTATTTTTAAGGTTCACATTTTGTTTTGGACATTGATTTATTCATCTAGACTTTGAAAAGTGATTTATTTTAGACTTTAGATAATGATTTGAGTTAGGCTAAAATATACTTTTAGTCTTATAAATTTACATCAGAATTCTTTTTAGTTTTTTAAGTTTATAAAGTGCATTTGTAGTCTCTAAATATTAGCACCGTACGTTAATCTCGTTAAGGGAAAATGCTGACTCAACGAGTGATGCTGCAATTAAATCTTTTAATATAATAATATTATATTTTAAATTGAATAAAATGAAACGATATTTAAAAAACTTCATCCATGCCCATTCTTCAAGGGTTTCACATTAAAAACACCTCCCTAATTCATCCCTGCGACTGCAAAATCTCATTCTGGTGAGGAATAACTCATTATGTTTCAGATTTGAGCTTATTTGTGCCTTTGTAATGTCTAATTTTCCTTATTAAATTTGCTTCAACTACCATTCCCTTTAAGACAAAGGGAATAGTGTTGTTCCCTAGAACTTACACCAAAGACGCCAGTTAAAGTTTGGGGTGGCTGTACCTCTTCCCCTGTCACTACCTCTTATTTTTGTTTTCAAACATATTTGTTTCATACCTGAGTTTCTAAAGAAAATTAAATTTCTATGCTAATGCTGGCAATGAATAGTTTGAGGGAGTTGGAAGGATATGCTTCGATAGTATCATGCAAGTAGCGAGTATAATTAGATCTTATCATGTTGAATGATTGAATGATTAGAAGGCTATCCCACGGTTCTCAAATTATTTATCTAGGCAGGCCAAAAAAATTATTTATTTAGGTTAGGGATTTGATTAAGGAACGAAGTACCCTAAAATATGAGGCTCCTAGTGATGAGTTAGGTTGAGTTGTTGATGTGAAACCCTAGAAGAATTGTTGATGTGATGATTTAGGTTTTTTAAATATTTTTCAATTTAAACAATTTTAACCTCACAGCCCTTAATAAGGTTAAAAAACGTGCCATAAATTAAATGAGAGACCAACGAACAATTTAAAACTCATGAAAGGTCCCTACAGGATTTAGTCCTATGATAAAGTGGGTTTTTTCAAAACTTTCCACAATATGTTAAATATGGTCTCACTTCCATTTTTTGAATCTATTTTGCCTGTACAGTTCGGCTCCATTCGTAAATATCAGAGTGCTTAGCAAAAATCCCAATGAACACTCAGGTTTCAATCATTGACTATAAGGATCTATAGGTCATGAATGCCCATTCTTAGTTTCCCATACCGGGGATTACAGACAATTACACAATTCTACTATATCGGTCTACATTTACATATAACATCATCCCAACAAGTGATAACCAACATAAAACTAATCTCCAAGCCATGAACTCTAGCCGTCCATATATACCTGCTTCTCCTTTGATCCGCTTGCCCTAGCTATAGGTTAGTAGTGGAAAGAGTGAGATTCATAGGAATCTCAGTAGTAACGTTTCACATATATGATGCATAATAAAACAAAGCATGTAAACAATTATCATAAAGCAGCAATAGCAGTAACAATCACAGTGATGTGTGACTTGCATCACAAATGATGCCTTTTTATGTAACGACCTCACCCGTACATTCTACCGAGACTTTTGGCCAGCCTACCCTCACCTGTACATTCTACAGGGACTTTTGGCATAGGCAGGAAATGTTTCCCCAATAACGACAGCTCTCACGGCCGTATGCACTATAACAACAGCTCTCACGGCTGTGGTGTAGTAACGACAATAATCACCACTGTATGCACATTAACGACAGCTCTCAAGCCTGTAGTGCAATAATGACAACTTTTGCTATATTCACAATAACGACAGCTTTGGCTATATTCACAATAATGATAGCTTACGCTGTATACACAATGAGCATACATGATAGTGCGTCACAATTCAATGATAAGCACATACATACAAAGCATTATATATGATATAGGAGAAGAAGTCACTACCTTGGTCTTTTCGATCTTGTTCTTGCATAGATTTCTTACACTTAAGGCAGGTATTGAATCCTATAATTAGAATTACGAATGACAGATTATTACTTAATCCAATTCTTCTTTAATTCAAACACTCAAGTTGATTATCATTAGGGACATTTAATCAAGTCAACTAAGGAGTTGGAGTGGTTAATAACTTAAAAGACTAATTTCTAACCTTAGAGTTCAACAATATTACACTATGCCATTACATCTTCAATTTTCGCATAAGTGAGCAAAACTGCTAGAATTTTTCATCAACTTTGAAAAATTATATCTTTATGTACAAATATCAAATTGCAATAATTCTAAAGGCTATGTGACCCTTATTTAGTCTATTTTCAAGGAAAAAGATCACCCACATTCAGTTGGACGCACAGCATTCCCAGATTTATCATTTATTACACACTGTTAGAATTCAACCCAGTTTTCATAACCTAAATTCAAAAATTTATAACTCCCAGTATACAAATCAAAATGATGCAAATGACCTATCAAATTAAAGCTTGATATGTCTACTTTTATTCTGAAAAATTTTACCTTCATTGAACTTTATTTGGTTATCCAAAAACACCACACAATCAGGGTACCTCGCTGCAATCCTGTTCGGCAGAAATCCAGTTTTGCATTTTGAGTTTCAGTGACCTAAAATTCACAACCCGGGGCTATTCCCACACCATTTTACATGTAGAACACAATGGTAACATCAAAATGACCAAATTTTCACTCTTTCTATATGTCCTATTTTGGACAGAAAAATCAACAAAATTCTAGAAATTACCAAACTCCCAATTTAAGCATCAAACTTGTGTCATATGGTTTTTAATCATCATAAAACACTAAATATATAACCAAAACATCATGACTTCTCCAAACCCTAACTTGGACAAAATCATGGTAGAATTACACATGTCAAAATACTCATTCAACCTACACAACCAATAGCTCAAATTGAAGCTAATACTCATATCTTGCTCCTCCTTATGTTCATTCTTTGATTCTACAACTTTTGTTCTTGGATGATGGCTCAAAACACCTCATATTGAAATTCTAAAACCATATAAATAAAGATCTCATCAAGAGGAACAATGTTTATGAAGGACACTTAAGCCATAGATGAGGTTAAGAAGGTGAAAATCAAGATCAAAGAGCTCACATTCACCTTGCTTTGCCTCTTGAGCTTCTTGTTCTTGCTTGTTCTTTTCTCACTTTCGTAAATCTCTTTCTCTTTCTTGCTCTCTTGAGTTGGCAAAAAATATGGCCTTAGGAAGGGATAATACTCTCTCAAAATATCTTTCACCCACCTCCTCAAAATACTATATTTTATTATAAATCAACACATGTCATTCACTTGATGTCATAATCTTTTATTTGGCCATAAAGGCTTGACGGAAAAGTGCCTCTTGAAGCATCATGCATGTCCACAAATTTCATTTTCTCTCTCCTTCCTCATGTCATACATATTATGTCCTCTTGAAGAGAAAAAAGTAGCTTCTTACTTCAACATATTTCCACTTCCTCACGTATTGCTTTTAGCATGAGATTTTTGACTTTTCTTCCTCTTGTAATACTTGGTCACAATTGAGTTCCCTCCTTCTTCTCTTCAAGTGATGTAAATGGTGCTCCCAAAGTGACCAAGCAAGCTTCTTCAATTATTTCTTGGGAGGTTACACACACATATTAGCCTATAATTGTTGACTTTTCAAATGGAAAAGTGAAAAATTTTATCATTTAAATTCTCTTTCCTTCTTCTTATGGTCTTGAACGTTTTTTATCAAGGGAAAAGGAAGGGAAATTACTTCTTCATCATTACCTTTACTTTATAAGAACAAATCTTGGTCATTCACTTTGTTTCCCAAATCTATCCTCAAGATCAAGTGACAATTGACTCTCTTACCCTTAATCATGGCCAAAATTAATTAAGGAGCCATTAATCCTCTTATTTCACTATCTATTACATTTAGCCCTTGGATGTATTTTGGGATATTACACTTTTTACCAAAGATTTTTTTTGAAAAATATAAAATTTATTTTGCGAAAATGGCTTATAAGAAAAACCAAGTTTTGATGTATTTGAACTTGAGATCTCAACATTTCAGTTACAAGGGCATTATCCAGATCTTATTTTTTTCAACCAGCTATCATTACCACCGTTCATGTTGCAGGCCATTATCTCCAGATTCCAAAACTGGTTAATAAAATATTTTTATGGCCTTTAACATTCAGAAACCACTGGTTTAATCGTGTTTATTGCCATTGATTTTTTCCCAACGTTCGAGTCTATGAGAGGCATATAAAAGGCATTGCCTGCAAGAGGTTTAGGTAACTCGCTTAGAAATCTTGAGCATTCTCTTCCTCTCTAGCTTTTCTCTTCATCTCATATTCTCTCTGCCTTCTAGTTGCTCTATATTTTATTGTTTTGTTCACCCTGTATCTATAGAAAGGGTCCATTTTATCTTAGGAAGTGCTGCTTCTAGTCAGCCAGTGGTTGCGGAATAGCTCTCAAAGGATAGCGTCCTTGAACGTGACTCAGATTACAGTGTATTTGCAGGATCTTTGCCAATAATCTTAAGAGCTATTTTGGCTTTTGTTTCCTCCTGCTGGTATCAGAATTAACAATGCTACTACTTCTAAAGCTAATAACACTAGTACTGGTTCTAACCCGATGGAAGTACCTATGCCAAGACAGTTTCCAAACATTTCCAAGATAGAGCAGTTTGAAGGGAAGAACTTCAGACGCTGGCAGGAATGTGTCTACACTATTCTTGACATGTATGGAGTTGCTGATGCACTTACATAACCTGCACCATCCCCAGATGCTAACTAAGCCCAGAAGCATGCTTGGGCCTATACTAACAAGGTTTGCAGACACATTCTTTTTACTACTTTATCTAATGATATGTTCAATATGTACCATGTCTATCAAGAAGAAAATGAGATATGGGGATCAGTTATCCTCAAGTATACTATTGAGGATGTTGGAAAGCAGAAGTTCGTCATAGGAAACTTTTACAAGTAGGAGATGAAAAATGACAAAGACATCAAGCTCTAGATTAATGAGTACCACCAGTTGAATGAGGAGCTTCAGGTTGAGAAGATCAATCTGCCAAATGAGTTCATGGAATGACTACAAGAAATAGCTGAAACACAAACAGAAACAATTGTCTCTGAATGATTTGATCACCCATATAATCATTGAAGAAACCAATTGAAAGGCGATACAAGCAACAAAGGGCAAAGAAATGGCTTCTAAAGTAAACCTAGTTGAGGAAAAGATGCACAATAACAAGTACAACCCCAAAAACAAAATAATAAAAATAAGAAACCTTACTACAAGCCCAAAGATACTAACCCCAAGAAGAAGACGGGTATTTGTTTTGTCTATAAGAACCAAGTCATTATTCAGTGTAGTACAGGAAAAGAGCTATGGGAAATAACTCTTAATGGGGTGGAAATTTTCCTAAGCCAAATGTGAATTTGGTTGAAAAAGATGATAGCCGTGATGAAGAAATCATTGTTGTTGTGGTGTCACAAGCCCTTCTTGTCTCTGATGTGAAGAAATAGGTGTTAGACTTAGGAGCTACCAAGCACATCTATCCAAACAAAGGGATGTTTACCTTGTTTGAAAAAAGGGAAGACCATGTTTATCTAGCTGACTCTCAAACCGCTAAGGTTTATCAAAAAGGGAGAATGGTACTAAAGCTCACATCTAGAAAGACCTTGGTACTAAACAACATGCTATATGTACCTGAAGTCAAAGCTAACTTAGTCTCTGTGGCATTGCTTGGGAAAGCAGGGGTTAGGGTATGTTTTGAATCTGACAAGATTGTCATGACCAAGAACAATATTCTTATTGGGAAGGGTTATTGTAATAAGGGATTGCTTGTTTTGATTGTTGCTGAAATAAATGAGAATGTATCTTCTTCTGCTTACTTGGTTGATTCTTTTAGTGTGTGGCATGCTAGATTAGAACATGTTCATAAACTTATATCAAAAGACTACAAAATTTTGGGCTGATTTTTGAAACTAAAAATGATTTTCAAAAGTGTGAAGTTTGTACAGAAACTAAGCAAGCTAAAAAACTGCATTTTTCTACTCAAAGAGAAATTAAGTTGTTAGTTTTAATTCATGCTGATTTGGGAGATATAAAACAAATTGAGACCAGAGATGGTAAAAGGTATTATATTACCTTTATTGACGATTTTTCAAAATATACCAAAGTGTATTTCATGAGAAATAAAGATGAGGCTTTTGAAAAATTTCTTTTGTACAAGGTAGAAGTAGAAAGTCAATTAAATAAAAAGATTAAACAGGTCAGGTCGGATAGAGGAGGAGAATATTTATTGTTAAATAATTTTTGTGAAAAAGAAGGGATAGTTCATGAAGCAACTCCTCATTATTCACCTGAATCTAATGGTGTTGCAGAAAGGAAATATAGAAATTTAAAAGAAAAGATGAATGTTTTACTTGTAAGTTCTATAGCACCTAATAACCTGTGGGGTGAAGCCTTGTTATCTTCTTGTTTTTCACAAAATAGAATACCCAATAGGAAAACTAAGAAGACACATTATGAGTTATGGAAAGGTATTGTGTCTAACCTTCAATATTTGAAAGTGTGGGGGTGTCTTGCTAAAGTTTTACTATCTGATGTTAAAAAGAGGAAAATTGGTTCTAGAACTTCTGATTGCATGTTTATTGGTTATGCTTAACAAAGTATTGCTTATCATTTTTTGGTTTTGAAAAGTGATGTTTTAGATCATAACACAATTGTTGAAACAAAAGATGCAGAGTTTCTTTTGAAGATATATTTCCTTTGAAGGTTGAGCATATTCCTACAAGAGTTGAAAATTCATCTACTTGTTCTGAACGAAATTTAAACGAAGTTTTGGTTGAAGATTTAAGGAGAAGTAAAAGACAAAGAAAATAAACATCTTTTGGAGATGATTTTTATACTTACTTGGTACAAGATGAATCTAAAAATTTTTATGAAGCTATTTCTTCTCCAGATGAATCCTATTGGAAAGAAATAATAGAAGATGAAATTGATTCTTTAAATCAAAATAAAACTGGGTTTTGGTAGACTTGCCTCCAGGAGCAAAGCCTATTGGTTGTAAATGGGTTTTTAGGAAAAAGTATTTCTTGATGGAACTATTGATAAATACATGGTTAGGTTGGTAGCTAAAAGATATAATCAGAAAGAAAATGCTGACTATTTTGATACCTTTTCTCCTATAACTAGGATTTCTCCTGTTAGAATCTTAATTGCCTTAGCTTCTATTCACAAACTTTTCATTCATCAAATGGATGTTAAAACAACTTTTTTAAATGGTGATTTAGAAAAGGAGATTTATATGGTGCTACCCGAAGGCTGTATTGTTCTTGGGCAAGAAAACAAAGTTTGTAAACTCGTTGAATCTTTGTATGGTTTGAAACAAGCGCCTAAACAATGGCATGAAATACTGGATGAATTTTTTTTAAGTGGCGGTTTCTCTATTATTGAGGTAGAAAGCTGTGTTTGTAAAAAACTTGTAAATGGTGATTTTGTGATTATTTGTCTATATGTAGTTGATATGCTTATCTTTAGTACTAGTATGGGTGTTGTGCTTGAGACAACATTTTCTGTCTTCTAAGTTTGATATGAAATATTTGAGTAAGGCATAAGCAATTTTGGGTGTAAAGATCATAAGGAATGATAATGGTATCATACTTTCTCAACAACATTATATTGAGAAAATTCTGAGAAGGTTTGAAATGTTTGATGAGTCTCCTATGAATACTCCTTATGATCATATTGTGCATTTAAAGAAAATGGAGGAGATACAATCTCTCAATCTAAATATGCACAAATTATTGGGAGTCTATTGCATTTATTAATGAACTATACCAGGCCAGACCTAGCATATGCTATGTGTAGATTGAGCAGATATACTCATTGTCCTAGCAATGAACATTGGAAGGCTCTGGTAAGGGTATTGAGATAACTGAGAGGTACCATAAATTATGGTATTCATTATAGTGGATTTCCTGGTGTATTGGAAGGATGCAGTGATGCTAACTGGATCTCAAATTTAGAGGAGAGCAAATCCACTAGTGGCTATGTTTTCACTCTTGGTGGTGGTGTCATAAAGTGAAAGTTAGTCAAACAAACTATCTTAACCAATTCCTTAAGGGATTCTGAGTTTATTGCTATGGAGTTGGTTGGTACTAAAGCTGAGTTGTTGAAAAACTTCTTGGCAGATATCCCACTAGGTGGAAAACCAACACCATCAGTGTCTTTACATTGTGATAGCCAATCTGCAATAGCTACAGCCAAAATAAAACCTTTAATGGTAATACCAGACATATTAAATTAAGACATAATATAATAATGTAGTAGCTAAAAGATGGTGTAATCTTAATAGATTATGTAAGGTCAGCAGTAAACCTTGTAGATTCGTTTAAAATACCCATGGAAGGAAACAAATCTTTGATTCGTCAATGGGAATATGACTTAAGTCGATACAAAATTAACAGCGATGACAACCCAACCTCTGTGATTGGTGATTTCAAGAAGGAAGTTCAATGGGTAAGAACAAGTCTTGTGTTAGTTCTGCTAGCACTAAAGTAAATTGTTAGTCCCTTTCTATGATGCTGAGAAAGTACTAGAATGCATTTTGGTGAGAACGAATGAAGCTCTTAATGATTTCATAATCCTATGGGATGATGTGCTCATTGCAGGTACATGTCATGAAATCACCTCTATGAATGTAAAGTGGGACCGCTCCTATGAGATTGTGGCAAAATCTCTAGAGCATTCATTATACACCAGGCTCATGCATGGCCATTTTAACATGCAAAACCGCGTTAACAGCGAAATGTAGGGGTATAATCTAACTCTTAGTACCTCTAGTACACGCCTAAGAGTTGTTAGTTTTAAGTTCATAGGACCACCAACACATTTGTGTACTAAGTGTTATCGGTTTAGGTTTGATTTTAAGTTCATAGAACCACTAGATACAACGGTTATACCCATGTGTGCAACTCAGTTAAAGGTGTTCCTTTTGACACATGTGGAGGATTGTTTGAGTTTCAACATACAAGTGGGTGTGTCAAATGAAAAAAATCCCACATTGCTTGGGAGAGTGAGAATACAAGTGTATATATTACATCTTGTGAATTTGGAATAGTAAATGAGCCAAAAGGAAGAGTGGGCTCACGTAACCAGGAGGCAAACGCAGTGGAAATCCGACAATTGCCCCCCTGCGATCAAGTTAAATATGGACTGGGCACTTTTTATCAAAAACTTTTTTGGAAAAATCTAAAATTTATTTTCTGAAAATGGCTAACCGAAAAAACCAAGTTTTGATGTATTTGAATTTCATATCTCAACATTTTGGTTACGAGGGCATTAACCAGATTTTATTTTGTTCAACCAGCCATCATTACCACCGGTCATGTTACAGGCCATTATCTCCAGATTTTGAAACTGAATAATAATATATTTTTATGGCCTTCAACATTTAGAAATCGCTGGTTTAATCATGTTTATTGCCATTGATTTTTACCCAACGTTCAAGTGCATGGGAGGCCCATAAAAAGCATTGTCTGCAAGAGGTTCAAGCACCTCGGTTAGAAATCTAGAGCACTCTCTTCCTCTTTGGCTTTTCTCTTCGTCCCATATTTTCTCTACCTTCTAGTTGCTCTATATTTTGCTGTTCTATTTAACCAGTATTTGCAAGAATGGTCCATTTTATCTTGGGGAGTGCCGCTTCCAATCAGCCGGTGGTTGCGGAATAACTCTTAAGGATAACGACCTTGGATGTGACTCGGATTACACAATACATTTGCAGGATCTTCGCCAACAAATGAGATTAACGGTGTTAGTATTAAGGGACTAAAAGTGCACTTTATAAACTTAAATAATTAAAAAGAACCTTGATGTAAACTTAGAAGACCAAAAGTATACTTTAACCTTTGAGTTCAAATATGTGTATTAGTATTTTTGAATTATATAAATATGATTTTTATAATTTAAATTATAAATTTATAAGTTTTAATATTTTTAAAATTATATATTTGTGTGTATATAATTTTAAACTCGACACATCTAAGGGTTTGTTTGGCAAGGGAAATGGAGGGGAAAGGAGGTTAAGAAAAAAATTTTATGAGTTAGATTTGAAAATATTGGAGAAGTGGGGGGTTATAAAATTATAATAAAAATAATATGCAAAATAAAAGAGTAAGAAAAATTAATTAAAAACCCTCAACCCTACATCTCTAATATTTTTTTAAATCCAATCAAATCCGTCATACCAAACAGCCCCTAAAGGTAAACTCATTCAAGTTATAACTTGCTCTTTTATTTGGTACAAGGGAAATGAGAGGAGGAGGAAAATTTTTAATGAATTGGAATAAAAAAGAATTAAAGAAGCAAGGTTCAAAACTTTTAATGAACTTTTTCTATTATTTAATCTACCATATTTTTTCTATTAAAATTTTATAACTCTATCTCTCCTTTTTTTAAAAACAAATTCAACCCAATAAAATCTTCCCCCCTCTCTCCTCTCCTCAATCCTCACAGCCACCTCCACCCCAACCTTTTTCCCTTGTTAATCTCTTATATACCTCCAACCATAACAGATTCCACCATCTGAAACATCCACTACAGTTAGGAAGGCATCCGGCAAAGGTTAATTGCAAGGTGAGCTTTTTTAATTTTTTAAAATTTATTCACTTCTTCCTCAAAATGCTTCTTTATTTTGGGTCTCCAGTTCTCTTTGCGTGAAGTGGTTCTATGCTTATGGTTCTTTCTTTAGTGTGGTTCTGTCGTCACATCTTGTAAATCTCTTCTTGTGGTTCTTCCTTTTGAAATTGTCCACGCTGGTTAACATTTTAGTGGTGAAATTGCGCTTAAAAAAACTTCTGGATATCAGTACTCATCTGACAAAATTGCTTAGACTAGAAAACCGCTAGGCAGCTCTGCACAACTAGGACAATTACTCCTGTGTCCGGAAGCATCTTCCAAACCATATTAGTCCAAGGTTGTCTTATAAACTGGGTTCTGTCTTAGGTCATTGTTTACCGTGTTCTTGCATTTATGCATTTTATTATTTACAGCTAGAGACGTTAAGTTTTTGCAAGTGGGATGTACCTATCAATTATTAGCATTATATATATTTAACTATCCCAAAAAACGTTTGTCTTTTAAAAAGGAAAGTAAAAAATAAAAATGATGGTGTTTTTATAATTTAAGCAGAGAATTGTAATATATTAGGTAGGTTTAGATATCTCAAATTTAAATTAAGACATCTAAAATATCCTTTTAAATGTTCCAATATAAAAAAGCACGTCAAAAGTAAAGCTATTGACACCAAATGCACTGCGTGCGGCATCCCTTTAATATTTCGGAAGGCTAAAGGTTAAATTTAGGTGTCCCAATCTCTATATTTCAATTTAGGACGGCTAAAGGTTAACTTAAATGATGTTCCGTCATCATCATTGTGATTCCTTGATATGTGTGTGCTCAGGCCCTCTTCCACTTTCCTCCTTTTCCTCCTCCTTCTTCCTGAGACACCCATAAATGCCATTCACCTTCCTCACATCTCCATTTTCTTTTCTCTTTCAAATATCTGTTCACCCTTTTTCTCCAAAGCCCATAAACTTCAGTCCCATTCACCACTCAAACCCATTCTCACTGGCGTTGTGGCCGACCGGCGATCGTTCTCTTCTTAAACGCATTTCGTTGTCCTTACATCACGATGGAGAAGCCTCTTCACTCACCCCCTCACTCACCGTGCTCTTCTAAGTCACCAACGCCCAGATCTACATTATCCTGGAAAAGAAAGGTAAGGTTTTGTTCTCCAACATCGAGCCGGTTTCTTATATTTTTTTCAAAATGCTTCAAATGAAAGAAACTGGTAACCTTGCCTCTCCTTCACAAATTGGTTCCAGATTTTGCTGCCCTTCTCCCTGATTCAGATCTCACTCTTTGGCTATTATTTTTCTCCAAAAAAACGTTCCTTCCTGCTCTTCTTTATATACTGGATGCTTCGCTGTTAGAATGGAAAAGCCTAAAAGTCTCCTCTTTTTTCTGTTCTGATGGATAAAAGTCTTCTTCTATTAACCTCGACTGTGATTTCTTTGATTAATAAGGTAATATTTCTGAAATTTATTATTTTTCAAGGGTATTCTTTTACTTTCAATTTTCAATAGGTAGTCACTGTTTTATTCTTAAATGATAATATTTTTAGTGTTGTAATTGAATTGTTGATTAATACATTCATTTGATTGATTTTATCTAAGCTTATTTTTCAATTTGCAGATTTTTTATGATAAAAGTATCTACTTACATGAAGACATTTAATTGATCCGAGAATTTTTGGTTGGACATCTTCTTCAACACACATATTAGTAAAGTTTATTTTTATTATTTAGTAGCTGTATAGACAATTTTTTAACACTTTGTGGTAATAATTGCATATTATATTAGTAGGAGTTAACACTTTAATTAGACAATGTTGGATGTTTCCTTACTATTTATGTGGACATTTTGATTTATGAAGAATTGTTCATATTGTTTTGTAGGTTTTAATTGCTGGCAAGTTAAAAATATAAACAAATTTTTTTTTTTTAAAAAAAAGAACATTTATGGCGTCCCTTTTTATAGTAAGTGGGTCACTCATGGCATCCTTTTTTAATGGATATTATTTCTAGATTTTACTACGTCCTTCACATAACTGTCTCCCTGTAAAAGAATATAGAAATGGTCTAAAAACGTATGTTAAAAATGATTTATGTAATAGTGTAAATGTAATTAATTAAACGTAATTATTTGGATATTTTGGAAATATATTCAAGTTTAGTTTTAGGACCACGAAAGCATTCCTAAATTTTGTATAAACAAATCATTAAAGGTATGTTTGTTTTAGCGATTCGATTGCTTATAAGTTACTTTTTAATAAAGATTTACGGTATACGAAGTAAGTATGTGAAAGGAGTTGTATCTCGATTTACGTAAAAAACAACTTATAAGCAATCGTAACGCCCAAACAAACATGCCCTTAGAGTCTGGGCTTAGCTAAACAGCTGGCGGACGCTTGTGATGTGTTGGGTTGGGAAAAACCATTGAAGATTCAAACTGAAGCAACTCCTTTTGCACTAAATATGAGCCCCAAAGTGGATAGCGAAGTGTTAAGATATTACATATGTATCAGAGCTAATCTTGGGTTCATATCGGTCAATGTGCCTACGATGATGCTGGGTCTACAGGGGGTGAAGTGTGAAGTCTCACATCGACTAGAGAGGAAGATGAAAAATGCTCTATAAGAGTTTAGGTACCTCCCCTCTTAATACGTTTTAAAATCGTGAGAGGGTGATGGGGACCTAAAATGAAAGATATCGAGAGCGAAGTGTTGAAATATCCTCCCTAAAGCGGACAATAATATCAAGAGCAAGGTGCTAAGACCTTCGTGAGTCAATGTCATAGCGAGGACGCTGGGCCCATAGGTGTTGAAAGACATAAAAGTAGACAATATTGGGCCCATTGGGGTTGAAGGACAGAAAAGTAGAACATCTGCACTTAGCCTAAATTACTTGAGTTTATTCTATCGTATGGTATATAAATTAAAATATGTGATCGCATGTATCTAACCTCTGAGGAGCATAGGAGCTGAGCATTGACCCAAGGTAAGTGCCATGTGATCATCATGGCCAAAATGCATGAAAACTTTGCTTAATCATTACTTAATATGTTTATTTGATCCATGAGTCAATGTCATAGCGAGGACGCTGGGCCCATAGGTGTTGAAAGACATAAAAGTAGACAATATTGGGCCCATTGGGGTTGAAGGACAGAAAAATAGAACATGTGCGCTTAGCCTAAATTACTTGAGTTTATTCTATAGTATGGTATATAAATTAAAATATGTGATCGCATGTATCTAACCTCTGAGGAGCATAGGAGCTAAGCATTGACCCAAGGTAAGTGCCATGTGATCATCATGGCCAAAATGCATGAAAACTTTGCTTAATCATTACTTAATATGTTTATTTGATCCACGATTTTGTGACTGCTTAAGAGTCAAAGTAATTGTTTGAGTTGTAACACCTTATTTCTGAAATCGATCTAATTAGTTTTACACAACGAATTCGAACCACCAATTAATATTCTTTTTCAAAACTCTTTCAATTCTTAACCTCAAAATAGGACTCAAACTTGTAGTTGAGTGGGTTTTTCTGAATAATTTAAAATTTTTCAAAAACTATTATAAAGTGGTTCGTAACTCATCGTTTCTTAATTCTCTTTATTATCTTAATTAGAGTGATTCTTTGCTCATTTTTATGTGCGGAAGGTTTCTTAACTAATGGGCTCATACCGTGCGATTACCTATTTCTAATTCAACTATTACACTTGGATAATTAGTTAATTCGTTATGCGGGTTATATAGTTAACCATTGCTAATTTATTAATTTACATAAAGGACTAGTGCGTGAATAATTCTTCTCTTTTTTATTGCAACTTCTTTCCTGTTATAGCGTCCTGCACTCCTCTTCGTGCTTAGTTGCCTATATGATTGGGTGAGGGAAAGTGAGATTCAAGAGAATCTTAGTAGCAAACTTTGCTAACTAGGCATACAAGATTCAAGCTCAATGCATGACATGCTTGCTTGCATAAATTAATACTAGCATAATGATATACTTGCATGCTCAATGCTTTACACGCTACACCTATGGCCATAGCATAAGTAAAAATGGAGCTTCAATCATTCATCAAAGCAACTAAACACATCAATGCATAAACATACTTATCAAGTAAATGCAAGTCAGGAAAGTTATGCTACCTTCTGTCGTCAAGTTCCCTTATTGTACCTTTTCTTCCAACCATTGAAGTTGTTTGAAAATTCTCCTATTCTTCTTCTGTGTTATCTCATGGCCCTAGATAATTGACCATATTATTAGAGACATGACAAAAAAAATATCCAATGGGCTATGTTAGCGTCTAGGACTTGTCTTTATTCTTTGGGCACATACTTATCCCAAATTTTAATAGCTCAAGACATATTAGTTGGTTAACTTTAAAGTTACCACATTAGGTCCAATAGGTATTTAATGGGCCCACACTAACTTTATGGGCTTTACTTAAGCCTTGCAGTTCAAATTAATTTCCAATTACCCTTACTTTCTTATTTTTGCCTAATTACTAAAATCTGCCAGAATTTTCAATAATCTTAAAAAATTCATAACTTTATCTAGCAAACTCCAATTGTGATGATTTCAAAGGCTATGTGACCCTAATAAGTCTAGTTTCATGAAAAAATATAGTCATTACACTTTTGGATGTGCATCAATACAACATCTCACTTTATTGATCATTGCCCCCAGAATTAGCCAGTTTTCCAGACCAAAAGTTGGAAATTCATAATTAGTTCTACAAAATCCAAATGAGTTGGTTCCAAGTTCTATAAAAATATCGTTAAGTCCTCTTTCAGTGAAAAATATCATGCAGCATTGATTATAGCTACACATTTTTCAAAAATTCATCAAAGACAGACTGCCATCGATTTCATTTCAGAATCAAGGTCAAACTTTGAAAAATCATAACTTTCAATCTACTAGTCCAAATTAGTACTGGGAATACGGGCTGGCCCGCGGGTTGCGGGCCAACCCGCGTGGGCTGGAGTCTTTTGCAGCCCGCCCCCTTCGCGGCCCGCCAGCCGGCCATTCTTTTTTTTTTAATTTCATTTTTTTAAAAAATATTTACTCTCTTTCTTTTTCACCCGCTCATATCACACTTCTTTTTTTTTATACATTTGTATTATGAAGTCAATTTTATTCTTACTTTCCTTTTTTTTCATCTACTCACATAACAAAAACATATAAACACATCTCTTTTAAATTTAATAATAATAAAATAAATAAATATAATATGAAAATAAAAATGTCAAATAAAAAGTATGAGAAATTAATTAAACACGGCATCAAATGAAAGGTAATAATAAGAGTATTTGAATTTATTTTATTTAAAAAAACAAAAAAATCAAAAAACTATAAAAAAAACGAGCCAGCCCGCGGGCTAAACGGCTGCTAAAATGGTAGCCCGTTTAAGGGTTTTTTGGGCGGGCTGGCGGGGCAACCGGCTAGCTCGGCCCAAATTACCGGCTCTAGTCCAAATGGCTCCTTTTACCTATCAAATTAAAGCCCAGGATGTCTACTTTAATTCTATAAAATTTCATAGCATTTGGACTAAGTTTGACTGATCAAAAATATGTTGAAACTTCACTGCCTCTAGAAAATGAATTCAGGAAACTTTAAACATAAACTTCCAAAATCATCATAAATAATCATTTAACCATAAAAACATGATTAAACCTCAAAAATACCCCCTAGACAAAAAATGAACAATACCCCCACTTTCATGAAAACTCATATAAAACAACAAAGCAATCGGTTCAAAATGAAGCCCACGCTTACCTCTACGTGTTTCCGTAATTGGTTCAGAAATTCGGTAGTACTCCGGCAAGCGAGACAGCCCCAAACGCTTCCAAATGAAAATCCGAAACCATAGAAATGAACATTTATTATTCATCTTCTATCTCTCCTTTAACAATTTCTTGAGATGTTTGGCATTTTTTCTGATTTAATGATGGTGATGGACAAAATTATTGGGCCCTTAATGGTTTGCTAAGTGTCCGCCACGTGTCATATACCTGTGATGCCATTTGTTCGGTGATCCAGTAATTCGGTTACAAGTGTCACTTGCTTTAATAAAGTGAGTCCCACCTCTTTTCTCAGGCCTTTAGCCGTCCAATTTGTCAGGGATAATGAGGGTCTGATGGTTTTCCCCTGGCTCCTGAGTTCGGTTGGGAAAGCTAGTCAGGTGATCAAACCAGAGACCGATGGATTTCCCCACTCGGGGTAAGGTGGCAACCCTAGATGATGACAACTCACTACTACAAACTAGACATTTAATGACCCTAAAGGACGTCTCTTTTTAAATTAGGGACGCTCAAAGTTCAATATTTAGCGCGAACCATTGGCTCTGGTTGAATTTAAAACAAAAAAAATTGTACCACTTTAGACGTCCCCAAAGTCTTTAGGGACGTCTAAAGTTTTCCCTTTATGCACTTTAGATGTCCCCAGTCAAACTGGGGACGTCTAAAGTGATATTTAGACGTCCCCAGTTTGACTGAGGACGCAAAAAAGCCTGTCAGTCGCCCATCCCATCAGCAATAGGCCAGCAGCTTTATGTTCCTTCCCCAGGCTTCATTTCGTCTTCCCATGTGAGCTTCGTTCCCAGCTGTCTTCCTGTTTCCCCTTTCCCGTTTTCCTTCCTCTTTCTCAGTTCGTTGCTGCAACTCTCTTTCCCGTGCTTCCTTCCCCGTCTGCCTTCCTCTTTCTCATAATCATATTTCTATTTTTCCCTCTCTCTTCTTTGACAAGAGCACCGTCGTTTGTGTATCCCTTTCACAACTTTCGTCTTCCTAGCTGGTGGCACCGTGAGTCGTTTCCATTTCCGTCATCCACAGGTTTGTCTCTCACTCCCACAACTTTGGACACAAATGATTAAACAAATGCTTGTAACTGTTAATTTAAATCAGATTATGAAACTGGAAAAACAGAGTAACTTGTATATGCATACTTTTAATATGCTTCTAATTTGCTTGATATGAAAATGGACTGTCATTATTGCATACTTGTTTTTTTCATCAGTAGACTTCAACATGGTGATATATATATAGACATGAGTTAAAAAAATGACAATGATACTTAGGAATGAATTTGGTTTCAACACGGTGATTCAAACATTTCTATATTCCAAGGTGCGAATTAGAGTTGTGTTGTTGTACATACTATTAGATTGTTGGATAACATTTTTATTCGATAGTGTTGAACTGCTATTGTTTCCATTTTGGTTTATGCAATATTTCTTCTATCCAATTTCTGCAGTTTAAATTTGCCGGACAGTGATGCATATAAAAGGCCATAAAAAACTTTAGACGTCCCCAGTTGTCTAAAGTCTGGCCTAAAGACGTCCCCTATTTTAGGGACGTTATTGCCATTTTTTTTCTACGTCGCTCAGATAGATATCCTCCTATTTTCAAACATTAAAAGGCCCAAACATGGGATGTTAAAAACGTTTTTTGTAGTAGTGACTCAAAAGGCATAAAGGTGATAGTAATGATGAGGGACACTTGTCACCTCCTTACTCTTCCAACACAAAAGTGTCATTGTCCTTTGTAATGATTAAGGGACACTTGTCATCCTCTTACTTAGCCAACACAAAAGCCAGTCATGATTACTTACTTTATTAAAGTTAGTTTAATAAAGTTATTTTATCGGTGCTTACTCAAGATTGCTTCATGTATACAGAGGCCTGCCAAATGATGCCAGGTCAGAGTATATGTGTGGACTCCACATGGCTCCACATACAGATGTCTTCTTTAAAAAAAACACATGGTACACATGTCTACCCTAAAAATATCATGTGCACACCTATACCGGCATATTTCACTCGACCAATCAGTCCTATACCTCATGACATGTGTAATATCCTGAATTTTGGGATCGAAGACTTGGGAATAAGTCTAAATTAAGTGGATTTCTAAGCCTCAATTTAGCAGGTGTCTCAAATCTATTCTCTAATATTTCTTATATCTTTGGGGCATTAAAGAAAATAAAATGATGAATTTTGAAGAAAGTGATTATGCTTCTAGTGAAATGTCATGAGGTTTTGGAAGACTAAATGATGAGCAAAAACTATGAAGTTTTATAGGGTGAAAGTAGACATCCTAAACTTTAATTTGATAGGTCATATGAATTAATTAAAGTTATATACAAAGACTTATGAATTTTTGAAATTAGCCCAGAAAATCTGGAAAGTTTCTGGAGCAGCGGTCCAAGAAATTAAATCTGGGAATGATATGCTTCCAACTATCTAAAGTCCATATTTTTTCTTGAAACTAGACTCAATAAGGGTTCCATAGCCTTTGGAATCGCTCCGAAACAATGTCTATAAATTTAGTTATGATTTTTCAAAGTTAGGGCAAAAAATCTGCCAAGAAGGCCAACTATTCCAAAAATTAGAAAATAAAATGTGTTGGTAGTTGAGTAAATTGTGGAATAAGAAAATAAAAGGAGAAATAATTATTTGGCTCATAAGTATGCCAAGTGTCATTATCTAAAGGCAAGAGATTAAATTATAATTGTTGGAGTTGAGCACATGTGAAATTGGATTAAAATATTATTAAGTGTGCATGTAGTTTGATTAATGGATTGAAACCCAATTGGTCTATTTTGGACCCAAAAGTGGCGTATGTTTGGGCTTAAGGAGATGAAAGAATATGGTTCAATTAGAATGGAAGACTATGACACTAAAATAGAAAAGGATAAAGTCAAGTACAAAAGGCTTATGTCATAAATTCTATTTTGTGATAAAGCTAATTAGGGGAAAAGATGACATTTTTTTAAAAGCTTTGGTTCATCTTTTTTATCCCATTCTCACGCCTAAGAGCAACAAAGAGAGAGAAAGAGAAGCCTTAAGAAAACTTATAGAGAGGAGGAAATCAAAGAAGGAAGATCAAAGGTAAGGTCTATGCTTCCAAGTGATTTTGCTTCCTAATTGTGTAGTCCATCCTCTAATCTCCTAATCTTCATGGGAATCATGGAGCAGCAAGCTAATCTCAAGGGTTAGGAGAAAGAGGGAGGACGATCTCTAGAAAGGGAAAGTATAAGAACTCAAGAGGTAACTTCACAAATCTTAGATCTATACTAGTATGTTGTTGTTGTTGATGTTTGTGATTGGATTTGGTAATTATTGGTTAAGTTTATAAATTTGGAAAGTGATAATCCTAAGGGGTTATACTATCCAAATTTCTTCAAATCTTGTTTAGTATATGTTTAAATAGCTTAAGAAGTGATTAGGAATGGAAAGGAGTAAGCTTTTGATGTTAAAACACAAAATTGCAATTTTTCCTTTTCCCTTGAACAATATTTCAGTCAGACCTGTTTAGAGGGGAAGAAGTTGGATTTTCAATGATTTGATGGTTTCATTGAGTTCAGGAAGAAAAATTAGGTGAGATTACAGTTAGTCACTTTTTCAGAAAAGTCCGAAAAAGCGTAACTACGAAGACGCCCCTGAAACCCTTAAAGCGGGGCTGCCAAGGGTATTATTATATTTTGGCAGTGAATTTGGTAATTCTAAGTCCGGAAATGGATTTCTTGGGAAAAAATATCTCAGGATAGCTCAGGTTAGAATTTCAGGAAAAGTGTAGCCGGACCAAGTATGGCGGGGCTGGGCTGGGAGCCCTAGGACATTTTGGTAAATTTTCATAATAAGCTCATATAACCACCAGAAACACTATGGAAGTGTCTAAATGGTACATTTGGAATTGTAGGACCGAGTTGAGAGCCTCAGTTGCTTGTACACATTACGAGGCACAAAGTTCGAGGAGCCTATATGGGGATAAAAAAGGATTAAGGTAGGGAACTTACCTCTTCTGCATGTATTTGATATTTTTGTTGGTGTATTAATGGATGTTATTGCTTTGCTTGATTATGTGAAACATATAAATGATTAAAGCTCTGTTTCTATTTATGCTAAGGCCATAAGTATGTTGTTTGAAATATTGAGCAAGTAGATATGTCATTATGTGAGCATGAGGTATGTAATGCAAGTATGTCATGCATTAAGAACTTATCTTACATGCATATTGGTATTGTTTTCCTACTGAGATTCTCTCAAATCTCACCCTCCTTTACTAACAATTTAGACTGGAGGAGATAGAAGTTATGCTGAGAATAAAGAAGAAAACCGTACAATGGGATTGCAATGGTGGAACGAAGATGGGAAGATGTCTCTATTTCACTGGGACGGGTTTGGACAGCCCAGTAGCCCTGTGCGGCTACATAATTTGTAATTGTCATGTACAAATCCCTTTGGGGAATTTCTGTAATCATGTACATATTATCAATATATTTATGATATTCCTATATTGCACTCTGAACTGCGTATCATTTTCCGTAAATATTCTGAAATAGCTGAAAATAAGATAAGGGTGTGACAACATGGCTGGGTGGCATCTTTCAACCAACTAGATGGCACCGTATATGTGTCATGTGCACATCTGCACCGACACTTAATCATACTGCCTACAAATACCGAGCCCTCTACTCGGTAGGGTCAAATCACATAGTCCCCAAGAGTCTTTCTATTTCTCGTCGTTTTTGGGACTCTTCCCGAACTGGGTTTAATTGTCTATCTGATATAGGTTTATTCTCGAGTTTCTATGCCCAAAATTCGAGATATTACATGAGTTACACCATAAAATTTTGCAATGTATAGTACACATCCATACCTTTAAAATAAGTCTCAATTCATAATTTGTAGATGTGTAGATTAAAAGATATAATTGTTTAAAGTTGACCATGGAAAACTTAGAACTATTATTACGAAAATTACAGATTTTAGAAATGTGAGTTTTTTAATAGAGTGGACAATAGTTAACCCAGGTCTTATGTTTCTATCAAAGAGTTTTCCAAGACATAAAAATAGAGCTTTGAATAACTAATTTTGGAATTCTATTGAATTAGATATGAATTTCTAAAATTTTAAGAAAATTTATTATTTCTTGGTACCTGATATTTAAGAAAGAGTTTTTAGTTTTTAGTTTAACCAATGTTATTATTTGGGTCACAAGTAGTTCTAAAATAGCTAAACAACTCTAGTAAGTGATCCTAGAATAAGGTCTTACCCTATCTTAAAATAAGATTATAGGTAAAAAATTTGTGGATTTAAAGAAAATTTGTTAATTTAGTTATTTGTAATAAATGAGTGTTAGATTTCTTAAAATACCCTTTTATTCATATGCAAGTGAACTACTCTTTAACAAAAACTCCTTAATATGTGTATTAAATAGGAATATTTTGGGACAAAAATTATAAATTTAGAAGATAAAGTTGATTGATATCTTATATTTATGATGAAAGTAAACTTTTTCTCTAATTCTTATATATTCAGAATGGGAAGGAGTCCCATGTAACCAAGAATTCGAATCTCATTCTAAAAACCAATATCATCATATGCCAAAGAGTTCAAATCACATGTTTGAAAACAAAACGTGCTCAACTAAACTATAACAATGTCGTATTTATTCCTTGAAAATATCCAATACAGGCATGGCCTAATTTGATTTTATCCATATTGAAGAGTTCATTTCTTATAGCCAAGTATCTTTTTTTTTTTGCCATCAAAGGAAATTAGTAATATTAAAAGTAACTAAAGTACAATGTCTCAAATCTAGGATATAAATAGTACAAGCCAAATAGAGAAAAAGAGTAATCACACAAACCAACAACCCTAGCTAACATCTTAGAGAAGCACGGAATTAAAAGAACTTTGTTACAACCATAACTTAAGTACATAGCCAAGTCATCTTCCACACCATACACCACAAAGGCCTGCAGTAGAAACAGAGGTCGAAAAGCCCAAACAACAAGGTAAGACATTTCCAATGAAGCTTTAGCAATCCACCTGGCTGCTAAATTTGCTTCTATGGGAACACACCTACAAGAAAGGTTCCTAACCAGATTCCTTAGAGCCAGGAAGTACTCCAGGAGAACATGAATCATAACATCACAGATAGCATAATTAAATAGACAATAGGATAAAGAAATACTACCCCAGCCCAAGGATGAGCAGTAAATCTATAAACGCCAAACTGGCTTGTGTCTACCCTGATAATGAACAGTGTTGAGCAACACACTGAACATGCACACATTTAGTCAATGATGAACGACGCATAGATACCTACTGAACATACTCAGACCAATGAATCTGAATTTTCTATCTATTGCATAATCCTTAGACAGTTGATCTGCAAGATATTCTACCACTCCACCACTTACAGATGCTCTTAACCATGCATAACCAATTATTGGAAAGGATTTATAAAATCCTCTACCCAGTGGAAAAATATACCAAATTGCCCACTCACACAAAGCTAAACACAATACACCCAGTGTCAAAGCTTCAGTAAGGGCGACAATACTTGGCATTAAGAAATCAACAGCAATTAAATCGGTCCAACTAATCGCAAATTTCAATCGCAAACAGACAGTTGTGGGGAGAATTGAAACTTCTAGCAAGTCACTCACCTCAAGCTCAAGGAATCGAATGATTGTCATTTTTGAATGCATCTGTGACTTTACCTTTAGTTTCCTCAGATTAGTTGCACAAGCCCAAAATCCAACGTCCATCGTGATCGCCCTTTCACTAGGTAGGAGAGAGCTTCCCTTTTTTGGTCTACTCTTCAGCTGCGATGGCCTTGGGGGCACACATCAAAGATACTCGTCGGAAGGCCTCCCAGAAGATGGCAGCCTAGATGCTTTCTCGTACTCCACCGCCATACTTCCCAACTCGCCACCGTCGCTTGATTCACTCCACCGCTTTGATTTTTTTCTTCACCGGCGAGGGCCATGGCAGAACCCATCGCTGATCCACTACAAAAAAAATGTCATTTAGTAGCGGTTAAAAATGGGTATTAGTAGCGGCGCTACAAACAACATTAGTAGCAGTTACCAAAACCGCTACTAAATCGTATGTTGCAAGCGGTTTGGTAGCGGTTATGAAAAACCGCTACTCAATCAAAGATAACCGCTACATCCTTTGTAGCGGTTTAACCCAACCGCTACAACACCCTCATGAACGAAATTTTTTTCAGAGATATTTGTAGCGGTTATATAACCGCTACAAATAAAAAAATTCAATTTTTGAAGGCGAAAAACAAAATGACTTTTTTTTTTGTAGCGGTTTTAACAAACCGCTACTAATTTTGAATTTAATGACATTTGTAGCGGTTATTAAAACCGCTACTAATTTCATGAAATTCAAAATTGGCGCCAAAAAATTGAATTTGAGTTGTAAAAAGGCGCGTTATTTAGTAGCGGTTTAATAACCGCTACAAATATTTAAAAAAATTTTAAAAAATAAACGATTATTTGTTTCTGTTTTTTTAATATTAAATTAAATATTTTATTTTGTTATTATTTTATCTATTTTAATTAGATTATTATTTATTCAATAGTTTAACTTATTAATAAATTAAAAGCAAAAATGTAATTTAATTGGATTAGTATAAAATTTATATTAATAATATTATTAAGGATAGGTAGGTAATAAGGAATTATTATGTTATCTAATATAATGTAATTGTGTATGAAAAATAGATGAAAATGAGATACAGCTCTGATATATCTGGGAAAAAAAATGGTTAGAATAAATTTTATAGAAAGGAAAGAAGTATTCTAAAAAAAATTAAAAATCTTGTTACCATATTTGATTGTATTATTCAGCTCCTCTACTCATACGAAAGAAGTTCTAAATGAGAGAAAATGAAAGAAAGGTAAGGTGAAAAGAAATTGGGGAGTGTTTGAAATGAGTTGTGGTAAGGGTATTTATAGGGATCCACGTACCATTTGTAGTGGTTAATGTAGCGGTTATTAGTTAGTAGCGGTTATTTGTATTTTCGTAGCGGTTTAATATTTATAGTGATCCACGTACTATTTGTAGCGGTTAATGTATCCATTTTGTAGCGATTATTAATTTAGTAGCGGTTTATTTTATATTTGTAGCGGTTTAATAACCGCTACAAAATATTATTATTATTTTTTTTAAATTTGTTTTTTACATTTTATTTTAAAAAAATTTTTGCATTTTTTTTAAAGACAAAAGCATAATTTGAATTTGATCACTCATCGTAGCCATCCCTACAGAAATTTTGGAGAAAAATTATTGTTAGGGATGTATTATTAAATTTAAAAAATTAAATTCAAATGACGTGGACTTAAAAAAACTCACCGCAATAGAGGTAAATTGTCATCGCCTTCAGGGAAGTAGTTTTCAAAATTAGCTCGCTGAAATGGCTCACTCTCGTAAGCGATGTTATCGCCTTCACCCATGTCATAAAGGTCTCTTGGCTTTAAATGAACGACCATGTGCCAATCCCTATGCCTCTCGTCCTCGACATAATAAACCTGATGTGCCTCTGAAGCTAGAATATACGGCTCATCATCTTAAGAAATACCAATATGAATCGGGCGTGAGAAATTGACTGATGTGATCCCTAAGTCGTCAGTTGTCAATCCCCGAGAAGTAGTGGTATTTGCCCACAAACACTTGAACAGCGTCACGGTGAAACGGCCTTGATAATTAAGTTCGACCACATCAAGAAACTTGCCATAGTAAGGGACGCCTTTGAACTGCATGTTGGCATCACTGCTGCTCACATAACTCCTTGTCCCAAATGTGCCATAAACACCCGAATTCTGTGTTTGCAATCCTTGATCCCGTGAAACTGTGCAAAACTTAAAACCATTGACATTGTATGCTGTAAACCTTTTTGCATGATCAAGAGGGCCGATTGCGAGAGCTCTGAAATCTGGTGAGTGTGGGTTGTGGTCATTTAGTATTCTGCGCGCAAACCAGCTCGGGAATTCTCTGTAGACCCTCCTATCAACTTCCGAGGATGTCTGTGTACGGATCCTGAGTTGACACTTAACATGACTTCTGAATTCCCTGCAATTAATAATGGAAAGGCGTTAGTGAAATGAAAGTGAGAAATGTTACGAAAGATATAGATCGAATAACATGTGAGTGTACAATTCTTACCGTATGAAAGGTTCAACTTGAGTGCAATTAATCAAGACATGTCTATGTGCTTGGAACTTCTCAGTTGCCGTTAGTTTGAAGTTCTCAGTTGCTCCAACTGGTTTACCAACACGAGGGATAAATTCTCCTGATTGCGGCGCAGGTTCAGGACAATCGTCAACACGAGGCGGGCGGTTGAAAGCCGTCTCAAGATCATCAAAGTACCTTGAGCAAAAATATAGCACCTCATCCCCTATATAGCCTTCAGCTATAAAACCTTCTGGCCATGCCTTATTCCTCACGTAAGATTTTAATTTCCCAAGGAACCTACGAAGTACAGAACAGAAAATTGATATAAAATGATGAAAATGACGACTAGCAAACATTAAATACGGAGAATAAATTAAAGCACATATCTAAAATGAGTACCTCTCAATCGGATACATCCAACGATATTGTACTGGTCCAGCGAGCTTTGTTTCATGAACGAGGTGGACTGTGAGGTGAACCATCACAGTAAAAAAGGACGGAGGAAAGATCATCTCCAAATGACAAATTGTAAGAATGATTTTCGACTACAGCTGATCGAGCTCCTCAACGATCAAAACCTTAGAACACAACTTCCGAAAGAAAGAACAAAGTTCCACCAAAACGATGGAAACATCGGGAGGAAGTGTATTCTTTATAGCCAGAGGGAGTAACTGCTGCATAAGAACATGTGAGTCATGACTCTTCAGGCCAGCAACCTTTCGAGCCTGCAAGTCGACACATCGAGAAATGTTGCTTGAATACCCATCAGGAACTTTTAATTTCTTCAACGTCGCGAGGAACACTTCCTTGTTCGGTTTTGTGAGGGTAAACTTTGCCGGTGGAAATCTGTCATGCTCATCTGGCCAAGCGTCTTCATGAACTCCCATGTCTCGTAAATTTTTCCTCGCTTGAAGGTGATCTTTTGTCTTGCCGGGTTCGTTAAGCAGCGTATACAGCACATTGTCGCAAACATTTTTTTCAATGTGCATTACATCAAGACTGTGGCGAAGTAAATTAGATCTCCAATATGGAAGCATGAAGAAAATACTTATCTTCTTCCACTGCTGAGGCGCCGAATTCCTGCGCGTCTTTTGGCAAGTTTGTGCTAAATCGTCGCTTTTTCCAAACTCGAAGTCAACATGCTCAAGTTGCTGTAAGATATCTGTATCGGACAAAGTCTGAGGTGGTCCTCTTTTTTCTGGTTTCCCATTGAAGCGATTCCGTTGCAATCTGAACTTATGCGTTCCATCGAGAAACCTCCGTGCCCCATAAAGCACCACTTTCGGCTGTGGGGAAGGCGCAATGCGTCAGAGTCAAAATTGCAATCTGGACACGCCGACCCAGTATGCACATTCCAACCAAATAATGTGCCAAGGCCAGGAAAGTCACTAATCGTCCACATTAAGGCTGCACGCATGTTGAACAAAGTCTTGCCGTAAGCGTCGTACGTCTCCAAGCCGACATTCCACAGGTCAAGCAATTTCGCAATAAGCGGTTGGAGATACACATCGATGTCATTGCCCGGTGCCTTTTTGCCTGGAATGATCATAGACATAATGAAAGAGCTTTGTTTCATACACATCCAGGGGGTAAGTTGTAGGGAACTAAGACTACCGGCCAAATACTGTAACTTGTGCTAAGATTCCCGAAAGGATTGAAACCGTCGGTCGCCAACGCAAGCCGAACATTTCTGGGGTCAGTCGCAAAATCTGGAAAGTCGTTGTCAAACATTTTCCAAGCAGCTGCATCCCGCGGATGTCTTAATTTACCATCTTCGTTTTTATCAACGGCATGCCAGCTCATGTGCTCAGCAGTTTTAGACGACATAAATAATCTTTGTAGACGAGGTTTCAAAGGGAAGTACCTGAGAATCTTTGCAGGTTTCTTCTTCTGCTTTTTCCCTTTCCGAATTGTCTTGTACCTCGATGTGTGACATCTCTTACACGTCTCCCTGCTGGAATCGTCTCCCCAATACAGCATACAATCCTTTGGGCATGCATCAATCTTTTGATAATTTAACCCCAACCTGTTGATAATCTTCTTGGCCTCGTAGAACGTTGTGGGAATCTCAGCGTCGGGGAATGCATCTTGTAATAAATCGAGCAACATCGACATTCCCTTATCTGTGATCCTACACAAGCACTTGATATGATACAATTTGATCAAGAAAGATAATTTAGAATATTTGCGACAACCTTGATATAAAGGATGATCTGCTTCATCCATCAAGCTGAAAAAATCCCGAGCTGCTTCATTCCCCATAAAAACTGGTTCAGAGCCGTGCACTTCTTCGTTGAAGTTGTCGCCTTGAAATCCAAACGCATCACGCACAGCATCATTCACAGGATCATCTTCATCTACTTGAACGCCTACTTGAGAACTTCGAGGAAGAGCATCGTCATATCTAATGCCGGCCTTCTCACCATGAACTGCCCAGAACGTATAGTCCTCAGGGAGAGGCTTCACAAGCAAATGTTCCTTCACAACATTTCGTTCATGCCACTTCTTAAACTTGCATCTCCGACAAGGACAGACGATCTTGCCGTTACAGCTAGCGTGAGTGAATGCGAAATCCAAGAAACTGTTTAATCCGTACAAATATTCAGGAGAATTGCGCGGCAACCTGATCCATGATTTATCCATAGCTACAAGTGAGAGAGAAGAAAGTATAGAGAAGAAGATGAGTGAGAAGATAATGACAAATGCCAAGAACCTTATATCCTAAAATTCCAACGTTTATAATTTTGTAGCGGTTCTAAAACCGCTACACTAACCGCTACAGTTATAAAATATTAGTAGCGGTTCTATATATACAACCGCTACTAATTTTCAAGCCGTTAACATTGGTGGGAAATTCAAAATTTACTTGTTGAGTATTTGTAGCGGTTATATATAAAAAACCGCTACTAACATTAAAGCCGTTGGACAGCAAATTTAAAAATAATTTTTAATTTGTAGCGGTTATACATAACAGAACCGCTACAAACGTGCACAAAGGCGCCAAATTTCAAAATTCAAATTATGAGTATTTGTAGTGGTTCTTATTGTAAAACCGCTACAAATATATACATCTTTGTAGCGGTTCTTATTGTAAAACCGCTACAAATATATACATGTTTGTAGCGGTTTTAACTTAAGAACCGCTACAAATATATATATATATATATATTTGTAGCGGTTTTGTGTTAAAACCGCTACAACTATATATATTTGTAGCGGTTTTAACTTAAAACCACTACAAATATATATGCTTTATTTTTTTTTAATTTTGAAATATAAATAATATTATTGCAATTAATTCATAAATTAAACAACGCGATCTAATAATATAAATATAATTATATTAAACACAATAAGAAAGTTCTGAAATACAAACTCATATATATATATATTTACAAATGATTCAACAAAAAAAAAAGTCCTAAACTAAGTAGCTGGGGGCTGATCATCTGGTGCTCCCTCAGATGGGACTCCCTCAGGTGCTGCTGGATTGGGCCGCTGATCGTCATCAGCAGGATGAGGAGGAGGAGGAGGAGGAGGAGTACTCGGGACAACGTAGCGAGGGACAGCGGGAACCTCTGGATGCTGCTTGTTCGGGAACAGTCGACTCCATGACCGCTCGAGCATGTTGTTCGCGATTTCACGCCACTGCGTCTGCTGAGCGTAGATCAAATCAGCGTGCAGCTGCATATGCTACATATGCTGCACCTGCATCTGCTGCTGCTGCTGCGCCATCTGCTGCTCCAAATCTGACCGCAGCTGGTCAATAGACTTGTCCCTCAGACGTCTGACCCCTCTAGAGGTGCCAGCCTCAGAGGCGGCGCTCCTGCCGTAGACCATGCTAGGTCTGGCGCCTATCCCCATCCCCCGCACGCGTCCGGGGTGCTCAGCCTGAGCCAGACCCGCCTTCAAAGGGCCGTCGGGTCCACTGACCCCTGTGACTCCTCAGGTTGGGTTTGTCGCAGCTCAGCCTGCAACTGCTGCATCCGCTCTTGCCATTTTATGAAACAATTACTAATTAGCATTTTTCATTATTAACTTGGTTTTATAAATATTATAATAATAAAATTACTTACAATGGCTGCCTCTGCCTGCTGAGAGGTCGCAGTCCCGTCACGGTATCTGTGTGTGATGGCGTACAACTCCCCATAGTCCGTCTGACGGTTCTCCTGCTGTGCCTTCGTCTCCTAAAAAAATTACAAAATTCAATTAGTATTATGAAATAATCAGCTAAAAGTAAGTGATATTTTGAAAAGTTACCAGCTCGCTATAGGTCACAGCAAAGGTCTTCGATCCTGCTGTGTGGTGGATCGTCTGCTGCGCATGGATCTCGGTGTTCCTCTGAGAAAGCTCCTGGAAAAAAAATTAAATGTATTATAATTTAAAATTAAATACAAATTAAATTGAAATTATAATTTAATATTTAACAATTAAATAATTATATATAAAGAATCTAATAAATACATTACCTACGCCTCAAGGCTCCTCCTGAACTAGACGAAACTCGCCCAGTCATTCGGCGGCACGCCGTCCGGGACGCTCTCGATCAGCTGCTCCAGAGGCATCGTCCCGTCCTTGTCCACCCTGTGGAAGAGACGGTTCCTCCTGTTCCTCCAAGCGTCACCCATCTTCACGAGGGCGTACCTCTTCCGGTTGGCCCTGACGGCAAACCGCAGCTGAAAAAAAATTATTTAAATATCAATAATTACAAAAAACATAATTTAAAAAATATTAATTAAATAGAATTAATTACAAAAAATATTAATTAAATAATTTTAATTACCTGAACCACCTCCTCCCAAGCATGGTCCTTCGGCCCCCTCGGAACGTGCCTCCACGTCCTGAAGTGAAGGGGGAACCGCATCCAGTTCGCGCCCAAGTCGTTCAGGAAGCGGTTGAGCAGGTGACCCCCATTGTGGATGGGCTGGTCAGTGCCCTCATTCCACGACACTATAACTCGCAGGCTCCAGTCCAAGCTGTTCACACCAGCCACGTCTAGCCTCCTCGTCAAAATGTTCCTCTGCTCGTCTGCACAGTTTACCGCACGTTAGATAAATTGTAATTCAAAGTTAACATTTCTAATTTAAATAAATAATTTACTAAATTAAAAAATTAATTTACCTTCGACCTGCACCTCACACCCAGTGGACCGCGAAGACGACCCTCGCGGATTGTTCTGCTCCCGAGCCTCCTCCTCATCGAGGAACTGCTCCATCTCCCTGAACCCCATCGGGATCTCGAACTCCTCCTCGTTGAGGAAGTTCTCGACGCTAATATCTGGCCCCCCAACCTCAAGCACCTCTGGTACGGTCGTCTCCTGTGGGATCGTCTGCGGTGCCTGTGGGGGGATAGGCTGAGATGCCGCGGTTGCCCTGCCTCCGCGTTGCCCCCTCCCTCTGGGGACCTCAGGGGCCTTCCCCTTATCTCTTGAAGCCATATCAACTGTACAAATCAAGAAAAAAAAATTAGTCACATTATTATGCAAAAATCTAATAAAAATACAAATACAAATAAAATACATACCTCAAGTGTAAATACTGAGAAATACTGTAGCAAAAACTCCTACGCAGACGTCTGAACGCTCAAATCTTGAAGAAATCACTCAAAGAAATCTCAGGAAACAAAATGAGCAAAAGGAGAAATGAGGGAGGCGGAGGCTATAAATAGGCCAGATATTAGTAGCGGTTATTTCAATAACCGCTACTCTAACCGCTACAAATAATTAAATTTGTAGCGGTTATAAAATAACCGCTACAAATGATAACAACGTTTGAAATTCTGTAGCGGTTATACCCCAATAACCGCTACAAAATGCTGACCTTTGATATTTTGTAGCGGTTTGGTTGCTGTAACCGCTACAAAATGCTGACCTTTGGTTTTTTGTAGCAGTTTTGTTGCTGTAACGCTACAAATAACCGCTACGGGAATATTGTAACGGTTTTTTTGTATAAACCGCTACTAAATAACCGCTACAAGTTTTGGCGGGAATTTCGCGCCAAATTTCTAGCGGTTTTGTCTACCTAACCGCTACAAAAAACACGGCTAATCTGTCGTGCCACTTGGCGCGTAGCTTGCCGCTACAAATTTGTAGCGGTTTAGGTGAAAACCGCTACAAATACTATAATTTGTAGCGGTTTAATATAACCGCTACAATTTCACCGCTACAAAATACCTTTTTTTTTGTAGTAATCCTCGTCGGACCTTTTCACTGAGGAAAGAGGCCTAACAGTTTTGTCGCGTCCCTCCTCGCTCCTTCCCCACACACCGTAGTCGCCGGTCTCAGTCCCAACCAGCACCGCCCCCAACCGCAACATGAGGCAACTCGAGAGCTCACCCATAATGGGAGACACAAACCTTACTGAGAGAGTCGAGAACCAACCCCTTGCAGCGTCGCGCCATCGTAGGAGAAGATCTGTGCCCGCTCGAAGGTACATCGCACGGCAGCAAAACCCTAACAAAGGGAAGAAAAATCGCACAGCAGCGATAAATGTGGTGTGATCAGAACATCCTATAGCCAAGTATCAACAGTTTATCGAAATTATTCTCTACTTCTCTCACCTCATATATTCAAGGTAAAATAAATTATTCCATTATATCAAAATATTCCCAACAAGTTCAATAATTAATTAACCAGTGGCAAGTTCGTAAACATCCCTTGAACATGATGCATGCATAACGTGTATATTTCCAAATAAATTAAAAGGTAACAAATAACAAACATACAGAGCATTTATTGTGTCTTGTCGAAATAAAATTGTATTTTGTTTGTTTCCTTATCTTAATACCAGGGTTGCCACCTAAAAATAAACAATATGATGATACAATAATCTCAGTAACCAAAGTATTAGGGTTATCACATGAAAATAAATAACGAGATAATATAAAAATATAGTTAATCAAAGCCGATAATTCTATGCAATATACATAAGTATGCAATGATATCTATAAAGCAAAAACACAAGAATTGTTCTTGGGGAAATCAGAATACACACAAGAAGTAGACGTGCTACAAGTCCAATCACATCCACATAATAGCTACCTCGTGTTTTTTGAGCAAGAGGTGTTTGTTGCACCTTTGGTGTTGCGCCCTGTATTGCTCCTCAATTTTGGTGTCATTGCCAAATGTTTTTTTTTTTTTTTTTTTATGATTCTTTTGATCATTATATTCTATATGAAATAAATGATATTTTGATATCTTATAAGTAAAAAAATGAAGTTGATTTATTTACGATTTATTTCAATAATTGGAAATGTGGTGCATTTTTTATAGGAGAAAAGACAGAAAAATACTGTCAAAATTAGTAAAAGACAAATAACTATGTTGAATTTTAATAATTTCAAAGGGACTGATTTGAAATTTTGAATTTTGGACAAATGTGGGAAATTACCTAACTACCCTTTCTTTTTAAAATAAAAAATCATCACACACCCCTTGCCGGCCGTCGGAGCTCCGGCACCGGTAACCAGAGGCGGCGGCCATCACTGGAGCTCCGATGACTTTGCCGGTGGTCGGAGCTCTGGTGACTGGTCATTGGAGCTCCAGCAGTCTCATACTTTTTTTGAATTTTTTAAATAAAAGTTGGTAATATAGATACTCGAGTTATCAATATAGATATTAAAGTTGTAAATAAGGTTCATTGGAACTCCAGTGGTCTCATATATTTTTTTTGTGAATTTCTCAAGCAAAAGTTGTTAATATAGATATTGAAGTTGTTAATATAGATAACAAAGTTGTAAATAAAATTCACCGGAGCTCCGGTGGTCTCATCTATTTTTTTAAATTTCTCAAGTAAAAGTCATTAATATAGATACTTGAGTTGTTAATATAAATGCTAAAGTTGTAAATAAGGTTCACCGGAGCTCTGATGGTCTCATATATTTTTTTAAATTTCTCAAAAAAAAATCGTTAATATAGATATTAGAGTTGTTAATATAAAAAATAAATTTATAAATAAGGTTCACCAGAGCTCTGGTGGTCTTATAGATTTTTTTAAAAATTTCTCAAGAAAAGACGTTAATAAAGATACTGGAGTTGTTAATATAGATAATAAAGTTGTAAATAAGGTTTACCAGAGCTCCGGCAATCTCATATATATTTGTTTTTAAATTTCTCAAACAAAAGTTATTAATATAGATAATAAAATTGTGAATAAGGTTTACCAGAGCTCTGGTGGTCTCATATATTTTTTAAAAAATTTTCAAACTAAAGTTGTTAATATAGATAATAAAGTTGTAAATAAGGTCAACCGGAGCTTCAGTGATCTCATATATTTTTTTGAATTTCTCAAAAAAAAGTTGTTAATATAGATACTATAAAGTCGTAAAAAATATATGAGACCGCCAGAACTCCGGTCGCCTTATTTACAACTTTATTTTCTATATCAATAACTTTAGTATCTATATTAATGACTTTTGCTTGAAAAATTTTAAAAAATATGAGGCCGCCGGAGCTCCGATGAACTTTATTTACAACTTTAGTATCTATATTAATAACTCAACTATCTATATTAACAACTTTTGTTTGAAAAATTCAAAAAAAAAAAAACATGAGACCACCGGGGCTTTGGGGACAGATCACCGGAGCTCCGTTGGCAGGCCATCGACAAGTAGGTCACAGGAGCTAGAGCTCTAGCGGCCAGCAAGGGGTGTGTGATGATTTTTTATTTATAAAAATTACGGGTAGTTAGGTATTTTCTCACATTTGTCCAAAATTCAAAATTCCAAGTCAATCCCTTTGAAATTATTGAAATGCAACATATTTATTTGTCTTTTCCCAAATTTTGACAGCATTTTTCTCTTTTTTTCCATTTTTTATACTCTACTAGGCGATCAGATTTATTGATATATTCACATAATATGAAACTTGTGGCGCTAGCTTAAATTGAATACTTATACTGTTTAGGGTTTCTCTTATTGTTGAGAGGTTATACTCTTTAGTCAAAGTTGTTGAGAATCGTCTTATTGAGATTATTTCCTAAATACTGTTTGGTTACCACATGCGCTAGGTGGTTTTGCCTTCAGCTTGTGTGTTGACCAAAGAGATTATTTCCTAAATACAAGTGGTGGGGACTATGAATAGGAAATTTTGATTTCAATTCATACATATTTATAAGATGGTAGGTCCTAGCAATGCATCTATTGGCTTGGGACCTAATTATCTTGTTCATTCTTTATTTTTTTCTGGTCCTTCTTGGCTGCCAATACGAACTTGAGATCTGAAAGACCGTAGGTGACGGTGTAGCACACTAGCCACCGATCATCTCGTCCAGTATTCCACAGCTTTTTTTCTTTCTTTCTTTCTTTTTCTTTCTTTTTTTTGGCCGCAATTATTCCAAAACTTGATTATAAGTTTGAATAGAAGTATCCGGCCTTTCTTCAATGAAAAGGAAAAAAATAAGAAGAGATAAGGTTTGCAGTCTCGGTCGAGGTGCCTTTTCTTCCACGACGTTGTGTTTTCTCTTCAAGGGTCCATAATGATTTTTAGATCTTTCTTTTTCAAAATGGGACGTGCCAATGTTGAATGAGTAAACTACTGTGCCTGAAAATTATTTACAAATTACACACGTTATTATCCAATTGGAGAATATGTATACATGTTTTCTAACGTTCACTGTAGCAATTAATTTCCTTTTTTGAGACAATAATAAAAAGAACTAGGTACTCTTGAAAGAAGCAAACTTCTTCATTGTCCTGCTGTGGCAGCTTGAACAAGAACGTTGTCTTCAGTATGACTGACCCACCAACAACGACCATGTCTTTACTCTTCGGGCAGGGGGTGCCTGATGCTCGCCCCCTGCTGCCTTGCCTGCTGCCCCACAAAATGGGGGGTTTTTCCAATTTTTTTTTTTGTTTTATTATGATTAGATTATATATAAAATGAGTGATATTTAAATATCATATGAATAAAAAATGGAATTATTTTAAATTTTTTAAAAATTCAACTAATATATGATTCTGAATCCACAACAGCCCATTGGTGACAGACTCTCCCAAATTATCATAGAAAAATTAAATTCAGGTTCCAAGCAAGAGAACAAATGAAAAACCAGTTCCTTCAAATATCAAAATTATCATTAAGTCCCTGAAGTTGTTAATAGAATTTGTTTGTAATTTTAAAATTTAAAAGGATTATTTTTTTTTTCAATTTTTTCTTTTGTTTGGGGCTGAAGGTAATTTTTTCAATTATCATGTATGAGATTTGAAAAACCCTGTCTCCAGCTTTTTCAATATCTTGATCAAACTCACAAAAATGTAATCTCACCGTATAAATGAACACGGAATCCACTTGAAATTCCCAAGTCACGTTAAATTTGGATGTTTGATTTCTTTCATCCCATAGTTTCGGGCAGTCATGTACACTTCATCAGGTGCAAAACAATTTTGATCATCTCTGTAGATTGGCTCTAAACCAATACCTGCTGAAATCCTTTGTGGGTACTCCTTCATCAAGTACGGATTATCCGCGTTCCAAGTCCGAAACATGCCAATATCATTTTGGGGAGGAATGTGCATCCCACCTACGTTGACTCTATATACAGTCTCGAGGGCTCTGTCATTATTGACTGCATGCTGCTGGGCTCCACCCTCTAGAAACATCCCCATCTCGTACGGGCAGGGCTGCCTGATGTGGGGACCTCCTGATGTGCACCGATAAAATAAATGATATTTTAATATTTTATAGATAAAAAATGAAGTTATTTTTAATTTTTTTTTATTTTTGAAAAATTTAATACTCTAAAAATAAATAATTTTTATTTTTGTTAAAATATTAAATCTTAATATAAAATCTCACTTATATTATAAATTGCATCACAAACAAGTTCTGATATTAATAATGAGATAGAGATAGCATTATAAAACTTGATTTTAGGTTTGGCGAAAAGAGTCGGGTTTTTCTTTATCAAAAGAAGAGATAAGGCTTTGCAATTTCCACCCAGGCGTCTTTCTTCCACAACTTTTTCTTTCCTTTTCAAGGGTTGATGGTGCCTTTTTGGATATTTTTTATTTTTCCTTTCTCGAATTGCCATTGTTGACTGAGGAAACTGCTAAGGCTGAAATTTACAAATTGCACGTTATTATGCGATTGGAGAATATGTATACAAGTATACTTTTTCAAAATACCCATCTAACGTAGTAGCTATGAATTTTTTTTTTAAAAAAATGATAATAAACAGAAGTATGTGCAGTACTCTTGAAGGAAGCTAACTTCTCCTTATTGTTTCTTGGTCACAAGGATCGCTTCATCGCTGTAACTGCTGTGGGCAGCTTGAACGTACGATAACGTTGTCTTCACTATGACTCACCCACCAACAACCGCCATATCTCTCCTTCTCTTCTTCCAAATCCTTTTCACATATTGCATCACGTCCTACACTCCTGTTGAAAATTTCTTAGTCAACTGCGGTAGCTCCGGCAATTCTCCCTCCTTAGATGGCAGGAACTGGACCGGAGACGTTGACTCCATGCGATTCTCTCCGATTGAATTCTCATCATTAAGTTTCAAGGCACTTGGCAAAACAATCCCTTACGACACTGCACGCCTCTCTCGCTCTGAGTTCTCCTACTTGTTTCCTGTGGAGACCGACGGCCAAAAGTTTATCCGCCTCTATTTTTACCCATATTCCTACGGCCTCAACTTCCTCCGCTTCGACTCTTTCTTCTCCGTCAGAGTTGGATCTCACACTCTTTTAAAAGACTTCAATGCTTCAATCACTGCCGATCACACTGGCGCAGAAACCATTGTACTAGAGTACTGCGTTGACATTGTTTACGCCGGTGAGGGGCTAAGCATAACCTTCACACCCAGTCTATCTCATCCAAACGCCTATGCTTTCATCAATGGGATCGAAGTCGTGTCTATGCCCACCTTTCTTTACTACACAAACCCAGACAACTTGGAGGAGATGATGCTTAATGGTGGAACCCAACAGTATGCGATCAAAAGCAATAGAGCTCTGGAGACAATGTACAGAATCAATGTTGGCGGAAGTCAGATCCCTCCCGAAAAAGACACAGGCATGTTTCGTTATTGGGATCAAGATAATGCCTATTTGGAGAGTGGGGAGCGCTCACAAAGTATTTCAGCAGCTTTTCGTTTAAACCTAACCTACAGAGATGATCAAAATTATTTTGCGCCTGATGATGTATACAAGACTGCTCGGAACTACGGAATGAAAGAAAAATTCAAATTTAAGGTCACTTGGGAATTTGAAGTGGATTCGGTGTTTTATTATATGGTGAGATTGCATTTTTGTGAGTTTGATGAACACATTGAAAAAGCTGGAGACAGAGTTTTTCAAATCCTTATAAATGATGCTTTGGTGGAGCCTGTGGCCGATGTGATGTTGTGGACTCAGATACTGGTTCCTGTCCATAGGGACTATGCAGTGTCGATGCCGATCAGTGGAAGCTTCAAGAAGCTCAATCTTTCAATTAAGTTGCAACCACACCCAACTGCAAGAAGACTTACAGAGATGTGTTATTGAATGGTATTGAAATTTTCAAAATAAGTGACTTTGGAAACAATCTCGGAGGCCCCAATCCCGATCAACCTTCTTCTCCCTCACTGCTTCCAAAGGCATCTAAAATGAGAGTAATTTCCATTGTTGTGGGGTCAACTTCCGGCTTCATTTTGCTATCTCTCATCGCTTTGCTGACTTATTGTCGATTTTCTAGAGCTGTAATCAATGAAGAAGTGGATTCACAGCGGGGATCAAAATCGGTAACCACATCAGAAACAAACAAATCCTCACTGTTACCATCCGATTTGTGTCGTTGCTTTTCAATATGCGAGGTAAGAGCAGCCACTAATAAATTCGATGATGCTTTAATTATCGGTGTTGGAGGGTTTGGCAATGTCTACAAAGGCCACATTGACCATTGTTCAGTTCTTGTGGCAATCAAACGCCTAAAAAAAGGTTCACAACAAGGGGTCAAAGAGTTCCAAACGGAGATTGAAATGCTCTCTCAACTTCGTCACCATCATTTGGTATCCCTGATTGGTTATTGCAACGATGACAACGAGATGATCCTTGTATACGAGTTCATGGCTCGTGGGACCTTTCGTGACCATCTTTACGATTCTCAAAACCAACCACTTACTTGGAATCAAAGGTTAGAAATTTGCCTAGGTGCTGCGCAAGGACTGCATTACCTACATACAGGGGCAAAGCATGCAATCATTCATCGTGATGTCAAGTCGACAAACATATTAATAGATGAAAACTAGATGGTCAAGATTTCAGATTTTGGATTATCCAAAATAGGACCTGTGGGCATTACAAGATCTAACATCAACATAAGCACATTAGTGAAAGAAAGCATTGGATATTTGGATTCAGAATACTACACATTACAAATATTGACGGATAAGTCGGATGTGTACTCATTTGGAGTTGTCTTGCTAGAGGCATTATATGGGAGGCCTCCTATTATTCGATCAGTGGAGAGGGAACGACAAAACCTTGTTGAGTGGTTCCGAAGATGTGTTGATGAGAATGAGATTTACGAAACGGTGGATCCAATCTTGAGAGACAGTATGACGCCAGAGTGCTTAGAGGTATATTCTGAAATTGCATTGAAATGCTTAGCAAATAATGGGAACGAACGGCCATCTATGGGTGATGTGATGCTGGGCTTAGAATCTTTGTTGGAGATGCTGAAAAAAGCAGAGAAGACTAAGCTTGATGGGACCTAAATGAGGAAATAACCGTTGAAGGAGAGGATAAGGCATCAGGATTCAATGGGTGATGGACGTACGTGTAGATAGATCACTTTGTCATCATGTCTGACGCTTCACAACGTTGCGTGGACCACTTTTTTTTTTTCGGTACAGTGTGTGTCCCCCTTTGTGTCATTCACCAATCATTTCAGAATTATTAATTGCATGTACCAATGTTGATCATAATATAATTTTCTTTTCAGCGTCCAATATAAAATTGCCCCCCTTTTTTCCAAGAAATTCCAATGCTATTGTATCTTCAAAGCAAGTTGCAAGGCCTACCAGTTAAGCACATGGTGCTTTGTATGCTTTTATAATTAGAGTTTTATATATTGAAATAATCAACTACTCCTTCAAGTTCAATTAATCCTTTCGATCCTATTTATAAATAATTTTTTTTATATGACCAATTTCTTTTATAAATAATTTTCACTTTTTATCTGAAAATGTGAGCTTCTTTTTCTTAATTTATCCTTATTAAATATTCATTCTCTCTCATATCTTAAGCGTATTCTCTCTCATATTTTTTATTTATTCTCTCTCCTATATTCTTTTCATAAATAGAGGCATATATGGAAAAAACATGACATTTTTGACACATTTATTACTTTTAACTACCAGTTCATTTTGCGCAATCAAGGAAAAAGTTGCTTATAAATAGAACTGGATGGAGTATGAATTATGTTTTACATTAAGAATTGGAACGACCAATGAACAAAATTGAAAGGCTAAAATGTAATTTTGGTTTTTTAAGTTTACATGAGGTAACATCTTAATCCTTTAAATTTATAAAGTGCATTTTTATTTCTTAAAACTTAACACCGTTAATATTACGTACTCACGGAAAATGCTAACTAGATAAAGTTAAGTGGCAACTGTGCAATACTAATAAGCAAGTTTAATTTTTTAAATGAAAAATACTAACTGATGAGCAATAAAAAAAATACCTAATTTAATTTTAATCTTAGTTATCATCCTGAATTTTTGTTGTTAGGGGGGGACCCCTCCCCAACCCACCCATCAGCCCCTTCCTCCCCCCCCCCCCCCACACAGTGCATCGTTGGCCTCTTGGGGTTAGATAAAAACAACCTTTTGCAACAATAATTCCATCCAAGAGGTTTACCCAAAAAAAAAAAAAAATTCCATCCAAGTGATTGACTTCTACACCGTACCAAAACCAACTTAACCAACCTTGTAAGCATGGGAGAAGTTTCTTGTGGCTTGGAAGATATACTCCATGGTGAAATTAATAGATTTAGGCAGTTTCCCGTGAGTTGACTTATATGAACTGGAACTGAATCGTCTATTTGAGGTACTGCCATAGGTATGCTTATTTGATCATCATACCTAAAATAATTTTCAACACAACCAAGCAGTCTTCACATTTCTACAGTTTTCTCATTAGCCTAATAATATGCTTTGAAATGTAAACCTAAAAATTATAGAACCCTCATACATTCCCACCAACACCGCCCAAATGGAATCCCCTCTTTTACCTCCGTGTTGTACAATACAAATACAAACTGCGAAAAAGGAAACCATAGGAGGAGGAAGATTAAGATGTTGCCAAGAATATCCCAATTTATTTGGACATGCCTTGAAGGTGCAGTACAAAGAAGCTTTAGCAAAGAAAAAATGTAGCACCTAGACTTTGTTTTGTCAATTTGCAATATAGAAGATGAATCATTGGAGCATGCTCTTTTCTTATGTCCTTGAACTAGGTGTGTATGATTTGGTAGTGAGTTGGTTCTAAGGTTTGACAGAAGTTGTGTGTTGTTTTGGGAACTGGTGTGAAAAAATTCTTAAAGATGATAAAAGATTGAATGAGTTTCAGCCGGCTCATCACTATGATGTGGCTTGTATCTAAACACCCTAAATTTGAAAGAGTGATTGATTCTTCAGCAAGAGCAGTAAGGGTGTTTTGAAAGGCAATGTGGTGGTAAGTTGGGAAAAGAAGGTAGGAGGAAATTGAGGAGAAGGGGAAGAGATGGGTGGCACCGTGACACCGAGTATTGGCTCTGTCAAAATCAACTGTGAACGCCGTTAGGTTTTAGCCGTCAAGAAGGCTATTGGAACTACATAAAAGGCTTTTTAAATGGGTTAAAAATGGTTTTTTCACGTCGGTTATAGGAGAGATGTAAAAACGAGCTTGCTTGTGTCAAAAATTTTCCCAAATAGGTTAATTTTTAACCAATGTTGAATGCTGTTGTTTTTTCTTTTAAGAAAATTATTATTCAATTATCAGGAAAATACGGCAACAAGGGGAAGACAAGTGTTGGGACTTGGGAGACAGATCAAACTTAACTGTTTAACATCCATAAAATCTTCCATACATCCCTAAACCTAGAAAATTAAAAACTAATACACAGTTTTTTAAACTAAATATTTAAAATAAGACTTACATTTATAGTATCTACGTATCTTTATATTAATAGAAGTATTATTGCTTATCTTTATCTCTCAGCTAAATTTATTTTTCAATAAAATTAAATAAAAAAATAATATGAATGATGTCTGTGTAAAGTGTAGACGCGCACATTTTCACACTCACCTACCTTCCTTCTCTTTACACGAGTCAGGAAAATGGGCTTACCTTATATGGCATATCCGTTTAGGGTTTAACATGAAATTAGGAGCTTTGAAAGTCATTTGCGTCTAAACAGGCAAAGCTCCAATGGGCTTATGCTCTTTGTGTGTGTGTGTGTGGTTTTTTTATACTTAATTTTTATGAATTCAAAATAAAACCATGGTAACTAATAGGGATTGGTTTGAAGGAGTCAGTCCTCACTCCTATCAACATAATAAACTAAGATTTGAATATTCTCTGAAGAGATACCTATATTGAAATGGATGCTAAGAAAAAAATAAAATAAATAAAATAAAACCACTATAATAAGATTACTTCTAAAGGAGGATACATATGTAAGCTTAAAAAAAATAAAATATAACCAACAAAACTCAAATTGGACCCTTGCCTTTCTGCGCTTCTTTTCTTTTCCTTTCTTTTTTTTTTTCAACCTGACTGCCCTTCTTTTCTAAAACACAAACATTTATTTATTTATTTATTTATTTATTTTGGTTAAACTTGGATTATAGGGACGTCAATGTTTCTAATTTTTAATTTTGGCCTAACAAATCAAAGTTTCTGCAGCTATATTTTTTTGGCCTCTCTAATAACATTTTCTAACTTGATTATACCAAACAAAACCAAGCAACATTTTCTCACTTAAAATTCATATCATCAATGGTTTTTTCTAATTTTTGTCTTTATGGTTTCCTTGAGGACGTTTCCTAATATGGAATCCAATCATCATGAATAAAAGATTTTTTTTAATTTTTCGTTTTAAATTTTTTCTTTAATGATTTAAGATCACATTTTCTAATCTGTAATCCAATCACCATCAATAAGAATTTATTTATTTTCATTTTTCTATTTTTTTTACCGATGACCTAAGAACGCAGTTCTGATCCGGAATCCTATTCGTGGTAAAAAAAATCCGGAATCCAATTATCATTAATGACATTTTTTACTTATTGTTTTCTTTTATTGCAAAAGGGATTTTTCAAACTTAACCATACCAAGAAAGATTCAATCAGTATTTTTAATCATTTATTGTAAAAAGGATTTTTATTATATTATCGTTTATTTATTTCCCTTATTATTATTTTTTGGGTTCACATTTTTATTTTGGATAATGATTTATTTATCTAAACTTTGAAAAGTGATTTATTTTAGACTTTAGATAATGATTTGAATTAGGCTAAAGCATACTTTTAATTCTCTAATTTACATCAGGGTTCTTTCTAGTCCTTTAAGGGTGTGTTCTTATTAGCTTTTGGAGAATAAATTCCGGAGAGAATAGTTTTTGGAGAATAGATCATAGAAAAATAGATTATGGGAAAAAAGTGATTTTGATAAAATGAGAGTGTTTGGATGATTTTATCATAATAGCTTTTTTCATGGTCAAATGACTAAAAAGGACATTAACTTTTATGATAATTACATATAAAGGATAATATTATATTTTAAGTATTATTTCACATTAAATTGCATAATAAATACAAAAAATGAAATAAATTTGTCAAAAAATTTTAAAATTATAATATTTGTCAATTATGAAAAAAATAATATTTCATTTTAAATAGATATTGATTTCCCAAATTACAAAATTTTTAATTCCATGACGTTATTTCATTTTTAAATTTTTTTCTTTATTTTTTATTCTTTATACCTTTTGTTGGCCAAAAAAAAAACTTTTGTTTCTCCTATTTTTTCTTCTTGCATCAGATGCCCAGAGGGGGGAGAGGGAGAGAGAGGTAAAAAAAAGTGAGATGGGAAAGAGAAAGAGAAAAGGGAATATGAGAAAAGGACATGGGGCAGAGGGTAATAATACTCCAAACGGTCAGAATTTTCTCCCAAAAGCAATTGAAAACAGCTTGCTTCCAGAATAGCTTTTTCTCCCCCAAAACCATGGTTTGGGCTAAAAACGGGATTGTCTGATTTTGGGTGGTGTTCGGCTGCTTTAAACACAAAACCAAGGTTTAGCGCAAAAAGCACTTTTTTATGCTGTACCCGAACACACTCTAAATTTATAAAGTGTACTTCTAGTCCATTAATATTAACACTGTTAATCTCATTAAGAGAAAATGCTAACTCAATGAGTGACGCTTCAATTAAATATTTTAATATAATAATATTATATTTTAAATTGAGAAAAGTGAAAACTATTTTTAAAAAAATTTATCCATGACAATTTTTCAAGGATTTCACATTAAAAACTCCTCCCTAGTTCATCCCTAATCTCATCTCGGTGAGGAATAACTCATCATGTTTCAGGTTTGGGCTTATTTGTGCCTTTGTCATGTCTAATTTGCCTTATTTAATTTGCGTCAACTATCATTCCCTTTGAGACAAAGGGAATAGTGTTGTTCCCTAGAACATACACCAAAGAGGCCGGTTAAAGTTGGGGGTGTCTGTACCTCTTCGCCTTGTTACTACCTCCTATTTTTGTTGTCAAATATATTTGTTTCATACCTAAGTTGCTGGAGAAAATTAAATTTCTATGCTAATGCAGGCAATGAACAGTTTGAGGGAGTTATAAGGAGATGCTTCGATAGTATCATGCAAGAGATAGTTAGATCTGTCATGTTGAATGATTAGAAGGCTATACCACAGTTTTCAAATTATTTATCTAGGCAGTCCAAAAGAATTATTTATTTAGGTCAGGGATTTTCTTAAGGAACGAAGCACCCTAAAATATGAGGCTCCCAGTGATGAGTTAGGTTGAGTTGTTGATGTGAAGCCCTAGAAGAATTGTTGATGTGATGAGTTAGGTTTTTAAAAAATTTTCAATTTACACAATTTAGAATATAGAATTATTATATTAAAAGATTTAATTGCATAATCACTTGCTGAGTCGGTATTCTCGGTTAATGAGATTAACGGTGTTAATATTAAGGGACTAAAAGTGCACTTTATAAACTTAAATGATTAAAAAGAACCTTGATGTAAACTTAGAGAACCAAAAGTATACTTTAGCCTTTGAGTTAAAATATGTGTATTAGCATTTTTGAATTATACAAATATGATCTTTATAATTTAAATTATAAATTTATAAGTTTTAATATTTTTAATATTATATATGTGTGTGTGTATAATTTTAAACTTGACACATCTAAGGGTTTGTTTGGCAGGAGGGAACTGGAGGGGAAAAGAGGTTAGGAAAAATTTTTATGAATTATGCTTGAAAAAATTAGAGAAGTGAGGTTATAAAATTTTAATAAAGATAATATATAAAATAAAAGAATAAGAAAAATTAATTAAAAACCTTCAACCCTACTTCTCTATTTTTTTTTAAATCGAATCAAATCTCTCATACCAAATAACCCCTAAGGTTAGCCCATTCAAGTTATAACTTGCTCTTTTATTTGGTATAAGGGAAATGAGGGGAGGAGGAAAATTTTTAATGAGTTGGAATAAAAAAGAATTAAAGAAGCAAGGTTCAAAACTTTTAATGAACTTTTTCTATTATTTAATCTAACATAATTTTTCTATTAAAATTTTATAACTCTTTCTCTTCGTTTTTTTTTTAAATTCAATCCAATAAAATCTTCCCTCCTCTCTCCTCTCCTCAATCCTCACAGCCACCCCCACAGCAACCTTTTTCCCTTGTTAATCTCTCATATACCTCCAACCATAACAAATTCCACCATCAGACACATCCACTGCAGCTAGGAGGTGTTCGGCAAAGGTTAACTGCAAGGTGAGCTTTTTTATTTTTTTAAATTTATTCACTTCTACCTTGAAATGCTTCTTTGTTTTGAGTCTCCAGTTCTCTTTGTGCAATGTGGTTCTGCCGTTATGGTTCTTTCTTGAGTGTAGTTCTGTCTTCACATGTTGCGACTCTCTTCTTGTGGTTCTTCCTTTAGAGATTGTCCACGCTGGCATACATATACTTTTTGATTTTGGGTTGAGGTGTAATTTTGCCTTAGATTATAAGGAAGTGTTGTAAAAGTTCAATTTTACCTAGGAAGTAATGTAGCGATTTTTCTCCTTACCGTTAAATTAATGGTCAGTGTCAATTGTTTAAGGGTTAAAGCAAATTTGCTTCTTTTATAACACTTTAGTGGTGAAATTGCTCCTAAAAAAACTTCCTGATATCAGTGCTCATTTGGCAAAATTGCTTAAACCAGACAACCACTTGGCAGCTCTGCAAAACTAGGACAATTACTCCTGTGTCTGGAAATTACATCTTCCAAACTGTATTAGTCCAAGGCTGCCCTATAAACTAGGTTCTGTCTTATGTCATTGTTTACCGTGTTCTTGCATTTATGCATTTTATAGTTTATAATTGTTTGTAACACTTCTTTTTAAGAATGTTTGTTGAGGAACATCTTTTGGAATGACTTCATAATGTTTGATATAATTTCAGAAAGCTATATACCCCTTTATCTTAACTGTCACTGTTGCATTTCAGTTGTGGTAAAGTCCTTCTCTACTTTATTTAGAGCTAGAATGTTAAGTTTTGGCAAGTGGGCTATACCTATCAGTTATTAAATGTAATTAATTAAACATAATCATTTGGATATTTTTAAAATAAAGTTCAAGTTTAGTTTTGGTACCTCGGAAAGCATTCCCGAATTTTGTACAAGCAAGTCATTAATGTCTTTGATAATGAGTTGGATTATGTTGGCAAACTAGTTTCTCAGAATGGCAGAAGACGATAAAGAAGTGACATTTTAGAGTCTGGGCTGAGCTGATCAGCTGGTGGACGCTTGTGAAGTGTTGGGTTTGGAAAACCATTGAAGATCCAACCTGAAGCAATTCCATTTGCATTAAATATGGAGCCGCAGACAATATTGAGACTGAAATGTTAAGATATTATATATGTACCAGAGCTAACCTTGAGTTGATGTGGGTTAATGTGCCAACAGTGACGAGTATCCGTAGGGGGTGAATTGTGAAGTCCTATATCGGTGAAGGAGGAAAATAAAAGAAGCCTTATAAAAGCTTAAATACATTCCTTTCAAAATATTTTAAAACCATGAAGAGGTGACGAGGGACTAAAGCAAATGACACTGAGGCTATGTTTAGTACGTGGTATTGAATTTTGATGGATTAGGATAGGGATTAGGATTGGGATAGAGATTGGGATTGGGATTGGATTTGATACTTTAAAAATATGTTTGGTATGGGGTGGTAATTGGAGGGAATGATTTTATTAATATTATTTAATAAATATATATTAATTATAAAATGACACCAATACCCTACCAAAATCACAAACAATCGATCGAAGGAATTATGACACCAATACGACCGGACCCTCCACTTACGATGGTTTCCGGATCCTCCATCCATCGTTTATCTTCGCCGGCAGCTGAGCCACCGTTACTATTTCAACTTGTGAGAGAGACACACAGAGAGAGAGAGAGAGTGCGAAGCTGGGAAAGCGAAAGAAAGGGAAAGAGGAAGAGCGGGTGGAAGAGATGGATAGTCCGGGGTCTGGTTCGGTTGATTGCGGCGTGGGATCGATTGTATGGGTGCGAAGGAGGAATGGGTCGTGGTGGCCTGGTAAAATACTAGGGCCAGAAGAGCTCTCGTCTTCACATCTCACATCTCCTTGATCAGGAACTCCTGTTAAGCTTCTTGGCAGGGAAGATGCGAGCGTGTAAGTTTCTTTCTTTGCCATTTAATCATTAGTATGACGTTTTGAATTAAATGTTGAACAATTCATATCCGGTTTTCGATCCAGTAGTTTGGTGCAAGGATGATTTTCATCGCAAGGATGATTTACTTGTTACAGCCAGTGAAGACGACTCAGTGCGGCTCTATGAATAAAATCTGACTTCCCTAGGTAAGAATAAACTTCTAATCTTTTGATCTTCCCAACTTCACACTCATGTAACTCTTTTGGCAGTCTCTTTTAACTTGAAGCGCCTGAACCTCACATCTTAACTGAAAAGTCCATTCAGATAAAAACATCTACTAACTCAACTCAAAGCATGAACTTTGATTAGCTATCCAGTGCCTTATTTTGTATGCTTTGCAGGGGGATTTGTCTACTATAGTGGTCTGTATTTTGAGACTTTGCTCTGGTTGTAACTTCTTCCTTCCACCAGGAAGGGAGCTTTCGATATTATTAATCAGATTTGGCAGTGTTTCTGCAATAGTCTTGCTATCTATTCTCTAGTCCCTATCAAAAACCTCAATGAGGAAGTAAAGGATTTAAAAGGTGTATCACAATTGCCTATACCTGAAATAATCCTTAGTTGCCATTTGAAGTTTTGCCGGCTGTATTTGTAGAATGGATTAATAGGTTAGAATAATGACATATACTGAGTGTACTAGAAATTCATTGCCAAGTGTTTTAAATTTTGAAGCTGTCTCCCTGTACTGTTGTTGTTTGTAACACCAGTTTATAGTTTATAATTGTGGCTTCTGTCCAACTGAATGGATTTATTTAGGTAAAGAGAATCCATGAATATAAACGGCAGTTGTTGAATATTCTGGGAATTGTTTACCGCTACAAGATGATGAAAGAAATGAGTGCTGCAGAAAGGAATGCAAAATTTGTTCCACGAGTTTGTATCTTTGGGGGAAAGGCATTCACTACATATGTGCAGGCCAAGAGAATTGTGAAATTTATCACAGATGTTGGGGCTACAATAAATCACGATCCTGAAATAGGAGATCTGCTCAAGGTACAGATGTCTTTCTTCTTTGAGAGATTTTTTTTGTGTGGGTATTGTTCAACAGCTATTCCATTTAACAATGTCATGTCAAACTGCTACAGGGCAATATATTGATATAACTTGGTAAATGGTTCTCTGGCTTCTTCTGGCCTATCCATTTGATTCTGATGGTTTACAAGCAATTTTCTGTAATACTGTGAATTTATAATGAATGTGCAAAGTCATAGGCATTACATGTGGCAGTTTGATACCCAGAAGTAAAGTACTCAAAGATAAAGGGGAAAATTTGAAAAGGAAGAGCCAATTAAAGTCTCAAAACATTTCATGAACTATGTATTTATGCCAGTACACCAAGCAATATGAAATTTTATTCAGCAAATGTTTCTTTTGCTAATGCAGTTTCGAGGTGCCTTTATGGCAATCTTGAGCTTCAACATTAGCCTTTCCACTCTCACTTTTGATAACAGCTTCCATCTCAGTACAAATTACATTTTTCTTTTAACTTGGTCTATAATATAATTCTCTTGAATGATTATGGACCGCTATCTTTTGGAAACATTTTGTGGATAGAGTTAATCAAGATCCTAGCAGCTTTTCAACTAACACGTTACACTATATATTTAGTTGAACTTGTTGCATTGCTTCTTGTTTCTGTGATGCCTTTACAACCATATTTGATAAAATATTTATGAACTTGCAGCAAAGTGTTTCTGTTGTTTTAAAGCCTTCTATTCTTCTTGAAAACTTTCATTACTACTAATGCCACTTAAATTATGAACTTGCAGCAAAGTGTTTCTGTTGTTTTAAAGATTTGTTTTTTACATTCTCTTTCAGTATTTATTGGTTGATTTTCTTATCCCAGTGGTTAGAACTACCCCTTTTAACTTTTGATACATTTGTTAAACCATTGGAACCATTAAAGGAAAAGTTACTCCTGACTGCCATCTAATGGCTTACAATCTTGAGCAGTTCAGTCCTGGACATAATTTTTAAGCTTTTAGGATTGTCAAGGCTGACTCTTGCTTGCCAAAATTTTCATAATTATATCTGATCTCTGCATGAAGTGTGAGTGGAGAGGAGTTGAGGCTTTTAATGATTCATGTCTTAAGCCCTCTTGCATTGAGTTGTGTTAAATAAGAAATCTATCATGTTCATGCACCTAATAACTTAATCTTGTAGTTTGAATTTGGTTCTTATAACAAACACTTCGGTAGAGTGCTATCAAAACATAAGTGACAAGAATGTTTTCTGTGGTAATTGATCAAATTGATGGCAAATTGTGGCAGGGCATTATATACAGTCTTCTTGATAAAAAGGAAGAAGCTGCTCAACAGTTTGAGATGTATCGAGCCCTGGTGCCGGGGGAGTTTCCTCAGAGAGGATTTCTTGATGATGTTGTCTTAACAGCGAAAGGAACATCCAGAGAATAGTTTCAGAGGGAATTTGAATCTCAGTATTCTCACAAGAAGTAGAGATCAACATCCTTATGTTCTTTCTCTCAATCATCTGAATTCACTCTGTTGAGTTTTGGTGGTTTTGATGCAAAATGAGGCAGAAACTTGAAAAATTGAGCATTTCAGTCACTTTTATGATGATGCATAGATCACAGTTTTGAGCTACACTCAGATCTTTTGAAGTATTTTAGATTGATGAAGCTACATAGATAGATTTGGGTCTATGCACATGTGCTTTGGATTTTGGTCTGGTTCAAGTTGTATGAGTGAATTCAAACGGTTTTGTTAGGTGTACAAGTCGTCTTCATCTCTTCATATCTAGACTAAAAGTCTGAATTGTAACATATCTGAGAACAATTCATGTGCCCTATTATTTACATTTTTCTGTAATCCTATTTTTTATTTATCAAAATTCATGTGCTGCAGGTATTGTTTCTGCATCTCAAGCAATTAACCAGAACAATTAAAAGCAGTTGCGTTTTTTTTATAGACAAAAGCAATTAACCAGAAGTCTAAAAATTATAGTCTTCTGTGCATAATGAAGAATCCATGAAAAAATATCTAACATGAAATAATAAATACCTACTTAGTAATCAATGAAAAACATCTACCATGACGCTAAAAAAATAATAAATCTTGGAAATTAGAGTATCTAGGCTATCATTTGGCGAAGCACACACACTTTTCCCGCTTGAGGCGTAGCATAGAATGCAATCAACAATTTATCATCGAACATCAACTTGATATAAGCAGAATCTTGTTGTTGGTCTGAAAGTCCTTCAACCTGCATAATATCAGTATAAAGAGATTCCTTCATGTCATCCAAACGCTTCTCACATTCTTCCATACGCTTCTCACGTTGATCTTTATTCATATGCATGGCTAATCTCTCACTTGCCTCTTTGAAGCCTTCAGCCAAAGTATGAGCAATTTTCTCCATGCCTTGTAGTAAAAAGTCTTCACGATCAGCACTACTTCGCTTTCGCTTTTTTGACCTTGCACTTGCAGTAGATGGAGTTTGCTCGTCAGGAGTCTGCTCAAATGATGGGTGCTCATCTGGAGTCTGCTCAGGTTGTAAATTGTTCTCATGGGATATATGTATGTCCCCATCATTGTGCTCGTCCAAACCAGGTTGATTATTTATCTCTTCAACAGCATCATCATATTGTTCAGACTCCTTGCCTTGTGCACGATCCTTATTAAATATAAGGCTGAACTCCTCATAATAAGGGAAAGACATATGCCTGAACTTTGCAGCTTTCTTGTGAGCCTGTAAGGACATTACATAAATTGACATCAGGACTAATTAATTTGATTAACAATAAATGCTATATATATATAATTAATCATATTTACCTTGATATATTCATCCCAAACTGTCTTAGGTGCTGTCACACATTTAGTTTCAGAGTTCCAACCAAACCCAGATAAGTTGAGAAGGTCAGTCACCACACTATAGTGAGCCTTTAAAATTTTATATCTGGATTGGATATGAGGATGTGCTTGAATTTGGCATCCAGGTACTGTCTCATGAAATTTGTCCTTCAATGTGTTCAAGACACCAGGCCTAAGACCATTTTCACTAATAAGATCACCCTTCTCATGCAATTCTAGCATGAAACGGATTAACAAATCGTCCTCTACACTTGTCCATTTGTGAATATCTGACTTTCCAGATTTTTCTGACATGTTGGTTAACTATAAGACATGTTAGAACCTATCATAAATTATGCTTAAAAGGAGAACATATATAGTTTAAATGAAAAAGGGAGCAGTTATAACATTAATAGAAATTGAATAAATTACACATCTCTTTCAACTCATTGTTCTATTAGAAGTAAAAGCAGTAAACATTTCATTAGCAAGATTATTCCGAAAAGTAGTCCATTGATTAGAGCTGTCCATGTTTTGGATTGGAGGGTTGTACATCCTATCCACACCAACTTCCATGTCATCTACTTCATTTTCAAGTGGATCTACACCGTCTTGACGAATTAAGTTGTGCAAGAGGCAGCAAGCAATTATGATTCGGTTGTATGTCTTAATGGGATAAAATAATGGGCTCCTTAGTATAGCCCACCGTAACTTCAAAATTCCAAAGCACCTCTCAATGACATTTCGTGCCGATGAATGTCTCATATTAAAGCACTCTTGTGCATTTCTAGGATATTGCCCTTCTCTCCATTCATTCAAGTGGTATCTTTGTCCTCGAAATGGTGCAAGAAATCCCTCACAATTGGCATACCCAGCATCAACCAAGTAATATTGGCCATGTGGAACTCTTAAACCATTCCTCCTACTAATGGCATCACGAAGAACCCTTCCATCTGCTGCAGACCCTTCCCAACCAGGCAATACATATATGAAGTAGCCATCTTGTGAGCAAACACCCAGCACATTTGTGGTTATGTCTCCTTTCCTATTTCGGTATCTTGCCTTGTCCAAAGCAGAAACTCTCACCTTAATATGAGTTCCATCCAATGCTCCTAAACAATGCTGACAAAAAGCAAAAAATTATATTATAAATTATCTATATATCTATACAAAATTTAACGAGTATATAACATATATATCTACCTTGAACCATTTCCACCTATCATAATTGGAGTCTTCTGCCACAGGCTCTGCTTTTTTGAATAAAATATGTCCAACCCTCATCATACTATGTAGAACGGAATTGAAATACCTACTAATGGTTTCTCCAGATCTATTAAAGTTATATTGTATTACTCTATTCTTCACATGATGTGCTAGTATGTGAAGAAAAATGGCAACCTGCTCATCTATAAGCATATTCTTACTAGGTTGGAGACCTCCTACATCCGTTAGCATGGAGCATAGCTTATCAAATGTTGACCTATGCATTCTAAGTAAGTTGTAACATGCTACATCACTACTACACACTAATCTCTTTAGATAAGCTCTCTTTGCAAAAAGTCCATTTTGTAAGGTATATGAATGATCCGTCGCCTCCTTAACATGATCATCATACTCACACATAGATAAAACCAATGTATTGCCTCAGCCATACTCTGCCACCAGAGTAACAAGCACAGCTGGGCTCTCTTTTCTTCAGATATTGTCATAACTGTGTAAACAACCATATAAGAGTTAACAAGGAAATATGTCACTGATTGGTTTTTTTCACTTTATGTCATGTGTCCATTTGGTTCTATAAGTTGGAGATAAAAAATCTTCATATAAGATAGGAATTTGTTTTCTTTTTAGTTCTTAACAAAATATGAAACTCTCCTGAAATCAATAATTAATCCAAGAACACAAAACATGTTTAAGTGAAGCTAAAGGAAAACCATAAACAAAGGAGAGCTAATAAGAAGGATGAGATCCATTACTAGTTACTTTGCAATGACAAAAAAATAGCTTCCTTAATCTTTAAAAAAATCAATTTTATCTTATATTTAGGATACAAAATAGTAACTTATTAATGGGAAAAAAGAGGAATCCCATCTATCTGCAATTGCAACTTGCAAGGATATTTCTTGATTAAGAAAACATGTGTTGGGGGCAATCACTACTACAAAAAGGGGCTTTAACCTCCCAAATTTGGCACCTTTAACGTCCCAAAACGGGGGGACGTATATACTGGGGGCGTAGTAAGTTGAAACAAAAGACGTCCCAAATGATAGGGACGCCCAAAGTCTGACTTTAGGCGTCCCAAATTAAAATTTGGGACGCCTAAAGTCCCCCCAGGGTGGGACTTTAGACCTCCCAATTCTTAATTTGGGACGTCTAAAAGTTAGGTTTTTTTTTATACCATAATTTACATTCTGTATTACCCAACGAATTCAAACTGCAGAAACAGAATAGAAGATGGATTCATAAACCATACTGTCCGTTACAAACTGGTAAGGACATCCAGCACTACAATCTTTACGATATATACATACAATAACCTTTCATACAACCTACTACTATATATATCAACAAAAAACAACCAGAAAGTGTCAAAACGCTGTCATCACACAAGTACAAACTGATATAAAATAACAAGTTTACTGCTCTATATGTTGAAGAAGATGTCCAGCCAAAAGATCTCTGATCAAATCAAGGTCTTCACGTAGGTAGGCATCTTGATTATCAAAAATCTGAAAATTAGAAAGTAAGCTTTGATGAAATGAATCTCAAGCAAATGAATTAATTAGCATTTCGATCAGAACACCAAAAATATTATCATTTGAGAATGAAGAAGCGATTACCTTTTCAAAATCGCTAGTAATTCCACTTTGAGTTATGTTATACATATAAAGTATACATAATATCCGCATTCAGTGTGGCCAGGTTGCCGAGGGCACTTTTAATCAAAGGGATGCAATTAGTTGTTAAAATCAATAAAGGTATGTCTAAAAGGACCGTCAATGAAACAATTAGGTAGGATCAAATGTACTTACTATGGGATAAAACCACTTTGGCTTTTTAACAACTGCACCCTCGCGTGACCCACCTAGGATTCTATATGTTTGACAAGCACTATCATGAAAAGCAAAATGAACAGAAATTAGAACCATTCATTTATTTTTGTTGTCAATGAAATATAAACAGAATAACTTACGTGTCGAAGACGGATTTTGTATCTCTGTCTGGCTTTTTGCTCAAGGGATCAAACCAATAGACTACGTTGCGGCGGGGACATATAACACACAAAGTCCAGTGGTTTCTTTAACAACATGTATACATTAAAATGAAGTTAGATGAGTGAGAAGACAATTATTTATTAAACTTCTTAAATTGACAAAATGTAAATACGAACCGTTAGACAATGGGTGCTAGATAACAACGAAGTTTGGTTTGTGCCATTTGGTAGCCGACATAGTGAGTCCTATGCGCCACAGTACAAGTATCCCCTGTCGTATTCGCAGGACATAAGAATCCATACCAATTACTTCTTTCCATGTTTGTGCAGAGATTGTGGAAGGTGCTATAATAGAATTAAAATAAGGAATCAATTCTTGAATGTATGAAAACAAAAAACCACTAAATGAATTCTATGGGAAAATTGAAAAAAACTTACCGGACTACAAATTTGACCCAGCCTGCATCTATCTCCTCCAACCTGATAAACTGCTTGAGATCTTTATTGTCAATCGTGTAGGGATACTCCACTTGGCCCACAATCCCTGGAGGCATCTTCAAGTCAATCTGTTTAATGCGCTTGTAGATCTGTTGCAGCCGTGCTAAGAAGGGCCATTTGCTCGCAGCTTCGTCATCCTTTTAGAACATCAAAAAACAAATTGTTATTAGGATGCCAACAGATTTTCAGTAACAGTAAGGTAATTCCTATCATTGGAGGTGTTGCGTCTGAACCAATAAGATTGCGAGGCCAAAGGATGAAAGATCCTATCGCTTGACCTAACGTGCCAACCTCTGGATCAGGAACAGGGATGGCTGTACCTTCTTCCCCCTTTCTAACACTCGTCACATTCACCCTACGAAAATCCTCCGGAATTTGCTGATTATGGTGGGTGGTAGCACGTGTGTGAACGAGAGCATCAGCAACAACACGCAACAGTGGATCATCCAAATAGAGGGTGCAAGGGTCTCCCGACACTGGAGTGGGAGAAGGGTCGCCAAGTGGTCCCGACACTGGAGTGGGAGAAGGGGCGCCAAGTGGTTGCTCCAGAGAGTTGTAACTTCCTCTGGTGCTATTGAAGGCCGGGGATTCCTGAGTTCTATGCTCGTCCCTTGCCCTTTGTGCTTCAAACATCTTTGCCATTTCAAGTTGAAGCTCTGGCAACAGCTCTTGTCGGAGCTTGTCGCGAAGGTTGGCCTCGATCTCTCGTTCGAGCTCCTCTCGAATCTTGGCCACAACGTCCTTACTAGGTCCAGCTTGTAACGAATAACGTGGCTCTCGTCCAAAATACCTTGCGGCACTAACTCCCCGTGTCTCTCCTCGAACACGACCAAGGTCATCTGCCTTCCCAATAGCCGTTGACAAGATGTCCATCCGTCTACTTGGATTGAATGAACCTTGGCTACTCTGCTCGTCCAGGTCATCCTGTAGCATGCAGTTTATTGTAAATGTATCGAAACCACTCGCAACATGTAAAAAATCTACACACTGTTTAAAAATAGATATAAAAATATTTAAAAAATATGTTTACAAGTATCATATTAAAAATATAGGGTTAAGGTGCAATTTTAGTAATAAAGTTTTTTGCTATAAGCTTATGGTACAATTAAGTTTAGATTATATAGAATAAAAATTAACAAATTATATTGTTCAATTTATCCCTTTTTTTATTAAATTCCTAACTCATTAGTTTCTTTGTATATGAGTTTAAACATTAAAAAATTGAATAAAATACATTAATTACCACCTTCCATTTTACATAAATTATAGTAACCTTCCCTCTAATTTAAAAATGTACTATATAAATCTTAATTGAAATTAAAATATATGTTAAGCAAACCTTCTTCATATATTTGATGTTCAATTTTCATCTATCCAACCAAAAGTTAGTTTTTATTTTATTTTTATTGATAATTAAGTAACAATTTTCATTAAAGAAGTAAAATGATAGTCAGGCTACAATCGTAATGTCCAGACTATACTTTTTCTAATGTCCATACACTTTTTCACATATACAATTTTTCTTGTTTCCTTTCTCTAATGTCCGATCCATACTATATACTTTCTGAAATTTTCTGCACACGCCTACGTTGATTGATGACTAAGCTACTCATAATGTAAAAAACACTTCAAAATTTAACTAATATGAAAATTTTAAAAAGAAAGAATAGCTTAGATGCATAATACCTCTTGTCTTCAAGATGAGCTTTGGAGATCGATCTTCCCATTTATCTTTCAGTGACTGCAAATTCTCTTCCAAATTAAGAATATAATCGGCTTCTTTCTTGCCACAACCACACAGACACTTGGTAATGTCCCATACAAAGAAACAAATTAAAGACGAAGGGCGATGAAGGAATGATGAAGGTGATGAAGGGCGGTGGTGAACGATGGTGTAGAACGGCAGCTCCCTCTGTCACTCACGGCTCCTACCTTCTGATCTCCACCTCCCAGCTTCTCTGCTAGGACTGTACTGGCGATGATGCTCGCCGGCGGCTGTGGAAGGGAGGACGCCCGAGTTGAAGTGAAGAAGAAAGGAGGAGGGACGAGTTGAAGAGAGCAAAAGAGTGCCGACGGTGTGGGTGGGGGAGGTTGAAGAAGAGTAAAGTTAGATGAGACATGTGAGGAGAGGAGTAGTCATATGAGAAGACGCATGTCAGACAAGTGTCTGACATGCGCCTTTAGGCGTCCCAAATGGCATTTGGGACGCCTAAACCCAGACTTTAGGCGTCCCAAATGGATTTGGGACGCCTAAAGTCTAGGTTTAGGCGTCCCAAAATCATTTTGGGACGTCTAATCCCACCTCCAGGCGCTAAAAAAAATTCAAAAAATTTATATTTCGCGCCATGAAGCACTTTAGACGTCCCAAATTCAAATTTGGGACGTCTAAAAGTTCCCCTACATATATAAAATTACGAAAATGCCACCGCCTCCCTTTTTAACCACCCAATTTTCAATTTGGGACGTCTTTGGGGGTGGTTATATCTCAATTCTGTAGTAGTGAATGAATCTAGGATCTAGATTTGGTCAGGCCTTAAATATGAGGACCAAAACCCTGGCCGAGGTTGTCCATTCGTTCATTAAGCGCATGCTTGTCACAAGATTCAAAGTTTTAAACCAGAAAATCTATAGGGGTTACATCTAAAAAAACAACAGAATGCCATAGGTTCAGAATTAATTTTGTGGAAGGATGACATAGCTCACTTACTATGGTGACAGCAACAAAGACCAACAAAATTAGCAATTAACTCACAATTCTAGTTCATCAATTTGTCCCCTTAATGTTCAGACCAAAAGAATTTCCAGAAATTTGTTTTTAAGGTTCTCTATAGTTTGTACAACTTGGCAATTTGTTGCAGCTTCAATTTGAGTGTAAGATATCAGTCTAAAGTACCCAACAAGTTAGTCACACAATCAAGTTCGAAGTTCAGAATATAAGCTCAATTAACAAGCAATTGTCACCCTTAAAACACTAACTCCTCAAATCAGCAACAATTCCAAAGTGCCAGCAAAAAAGTTACAGAGATTCAAGTTCAGGAGCACTGCATTCGAGATTGCAGCAAGTCTCAAGATGAATGTGACAGTCTATGCACTTGACAGCAACAATTCATAAGTTCAGTAGTACCCATGTTCATTTCTTAAATGAACCACACTAAAACACTAGCAACCCCAACGATTATTCATTATTTGGAAGCATAAAACACTAGCTCACATTAGTTTCCAACATCAAAACTCATGGTATATATCATAATTCAGAAGCAATCGGCTAAGACAGTAAACATTACAAACAAATAAATCTGACTTTCATTCTTTCACACAATGTAGGGCTATTGTATGTGTCTTAGGTGTTTACTATATTTTAGTTCCCACTTAAGTATACTTTTAAAATCAAGTATAAACATCAAAACAGTGGGCGCTTTTGGCTCTCAACTTCTAGATTCGAAAATTACTATATGCCTAACATCAAGCAACCACATACACATATACTCATCATCTTAGGACCTTTAACCATGCTTTAGATAGCTAAAACAATCATAGACTTTCATATATTAAAATAGATTTTATAACATGCCATTTCCTTAGCATTTGGTTACTTTAGTCCTCTAAGAATTTTAGAACAACCACTTCCTTCAGTTCTGAAATTATTTTCCAGCCTAAAACTATGTATTCAAAAATTATTTTCCAGCTTAATACATAAACACTAACTCTTATGTGTCAATACACCATTTAAATAATTCAGACAGCATCATCACAGCAACTCGGAAATTTCCAGTTTCAAAAATAACTTTTAAACCAAAATTGAAGATTGCTAAACATGATTTAAATTCTGAAAATAAATCATGTAGCTTAGGGGAACATTAAACAGTAACTTGCTTACATTTTCAAGCGGTGATTATGAGAGTAAGGCAGTGATATTAATAATGTAATATGGAGAGAGGTGTTGGTAGTTACAAGAGAAAGAGAAAGGACGCCATTGATGAAGAAGTGGAAGCTCTGAATCGTCTCCATCTCTCTCACTCTACTCCGTCCTTTTCTTCTTCCATTCCCATCTATCTCTGTTATCACTTCTCATTTGCTTATTCTTCTTCATGCTATCCTAACTATTTTCAATATGGCCTCACCACATAAACCAACTTTCATTTGTTCCCCTATAACCATGTCATCTTAATTTCTATCATCAAAACTTATGGTTGCAAAAAAAAAACAGAGAAGTTCAATAATCATTGATTACAGCAACGGTTAACAAATTGCGCTGAGAGAATATTCTATCGAGAATACATTGTGAATGAACACTTTTAAAAGAGATTCAGAGACATTACTATAATTTTGGGTTCAAAGACTTGATCATCACACAGTTAACGAAAAAAGAAAAAGAGGAGACAATACCTCAAATTGGCAATTGTTCTTCGGGAAAAAAATCTGGGTGAAGATGATCGGTGGTGAGGCTAACTGAGTGACCGACGGTGAGGTTGACGGAGAGGAAGGGGACAAGTTTCCGGTGCTGATAGAGACTGTGCGCGATGGTGAGAGCCGATGGAAACCTTCCGGTGGTGAGGCCGATGGAGTTTGCGACTGTGTGGGCGGGGCTAAAGGCGACAGAGATAAAGGGGAAAGGCGCTTGGTGCTGACGCCGATGGAGTTGCCGACGGTGTGAGCGGCGGTGAGGGACTGTGCAGGGCGACAGTTCATAGTGATGGTTTTTACGCCGCTGGTGAGGAAAAATCGAAGAGGGAGTTATTGTGAGAGAGATTGATTAGGTTAAAATCAGGGTATTTTAGTCTGAAAAAATTTAAATCAAGGGTAATTTTGTCTTAATAATTTTGGAATCTAGGGATTGAAAACATAAAACCAGGGGGAGGTGGCTTTGCAGCAATCCCTCTTTCGTGGCATTCACAATCCCTGATTATTCATAATCCCTGGTACCAAACGATATATTTTGACTTAATCCCTCACCCAATCCCTATCCCTACCCCTGTTACTTCGTACCAAACATAGCCTGAGAGCCAGACATTGGAATATCCTCCCTAAACCAACAATATCAAAAGTGATATGCTAGGGCTTTGTGGGTTGATGTACTATCGAGAATTTTAGGCCCATAGGGGTTGAAAGTCAGAAAAGTAGATAATAACGGGCCATAGGGGTTAGAAAAGTAGAGCGCTGGCTTAGTCAGAAAAGTAGAACGCTCGCTTAGTCAGAAAAGTAGAATATGTTTACACGTTTTCTAACGTCCACTGTAGCAATTAATTTTGTTTTTGAGACCATAATAAAAAGAACCAGGTACTCTTGAAAGAAGCAAACTTCTTCACTAACTGCTGTGGCAGCTTGAACAAGAACGTTGTCTTCAGTATGACTAACCCACCAACAACGGCCATGTCTTTACTTTTACTCTTCCGGATCCTTTTCACTATCTGCGTTACCTCCTACATTCCTGATGATAATTTCTTAGCCAACTGTGGCAGCTCTCAAAATTCTTCTTCCATAGATGGCAGAAAATGGACTGGAGACACAGACTCCAGAAGCTTCTCTTCAATCGAACTCTCCGACGGCAGCAAGTCATTAGTAAGAGACAACTCACTTATCAATACAGTCCCTTACAACACTGCACGCTTCTCTCGCTCCAAGTTCTCCTACTTGTTTCATGTGAAGACCGAAGGCCAAAAGTTTATTCGCCTCTATTTTTTCCCAGCTTCCTACGGCCCCAATTTCATTCGCTCTGATTCTGTCCTCTCTGTCGGCGTTGGATCTCACACTCTTTTGAAAGACTTCGATGCTTCAGTCACCGCTGATTATACCGGCGAAACAACCATTGTAAGAGAGTACTCCGTCAACATTGTTCACCCCACGAAGGGGCTTAGAATAACCTTCATGCCAAGCTCATCGCATCCAAATGCCTATGCTTTCATCAATGGCATCGAGGTTGTCTCTATGCCCACCTTTCTTTATTATACAAACCCCAAAAGCCTGCTGGGGTTGTTTCAAGAGGGTGGAGCCCAGCAGTATGCAGTCAATAATGACAGTGTCCTCGAGACTGTATACAGAGTCAATGTTGGAGGGAGCCAGATCCCTCCTGAAAATGATACTGGCATGTTTCAGTATTGGGACCAAGATACTCCCTACTTGGAGGAGGAGAGCTCATTATTTAGTGTATCAGCAGAAGGTTTTGGTTTAAAGCTAATATACAGAGATGATCAAAATTATTTTGCGCCTGATGAAGTATACTTGACTACCGGAAACTATGGGATGAAAGAAACATCCAAATTTAATGTGACTTGGGAATTTGAAGTTGACTCGGAGTTTTTTTATATGGTGAGATTGCATTTTTGTGAGTTTGATGAACGAATTGAAAAAGCTGGAGACAGAGTTTTTCAAATCTTCATAAATGATAATTTGGTGGAGTTTGTCGCCGATGTGATGTTGTGGACTCAGAATCAGATACTAGTTCCTGTCCATAGGGACTATGCAGTGTCGATGCTGGTCAATGGAAGCTTAAAGAAGCTAAATCTTTCAATTAAGTTGCAACCACACCCAACTGTAAGAAGCACTTACAGGGATGTTTTATTAAATGGTATTGAAATTTTGAAAATTAGTGATTACAATGACAATCTTGCGGGTCCTAATCCAGATCCACTTCAATCACTCCCGCCACTTCAATCACTCCCGCCGCCATCTGCGCCATCCTCCAAGTCATCTAAGAACGGAAAGAAAACAAAGGTAATTTCCATTATCGCTGGGGCAACATCAAGCTTCTTTGTGTTATTTCTTATTGTTCTGTTGATTTTCCGGCGATTCATTAGAGCTCCGATCAAGGAAGGAGGTTCATGGTGGGGACAAAAATCAGCATATTTGTCCAAGGAAAACAAATCTCATGGGTCATCATTGCCGTCTGATTTGTGTCGCTGCTTTTCAATAGATGAGATAAGAGCAGCCACCAATAATTTCGATACTATTTTCATTGTGGGTGTTGGAGGCTTTGGTAATGTCTATAAAGGCTACATTGATAACGGTACAGTTCCTGTGGCAATCAAACGGCTCAAACAAGGTTCCCAACAAGGCCTCCGTGAGTTCCAAACAGAGATTGAAATGCTCTCTCAACTTCGTCACAATCATTTAGTGTCTCTCATTGGTTACTCCTACGATGGCAACGAGATGATCCTTGTCTACGAGTTCATGGCTCGTGGGACCCTCCGTGACCATCTTTACAACTCTGATAATAACTCTCCACTTTCCTGGAAGCAAAGGTTGGAAGTGTGCCTTGGAGCAGCTCGGGGATTGCATTATTTGCATACGGGTGCGATCCAAAATATCATTCATCGAGACATGAAGACCGATAATATCTTGATAGATGAGAAGTGGGTGGCAAAAATTTCTGATTTTGGATTATCCAAAATAGGACCCGCAGGACTGTCGAAGTCTCACATCACCACAGTGGTGAAAGGAAGCATTGGTTATTTAGACCCGGAATACTATAAGCGTCAAAGATTAACTCAAAAGTCTGACGTTTACTCTTTTGGAGTTGTATTGCTGGAAGTATTATGTGGGAGGCCTCCTTTGATACGTTACGTGGAGAAGCAGAAATCAAGTTTAGTAGACTGGGTCCGAAAATGCCATCACGAGGGTGTGATTCATGAAGCTGTTGATCCGTTCCTAATAGAAAGTATCTCACCAGAGAGCTTGAAAATATTTAGTGATATGGCTCTAAAATGTTTGGAGGATGATGGGAATGAACGGCCTTCGTTTAACGATGTGGTGTGGGGCCTAGAGTTTGTCTTGCAGCTTCAAGAAAGTACCGAGAAAGTGGGGTTTGACGAGCCCGAAAGTGCAGGTAAAAGCGAGGAAAGCGCGTTGCTGAAAAAGGCGACAAACGTGGAAGGAAGCAGTAAGTTGACGAGTTCAAGTAGTGGGAATCAGTCTGTGGATTCTAAAGCAGTGAGAATCAGTCAGTGAAGAAAGTGTGGTTGATTTTCTGTGAGTTGGATGAATTGGTTGCTAAAGGATAGTCGAGTTGATTATGTTTATTAAGGAGACGATACTGTTTATTTTGAGTTCCATATATCTATATATATATATATTAAGGACGTTGCATGACTATGTATTAGAAGCACCCAAAAAATTTAAACTTCTATTATTCCATTTGTTAAGTATACATTAGAGGAAACACAAAAGTATTCATTAGTAGATCTTTAATCTAATCGAGATTACAGTTATTATTTTTTGTTGAAGTAAATGGAATAAAATAATATTTTTTGTTAAAGTTTATATGAGCACGTACTATATATTGTTTATTTTAAAGATAACCTCCAAATCAAAATAGTTCACATGGATCACATTGTCATTCATGTAAATATAAGTATTTAATTATTTGGTTGATTAACTTAATTACAAGCTATCATTTTGGAGAAATATATACGGATATTCCCTATTTTGTTATTATATTTATTGTTTTAATTAGGGATTTTAGCATTAATTTTGGGGTAAATTGCATTTATTATGGTTAATATGAATTGATGATGATTTTGTGAAAATAGAGTTTAAAAAGGTAAAGTTTTCATAAATCTTTCAACTACTATTAATTGGGTTGATTTTCTTAGAATATATGATGCTACATAATCTTTGTTTGCATTATAGGTCACTACAGAAAAGTTAGAATACAATCAGAATTACGAGAGGAGTGAACTATTGATTTTCAGAGAGAGAAGCTCTGAGAACGTTGCCTCTGTAACGGTTATCGACAGTCCGACGTGGTGGCTAGCGATGAGGATTATGAGTTTGCTTTGATTGGTGGCCCATGGTTATTCATGGAACATTACTTAGCTGTGCAGCCATAGAAACCGGAGTTCAATCCTAATGCCAGAGAAGTACCAAAGATCGCTGCATGGGTACGTATTCTTAAGTTTCCTGTTGATTTTTATGATAAGGGTATCTTATATATGGTGGGTAGTCAATCGAAAGGGTTCTTAAGGTGGATAATAATACATTGAAACAAACCAAAGATCGCTTCGCTCGAATATGTGTTGAGGTAGATCTAAATTCCCCTTTGCTTCCTTCACATATGATTAATGGTAAGAAAAAATAATAGTCTACGAGGGCCTACACCTGATATGTTTCTCATGTGGGAGGTATGAGCATGGGTCAGAACACTGTCCACACAAAAAAGAATCTAGGGCTTTAGGCGTTCGAATGTCAGATAATGAGTGTGAAGGGCAAACGGTAGATCCAACGCAAACTACTCACAACCCAGTAGCAACAACATACGGTGAATAGATGGTAGCACCCAGGAGGCACCGGATGTAGCGTGGTACTGGAGGAGAGTTGAATGTTAGCAACGAAGGAGGGTGCCATTTGTGTAGTCACAATAATGTTGGAGGATCAAGATTTACGGTATTATCGAACGAGAATAGGGAAGAGAAGGGAAATGAAATCCCTTTAATGGTGCATAATAATTCGGCCTATGATACTGCAAAGCAGGAATTTCAACGACCAATACTCTTAAATCATGTGGGCACTTGCTTAGTAAGAAGAAGCACATGGAGATTAAATCTTGGAATGCAAAAGTTGTGGTGGGCCGTGAGATTGATTTGGTGAGCCCAATGGAGCATTATCAACAAGTGAAGAATAAAATGGTAGCCCAGGGAAATTCTAGTTTGAACAAAAAATATGGTTAAGTGCATAATGTTGGGGGCTTGGCGCAGGGGATTAATGAAGGATGAAACATATGGCGGGATCCTCGAAATTACAGCCAATAAAGGGAAGTTTGTGTATGTCTTTAAAATCCATAGGTGGGAAAATTCAACTCCCAAAATCTACTCAAAATAGTGCTTTAAACCCTATTGATCCAGGTGCTAGTCAGGAGATTAAATATTCAACATGTATAAGTCCTATAGGAGAAGAGGGTGATGTCGTGATGAAGGAGTCAAGTGAACATAAATATGGGACTATGTCCCAGTAGTACCCCATGTCTAGGAACCTTTAATTTTTATTATCTGTCTTAATGATAGTTATGACATGGAATACTCGGGATGCCGGTGGTGACTCATCTCGACATTTAATCTGTGACATTGTTGAGAAATAAGGAGTAAATTTCTTTGCACTTTTGGAGCCTAGATAGGTTAACACAAAGGATAAGTTATTAGCTCGGAAGATTAGATGGTCTAATATGCACATCGTTGAAGTATGAGGATTCAGTGGGGGCATTTGGCTTTTTTGGGATTCTAGCTGCAATTTTTCAGTTATCTCTACTGGTGAACAATTTGTGCACAAAATGTTTAAGTAGGAAATGATAATGAATGGTCCCTCACTGTTGTTTATAAACATGCTAATATAAACTCGAGACGCCTTTTGTGGTCTTCATTAAGAGACATTCGTTAGGTTGTTCGTGGGCGTTGGTTGGTGGTTGTGACCTCAATGCTATATCATGTCCTAAGGATAGATGGAGTATGAAAGTTTGGGAAAGCAATGGAGTAGACAGATTTTTTTGGGAGTGGATTGCTGATACTAGTTTGATTGATATTGGTTTCAGCGGCCTTAGGTTTATGTAGGGGACTTCGTCTAGTCAGAGTACGATCGATAAAGCATTGGTGGATGCCGGTTGGCATGCACAGTTCCCAAGTGCATCAGTGCTTCATTTACCCAAATATAAATCAGATCATTGCCCTATTTTGGTGAATACAGATAAGTTGGCTCATGTTGAGGACAAACAGAGGCCTTTTCACTTCTTCGTTTCCTAGGTTATGCATGATAACTTCTCAGGTTTTGTTGAGGATCAATGGAATGTGAAGGAAGATTGGTGTGGATCTTTAGTGGTTTTTACTGAGTAGCTGAGAAATTGGAAAAAGAAGTGTTTGGGAATTTAAATTATATGAAGAACAAGTTATATAGACATCTTGATGGGATTAACACCAAAATTGCTCTAGCTGGACCATTGGTGACATTGGAGAATTCGCAATGTGAATTATGGAAGGATCTTGAAAAAATCTTGGCCCGGGAGGAAATTATGTGGCTCCAATACTCTCTTGTTACTTGGTATGTTCAGGGTGACCGCAATACCAGGTATTTTCACTCAAAGGCAAATGCTCGAAGAAGACGGAACTGGATCTTAGCTATGAAACGTGAATCGGGGGAATGGTTGTATGATGAGAAGGAAATATGAGATATTAGCAGTAAATATTTTGAAGAACTATATATGGATACTAGCATGTACCAGGGGCCCTTAATATTTGGGTGCACCTACCCTAAGATTGATGCAACGAATAGATGCACTTTGGGAAGACAGGTTGATGACATAGAGATTAAACGGGCTTTATTCAATATGGGATCACTCAAAGCTCCAGGACCAGATGGATTCAATCCTTTTTTTTATCAGAGCCAATGGGATATAGTTGGTCTTTCGGTGATATCTTTGGTTAAACAGGTATTCTCTTATCCTTAATGGGTCCAGCATATTAATAGTACTCTAATTGTGCTCATTCCAAAAATTGATCATCTCAATCTTTTAGAGATTAATGTAGTGTATAAGATTGTTATAAAGATTATTTCTATAGGCTTAAATCTATTATGCCATTGGTTGTGGCCCCGAACTAATGTAGCCTTGTGAAGGGGCGCCAAAGTATTGATAATGTTATTCTAGGGTAGGAAATAATCCACTCTATGAAACATGAAGAAGAAGCAGGGATTCATGGCAATAAAGATTGACTTGGAGAAAGTGTATGACCGGGTCAAATGGAGTTTTCTCTTTGAATGCTTGAATGAGTTAAGGATTCTTGAGTATCTTTATGACGTGATTAAGGCTTGTGTATCAACCCCGCAAATACAACTACTTTGGAATGGGTATACTGTAAATGCTTTCCACCCTTCTAGAGGAGTTCATCAAGGCGATCTTATATCACCGTATATCTTTGTCATTATGATGGAGAGGTTGGGACACTTAATATTGACTGCTGTAGAACACGGAGATTGGAAACCATTTAGGTTGTCGTGAAAAGGTACGGTTATATCTCATGTCTTTTTCCTGATGATCTTATTTGTTTATAGAAGCATATATGGATCAAGCCGAAGTGGTGAAAGCTATATTGGATGATTTTTGAGAGATATTCGGCCAGAAAGTAAATGTTGAAAAGTCATGGATTTACTTCTCAAAGAATGTGGGACGCACGAGGAGCAAAGAGATTAGTGAGTTCTTAAATTTTTCCTAGTCTTCCAATCTAGGGAAATATTTAGGAATGCCGGTCTTACATAAGCGAAGCACCAAGTCCTCATATAGGTTTATTCTTGACAAGATCAATGCTCGACTAGCAAGATGGAAGCCAAACATGTTATCTATGGCGGCAAGACATACCCTTGTATCATTTATGGTGTCAGCCATGCCGTCCTATGCCATGTAGGTTGTGCCCCTCCCTCTAGGTACCTATGATGAGATAGACAGGAAGTGAAGGAATTTTCTTTGGGGAAATACAACCACAAATCGTAAACCTCATATGGTAGCTTTAGGTCAGGTGTGTTCCTGAAAAGAAGACGGTGGATTGAGATTAAGACAGATAAGGTTTCAAAACTAGGCTTACATGACTAAATTAGGGTGGAACTTGGTTCATAAACAAGATGCACTGTGGCTACATTTCCTTCTGGAAAAGTACAAGATAGATAGTGATTTGGTGTCAAAAGTGGAAAAAAGACGGACAAATCAAGCACGTGGAAGGGGATTAGACATAATTAGGAAAGTGTAGATGAGAGTATATTTTGGAGGATTACAGATGGAGTTTCGGTGTCCTTTTGGCATGATATATGGGTTCCCCAACTTGATAGATTGGAGAGCAAATGAAATCCGAGAATGGCAGGTAGCAGATTGTACTACTTCGTCAGGTCAATGAGATATGAATAAGTTTGGACATCTATTATCTAAACAGGTTGTGTTAGCAATTCAAAGAGTGAATATTATCCATAATTTTGGTAGCGATATTTCAGCTTGGCGTTAGACAGCTGATGGTAAATTTTCTCTGAAAGAGGCGTACAACAGATTAGCTGGTCACAGGGAGAATCAAAATTGGTTTGGATGGAGGCTCATATGGAAACTTAAGGTTCCTTAATGGTACAGATTGTTCATGTGGTTATGTACCCATGTTCGTTTAATGACAAATTTGGCAAGAGCTCAACAGAGAATCCATACAAATGAGATGTGCTCCTTTTCTCAAGACGAGACTGAATCAATTTTGCATGTACTTAGAGATTGTGCTGTGGTAAAAGAACTCTAAAGTGAGACGCTACCTATTCAATGGTATCGCACTACAAAAAGAAAAGGTATTTTGTAGCAGTGACATTGTATCGGTTATAATTACCTGCTACAAATATTAACATTTGTAGCGGTTTTAACCTAAACCGCTATAAATTTGTAGCGGTAAGCGACGCACCAAGTGGCGCGATAGATTGGCTACGTTTTTTGTAGCAGTTACCTAAGGAAAACTACTACAAATATGGCGCGAATTTCCCACCAAAAATTATAGCGGTTTAATTATAGCGGTTAATAAATAATAACCGCTATAGTTTTCGTGCCACATGGCGTGACCAAGACATGCCAACAGTGTAGCGGTTATTTGTAGCGGTTTGACTAATAAAACCGCTACAAAATTCCAAACATCGCATATTTGTAGTGGTTATTAGGTTGTAACTGCTACAGAATTTCAAAGGTCCCTAAATTTGTAGCATTTCTATACCTTAACTGCTACAGAACTTCAAAGGTTTTTGTACTTTGTAGCGGTTATCTTAGAACCACTACAAAGTTTTGCTAACCTAAGTGATTTGTAGCGGTTATTTCAATAACCGCTACAAAGGTTCGGCCTATTTAAACTCCCCTCCCTCCTTTATTTCTCCGTTTGCTCATTTTGTTTCCTGAAGTTTCTCTGAGTGTTTTCTTTAGATTTGAGCATTCAGACGTCTATGAAAGAGTTTTTGCTACAGTATTTCTTGATATTTGTACTTGAGGTAAGTAGATAAGAGGTATTTTATTTGTATTTTTATTTTTATTATATTTTTGCATAATAATGTGACTAAAATATTTTTTTTTTGAATTTTTACAGTTGATATAGCTTCAAGAGAGGATAGGGGGAAAGCACCTGAGGTCCCCAGATCGATTTTACAGGGTGGCAGCAGCAGAGCAGGGTGCAGAGGGAGGGGGCAGCGCGAAGGGAGGGCGACCGCGGCATTTCAACCCATCCCCCCATAGAAGTCGGCCCTACCACAGGCACCCTAAATGATCCCACAGGAGACGACCGTACTAGAGGTGCCTAAGTTTAGGGGGCAGATATCAGCGTCGAGGACTACGACGAGGAGGACTTCGATATCCCAATTAGGCTCAGGGAGATGGAGCAATTCCTCGATGAGGAGGAGGCTCGAAAGCAGAACATCCTATGAGGGTCATCTTCACGATCCACTGGGTTTGAGGTGCAGGTCCAAGGTAAATATTTTTTTTTTATTTAATAAATTATGTATTTAAATTTAAAATATTAAATTTGAATTACAATTTATCTAACATTCGGTAAATTGTGCAGATGAGCAGGGAAACGTGTCGACGAGGAGGCTGGACGTGGCCGGTTTAAAAAGCATGGACCGGACACTGTGAGTTATAGTGCCATGGAATGAGGGCACAGACCAGCCCATCGACAATAGGGGTCACTTATTCAACCACTTCCTAAACGACCTGGGTGCAAATTGGATACGGTTCCCACTTCACTTCAGGACGTGGAGGCACATTCCGAAGGGGCCGAAGGAACAGGCTTGGGAGGAGGTGGTTCATGTAATTAATAGTATTTAATTAATATTTTTTGTAATTAATTATATTTAATTAATATTTTTTAATAGGATTTTTGTAATTATTGATATTTAAATAATTTTTTTGCAGCTGCGGTTTGCTGTCCGGGCCAACCAGAAGAGGTACACCCTCGTGAAGATGGGTGACGACTGGAGGAACAGGAGGAACCATCTCTTCCACAGGGTGGATAAGGATGGGACGATACCTCTAGAGCAGCTGATCGAGAGCATCTTGGACGACGTACCGCCAAACGACTGGACGAGTTTCGTCCAGTTCTGGAAGAGCGTTGAGGGGCAAGTAATGTATTTATTAGATTATTTATATATAATTTTGTAATTGTTAATTATTAAATTATAATTTAAATGTAATTAATTTTAAATGTTTTATATTATTTTAATACATTTAATATTGTTTTTTTCCAAGCGCTTTCTTAGAGGAACACCAGGATCCGTGGGCAGCAGACGATCCACCACACAGTAGGATCAAAGACCTTTGCTGTCACCTACAGCGAGCTGGTAACTTTTCAAAATATCACTGACTTTTAGTTGGTTATTTCATAATATTAATTGAATTATGTAATACTTTTAGGAGAGGAAGGCACAGCAGGAGAACCATCAGACGGACTATGGGGAGTTGTACGCAATCACACACAGACACCATGATGGGACTCCTACCTCTCAGCAGGTAGAGGCGGCCATTGTAAGTAATTTCATTATTATAATTTTTATAAAACCAACATAATAATGAAAAATGTTAATTAGTAATTGTTTCATAAAATGGCAGGAGTGGATGTAGCAATCACAGGTTGAGCTGCGAGAGACCCAGGTCGAGGAGTCACAGGGGTCAGTGAACCCAACGGCTCCTTTGAAGGTAGGTCTGGCTCAGGATGAGCAGTCCAGACGTGTACGGGGGATGGGGATAGGCGCCAAACCTAGCATGGTCTACGGCAGGAGCGCTGCCTCTGAGGCTGGCAGCTCTAGAGGGGTCAGATGTCCGAGGGACGAGTTTGTTGAGCAGCTACGGTCAGATTTGGAGCGGACACAAGCTGCAGTGCTCAGCAGCAGCAGCAGATGCAGCAGCTGCAGCTACAGCAGATACTGCAGATGCAGGAGCATGCTGATTTGATCTACATCACTCAGCAGACACAGTGGCGTGATATCACGAACAGCATGCTCGAGCGCGAATGGAGTCAACTGTTCCCGGACAAGCAGTATCCACAAGTTCTGCCTGTCCCTCGGTTCGTCGTGCAACCTCCTCCTACTGATGATGATGGTGCGGTTCACTCTGCCCAGCGGCCCGATCCAGCAGCACCTGATGGAGCCTCACCTAAGGGAGCACCAAACGATCAGCCCCCAGCTACTTAGTTTAGGACATTTTTTTTATTTGTTGTTGAAACATTTCTAAATATATATATATATATATATATATAATTTTGTATTTCAGAACTTAAATTCTTATTGTGTTTACCATAATTATATTTATATTCTTAGACCGCGTTGTTGAATTTGTGAATTAATTGCAACAATATTATTTATATTTCTAAACCTTAAAAAATATATATATATATATATTTGTAGCGGTTTACAATAAATAACCGCTACAAATAAAATTTTGTTATATTTGTAGCGGTTTTCTTGGCGAAACCGCTACAAATATATATATAATTTATATTTTTTATATTTATAATATCATTCCATATTTGTAGTGGTTTAACAATAAAAACCGCTACAAATATTCAACATTTGAATTTTGAAATTTGCCACCTTTGTGCAAATTTGTAGCTGTTATTTATGTAAAACCGCTACAAATTTAAAACTAATTTTTCCATTTGATTTTCAACATCTTTAATATTAGTAGCGGTTTGATACATATAACCGCTACAAAAACTCAACTTTTGAATTTTAAATTTCCCACCACTTTGTGTAAAATTCCAACAGCTTGAACATTAGTAGCGGTTTTATACATATAACCGCTATAAATTTGTAGTACTGTAGCGGTTAGTGTAGCGGTTTTTCAACCGCTACAAAATTTTAAACGTTGGAATTTCAGAATATAAGGTTCCAGGCATTCATCATTCTCTATTAACTCATCTTCTTCTCTCTCATTAGTAACTATGGATAAGTCATGGATCAGGTTGCCGCACAATTCTCTGGAATATTTGTATGGATTAAACAATTTCTTGGACTTCGCATTCACTCACGCCAGCTGTAACGGCAAGATCGTATGTCCGTGTCGGAGATGCAAGTTCAAGAAGTGGCATGCATGAAATATTATGAAGGAACATTTGCTTCTGAAGCCTTTCCTTGAGGACTATATGTTCTGGGCAGTTCATGGTGAGAAGGCCGGCATTAGATATGATGATGCTCTTCCTTGAAGTTCTCAAGTAAGCGTTCAAGTAGATGAAGATGATCCTGTGAATGATGTTGTGCGTGATGCGTTTGGATTTCAAGGCGACAACTTCAATGAAGAAGTACACGGTTCTGAGCCGGTGTTTATGAGGAATGAAGCAGCTTAGGATTTTTTCAGCTTGATGGATGAAGCAGATCGTCCTTTATATCAAGGTTGTCAAAAATATTATAAATTATCTTTCTTGATCAAATTGTATCATATCAAGTGCTTGTGTGGAATTATAGATAAGGGAATTTCGCTATTGCTCAATTTATTACAAGATGCATTCCCCAATACTGAGATTCCCACAACATTCTACGAGGCCAAGAAGATTATCAACAGGTTGGGGTTGAACTATTAAAAGATTGATGCATGCCCCAACGATTGTATGATGTATTGGGGAGACGATTCCAGCAGGGAGACTTGTAAGAGATGTCACACATCAAAGTACAAGACAATTCCGAAGGGGAAAAAGCAGAAGAAGAAACCTGCAAAGATTCTCAAGTACTTCCCTTTGAAACCTCGCCTACAAAGATTATTTATGTCATCTAAAACTACGGAGCACATGAGGTGGCATGCCATTGATAAGAATGAAAACGGTAAATTAAGACATCCCCAAGATGCAGACGCTTGGAAAACGTTTGACAACGACTTTCCAGATTTCACGAATGACCCCAGAAATGTTTGGCTTGCATTGGCAACCGACGGTTTCAATCCTTTTAGGAATCTTAGCACAAGTTACAATATTTGGCCGGTAGTCTTAGTCCCCTACAACTTACCCCCTGGATGTGTATGAAACAAAGCTCTTTCATTATGTTTATGATCATTCCAGGCAAAAAGGCATCAGGCAATGACATCAATGTATATCTCTAACCGCTTATTGCAAAATTGCTTGACCTACGGAATGTTAGCATAAAGACGTACAACGGTTACAACAAGACTTTGTTCAACTTGCGTACAGCTTTGATGTGAACGATTAGTGACTTTCCTAGCCTTGGCACATTATCTGGTTGGAATGTGCATACTGAGTTGGCATGTCCAGCTTGCAATTTTGACTCTGACACAGTGTGCCTTCCCCACAGCCGAAAGTGGTGCTTTATGGGGCATCGGAGGTTTCTTGATGGAATGCATAAGTTCAGATTGCAACGGAATCGCTTCAATGAAAAACCAGAAAAAAGAAGACTACCTCAGACTTCGTCCGGTACAGATATCTTACAGCAGCTTGAGCATGTTGACTTCGAGTTTGGAAAAAGTGACGATTCAGCACAAACTCACCAAAAGATGCGCAGGACTTCGGCGCCGCAGCAGTGGAAAAAGATAAGTATTTTATTTACTCTTACATATTGGAGATCTAATTTACTTCGCCACAATCTTGATGTCATGCACTACAAAAAAACATCAAATTTGCGACGGAATCAAATTCCGTCGAAAAACCGTCAGAAATTCCGTCGGAAAATTTTCCGACGGAATTTTTTCCGTCGCAAAATTTGCCACGGAAAATATTCCGTCGGAAATTCTGACCTTTGCCACGGAATTTCCGACGGAATTTGATTCCGTCGGAAATTGCGAGGGAATTTCCGACGGAATTTTCCGTCGGAAATTCCCTCGCAATTTCCGACGGAATTTCAGACGGAATTGAATTCCGTCTCAATTTCCGACGGAATTGAATTCCGTCGGAAATTCCCTCTCAATTACCGAAAAATTTATTATTTTTAATTAATATTTTAAAAATTTAAAAATATTAATTAAAATTCCGTGGAAAAATTTAAAAATTATTTTTTAATTATTTAATATTTTAAAATTTATTTAATTTAATTTGAAAAAATTATTTTTATAAAATTTATTATTTTTAATTTAATTTTTATTATTATTTTCTAATTTCTAAAATATTTTTAATTTTCAATCGTAGGTTTTGGTCCTTATAGGGGCAAAATAGTCATATAAAAAATAAAATTTATTAGTTATTAATTAATATTAGTAAATAAAATATTAGGTAATAATTACTTATTAGTTATTAATTAATGTTAATAAAAATTTAATTTTAGAAATTAAAAAAAATATGCACATAAGATTATATATATAATTGTGTGTAATAATAGAACACCAAAGCAGTCGAGCTCATCCGGTAAGGCATCGCGCGCGTACGGACGAGGTCGTGGGTTCGAACCAAAGGATGGGCAAGTTGAGTTACATTTTCAGGAAATATGAGGTTGCGACACGTGGCGGATCTGGGGGTCGACGACAAGGTGGATGCCGCCGGAGATGCCACGCGCTGTCGCCGGCGATGAGGGGGCGGTGGCCGGAGTTGCCAAGTGGATTTTTAAAATTTAAAAAAAAAAAAAATTCCGACGGAAATGAATTCCGTCGGAATTTGCGACGGAATATTCCGTCGGAAATTGAGAGGGAATTTGCGACGGAATAAATTCCGTCTCAAATTTCCGTCTCAAATTCCGTCGCAAATTCCATCCGAAATTGCGACGGAAATAAATTCCGTCGGAAATTTCCGACGGAATCTGAATTCCGTCGGAAAATTTTTTTGTGACGCTGTTATTACCTACGGAATCAATTCCGTCGCAAATTCCGTCGGAAATCAATTCCGTCGCAAATTCCGTCTCAAATTCCGTCGCAAATTCAGTGTTTTTTTGTAGTGATGCACATTGAAAAGAATGTTTGCGACAATGTGCTATATATGTTGCTTAATAAACCCGGCAAGACAAAAGATCACCTTCAAGCAAGGAAAGATTTACGCGACATGGGATTTCGTGAAGTCGCTTGGCCAGATGAGCATGACAGATTTCAGCCGGCAAAGTTTACCCTCACAAAACCGAGCAAGGAAGTCTTCCTCACGACGTTGAAGAAATTAAAAGTTCCTGATGGGTATTCAAGTAACATTTCTTGATGTGTTGACTTACAGGCTCAAAAGGTTGCTGGCCTAAAGAGTCATGACTCACATGTTCTTATGCAGCAGTTACTCCCTCTGGCTATAAAGAATGCACTTCCTCCTGATGTTTCCATCGTTTTGGTATAACTTTGTTCTTTCTTTCGGAAGTTGTGTTCTAAGGTTTTGATCTTTGAGGAGCTCGATCAACTGCAGTCCAAAATCATTCTTATGCTTTGTCATTTGGAGATAATCTTTCCTCCGTCCTTTTTTACTGTGATGGTTCACCTGACAATCTACCTCGTTCATGAAACAAAGCTCGTTGGACCAGTACAATATCGATAGATGTATCTGATTGAGATGTACTCATTTTAAATATGTTCTTTATTCTCCGTATTTAATGTTTGCTAGTCATCCTTTTCAACATTTAGTATCAATTTTCTCTTATTTACTTCGTAGGTTCCTTGGGAAATTAAAATCTTACATAAGGAATAAGGCGTGGCTAGAAGTTTCTATAGCTGAAGGCTATATAAGGGATGAGGTGCTGTTTTTTTTTTCAAGGTACTTTGATGATCTTGAGACGGCTTTCAACTGCCCACCTCGTGTTGATGATTGTCCTGAACCTGCACCAGCATCAGGAGAATTTATCCCTCGTGTTGGTAAATCAGTTGGAGCAACTGAGAACTTCAAACTAACGGCAACTGAGAAGTTGCAAGCATATAGACATGTCTTGATTAATTGCACTCAAGTTAAACCTTTCATACAGTAAGAATTGTACACTCACATGTTATTCTATATCTTTCGTAACATTTCTTACTCTTATTTCACTATCGCCTTTCCATTATTAATTGCAGAGAATTTAGAAGTCATGTTAAGCGTCAACTCAGGATCCGTTCACAAACATCCTCGAAAGTTGATAGGAGGGTCCACAGAGAATTCCCAAGTTGGTTTGCACGCAGAATACTAAATGACCACAACCCATACTCACCAGATTTCAGAGCTCTCGCAATCGGCCCTCTTGATCATGCAAAAAGGTTTACAGCATACAATGTCAATGGTTTAAAGTTTTGCACGGTTTCATGGGATCAAGGATTGCAAACTCAGAATTCGGGTGTTTATGGCACATTTGGGACAAGGAGTTATGCGAACAGCAGTGACGCCAACATGTAGTTCGGAGGCGTCCCTTACTATGGAAAGCTTCTTGATATGGTCGAACTTAATTATCAAGGCCGTTTCACCGTGATGCTGTTCAAGTGTTTATGGGCAAATACCACTACTTCTCGGGGATTGACATCTGACGACTTAGGGATCACATCAGTCAATTCTCATGGCCAATTCATACTGGTATTTCTCAAGATGATGAGCCATATATTCTTGCTTCAAAGGCACATCAGGTTTATTATGTCGAGGACGAGAGGCACATGGATTGGCACATGATCATTCATTTAAAGCCATGAGACCTTTATGACAGGGGTGAAGGCGATAACATCGCCTACGAGAGTGAGTCATTTCAGCCAGCCGATTTTGAAAACTACTTCCCTAAAGGCGATGACAATTTACCTCTACTACGGTGAGTTTTTTTAAGTCCACATCATTTAAATTAAATTTTTTAAATTTAATAATACATCCCCAACAATAATTTTTCTGGATAATTTTTGTAGGAATGGCGACGATGAGTAATCAAATTCAAATTAAGCTTTTGTCTTTAAAAAAACTGGAAAAAAATTTAAAAAAATAAATTAATATTTGTAGCGGTTTAATAACCGCTACATAAATAAAAAATAACCGCTACTAATTAAAAACTGCTACAAAAATAAAAATAACCACTACTAAATAAAAATTTCTACAAAATGGATACATTAACCGCTACAAATGGTACATAGATCCCTATAAATATCTTTACTACAACTCATTTCAAACACTCCCTCATTTCTTTTCACCTTACCTTTCTTTCATTTTCTCTCATTTACAACTTCTTTTGTATGATTTGAGGAGCTGAACAATACGATCAAATATGGTGACAAGTTTTTTAATTTTTTTTTTCAATACTTCTTTCCTTTGTATAAAATTTATTCTCACCATTTTTTTTCTAGATATTTTTCAACTTTATCTCATTTTCATCTATTTTTCATACACAATTACATTATAGTAAACAACATAATAGTTCCTTATTACCTACGTATCCTTAATAATATTATCAATATAATTTTTATACTAATCCAATTAAATTAAATTATTCCTTTTAATTTATAAATAAGTTAAACTATTGAATAATAAGCTAATTAAATCAGATAAACTAATAAAAAAATAAACTATTTAATTTAATATTAAAAAAACATAAACAAATGATCGTATTTTTTTTAAAAAAATTTAAATTATTGAACAACCGCTACTAATTAACGCACCTTTTTTAAACTGAAATTATTTTTTTTGCGCTAATTTTGAATTTTCATAAAATTAGTAGCGGTTATATAACTGCTACAAATTTCATAAAAATTCAAAATTAGTAGCAGTTTTTTAACCGCTACAAAATAGAAAAAAATTTCGAGCCTGTTTGGCAAAGCGGCCGGAGGCAATAGCCGTGCGTTTTGCGGCAAAAAGCATGGTGGGTAAGATTGAACCCGTTTGGCAAGACGTTGCAACCCACTGCGCTTCAGCGGCCAACGCGGCTTCTTTCAGAAGCCCAAAATCATGGCTTTTTCTCGCGGCGAGCTTTCACAGTGGATGGGGAGAGATCACCGAGGTCGAGGCTGGAGAAGAAGAGAGGGAAAGTTACGGTGCTAGGTGGACGTGTGGCAGTGGACCGTTGGTGAAGGAGGTGCTCTGTTTTCGTTTCAGGCCTTTGTTTTGACGAAGAAGATGAAGTTTGGTCAAATTAGGCTTTGACCAGGGACTTGCTTGTAAATTTCAAAAGTTCTCAAAGAAGGATTAAAGTGAAAATTTTTGAAATATTTGTAGGGTTATTGTAATTTATGAAATATTTGGTTTCTTTTCTGTGATTTTTCCGGTCCCTTTTCTTCATTCACTTGTAATTTTCATAAATTCCGGGGTCCTTTTCTATAATTTTCTCTAATCCTCAAAATATTAATTTTATCCATTTTTAATTATGTATTTTCCTGTATTTTTCTTTTTTCCAATAATAATTTTTTTTTATTTTATCAAATTTTATTTATATTTTTTAACTTTAATTATCATAATATATGCAAATAATGTGTGTGTGTGTGTGTGTGTGTAGTATAAAATAAGATTCATGCCCTTTTCAGTCATTTTCTATCTAAATGGGCTTTTCAAACTCTAATCCAAACAGGTTTAAAGTTAGAAAAAAAAGTCACTTCTGCCACCGCTAATCCAAACACAAATCACATTTACATTTTCACTTTTAATCCTACCTTACTTTTATAAAAGTCAAATAGAAAAAAAAGCCACTTCTCCACCGCTAATCCAAACAGGCACTTCATTTCTCTTTTCCCGCCTTCAAAATTTTAGTTTTTTATATTTGTAGCGGTTATATAACGGCTACAAATATCACTGAAAAAAATTTCACTCATGAAGATGTTGTAGCGGTTGGGTTGAACCGCTACAAATTATATAGCGGTTATTTTCCTTGAGTAGCGGTTTCATATAGCCGCTACAAAACCTCTTGCAATATACGATTTAGTAGCGGTTTTGCTAACCGCTACTAATATCCATTTTTAACTGCTACCAAATCACGTTTTTTTTTGTAGTGTCGGCATTCTTTGACTCAACCGATAGAAACAGTTGGTTAACATGGTGTTTAAGACGTCGGGATAAGGTATATGGCTATGAGTTTCAACACTGGTTTACAATTTTATGTAGACAAATTTGGTTGGCAAGGAATGACCATATTTTCAACAATAAACAATGGAGTAAATAGGAGTTACTAGTACGTACTAGTTCAGTGTTGTCTTGGGGTATCTCCAGTCCCATGCAACCGAAGTCCTATATCGCACCAATTATGGTTTGGCCCCTCTACCCGTCGGGGTGGCTAAAGTTAATGCAGATGGGTCTAGGAATGAAGTGTGGGGATGTTGTACATGTGGTGGGGCGATACGGGATGACCATGGCCGATTTGACCATGAAAAAAGCTATTCTGATCATAATATCCAAACATTTTCATTTTATCAAAATCACTTTTTTCCCATAATCTATTCTAATCATAATCTATTCTTTAAAAGCTATTCTCCACTTTTTCTCCAGAAGCTATTCTCTAAAAGATAATTCAAACACACTCATAAGATATAGTTTGTAGTATAAATTGCATTACAAACTACTCTTCTATATATAAGGTATATTTACCTAATATACTTAGAATAAATAAGTAAGTTGAATTAGTTAATATGACATGTTTTTGAGAAAATTACAGTTAGGTCCCTGACAAGAGGAAAAAAATGAAAAGTGGTCCATTGAAATCTCAAAATGAAAAAATGGTTTCAAGAATTTGTCAATGGCGCCCCTGGTGTTGTCAATAACCCACACCTGGAGTTGATAATGAGACCATTCTTTCATATTTTTTTTCTCTTGTCAGGATATGACTGTAATTTTCCCCACTTTTTTCTAAAACATTCTAATCATTGTCTTTAAATTTTTTCCACCTCTTTATTATTTGATTATTGTTAAGAGAGTAGTAATAGAGATAAATTAGGAAAAACTAACAAATATGAGAAATAGATCTCATATTTAGGACCAAGATCAACTCCCAATTAGGTTCTATAATAAGGACTAAAGGAATAGATTTTATATTCAGGAGCGGAGGTAGTAAATTGTTTTTGCCATTTTTGAAACCTTTTCTTTCTACTATTCTCTCCCCCTATATTCCTCTCACTTTTCTTTTCATCCAAACATAGCTTAGTAATTGGTGATGATAGATCAAGAGGGAATCAAAGGTAGAGTTAAATTTGTGAGCTCACCAGTGGGTTGAATTTCTCAAAGTTTTGATCGCGAACTCCAGTTTCAAAAAGCAATTATTTAATAGTAAGGAAATTATTTAATAGAATCATTTTGATATTATCATTCGATATCTAGTTGGGAATTCATAGCTGCATCTCTCAATACAAGTGACTCCTTTATGACTTAAATTTAAGACTTAGAGTGATCTAGTGGGACCTTGAACCACTAGACCAACTCTATATTTGGCATGGTATTAAAGCTCGGACTGGACCAGCCCAGTTGGCCAGGAAACCGATGACTCAGTCACCTGTCTGGTCCGGTCAAAGGCCTAACCCGGGGTGACTCGACTTAACCCGGAGTGACTCAGAGGAGACCAAGGTAACCTGTTCGGTTTGATGGGCTGCCTGAGTTGTTTTATCCCACCTCTCAAACACCAAAAAGCATCATTTTGCTTTCCTGAAATATATAGAAGACACCGATGCTGCTTCATAAGTTCTCACCATTTTGAAACAACAGAAGTTTCCAGTCGGCAAAAAAGAGGAAGAGCTAAAAGAAAGGAGAGAGAAGAAGATGGAGAAAGATGAAAAACTAAGAAGAAAACAAAAGAAAATATCTACTAGACCCCAGAAAGTGTCAACATCCTTTGACATCTTTCATTCTTCATCTTATTAGAATGTCGGAACCCTTATCGTCTTTGTTTCCCATTCTAAAATCAGGTGCAAAAAACCATTTTGGAGGTGAGGCCTTACATTAAAAATGTTGTATATAGAGAAGTGAATATATCATCTTGACCATCCATTTGAAATGAGTGGTTGGGATTTCTTTGCTTTTTGGTAAAAGTAAATGATCCAATAGTCATGTGTCACATCCTTTGCTCCTTTAGTTTCACGTTTTCCAACTCAATTTAATTTCCACTCAAACACGTTTTCACCTTTAACATATCACAAGCAAAAACTGAAAGTTGTTAATATTATTATGATATTAGAATAGCGTGAGGTGTCTATTTGAAAAAAATAGATGTATATCACTTTATATGGCCATCCATATAAGAGTTTGTAAGTTTGTTTATGCCGAAGAGGATTAAATAATAATATTTTTTATAATCATATATGAATATTTTTATACATTTTAATTAAATTAACATATTTTAATTAATACAAGTCTAACTTCGAGTCAACTCCAGTCTGACTCACTAACCCTTAAACCACTGCCTTAGTCGGTTCATCTTCGGATTCGGTTTTTAATACCTTGATGTTTGGTATATTTTAATAGAAACATACATGGGTGATCTTTTAGATATCACTCCATTATCATCATATTGTTTTTATTATCATTTGCAAATGACATTAATGCTGAAAGCTTATCTCCTAATTTTTTATAAGTTTGAATATAAACAAATACAGTAACTTCTTTTTAAAAAAAAAAAATCAGAACATATATACAGTTATACCCTCACAAAAAGCCCCACTACCTGGTCCAACTTTTTCGGAGCCGTATCACTGACGAATTCCAAACTGAATGCACCTTCAACGAAAGCTAGAGAGCGCCAAAGGGAGACAATTTATATGGCTCTTTGTGATGTACCCGTGACTAAATAAAGCTTTGAATCTCCAAATAAATCAAGAAGTGGTGGACCCAAAATATTTTTGGATAGTTAAGTGAAATAATATGAGCTCCGCACATGTAAATTTAACATTGATTTTTTGATCGTGACACTACCTGGGCGATGGGCCCTCAGAAAATAAATCTCCTAATAATAATGAAAAGAACAATGTACCACCAATGGGAGTTGGTCTAAATGGTAAGTGGCTTGGTTCCGTTTAAGCAAGATCTTAAGTTCGAGCCTTGTGTATGTAAAAAATTCTCCTTGGGAGACTCTCCTACCATAGCCAGGTGTGCGACGCGGGTTGGATCCGGATGTAGTCGAGGCAAAGCTCAGGTGAACCGGGTGGGCAACAAAAAAAAAACAAGAACAATGTACCCTCTTGAAAGAAGTTAGCTTCTCGACATGGTTTCTCTGTAACAGGTATTGCTTCTTCACTGTAACTGGTGTGCAGAGCATGAATAATAACTTAACGTGTTTGGAACAGTGATAAAAAAAATGATTTTTTTTATTTGATTTTTTATAATCTTATTTTTAGTAAAAGTGAGATTGTATAATGTAATATATGTTTGGATTGGCGATTGTATAAATGATTTTTAAAAAAATAAGACTTGTTTAGATTAGCTTAAATATAAGTGACTTTTATGATAATGGTAAGAGAGACTGGATGAAAAATTATTTAAAAAATCAAGTAAATATTTAAAAAATACTTTAAAATATTAGGTGCTACTGGAAAAATATTTTAGAGTTGGTAGAAATTAATAAATCAGTATTATAAGTTTCGAGTGCTCTTTACTACAAAAAAAATACATTAAAGGTAAAATTGTAGTCATTATCCTAAGACTGAGTAAGGGTTAAAAGCACACAAAAATATTTTAAAATAATTTTTGGAGTTGAAAAAATATATTAAGGGTAAAATTGCAATCGGTCTGATAACATGCTGGGTACAACCGGAAAAATATTTTAAGGGGTTAAAAGCACTAAAAAATATTTTAAAGTAATTTTTGGAGCTGAAAAAAGTACATTAAGGATAAAATTGCAATCAGTGTGATAGCACACTGGGTACAACTGAAAAATATTTTAAAGGGTTAAAAGCATTAAAAAATATTTTAAAGTAATATTTGGAGTTGAAAAAGTATATTAAAAATAAAATTGTAATAAGTCTGATAGCATACTAGATACAACTAAAGAAATATTTTAAGACATATAGCATGAATCAATAGCAAAAAGCTCCAAAATGCAGCTTAAGAGTTTCGTGCATTTCATAATGAATATTTTCTAAAAGCATAATTCAATGATCATTGAACCAAACACTCTAATTTTTAAATATGATGGACAAACGTCCGAAAGCCCACAAATCGCACGAATTCGTAGACATATTGCACTTGCCAAACACACTGTAGTCTTCACTATGACTAACCCACCAGCAATCTCTATTTCTTCTCTTTTATTCTTCCAAATCCTTTTCACTTCTAGCGTCACCTCATACACTCCTGTTGATAATTTCTTAGTCAACTACGGTAGCTCCGACAATTCTCCTTCTTTAGGTGGCCGGAACTAGGCCGGAGACATAGACTCTATACAATTCTCACCGGTCAAATTCTCTAACAGCAACAACTCATTGGAAAGTGCCAAAAGACTTGGCAAAACAAACCCTTACAACACCGTATGCCTCTCTCGCTCTGAATTCTCCTACTTGTTTCCTTTGAAGACCCAGGGGCAAAAGTTTATTCGCCTTTACTTTTACCCATATTCCTATGACCTAAACTTCCTTCGTTCCGACTCTGTCTTCTCCGTCAGAGTTGGATCTCACACTCTTTTGGAAGACTTCAATGCTTCATCAGTCACGAGCGATGATGCTGCTGAAGAAACCATTTTACGAGAGTACTGCATCAACATTTGTGACCCCAGTGAGGGGCTTTTCATAACCTTCACACCCAACCCATCTTATCCAAACGCCTATGCTTTTGTTAATGGGATTGAGGCAGTCTCTATGCCCACTTTTCTTTACTACACCAAACCTGATGACCTTCAGTCTATGCTGCTAAATGACGGGATCCGGTGAAAAATAATAGAGCTCTTGAGACTGTGTACAGAATCAACGTTGGTGGGAGTCAGATACCTACCGAAATAGATGCTGGCATGTTTCGTTATTGGGACCAGGATAATGCCTACTTGGAGAGGGAGCACCATTATAGTTTATCAGCAGCTTATGGTAATGTAAAATCAATCTACAGAGATTATCAAAATTATTTTGCCCCTGATAATGTATACATGACTGCCCGAAACTACGGGAAGAAAGAAACATCCAAATTTAACGTGACGTGGGAGTTGCAAGTGGATTCAATGTTTCATTATATGGTGAGATTGCATTTTTTCGAGTTTGATGGCCACATCGAAAGAGCTGGAGACAGGGTTTTTCAAATATTCATAAATGATACTTTGGTGGAGTCTGTGGGCGATGTGATGTTGTGGACTCAAAATCAAAGACTGGTTCCTGTTCATAGGGACTATGCAGTGAGGATGCTAAGCGATGGAAGCTTAAAGAAATTCAGTGTGTGCCTGGGATAGTGGTAGGAAAAATGACTTAATATGATTTTAACTTATTAAAAATGACTTAATAGAAAAGTCATTTTTTGTAATGTGATTTATGTTTGGATGAGTGATTTATTTTTGGATAATAAGTATTTATAAATCGTGATTTACGGTATATGAGGTAAATATGTGAGAGGAGTTTATCTCGATTTACATAATAAGTGATTTAATAGAAAAGCTGTAGTGCCCATTTAGGATAGCTTATTTTTGGGCAATAAGTGTTTATAATTCGTGATTCACGGTATACGAGGTAAGTATATTAGAGGAGTTTTGCCTCGACTTATGTAATAAGTGCTTATTTTCTAAAAATAAGTCATTCCAAACACTCACAATGAGGAGCTTATTTAATAAGTAGCTTATTCTACTCGTGATGCAATTAAAATAAGCTGAACCAAACACTGTAAAAACGCAACACACTTTTATTTGGGCTTATTGCCCAAAAACGGTCTTATTTCTGCCCAATAAGCTGATCCAAACACACCCTCAATCTTTCAATTAAGTTGCAACTGTTAGATATTTTATTAAAATGATAATATCTTTTTGTTTATTTAGATTATATCTAGATATATATATTTATCTTTGATCATATAAAGGATATATTAGTTGATTATTTTGATCAAATGAATATTCTAGATATTATGAATTTATTCTAAATATTAACAGATTATTTTTTATTATCATTTTAATATATTTTGGATAAAATATCTCCCGATTATGTCCTGCAATTTGATTTAAATAAAGATTTGGTTTAGGGTTACAAGCCTAACTGGTAAACTGTTACAAGCCTTGATGGGAGGCTATTAATAGCCTAGGCTAGGTCATAAAGGGGTAACGTGGAAAACCCACTTACTTGCTCCTTAGGGTTCCTTGACGGGTGACAGCTATTTACTGACCATTACTGTGTCTCATCTTCCCGTTAGAAGAAGCCCTAACCTATTCTATTATATTATAACACTAACTCTTTCTTATTCTCCATCATTTTCAGGTTGTGAGATATTACATGCAGAATCACTATGGTTGGAGGTATTTCATCAAGTCTTCCGCTGCTTCTCTTTCTTATGGGATTTATACAATATATTTGGAATCTTTATTGTTAGATTATTCTAACAGCAACCACACCCAACTGCAATTAGTTCTTACAGAGATATGTTATTGAATGGTATTGAAATTCTTAAAATAAGTGACTTCAGAAACAATCTCGGAGGTTCCAATCCAAATCAACCTCATTATCCCCCATTTCTGCTTCTAAAGACATTTAACAAGAACCGACCAAACATGAGAGTAATTTGCATATTTATGGGCTCAGCCTCCGGCTTCATTTTACTATCTCTCATCATTTTTTTGATTTTTTGTAGATTGTATAGAGCTGTAATCAACGAAGGAAATTCACAATGGGGACTTATGTTAGAGCAAGCGTTTCACCCAAGAGGGGGGTGAATTGGGTGATACTAAAATTTCTTCGGAAATATAAAACTTGACAATGAAATTAAAACAGTAAGGAGTAAGGAGAAATATCACCGAAGTGTACACCAAGAGTTGTACTGGTTCGGCCACAACCACTTTGACCTACATCCAGTCCTCAGAGCTTCTCTGAGAGTTTCACTATAACTTCCAAGATTCAGTGGGTTCTTGGCACCTCAGTACACGCAAGTTCCTTTGCCTAGACACTCGCTCCCCCTTACAAGTTGTAATCCAATCCCAACTCAAGGTTCGACAACCTCAAGTTATCTCAATAACAAATATTGAGTTTGAATGAAGTATCTCTCTTACAGAGTAAAAGAGAATCACTGAAGCATAGAAATATAATTACAACGTGAAAACAGAGAAATGAACTTGATGATACGTTTGTGTGTGTTCTTGTTGTTCCCTTCTCTGTTTGGATGTTCCCACATTTATAGATATATTGGTAATGATTGTTGGAACGTTTTTCTTCATGTCCGTTGGAGCGTGCGCAGCCATTATTGACTTTTCCATTTTTTGAAAAACATCCGTTTGTGGTAGGTGGCAGTGGGTGATATTTGAACGTTGCTTTTGACTTTCCATATTTGGTATAATCCCTTCATTGTTTATCTGTAAATAAGCTAAGAATACTAATACAATGAAAGGTTAATCATATAGGAAACAAAATAATGAACGTTGGAATGATTTCTGAATTTCTAGGTTTGCTTACTTGAGTAGCTACTCGAGTATTCCTTGAAGTTTACTCGAGTACTTACTCGAGTATCATCGGTAAATCTTTGATCAACTGCAAGTCAACAAACACATATAAGATTACTCGGGTAGTGCATGGAATAACCAATTTTCAAACCTTTGGAAATGTATGTTTACTCGGGTACCTACTCGAGTAATACACTCACAACTTTATGAGTTACTCGGGTACCAACTCGAGTAAACCTTCAAATAAATTTGTGGTTACTCGATGCTTTACTCCAGTAATGTTGGCAGGATTTCAAGGTCGAGAGCACTTACCTTGTTACTCGGGTACTGACTCGAGTAATGCCCTTATTTCTGCATAGGTTACTCTGGTACCACCTGGAGTAAATGTACTTTTTGTGCATGACTTACCCGGGTAATGACTTGAGGTTTACCTTCAAAATAACTCTGCATACTCGGGTACCTACTCGAGTAATTCACTTAAAATAAAACATTAAATAATTGCATACTAGAGTAAAGACTCGAGGAAAATAAGGTGTAAAGGAAATCAAGTTTATCGAGTACTAACTTCAAGTTTTCACTTACTTCAGAGCGTTACTCGAGTAGCTCATCGAGTAACATTGGCAGTAGTACAAAGTGCCGAGAGCTTCACAATTTCAGAAACAGAGTTACTCGAGTAGCTCCTCGAGTAACATTGGCAGGCCGAAAGTAACTTGAAAATTTCTACATGGTTACTCGAGTAGCTCCTCGAGTAACATTGGCAGGCCGAGAGCAACTTGAAAAACTTACACTATTACTCGAGTACTTACTCGAGCAACGTTGGTAGGTTACTAGAAGGTGCCTTTGGTTACTTCAAGTTTTGTCTCATTACTCGAGTAGCGCCTCGAGTAATGCTTTAGAAAACTTGGTTCTGATCAAGTTTCTCAGCATTTTCTCTTGGCCTTTCTTCATTACTCCAATGCTTACTTCAAGTTATGCTTATCCCTGTTATCCCTTTGTTCAAACTTGTTTATTAATCATTTCCTTTTCAAACCATTCTTTTGTTATCATCAAAACATGAGATCTAACATTCTCCCCCTTTTTGATGATGACAAAACTTGGTGATTTTGAACATGGTTTTTCAAATTGGATTCTCAATTAAATATGTTTTATTAAGTTTAGGTTCATAGCATATACCTTGCATACACAACAACTTCATTAGTCCAATAATGTATCATAATTCAAAGCTTAAATGAACTTAAAATCATAACTTAAACACACTTGCATTAAACTTAAAATTTTTAAATTACAAGATAATAAATTCAAGAAGACTAATAAAAAGAACTAACAAGTTTCAAAATGCTCCCTAGAACCCATATACAACCAAATACCCCAAAATAAGCTCAGACACTTCCACAAAATCACTCTCAAGCTTTTCTCCCCCTTTTTGTCTTCATCAATCAAGTGGAGGGCTAGGAGGCTTGACCATGGAAATGGGTGTTACAGGAAGTACCATAGAATCTTCTGAACCCGAAGAATCAAATGAGCTAGAGGGGACTGGGTCAGGCAGATGAACTGGAGGGATTTGGATGTCATTGCTGGGAGGAATAGGAGAAGGTTGGAAGACAACCATAATGGTCTCAGCCTCTGGAGGGGTATCCATCACAGGAGTGAGATATTCAGAGGAGGAAGAGGGAGATATTTCCTCAGTTTGGGTAGGTGATGGATTCGGTTTAGGAGCGGTCTCAGGCTGAGGTTTGGGTGGTGAATCATCAATGACAATATGTATGGTCTCATTGGTATCTGGGTTGTCCACTGTATATAGAATGTCTTTGGCTTGGGACTCAGGTGGACTAGATACCAGAGGGGTAGATGGTTCATCCTAAGTGATAGGAGTGTCAGAAGGAGGGTTCACTGGAGGTGGTGGTGGTGGTGCAGAAAAAGATGGACCGGTAGAAGGTCCGGGACCTAAAGAATCCAGTCGTGCCAGAATCAATCTCAAAGTCTCACCCTAGGCACGTTGCTCTACTAGCAACTCCTCATGCCTCTTGTCCATTCTCTCAACCAACTCTCCCATCTTGGTATTCATGTGGGTTATCAGTTCGGCATTCGTGTTGGCGATATCCACATGGAAACCTCTCAGCATATTTTCCATAAAATGCTGGAGAGTGGCATTGAGGAAGGATGGCGATGATGTGGTAGCAGCTGGAGCTGATGACTGAGTGTCATCTATCTTGCTGGTTTCTGCCTCTGTGGTCTTCCTCTTCTTCTTTGACCCAGACTCCAGAGGGCCTTTAAGAGGAATGTCAATGTTCAATTTCCCTATCTGGTTTCTCCCAACCGGAGTCAACCTCTCAATAGGCTCCTTGCTATCCAAATACCATATCTTATTCTCTTTCAAGATCAGTGACACAATCTGAGGATATGGCATTGGTGTTGTAGCCTTCCCATCCACCTTGTACCTCTTCATCTCAGAGAAGATATACTCCCCTAGATCTTTTTGTTCTTTCAAGAGCAGTGAAGCAAACCACCTAAAGTCCCTATCAGAGAAATGGGTGTAATTGTTGGCTTTGTTCACTAGGGACCTAGAGTAGATGTACCATAGGACCCTGTGATGATCACACATATCACTCGGTTTAAAATTTAGGGGGCCAACTAGCTCTCCGGGTTTAAGGATAGTGAAGATTTGGTTTGGCTCAAGTTGAGAATAGATATCATCTGGGGGGTTCTCTATTCCTAACCACAAGTTAATTCTAGATGGTGAAATTAGAATCTTTTGACCTCTCACTGTGGTGGTCATCTCTTCCTCAACTGAGGTTCTATTAGGCTCATCTATAATCTCTAGATTACAATAAAAATGTGTGATCACTTTAGTATAAAATGGTAATCTAATTGAAAGCCAAGGCATAAAGGGATCTAAATAAGGACTTAGGTCATGCTTCACTACCTCTTGAAGTAGCTTAAGATCCACATAGTGTGTCTTGCACACTTTCCTCCTTGAGAATTGAGATAGGTACTTTGGGGATTCCACCAATTTGTTGACGTTGAACCCTTTTGGAGGGTTGGTGATCTCCTCTTCTGGCAATTTGGATTTCTTGGAAGTTTGACCCTTCTCCATTTGATCTAAGATTCCAGCCATAGCTTTAGCCACATTCTTGTCATACTTTGGCTTTTTGGTAGGCTTTGGTGTGAAAGAGGGGGTAGAGGAATCAGAGGGAGTAGGTGTGGAAGTTTTGGTACTCTTGCCTTTCCCAGTGGAAGTACTCTTTTTGGATTGAGCCCTTGTAGCAATAGGCTCTTTAATCACAACTCCTTTGGGTTTAGGTTGAGATTGAGGTTGAGTATGAATTTTGGCTTTTGATCTCGGAGTTAATTTTCTTCTCTTTTTGGGAGGAGAAGAAAGAGGATCAGGGTTTTGTTGAGAGTCAGAGGAATCTATGGGAGTAAGGTTTTTGGTTCTCATCTTTCTGAAGGATTGAAAACTGAAATTCTCAAAAAAAGAAAAGAGACAGTCGCAGGTTAGGGCACTGAGAATCTGGGCAAAATAGGAGGTTTTTGGAACTAAAATCTCTTGGGTTTTGACGGAAATGAAGCAAGGAATCACTTGTGAAAAGTTTTTGTGAGAGAGAATAGTGATTTACTCGAGGAGATTTTGTGGAAATGACCGAGTTTGCTACAGATAAAGACCTAGAACCCGACGTTACTCGAGGCCTTACTCGAGTAATGTTCAAGTTTACTCGAGGCCTTCCTCGGGTGTTCATACAGAAAAGTTCTAAAATAATTCATTTAGATTGCATACCTGGCATGAATAATATAGTAATTATCCATGGATGTTCCCTCGATCATTTATAACCCATTCTGATCAGATTTGAGTCATTCTTTATCAATTTGAGAATCTGGACTCCGACATTACTCGAGGCCTTCCTCGAGTAAGCTTCAAGTTTACTCGAGGCCCGCCTCGGGTAACCTGCTTTTCAACTTCTGACTCTTCATTTCTTTGAAACTGAACCATTAGATTTAAATTTCTAGTAACTTGATCCATTACTTCCAGTTTTGGGAGTCATTACTCGAGTACATACTCGAGTAAAGTGATACTTTACTTCAAGTTGTTCCTCGGGTATTGCTTCTCCGTTAGTCAATACTTCAAGTTGATACTCCAGTAATGGTGTCCTCTGATAATCTCTGTTTTTATTTCTCAAAACAGAGTTTCAAACTCCCTGCAAAACAAGTTTCTATATACTCCGATGCTTAAGTTAGTGATCATCAAAACATTATCAGGTGACTTCATCTAATATTATGAAAAGCTGAAATAACTTATAACTCATTGGGATTTACCATTCCCAATTCTCTTCTAATGTATGGAAATTGATCTTTTGCAAGAGGTTTTGTGAAGATATCTGCTAGTTGAAGATGAGTAGGAATGAATATCACTTTCACATCTTTCTTTTGAACATGATCTCTGATGAAGTGATGTCTGACATCGATATGCTTGGTTCTAGAGTGTTGAACTGGATTCTTTGCCAAGCTTATCGTGCTAGTATTGTCACAATAGATTGGTATTTCTTTGAGATAAATACCAAGATCTTGTAGTTATTGTTTTAACCATATCACTTGTGCACAACAACTTGAGACAGCTACATATTCCGCTTCCATTGATGAAAGAGACACAGTGTTTTGTTTCTTGCTAAACCATGATACAAGAGATCCTCCAAGAAATTGTCCTTGTCTGCTGGTGCTCTTTCTATCTGTCTTGTATCCTCCATGATCTGAATCTGAGTATGCAACAAGATATTCACTTCTTCCTTTGGGATACCATAGACCCAATTCAGGTGTGTCAGCAAGGTATCTAAAGATTCGTTCGACCATTTTAGCATGTGATTCTTTTGGTGCCGATTGATATCTTGCACATATGCCAACACTAAATTGGATGTCTGGTCTACTCGCCGTGAGGTAGAGTAATGATCCAATCATTCCTCTATACTTTGTGATGTTGTAGTCTTTTCCTTTGACATCAGCATCAAGCAATGTAGTTGAGCTCATAGGCGTGTCAGTGCCATTTGCTTCATCCATTCCATACTTCTTCAATAGCTCTTTTAAATACTTTGTTTGAGATATGAAATTTCCATTCTTTCTTTGTTTGATTTGCAAACCAAGAAAGAAATTCAATTCTCCCATCATTGACATCTCAAATTCTCCCTGCATTATCTCAGAAAATTCCTTACACAGAGATTCATTAGTAGCACCGAAAACAATGTCATCAACATATATTTGAACAATTAAAATATCATTGTGTTTTCGTTTTATAAAGAGTGTTGTATCAACTTTTCCCCGTACAAAACCTTGATCGATAAGAAACTTACTGAGCCTTTCATACTAGGCTCTAGGAGCTTGTTTTAAACCATATAAAGCCTTTTTGAGTTTGAAAACATGGTCAGGTTTAGTAACATCCTCAAAACCTGGAGGTTGTTCTACATACACTTCTTCCATGATGTAACCATTTAGAAATGCACTTTTTACATCCATTTGATAGAGTTTGAATCCTTTGATGCATGCAAAGGCTAAGAGTACACGTATAGCTTCCAATCTAGCCACTGGAGCATACGTTTCCTCATAATCAATCCCTTCTTCCTGATTATAGCCTTTGGCCACCAATCTTGCCTTGTTTCTGACAATAATTGCGGATTCATCGAGTTTGTTCTTGAATACCCATTTAGTACCAATGATCGGATGATCCTTGGGTCGGGGTACCAAATCCCAAACTTGATTTCTCTCAAATTGATTTAGTTCTTCTTGCATTGCTATAACCCAATCATTGTCTGACAGGGCTTCATCAATGTTAGAAGGTTCAGTCTCAGAAATGAATGCAGAAAAACTTACTTCATTGAAAATTCTATTTCTAGTTTTGATCCCTTCATTCACATCTCCTATGACTTGATCTAAAGGATGACTTCTATTGTATTTCCAGGCTTTAGGTTGACCTAGTGGTTGCTCTTCTTCCTTAGTTTCATCAACTTCTGGAATAAGAGACTTAGAAATAGATTGACCATTTTCTTGATTTAAAACAATTTCCTGTTCTTCATCAATGGTTTTGTCAAAGGATTCAAATTCATCAAATACAATATGAATTGATTCTTCAATAACACATGTTCTTTTATTAAAAACTCTATATGCTTTACTTCGGTTAGAATATCCTAGGAAAATTCCTTCATCAGTTTTAGAATCAAACTTTCCTAAGTTATCTTTACCATTATTATGAATGAAACACTTACAACCGAAGATGTGTAGATGAGCAATGTTTGGCTTTCTTCCTTTGTATAGCTCGTATGGTGTCTTTCCAAATTTTGTTCTGATATATGCTCTATTTGAAATGTAGCATGCTGTACTCATAGCATCAGCCCAAAATACTTGAGACACATTCTTTTCATTTAACATTGCTCTAGCCATTTCAGTGAGCACTCTATTCTTTCGTTCCACGACTCCATTTTGTTGAGGTGTCCTTGGAGCAGAGAAATTGTGATCAATACCATTAGTATCACAATATTCTTCAAAGGCTTGATTTTCAAATTCTTCACCATGATCGGTCCTAATACCTGTAATGGACATACCTTTCTCATTTTGCACTTTCTTGGCAAATACAATAAATTCTTCAAAGGTCTCATCCTTTGATGATAGAAAAATAACCCATGTAAATCTAGAGAAGTCATCAACAATGATCAATGAATATAAGTTACCACCAAGACTTTTTACTCTTGCTGGACCAACTAAATCCATATGTAATAATTGTAGTGGTCTATTTGTTGAAATCTCATTTTTCAATTTGAAAGATGATTTAGTTTGTTTACCCTTTTGACATGCATCACAAATCAAGTCATTTTTGAAATTTACTTTGGGTAATCCAAGAACTAAATCCTTTTTGAGTAGTTTGCCTAGTTGATGCATATTGACATGAGCCAATCTCTTATGCCATAGCCAACTTTCATTGGCATTACTCAGAAAACAATTTTAAGATTCATTTCTACTAATATCTAGAGTATAACAGTTACCTTCCCTTTTAGCTCTGTGTTTTGCCTTGATATTTTTCTTATCAAGTTGTAAGTCTTCCTTGTTGACAATCAGACATTCCTCTGAATCAAATATTATCCAGTTGTCTTTATCTGCACTTTGACTTACACTCAGCAAATTATGACACAAGCCTTCAACGTAATATACATCTTTGACTTGTATTCCTTTGTCATTTTTGATTTCACCAATTCCTGCAATCTTTCCGGATTGATTTCCTCCAAATTTTACCTTGCCACCTTCCTTAGGTTGCAATGTCATAAAACTTTCGAAATCCCCGGTCATATGTCTAGAGCATCCACTGTCTATGTACCACTTGTTGTTTTTGGATGCTTTGAGACATATCTGCAATTGAAGGACTAAATCTTAAGTACCCACATCTTTTTGGGTCCTTTTGGGTTAGTACAAATGATTTTCTGAATATATGAACCTTTAGGTACCCATTTGTAGGTTCCTATATTTCCTTTCTTCTTATGAATGCATGAAGAGATATAATGACTTTTTCTATTACAGTAATTACAGAATGCAAAAGGATTTGATATATGCACAGAATGCTGGAAATAATTCAAATATAGCTTACCTCCTACTTTCTTTTTACCTTTCCTTCTATCTGATTTTGGATCATATCTAATACCAGATCGATCATTTACACATCGTTGTTCTTTTAAAATTACACTTAGCATCTCACTTCCTTTGGTAAACTTTTCAAGAGTTTTTGTGAGATCAATGTTTTTCTTTTTCAACGAAGAACAATTTTCACAATTCTTTTCTGAACTTTCTTTAAGTTCGATTTCAAGAGCTTTGTTTTTCTTTTTGAAAATAATCAATTCTTTAACTACTTTGATGAATTCAGAATGTAAAGCATTATATTCAGAGAGTAATTCATCATAGGTAGGGTCAGAATCATTTACCTCTTCTTCTGTTTCTTCTTGAGCAACGAGACATATATTAGCTACTTCTTCCTCATCACTTTCTTCGTCTGAGGAGCTATCACCCCATATAGCAGATACGAAGGCCTTCTTTTTGTTGAAGAATTTGCCTTTTCTCTTTTCCTTGTTCTTTTGATTCAGGTCTGGGCATTCAGATTTGATATGTCCTGGTTTTCCACATTCATAGCAAATGATATTATCTTTGTTGCTATTTCCTCCTTTCTGAAAGTGTTTGAATCCTTGACCTTTCTTGTAAAACTTTCTGAATCGTTTTATAATTAGACCCATTTCATCATCATCAAACTCCTCATCCTCATCCTGATTCTCTTCTTTCGCTTTTAGCGCTAGACCTTTCTTTTTCCTGTCGCCAATGTCATCTAGTTCTTGTTTGAACTTTAGTTTGCTTTCATATTCAGAAAGACTTCCAAATAGAGAAGCAACTGATCTCATTGACTCTCCTTTTGCTTCTTCTATTGCAGTAACTTTTGCTTCCCACTCTTTAGAAAGAATATTCAAAATCTTTCGTATTTGGGTGTGCTGATCATAGACTTTCCCAAGAGCTGCAAGTTGGTTAACAAGGTGAGTATATCTAAGTTCGAATTCAGAAATCGACTCACCTGATTTCATTCGAAGTAGATCGAATTCGGTGACCAAGGTGTTGATTCGATTCTCCTTTATTCCCGAAGTTCCTTCATGAGCTATTTCCAGAGCTTCCCACATTTGTTTTGCTGTTGGAAGTGTGCAAATTCTGAAATATTCACTTTGACTCAAAGCACTTTGTAACATCAGAATTGCCTTGCTGTTGAGAGTGATAAGTTTCTTGTCATTCTCATCATATTCCGCTGGTGTCTTGGGAATTTTCTGAGAATCTACAATCTTTGTAGGTTGATAGTTTCCACTCTCAATCACATCCCATAGCCCATATTCAGTAGCCATCAGGAATACTCTGAACTTTGCTTTCCAGAAAGAAAAGTGTTATCCACTGAAACCTGGAGGTCTAGTGATGGATGCTCCGTCGGGAAGAATTCCTTCACCCATGCTAGTCATTGGATCCTTCTTAGGCTGTTAAACCTTAACAAGAATACCTACGCTCTGATACCAAATGTTAGAGCAAGCATTTCACCCAAGAGGGGGGGTGAATTGGGTGATACTAAAATTTCTTCGGAAATATAAAACTTGACAATGAAATTAAAACAGTAAGGAGTAAGGAGAAATATCACCGAAGTGTACACCAAGAGTTATACTGGTTCGGCCACAACCACTTTGACCTACGTCCAGTCCTCAGAGCTTCTCTGAGAGTTTCACTATAACTTCCAAGATTCAGTGGGTTCTTGGCACCTCAGTACAGCAAGTTCTTTTGCCTGGACACTCGCTCCCCCTTACAAGTTGTAATCCAATCCCAACTCAAGGTTCCACAACCTCAAGTTATCTCAATAACAAATATTGAGTTTGAATGAAGTATCTCTCTTACAGAGTAAATGAGAATTACTGAAGCATAGAAATATAATTACAACGTGAAAACAGAGCAATGAACTTGATGATACGTTTGTGTGTGTTCTTGTTGTTCCCTTCTCTGTTTGGATGTTCTCACATTTATAGATATATTGGTAATGATTGTTGGAACGTTTTTCTTCATGTCCGTTGGAGCGTGCGCAGCCATTATTGACTTTTCCATTTTTTGAAAAACATCCGTTTGTGGTAGGTGGCGGTGGGTGATATTTGAACGTTGCTTTTGACTTTCCATATTTGGTATAATCCCTTCATTGTTTATCTGTAAATAAGCTAAGAATACTAATACAATTAAAGGTTAATCATATAGGAAACAAAATAATGAACGTTGGAATGATTTCTGAATTTCTGGGTTTGCTTACTCGAGTATTCCTTGAAGTTTACTCGAGTACTTACTCGAGTATCATCGGTAAATCTTTGATCAACTGCAAGTCAACAAACACATATAAGATTACTCGGGTAGTGCATGGAATAACCAATTTTCAAACCTTTGGAAATGTATGTTTACTCGGGTACCTACTCGAGTAATACACTCACAACTTTATGAGTTACTCGGGTACCAACTCGAGTAAACCTTCAAATAAATTTGTGGTTACACGATGCTTTACTCCAGTAATGTTGGCAGGATTTCAAGGTCGAGAGCACTTACCTTGTTACTCGGGTACTGACTCAAGTAATGCCCTTATTTCTGCATAGGTTACTCTGGTACCACCTGGAGTAAATGTACTTTTTGTGCATGACTTACCCGGGTAATAACTTGAGGTTTACCTTCAAAATAACTCTGCATACTCGGGTACCTACTTGAGTAATTCACTTAAAATAAAACATTAAATAATTACATATTAGAGTAAAGACTCGAGGAAAATAAGGTGTAAAGGAAATCAAGTTTATCGAGTACTAACTTCAAGTTTTCCCTTACTTCAAAGCGTTACTCGAGTAGCTCCTCGAGTAACATTGGCAGTAGTACAAAGTACCGAGAGCTTCACAATTTCAGAAACAGAGTTACTCGAGTAGCTCCTCAAGTAACATTGGCAGGCCGAAAGTAACTTGAAAATTTCTACATGGTTACTCGAGTAGCTCCTCGAGTAACATTGGCAGGCCGAGAGCAATTTGAAAAACTTACACTATTACTCGAGTACTTACTCGAGTAACATTGGCAGGTTACTAGAAGGTGCCTTTGGTTACTTCAAGTTTTGTCTCATTACTCGAGTAGCGCCTCGAGTAATGCTTTAGAAAACTTGGTTCTGATCAAGTTTCTCGGCATTTTCTCTTAGCCTTTCTTCATTACTCCAATGCTTACTTCAAGTTATGCTTATCCCTGTTATCCCTTTGTTCAAACTTGTTTATTAATCGTTTCCTTTTCAAACCATTCTTTTGTTATCATCAAAACATGAGATCTAATAACTTGAACTGGTGTCAACTTCAAAAACAAACATATCCTAACTGTTACCATCCAATTTGTGTCAGAGCTTTTCAATAGGCGAGGTAAAAGCTGCCACTAATAATTTTGATGATAGTTTGATTATAGGAGTTGGAGGGTTTGGTAATGTCTATAAAGGGCACATTGACAACGGTTCAGTTGTTGTGGCAATCAAACGCCTCAAACAAGGTTCACAACAAGGGCTCAAGGAGTTCCAAACTGAAATTGAAATGCTCTCTCAACTTCGTCACAATCATTTGATATCTCTTGTTGGTTACTGCAACCATGACAACGAGATGATCCTTTTTTATGAGTTCATGGCTCGTGGGACCTTTTGTGAGCATCTATACAACTGTGACAATCCACTTGCCTGGAATCAAAGGCTAGAGATTTGCCTAGGTGCTGCATGAGGACTACATTACTTACATACAGGAGCAAAGCATGCAATCATCCATCGTGATGTCAAGTCGATAAACATTTTAATTGATGAAAATTGGATGGCCAAGATTTCAGATTTTGGACTGTCCAAAATAGGACCTGCAGGTATTTCAAGATCTAACATTAACATAAGCACACTAGTAAAGGGAAGCATTGGATATTTGGATCCAGAATACTACACTTTACAAATATTGACAGATAAGTTTGAAGTGTGATCATTTGGAGTTGTCTTGCTAGAGGTATTATGTAGGAGGCCACCTATTCTTAGAACAGTGGAGAGGGAACGAGAAAACCTTGTAGAGTGGTTTCGAAGAAGTGTTGAAGAGAATGTTATTTCCGAAACAGTGGATCCAATCTTGAGGCAAAGTATGACACTAGAGTGCTTATAGGTATACGTTGAGATTGCATTGAAATGCTTAGCTAATAATGGGACTGAACGGCCATCCATGGGTGATGTGATGCTGGGGTTAGAATCTTTGTTTGAGATGCTGAACAAAGCAGAGGAGACAAAGCTTGGGGGGGGCCTAAATGAGGAAATAACTGTTGAAGGAGGATAAGAATTAAATGGCTAATGGACGTACATGCAGAAACTTGTAAATCAACGTAGATTGATTACTTTGTCAGTGTGTCTGATGCTTCACATCGTTGTGAGGACCACTTTGTGTCATTCACCAATAATTTCTAAGTTATTAATTGCATGTACAAATATTAACCACAATATCGTTTTCTTTTCAGCATCATCCAATATAATTTTTTTCTGTTTTCTTTTTTTTTTTTTGGTTGAGATATTCCAAAGTTATTGCATCATTCAAGCAAGTTGTAAACACATGGCCCTTTGTGTCTTTATAATTATAGTTTTATATATTCAGATAATCAACTACTCCTTCGAGTTGAACTATAACATAAGTCTTACATTAAGGACATGAGGAAGTAATGAATAAAATTGAAGCATATACGTATGTACCTACATATATAATTGTGTGTGTCTCAATATATTTATCTTAATTAGACAAGAAGATGCGTGTCAATTATTAGTAATACAAATAAGTTGTTTACTTTTTTCCTTTTGTTTTGTTTCTATGGTCGCTTAATATATGGTTTCATCTTAATCTTAAAAAGGTGTATACATTTGACGATGCAAGCACATCCTTCAATCTTTGTTAAACGTCAAGGAAGATATTTTTTTTGGATGATTAAAGTGTTGCCAAGAATATCCCAATTTATTTGGAGATGCCTTGCAGGTGCAGTACACAGAAGCTTTAGCAAAGAAAAAATGTAGCAGCTAGACTTTGTTTTGTCAATTTGCAATATAGAAGATAAATCATTGGAGCATGCTCTTTTCTTATGTCCTTGAATCCGGTGTCTATGGTTTGGTAGTGAATTGGTTCTAAGGGTTGACAACAATAATGTGTGTAGTTTTGGGAACTGGTGTGAAAAAGTTCTTAAAGATAATAAAAGACTGAATGATTTTCAACTGGCTCATCAATATGATGTGGCTTGTATCTAAATAGCCTAAACGTGAAATAGTTATTGATTCTTCAGTAAGAGCAATAAGGGTGTTTTGAAAGGCAAGAGGGTGGTAAGTTGGGAAAGGAAGGTAGGAGGAAATTGAGAAGGGGAAGAGATGGGTGACATCGTGGCTCCGAGTTTTGGCTCTGTCAAAATCAACTGTGAAGGCCGTTAGGTTTTAGCTGTTAAGAAGGCCATTTGAACTGCATAAGAGGCTTTTTACATGGGTTAAAAATGCCTTTTTCACATCGGTTATAAGAGAGATGTAAAAACGAGCTTGTTTCAAAAATGTTCACATATGGGTTAACTTTTAACCAATGTTGAATGTTGTTTTTTCTTAAGAGAATTATTATACAATTATCCAAACTAGGAAAATACGACGATAAGGGGAAGACAAGTGTTGGGAGACAGATCAAACTTAAATGTTCAACATCCATAAAATCTCCAATACAACCCCAAACCTAGAAAACTCAAAACTAATACAAAGTTTTCAAAACTAAATATGTAAAATAAGTCTTATTTTATATTTTCTACTTATCTTTATATTAACAACGGGAGAAGTATTATTGGTTATCTTTATCTAACAGATAAATTTATTTTTCTATAAAATTAAATAAAAAATAATCTGAATGATGTCTATGTAGAGCAATATTTTAAAAGCTGGATCGGACATCGAACCGAAAAGATCAGTGGGTCATGGTTCAAATGATTGGAACGGTTGAATTGTTCGGTCGGATCAGTATCCAAGGACCAAAACCTATAGTTTAAAACTACAAAAACCAAAACTAAAATGAAGGTAAATTATAAGGACCAAACATTATATTAACAAATTTTTCTTTCCTTTCTGTTTCTATTTTCTCATACTTTTTGCTCTTATTTTAATGTTAAAAAGGTATTTGACGATGCATAATTTTTCTCAACCTTGTAATCGGTAAAATAATTTAGAGTTCTTACTTCTGATTAGTGTTTTGGGGTCACAGCTGATGCTTAGGGCTATGTTTGGACAGAGACAAAAGTGAAAGGAAAATGTGGGGGAAAGAATATGAACTAATAGAAAGGAAATTTTCCAAAAAATGGTGTGAGTTTTCCTTTTTAGCGTTCCTTTTTGCCTAATTTTCTCTCAATCCAAAGGGTAAAAGATCAACGTGAGTGCAAGGATAAGCAAGAATAGTCCCTAAGAATAGATGTTAAAAGTTTGGCGTTTACTTACTAGCTGTTGCTTGAAGTATCGCATGGAATATATACAGGCCCATCTTCATATATATATATATATATAAACCCCCCCCCCCCCGCTATACTTGGACCCCCTTGACATTGAAACTTACAATCATATTTGGAGGTTTCACTGTTTCCAATATCAGCTGAGCACATTGTATATTGAGAAACGGGTGGAGAACATTTCGAATTTCAGGTTATCCGAAGAAGAGAACGTAACAAACTGTGGTGCCGTGAGGACCTCATAAGGTGACAGGTCGAAGTTATATTTGCTTGACGGATTCCATGGGAGGCCCAAATTGAAGGCAAAGGGCTCAATCAAGGAAAGGGACAAATTTGGAAGAACGTGTAAAGTCGGTTTTAACTGTGTTTGGATGGAAAGGAAATTAAGAAGGGGAAAAAATACTAAGGAAAACTCAAAAATAGCATCACCTCTTATCTTTAATAAAGGATATAGTTTGTTTGCATTACAAACTATTCTTCTATGATATATTTATCTAATTTAATTATATTAAAGAAGTGGATTGAATTAATTAATATGACATATTTTTTCTAAAATATTCTAATCATTTTCTTTAATTTTTTTCATCTCTCTATTATTTGATTATTGTTAAGAGAGTATTAATAAGGGTAAATTAGGAAAAACTAACAGATATGAGAAATAGATTTTATATTTAGAACCAATATCAACTCCTTAATTAGATTCTATATTAAGGACTAAAGGAGTGGGTCTTATATTAAATAGCGGAGATAAATTCTTTTCGTCATTTTTAAAAGTTTTCTTTTCTAGTATTCTCTTCGTCTATATTCCTCCAACTTTTCTTTTCATCCAAACATAAGGTGATGATAGAACCAGAAGGAATCAAAGGTGGAGTTAAATTTGTGAGCTCAACAGAGGGTTGAATTTCTCAAAGTTTTGATCGCCAAAAGGTTGAATTTCTCAAAGTTTTGATCGCCAACTCCAGTTACAAAAAGCAATTATTTAATAGTAAGGAAATATTTTAATAGAAACATTTTGATATTATCATCCGGTATCCGATTCGAGATTTATAGTTATATCTCCTAATACAAGTGACTCTTCTGAAACTCAAATTCGAGGCTCAGAGAGATCTAGTGGAGCTTACACCACTAGATCAATCCTATGTTGATATATTTTAGTAGAAATATATATGGGTGATTTTTTAGAAATCACTTCATTATCATCATATTATTTTTATTATTATTTGCAAATGACTTTAACGCTGAAAGTTATATCTCCTAAATTTTTTTATTAGTTTGAATATAAACAAATACAGTAACTTTTTTGTTTTTTTAATATCAGAACATATATACAGTTATACCCTCATAGATAGCCCCACAACTTGGACCAACCTTTTTCGGAGCCGTATCACTGATGAATTCCAAACTGAATGCACCTTCAACGAAAGCTATAGAGCACCAAAGGTAGACAATTTATATGGCTCTGTGATGACTTGACGAGGATGAGAGTACCCGTGAGTAAATAAAGCTTTGAATCTCCAAATAAATCAAGAAGTGGTAGGCCCAAAATATTTATGGATAATTAATTAAAATAATATGAGCTCCACACATAAATTTAACATTGATTTTATTATCGTGACACCACCTGGGCGATGGGCCCTCAGAAAATAATATAGAAAGAACAGCACTCTTTCATTATCCTCATTGTTTTTTTAGAAAACTCATCAAAATTACCAGACTTCTCAATATAATACCACAGTGCCTCAGATTTTCTTCACTATGGTTAACCCTCCTCCGACCGCCGTATTTTTCCACTTATTCTTCTTCTTCTTGGTCCAACTCAGTTTGACTTTGTGTATCACTTCTTCCTACACACCTGTTGATCTTTTCGCAGTCGACTGCGGTAACTCAGGCAATAATCATTCTGTTGATCAGAGGAACTGGACCGGAGACGTTGGCTCCACTCCTTTTTCCCTCATTGACCCCCACGGCGCCTCCGTCTCCCTCGAAGTCGACGCACCAGTCAAAAGAACAGTCCCTTATGGCGCTGCACGCCTCTCTCGCTCTGAATTCTCCTACTCCTTTCCAGTGACCAAGGGCCGTAAGTTTGTTCGCCTCTACTTTTACCCATATTCTTACAACCATAACTTCCTTCGCTCGGACTCTCTCTTCTTGGTCGAGGCAGGATCTTTCACACTTCTTAAGGACTTCAATGCTTCGCTGGCTGACGATGATGCTGCCCAAGAAACCATTTCACGAGAGTTCTGTGTCTATGTTGAGCAAGGTCAGACGCTAAAGGTTACCTTCTTGCCCAATCTATCTCATCCAAATGCCTATGCTTTTGTCAATGGGATCGAGGTCGTCTCTATGCCTTTCAAACTTTATTACACCAGCCCGGACGACCTGCAGGGTTTCCAACTAAAAGATGGACCGAGGCAGTTTCCTTATGAAAACAATAGTTTTCTTGAGTCTATGTACAGAATCAACGTTGGTGGGAGGCAGATTGCTCCCGAAGATGATACTGGCATGTTTCGCATGTGGAAAGAGGATATTTTTTTCTTGGAGGTAGAGCGTTCACTAAGTGTATCAGCAGCTTTTGGTGTAAATCTAACCCAAAGCGATGATCAAGATTATTTTGCCCCGGATGAAGTGTACAAGACAGCCAGAAATTACGGGATGAAAGAGACCTCCAGATTTAATGTGACTTGGGAGTTTCAAGTGGACTCTAACTTTATTTATTTGGTGAGATTGCATTTCTGTGAGTTTGACGAAGCAGTTAAAAATATTGGAGACCGAGTTTTCCAAATCTTTATAGATGATCATTTGGTGGAGGATTTTGCGGATGTACTCCAATGGAGTGGCAACCAGTTGATTCCCATCCACAGGGACTACGCTGTGTGGATGCAAAGTAAAGGAAACGCAAAAAAGTTAAATCTTTCAATTAAGTTGCAACCGCTTCCCATTATTACAAGAAGCACACGTAAAAGCACTTACAGAGATGTGTTATTGAATGGTCTTGAAATTTTCAAAATAAGTGACAATCCACGTTCGTCTCCCTCACTGCTATCACCCTCCTTGTCTCAAAAGAACGCGAGGAGAGTAATTTCCATCAGTGTTGGAGTAGCTGTAGGCTCTGTTATTCTATTTCTTATCGCTTGTCTAATTTATTGGAGACAAAAAACAGTAGCCAAGTCGAAAGCAAGCAAAACTCCAGGAACATCATTAGTGCCATCAGATTTGTGTCGTTTCTTTTCAATAAAAGAGATAAGAGCAGCAACAAATAACTTCGATGATACCTTCATTGTGGGTGTTGGAGGGTTTGGTAATGTATACAAAGGCTACATAGACAATAGTCCTGTTCCTGTGGCAATAAAACGGCTCAAACAAGGCTCTCAACAAGGGCTTCGAGAGTTTGAGACTGAGATTGAAATGCTCTCTCAACTTCGTCACCATCATCTAGTGTCTCTAAGCGGTTTCTGCATAGATGGGAATGAGATGATCCTTGTCTATGAGTTCATGGCTCGTGGGACCCTGCGTGACCATCTGTACGATTCTGATCAGCCCCCACTTTCTTGGCATCAAAGGCTGGAAATTTGTCTGGGTGCAGCACGAGGACTGCACTATTTACATACAGGTGCAAAGCACGCTATCATTCACCGTGACATCAAGTCGACAAACATCCTGATAGATGAGAATTGGATGGCCAAGATTTCAGATTTCGGACTCTCCAAAATAGGACCCTCAGGAATCACGAGATCAAACATTAACATAAGCACAGTAGTGAAAGGAAGCATTGGATATTTGGATCCAGAATACTACACGCGTCACAGATTGACAGAGAAGTCAGATGTGTACTCATTTGGAGTGATCCTTTTAGAGGTATTATGTGGGAGGCCACCTATCCTACGAGCGGTGGAGAGGCAAAAACAAAACATTGTAGAGTGGTTTCGAAGATGTGTTGATGAGAATGAGACTTATCACGCAATGGATCCGTTGATTAGGGAAAGTATAACACCAGAGCGCTTATATGCATACATTGATATTGCATTACAATGCTTAGCTGATGATGGGAATGAACGGCCATCAATGGGCGACGTGATGTTGGGCCTTGAGTCTGTGATGGAGATGCTGCACAAAGCAGAGAAGACGAAGCTTGGTGGGACTCTAAATGAAGAGATTACTTTTGAAGAAGGATCAGTATTCAATGGGTGATGTGATTTCAATAGTCTCAAAGTTTTTAATTACCTGCACCGTTATTTTAGAGGATAGCAATAACGTTTTCTTTTCTGTGTCCAATTTTCTTTTGGGATTGCTTGGGATAGATTATTTGGGTCCTAAAAGCAAGATTGGGTGTAAAAATTGGATTGAGGGCTTTTTAGTTTTTTTCCCCTATGGTTGACAAACCCATAGCGACCCGGTTTCTCTCCTTTGTTTTAAAAGAAAATGAGGTTATTTTCTCTCTTATAGGTCGTTGGATCAAGATCTCAATAGTTCAGATTTAATATATTATAAAAATATTTTTATTATAATAATATTATATATAAACCATTGAAATCTTGATCTAACAATCTATAGGACAAAAAAATGCCTCTTTTTTTTTTTTAGGCAAAGGACCAAAACCAAACCCATAACTTGTAATCTATTCGGTTTATAAGAGAAAAACTGCGTATTTTCTTAAGCTAGATGTCGGTTAGGTAAATCATAATTTGAAACCAAGTTTTCGATATTGCTAAACACACTCTCTTCTCACTTCACTTCACTCTTCCGTAGTTCTGCTGAAGCGCAACCCATATCTCTCCTCCGTCTTTTCCTGCATCTCGCTGTCGGAGTAGCATCTCTGTTCTTCCCTCCATCTCGCCGTCGATGATCGCGCCAGCTCGTACGACGCAGTCCTGTAAAACCTAACGCCTTCCCTTGTGCGATCGCGAAGGCTTTCGAGCACTATGATGAAGAACAAGCTTGTGGAGGACGATACTCCATTTCTTCCCGAAGAAATCATCAGAGACATTCTCATACGGCTTCCGGTAAAATCCCTAATCCGATTTCAATTTGTGTGCAGAGATTGGAGAAATCTCTTTAAGACCCCATCTTTCATTGCTGACCACCTCCACCACTCAAATCGTCAAAACCCTTATATCCTTTTCCAACGGGGTTATTCATATGATAATCATTCGGACTTGTATTCTCTGGGTTCCGACATGCAAGTTCGGAGATTTCAGAACTCACCTTTGCTTGAACATTTGAACCACCGTAAGATCGTGGGTGTCAGCAATGGCTTGCTCTGTGTTCAAACCAATAGGCTTCATTATTCTCCTCATTCTCTTTTATTGTGGAATCCAGCGATTAAAGAGGTCAAACTGGTGCGCGAAACTGATTTTTGTCGGGATTCTTATTCTTACGGTACTTATTCTATAGGATTTGGGTTCTGTCCATCCCTCAATGATTACAAGATAGTGATAACTTATGTTAAGGATTACTTTGAGATGTTTAAAGTGTATTCTTTAAGGTCAAATTCATGGAAGGAAGTAAAATATAGGCTTGACGCATGTTATATTTATTATAGTGTGACTGTTAATGGTGTTATGTTTTGGTGGGGGCAAAAGAAAATTAGGAAGGATCATGGGGAGGATCATGAGGAGGATTTTGAAGTTGTGATTTTTTCATTTGACTTAGCAACGGAAGTGTGGACAGTGATACCAATGCCTGGGCAACACTCCAGTACCGTTTATCAAAATCTTATGGTGTATGAGGGAAAACTTGCTTTCGTTTCTTGCACCGAAGACTTTGAACATTCTGCTATCCATCTGTGGGTAAGGGAGGAGGGTGTAGGTGCATTTGGGGAGACATGGAATTGGACTAAGAAATTTACTAGCAACCCTTATCCATCTAGTGGGATATTTCCCAAGACCATGTGGGGAAATGAAATTTTCTGCAGGATCTGTGATAGTGAATCAACAATCACGGTTCTTTTCAATCCAACTACTGAAAAATTCAAGAAGGTTAACATTAGCAAATGTGACAATGAGCATCAAATCTTCAATTATGTTGAGAGTCTTGTATCAGTTGGAGGGACGAAATCATTGGTTCATCCAGTCGGGGCTCATCCTGTGGAGTGCAGACAATGATTTATCAGAAGCTATTCTTTCTCTGCTCGTCCTCCAAGCGTATGCATCTTAATCGTTGTTCTGTAGATTTTACTTAGTTTGAGCACTTTTGGTAAAAATGTACCCATATTAGGTTAGATTATTATGTCCTTTGTGAAGCTTGAAGACCTTTTTGAGATGTTTTATCTCTGATTATGAATATGAATGTAGATATTTAATGACAGATATTTCTAGCTGTATTTGGCATGTGTTAGTTTGTCCCTTTTTTTGTTTACAAGATGGATGTCAATGGATCAAATCGCATATAAGCACTATTTGATTATTATGTCTTTCATAAGTATCTCCAAGAAAGCTTTAAATGTTATAAACAGGGAAGCATGTTCTTGAGGCCTAAGTAATTCTAGAGCTAGTGAGGGGGTTGAAGGTATTGTGTATGCCTCCAATTTCTGTGTCTTCCTATAGAAGAGGCAATTAGAGGTCGTCTCCATTTTTTTTTTGGTTGGTATATCATTTTACGCCATTTAATTATGTATATTACTCAGATAATTGTATTTGATTTCCTCACTTTCTTTCTTCCACGTAAATAAATGAATGAGGGTATTTTTAATAAAAAAGTTACAATTGTTACATCTTAGTTATGTCTAACCAACTTTTTTATCAATGTCGATAAGAGAATGGAGGAAGTAACTTATTTGCTTGGTGCATTACAATGGTGCAAGGACTAGTTCTTCATTAGAATGAAGACGCAACTATGTGGTGGAAGAACTTGGTTTCACTTTTTATTCTGTAGGAGTATTTCAGTATTCCTATTGGGTTTCAGTTTTATGGGACTTTTACCAATTCTAATTGCTTACCAACAATGAATTTATGATTCCTTTGCCGCCCCTACATTTCATTCCTATAAGGACAAATAAGGACATGTACAGCACGGTGAATCAGATTCATCCAAACTTATCATGATAATTGATAAATAGATGCTGGGATTATTACAGCATGTTCGCCATTATGTAAAAAACTGGTGAAGAATACAGGTAACCTTAGTGTAAGTGGCCATAACAGCTGAACTACAATAAATTACAAAATGAATTAAGTACTTCTTGATTTTACATGTAGGATCTATCTAGTTTGTAGTACAAATTACATTACAAACTATGTTAAAAGACCGCAGGTGGTAATATACATATGCATTCAAGAAAGAAGGGGAAAAAAAATCAACGAAGCATGCACTTGGTGCATTGCCCAAGTTGCGAAGTCACTCCTTTGTATAGGAGAGGTGGTGGATTCTATCCCCTGCAGAGCGGGTTTGGCTCCCTTTCTAATTCTAAGAAAAAAAAAAAATCAGTCAAGTAACTTCAAATGTTATTTTTCTTGTATTTCTAGTACACTAATCTCATTTATAGCATCCAACACTCTTAATCATAAATAAGATTAAGGTGCTAGATGTGACCAAAAAATAATATCTGGGGGGCATGATGCACAAGAAAAATAATATTAAAGTGTTGGATATACCATAAATAAGATTAGTGTACTGAATATTACTAGGAAATAACATCAATGTGTTGGATACTACTTTGCCCTTATTTAAATTATAAAGATCTTATTTATAATATGAATATAAAGGTGTGATTTTTTATTGTAAGATTATTTTAAATATCTTTATTTATTATTCATCATTATTTAAATTATATCATAACACTTAATGCATCAAACTAATTTTTTTTTTTTTTACAGCCAAGGGCCCTAAAGTATTCTTTTCAAAAGTATTAACCATTATAGATTAACTTTTGGTGCAACTAACACTTTTAAGTATTTTTTAGGAGCACTTAGTATTTAAAGTTTAGGGTGCTCTATAGTCATTACTATTGGGGACAATATTTTAAAGATAAAATTGAATCAAAACTTATGATACTAGGTGCTCTACTTAAAAAAAAAAAAACTTTATAATATTGAATGTACTAAAAACTATTTAGAATATTTAGTGTTATTGAAAATTAACGATACTTCGATGTGTTGGACATGCCTTAATTATATTTCTATTATTTAATTATATAATTTAACAAATTCATTAGTAAAATTAAATTCTCATGAGTTTATGATTCAAATTCATGATCCTAAGTTATATTCTTGTCACGAGTTCACTTAGATTTATAAAGGTGACAATATTAGTTGTGAGTTCCACTCCACTGATTCAAAACTAATTGGGAAACTTGCATTGAGATCCCAAGCTAGATAAAATATGACTCAAAAGCCCTTTGGAATCTTTAATTTGCAGGCAGGTCATGTGGGACTTTTGGATAATATAATCCAATTGTAAAAAGATCAAAATATCCTTAGTAAAACAGAGAAAGAGCAGACAAATCGAAACACTCCCCATTCTTCATTGCCTCTCTTTCTCACCACCTGTTGGAGCCTTAGTTTGTCGCCTTGTCACAATCATCTCATCGCCTTGAGACCATGACCGTCGCTGTCGCCTGACCATAGCCGTCGTTTGCTGGACTAACATCTGTTATTGAAAAGATTTAGATTTTTTTACCATGCTCCTTTAATTTAGCTTGTGTTTCTCCTCAGGAAGCATAGAGTAAAGAGATTAATCAAGGTTCATGCTATCAACAACAAGCTAGCAGATATAACCCTGGATGATTATTCATGGAGAAAGTATGGGCAGAACTCAATTAAGGGCTCTCTTCACTCGAGGTATGTTGAAGCCTTACTGTGTGACATGAACGATTTGAGGTATATGGATAATTTTGTTGAATTGATAAATAGTTGGTCGATTTTGAGTACTATGATATCAGGGTTGCTATATGGATTTTGCCCCCTCCCTCTCTTGGTAGTAATAGAGTAGAAAATATGTCCACATCACTTCAATTTCTTTATTTTTGGGTGTGTTTTTTATGGTGTTCATGTTTATGCTTCAATAATAAGAGTTAGAAAAGCACGTGGACATGAGCGTCATTTGTCCTTGAGAAGTATTGAGATAGATCAAATGATCATCTTTTCATCATTTGTTCTTGTGGATTCGGGTTGGTATGCTATGTCACCAGTCTCTCATGATCTTTCTGTTCAAATCTCATATCCACAGTGCCATATGGTGTTGTGTTGTAGATTCAAACTTGAAATAAATCAATTTATATTTGCTCATAGTTTTGTTTCAACTAATATGTTTAATAGGTTCAGGATTATCTGTCCCTTATCTGCAATTTAAAGTAAGGTGGAGGCAAGCAACCTCATATGTGAAATATGTTTAATAGGTTCAGATGTTGCTGTACATATTTTGAGCTGTGCAAGTAGGGATGTTCTGAATTATTCCAGAATGATGCTTGTGAAAAAGAAAGAAGGAAATGCTTCTTTTGGAGGTATGGATGCAAAATTTTCTGATGTTCATGGATCATATGGTTATAGTGTAAATGTTCCACTTCTACGTCATGATAATTTGATTAGTGACAACAATGACGCAAATGCTTCTATTTCTTGTGATGACTTGTGACTCATCCAAACAACATACATGGTGACAAAGTGATGTCTTTCGTGTAATGGTGGAGTCAAAGGAAGAGAACAAAATAAACAAACAAGTTCAATTATAACTAGGATTTGTAGGATGCATTCATGAAATGTATTTTGTAACTTAATTTACTTGAAATTAGTGACTTATTGTATTGATTTAATTTTAGTGGTTAATTAAGCTTATCCCGAATTGTTGTACATGATTGGATATTTTTATCAAAGCATTTGTAAACTAGGGTTATCATTACAATTTGTCCAGAATATGCTAACATGAAGATATATAAACAATTCCACGGGCGTGCACTAACAAATCTACGAGCATCTATTGAGAAGTCCAAGTGCTTGCATTGACAAGTTAGGTAGCTAACATTAACAACTCTTATGTTTGTTCGAATAATATGTCCACATAAGCAATATGAAATTATAATAACAAAGGTAGTTTATAAATTGAATTATGCTATATAAACAAGAGCAGGGGATTGCACTAACAAGTCCATGAATATCTATTAACAAATCATTTAGTTAGAATCAAATGAAGTCTATGAGTTTATGTTATATTTGCAGTTTGTTAAAGTTCAGTGCTTGTTATATCGTCTTTGATTTTGGTCATGTTGATAGCTTGTTTCTGGAAGCCAATCATGATACCTGCTAAACAAAAATTTAAAATAATTAAGGAAAGAAAACGAAAAACAAGCTCAGAAATTTTTTCTCCTTGTAGAAGAAAAGGCAAGCACAAGGCGCAAGAGTTTTTCAAAGGCAGAAAAAGCTAGGCTATCATCTCTCAAATGAATCATAAATTATTTAACTTCTAGATATTTGTAGGCTGAAGTGGTCAATATTAAAAGGCGTAGTAAACACTTATTTATAAAATGAAAAGAACACGTCTTATTTAATATAATAATTCTTCATTAATCAATATTATATATTTATGGAGTTGTTGCAAAACCGAACAATTGCATTCAAATTTGATTTAAAAATAATTTAATTCTTCTATGAAGAAATTTATCTACCTTAATCCCATAAGGTGCATTTTCACCTATGAGTTAAAGCAATTTGCAAAATTAAAAATTATATTTCTTAAGATTACAAGTCTCACTAATGTTACAACAAAGATGTAACTCCCTTCCAACCGTAGGCCGGGATTAAGTTTATAATCAAGTAATTAAGTGAAACTAGCACAGGACCCGCGCGATGCGCGAGCTAAAGGTCCATAAAATTGATTAAGCATGGCAAATACACAAACAACTTGTATGAAAGTCATTCATTAACCTTGTAAACTAAAGTGATGTTTTGTGTTTTGACAATGCACAATATATAATGCAACTTGCCACATAAGATGAATCGGAATGTATTTACTTGTGCAGACACATTAAAACAACAAATTGAGTTCAACGATGCATATGGACCTAAAATCTTAATGGTACATGCTACTAACCTCATATGAACAAATTATAATAGACCTCTTTGTACACAATATTGCAAGTCTTGTTAGTTGGATTTTCATCTTCATCCACGATTAATATCTTCAAGCCCTCTTTGCTACGAACTCGAGACACGGCAACATATAGCTGACCATGTGTAAATACAGGACGAGGAAGATACAAGCCCACATTTTTAAGGCTCTGCCCTTGGCTCTTGTTTATGGTCATTGCAAAGGATAACATGACAGGGAACTGTCTGCGACAAAATGTGAAAGGCAAAGATGCATCAGAAGGTGTAATACTAATCCTTGGTATTAGCACGCTACCATGTGATGCATTTGATGACATTAATCTAGCAACAATGACATGCTTTTCCAGCCTAGTGATAATAAAGCGTGTCCCATTACATAGCCTATTTGATTTATCTATGTTGCCCATAAGCATGATAGGAGCACCCACTTTCAGACGTAGTTGGTGGTTTGGAAGTCCAGACATTGTGATATTATTGAGAAATTCAACTGAATGTATTTCTGATATTGAGCCACGAGCCGTATCTTGTTTGGAAATATTGTCAGCACTGTAATAGATTTTTTCCTCCCCAGGAATTAATCCAAGCACATAATTATTGACCTCATCTACAACTGACAATGTAGAAGTGAGGATGGCACGATCTCTAAAGTAGGCATTATCATTTAAATGAAGTAGAAAATCAGGATATGTAGCCTACACTATACATTCTAATGGATTGTTGATGGGCTTTAATAGCAGCTCTTTTGGTATGGTGATCAAACTATCAGAATGCTCCTCTGTTTCAACTGTTCCGTCACCAATTGATATAATCCAATTACAAAAATCAATTACCTCTTGGTTATGACGTGATGCTTCAGAGCCCATCAGTCTCATATTAGTGGTCAACATGAATAGCTTACAATATTTCCACAAATAAGATGAGTTAATTGTAGCATGCACTATATCTTCTCGTGTACCTCTTGGAATGACTGGCAGTATTTGTCTGAAATCTCCACCAAGCACAACAACCTTGCCACCAAAAGGTTTATTAGACATGTCTGGGAAATCTAAGCTGATAATATCACGCATTGTTCTATCTAATACCTCAAAACAATGCTTATTTACCATAGGAGCCTCATCCCAAATTATAAGAGACACATGTAGGAGAAGTTCGGCTAGATGTGATCCTTGCTTTATGTTACAAACTGAATCCTCTGTAATGGTAATTAGGATGACAAACTGAGAGTGAGCCGTCTTTCCATTTGGCAAAAGAAGTGATGCAATCTTGAAGCAACATTAAGAACTACTTGACCATTTGACCTCAGAGATGTAGATAGCATCTGCCACAAGTATGTTTTTCCTGTTCCACCATATCCATAAACAAAATACATACCACCCTGTGAGTTGGTGATAGCATCAATTATTGCTGAATAAATTTCTTGTTGTTGTGGGTTTAAGTTGGGTAGTAGGGTCTGCAGTTGTTCATGTAGTGCATCAGTGTCAAAATTCAGCTCATTGTGCAGATATCTATTTCCCTGTGATGAGATACTGACATCTTGTGGGGATGGCATTGATTCATAGTCACAGAGACTCTTTCCATTTTGCATCATGACATGTTCCAATTCCATTAAAGCATAACTATGCAGCTCATCATCTGACAAGTTGAAGTCTACATGAAGGCAATAAATGTTATATTCATGAGCTAATGAAAAAAGAGGTTTTTAATGTGTACAAGTGTAATTGGAAAGTATAATTTGGTGAGCTTTTATAACTAATAACATGATAACTTGGTTGAAAGACTTACATAGATGGCCAGTTTGTTGACGGTGCCTCTAGATGATATCATCTGCCATCAATTTCCAAGTTTGTTGCCAAACAATTTTTGGTCTGCCATAGCAATTACACGCTAGCAATATACAAAATAGACGCCGCAGGTAACTGGGTGAAGCCCACTGGCTTGATTCTTTAATTGCATCAATATATTCTCTATCATCATCCAACAGACCAAGGGTATAGCAAGCATCATGGAAAGTTTCATAAAGAACACCGTTGACAGTTCTTATTTCTTCATATGATCTAGGGCCTTTAACTATGGTCAACAACAACCTCAGGTAGTATGCCTCGCCTGTTCCAGGAGGAACATTAGATAACCTTCCAATTGCAAATCCACATTGTCTGGGATCCCACTCTAGCTTATCCTTCTTGAAAACAAACTTTGTGGGAAACTCTGAATATGTTAGTTGTCTCGCTGCCACATACTTATCATTTGCTGACATCCAAGCTAAGAACATTGATTGTTTTGTAGTATTGCGATTAACAACAGCTTCTAGTTCATTGTCATCCTCATATATGACAATTTGTTGATTTAGAAGGTGAAATTACAATCTTTCAACTGGGGGAACTTGTAATTAATATCAAAACCGAGAATCCTCCATACTGCTTCGCATGGTGAGAGATACCGAACATCATAATACATTTTGATCTCATCGTGTACGACATCAGATCCTTCTGATGGTGATTCGGCATAAAAAGCTGCGGTGGCCCAATCATGTCCTTTGCTGACGTACTTGAATAAATACTTGATTGAGTCACCATGTTTGCATTTCTCAACATTGACATGAGCTTGGTACTTTAGAAGCATATACGGATTATAAGGTATGACATATCTATTATCCAGTGGGACCTCATTTTTCATGACTACCCGTCCATTATTTGGTCTCTTATACTAAGGATATCCATCCTCATGGATAGTGGTAGAGGAAGTGAAGCTTTTTGGGTAATACTTTGTGCATTCACCTTTACTCATATAGGGCGAATTTGGGTTAACTATTCCACACGGGCCATGCATCATGAAGCTGCCCACCGCATCGTACAGTGATGGGTTGATTTCTCTATCAGGTATTTTAGCACTTATAACTCTTTCAATATCATGAGGTGTGCTTATTTTGCTGTCATTAACCAAAAACAACACAATATGGGCATGTGGCAAACCTCGTTTCTGAAACTCAATCGTGTATAGCACTGCAAGGTATGAAAAAGAGCATTGAATTAGACTGCTAACACATAAAATAAATTTGAAGCTAATGATGTGGAATTTTTTTTTTGTATGGTATTACATGTAATTTGAACGGTTTTTTTTTAATGTGAACTAATGAACCAAATGATAAAGCTAATGTTAGTTGAATACAATTGAATAATAGATTTTAAAAAGAGTTAAAGCTTAGTGATTAAGATAATATTTGTTATATATTCTTTATTTGAATATCAGTTGCAATATATCCTTGAATTGGTTATGTAACCCCCTGACTTTAAACACGTAATTATAATTCGATAACACATATTTAAATCGAATTAGAGACCATTGGATGCTTTAACCTCGTTTTAAACTTTCTGTCTCACAGTAAAATTTTTACAAAACTTTCAAAACTCTTTTTCCCATCCAGGTCTCAATTTCAATATTCGAATATAATTACCTGTGCAGTTAATATACATTCAATCATATCAGAGTGTATAACCGCATCTCCGGCAACTCCCGGGTTCTATGCATAAAACCTGAAGGTTTATAAGTATACACTAGGGGATTACGCAACCAAAATCGAATGTAGTGTTCCTGATTCAGAATATACAGTAATCCCGAGTTCAAAATATATAACCAACGTTTCTAATTCAACTATATACCCCCAAGGGTCCTAATTGCTCCGGGTTGGCCGCTTCTCCTTTGAGCCACACGCCCTGTCTGAAATGTTAGTCATAGGAAAGAATGAGATTCGAGAGAATCTCAGTAGTAACAAGCCACTCACACATTGCATAAACACAAAGCATGTACATAAATCACAAACAGCAGCAGCAGCAACAATTCACAGATACATGGTTTTCACCACAAACGACAGCACTCACGGCTGTATACACAATACGACAGCTCTTGCTGTAATCAACATCACGACAGCTTACGCTGTAATCACAATAACGACAGCTTACGCTGTAAGCGACAGCTTGAGCTGTAAACGACAGCTTGCGCTGTAAATGACAGCTATCACCAGCTGTAACCGCAGCAGCATCAGAAATCATCATAAAACAGTGATACAACACACATACAGTGCATTACACAAAGTATAAGAGAGAGAGAGAGTCACTACCTTGTCCTTTCCTGACGTCCTTCGGCGCAGTTGGCTCCCGAGGGCGGCAAATATCGAATCCTACAATTCCAAATGCACCATTTAGACACTTCCATAGTGTTATTTGGGGTTATATGGGTCTATAATGAAAATTTACAAAACTACCCCCGGGGACCCGGCCCGGGCCCGCCGTACCCGGTCCGGCTGTACTTTTCTTGAAATTTTGACATGGGATATCCTGACATATTTTCACCCAAGGAATCCATTTCCAGACTCGGAATTATCAAATTCAATGTTAAATTACGAAATTGCCCTTGGCAGCCCTACTTTTAGGGTTTTAGGGGTGTTTCCGTAATTATGCTTTCTCGGCCTTTTTTGAAAAAGTGCCCAACTGTAACCCCACCTATTTTCGCCCACTGAATCCAATGGAATCATCAAATCATTGAAAATCCAACTCTAAGACCCATTTACAGCCTTGGCCGAAATATACATGTTCTCCGGGAAAAATTGGGGTTTTACGATTTTGGCTCCGTAAACGCGTTCCTTTCTACTCCTAACCACTTTATTCACTATTACATTAGGTTATAACTACCATTTGAACCAAAATTGGGCAGCATAACCCTTAGGAAACTCAATTTCCAAAATTTAAAACCAATGGCAATCCGGCGAAATTTCACCGATTAAATTGCCCACAACAGCCAGAATAAGCAATATACGAAAGTTTGGAAGTTACCTCAAGCTCCCACAAGCTTTTCCCAAATATTGCTGAAAACCCTAAGTGCTCAACAACAGATTTTGAGCTTCCAAACCTTAAAGAACAAAGAGGAGTAGCTTAGGATCGGAGTTATACGCGTTAAGAGCTAAATCGTCGGAGAAATCGGCTTACCTTGTGATTTTTCTTCTCCTTTCTCTCTCTACAAACCTCAACGTTCTCACTCCTCATTCAGCTGCTGTGTGCGACAGAAATGAGCTGAGGAAGATGATAACATATTTAATTCCATGCTGATGTCATCTTTTATTGAGATGATGTCATAATTCCCATTTTCGGATTTTCTGGCAGATTTTCTGCCCAAACTTTGAAAAATCATAACTAATTCTAGAAAACTCAAAATGAAGTGATTCCAAAGCCAAATGAAAGATATTTAAGTTCTATTCATAGGAAAAATATTGGCCATTACTAAAAATCACCACACAATTCCAGAATTACATAAAACTCATCACTGCCCCAAAACAGAGTTCAGTTTTCATCCCAAACTTTGGACAGTTATATCTCCTAGTTCACAAAATGAAATGGAACAAATTATATGTCCATTTTGAAGCTTGAGAGGTGAACTATAAGACTGGAAAATTTCAGAATTTTTAGATACCATTTGGTCATTAAAAACGTTCACACAAACGGACTGCCCAGAATAGAATTTTACTGGACAGAATTTTAGATTTTGCATCTTTGCTTCCATTGGTTCCATTTTCATACCAAACATCATTCCCACATAAATTTTCACAAGGAATCCATTGGAATCATTAAAATATCCAAATTCCCATAACACATTCTTCAAAAGTGTTTATTCAACAATAATTACATCCACTTTTGAAGTCATTAGCCTTTAATCACTTTTTGGGATATTACAGGTTACTCACAAGATATCGTCGCAATAGAAAAAATGTTCTGTGTCTCCAAAGTTAATTAGTTATCATAAAATATATAATGTATATTTTGACAGAAAACAGTATTTATAAGGCACAATACGGTTCATTTGTTAGCCTCCATGTACATCGGCACAATATGTTGTTCCAAACTATTTTAAATTAAATGTTAACAAACTGGGGTATCATGTAGAAAATTGTTAAGCTAGTTTTAAACCATGCTTATCTCATATTGACATTCAAAGGTATCTAAATGTATTTAATATATTTTTTATCTTTAGCTAAAATAAAAGGGCTCACCCAACAGGTCCATTATTGAGGGGACAAAATGAGAAGACCAAATTACATATAGTAAAACATGCCCTCCTTTTCTAGGACAAATTAAAACAACGAACCCCACACCCCCTTTTTTTTTGGACAATAGATATTTTATTTTATGTTATATGTTATTTTTTCTAATGTTTTTGAAAAAAAAAAATATAATCACTATGTTTTTTTTAAAAGAATTGATGTTCAATGTGGGAAAATTAAAATATAAAAAATTTGATTCTATCTTATCCCAATTAAATATAGGAGGCTATTATTGAATTGTAAACGTATTTCAAAAAAGTACTCGACCCTTGATGATTTACATACGAAGGGTAGTTGAGTAAACACGAAGGAAGAAAAGTAAACATAAATGGGATGAAAAATAGAGAAAGACATTTATTCAAGTGAATAAGTACGAACCTGCTTTAACAGCACTAAACAACTTGCCTTCTTTTAAGTATTTCATCATCATATAAAGCTTCATTTCAAATACCCGTGCAATAATTTCAGGATGGTCTTCTATCTTTGCATTCTTTTCATCCAAATATCTAGTAATTTCAGGCCACTTTGGATTACAAGTGAATGTTATGAACAGATCTGGATAGCCAGCCCATGCACATATTGTCATTGCATCCTGATAATTTCCTATAGTATATCTGGCTCTACCGGTAAATGATGAGGGAAGTATAACTCGTTTACCTCTAGCGGTAGCTGCTGTTTCTCCAGCAAGCACAGCATCTGCAAGTCCTTTGTATAATTCCACCCTGAGTTGTTTCTGGTGTGTTCTTATGTACAAAAGCCTATAAGATTCAACCATCATATATGCATCAACAATAAATTGCTGGAATAATTTTCCTCCCAATAATATGGTCGATATTTCGTTGTCTCGGTCTTGAATCTTATAGGCAAAATATTCTCTCATTGTCACCTTCTTAACTATACCTCGACTATTCCTTGCTATCCTTTGATGAGGTATATCCTCTCTATAACCACCTATACCAATAGGAAATAGTAATGGATATTGTAAAGGAAGAAAGTCTGGATGGGTTTCTTTTATTCTTTCAAGCAGCCCTGTTTTGTAGTTCACTACTATATCTCTGCCCTGATCTACATCTCCAATATCTCCAACGATCAATGCAGCTATTTCATTTTGTCCTGACGGCATATTATATTTACGGCTGTCTGTGCCCCTTTTATGTATAATGTAACCCCCTCCGTAATTATATCCGAAATATGCGATTAAAATGAAATAGAGACCAATAATAATCAAATAACATTTACTAACCCATCACATGATGGGGTTTTCAAAAATACCTTTTGAAATCATTTATAAACTTGGTCTCATATTCACATTTCGAATACAATTACTACGCGAAGATAAATCACATTCATATAAATATCAGAGTGCATAACATAATCATCCCGGCAATCTCGGGTACATACCTTCACTAAAGATATACAGGGCACAATTGCCCATTACAATTCTTTAAATGGGGATTACACAATCTCATCTCGAATGAGTCCTGTCGCTCCCTCCACGAGCTACTTGCCCTGTCTAAATTGTTGGTAAGGGAGGGTGAGATTCGAGAGAATCTCAGTAGGGAAACATTATCAATATGCAGGAAAGATAAGTGTTTAATGCATGACATGCTTGCATCACATAACTCATGCACACATACAATGACAAATCTATAAGCTCAATGCTTCGAACGATACACATATGGCCATAGCATATATTGAAACATAGCTTCAAATCATTCATACATGTTCCACATAATCAAGCAAAGCAATAATATGTATCAACACATTAATACAGTTATCAGAGCATGCAGGAGAGATAAGTTCCCTACCTCCAGTCTTTTCTCCTCAATTTGCGTGCCAGCAACTCGGGGCTTCACATTCGATCCTACAATGTCAAATGTACTATTTAGACACTTCCATAGTGTTTCTGGGGGTTATATGAAGTTATATGGAAAAATTACTAAAATACCCCCGGGGACCCGGCCCGGCCCCGCCGTACCCGGTCCGGCTGTACTTTTCTTAAAATTTTGACATGGGCTATTCTGATATATTTTCGCCCAAGGAATCCATTTCCGGACTCAGAATTATCAAATTCAATGTCAATTACAAAATTACCCTTGGCAGCCCCACTTTAAGGGTTTCAGGGGCGTTTTCGTAATTATGCTTTTTCGGCCTTTTCCGAAAAAGTGACCAACTGTAACCCCACCTAATTTTCGCTCCTGAACTCAATGGAATCATCAAATCATTGAAAATCCATCTCTAACCCCTCCAAACCAGGCTTGGCCGAAATTCTCAATTCCCCGGGAAAAATTGGGGTTTTTCGGTTCCGGCTCCGTAAACGCGTTCCTTTCTACTCCTAACCACTTTATTGACTATTCCATTAGGTTACAACTACCATTTAGTATCAATTTGGGCAGCATAACCCCTAGGGAAACCCATTTTCCATTTTTACAACCAATGGCAATCCGGCGAAATTTCACCGATTAAATTGCCCACAACAGCCAGAATAGTCAATATACAAGAGTTTGGAAGTTACCTCAAGCTCCCACTAGCTTTTCCTTCTTGTGGCTGAAACCTTAACTTCAAAACACCAAAAGAGGAGCTTCCAAACCTTAAAGAACAAAGAGGAGTAGTTTAGAGTCGGAGTTATACGCGCTAGGAGCGAAATCGTCGGAGAAATCGGCTTACCTTGCGATTTTTCTTCTCTTTCTCTCTCTAAACTCTCTCAACTTTCTCACACTATGTTCAGGTGCTGTGCGTGAATGAGCAGCTGAAGATGATGAGAAGATGTTTTAATTCCATGCTTATGTCATCTTGCCTTTTGATGATGTCATAATTCCCAAAATTGGCATTTTCGGATTTTCTGGCAGATTTTCTGCCCAATCTTTGAAAAATCATAACTAATTCTAGAAAAATCGAAATGAGGTGATTCCAAAGCCAAATGAAAGATATTTAAGTCCTATTTATAGGAAAAATATTTACCAATACTAGAAATCACCACAAAATTCCAGAATTACACAAATGTCATCACTGCCCCAAAACAGAGTCCATTTTCGACCTCAAACTTTGGACAGTCATATCTCCTAGTTCCCAACATGAAATGGCACAAATTATATGTCCATTTTGAAGCTTTGGATGTGAAATTTAAGACTGGAAAGTTTCATAATTTTCTGACATCATTTGCCTATTAAAAACGTCCACACGAGAAGACTGCCCAGACAGAATTCACACTGGACAACATTTCTAGTTTTGCAACCAATGTGTCCAATCCAATTTAAATCAATTCCAATGATTAAATACCACAACATGACACCATTTCCATCACAATACCCCATTCAATTATTCCCTCTATTCTAAGTCAATTTGGATGTTGATCCACAATTGAACTCAAATACAGGGTTTGGGCATTGCTCATAACACAAGCGACTACAATCCACTTTATATTCTCTAAAAGGGTTCATTAATCACTAACCACGTCCACTTTTGTAGTCATTAACCCCTAATCACAATTTGGGATCTTGCTAAACCAGGGCTTAGCAATCCACTAATCTCAGGCTTATTCTCTATCCTCGAGTCTCAAAATTCGGGGTGTTACATTTCTCCCCCCGTTCAATAAATTTCGTCCTCGAAATTTGTCATACCACTTAATCCAAAAACTATGGATGCTTCTTCACGACAGCTTCCGTTTCACAATTCATTTCACATTGGAATAGTCCCCTCTAGACCACCCAGACAACTGGTGCACCACAATTTAGATTCTCGAAAGAATCTCAAACAATGAATGCAACTCAATTGCCCCAAACTGCAATCGGCCCATTTCACGATTGCCACACAAACCAAATCACCATATATATTTTTTTTTTTGCCAAGCAGATGCAATCGGTTCCACATACGATTGCTACAAAACCATGATTGCCACAAAACCATCATAACATAACCACAATCATCGCAAGCCCCCTAATTCATGAGTGGCTAGTGCATCTCGATATCTGGAGGCTCTAACTTATGAGCCATATCATAAGATCTTGGCAGTTGGGCGGCATAGGCCACCACTCTGCTTAACTCAAACTAGTTACTCCTTCCGGGAGTAACCCCAAAACACCACAACCTCAATACATCAAATGACAGCCTCAGCTATATACACAAACATTCAGCTTCCGCTATATCCACTTTCACAGCTTTACCCTCACCCGTACACCCACCAGTAACTCCACTAGTGGTAACCGGGACTTTTGGGAATTCATAACAATATCACATCTGTATCAAATTTCATGGTGTCGCCCTCACCCGTACACCCACCAGTGACTCCGCTAGTGGTAACCGGGACTTTTGGGTATCAACACAATATTACTTCTGTATCAACTTTCATGGTGTCGCCCTCACCCGTACACCCACCAGTGACTCCGCTAGTGGTAACCGGGACTTTTGGGTATCAACACAATATTACTTCTGTATCAACTTTCATGGTGTCGCCCTCACCCGTACACCCACCAGTGACTCCATTAGTGGTAACCGGGACTTTTGGGTATCAACACAATATTATTGTCACACCCCTTCAGAGTGCCCACCCCCCTGGTCAACTACGTACCAGGGCTACGATGGCCGTCCCCTGATCGGAACTGGCAGGCAGCTGGGTTACTCACCTTTCACCCAGGACTCACAAGAAAATCCACTTCCTTATCAAACGTACATTGCAGACTCTAATTTTACGCACCGCCTTTTGGCCTCAGGTCAACACCAGTGCAACCAACGTGGTGGCTAGCCAAGCTGGCCATGCCGGGGTAATTGCCCTCACAAATAAGAATCCCCGATCATGTAGTCGAATTCGCCATCAGCTAAACTAGCTCTGCTCTGCTACAACATACCTCAATCCCAGTTTGTTCACAACTATCACAGATTCACAATCACACTCCACCCTCATCCCTTTTTACCGCCGGGAAGACACACAGTCTTTACCCGAACCGTTGCTAGCGACTTAGGGACTATTGGCGTGGCAATGCACATACATAGCCTCGCGGCTCACAAATAATCAATCCCCCGTAACTACCGCCCTAGCGGAACGGTCCTCCGCCATAGGAATCACCCCATGCGGCCGTAGGTGAGAGACTCACAATGCACAATTGCAACAAGCTGAAACCAGGCATTTTAATAATTCCACCCACCACAAATTCTTTTCACTAAACTAGGATCCTTCAAGACCCATTTTTCACAAAATAATCTGGACTTTGAAGTTTTACCTCTCGAAGCCATGATTAACACATCATTCTCACGGTAACCTCGAGCTTCTGCTCAACACAATTCTCAAACATATCACATTCTCACGCTTCCGCTGCACACTCTGAGGTCAATCTCCTCATATGTGTTTTAACAATGTCAAGTTGATTTAACAAGAGTCCCATAGGAATCTCCCACCACAACTGACAACATTCATAACATATATTCATCTGTGTCAGACCTTGGCCCGATTCAACTTGAATCATCCAGAGCCACAACCAGCACTTTGTTGAGATCCCATACTCCCAACATTCCCAGAGCTCTATTCTACAATTCAACGTCACGGCTATTGCTCTCCACGGTTCGTTATCACGGCAGCTGCACACTAGGGTTTGTCGTCATGGAGGCTTTCACAAATATAGTCACACCCCGGTTTTACCCCCTCAAGGGATGCCCCGCGCCGGTGCCCACCCTGCTCACGTACATGGGGCTGCCAGGTGGCTGAGCTGGCTGGTCTCACCCCTCATGGGCTAACCCACCACCCAGGACTCACACATATCCCCCGTATTACCACCGCCCCGAAGGCACGGTCCTCCCACTGTGTGCCATACACACCCCCAGTGGGCCGCAGGTGATAAATTCACAAATAGCCGCTCCGGTCAGACGTCACCGTAGGTAGCCCTCTCCGATCAAAACTCCCCGTAGGTTGCCTTTTCCGCTCTGAATCCTCGTAGGTAACTCTTTCAAATTCAAACTCTCTGCAGAATCACTTTTCCCTGTGCTAGATTAACGCTAGCAACCTCAGGATACCTGATACACATTTCAATTTCAATCTAGTACCATACCCTGGTACCACAGACCATATAGGTCATATCAATCTCCTAAGGACCAGCTTAACTATGGAGTCTGATCCTTGGATCACAATTCATCTTTTAAAATTTCAACCTCAGTAGAACCGAGAAATCACTTCCCTCTAATCCACGGAGCATCATCAACTCAAACTCAAATTCAAATATCTCTGCCAGCCTAAGGCACCTCAGCCCCCTAGGTTTTAAGGCCTTTACACACATAAGCTCAGTATGACATCACTACATGTAACATCATACCACCTAGGGTTTCTCACCCAACGTCTAGGTTGGAGCCATAATCAACCTAGAACCTCAATATCACACATCTAGGAAATCATTTTCCTTAGTTCTCTAATCAAATGATGGGTCTGATTACCTCTACCTCTAGGTCTACACCTCAAATTCTCAGGCGAATCATACTGACTCACCATATCCATAACACGAATAATGTATACACAGTCCATCAATCACATATATCTGCAAGCAGTAAGGACCTTAATGTGTATACCACAACAAACAAGTCATCTCCTAAGACTTAAGGCAGCAACTACGGCCATTATCCTAGCAAATCCTTTACTTGCCAGGACCGGCAGCTCTGATACCAAACTGTAACCCCCTCCGTAATTATATCCGAAATATGCGATTAAAATGAAATAGAGACCAATAATAATCAAATAACATTTACTAATCCATCACATGATGGGGTTTTCAAAAATACCTTTTGAAATCATTTATAAACTTGGTCTCATATTCACATTTCGAATACAATTACTACGCGAAGATAAATCACATTCATATAAATATCAGAGTGCATAACATAATCATCCCGGCAATCTCGGGTACATACCTTCACTAAAGATATACAGGGCACAATTGCCCATTACAATTCTTTAAATGGGGATTACACAATCTCATCTCGAATGAGTCCTGTCGCTCCCTCCACGAGCTACTTGCCCTGTCTAAATTGTTGGTAAGGGAGGGTGAGATTCGAGAAAATCTCAGTAGGGAAACATTATCAATATGCAGGCAAGATAAGTGTTTAATGCATGACATGCTTGCATCACATAACTCATGCACACATACAATGACAAATCTATAAGCTCAATGCTTCGAACGATACACATATGGCCATAGCATATATTGAAACATAGCTTCAAATCATTCATACATGTTCCACATAATCAAGCAAAGCAATAACATGTATCAACACATTAATACAGTTATCAGAGCATACAGGAGAGATAAGTTCCCTACCTCCAGTCTTTTCTCCTCAATTTGCGTGCCAGCAACTCGGGGCTTCACATTCGATCCTACAATGTCAAATGTACTATTTAGACACTTCCATAGTGTTTCTGGGGGTTATATGAAGTTATATGGAAAAATTACTAAAATACCCCCGGGGACCCGGCTTGGCCCCGCCGTACCCGGTCCGGCTGTACTTTTCTTAAAATTTTGACATGGGCTATTCTGACATATTTTCGCCCAAGGAATCCATTTCCGGACTCAGAATTATCAAATTCAATGTCAATTACAAAATTACCCTTGGCAGCCCCACTTTAAGGGTTTCAGGGGCGTTTTCGTAATTATGCTTTTTCGGCCTTTTCCGAAAAAGTGACCAACTGTAACCCCACCTAATTTTCGCTCCTGAACTCAATGGAATCATCAAATCATTGAAAATCCATCTCTAACCCCTCCAAACCAGGCTTGGCCGAAATTCTCAATTCCCCGGGAAAAATTGGGGTTTTTCGGTTCCGGCTCCGTAAACGCGTTCCTTTCTACTTCTAACCACTTTATTGACTATTCCATTAGGTTACAACTACCATTTAGTATCAATTTGGGCAGCATAACCCCTAGGGAAACCCATTTTCCATTTTTACAACCAATGGCAATCCGGCGAAATTTCACCGATTAAATTGCCCACAACAGCCAGAATAGTCAATATACAAGAGTTTGGAAGTTACCTCAAGCTCCCACTAGCTTTTCCTTCTTGTGGGTGAAACCCTAACTTCAAAACACCAAAAGAGGAGCTTCCAAACCTTAAAGAACAAAGAGGAGTAGTTTAGAGTCGGAGTTATACGCGCTAGGAGCGAAATCGTCGGAGAAATCGGCTTACCTTGCGATTTTTCTTCTCTTTCTCTCTCTAAACTCTCTCAACTTTCTCACACTATGTTCAGGTGCTGTGCGTGAATGAGCAGCTGAAGATGATGAGAAGATGTTTTAATTCCATGCTTATGTCATCTTGCCTTTTGATGATGTCATAATTCCCAAAATTGGCATTTTCGGATTTTCTGGCAGATTTTCTGCCCAATCTTTGAAAAATCATAACTAATTCTAGAAAAATCGAACTGAGGTGATTCCAAAGCCAAATGAAAGGTATTTAAGTCCTATTTATAGGAAAAATATTTACCAATACTAGAAATCACCACAAAATTCCATAATTACACAAATGTCATCACTGCCCCAAAACAGAGTCCATTTTCGACCTCAAACTTTGGACAGTCATATCTCCTAGTTCCCAACATGAAATGGCACAAATTATATGTCCATTTTGAAGCTTTGGATGTGAAATTTAAGACTGGAAAGTTTCATAATTTTCTGACATCATTTGCCTATTAAAAACGTCCACACGAGAAGACTGCCCAGACAGAATTCACACTGGACAACATTTCTAGTTTTGCAACCAATGTGTCCAATCCAATTTAAATCAATTCCAATGATTAAATACCACAACATGACACCATTTCCATCACAATACCCCATTCAATTATTCCCTCTATTCTAAGTCAATTTGGATGTTGATCCACAATTGAACTCAAATACAGGGTTTGGGCATTGCTCATAACACAAGCGACTACAATCCACTTTATATTCTCTAAAAGGGTTCATTAATCACTAACCACGTCCACTTTTGTAGTCATTAACCCCTAATCACAATTTGGGATCTTGCTAAACCAGGGCTTAGCAATCCACTAATCTCAGGCTTATTCTCTATCCTCGAGTCTCAAAATTCGGGGTGTTACATATAAGCTTGATTTTTATTGCATGGCCTTCATGTGTGTTGACAAAATCTCTTGCCATTCGAAACGTCTGTACCAAGCTATTATGATTGTCCAGCATGGTTTGAAGTCTTTGAACAATATCAGCATTTATGCCAGTCAGAGAGTTGTCTTGCCCACTAGAATAATAAAACTTGCATGATCATAAAACACTAAAATAATGATAAAATATAAATGTCTTTATTTAAATTGAATGCAAAGAAATGAAGATTATATTTGTTTTATATAATTACCTGATAGCTGAAATTCTACTTGATACTTCGTTTTCGGTATCATAAATATACAACTGTGCAAATTTGGGAGGTTGTCCATCAGGGGGCAGGATACTACCTATCATGTGCATATTCTGGCCACTCATTCTATATACATAAGGTCCACGTCCATCATTGATTTGTCGATCAATTCTTCCTCCCATGGATGTAAAGGCATACATAGAATTATAGGTTCTAATATTGCTGCGGAAATGCTTACTCTCTAAACTTTCTCCAGAGTAACTCAAGTGGTGGTTCCAGTTTGGTAGGGAGCTTGACCTTTCCTTGTAGGCAACACACGCCAAAATCAGGATTTTTGTCATTGTAATGCTTCTTTAGTCGTTCATTATACCACAATTTAGCTCCACAGTGTTTGCAAATATACGTTGGATCTCCAAGATCTTCATACTCTGGAAATTCTATTGTCAAACAAAATTACAAAGATAAAGTATTTATAAAGCAATAAGCAACTACATAATATTTGTCGCATGTCACAAAGGTTGTAGTAAAGCTGTCTATAAGCTAACATGGTAAAATAAATATAGCTTAAAGATAATTACCAGGTCTCTCATTACAAGATGTACGTGGTTTACATTTTCTAGCTGATGTCCTCTGGCATGACACACATCTATGTCCTGATTGGGAAAGACGATGGAACTGGAATTAATATATGGTATACATTGAAAGCATGATTAGCATAGAAATTGAAGCAATTGATAAAGAAGGCATTATTAGGGAAAAAAGTGGGTCTAAACTTTTAAAAAGATACAGGGGAGAAAAAGAAAAAGGTGCAAGAGAATTATCGAAAAAAGAAGAGGAAGAGGAATGTGACAAACACATAATTAATGGATCTGGTTTCTCATATGATCGTTTAGTTGGACACTCACATAATTTGTCTCTCAATGAATGTACCCCAACCAATAAATAGAAACCATAAAATACCAGATTCAAGGATATAAGGAACTTCATAAAATTTAAAAAGCTCATCCACTTCGTAGGATTGGCATTTTAAACCATTTTATGGTTGGCATATAATCCATCCAATGTGATTGTATAATCATTATGGTATTGTCATTAGTATTGGATAATTGTTATTTTTTAATGGTTTGTGATCTTACTATTACTAACTTGTCAATGTGCTAGCAGTGATAAATACAATGCATGCTTTCTCTGCTAACCTTGTAATTCAATGGCCATTTCCCAAAAACTCATGCTAGAATCAACATGAACATCAATATAGTATACAAAATCTATTTCAAGGGAAACTATTCATAAGCAATGAACAACGTGACTCAATTCATAGATTTCATGCATAAGGAAGAAAAATTCCTCTAGCTTTTATCATCATTCAATATACTATACTTTAAGTTTATGCCTTCAGCTACCCCGTCCCAATTGTATTTTTGTACCGTTTTCTGTTGGAATAAATTTAGCAGCCTCATTCACACATAGTAATGAAAAGAGGCAAAAAAAGAAGCAAACAAAAAGGCAAAGTACCTTTCAACCCTTCTCCTGTGGCTTTTTATTACTTGATACAAATTTCAAGCTTTCAAAGTTGGAAAGGTAAATTCAATAAAAAGATAAACAGGAAACTTTGGTGGTTTGAATATAGTCGCTGGGAAAAATAATGAATATGGTAAAACGCTAAGGATATCTACTAATGTAATTAATCCAAAAAGGTAGTACAATGTTATGAGTTAATAAATCCACTTTTTGAATTTTGTCTATATATGTGTAAAGTAGACAAAAAGAGGAAGGGGAAGCATGTGCGAAGGGGTGACTGCAGCCATAACGATGCCTTTTTTGTAGAAGATGAGAATAATAATGAACTATTCCAAATATTAAGGAACGCAGACATATCATGCAGCACTTTTTTGTAACCCAAACATGCCTAAACATGAAGCTGATTAGATTAAAATTCAGATATACTTTGAGGACAAATAGTAAGGAATTTGTCTAAACAGTAAGTAGATCAAACTATTAGTGATTTCAGCAAGCGGTTTGCGGCCAATAACGTCACTGCATTGTTCGCTTTGTTCTCTGATCAGCTGCTGGGCACAATGCCCTGAATCATATACATATAATAGTTTTAATAAGACAAGATGCAGCAGTTTATGAATTTGTGCATAATGATCATTAGAGTAGGATGATAGTTATATTTAAAGATATTTTTTTGTTGCAGAAATCTTAAATACCCACACACGTGTAACATTAACCTATTCTTAATTGGATAGAGACCTGAAATCAAGAAATTAATAAATTTATTTTGTGTTACTTAAAGTAAAGGTAACATTAAGATATGATTATGTTGGGCAAACCTAAATTAAATTAATAATAAAAATATTGGAACACATGCAACACATTTGTGATATCTCAAAAATTTTTCAAAATAATTGACAATTAAATATAAAATCAAACATTTAAACATTAAAGTCTTAAGCAAATCAAAACAACAAATAGGTAATGATTATGAAAAGGGGAAAAAAACTCAATACAAAGTCAAAAACTAAGATGATGCATTTGAAAATGAGATAATTCGAGTAAGAAAACAATGAAATAATAATAACAACAAAAAAAGAAAACAATAAACTAGTAAACAATGTTTTGAAATTTTATCAAGGCCATAAAGTGCTTTAACCTAGCTCTGTACTTAATCTTTCAAAGTCGTTTGACATCACAGCCAAATAGCGATGTTTCACCTTTGAGTTATAGGTAGTGGATTTTTCAAATAGGCTAAGTATCACATGAGACTACTATTCTACGTATACACTTGTTCTAACAAACGCCATCATGGTTGATACAATATTCACCAAAATGTATGCAGTTGCAGGTCGCATTCCATGTGAAAATACGTTAGGTGTAGGAGGAGGGAAAAATGTTCAGCCTTCTAATCTTTTCAAATGTAAGTTGGGTTTCACCAATAGATTACTTTAAGAACATTCCAAACGCACCTATTGCAACAGCAAAACTCCGACCACATGGATATTTTCAAATTAACCAAAAGATTGTACTTGGATATTTTCAAATTAACCAAAAGAATTATTTAAAGTTTCTAAGTAACCATTCCAGCACAAATTCAGAAAAAGAAAAAAAAATAAATAAATGGGGTCGACGTGTTTTGAGGGGCGGGAGGTAGGGGTTCCAAACTAATAATCTAAAAGCTACTCCTCTCCACTCCGCCCCATGGACTGATCGAGATTTTAGTTGGGAACCTATCATTAGAAAATATCTCACCGAGGTAATGTTTATATAATTAACCTTTTCAAGCCCCAAAGCAGAACCTTTTTTTTGCCAAAAAAAAGACCACACTAGCAGAGGAATAATACAGAGGAGTAAGGAGAATAAGTGGAAAGTCAAGATTTGATAGCCTTAACTGAGTGGTGTTGTCATAGGTTGTGAGATGCTCGTTAAAGTCTCCTTGTTTATTTTCCTCTGCTTCCTTATATGCTCAAGCCGCCTTGTCCTTGCTGGTAAGTGAGCAGAAAGTCAGAAAATGAAACAAAAACCAACTATCTATGTAGGTTGCATGTTAAACTGACATAAAAAAAAGGACCATGGTCAAACCATCTTGATGTATATATATACCTTCCTTCCCAGAAATTATTTCGCATGTGTTGTTGATTTCAATTTGACAGTGTTCTTTCCTTTTTCCCATGTGGGATTTTCTATGATCTGGTATTTCTGAGAAATCCATGGGATTTGTGGCAAGACCCAACGCAATGAAGTGAAGGTCAACCATAAGTTTTTTGTTCCTTTTCGGACAGGAAAATCTTCATTTGAACTGTTTGTGGTGGCATTCTGAATAGGGGATGGCAGTTATTAGACAGTTTTGAGGCCGATGTACAGCGCTCCACAGATGCTGCATTTTGACTGACAGTTTCGCGCCTGCAGCTAACGTGATAATGTGTTTGTATTATCTTTGATAGTAATTTTTTGGGCCAAAGATTTTGATACTAATCTTTTTTTTCCTAAAGATTTTGATAATATTTAATGATAACAAATCAAAATAAATTAAATGTGCATTGCTAAGGCATTGGATGCGTGTTTATTTAATATGCGTCAGAGACTTTCACCTCAAAATATGAACAAATCTATTTAAAATTTTAAGAAGAACCATGACTGTGTTCTCATATTTAATATTGCAATCTTAACTTTCACCTAGGAAAAGGAAGGCTGTTAAATATTTACCTATCTCCTTATATCATGGCATTGACTTGATTGATTTTGTATTATAGTATGAGATTGAATATCTTAATGTTATTTCTGCCCACCAAATCCTATCGTAGTTAAATCTGAAATCGTTAATTTTATTTAATCATTAATTTTATTTACTAAAAATCATAATGCTATTTTCGTAACTAATTCTAAACGCATAAGGGTAAGGAAATATAATGCAAATTAATTCGAAATCATAACTAATGCAACAGGTCAATAATTAGATATAGAGAAATCATAACTACTTCATTGTCGGAAAATATAATTTTAATTCTGAATAATTAGATTTAATGGTAGCATAACTAACTTAATTGTATTTACTGAAATCATTCAGATAAGATTTAATGGAAGCATATATGTAAGTTATTTTCTCCTTTCATAATGGTAAAATAACGAGCAATGTAACAATTATGATTTCCTTTTTTTTATTACAATTAATTAAATCCATATAAAGTGTAAAAGCTCCTTTTGATCGCCATAAAATGGCTTCCATCAATGATGTGACCATATGACCAAAAAAGAGTTATAAGTCATAGTTTTACTTTTCTTTTCATTATAATTTTCCTTAGTTTGAAATAACCAAAACTTCATGGCAGCACAAATGTCTGCACGTTCTGAGAGTCATGAGAAATGAGGATGATCACTTTCTGTTTACTGATAAAATATGAGCATCATTTTACAACAAAATGGTGTTCGAACAAAGTTAAAAACAACGGCATGGAAGGATGAACGACTGATTGATTAAACAGATGCCACATTCACATTTAAGAATTACAAGAAGCAAACAAATGACCACTATTGGACGGCAAGTTGTCCAGTTTAAACACTATCCAGCCATTGATATTTAATATACCTCTTTATTGGATCTTCAAGGATGACCTTGTCCCCAAAGAGTTTGATTTACAAATATTACAAGGGACGAATGACTATAGAGAAAAGACAAAAGACTATGCCCAAAAAAAAAATAATAGAGCAACCAACACTAATAATCTATCGTAAAAGAACAGAGTTGGAAAGGAACATCATCATGTCATATATTAAACGATTGGAAACCGATACCATTTTCTATGACACTTGAAATGAAAAGTTGAAAAAGAAGACCAATTCTGATAGCACACCACAGGTGGATACATTAAGGGAAATCCAACAACAACATAGAAATCTTGAATTTATAAATAAACATAGGAAACTAACGAAAGTCCACATCAACTGAAAAAAAGCTAAAATAGCGACACCAAACCACCCCAATCATCAATGAAAAACTAATGTTTCTTCTTTCCCTTGGCAACTTTAACAGCTTTATCTTCACATTTTGGCTTCTTTGAAGTACCACCCAAATAATCAGCTAAGCATTCATCATTATCAGGAGCAGACTCATCCTTTTCAATTTTTACTTTGTCACCCACTTTTTCACGCACAATCACTGATGAGCTTACGCCCTTAGAGTCAAGAAGGGAGCTGTCGACATCCTACGATGTTAGTACCACAAAAAAGGCGAACATCAGTTAGGAATTCATAAATGTGTGCAGAGAAATATGTAGTGCTATGAGCAAATGAAGCAAATGATACAAACTCATAGGGTCATCTTCTTGGCTGGAAGACACCATAGTAGGGGAGCCAATTGGAGCTTCCTGTTCAGCCTCAAATGCTTCAATGATTTCAGAGTCTGCAGTCAAGCGTGCCACGATGCATGAATTGGAAGACCCATCCACATATTCCTCAGGAATTCTTAATAGGCAAAGGAATTTTTTGCCTACAATCTTGTTCACAACATCCGCTGGGAGAACATTGTCATCTTCAACATCATCCTGCGCACACATGACTCAAATCAGCAACATGGACCTCTAATAGATAAGTGGTAGGTTATAATTATAACATCTTAATGGATTGCACACACTCACATCATGGTGAACATGTTGATGAATCACTCGATCTATCATCTCTATTGCAGAACAGCCGGCTAACTTTGAAAATTCCCTATCAAACAACACAAAGATGCAAGTGCCAGTGTCATCCATAGCATCGAACTTCACCAAGAACCTAGCACACTAGACAATCAAAGTTAGGGGTCCCATTAAAGCATGCTTATTTTGAGTTGACAGATTGGTAAGAGAAGAAGAGCATATCACCTGGGAATCACATTCTTCACAATCCCTTGACACTTGTCACAAAAAAACCCATCCCCATCCAGAACTACTTTCTTTCCATCCGCGTTACATGAGTTGTAAAACCAGCCATGCTCATAACGAACATCAACAATTTCAGCTAACACCAAGGGCATTTTCGTCTAGAGATTAAATAAGCCAAAAAATGAGCACAAAACCCAAAAACAGAGTTGTTAGATAATACTTTTAATATAAACACTAATAAATGTAAATCTTAATCACATGTGAATGTTTGGATTTTTAAAGAATGAGATTGTTTTTAATCTAAAGGAAGAGTATATTTAAAGATATTATTTTGTTGCAGAAATCTTAAATACCCACACACGTATTATTTTGTTGCAGAAATCTTAAATACCCACACACGTGCAACAATAACCTATTCTTAATTGGATAGAGACGTGAAATCAAGAAATCAATAAATTTAATTTGTGTTACTTAAAGTAAAGGTAACATTAAGATGTGACATGAGAGCAACCTTATCGATGCGTCAAGGCTCACCCTCTCAAATATGTATGCATGCATGCACGTAAACTATGACAACTGATGAAACAGTTTGACCAAGAAAAAATGTGAAATGTTCTAATTCTTTCTAGAGATAGAAACTCAGTAACTGAAGTCCAATAGAGAAACATTCTAGCCATCAAGAATAGATTTATTGCAAATTTGCAATATGCAAAATCAGATACTCTCAACCTTAAAAGGACGGAAGTGGGCATACTTCCTATGTGGCTGGATAGTTTTCAGCACATCAAGTTCATTATCCCCAGTAAGTTTTGGTTAACATTTGCAGAAAAGGCCAAGCAGAATGTCAAACTTTTGTTTAAGAAAATCATCCCAAGGACAACATAAAGCAAAGCAATTAATTCCAGAACCTAGTAATTCCCTACGATGAAGAAGCCATCCTGATCGCCATCTATCTAAAAAGTCAAGACTTGATAACTTTGAACTCTCTCTTCAATACCTTAATCAAACCAAGTAATCTTTTTATGAGGATGCCACTCACCGAACTTCAAACTACCAATTATTCCTAACAAATAGAGTTGCAAAATATAAGGCATTCATTAAACAATGTTTTTTTACCATAACTTATTGAACAAACTTCTGATTTTTCTAAACGTTTCCAAACCAATCAAATATAAAATAATAGCATATTGTATTTTAAAAATTAAGATATCCGAATGTAACATTCAAACAGTGAATATTAACATAAATAATAACCATAACACATTTAACATGACGTGATAGTGGGTGATATTTGGGAACTAAAATTAAATTGATCATTAAAATATTGTAACACTAAATAAAGACGGTGCATGCCGTGATGGTAGGAGATATTTATATTGTAATTTCGGATATTACCTTCCTAATGAAAAATGAATAATGTTAAAATAATTGTTTGTTTTTTCCAGTGAATATTGAGATTGAAAAAATAAGTTGCACAGGTTACTGAATTAAAATAGTATAACAAACCGTTGGCCCTCTACGTAGTCCTGCGATCTTTCGTCTGTCCGGTTTTTCCAGCAACTCTTCAGCGAGAGTTAAAGTCCGCTGAGGTGTAATACGGTCTGGTGGCTGTGAGACATCAACTCCTGCTGCCTCAAATCTAGTAGTGCATTGAAATCGTTAATTAATTATATAAACACGCTTGGTGTTCAACTTATATAGGCAGAATTTTAAACCAAAGAATACGTAGGCAGAGAACGCTCCTTGAAATGAAATCGCTTACTTCTGGCAGTTCAGGGTGTATGAGCAGACGAGATGTATACATAGAGTTGGAGATCTTATTCCTACCTAGATGCAATTAATTAGCATAAAGTATTTGATTAGTTTATGACATGGGCTTAAAGAATGCAAACCAAGGGTATACTAAAAATAAGTGAAAAACACTAACGATTAAATTCTCGCGCCTTGCACCACTGGAGGATGATCACGACTGGGCCAGACTTGTGAGAAGCCATATATGATAGAAAGTCATCTGCAAATTCCCCCCAAAGTGTACACTAGAGCCGTTCTAGACTGCAAAGTAGCCCGTGGTTATTGGAACAGCCATTGAAGGTCGACAACATCATATAATTTAAAAAATCTCATGCCAACTTACTCTTCATTCGTTAATTCTATGTCCACGTGATGTTGTCGGCGTCCTTGGATAGTGCACTCTTCTAGTTGGCCCATAGTAGACACCCTCCCAACAACGTCTAGTAAATGTTTTGGTAGTGAGTACACGCTTACTGGCAATAAATTAATTAAGAAGCATAAAACACGCAGACACTAAAACGTCACTCACCAAACAGGAATCGGTCATCCAAGTCAGTCGAGAGTATGTCAGAGAAATTCTTGAAAGTGAAACCATAACGTGGGATGCTATAATCATCCTTGCGAGGTCATACAACGGTGGAAAACTGGAAGTTAACATGATACGGGTGAGCAGTTGGCCGATACGACCCTGTTGCAGCAACGACGTCAAAATTGGAGACCTCTACAACTGCGCCCTCTTCTAGGTGTTTCTTATGACGACGAACAAATCCACTTCGCACAGATGCATGCACACGATCACCCTGAAAAAGCATAAAAAAATACAAAAAAGGAAACAAAAAATTAATAAAGGGACAAACGCAAAAGGACGGAAGATGAAAGGGCGAAAAAGGCCAATGGAGTGTCCAAAAATGAACCCCTGACATGAATATCCTGCATCACAAGCTCCATGGACGTAGCATCAATAAAACCGTGCCGAGAGGGCATATTCCACATGCGGACAAGGCGAACACATATGCGCCAGTTGTGCCGCTTAGGAGTTAAGGCACGCACTGGATCAAAAACGGTAGCAATCAGAAAAGTGGAAAGGAGACTGAAGATAAAAGCGTAGGAGAAAGATGAAATCGCAGGAGACAGAGCGCCAATTATAAGTGCGAATGAGCTTTTAAAGGAACGGCAGGCAAGAAGGTTTGCAAGTTAGTGTGAGTCAGTAACTGCCGTGGGATGTGAGTGAGTAACTTCCGAGCACCTTCCACCATAAACTGTAATGAAAGGAGGACGTGCGTGTGCCACAACGAATTAATCACATAGAAAAAATAATTATGTAATTGTTTTTCTGAATAAATAGATTTACTGGAATCATTACCAACTTGCGAAGACAAAGGAACTATAATTCAGATTTAGAGATAAAGGAACCATAGGATTAAGTAATAAATAAAATTTAGGCAAAGGAACTATAATTCAGAATCCACAAAAATTAAAAGGGGAAGGGAAAAAAAAGCTGAAGCATAAAACGCAGAACAGAATAGGTTGTCGGCGTCAGCGCAGAAGAACCATTCATGACGGCTTGCTCTTGTTCGCCGAAGATCGCAACTCTGTGAAGCTGCCGCTGTCTCTCCATTCGTCGGCTGCTCTCCTGCAGCAATTAGTTTGTTGTTCAGGGTATATGTAACTTTAATTCAAATTTAGAGATAAAGGAACCATACAATTAAGTAATAAATAAAATTTAGGCAAAGGAACTATAATTCAGAATCCACAAAAATTAAAAGGGGAAGGGAAAAAAAGCCGAAGCATAAAACGCAGAACAGAAGAGGTTGTCGGTGTCAGCGCAGAAGAACCATTCACGATGGCTTGCTCTCTTCTTCAGCTCGATCTAATTTCCGGTGCTCCCAACAGAAGGCCCACTCCACCGTTAAGCACGTCGAACCTGGGGAAGAAGAGATGAACCAGAAGATAATAACGCCTCCCCAGGTTCCACCTTTGACGATGCTCTCTTGTTGCTACTCCTCTCTGGTTCACTGAGTCGACGAAGATCGCTGCTCTGTGAAGCTACCTCCATCTCTCCATTTGTTGGCTACTCTCCTTCAGCAATTGCTCTATTCCTTTAGGGCTTAATGCTTTTGTTTTTCCAATTTCTCTCAGTCAAACATCGGCCTATTGCTTTTGTTAGCAAATTCTAATTGGTTGAAAGACCCTTCCATGTGGCCCTTGTATTTTCTCTGTCATTAGGAAATTGCTTCACAACTTCTTCTCATCCATAAAGTAGAAACCATGTCACTTGTTATACATTCAAAAATAATAGGGAAGACAATAAAATAAAAACAACTTCTTCCTGCTTTTTATTAGAAACTTTATCTTATTAAGTGGTTTTCTTTACTAAATCAAAAATCTATTTTCGTAACGATAATTCTATAAGTTTTTTTTTTCAGGATATATGTAACTGTAAAACGAAAGAAAGAGATGACATGAATTCTATATTTCAAACCAAATCGGAAATAATTAATTTCATTTAGTCATTAATTTTATTTACTGGATCGGAATATGTAACTGCAAAACGGAGGGGCAGATGTGTCATGCAGAAATTCAGAAATAATTAATTTAATGGGCTGATAAATCGGAATATGTAACTGCAAAACTAAGAAGCCGATGTGGCTTGCAGAAATTCGGAAATAATAAATTTCATTTAATCATTAATTTTATTTTTTGAAGCAGAACGAATCTGCGTTTTTTTTTCAGGGGCTGATATAAAACAAAGCTGCAGTTTTTTTTTTCAAGATATATGTAACTGCAAAACGGAGGGGCTGACTGCAATTTTTTTTTCAAGATATATGTAACTGCAAAACAAAGAGGCTGCAGTTTTGAAAATGCAGACGTGGCTTGCAGAACATCGGAAATAATAAATTTCATTTAATCATTAATTTTATTTTTTGAAGCACAACGAATCTACAGTTTTTTTTCAGGGGCTGATATAAAACAAAGCTGCAGTTTTTTTTTCAAGATATATGTAACTGCAAAACGCAGGGGTTGACTGCAATTTTTTTTCGCAATTTTTTTTTCAAGATATATGTAACTGCAAAATGAAGAGGCTGATGTGGCAAGCAGAGAGCCGCTTACTGCTCTGCTTTTATATAGGTAAGATTAGAGACCTTAGATGATTTAGGACTTTAACAAAATCAAACTTCCCAAAATCAGGGTCTATAAAAACTTTTCTAAAACCTGTTCACAAAGGTCTCATATTCAAATTACAAATACACAATTGGTCTGTACAGGTTGATTCCATTTACAAATATCAGAGTACAGCATAAATTCCCGACACGCTCGGGTTCCTTTAATCAGTAAAGGGTCTTACAAGACAACAATGCCCATAATCTCTTACCCTTTATTAGGGAATTACACAAAACTATTCAAATATCACCAATACATATACAGGAAATTCCCAACACAATATCTATATGATATACATGATAACCAAATAATCAAAATAACTCCCAATCCGGAGCTTTACCCGCTCTTCGTCACCCGCTTTCCATTTGATCCTTCAGCCCTGTCTAAAAGTTGTTTTGGGAGAGTGAGATTCTAAAGAATCCCCGTAGTGTCAAGTCACTCATAGTATGCACAACAATAAGGCATGAAAGCAAATCATCACACATACATTGCAACTACAATGGCAGTTACAGCGGCAAGGGCAGGTATGACTCATGTCACCCTTATGTTTGCTCACGCTGAAGTGCTCACGCTGTATTGCACCACAACACAGTTCACAACAATATATTTCACCACAGTTGGGATTCATATAAAGCATTTTACAATACACAACCACACTGCCCGGATTTATAAAGTAGTTTCTCAAAGATCTATGTCTATTACAACGGCAGTTCAACGGTCGGGGTAGATGTGATAAGAATCAACCCCCTATGACGGCTCCCGCTGAAGTGCTCACGCTGCAATAAACCATGGCATATTTTCATTCACATTTCACAATCATACGATAATCAATCATGCATACCAGACATCATACACAACATGAGAGAAAAGTCACTACCTGCTCGTTCCTTCCGTGCATGCTCTGGCACTGGTCCCTCCCAAGTAGGGCAAATTTCGTATCCTATAATTATAATAAGCGACGAAGAGTTATTTCTCTATTCCAATTCTCAATTACTTCTTAACACTTAATTTGGTTATCATTATTGCTCTTTGAGTACCCATAAATACCCCTAACAAAAGCCCTAAAGGGTTGGAATAACTATCCCAAAGATCCCCTTTTTGAAAGCACAAGACATGATTTTTCACTGTTGCATGCGAGTGAAGATGGCATCACTCGAGTGATGGTACGGACACTCGAGTGAAGAAGGCCTCACTCAAGTGATGGTACGGTCTGCACTTTAGTATAAGAAAGTAAGGAGCAGAAAGTGTTTCCCCGAGAGCACAAGAGACTCTTAGAGAAAAGAAGCACTCGAGCACGGATCACTGTACTCGAGTAATGGCTTAACACTCGCAAGTGTTAAAGCGCACTCTTGAATCTTGGACGTGAGTGAAAACTTAAGACAAGAGTTCATGGCGTCAAATACACCCATACTCGAGTGAGAGGAGGCTCACTCGAGTAAGAACCCACAACACTTGCAAGTAAGATAACACTCTTGCCTCTACACACGAAAGTGCGACATAAAAGCTGATGGCAAAAAGGGAAAATGCACTACTGTACTTGAGTGGGCTCACCCTTACTAGAGTGATGTTCATCCCGCATTTGAGTGAACCCTAGATCACTCGAGTGATGCTATCAGAACCCAGAAAACACATAAGGTATGACAGCACTCGAGTGAGGCAAGTGAGATAACACTCTTGCCTCTACACACGGAAGTGCAACATAAAAGCTGAAGGAAGAAAGGGAAAATGCACTACTGTACTCGAGTGGGCTTACCCGTACTCAAATGATATTCATCTCGTACTCGAGTGAACCCTAGATCACTCGAGTGATGCTATCAGAACCCAGAAAATGTAGAAGGTATGCCAACACTTCCTCACTTTTGCCAAATAGATTCCAATGGTCCCAAAATCTCACCTAAGGCTACTTCCACATAAAATTACCCAAGGAATTCAATAAAACCATTAAAACAACCAAATTCCTACTCTATTATCATGCTTTGGTTTTGGGTAACACAAACATCAAAATTCCAAACTTACCAAACTTAATCATTCAATCCCAAATCAATCTATCTATCCATATACATGCCAAATATACCAATTCCATGCCAAACACCCAATGCCACTCATTTTCGAATTTAAGGCCAAAAGTACCAAAAATTCCAAACTTCATCAAATGACATGAAACATAGATGGAAAGGCATGTTTCACTCACCTCTTCAACTTTTCCAAAGACACTTCTTGATTCTCCATCTACCAGATTTTCATGATTCCTCAAATCACCACCAATGGAGAAACTACAACCATCAAATTGAAGCTCTCACTCCAAGGAACAACATTAATGAAGTGAACTTTGGTATTAGAGGTCATTTACTTACCTTTCCTCAAGATTTTTCCTTTCTCTTTCTTGAGCAACAATGGTTACTGGTTTGGAGAGAGAGAAGAGTGAAGGAGATGAAGAATGATGATCATTCTTCCTTGCCCATACTGTCCAGCGAAAATTAGGGAAGAGAGGAGAGAGAAAATGAATAAAATACACCATATTTGAGTTTCTCCTCTTCTCTTATCATACCCACTTTTGCCACATGTTTCATTTCTATTGGCTCTCACAAAATAAGTCACCAATTAGCCATTTAATCACCCTTCCCATTTTTCTCTTAGCTAGTAATTAATTTCTCTATTAATCACTAACTAATTGCCCAGCAATTTCATTCTTTCAACTTCCCCTAATCATGGCATATTAACTAATATTACCGCCAAAACCCATAATTATTCCACTTTAATTCAATAATTATCTTCAATAATTATCATTAGCCCTTAATTGAAATTTGGGGCGTTACAAAAGATATTTTCATTTTCTTAATATTACTCATTTAGTTAATACCATTACACCTTTAGTCAATCTCATTACTCTTTTAGTTAATACCATTATATCTGTAGTCAGTTTGTTTACACCTTTAGTGAATATCACTACTCATTTAGTTAATGTCATTAAGCCTTTGGTCAATGTCATTATGCCTTTAGTTGATCACATTACTCATTTAGTTAATACCATTACGCTTTTAGTCAATTCGTTTATGTAACCCCTTGCTTTAATAAATGTAATTAAGATTCGATAACGCATAATAAAATGGATTAGAGACCATCGGATAATTTAAAACTCATTTCAACTTCCTACCTTACAATAGGGTTTTCACAAAATCTTTCAAAATTTCTTCCCTATCCTGGTCTCAAGTTCAAATATCGAATATAATACCTATGTAGTTATATCACATTTATACATATCAGAGTGTACAGCAAAATTTCCGGCAACCCTGGGTTTAATACTTATGGTTATACTAAGGGTTTCAATTCCCATTTAGGGGATTACACCACCATACACAGAATGTTATTTACATCCAAAAATAATATACAGTAATCCCATTCCAAAATAGATAACCAACAGTTCAAACTAAACATCTCTACTAGGTCCTAGTTGCTCCTAGTGGTTCGCTTCTCCTTGGAGCCACTTGCCCTATTTGAAATGTTAGTCAATGGAAGGAATGAGATTCAAGAGAATCCCAGTAGTAACAAGTCACTCATACAATGTATAAAAATATGATCATGTTAAGTAGCATCACAATGATATATGGCTCACGCCACATACGACAGCATTCATGGTTGTAAACACTGTACGTCAGCTTTCACTGCGATCTCAATGCAAACGCTTATGTTGTAATCACTATGCCAGTTTTCGCTGTAATCTCAAAGCACCACAATGTATCACTACGCATGACAAACATACATACAATGCTTTACATATAGTATAAGAGAAAGAGTCACTACCTTATCCTTTCCTGACATTCTCCGGCATAGTAGGCTCGCGAGTATAGCAAATGTCAAATCCTATAAACCAATGTCAAGAGCGGAAAATTAAAACTCTATTCCAATTTCTAACTTCCAAAAACTTAAAGTTGGTTATCATTTAGACTCTTTAGGTGGCTATTAAAGGCTTAGATACATGCTTAAAGAGTTAGGAAAGATCATATCAAAAATCAACTTTCAAAAGTAAAAAATACTGAGTTTTGGGGGTTGACCACGGCCCAAAAATCCACTGGCTGTGGGCAAAAACAGGTTATAAAGATTTGGGCTGTGGCCAAGAAAATCCTGTTTTTTAGCTGAACTTCCAAAAATCATAACTAATTCTAGAAAAATCGAAATGAGGTGATTCCAAAGCCAAATGAAAGATATTTAAGTCCTCTTTATAGGAAAAATATGGATCATTACTAGAAATTATAACACAATTACAGAATTTCACAAGATTCACCATTGCCCCAAAACAGATTACAGTTTCAATCCCAAACTTTGGACAGTCATTACTCCAAGCATACAAAACGAAATGACACAAATTATATGTTCATTTTGAAGCTTGGAATGTGAACTTTAAGACTGGAAATTTCAGAATTTTTAGACACTATTTGCCCATTCAAAACATCCAGACAACCTAATTGCCCTGTTCAGAGTTTTAAGAAACAAAATTTCAGTTTTATGCAATTTGCTTCCAATGGGTCAAAATTCTCAACAACACCATTTCCATACCAATTTTGCATAAGGAATCCATTAAAACCATCAAAACAATCAAATTCCATCTACATAGACATGTTCCACAGAAATCTCAACATGTCAACACAAAATACCACAATCCACCACAATGCAATTCCTTCCATTCCAAAATTCCAAACCAATTTCAATGGTACAAAGACACACTATGACATCAATTTTACCACAATGCACTAGCCTATCCATACATTTTGAAATTTACCAAAAATCAAGGAAAAATTATAAATTCCCAAGACTCAACCAATAGTCACAATGAATACACCAAAATGTTTCAAATACTCACCTCAGTTTCTTCCCAAAGCTATTTCTTTGATTCTCCCACTTTCAAATTCCCACAAATTCTCAAACTCCACTAATCAAAAATCTGAAACCAAAGGAATGGAGCTCTTGACACCATGAACAATATTAATGAAGAACATTTGAGCATTCAAAGTCATTTTCTTACCTAAAACCCAAGCTTCTTCTTTCTCTTTCTTGCTTAGCTTCAACGAAAATGGAGGAGAGGAAAGCAATGAGATGAGCTGGTGAAGATGATGATGAATTTTTGGCCTTTCAATTGCCTCTTGGACGTCCAAAATGAGAAAGGGAAGAGAAAAACACCTTTTGACACTTTGACCATGATCCATGGCTCTCATGAAGCCAAGTGTCATGACCTTGTTCCTCCTCCCAACTCCTTCCATGTTCATGCAAGCATAGGATCACTTTATGATAATCTCTTGACGTGTAATCCCAACCATGGATCTACAATTTACCAATGAGTTGTCTCTTCAATAACTAATCAACTGGTCAGTAACTTTTCAATTTTACCATTTTGTCCCTGATTATGGCAATTCCACACAAATCACTTCCAAACTCATTCATATCATTTCAATAACATCACTATTTGCCCTCCCTTATATTTCAACCCATTTAGACATTAATCCACACTTAAGCATAAATATAAGGTTTAGGCATTGATTAAAACACATTCACATTGAATTCAGCGATAATTACATCACTTCTAATATAATTAGCCCTTAATCCCAAATTGGGTCATTACAGTTTACACCTTTAGTGAATATCACTACTCATTTAGTGAATTTCATTATGCCTTTTGCTAATGTCATTCCTTATTTAGTCAATATCATTATGCCTTTAGTTAATATTATTACTCATTTAATCAAATATCATTACGCATTTAGTCATTTCTATTAATTATTTAGTTAATATCATTATTCCTTTATTTGTATTAGAGTTAAGGTGTAAATTCGCCCCAGAAGTATTTACGAAGTCTCATTGTTTCCTTGGAAGTTTTTTTAGTCTCAATGTTGCCCCGGAAATATTAAAACGTAGCAATGTTGCCCTTAAGTTAACAGAGGTTAAATTTGACCGTTTTGTTTGACTAAAACTCCTACGTGGGATCCTCACGTGGTACTTAACGGTCCAACTCATCGCAACCCCAACATTTTTTATCCCTTCTCTCTCCTTTATTTTCTTTCTTCCTCCTCCCCCTCTCTTTTGGCACACAGCGGCTCCATCATCCCTTCCCTCACCATATACTCCGCCTCCTTCTCTCCCCCTCCCCCTCTCTTTCTTGTTCCCCCTTGAGGGCTTGTTTGGTATGAGGGGAAGGGAGGGAAAGTAGGTGGAAGGAAAATTTTTTTGAGTTAAATTTAAAAAAATTAGAGAAGTTGGGTTAAAAATTTTTAATTAATTTTTCTTACTCTTTTATCTTATATATTCTCTTTATCAAAATTTTATTACCCCACTTCTTTAATTTTTTAAAATTCAACTCATAAAAATTTTCCCTCCCTCCTTTCCCCTCCAAATCCCTCACATTTTCGTCCCTCTAAACCCGATTCAATGGTCACCATTTAAGGTGTGCTACCATAGCCTTTAATAGTAAGTTTTACAATGGGATAAATATGATTATTGAACAATGTGAAACTTTAGTGAAACAATGGCAAGTTCTGGGTTTGAGGGAACGTGTCAATGGAATTTTCAAAGTTATGTTGTACGGTTTCTAGACGAATTATTTAGCTTCAGTGGATTGAAATTCAAAAATCCTAATCAAAACTTACCATCAAAGGCTATGGGAGCATATCATTCCCAGAAAGAGAGGGGGAAAACCGAAAAAAACAAGAAAACACCTAGTTTTCAATTTCCAACTGAAATTTCTACTTAACAACAAAAACAAAAGGCTTTGTAATCTGTACACAAGAAATTCCAATTTTGAAATGAACATTGCTACATTTATGACTTTTGGGGCAACATTGAGACTTAGCAAATACTTCTTAAGCAAATTTGCACCTTAACTCTTTGTATTATACATATATATACTTATGCATATATTTATAAAAGAGGCTTTGGTGGTCCAATGGCCACCTAGTCTCTTTGTAAATAAGGTGGGGTGGGTTTAAATCCTACCCTCACTACCCTAACTTACATTTTTTAAAAAACTTAAACCCCAACCCCCCCCCCAAAATAGTCCTTGGCGCCAGAGCTCTGGCGGCCGGCAGGCGATAGTGCTCCGATAAGGGCACCTTTTCTTTTTTCTTTTTTTAATTGAAAAAACTAAGGGGATTATGATAAAATCATCAACGATTTCAATTTGTTTCCTATTACCTTTATGTTATTTCCATGTGTTAATATACTTTTTGGCGTATTATAAATTCAAATGGTACTTATTTGGAATTTTTCATATGTACAAACCATCCATTTAATTTTAATCCTGAGAAGCTTCATGATCCCATAAGGTACTAAAAAGAGACTCTAGAACTTTAGATCATGCTTAAATTTGTTAGTGTAAGCTTTTCTTTCAAGGTTGGGGGGGGAGAATTGGGTGACTTTAAAAGATTTACACTTTAACACAAGCTAAAGTAAGGCGAGGAGAGTTATAAGGATATCACTGAAGAAGGAAACAAGAGAGTTATACTGGTTCGGTCCAATTCACTTGACCTATGTCCAGTCTCCAAAAGGCTTTTCTGAAATTTCCACTATCTTTCAAGATTCACAGGGATCTTGGTACCTCAGTATAAGCTAGTTCTTCTTCAAAGAATACTCACTGCCCCTTACACTTTGCAATCAATGCCTACTCAAGGTCTCACTACCTTGAGTATCTCAGATGAAATAAATGCTTAAGTATATCCTCTCACAAGAGTAAATGAATAATCATTGAAGTACACATTCACAAAGAGAGCTTTAGAGATTAGCAAAATGATTGTAACAATAAATGCATAGTTCAGTTAGTTGCTCCGTTTTTAATGCTCTTCTATTTATAGCGTAAGAATGCTTGAAGATCGTTGCTATTTGATTATAGTTGTTAGAGTGTATGGTCTTGCTTCTATCCGTTGAGAATGCCATATTGTTCTTTGTGTCTTTGAATTTATCTGTTGAGATCATAGAGAATGTGAAGTGTTTGAACTTTGGTGTATTTAATGCTCTGACACAAAAGTGCTTTTTGCTAGTCTTGGTTTAATCCATTATTAATCACCTGCAATATGATTAACCTCTAGTATAATAAAGTGTTAGATCAATTAAAAGCAAATAGAACAATTTTAGGATAGATTTTAATGAGTATCAAGATTTATGATACAACACTTTGTTTTTTGAAGACGCATCACTTGTAACATCCTAAATTTTCATTCATACGATATAGATAATCTTATGAAGGAAACATTTAGCAGTAAATATGATTTAGTGAATAATAGTTACATAAGGAAGATAGATCTAAAATAATTTAGTGGATATATGTGTTATATATGTGATGCACTGAGATTTTGCACTGTTCATATGTTGTTGATTAATTTGATAAAGGATGTATGAGCACCTAGAATGTTTATTTACTTAATTTAGATTATTGATTTGAGGAACTCATTGCAAGGTCATATTTGAAGAATTTTTTGAAAATCACGTTAAGATTAGGGTTAATTAGAGATGTTGTTATATCACTCGAGTGGTTATTTGAGTGATTTTCACTTAATCGTTTGAAAACAAAGTAAATCATTGGATGGTTTATCATGGTGATGTGGTAGTGATACTCTTTTACACATTACTTAAGTGATCCAACCTTAGAATACTTTTCAGAGAAGCTGAGCACTACCTGAGTCACTGTGGTGCTGTGCTAGTGATACTCTTTTTCACATATCCCTTGAATGATATTCTCTTAGAAAATTTTTTAGGAAATTGATCACTAGGATAGACCACTGTGGTGTTGTGATAATGATGAGAAATTTTCACATCACTTGAGTGGTCACCATAGTGACCTTCTCTTAGAAAATTTTTAGGAAATCGGATCACTAAATGATTCATTATGGTGATCTGATAGTGATGCACTTTGTAGCTTATCACCAAGTGGTCGCCATAGTGATCATGGTTTAAAATTACTGCTAGTGATCACTATGGTGATGGGTTAGTTTTTGAAAGATTATTTCATTACTGTTGTGGAAATGAGTTCACAAGATTTTGTCTCATCACTCGAATGGTCACTATAGTGATAATCGCTTATCACTACTAGTGATCATTGTGGTGGTGATGTTTTTCTCAGTAAAAACGTTTTACCCACAGTATCTCTTTCAAACCATTTTATGAACTATTTTTAAGCTTTCTTATCATTAAAACATAGGCTCTAACAAAATTTACACCGCGCATTTTTTAAAATCTTAAATCTGACCTGGGAGGTGCTCGTTGTATGCAATCAACTTACTCAAGAAGCTAAAGTAGTTTTCTTTAAAAAAAAAAAACTAGGTTCTGTAGTCAATTTAACTATTTTTTAATACTAATTTAATTAATTTAAGACTTAATTTGGAGGACATTCTTTAAAAACTGACTTCTTTCTTGAATGTCACAGTTTAAATAGCACTATCTACACCTTTATATGGCCTTTTAATTCTCATCATTTTCACTTTGTATTGTAACAAAAATAATTATTCTTTTTATATCTATATTGTAAGGCAATCTTTTTTTTTAATTATATCATCTTGTTTCTTATACAAAAAAAAAATTATGTGACAGTAAATTCAAAAGAAATGTCTATTAGTTTAATCCAAAGTTACTTTAAAACAATCAAATCAACTTAATTGATCAAATGATATAAACAACGTACCTTATTTATTAGGCTATTAGGTGTGGTTGATTACATGACCCGCATAACACTATTATGTGTTTAATTAATAGCCAAATCTTTAATATATTATTAATAAGGAGTTCTCATTCAATGGTTTTATTGGGCGTGTTCAATAGTTTTATTTAGAGGATTTAATAATGTCTGATCTATCATCCTTATGGGCATCTCCATCAACCTTCTTTAAATTTGTCCAAACTATGTCAAAAAAATTTTCTACAATTTTCTCTTTAAGGCCCTACTCTTACTTTGATATGATTATTTCAAATTTTATCTTTCCGTGTGCAGTGACCATACATCATCATCTTTGCTACTCTAATTTTATGCTCTTGAAGTCGCAAAAAAAAAAAAAAAAATTATGCTCCTAATGTCCTATTAGAGTTCAACATTCATTGTCATATACTCATTGATCAGATCATTAATATAAGACATATTTATCAAATTTGATTAGATTAAGAAAGTTCGTTGAGTTAGTTAATATGATATGTATTTTCTAAAACATTCTACCCAGTTATTATTCTCCTCATTGATTATTATTAAGGGAGCATTAATAGGGGTAAATTTGAAAAAAATTGATAAATATTAAAACCATGTCTTATTTTAAAACCAAGATTAATTCCCAAAATGTATTTTATATTAATGATTGGAGGAGTAATATATATAGATGGTCTTATAGCAATTCGATAAAACTTTCCTTTAATATTATTAAGTATTTTCTTATCATAGATTACTCCAATAATATTTCTTCATTTTAACCATCCATCTTGTATTCTATGTGAAAAGTCTCCATTAATTTTGCCATCCTTATGCATATATTATCTACCAATGGGAAAATGGGCCGGCCCGGCCTTTTAGCTCCTGAGTCCAAAAAAGTACCGAAATCCTATGGCTTGGCCGGTTTAAGGGAAGCCCATGGGCCGGGCCACGGCCTTTAAGCCTGTTTAACTTTTTTTTTTTCATTATTTTTTGTTTTTTATTCTCCTAAAGACTTAAATACTTAATTTAAAACATAAATTTCATCAAAACTAATTTTAAACATAAATATTATTCAAGTTTAATAAAACACAAACACTAAGATTTAAATCCGAACCATAATTAATGTCCACAACCAATCAAACAAGTACACAGCCACAATCAAATAAGGCTATAAGCTTCAAATGTCAATAATAATAGAATACATGATTTGGATTTTGGCATACACATATGAAAAAAGAAAAAACAAAATCAAAGAAGAGAAGCTTCAAATGAGGTTTGAGTCAGTGTGAGAGCGTCTTTGATCTGAGGGTTAGGTTAGGTTAACTCTACCATTGACCAATGCTTACTGCCCATTGCCCTATACCCATTTTAAAAAAAAGTTCAATGGGCCTAACAGGGCCGGCCCTTTAGGCCCACCTCCTTCTAAAGGCTCTAAATTATAAGCCTGACCTATGACGGGCTCCGGCCTAAACGGGCTCGGTGCTATTTCCCGCCTCTAATATTATCCCAAATATATGAACTTTTGTCACTTATAAAATGATTTGACCTCCTATTTTAACCTCCAATCACCGTTACGGCTTGATCATTGAAAAGAAAAATAATATGATCTGAGAGTTGTAAAGACAGTTTTATTATTCTTTTGGGGATCATGGTGTCAACATCGCCATTGAAACCTTTCCCAATTTCAGATGCAAATGCCAAGTGAACTCAGTTTGGCAGCCATAAAAGATAAGGTAGATGAGTAGCAGAATTTGTAAAGCATTCCTTTAGCAAAGATTTCAGAGCAAGCAATGCCTCTCGTTTTCCAAGCTCACAGTTCACCCAATAACTCAATAAATTAACTAGGTTGCCAAATTAACAATCAAAACTACTTGTTTAATAATAGTTTTTTAAAATATTAAATCTAAACTATTTGTTTTTAGTTTTGAGGGTGAATATTAGATTATGAGAAAAAGAGAGAGTGAGATACTAAACAGATCCAAACCCATTATGTTACTTTTTTACTGATTCCGTCCTTATAATTAATGTGTAAATGTTACTCTTTGTGTTTTTTCCATTCTTTGATTCTTTCAAAACCTCGTTAATAAATAGGAATTCAGGGTTTAGACAGATGCTTCTACAGGGACAGTGTAGGCTCTTCTGAGCCAAAAGGTATTCTGTTTTAGTTTGACTTTGATCTTTTGTCCCTCGTTCTCTAATTTAAAAAAAATTAGGACCAGAGTATAATGATATATTGAGCCATATTAAATATGACTAATAAATAATGTAACTTATTCTTTTAAAATCAACTTAATTTGTTATAATTTTTTTTTGGACAAAAAAACCCTTACAAATTTTAGATTTAATTTATATAAACTCTAAAATGTGAGTTATGTATTGATATCCTTACTTTCTTTTAAATTTAGATAAAAACTAAATGAGAAATATAGTAACACTTTTTTTTTTGGTCGAAAAAAAAATCGTAACACTTCAATGTTATCTTTGTTATAAATTTAGAATACAAGATAATTGTCTCTATAATTTGGGTGATGTAGTAATAACATCTTTATGCTAGAAAAAAAAGTAATAATATCTTTACAATTTTTAAAATTTAAATAGAGAAGTAAATTAAAATTATAATAACACTTACATTCTATTAATTTAGAATATTACTTGTTATGAATTTAGAATACCACTTCTAAAGTTCTAACAAGATACTCCTCCATACTTAATTATAGGATAATATTTGAGAGTTGATCATGATCCTAAATATAAAATATAATTTACAAATTTATTAATATTTTCATAATTTACCCTTATTGATGTTCTTTCAACAATAATCAAGGAAAAGAAGGAATTAAGGAAGATACTTAGTATGTTTTATAAAATACATATCACTTTAACTAACTCAGCTAACTTCCTTAATTTATTCAAATTAGATAAATATGTTTTATATTAAGAACCGAAAGAGTAATTGATTTTGTAAATATATTTTAATAAGGTCATAGAATGAAAACAAGTGAAAACTCCAAGATAGGTAATAGATTGAAAGAAGGGTCGAGGTGAAAAAATACACCCAAAATTTTTCTAAAAGTGCGTCGAATACTAAATGATTTTTTAAGGAGTAATAGTAATTATAAACTTTTACAATAGATGAAAAAATATACATTGATCATTAGTTGATTGTTTGTTTGAATTTTTTTAAGGCTAATGTGAAAAAATATATATGAGATTTTTCCAAAAGTGCACCAACACAAATGCTTTATTGAGGGACAAAAGTATATATAAACTTCAAAAATAGATGTAAAAATTCATATTAACCATTTATTTGAATTTTTTTGACTGAAATTAATGATATAGAGAATGATGTGAATAATTAAGAAATAATCTACAATAATATTTTGCAGACTGGGTGAGGAAAATTAATTTCTATCTAACCCTTTCTCTCCTCTCCCTTTCTCTTCCAAAAGAAATGATGAGGTGGAGATAAAGGAGTTAGGTGGAAATTAATTTCCTTTATCAAGTCAGCAAATAATTATTTCAAGTTAGAGAAATACTTATATACTTTAAAAGTACTATGTCATCTGAACTATATCAAATGAAAATATAACAACTCAAATCATTTTAATCCTAGTTACCTGATGACTCATTTAAAAAAATTCAAATTTTATCTTGTTTTTAAGAAAAATATATTAATTTAAAAAAAAAACTTAAACAAAACGATCAACTAATATTTTTCTTGATCATTTTCTTGACCATTTACGTTATCATCAATGTCACTATTTTCAGTCAAAAAAAATTAAATAGTTAACTAGCACTTAATGTGTATTTTTACATCTATTTTGGAAATTCATAATTACTTTTACCTTAAAAAACATTTGCATAGGGTGCACTTTTAGTAAAATCTTAAGTGTATTTTTGTACCTTAATTCATAAAAAATTTAAACAAACAATCAATGTATATTTTTTTCATATATTTTAAAAGTTTATAATTATTTTTACCCTTCAAAAAAATATTTAGTATTAACACACTTTTAAAAAAATCTCATGTTGATTGTCTAGCATGTTTTCAAATTGATTTGAATTCAAGAATGTGATTATGTTCTAGATCACATATTTTACTTGTTTAATCAATTATATTTACTTGGAAGCAAATCAAATTTATCTTGCAAATCTAACTTCAGCGGATTGCAAGACCTTTAGCAGTGTATTGACAGAGACAGTCACATGACTCGACTAAAAAATAAACGAAGTATTAGTTAATGATTACTACATATCGACTACAAATTCATACACAAGTGCTAATAACCAGAATTTTGCAGGTCGATCTTAATTGAGCTCTTAATGTATTTGAATACTTTTGTAAAGAGATTAAAAATGCCAATTAGTATGTTAAGTTTAGTGCTCTTATTGCTACATAGAAAAATATTTTAAGGCTGAAATTGCACCCTATAGTCTTTTTCCAAAAAGATTAAGCATCCTAAATTAATTTTCATGAGTACTTAGTATCTTAAATTTAGAATATTCATTGCTATTGAGAAAAATATCTTTAAGCCAAAACTGTACCAAAAATTATTTTACGATACTTGATATTCTAAAAAAAAAATAAAATGATACTGAATGAACTGAAAAATAATTTAGAATATTGGGTGCTTCTAGAAATTAAACATACGGGGTGATGGAAATTAAACACACATAGTTATATAGTAAAAAAAAGTTCACTGGTATTAATGTGAACCTATTTACTTAGTTAATTTGTCTTTTTATTAATTTTTGCGTGAGTTTGTAAAAATCTAAACACTGTTGCTGGCCAGTTTTTTTTCTTAGTGGGCCTTTTTCTTTTGACAATAAAAAACAGTGGGCCTTTTACTCCCAACTTCTTCCCATTTCTTTGATTGCGTCTCCCTTTAGGGCAGTTGGAGAAAACGACGTCGTCAAGCTGAATCCCTCCCAGTCTCTCACCCAGTCACCCTCTTCACTTCGCTTGTTCTGCTGATGCGAATCCCAGCTCTCTGCCTCTCTCAGATCTCTCCTCCATCTTTTCCTGCATCTGGCTATAGTAGCATCTCAGTTCCTCCCTCCATCTTTTCTTCCATCTCACCGTTGAGGATTGCGTCATCTCACACGACGCAGGCCTGTAAACCCTAACGCCTTCCCTTGAGCGATCGTGAAGGCTTTCGAGCTCTATGATGGAGAACAAGGAAGTGGAGGCCGACGATCCATTTCTTCCTCAAGAAATCATCAGAGACATTCTCATACGGCTTCCGGTAAAATCCCTTATCCGATTTCAATGTGTGTGCAGACATTGGAGAGATCTCTTTAAGGACCCATCTTTCATTGCTGATCACCTCCACCGCTCAAATCGTCAAAACCCTTATATCCTTCTCCAACGGGGTCATTTGTATGATTATCGTTTGGACTTGTATTCTCTTGGTTCCGACTTGCAAGTTCGGAGATTTCAGAACCCACGTTTGATCGAGTATTGCGGTAAGATCGTGGATTCCAGCAATGGCTTGCTCTGTGTTCAAACCAATAGGCTTCATTATTCTCCTCATTCCTTTTTGTTGTGGAATCCAGCTATTAAAGAGGTCAAACTGGTGCCTGAAACTGATTTTTGTCGGGATTCTTATTCATATGGTACTTATGCTGTAGGATTTGGGTTCTGTCCATCCCTAAATGATTACAAGATAGTGATAACTTGTGTTAAGAATCGTTGCTTTGAGATGTTCAAAGTGTATTCTTTAAGGTCAAGGTCATGGAAGGAAGTAAAATATAGGCTCGATGCATGTACTATTTATTACCATATCACTGTTAATGGTGTTATGTATTTTCATGGGGAAAAGAGAATTAGGAAGGATCATGGGAAGAATTTTGAGCTTCTGATTTTTTCATTTGACTTAGCAACGGAAGAGTGGACAGTAATACCAATGCCTGAGCGACACCCTGGTACCATTTATGATAATTTTATGGTGTACGAGGGAAAACTTGCTTACGTTTCTTGCTCCAGAGACTTTAAACATTTTGTTACCCATATGTGGGTAATGGAGGAGGGTGTAGGTGCATCTGGGGAGACATGGAATTGGGCTAAGAAATTTACTAGCAAGCCTTCATCTAGTGGGATACTTCCCAAGACTATGCGGGGAAATGAAATTGTCTGCGTGACCTTTGTTATTGATTCAGCATACACGATTCTCTTCGATCCAACTACTGAAAAATTCAAGAACGTTAACATTATAAACTATGGCATTGAGGATCCAATCGTAAATTATGTTGAGAGTCTTGTATCAGTTGGAGGGACGAAATCATTAACAACATATCTCAAGCGTTGGGTTCATCCAGTTGGGGCTCATCCAGTGGAGTGCGGACAATGATTGAGCACTTTTGGTAAAAATGTACCCATATTAGGTTAGATTATTCTGTCCTTTGTGAAGCTTGAAGACCTTTTGGAGATGTTTTATCTAGAATTATGAATATGAATGTGGATATTTAATGAGATGTTTCTAGCTGTATTGTATTTGGCATGTATTAGTTTGTCCTGTTTTCTTTCCAAGATGGATGTCAATGGATCATATATGCACTATTTGATTATTATGTATGTCATAAGTATCTCCAAGTAAGCTTTAAATGCTATAAACCGGGAAGCATGTTCTCGAGGCTTTAGTAATTTCTAGAGCTAGTGACGGGGTTGAAGGTGTTGTGCATTCCTCCAATTTCTGTGTCTTCCTACATAAAAGAGGCAATTACATGTCGACTCCATATTTTTTTGATTGGTTTATCATTTTACATTATATAATTATTATATAATTATGAGTTAAGGTGTAAATTTAGTAATAAAATATTTTTCTATGGGTGCCCAATAGGCCAATTAACTATTATTGGGTGTAAAATTAGACATAATGAATTTTTCCGGTAGCAAATATGGGAACACCATTAACCATACTTAACTTCTATCCATTTTAAGTGTTGTGAGACACACAATTGTTCCAGGTGGCTTGTTCTTTGCAGGAATGGTGTTGAAACGTGGCAGGCAGAGTTGAAGGAGCAGTGATATGGTACGGAGTAAGATCTGGTACTAGGTGATCTCTTTACCCATCGCCGTCTTCGAATTATCATTAAACATTAAGTAGATTTACAAACAAACAAAAAATTCAGACCAGAATCAAATCATAAACAAGAACCAGACAGTGTTGGAGGACAAAAGAACCACCATTCACTCTCGTAGACATTCACGAAGCCACCCATTATAGACCAGAAATAAGGGGAGAATCAAAGCGTGGAAAATCCACCGTTGATCGAAAGGTGAAAATCGTGGCTGCTTCGAGTTAAATCGAGGAGGGGTTCTCAAATATGAAATTGATCGCAGTTCTAACTCCACGGTTGATTCCTCGCTTGTTGAAGTTGATTGCAATAGATCTGGAGCGGCGACGGTTGAGGTGGCGGACGGAGATTGGTAGTTGAGGGAAGACAATGGGTATGGAGACGAGGATAGTGGAGTACCGTCGTCTGCCTCCTCCGCTCCTGCCGCCGGCAAACAATTAATGTCCAACACCTTGCTCATCCATTCGGCGAGAAACGTTGAGATCCCACTGTCATCCACAAAAGATTCTCATATTCCATGGTTGAATACGTGGTTTGTTCGAATAAAAAACAGAACTGAAACAAAACATTGGAATAAAACAGAAAAATCAGTATTTACAAGAATCGGAGAGCCAAGAAATCCAAAGATGAGAAGGTGGGCGGGGTCGAGGAATGGGTGTGAAGGGAATTGAAGAAGGTCAAGCTGAAGAGGTGAATCTGAGGAGTGGTCTCATCTTGGACTTGTGTGGGACTGGCACTATCATGCTCTGAAGATTTCTCTGCGAGACTCTGGCCAAGAGAGATGCAGAAACCATTCTGGTCAAACAGTTTTCTCCATCCATGTGGATAACGACTGGTTAACGGTTAACCGAGTTGTTATATTTGCTACTAAAAAACATTGGGACAATTACAATGAAGTCCCACACAAGAGAAAAAAATGAAAAAATGGTCCCTGAAGTTGTTAATAACAAGTCGAGGAACGTCCATTAACAAGTCGAGGAGCTTACACTGACAACTTCAGGGACCATTTCTTCATTTTTTCTCTTATATGGGATTTCATTGTAATTGCCCCAAAAACATTCAATATGTCTATTTTTGTACCCAACAACAGTGAATTATATTGGGTACTTATAAAAAAATAGTTTATTGCTAAATTTACGCCTTAACCCCTTAATTATTTATATTACTCAGATAATTGTATTTGATTCTCACATTCCCTCCTCCATTTGAATGAGGGTATTTTTAATAAAAAAGTTACATCTGTTATGTCTTTGTTACCTCTAACCAACTTGTTTTATCAATGTCTTTAAGAGGATCGAGCAAGTAATATTTACCTTATGCATTGCAGCGGTGGAAGGACTAGTTTTTCATTAGAATGAAGACGCAGCTATGCGGTGGAAGAAAACTTTGACTTTTTATTCTGTAGGAGAATTTCAGTATTCCTATCGTGTTTCAGTTTTATGGGACTTCTACCAATTCTAATTGCTTACCCAAAATGAATTTATGATTCCTTTTTTTCCCCCTAAAATTATATTTCACTCTTTCAGTTATTTTATCACCTCCAGCCAATTCAAATCCAGAGAGCCGGCCGGCTGTGTTTATTAATTAATAATCAATGATTAAATAAATATCACATATATCATTAGAGGAAATTGAGGACAAACAAGGACATGTCTAGCACGGTGAATCAGATTCATCCAAACTTATCATGATACTGATAAAACTGGTTAGTTTGGAGTAACTGATAATTGATGCTGAGATTATTACAGCGTGTTCACCGTTATATAAAAAACTGGTCAAGAATACAGGTAACCTTAGTGTAAGTGGCCACAACAGCTCAACTATAATAAATTACGTAATGGGTTAATTAATTAAGTACTTCTCGATTCCACACATAGGATCTATATAGTCTATAGTATAAATTTCATTACAAACTATGTTAAAAGACTGGAGGTGGTAATACACATATACTTTCAAAAAAGATGGAGAACAAAATCAATGAAGCATATATTTGGTGCATTGCCCAGGTTGCGAAGTAACTCTTTTGTATGGGAGAGGTGGTGAATTCTATCCCTTCTAGAGCAGGTTTGGCTCCCCTTTTAATTCTAAGAAAATAAAAAGATCAGTCAAGTAACTTTGAATGTTATTTTTTGTGTGTTTCCAACACCCTAATCTCATTTAGAGCATCAAACACTCTAAACCATAAATAAGATTAGGGTGATGGATGTGACCAGAAGAATAACATCCGAGGTGCAGGATGCATTGGAAAAATAATATTAAAGTGTTGGATGTACCATAAATAAAACTAGTATGCTGGATATTACTATGAAATAACATCAATGTGTTGGATACTGCTTTGCCCTTATTTAAATTATAAAGATCTTATTTATAATACAAATATAAAGGTGTGACTTTTTTATTGTAAGATTATTTTAAATATCTTTATTTATTATTCATCCTTATTTAAATTATATCATAACACTCATTGTGTTAAACTAATTTTTTTTATATCCAGCATGTTGAAATATTTTTTTAAAAGTATTAACTATTATAGATTAAATTTTGGTGCAACTAACAACTAACACTTTTAAGTATTTTTTAGGAGCACTTAATATTTTAAGTTTAGGGTGCTCATTAGTCATTACTAATGGGAAAAATATTTTAAAGATAAAATTGTACTAAAACTTACTTTACAATATTAGGTGCTCTACTAAAAAAAAACCTTTATAATACTGAATGTAATGAAAACTATTTAGAATATTGAGTGCTACTGAAAATTAAAGATACTTTGAGGTGTCAGATACATCTTAATTATATTTCTATTATTTAATTATATAGTTTTAATACATATTCATTAATAAAATTAAACTCTTACAAATTTATGATTTGAATGTAAGGTCCTAAGTTACATTCTTATCATGAGTTTACTTAAATTTATAAAGGTGACAACCTTAGTTGTGGATCCCACCCCACTGATTCAAAATAAATTGGGAAACTTGCACTAAGGTCCCAAGCTAGACAAAATATGACTCAAAGATCCTTTCAATCTTAAATTTACAAGCAAATCATGTGGGATGTTTGGGTAATTTAATCCAATTATGAGCAGACCAAAATATCCTTAATAAAATAGAGAAACAACAGACAAATCCAAACACTCTCCATTCTTCATTGCCTCTCTTTCTCTCCACATGTTGCAGCCCTAGTTTATCTCCTCGTCATAGTCATCTCATTGGCTTGAGACCATGATCGTTGCCGTCGTGTGACCGTAGCCGTCATCAGTTGGACTAATATCTGTTACTTAAAAGATTTATACTAGTATTTTTTACCATGTACCTTTAATTTAGCTTGTGTTTCTCCTCAGGAAGTGTAACCCCCTTCGATAATCAGGCCGAGATTAACATTTAAGCACATTTAATTATCGAATGAGAAATCCCGAACAAATAAAAACTTTTTAAAACACCTGTACAAATGGATTTTCATTCATTTCATTCATTAAAACCAATGGCCTGTTTGGTCTGTTACATATACAATATCAGAGTAAGCACAATTCCCGACGTTCACCCTGGATAATAACATTAATCCAAAGGTTTATACAGGGCATCATTGCCTATCTTAGTATCCATACCAGGGATTACACAAAACTATAGTACTACAATTCTATTCAATATGTTTACAATGATCCAAAATGATAACCAATTCAATGTAAACCAAAATATTTAACTAAGACTACCGCTGGCAGTCCTAATCGTCATTTGCCACTTGCTTGTTTTTCGATCCACTTGCCCTGTCTAAAAAATGTTATTTGGAAAGAATGAGATTCTAGAGAATCCCAGTAGCAACAGTTTATTTATATGATGCATATATACAAAGCAAGTCACATATATCACAATGCAGCAATCATTATTCGAGACCGGGCTTTCGCCACGTTCCCTTCACTATCACTGTAATCGAGTCCGGGCTTTCGCCACGTCCCCTTCACTTTCACTTTAATCGAGTCCGGGCTTTCGCCACGTCCTCTTCACTTTCACTTTAATCGAGTCCGGGCTTTCGCCACGTCCTCTTCACTTTCACTGTATTCAATGACTAATGCAAACAAGCAATGCAATACACATGATATAGGATAAAGTGTCACTACCTTTGTCTTTCCTTACTTGAGTAGGCACAGGCCTTCTATGCTCCGGGCAGATATCAAAGCCTAAAGTCATAATTAAGGACGAAACATTATTCTCTATTCCAATACTCAATTAACTCTTCAACTCTTAGATTTGGTTATCAATAATGACCCTTAAGAAGCCACAAATGCCTCTAAATAAACCCGTAAAAGGTTGGGAAACAAAAGGTTGAAGGTCACTTTTCGAAAACACTAAGTGCTAGAACACAGGGTTGGGCTGCGGCCCAAATATAGTCAGAAGGCCGTGGGCTGCGGCCCGCCACTCATGGGCCGCGGCCCGAATCAGGCCAGAAAGGTTTGGGCCGCGGCCCAGAAATTTACTGACTCTGGGCTGAACTTCAAAAAACCATAACTAATTGTAGAAAAATCGAAACGAGGTGATTCCAAAGCCAAATGAAAGGTATATGAGTCCTGTTTCAAGGAAAAATACATCCTTTCACTGGAAATCACCACACAAATACAGAATCACCAAAAACTAAACACTACTCCAAAACAGAGTTCTGTTTCAATCCCAAACTTTGGACAACCATAACTCACAGAATACTAAACGAAATGACACAAAATATATGTCCATTTTGAAGCTTGGGATGTGAAATTTAAGATTGGAAAGTTTCAGAATTTTCCAATACCATTTGGTCATTCAAAATGCTCATACAAAATTACTGCACACAACAGAGCTTAAACCAAACAAATTTCCAATTTTCTACCAAGGTGTTCAATAACTCCAAAATTAATAACCAAGCTTATTCCCACACAAAATCACTCAAGTAACACAATGGTAACCTCAAAATGACCAAAATCACCACCCAATCACATGCCCTGTTTTGCCCAATGCACCAAAGCTATCACAAAGATCCCAAACTTTACTTTTAATGATTCAAACCAATCCATTTGTCCAAAAGACATCACAATATACCATTTCCATGATCACAACATGCCAAACTCACTAAGACCCTAATTTTCGAAAAATAGGGCAGAAATTTCCAGAAAAATCAATGCTCACCAACAACCACAATATATATATCAAAAGGGAGATAACACTCACATCTTTCACTTTGCTAAAGAGATTTCTTGATTCTTCAACTTTCACAATCTCTTGAGGTCACAAACTAACACCAATGAACACATTTCAACCATCAAAATGAAGCTCTTCATTCAAGGATCAACATTAAAGAAGGAAGTTTGAGCAATAGAAGCCATTTTCCTTACCTTTTTGCAAGCTTTCCCCCCCTTATTTCTGCAACAATGGCGAGAGAGAGAAGGAGAGAGAGGACGAGAGAGAGAGATGGAGATGGAGTGAAGAAGAAGCACAAATGAAGACAATACTCCCTCCTTTTCAGTTTTTTCCCAGCGCACAAGAGGGAAGAGAGGAGAGAGAAATGCATTATTTAATCTCATTTGACTTTTCTTTACCTCTCTCATACTCTAACCTTGACACATGTCAATTCTTCATTGGCTCCCATAAAGGTAAACCACCAATTAGCTACTCTAATCTCTCCATTAGTCATTTTCATTACACTTCTCATTTTCTCTTAGTTAGTAATTAATTTCCCCATTAATTACCAACTTATGCCAATAATTCCATTCTTTCAATTTCCAACAATCATGACATATTAAATAATATTGTCACAATTATACATTAATTTCACTTTAATCTGATAATTATCTCAATAATTATCATTAGGCCTTAATCGAAAATTGGGGCGTTATAGGAAGCACAAAGTAAAGAGATCAATCAATGTACCTGTTGTTAGCAACAAACTTGCAGATATACCCCCGGATGATTATTCATGGAGAAAGTATGGGTAGAACCCAATTAAGGGTTCTCCCCGCTCTAGGTGTAATATTCCAAATTTTGAGACCAGAAGCTTGAGATTAAGCCTAACTCAAGCTGACTATTAAGCCCCAATTTGTGAAAATCTCAATAATGTCCAAGTGATAAAAAGTCTTTTAGGGACCAATTTGGGAAAAATAAAGTATCAGATTTGGTTCCAAATAGCTAAAGGAAAACACCCAATTTCTTTATCTAAAGGCAAAAACGATATAAAGCCTAACTTGGATCTAAAAAGAAGAAGGAAATGAGAAGGAATTAAAATGAAAGAAAAGCTAATGGCACCTTAAATAAATGTTGTCATGATTAAGGGCAAAAGAGACAATTGTCATTTGAACTTGAGGTTAGAATTGGAAACAAGAATGAAGGGCCAAGATTTGTTCTTGAAAAAGTAAGAGTAATTATGAGGAAAAAATATAGAAGACAAGAGAATTCACTAAGAAAACCAATGGATAAAAGAAATGAGAGAAGAAGAAAAGTCAAAGTGTCTTCAAATTTTTCCAACTTGAAAAGCTTGACCCAAAAAGCAAGAATCAAGAGGAAATTGGTCAGCAATTCCACTTCTTTTTGAGTGGTAATTTTGGTTGGGGCAAGACCAAGAAGGGAGAGAAAATATCATCTAATTAACCAAACTATCTCTTGGTTAATTAACTCGCTTTTTGCAAGAAGCCACCATTATTTAACATCTCATCACTTTTCCAACAACCCATAATTTTTGGCCACATAAAGGAAGGAGAGTATAAGTGAATAAATAAAAAATTTTCATTCATTTCCAGTACCCAAATTCAGCCAAACAAGAAGAGGAAAGAGAAAGAAGAAGCTTGAAGAACAAAGAATAGGTAAGAACTTCTCTTTAGATTTTCACCCTCCTATTCACCGTTCTAGCAAAAAATGTCTTCATAAACATATTCCTCTTGATGTAAGCTTCATTTATATAATTTTAGTTTTTCAAGAGGAGGTGTTTTGAGGAATTTATCAAAACCCAAAGTGGTTGAATGAAAGAATAAAGTCTAGAAGAAGTAAGAGGTGAGTAAGAGCTTCCATTTGAACTAAGTATTGTGTGATTTCGTTGAGCCTTGTGAAATAGATATTTTTACCCTAATTTTTAGTTAAATGGTTATTCTTAGAATTCATGGTGGTTTGGTCTTGTAAATGGTGTTAAATAAGGTTTATAAATGAGAAATCACAAATTTGGAACTTAAGAGTAGTACTGCCAAAATTCGTTTTTTAGAGGCAATAATGTTTTGTCATGTATCTGAGTGGCCAAACCTAGTCCAAATGCTATGAAACTTTCCAGAATGAAAGTAGACATCTTGAGCTTCATTTGATAGGTAGAATGTAATTTTTGGACCATTAGATTTATAGTCAAGATTTTTCAAAGTTGAACCATATTTCTGGAATCAATTATGTAATAATTAAGGTTTAACGAATTTCTGGAAATTGTGTGCCTGCATTTTTCAAGAAAATGATATTTTTCTTTGAAATTACACTTAAAGAGGTTTATTTTTATGAATATTATGATTGTATGGATGTGCATAATATTCAAGAATAAGGCTCTTCACCTCCCATCCATATTGAACCTCCAAAATGAAGAGTTTTTTGTTAGAACCGGCTGACACCCAAGAGGAGGGTGAATTGGGTGTAAGATAAAAACTTAAAAACTTTTAAAATCTTTTCGCATCTTAGAGGAAGCAATAAATATGAAAGTAATGAATCATAAATGACAGTTAGATATTTAAATGATATATGCTAGAAGAATAAGAGCTTAGGGAAGAGAATATGCAAACTGTAATTTATCCTGGTTCGGCCCAATCCACGATGACCTACGTCCAGTCCCCAGGCTCCTCCTGAGATTTTCAATTCACTATCTTCCTCAAGTTTAACCGGGTACTTGAGAACCACTACAATCTCACAAGTTTGATCCGGGCACTTGTGAAGCCTTTACAATTCTCGCACTGAGATTACTCCCCCTTACACACCGTAAGATTACAACCAAGTTGCTCCCCCTTACACACCGTAAGGATAGAACTTTGATGATGAAAGATTACAATCAATCTTCTCTCTTAGAAGTGAATAAGATGAACATTGAAGTACAATATAAATAATATCTCTCTCAAAGGTAAATCATATAGAAGCTAGAGAAACAGAGAGTATGTGCGATGAGTATTGATGTCAGGATGTTGGCATTTGGACGATGTATACACTCTGAGTCTTATTTCTGTTTTGGATGATCTTCTATTTATAGCTGATGAGGATTGATGACCGTTTGAGTATTTCAATATGTCCGTTAGAGTGACGTAGCTTTGTTTGATCGTTCTTCGATTTTGAAAAACTAGCCGTTGGAATGTTGGCCGCTCCGCTCCGTAAACTCAACTTTTATCTCTTCTCATCATCTCTTCATTGTTTTACTGGAAAAATGCATTAAACATTAATACAATGAAGTGTTAGAGTGATTAGAAGCAATAAGAATGAGTTTTATGATCATTCCATTGATTTCCAGAATCTTCGGGATGTTGCTCTGTTTTCCTGGGAAGCATTACTCGAGTGCTTACTCGAGTAAACATCAAGTTTCTTCACAGGTTACTCGAGTGGCTACTCGAGTGGCCTTCCATTTTCTGCATAGCTTACTCGGGTAGTGACTTGAAGTTCTCTTCTAAATAACTCTGCATACACAGTGCTTTACTCCAGTAGTGACTTGAAGTTCTTGTCTAAACAGTGCTTTACTCCAGTAGGGACTTGAAGTTCTCGTCTAAACAGTGCTTTACTCCAGTAGGGACTTGAAGTTCTCGTCTAAATAACTCTTCAAGTTTTGCTAGCACAGTGCTTTACTCCAGTAACTACTTGAGTATTCATTAAAGTTTACTCGAGTACATACTCGAGTATCATCGAGAAAACTTTGATGAACTTCAGGTTTTTGCTTACCACAGTGAGTTACTCGAGTAGCTCCTCGAGTAACATTGGCAGGATTGAAAATGCCGAGAGCAACTGCAAGTGATCTACATGGTTACTCGAGTACTTACTCGAGTAACGTTGGCAGACCGAGAGCAACTGGAAGTTTTCTATCTGATTACTCGAGTACCTACTCGAGTAAAGTCTTTTGTTATCAACCAGTTACTCGAGTGGTGCCTTCAAGTGAATTCTTGATTTTGACTCGAAACATGGCAAATTATATATCATCGGAAAGCCCTCATTATCTACATTCCAATGCAATAAGAATCAGCTCCAAACTCGTTGTGTACAGAAAGTTATGATCCAAAGAGTTCTACTGTTCTTAGACAATCCTAAAATCACGAGCAGCAACTTCCAGATGGCATAGCTATTAGAATATAACCTCAAATATGTCAAATGACCTATCCGTGGAAACCTCTTTAAGTCTTCTTTCATATGGCACCTGTTTTGTCTCAATCTGACATGTAATTTGAGAGTTATGTCCAAAATACCGAAGCTGTCTTGGAATATGATGGTGATTCATGTGTCAACTTCAACAGATCATATCTCCCTCATCTGAACTTCTTTGAATGTGATCTTGGTGTCAAAAGTTCGTGTTGGAAGTCTAGTTTCATAGGCCACCGGTTTTAGTTCGATCCAACATGTGGTTGGAGAGATATCATCAAAATACCGAACCTCTGTTCTGCCGTGCGAAAAATAGAGTGTCCATTACTTCAAGTGCCGCCTCGAGTGATTCATCAAATAACCCGGCAGATTACTCGAGTAAGGCCTCGAGTAAACACCTCCAAAATCAGACAATGCCATATTACTTGAGTGATTACTCAGGTAATCATCCCCAAAGGTACCATAGCTTCCGTATACATCATTTTAGCTTCGTATTGACCCATTCCAACTTCCGTATGATCATAGAAACCTCCGGTATCACTTCTAATAGCTTGGATCTTGATATTCTCATGTGATCTTGCAAGTTCTTCTTTCTTCAATCTCTTTCTTCTTGTTTTGCCACTTGATGATCATTCTTCATAACCCAACTTCAATCTTCTTGATGAATATCTTCAATCTTCATCTTTCTTTCTTCTTTCTTCAATTCCTTGCCTCTTGATTTTCTTCTTGATGATTATTCTCCATTTATGAGGCATTATAATATCAACCCACAATGATGTCTATGACTAATCTACAAGATATACAACATTAAATATGGTAGTTAGTCAATGTGGAAGATAAGTATATTATACAAACTTTTTACTCATATTTAACATCTATATTTGACATCATCAAAACTATTCATATATAACATTTTTAACCTTTAATCTTTGTAACATCTAATGATACAATTATGTTGCTTAATAGTCCTCTTTATGTATTGTAACTCAGGGTTGGTCTTTAATATTAGGGCCTTATAAATCGAGGCATGTACTAACATTTGTGAGCTTGAAATGAAATAAGAATCACTCCCTCATTGCTCTCCATTTTTCTCTTGTATTTCTTCATTTCCCTAATCTCAATCTCTTATATTTTCTTGATTTCATAACACGTCATTAGCACGACTTCGCTTAAAAGGTCTATAGTCTAGTTTTATGTTTCTTTCACTCTCTAATTTTCTCATTTTCATACTATATTTTATGTTGTTTATTCTCTATGTTATTTACCATTCTAGTTTACGTTATCGATATGTGGTTCTATATTATTTTGATTATTTTTCTTTCATCTAGATAATCTAAGCCATTATATGGAATTAAAGAGACCCTTTTACTAATTATTTTGTACATCAGGTTCCATGGCTAAGATTGGAGATTATTGTTGTTTTATTATCTTTCGCAACTTTTTTTTTTTACTTTTATTTATCATTTTCCAAGAATCTCTTATTATGCAACATTTATATTTTTTTATTTTATATTATGTTCTTTACATTTTATGTTGTTATATTATATTATTTCATTTTATTTGTTTATTTACATATTTAACATTTATATTTCTTTATTTTGTTTCCATTTTATGTTATACATTATTGATTATGTTTCTTTCTTTTATGTTATTTATTTCATATTTTTTTATTGTTATTTTATTTACATTTAATTTATTTACATTAATATATTATTATTATATCATTATGTCAATCTTTTATTTCATTTGTTTAGTATATTACATTAATATATAATAGTATTATATATGATCATATAATGTGGTTATATTATCATGGGCTTATCTCTTATTTATATTTGATTATGAATTTGAATTTACTTAATTTATTTTATAGTATTTTAATTTTATCAAAAGGCTAGAAGCCATAATATTCTTAATTTTGTGATCAGATGACCAGAAGTCACATTACTTTTGTAATAGTTCTTATAAGAAAGAACGCTTGGTTTCATTAAATTACAAGATTGACAAGAAAAAATTTGGCACTTTGATTAGTTAATTGTTACAAATATCAAAGCCCTGAAGGATAAAGGTTCAAATATCAAACTAAACAAAAAAAATTTTAGCTTTGCAAGATTTTTGCTATGGTCCGGAAGACCAATATTTACAGAAATTGATGATGTTATTGAAAGCAAAGGACATATGTAAGAGTGAAAATGAACATGATTGTAATGCCCCGAATTTTGGAATCAAAGGCTAGAGAATAAGCCTGAAGTAAGTGAATCGCTAAGCCTCGGTTTAGCAGGTGTCCCCAATTTATTCCCTAATGTTTCTTATATATTTGAGGTATTAAAGGGAATAAAATAGTGAATTAAAGAGTATGGGAAATTTGTATACAAAATTGGAATTTATTCAAGTTGCAAGTGCATGCCGTATCATTGCTTCAAGTGCGGAAGTAAGTTTGTCACGTGGTTTTGGAAGAACAAATGATAAGCAAAAATTATGAAATTTTACAAGATGAAATTATACATCCTAAGCTTTAAATTGATAGATCATATGAATCATTTGAAGCTATATACAAAGAGTTATGAATTTTTGAATTTAGCCCAGAAAAACTGAAAAGTTTCTGGAACAACATCTAAAGATTTAAATTCTGGGAATGACGTGCTTCTAATTGGCAAAAGTTTATATTTTTCCTTGAAGCTAGACTTAATAAGGGTTCCATAACCTTTGAAATCACTCCAATTTGATGTTTGCAAAATTATTCATGATTTTTTAAAAGTTGGGTGAAAATGCTGCCAATTTTGGGCAAAAATCACAAATGTATGGGCAAAATGGTAATTTGTCATATTAAGCAGGAAAATATTTTATTTTGATTTCTCACCAATCTCTCGTCCAGAAAAGAGGAATAAGGGTATATTCAGATTAGCTTTTGGATAATAGCTTCTGGAGAAAAAGTGGATAATATCTTTTGGAGAATAGATTCTGAGCAGAATAGATTATGAGAAAAAAATGATTTTGATAAAATGAGGGTGTTTATGTATTGTGGTTAGAATATCTTTTTTTCATGGTGTGGGGCCTACATAGTGAGAAAGAACCAATGAGAGAGGGTGGGACCTATATAAGAAAAAGGACCAATGAGAGAGAGACGGTGGGGCTTACACAAGAGAAAAAGGAAAAAAAAAGCTTTTTCCAAAACCTAGGTTTGGAAAAATTTTGAGTGTTCGGCAACCAAACCTAGGTTTTGAAATGTTAGCCGAACACACTGTAAGAGGGGAAAATAATTTATTAGGGATTTATAATCATTTTTGGGCAAAGGTCAAATAAAAGAAAAAGATAGCAAAAAGGGGTCAACAATTGCAACTCATCTTAATATTTGTGTGGAAGAGGATAAAAGTGCTAATTGAATGTATACATATTATTACTCCCTTTTGAGACACATTTTCGGCCAAGCAAATGGCCATAGAAAAGATGATGATGGTCAAGTGAAATTGGCATATGTTTATTCATAATAAAATAACATAAAAGAAAGGGAAAATCGCTAATAAATACCAAATAAGGAAGTTAATTGCTATTTGCCACCAAGAAATATAGGGTATTGAACTGTCATTAATATTAAACATAGAAAGACAAAAATGCCCTTAGTTTGATAAGACGATTTTATGTGGGAGTAAGGAGTAAATGCACGGCTTCTTAAGCATCCCAGCAACCTTAAGGCTGTGTTTTGAATATTCAAGTCTGCCCTCTCAAGAGTGAATCCCTTTTTCCTCTTCCATTTTTGGCATTCTTCAGCAATTCATCATCGTCTCCTTAGCCGTCTCATTGGGTTGTCTCCTCACTCGACCATCTCCTTAGCTTGTGTCCTCCGACAACGTCGTCTCTGGTTACTCCTCCAGCGACGGCGGCCGCCCCCCAGTCCTCAAGCGATCGTCGCTTGTTCCTCCAACCTTACTACCTCCTTTATTCAGGTAAGGTTACTGCTTTTTCTGGTGACACCTTTGATCGGTCTTCAATCCAACGTGACTCCTCCGGTCACACCATTGATCAGTCTTGAATCCAATGTAACTCTGTTTTCTGTCAAAATCTAGTAGCAAATTTAGGATTGATCATTGCAAACTGTAGCTACAAGGAACAAGATAGTTATAGTTGGTGAAATTATAAGTTGTAGAAATTTTGAAAATTCTTGAGTTCTACTGGATGGATTGTCTACTTGGGATTTCCTGAAAAATTTTGGCACTTCTTCTGTGATTTCTACCCATTCATTGATGTGTTCATTGTTTCTTTGAGTTTGTAAGAGTGCTAAACTCTTGACTTGTTTGGAGCTTACTAGTGCATAGCATACTTCTCTAGCTTGGTACTTGAACTTTCTTTCTCACATCTATCCAATGCACTAAGCTTGTTATTTGTGACTTGTAAATCTGATTTGGGTTGCATTCATGGTTTCTGCTGCATATATAACTCTCAGATGTTGCAACTAGTCTTGCTAAACTTTAAATTTCTGGATTAGTCTCAATGATGATTAGGGAATGTAATCACTTTGTTTTTGCTTATCTGAGAGGAATTCTTTAGAATATATCAGAGACAAAGAAAAATAGGGGATGAGTCCTAGGAGGGGGAAGGGGAATTTTTAAGAGAGATAGAGAGAATCCTATCATGAGGTGAGGCTGAACTTTTGCTACTATTGTAAGTACCCTCATTTGGCAAGGGCTCTGAACTTCAGTCAGTTGTGGGCATTAGACTTTCCTTTTCAACTTCATTAACTAATAATTAAAGCTTGGCATGCAAACTATTAGACTGGAAAGTTTAAAATTTTTAGAGATTATTTGGTTATCCAAAAACACCACACCAATAGAGCACCTCACTGGAATTCTGTTCAGGCAGAAAATCCAGTTTTGCATTTTGATTTTCAATGACCCAAAATTCCCAACCCGGGGCTATTCCAACATAATTTTTCATGTAGAACACAATGTTAACATCAAAATGAATAGATTCCCACTCATTCCTAATGTCTTGTTTTGGCAGAAAATTCAAAATAAATTCCAATAATTACCAACTTCCAATTTCGGCATCAAACTTATGTTAAATAGTTTCTAATCATCATAAACCACCAACAACATAACCAAAATATCATTCATTACCCAAACCCTTGTTTGGCCAAAATCAGGGTAGATTTACACATACCAAAATACTCATTTAACCAACACAACCAATACCTCAAATTGATGTTAATACTCACCTATTGCTCCTCCTTAAGTTCTTTCTTTGATTCTACAACTTTTGTTCTTGGATGATGGCTCAAAACACATCCGCTTGAAATTCTAAAACCATAGAAATGAAGCTCTCATAAAGAGGAACAATGTTTATGAAGGACACTTGAGCCATAGATGAGGTTAAGGAGGTAAAAATCAAGATCAAAGTCTCACCTTCACTTCTTCTTCTTGCACTCTCGTGTTAGCTGCAGAACCGACTTGGAGAAAGAGAAAATGTGTGATTCAATGATCATTTTTTTGGCCCCTCCTATCTCTTAAAGTCCAACTGAAATATGGGACTTGAAAGGGATAAATGATCTATAAAAAATATCATACTTCCACCTCCTCAAAATAATATATTTTAAGGGCTTTAACATGTGCCAAATAAATTGATATCATCATCTTTCTCTTGCCTTCTTTATTCCATATGTAAGATTCCTCTTTTTAATGCAAGTCATCACCTCTTATTTAACCAACATTTGTTGATCGAAAATGGGATAAGAGAAAGAGATAAAATGGCTCCTTACTTTATCATATTTTCCTCCTTCTCACATATTCCTTTTAGAATGATATTTTTTACTTTTCTTCCTCTTGTAATACTTGGTCACAATTGAGTTCCCTCCTTCCTCTCTTCAAGTGACGTGAATGTGGCCTTGTGAAGGAGTTAAGTGGCTTCTTGAATAAGCCATTCCACCTGCTTACATATTAATATCCAATTGCAATTAAGCACATGCCAACTTTTGACTTCCTACCACATTTACTTTGCCAAAATTGCTTCATCTTTTAGCATAATTATCTCAACATTTATTTCCCTCTTGCTCCCTCATGTTGGTGAAATTTATGGCCCATTGGAAGAGGATAATGATCTCTCAAAATATCCCAATTAGACTTTGTTATCACGATTAATGTTTTGACAATGGGTTTAGGCATTTTCCACTGCTAATTCGGATTATAATTCACACTTTATTTCATAAAAGTGTTTCCTAACATTAGTTACATTCTCTTCTGAAGTCATTGAGCCTTTATACATATTTTGGGGTATTACATGAAGGCTATATGATTTTGATTCTGAGTAGTGTTTAAATTTAAATTGATTGTAATTAATTTGTGAGAGAGAAATTATTATTTGACATTGTGATATCAGTATGAGTGATATATGAAATTAAATAGATAAAAATGTAATTATTGGTTATTTTAAAATTTCAATATTGTGCCAATTTATTTACAAATTTAAAAATTATTGATAATTATTGATATTTATTTACAAATTTATTTTGATTTTATGTCTTTTTAGGATTCTACCTCATGGTTATTGTCATTATGCCATACAACTCCCAAATGAAATGGTTTTTAATTCTCTTATTTATGTATAGTTGTACACTTTATTTGCAACTTTGAGTATATAGTGTATGTAAATACTATTCATATAGCAAAAAAGTTTATCACCTCTATTTTCTTTTTGATACTTGTACTTCTCTGTTGCACCATAGATTTCCTAACAAACACTCAACTCATATACTTCAACATCAAGGTATTTTCTTTCATTATTAGTTATATTTTTCATTTTAGTTTGTTCTTCCATCTCTTTTCTCCTCTTGACCACTATTATGTTGCCTTACATATATATGCAATTTTTCTTAGTTCCAAACTTTTGTTATTGAAAGACATACAAATATTCTACAATTTGTATTTTATTTTAGTATTGATAAGTTATTGTCTTCTCTGTCAATTCATTGTATTGTCATTTCTTCTACTCCTTGTAACACCCCAATTTTATTCACATATGCCTTGTAATTATTTGAAGCATTCAATGAAATGGAATGATGACTATTCATGAGCTTGAAATTTAAGAAGTTAGTAAATTTTCATTTTCATAAGAATTGGGCTAGAATAAGTCATAAAAGTAATTTTGGGTATTTCAAAAAAGCCCATTATTGAAGCACAAATTAGAAGAATAAAAGAGAAAAAATATTTGGCCCAATATTAAGCATAATTTCGGCCAAGTAGAAGAAGGAAAGGAATAAGCTCAAATTAAATCCAAAAATGCAGTAGCATAATCATAATTTGCCAATAAAACACAAGATTAATTATTTTCCAATTAATTGAATTTAATTTCAGTTAATTAAGGAAAATAAAGAGAGAGAGAGAGTGAGAGAGTGTGTGTGTGTGTGTAATTGTAACATTCTTGGTCAAAATAATTCAAGGTTTGAAAAGTCAAAGTTGGAGTAATTATTAGTTTCCTTTTTTCTTTTATAATTTTCGTCCAAATAAAGAAATAAGAGGGAAAAATAATTGTTTGTGTATTATTTATGCCAAGTGTCATTATCTCACATTATCTCAAGTCAAAGAATTAAATGAGAATTTATTTAAAGATATGAGCACATGTGGAATTTCCATAAAATAACATATCTTGCACAATTGGTTAGAATAATTGGAGGAAGCCCAATTGGTTCATGAAAGACCCTTAGAGGCGTGTTTTTGAGCTAAGGAGGGAGAAGAAAATTTGGTTCAAAGTCAAGGGAATTTATTACACAAAATTTATGAAGCGATAAGCTTAAAAAAAAGGTGTCATAAACTTAATTAAATAATTATATTTCAAAAGAGAGAGATGGAGCTATTTTTTTAAAGGCTTCATCATCTCTTCTCCTTCTTCATTCATGACAAGTACCAAGAAAAGAGAGAGAGAAATTGTCATCGAAAGAGCTTGAGGAACTTAGGGTTCAAGAGAGAGCAAGGAGCCAAAATCAAAGGTAAGCCTTGTGAAGTCTCTGTATCGGATCCAGGAGTTGATGTAGGTTGATCAGACAGACTAGTTTTGGATCTATACTACCATGGACTTCTTTCCGGACACAACCTTCTGGAATCGAAAGAAGATTGATATTGTTAAGAGGGGTCCAAATGTATCCTTTTGGGAATTCTTGGAGTATATAACAGATTATGTACGAAGGTATATGTACCGGGAGTGACGTGGGGCCCAAGCATTATATTTTGGGTGACCGGAGGTAGCCATCACGTCTTTTGAGGCAAGAGCAATTATAGGGAACTAGTAGATAGAAGCTGATAGGGCCAGTGTCTGTGTTTTGTGCAGGTAGATAGAAAGTTAGGCATGCTTAACCCAAGGAAATCCTAGAATGGGTGACCCCCTAGGAAGCTATATGTAAATTATGTTATATGGCATGAAAAGGGACAAATATGTTATGTATAGTAGTTTGTAGGGTGTGTGGTGTCTATAGTTTTCTTTAAATAATGTAAACATCTGTTGTATGATATATTAGACATATATGTGTACCCAATATATTATGAAATGACAAAAATGCCCTTGCCTCTATATGAAATTTATTTCTTCGATATTTTCATGTACAGTGAATTATAAAGGTGGCATGACTAGGGAGAGATGGTAGAGGCTGAGGTAAAGGCCGAGAAGGAGGAAGAGATGGGTGTCAGTATGGACATAATGAGGAAGAACCAAGTGCCAGACCATACCCAATCCAGCAGCAGATTCTGGGTATATTGACTTAACAGCAGGCTACCATGAATGAAATCTAGGAAGAGTTGTAAGAGGTGCAGTAGACGCAAGATTGCTTGGAGAAATTGGTGAGGGTTAGAGGTGAAGAAGAAGTCCACCTAAGGAACCTCAACTAAAGGATCTTTTGCCTAAACCTGAGGCCGATATACAAACCTAGGTAGGGAGGTTTAGAAGCAGCAACCTCCTGTCTTCTGAGGGAAGTTTGATCTACAGATAGCCAAAGACTGGCTTTCTCAGTTAGAGAAAATCTTTAACATTCTGTTGTGCCTAGATAAAGTTAAGGTCCTGCTAGCTATTTATAAACTTGAGGGTGATGTAGACAGATGGTGGAAGAAAATTGAATTGGTTCTATAGGGGAGTAATATTCTGGTGACCTGGGAACTTTTTCAAGAAAAATTTAATGAGAAATACTTCCCCCTTTTGTCCAATGGCAAAAGAGAAGAGAATTCCTTAGCATAAAACAACAAGACTAAGAGAGTTTTGATGACTATTTAGCCCATTACATCCAGTTGTCTCGTTATTCTGCATACCTCAAATATCGGGATGATGAGGAATAAAGTTCGGATATGATGATAGCGGTGTTGAAGCCAGAGCTGAAGGAGAAATTGGTTTTAAGATGTTTTACATAGTTCAACAAAGCAGTTGAAGAATGTCATATCACTGAGAAAAACTTGTTGAACCTGGTTCTGATTGAGGCAATAATAACAAGGGTGCATATGATAGTGAGAGTTCTTCCCAGAAGCGCAAAGAATTAGGTGGACCACCCAGAGGCAGAAATAAGAAACCCAATCAGACTAGGAGCCATGGAAATCAAAGACCTTTTCAGGGAAAAAAGTCCTGGTATTGCAATAAGCCATATCATCCTAGTAGATCATGTCATGGCGCTCTATTACCACAAGCTTCACCAACAACTCAGGCTCCAGCTAGGCAAATAACTTGTTACATTTTCCAAAAACTAGGATACTATTCTAAGGATTGTCCACAACGGCAGCAACAACTGGCGAAGCCTAGACAGAGAGCTCAAGTCAAAGTTTATACGATTACTCAGGAGGAGGCCAGAAAATCCCCTGAACTGATACAAGGTATGGTTTTTCTTAAATGCAATTTGGTACAAGTGATGTATGATTCAGGTGCTAGTTATTCATTTATTATATATGATTGTGTGAGGCGGCTAGGCCTAAGGGTACACCAATTCCCATATGATCTAGTAGTATCTACACCCATAAGTGTTAGAGTAGTCACAGTCGACGTCTGTCTGAATTGCATGTTAAATGCTGAGGGACATGAATCGACAGTAGATTTGATTTTCCTACCTCTGCAAGGCTTAGAAGTAATCCTCAGTATTGACTGGCTAATAGCAAATGATGTGTTGCTAAACTGCAGAAGTAAAAAGGTTATCTATCCTAAGTTGCAATCGAAGGCCGATACTGAATCAACCTTAAATTTCTTCAGCATCTAAGGCTGAGAGATGTCTGTATAAAGGTTGTCAGGGGTACATAGTGTTCTTCTCCATGCAATCAGAAGCTGGAATAGTATTGGAGAGTATCCCTGTAACCCCTTATCTTATTTTCATATTTTTCATAGTGCTTGCGCATAGTTTGGTGAGCAACATAGGAATAATGCAAATACACTGATAATATGTGCATAATTACATAAATTCCTCATAAGGTTTCGTACATAATAATTACAATCAAGGTAGTCACATAGGGCTACTACAGTGTCTAAACCAATCCTAGTGAAATGGAGACAGCTTCTTGTCTTCATCTACCACTACAATCCTTTTGTGTAGTTTTCTCCTCTAATCTTTACATACCTTCTGTATTCACTTGTCTAAATTATTGGTTGGGGAGTGTGAGATTTGCGAGAATCTCAGTAGGAAAACAATTACCTTAATGCATGCAAGATATATGCTATGTGCATGACATGTTAGCTTTAAGTAAATGCATGTCCCATAATGAAATCTCTGCATTCTCAATGTTTCATGCAATAAACTATAGCCACAGTATAGATAGAAACAGAGCTTCATTTATTCAAATATGCTCTACATAGTCAAATAAAGCAATTACATAAAACATTACATAAGCAAAGATATCAAATACATGCAAGTAAGGTAAGTCCCCTACCTTATTCCTTTTTTATGCTTAAATAGGCTCCTCAAACTTCATGCCACAGCTTAGACTATCAGTCGGGTCCTACAATTCCAAATGTATAATTCATGCACTTCCATAGTGTTTCTTGTGGTTATATGAGTCTATATTAAAAAATTATCAAAATGCCCCTGGGATCCGGCTTGGCCCGACCGTACTTTTTTTGAAATTTTGAATAGGGCTATTTTGACATATTTTTACCCAAGGAATCCATTTCCAGCCTCAGAATTACCAAATTCACTGCCAAAACGAAAAAATTCCCTTGGCAACCTTAGTTTAGGGTTGCAAGGGTGTTTTGGTAATTATGCTTTTTAAGGCTTTTTTGGAGAAGTGATCAACTGTAACTCGACCTAATTTTTCCTCTTGAACACAATGGAATCATCAAATAATCAAAAATTCAACTATAACCCCCTAAACTAGAACTAGCCTAAATTCACAATTCTCGAGGGAAATTTGGGGTTTTCAAAATTTGACTCCGCAGATTTGCTCCTTTCTACTCCTAACCACTTTATTAACTATTTAATTACATTATAACTACAATTTAGACCCAATTTTGGCAGCATAATGCCTAGGGTTCAACGTTTCCCAAAGTTTACAACCACAACAAATCAGTCACAATTTCATCGATTAAATTAACCACAGAAGCAATATCAACAAGAAATTGAAGCTTAGGAAGTCACCTTTTGCTCCTTCTTTTTGTTCCCTTGTTTGGCCGAACCCTAGCCCCTTTCAAACTCTAAAATTTTGCTTCAAACAACCTTGAATCATATAAAGGAAAAGCTTAGGAGAAGGATTATACAAGTTAGGAACCAATTTACTGAAGAAATCAACTTACCTTTGCATGTTTTATTCTCCTTCTCTCTAAGTTGCTCTCAAGCTCTCTTTCTCTCCTATTTCTCTAATGGCTGACATGAAATGAGCTTGGAAGAAGAAGGGAAATTTTTTATAATATGTTGTCATTATCCTTTAATTTAACCAATTAACTAATTTCCAAAAATTTGACTTTTCAACATGCAAAGCCCATATAATGAGACTAATATATTCCCTCTTCTGTGGTCAGCTGTCAATCACGTCTAGGGTCCAAATTAGAGCCAAAATGGGTTGATATCAATTAGCTCATAATTACTAAATTGCCATCGCATTATTTCCTTCATTTTCAGATTTATCTCAATTATGGCAGATTTTCTACCCAAACTTTGAAAAATCATAACTAAATTTGTAAATATCCTATTGGAGTGGTTTTAAAGGCTATAGAACCCTTATTGAGTCTTAGTTTTAAGAAAAAATATAACCTTTTGCCAATTGGAAGTACAAAATTCCCAAAATTAAATTCTTTGGATGTTGTTCCAGAAAATCAACAGTTTTTCAGGGTTAATTTCAAAATTCATAACTTTTAATATATAGCTTTAAATGATACATATAACCTTTTAAATTAAATCTTAGGATGTCTACTTTCATTCTAAAAAATTTCAAAAATATTTGTTATCATTTGGTCATCCAAAAACACATGACAAACCCACTGCCTTACAGGCGATTTCACTACAAGCATTGTTCACCCTTCAATTTCCAATATTTAATTCCTATGGCCATAAATATTCACTATTTTATTGAATATTTCCAAATAACTACAATATATATATGGTGAATAAAAATTTGGGGTGTTATAATCCCTGTAGTAAATGAGTTTCCAAATTTATTTCCAGAAGATATTAGTGAATTACCTCCAGATAGGGAAGTTGAATTTTCTGTTGACCTTAACCATGAAGCAGGTCCAATATCTAAAGCCCCATAAAAAATGGCTCAAAGTGTCATGGAAGAATTGAAAAATCAGATAGAGGAGCTTTTAAAAAAAGGGTTCATTTGACCCAATATCTCACCATGAGAAGCTTCAGTGCTCTTTGTCAAAAAGAAAGACAGAAGCCTAAGACTCTGTATCAATTATTGGGAGTTGAATAAGGTAATTGTCAAGAATAAATACTCACTTCTTAGAATTGACAATTTGCTTGATCAGTTATCTGGTTCTTGCGTATTCTCGAAGATTGACTTGAGGTCGGGATACCATCAACTCAGGGTAAAAGCAGAAGACATACCCAAAACTTCTTTTAGGACCAGATATGGCCATTATGAATTTCTTGTGATGCCATTTAGGTTGACCAATGCACTTGTCGTGTTCATGGACTACATGAATCGAATATTCCATTCGTATCTAGACCATTTCATAGTAGTCTTTTTTGGCGATATTTTGGAATACTCGTGGAGTAAAATTGAACATGAGCAACATCTGAGAATAGTATTGAACATACTAAGGGATAAGCAACTCTATACCAAGCTGAGCAAATGTGAATTTTGGCTTTCAGTGGTTAATTTTTTAGGCCACGTAGTTTCATAGCAAGGGCTCTCAGTTGATCCTACCAAAGTGGAAGCAGTACTAAACTAGAAGAGGCCAGAGATTGTTTCTGAAATACGTGATTTTCTGGGTCTTGCCGGATATTACAAAATATTTATATAGAACTTCTCTAGAATAGCTTTGCCTTTGACAAAGTTAACTCAAAAAACTCAACCTTATCTGTATCATCACAATTGTGAGAGGAGCTTCATAGAGCTGAAACAAAAATTAACAACAATCCCAATACTGACAATCCCAGATCTACAGTTGACCTTCGTTGTTTTTACTGATGGCAGTGGGCATGAATTGAGAAGTGTATTAATGCAGCATGGCCGAGTAGTCGCTTATGCATCTAGATAGCTGAAGCCTCGTGAACATAATTATCTTACACATGATCTTGAGTTAGCAGCAATTGTATTTATTTTGAAAATCTGGAGACATTATCTCTATGGTGTGATCGCAGAATTGTACAGCGACCATAAGAGCTTGAAATATTTATATGAAAAAAAAGAGCTCAATATGAGACAAGGCAGATGGATTGAGTTGCTGAAAGATTACAATCTGGAGATTAAATATCATCCAAGAAAGGCTAATATTGTTATTGACGTATTGAGTCGTAAAACAATGTAGGTGGCAGTCATGATGATTTATGAACAGAAACTGATCAATAATTTTAGAGATCTCAATCTGTCTAGTCAGATTTTGATGAGTAACAAAAACGTCAGTAAGGTGTATAGTGACCTGAGAGTAGTAATTGAAGAAGCCCAGCTAAAGGATAGACGAGTACTGTCTATCAAAGATATGATTAGCAAAGGAGAAACTCAGGAATACAACTTGTCACCAAGTGGGCTAGTTAGATATAAGAAGTGGATATATGTTCTACTGTAGATAAAGCTGAAATGACAAATCATGGAGGAAGAACATAAGAGTAAATATACTCTGCATCCAAGGGCAACTAAAATATACGACGACTTGAAGTCCATGTATTATGGCCAGGGATGAAAAGAGATGTAACTAAGTTTATTACTCATTGTCTCACTTGCCAGAAAGTAAAAGTTGAATATCAGTGACTATCAGGGCTTCTACAAAACCCTAAGATTCCTAAGTGGAAGTGGGAAAGCATTACTATGGATTTCGTAATAGGATTACCCAAAGTCAGAAATCATGATGAAATATAGGTGATAGTTGATTGATTCATGAAGACAGCCCATTTCCTACCTATCAGCATTCATTATTCCCCTGATAAATTGGTGAAGATTTATATCAAAAGAAGTTGTGTGATCACACGGTACTCTAAATAATATCATTTCTAATTGAGATCCCCGATTCACTTCTAGTTTTTGGAAGGCAGTACACGAAGCTTTGGGTACTAAGCTCAAGTTCAGTATAGCCTATCATCCTCAAATAGATGGACAGATAGAGTGAACAATACAGATGCTTGAGGATATGTTGAGGGAATGTGCATTAGATTTCAAAGGTAGCTGGAACAAATTTCTTCCATTGGCAGAGTTTGCTTATAATAATAGCTATCACTTGAGCATTCAAATGGCTCCATATGAGGCTCTATATGGAAGGAAATGTCAATCACCTTTATGCTGGATAGAATTGCCTGAGAGGCGCTTACTTGGGCCAGACATAGTTGATCAAACAACCGAGCAGATCAAGTTGATTAAGCAGAATTCTTGACAGCTCAAAGCCGACAGAAGAGTTATGCTTATAAGAGGTGAAAACCCATAGAGTTTGAAGTCGGAGATCATATATTCATGAAAGTTTCGTCAGTTATAGGCATTTGGCAGGGCATTGAGAGTAAAGAAACTACTTCTGAGGTACATTGGTCTATTTGAAATCTTGTCTAAGATTAGGCTAGTAGCATACCGTATAGCTTTGCCATGGAATCTGAGCAGGTTGCATGATATCTTTCATGTTTCCCAATTAGAGAAGTTTCAACCCGATCTAGAGCACGTAATTGAATATGAAGATGTGGAGATGCAGGACAATTGACATATGAGGTCACACCTAGCCGAATTATTGATCGGTAGGAAAAATGACTCAGAAACAAAAACATCCCATTTATTAAAGTCGTCTGGAAGGGGTTATCTCCCAGAGAAGCAACATGGGAAACAGAAGAAGATATGAGGAAGAGTTGCCTAAAGTTTATGGCTATGTATGCGTAGTAAATTTTGGGGATGAAATTTATTTAAGAGGAGGAGAACTGTAACACCCCAATTTTATTCACCAATATGCCTTGTAATTATTTGAAGCATTCGATGAAATGGAATGATGAATATTCAGGAGGTTGGAATTTAAGAAGTTAGTAAATTTCCATTTTCATGAGAATTGGGCTAGAACAAGTCATGAAATTAATTTTGAGTGTTTCAAAAAGCCCATTATTGAAGCCCAAATTAGAAGAATAAAAGAGCAAAATATTTGGCCCAATATTAAGCATAATTTCGGCCAAGTAGAAGAAGGAAAGGAATAAGCTCAAATTAAATCCAAGAATATAGTAGCAAAATCGTAATTTGGCAATAAAATACAAGATTAATTATTTTCCAATTAATTTAATTTAATTAAGGAAAATAAAGGATATATGTATAATTGGAACATTCTTGGTCAAAATAAATCAAGGTTTAAAAAGTCAAAGTTGGAGTAATTATTATTTTCCCTTTTGCTTTCATAATTTTCATCCAAATAAAGAAATAAGAAAGAAAAATGATTGTTTGGGTATTAATTATACCAAGTATCACTATCTCATATTATCTCAAGTCAAAGAATTAAATGAGAATTTATTAAGGATATGAGCACATGTGTAATTTCCATAAAATAACATATCTTGCACAATTGGTTAGAATAATTGGAGGAAGCCTAATTGGTTCATGAAGGACCCTTAGAGGCATGTTTTTGGGTTAAGGAGGGAGAAGAAAATTTGGTTCAAAGTCAAGGGAATTTATGACACAAAATTTATAAAGGGTTAAGCTTAAAAAAAGGTGTCATAAACTTAATTAAATAATTATATTTTAAAAGAGAGAGATAGAGATATTTTTTTAAAGGCTTCATCATATCTTCTCCTTTATTCATGACAAGCACCAAGAAAAGAGAGAGAGAAAGTGTCATAGAAAGAGCTTAAGGAGCTTAGGGTTCAAGACAGAGCAAGGAGCCAAAATCAAAGGTAAGCTTTGTGATTTCAAGAGCTAGTGCCTTCTAACTTGTGTAATTCCTCTTCTAAGTTCTTGTTCCCCATGAAAAACCATGTGTAGCAAGCAAATTTTCAAGGTTGAGGAGGGAGAAGGTGACACCTAGAGAGAGAAAGTATGCGGATCAAGAGGTAACTTCAAGAACTTTAATCCCTTTGGTGTTTAGTTGTTGTTGTTGTAGAAATTGTCATGATTTGTGGTTTGGTTGTTGATTTTGTAAATTTGAGATGTTGAAACCCTAAAGGGTTATGCTGCCTAAATTTCTTCAAATCATGTCTAATAAGTGTTTAAAAGGTTTAGCAAGTGATTAGCAGTGAAAATGAAGGAGTTTCAAGGGTTAAATTACAAAATTTCATTTTCCCCTTTACCTTGGGTATAGTGTCGGTCAGCTCAAGAAATAGGTGCTAGGGCTAGAATTTCATTAATCTAATGGTTCTATTTTTGGAAAAGTACAGTTGGACATGGTACAAAGGGTTTAGACCGAGTCCCTAGGGGCATTTTGGTAATTTTGCAGTTTTTAACTAATATCACCATCAAAAGTACTTTGGAAGAGTCTAAAGTAGTACATGAATAGGTATTAACCTAATTCTTGTAAACTTGGAGTTTTAAGACCAGTCTGTTGAGCCCAAGCTAGATCAAATTAAGAACTGATTTGTGTTACAAAAAGGGACAGAAGGTAGTAACTCTATCTTCATATACTATGTAAACTTATATGTGGTTTGTGTGTGCTATTTTATGTGATATGTATAATGCACTCTCTAACTGGTGCGGGAAAATCACAAGTACCGTCCGGGGGAGAACCACACCAATACCCCAACAGCCCCAGAGAGGGGGATCTAGTTATGAGAATTTAGTACCAAGAGGGTACACTGCGCAGTCTGTGGTCAAAAGCCCAGCTGAGGTACGTAAGTCAGGTAATTGGTCCTGACTCAGGGTCTAACAGTGGTTGGCCCTAAAATGTGCACATTCCGAGAAACATGATTACATTGTATTTATTCTATTGCATTATATGTAGTACCTGTCATAATTATTTGATCGATTATCTATTATTATTGAGATTCATTTGAATCTCACCCTTTTTTTCAAATTTAAAAATATTCTAGCAGAAGCTAGTGGCTATAGGGGCAAACGGTAAATATAGACAACTGAGGTGTCTAGATCAAGGAAGTGGAGTTGTTTAGTTATATTTAGTTTATTTTTGATATTTTGGACAAATTGTATATATTATCAAATCCTGCGGGGAAACTCCTATAAGTAAACAAGTACTTTTTATCAATATATTTGTGCTATTTTTGTAGGCCTGTGGAACTGTGCCTTTATCACTCTGTGTATATCGAAATGTTAAGGGGTTTGACTCTCCTTAGCATTCCATATGATATGTGCAAGTTTCATACATTAATCATGATAGAATATATAATATGATATACATTGGAATCAAATTAGTTTTATGTGACATTTGTAAAAAAAAATATATCACTTTTGAATTAAGAGAATGAGAATTAATTTAATTTTATAAGAAAATTCATTATGAATAGTTTATGATTTGTTAGACAAAATCTTTTTTGTAATGTGCCTAAACTATATATATAGTGCAAGTCAAATTTATAGATAATCAAATAGTAGGGAATATTTGAAAGAAGAATATGCATATCATAATTATTCATTATTTTATATTATAATGCATTTGTCTTTACATTTCTCTCAAATTAATTTTAGCCCCTAAACATCACAAAGACGCAAACCATTTCAATAAGATCTTTATGTATTTTGATTATGGATCTTCTTATATTTCTTTATGTTGTGAAAAATTCTAAACATTTCATATTTTGAATATGCATCAAAAGAGGTAAATTGAAGCATGTTATTATTAATGAGTAATAAAATTATATAAATATGCAATAATATTTGTTAGTTCCTGGAGAACATAAATGTAACAAAGTTGATATAATTCCTGGAGAACTAATATAGATTTTTCTTAAATTATATAGGCAAAAGAAGAATTGATCATGAAAGTGTATTTATATTATTGATCAGTGTGAGTTATGAAGTACCTGAGTTTTCAAATGAAAGATATATTATTGGCTTACTATATACTAATTTGTCTTTGTAATAGAAAAATAAAGAAAGTGTATTTATATGACTCACACTAGAGGGGGAGATTTTTAGAATATAAGTGTGAGTTAATATTGAAAATTTTTATTCATATACTTCCTTACAAAACCTATTGATTCATCTCCAAAAAAAATGGATGTCATATTGATATTTTATTTCAATATCTTATAGAAATTGAAAAGTTTGTTGTTGGTTAAGAAACATGTCACAGTAAACTAGCATTTTACTAATTCAAACAAGTTTATTGTTAGCATGACTTGTTTGACCATTTGAGTCATATATACAAGATGAAGTCATATATACAAGATTATGTATGACATCCATTAAAGAACTAGAAGATTCTTCATGAATAGAAAATATATTATATAATTCAAGAATTGTCATATGCTGCTTGTTCTCAAAGAAATTTGATTATGAAAGTATTGCAAGTTATGATTTGGAAGAGATCTCTATATTTTTGAAAATATATCAAACTCATATATAGGCCTATTCAAATAGCATGTAAACCATACAAATGTTCAATAATTTTGATAGATGTATATATAAGATGGTTACATGTGATATTACTATTAGTTTGCAACATGAAGTTTGTATGAATGTTTGAATAAACTATAATGTTAAGCATAATTTCTAGATTATACAATTCATTCATTGAAGCCTCCATAAATAGCTGGATTAATATTTATGAGAACAAAATTTATATTTCGATGTTGGTATATTTGATCTTACATATTGTAGCACTTATACTAGCCAACCAAATTCTCCCGATAAAATTGGCTTTTGGTCAGGAGTCAGGTATATTTTATCTTAAAAAGTTTGAATGTGCATTCCTATTGATTCACCACAATGCATATAGATGGATATTTAAAGAAAATTAAGATAAATGTTGGGTAAGAACCTCCTTGTTTATCTCTAAATGAAACACAAGGATGTTTCTAATAGAAACAGATAGATTTAGGAGACTTATATTGCATGATTAGTTGATTGTCATTTGATAAAGTTTTCTTAACATGAGGGGAAGAAATTGAATAGCTAGAAAAGAAAACAAAAGGAACGCATTATTACTATCAAGTGTAGATCCTCGAATATAGCAATATGAACTAGAAGTTCATTAGGTTTTGCATTCATGAAATATTGCATAAAATTTGCCAGATACAATTACTAACCTAAATAGGAATTACTAAATCTTATATTCTAACTAAAAATGCTCTAATCATCATAAATGAAAGTGAGACATGACCAAAGTATGAGAGAATAATCGGTTCCAAAAGAAAAGAGAAAGGAGCAAATAATCAAGATGATCATATTAAGAAGGCAAATTCTCTAGAAGAGGTTAAGACATAACTAATTACAAAAACTTCAACAACATACCTTACCTATTAGGATTAGGCGTGGTTAGCTATATGGATTGTATGACACTATTATGTATTTAATCAACAACCAAATCTTTAATATATTATTAATTAGGATTTCTTATTCAATAACTTTATTGGATGCTTTCTTTGACCTTTTTTGCCCCTTTTAGAGGATTTCATACTATCTGATCTATCATCTTCATGGGCACCTCCAACAACCTTCTTTAAATATGTCCAAACCATCTCAAAAAGATTTTCTACCATTTTCTCTTTAATAGATCCTATACTTACTTTGATATGATCATTTCAAAGTTTATCTTTTCCTGTATGATCAAACATCATCATCTTTGCTACACTAATTTTATGCTCTTGAAGTCGCACAAAAAAAAGATATATATATATATATATATATATTATGCTCTTGATGTCCCTTTAGAGTCCAACATTCATTGCCATATACTCCTCGATCCAGTTATTAATATAAGACATTTACTAAATTTGATTAGATTAAAAAAATTAGTTGAGTTAGTTAATATGATATGTATTTTCTAAAACACATAGCCATCTTCCTTAATTCCGTCATTCCCTATTCTTCTCGATTATTGTTGAGGAAGCATCAATAAGGGGTAAATTAGGAAAAGATTAGTAAATATTAAAACCATGTCTTATATTTAAGACCATATCAACTCTCTAAATATGACTTATATTAAGGACCAAAGGGGTAATATAGATTGTCCTATAGCAGTTCAATAAAGATTTCCTTTAAGATTATTAAGTACTTTTTTATCATCAATAACTCCAATAATATTTCTCCATTTTAACCATCGAACTTATATTCTATGTGAAAAGTCTCCATTAATTTTACCAGCATATATTATCTCAAATATTTAAGGGAAAATCCCTATAAAATACCACCAAAATACCGAAATCCCAAATCAGTGTAGCGAATTTAAAAATTCTGGTTCAGTGCTGTGTCAGTACGGATGAACAATGACATATATGAGAAAAGACGATTTTGCCCTTCAGCTCTCCCTCTTGTCACTTCAGAATAACAACTCGAGAATCTTAATTAACAACTCCTGATTCTTAATTAACAACTCCAGTTTTTTCTTTTTATTTTCACAATAACAACACCGGTCTTGTTATTCACAACACCATATTCTACATTAGTAACTCCTATTTCTTATTTCACAACTTCGTAATTTAAGTTTCAGGGCTAATAACAACATTTCTTTATTTATTAACAACACTATATTTGATATTAACAACACTATATTTTTGAGATACGAATATGTGAAAGAATAAAGAGGAGTTGTTAATCAAGAATCAAGAGTTGTTAATTAAGAGTCTCGAGTTGTTATTCTGAAGTGGCGAGAGGGAGGGTTTGTAACACCCCAAAATTTAGATTCACCAAAAATATTTTAAATATTTGGGAAATTCAATAAAATGGTGAATATTCATAAATTTGGAATTTATGAATTTTATAAATGTTCATTTTCATGAGAAAATGGGCAAAATAATTATAGAATTAATTTGGGTAATTTAAAAATCCCAATATTAAGGTCCAAAAATGAAGGAATATTAGAGAAAATATTTGGTCCAAAAATATATGGAAAATGGCCAAAAAAAATAAGAAAAGAAATTGGAATAAAAAGGCAATGGCAAAATCATAATTTTGCCAATTTAGTACAAAATTACTTATTTTCCAACTAATTGAAGTTAATTTCAATTAATTAAGGAAAATAAAGGGGGAAAATATATTTAGAATATTTTGGTAAATTTAATATGAATTTATGAAAAATTTGAGCAAAAATGCAATTTTGACCAAAATTGAGACTTTACGTAACCTGAACAACTTGTGAACCCAATTGAGACTAAAGGGTAGGACCCCTGGGAAGAAGAAAATATAGCATGTAGCATGAAGAAGAAAATATTAGTTGGGCTTAATGAGCAAGGTTGCATGTAGATAGAGTTTATGTACATAAAATTGATTTTTTTAAAGTTTTGGAAATTGTTAAATAATTAAAGCATAATGTTATATATTATAAAACACATCTTGCATCTTCATCCTCAGCCCATTCATGACACACACAGCAGCTGAATATGGAGAGAGAACGTTTGGAATTGTAGAGAGAGAAAGGAGAAGAAAAATCGCTAGGTAAGCCGATTTCTCCGACGATTTAGCTCTTAACACGTATATCTCCGATCCTAAGCTACTCCTCTTTGTTCTTTAAGGTTTGGAAGCTAAAAATCTATTGTTGAGCACTTAGGGTTTTCAGCAATATTTGGGAAAAACTTGTGGGAGCTTGAGGTAACTTCCAAACCTTCGTATATTAACTATTCTAATTGTTATGGGCAATTTAATCGGTGAAATTTTGCCGGATAGTCATTGGTTTTAAATTTTGGAAAAGTGTGTGCCTAAGGGTTATGCTGCCCAATTTTAGTTCAAATGGTTGTTATAACTCAATTAGATGGTTAATAAAGTGGTTAAGAGTATAAAGGAACGCGTTTACGGAGCCAAAATCACAAAACACCGATTATACCGGAGGACTCCATAATTTTGGTCAGGGCCATATATAGGGGGTAGGAGTAGTATTTTCAATGATTTGATAGTTCCATTGGGTTCAGGAGGGAAAATTAGGTGGGGTTACAGTTGTGTACTTTTTCGGAAAAGGCCGAGAAAGCATAATTACGGAAACGCCTCTAAAACCCTAAAAGAAGGGCTGCCAAGGGTAATTTTGTAATTTGACATTGAATTTGGTAATTTTGAGCCCAAAAATGGATTCCTTGGGCGAAAATATGTCAGGATAGACCTCTCCAAAATTTTAGAAAAATGTGCCATCGGGCCGGGTATGGCAGGGCCAGGCCAGGGTCCCGGGGGCATTTTAGTAAAGTTCCACCATAGGCTAATATAACCACAAAAAATATTAGGAAAGAGTCTAAAATGATACTTGGATAGGTTATGACCTATTTCTTGTACATTTAATATTTTAGGACCGAATCGAGAGCCAAAAGTCGACACGTTTCACGAGGCACACAAAAAGGGGTTGATAGAACTTCAAGGTAGGGATATTATCCTTCATACATCATGCCATAGTTATATGGTTGTGTGGATGCCAATGTTTGTAAATACACTTTATTAATCAACATGATTTGCCCAGAGAGGGGCCAGTAGTGCTAGAGGCATTTATACTGGATTTGGCCGAAGACCATCCGGTATAGATTAGTGGGGCTGGGCCCTACTCATGTATACTTGACGATGATGTGTTTATATTGTTCATTAATTGGTGCATATATGGCGCATATCATATTTACTTTTCGCATTTTCTATGAACGATAACATGTTTCTATTGGGATTCTTCGGAATCTTACCCCTTTTTCTAAATAAAACATCTCAGCGGGTGCCAGTGGATTAAAAGGCAAGGATGTAAACCAAGGGAAGTGACTGGCATGTGTCTTGAGGCAAATAAAAAGTTCATGGTTATAGATAGTCTATGTCTAAAATACTTTTGGATATTTTGAAATAGTGCTGTATATTATCGCATTCTATATAGTTGACTTTGGACTGCAAACAAATACTTTTATCAGTATATATGTATTCTTCTGTATGCCTGTGGAACTTGGTCTCTATTACTCTGTGTATATCAAAATTGAAATGGGTGTTGACATTTTTGGCATCAGAGCCCATAAGCGGTTCTAGCAAAGCTTAATAAGAGGTTCTGGCATTATCAAAATAGTATACTAATATGGTTTTATTTGCATGATGACAGGGAAATAGTGAGTTATGGAGATGGTACAACCAGGAGAAGGCGGTAGATGCCGAGGTAGAGGTCGAGGCCAAGGGCGTGGTAGACATGGTAGCAACGAGGGAGAACCAAGGCCTAACCCTATCCAGCAGTGAATCATGGATTTAACAACAACAAACTATGAATGAGATAAGAGTTGACCTTCAGGGGGTACAGTAGAGGCAGGATCACATAGAGAATCACATAGATGAGTTCATGTGGGGGAATTACGAAGAAATCCATGAAGAACCTCCGCTAGCAAATCTACCACCAGAGCCTGAGGTGGATATCCAAGCTTGGCTGAGTAGATTTAGTAAACAGCAGCCACCTATGTTCAAAGGGAAATTTGATCCTCAACAAGCGAAAGATTGGTTGGCTCGTCTGCACAAGATCTTTGACATGCTGCAGTGTCCAGATGAGGTAAAAGCTCGACTAGCTATATACAAGCTGGAGAATGATGCCGATCACTGGTGGAAAGGCATGGATCTTATCCTGAAGGGGAAGAATGTTCCTATCACATGGGAACTATTCCAAGAAGAATTTAAAAAGAAGTACTTTCCTCCGACTGTCAAGAGAGAGAAAGAGAAAGAGTTCCTCAGCATCAAGAAGCATGATATGGAGAGTTTTGATGACTATCTGGCCCGGTACATTCGACTATCACACTACTCGTCATATGCCAAGCTGAATGACAATGATGAGTGGAATTCAGATATGATGATAGAAGGGCTGAGACCTGAGTTCAAGGAGAGGCTGATTTCCCAACACTTCACGGACTTTAGCAAAGCGGCAGAGGAGTACCGATACGATACATCGAAAAAGGTCTGATGAGCTGGTCAACACAGACTGGGAATCGTAGTGGTTCCAAGAGCAGTAGCTCCATACAAAAACGAAAGGATCAAAGTAGATATTCCAAAGGGGATCCTAAGAGTTCTTCTGGAAGCAGGACTTGTTGGCGCTGCCAGAAGCCAATTCACCCAAGTAAATCTTGCAGCGGGATTCCATTTAGACCAGACCCAAGTAGACTACCTGTCTGTTTTGTGTGCAACAAGCCGAGACATATGGCCAGGGATTGTCCACAAAAGTAGCAGCATTAGGAGACGAGACCCAAAGCTTCTGGCAGGGTCTATACACTGACACAGGAAGAAGCCAAAAAGTCTCTGGAGCTGATTCAAGGTACGATTTCTTTGAACGGCAGTTTAGTGTATGTTATGTATGATTCTGGTACAAGCCATTCATTCATTACATACAACTGCATGAAATAAGTATGTTTACTGATGCATAAATCCCCGTACAATTTAGTTGTATCTACGCCTAAGAGCATTCCAATTGTGATAGCCAAAGTTTGTTTAAATTGCGTGGTAAAAGTTGAGGGGCACAAATCGATAGTTGGGGAAGTAAAGTTCTCGATTAATTTGAGGCCTAGAGCAGGTCCAATTTCTAAAACCCTATATTGTATTGTACCAAGCAAGATAGCAGAGCTAAAGAAGCATATCGAGGAAGTACCTGAGGAAGGGTTTATACGACCTAGCGTATCACCCTGGAGTGCTCGGTCCTCTTTGTAAAGAAGAAAGACAGAAGCTTGCATCTCTATATCGATTATTGAGAGCTAAACAAGGTGACCATTAAGAACAAGTATATGTTCCCTAAAATTGATTATTTGCTCGATCAAATGTCTGGTTCTCATGTATTGTCGAAGATCGACTTGTGATTGGGATACTACCAGTGAAGGTAAAAGCAGAGGATGTAGCAAAGATTGCTTCTAAAACCAGATATGGGTATTACGAGTTCCTAGTGATGCCATTCGAGTTTACCAATGCACCTGCTATATTCATGGACTACATGAATCGAATCTCCCATCCATACTTGGACCAGTTCGTTGTAGTCTTCATTGATGATGTACTGATACCCTCACGGAGTGAGGCTGAACGCGAAAAGCATATGAAAACTGTGTTAAACATATTACGTGATAGGCAATATGCCAAGCTGAGCAAGTGTGAGTTTTGGCTTGTAGAGGTAAGATTTTTGGGCCACATAGTCGCTCAACAAGGGATCTTGGTGGACCCCGGTAAAGTGGAAGCATACTAAACTGAGAAGGCCGAAAACTGTGGTTGTGATACACAATGTTCTGAGTCCTGTTGATTATTATGAGTAGCTCAATAGTAGTAGCCTTGTTCAGGACCACGATCTTATGCCATCAGGGTCGTGTGTTTCAGGCTGCGGGAGGAAAAAGAAATACAGTTGAGTTGGAGGGGCCACAGATATCCTGGTGAGTCCACGATCGTAGTCTGCTCGTAGTCACTGGATTAGGGAAGTGTGGGGGAAGTGTGGGGTGTGACAATAAAAAGGATGAGATGTTTATATCAAAATTTCCCAGAACTCAATATTATGCATGGGGTGATGATTATGAGAGGAGCTTCAGAGAGCTTAAACAAAAAATTTATTAAAGTACCAATATTTATAATCCCAGATCCATAGTGGGCCATTGTTGTCTTTACTAATACCAGATGGCATGGATTGGGAAGGGAATTGAGTCCCAAATGCAAGCAAGAATAGATTGAGACGAGAATTGATGCAAGCGAGTGAGGGCGTATGCATCATGTCAGCTAAAGCTTCAGAAATTGAACTATCCCATCCATAATCTTGAGTGGATGGTAATAATGTTTGCTTTAAATATGAAAATATTGCCTTTATGGCATAGTTGTGGAGTTGTACTGCGACCATAAAGATTGAAAGTTCTGAACAGAGAGGGCTACCTACGGTGAAATTTGATCGGAGAGGGCTACCTACAGTGAAATCTAAACGGAAAGAGCTACCTAAGGAAAGTTTTGACCGGAAGGGAGCTGGCCAGGTGTATGGGCGCCTGTGTGAAGCATCGAGTACAGAACCCTGGAGTGTAGCCACTATGACGATAAACCCGTGAGTGCAGCCATCGTGATGATAAACCCGTGAGTGCAGCCATCATGATGATAAACCTGCGAGTGCAACCACCGTGACGACGAACCCTAGAGTGCAGTCATCGTAACATTGAATTATAGAATAGAGCTACAGGAATGTTAGCTCACAAAGATGGTGCGTTGTAATGAGTTCCATATTAAAGGGGTTTTTTATAAGAGTTTATATGGCTCAGAATGATTCAAGTGGAATTGGGCCAAGGTCTGGCATATAGAAACACAGATTTTAGGTGCAGTCAGGTATTATGGAGATTCCTGTGGGACTCCTATTTAATCATCCTAACACTGTTGATGCACAAAAGAGGAGATAAACCTCAAAGTGAGTACTGTATTGCTTTGCCACCAAATTTGAGCAGGCTACATGATGTTTTCCATCTTTCCCAGTTGAAAAAGTACCAACCTGCTCCAAAACATGTAATAGAGTATGAAGACGTGGACATGCGTGAAGATTTGACTTACGAAGTCATAACTGACCGAATCATTGATCGACAGGAGAAGCAGCTCAGGAATAAGAGTATTCCATTCGTCAAGATTGTATGGAAAGGGTTATCACCTAGAGAGGCTATGTGTGAAATAGAGGAAAGTGTAAGGAAGCGTTACCCAGAATTTATGGCTGTATAGGTGTAGAAAATTTTGGGGACGAAATTTATTTAAGTGGGGGAGAACTATAACACCCCATGTAAAACCCTAAATTTTGATTAAGGGCTAATGAGAATTTTGAGAATGTAATCATGGATTAAAGTTGAATTAATGTGTATTTGTGATAATATTATCTAATATGTCATGATTAATAGAAAAATTGAAAGAATGGGATTATTGGCATAAGTTAGTGATTAAGGGAGAAATTAATTACTAAGAGAACAATGAGATATGTAACTAAATGGCTAATGGAAGGGTGAGAGTAACTACTTTGGTTACTTAATCTATGTAGCCAATGAGGAGTGGACACTTGGCAAAATCACATGTAAAGAGATTGGTGGGAAAAGTCAAATGAATTTTAGTGTTTTCTCTCTCCTCTCCTCCCTTTTTGTGTGCTAAAACTGATATGGGGAAGGGAGTGTAATCATTTTTTCCTTCTTCTCCAAGCTTATATCTCTCATTTTCTCTCTCCCTCTCTTCATCGGCCATTGTTGCCAAAAAGGGAGGGAAGAAAAGCTTGAAAAGGTAAGGGAAAATGATCTCTATTGCTCAAACATCATTCATTAAAGTTATTCCTTAAGTTGAGAGCTTTATTTTGATGGTTATAGTTTGCCAATTGGTGTTGATTTTAGACTCCAAAGAATTATGAAAGTTAGAGAATCAAAAAGTGTCTTTGGAAAAGTTGAATAGGTAAGTGAAGCCTATCTATCCATTTAAGTTTTTTGCCATTTGAATTAGTTTTGAATTTCTGGGAATTTATTGCCTATTTTTGAAAATGGGAGTCATGGGATATTTGGTGTGTTATTGGTATGGAAATGATATATTGGAATGTATATGGATAGATAGGATTGATTGGAGATTGAATGATTAAGTTTGGTGACTTTAGAAATTTAGCGTTTATTGTTACCCAAGGCCAAAGCATGATAATGGAATAAGATTTTGATAGTTTTGACACTTCCATTGGATTCCTTGAGTGTTTTTGTGGGAGAGTAGCTTTGGTTGAGGTTTTGGGTCCATTGGTAGCTTTTGGTAAAGATTCTGGAAAACTGTCATTGTGTCTGCGTTTTCTGGGTTCTGATATTGCCACTCGAGTGATCTGGGGCTCACTCAAGTAAACGATGAATATCACTCGAGTGAGGTTGGGTTCCACTCGAGTGATTCAGTGAAATTCTTCATTTTTCCTTCTGTTTCTGCATTGCACTTCTATGAAAAGGGCAAGAGTGATGCCTCACCTGTGAGTAAAGTGAATAATCACTTGAGTGAGCTTTCTCTCACTCAAGTGAGGGTGTATTTGACACCCTAAACCTGCCTCTCGGGTTGTCACTCGAGGTTAATGATCAAGAGTGCGTTTTGGCACTCGTGGGTATTCAGTTTCCACTAGAGTGAGAAGTCTCATGCTCGAGTGCTTCTCTTCCTTTGAAAATTTCCATTTGCTCTCGGGTTCTCACTTCCTGTACTTCACTCTCTAGTGCTCGAGTGAATCATTTGGCTTTCACTCGAGTGAGGTCTTGTGTGCTCGAGTGTTCTTGTCTCTGAAAAAGTTCTGGTGCTCTCGGGTGCTCACTCGCTATCCTTCACTCTTCGATACTCGAGTGCAGACCGTACCACCACTCGAGTGAAGTCGTGTTCACTCGAGTGTTAGTGCCCCATCACTCGAGTGAGGCCATCTTCACTCGAGTGAATCGGTGAAAAATACCAGTGTTTATGCTTCCAAAAGGGGCTCTCTGGGGTAGTTCTTCCAACCCTTTAGGGCTTTTATTAGAGGCATATATGAGTACTTAAGAGACAATAATGATAACCAAATTAAGTATTGTAAAGGTATTGAGTATTGGACTAAGTGATAACGCATCGTCCTTAATTATGACTTTAGGATTTGATATTTTCTCGGAGCATAGAATGCCTCTGCCTGATTAAGAATGAAAAGACCAAGGTAATGACACTTTATCCTATATCATGTATATTGCATTGCTTGTTTGCATTAGTCATTGAATACAGTAAGGGGACGTGGCGAAAGCCCAGCCTTAAATACAGATACAGTGAGGGGACATGGTGAAAGCATGGCCTTGTATACAGTGAAGGGGATGTGGCAGTGTGCTCGACCTCGAATATTGATTGCTGTATTGTGATATATGTTTACTTGCTTTGTTTATATGCATCATATACGTAAACTGTTGCTACTGAGATTCTCTAGAATCTCATTCTTTCCAAATAACATTTTTAGACAGGGCAAGTGGATCGAGGAACAAGCAAGTGGATAAGGGCGATTAGGACTGCCGGCGGTAGTCTTAGTTAGATATTTTGGTTTTATTCTGAACTGGTTATCATGTTGGATAAATGTATATATTGAATAGATCATAGCATTATAGTTTTGTGTAATCTCCGGTATGGATACTGAGATGGGCAATGATGCCTTGTATAAACCTTTGGATTAATGTTATTATCCCGGGTGAACGTCGGGAATTGTGCTTATACTCTGATATTATGCATGTGACAAACCGAACAGGCCAATTGCTTTTATGAATGAATGAATGGAGATCATATTGTTGAAGTGTTGAAAAAAAGGTTTTAATTATCCCGGATCTCTCATTCAATTATTAAACGTGTTTAAACACTTAATTTCGGCCTTGTTCGGGGCGGGGGTTACACCCCAAAATTTATATTAACAAAAAATATTTTAAATATTTGGGAAATTCAATAAAATGGTGAATATTCATAAATTTGGAATTTATGAATTTTATAAATGTTCATTTTCATGAGAAAATGGGAAAAATAATTATGGAATTAATTTAGGTAATTTAAAACGCCCAATATTAAAGTCCAAAAATGAAGGAATATTAGAGAAAATGTTTTGTCCAAAAATAGATGGAAAATGATCAAAGAAAAATAAGAAAAGAAATTGGAATAAAAAGGTAATGGCAAAATCATAATTTTGCCAATTTAGTACAAAATTACTTATTTTCCAACTAATTGAAGTTAATTTCAATTAATTAACGGAAATAAAGGGGGAAAATATATTTAGAATATTTTGGTCAATTTAATATGAATTTATGAAAAATTTGAGCAAAAATACAATTTTGACCAAAATTGAAACTTTACGTGTATACGTAACTTGAACAAGTTTTGAAGTCAATTGAGACTAAAGGGTAGGACCCCTAGGAGTCTCCTACATGTAGCATGAAGAAGAAAATATTAGTTGGGCTTAATGAGCAAGGTTGCATGTAGATAGAGTTTATGTACATAAAATTGATTTTTTTAAAGTTTTGGAAATTGTTAAATAATTAAAGCATAATGTTATATATTATAAAACACATCTTGCATCTTGATCCTTAGCCCATTCACGAAACACACAGCAGCTGAATATGGAGAGAGAACGTTTAGACTTGTAGAGAGAGAAAGGAGAAGTAAAATCGTAAGGTAAGCCAATTTTTCCGACGATTTAGCTCCTAACGCGTATATCTCCGATCCTAAGCTACTCCTCTTTGGTCTTTAAGGTTTGGAAGCTAAAAATCTGTTGTTGAGCACTTAGGGTTTTCAGCAATATTTGGGAAAAACTTGTGGGAGCTTGAGGTAACTTCCAAACCTTCGTATATTAACTATTCTGGTTGCTGTGGGCAATTTAATCGGTGAAATTTCGCCGGATTGCCATTTGTTTTAAATTTTGGAAAAGTGTGTACCTAAGGGTTATGCTGCCCAATTTTAGTTCAAATGGTTGTTATAACTCAATTAGATGGTTGATAAAGTGGTTAAGAGTAGAAAGGAACGCGTTTACGGAGCTGAAATCACAAAACACCGATTATGCCCGAAGGACTCCATAATTTTGGTCAGGGTTAGATATAGGGGTAGGAGTTAGATTTTCAATGATTTGATGGTTCCATTGGGTTCAGGAGAGAAAATTAGGTGGGGTTATAGTTTGGCACTTTTTCGGAAAAGGCCGAGAAAGCATAATTACGAAAACGCCCCTAAAACCTTAATAGTAGGCCTGCCAAGGGTAATTTTGTAATTTGACATTGAATTTGGTAATTTTGAGTAAGGAAATGGATTCCTTAGATGAAAATATGTTAGGATAGCCCTATCCAAAATTTTGAAAAAACGTGCTATCGGGCCGGGTACAGCGGGGCCGGGCCAGGGTCCCGGGGACATTTTAGTAAATTTTCACCATAGGCTAATATAACCACAAGAAATACTATGAAAGAGTCTAAAATGATACTTTGATAGGTTATGACCTATTTCTTGTACATTTAATATTTTAGGACCGAATCAGGAGCCGAAAGTCGACACGTTTTACGAGGCACACAAAAAAGGGTCTATAGAACTTTGAGGTAGGGACATTATCCTTCATATATCATGTCATAGTTATATGATTGTGTGGATGCCAATGTTTGTAAATGCACTTTATTAATCAACATAATTTGCCTAGAGAGGGGCCAGTAGTGCTAGAGGCACTTATACTGGAGTTGGCGGAAGACCAACCGGTGCAGATTACTGGGGCTGGGTCCTACTTATGTATACATGACGATGATGTGTTTATATTGTTCATTAATTGGTGCATACATGGCGCATATCATATTTACTTTTTGCATTTTCTATGAACGATAGCATGTTTCTACTGGGATTCTTTGGAATCTCACCCTTTTTTCTAAATAAAACATCTCAGCGGGCGCCAGTGGATCAAATAGCAAGGATGTAGACCAAGGGAAGTGACTGGCATGTGCCTCGAGGCAAATATAAAGTTTGTGGTTATAGATAGTCTATGTCTAAAATACTTTTGGATATTTTGTAATAGTGGTGTATATTATCGCATTCTGTATGATTGACTTTGGACTTTAAACAAATACTTTTATCAGTATATATGTACTCTTTTGTATGTTGGTGGAACTTGGTCTTTATTACTCTGTATATATCGAAATGGAAACGGGTGTTGACAGGGCTGAAGGGCAAAATCGTCTTTTCGCATACCCATCACTATTCATCCACACTGACACAGCACTGAACAGAAATTTTCAAATTCGCTGCATTGATTTGGGATTTCGGTATTTCGGTGTATTTTATAGAGATTTTCCCAATATTTAACTTTTGTCACTTCAAAAATTATTTAATCTCCCATTTTTACCTCCTAATCACCACTACGACGTGACCATTGAAAAGAAAAATAAAATGAGAGTTGTAAAGACAGTTTTATTATTCTTTTTGGGGATTATGGTGTCAACATGCCACTGAAACCTTTCCCAATTTCAGATGCAAATGCCAAGTGGAATTCAGTGGCTCAATTGATCAGGACAGTCCGGATCTCCAGATTTATTTTTTTTTATTTTCCTTAAAATGTGATTTTATTGGATAAAAAATTTAAACTAAAGATAATTTTTTAACTAATTTTTTTTTAAAAAATGATTTTTTTATTTAAAAATTATCATTTAAAAAAATTAAATCTAAACGATCTTAATCAGTTGAGCTAAAAGGATAGGCACTGAAAATGGGTCCACACCAAGTGAACTTAGTTTGGCAGGCTTAAAAGCTAAGGTAGATGAATAGCAGAATTTGTAAAGCATGCGTCTTCATGCATTCTAATTTCCTTTAGGACAGATTTCAGAGCAAGCAATGCCTCTCGTTTTCCAAGTTCACAGTTCAACCAATGACTCAATGAATTAACTAGGTTGCAAAATTAACAATCAAAACTATTAGTTTAATAATAGTTTTCTAAGACATTAAATCTAAACTCTGTTTTTAGTTTTGAGTGTGAATATTAGATTATAAGAGAGAGAGTGTGTGAGATACTAAACAGATCCGAACCCATTATATTACTTATTTATTGATCTCGTCCTCATAATTAATGCTTCAGTTACTCTGTTTTTCCGGGGAAACGAAAAACTGGACCGGGCAATGAACCGATCACAGAACAGGTTTAAGGGTTAATGGGTCAACCGGAGTCTAACCGGTAATTGAACCGGTAGTGAACCGGTCATATTAAAATATTATAATTTATTAGTGGCAATATATATTAATATATTTTTAAACTTCTATAGATAAAAATGAAGATTTTTAAGAAAAAAATACTTAAAATCTATTAGTATGAGTTATAATGCCTATACTTATGCAATGATATATCCTTTTCTATAATTATTATATCTTTTTAAATAGTTTTTTTCATTATCTTCCTCATTTTTTTTAGATTTGTTCTTTCTTTACCTATTTTTCTCTTCATTTTGGTCTTCAACTTCCAATTTTCCCCTAAATAAAGCAAAAACAGAAAAAATAAAAAAATTAAAAAAAACCGGTTCAATCGGTTGAACAACCGGTTTTAACCGGTTCCCCGGTTTAATAATCAAACCAGACCGGACCACTGGCCGGTTCCCGGTTGAACCGGCCGGTCCGGTCCGGTTTTTTGTACAGTGGTTTTTTCCTTTCTTTGATTCTTTCAAAACCTCATTAATAAATAGGAATTCAGGGTTTAGACAGATGCTTGTATAGGGACAGTGTAGGCTCTTCTGAGCCTAAAAGCATTTTTTTTGGGAGAATTATATTCAGATCTCAAGGAAGAAGAGAAATGAAAAAATGGTCCATGGTGATTACAAAATGAAAAAATAGTCCCATGGAGTTGTCAATACAGGCTCCAGGAGTTGTTAATGGGTTGTTAATACAGGCTTCTGAAGTTGTTAATGGGATCATTTTTTCATTTGAAATCTCCAGGGACCATTTCTTTATTTTTTTCCTTCCTTAGGACCTAAGTATAATTATCCCTTCTTTTTTTAGTTTGACTTTGATCTTTTGTCCCTCGTTCTCTAATAAGAAAAAAGGAAAAATAACGTAGAGGTCCCAATGATCAAACAAAATCACAATAAAATCCTTTTAAAAAGTCAAACATCTAAGAACTTTTCTGTAATTATTTTCTAAAATCAAATGACAAAGTTGCCTTTAATGTAATTCAAAACACAATTTTGGGAGGAAAATACCTAATCCGAATTAACAACTCGTTAATCGTGTTTTCACAATATGTTGAGTCATTTTAACAACTTCTTTCTCATGTTTGAATGAAACTACCTTTTTACACATCTCCAAGTTCAACATTGCAAATTCCTCAGTTTACAACTAGTTAAGCATATTTTTACAATATGTTGAGTCATTTTAACAACTACTTTCTCGTGTCTGAATAAAACTATCTTTGTTCACATCTCTAAGTTTAACACTGCAAGTTGCTTAGTTTACAACTTCTAACGCGTGTTTTTATAACATATTAAGTCATTTTACCAATGTATTCCTCGTGTTTGAATGAAACAATCTTTTTTCACATGAACTTTAACTCTGCAAATTACTCAGTTTACAACTTCTTATGCATATTTTTACAATATGTTGACTTATTTTTACAACTTCTTTATCATGTTTGAATGAAACTACATTTGTTCACATCTCCAAGTTTAACACTGTAAGTTGGTTAGTTTACAACTGCTTAAGCATATTTTCACAACATCTTGAATCATTTTTACAACTTCTTTTTCATGCCAAAATAAAATAACCATTGTTCATATCTCTGACTGAAACACTGCAAACTCCTTAATTCACAACTTCCTATTCTTGTTTTTACAACATGTTCAGTCGTTTTAACAACTTATTTTACGTGTCTGCAAGAAATTATCTTTTTCCTTAAAGGCAACTTTATCATTTGATTTTAGGAAATAATCATAAAAAAGTCTTTAGGGAATTTTCTGATGTTTGACTTTTCAAAAGAACTTTTCTATGGTTTTGTTTGATCTTTGGGACTTTTATATCATTTTCCTTAAAAAAATTAGGATCGGAGTACAATGATATATTGAGCCATATTAAATATGAGTAATAAATAATGTAACTTATTCTTTTAAAATCAACTTAATTTGTTATAATTATTTTTGACAAAAAAAGACCTTAGAATTTTTATATTTAATTATATATAAACTCTAAAATTTGAGTTATGTATTGATATCCTTACTTTCTTTTAAACTTAGATAAAAACTAAATGAAAAATATAGCAACACTTCAATGTTATCTTTGTTATAAATTTAGAATACAAGATAGTTGTTTCTATAATTTGGGTGATGTTGTAATAACATCTTTATGCTGGCAAAAAAAAAAAAAATATCTTTACCATTTTTAAAATTTAAATAGAGAAGTAAATCAAAATTATGATAACACTTAAATGCTATTAACTTATAATATTACTTGTTATGAATTTAGAATACCGCTTGTAAAGTTTTAACAAGATACTCTTCCGGTCCCAATTGTAGGATAACATTTTAGAGTTAATTTTGGTCCTAAATATAAGACATAATTTATATATTTATTAATCTTTTCATAATTTACCCCTATTGATGTTTCCTCAACAATAATCAAGGAGAAGATAGAATGAGGGAATTAAGAAAGATGCTTAGAGTGTTTTAGAAAATACATATCATATTAACTAACTTAACTAGCTTTTTTTAATTTAATCAAATTAGGTGAATATATCTTATATTAAGAACTAAAGGAGTAATTGCTTTTGTAAATATATTTTAATAAGGTTGTAAAACTCTAAAATAAGTAATTGAGAGAAGGGTTAAGGTGTACAAATATATTTGAGCTTTTTTCAAAAATGCGCCCCACCCAACACCTAATGGTTTTTTGAAGGGCAAAAATAACTACTACCTCCGGTCCTAAATATAGGACAAAGTTTGTAGTGCAAATTGCATTACAAATTTTGTCCTATATTTAGGACCGGAGGGAGTATAAATTTTCAAAATAGGTATAAAAATACACATTGACAATTAGGTGACCATTTGTTTGAATTTTTTTAAGGATTAAGGTGCAAAAATGCACATGAGATTTTTTTTAAAGTGCGCTCGACACGAATGTTTTTTTAAGGGATAAAAGTATATATGAACTTTTAAAATATGCGCAAAAATATATATTGTCCATTTGTTTGAACTTTTTGATTGAGAATGATGATATAGAGAATGACGTAAATAATTAAGAACTAACTTGGAATAATAATTTACTGAATGAGCAAGAGAAATTAATTTTCACCTAACCCTTCATCTCTTCTCACTTTCTTTTCCAAAAGAAGTGATGAGGTGGAGATAAAGTGTTAGGTGGAAATTAATTTCTTTTACCTAGTTAGCAAATTATTATTCTAAGTTGGATAAATATTTACATACTCCAAGAGTACAACGTTATCTGAATCATATCCAATAAAAACATAACAACTCATATCATTTTAATCTAAGTTAGCTAATGACTCATTAAAAAAAATTCAATTTTTATCTTTGTTTTTAAGAAAAAAACATTTTAATTTTAAAAAAACTAAAATAAAATTATCAACCAATATTTTTCTTAATCATCCACGTCATCCTCAATGTCACCATTTTTAGTTAAAAAATTCAAAGAGTCAACTAATGCACAGTAATTCAAACAGTCAACTAATGCACAGTGTGCATTTTTACACATATTTTAAAAGTTCATAGTTACTTTTGCCCTAAAAACATTTGTACTGGACGCATTTTTAGGAAAATCACATATATAGTTTTGCACCTTGATCTTTAAAAAATTTAAACAAATAGTCAATATGTATTTTTGCACCTATTTTTAAAGCTCATAATTATTTTTTTCCCTTAAAAAATATTTAGTGTTGGGCGCACTTTTAAATAAATATCATGTATATTTTTAGACCTTAACCACTAAAAAGAATAAATAATATATGACTAGCATACTAGCAATACTTTCACTTGAGAAAAGCGATTTTTTCAGTTCTCTGTCTTCTTTCTCCATATGTTTCTCCTAACAATATTAAGTGCGTGTTTGGAATGGCTTATTTTTGTCCAAAACGTGCTTATAATTCGTGATTCACGGTATACGAGGTAAGTATGTGAGAGGATTTTTTCTCGGCTTGCGTAATTCGAGCTTATTTTTTAAGCTGCCGTGAAAACAAACAAGCCCTAAGTGTATAACCAAATAAAATTTGTCAGATGGAAGTATAAAAAAACTGAATGAACAAAAGTTTATTTCCTTGATATAAGCCATTACCTGTTAAGCTTAAAAAATAAAACATATTGCCTATCTTTATCTTTAGGACATACTGTAAAATTGTTTATATGTTGCTTGTCAAGCATGTTTTCAAATTGATTTGAATTCAAGAATGTGGTTATGTTTTATATCACATATTTTACTTGTTTAATCAATTATAATTACTTCCTCGAGGGGGAAGCAAATCAACTTTATTTTGTAAATCTAATCTCAGCGGATTGTAAGACCTTCAGTAGTGTATTAACAGAGGCAGGCACACGACTTGACTAAAAGATAAATGAGGCATTAGCTAGTGATTACTATATATCAGCTTCAAATTCATACACAAGTGCTAATAATCATAATTTTGCGGGTCGATCTTAATTGTGATCTCAGCTGAGCTCTTAGTGTATTTGAATACTTTTACAAAGAGATTAAAAATGACAATCAATATCTTAAGTTTGGCGCTATTGCTACATAGAAAAATATTTTAAAGGTAAAGTTGCACCCTATAGTGTTTTCCCAAAAGCATTAAGCATCCCAGAATAATTTTTAAGAGCACATAGTATCTTAAGTTTAGAATACTCATAGCTACTGAGAAGAATATTTTAAAGGCAAAACCATACTAAAAATTACTTTACAATACCAAGTGCTCTATTAAAAAATATTTATGATACTGAATGTACTGAAAAATATATTAGAATATTGTGTGCCTCTAGAAATTAAACAAACGGGGAGTGATGGAAATTAAACACACATATTTATATACTGCCAAAAAAAAAAAAAGTTCACCGTATTAATGTGAACTTTTTTAGGGTTTGTTTGGGTTAGCATTGTAGAAGCATGTTCACATAAGTCAACGCAAAAATTCTTTCATATACTTACCCCGTACACTATACATCACGTCAGAAAATCAGTTTTTACCGCCAACCCAAACAGTCACTTACTCAGTAAATTTGTCTTTTTATTAATGTTGTGTGATTTCATAAAAATCTAAACACTGTTGCGGGCCAATCTTTTATCTTAGTGGGCCTTTTCCTTTAGACAAGAAACAACTGTGGGCCTTTTCCTCACAGCTTCCTCCCATTTCTTTGATTGCGTCTTCCTGGAGTTGGAAAAAACGACGTCGTCATTCTGAATCCCTCTCGGTCCCTCACCCAGTCGCCCTCTTCACTTGTTCTGCAGAAGGGAAACCCAGCTATCTATTTCGCCTCTATCAGATCTCTCCCCGGTCTTTTCCTGCATCTGGCTATCGTAGCATCTCATTTCTTCCCTCCATCTTTTCTTCCATCTCGCAGTCAAGGATTGCGCCATCTCACACGACGCAGTCCTGTAAACCCTAACGCCTTCCCTTGTGCATCGCGAAGGCTTTCGAGCCCTATGATGAAGAATAGGGAAGTGGAGACCGACGATCCATTTCTTCCTCAAGAAATCATCAGAGACATTCTCATACGACTTCCAGTAAGATCCCTAATCCGATTTCAATGTGTGTGCAGACATTGGAGAGATCTCTTTAAGGACCCATCTTTCATTGCTGACCACCTCCACCACTCAAATCGTCACAACCCTTATATCCTTTTCCAACGGGGTCATTCGTATGATAATCATTCGGCCTTGTATTCTCTTGGTTCCGATATGCAAGTTCGGAGATTTCAGAACCCACCTTTGAACGAACATTTGAACCACGGTAAGATCGTGGGTTCCAGCAATGGCTTGCTCTGTGTCCAAAGGCTTCATTATTCTCCTCATTCCCTTTTATTGTGGAATCCAGCGATTAAAGAGGTCAAACTGTTGCCCCAAACTGATTTTTGTAGGGGTTCTTATTATTATGGTACTTGTTCTATAGGATTTGGGTTCTGTCCATCCCTCAACGATTACAAGATAGTGATAACTTATGTTAAGAATGATTGCTTTGAGATGTTTAAGGTGTATTCTTTAAGGTCAAGGTCATGGAAGGAGGTAAAATATAGGCTAGATGCATGTTATATTTATTATAGTGTGACTGTTAATGGTGTTATGTATTGGTGGGGGCAAAAGAAAATTAGGAAGGATCATGGAGAAGATCATACGAAGAATTATGAGCTTCTTTTTTTTTCATTTGACTTAGCAATGGAAGTGTGAACAGTGATACCAATGCCTGAGCAACACCTAGTACCATTTATGATAATGTTATGGTGTATGAGGGAAAACTTGCTTACGTTTCTTTCACCAAACACTTTGAACATTCTGTTGTCCATATGTGGGTAATGGAGGAGGGTGTAGGTGCATCTGGGGAGACATGGAATTGGGCTAAGAAATTTACTAGCAACCCTTATCCATCTAGTAGGTTAATTCCCAAGACTATGTGGGGAAATGAAATTTTCTGCAGGATCTGGGATAGTCCATCTACAAACACGGTTCTCTTTAATCCAACTACTCGAAAATTCAAGAAGCTCAACATCAGCAAATGTGACGATGAGCATCAAATCTTCAATTATGTTGAGAGTCTTGTATCAATTGGAAGGACGAAATCATTCACAAGATATCTGAAGCATCGGGCCTCATCCAGTGAAGTGTGGGCATTGTCTACGTTTATTCGGTAGATTGTACTTTGTTTGAGCACTTATGGTGAAAATGAACCCATATTAGGTTAGATTGCTCTGTACCTTGTGAAGCTTGAAGACCTTTTTGAGATGTTTTATCTAGAATTATGAATTATGGATGTAGATATTTAGTTTCTAGTTGTTTTCTTTCCAAGACAGATATCAATGGTCTACCGAATAAACGTAGACATCAGCAAATGTGACGATGAGCATCAAATCTTCAATTATGTTGAGAGTTTTGTATCAATTGGAAGGACAAAATCATTCGCAAGATATCTGAAGCATCGGGCCTCATCCAGTGAAGTGTGGGCATTGTCTACGTTTATTCAGTAGATTTTACTTTGTTTGAGCACTTATGGTGAAAATGAACCCATATTAGGTTAGATTGCTCTGTACCTTGTGAAGCTTGAAGACCTTTTTGAGTTGTTTTATCTAGAATTATGAATTATGGATGTAGATATTTAATTTCAGATGTTTCTAGTTGTTTTCTTTCCAAGACAGATATCAATGGATCAAATAGCATATATGCACCATTTGATTATCATGCGTTTAATACTCTTAGCAAGCACTAAATGTTATCCCAGGGAAGCATGTTCTTGAGGCTTTAGTTTCCAGAGCTAGTGAAGGGGTTGAAGATGTTGTTTATGCCTTCAATTTCTGTGTCTATCTAACTATATACTTCCATTCTCAAGTTAAAGGAAACAATATTCTATCATACTCACTTTGTAATCACAATTAATTAGAGTCAAGAATAAAACCTATGTGAAATTGGCTTGTAGGCATATATCTGCATTTATGTTCACACATAGTCAGCTATATATATATATATATATTGTATCTATCTATGATGAATGCTCATTGTCAATAAAATTGCCCTCCTTGCTTTTCTTTTCTTTTTTAAGGAACAACTACCACTCAGGCCTGTTCCTATTTAGAAGGGATATTTAGAGGTTTTATCAAAAAATTTTATACTCATTGTTGAATTTAATTTAATTCTCACTCATTCTCTCTTCCACTTAAATGAGGGTATTTTTGGGAAAGAAGTTAATTTTTTTTTTTTATATCTGTGAGATTGTGATCTTTAAGACTCTAACCGACCTTTTGATAAATGTTGATAAGAGGAGGGAGGATGTAACTTATTTGCCTCCTTCATAGCAATGGTGGAAGGACTAGTTTTTCCTTTTTCATCAGGATGAAGACACGAGTATGTGAGTGTTGACTATTTATGAGATTTATTACATTATTTTTCACGGCCATATTGAGAAACATTTTATTCTTTTGTTTTTTTTTTGGCCCAGAAAGGAACTTCATTACTCAAACTAAAACAACAAACATATACAAGCAAAGGTTCAAGAGTCTTTGAAACTGACAACAAAACCAACATAGTCATTAACCAGGATTAAAAATGACTACTAAGCTTGTCTTGTTCTATTAAATTCAAAAGTTGAGAGGGAGGTTGCTAGATCCCATCAGAAAGGCATGACCTCTTTAGCGATGCTTTCGCAAGCCAGTGAGTTACTAAGTTTGCCTTCCTGAAAATCCACAAAAAAAGTGGTTTCTTATAAAGCATCCTGAAGAAATAATGTTTTCAACGATAACATCACAATTCCATTCGGGAGAAGGAGCTCTTCTGTTCAGACAATCAATCAGCAATTTACAATCGGATTCAATATGGACATCCTCTAACTAATTAGATTGCACGTATTGAATAGGCTCCAATATAGCCAGACACTCGTCCATGAAGGGAGAAGAAGCTCTAACAACCTTAGAACTACCATCCAAAGGCTAGCAATTTTGATGTCTCATTACCCAGGCAATTCCAGCTTCGGCCTTCTCAGCAGAAAAGGAACAATCGATATTAACTTTGATATAATTACCTTGTGGAGAGTGCAATGTATATTCTTGTCTGTCATTAATCAAAGATGGCTCCTCTGAACCATGTTGATTAGAGATCCACCCTTGCACTTCCCTAAATTCCTTTAGTAACTTCCCTGCGTGAGAAAAAGTGAACACAGGGTCAGGGGTGATATTCTGATATATAAAATTGCATCGAGCTTTCACACCTGCCATAATGTTATTGAAATCAAAGCTTTATGCCAATCAGACACATCAGAATTTAAGAAGAGAGAATTGATCCACATATGTAGATCAGGAGAATCATTGTCATGAAAAGTAAAAGAAAAGCAACTCCCAAACCACACCAGTTTTGCCCAGTCACAAGTGCGAAAGAGATGACCATCAGATTCAACGCTATTTTTACAAACAAAGCAGATATTGGTAAGGGCACATTGTCTGCGATATAAATTAGACATAGAAGGTAATGCCCCATTCAAAATTCTCCACGTAAAGTTCTTTAACTTTTTTAGGTACTTTTAGCTTCCACAAGTTTTTCCATATTCTTGGCCGGCTTGCATTAGATGATTCCGGCCTTCCAGAACCCACACTCCACCATAGTCTTAACAACTTTGTACCCTTCTTTTACAGAATACATACACTTCCTCCCACCAGTCCAAATGCACTTATCCTGCCTTCCAGATATTGCACATCTTGTATTCAGGATAGCATCAACTTCAGAATCATTCAAATAATTACGAATGGTAGACAAGTCCCACTCAGTCCCATTCCTGATATTAGCACAGTCATGCTATAAAAAGTAGGAAAAGGGCAGGTTGAGATTAGTGTTTTACCTGTCAAATCATTAAACCATGGATCATGCCATACTCTAGTACCTCTTCCATTCCCAATACTAGAAATGATATTGCCTTGAAGAACATCTCTTCCTACTAGAATGCTTGACCATAACCAAGAAGAATTTCGGCCTTTTGTTGCATCCAAAAAGCTACAGTAAAGGAAATATCTTCTTTTCAGGATCTTTACCCAAAATTGATCATGTTCCTGCAAAATTCTCCAACCAAGTTTAGCTAATAGTGCTAAATTAAAAGCCTCAAAATCTTTTCTTCCCATACCCCTTCCTCTTTAGCATATATTAACTTCTTATTAGAAACCCAATGAATTTTTCTTTTTTTCCTCAGACCCTTTCCACCAAAATTCAGTAATCATTCCATCAAGTTTTTAAGAGTGGCTTTTGGAAATAAGAAGCAAGACATAGGATAAACTGGAATAGAGTTAGCCACAGATTTAATTAATACCTCTCTTCTTGCTTCAGAAAGAAAATTCTTCTGGTAGCCTTGGATTCTCTTCTTAACTCTATCCACCACAAAGTTCAATGCTTGCACTTTTGAACAACCCCAGATAGTAGGGAGCCCCAAGTAATTCCCAGGAATATCAAAAACAGCAACCTGAAATATATGGCCAATTGCCTCCTTTGTCAACTCCTGAACATTATGAGAAAAATAAAGACAACACTTGTTCACATTAATGAGCTGTCCAGAAGCTTCACAATAAAGATCAAGAAGAAACTTCAGATTCCTGCAGTTATCTATTTCAGCCTCTAGAAAAAACACTGAATCATCAGCAAAGAAACAGTCAGCCAGAGCAGGAGATCCCCTTGACAAATGGATACCAATCAGATGGCCTTGACTAACCCATTTTTCAATTAGAATTGAGAGTACATTACTAACTAGGATGAAGAGATAGGGAGATAATAGATTACCCTGTCTTAAGCCCCTCCGTGGAACTACTTGAGACATTCTTTGGCCCGAGAGCATTAATGAGAAATTAACAGAAAATATACACCAAACAATTATATCCACCCATTCCTTACTAAAGCCCATTTTCAACAAGAGTGCAACAAGAAAGTCTCATTCTATGCTATCATATGTTTTGTTCATGCCAAGTTTAAGGGCTAGCTCATCTTTACTTCTTCTACTCTTCAGATGGTGAAAAGCCTCACGTACAAGGACAACGTTATCCTGGATGAGTCTTCCAAGGACGAAAGCTCTTTGACTTTCAGAAATTAACTTATTAAGCATAAGCTTCAACCTGTTAGTAATTACTTTTGAAAAAATTTTATACGAAAAATTACAAAAGCTTATCGATCTGGAACTGTTAACAGTTCCAGGAGCTTCAATTTTTGGAATTAAAACCATATCATATGAATTAATATCCGTTAGTTGAAAACCAGAAGAGAAAAATTTTCGAATCGTGTTGCATACCTAGTCTCCAATAACATGCCACTATTTTTTATAAGGGTTAAGGAGCAAATTTACCAACGAAGTTTTAAGGATGTAGTGTCTGGTACAATTATATTTTAAAAGGGGCAAAAATACACATAAGGAATTAAAAATGAGCATCTAGTACAAAACCGTTAAATTTGACCTAACGGCGTTAAATTATAAGAGAAGAAAACCATTAACAGTGTTAGGTCAAATTTAACGGTTTTGTGTTGGATACTCTACTTTTAATTCCTTATATGTATTTTTGTCCCTTTTAAGACATAATTGTGCCAGATGCTCCTTCCTTAAAATTTCGTTGGTAAATTTGCTCTTTAATCCTTTGATAAAAGAGTCTAGTAAAGTCATCTAGTCCTGGAGCCTTTGTTCCTCTTAGTTCAAACACAGCTCTCTGCACTTCTTCATTAGTGATTTCTTTCATCAGCATGCGATTAGAATAAAACCGATTGAAACACTGGCCAATTTCTTCTTCTTCCTCCACCCAGGTATCATTGCTATTTCTGAGCCTAGGAATCTTGTTTTTGCACCTTCTTTATATGGTAGACATATGAAAAAACTTGGTATTCTGGTCACCACACTTTAACTAATGGATTCTTTATTTTTGTGCCCAATACAGTTCTTCTAGCTTCCATAATTAATTTATTTTCTTCTTCAAGTCAGATAGCTCTTGAGCAGTATTTTCATTCTATTCCTTACTTAAAGAGCTCTCTACCTGCTTCAATAAATGCTGGATAATTTTAGAGCTATTCCCAAATTCTTCCTTACTCCATTTAATAAGACTTCACTCAATTCAGCTATGTTCTTGATAAAACTTGCCAGTAACGCTTCATTTGTCTCAATTTGCCAGTGTTTCTTTACTAGTTCCTCAAACTGTGAATGAATTAACCACCTAGTATCAAAACGAAACAATTTGGGAATGATAGTTTTCTTATGATCAAATTCAACAAATAACGGGCGATGATCCGAGCCCACCGGTTCCATGACTTGGTAGAGACCCCTTGGAAATTTAGATCTCCATAAACAATTCACAACAGCTTTGTCTAGTTTCTCTTGAATGAAGCCTTCTCCTTGTCTATTGTTTCTCCATGTAAACCTGCATCAGTTTGATTGAACTTCTATGAGATCACACTCAAGTCATAAAATTTTTGAAATCCTCAAGATCTCTACTAGATTTTGCCCTACCACCTTCTTTATCCAAAAAAATATAAAACATTATTAAAATCTCCCACAACTAACCACTGAATTTCCACTCCAGGATTCAAATTCTCCAACAAACTCCACCATCCTCTTTTCTGCACAGTGTCACAGGGCCCAAAACAAATGAAATTGCCCTACATAGATTCCCCTAATTATTGCCTCATCTATATGTATAACGGGTATCAACTATGCCCACATTAAGAGACACCCCTTCCTTCCACCACAATCCTAAACCACCAGATCATCCCACATGATCAAAATACACAGAGTGTTCAAATTTTAATTTCTTTTTAACTTTCTCAATCTTATCCCTCTGCATTTTTGTTTCCGATACGAACACTTTACTCGGGTTTTTCCTCCTACACTGGAACCTTGAATGACAAATTGTCAGGGAGGTTCTCATTCCATCACAATTCTAAACTAAGCAACTCGTGGAGACCCAGTGGCTGTTCCTGGCCAACCACCACGCCTTTTAGAAAGATAATCAGAAGCTCGACTACTTGATCCCATATCACCACTATGTCCAGTAATGTTTGGAAAAATTGGAAAGTAAGCATTTCTTGGTGTTGGATTTCGGACGTACCTGAAGTGTCGTTTCGAGTTCTTCCGGTACCCACGCGAGTCGAATCACCAGGATTTCGACTATAACACATAGCAAATGCACAAGAAGAGAAGAGAGTTCCCAGATAATTTTTTTTTTTGTCTTTTTCTATGTCTGGTGTATGTTCTGTGTACTTATTCGCGCGCGCGCGCGCACGTCTCTATTTCTCAAATAACTGTTCCCTCTAAAATATATGGGGATCTGCTTTCTCCAGGTTTTAATTTTGAACCCTTAGGGCCTGTTTGGTTTAAAGGAAGGGGATGGAATGGGAGGGGAGGGGATGGAATGGGAGGAGGGAGAATCACCTTGTTTGGTTTGGTTGGAGGGGGAGGAAGGGAAATGTTTTTTAATGATCATTTGTTTGGTTTAAGAGGGGAGGGGAGGGAAGATAATATTTAATTTACCATTTTATCCTTAAACATTAGTTTATATATTTTTCCTTATATAAATGATTTAAATTAGTTTACACCTCAATATAAATTATATAATTTATAAAAAAAAGATGAAGATATAAAATAGAAATAGTTTTCAATTTCTCTCAACTTAATTTCCTGTTATATGAATATTCCAGTAATTATCATATTAAATTAAATAAAAAATTCCTTCTATTGTAAAACAATGCAGAGGAGTTGCAAAAAAAAAAAAAAAAAAAAAAATAGATGTCATGCGCTCACACTTGTATTATGGATAACTCTGATAAAAAAAACAAAGATTTCTGAATAACATTTTACAGTCAAATTCACCTGTGAAAATACCATCACCAAAATTATATTTTAATCGTCATTCATTCCGCTGGAGATATTCATACTCATGATTTGGTTGAACTACAAGGTTGGAAAAAAAACACACACAAAGCGTGAAACAATGGAGATGATAAAAGAAGTTATATTTTTATTGAAGATTCATAGGATATAATTAGAAATATGAAAAGATTATGGGGGTAAAATAGTCTCAAATTTTTTGCTCCCTCCAAAACCCCCCAATTTGGAGGGAGCCAATTTGAGGGAGTCGGAGGGATTTGGAGCCCCTTTTTTGGGGCCCCTCCCCTCTTACTTTTCATATCAAACAAGGGGAGGGGCTCATTTTTCATCCCCTCCCCTCCCTTCCCCTCCAACCAAACAGACCCTTAAGGAAAATTACAAATAAATAACCTACATTTATCTGGGTATTTTATTTTGCCCCAAAGCTTAAAACTTAATGGGTTTAGGTTTTGGGCCTAGGGTGGACCAAACCCAATTTCCAACACTTGGAAATAAAACAAGCCTGGTTTTCTTACTCTTTCTTTTGGGTTCATCATCTCGCCTTCCTTCTACAAAATAGAGAGACCTCGAAACGGAACTAGCGTCGTCTGACTAGCCTTCTCTAATTGTTCTTGCTTCTCAATTTCTTCTTGCTGTTGCTTAGCTACCTTTCTTGGAGAATCATCATCGGTTTTTTAAGGCGTTTTGCTGAAGGTGATTTCCATTCAGAGTGCGCCACTCGCTTAAGATTAACCCTTTCGATTTGTTGAACAAGATTGACTATCTCTTCCCAAATGACAAATTGCACATTCGGGTTCTGTGAAACCCGATCCACCTCCGTATCATCCACAAATTCAACCCCATAACCCACTCTTTTGTCATTGACCCCATATTCCACAATTGGGCTGACTCAGAATTGGGCTCTTTGGACCAGCCCACTAATATTCATAGGGTTTTGGGGCAATAGACTATTGGGCTGACCCTCCATGAGATGTGGCCATACTTGATTCATAAAACAATGGGCCATCATTGATAATAAGAGCCCTTTGAGAAATAATAGTCACATGGGGATTATTAGGAGTCAGGTTCACACGTGGACTTCTAGAAACATTATATTAATTCCATCATTATTGTGAGTCGAACTAGGTATCCTTGTTTCATGCAGACATTTATTACGCCTCACTTCCCCATGCACATCCCTTCCTCATCCTCTACCACTCTAAACCCTACCCACCGCCGACACCGCCGGAGAGGAAGGAGGGCCGTTCTGGATTCTAACTGGATGAGCACACAAGCTCATATCAAACCCTTTGTTATTTGAACTCTCAGCATCATTTCCTTCTTTGACATCACAGTTTCGCTGGTCATGGCCTAACTTGCCGCATTTGAAGCAAAATCTGTGCAATTTCTCATATTTTAACTGGACCTATACTTTATCGGGCATCTCCATTTTGCTCGATGGACAGTACTCTTGAAGGTCGAGTGACATAAAAACTAGGAACAAGTGGTTTATTTATATCAATCTCAATTCTTGCTCAGCCAAAATTCCTTTGTTTAGCTTATTCCCTCTTCGAATCTTCAGCTTCTATTACCTTTCCAACCCCTACCTGCCATTAACTAAATGTTATCTAGCAACCTACCTTCAAGAGGAACATTGTGAAATTGCACAGAGAACAAACAAGAATCAATTATAATTTCACTATCACTGATAAACGGAGGCCGAGGTATAAGACTCAAAATGTTGTTCCTGACTAACCACGGATTTTCATCAAGAACCCTTTTCATTTCTAGTGCATCGTAAAAAATGAACAAATACAGATGATTGCCTATATTGTGAATTGTTACCCCTCCTTCCAACTTCCATGCCACTTTAACACAATTCGAACAGCAACGTATCCAATCAGCGACTGTGCTATGATTTTGCCAGCCGACTCTTTATTCCCTTCTGGATTCACTTGCCATTAAAGCTCGAAATCTTGCTCTCCATTCGCTCCCCTCTGACTCTATTCCATTACTTCCATCACCCCCTCAATAAACGACTATCAGAACGGCAATCCCTATCGAAGAAAAGCTTTTTAGTACCCTCGGATTGAACCACCAAACTGGTGAGAACACTTTTAGGTTAAGATTTTAGAGAAAAAAGGAAACTATGAGAAACATTTTTTTAGTTATAATGATACGTAAGAAAATATTCAAAGACTTTATGTAATGGGAGGGCTTTATGGAATGGCAGGGGATGGATGGGAGAGGAGGGGAGATAATATCTAATTTACCATTTTACCCTTAAATATTAGTTTATATATTTTTCCTTATATAAATGATTTAAATTAGTTTACAGCTTAATATAAATTATATAATTTATAAAAAAAAAAAAAGATGAAGACATAAAATGGAAATAGTTTTCAATTCCCCCCAACTTAATTTCTCGTTATATGAATATTCTAGTAATTATCATGTTAAATTAAATAAAAAATTTCTTCTATTGAAAAAAAATGTAGAGGACTTGAAAAAAAAAATGGTAGAAAAACTTTAAAAAACTGTTTTTAAGTGGCAATGTTTAATTAGGTGTAAAATGACAACAAACAGTTTTTAGAAGAGATGGCTACGTTGAGGGAAGGGAATAAATTTATGAAAACCAATTGAGCTTACTCCTGCAACCAATGGAAAGTAATTAAGTTTAGTTTGAATAAGAGTAGTATAATGTAGAAGCCATATCCTTTCATTTGTATGACTAAATTTTCCCTATTTTACACACGCATGCACACACATAACTAAAGTGCTTATGCATGTGCTTGCATTTGGGTAAGCATACAGACCTAAAGAATACAGAAAAATGGAGTATGTTCTTGGGAGTATGTTCTTGGCCACACTCTAGTAATTTTCACCAAAGCTCATCAATAACTAACAACAATGTGATGGTTGGCAGTGATATTTTTATTTTGGACTCAGGGTATAATTGAAATTATGAAAAGATTATGAGGTAAAATGGTCCTAAATTTTTGACTCCCTCCAAAACCCCCTAATTTAGAGGGAACCAATTTGAGGAAGTGAGAGTGATTTGGGGCCCTTTTTTTTTTGGATCCCTCCCCTCTTACTTTTTATATCAAACAAGGGGAGGGGGTCATTTTTCATCTCCTCCCCTCCAACCAAACAAGCCTTTAAAAAATACTAACACAATCATTAATTTCAAAACGCAGGCTAAGAAAAGAAAACTTTTCCGAGAATTTTGCAAAGAAAAAAAAAAAAGCATAACGGTGTTCAATGCATATATATTTTGTTAATGTCCTTTTTTTTTTCAGAAGTCAACGGCTTTTAACTTCTTATATCTAACATTGTAAAATACATATAAGAAATTCAGGTATTTATTAGTTGATAATTTCCAATTGCATTCAATAATATTTGAATTTTGAACTCCTTAAAGTAAAATTACATAACAGTGCAGGCGCGCATAGTGATTTTACGACAAAAAAAAAAAAAAAACAGCATTTTCTCAACAAACAACGGCCATCAGGTCAGAAGAACGCTTCCTTGATTCGTTGATGGCTTCTTTTCTCGTTTCGCGCCTCTGTCTCTCCCAGTCCCACACCCTTTACCTGGCTTCTGTAAAACCTAAACCCAATTCCATTGTCCTCCATCGCCACAGGCTTCTCCTGCGCTCCAGAACACTAACCTTCTTTGCCAATTATTCATCCCCACGTGATACCGAAACCTCTGCTAATGACGATTCTTCTTCTACTCCTACTTCTTCCGAGAAAAAAACCCTTGCTGTGGCCACCGGAGATCTTTTCTTGGGGCTGGCGTCGCGGCTGTTTATGAGACGGCGCAGAAGCCCCGTCGGAGGTTCGGGCTCTGTGGCGATGTTGGAGAATTTGACAGAGAAAAGGAAACTTAATGAAGAGGATATCGGGGCCGTAATGGAGGACGAAAATCAGCCAGATGTTGTGTGGGAACAGAGGGTTAAAGACGTTGAAGTCGAGCAAAAGAGGCGCTTGGTCACGAGTCCTGGATTTAGCTTCTCTGCTGCTGGATTCCTGTTCCCTTACCACCTAGGGGTTGCCCAATTTCTCATCGAAAATGGTTACATAAAGGTAAGGTTTTATACTGGAGAGGATCAGTTGGCATTCCTTGGGTGTTTGGGCGCATGTTTTTGGATAATTAATATATTGTTAAAATTAATGTTATTGGGAAGTATCATCTCTGAAACTGAAGTTGTCTCCTAGGTTCTATTCTCATTTATAGATTTTGTAAGTTTAATGAAAATTGTTAAGACCCATGCAATATGGTGCTTTCTTGGTTCCTGGTTACATAACTTTTTTATGCTTTCTTATTTTTCCTTGAGCCTGCACAAGTTTGCTTATTCTGCCATTTCTTTTATATCTTACTGATTTCCTTGCGTTTGTAATTTCCATTTTGATGCAGGAAAGCACGCCATTGGCTGGTGCCTCTGCAGGAGCTATAGTTTGTGTTGCTATTGCTTCTGGATCAAGTATAGAAGAAGCCTTGAAAGCTACTAAAATATTGTCTGAGAATTGTCGTAGACAGGGTACTGCATTTCGGCTGGGGGTATGCTTTTCCTCTGAGAAAATATTAACTGATTCTCAGTTCTATCTGTCAGTTAACAATGCCAATTCGCTGTTCTTGTTTTAAAACTTCATTGACAACACAGCTCAAAACCACCTTGAATAAGTTGCCTTGGAATCATTACTTCTTTTCTTATAACCCATGTTCTTGAACCCGAACCGGACCAGCTCGGAAACCGGCGAACCGGCGAACCGGCCGGTGGACCAGTCCAGTCTGGGTTCCAATTTTTTTTTTTAAAAAAATTTTATTTTTTCTTTAGAATTTCATACTAATAAGCCTAAAATCTTCAATTTCTCACCGGTTTGGTCCGGTCTGACCCACCCAGTACCCTGACCGGTTCAATACCCGGTCTGGGTTTTAATACCTTGCATATAACATATAGGGCTACAAGCCCAAACAATTAAAGACTAAGCTACTTGAGGGCTATGAGATACCTTGATATCTATATTGATACAAATGAACCTAGCTAGACAGGAAGGTTCCTCTGTCACTAATAGATACTGGGGACTTGCTTTTGCCATTGCATCAGCACACAAGTTCCCTTCACAAGGTACATGTGCAGTCCTAACCTTCCAATCTTGTTCCATGCGTTCCATTTCCATTCTCATGATTTTTCACTTAGTCTTTCTCTTGTTCACCGAATCCTTACTTTGAGTGATAGCAACTAGCCATATATGAGCCACCATCCACTATGAACCTCTTGATGCCTAGGGTCTTCATAACTTGGAAGCCTACTTCAATGTTCCAAAGATTTGCTTCGAGTGGGATGAAAAGGCCCAACCTATGCATGAATTTTCCTATCCACTTCCCATCCTTGTTCTCAACAAGGCTGCCACCTGCTGCCATATAGTCATACCCCCTACTATCCCGTCTAAGGTCACCTTTGTTGGTGTTGTTTTGGTGTGTGTGTGTGGGGCGGGGGGATATTGAGAGAACAAATGAGTTCTTATTCAACACCTTCATAATTGGTTCTTAACCCTATTGCCAGCTATCATTTGTCCTACCTGATAAGGATCTGCGCCTTGCTGTGTTTGAAGGCCTACTATTGATCAGTATGTCATGGTTCCCACTACTATGCATATAAGTGATGAGTATTAAAAAGTACTTTATTAAGACTTTCAGGTGGTAGTTGGGAGCCTTCTTCAAACCTAGCAGCATTTCTCCATGTCCAGAGGCACCAACTTGTGAAAGAGTGTATTCCATGGTATCCTTTCACTCATTCTTCCTTTGACTGATTCGTCAGAAACCACCCACTTTTACTCATGCTAAAAAGCTTTGGACTCTGTCTACCTTTGAGAAGTTTCCTCTAGATGTTGTTTGGCATTAAGCAGTCCTTATTACATGTACTATGGTTTCTTACATATCTAGCAGATATCCCAATTTAAGTTGGTCATGGGCACATATTAGTGGAATGTTTAAATGGGTAAGAGCCGTGGAAGCAGTTAAATAACATATGAAATATGGTAGATTTGAACTTGGAGATCCAAGATCTAAGAAAAACTGCAAGTTAGGTCGGAACTACATTTTCTGGCAACTTCAACCTTTTCCCCCTTCAGCATTGCCTCATGTTTCTTTGATTTAACCAGAAGCTCCCGACATGAAAGGAGAAACAAATTCATATAATTATTATGTTGTTAGAGTAATGTTGGGTAATTGAAATTTTAATTCTTTCCCCCGAATATGTTTGGTCAACCTTGTTTAATCATTGTTTCTAATTAAGATTTATGTCCGGAAATGTTCCAAACTCATGATCATGCCAAGTGCACGTGTTGATAAGTTTCAATTAATAATATTTCAAAAGTGAAGGAAATATTGACTTTGAGATATTGACAATGGATGATATTAATCATTGTGGATAGTTGGCAAAATTGAGATGAGAGCCTCTGTGTTGTGTATAAGTGGCTTCTGACAATGCAATAAAGTTGTTTCCATTTTGTGAAGCTACTTAAACGTTTCTATCAATAGAAGTATCTGTTCTTGTGGGCTATCTCTTTATAAAGTTCAAATATAATTTTATTTGGTTTAATATTTCTCTACACAGGCTGTTCTCCGTGATGTTCTTGACAAGTTTCTGCCAGAAGATGCTCATATTAGATGCAATGGGAGAGTTCGAGGTAATATTTCATGCTCATCTATTTCTGTTAACAGTTGTTATAAATAATAGATACTTGAAACTTCATTCGTGCGAAGAACAAAAGGAGAGTTGTTTCTTCTAGGATTTTGAAGACCTTTGATGAACCTTATGTCATAGGTTTTTTGTTGCAGTTGCTGTGACACAGCTTTTTTGGAGACCTAGGGGTTTATTGGTGGATCAGTTTGATTCCCGGGATGATCTTATCAATGCAGTTTTTACTTCTTCGTTTATTCCAGGGTGAATTATTAGCAACATACTGTTTTACCTTGGTTTGCAAGCTATTTTCACCCACATTTTAAAGTACTGAGGAAACTTAAAGTTAGTTATATCTCGCTGCAGGTATCTTGCACCAAGACCAGCAACAATGTTTAGAAGCCGACTATGCATGGATGGTGGTTTGATGTTGTTTATGCCACCAACATCTGCTGCACAAATGGTATACAAGATTTGCCTGAGTTGATTCCCTTGCGAGGCCTTATCTAATTAATTCCTTTTTCCCGTAATTTTAATAATATTCTTCTTCTAAGCTAGGGGATTCCTTCCTCTGTTGCATTTTGTCTAGTGGGAAGATCTATTGGGTCCAACTGCTAAAACTTTCTTCATGTTGGCTGCATGTGAAGTATTGATTACATTCACTGCTCACTTGGCCAATTTGTGTGAATGAGGGTGTGACATGGGACAATGAATGAATAATTTTTCCATAAAAAAATATCTTAAATGAATAATTTTCATGGGATAACTTCTATTAAAAAACCTTTTTTGCCCTTTATATCTTGATTTTGTCACTATTCCTAATCCAATAATAGTGGCGGCAACCTCGGGAATAGTTTTCAATATTGTTATGTAATTAATAAATGAGAGGGAAGTTAGTTAAATGTTAATGGGTAGTTATGTTGGTTAATTGGGCATTAAGTATTATGGTCTATAAAAGGGCACAATAGGGGTTATTTTAATCAGGTCTTTGAATAATAATAGTTGAGCCTTTCTCTCTATCTCCCTCTTTCTCTTCTGTCATCTATCTATCTTCCATCTCTCTGTACCTCCCCTGTTTCTTTCCTTTTCTCCCTCTTCCATGCATCAGTATGCTTTAAAGTAATCAACAATACTATTCTGTTTTCTGGTGCTGCATCATAACTATGGCTGCCTGTACTATGGACGTGTGATTTGAGGGGTTGATTATTAAGTTTATTGCTGAAAAAATTCACTTGCAGCCTGTTGAACTTTCCATATCAATTTCCTCTTGGGTTTCATTGCCATTTATGTTTTAATGTTACCATATTTCAATCTTCATCGTAGCTCACTTTGCCTCTTGACAGGTTCGTGTTTGTGCTTTCCCCGCAAGTCTACTCAGATTGGAAGGAGCAGGGATCATCAGCCCAGACTGTAATCCTGAAAATGTGGCTAGTCCTCGCCAGGTACATCGCAGTTTTTGAATCAAGAAATAGCTTTACTTGTTGTAAGGTGATGATCGTTATGCTTCAAAAAATTTCAGCTTCTCAAATGGGCTATTGAGCCAGCAGAAGATGACATTCTCGACCGGCTCTTTGAATATGGGTTGAAAGATGCTGCTGTCTGGGCAACGGAAAACCCTGCTGAAAAAATACTTCAAGAAGAAAAGCCTGTAATTGGAAACAGCATTTCAACATAGCTCATTGTGGATAATCCTCACTTCTGTTTGGAGATTGCGGATGGAAAAGGAAGGTACAAATCCTTGTCTCCAATTGTGTCACGTGGAAACCTGTTCATTGTGGCATAAAAGGAACAAAAATCATGGGAAAGGAAGATAAAGTTCATCACATTGGAGTGCATAAATGCATTTCTTATTATTATTGTATATGTTGTAATCAAAATTTTGATCTTGACAAGAAGATTAAGACGAAAAAGGAATTTAATGCCACTAGATATAGCTTAGTGGTAAGGGATGTGTGAATAGGTTAGCAAGAGATCACACACAGGAAAAGGTCATGACATTTGAAATCCATGACTAACCTGATTTATTGAGAATAATCATTTGTTGTAAAGTACAAAGAAAGATGAGGTTTGTCTACATGTGATGCCCAAATAAAAGGTGCTTTCAGTTATTTTAGTGAATGTACCTAGTGATTCAAAATGATCTACCTACATTTTGTTAACTCGTTGGTGCTGTCAAAATATTTGAATTTTTAGCGTTTCCAATTAGTAGTTGCCTTTGAGTTCTGTAGCTTTTGTGAGTACTTGTTTCTGTTTGGTTAAATATATCTGGATTTAAGACAGGATAGGTTAACTTGGCATTCATATGAATGCCTATACTTTCACCTGTATTAGTCTTTCGTTTTCATATTGACACATTAATTGCACAAAGCTGCAAATTCCTGTAGCCCAGATTAATGCTCGGATGCTTTGATAATATGTTCTCAGTTCTCACACATTCATGCTCAGAACTCCAAGTTATTACCTGAAGGTTAATATTAATGAAAATTTAACGCATGAACCTTTATTGATCCTAATGTCATTATTTAAAAAAGGGCAAACTAATACACAAGGCTTCATCAAATGAAGTTTGGGAAGGGATAGATATATGCATCTATTCCCTTATAAGATGAGAGGTTGTTTCAGAATTTGAGTTTTTAACCTATAGGTCACATGGTAACAACCTTTTTGTTGTTTCGAGGCTCATCTTAAACCTAATGTTATTATTAACACCTAAATTTTTCATTCTATTAAAGGATTTGGAAATAGATATTAAAAAATTGTGTTGATTTTTTCTCCTTTCAAAATGAAAGGTGTGGAAAGCTATTATGTCCCATGTTTATTTTCTCCTTTCAAAACTGAAGGTGTGGTGATATTCACCACTCAAAAAATCCCTATTGCCCTTTGATATTTTTGCAAAGCGATTTTTTTCATGGAATTGTAAGTGAAAAAGAAGTAGAAATGGGAAGAAAGTAGTGTAGAAGTGGGTATTTTAAAAAATATTTGGTATGTCAATAGAACCCTGATGTAATTTTTGAAAAGACAAAAATACCTTGCTAAAAAGGCATAAGCTGCGAAAATAATCAACAAACCTAAAGATGGAGGGGCCCGGCTCCATTGCAATCAAAGCCCACTATTTGCATCGAGCTTATTTAATATCCAACATTGAAATTCAAAGGCTCTTCTGGATCACCAACAACTGTTCGGTTTATGTGGGAAGCAGCCTTATCTTATAAGAAAAAGAATACAAATTTAAATATCAGGAGGTAGCAAAACACATTTATTGGGAGAGGTAAAAACCTTTTATATTCTAAATTTCGAAAGGGATTAGGATCAAATCTAATGTAGTTTGGAGATACTTGATCAAATAGAAAAGCTACTCTACATCCCATTTTCGCCTCCAACCAAATGAGACCAAAAAAAAAAAAAAAAAAAAAAAACTGAATGCAATATATCATGTAGAATTTATAGCAAGTCAATTTTTTTAATGTAAAATGTTATAAAATAGATGCTAGATGTATTACAAGTTACCTTAGCGAAGATAGTCATTAAAGTACCAAAATTTTTGTACGCATTTTATAAAAATGTTTAAAGAAAGTAAATGCTTGGGTACAATTGAATCATTTTTAACCACATTTAATATTAGTTGATGGGTCATATTATAATTGGCCAAATAATGCTTGTTTGGATGTATGAATAGTGAATCTTTGGATCATATTTTTTCGGATGTTCTTTTGCCAAGGCAGTTTGGTTTGGATGTTTCTCAGTTAGTCCTCCCTGACTCCTCAGTTCCACAATTGCTGCAATGGCTCAAAGGCTTGTTCTTGCATCTGATGAATGACGGACAATCATTCTCCTCAATAGTATTTGGAGAAAGAGAAATCTTGCTTTACAATGTGCAAGTTATTAATGAAGTATTTGGATCTATATGAACTTTTCCTTTCTTGCTTTTCTCCATGATCAAAAGAATATTTGAATCAACGTCTTTGCTTGCAGTCACATAAAATTTCAATCAATAATCTTATAGCATAATTTGAGTTTAAAATAAAAAAAAATGAAAATGATGTTTGGGTTCGAACCAAACCGTACGCATGGACTTTGTTGGAAGAGGAAAAATCTCTACACCTCGAAAGGATTAGTCTTACACTATTGGGTTCAAAAAAAAATTAAACAGTCATTCACTTAATAGCAAAAAATATTTTAACCCAATGTAAATTATGTCTTTTTTTAAAAAACTATGATATTTACAATAAAATTCCACCAAAATAATGCACAAAATTGATTTGATCTTATAAAAATATAATCTTATAAAAATCTCTCAAAACTGCATAGATAATTCTCCAAATATCTTAAAAATATGCTTTGAATATTCTAAAAAATGAGAGTTATCACAAAACCGTATCATTACGATAAAGGTCCATCATAAAAAATGATACTACCTATGGTTTTTAGTATAAGATATAATTGCAGGTTAAATTTGTTCCTAATATAAGACATCAGTCCACTCTGTCTTCAAATATATAATTTTTTCTCCATAAGGTCCCTATCGATTGAACACATTAATTAAATTGATACAACAAATACCACCATTATATTGTCCTACTATGTACGATCGGTTATATAGAACACATGATGCCAAATTATATCCATAAAAATAGGGAATTAGCGATATAATGAAATTTTGTCGCTGGTGGTGGCGGCGGTAGTGACATGGCGGTAAGTTGCGACCATCGGTTGGCACCAACGGTGATGTGGCAGGTGGTGTCGATGATGTGGTGTAAATGATGGATAGATAATGGCCTCAAACATTTAGCAGAGAAGAAAGAAATTTCCTATTTTATAAAATAAAGAATTAAAAGTAAATAAAAACAAGAAAAGATCTCTTTTATTATTTTTTTTAAAAAAACACCTAACTAAAAATAATTTGCTAAACAATTTTTTTCTAAAAGAAACTGTAAGGAAACAAATAGGCCCATAATGCCCAGGGGGGCTTGGTCCGGTGGTTGAGACAAGGGAGGCAAAGATTCCCTCCCGCCACCTAGGCTCGATCCCTGGGAAGTCCCTCCCAAGGGGCGACTCCGGATTAGTCTGCACCTTCGGGTGTGGGATACTGGAGGAAGAAATTCAAAAAAAAAAAGGCCCATAATATTTTTCGGAAGTGACTTGTCAGTGTAACTTATTTTAAGCTCGGTCAAATATTGCTTTAATTTTTGGAATGGAATAACTTATTTTTGGGTAATAAATGCTTATAATTCGTGATTCACGGTATACGAGGTAAGTATGTTAGTGGAGTTTTTTCTCGACTTGCGTAATAAGAACTTATTTTTCAGATATAAGCTCTTCTAAACGCACACATAATTTGGTGACAAGGGTAAGAACTAAGAGACATGTGTTTGCTCCTACATGTCATGATATAATTGGTTTCCAAGAAAAGAAAATCCACTATCAACACAATTCCACGTATCTTTATGTGTGTGTGTGTCTTTCTCTCTATCTCTCCATGAATATGTTGGCACACCACAATTCCACGTATCTTTATATATACATATATCTATCTCAAAAGTTCCTTTCCGGATAATAATAACAATATAACATTTTTCTTGTAATTGAAATTAACTTTTTTTCATAACAATAGTTATTTGTATGTATCGTGTTACTTAACCTTAATAAATTGTCTTTTTTTTTTTTAAAAAAAAGATATTTACATGATAAATTAAATTATAAAAATATCAATTGAGTGGGGTGGGTTAAAGATTAAAGATCTCTAGAGTGGATAGCAAGTTAAACACGTGGCACAATAGGAGGAGGGAAGGAGGGAGGGGCTTTTATGGGGCTTGCGGGTGACGTGGAAAGGGACTGCCAGCTGGGTACGCAATTCGCACACGGGGTTGAAGGGCCGTTATGGAATCCATGTAAAAAGAGAAACGCCATGTCACTATCTTGAGGGACCCAGTTTCCCTATCTCTTCCCCTTTTGGAATGCTCAGATTTAACTTTTTTAATTGAGAATTTTTGAATTAAAAAAAAAATCAATTTTTAAAAAAATGTCAGTTAAAAGATTACCTTTATTTAGATTCTGTATATATTAAAATAATTTTAAAAAAAAAAACAAAAAATAAAAAAAAAAAATCTAAACGACCGACCCAGATAGAAAGGCGTCCGTGCTCATGCAAAAGGATGGACAGGGAAACTGATTTCCTGTCTTGACAAGGCCCAAAAAGCAAATATTGGACGTTGGACGTTGGGGCACAACAATACAACCCCGAGGACCACAGGTAAGCACTTCGGCAGTGACCCCAGCACGCACTGGACGGTTACACCAGCAGGCCTTGGGAATATTCACCTTCACAAACAAAGACCAACTCTGTACTAATGCATCCACGGAACCTTCACAAAGTGATGAGCATATCATTATATATAGCCTACTTACTCACGTCTCTCTATAACACTAGCTTCTCAAGTTCTCAAAAATCTTGTTCTCTACCCCTCTCGCGGAGGCAGACGGTGGTGCCGTAGCTCGTTAAACAAAATAAAAAAATGAGCCAGATTTTCTCAGTCACAGAGCGCTACCTAGTGAAGCAACCTTTCATCGAGAGCTTCACATGGATTCCGAACAAAACCCTAGCCTCATCTCCCCAATTTTTCTTCTTCAACGTCGTCTCTTACCTCTGTTTCACCTTCTTCCTTACTCGTATCTCTCTCCCTCCGGTCATCCTCAAACCCATCACAGTCGTCCATAGCAGCGTCCTTCTCGTTCTCTCCTTCATCATGGCCCTTGGTTGCCTCTTGTCCACCATCTCCCACGCGCCTCACCTCCGCTGGATCATCTGCTTCCCTCCTGACACCCCTCCCTCCGGTGCCGTCTTCTTCTGGGCCTACGTCTTCTACCTCTCCAAGATTCTAGAATTCCTCGACACCCTCCTCATCATCCTGTCGAACTCCTTCCAACGCCTCACGTTCCTCCACGTGTACCACCACTCTGCCGTCGTCGTCCTGTGCTACTTTTGGCTACAGATGTCTCAGTCGCTATTCCCGGTGGTGCTCATAGCCAACGCCTCTGTCCACGTGCTAATGTACGCCTACTACTTATCGTGCACAATCGGGGTTCGTCCCAAGTGGAAGAAGCTCGTCACAGATTGCCAGATCGTTCAGTTTTACTCCAGCTTCGTCGCTTTGAGCCTCATGCTCTTCTTGCACTTTTCCGGGTCGGGTTGCTCTGGGCTTTGAGGTTGGAGCTTCAACGTGGTTTTCTATGCTGCGCTTTTGTATCTCTTTGTTGATTTTCACAAAAAGAATTATGGTATTGGCCCCAACAAATCGAAGAAGCTGATGATGGTGAAGGAATAGTAAATATGTCGTGGACGTTAGCAGCAACGTTAGTTAGATTCAGTTTCATGGGTTTCCTTTCATATAACTATAATGCGTCTGTTTCCTGTCTTTTCTCTTTTGGGGAATATTGTTATTTGAAATAAATTAAACCATGTACTTTTGTTTTCAATTAAATGTTGGTTCTGTGTGTTACATCAGATTTATGATACGCTGAATTGTTAATTGCATGTGAATAAATAATGTGTGACATTTGTACGTGGATTTTATATGTATAATTTTTTGGGAAAATGTCAGTTAGGTCTCAAGTTAGGAAACAAATATCACAAAAGTCCCTTTGAAAAGTCAACTGTCAGAAAAGTCCCTAATGACCATTTATCAAAATACCCCCAACCAATTTAACCACTGTCATTGGTTACAACATGTTATGCTATGTTTACAACATCGTAAGTTATATTAACAACATAATCAGTTACATTTACAACATGTTACGTTATATTTAATGAGTTGTAAACATAACTGAAGAGGTTGTAAACGTAACACAATCACACATTTTATATATATGTTGTTAACGTAACTTACTATGTTGTTAATATGACTTATAAAGTTGTAAACATAGCATAACATATTGTAACCAATGACAGTGGTTAAATTGCTTGGGGGTATTTTGGTAAATGGTCATTGGGAATTCATGTCAGAAAAGTCCCTAGGGACTTTTCTGACAGTTGACTTTTCAAGGGGACTTTTGTGGTATTTTAATTTTTCCCTAACTTGGGACCTAGCTGACATTTTCCCTAATTTTTTTGACCTGTAATTTTATATATGTATAATTGAAATATTGTTTATTCTAGCATATATATTGGAACTATACCTTTTTCAGGAATTAATTAATAATTAATATGAATGTTATTTTGGTAATTGAAATATAATTGAACTAGAGTTCACTAAAAGAGATGCTTAATTATGTCCCCCCAGCTAACATCGACTTTTTGTTTGAGCAAATAGCTGACATCTACTGTAATTACTACGTTTTTAATATGAATTTACTATTAATACTTGATATATATATCTCTTTATATATATATATATATATAGTATACCTAACAACTACAATGAGGGTTAAAAAATACAATTACAATGTGAATATCCCTCTCCATCTGCTTTTTTTTTTTTTTTTGGGTGAAAGAATCTCATATTAGAGGAGGTGGCAATGTTCATAATTTAATTATGACCTCCAATAGATTTTTTATTATAATATATAAATACATTGATATTTTTTTAAATTCGTTTCAGCTTTATTTGTTTATATTTTTTTTCTATAGAAGAGAAAGATGTAGATGACCGATAAGGCCCGATATGATGAAAGTAATTTTGAGGAGGATCCTTCAAAATTCTTGAGATGCTAATTCTTTATTTCATCTTTATTTCAAACGTTACAACTTGTCTTAAGGTTGGTTAAATAAAACAATTTTGGGAGACAAGTTTTAAAAATTAAAAAAGACAAAAAAAAATTTGTTTGAATAGATTGTTTTGAAAAATCTGTTTTTAAAGTGACGTAGCAGGGCGGTTATTACTGGCGACATGGTGGTGGTCATCATTGGTAGTATAGTGTCGATAAGGGATAAGTGACGACCTCAAAAATAAAAAAATAGGAAAACAAAAACAAAAAAACAAATACAAACTATTTTTGTTTTTTACTTTTTAAAAACAATTTTTTATTTTTTTTTTCAAAAACAATTTTTTGAAAATAGTTTACCAAACAAGTTTTATTGTTTTTAAAAACAAAAAAACATTTTTTTAAAACAAAATCAAACAGCCCCATACTTTCCAGTAAAGCTCCCAATGCTTGATGTATCACATATAATTTGGTGACGAGGATAACAGCTATGAGACGTGTGTTTGCTCCTACATTCATAAATAACTAAATAAATTTGGCCTGGTGATGTGCTTGAATAAATAAATAACAAGTCAAACGACCCACGATCTTCTTCTTCTTCTTTTGTTGTTAAACGGGGCAAAACGCCAATCAAACTGTATTTGATATTACTACTAAACGTGGGAAAGCAATACTCACATAATCTCTGGACAAATATGATCTGACTTCCAGGGGAGGGGTCTCAAAAACACTTACCAGTTACCACCTTCTCCTGTACAAAACTCAAATTGGCCAAACAATCGGCACAGTAATTTCCTTCTCTATACACATGTACACCTCTCACGTGGTTAAAACATGAAAGCTCATTCAAAATGGATTTTAAAAAATACGATCCTGCATGCACAGCCCCTCTCCAATATCTGTTCTAGCACATGCACAACACTACTAGAATCACATTCTATTATTCCTTTCACCTTGCTCATTTCTCGGTCTTTTATACATTTCAGCTACTACATAGTCTCTCTGGACACCCCCTCCCCATTTAATCTCATCCTCTCCAAAATTAGTTCTCGGTGGATTATGTACTGCCATGATGCACTTAATATCTTCTTCAGGGAGTATCCTCTCTAGTTTCCCATGATCCCACCCTCCCTCACTGTTTATTACATCCATAGCAGTGTTTCTTCATTCAGACTTCCTGCACATTTGTTAATCAACCTTCTACCATCCTCCAGCCATTTATCTCTCCAGAAACCTATCTTTCTACCATTTCTCACCTCCCACTGTATGCAATCAGTCAGCTACGGCAACAACCTTGCTAAGTGCTTTCATATTTCTGAGTCAGAATTTTTAACAGCACATTCTTTTTCCATCTCCTTCTTCCTTCCATATTTACTCTGAAGCACTAATGAACACAGAGTTAGGTTTTGTGATCACATTCCACCCCACTCTTCCAAGCAAAGCATCATTCATGGCACCAAACTCCTTGAGTCCATAGCCACCCAAATCTTTAGGTTTACATAACTCCCAACTAACTGCGTGTATCTTCTTCTTTCCCTCATCATGGTTCCAAATAAAGTCCCTTTTGGTTTTTTCTAGCTTCTGTAGTCTTACCCCTATTGGAATATGGGAACGTTGCATATGAAAAACTCCCATTGATTTGTTACAGTCTGCACCAAGGTTAATCTCCCGGCTAATGACAGATTCTGTCTCTTCCAACCACTAAGTCTGTCTTGCATCTTATCTATCAGATGCTGAAATCTTCCCCTCTGATTTCTCCCCTTCAAAATATATGCACCCAAATACCTCCCCATTTCCTCCATTCTCTTGAATCCCGATAATCTGCAAATGACATTCTGCATTACTCTTCCTGTATTTTTTGAGAAGTAAATGCATGTTTTTGCGCATTTAATTTCTGATCAGATAAGTCTCCAAACTTTCCCAGCACCTCTAGGACATTATATTGTTCAATTGATCCATATTTGTCTCACAAATCAACAACAGGTCATAAGAAAACATTAGGTGTGATGCAGCTGTACCTCTTCTTCCAAACCTCAAAGGCTTCCATTTCTTATCATTTACAATACAATCATATGTATAACCTTCTCCATACCCAAAACAATCAAGTATGGGGAAAGAGGCCGGGCTTCCTTGTCTTAATCCTCTAGAAGGGGTGAACTCTTCCTTCTTACTTCCATTCCACATAACTGCCATTCATGTTATACACTTCATGATAACTTCTTGTAAGTGCCTTTCCATACCTATTTCCTCCAATACCCTTTATGAAATCCCAAGACACACTACTACATATTTGGGCTTTTATAATGCCAAATACATAATAGTAGCATCTAATAAACGTCATGTATATCAAGGCGAAGGTCGCACAAGGATATATAATGCTTAAACGTAATGGTTACTTATGCACACTATTATGTATTGCGAGGCGAAATTCGTAAAACACTAAAATAACAGTTATATTTAATAACCGTCTTTTATTTAGTGACAAAACCAATAGTTCTTTCGAAACAACAAAAACAACCTTTCATGAGAAACATGTAACATCCCAAATTTTATTCACCAAGAATGCATTGTAAATATGTAAGGTATTCAATAAAATGGTGAATATTCATGGCCATGGGAATTAAATATTGAAAATAGAAAAGTGAATAATGCTTCCAGTGAAATCACCTGCGAGGCAGTGAGATTGTCATGTGGTTTTGGATAACCAAATGATGACAAAAATTTATGAAATTTTTCAGAATGAAAGTAGAATCCTAAGCTTTAATTTGATAGGTCATATGAATCAATTAGAGCTATATACAAAGAGTTATGAATTTTTTTTGAAGTTAGCCCCAAAAAAATTGTTGATTTTCTGGAATAGCATTCAAAGAATTTAATTCTGGGAATTTTTTGCTTCCAATTGGCTAAAGAATATATTTTTCCTTGAAACTAAACTCAATAAGGGTTTCATAGCCTTTATAATCACTCCAATTCGATGTCTACAAATTTAGTTATGATTTTTCAAAGTTTGAACAGAAAATCTACCAGAATTTGTATAAATCCAAAAATGGAAAACATTTTGGTATTAAATTGATATCAGCCCATTTTGGCTCTAATTTGGACCCTTAAACGTGATTATGGGTGGACCAAGAGAGGGAGAAATTAATTCAAGCTCAAGGGAATTTTATGACATGTACATAAGGTTATGTCATAATAGTTAAAATTTGTGAATTTTGTTAATTAAAAATTAAGGAAAATGGTGTCATAAAGCAATATGATATAAAACTCATTTCCCTTCTTCTTCCTCCATGAAAACTGACGCCATTTGCAAAGAGGGGGGAGAGAGAGAGAGAGCAAAATTTTAGAGAGAGAAGGAGGAGCCATTTCACTTGGTAAGCTTGATTTCTTTGGTGATTTAGCTCCTAACCTGTGTAATTCTTCCTCTAAGCCTCTCTTCTACATGATGCAAGGCGTTTGATGCACAAATTTTGAAGTTGAGAGGCTAGGGTTTCCGGCCAACAAAGGGAAAAGCAAAAAGGAAGCAAAGGTGACTTCTTGAACTTCAAATATTGGTTGTTCTGGCTGTTGTAAATAATTTAATCGGTCGATTTCTGTTGGATTTGCTTGATTGTAAATTTGGAAAATGTTGTTTCCTAAATGTTATGCTGCCAAAATTGGGTCTAAATAGTGGTTTTAACATGATTAAATAGTTAATAAAGTGGTTAGAACTAGAAAAGAGCATGTCTGCGGAGTCAAAATTGGAAAACCCCAGTTTTTTCCAAAGAATTGGGAATTTTGGCCAGTGTTGGTTCAGGGGTTAGGGCTAGATTTTTTATGTTATGATAATTCCATTTAGTTCAGGAGAGAAAATTAGGTGGGGTTACAGTTGATCACTTTTTCAAAAAAGCCCGAAAAAGCATAAGTACCAAAACGCCCCTGAAACCCTGAAATAGGGGATGCCAAGGGCATTCTTGTCTTTTGGCAGTGAATTTGGAAATTCTGAGTTTGAAAATGGATTCCTTGGGCGAAAATATGTCAGAATAGCCCAGATAAAAATTTCAGGAAAAGTAAAATTGGATCGAGTACAACCGGGCCGGGCCGGGTCCTCATAGGCATTTTGGTGAATTTTCATAATAGAATCATATAACCACTAGGAACATATTAGAAGTGTCTAAACTAGTATATGAATGAGTTTTAACCTAATTCTTGTACATTTAAAATTTTAGGATCCGATTGATAGCTTAAGCTGCGGCACGAAGTTCGAGGAGCCTATTTAAGGATAAAAAAGGGTTAAGGTAGTAAATTTATATCTCATGTACTCTGTGATTGCTGATATGTTGCTTGCTACTATATTTTGTGATATGAACATGGTGTTTGAGGTATGTTACCTAGCTGTGGTTAGGTACCCAACTGAGGTATGCTTCGGGTACATTACCTAGTTGTGGTTGAGACCCAGCTGGGGTACACATAAGGGATCTAAACAACGATTTGGCCCTAAGTATTGTGTACACACACGAAATAGTATGAATTTTCATTTAACACTATATGGTACATTGCATATTTAATTTTCACATTTTATATGATTGATAGTCTGTTACTACTGAGATTCCTTGGAATTTCACCCTTTTTAATAAATAATAAATGAGCCAGCGGGAACTAGCGGATCCAAAGGCAAGGGTACAGACACGGGAAATTGATAGGCACGGATCCCAATGCGAGGATGAGTGTTATATGTAGTCTTATTTTGGGCATTTGGTATAAAATTGTAAATATCATCAAACCTTGTGGGGAAAACCTGTGTTGTAATCAAGTACCTTGTATCAATATATTAGTATATTTATGCTATTCATGTGCTGCTGACTGAACTGGGTGCAATCACTCTGAAAATGGATAAAATCAGATAAAGGTATGACAAAACAATAATCATTTAAAGAATAACTCTTAAAAGCACAACCGCCTCCTTCTCCAACTACGTACGTACTCTTTCCCCAACTTTGAACTACTCTTATATTAATTACATTTTCATAAATCTCTAATTAATTCTCACCTATTTAAACCTCAAGGATCAGAGCTCTTCCTCTACAAGCACTTTCTCTTCTACAGTCACATAATTCTCACTAGTTGTGAATGGAATTCGTGATGATTGGATATATAAAACTTGTGATTACTAGCCTTACATATCCAGTCATCTCAAATTCCACTCCAATTAGGAGATTTTCCAATATGAGACTCATAACAAATTCTTACTACTTTTCTTTATTGGTCCCCTCATTCTCTCTCCTTCATCATGTTAAGATCCTAGGGAACTCTTCCTTCGTCGCCACCCTTTCTTCCACCACCTCCTTTTCTACAAATGGCTCAAGTACTGAGGATCCTAACCTCGTCTCCCCCTCTGCCATAGCCAACGCCTCTACCGTCTCTGACAATCCATCTATTGAGCTTAATGGTGAGATGACACAAGAGAGTACTTAGGAAGGGTCTTGTTATCATAAAGAAGGTCCAAAGCAAATTACGAGAGAAGGGAGTAAATTTACTATGAGATGGAACAGGAAAGGATAAATTGTAAAATTTAACAAATTCATTGGCTACCTCGGAAGCTCCTCTTCACCTCGGGTCTAACATCTCTTTTGGTCATTAGATGGATTGGTAGAGGGGACAGATGCGCCAAATTGTGATATATAACGATTATTAAGTAAACCCGTCACTTAATAGAAATCCAAGCAAATAAATAGCGGTGGTATATTAGTAACTGTTATATTTTATTTCATAATAATGACACTTGTTAAGCAAAATAATCATCATGAAACAACAAACGACATGATAGGTCAAAGTTAAAATTGTCAAATATATAACGGTTATTAAGAATTAATAGTCACCATGTATAAAACTTAATGATCTTAATAATATTAAAACTCTATAAGACGCGACGACTCGATAATTTATGAAACCCTCTCCATTATAAACATCCGAAAACTAGACTCCACTTCTCTACTTCTATTTCAAATTCTCAAAGCCAACTTCTAATTCAACAAAACATCATGGACAAACACAAGAGAACTTCTAATTCATCATATGGCAAAAAACCTAAAGATGAACTCCCCTTACCAACAAGCATTAAGGTCTCGTCCAAGCAAACTACCCTCTCCATCATATGGTCCAAGGTTACTTATGAAAGTAAGGACGTATGGACCAAACCTTGAAGGAACCTACCTCTCTCGTTTGCTCTTTGAATGAGAAGGTTGGCAAATTACTCAAGAAGGAAGAATCCAATGATGAATTCTCAAAACATCTCCGTAACTTTTGATTTTTTTTCTTTCTTTCTTTTTCTTTGTTTACTTTTTTTTTGTAAAATGGTGGTTGCAAACCACCAATATTAATATTTTAAAATATAGGTATGTACATTAAGGTTATTAAGTAACAAATGTCACTTATTAGAATACTATGCAAATACATAATGGATCTTAGAACATTTTTGAAAACTGACCACTATGAGGTATCATTATAGTGAAGTGATAGTGATGAGAATTTTATCACATCACTTGACTAGCCACCATAGTGACCTTCTCTTAATTTTTAGGAAATATGATCATTAAATGATCCACTATAGTGATTTGACAGTGATGCACGTTGTAGCATATCACTCGAGTAGTCACCATAGTGATAATGCTCTATCACTACTAGTGATCACTATGGTGATGAGTTAATTTTTCAAAGACTACGTCATCATTATTGTATAAATGAGTTCATAGGCTTTTGTCACATCACTTAAATGGTCACTATAATGATCATCGCTGATCACTGCTAGTGATTAATATGGTGATGATGTTTTCCTCCGTAAAAATGTTTCAAGCCATAGTATCTCTTTCAAAACACTTTCTTAATTATTCTTAAGCTTTGTTATCATTAAAACATAAGCTCTAACAAAATTTACACTCGACATTTGTTTTTGTCCTAATTAAATCTGACATGGGAGGTACTCGTTATATGCAATCAACTTACTCAAGAAGCTAAAGTAGTTTTCTTTAAAAAAAATCAGGTTTGCAGTCAATTTAACTATTTTTTAAATACTAATTTAACTAATTGAAGGCTTAATTTGGAGGACATTCTTTGAATACTGACTTCTTTCTTGAATATCACAGTTTAAATAGCACTATCTACACTTTTATATAGCCTTTTAATTCTCGTCAATTTCACTTTGTATTATAACAAAAATAATTATTTTCTTTATATCTGTATTATAAGGCTATCCTTTTTCTTATTATGTCATCTTATCTTTTATTAAAAAAATATATGTGACAATAAATTCAAAAGAAATGTCCATTAATTTAATTCATATTTACTTTAAAACAATCAAATCAGCCCAATCCATCAAATGATCAATACTACAAAATATAGATTTAGCGGCGCTAATCTTATAGTACTTCTTCAAAAAAGCATTAGAGGAGACTTCTATTTTTTTAAAAAAATACATATAGCAGCTATGGCGCTTGTCTGGAGAAGCGCCATGCAAGAAGTTATTTTTTTAAAAAAAAATAGACCCCGTGTATGGCGCTTGCTTAGGCAAAAGCCATACAAGGATATTATTTTTTCTTTAAAACCCTTGTATGATCAAGTGCCATATAAGGATTTTTATTTTGATTTACACACCTTGTATGGCACTTGCCTTACAAGTTATTGGGTAGCTATGGCACTTTCCTGGTCAAGCATCATAGCTACCACATGTATTTCCAAAAAAAAGAAAACCCTTCTCTGGCCACCCTTTTTCCTTATCCTTGTTCATCAAAACCTTCTCTCCTGTCCTTAACCCTAAACTCCTAAAAAAGAAGAAAAGTGTCCCAGGAACACCAAGTTCATATAACGTAACGTACTCAATTTCTTCTTCGCTGATTTTAATTTCTCTCTAGATTTAAATTTCGCATTGTGACTTGCACTTATAGATCCAGATGTGGAAGTCATTGCTCTGTCACCGAAGTCTCTCATGTTTGAAGAAATACACAATCCAATCCAATTGGAAACGTTATACCAAAGCTTGTGGTACTAGAGAATATAAGTGTGGTACCCTCTTCTCTAAGTACATACTAAATTCTCAAATCTCAAAAGCTTTTTTCTTCTTATTGTCTCCTCCTATAAAAGCTCCCTTTAAATCTTTTTTTAAATATAGAAACTTTTGTCAATTGGCACTATAGTTTCCTTTTTTATTTTAAGTTTAAAATATGTCATAAATCTTAGCTTGTAGTTTTATGTATATTTATAATTTTTTTCAGCTATTTCCTTGAAGTTATAACTCTCTCTTGTTAAACTTCCTATACATTGTAAGTTTTTTAAATATTTGAGCTTACAAATATAATTTTATTAGTTGTTTCTAGTTTAATTTGCTCAATGTAGTTATTTTTTATAATTATTTCATTCTAGTTTGGTTTAATTCTAATTTGATTTTATTCATGTTGCTGTGAATTTCTACTATAAAATACAAAGTTCATTAGGAAAAGAAAAAAAATTATGTAAAATTATTTTTTTAAAAAAATAATTCCTTTGAGCACCACAGGAAGTATCACACTTCCTATGACACTTATCCGAAGAAGCGCCATAGGAAGTGTGTATATAACTCTTCCTATGGCACTTCCTCAAAGAAGCACCACATGAAGCTATTTAAAAAAATAAGAATAAAAATAAGCTATGCCGCTTCCACAGCTTCAAGAAGCGCCACAACTTCTTTTAATAGCGTTAGAAGATGTGGCGCTTCTTAAGTGTCATAATATTCATAAAAATTAGCGCCACTTACGGTGTTTTTTGTAGTAGTGGATATAAATAACAACATATCTTCTCTATTTGGTGTTGTTGGCTATATGGATCACATGACACTATTATGCGTTAATCAACAACCAAATCTTTAAGATATTATTAATCAAGAGTTCTCGTTCAATGACTTTCTATTACATTTGGCAAGTCATAACTTGAGGATTACATTACTAGTGAATAAAAGCAATCAGTTGAGGATTTTGCCTAAGATCCTCACTTAAAAGATATTCACACCCAGGAAGGGGCATGTACGATAGTTGAAATTCTTTCAGCATACATTGAGCTTCCTTGGCAAGATAATCCGCACACCTGATGGTTTCTCTAGGAGTGCACTGTACTCCACCTCCCACTCTGAGAATAAAAATTCACTGACTTTGGTAATTTTCGGACTGTAATGGGTGATTCAGTCCCCCTCTCTCATGATTAGATTGAAAATCTCTAAAGAATCAATATATGTTATGATCTTAGTCAGGCCTTGTTGGCGACACAATTGAAGACTTGTTATCAGAGCTAATAATTAAGCTTTAGATGATGTTACAAAACCCAATTTCTTTTGGAATCCCATCACCCAATTTTCGGATGAATCCCTAGCTAGTCCTCCACATGCTCCCAAACACTGAGAGTTGACTGACCCATCAATATCTAGTCGCACATAATCTTCTAGTGTTGGTTTCCATTTGTCTTCTTCTACCATATTATATTAAAAATCTGATGCTTGAATTTCTCATGTGCAGTGGATTCTATTAGCTGATATAATCCACGATGAATGATTTCCTTCGTAGTACCACGGACCCCCTTTATGATTCCTTTGCACCGGTTTGTCCACAACCTCTAGCATATGATAGCAAAAACTATGGCCCAGGGCCACTTCTGCACTTTAGTAAGTCCAAAATTCTGGTGCATGTTTCTTCTTAACCAAACCTGCAGATCACATTGAAGAAAACAAAATAAATGATTAGGACGAATAATCTCGACCCACACATTTCTTGCAAGCTCACAATCTTGAAGTATGTATTGGATGTTTTCCTCACCATGACACTTATACGGACAATTCACACTACTCGCCAGTCCTCTCTGAGCTCTAAGTGAGTTTGTTGGAAGCCTCTTAAGGAACACTTGCCATAGGAAGAATTTGATTTTATGAGGAATAGGAAATTTCCACATTTTTTCTACCAAACATATTCTTGACATTCCTGGTACGCCATCAGCATCTTATATGCAGCACGAAGGCTGAAATTTCCATCGGAGGCATACCTCCAGCTAAATACATCAGGTTCATTACCTTGAGGTGGTGAGCCTTTAGTAATAATATTAATTATCCTGGGAGGTAGGAAATGATTAATTTTTTGGGTGTCCCACGGGCTATTCCCAAAGGTGAAAAATCACATATTACTACATAAATTTAACAAATGAAAATTTCTATCAACAAAATTAATCAATGGCTCATTAATCAGAGACCAAAGATCCCACCAGAAGTAGATTGAAATGTCATCTTTAATTCTCTTTCCCACTCCTTTGTAAAAAATAGCTCAGACCTTTATAATGCTACGCCACACACCCGATGCATTTGTTTTTAGGCAAACAAGTGGGATTACTCCCTCCCCACATCTATATTTATTCTTCAGACATTGTGCCCAAAGAGCTTCTGGTTCAGTAAGGAGTCCCCAAGAAAGTTTCATTATGAAATTTTTGTTTTGACTAATCAAATCTTTAATACCCAAACCCCCAAAATCCGCCTGCCTGAATCCTATTCCATGCTATTAAGTGCATTTTTCTTCCTTCTTGTCATTGATTCCATAAAAAGTTCCTACTGATGTTGTCTAACTCTCTTAAAATAGTAGTAGTTAAAAGCATTGTTTGCATGTGATAACTTGGGATGGCTACAAGGACTGATTGAATCAATGTTGTTCTACCAGCCATTGTAAGGAACCATCCCTTCCAGCCTGCCAACCTTTTTTGCACCTCTGAATAAGGGGATAATGTGTGATTTGGAAACTCGCTTATGTAACAGAGGTGCCCCTAAATATTTTCCTAGATCTCCAGTCAGTCCAATTCCCAGTCTCTGACTCAGTTCAAGATCTCTATTGAAATATGCTTTCTTAGAAAAGAAAGCGTTGGATTTTTCCAAACTTATTTCATGCCCAGATACTTCATAGAAAGAGACCATAACGTGCTTCATAAGGTCAATCTACTCATTGGACGCTTCTCCAAACAAAAGGAGGTCATTAGTAAAAAATAAGTGGGAAATGGGAGGGCCATGTTTGCTTATTTTGAGTCCTTTCCATCTCTTTTCCTCTACCATTTTATCTTCAATTGTCCCAGCCTTTCCATACATAGGACAAAAAGGTAAGGACTCAAAAGATCTTCTTGCCTAATACTACGTGTAGGGGAGAACCGTTGAGATTCAATTCCATTCCAAAGAACTTGCATTGAGGCTAATGACGCACATGCCATAATAAGGTTTACCATATTCTCTTGCAGACCAAGAGCACCCAAGGTATTTTGAAGGAACTCCCAATCCACCTATCATATGCCTTTTCCATATCTACTTTAACCACCACAAATCCAAATTTACCAGTCTTTCTTTTCATTATGTGAGTAGCTTCTTGTGCAGTGATGATATTATCACCACTTTGTCGCCCTTCAATAAAAATGCACTGTAGACATTGAACTAACTTATTCATGACCTTGGAAATGATTTTAAATATGACATTATATAGCGATATAGGCCTAAACTCTGTTACTAATATTAGATTCTCCACTCTGGGTATGAGAATTATGTGGGTGTTATTAAGTTCCTTAACCTTGTTTGGGTTGTGCTATGCTTCCCTGATAAAATCACACACTTTTCCCCAATTCGGTCCCACTGGGATTAAAAGAAGTGTGCTTACAAACTGTTTGGTCTAGGGGCTTTAAATGCACCCATTAGAAATTATGCATTCTTGATTTCAATGGGAGTCACCTCTCCATACAGCATAATCAACTCATCAGAAGACAAAGTCAAGAAATCGGCAATTCATTCAGAAGGATCTTTAATCTGTGTATCTTTTGTGTATAGGCCTTGAAAAAACTATCTTGTAAGCTTCCTCAAATCATCTTGATTATAAATCCAATTACCAGAATGGTCCTTCAATGCTTCTACACGTTGCTTCTTCTTTCAGATTATAGTAGAGGTATGGAAGAAACATGTGTTCTTGTCTCCCCATTCAAGCCATTGACATCTTGATTCCTAGTACCATAGCAATTCCTCTTGAGCTTCAAGTTTACAATAATCTCTCCATAGTTTTTGCTCAACACTACTATAAAATATAGATTTAGTGGTGCTAATCTTATGGCACTTCTTCAAACAAGCGTCGGAAGAGACCTCTATATTTTAAAAAAAATACATGTGACAGCTATTGCGTTTGACCAGGAAAGCGCCATTGCTGTCTAATACCTTGTATGACGCTTGGTTGGGGAAGCATGATGCGTGCTTCTATCGCTAAAACAATCAATTAATAACTAGGACAACCTACTAATGCAATATAGTGGTAACCTAGGTCATTCTCCCAAGGAGCAATCCATGGGTTTTCTTTAGAATTGAATTTAGGTGATGAAAAATGCAACGGAATAAACCTAAACTAAAATGCAAGACTCTACTACCTAAATGAAAATGGCTCTAAAATCTATATAAGAATGAAACTAACCTAAATGAATACAGATGCAATTTTTGGGGGTTTTTTTTATGAAAGTGAATTAAGGTGCTAAGTAAAGAGAATAATCAAAAGCAAGACAAACAACAAGGGTTTAGTTCATTTATAATGATGAAGGGGATAACTCAGGATTCACATGGATTTAGCTTTCTTAGCCATTCAATTTATTAGACCAAAGGGCGGTTAATGAAAAATTGGAATTAATAAATTTAATCACCTAATTGAGACATGGGAAACCCTCGAGCTCAATAACATATAATCCATCAGAAAACTCATAATGAAATAAGCGGTGGTTAATTAAATCCATTAAAACCAATCAAATTAGTTTAAGATAGTTTTGGGAATAATGTTCACAATTGCCTAATCAAACAATTCGACAATTAACCAATCTAATTAAACAATCAAGAGATTAAACCCAAATTGACAATTAAATTAATAATGAAAACTCAGTTAATAATCTAATTGACAACAAAAGGGTTTGCAAACAAAAATCCCAACAATCATTTAGGAACAAATCAAATCCAAAATATCAATTCAATCCAAATCAATAATGTGTCTACAATCTAAACCTAGATTGTTCTCAATTATTACAACTCAAAATCATTTAAAACTAAATAATCCCAAGTCTTGAATAATAAAGATAAAAGGAAAGACACTCTCTTATTGTCTTCAAGTGTAAGCTTCTAGGCTTTAGCTTCTTCCACGCTCCTCCCATGTTGCCTCCCAACTAGCTTAAGCTTCCATGAGTTTCTCCTCTTTGGACTCCTTCACGCAATCCATACACATATTTGATGAATGATGAATGATGAGATTAGTGTAGAATATGGTGGTGATTTAATTGTTGGTGGTGGAGTCAGCTTGTACGTGGTGTATGGAAGAGAAAGTAGGGAATGAGTGAAGTTGGTGGGGTCCGTGGGTAATCGGTGTCAAGGGAAGAACAATGGTGCAATAATTGTGCATGGCAGATGGGATGAATATACCGAAGAGGGAATTGAAGGTGAGAGTGTGAGCGTTAGAGAGGGGCATAAGCTTTCAACGAGAGCATCCGTCAGTACCTCGCTTCAACGTCTGCGAGTATGTGATTTGTTCCCTCGGCTGTGTCTCCGGCCTCCCCTCTCCTCGTGGCTGCTAGGTTAATTTTTAAAAAAGGAGGGGAGATTTTTTTGGGTACCAACTTGAGCCCATTAAAATTTAAGAAGCCCAAATAAAATTCAACCATTGGATATTCTTTTGGCTTCCAAGAAAAATTATGTACCGTAGGATCTTCTAATATGCTTTTCCTTACTCTGCAACAATTAAATAAAATTGTGATATATCATATATTTAAAATTATTATCCAATCACAAGATAACAATCAAAATATTATCAATGTAAGCCCGATAATATCATAATCAATTCATATTTATATTATTTCCTATAATTGGCTAATAATCCAAATATTATCTAATAAATCCAATGTAGTCTAAAATAATCCTCAAAATAAATGAATAAGGTGGGATAAAATATATTAAATTTGGGATTTAACAAAGCACCATACAAGGGGTTATTTTAAGAAAAATTACTCCCCTTGTATGGGGCTTGACTAGGAAAGCGCTACGACGCTTTCCTGGTCAAGCCCCATACAAAGGGTTATTTAATAGTTACTGCATTCCAAAATCTCACTTTATAATAAATGCACTATTTTTTGCAGGGGTGTTATTCTCTGGAAATTCTTGTATTTCATCACATTTTTCTCATATATTTGTGGTTTTAAACTTAAATTGTGCATAAGTTTTATACATATGAAGAAAAATGTGATATGTTGAAAATACTTGAAAAAGTGCAAATTTTGAGCTAAATGTATAGGGTTTTAGATTAAATTGAAGAATTGAAAAGCTCATAAAATCCTTCTCTTTGTAGGAGGATGCTGACAAGAAATGAAAGCTTACATGGATCCTTGGAGGTGAAGAAAAGAAGAACAAAAGCCAAGAAGGAAGATTAAAGTAGCTTGAAGGTGTCCCCGGTTGCTTTTGCTACGCCACAGCGAAGCAAAAGCGAAAACACATCAAAAATAGGCCCTTCTGACCGCGTACGCTGTGGGTTCGCTATAGCGAAGCGAAAGCGAAAACACATAAAAAATAGGCCCTTCTGACCGCGTACGCTGTGGGTTCGCTATAGCGAAGCGAGGGCGAAGTCGCGATACTGCAACTGTGCGTTTTGAAAAACTGATGTTTCAGCTGACTTTTTAACCTAATGGGGGCGCCGAATTGAAGCTATTCTGCATAAGGAAGAGCTCAAGGACTACAAGGAGGCTTCTTGGAGAGCTTGAGGAGGATTTTGGTGCTTCTTGGAGGAGATTCTTGGAGAAATTCAAGATTTTTCTTCTCTTTTTCTGGTTTTTCCCCTCTTCTCTTCTCATTTGCTGATATGGTCATGAGTTTTATGTTGAGTTGTTGGTTTGTATTGATTATGAGTGGCTAAAACTCTCATTTAGGATTACTTCTACTCATTGTATGGATTAAAACTACTATATTTTCTTGCTTTTGATAGTTGTTGAGAATATATGTTGATTTTCCTCTATGCTTAATTACTATCTTGTGCTTGATCACCACATGATTAGTTTAGTTCAATTGAATGAAGCTTGAGAGAGCTATTTTGGTTGTAGAACTTGAGAAAAATCATGTTAGACTTGAGGTTTAGGGATTAAATGGATGGTTTGTTGTTAGAATAGAGATATATCTAATAACCTAGCATAGTCTAATGAAGAATTGATTTGGGAAAGATGATTTCCATTAATGATAGACAAGAGATTGAATATTGTTAATGAAGATTAAAAATCAATCTTGACTTGAGAGAGCTTGATTGATGATTTTAGAATCTTTGACTAACATATGGACTCACACAAATAACATAAGTGAATTAATTGCATAGTTTTATGAAATACAATGAGGAAGAAGTAATCCTAAGCCTTTAAACCTTGAAGTAGAATCAATTTTACAATCACCTTTGTTTTACCTTATTGTTTTTAGCAAATTTCCTTACTTGACATACTCAATTTCAAATGATTTCATTCAACCTAGTTAAGAACATAGTTACAATAATTAACTCACTTTCGTCATAGTCTTCGTGGGAACGATCTTTACTTATCATTTTATTACTTGCGACCCGTGCGCTTGCGGAAGCTAAACGGCGAACAAGGGGAATATAAGTCTAATTGTAAGTCTTTTTTTTTAATATAGAACCTTTTGTCGATTGGCACTATGGTTTTCTTACTTTTTTTTGTTAAAGTTTAAAATCTGTCTTGAATCTTAACTTATAGTTTTATATATGCTTATAATTTTTTTTCCAGGCATTTGCTTGAAGTTACAACTCTCTCTTAAACTTCCTATACATTATAATTTTTTTAATTTTTAAGCTTACAAATATAATTTATTACATATAATTTGCTTAATGTCTTTTATATCTAACTTATTACTTAAAATTATTTTTTTAAAAAAAAAATTTCTACATGCCTACTTGCTTAAGAAAGCATTAAAAAAAAGGCATATTAAGCCCTTAATGGCACTTTCTCAAAAAAGCGCTATTAAAGACATATTAAGTTCAATGTCAGGCTTTCAATTTTGTTTCCTAAAAATTGGATAGCTATGGTGCTTTGACACAAAGTGCCATAGCTTTTCCCACCATGTTGCTATATAATTTTCACAACCCGCCATTTTCATTTTCATATTCATATTCCCACGTTCCCTTTAACTCCCCCATTTCCCAAACCTCAGTTGCAATACAAAGCTTTCTCTCCCACGTGTTTTTTTCCCTTCTTGTCTCAGCCTCCTTCAAAAGCTTCCTAGCGTGTAAGTGTTTTTTTTTTCAACATTTAGTCCACATTTTTTTTAGTTAAAATCTGTCATAAATCTTACATATGTGCTCATAATTTGTTTTCAGGTATTTATTTGAAGTTTCAACTCTGTCTTCTTGAACTTCCTATATATTGTAAGTTTTTTAATTTTTAAGCTCACAAATATGATAATATTTAGTTTAATCCTCCGTAGAAGTAACATGTATGGCTCAAGTCTAAGCAAGTTAAATGTTGCAGTTCTTTTATGCTTGGTACTTGAAAATGCAATATTGCAAAAGATACGTGTTATGTTATTTCATTTTGCTATGGATTGTATTGTAAGTTGCTATGGATTTTGGATCGTAAATGGAGGTTTACATCGGGAAAATAAAAAAAATTATGAATTTTTTTTTAAAAAAAAGACTTCCTATGGCTCTTTTCTAGGGAAGTGCCATTGGAAGTGATTTGACTTCCAATGGCACTTCCCTGGAAAAGCGCCATAAGAAGTGCCAACTTCCTATGGCACTTTCCTGTGAAAGCGCCATAGCTTTATAATTACAAAAAATTAAATAATCAAGCTACAACACTTCAATATATTCAAGAAACGACCTAGCTTGTTTTAATGGAGTTGGAAGCTATGGCGCTTCCCAAGCGTCACAGGGCTTATTTGGTATACTGGAATTGATTTTGATGCAAATAGAGATGGAGATGGAGATGGAAATGGATATGGATTTGGGTTTAAAAGTATGTTTGGTATGTACATGGAATTTTTATATAAAAAAACCAAAATGCCCTCCTCTAAATTTCATTCTCCCCCACTAGAAATAAAGTTGTCAAAGAATAAAGAACCAAGCATTCAACCCAAAAACCAAAAAATCGCATCCACCTCCAGAGAAATAAACTCCACATTTAAAAATCAACAAAAAAAAAAACCCAGATTCCAAAACCAAAAAATTGTGAAGCAAAAGGAAAGGGATTCATTTTTGAACAAAAAAATTATGCAGATGAGATTCCTCGTCTTCAACTTGCAAGAGAGGGAAAATGGCCAAGGAAAGATAAGATGAAGGGATTTTGCTGTTGGAGATCTCCATCTACGTCCTGCTTGGGGGCTCCATTAGTGATATGGGATGAGGAGAGGAGACGACCAGATCTGATGAGGGGAGGTTTCATTAGATCAAGAGAAAAGAGTTTGGCTCATCACCATCGTCATCGTGGTCTTCACATGAGAAGGATCGTAGGGTTGGCTCTTTAGATGGCTGCAACATTGACGAGGTGAGGATAGTCTAGGTAGTCTAGATTGAAGGAATTCCTAGATGAGAGGAGAAAGACTACCGGTGATGGGTTAGAAGTTTGCCAATGGTGGGGGAGAAGCTCGTCAGAGGTGGGGCGAAGCTTGAATGTCCAGAAAATAGAAGGGGCAAAAAGTGAACTATAGGTTGGAATTACAAATCAGAGCTTTTGTGGTCGAATTCAATTCAGTGACTTTTGGTGGAATTGATTTCCATATGGAATTTTATTCCATGCTTCCTAAAACATACCAAACATGCTTACATCATGGAATTTAATTCCATTTCCATTTCCAAGGCTTTAATTCCAACGGACCAAACATGCCTATGGTGTGTAATGCCCCAAATTTTGATTAAGGGCTAATGATGATTATTGTGAATAATTTGTGAATTAAAGATTGAATTATTATGTGTTTTATGGCAATTTTGGTAAATATGCCAAAATCAATGGAAAATTAGAAAGAATGGAAACTTGTTGGTTAATTAGTTAGTGATTAATGGAGAAAATTAATTACTAACTAAGAAGAAATGAGATGTGTGACTAAATGGCTAATGGAGTAATTAGAGTAACTAATTAGTTACTTACTTTATGAGAGCCTATAAAAGGTTGACATGTGGCAATTTGGTATGAAGAGAGAGTGTAGGAGAAAAGTCAAATACCCCATTATTTTATTGTTTTTCTCTCTTCCCTCCCTCCTTTTCACTAGGCAAGAGGGAGTATCATCATTTCTTCATCTCCTTCAAGCTCTCATCTCTCTCTCTCTCTCTATTTCCGGCGCCATGGTTGAAGAAGCAAGAGGAAGAGAGTTTGAGATTAAGGTGAGTAAATGACCTCAAATGCAAAAAAACCCACTTCATTAATCTTGTTCCTTGGATTGAGGGCTCCATTTCTATGGTTCTAGATTGTCTATTGGTCGTGGTTTGAGCTCTCAAGGAAATCTTGTGGTTGGTGAATCAAGAACCCTCTTTGAGGAAGTTGTTGAGGTAGGTGAAATGAACCTTTCTATCTATGTTTTATGCCAAATGATTAAGTTTAGAATTTCTGGGATTTTTGGCCTTATTTTTCAGAACTATGGTCATGGAGAGTTTGGTTTGCTATGGTCATGGAAATAGTGTTTTGTATATATTTTGAATAGATAGAATTGGTTTGAGGTTGAAATGTTAAGTTTGGTGATTTTGAGATTTTGGTGTTGAATGTTGCCTAAAACCAAAGCATGATAATGGAATAGAAATTTGGTAGTTTTGATAGTTCCATTGGATTCCTTGTGCAATTTTATGTGGGAGTAGCATTGGTTTAGAATTTGGGATCATTGGAAGCACTTGGGTAAAATTTGGGAAGTGCTGTCAACTCTTCTGCATTTTTGACTTCTAATAAGTCTCACTCGAGTGCTCCAGTGCGTCACTCGAGTGCAGCCTTGTATTCTCATTTTTCCTTCTTTGTTTCTGATCACACTTTTGTGCAAAAGCCAAGAGTGTTCGTCTCACTTACGGGTTATCACTCAAGTGAATCTTGTCTCACTCAGGTAAAGGTGTATTTGACACTATGGGCTCATGTCTCAGGTTATCACTCATGGTCAATTTTCAAGAGTGTGTCTTAACATTCACGAGTATTAAGCCATTACTCGAGTGCCAAGGTCCCTGCTCGAGTAAAGTTCCCTTTGGAAAATTCTTGTGCTCTCGGGTGAGCATTTCCTGAACCTCACTTTGGGGAACTTAGGTGAGCATTAGGCTATCACTCGAGTGAATTGAGTTATACTCGGGTGCAGTGATCATTTCTGGTTTCTGCCATTTCTTTCTGCTCTTGGGTAGACACTTTTTGCACCTCACTTCATAAGACTCGAGTGAGCATTTGGCTATCACTCAAGTATTGCTTTTGGGACTCAAGTGCAAGTCCATCATCACTCGAGTGAGGCCTTCTTCACTCGAGTAAAGCAGCAAAAAAATCTATACTTTTACTTCTAAAACGGGATCTTTGGGATAGTTCTTTCAACCATTTAAGGCTTTTGTTAAAAGCATTTGTAGCTTTCTAAAGGATATTAATAATGACCAAATCTAAGTGTTGTGAAGTCATTTAAGTATTGGAATAGAGAATAACACTTCGTCCCTAATTATGAATTATAGGATTCGACATTTGTCCTATTCACGAGAGACCAATGCCAGAGTACACATGGAAGGACCAAGGTAGTGACTTTTCTCTCATATTGTGTATGATGCTTGGTATACATGACTTATCATTGTTTTGTTGTGAAAATCTTTGGCATGAGGCCATTATGAACATGTGTATATGTTATTTGCCGTAAGGCATTACAGCGTGAGCAGTCGTAGGGGGTGATGGTTATCACACCTACCCCTTCCATTGTATCTGCCGTTGTAATTGCCGAGGCTGCGTTGTGAAATCATGGATTCTTGTTTGAGAATATGCCAGTGTGGTTTGAATGTAATATGAAATATTTTATATAGATCCTAGCTGTGGTGATATATGTGATGTGAATATGTGAATGTGTAATACAGCGTAAGCACTTCAGCATGAGCAAACGTAAGGGTGATGCATGTCATACCTGCCCTTGCCATTGTAACTACTATTATAGTTTCTATGTGTTGTGTGATGATTTGCTTTCATGCTTTGTGGTTGTGCATACTGAGTGATTTGACACTACAGGGATTCCTTAGAATCTCACTCTCCCAAAACAAATTTAAGACGGGCTGGTGGTTCCAAAGAAAAGCAGGTGACGGAGGGCGAATAGAACTCCAGGATAGGTGTTTATTTTGGTCTCTGGTTATCATTTTTGTAAATCATTGGATATGTTGTTGGGAATTACATGTATATTTTGGATCATAGAATAGTAATTGTGTAATCCCCTTATTATGGGAAACTATTTATAGGCATTGTGCCCTGTAAACCCCTTTACTGATCAATAGAACCCGAGTGTGTTGAGAATTGCATTGTACTCTTATATTTATAAATGAAATTGTACTGTACATGCCATTTGTATAATTAAAATGTGAATATGAGACCATATTGAGTAGTCTTTTGAAAAGCTTTTGAAAACTATGTTTTGGTAAAAAAGGAAATTTTAATAAGTCCCAAATCATATTACGGTCTCTAATTCCACATAATTATGTATTTACGAACTTGATCTCGACCTTGGATGGATAGGGGGTTACATAGTTTTTTTTTTAAATTAAGCGTCACAGCTTGTGTTTAATGTAGTAGTACAAGTTTATAGAGACCAGTTGATATATTATTAGCTCTTGCTCTATCTATGCCTTCTAGTCTCTTAAGGATATGGCGTTTCCTTGGTGGAATGCTACCCAGGACATTATTACTCCATTTTGTTACCACTTTTTCAAATGAAATCACTCCCTCACACTAGTATTTTTTAGCCCAGGACCTATATACCACATCGTTAAAGCTATCTTCCAACGCCCATGCAGAGTGGTATCTAAATTTTCTATGTGGGGGTGTATTATTTTGTTGATCACAATCAGCTACAACACAACCTTGTGATCAAATTTGTATTTAAGCTTATGGAAGACTTTACACTAGGGATAGGTTAATTCCCATTGCACATTACCAAACACCCAGCCTAGTCTTTCCATTACCCCTTCTTTTCCCAGGTATATCTTTCATCCACAACTCTATTAATTCAGTTTCCCTGATACAGTCAGAAAATTGTTTCATGGCTGTCAAGTTTGGGAAGGATCCACCCAATTTGTCGGAAGGGTCTAAGAAAGTGTTAAAGTCACTTATCACTGACCAGACCTCATCTATATGTTGAGCTATAAGTCTAATGCTTTCCCACAGATCAGTCCTTCTTAGGGTAGTAGTTTCTCCATAAACAAAAGTAACCACATATGTGTCATTTGTATGTTTATCTATTAATTTACAGTGAATAAATTGAGTGTTGGAGGAAATATATTCCACCACCGTATCATTTTCCTCCAACAGTATCCAAATACCACCTGTAAAACCGGAAGCTTCCAATCAAATCCAGTTACTAAACCCCAATTTCCTTACCACTTTACTAGCTTTATTTCTGCTGATCCATGTTTCCATAAGACATAGCACATCAATTCTATTAAACTTGACAATATCTTTGGCAATCCTAGCAAATTGTCTACTCCCTGTACCTCTACAATTCCATGGTGCAACAATTATTAGGATTAAAATGAAAAATTCTGAGAGAGAATACTTGCTTCTCAATCGGATTATCTTCATCCCACGTGTTACTATCTGTTAGCTTTACAGACCCCATCTCTGCCACCTCAGTGTTCATTATATCAGCTGATACTATGCAATCCTCCTTCGAAACAACCATTTGCATCTCTTGCGAAGATTGTGCTTGTAGGTCGATAGGTTTCTCCAATGACTCTATCACGTTCAAGTCTTCTTTCCTGTTCGAATTATCTATCACTAATGTGGTTTCTTTTGGTCTTGCATCTGTGTATCTTTCAAGTTGAATTAGGCTTGAACCTATTTGACTTAACTTTCTACTTACAATTACTCGTTCCCTCCAGCCCACTAGGGCTTTACTTTATGAATTTACCATCACCACTTTTTCATTTTTCTACATGTAATGGGTTTTACTTGAAGCCCTAGCTGTCACACTCTTATCTTATTCTGACTTGCAGCGGAATATTAATGTGTGGTTCGGTAGGCAACACAGGAATAGCATAATTATACTGATAATATGTACATGATTACAGAAATTCCCCTCAGGGATTATATACATAACACTTACAAATTATGTAGCCATATAGGGCTACTAGGGTGTCTAAACCCATCCCAGTGAAGTGGAGACATCTTTCCGTCTACGTTTCACTACTACAATCCTCTTATGCAATACTCTCCTCTAATCTCTACGTACCTTATGTATTCACCTGTCTAAATTATTGGTAGGGGAGGGTGAGATTCAAGAGAATCTCAATAGGAAATAGTACCAATATGCATGCAAGATAAGTGTTTAATGCATGACATACTTGTATTACATAAACTCATGCTAATACAATGACATATATGTGTGCGCAATGTTTGAAACAACATACTTATGGCCATAGCATAAATAGAAACAAAGCTTCAGTTATTCATATATGTTTCACATAATCAATCAAAGAAATGACATGCATCAATCCACCACCACAAATATCAAATATAAGGAGAGGTAAGTTCCCTACCTTAAGCCTTTTCTCCTCGAAATGTGTGCCTCAATTTGCGTGCAAACTTTCCCAACTTAGTCCTAAAATATCAAATGTACAATTTAGACACTTCCATAATGCTTCAAGTCGTTATATGAGTCTATATTCAAAAGTACCAAAATGCCCCCAGAGACCCAACCCGGCCACACAGTACCCGGTCCGACTGTACTTTTTCAAAAATTTTGACCTAGGCTATTCTGACATAAGGAATCTATTTCTAGCCTCAGAATTACCAAATTCACTATCAAAAGACAAGAATGCCCTTGACAACCCCTATTTCAGGGTTTCAGGGGCGTTTTCGTAATTATGCTTTTTTGGGCTTTTCTGAAAAAGTGTTCAACTGTAACCCTACCTAATTTTCCCTCTTGAACACAATGGAATTATTAGTTTCATAAAAATCCAACTTATAGCCCAATTCTGCCACTAAACAAAATTCTCAGGTTCTCCAGGAAAAGTTAGGGTTTTTCAATTCCGACTTTGCACACTTGCTCTTTTCTACTCCTAACCACTTTATTAACTATTTAATTACATTAAAACCACCATTTAGACTCAATTTTGGCGGCAAAAAATCTATACCTCCACTTTTTCCAAATTCAAATTCAGAGCAAATCAATCAAAATTTCACCGATTAAACTATTCATAGCAGCCAAAACAAGCAATTTTCAAAGTTTCGGAGGTTACCTTAAGCTCCTTCTGGCTCTCCTCTTATGGCTAAAAACCCTAGCTTCTTAAGAACTCATTTTGTGCTTCACAAACCCTAAATTATATAGAGAAGAAGTTTAAGAGAAGGGTTATATATGTTAGAAACGAATTCACCAAAGAAATTGACCTGCCTCTTGAATTTTCTTCTCCTTCTCTCTCTAAACTCTCTAAACTCTCTCTCTCTCTCTCTCTCTCTATTTTTATTGTGAAGGCAACAGTTTTGAATGAGAAAGATGAAGGAGATGAACTTTTATAATATATGGCTTATGTTATAATTTCCTATTTTTAATTAATTTCCAAAACTCAAAAATTCTAAACTTGTGTATATAAACTTTATGTTCATAAAATTGGGTCATGAAGCCCAATTGATATCAAACTACTTCTCTTCTCTCTTGTTACATGGAAATGACATCCCAATTATCCTTTAAGTCAGCAAAAATAGGCTAATGGGTTATCCCATAAATTGTAAAATTTCCATCACATTTTATTCAATTTTCGGATTTAATGACAATTATGGCAGATTTTCTACCCTAACTTCAAATAATCCTAAATAAATTTATAGGCATTGAATAGTTATTTCAATGGCTATAGAACCCTTATTGAGTCTAGTTTCAAGGAAAAATATAGACTTTTGCCAATTGGGAGAACAAAATTTCCAGAATTAAATTGTTTGGACACTACTCCAGAAACTTTCTAGTTTTTCTGGGCTAACTTCAAAAATTCATAACTTTTTGTATATATTTCTCATTTATCCATATACCTATCAAATTAAAACTTAGGATGTCTACTTTCATCCTGTAAAATTTCATAATTTTGCTCATCATTTGTTCTTCCAAAACCTCATGACAAACCTACTGTCTTGCTGGAAGAAATGAAACGACATGCTCTTACAACTTCAATAAATTCCCTTTTTGTATACAAATTTCCCATAGTCTTGAATTCACTATTTTATTCCCTTTAATACCCCAAAGGTATAAGAAACATTAAGGAATAAATTTGGGACACCTGCTAAACCGAGGCTTAGCAGTTCACTTACTTCAGGCTTATTCTCTAGCCTATGATCCTAAAATTCAGGATATTACATCGGCCCCAGTAGATTTGACACTTTCTTTCCTTTTAGTTTTTTCCATCTTCATTACTTTTGGCACCTCTTTTTTTGACCTCTCCTTCATCAAATTGGACTTCCTACCTTTCAGAGCTAGCCTTACTTCCAGCCCTTCTTCAAATCGATGTCATAGCTTATCGATTGAAAATATTGAGCCCCCAAGTGTGTAGAATTTGGTTTTCCTTTGGTACGATATCCCCCTCTTTAACTAAGTCAGCTATCACATTGAACCTTAAGCTCCTGTAGCTATTATGGGCCTTCCTAACATAAGTGTTGTCCTTCCCTTGTTCACCTTTGATGTCATTTTGGAAAGTTTTTCTTTAGAGTCAAGATTTTCTTGTTCTTCCAGTTAACATCCACTTCCAAACTATTCACCGGCCAATAGAGGGGCTTTAATGTGTGGCGATTGTGCCACCACCTTCAAAGTGCCTTCATTTGCAGAGCTTGTCAGACACGTTGCTACATATGTCCAAGAACAATTCTCCTTCATATGTCCGCAACTCCAATAAGAAAAACAGATGAGATTAATACCCTCATACTCTACATAATAAGGCATATGTGCGGCACTGACTCTTGAAACCAGTCTCTTCTGCAAGTTTGATTCCACACATAAGCACATTTCTCTCTATCCACTTTGGAAGAAACTTGCGACGAATCTGACCGAGTCACCATGTCAACCTTTAAAGTTCGTCCGATTTTATTCCCAAGCCTAGTGATGAATTCTTTATTGTACACTGCATCAAAATATTAAGGACTCTAACCTAAGTGACTATTCTTCCTGATAGATTATTAAATGGATTAAAGGTTGGTGTCCACTACTACCCCAGTACACTGTGCCCTTGAATGACCCACGGTTTGTCATATAACACTCTCCGGTATATATGAACCCATCCATCCTTTGGTAGAAATTAAACAATGAAATAATTATTAGGAAGATTAGTTAGTTCAAAGTCAGGTGTAATGCCCCAATTTGGGATTAAGGGCTAATGACTTCAAAAGTAAATGTAATTATTGTTAATAAACAGTTTTAAAGAATATGATGTGAATTATGATCTGAATGCATTCTGATAAGTGCCTAAACCCTGTATTTAAGTTCAATGGTGGATTAACATCTAAATTGAATTAAATAAGAGAGAGGGCTCATGGTGAGGTCAAATGGAATGATAAAATGTGCTTAGTGGTGATTCAAGTGGAATCACCATAATCAGGGGCAAAAATATGTAAAAAGGAAAGTTACTGACCAATTGGTCAGTTACCGAAGAGGAAGCTCCTTAGTAACTTAAAGATCAATGGTTGAGATTCATTGAGAAAGAGAGTGGAATTACATGTATGTGAGCTCATGTGTTCCATGAAAGGGAAGGCAAGATCTTGACAAGTGGCATTATGTGGACCATAGGATCAAGGTCAACTTTTCAAACTCTTTTCCTCTCTCCTCTCTCCTCTCTCCCTCCAAGTTGGCTAAGTGTGCATGGGGAAGGGAAAATCACTTCTTCATCATCACCTTATCTTGTCTCTCTCAAGACTCCATTTTCTCCAAGCTTGGGAAGGAAAGAGAAAGTGAAAGGTGAGTATTTGGCTTTGTTAAGGGCTTTGTTTGCTTAACTCATCTTCTTTAAAGTTGTTCATGGTGATGAGAGCTACATCTTTATGGTTTTAGATTTTTGAAAGAAGGTGTCTGAGAGTTTGAAGGAATTTGAAAGTTGAGGAATCAAGAATCCAACCTTGGTGAGAGGAAGAGGTAAGTATTTGAAGAATTTTTACATGTTTATTGTAATTATTGGTTAAGTTTTGAGATTTGTGGATTTTGCCCTGATTTTCATGTGATTTTGAAATGGATGAATTGCCTAGTGTATTGTAGTGGAATTGGTGGCATAATGTGTCATTAATACAATAGAATTTGGTTGGGACTTTGGAAGGAAAATGGGTGCATTTGGGTAGTATGTGGTAATGTTGTGTTTAAAGCAAATATTTGTTGTTAGAAGGTGATTTTGGTTGTTTTGGTGTTTTCAATGGGTTCCTTGCGAAAATAAGTGTGGGAATAAGTTGTTTGTGAAGTTTAGGAACTATTAGACACTTTGGTGGGAAGTTTGGAAAATTTTGTCAGCTGCTGCGTTTTGGCTTCTAATAAGCCTCACTCGAGTACTCAAGGGTATCACTCGAGTGCAGCATCCTATTTTCCCTTTTCCTTCAACTTTCGGTCGTACTTCTATGCTAGAATGTAAAAGTGCATTTTCTCACTTGCAAGTGATATAAGTCATCACTCGAGTGAACTTTGTCTCACTTGAGTGTAAGAGTATTATACACTATGGACTCGCGTCTCGAGGAAATACTCACGGCCAAATTATTAAGAGTGTGTGCTAGTACTCGTAAATGCTTTGCTATCACTCAGGTGCCAGGGCCAGTGCTCGAGTGCACTTCTCATTCTAGGGTTTCTATTGCTCTCGGGTAGTCACTTCTTGTGCCTCACTCTGTAGGACTCGGGTGAATATGAGGCCATCACTCGAGTGTTAGGTCCAGGACTCGAGTGCATGAGTTAAAAATTAGTGTTATATATCTAAAAGAGGGATCTTTGGTGTAGATCTTCCAACCTTTTAGGCATGTGTCTAGGCTTCTAGTAGCCACATAAAGAGTTCAAATGATAACCAACTTTAAGTATTATGAAAGTAAGAATTTGGAATAAGAATTAACCTGTCGTCCTTGATTTTGGTTTATAAGCTTTGATATTTGCGTTGATCACGAGCAACCAGTGCCAGTACACACCAAGAAAGAACAAGGTAATGACGCTTTCCCTTATACTATATGTGATACACTGTATGTTTGATTTTTCATTATTTGTAAAGTCTTTCACTTGCGGCCTATCAGTGGTTTCGGTGGGAGAACCGTACCTGTGGGGCGGTAGAGATACGGGGGATGAGACTATGTGACTATGTGGAATCCATAAGGCTATATGTGAAAGCCAAAAGGCTATTTGTGAATCCTTCACCTGTGGCCCATCGGCGATTCCAGTGGGAGACCATACCTTCGGGACAGTGGAGATATAGGGGATAAGACTATGTGATTATGTGTATATGTGACATCTGATATGCTGTGTAATGATGTCATTGCATGCTTTGTGACTATATATGGTATGAGTGTTTTGTTACTATTGGGATTCTTTTGAATCTCATTCTTTCTTTTGACCAACCGTCAGACAGGGCAAGTGGCTCCAAGGGGAAGGAGACGACCAAGGGTGGATAGGGCTCCTTAGGGAAATTTTGAATTTGGTTGTTGGTTATCAATTTTGGTATTAGGATTACTATACCTATTTAGGTTGTAAATATCGAGATGATTTGTGTAATCCCCTAAATGGGAATTTATAAACCCTTAGTTTATATATGAAACCCGGGGGTTGTCGGGATTTTATTATACACTCTGATATATAAATGTGATTTAACTGCATAAGATAATTATATTCGAATTGTGAAATTTGAGACTAGGTTTAAAAAGGGATTTTGAAAGAAATTTGTGAAAACCCTACTGTGAGGGTGGGATTGAAATAAGTTTTTTTCATCTGTTGGTCTCTAATTCATCTTAATTATGTATTTTTGAATCATAATTATTGTTTATAAGGTAGGGGTTACAATTTTGGTATCACAGCTGTAGTTCCTGGTAATGGTAGAAATTTCTAGGATAGTTTCCTTAGTTTGGCCTTAGTGGTAGAAGATGATCTTTGATAATGGTTGTGTATACACATATATGTTTGGTATGTGGATATATATGAGATTTGTGAACAGATGTGTATACCTTATTTGTGATATTGATGGGCTGAGTTATTTGTAGAATAAAGAAAACAAAAGGTCGCCCCAGTATACAGTAAGTAGACCCCGAGGTGGAGGTGGTCAATAACAATTCCCCAGACCCTATGCAGGAGATGATGGGTCTGATTTGGGATTAGAGGGATGTGATTACTGAGCTAAGGGAAGAGCTCATAATAGAAAAGGCAAGATGGAATGAGGGTCGGAGTCAGTCCACCCAGAAGGAGACTCGGGAAGAGACCCAAGAAGAGACTAGACACAAAGAAACAGCAGAAGGGTCAACACGACCACCAGAGTTACCTCCTCACATTGAACCAAATCAGGAATCACATGGGGTTCAAGTTAGAGAAGAGATAGATCTGTAATATTAGGTCTTTAAGTTCTGCAAGCACCTGCCTCCAGTGTTCAGGGGGAGGTTTGATCCCCAAGCAGCCGAGACTGGTTGAATTGGTTAGAGAAAATATTCGCAGTTCTTGAGTGCCTGTCTGAGGTGAAGGCACACTTGGCTATCTACAAGCTAGAAGGGGATGCGGATCGTTGGTAGCGGAATATCGCCCTAACACTATGAAGTCGCAATGTACCACTAACCTGGGAACTATTCCAGCAGCAATTTAATGAAAAATACTTTCCCAAGTCAATGCGGCTGGAGAAAGAGACTGAGTTCCTCTCCATCAAACAGGGGGATACAGAGACTTTTGATGATTATCTGTCCTGTTTCATCCGATTGTCCAGGTATTTTTCTTATATGAGACGTATGGATGATGATGAGTGGAGTTCGGATATATTGATTTGTGGGTTGCGACAACTGAGAAAGAGATTAGCCACCCACCAGTTCACCGTGTTTAATAAAATGGTGGAGGAATGTAGAATTACTGAAAATAATATGAGAGATTTGTATCCGGCTAAGGGTACTGGTATCCGCAGTGAACCTAGCAAGGGTAATGCTTCTCAGAAGCGGAAGGATCAGGGATCCTCTTCTCTAAGGGTAGTGGTAAAAAGCCCTACCAACCCAGAGATTGTGAGCCTTAGAGATTTGCAACAGAGTGGTTATGTCCCCATTATGCTAACCCGCATTATAGTAGAACCCGTCAGGCTTAAATAATTTGTTTCAATTGTAAACAACCGAGGCACATTTCTAGAGATTGTAAGGTGCCACAAGTAGAGCAGAGGCTGAGGACTCAGGGCCGAGTATTTGCCATGACTCATGAGGAAGCTCGGAAGTCCCTGATTTGATACAAGGTAAAGTCCTTCTTAATGGTAACTAGTTACAAGCGTTGTTCGACTCGGGTGCAAGTCACTCTTTTATTGCTTATGATTGTGTAAGACGCTTGGGCCTGCATGTGCATAAATTGCCATTCGATTTGGTTGTGTTGATGCCTATAGGTGTCAAGATTGTGACTGTGGAAGCCTGTTTAAATTGTGTCATAACTGTGGAGGGGCATGAATTTGTTGTTGATTTGATTTGTTTGCCGCTCTACCAATTAGAAATCATTTTGGGTTTTGATTGGTTAATGGCAAATAATGTGTTGCTTGATTGTAAGAATAAGAGGATAGTGTATCCTGCTTCACAAGGTTTGAATGATGTAAATGCCAACTTGAATTTCTTATCGACGGCCAAAGCTGAGAAATATCTAGAAAAGGGTTGCCAGGAGTATATAGTGTTCTTTTCTATTCAAGGAAAGACTGGAGAAACTTTGAGTAGTATACCCATGGTAAATGAATTCCTTGAGGTATTTTCGGATGATCTCGGTTGATTGCCTCCTGAAAGGGAAGTCCAGTTTCCAATTGAAATTATGCCTGGAGCTGGTTTGATATCAAAGGCCCCATACCATATAGCCCCAAATGAAATGGCGGAGTTAAAGAAGCAGATTGAGGACTTGCTTGAGAAAGGTTTCATTAGACCCAGTATGTCCGCTTGGGGAGCTCTGGTATTGTTTGTCAAAAAGAAAGACAGGAGTCTTCATTTGTGTGTTGATTATAGAGAGTTGAATAAGATTACTGTCAAGAACAAGTACCTTCTCCCAAGAATCGACGACCTTTTAGATCAACTATCTGGTTCGTATGTGTTTTTGAAGATTGATCTAAGGTCGGATATCATCAAATTCCTGTGCAGGAAAAGGATGTACCAAGGACTGCTTTCAGGATGAGATATGGCCATTATGAGTTTCTGGTGATGCCTTTTAGGCTAACCAATGCACCTGCAGTATTCATGGATTACATGAACCATATTTTTTGACAGTATTTGGATCAGTTTGTCATTGTGTTTATTGATAATATTTTGATATACTCCAAAAGTAGAGAGGAACATGAGCATCATTTGAGGATTGTGTTGAACATCTTGTATGAGAAGCAACTCTATGCCAAGTTGAGTAAGTGCGAGTTCTGGGTACCAAAAGTAAAATTCTTAGGCCATGTCATCTCGCAAAATGGGGTCTTAGTGGATCCCAGTAAAGTGGTAGCAGTACTGGACTGGAAGAGGCCAGAAACTGTTGCTAAGGTAGCAGTTTTTTGGGTCTTGCTGGTTACTACCAGAGATTCATCCAGAATTTCTCTCGTATTGCTTTGCCAATGACCAAGCTCACGAGAAAGGATAAGTCGTTTGTGTGGGATCAACGTTGTGAAAATTGTTTTGTGGAGCTGAAGGAGAGGTTGACTACGGCACTTGTGTTGATTATACCTGATCCCAGCTTGACTTATGTTGTGCATAGTGATGTGAGTAAGTAGGGATTAGCGTGCGTCCTTATGCAATAGGGACATGTGGTGGCCTATGCCTCTCGACAGCTCAAACCTCATGAAATGAATTATCCTACTCATGATCTGGAGCTTGCGGCAATTGTGTTTGCTATAAAAATTTAGCAGCATTATTTGTATGGTGTGACGGTAGAGTTGTACTACGACCACAAGAGTCTTAAGTATTTATATGACTAGAAAGAATTGAGTATGAGACAGTGTTGTTGGATGGAGTTACTAAAAGATTACAACCAAGAAATCAAATATCATTTGGGTAAGGCCAATGTAGTCGCAGATGCTCTTAGTAAAAAAAAGTACTTGTGGCAGCAATGATGATACAAGAAAGGAAGTTGATAGAAGATCTTCGAGATTTGAGTTTTTCAAACCAGATCGTCTATGCCAATTATATTGTTTCCCAAGGGAAAAACGATTTGAAAGATGAAATTGAAGAAGCTCAAAGGCAAGATGATCAAGTACAGAGAATTTGAGCTAGAATTAAATGGGGAGAAGCTCAGGACTATGATTTGTCGCCTAGTGGATTGGTTCATTATCAGAAGAGAATTTGTGTTCCACTTAAGATAGAGTTAAGGCAAAAGATTCTCGATGAGGCGCACAAGAGCTGATATACTCTTCATTCTGGTATAACCAAAATGTATCATAACTTGAAATCTGAGTATTGGTGGTCGGGATTGAAGAGTGATGTGATGAAATATGTAGCGCCAGAGACCGCCAGGTTTGTTGCAGAGTCCTGAGATTCCGGAATAGAAATGGGAAAGTGTGACCATGGACCTTGTTGTGGGATTACCCAGGATCAAACATTTTGATGCGATCTGAGTGATTGTTGACAGGTTAACAAAGTTGGCACACTTCATACTGATCAATGCTGGTTCCTCTCCGGATAAACTAGCAAAGATTTACATTCGAGAGGTTGTGAAGCTCCATAGCATACCGAAGAATATCATTTCCGACCGAGATCCCCGATTCACTTTGAGATTCTGAAGAGCCTTGCATGAGGCTCTGGGTACACAATTGAGATTCAATACGGCCTATCATCCTCAGACAGATGGACAGTCAAAGAGGACTATTCAGACACTGGAAGATATGCTACGAGTTTATGTCCTCGACTTTAAAGGGAATTGTGATTACTTTCTTCCACTTGCTGAGTTCGCCTACAACAATAGCTATCATGCGAGCATCCAGATGGCTCCGTATGAAGCATTGTATGGGAGGAAGTGCCAATCACCCTTGTGTTGGAATGAGTTGTCTGAGAGAAAGCTTTATGGGCTGGATCTTGTTGATCAGACATCAACACATATTCGAATCATTCGAAAGAGGCTTCTTACAGTGCAGAGTTGACAGAAAAGCTATGCTGACAAGAGGAGAAGACCTCTAGAGTTTAAGGTTAGTGACCATGTGTTTCTGAGAGTATCTCTAGTTACCAGTATTGGGAGAGCTATCAAGAGGAAGAAGCTGGGCTCGAGGTATATGGATCCTTTTGAGATTCTTGCGAGAATTGGGTCTATTGCTTATCGAGTAGCCCTACCCCCAAACTTGAGCAGACTCTACAATTTGTTTTATGTTTCCCATTGAAGAAGTACCAACTAGATCCATCTCACATTGTTTGAGTATGAAGAGGTCGAACTACAAAACAACTTCACATATGCGTTAGAGCCAAAATAGATCATTGATCGAGAAGAACGATAGCTCAGACACCGAAGCATTCCGTATGTGAAGGTGATCTAGAAGGGAATGACTCAGAGAAAAGCAAATTGGGAAGCAGAAGTTGATATGCGGAGGCGATATCTGGAGTTTATGACTCAGGTTGTGTGACAAATTTTGAGGACGAAATTATTTTTCGAGGGGAGAATTGCAATGCCAAAATTTGGGATTAAGGGTTAATGACTTCAAAAGTGAATGTAATTATTGTTAATAAACACTTTTGAAGAATATAATGTGAATTATGATCTGAATGCATTCTGATCAGTGCCTAAACCCTCTATTTAAGTTCAATGGTAGATTAACATCTAAATTGAATTAAATAAGAGGGAGGGCTCATGGTAAGGTGAAATAGAATAATAAAATGTGCTTAGTGGTGATTCAAGTGGAATCGCCATAACCAGGGGCAAATAGGTAAAAAGGAAAGTTACTGACCAATATGTCAGCTGCTACGTTTTGGCTTCTGATAAGCCTCACTCGAGTGCTCAAGGGTATCACTCGAGTGCAGCATCCTATTTTCCCTTTTCCTTCAACTTTCAGTCGCACTTCTATGCTAGAATGTAAAAGTGCATTTTCTCACTTGCAAGTGATATGGGTCATCACTCAAGTGAACTTTGTCTCACTCGAGTGTAAAAGTATTATACACTATGGACTCGCGTCTCGAGGAAACACTCACGGCCAAATTATTAAGAGTGTGTGCTAGCACTCGTAAGTGCTTTGCTATCACTCGAGTGCCAGGGCCAGTGCTCGAGTGCACTTCTCATTCTAGGGTTTCTTTTGCTCTTGGGTAGTCACTTCTTGTGCCTCACTCTGTAGGACTTGGGTGAATTTGAGGTCATCACTCGAGTGTTGGGTCCAAGACTCGAGTGCTGTGATCATTTTCTGTCTCAGTTTGTGCTCTCGGCCAAGCACTCGCACGAGTGAGCCGTCCTCACTCGAGTGCAAGTTGTCTTATCACTCAAGCGCGCCAGCTATCACTCGAGTGCATGAGTTAGAAATCTGTGTTATATATCCAAAAGAAGGATCTTTGGTATAAATCTTCCAACCTTTTAGGCATGTGTCTAGGCTCCTAGTAGCCACCTAAAGAGTTCAAATGATAACCAACTTTAAGTATTGTGAAAGTAAGAATTTGTAATAGAATTAACCTGTCGTCTTTGATTTTGGTTTATAGGCTTTGATATTTGCCCTGATCGTGAGCAACTGGTGCCAGTACACACTAGGAAAGAACAAGGTAGTGACGCTTTCCCCTATACTATATGTGATACAATGTATGTTTGATTTTTCATTATTTGTGAAGTCCTTCACCTGTGGCCCATCGGTGGTTTCGGTGGGAGGACCATACCTGCGGGGCAGTGGAGATACGGGGGATAAGACTATGTGACTATATGAAAGCCCTAAGGCTATATGTGAAAGCTGAAAGGGTTTTTTTTTTGTGAATCCTTCACCTGCGTCCCATCGGCGATTCCGGTGGGAGGACCGTACCTTCAGGGCGGTAGAGATACGGGGGATGAGACTAAGTGATTATGTGTATATGTGACAACTGATATGCTGTGTTTCATGCTGCTATGCTGTATGATGATGTCATTGCATGCTTTGTGATTATGTATGGTATGAGTGTTTTGTTACTACTGGGATTCTTTTGAATATCATTCTTTTCTTTGACTAACCATAAGACAGGGCAAGTGGCTCTAAGGGGAAGGAGACGACCAAGGGCGGATAGGGCTGCTTAGGGAAATTTTGAATTTGGTTGTTGGTTATCAATTTTGGTATTGGCATTACTCTATCTATTTAGGATGTAAATATCGAGATGATTTTGTGTAATCCCCTAAATGAGAATTTATAAACCCTTAGTTTATATATGAAACCCGGGGGTTATCGAGATTTTGTTGTACACTGATATATAAATGTGATTTAACTAAGCAAGATAATTATATTCGAATTGTGAAATTTGAGACCAGGTTTAAAAAGGGATTTTGAAAGAAATTTGTGAAAACCCTACCGTGAGGGTGGGATTGAATAAGTTTTGTTCATCTGTTGGTCTCTAATTCATCTTAATTATGTATTTTTGAATCATAATTACTTTTATAAGGCAGGGGGTTACATCAGAAGTATTCCAGAGTAGCTGAGGTGATCTTTCAATGAATATTCATTTTGTCTTTTACCTAACACCATGATAACTAATGCCGTATTCCATGGCTTACACCACTCACTATATTCATCAACCATGACAGGAACCACAGGATATTGCTTCATCATTTCTTTTACTTTTTTTGAACTCAGGTAAATCCCATTCCCTATTTAACACATATAATATTAGTTCATCTTCATCCATGTCTCCACTGCCATTAGCTACCCCATTAAAACCAAGTAATGAATCTCAATATGAAGCGGGTTGAAGTAGACGTTTACAAACCAAATCTTTACACCCATCATGATCCATTATGGTGCTCCCTTCTTCTACAGAAATCTCCTCTGGAGTTTTAGCCATCGTGGTGTCAGTTACTGATTGCATGTTTTTATTCTTTTTCTTGTTTCCACACACAAGAATATCTGAAGGTCTATCAAGCGGAATCTTTCAGTGGTGTTGCTCCTGTAACCCCCACCGTAATTATATCCGAAATACGCGATTAAAATGAAATAGAGACCAATAATAATCAAAACTCATTTATAATCACATCCTTGAGATATGGTTTTCTTAAATGTGTTTCAAAATCTAATACACATGGTCTCATATTCACATTTCGAATACAATTACTTTGCGAAGATAAATCACATTTATTATAAGCATCAGAGTGTACAATAATAATCCCGGTAAACCCCGAGTTCCATATCTTAACTAAAAAGTTCACAGGGCACATTTACCCTATACAAGTTCTCATACGGGGATTACACAAAATCTCATTCAAAATATACATCCAAATAACCAAAAATACATCCAAACCATATACAATAATCTCAATCCATATTGATAACCAACTACCAAAACTATATCCCGAAGGAGTCCTCGCTGCCCTTGGTTGCTTGCTCCCTACGAGCCACTTGCCCTGTCTAAATTGTTGGTAAGGGAGGGTGAGATTCGAAAGAATCTCAGTAGGAAAATAATACCAATATGCATGCAAGATAAGTGTTTTATGCATGACATGCTTGCATCACATTAACTCATGCTCACACAATGACATATCTGCATGCTCAATGTTTCAAACAACATACTTATGGCCATAGCATAAATAGAAACAGAGCTTCAATCATTCATATATGTTACACATAATCAGCAAAGCAATAACATGCATCAATACACCAACACAAATATCAAATACATGCAAGAGATGTAAGTTCCCTACACTTCTTTCCACGTGTGCTCCAGCACCGGCTATTCACGATCAAAACGAATACCAAACCCTATAAGCCAAATCAAGAATATAGGGTTAATCTCTAATCCAAATCTTTACTTTCATATCACTTAAAGTTGGTTGTCATTTGAGTCCCTTATGAGTCCCTTAAGTGTCAAATAATAAGCTCAACAAAAGCTTGAAAGGATTGGGAAGTACTAGGTTGGAAATCACTTTTCAAAATCACCAAGTGCTGAAAACAGGGCTTGGCTGTAGCCAAGAATCCCCTGGCTACAGCCAAAAAATAGCACAGAAGGTTTTTGGCTGCAGCCAAGAATTTCTGGTTGTTGCCAAGACGTGCACAGAAAGTTTTGTGCTGCAGCCAAGAACTTTTGGCTGCAGCCAAGGAAACTTCGGAAATTCATAACTAATTCTAGAAAAATTGAAATGAGGTGATCCTAAAGCTCATTGAAAGCTATTTAAGTCCTATTTACTGGAAAAATATGGACCATTACCAGAAATCACCACACAAATACAGAATTACTCGAAATCCCCTTGCTGTTCCAGATTTGCACCCAATTTTAACGTCAAAATTTGGAAAACCATACCTCTCGGCTCACAAAACGAAATGACACAAATTATATATTCATTTTGAAGCTTGGAATGTGAAATTTAAGACTGGAAAGTTTCATAATTTTTAAACACCATTTGGTTATTCAATGTTTGTGCAAACTGACTGCCCAGAACAAAGTTCACACTTGACAGCATTCCAATTTTCCATATTGGCACAACATGTCACTATAAAACACAATACAAAACACACCTTGCCATTCTTTCCATTCCAAGGTTTCAAACCAAACCAACCCAATTCCAATGGTCATATAACACAACAAAACACCAATTGCAACTCAAAACACATGATAATTCATGCATTTCGAAATTACCACAAAATCAAGGCAAAATTCACAATCCACAAATCACAAAACTTAGATCAAAAGGCTTCAAATACTCACCCTTCCTCTTTCCCAAACCAATTCCTTGATTCTTCATCTTTCCACTTTTGCTCAAGCCCTCAAACATCTTCTTTCACAAATCTAAAACCATAGCAATGAACCTCTCATCACTATGAACAATATTAAAGAAGGGTATTTGTGCTAAAGAGAGCATATACAAGGCTAAAAACTCACCTATAGCTTTCTCTTTCCTCCTTGCCATGGACGAAAATGGAGAAATAGAGAGAAAGAGAGAGAGAGTGTGTGGAGATGAAGATGATGATCAAATTTTAGGGTACCCAAATGCACTTGGCCATATAGAAAAAGAGAGGAGAGAGGGAGAGTGAGTTGAAAATGTTGCACCAATCCAAGGGTCCACAAATTGCCACTTGTCACACACTTGCTCCATCTATCATGAGCTCACATACACACACCCATATGGGATTCCACCCTTTGATCTCTTACATAAATCAATCTCAACCATTGATCCTCACATTATGCGCCCTCCCTATATTTTAAGTCAATTTAGATGTTAATCTATAATTGAGCTTAAATATAGGGTTTCGGCACTATTCACAACACATACGAATCACAGTTCACATCATAATCTCCAAAAGGGTCCATTTATCACTAATCACATCCACTTTTGGAGACATTTACCCTTAATTGAAACTTGGGATCCTACTAAACTGGGGCTTAGCAGTCCACTTATTTCAGGCTTATTCTCTAGCCTCAAATCTCAAAATTTGGGGTATTACAGCTACTCCATCAGAAACTCAGAAAGTAAGAACATACATATCCCAAGAGAGAGAAAACACAAACCCACTCAAAGCTACTTTAGTTCATTTAATGACTTTATTTGGTGTTTTCTTTGACCTTTCTCAGCCCCTTTTAGAGAATTTTATACTGATAAGTAAAATATTTACATATTTATTTTCCCTTATATCATTATTTTTTGGATGATATATGAGCTTAATTTAGTGAATTTGGGTGTAATTGCTAAATAAATAATGATTTTGGTATAAAATATAATTTATGGAAAAATACAAAATTTTAACCTTGTTTCAGTTATCAAGCAATATCTAGAGTTCTAGATGTCGGATTGGGATGTTCTTTATGTAGATAAAAAAACTAAAAAAAATCCCTACAACTTTTATGTTGAGGCCAAAACTCAGTTCTGTCTTCAAGAGTTTCGAAGTTTGCCTAGACGTTGAGAATGTGATTTGTCCAAGTCTGACCTTTCCCTACTAATTTGACCATAACTTGAGCTGCAATTGTTGAAATGAGGAGCTCTCACATGTGTTTTCAAGATAAGATCCATATCTACAATTTCATGAGATAAAAATGTGAGAATTCACCATGTTGACCATCAAAATTTGGCTATAATTGAGAAGTATGGTTGCCACAAGGTCAACATTGGTGGCTTAAAGTCAAAATTCATACTTAACAAGTAGAAATATTTGCAACCCATTCATCCATAAATAGAGGAGTGGAAGACACAAGGAGACACAATCTTAGAGTTTAATTTCATGTATTGTATTGTTTCTTGTATCTCTCCTTCTTGGAAGGCTTAAGCAGACCTCCTTCATGGATTATTTAGGTTGCCACCTACATGGAAGGTTTTACCTCCAATAAGGAAGGCTAGATTTTTTCATTTTCATGTATCTTGTAGTTGTATCTTTATGTTTTAGAATTTAATAATTAACTTTTAGGGTGTGTTTGGTTTGAGGGGAGGGGAAGGGGGCAGGGAGGGGAGGGGAGGGTGGGGAAATTACAATTTTGGAAAAAAGAAACCCAAAATTTACCTTCTCATTTTTTTAAATTTTGGGTTCACGCCTAAAATTTACTTTCTCATTCCTTTTAAATTTTGGGTTTGGGTTTCTACCCAAAATTTAAATACCTTCAACCTAAAAAGGTAATTTACCCACCCTCCCATTCCCTCCCCCCTCCCTCCCCTCCCCTAAAACCAAACACACCCTTATGCAATGTTTATAAAGTTTTCAATTATTTTGGGTTTGTTTTTAATTTCATCATGTGCTAAATTTGCATTTTCCTATGGTGATGATATAGCTTACTAATGACAGATTGAATCTTAACTTATTAAATCTAGCTTTAATTTTTCCTTCATGATTGAGTTTTGCTTATTGTTCTTAATGCTTTCAATTGATTGACCATTTTTTGAATGATTTAAATATGTATGTTAAGACCGAAAGGAGATGCATGTGTGTAAATCCTATACTTAAAACAATAACTTGCATTTGAAATAGAAATATATTCATATGGGTTGTGTGGTCTTAATGAGTTTTATAAATCTTAATGCATGATTAATTATTTGAATTCATATAGAGATATATTGGATTAACAATTAATTATAGAATTGCTTGACCTTGAAAGAGGCTAGTAATTAAATTAGGGAAACTCGGCTATCAATCATGTGGAATAAATTAGACTAAAATAGATAGGTGATTCAATCCAAAATTTGTTAAGTGAAATATGATCCCTAGGGCTTTTTATCATAGTTGTTACCATATCAATTGCATTTATATTTAATCATTTTTAATTTTGTAATCTCAATCATCAACTAATCGATCGACTAAATAGAATTAAGATTACCATTTTGGTACTTAGTGATCAATCCTCATGGGAGCAATACTCTACTCACCTCTATATTATTTGTTTACGACATGTACACTTACACTTTTTAATAAACTATTTACACTTGTAACAACGCCTCCAACAAACTTCTTTAAATATGTCTAAACCATCTCAAAAAGATTTTCTACCATTTTCTCTTTAATAGGCCCTACTCTTACTTTGATACGATCATTTCAAATTTTATCTTTTCGCATATGACCATACATCATAATCTTTGCTACAGTATTGGCAAAAAAAATCATCTTTGCTATAGTAGTTTTATGCTCTTGAAATCATAAAACAAATGTTATGCTCTTGATGTCCCTTTAGAGTCCAACATTTATTGCCATATACTCCTCAATTTGGTCATTACTAAAAGATATATTTACCAAACTTGATTAGATTAAGAAAGTTAGTTGAGTTAATTAATATAATATGTATTTTCTAAAACACTCTAAATATCTTCCTTAGTTTCGTCATTCCCTCTCCTACTTGATTATTGTTGAAAGAGCATCAATAGGAGTAAATTACGAAAAGATTATCAAATATTAAAACCATATCTTAATTTAAGACTAAGATTATCAAATGGAATGGACACACCTATTAGCTCAACTATATTGCTTGATACTGATGTCAAGGGAAAAGATTACAACATCACAAGATATAGAGAAATGATTGGATCATTACTCTATCTCACTACAAGCAGACCTAACATCTAATTCAGTGTTGGTATGTGTGCAAGATATCAATCAACACTAAAGGAGTCACATGTTGAAACCGTCAAACGTATCTTTCAATATCTTGTTGACACAGCAGAATTAGGTCTATGGTATCCTAAAGGAAGAAATGAATATCTAGTTGCATACTCAGACTCGATACAAGACAGACAGAAAGAGTACCAGTGGACAAAGTCAGTTTCTTGGAGGTTCACTTGTGTCATGGTTTAGCAAGAAACAAAATACAGTGTCTCTTTCATCAACAGAAGTTGAGTATGTTGTAGCATCAAGTTGTTGTGCATAAGTGTTATGGCTGAAGCAACAACTATAGGATCTTGGTATTTATTTGAAGGAGATACTAATATACTATGACAACACTAGCACGATTAGCTTGGCAAAGAATCCAGTTCAACATTCCAGAACTAAGCATATTGATGTTAGACATCACTTCTTTAGAGATCATGTCCAAAAGAAAGATGTCAAAGTAATATTCATTCCAACTCATCTTCAACTAGCTAATATCTTCACAAAACCCCTAGCAAAAGATCAATTTCTATTTATTAGAAGAGAATTAGGAATGGTAAATACCAATGAATTGTAAGTTATTTAGTGTTTAAAAAAAAGTTAGATGATGTTATTTATTGATGTTTTGATTATTACTAACTTAAGCATTGGAGTTTCTAGCCATTTGTTTTACAGGATTTTGATATTCTATTTTAGGGTATGAAAAGCAGAGGTTAACAGAGTACTATATCACTCAAGGGACAACTTCAAGTAATCTATATTACCTAAGTGATAACTGGAAGTGATGATAAACATCACTCGAGTAACTACTCGAGTGATGCCCTTAAAAATGAGGCAGAGAAGCATTTATCTAAAGGGAAATGGCAAAATGATTGAAAGTGAACAAGTCAACAGCTAAAAAGACTAATCACTCGAGTAGCTACTCGAGTAATGCCACAGAGTCACTCGAGTAAGCCATCGAGTGATCATGACAACAGATTACAAATCAACTTGTTTTTCAACTCAATTCTGCCTTAAAGTGTCATCAAATTATCAAGGGAATATACATGGATAATTACAATATTATTTATGCCATGTACGCATTTAAATTCGCTTTATTTTTAAATTTTTGGCATGATCACTCGATTAGCTACTTAAGTGATGTCTCAAGATCACTTGAGTAAGCCCTCGAGTGATGTCGGGCACTAGGGTTTTATCTATCGCAACTCGGTCATTTTTCACAAAATCTCCTTGAGTGAATCTCTTAGTGCTCTCCTAAAAACTTTTCACAAATATCTTCTCAACTCATTTCCGTCAAAACCCAGTGAATTTCACTTCTAAAAACCTCTCAAAATCTTGTGCCCTAAACCTTCAACCTTCGAAAGTAAATTTCCAGAAAATCTTGATCAAAATGGTTAGAACCAAAACCACCACTCCCGATAGTCCTTCTAAATCTTCTAATCCTCATAAATCACTTGATTCTAATCCATCTCCTCCAGCCAAAAGACAGAAGCTCACTCCAAGATCGAAAGCTAAAATCAAGCCGCAAGCCAAACCCAAGGTAAAGGGGGTAGTGATCAAGGAACCCACTGCCTCAAGAGCTTAGTCTAAGAAGGATATTCCTCCTGGTAAAGGCAAAGAGACTAAGGCACCTTCTCCACCTCCTTCTGATTCCTCTGACACACCATCTTTTTCTGAAAAGCCATAAAAAAAGGCTAGGTTTGATAGAAAACTTGCTCAGGCCATGGCAAGTTTACTAGATGAGGCTCACAAATCTAGAGGAGAGAAGTATAGCCAATCTTCAAAGGAACTAGAGGAAGAAGAAATCACATTCCCTCCAAAGGGGTTCAATTTGAAGAAGATTGAGGAGTCTCAGAAATTTAAAGATCATTTTTCAAAAAGAAAAGTGTGCAAGATGCACTTTATTGACTCCAAGATTCTTCAAGAGGTATTAAAGTTCAATCTCATGTCCTACCTTGAGTCTTACATTCCTTGGCTTTCAGTTAAACTTCCTTTTTGCACCAAGATAGTAAGGCATTTTTATTACAACTTAGAACCTGTAAATGATCCTCTTTGAGATGCCTTAGAAGAAGAAATGGTTTCTAAGGTTAGAGGTCAAGAAGTCCTAATCTCACATTCCAAAATAAACACCTGGCTAGGAATAGAGGATCCCCTTGAAGATATTTATCCTACCCTAGACTCGAGCCAGTTGTTTTCAGTTCTAATACATGGAGAGATTGTGGGACCTCTTAATTTTAACCAGAGTGATATGTGTAATTTTCATCGAGTTCTATGGTATATTTATTCGAGAGCCATATCCAACAAATCCAACAACTTTACTCATTTCATAGAGAGTGACTTCAGAAAATATGCCTTAGTTCTCATCAAAGAGAAAAAGGACTTGGGAGAATATATCTTTACTGAAATCAAAAGATATAGATTTAAAGGAAAATCCACTACTCTAATACCTTATCCTCAGCTTATATCCCTGTTTCTAAAAAAGAACAACATTTGGTATTTGGAGAAGGGAGAACTAATTGAGAAGCTAACTCCAGTGGGAAGAAACCAAATTGGAAAGTTACACATTGCTATTCCCTTAAAAACTCCTCTTGAATCTGGTCCCAAGAAGAAAAAGACTAAGACTGAATCAAGTAGGTTGGATGATACTCAGTCGTCTGCTCCTGCTTCTACTTCTGCTCCATCTTTTAAGGGTTTTCATGTTGACATTGCAAATACTAATGCTGAATTGATAACCCACATGAATTTCAAGATGGGAGAGCTTGTGGAGAAAATGGATAAGAGGCATAAGGAGATGTTGGCAGAGCAACGGGCACAGGGTGAGCTTCTGAGATCACTTCATGTCAGACTTGATGTTATGGCATCTAGCTCATCTACTCCTTGTTCATCTGTGCCCACTACTACTAAGCCAGTACCACCTTCTAAGCCTGGACCTTCTTCTTTTCTTCCTCCTCCTTTGCTTATCACCTTATCTAAAAATCTCCTATTCTCTATGGATGACCCAAAAACATTCAAGCCCATTCACATCACCATTGATAATTCAATTCCTCTAGCCCAACCAGTTCAACCTGAGCCAGTGCCCTCACTTATTGCATCCCCAACTGGCATTGAGGAAGTAGTTATCTCATCTAGAGATTATCAATCACCTGAAAGAACAATGGAAGTGGAGATTTCTTCTCAGGTACCAGTCTCACAAAGTCCTTCAAAGGATCTCATTATGGTTCCTCCTCTGGTACTTCCCGACCCTAAACCTTCTAGCTCCTCTTCAGATTCTTCCAATTCAGATGACTCTCATGGCTCTAGCTTCACACCTCTTCCTGTCAAACCCATCTCTGCAGTCAAGCCATCCTCCTCTCTTGATTGATTCTATCCTTATGATGAAGACAAAAAGGGGGAGAAGAACTTGGGGTGATTTTGTGTAAAAAATTATGTGATTTTGTAAAAATGTATATGGATATGGGTGTAAAGGGATTAAGGGAGCTTTATTAGTTTTAAGTTTAATTATGTTGACTCTTTTCTTCAATTTCAATTGAAGTTATATTACATTGTGGACTAATGAGCTTTTAATTGTATATGCAAGATGAACGAATGAAGAATTCTTCAAAATTATAGGCTTTTGACTTTAACATCATTAAAATTGGATTAAAAAAGGTTTCAAAAGCTAAACTTTTCAAGACCATTAGATTTAAAGTCAAAAAGATCTTCACCAAGTTATTTCAAAAGCGTATTAAGTTTAAATTGAACAAATGATTGCATATGAAAGGTTTTCAAAAATTTTGTTCAAAATCACTAAGTTTTGTCATCATAAAAAAGGGGGAGAATGTTAGATCCCATATGTTTTGATGATAACAAAGATTGGATTAATATTACAAAAGTTTTAAATCAAAGGTTTGAACAAAGTAACTAAGTTCTTGGTTGCAGGCAAAAGCATTACTCGCGTGGGTACTCAAGTAATGAAATTGAAGGAAAAGACAGAGCACTAAAAAAGGAACACTATGAGATTTTAAAGACATTACTTGAGTGAGCACTCGGGTAATGACCTCATTACTCGAGGGACCACTCGAGTAATGTGTGAAAAAATGTTCCGGTAAGCTCTCTGTCAAGAATTGAATGGGATTACTCGAAGGGATCACTCGAGTAATCTATAGAGTTATTTGAAACATTACTCGAGTGACCACTCGGCTAATCAGAGAAGAAACCATCCAGTAGCTCTCAACCAAGAAATGAAGGACATTACTCGAAGGGATCACTCGAGTAATCCGCAAAGTTATTTGAAGCATTATTAAGGGACTACTCGAGTAATCAGGTAAGCAAAGAAGAATTTACTCTTGGCCAAGAATTTCATATCTTTACTTGAGGGACCATTCGAGTATTGAGATAAGAATTGCAAGTATTACTCGAGGGATTACTCAAGTAATCAAGTCTGCTAAGTATTGTAAAATGGATTACTCGATGACTTGCAGGAGTAATATGGCCAGTAAATGTTGACTTAACTCTTTGCCATGTTTTTCAAAGGCTCACTCGAGTAGCCACTCGAGTAATGGAGTATGATCACTCAAGTAACCACTTGAGTAGTGTAGTACAGAAAGCATGATTTTAATCCAACGTTCATTGATTTGTTATCTATATGATTAACCTTTCATTGTATTAGTTTCCCAAGTATATTTGAAGAAAAATAATGAAGAGATCATGCATTAAGAGAAAAGTCAAATATATCATCCGCAACATCTGAAACGCCTACCTACCGCAAACGGCTAGTTTTCAAATTTGAAGAACGATCAAACGAAGCTGCATGACTCTAACGGACATGTTTGAAATGCTTCCAACAGACATAACAATTTATCTATATATATGGAGCATTCAACGAAGAACAGAACACAACAACTGAAAACAAGCAAACTCATATCAATCAATATATTCTTTGTGCTCTATTTTCTTATATTCATTATTTGTACTTCAGTGATTATTCATTTGCTCTATGAGAGAGTTTTTCATTACAAACTCAATATTTGTTATTGAGACAACTTACGGTTGCGGAACCTTGAGTTAGGGATTTGATTACAATGTGTAAGGGGGAGCAGTGTCTAGTGAAGGAACTTGCTATGTATTGAGGTGCTAAGAACCCACTGAATCTTGGAAGATATAGTGAAACTCTCAGAGAAGCTCTGAGGACTGGACTTAGGTCAAAGTAATTGTGGCCAAACCAGTATAACTCCCGGTGTACACCTCGGTGATATTTCTCCTAGCTCTTAACTGCTTTAAATTTTCAGTCAATTTTTATATAAGCAACAAAATTTCTAGTATTACCCAATTCACTCCCCTCTTGAGTGAAACGCTTACACTAACAAATAGGACTTCAGGGTTTAGATCGATGCTTGTACATGGACAATGTAGGCTCTTCTAAGCCTAAGAGTATTCTGTTTTAGTTTGAGTTTAGTCTTTTGTCCCTTGTTTTCTAATTTAAAAAATAAATAGGACTGGAGTATAATGATATATTAAGCCATATTAAATATGAGTAATGAATAATGTAACTTATTGTTTTAAAATTAACTTAATTTGTTATAATTTTTTTGAAAAAAAAAAAAGCTCTTACAAATTTTAGATTTAATTATATATAAACTTTAAAATTTGAGTTATGTATTTATAACCTTACTTTCTTTTAAATTTAGATAAAAACTAAATGAAAAATATAGTAACACTTCAATATTGTCTTTGTTGTAAATTTAGAATACAAGATAATTGCCTCTATAATTTGGGTGATGTAGTGATAATATATTTATGCTGGCAAAAAAGAAAGAAGTAATAATATCTTTACAATTTTCAAAATTTAAATAGAGAAGCAAATAAAAAATATAATAACACTTAAATGCTATTAATTTAGAATATTAGTTGTTATGAATTTAGAATACCACTTGTAAAGTTTTAACAAGATAATTGATTTTGTAAATATATTTTAACAAGGTCATTGGATGAAAACAAGTGTAAACTCCAAAATAAGTAATAGATTGAAAGAAGAGTTAAGACGGAAAAATATACCTGAGATTTTTTCAAAGTGAGCCCAACACCAAATATTTTTTTTAGGGATAAAAGTAATTATGAACTTTTAAAATAGATGTAAAAATACATATTGACTGTTAGTTAACTGGTTGTTTGAATTTTTTTACAAGTTAATATGCTAAAATATATGTGAGATTTTCCCAAAAGTGAGCCCAACACAAATGTTTTTTTGAGAGACAAAAGTATATATGAACTTCTAAAATATGTACAAAAATACATATTGACCGTTTGTTTGAAGTTTTTGACCGAAAATGGTAATATGGAGAATGATGTGAGAATAATTAAGAAACAACCTGGAATAATAATTTACTGATTGTGCAATAGAAATTAATTTTCTCCTAACCCTCATCTCCTCTCACTTTCTCCTCCAAAAGAAGTGATGAAATGGAGATAGAGGGTTGGGTGCAAATTAATTTCCCTTATTCAGTCAACAAATTATTATTCCAAGTTGGAGAAATATTTATATACTCTAAGAATATCACATCATATGAACTATATCAAATGAAAATATAACAACTCATATCATTTGAATTATAATTAGTTGATGACTCATTTAAAAAAAAAAAATCAAATTTTATCTTCTTTTTAAGAAAAAACATCTTAATTTGAAAAAAAAAAACTAAAACAAAATAATCAACTAAAATTTTTCTTAACCATCCATGTCACCATTTCCAGTCAAAAAATTCAAACAGTCAACTAATACTCAATGTGTATTTTTATCAGTGTTTTGGAACCCGGACCGGATCGGCCGGTCCTGCCAGGGAATTGGTGAACCAAACCATAAATCGGTTCGGTCACGATTCACCATTTTTTTATTTTTTATTTATTTTAAATTGATTTTTTAATATTTTTCCTTATAATTTCATATTAATAAGTTTAAAATATTCAATTTCTCACCGGTTTAATCCCGGTTTAGTTTCGGTTTGACTCCAATCTGACCTACTGACCCTTAACCCACTACCCCGACCGGTTCAGTGATCGGTCCGAGTTTCAGAACCTTAATTTTTATACATATTTTGAAAGTTTATAATTACTTTTGCCCTAAAAAACATTTGTATAAGGTGCACTTTTAGAAAAATCTCATGTGTATTTTTACACCTTAACCCTTAAAAATTTAACTAAACGGTCAACTAACGGTCAATGTGTATTTTTGTACATATTTTAAAAGTTAACAGTTACTTTTGCCCCTCTAGTGTTGGACACACTTTTAAGAAAATCTTATGTGTATTTTTATACCATAACTTTTAAAAGAATAACTTGTATATGACTTCCATGCTAGTAATGCTCTCTTCTATAAAAAAGAATAGTAATACTTTCACTTAAGAAAAGCGATTTTATCAGTTCTTTGTCCTCTTTTTCTAGGTGTTTCTCCGAACAGTACAATATTAAGTGTATAATCAAATAAAATTTTAGATAGAAGTATTAAAAAACTGAATGAACAAAAGTTTATACCCTTGATATAAGGCATTCCCTGTTAAGCTTAAAAAATAAAACATATTAGCCTAACTTTATCTTTAAGACATAAAATTGTCTCTATATTGCTTGTCTAGCATGTTTTCAAATTGATTTGAACTCAAGAATGCGATTATGTTTTAGATCACATATTTTACTTGTTTAATCAATTATAATTACTTCCCCAAGAGGGAAGCAAATCAAATTTATCTTACAAATCCAACCTCAGTGGATTGTAAGACCTTCAGCAGTGTATTGATAAAGACAGTCATATGATTCGATTAAATTAATTTTTAGGAGCACTTAATATCTTAAATTTATAATACTTATTGTTACTGAGAAAAATATTTTAAAGATAAAACTGTACCAAAAATTACTTTACAATACTAGATGCTCTATTGAAAACAAAAATTATGATACTAAATAGGAAAAATAGCCCAAAAATACCTTTGGGGTAAATTAATTGTTGAATGCTACCATGGAAGGTTGATTGCACTTTAATAGAAGATATGTTGCACACAAAGGAAGATGGTTCACACATTTATATAGAAGATTTGTACACACACGAAAAAGTATTTGCACATAACGGAAATTCTTTTGTACACATGGAAGATGACTTGCATGCTTAGTAGCATTCAGCAATTAATTTACCAAAAAAGTATTTATTCCCAATTCTCCCTACTAAATATACCGAAAAATAGTTTAGAATATTGTGTGCTTCTAGAAATTAAACATACGGAGTGATGGAAATTAAACACACATATTTATATAGTAAAAAAAAATAGTTCACCGGTATTAATGTGAAGCGATTTTACTCAGTTAATTTGTCTTTTTATTAATTTTACGTGATTTCGTAAAATTCTAAACGCTGTTGCTGGCCAATCTTTTATCTTAGTGGGCCTTTTCTTTTGTCATGAAGAAACAGTGGGCCTTTTCCTCACAACTTCCTCCCATTTCTTCGATTGCGTCTCTGTTTCGGGCAGGTGGAAAAAACGACGTCGTCAAGCGGAATCCCTTTGAGGGGTGCTTGGTTTCACTTAAAAAACAAGCTATTTTGGACCTAAATCTAGGTTTTCTAAAAAAAGTTAAAAAACATTCAAATATTTATACTTTGTGGGTATTATAAAACCATGGCTTGGGTATAATCTATTTAATACTTCCTTTTATTCTTAATAATATAAGACATATTTATTTAATTTGATTATATTAAAAAAATTAATTAAATTAATTAACATTACATATAAACAAATTTATTTCATTTTTTGTATTAATGATGAAATTTAATGTTAAATAATGGGTTAAGATGTGTCATTTTTAATGTAACACCCCAATTTTCGATTAAAGGCTAATGGTAATTATTGAGGATAATTATCTAATTAAAGTGGAATCATTATGTGTTTTGGTGGCAATATTAATTAATTTGCCATAATTGTTGGGAAAATTGAAAGAATGGCTCTAAATTAGTGATTAATGGAAGAGATTAATTACTAATTAAGAGGGTATGGGATATGAAATTAAAATGGCTAATGGAGGGATTAGAGTAACTAATTTGGTTACTTGCTTTATGAGAACCAATGATATTGGGACACTTAGCAAGTGGGTATGGTGAGAGAATGGTTGGAAAGGTCAAATGACCATATTTTATTGTTTCCTCTCCCTCTCCCTCTCTCTTATGCGAATTGATATGGCATGGGGGATTGATATTTCTGCTCCTCACCTTTATCATCATCATCAAACATTTCTCTCTCTTCTCTCTCCATTTTCGCCATTGGAGACCAAAGAGGAAGAAGGAAAAGCTTGTAAAAAAGGTAAGATCTTGACCTCTAATACCAAAACTTTCTTCTATAAAGTTGTTCCTTGGAGTGAGAGCTTCAATTTAATGGTTGTAGTTTCTCCATTGGTGGTGATTTGAGGAATCACGAAAGTGTACAAGTTGGAGAATCATGAAGTGCCTTTGGGAAAGTTGTTGAGGTAAGTGAAAGCTTCATTTTCATATAAGTTTTGTGGCCATTGGTTAGGCTTTGAATTTCTGGAATTTAAGCCCTAATTTTCATGATTTAGGGTCTTGGGGAGTATGGTATGTTGTTGTTATGGAAATGGTGCCTTGTTTGGTGTTTTGAATTGATAGAATTGCATTGAAACTTAAATATGAAGTTTGGCACCTTTTGTGTTGGTTTTATGCTTTGGTCAAAACAGGGCATGTTGATAGGTTGTGATTTTGGTCATTTTGAGGTTACCATTGTGTTCCTTATGAAAATTTATGTGGGAATAGGCTTGATTGTTAATTTTGGAGCCATGGGACACTTTGGTAGAAAATTGGAAAATCTGTCCCTTGGAACTCTGTTCTGGGCAGTTTATTTGTGTGGACGTTTTGAATGACCAAATGATTTCAGAAAATTGTGAAACTTTCCAGTATTAAATTTCACATCTCAAGCTTCAAAATGGACATATATTTTATGTCATTTCGTTTGGTATACTAGGAGTTATGACTGTCCAAAGTCTGATGTTAAATCTGGGATCAATTCTGAAGCAAGGTGGACATTTCTTAAATTCTGTATTTGTACGGTGATTTTCAGTATTGGTCCATATTTTTCTAGTAAAGAGGACTTAAATATCTTTCAATGGGCTTTAGGATCACCTTATTTCGATTTTTCTAGAATTAGTTATGAATTTCTGAAGTTGCCTTGGCTGCAATAGAAAAGTCTTGGCTGCAGCACAAAAGTTTCTGTGTGCATTTTGGCCGCAACCAGAAATTCTTGGCTGCAGCCAGAAACTTTCTGTTCGTGTTTTGGCTGCAGCCAGAGGGTTCTTGGCTGTAGCCAATCCCCATTTTCATCATTTTGGGATTTTTAAAGGTGATTTCCAATCTAGTGCTTCCCAATCCTTTAGGCTTTCATTGACCTTACTATAGCCACATAAAGGGTGTGAATGGTAACCAACTTTAAGTGTTGTAAAAATGAGAATTTGGAAAAGATCGAATGATCCTATATCCTTGATTTGGTTATAGGGTTGAGTATTCGCCCTGATCATGGTTTGATATCCGTTCGGATCGTGAGTAGCCGATGCTGGAGCATATGTGGAAAGAAAAAGTGTAGGGAACTTACCTCTCTTCTGCATGTATTGATATTTGTGTTTGTGTATTGATGCATGTTATTGCTTTGCTTGATTATGTGAAACATATATGAATGATTGAAGCTCTGTTTCTATTTATGCTATGGCCATGAGTATGTTGTTGAAACATTGAGCATGCGGATATATCATTATGTGAGCATGAGTTATTGTGATGCAAGCATGTCATGCATTAAACATTTATTTTACATGCATATTGGTATTTGTTTCCTATTGGGATTCTCTAGAATCTCACCCTCCCCTACCAACATTTTAGACAGGACAAGTGGCTCGAGGAAAGAGCAAGCGACTAGGGGCGGTGAGAATCCCTTATGAGCATTTGGATTTGGTAGTTGGTTATTGTTATATGCTGGGATAATTGTATATGTTCGGATGATAGATTAGAAGGTATAATTGGATATTGGATGTATATGTGCTTGGATGTCTATTGGGTTATTTGGTTATGTATTGGAGATGGATTTGTGTAATCCCCGTTGAGGAATTGTAAAGGGCGTAATGCCCTATGAATCTTTACTGAAGGTATGAATCCGGGTTTGCCAGTATTATTGTTGTGCACTCTGATATTTATATAAATGTGATTTATCTTCACGAAGTAATTGTATTCAAAATATGAATGTGAGACCAGATTAAAGTGTTTGATAAATGTATTTGTAAAAATCCTATCTTAAGGATGAGAATATAAATGAATTTTGATTATTATTGGTCTCTATTTCATTTTTAATCACGTGTTTCGGATATAATTATAGAGGGGGTTACATTTAATACTGTTAGGGGTTTTCTTCTCTTATAATTTATCGCTGTTAAGTTAAATTTAACGGTTTTGTTAAATTTACATATTTTTTAATTGTTCATTATTATTTTTCATCTTCCAAAATTTATTTTTACCAGACGCCCTTAGAAAAAACTTGACTGTTAAATTTGGATATTAACCCTTAAATAATACATAAAATATAATCTTATTATTGATATATAATTATAACAAAAATTAATGTCCTTTTTAGTAATTTGACCATAAAAAAATTATTCTGATAACAATAACCAAACATTCTCATTTTATTAAAATTATGGTTTTCCATAATCTATTCTCCAAAATCTATTCTCCACTTTTTCTCTGCAACTATTCTTTAAAACTTAATCCAACCTCTCAGCCAGTCACCCTCTTCAGTCTTTTGTTCTCCAGAAGAGAAACCCAGCCGTATCTTTCGCCTCTCTCGCACTACGCAGTCCTGTAAACCCTAACGACTTCCCTTTTGCGATCGCGAAGGATTTCAAGCTTTATGATGAAGAAGAAGGAAGTGGAGGCCGACAATCCATTTCTTCCTCAAGAAATCATTAGAGACATTCTCATACGACTTCCGGTAAAATCCCTAATCCGACTTCAATGTGTGTGCAGACATTGGAGAGATCTCTTTAAGGACCCATCTTTCATTGCTGACCACCTCCACCTCTCAAATCGTCAAAACCCTTATATCCTTTTCCAACAGGGGCATTCGTATGATAATCATTCGGCCTTGTATTCTCTTGGTGCCGACATGCAAGTCCAGAGATTTCGGAACCCACCTTTGATCGAACATTTGAACCACGGTAAGATCGTGGGTTCCTGCAATGGCTTGCTGTGTGTTCAAACCAATAGGCTTCATTATTCACCTCATTCCCTTTTATTGTGGAATCCAGCGATTACAGAGGTCAAACTGCTGCCCGAAACTGATTTTTGTCGGGATTCTTATTCTTATGGTACTTATTCTATAGGATTTGGGTTCTGTCCATCCCTCAATGATTACAAGATAGTGATAACTTATGTTAAGAAGGATTGCTTTGAGATGTTTAAAGTGTATTCTTTAAGGTCAAGGTCGTGGAAGGAGGTAAAATATAGGCTTGATGCATGTTCCATTGATTATCGTGTCACTGTTAATGGTGTTATGTATTGGTGGGGGCAAAGGAAAATTAGGAAGGATCATGGAGAGGATAATATGAAGAATTATGAGCTTCTGTTTTTTTCATTTGACTTAGCAATGGAAGTGTGGACAGTGATGCCAGTGCCTGAGCAACACCCTAGTACCATTTATGATAATGTTATGGTGTATGAGGGAAAACTTGCATACGTTTCTTGCACCAAACACTTTAAACATTCCGTTATCCATATGTGGGTAATGGAGGAGGGTGGAGGTGCATCTGGGGAGACATTGAATTGGGCTAAGAAATTTACTAGCAACCCCTATCCATCTAGTGGGTTATTTCCCAAGACTATGTGGGGAAATGAAATTTTCTGCAGACTCTGGGATAGTGCATCAACAAACACGGTTCTCTTCAATCCAACTACTAGAAAATTCAAGGAGCTCAACATCAGCAAATGTGACGATGAGCATCAAATCTTCAATTATGTTGAGAGTCTTGTATCAATTGGAAGGACGAAATCATTCACAAGATATCTGAAGCATCGGGCCTCATCCAGTGAAGTGTGGACATTGTGTCGTTGGTAGATTTTACTTAGTTTGAGCACTTTTGGCAAATGAATGTGACCTTTAAGACCTCGTGAATCTTTAAGACCTTTTTGAGTTGTTTAATCTAGACATATGAATGTGAATATCTAATTGCAGATGTTTCTAGTTGCATTTGACATGTATTAGTTTGTCCCGTTTTCTTTCCATTTGATTATTATGCGTTTATTAAGGTATCCCTAATCTCTAAGCAAGCATTAAATGATATCACAGGGAAACATGTTCTTGAGGCTTAAGTAATTTCCAGAGCTATTGACGGGGTTGAAGGTGTTGTGTATGCCTCCAATTTCTGAGTGTCTATCTAAATACCTCCATTCTCAAGTTAAAGGAAACAATTTTCTGTCCTACTCACTTTGTAATGACCATTAATAAGAGTCAAGAATAAAACCTATCTGAAATTATCTTGTATCTATCTGCGTCTATGTTCCCACATGGTCACACACACACACACAGTGCTATTATCGATTATGAATGCTCATTGTCAATAAATAGAGGTGTTAATATGGTCTGGCTCATCAGGTTTGGACTAATCCATTATGAGTTGGGATCATATGGGTTCGGATCTAAAAAGACCGTATCAATAAATCCAACCCATAACTACTGACTCGCCAAACCCATATTATTATTATTTTTAAACAATATACTAAAATTATTTTTTCTACAAACTTAAATCATAAAAAAATTAAAAATACATTACAAACTAAAATATTCATCACAAGTCCATACATGATAAAACATAAATCCAAAAGCCATCAATAGAACTTAAAAATAATCAATAATTAGTTAATATTCATGGTGCTCGAATTTGAAGCATGATGTGAAGTTGTAAGATTTTCTTGAGTTCGATCACTTTGTTTTTTCATAAGTAAATCTGCCACTGCCACAGATAATAAAACAAAGTGAAAGATAATAGTATGCTAATTTTAAATAAATGAGTAAATGATAGTGAGATAAATGAGTAAATATAATTAGGAGATAAATGATATTGAGGAGTGGAGTGATGTTAGGCTAGGGCTTGAAATCGGGTTAGGAACTTTGGGTCTTTCGGCTTGGGGCTTTCAAACTTGGGTATTGGGTTACATAAAAAGAAAATATGGTAAAACCCGCCAATCCAGTGGTCCAACCCGCCGTGGGTTGGGACCATATGGGTTCAGGCTTTAAAGAACCGCTTCCAAACGGTCTCAGTTTTGCAGAACCCAAACCGCCCATTTTGTTGGGTTGGGCAGGCTCGGCCCACAGCTTAAACCCATATTACCAGCTCTATCAATAAAGTTGTCCTCTTTGCTTCTTCTTCTTCTTGTTTTTTTTTTAAAGAAACAACTACCGCCTATGACCTCTTTCTCTTTAATGTGTGTTTGGGATAGCTGTGGGAAAAATTACTTATTTGCAATTTGACTTATAAAAATGTGTGGCAGTTCAAAAAAGAAGACACAGTATGTGAGTGTTGACTATTTATCAGATTTATTACTGTATTTTTTCACGGCCATATTATGAAATATTATAATGATACTTAAGAAAATATTCAAAGACTTAAATGAAGAATATTAACACAATCAATGATTTCAAAAGGCCTCTTAAGAAAACGAAACTGCTTTGAGTGTTCGGGGGAAAAAGCAATGGCAAAAAGGTTGGATTTGGGGCCTCTGCTGCCTCTTTCCTGCTGTCCTCTCTGCTGGGCCCTTATTTTGGGGTCTTCCCAAATGTATTTTTTATGACTCTTTAGATCATTAGATTCTATACAAAATGAATGAGATTTTGACACATTATTAGCAAAAAATGGATCTATTTTTAATTTTTTATGATTTTTCAAAGATTTTTCAAAAAAAAGTACTTAAAGTGAAAAAAAACACCATTTTTCTGAAAAATCTTTAAAAAATTATAAAAAATTGAAAATAGATCCATTTTTTACCCATAATTTATTAAAATTTCACTCATTTTATGTAGAATCTAATGATTTAAAGAGTCATAAAAAATACTTTTAAGAAGGCCCCTAAAATAGAGGCATAGCAAAAGGGCAGCAAGAAAGGGTCAACAAAAACTCCAAATCCAACATAAAAGTTAGGGGGGAAAAGTATAACGCTGTTCAAAGCGTATATATTTTGTTTGTTAATGGCCTTTTTTGGCCAGAATTAATATTAATATTATGTTGCCCATTCTCTCCAAAAAAAAAAAAAAAAAAATTATGTTGCCAATTTTCCTTACAGAACTTTTTTATATCTAATATTGCAAAATACATATTAGAGATTCAGGGATTTTTTTTGTTATAAGAAATTCAGGTATTTATTAGTCGATATTTTCCTATTCCATTCAATAATATTTGAATTTTGAACTCATGATCCTGTCTGAACTAATTTAATTAAGGGAAAGAGATAATAAAATCACAATTGAACTTAAAAATCCTAAACCAGTCTTGTTGACTATAGACAACTCATTTTAATAGAAAATCACTTAAAATTTTAAAGTTGAAGTAAAATTTTTTTTTTTTTTTTTTTCTTGATTAACAGTAAAATAAAATTATATAAACGTGCATAGTAATTTCCCGACAAAAAAAAAGAAGAAGCTTTTTCTCAACAAACAACGGTCATCAGGTCAGAAGAACCCTTCCTTGATTAGTTCATGGCTTCTTCTCTCGTTTCGCGCTTCTGTTCGGCCCACACCCTTTATCTCGCTTCTGCGAAACCCAAATCCAATTCCATTGTCTTCCATCGCACCAGAACACTAACCTTCTTTGACAATTCTTCATCCCCACGTGATACCGATACCTCTACTAATAGAGATTCTTCTTCTACTCCCACTTCTTCCGAGCAAATATCCCTTGCTGGGGCCACCGGCGAGCTTTTCTTGGGCCTGGCATCACGGATGTTTATGAGACGGCGCTTGTTCGGGTTCAGCGGCGATGTTTGAGGATTCAACAGAGAAAAGGAAACTTGATGAAGAGGACATCGGGGCAGTAACGGAGGACGAAATTCAGCCAGATGTCGTGTGGGAACAGAGGGTTAAAGATGTCGAAGTTGAGCAAAAGAGGCGCTTGGTCACGAGTCCTGGATTTAACTTCTCTGCTGCTGGATTCATGTTCCCTTACCATCTAGGGGTTGCCCAATTTCTCATTGAAAATGGTTACATAACGGTAACGTTTTATACTAGAGAGGATCAGTTGGCTTTCCTTGTGTGTTTGGGCGCAACTTTTTTAAAATTGATATATTGTTAGAATTAATGTTATTGGGAGGTATCATCTCTAAAATTGAAGTTGGCTCCAAGGTTCTATTCTCTTTTGTAGATTTTGTAAATTTAATGAAAATTTTTAAGACACCTGCAATCTGGAATATGGTGCCATCTTAGTTCCTGGTTACATAACTTTTTCATGCTTTCTTGTTTTTCCTTGAGCCTCCACAAGTTTGTTCATTCTGCCGTTACTTTTATATCTTACTGGTTTCCTCGCGTTTGTAATTTCCATTTTGATGCAGGAAAGCACGCCATTGGCTGGTGCCTCTGCTGGAGCTATAGTTTGTGTTGCCATTGCTTCTGGAACAAGTATAGAAGAAGCCTTGAAAGCAACTAAAATATTGGCTGAGGATTGTCGTAGACAGGGTACTGCATTTCGGCTGGGGGTATGCTTTTCCTCTGAGAAAATATTAACTGATTCTCAGTTCTACCTGTCAGTTAACAATGCCAATTCTCTCTTCTTGTTTTTAAACTTCATTGACAACACAGCTCAAAACCACCTTGAGTAAGTTACATTGGAATCATTACTTCTTTTCTTATAACATATAGGGCTACAAGCCCATACAATTAGAGACTAAGCTACTTGAGGGCTATGTGATTCCTTGATGTCTATATCGATACCAATGAGCCTAGTTAGACAGAAACGTTCCTCTTTCGGGAGCTTAATAATAGATACTGGGGACTTACTTTTGCCACTGCATCAGCACACAAGTTCCCCTCACAGGGTACATGTGCAGTCCTAACCTTCCAATCATGTTCCATGGGTTCCATTTTCATTCTCGTGATTTTTCACTTGGTCTCTCTCTTGTTCACCGAGTCCTTTGTCTTCATAACTCGGAAGCCTACTACAATGTTCCAAAGATTTGCTTCAAGTGGGATGAAAATGCCCAACCTATGCATGAATTCTCCTATCCTCTTCCCATCCTTGTTCTCAATAAGGCGCAGATCCTTATTACATGTACTATGGTTTCTTACATGTCTAGCAGATATCCCAATTTAAGTCGGTCATGGGCACATATCAGTGGAATGTTTAGATGGATAAGAGCCATGGAACCAGTTAAATAACATATCAAATATGATAGATTTGAACTTGGAGATCCAAGATCTAAGAAAAACTGCAAGTTAGGTCGGCACTCCATTTTCTGCCAACTTCAACCTTCCCCCCTTCAGCATTGCCTTATGTTTCTTTGATTTAACCAGAAGATCCCAACATGAAAGGAGAAACAAATTCATATAATTATTATGTTGTTAGAGTAATGTTAGGTAATTGAAATTTTAATTCTTTCCCCCTAATGTGTATGGGCAACCTTATTTAATCATTGTTTCTAATTAAGATTTATGTCTGGAAATGTTCCAAACTCATGATCATGCCAAGTGCACGTGTTGATATTTCAATTCATAATATTTCAAAACTGAAGGAAATATTGACTTGGAGATATTGACAATGGATGATATTAATCATTGTGGATACTTTTTGCAAACTTGAGATGAGAGCCTGTGTGGTGTGTATAAGCGGCTTCTGACAATGCAATAAAGTTGTTTCCATTATGTGAAGCCACTTAAACGTTTATATCAACAGAAGTATGTGTTCTTGTGGGCTATCTCTTTATAAAGTTCAAATATAATTTTATGTGGTTTAATATTTCTCTACACAGGCTGTTCTCCGTGATGTTCTTGACAAGTTTCTGCCAGAAGATGCTCATATTAGATGCAATGGGAGAGTTCGAGGTAATATTTCATGCTTATCAATTTCTATTAACAGTTGTTGTGAACACCCTATTTTGTTCAGGCCCCATTTAAAAATACAAAAATAATTGATGATGATTGATATTCAAATTGGCAATCATCATTGGAAGAAAAAAAGAAATAAAAAATGAAAATAAGAAAAAAAATAAGGAAATCCTCCTATTGATGAGGATCGGTGTCTAAATTGGCAATCATCATTGAAAGGAAAAAGATAAAAAAAATTAAAAAACGAAAATTAAAATAAATCCCCTCATTGATGGTGATTGGCATTGTCATTCATTAAGGGAAAAAAATAAAAAAAATGAAAAATAAAAAATAAAAAAAGTCTCATTTATGTTGATAGGTTTAAATTAGGAAATTAGTTGTGGAGAGAATAATAAAAAAATTAAAAATGAAAAAGTCTCCATTGATGGTGATTAGGTCAAGTTAGGAAGTTTTATCAATAGAAAATACAAAAAAAAAAAAAAAAACAATAAAAACGAAAATTAAGAAAAAAATTGATGGTGATTGAGTCAAGTTAGGTAGTTCTTAACATAAAATACAAAAAAATCAAAAAGGAAAATTCAAAAAAAAAGAAGGAGCATTTATGAAGAAAACCCTACCTTGAAACTATAAATAGGAGTGCAAGGGTTGAAGCAAGACACAAAAAATTTGGGAGGAAGAGGGAGGCAAGGTAGAGAGTTAATTTTATTGCTCATACATAATTTTCATGGGGAAGGGTAGTTAACGTAAGAATCCATTTTATTTTGCTCACCATTCTTTGATTGTGATTAAATTTGAATGCTCTTCTTTTTGATAATATTTAGCCATATGTGCAAGATGATGAATTTGACTAACTCTCCCCACCACTCTAATGTTTTATGACTTTGTACTTGGCTTTGTGTTTATCTTGATGACTCAACATTTGCATGAATCACCTACTCTCATGTATGTTGGCTTTGCTGGACGTTTCAAATATGGGAATCACTTATTCTAATATATGTTGGCCTTGCTGGACGTTTCAAATCTGGGATCAAGAGTTATATGGACTTGCTTTCCATTGCCACATTGAATTGTCTTATGTATTGTTGCTGGATGTGTGGCATTTGGATCAAAAGGTATGTGTGGCTCTATCACCCTATCTCTTGTTGTAATGGGTTCAAAGGATAAAAGGTACTTATAAATCTCCTCACCTTTGACTTCCATTTTGTTTAACTTGTGCTATTTTTTCTTCCTTTTTTCTTCATCCCTTTCTTAGGTCATCTTTCAAAAAAAGAAGAAAAAAATATTTTAACATATTTTTTATAAATGAAAATAAAATGGAAAAGCTCTCTTTCATGAAAAATAAAAGAAGTTCTTTCATAAATAAAAAAAAAGTCTTTTAAAAAAGAATAATAAAAAATACAAACCAAATAAAAAAATTATTTTTCTCAAAATAAATGAAATAAACATTTTTTCTAAAAAAACAAACAAAATGACACGCATTTCTACCCCTGAACTACGTGGACTTTGATCCCTCTAAAGGGTACGTAGGCCCTAGGCTTTCATCCTAGGTCAAGTCCAATTTTGTAAATAAATATATTTTTTCTTATTTTCTTTTTGTAAATAAATGTTCTTTTTTTTTTCTTCTTTAATTATCCTTTCATTTATTTTTGTAAATATTCTCTTTTTTTATTTGGGTAATTATAATAAAATTAAAGGCCATAATATTTTTAAATAATTAACTTAGGGTAACTATTCTTTTGAATGGGTGTTGTGGGGTGCCTAACACCTTCCCCATACACAAACGACTCCCGAACTCTAAATGGTTTTTGTAGACCAGTTTCCATTTTTAAAGAGGTTTCCAAAATTATCCTTTTTCTAAAATTTTGGTGGCGGCTCCATGTTTTTCCAAATTCCGAGCGTTACAGCTTGGCGACTCCACTGAGGACCGTTTGAGAGTCAAGCCCATTTAAGTTAAGTGTTTAAAAATAATATGGCCTTAATTTTATTTTAATTACCTTTTTTGTGTGTGAATATTTGTTTTTATTTATTAAATTCTTTATTTATCTATCTTGTGATCTGCTTAGTAGATGAGGGTTGGGTAGAACCTAGGCCCATAGGTTGGTATGCTCTCCACACACACTGAACACATACACTATTTTCCCCACACACATTTTGGGCTTTAACCTGGGTCTGTGAGTTCCTTAGGTGAGTGGAAGTTTCTAGTGGTCTCCTTGTGGGGTTTTAAGAACCCCCTGAGATTACTGTGAAGACTTCATCCTAGCTGTTACTCATTTGGTGAGGTTGATCCCTGTGGGGTTTTAGAACCCCCTAAAGGTCAATTTCATTAAATGGGGTCTTCATCTTTACGATGGGGGCAGTTAGGAAGCCTTTCTCTGTGAGAATTAGAACCACCTTGAAACCATTGCACCTACTAGTGGAAATTATCAACCTACCCAATTAATTAATACCTTATTTTCTTAAGGTAGATATACCCAACCTATGGTTATTCCTAAAATAGGACACTTGAGGGCATAAATTTATTTATTGTTGATCATCTTTATTGTCATCCATGCATAGTCAATAAAACCTCTAGGATCAAGTGACTAACTGTCGCTTCACCTGAGTATGTATCTAGCATCACTCCACATAAAGATACATTAGAATGACGGTGTATGCATTAGATAGCCAACCTTAGTCTAAGGGTCTATAACCCTAAAAGACCATGATCTCATCATATCAATCATGCTAGAAAACATCTCAATGAGAGATGATCCTTTAGAACTCATTACATCCTTCATAGGCATTTTAGCTTCATTTTGATATGGGCTTTGGACATAATAATCATTTTACAAAACCCTTAGCTGCGTGATGGCTTGGGCCATTCGCAGGTTAATGGGCACTTCATTCTCCCTATGAGATAATAGATCTCTTGAGGAAGTGAAGTTCTTTTTCTTAGTGTCCATCACCCATATCAAAACTTAAAGTATAAGTCATTACTCTTTCACGTCTCATAAGATATCCTTGCATCATTCATTGGCATTTAGCTTCATTTGATATGGGCCTTGGACATAATAAATATTTAACAAAACCCTTAGCCGCGTAATAGTTTGGGCTATTCGCAGGTTAATGGGCACTTCATCCTCTCTATGGGGTATTGGATCTCTTGAGGAGGTGATGTTCTTTTTCTTAATGTCTATCACCCATATCAAAACTTGGAGTATAAGTCATCACTCTTTCATGTCTCATGAGGTATCCTTGCATCATCTATTAGCATTTAGCTTCATTTGATATGGGCCTTGGACATAATAAACATTTAACAAAACCCTTAACCGCGTAATAGCTTGAGCCGTTCGCAAGTTAATGGGCACTTTATCCTCCCTATGATGTATTGGATCTCTTGAGGAGGTGAAATTCCTTTTCTCAATGTCCATCACCCATATCAAGGCTAGAAAGCACATGTAATCATCTGCATAGCATGCGTTCAGAAATACTTTCTAACTCTTTCTTCTATTTTCTTTAATAAAGGACAAGCAAGTTATCTAACAACTAAAAATTTGGCAAAAAGGTTAAATGGCAAAAGAACCAAGTTTAAATCAAGTTCCTATAGGAAAGGTGTATTACATGCTTATCAATATGGTCAATGACAAGATCTTGGCTAGGATAGGACTCAGGGTCCCTCTTATCTAATGATCAACTCTAGTTCTCCCTGTGGAATAATAGATTCCCTGAGGAAGCTAGAGGATACTTGTGCCAGAATACCTTTATGCCAATACACAATAGATAACTCGCTATGCCCGCTTGAAATTGTGAGTTCAAATAAACTAATGATATTTTACAGGTGATACAATATTGATCCATATAAATGTCCTAACCAGCTACCCCCTAAGCATTCATACAACACACACTCATGTAGTCGTCAGATGGAAACCAGTAGTGGAAATGAAGCCGAATCTAATATGAATCAATGGATAGGGAGGGAAGATTAGCACTCTGAAATCCCCATATAAGGAAGAAATTCCTGATGTCCTCTGTAGTGCTAAACAAGCCGACTGTTGCAATGGTTTCAACAATAGGCAAAAAGAACTGCACATGGATTTCAGCTGATGATTTTGAAAGAGCTATGGAAAATTGGGAGTTTGAGGACACCTTCAATTTTATTATTTTAGAGTAACATGTCTAGCTAAAAAGTTGTCCTTTTATGTTTTGTATGCACCTTTAGGCAAGCTCTTATATGAATCATGAATGAAGAATGATATGCGAATAAAATTCACTTATTTATATCCATTCTTCTTTGTTTTTTCCTTCTATTCATTCATTGTTCATTTTTTGCCCTCCAGGAAATCGATTTCCTCGAAACTCTTGTCCAAGTGTGATGATGATGAGATCATTCAAGTATACAAAAAATTCTCGAATCTGACGATAATAGAATGTGCCCACATGAAGATGTAAAAAAGAGATAATAAATATGGGCATAGAGGAAGAAAAGAGAGAACTAAAGATAGTAGATAACCCTGAAAAAGAGCAAATGGTTGAACTCTTCAAAGAATTCATGGATGTGTTTGCATGGTCCTATCAAGACATGAAAGGCCTTGATCCAAGGATTGCCTCACATAAGATTCCCTTATTCCTATATACCAAGGCTGAAAAGCAGAAATTGAGGAGGCTCACTTCCGATATGTCCTTAGTGGTTCGAGATGAAGTGATGAAGCAATTAGAAGCGGGTTTCCTGGAAGTAGCTAAATACCCACAATGGATAGCAAATGTCGTTCTTGTCCTAAAGAAGGACGGCAGAATTCGAATGTGTGTGGATTATCGAGATCTGAATAAAGCTAGCCCAAAAAATGATTTTCTATTGCCTCATATTGATGTCCTAGTTGATAATACGGCCCGTAGCTATAGGTACCCGTTTATGGATGGGTACTCAGGGTATAACCAAATCCCTATGGATGGAGAAGACACAGAAAAAACCACATTTATTTCACAATGGGGCACTTATTGTTACCGCGTCATGTCATTCGGGTTAAAGAATACTGGGGCAACTTATCAGCGTGCCATGGTGGCACTCTTCCATTATATGATGCATAAAGAACTTGAAGTATACATGGATGATATGATAGCTAAATCTTTTGAGGGAGAAAGTTTTGTTGTGGTGTTAAGAAAGCTGTTGGAAAGGCTACGCAAGTACAAGCTGCGTCTTTGGGGCTTTATTTGGGAAATTGTTAGGCTTCATTGTAAGCCAAAAAGGGATTACAGTAGATTCAGACAAAGTAAAAGTAATACGGGAAATGCCCCTTCTTCAAACAGAAAAGGAAGTTTGAAGCTTTTTGTGGCGGTTGAATTACATTGCACGATTCATTGCCAACCTGACTGCAATTTATGAGCATATTTCAAGCTTTCAAAGAAGAACTGCACAAGAAAGTGGGATGAAGATTGCTAGCAGGCATTTGATAGAATCAATGATTATTTGCTAAATCTCATAATTTTGGTTCCCCTTGTACCTGGACGACCTTTAATTTTGTATTTGATAATATGACCAAACTCTATGGGAGCCATGCCGAGGCAACACGATGTATCTAAGCGAAGAGAACAAGCAATCTTTTACTTGAGCAAGAAGTTTAATGATTATGAGTCATGTTACAAGATGATCGAGCAAACTTGTTGTGGTTTAGTCTGGACTATAAGGAGGTTGAGGCAATACATGCTTTACTACACCACTTGGTTAATTTCTAGAGTAGACCCACTCAAGTACATCTTTGAAAGCCCGCATGTAGCTGGAAGAGTTTCTAAGTGGTAGGTAATATTGTCTGAATATGATATAAGATACGTCACTCAAAAATCCGTTAAGGGTGGTACGATAGCATATCACTTAGCGGAAAACCCCATAGATGAATGCTAGCCACTTGATTTCAAATTTCCAAATGAAGACATATGTGCTACAGAGGATCCGATTGAGGAAACACTACTACAAAAAAGTAAAGCTGTGGCGCTTATAATTGCATTAACTGTGGCGCTAGAGAAGTGCCACATATCTAGACGTCACTAAAAAAAGCTGTGGCGCTTGGAAACGCCACAACATTTTAAATTTTTTTTTTTAAAAAATACCCTCTTGTGGCGCTTGTTTGAGGAAGTGCCACAGGAGGGGGGCCTCCTGTGGCGCTTGTTTGAGGAAGTGCCACAGGAGGGGGGCCTCCTGTGGCGCTTGTTTGAGGAAGTGCCACAGGAGGGGGGGCCTCCTGTGGCGCTTGTTGGAGCAAGCGCCACAGCAGGGGGGCCTACTGTGGCACTTGCTTGAGAAAGCGCCACAGGAGGCCCCCCTACTGTGGCGCTTTCTCAAGCAAGCGCCATAGTAGGGTCGCTTTTTTTTTTTTCTTTCTTCTTCTTCTTCTTCTTTTTTCCTGTGGTTCTTTTTTATGCTTCCTGATTGTGAAGCTTTATATAAAATGAGTGGCTTTCGTGTTTATCATCTCCACAAATTGTCAATCTTTCTATTTTATATTTCAACCTATTATATATATATATATATATAATTTTCACATTTAAAATTCAAGTTCCCCAACAATAATGTTCTTACATTAATACTCTCCAAAACTAACATAAAAAATATCACAATACAAGAACTTGATATGTGAACACAGTACATCAACAACTAATTAAGTAAATGAAAAGATTACTAAAAAACGCAAGCTTGTCGGCAAAAAAATTTAAACAAAGCAAAAAGGAAAACGAAACAAGCTAGGTTTTCAGTCTTTCCTATTAAATTAGGAACAAAAAGGCAAACTTTATATTACGGTTTATCTTGACTAAAAAAAAAATTTAAACAAAGCAAGCTAGAATGAAATAGTCTTCTTCTTACAAATCTATTAATTGACCAGCGCAAGGAGTGGGAGACCACGTTGGTGATGCTAGCTTGAGTGACGAGTGAGCGTGTGGGTGTGTTTTTTAGTGTGAAGATGATAGGAAATGGAGGGAGGGGGCTGACGGATCCACTAAGAAGATGAGAAAGGGAAAGTAGTTTAATGGAGGAGAGAGTAGTTAAATAATTAAAGTGGAGTAGTAGTCAAAAAGAGAAGGAATGGGGGGCGGACACAGGACCACTACGCAGGAAATGAAATAATTGAAATACACTATCCATTTGAAATTTTTTTTTTTTTTTAAAAAGGGGCAAGTGTGGCGCCTAAATAATTAGGCGCCACAAATTGCCCCATATCAGCTGTGGCGCCTAAGCATTAGGCGCCACAGCTGATATGGAAATTAGCATGTGTGGCGCCTATTTATTTAGGCGCCACACATGCCTAGTTTTTCTAAAAAAAAAAAAAAAAAAAAAATGCTGCAGCTGTGGCGCTTGGTGGGTTAGGCGCCACAGCTGCTTTCCTGGCCTCAAGTGTGGCGCCTGCGTAGGTAGGCGTCACACTAGGCCTCCTCAATTGTGACACTTAATCTATTAGGCGCCACAGCTGGTACCCAAAATTTTTAAAAAAAAATTATAGAGGTAAAAAAAAAAAAAAAGAGAAGCTGTGGCACTTCTTTAAACAAGTGCCACAAAATGTGCGCCACCTTTTATCCTTTTTGTAGTAGTGAAAGCAAATCGAAGGGGTGGAAAATGTATTTTGATGAGGCAGCAAACATGCATGGCAATGATGTAGGGGTAGTAATCATATCCCCAGACGGAAAGCAATTTTCGATTGCTATAAAGTTAGGATTTGACTACACCAATAACATGAAAGAATATGAAGCTTGTATTAATGGACTCCAAACTGCCATAGATTTTGGAATAAAAAACCTAAAAGTCTATGGTAACTCAGCTCTCATAATTTATCAGGTGACTGGTGAATGGCATACTAAAGACCCAAAGTTGATCCTTTATCAAGAGTATTTGATAAAGTTGATCAAAAATTTTGAAGTAATCAATTTCCATCACATGGCCAGAGAAAAGAATTGCTTCGCTGATGCATTAGCTACTTTAGCAGCTATAATCCAACTCGATTGTGGGGTCCAAGTTCAGCCAATACAGATTGAGACTAGAAGATCGCCCGCATTTTGCTTCAATATTAGAAGAAAGCACAACGAGCAACCTTGGTACCATAGTATCAGGGTGTATATGGAACAAGGTACTTATCCTCCAAATGCGACACACAATGAAAAGAAGACTATCCGGCGATTGGTCATGGGATTTTTTATTAGTAATAACGTCCTGTATAAGAGGAGCTTTGATGGGACATTGCTTCGCTGTGTAGACATGAGGGAGGCGCATAAGATTATGGCAGAGATCTATGAAGGCATATGCGGTACACATGCAACTAAACAAGCTCAAAGATCCAGTTACTATTAGATAACTATGGAGAAGGATTGTATCAATTATGTTAGGAAGTGTCATAAGTGCCCAATATATGCTAACAAAGCTAATGCTCCTCCGACTATAATGCATAGTCTTGTATTTCCATGGCCATTTTCTGTAACCCCCTTCACGATTAAGGCCAAGATTTACGTTCGTAACACGTAATTAAGTTTGAATTAGAGACTGTAAGATGATTTGGGACTTATTCAGATTAAACTTCCCAAAATCAGGGTTTTCAAAAACTTTTTCAAAACCTTATCATCACAATCTCATATTCATAATACCAAACAAATATGGCCTATATCGGTTGGTTTCATCCATACATATCAGAGTACCGCATAAATTCCCGACACACTCGGGTTCCATTAATAAATAAAAAGGGATTTACACAAGGCACAAAGCCTACAATTCATACCCTTTTTCTTGGGGATTACACAAAATCTACTATATACAATCGTTTATACCAAAAATATCCAAAAGGCATACAATGATAACCATTAACCCAAAATATACTCCTAAACTGGAGTTCTAACTGCTCTTCGTCGCCCGTTTGCCTTTCGATCCTTCAGCCATGTCTAAAATGTTTAATTTTGGGAGAGTGAGATTCTAAAGAATCCCCGTAGTAACAAATCAATCATATAATGTATAATAATAATGCATGTAAGCAAATCATTAACCACAACAAGCAACTACAACGGCAGTTACAACGGCAATGGTTAGTATGACACATGTCATCCCTTACGATTGCTCACGCTGAATTGCTCACGTTGCATTGCATCACAACAATCCACACTATACATTTCACCACAGCTGGGATTCATATAATGCATTTCACACACAAGCCATACAGGCAAGATACACACAGCCCACGGCTGGATTCACAAACGCCGCCCCACGGGTCGGATTCACAATATCCATGTCGATTATTACGGCAGTTCAACGGCCGACCTAGAGATGACCACCGTCAATCCCCACACGGCTCACGTTGACCTGCTCACGCCGTAATGGTCCATGGCACACATTTCACAAACTCAAAGATAAGTTATACATGCCAAAACATCATACATAATATGAGAGAAGAGTCACTACCTGAGTTCTTCCGGGCGTGTCCTAGCCCCGGTCTCTCCCGAGGAAGGCAAATGTCAAATCCTATATTCACAATTAGGGACGAAGAGTTATACTCTATTCCAAGACTTAATTCCCTTCATAATGCTTAATTGGGTTATCATTATTGCTCTTTTAGAGTCATTAAATACTCCTAACAAAACTCCTAAAGGGTAGGAAGAACTATCCCAAAGATCCCCTTTTGGAAGCACAAAAATTCATTTGTTCACTGCTTCACCTCGAGTGAAAATGGTCTCACTCGAGCACTGGTACGGACATCACCTCAAGCACAAAATCCTCACTCGAGCATAGGTACGAAAATCACCTCAAGCACAAAATCCTCACTCGAGCATAGGTACGGAAATCACCTCAAGCACAAGGAAGTGAAGACAGAAAGCACATGCCCGAGAGCACAAGAACTTTCACAGAAAAGGATCACTCGAGCACAAAATCCTCACTCGAGCACAAATATGGAAATCACCTCAAGCACAAAATCCTTACTCGAGCACAGGTACGGAAATCACCTCAAGCACAAGGAAGTGAAGACAAAAAGCACATGCCCGAGAGCACAAGAACTTTCACAGAAAAGGATCACTCGAGCACAAATATGGAAATCACCTCAAGCACAAAATCCTCACTCGAGTGATGTTCTTCCCTCACTCGAGCACACTCACTCTCACCTCAAGCACGATTATCAGAAACCAGAAAACGTAGAAGGTAAGACAGCATTTCCAGAAATTTTTCCAAGTGATCCAAATGAACCCAAATACCAACCCAAAGCTACTCCGACACAAAAACACCAAAGGAATTCAATGGAATCATTAAAATGATCAAAATCCAACTCCATTTTCATGTTTTGGTTTGAATCAACAAAAACAATCAATTTTCCCAAAATCACTAAACTCAACATTTCAACCTCCAATCAATCTATCTATCCTAAACTCATTCCAAAACACCATTCTCATGCCAAAAACATACCAAATGAACAGTGGCACTAAATTTTCGGATTCAAGCCAAAATTTTCAGAAATTATAAACTACTTCAAATGGCATGAAACTTAGATAGCTAGATTAGTTTCCCTTACCTCTTTCACTTTTCCAAAGACACTCTTTGATTCTCCAACAATCAGATTTTTATGTGGCACAGAACAACACCAAATGGCCAAACTATAAACACCAAAATGAAGCTCATCACTCAAGGATCAACATTTATGAATGGTGTTTGAGCAATGGAGATCATTTACTCACCCAAAGATCAAGCTTTGCCTTTCTCTTTCTTGCCCAACAATGGCAGCTCAAATTGGAGAGAGAAACTGTGAGAGATGGAGTGAGGAAGAAGAAGCAATCATCATCCCTCTCTACCCATACCTCTAGCCAAAAGAGAGAGAGAAGAGAGGAGAGAGAAAATAATATATTATCCCATTTGACTTACACACACATGCACTCTCTTTGCCACATGTCAAATTGCTATTGGCTCTCACCAAATAAGTCACCAATTAACTTATCTAATCTCTCCATTAGCCATTTAATCACACATCTCATTTTCTCTTAGTTAGTAATTAATTTCTCCCTTAATTACCAACTCATGGCCAACAATTCCATTCTTCCAATTTTTTTACTAATTATGACATATTAATTAATATTGCCATAAAACACATACTAATTCCAATTAAATTCATAATTATCCATAATAATCATGATTATCCCTTAATCAAAAATTGGGATATTACATTTTCCATGTGGGGAATCGATATCATTGAGCTGATTAACCCAAAAGCTTCGAATGGTCATCGTTTCATCCTCGTTGCTTTTGACTATTTCACTAAGTGGGTGGAAGCCAATTCTTTTGCTAGTATTACCCAGAAGGCCTTCATCAAGTTCTTAAAAACCAGTATCATCTGTAGATATGGGTTACCGGAGAGGATCATAACTGCCAATGCACCAAACCTCAATGGGGCAGCAATTAAAGAATTATGCGATCAGTTCAAGATCAAACATCATAATTCTGCGCCATACAGGCCACAGATGAATGGTGCAGTTGAGGCAGCCAATAAAAACATTAAGAAGATTATCGGCAAAATGACAGTGATCTATAAGGATTGGCATGAAATGCTTCTATATGCATTACACGAATACTGTACCACAATGCGTACTTCAACAGGGGCAACCCCTTACTCTTTAGTTTATGGAATGGAGGCTGTCACTCCAATTGAAGTAGAAATACCATCTCTGAGAATCTTGGTTGAATCAGACCTAGATGAAAGTGAATGGATACACTCTCGATTTGAACAACTAAATATGATTGAAGAAAAGAGGCTTACAGCAATATGTCATGGGCAGTTATATCAGTCACGAGTGGCAAGGGCCTTTAATAAGAAACTAAGACCCAGGGGGTTTAAAGTAGGAGACCTAATCCTCAAAAAGATCCTATCAAATCAAGAAGATAACAGAGGTAAATGGGCACCAAATTATGAAAGACCATATGTTGTTAAGCAGGTTTTCTTTGGAGGGGCATTGATATTGGCAAACATGAATGGCCAAGATTTACCAAGACCAATCAATTCAGATGCTATAAAGAAATACTATGCGTATATATATATATTTAGCTCGCTAAGTTGAAAACCCGGAAGGGCAGCTTAGGCAAAAGTTAGAGCAAAACAAAAGAAAGGAAGCTCGCTAAGTTGAAAACCTGAAAGGGCGGCTTAGGCAAAAGTTATTGCAAAAAGAAAAAAAAGGGGCTCACTAAGTTGAAAACCCGAAAGGGCAGCTTAGGCAAAAGTTAGAGCAAAAAGAAAAAAGGGCTCGCTAAGTTGAAAACCTGAAAGGGCGGCTTAGGCAGAAGTTAGAGCTAAAAAAAAGCTCGCTAAGTTGAAAACCCGAAAAGGCGGCTTAGGCAAAAGTTAGAGCAAAAAAAAAAAAAAGCTCGCTAAATTGAAAACCTGAAAGGGCGGCTTAGGCAAAAATTAGAACACCAAATTGGGAGCTATTGAGTCAAAAAAAAAAAAAAACCTGAAAGGGCGGGTTAAACAAATATCAAAAAAGGTTATCAGTCCTAGCCCCATGACTCTCTTTACTTTGTCTATTTGGAAGACTCCGTAATCATTCATCAAAAAATGCATATCTTTGGCAATTAAGCAAGGCACCATCAGGGAGACTACATGGAACTGAAAGCGAAGGACCTCCTAATAGCATCACGTATACACCAATATATGCTCATCATTATGCATCCACTTGAATATTGGAAGATTATTTCTTTTAAATGAATCTTCATCCTTAGTATATCTTTCCTTTCCATTAAATCGCATATCAAACTTTGTGTCATGATTTGTATAAGGGTAACTCTTTTTAATGAAAGCACAACTTTTGGCTATATAAACACTCACGACGATATACATGGTGTCCTCTACTCCCATTTAACTAGTGTAATTTCAGTGTTATTAGCGAAGGTCCTAACTGAAATTTTTGTTGTGGGGTCAAATAGTTGACAAAGGGACACAATCTAAACTGAGGGTTCTAGGCTATGGCATCTATGTGAATCTCATTATACACATCTTTATACCCCCGTCAAGACTATGCGAGTAAGGGGTACTAGCTAGGCACCTGGACAAAGAAGGAGCAATATCACCTGCCAGGCTATTCTTTAACACCACCATTATTGCAATCATTCTCATTAGCATGTCATCACCTCCATCATCAACATCAACATTAACATCATCATCATCATCATCACTACTATCATCATCACCATCATCATCATTACTAGCATTATCATTGTATTCATCATCCTCATTAGGATTCCATTATCACTATCATCATCAGTGTCAACACCTCCGTCATGACTTCACTAGTCTGATATTCCCTTCATTATCATGGCCATTATATTCCTCTTCATCATCATCGTTGTCATCCTCATTAGAATTTCATAATCACCGTCATCATTATTACCAAAGTCATCATCTTCATAAGCACTACTCCAAGGGGCATCACATGTTCATAGCAACCTTTTCAAAGCTCTGTACCGACAGGCACCCTTAAAGCCTAGTAATGGCTAGCACCCTTTTCAAAGCCCAGTACCGGCAGGTGTAACCCCCTGCCTTAAATAGCGTAATTATAATTCGATATTACGTAATTAAATTGGTTTAGAGACCGTCGAATAGTTCAAAACTCATTTAGAACTCCCTGTGAAGTAGGGACTTTATAAAATTTTCAAAACTTCTTTCCTATTCCGGTCTCAAGTTCAATTATCGAATATAATCACATGTGCAGTTAATTCACATTCATTCATATCAGAATATCTAATAGCAATCCCGGCAACCCCCGGGTTCCATTCATACACAAAAAGGGTTTACAACCTCCATATAGGGGACTACACAACTACGTTCAACTATTCTTTACAACCAACATAATATACAGACACCCTGTCCAACAGGTTTAACCCACATAACCAAAATAAATGTCCCTACAGGATTCTAACCGCTCCGGGTCGTACGCTTCTCCTTAGAGCCACTCGCCCTGTCTGAAAGGTTAGTTAAAGGAAAGAATGAGATTCAAGAGAATCCCAGTAGTAACAAAACATTTATACCACACATAAGCACACAGTATGTAAGCAAATCATCATACATCAGCAGCACCACAAATCACACTCCACCCTCATCTCCTTTCTCCGCCGGGAAGGCACACCGCCTAACCCGAACCGTTGTTAGCTACTCAGGGACTATTGGCGTGGCAGTGCATACATATAGCCTTATAGCCCATACAGCTATTCGGCTTTCACAAATGGCCCGTCGGCCTCCACAAATAGCCTTTCGGCTCACATAATCACACCTCATCCTCATCCCCTTTCTCCGCCGGGAAGGCACACCGCCCTAACCCGAACCGTTGTTAGCTACTCAGGGACTATTGGAATGACAGTGCTAACACAAATCCACAGATGTCGCAGTATACGAATTCATTACAAATCAACGATATAACACACATACAATGCATCATATATGGTACAAAAGAAAAGTCACTACCTCGTTCCTTCCTGACGTTTGCAGGCTCAGTGGGCTCACGAGGACGGCAAATGTCGAATCCTATAAATCAAAGTAGGGACAATAAATCAATCTCTTTTCCAAGTTTCCTAATTTCATAATACTTTATGTTGGTTCTCATTTAGACTCTTTAGGTGGCTATTTTAGGCCTAAACATATGCCTAAAGGGTTGGGAAAGACTATACCCAAAACCACCTTTCAAAAGTGCAAAACACATATTTTTGGGGGTGGGCCGCGGCCCAAAATCCATGGGCTGCGGCCCAAAACTGTCCAGACATGCTCAGAAACATTTGGGCTGCGGCCCAGAATCCACGGGCCGCGGCCTAAGAAAATCCAGTTTCTGGCTGAACTTCCAAAAATCATAACTAATTCAGGAAAAATCGAAATAAGATGATTCCAAAGCCAAATGAAAGCTATTTAAGTCCTCTTTCAAGGAAAAATATTGGCCATTGCTGGAAATCACCACAAAAATCCAGATTTACCAAAAACCTAACGTTGTGCCAAAACTGGGTCCAGTTTTGATGCCAAACTTTGGACAGTTCAAACTCCCAGCTCAAAAAGCGAAATGACACAAAGTTTATGTCCATTTTGAAGCTTGAGATGTGAACTTTAAGACTGGAAAGTTTCATAATTTTTCAACATCATTTGCCCAATCAAAACGTCCACACCATCTGACTGTCCAGAACAGACTTACATTGACCAGATTTTTCCAGATTTTGCCAATTGGCTTCCAATGGTCCCTAATTTCAAATCACATACCATTTTTACACAATTTGGCTCAAGGAACACATTGGAGCCATCAAAATGACCAAATTCATTATCCATGGGCAAGTTCTACCACTATCACCACACATCACCTTAACATCTCCAATCAACACACACATTGCAATCCATTCCATCCCAAAATTCCAAATCAACTCCCATGGCTCAAAGACACAATTTAACACCACATTCTCTACCACACACTAACCAATTCAAGCATTCAAATTAGACCAAAAATCAGGGCAAAAATTCGAAATTCCCAAAACCAAACCAATGACCACAACAATTACACCAAAAGGTATCACATACTCATTACAACTTCTTTCCAAAGCTATTTCTTTGATTCACCATCTTTCAAATCCCCACAAGTTCTCAAACTCCACTAATCAAAAATATGAAACCATAGGAATAAAGCTCTCAACCCCTTGAACAATATTAATAAAGGTGAGTTGAGCATTTAGGGACAAGACCTTACCTAAAACTCAAGCTCCTTCTTTCCCTTTCTTGCTTGTTCTTGGCGAAAATGGAGGAGAGGTGAGAAGTGAGAAGATGATGATGGAATCAGAATTTTTTTGGTGCACTTAGGCCCTTGGCCAACTTGAAATGGAGGAGGGAAAGGAGTTGCAATTGTTGACTCTTTGACCTCAATCCATGGTTCTTGTGTTGACATGTGTCAACATCTTGTGCCCCCTTCTAAACCCTCACATGAGCACATGCACACACAATCCCACTCCTTTGCTTATTCAATCTTAGCCATTGATATCAATTACCAATGAGTTTCCTCTTCGGTAACTGTCCAATCGGTCGGTAAATTTACCGTTTTGCCCCTGATTGTCACAATGCTTAATAAACCATCATCAAACACATTTGCATCATATTTCACATTATTTACTTCAAGAGTGTTTAATTAGCATTAATTACATCACTTTGAAGTTATTAGCCCTTAATTACAATTTGGGATATTACAATTCTCCCCCCGAAAATTAAATTTCGTCTTCGAAATTGTTACACAACTAGAGTCATAAACTCCGGATACCGCCTTCGCATATCTTCCTCCGCTTCCCAGGTTACCTCTCTTTGAGTCATTCCCTTCCAGATCACCTTCACATACGCAATGCTCCGGTGTCTGAGCCGTCGCTCCTCTCGATCAATGATTTGCTCTGGCTCCACCGCATAGGTAAAGTTGTCTTGTAGCTCAACTTTTTCATACTCAACTATGTGAGATGGATCTGGTTGGTACTTCTTCAGTTGGGAAACGTGAAACACGTCATGAAGTCTGCTCAAGCTCGGAGGTAGAGCTACTCGGTAGGCAACAGGCCCAATCCTATCAAGGATTTCAAAAGGACCTATGTACCTAGGGCTTAGCTTCTTTCTCTTGATCGCTCGCCCAACGCCCGTAACTGGTGATACTCTCAGAAAAATATGATCTCCAACCTCAAACTCTAGAGGCCGTCTTCTCTTATCAGCGTAGCTTTTCTGTCGACTCTGCGCTGCAAGCAACCTCTTACGAATAATCCGAATCTGTGCAGAGGTTTGATCAACCAAATCTGGCCCATAAAGCTTTCTTTCGAATAACTCATTCCAGCATATTGGTGATTGACACCGTCTTCCATACAATGCTTCATACGGAGCCATTTGGATGCTCGTATGATAGCTATTGTTGTAGGCGAACTCAGCAAGTGGAAGGAAATGATCCCAGCTTCCTTTAAAGTCGAGAACATAGGCTCGCAACATATCTTCCAGCGTCTGAATTGTTCTCTCAGATTGTCCATCCGTTTGAGGATGATAAGCCGTACTGAATCTCAGTTGAGTACCTAAAGCTTTATGCAATGCTTTCCAGAATCTTGAAGTAAATCGTGGATCTCGGTCAGAAATGATGTTCTTTGGTATACCATGGAGTTTCACAATCTCTCGGATATAAATCTCCGCTAGTTTATCAGGAGAATAACCAGCATTGATTGGTATGAAGTGCGCCGACTTCGTTAACCGATCCACAATTACCCAGATCGCGTCATAGTTTCTGATCCTGGGCAATCCCACAACCAAATCCATGGTTACGCTTTCCCATTTCCATTCCGGAATCTCAGGACTCTGAAGTAACCCAGGCGGTCTCTGGTGCTCGATCTTTACCTTCTGGCAAGTGAGACACCTTGCAACATATTTGGTTACATCACTCTTCAAACCCGGCCACCAGTATACAGATTTCAGATTATGATACATCTTGGTCATACCAGGATGAAGAGTATATCGGCTTTTGTGTGCCTCATCTAGAATCTTCTGTCTCAACTCCGCCCTAAGTGGCACGCAAACTCTCTTCTGATAACGAACCAATCCATGAGGCGATAGGTCGTAGCCTGGAATTTCTCCCCGTTCAATTCGAGCCAGGTTGCGCTGTATCCAGTCATCTTGACTCTGAGCTTCTTCAATTTCCGCCCTTAGATCACTCTCCTCTTGAGAAACAGTGTAATTGGCACAGGTGATCTGGTTCGTCAAATTTAAATCACGGAAATCTTCAATCAATTTCCTTTCTTGTATCATCATAGCTGCAACAAGCACAGTCTTTCGGCTAAGAGCATCAGCGACTACATTTGCCTTACCCGGATGATATTTTATTTCCAGGTCGTAGTCCTTAAGCAATTCCATCCAGCGGCGCTGTCTCATATTCAGTTATTTTTTATCATGCAAGTATTTGAGACTCTTGTGGTCACAGTACAGTTCCACAGTCACACCATACAGGTAATGACGCCAAATCTTCAAAGCAAACACAATGGCCGCAAGCTCCAGATCATGAGTGGGATAGTTCAATTCATGAGGTCTGAGCTGTCGAGAGGCGTAGGCCACCACACGTCCCTGCTGCATAAGGACACACCCTAATCCCTGCCCACTGGCATCAGAATACACAACATATGTCAAACTGGGATCGGGCAAAATCAACACAGGTGCCGTAGTCAACCTCTCCTTCAGCTCTACAAAACAGTTTTCACATTTCTCATCCCACACAAACGGCTGATCCTTTCTCGTGAGCTTGGTCATCGGCAACGCAATACGGGAGAAATTTTGGATAAATCTCCGATAATAACCAGCAAGACCCAGAAAACTGCGTATTTCCGCCACAGATTCTGGCCTCTTCCAGTCCAGTACTGCTTCCACTTTACTAGGATCCACAGAGACCCCTTCTTGCGAGATAACATGGCCTAAGAATTTCACTTCTGATAGCCAAAACTCGCACTTGCTCAATTTAGCATATAATTGTTTCTCACGCAATATATTCAATACAACTCCCAAATGATGCTCATGGTCTTCCATACTCTTGGAGTATATCAGAATGTCATCGATAAACACAACAACAAACTGATCCAGATATTGTCGAAAGATACGGTTCATGTAATCCATGAAAACCGCAGGCGCATTGGTTAGCCCAAATGGCATCACCAGGAACTCATAATGACCGTACCGGGTCCGAAAAGCAGTCTTCGGATGCTTTCACTCGCAGCTGATGATACCCTGACCTTAGATCAATCTTTGAAAACACACACGAACCAGAGAGTTGATCTAATAGGTCATCGATTCGGGGAAGAGGGTACTTGTTTTTGATAGTGACTTTATTCAATTCTCTGTAGTCGATACACAATCGAAGACTCCCATCTTTCTTCTTTACAAACAACACTGGAGCTCCCCAAGGCGACACACTGGGTCTAATGAACCCTTTCTCAAGCAAGTCTTCTATTTGTTTCTTTAACTCCGCCATTTCGTTTGGGGCCATGCGGTATGGGGCGTTAGATATAGAACCAGCTCCAGGAATAATGTCAATTGGAAATTGAACTTCCCTCTCAGGAGGCAATCCATTTAGATCATCCGGAAATATCTCAGGGAATTCATTTACCACGGGTATATCACTCAAAGTTTCACCAGTTTCCCCTTGCACTGAGAAAAACACTACATACCCCTGGCAACCCTTTTTAAGATACTTTTCAGCTTTAGCCGTAGAAAGAAAATTCATACCGGCATTCACAGCTTCAACCCTCTGAGAAACAGGATATACTATCCTCTTGTTTCCACAATCAAGCAAAACATTATTTGCCGTTAACCAATCAAAACCCAAAATGACTTCCAATTGGTAAAGCGGCAAACATATCAGATCTACAACAGATTGGTGCCCTTCCACAGTTACGACACAATTCAAGCAAGCTTCTATGGTCAAGGCCTTAACACCCATTGGAGTTGACACTACTAATTCAAATGGCAGTTTGTGCACATGCAATCCCAGGCGCTTCACGCAATCATAGGCAATGAAGGAGTGACTTGCACCCGAGTCAAATAAAACTTGCAACAGATAACCATCAATAGAGATTTTACCTTGTATCAACTCAGGAGATCTACGGGCCTCCTCGTGTGTCATCGCGAACACTCGACCCTGTGTCCTCGGTTTCTGCTCGACTCGTGGTTGTTGACAATCTCGGGAAAAATGTCCTGGCTGCTTACAGTTAAAACAGACCATTTCTCCCCGGCAATTCTGGCCATAATGCGTTTTGTTGCAGCGAGGGCATTTCCACTCAGTCACAGCCCTCTGAGGCTCACGGTCTCTGGGCTGATAGGGCTTCTTATCACCGCCCTTGTATGAAGAGGATCCTTGGCCTTTCCGCTTCTGGGAAGCATTACCCTTACTGGGTTCACTGCGGTGGCCAGTAGCTCTGGTAGGATTCAACTCCCTCAGATTATTCTCCGTAATTCGACATTGCTCCACAGCCTTGTTGAACTTAGTGAATTGGTTCGTAACCAATCGCTTTCTCAATTCTCGCCTCAGACCGCGGATGAGCATATCAGAACTCCATTCTTCATCATCTTTAAACCGGAGGTAAGAGGAGTACCGAGCCAACCGGACAAAACGGGACAAATAGTCGTCAAAGCTCTCTGTATCCCCTTGTTTGATGTTGAGAAATTCTGTCTCCTTCTCGAGCCGCACTGATTTGGGAAAGTATTTCTCGTTGAACTCTTGTTGAAACAGTTCCCAAGTCAATGGTGTTTCATTGCTCTTCAATGTCAGGGCGGTATTCCGCCACCAACGATCCGCGTCCCCCTCGAGTTTATACACTGCCAACCGTGGCTTCACCTCCTCTGGGCAACACAGAACCTCAAATATCTTCTCCAGTCTGTACAACCAATCTTCGGCTGCCTGAGGGTCAAACCTTCCTCTGAACGCCGGAGGCATATGCTTGCAGAATCGGGTGACCCAATACTGAAGGTCTTTTTCCTCCCTGGGTGGCATCCCATATGATTCCTGATTCAAGGTAGCACGAGGTGGGGATTCCAGAGGTCGTGCTGATCCTTCTGCAGTGTCCTCATGTCGAGTCTCTTCTTGAGTCTCCTCCGGAGTGGATTGAACCGGACCTTCCTGGTTCTTCGCCTTCTCAGCTCTAAGCTCTTCCCTCAGTTCAGTGATCATATCTCTCTGATCCCGAATTAGACCCATAAGCTCTTGCATTGCATCCGGTGGGTTTTCATTAACAACCTCCACCTCAGGGTCTACACGCGGAATATTGGGGCGTCCTCTAGTTTTCTTCATTCTACAAACAGCTTGCCCCATTAATTCAGCAGAAATAGTATGCACAATAGTCATAAAACCCATATATGTCCACATCAATAAACATACATGTGTATACACAACAATCGTTCACAGATAATCTTCTATCCCTAAAACCAACTAAGGGAGCTATCCTAGCAACCTCTACCCTTGCCAGGAACTACAGCTCTGATACCAAAATGTAACCCCCTGCCTTAAATAGCGTAATTATAATTCGATATTACGTAATTAAATTGGTTTAGAGACCGTCGAATAGTTCAAAACTCATTTAGAACTCCCTGTGAAGTAGGGACTTTATAAAATTTTCAAAACTTCTTTCCTATTCCGGTCTCAAGTTCAATTATCGAATATAATCACCTGTGCAGTTAATTCACATTCATTCATATCAGAATATCTAATAGCAATCCCGGCAACCCCCGGGTTCCATTCATACACAAAAAGGGTTTACAACCTCCATATAGGGGACTACACAACTACGTTCAACTATTCTTTACAACCAACATAATATACAGACACCCTGTCCAACAGGTTTAACCCACATAACCAAAATAAATGTCCCTACAGGATTCTAACCGCTCCGGGTCGTACGCTTCTCCTTAGAGCCACTCACCCTGTCTGAAAGGTTAGTTAAAGGAAAGAATGAGATTCAAGAGAATCCCAGTAGTAACAAAACATTTATACCACACATAAGCACACAGTATGTAAGCAAATCATCATACATCAGCAGCACCACAAATCACACTCCACCCTCATCCCCTTTCTCCGCCGGGAAGGCACACCGCTTAACCCGAACCGTTGTTAGCTACTCAGGGACTATTGGCGTGGCAGTGCATACATATAGCCTTATAGCCCATACAGCTATTCGGCTTTCACAAATGGCCCGTCGGCCTCCACAAATAGCCTTTCGGCTCACATAATCACACCTCATCCTCATCCCCTTTCTCCGCCGGGAAGGCACACCGCCCTAACCCGAACCGTTGTTAGCTACTCAGGGACTATTGGAATGACAGTGCTAACACAAATCCACAGATGTCGCAGTATACGAATTCATTACAAATCAACGATATAACACACATACAATGCATCATATATGGTACAAAAGAAAAGTCACTACCTCGTTCCTTCCTGACGTTTGCAGGCTCAGTGGGCTCACGAGGACGGCAAATGTCGAATCCTATAAATCAAAGTAGGGACAATAAATCAATCTCTTTTCCAAGTTTCCTAATTTCATAATACTTTATGTTGGTTCTCATTTAGACTCTTTCGGTGGCTATTTTAGGCCTAAACATATGCCTAAAGGGTTGGGAAAGACTATACCCAAAACCACCTTTCAAAAGTGCAAAACACATATTTTTGGGGGTGGGCCGCGGCCCAAAATCCATGGGCTGCGGCCCAAAACTGTCCAGACATGCTCAGAAACATTTGGGCTGCGGCCCAGAATCCACGGGCCGCGGCCTAAGAAAATCCAGTTTCTGGCTGAACTTCCAAAAATCATAACTAATTCAGGAAAAATCGAAATAAGATGATTCCAAAGCCAAATGAAAGCTATTTAAGTCCTCTTTCAAGGAAAAATATTGGCCATTGCTGGAAATCACCACAAAAATCCAGATTTACCAAAAACCTAACGTTGTGCCAAAACTGGGTCCAGTTTTGATGCCAAACTTTGGACAGTTCAAACTCCCAGCTCAAAAAGAGAAATGACACAAAGTTTATGTCCATTTTGAAGCTTGAGATGTGAACTTTAAGACTGGAAAGTTTCATAATTTTTCAACATCATTTGCCCAATCAAAACGTCCACACCATCTGACTGTCCAGAACAGACTTACATTGACCAGATTTTTCCAGATTTTGCCAATTGGCTTCCAATGGTCCCTAATTTCAAATCACATACCATTTTTACACAATTTGGCTCAAGGAACACATTGGAGCCATCAAAATAACCAAATTCATTATCCATGGGCAAGTTCTACCACTATCACCACACATCACCTTAACATCTCCAATCAACACACACATTGCAATCCATTCCATCCCAAAATTCCAAATCAACTCCCATGGCTCAAAGACACAATTTAACACCACATTCTCTACCACACACTAACCAATTCAAGCATTCAAATTAGACCAAAAATCAGGGCAAAAATTCGAAATTCCCAAAACCAAACCAATGACCACAACAATTACACCAAAAGGTATCACATACTCATTACAACTTCTTTCCAAAGCTATTTCTTTGATTCACCATCTTTCAAATCCCCACAAGTTCTCAAACTCCACTAATCAAAAATATGAAACCATAGGAATAAAGCTCTCAACCCCTTGAACAATATTAATAAAGGTGAGTTGAGCATTTAGGGACAAGACCTTACCTAAAACTCAAGCTCCTTCTTTCCCTTTCTTGCTTGTTCTTGGCGAAAATGGAGGAGAGGTGAGAAGTGAGAAGATGATGATGGAATCAGAATTTTTTTGGTGCACTTAGGCCCTTGGCCAACTTGAAATGGAGGAGGGAAAGGAGTTGCAATTGTTGACTCTTTGACCTCAATCTATGGTTCTTGTGTTGACATGTGTCAACATCTTGTGCCCCCTTCTAAACCCTCACATGAGCACATGCACACACAATCCCACTCCTTTGCTTATTCAATCTTAGCCATTGATATCAATTACCAATGAGTTTCCTCTTCGGTAACTGTCCAATCGGTCGGTAAATTTACCGTTTTGCCCCTGATTGTCACAATGCTTAATAAACCATCATCAAACACATTTGCATCATATTTCACATTATTTACTTCAAGAGTGTTTAATTAGCATTAATTACATCACTTTGAAGTTATTAGCCCTTAATTACAATTTGGAATATTACAGCAGGCACCCTCAAAGCCCAGTAACAGCTGGCACCCTTTCAAAGCCCTTTACCGGCAGGCACCCTCAAAGCCCAGTAACAGCTGGCACCCTTTCAAAGCCCTTTACCGGCAGGCACCCTCAAAGCCCAGTAACGGCTGGTACCCTTTTCAAAGCCCTGTACCGGCAGGCACCCTCAAAGCCCAGTAACGACTGGCACCCTTTTCAAAACCCTGTACCTGCAGGAACCCTTAAAGCTCAGTAACGGCTAGTACCCTTTCAAAGCCCTGTACCAGAAAGCACCCTCAAAGCCCAGTAATGGCTAGCACCCTTTTCAAAACCCTGTACCTACAGGCACCCTTAAAGCTCAGTAACGGCTAGCACCCTTTCAAAGCCCTGTACCGGAAAGCACCCTCAAAGCCCAGTAACGGCTGGCACCCTTTTTAAAGCCCTGTACCGATAGGCACCCTCAAGGCCTAGTAACAGGTGGCACCCTTTTCAAAGCCCTGTACCGGCACGCACCCTCAAAGCCCAGTAACGGCTGGCGCCCTTTCAAAGCCCTGTACTGACAGGCACACTCAAAGCCTAGTAACGGCTGACACCTTTTCAAAGCCCAGTAACGGCTGGCACCCTTTCAAAGCCCTATACTGGCAGGGACCCTCAAAGCCCAGTAACGGCTGGCACCCTTTTCAAAGCCCTGTACCGGCAAGCACCCTTTCAAAGCCCTGTATCGGCAGGTACCCTCAAAGCTCAACAACGATTGGCACCCTTTCAAAGCCTTGTATCAGCAGGCACCCTCAAACCCAGCAACGGCTGGCACCCTTTTAAAAGCCCTGTACCGGCAAGCACCCTTTCAAAGCCCTGCACCACAAGGCACCCTCAAAGCCTAGTAATGGATGGCACCCTTTCAAAGCCCTGTACCGCCAGGCACCCTCAAAACCCAATACCGGCTGGCACCCTTTCAAAGCCCTGTACCGGAATACACCCTCAGAGCCCAGTAACGGCTCGAACAATTCTTTTAAAGCCCAATAACGCTTGGCACAATTCTTTTAAAGCCCTGTACTGGCAAGCACTATTCTTTTAAAGCCCTATACCAACAGGCACCCTCAAAGCCCAGTAACAGCTGGCACAATTCTTTTAAAGCCTTGTAACTGCAGGCACTAGTTTTTCAAAGCCCTGTACTAACAGGCACCCTCAAAGCTCAGTAATGGCTGGTACAATTCTTTTAAAGCCCTGTAATGGCAGGCACTATTCTTTCAAATCCTTGCACCAATAGGCATCCTCAAAGCCCAGTAACGGCTGGCATTATTCTTTTAAAGCCCTGTACCAATAGGCACCCTCAAAGCCCAGTAACGGCTGGCACAATTCTTTTAAAGCCCTGTAACGACAGGCATTATTCTTTTAAAACCCTGTATTAATAGGCACCCTCAAAGCCCAGTAACGGATGGCTAATTCTTTTAAAGCCTTCAAACGGAAGGAACTATTCATTCAAAGCCCTGTATCAACAGGCACTCTCAAAGCCCAGTACCGATTGGCACAATTATTTTATGCCCCACCAAAGTCCTATACAACTAGGCGCTCTACTTCTACTCCAGGTAATCATCTATCTCCGCCTGTGTTCTTCTCCCCTATGAACCAAGTAAAGAGGGGCATGGGCACTGTATTTTGTCCAAACCCTCTTTGGTTCCAATGGGGTACCTTGTTCTTTGACTGGACAAAATACGTGTTCTTATCTTTACTTGCTTCATAGACGAGAATCTCACTTTTCTCAGCCATGAAACAAGTAAAAAGGGGCAACTGTGAATACCCTATTTTGTCCGGGCCCCACTTAAAAATACAAAAATAATTAATGATGATTGGTATCCAAATTGGCAATCATCATTAGAAGAAAAAAAGAAATAAAAAACAAAAATAAGAAAAAAAATAAGGAAATCCTCCTATTGATGATGATCAGTGTCTAAATTGGCAATCATCATTGAAAGGGAAAAGATAAAAAAAATTAAAAAACGAAAATTAAAATAAATCCCCTCATTGATGATGATTGGCATTGTCATTCATTAAGGGAAAAACGAAAAATAAAAAATAAAAAAAGTCTCATTTATGTTGATAGGTTTAAATTAGGAAATTAGTTGTGGGGAGAATAATAAAAAAAATTAAAAACAAAAAAATCTCCACTGATGGTGATTAGGTCAAGCTAGGAAGTTTTATCAATAGAAAATACAAAAAATAAAAAATAAAAACGAAAATTAAACAAAAATTGATGGTGATTGAGTCAAGTTAGGTAGTTCTTAACATAAAATACAAAAAAATCAAAAAGGAAAATTCAAAAAAAGAAGAAGGAGCATTTATGAAGAAAATCCTACCTTGAGACTATAAATAGAAGTGCAAGGGTTGAAGCAAGACACAAAAATTTTGGGAGGAAGAGGGAGGCAAGGTAGAGAGTTAATTTTATTGCTCATACATAATTTTCATGGGGAAGGGTAGTTAACATAAGAATCCATCTTATTTTGCTCACCATTCTTTGATTGTGATTAAATTTTCATGCTCTTCTTTTTGATAATATTTAGCCATATGTGCAAGATGATGAATTTGACTAACTCTCCCCACCACTCTAATGTTTTATGACTTTGTACTTGGCTTTGTGTTTATCTTGATGACTCAACATTTGCATGAATCACCTACTCTCATGTATGTTGGCCTTGCTGGACATTTCAAATATGGGAATCACCTACTCTAATATATGTTGGCCTTGCTAGACATTTCAAATCTGGGATCAAGAGCTATGTGGACTTGCTTTCCATTGCCTCATTGAATTGTCTTATGTATTGTTGCTGGATGTGTGGCATTTGGATCAAAAGGTATGTGTGGCTCTATCACCCTATCTCTTGTTGTAATGGGTTCAAAGGATAAAATGTACGCATAAATCTCCTCACCTTTGACTTCCATTTTGTTTAACTTGTGCTATTTTTTCTTCCTTTTTTCTTCATCCCTTTCTTAGGTCATCTTTCAAAAAAAGAAGAAAAAAATATTTTAACACATTTTTATAAATGAAAATAAAATGGAAAAGCTCTCTTTCATGAAAAATAAAAGAAGTTCTTTCATAAATAAAAAAAAGTTTTTAAAAAAAATAATAAAAAAACAAACCAAATAAAAAAAATTATTTTTCTCAAAATAAATGAAATAAACATTTTTTCTAAAAAACACAAACAAAGTGACACGCATTTCTACCCCCGAACTACGTGGGCTTTGATCCCTCTAAAGGGTACGTAGACCCTAGGCTTTCATCCTAGGTCAAGTCCAATTTTGTAAATAAATATATTTTTTCTTATTTTCTTTTTATAAATAAATGTTCTTTTTTTTCTTCTTTAATTGTCCTTTCATTTATTTTTGTAAATATTCTCTTTTTTTATTTGAGTAATTATAATAAAATTAAATGCCATATTATTTTTAAATAATTAACTTAGGATAACCATTCTTTTGAATGGGTGTTGTGGGGTGCCTAACACCTTCCCCATACACAAATGACTCCCGAACTCTAAATGGTTTTTATAGACCAGTTTCCATTTTTAAAGAGGTTTCCAAAATTATCCTTATTCTAAAATTTTGGTGGCGGCTCCATGTTTTTCCGAATTCGGGGCGCTACAGCTGTTATAAATAATAGATACTTGAAACTTCATTCATGCAAAGAACAAAAGGAGAGTTGTTTCTTCTAGGATTTTGAAAAGCTTTGATGAACCTTATGTCATAGCTTTTCTGTTGCAGTTGCTGTGACACAGCTTTTTTGGAGACCTAGGGGTTTATTGGTGGATCAGTTTCATTCCCGGGATGATCTTATCAATGCAGTTTTTACTTCTTCCTTTATTCCAGGGTGAATTATTTGCAACATACTGTTTTACCTTGGTTGGCAAGCTATTTTCGCCCACATTTTAAAGTACTGAGGAAACTTAAAGTTAGTTATGTCTCGCTGCAGGTATCTTGCACCAAGATCAGCAACAATGTTTAGAAACCGACTATGCATGGATGGTGGTTTGATGTTGTTTATGCCACCAACATCTGCTGCACAAACGGTATACAAGATTTTCCTGAGTTGATTCCCTTGCGAGGCCTTATCTAATTAATTCCTTTTTCCCCTAATTTTAATAATATTCTTCTTCTAAGCTAGGGTGTGCTTTCCTCTGTTGCATTTTGTCTAGTGAGAAGATCTATTGGGTCCAACTGGTAAAAATTTCTTCATGTTGGCTGCATGAGTAGTATTGATTACGTTCACTGCTCACTTGGCCAATTTGTGTGAATGAGGGTGTGAAATGGGACAATGAATGAATCATTTTTCCATAATAAAATCTCTTAAATGAATAATTTTCGTGGGATAACTTTTATTCAAAAAACCTTTTCTGCCCTTTATATCTTGATTTTGTCACTATTTCTAATCCAATAATAGTGGCAACTTGGGAATAGTTTTCAATATTGTTATGTAATTAATAAATGAGAGGGAAGTTAGTTAAATGTTAATGGGTGGTTATGTTGGTTAATTGGGCATTAAGGATTATGTTCTATAAAAGGGCACAAGAGGGGTTATTGTAATCAGGTCTTTGAATAATAATATTTGAGCCTTTCTCTCTATCTCCCTCTTTCTCTTCTGTCATCTATCTATCTTCCATCTCTCTCTACCACTCCTGTTTCTCTCTTTTTCTCCCTCTTCCATACATCAGTATGCTTTAAAGTAATCAACAGTACTATTGTGTTTTCTGGTGCTGCATCATAAATATGGCTGGCTTTACTATGGACGTGTGATTTGAGGGGATGATTATTAAGTTTATTGCTGAAAAAATTCACTTGCAGCCTGTTAAACTTCTCACATCAATTTCCTCTTGGGTGTCATTTGTAACCCCCTGCCGTAATTAATATCCGGATTACAATAATAAACGTGAAATAGAGACCAATAAGACAAAACACCATTTATAAACCCATCAACCAGACGGGGTTTTCACAATTACATTTCGAAATCATTTAAAACACGGTCTCATATTTACACTCCGAATATAATTACTATGCGAAGATAAATTACATTTATACAATTATCAGAGTACGCAATATAAATTCCCGACAATTCCGGGATCATATCTTCGCTCAATAATCATAGGGCGCATTAGCCCATACAACTCAAATAACAGGGATTACACAACTTATCCAAATACATTCTCAAGTATTGATCCATATAAACAAATACATAATCCCATTTACACAATGATAACCAACTAGTAAGCTCTCACCCAAAACGAGTCCTCTTCGTCCTTGAATGCTTGCTTATCCTCAATCTTCCTTCCCTGCCTAAAATGTTGATAGGGGAGGGTGAGATTCTGGGGAATCTCAGTAGGAAAACAAATACCACTATGCATGCAAGATAAGTATTTAATGCATGACATGCTTGCATCACAATAACTCATGTTCACAATATGATATATTCGCATGCTCAATGTTCACACAACATACTCATGGCCATAGTACAAATAGAAACAGAGCTTCAATCATACTCATACGTTTCACATAATCACGCAAGGCAATAACATGCATCAATACACAAATACAATTATCACTACATGCAGGAGAGGTAAGTTCCCTACACTCTTTTCCACGTAAGCTCCAGCTCCGGCTGCTCACGCTCCAGTAAATCATCAAATCCTATAACCATAATCAAGGACATAGGATTAATCCCTTTTCCAATTCCTTTACATTTAGACACTCAAGTTGGTTATCATTATTGCCCTTTAAGTGCCCTCAAACACCTCAATCCATAGCTCTAAAGGGTTGGAAGACTATCCCCAAAGATCCCCTTTTGAACACTTAAACTTGATATTTTTCACTGCCTCACTCGAGCACAGAAGCTCTCACTCGAGCACAAGTACGGACATCACTCGAGCACAAGTGCGAGTGAGACTGCGAGCACTTGCCCGAGAGCACAAACCCACTCCAGAAGCACAAGCTCACTCGAAGCACAAGAGGCTCACTCGAGCACGCTGCCCTTACCCGCGAGCACAAGAGAAAGTGAGACCGCGAGTGAGCACCCGAGAGCACCCAAAGCTCTCCAAGCACTGGATCACTCGAGCACAAAACCACACCCGCGAGCACACCTCACACCCGCGAGCACACTCCTACCTGAAGCACACCTCACCCGCGAGCACACCCGCGAGCACACACGGCTCACTCGAGCAGATGCCCTCCACCCGCGAGCACACCCGCGAGCACACACCTCTCACCCGCGAGCAGATGCCCACCACCCGCGAGTGAGAAGGCACACTTCTTGCACCTTGCCCGCGAGTATCCACCCGAGAGCAATCCTTCACTCTGGACTCCCACTATCACTCGAGCAGGCCATGCTCTTTCTCGAGCATGTTCTTCCCTCACTCGAGCACAAAGCGATGTGCTCGAGCAGAGCTCATAATTCCCAGGTGCACTCGAAGCCACACAAGGGAAAACTCACCTATCACTCGAGCAGGTTCTTCCTCACTCGAGCAACATTCATCCCTCACTCGAGCACACACCTGTCTGCTCGAGTGAATCTATCAGATTCCAGGAAAACGCAGCAAACATACCACATTTCCCCAACTCTTGCCCAATTGATCCAAAGGGACCAAAAACCTCTACCAAAGCCACTCCCACACAAAATCACTCACTGAATTCAATGGAATCAACAGAATTACCCAATTCCCATTCCATTAACAAGCTTTGGTCTAGGGCATCATAATCACCCATTTTCCAAATCATTATCCTTACACATTTCAATCCCCAATCCATTCTATCTATTCAAAACTCATACCAATATACCATTTCCAATGCCATATCATGCCAAACTACCCATTACCCATATTTTCACAATTAGGGCAATAATTCCAGAAATTCCAAACATAATCATTTGGCATGAAACATAGATAGAAGGAGTGGTTTCACATACCTTATCAACATTCTCAAAGACACTCTTTGATTCTCCAAATTCCATATTTTCGTGATCTTCAAATCACCATCAATGGAGAAGCTACAACCACCAAATTGAAGCTCTCAACTCCATGATCAACATTTATGAAAAGGATTTGAGCAAAGGAAGCCATTTACTCACCTTTTCCCAAGCTTTTCCTTCTTCCTCTTCACCCTTCAACCATGCGCACAAGAGAGAAGGAGAGAGAGAGCACGAGAGAGAGAGAAAAGAAGAGATGGAGATGATGATGATGTGTCCACATCACTTATCCCACATCCAAGGGCTCTCCACATGCCACTTGTCACCATCCCTCTTCACCTCACATGGGCTCACATGCATGCACACACACATGATTATGCCTCTTGCCCACTACACAAATCAATCTTAGCCATTGATTATTTAATCACACATCTCATTTTCTCTTAGCTAGTAATTAATTTCTCTATTAATCACTAACTAATTCCCAACAATTTCACTATTTCAATTTCCAATAATTATGGCATATTAATTATTATGGCCATAAAACACATAATTATTCTCAATAATTATGATTAGTCCTTAGTCGAAAATCGGGATGTTACATTTCTCCCCCCGTTCAATAAATTTCGTCCTCGAAATTTGTTCCACCACTAAGGACATAAACTCCGGACGCTTCTTCACGACAGCTTCCGTTTCACCATTCATTTCACATTGGATGGTCCCTTCTAGACCACCTACACAATGGAGCATCTCAACTTGATTCTTGTAAGAATCTTAAACCATAAATGCAACCCTAGTTGCCATAAACTGCAATCGGCCCATATCACGATTGCTATACAACCACAATCATCGCAAGGCCTCCTCAACTCATGAGTGGCAAGCGCATCTCAATATCCGGTGACTCTAATTCATGAGCCATATCATAAGATTTCGGCAGTTAGGTGGCACAGGCCACCAACCTGCTCAACTCAATCTAGTGATTCCATCCTGGAATAACTCAACAACATCACCAACTCATTTCAAACAACAGCCTCAGCCGTATATACCAGCACTTAGGCCTTCGCTGTATTCACTTCCACAGCATTACCCTCACCCGTACACCCACCAATGATTCCACTAGTGGTAACCGAGACTTTCGGGTATTCACAACAGTCACATTGCCGTATCGAATTCCACGGCATTACCCTCACCCATCCGGGACTTTTGGGTCTCAATCACAATGTTCTTGACAAATTCACTTTGCCCTTCCGGCATTCACATCACAACAGCATATATCACATCATCAGGTCACTCCAGAATCTCAATCTCATCTATCCGAAGCACCCTACCACAATGGTCCACCTAGAATCTCAATCTCATCTATCCAGGCGACCGGTTGAGAGTCTCAATCTCCCAACACCACCTTCATGCTCTCGCATCACACAAAGCAACTACAACGGCAGTCCAACGGCCGAGCTAGAGATGACCAGCGTCAAACCCTAAACGGCTCACGCTGACCTGCACACGCTGCATTGCACCTTAACACAATTCACACAATATACTTCACCACAGCTGGGATCCATATAAAGCATGTCATATACGCAAGCCACATAGGCAAGATTTACACACAGCCCACGGCTGGTTACACAAACGCCGCCCTCACACGGGTCGGATTCACATCATCCATGTCGGTTACGACGGCAGTTCAACGGCCGAACTAGAGATGACCACTGTCACTCCCTATACGGCTCCCGCTGAATTGCTCACGCTGCAATCTGTCACATCCCCCGCCGGTGCTCTCGGGGACGCCTACTCCGGCACAACCGGCTACGGCACCGACCGTAGTACCACCCGTACTACCATTCGGGTGTGGCAAGTAGCTGGGCATCAACCCAGGACTCACATGAATTCCGCACATTTCCGTCTTTATTGTCACACCCACCTCGCTACTCACATTTCACGGCGGCTGGATGCCCACCCCGGTACTCACATTTCCCGGCGGCTGGTACCCTCCGTATGGGCCTAGGCACTCACGCCTTACCCTCCCAACTGGGCCTCAACCCCTTGGGCCGCGAGGGAGACTACAATACACATTCACATCAACACATATTACAGATTCTCTTTTACGTACTGAGATCCTTCAAGACCCCTTTGCACAACACAACTTGACCCCGAAGTTTTACCTCCCGAAGCCATAGTTATCATATCATTCTCACAGCAACCTCGAGCTTCTGCTCAGCACGGTTCTCGCACATATTACATTCCCATGCTTCCGCTGCACACTCTGAGGCCATACTCCTCATCTGTGCATTCACAATGTCAAGTTGACTTAACAGGAGTCCCATAGGAATCTCCTACATCACCTGACCACATTCATAATCTATACCAAATCTTGGCTTGATTCAACTCGAATCATTCAGAGCCATAACCAGCGCTTCGTTGAGATCCCATACTCCCAACGTTCCCAGAGTTCTATTCTACGATTCAACGTCACGGCTATCGCTCTCCACGGTTCGTTATCACGGTGGCTGCACACTAGGGTTTGTCGTCATGGAGGCTTTCACAAATATAGTCACACCCCGGTTTTACCCCCCTCAAGGGATGCCCCGCGCCGGTGCCCACCCCGCTCACGTACATGGGGCTGCCAGGTGGCTGAGCTGGCTGGTCTCACCCCTCATGGGCTAACCCACCACCCAGGACTCACACATATCCCCCGTATTCCCACCGCCCCAAAGGCACGGTCCTCCCACTGTGTGCCATACACACCCCCAGTGGGCCGCAGGTGATGAATTCACAAACAGCCGCTCCGGTCAGACGTCACCGTAGGTAGCCCTCTCCGATCAAAAGTCCCCGCAGATAGCGCTCTCCGATCCGAATCCTCCGTAGATAACTTTCTCCCTGTGCTGGATTTACAACCAACACTCTCAGAATTCCTGATACACAATTCAATTCACTTTCGGTACCATACCCTGGTACCACATACCATTGAGGTCAAATCCAATTCCTAAGAATCAACCCAGCTTCCGAGTCTAATCCTTAGATCACAATTTAGCTCTCAAAGCCACAACCTCCGTTGAACCGGGAAATCACTTCCCTCAATTTCATGGAGCATCACAACTCCTATACAAATCCAGATATCTCCGCCAGCCTAAGGCACACCAGCCCCCTAGGTCTTAAGGCTTTTTCACACACAGGCTCAGTATGACATTACTACATATAACATCACACCGCCTTGGGTTTCATACCCAACATCTAGGTTAGTCACGATACCTAGAGCTTCAACATCAAAACATCTAGGAAAATCATTTTCCTCCACCTCTAGGTATACACCCTAGATTCTCAGACGAATCACTATATCCTTCGATTACACAATGATTCGCCACTCAAGACTAACCAACAATGTATACACATATTCCACAAATCTCTTATGTCCACAATGACAAATCACACATGTGTATACATAATCACTATCACAAAACATCATCTACCACCAAGGTAGAGATCTAAGAGAGCTATCCTAGCAAATTCCCAAGTTTGCCAGGAACTGTAGCTCTGATACCAAAAATGTAACCCCCTGCCGTAATTAATATCCGGATTACAATAATAAACGTGAAATAGAGACCAATAAGACAAAACACCATTTATAAACCCATCAACCAGACGGGGTTTTCACAATTACATTTCGAAATCATTTAAAACACGGTCTCATATTTACACTCCGAATATAATTACTATGCGAAGATAAATTACATTTATACAATTATCAGAGTACGCAATATAAATTCCCGACAATTCCGGGATCATATCTTCGCTCAATAATCATAGGGCGCATTAGCCCATACAACTCAAATAACAGGGATTACACAACTTATCCAAATACATTCTCAAGTATTGATCCATATAAACAAATACATAATCCCATTTACACAATGATAACCAACTAGTAAGCTCTCACCCAAAACGAGTCCTCTTCGTCCTTGAATGCTTGCTTATCCTCAATCTTCCTTCCCTGCCTAAAATGTTGGTAGGGGAGGGTGAGATTCTGGGGAATCTCAGTAGGAAAACAAATACCACTATGCATGCAAGATAAGTATTTAATGCATGACATGCTTGCATCACAATAACTCATGTTCACAATATGATATATTCGCATGCTCAATGTTCACACAACATACTCATGGCCATAGTACAAATAGAAACAGAGCTTCAATCATACTCATACGTTTCACATAATCACGCAAGGCAATAACATGCATCAATACACAAATACAATTATCACTACATGCAGGAGAGGTAAGTTCCCTACACTCTTTTCCACGTAAGCTCCAGCTCCGGCTGCTCACGCTCCAGTAAATCATCAAATCCTATAACCATAATCAAGGACATAGGATTAATCCCTTTTCCAATTCCTTTACATTTAGACACTCAAGTTGGTTATCATTATTGCCCTTTAAGTGCCCTCAAACACCTCAATCCATAGCTCTAAAGGGTTGGAAGACTATCCCCAAAGATCCCCTTTTGAACACTTAAACTTGATATTTTTCACTGCCTCACTCGAGCACAGAAGCTCTCACTCGAGCACAAGTACGGACATCACTCGAGCACAAGTGCGAGTGAGACTGCGAGCACTTGCCCGAGAGCACAAACCCACTCCAGAAGCACAAGCTCACTCGAAGCACAAGAGGCTCACTCGAGCACGCTGCCCTTACCCGCGAGCACAAGAGAAAGTGAGACCGCGAGTGAGCACCCGAGAGCACCCAAAGCTCTCCAAGCACTGGATCACTCGAGCACAAAACCACACCCGCGAGCACACCTCACACCCGCGAGCACACTCCTACCTGAAGCACACCTCACCCGCGAGCACACCCGCGAGCACACACGGCTCACTCGAGCAGATGCCCTCCACCCGCGAGCACACCCGCGAGCACACACCTCTCACCCGCGAGCAGATGCCCACCACCCGCGAGTGAGAAGGCACACTTCTTGCACCTTGCCCGCGAGTATCCACCCGAGAGCAATCCTTCACTCTGGACTCCCACTATCACTCGAGCAGGCCATGCTCTTTCTCGAGCATGTTCTTCCCTCACTCGAGCACAAAGCGATGTGCTCGAGCAGAGCTCATAATTCCCAGGTGCACTCGAAGCCACACAAGGGAAAACTCACCTATCACTCGAGCAGGTTCTTCCTCACTCGAGCAACATTCATCCCTCACTCGAGCACACACCTGTCTGCTCGAGTGAATCTATCAGATTCCAGGAAAACGCAGCAAACATACCACATTTCCCCAACTCTTGCCCAATTGATCCAAAGGGACCAAAAACCTCTACCAAAGCCACTCCCACACAAAATCACTCACTGAATTCAATGGAATCAACAGAATTACCCAATTCCCATTCCATTAACAAGCTTTGGTCTAGGGCATCATAATCACCCATTTTCCAAATCATTATCCTTACACATTTCAATCCCCAATCCATTCTATCTATTCAAAACTCATACCAATATACCATTTCCAATGCCATATCATGCCAAACTACCCATTACCCATATTTTCACAATTAGGGCAATAATTCCAGAAATTCCAAACATAATCATTTGGCATGAAACATAGATAGAAGGAGTGGTTTCACATACCTTATCAACATTCTCAAAGACACTCTTTGATTCTCCAAATTCCATATTTTCGTGATCTTCAAATCACCATCAATGGAGAAGCTACAACCACCAAATTGAAGCTCTCAACTCCATGATCAACATTTATGAAAAGGATTTGAGCAAAGGAAGCCATTTACTCACCTTTTCCCAAGCTTTTCCTTCTTCCTCTTCACCCTTCAACCATGCGCACAAGAGAGAAGGAGAGAGAGAGCACGAGAGAGAGAGAAAAGAAGAGATGGAGATGATGATGATGTGTCCACATCACTTATCCCACATCCAAGGGCTCTCCACATGCCACTTGTCACCATCCCTCTTCACCTCACATGGGCTCACATGCATGCACACACACATGATTATGCCTCTTGCCCACTACACAAATCAATCTTAGCCATTGATTATTTAATCACACATCTCATTTTCTCTTAGCTAGTAATTAATTTCTCTATTAATCACTAACTAATTCCCAACAATTTCACTATTTCAATTTCCAATAATTATGGCATATTAATTATTATGGCCATAAAACACATAATTATTCTCAATAATTATGATTAGTCCTTAGTCGAAAATCGGGATGTTACATCATTGCCATTTATGTTTTAATGTTACCATATTTCAATCTTCATCATAGCTAGCTTTGCCTCTTGACAGGTTTGTGTTTGTGCTTTCCCCGCAAGTCTACTCAGATTGGAAGGAGCAGGGATCATCAGCCCAGACTGTAATCCTGAAAATGTGGCTAGTCCTCGCCAGGTACATCTCAGTTTTTGAATCAAGAAAGACCTTTACTTGTCGTAAGGTGATGATCATTATGCTTCAAAAAAATTCAGCTTTTCAAATGGGCTCTTGAGCCAGCAGAAGATGAAATTCTCGACCGGCTCTTTGAATATGGGTTGAAAGATGCTGCTGTCTCGGCAATGGAAAACCCTACTGAAAAATTACTTCAAGAAGAAAAGCCTGTAATTGGAAACTGCATTTCAACATAGCTCATTGTGGATATCCTTACTTCTGTTTGGAGATTGCAGATGGATAAGGAAGGTACAAATCCTTGTCTCCAATTTTGTCACGTGGAAACCTGTTCATTGTGGCATAAATTGAACAAAACTCATAGGATAGGAAGATAAAGTTCATTACATTGGAGTGCATAAATTCATTTCTTATTATTATTGCATATGTTGTAATCAAAATTTTGATCTTGACAAGAAGATTAAAACGAAAAAAGAATGTAATGCCACTAGATATAGCTTAGTGGTAAGGGGTGTGTGAATAGGTTAGCAAAGGATCACACACACAGGAAAAGGTCATGACATTTGATATCCATGACTAACCTGATTTATTGAGAATAATCATTTGTTGTAAAGTACAAAGAAAGATAAGGTTTGTTTACACGTGATTCACAAATAAAAGGTGCTTTCAGTTGTTTTAGTGAATGTACCTAGTGATTCAAAATGATCTACCTACATATTGTTGACTCGTTGGTGCGGTCAAAATATTTGAATTTTCAGCGTTTTCAATTAGTAGTTGCCCTTGAGTTCTGTAGCTTTTGTGAGTACATGTTTTTGTTTGGTTAAATATATCTGGATTTGAGACAGTATAGGTTAACTTGGCATTCATATGAATGCATATACTTTCACCTGTATTAGTCTTTCATTTTCATATTGACACATTAATTGCACAAAGGTTCCTGTGGCCCGGATTAATGCTCGGATGCTTTGATAATATGTTCCTTTTTTTTTGGTCAAATTGATAATATGTTCTCAGTTCTCACACATTCATGCTCCGAACTCAAAGTTATTACCAGAAGGTTAATATTAATGAAAATTTAACGCATGAACCTTTATTTGATCCTAATGTCATTATTTAAAAAAGGGCAGACTAATGCACAAGGCTCCACCAAGTGAAGTTTGGGAAGGGATAGAAATATGCATCTATTCTCTTGTAAGATGAGAGGTTGTTTCATAATTTAAATTTTTAACCTCCAGGTCATATGGTAGCAACCTTTTTATTGCTTCGAGGCTCATCTTAAAACTAATGTTTTTATTAACACCTAAATTTTTGTTTCCTTATTGTTATTCTGTTAAAGGATTTGGAAATAGATATTTAAAAGTTGTGCAGATTTTTTCTCTTTTCAAAACTAAAGGGGTGGAAAGCTATTATGTCCCATGTTTATTTTCTCCTTTCAAAATTAAAGGTGTGGCGACATTTGCCACTCAAAAAATCCCTATTGCCCTTTGTTATTTTTGGGAAGCGAGTTTTTTCATGGAATTGTAAGTGAAAAAGAAGTAGAAATGAGAAGAAAGTAGGGTAGAAGTGGGTATTTTTAAAAATATTTGGTATGTCCATAGAACCCTGATATAATTTTTGAAAAGACAAAAATACCCCTACTAAAAAAGGCATAAGCTGAGAAAATAATCAACAAACCTAAAGATGGAGGGGCCCATTGATAAGTCCTAATTTTACCACATATTTTCATAGTTTTTTGGAAGGTTTTAGTGATAATAGTGTGCTTGAAATTCAGTTGTAATGAGGAAATGGGACTAATATTGAATTTATGAAATGAGTGATTAAGAGTAGCTTAATCGATATATCTCATGATTTCTCTTAAAGTGTTGATTTGGGGAAGAATGATATTGCATTGATGTGAATTGCCTTGTAGGAAGCTTGAAGGAAAATAAGATAAAAAAGGGGTTGGAAGAAGAAGGAAGGACTAATTGGTAAAGTTTCAGAATTATGCAACCAGTTAGAGAAGGGACTTAAGTGCAGAACATAGGAAACCTTTTGAGCTCAACTGCAATTTTCTCCAATGCCAATTTTTTTCACTTCATGTTATGGGGAGTTCGCGGGAGACCGAGAGGAGAAATTCTGGGAAATGAATTGGGGGTGAACGTTGGTGACAGGGGATCAAAAAACAAAACAGAAAAGGAAGACTCGGGCAGATCTGGATCTGGAGGGCGGATCACCACCGATAGCCATTTTCTGATTCTCCAATTTCTTTGATCAGCTACCAAGGCAGGAGCTCAGATGAGGATCGATGGAGTCCGTTCTCTTGTCATGAGTAGCTGAACACTGTGATTCTTCCTAGAAGCAATGCTGAACCCAAATCCATGCACTGAAATCAAAGCTCACTAAGATTTGTATTCTTAATCGATTTTGTTTTCTTAAGATTATGCGAGTTCTGTAGTTTTGGAATAGAGTTAATTTGGAAATTCGGTGTTGTAGTGTGTCGAACCATGCCTGGAATTAACTATTTTGAATTTGTTTGCATAAATTCAGTCGATGATTGTATTCTCTAAATTTGGTGGATTTAATCACATTAACTGATTCAAGTTGCATCAGTGTATTGGATAATCTTGACTGATTCTGTGATGATGAGCGGTAGCCATAATTAGTGGAAATTCATATTTGCTTGCTGCACTATAATGCTTTGTGGATGAATAGAATGCCATGTCAATTTACTCCCTGCATGTTGTCTAGTTGAGTAACTACAGGTAGTAATTGTGGATACAATGTATATGTTGAGCTCACAATCATGATTGGATAATGAAGGTGAAGTAGAACTTCTAGGAAGGATTGTTTTTATCATTGTGTCAAGTCATCATTCATCTCATTTGCGTCATTGTCACTGTAAAAGGATCAAAAATTGAGAAACAGAAATAAATGCATAGCAGATTTAATTCAATCAATTCATTACATCCTTGTTGTACTTATTGTGGCTCATAATTTTGCTAAGAATTATTACAATAGTTAGGTTCCTTAGAGAAGAATGACCTAGGCTAGGTATCACTTTACTATAGTTAGCTTAGTATTTTTGGTAAGGTTAACAACAAGCTTTATCAAAGTGGCGCCGTTGCCGGGGAACCTTACTTGTTAAGGTTCTTTAGCAATCTTTTGGACCCAAAAATATTTTGTGACTCTGTTATTGTAAGTAGTGCTGATATTTTGCTGCTATAATTCTCATTGTTCTATGCTGCTTGCTTCTGTTAGTATGTGGTAGCTACTGGTTGCTTGATTGTGTGATTTAACTCTTCACCATTGAGGTTGCTGTTTGTGAATTTCCATTTGGATTTTGCGTTCAGAATTGTCTATATCACTGGTTAGTAGGTTGAACTTTCGTTTGGGGTTAAGGTAGTGTGTTGTATGACTAGGAGTCAACCAACACCATTACTTCCTCCAAGTGAAGAAATTAATAGGACTGTTAGACAACTTAAGAAACTCAAGTCCCTTGAGCTTAACCATTCACCTCTAGTTGAAGAAAGTAGTTCCCAAGGTCATAAGCACATCAGCAATAATTTGGATAGAACTAGTGGAACATATTTAGATAGACATTTCATAATGGATCATGTTGAACAACCTAATAATGGGGGCACAACAATGATATACCTGGGAATAATGGTGAAAGGAAGACTATAAAAGACCTTACCTCTACTGCTGAAAATGTGGAACAATCCCGTATATATCATGAATTTAACATTAACTTTGAATTGAAGAGTCCTTTGCTGAGCAGGTTACCTAGATTTACTGGTCTAGCAGGGGAAGATCCTCAAAAGCATCTCAGGGAATTGAGGCTGGTCTGTTCTTCTATGAAACCAGTGGGTGTGGATGTAGATGAAGTGCTTCGACAAGTCTTCCATTTTACATTGGAAGGCAGGGCTAAGGAATGGTTCATGATACTATCTCATCATTCTGTTACTGCTCTAGCTACATGGTCTAATCTGTAAGCAGCCTTCCTAGAAAAATATTTCCCTGCCTCTAAGATTACCTCATTGACTAAGGAAATTTTTGGAGCAAAACAAGTTGTACAAGAAACTTTTTCTGAATACTGGATCAGATTTCAGGAGCTTTTCTCTAAATGCCCAAACCACTAAATACCAGAAGCTAGATTGGTTCTCTATTTTCATAATGGTTTATTACCTCAGGATCAAAAATATTTGGATTCTTCAGCTGCGGGTACAATTCAATTACTTACCCCTGCAAAAGCTTGGGAACTAATTGAAAGAATTGCAAACAATGATCAACAGTTTGAGGGATTAGATGCACGGCAAGTTCATGAACTTTCTGCATCTAACAGAAGTAATAGAGTCACTGATCCAGTAGCTGTGCAACTCGCTGCCATGAATGCAAATCTCAATAAATTGTGTCAGCTTGGTAATCTAAATGTGCAAGGCCAACCAGCTCCATCTCAAGCTTTGGTGGCTACAAGTCATGAAATATGTCAATCTCCAATGCATATTACCATAAATTGCCCTCATGATAATCAGACTGTTACAGCATGTTTCAAGGATGTCAAGGACAGAATTCTAGACCTTGGAACCCATATTCCAATACTTCAATGAAGGGTCTTGAGCACACCCAAATTTTAGTTGGAAAAATAATGATTACAAGGAGTTCCAGAATCAGTTTAATGTTAGCCATCCAAGTGTTAATCAGGGGCAATCTGTTGGGAATCAAGGTGTTTCTAATAGAGCCATTGTGCTAGCTGAAATGGGTGCCTCTAAGGATGATATAGCTCAGCTGATTAAGAGATGAATAATCTCTCACAGTCACTCACTTCTAAGCTTGATGAGGAGCGTGCTCACACCAATTCTAAGCTTGCTGCTATTGAAAAATGAATGGAGCAATGGGAGATTAAAAGCAATAATATTTCTGGTTTTGTGACTCAATTATCTGATAGTTTAAATAATCTCCAAGCTCAAAGTGGTGGCAAATTACCTTCCAACATAATGATTAATCCCAAATCACTTAATCCTATTCACTTGAGGAGTGGAAAGCAGGTAGAAGTCAGTAGAAAAAAAAGTTGGTATAGCTGAGGATCTGATTACAAAAACTTTTGCCTCTCTTCAATTTGAGTATCCCAACTCTGGCAGTAACAAGGAAATGAAATTAAATGAGAAGAAGATAGTTTCATCTGAGCTTCCAGAGGAGCATGACACACTGGATCAAGTGATTACTCATACAATAGTGCAAAATGACCCCTCTGCTGATCCAGAACCTACTAATACTGATATGAAAAATTTACCATTTCCAAAAGCCTTCTTACTTGGTCTAAAAAGGGAAGCAGAGAAGCAGAATCAAGATATAGTCAATTTTTCCAAAAAAAAAATCAAAGTCAATGTTCCTCTTTTAGAGTGGGTGTAACGTATACCAGAGTATGCTAAATATTTGAAAGATTTCTGCACACATAAGAGGAAATTTAAACCTAATGAAGTGGTGCAAGTTGGGGCAAATGTTTCAAGCCTGTTTAAAGCTCAAGAGCTGCCCATTAAATGGCAAGATCCAGGTGCTGTCTCAATTCCCTGTACTATTGTTAAGCTTCCTATTGCTAAGGCCTTGTTGGATTTAGGTGCTACAATCAATGTTATGCCCACTTTAGTTTATGAAGCTCTGGGAATAAATATGCTCAAACCTACTAATATGCAAATCCAACTAGCTGATAAATCTGTGAGGAGACCTAAAGGAATTTTAGAGGATATTTTGGTTCAAGTTCAGGACTTAGTTTTTCCTGCAGATTTCTATGTTTTAGATATGACCAACAATTTCCTTTGTGATAGTATATTGATTTTAGGAAGACCATTCTTGAGGACTGTTGAAACAATGATTTCCATGAAAGAAGGTATTATTACTATGGAATTTTCTGGGCAAAAAATTCAATTTAACATCTATAAGGTGATGAGACATCCACATGAAGATTACTCTCTTTTAGGAGTCAATTTGTTAGATTTGGCAATTGAACCTGATTGTATTTCCTTTTTTGATTTTGAGCTGGATGACCTCTTTGAAGATTCCGGTATGTTTGACTCACTTGTTTCCACTACTCCTATTTTGGGTCCTCATATAGTACTCCTCTTTTATCTAATTTAGAGATAGATGAATTGCTAAATTCAAGGCATGACACTTATTCTGCTTCTCCTGGTGTTCTTGCTGCTAATAATCAGAATTATGCCATATACACTAAGACCATATTATCTGGTGTTACTACTGACCATAATCAAGTGGTCAGTGCCTATTCAACCACATCACTACAGCTGCAACCTCCTGCGCATTTGCTTGCTGATATGCCCATTGTATCAACTATTTCTCAACCTAGTTATGGGAAGGCTTCATTATCAGATCATTTTTCAGATTTCTTCCACAATCTCTATGAAATCTTACATTCCTCTCCACCTCATAGGACTTTCAGGCCCATTTTTCTTAAGATCGCCAAGTCTACAGAATTGCAGAAGTTGTTACAGAATATCTGCATACTGCCTCTTAGCCAATCGCTACTGTTGCATTCTGATTTTGCAGTAGTTCTGAGTGCTTCTCCATGTTCTGCAGCCCCCTATATGCAGTGTTTGTGCCACCACAGTTCTAAGGTCTGATACTACTACTTTAAATAGGTTAGAGATCCAGGATTTGATTCCCTCTGTCATACAACCTCCTAAATTAGATCTCAAATCTTTACCTACCACTTTGAAGTACGCTTTTCTTGGAGATGGTGACACACTACCTGTCATGATCTCCAACTCATTGACAGAGACTTAAGAATTTTAGTTGCTGAATGTTTTAAAAAAATATAAGAGTGCTCTTGGGTGGACTTTAGCAGACATTCTTGGTCTTAATGCCTTTAGTTGCACACATAGAATTCTGCTCAAAGAGGATGCCAAACCTATTCGGCAACCTCAGCGCCGATTAAGTCCTCTCATATTAGATGTGGTTAAAAAGAAAGTTACCAAACCACTCAGTGCTGGCATCATTTATCCCATCTCTGATAGTGAATAGGTTAGCCCAGTATAAGTTGTTCCTAAGAAGAGTGGTATTACAGTCATTTGCAATGAGAAGAATGAACTTATTCTGACAAGAATTCAAAATTCACAGTGAGTTTGCATCTATTTTCGCTGACTCAATGACTCTACTCGGAAAGATCATTTCCCACTTCCATTCATTGATCAAATATTAGAGCGTTTGGCTGGGAAATCTCACTATTACTTTTTGGATGGCTTCTCTGGCTATTTCCAAGTCCCTATAGTACCTGAGGACCAGGAGAAGACCATATTTACTTATCCATTTGGGACATTTGCCTACCATAGAATGCCTTTCGGGTTATGCAATGCTCTGGGCACTTTTCAACGATATATGCTTTCTATATTCAATGATTTGCTTGAGCATGGCATTGAAGTATTTATAGATGACTTCAGACTCTATAGTGACAATTTTGAGGCATGTTTGACTAACTTAGAGAGTGCTCTAGCATGGTGTGTTGAGAAGAAATTAGTCTTGAACTTTGAAAAATGCCACTTTATGGTTGTACAAGGTATAGTCCTTGGTCATTTAATTTCTCATAAGGGCATTGAGGTTGACAAATCCAAAATCGAGATTATTGCTTCTCTACCTTTTCCATCTACCGTCAAAGAGTTAAGGTCCTTTTTAGGACATGCTGGGTTTTATTGGAGGTTTATTCAAGATTTCAGCACACTTGCTTTGCTACTTTCTAAGTTGTTACAAAAAGATGTTGACTTCAAGTTTGATGCAGAATGTCAAGCTTCTTTTAATGCTATTAAGGCCAGATTGACTTCACCACCTATATTGCTTGCTCCTAGCTGGAATCTGCCCTTTGAGTTATGTTGTGATGCTTCTAATGGTGCAGTAGGTGCTGTCTTGAGTCAGAGGCATGACAAGCTGTCTTGTTTTATTGCTTATACCTCTAAAACATTGGACAAGGCACAAGTTAATTACACTATAACAGAGAAGGAATTATATGCCATTGTCTTCGCTTTGGATAAATTTAGACCCTACTTGTTACACTCTAAAGTGGTGATATTTACTGACCATAGTGCTATTAAATATTTGACTAGCAAAGTGCATACCAAACCAAGACTCTTACGTTGGATGCTGCTGATTCAGGAATTTGATAATGATATTAGAGATAAGGTTGGAGCTGAAAATGTTGTCGCTGATCACTTGAGTCGTTTACCTCTACATACTGCTGGTGTCACTGATTCTACCACAATCTGTGATAGTTTCAGGGATTGTTCTGTTTCTAGTATTGATATTTTAGATCCTTGGTATTGTCACATTGCTAACTACTTAGCCACAGGTTGATTCCCCCTTCCTTATAAAAATTTCAGTCCAATAAAATCAGGGCTAATTCTAAACATTATATCTGGGATTCTCCAATCCTTTAAAGATATGCAGTGACCAAGTGACTAGATGTTGTGTTCCTCAAGTTGAAATTAGTGCTATTTTGACCGGCTGCCATTCTTTTACTTGTGGTGGTCATTTCAGCCCTAACAAGACAGTTAGGAAAATTTTAGAAGCTGGCTTCTACTAGCCTACTATGCTTCAGCATCCTATGCTTTTTGGAAGTCTGGGTAAGAAACATGAAATGCCTCAGCATCCTATGCTTTTTTGTGAAGTATTTGAGGTATGGGGTCCCTAGAGCTCATATCTTTTCTCGGTTTGGGGTCCCTAGAGCTATTGTGAGTGATAATGGCACTCACTTTTACAACACGTTGCTTGAAGGGTTGCTTTCTAAACATGGTGTGCAACACAAGGTGGCTACACCTTATCACCCATAGACCAACGGTCAGGCTGAAAGTTGTAACAGGGAAATTACGAGGATTTTAGAAAAGATAGTATCTCCTAATAGGAAGGATTGGAGCACTTGTTTGAATGATGCCTTGTGGGCCTACCGTATAGCCTTCAAGACCCCCTTAGGCATGTCTCCCTATCGGATGGTCTATGGTAAAGGATGTCACTTACCGATTGAAATTGAGCATCACTCCTACTGGGCTGTTAAGGCATGCAATCTGGATATTATTGCAGTAGGTAATGAACGCCTATTACAGCTCCAAGAACTTGATGAGTTGCGTATGGAGGCCAATGAAAATTCTCATTTGTATAAGGAGCGTACTAAGGCAATTCATGACAGACTTATCTTGCGCATGCACTTTCAAGAGGGTGATCAAGTTCTCAAATAAAAGGCAAGGTATTCCTTTGGGCCTGGTAAACTCAAAACTAGATGGGATGGTCCTTATGAAATTCTTAAGGTTCACAATTTTGGCATGGTTGAATTGTTTGATCCATGCAATGGTCACACTTTTAAAGTGAACGATCACCTACTCAAGCTTTATTCTGGCCCAGCTGTTCTTCTATAGCCCCCGGTTGTCCCTTTCCCTCACTTACATTTTTTGTTTTGTTTTGCTTCATTTCCTTATGATTTTGCTTGTTTGACATAAGTGTGGGGGAGGGACCGCACCAATAGCTATAGGTAGTTCTTTGTTTTCAACTTCCTTATTTTGCTATTGTTGTGTGAGATTATTGGATTTGGGTGCAGATTTCCTTTGCTTGCTGGCTGGACACTTCCCACACAAGTGGCTTCACTTTGCATGTGTTGTGTTGTACCTCTTTGTTATGCTATGCCTATTCAGGTTTCTACCCTGCCTTTTATTTGCTTGCATTAGGGACAATGCAATCCATAAGTGTAGGGGTGGGGCTGTGATATATATGTGGTTCTATGTGTCATGTTTTATGGCTTGTTAATTACCTTGCAAGTAGTATTTTGAAAGCCTAGGTAGTTTTAAGTGTGTTGTATCCTTCTAACAAATCTAGAAATGATAGACATATAAGTACATGAGTGTTTGAGGGAATGTATTGAACAAATCTGTTCTAAGGGATACAAACTATGTGAACTTGGGAAACTAACAGTATTGAATTTAGTAATATATATGGCTTAGTCATTATGAGTGAAAGCATGAGAATTAGCCTACATGGAAGGATATTTGAGCTTGTTTGATTCATTAAATTTTGTGTGCATACTTTCTAGTTCTATAACTCTCTAGAACTTGTCCTAGCTCTTAGTTGAAGCCAATGTGCACATGAGGTTACATGTATATGATTGAGGCATTCATTTCACACCCATATGACCTAAACACAAGCCACTTACACCTCTTATCTCTTGCTAACCTATTTGAGCCAAGCATTTTCATTTCTCATCCCTTTTATGCAGTTTTGAATAAATATGCCAACAGTGCTATGATGTTGTGTTCACAGTTGCATATGATTGAAAGAAAGAGTGATCTCTGACAATGAAAAAAAACATGAGAAAAAAAGAGAGAAAGAGCTGTCTGAAAAGAAAAGGAAAATATATGTATATATGCTCTCAAAAAGAATATTTAAAAGTCAACTAAAGAGAGCATGAAAAAAAAAGAACAACATGTTGTGCTAATGCGATTTCATCATGCATACTTATTTGGGATGTATAGATTGACATTCCATATATTCTATCTTAGCCTTACCAACATTATAACCTTAATAAAGTCTTCTTGATGCATATAAACTTGTGTTTGTATGGTGGAAATGATAGAGTTTTGACAAGCCTATGGTAGAGCATAGACTAGAAGAGAGGAGTGAAATCAATTACCCTATAGTGAGAGAGAGAGAGAGAGAGCTAAACACTTAACCCCAAGAGTCTTTTGAATTCTCTTTGCAATGGCTAAATCATATATAAAGTTAGATTAGTGCTGGGTGGTGGGATTGTTTGCATGGGGAATTGAACTTGAGAGAGTGAAGGGAGATATATAACCAAGGGCATGAATAAAATTCATATGGATAGAATTGCTAGAATAAGTAAGAAGGATGGAATACTTGATTTTTCCCAGGAGTACAAAAGCAAAGTGTGGGGGAATTGATAAGTCCTAATTTTACCACATATTTTCATAGTTTTAGTGATAATAGTATGCTTGAAATTCATTTGTAATGAGGAATTATTGTAATATCCCGATTTGTAATTAGGGCTAATAATTGTGATAATTATTGTAATTATCTTGATTAAGCACTATTATGATCTATGTAATATGAATTTTGGAATAAATACATGTGGTATTTAAGATCAAGGGTTGTGATTCCTTGACCGTGGGTCAGAATCCTACGTTTTGTGACTTGGTGAGCTCATGGAGGGAATTATGTGGATGATGACATGTGTCATTGGGTGAGCCATTGGATATGGCACTAAAGGACAAAACCTCACTTTTCTCTCATTTTCTCTCTCCTAGCATGGGCAAGGAAAGAGGAGGAAGTGTTCACCATCATCATCATCCTACCATCTCTCATCTTCTCTCTCTTTCTCCTCCATTTCCGGTGATATTGAGGCAAGAAGAGGAAGAAGAAAAGCTTGAACCTTGGTGAGTTATGATCCTCTAATTCCTTAATCCTCTTCTCTAACATTGTTCATCTCAATGAGAGCTACATTATGGTGGTTGTAGAATCTTGAGAAGTGGTGCTTGGTGATTTGGTCGAATTTGGAAGTTTGAGAATCAAGATTTCGGATTGGGCAAAGTGAAGAGGTAGGCATTTAGAGCATTTTGGTATATTGTTTGTGATATTTGGTTAAGTTGAGTAAAATCTGGAAATTTGCCCTAATTTGCACCAAATGTGGATTTTAGGAGTTTCATTGTGATTGATGTTAGAAATGGTTTAATGTTGAGTTATTTGATTATTGGAAATAATCTGAATGTTAGAAATGTGTTAAGGGAAATTTGGAAAATGTGTATCATAGAGACCTTAGTGGTTGATTGTGGTCAAAGTGGTTTTTGGGGTGTTTGTGGAGTTGCCATTGTGTTCCCTAGTTAGTGCTTAGAGTGTATGAGCATTGTGGAGAGTTTGGGAACCTTTGGGCATGATTTTGACCATCTGGCGTTTTCTGGTTTTTGCTGCATTTTGGGTCTCTGATGCACATCACTCGAGCAGAGGAAGAACGTGCTCGAGTGATGGGAGAGTTTTTCCCTGTTCTTCTTCGAGTGCGCCTGGGTTTTATGAGCAGTGCTCGAGCACATCGTTTCGTGCTCGAGTGAGCGAAGAACATGCTCGAGTGAGCATGGTCTGCTCGAGTGATAGTGGGAGTTCAGAGTGAAGAGTGCTTTCGGGTTGTCACTAGCGAGTAAGGTGCTCGAGTGTGCCTTCTCACTCGCGAGTACGAGGTGTGTGCTCGAGTGCAAATGGCTGTGCTCGAGTGATCCAGTTCTTGGAGAGCGTTGTGTGCTCTCGGGTCCTCACTTCCTGGACTTCTCTCGCGGGTGCTCGAGTGAGGCATTTGGCCTTGTGCTCGAGTGAGGTTCAGCGTGCTAGAGTGAGCCAGTTCCTGAAAGTTTCTTTGTGCTCTCAGGTGCTCACTCGCAGTCTCACTTTCTCTTGTGCTCGAGTGATGTTCGTACTTGTGCTCGAGTAAGAGCATCTGTGCTCGAGTGAGATGAATAAAAATCAGTGTTTTGCCTTCGAAAAAGGGGTCTTTTGGGTAGTGTCTTCCAACCCTTTAGGCATATGTTTAGGCCTCTAATAGTCATCTAAAGAGTCCTAAATGATAACCAACTTAGAGAATTATTGAAATATACATATGGAAAAGAGATTGATTGGTTGTCCCTAATTGATATAGGATTTGACATCTGTCGTCCTCGTGAGGCTAAGGTGCCAGAGCCAGTCAGGAAGGATACAGGTAGTGACTCTTTCTTTATACCTTGTGTGATACATTGTATGTATATTATGTCATTGTTTTTGAAATGAATATCGTATGCTGCAAGTTTTGTGAAAATTGTGGAAGCACCGCTATACCAATAGTCCCTGAGTCGCTAACAACGGTTCGGGTGAAGGTCGTATGCCTTTCCGGCGGTAAAAGGGGATGAGGTTAGGGTGTGATATATGTGTATATGTGGGCCGAAAGGCTAATTGTGAGCCGAAAGGCTATTTGTGAAGGCCGACGGGCCATTTGTGAAAGCCGAAAGGCTATATTTGAGCCGTGTGGCTATTTGTATGTACTGCCACGCCAATAGTCCCTGAGTCGCTAACAACGGTTCGGGTAAAGGTCGTATGCCTTCTCGGCGGTAAAAGGGGATGAGGGTGGAGTGACTTGTGTTGCTGTATGAGATGATTGGTGTGCATATTCTGTGATTGCATGTGGTATGAAATTGTTGTTACTACTGGGATTCTTTAGAATCTCACCCCTTCCATATGACTAACCTTTTCAGACAGGGCGAGTGGCTCGAAAGGAAAGCGGACAACCAGGAGTAATTAGGATTACTCTGAGATTTAGTGGTAGTTGGTTATCCATATTTTGGTTTTGGGATTACGAAGTGTAAATGTGTTGTAAATGAATATTTTGGATATGTAATCCCCGTTTTGGGAATTTGTAAACCCATGATATAAATATATGTAGTTGAACCCGAGGTTTTGCCGGGATTTTAGCTTCCGCATTCTGATATTTCTTATGTGATTCGTTTTCTCAAGTAATTATATCCGTCTGTGAATGTGAGACCAACAATAAGTATGTTTTGAATTGATTTTCCAAATACCCCATCCCTTGGATGTGGGATTATAAATCTTTATTCCATTTTATTGGTCTCTATTTCACTTAAATTTCGTAAACCGGATGTGATTACCGTGAGGGGGTTACAATTATGACTACTATTAAATTTATGAAATGAGTGATTAAGAGTAGCTTAATTGATATATCTCATGATTTCTCTTAAAGTGTTGAGTTGGGGAAGAATGATATTGCATTAATGTGAATTGCCTTGTAGGAAGCTTGAAAGAAAATAAGATAAAAAGGGGATGGAAGAAGAAGGAAGGACTAATTGGTAAAGTTTCAGAATTATGCAACCAGTTAGAGAAGGGATTTAAGTGCAGAACATAGGAAACCTTTTGAGCTCAACTGCAATTTTCTCCAATGCCAATTTTTTTCACTTCATGTTATGGAGAGTTCGCGGGAGACCGAGAGGAGAAATTCTGGGAAATGAATTGGGGGTGAACGTTGGTAACAGGGGATCGAAAAACAAAACAGAAAAGGAAGACTCGGGCAGATCTAGATCTAGAGGGCAGATCACCACCGATAGCCATTTTCTGATTCTCCAATTTCTTTGATCAGCCACTAAGGCAGGAGCTCAGATGAGGATCGATGGAGTCCGTTCTCTTGTCATGAGTAGCTGAACACTGTGATTCTTCCTAGAAGCAATGCTGAACCCGAATCCATACGCTGAAATCAGAGCTCACTAAGATTTGTATTCTTAATCGATTTTGTTTTCTTAAGATTATGCAAGTTGTGTGGTTTTGGAATAGAGTTGATTTCAAAATTCGGTGTTGTAGTGTGTCGAACCATACCTGGAATTAACTTTTTTGAATCTGTTTGCATAAATTAAGTCGATGATTGTATTCTCTAAATTCGGTGGATTTAATCACATTAACTGATTTGAGTTGCATCAGTGTATTGGATAATCTTGACTAATTCTGTGATGATGAGCGGTATCCATCATTAGTGGAAATTCATATTTTCTTGTTGCACTATAATGCTTGGTGGATGAATAGAATGCCATGTCAATTTACTCCCTGCATGTTGTCTATTTGAGTAACTACAGGTAGTAATTGTGGATACAATGTTTATGTTGAGCTGACAATCATGATTGGATAATGAAGGTGAAGTAGAACTTCTAGGAAGGATTGTTTTTATCATTGTGTCAAATGATCATTCATCTCATTTGCATCACTTTGTCACTATAAAAGGATCAAAAATTGAGAAACAGAAACAAATGCATAGCATATTTAATTCAATCAATTCATTACATCCTTGCTATACTTATTGTGGCTCGTAATTTTGCTAAGAATTATTACAATAGTTAGGTTCCTTGTTAAGGATTGTCTTTATCATTGTGTTAAATGATCATTCATCTCATTTGCATTACTTTGTCACTATAAAAGGATCAAAAATTGAGAAACAAAAACAAATGCATAGTAGATTTAATTCAATCAATTCATTACTCCTTGCTGTACTTATTGTGGCTCATAATTTTGCTAAGAATTATTACAATAGTTAGGTTCCTTAGAGAAGAATGACCTAGCTGAGTATCACTTTACTATAGTTAGCTTAGTATTTTTGGTAGGGTTAATGACAAGCTTTATCACCCGACTCCATTGCAGTACCAACCGTAGAGCAATCAAAGCCCACTATTTGCATTAGAGCTTATTTAATATCCAACGTTGAAATTCAAAGGCTCTTCTGGATCACCAACAACTGTTTGGTTTATGTGGGAATCAGCAGCCTTATCTTGTAAGGAAAAGAATACAAATTTAAATACCAGGAGGTGGTAAAACACATTTATTAAGAGGTAAAAACCTTTTATATTCTAAATTTTGAAAGGGATTAGGTTCAAATCTAATGTAGTTTGGAGATACTTGATCAAATGAAAAGCTACTCTACATCCCATTTTCACCTCCAACCAAATGAGACCAAAAAAAAGAAACTAAATTCAATATATCATGTAAAATGTATAGCAAGTCAATTTTTTTAATGTAAAATGTTATAAAGTAGATGTATTGCAAGTTACCTTAGCGATGGTGGCAATTCATGACCATAGGTTGTCACAAACGGTGATGTGGCAGCGGTGTCGGTGATGTGGTGTCAATGATGGATAGTGTTAGATCCCCTATGTTTTGATGATAACAAAGATTGGACTAATGATAGAAGAGGATATGATAACAAATGAATTTGAACAAAGTAAATAAATGGCAAAGCATTACTTGAAGTAACCACTAGAGTAATGAAGAAATATTGAGAGAATGAACAAAGGAAGACTATCATTGGCAGTTGTATATGTTTACTCGAGTGATTACTCGAGTAAAGAACTCTGTTACTCGAGTGAGCTCTCGAGTAATATTGAAAGAAAATGTTTTCAAAAGCACTGCCAAAATTTGGAGGAAGTTACTCGAGTAGCCACTCGAGTAATCTGTAAACTAATATGAGCCATTACTCGAGTAGTCACTCGAGTAACACATGAGAAAAGGCTTTACTCGAGTAGCCACTCGAGTAACCAAGGAAAAAATCTTCCAGTAGCTCTCGGTCAAGAAATGCAACAATTTACTCAAGTAACCATGTGAGAAAAAGGCATGACTCAAGGGAGCACTCCAGTAATCTGTGGAGTTATTTGATCTATTACTCAAGGGACCACTCGAGTAATCAGGTAAACAAAGAACAAGTACTCTCAGCCAAGAATTTGATGCAATTCTTGAGTGAATAATTGAGTAATCTGCAAAGTTATTTGGAATTTACTCGAGGGGTCACTCGAGTAAGGTTTGAGGAAACAACAAGGCCACTCGAGTAATAGGCTTATTGGAGGAAGCACTTGAGTAACTTGTGAGGAAAAGATATGGCCACTTAAGTAGCCACTTGAGTAACCAGGTATTTCCAAGGTTTATGATGTATTACACTCCATGTCTTACCCGAGTAATATCTTATGAAAAATGTTGAGTTATCTATTGCCATATTTTTGATAGGTTTACTCGAGGGACTACTCGAGTAACAAACATGATCACTCGAGTAGCCACTCGAGTAATGAAGTCCAGAAATCATGTTTTTAATCGAATGTTTATTAAATTGTTTTCTATATGATTAATTCTTCATTGCACTAGTATTCTAAGTATATTTACAGAGAAACAATGAAAGATCATGCCAGAAGTGAAAGGTCAAATAAAAGTTCGAATGCTCACCTACCGCTACCTACCGCAAATGGATAGTTTTCAAATTTGAAGAATGGTCAACTGTTGCTGCGCGACTCTAACGGACGTGTTTGAATTTCTTCCAAAGGACATGACAAATCATTTATATATATGGAGCATTCAAAGAGCAGAAAACAAGAACTGAGAACACACGAACATACATTGATCAACATACTCTTTGTGCTTTGTTTTCTTATACTCATTATACTTCATTGATTATATATTTATTTTATGAGAGAGTTTTTCATTACAAACTCAATATTTGTTATTGAGACAACTTAAGGTTGTGGAACCTTGAGTTGGGGATTTGATTATAACGTGTAACGGGGAGCGAGTGTCTAGGTGAAAGAACTTGCTGTGTACTGAGTGCCAAGGACCTACTGAATCTTGGAGAATATAGTGAAACTCTCAGAGGCGCTCTGAGGACTGGACGTAGGTCAAACTGGTTCTGGCCGTACCAGTATAACTCCCGGTATACACTTCGATGATATTTCTCTTTACTCTCAACTGCTTTAAATATTCAGTTAATTTTCTTATACGCAACGAAATTTCTGGTATCACCCAATTCACCCCCCTCTTGGTTGGAACGCTTACACTAACATTTGGTATCAGAGCATAGGTTTTCTTGTTAAGATTTAAAACCTAAGAAAGATCCAATAACAAGTATGGGTGAAGGCATTCTTCCGGACAGAGCTTCTATCACAAGACCTCTGGGTTTCAATGGCGAACACTTCTCATTCTGGAAAGCAAAGTTTAGAGTCTTTATAATGGCTACTAAATATAGGCTATGGGATGTGATTGAGAGTGGAAACTACAAACCTGAAAAGATTGTAGATTCATAAAGAGTTCCCAAAACACCAGCAGAATATGATGAGAATGACAAGAAACTTATCACACTCAACAGCAAGGCAATTCTAATGATTCAAAGTGCCTTGAGTTAAAATGAGTACTCAGAAACTGCACACTCCCAATAGCTAAAGAAATGTGGGAAGCCTTAGAAATAGCTCACAAAAGAACTTCCGGAATAAAAGAAAATCGGATCAATACTATGGTTACTGAGTTTGATTTACTTTGAATGAAATCAGGTGAGTCGATAGCTGAATTTGAACTTAGATATACTCACCTTGTTAATCAACTTGCAGCACTTGAAAAAGTCTATGATCAATATACCCGAGTACGAAAGATTTTAAATATTCTTTCTAAAGACTGGGAGGCAAAAGTCACTACAATTGAGGAAGCAAAAGATGAATCAATGTGATTGGTTGCTTCTCTATTCGGAAGTCTTTTTGAATATGAAAGTAAGTTAAAGTTCAAACGAAAACTAGATGATATTGGTGATAAGAAGAAAAGAGGTCTAGCACTAAAAGCAAAAGAAGAAGAACAAGATGAAGATGAAGAGCTTGACGATGACGAAATAGGCCTAATCATAAAACGATTCAGAAAGTTTTACAAGAAAGGCCAAGGATTCAAAAACTTTCAGAAAGGCGGAACAAGCAATAAAGAATACATCATCTACTATGAATGTGGAAAGCCAGGACATTTCAAATCAAAATGTCAAGAACTGATTCAGAAGAATAAAGAGAAGAGAAAAGGCAAATTCTACAACAAGAAGAAAACTTTTGTATCTACCATATGGGGAGATAGTTCTTCTGACGAAGAAAGCGATGAAGAAGAAGTAGCCAATATCTGTCTAGTTGCTCAAGAGGAAACAAAAGAAGAGATATGTCTTAAAGCATCCAAAAACAACAAATGGTATATAGACCATGGATGCTCTAGACATATGATCGGAGATTTCGAAAGTTTTACCACATTGCAACCTAAGGAAGGTGGAAAGGTAAAATTTGGAGGAAATTAATCTGGAAAAATAGGAGGAATTGGTGAAATCAAAAACTACAAAGGAATACAAGTCAAAGATGTATATTATGTTGAAGGCTTGTGTCATAATTTGCTGAGCGTAAGTCAAAGTGCAGATAAAGACAACTGGATAATATTTGATTTAGAGGAATGTCTGATTGTCAACAAGAAAGACTTACAACTTGATAAGAAAAATATCAAGACAAAGCTCAGAGCAAAAAGGGAAGGTAATTGCTATACACTTGACATCAATAGAAATAACTCTGAAAATTATTTTCTGAGTAATGCCGATGAAAGTTGGTTATGGCATAATAGACTAGCTCATGTCAACATGCACCAACTAGGCAAACTACTCAAAAAGGATTTAGTTATTGGATTACCCAAAGTAAGTTTTAAAAATGATTTGATTTATGACGCATGTCAAAAGGGTAAACAAACTAAATCATCTTTCAAATCGAAAAATGAAATTACAACAAATCAACCACTTCAATTGATACATATGGATTTAGTTGGTCCAGCAAGAGTTAAAAGCCTTAGTGGCAACTTATATTCATTGGTCATTGTTGATGATTTCTCTAGATTTACATAGACTATTTTTCTATCATCAAAGGATGAAACCTTTACAGAATTCATTGTTTTTGCCAAGAAAGTGTAAAATGAGAAAGGTATGTCCATTGCAGGTATCAGGACAGATCACGGTGTAGAATTTGAAAATCAAGCCTTTGAAGAATATTGTGATACTAATGGCATTGATCACAATTTCTCTGCTCCAAGGATACCACAACAAAACATAGTCATAAAACGTAAGAATAGAGTGCTTACTGAAATGGCTAGAACAATGCTAAATGAAAAGAACGTGTCTCAAGTTTTCTAGGCCGATGCAATGAGCACAACATGCTATATTTCAAATAGAGCCTACATTAGAACAAAACTTGGAAAGATACCATACGAGCTATACAAATGAAGGAAGCTGAATCTTGCTCATTAACACATCTTCGGTTGTAATTGTTTCATTCATAATAACGGTAAAGATAACTTAGGAAAATTTGATTCTAGAACAGATGAAGGAATATTTCTAGGATATTTTAACCGAAGTAAAGCATACAGAATTTTTAATAAACGAACATGTGTTATTGAAGAATCAATTCACGTTGTATTTGATGAATATGAATCCTCTAATAAAACCATTGATGATGAGTAGGAAGTTGTTTTAAATCAAGAAAATGGTCAATCTATTTCTAAATCTCTTATTCTAGAAGTTGATCAAACCAAGGAAGAAGATCAATCACTAGGACAACCTAAAGCCTGAAAATACAATAGGAGTCATCCCCTAGATCAAGTCATAGGAGATGTGAATGAAGGAGTCAAAACTAGAAATAGAATTTTCAATGAAGTGAGTTTTTTGCATTCATTTCTGAGATTGAACCTTCTAACATTGACGAAGCCCTATCAGACAATGATTGGGTTATAGCAATGTAAGAGGAACTAAACCAATTTGAAAGAAATCAAGTTTGAGATTTGGTACCCCGACTTAAGGATCATCCGATCATTGGCACTAAATGGGTATTCAAGAACAAACTTGATGAATCCGTAATTATTGTCAGAAACAAGGCAAGATTGGTGGCCAAAGGCTATAATAAGGAAGAAGGAATTGATTATGAGGAAACGTATGCTCTAGTGGCTAGATTGGAAGCTATACGAGTACTCTTAGCCTTTACATGCATCAAAGGATTCAAAATCTATCAAATGGATGTAAAGAGTGCATTTCTAAATAGCTACATCATAGAAGAAGTATATGTAGATCAACCTCCAGGTTTCGAAGATGTAACCAAACCTGACCATGTTTTCAAACTCAAAAAGGTTTTGTACGATTTAAAACAAGCTACTAGAGCATGGTACGAAAGACTCAGTAAATTTCTTATTGATCAAGGTTTTGTACAAGGAAAAGTTGATACAACACTTTTTACAAAACGAAAACGTGATGATATATTAATTGTGCAAATATATGTTGATGATATGTTTTCGGTGTTACTAACAAAACTATGTGCAAAGAATTTTTTGAGATAATGCAGGGGGAGTTTGAGATGTCAATGATGGGAGAATTGAATTTCTTTCTTGGTTTGCAAATCAAATAAAGAAAGAATAGAATTTTCATATCTCAAATGAAATATTTGAAAGAGCTATTGAAGAAGTATGGATTGGATGAAGAAAATGGAAGAAACACACCCATGAGCTCAACCACATTGCTTGATGCAGATGTCAAGGGAAAAGATTACAACATCACAAAATATAGAGAAATTATTGGATCATTACTCTATCTCACTGCAAGTAGGCCTGATATCCAATTCATTGTGGGCATGTATGCAAGATATCAATCAGTACCAAAAGAATCACATGCTGAAACAGTCAAACGTATCTTCCGATATCTTGCTGACACGGGTCTCTGGTATCCCAAAGGAAGAAGTGAATATCTAGTTGCATACTCAGACTCTGATCATGGAGGATACAAGACAGACAGAAAGAGTATGAGTGGACAAGGCCAGTTTCTTCGAGGCTCACTTGTATCATGGTTTAGCAAGAAACAAACTACAATGTCTCTTTCGTCAACGGAAGCTAAGTATGTTGCAGTATCAAGTTGTTGTGCACAAGTAATATGGCTAAAGCAACAACTCTAGGATCTTGGTATTTATTTGAAAGAAACACCAATATATTGTGACAACATTAGCACGATAAGCTTGGCAAAGAATCCTATTCAACATTCCAGAACCAAGCAAATTGATGTTAGACATCACTTCATCAGAGATCATGTCTAAAAGAAAGATGTCAAAGTGATATTCATTTCAACTAGCTGATATCTTCACAAAACCTCTTGCAAAAGATCAATTTTTGTATATTAGACGAGAATTGGGAATGGTAAATCCCAATGAATTGTAAGTTATTTAGTGTTTACAAAATATTAGATGATATTATTTATTGATGTTTTGATGATTACTAACTTAAGCATCGGAGTTTCTAGCAATTTGTTTTGCAGGATCATGATATTCTGTTTTGGAGTATGAAAAGCACAGGTTAACAGAGGACAACATTACTGGAGGGACAACTTCAAGTAATGAGCATTACTGGAGTGACACCTTGAAGTAATGGATGCATTACTCGAGTAGCCACTCGAGTAATGAACTTGGAAATGTGCCAGTGAAGCATTAATTTCAAATGAAACAGCACAACGGTTGGAAATGAACAGTCAAAAGGTGAAGAGACAGATTACCCGAGGGAGGCCTCGAGTGAACTTCAACGTTACTTGAGCAAGGCCTCGAGTAAACCTGGTGAAGATCTCAAATCTACTGAGTTTTAGCTCAAATCTGTTCTAAAGAATCATCAAATGATCGAGGGAATATACATGGGTAATTACAATACTATTCATGCCAGGTATGCTCTCAAATTCACTGTATTTTAAAATTTAAGGTATGATCACTCGTGTAGCGACTCGAGTGAGGCTGATGATCACTCGAGTAAGCCCTCAAGTGATGTCGGGCTCTAGGTTATTTCAGTCGATACTCGGTCATTTCTCATAAAATCGCCTCAAGTGATTCTCCTAGTGCTCTCACAAAAACTTTTCAAAATCTTTTTCTCTTCCCATAACCGTCAAAACCCAGTGATATATGCTTACAAAAACCTCTCAGATTGCACCGAATCATCTGCCTTAATCTCGCGACGCTCAATCTCTGTTTTTCCAGAAATCATTGATTTTCTCAAATCACAATGGTAAGGACAAAATCTCCCAATCTTAGCACTCCTTCTGAGTCCTCTGAACCATATCAACCCTTTGATTCTCTTTCATATCCTCCTACCATGAAAAGAAAGATTTCTCCTAAACCTAAAACCAAAGCCAAACCGTAAACCAAGCCAAAGGTGAAAGGGGTTGTGATTAAAGAGCCCATTGTCACAAGAGCTAAAACCAAGAAGAGTTCACCTCCAGGAAGAGGCAAAGCAACAAAAGAGTCATCTCCTCCTTCTTTTGATTCATCTGACACACCCACCTTTTCTCCTAAACCTCTGAAAAAGCCCAAGATTGATGAGAAGCTTACCAAAGTCATAGTAGGCATGCTTGAGGAAGCTTTTCAATCTAAGGAAGCAAAGAAAGGGCAATCTTCAAGGCAAACAGAAGAGAGGGATGAAGAAATCACATTTCCTCCAAAGGGATTCAATGTGAGCAAGCTTGAGGAATCTCAGAAGTATCTGAGTCACTTTGCAAGGAAAAATGTGTGCAAGTTGCACTACATTGACTACAAGGTTCTTCAAGAGGTATTAAAATTTGACCTGAGTCCTTATCTTGATTCCTATATGCCCTGGCTATCTGTTAAACTCCCATTTTGCACTAAAGTTGTGAGGCATTTTTATTGTAACCTTGAACCTATAAATGATCCCGTTAGGAAGTCTGTAGAAGAAGAAATGACTTCTAAGGTTAGAGGACAGAGAATTCTAATCCCACCTTCCAGAATCAATACCTGGTTAAGAATAGAGAACCCTCCTGATGATGATTACCCTAACTTTAACTCAAACCAGATATTCTCTATCTTAAAACCTGGTGAGATAGTGGGACCCCTCAATTTCAATCCAAGTAATATGAGTGATTTTCATCGAGTCCTATGGTATATCTATTCTAGAGCCATGGTGAACAAATCCAATAACTTCACTCATTTTATTGAGAAGGACTTCAGAAAATTCGCCTAAATGATCCTCAAAGAATAAAAGGACTTGGAGAATATATCTTCAATGAGATCAAGAGATATAGGTATGAAGGAAAACCTATTACTCCAATGCCTTATCCTCAACTTATTTCCTTGTTCCTCAAGAAGAATAAGATTTGGTATTTGGAGAGTATGGAGTCGATTGAGAGGATAGCACTGGTTGGGAGGAATCAAATTGGAAAATTGAACATTGAGATTCCTCTGAAGACTCCTCTAGAAGCAAGTCCCAAGAAGAAAAAGAAGACTGACACAGCAACTAGTCGAATGGATGACACACAGTCTTCTACTCCAGCCAACACATCTTCTCCATCCTTCTTTGGTACCGCAATGCAAACATTCATAGAGAACATTCTGAAGAGTTTTCATATTGACATTGTCAATACCAATGCAGAGTTGGTAACCCATATGAATGAGAAGATGGGACAACTTGTGGAGAGGATGGATAAGAGGTACGAAGAGTTGCTAGCTGATCAACGTGCCCAGGGTGAGCTTCTGAGATCCATTGTTGCCAGATTTGATGCTATGGCATCTGGCTCCTCTATTCCTGGTCCTTCTGTTACTCCTGAGCCCGTACCTGTCTCTGAACCTGGACCATCTATACCCACTGAGCATAGACCCTATGAGATTAGACCTAGTAATGTCTTGTTCTCTATGCCTGACCCTGACACATCCAAGCCAATCTATATCACCACTGATGATCCACCTCAACCTGTTCAGCCAGAGCCCATTTCTACTCCTATTGTATCACCTACACGCACTGAGGAGGTGCTTGAGTCTTCACCGGTTGCTATAGAGGAAGTAGAAATTACTTCTCTGGTTCCTTACCCATTATCTTCGGTGAATCCTCCAGAGGATCTTCAGACACTGCCAGTAAACCTTCCTAACCCTGAACCATCATCTTCCGATTCTTCAAGTTCAGATGGTTCATATTAATCATTGGCATTTCCTGTCACTCCTATCTCAGTAGCCAAGCCACCTACTCCTCCTCATGATTGATTCCACCTTTGTGATGAAGACAAAAAGGGGGAGAAGAGCCTGAGTGATTTTGTGATGAATGGCTGAGTTAATATTGGGATTTAGGTGTACAGGGCTTTAGGGCACTTTTAAGGTTTTATTTTTGAATTCTAAAGTTTGATTATGTAATGAATTCTTCTTTATGCAATTTGTTTCTTTATGCTAGTAAAGTTAAATTTCATTAAAGTTATATTGCTTTGTGGGACTAATGAGTTTTTGATTGTGTATGCAAGGTGAACAAATAAATAAGAACAAAAACTTTAAAAAGATCTGTAATAAGCTATTTCAAAAAGAGTTTTCAAGTTTAAATTAAACAAAAGATTTCATATGAAAAGTATTTGAGAAGCATATGTTTGAAAACTCAATTTCAAAAACTTTGTTCAAAATCACCAAGTTTTGTTATCATCAAAAAGGGAGAGAATGTTAGATCCTATATGTTTTGATGATAACAAAGATTGGACTAATGATAAAAGAGGATATGATAACAAATGAATTTGAACAAAGTAAATAAATGGCAAAGCATTACTTGAAGTAAGCACTAGAGTAATGAAGAAGAACTGAGAGAAAGAACAAAGGAAGACCATCACTGGCAGTTGTATATGTTTACTCGAGTGATTACTCAAGTAAGGAACTCTGTTACTCGAGTGAGCACTTGAGTAATGTTGAAAGAAAATGTTTTCGAAAGCACTGCCAAAATTTGGAGGAAGTTACTCGAGTAATCTGCAAACTTATATGAGCCATTACTCGAGTAGTCACTCGAGTAACACATGAGAAAAGGCTTTACTCGAGTAGCCACTCGAATAACCAAGGCAAAAATCTTCCAGTAGCTCTCGGCCAAGAAATGAAACAATTTACTCGAGCAGCCACTCGAGTAATCATGTGATAAAAAGGCATGACTCGAGGGAGCACTCCAGTAATCTGCAGAGTTATTTGATCCATTACTCGAGGGACCACTCGAGTAATCAGGTAAACAAAGAACAAGTACCCTCGGCCAAGAATTTGATGCAATTACTTGAGTGAGTAATCGAGTAATCTATAAAGTTATTTGGAATTTACTCGAGGGGTCACTCAAGTAATCTACGGAGTTAGTTGATCCATTACCCGAGTAGCCACTTGAGTAATAGACTTACTGGAGGAAGCACCCAAGTAACTTGTGAGGAAAAGACACGGCCACTCGAGTAATCAGGTATTTCCAAGGTTTGTGATGTATTACACTCCATGTCTTACCCGAATAATATCTTATGAAAAATGTTGAGTTACCCACTGCCATATTTTTTATAGGTTTACTCGAGGGACTACTCGAGTAACAAACATGATCACTCGAGTAGCCACTCGAGTAATGAAGTCCAGAAATCATTTTTTTAATCGAATGTTTATTAAATTGTTTTATATAAGATTAACTCTTCATTGCACTAGTATTCTAAGTATATTTGCAGAGAAACAATGAAAGATCATGCCAGAAGTGAAAGGTCAAATAAAAGTCCGAATGTTCACCTACCGCTACCTACCGCAAATGGATAGTTTTCAAATTTGAAGAATGGTCAACCGTTGCTGCGCGACTCTAACGGACGTGTTTGAATTTCTTCCAACGGACACTATAAATCATCTATATATATGGAGCATTCAAAGAGCAGAAAACAAGAACTGAGAGCACACGAACATACATTGATCAACATACTCTTTGTGCTTTGTTTTCTTATACTCATTGTACTTCAGTGATTATATATTTGCTCTATGAGAGATTTTTTCATTACAAACTCAATATTTGTTATTGAGACAACTTAAGGTTGTGGAACCTTGAGTTGGGGATTTGATTACAACGTGTAAGGGGGAGCGAGTGTCCAGGTGAAGGAACTTGCTGTGTACTAAGGTGCCAAGGACCCACTGAATCTTGGAGAATATAGTGAAATTCTCAGAGACGCTCTGAGGACTGGACGTAAGTCAAAGTGGTTGTGGCCAAACCAGTATAACTCCCGGTGTACACTTTGGTGATATTTCTCTTTGCTCTCAACTGCTTTAAATATTCAGTTAATTTTCTTATACGCAACGAAATTTCTGGTATCACCCAATTCACCCCCCTCTTTGGTGAAATGCTTACACTAACAGATAGATAGCTGTCTCAAACCTTTAGCGGAGAAGAAATTCCCTATTTTACAAAATAAAGAATAAAAAATACATAAAAACAAGAAAATATCTATTTATTTTTTTAAAAAACACCAAACTCAAAATAATTTGCTAAAGTTTTTTTCCTAAAAACAAAAAAAAAATGTAAGGAACAAATAGGCCCACAATATTTCTAAGAAGTGACTTGTCGGTGAACTTATTTTTAAGCTCGCCAATTATTGTTTTAATTTTTGGAATCATCCACTCCAGTAAAAATCCGGCTTCTCTCTATTGCTTTCTCATCCCTTGCATCTTCCTTACCCAAAACACTACCGGGGGTTCCTTTTTTTTAAAAAAAAAGAAAATATGTAACACCTTGAAATATTTTTTCAGTACCACCTAGTATCATAAAATAATGTTTTCTGCATTCAAGACGGTAAAATATTTTTCTAATTACAATGAATAGTCTAAACTTAACATACAAAGTGGTGATAAACAAATACCCTGTGCTTATTGGATCACATATAATTTGGTGACGAGGATAACAGTTAACAGTCACGTGCTTGCTCCTCCATGTCATGATATAATTGGTTTGCAATAATAAAAGGAAATACACAATTCCACATACCTTTAGGGCTTGTTTGGTGTGGGGGAGAGGTGAGAAAGTGGGCGGAGGGAAAATGTTTTTGAGTTTGATTTAAAAAAATAAGAAAAGTGGGGTTAAAAGTTTTAAATTTGTTTTTCTTACTATTTTATTTTTAATATTCTCTATATTACAATTTTATAACCACACTTTTCCAATTTTCTTAAATTTAATTCATAAAATTTTTTCCTTCCCTCCCTTTTCCTCCACGTCCCTCATACCAAACAGACCCTTAATATTTATGCCATGCGTGTCTTTGGCTCGAGACCACTTGAGTGCACTAGCACGATTGACGAGGCGAGGCAATGCAAGTGGATAGGTTTTCAAGATAGGTACGACTCACGCTCAAGACTACGCGTATGTATGTGCATGCAGTAAACTGGTGGATCTATCATTCATTTCAAATTAAAGTATCAATTTAAAAAACTTATTACCTTATTTTATTTGTTCATCATGATAAATAATACATCATTAATTAAATATTATATTTCAAAAATTATTTTTTTTATTCATTTTAAATTAAAGTATCAATTATGTTTAAATCATGTGCAAAGGCCAGCCACTTCTGTAATTTTTGTATTGTTAATTGCATTTGAAAAGGCCGCAATGATTTTTGGATGTTGTCACTTCGCTACTGCGCTTCAAATAGGAGATGCTTGTATAAAAAAATGTTGGCATGTGTTGGATGACATATATATATATATATATATATATTATTCTCTGCACCTTGGATGGCTACTTGTTGTAATCGCTTGAGTAGTGCTTTAGTCACAGTGTTTGCCACTAAGATCTTCACTACTTTGCATGATATCAAATCAACAACACGATCATTGCAAAGTCCATAAAAAAATATATATCTCACATCAATATGTGTATGGGTGTGTGTGTGTGTGTGCTTGCTTCGTCCATGCCAAGTTAGATTTTTTATTGAAAACTTTAATTGCCCGAGACGTTGCCATAATAGGTTGTTGTTGGACTTTTTTTGCTGACACCAAAGTGTTGCACGCAATCTTCTTAGCTTTCTCCCAATAAGGATAGAAGATAGCAACGTTAGTAAGCAAAAGGCACAACCTAGCTATTGGAAAAAAGAATATATTATAAGAGATAGAGGGGCAGTTGGTGATGGGTCAATTTAAGTTTCAAGTGTGTTGTGCTAATTCTTCTGATTTCTGTCCTTTGCATTCTTCGTTTTCTTTTACTTTCTCTTTTCGGGAATATATATTTTTGTTTGCCCAAATTCAACTTACATAACATGCATATGTATTCATAATAGATCGTAAGTATTGAATGTTATGTATAATTAATTTAATTAATATTTCAAATGAATAATAGAAAAGGGAGAAGCAGCTACCAAATTCTTTTTATTTGCCAAAAGAGTCAATTTTATTAATCACAAAAAAATGTTTTAAGAAAATAAATGCTTGGGTACAATTGAATCATTTTTAACCAACCCATCCATATTAATATTAGTTGATGGGTCATATTATAAACTATAGGTTTGGCCAATTCCAGTAACTTGATGCAAATATATATAGATATGTCAAATCATGCAAACGTTCAAGTGGCACCAAAACTTGTGGTATGGAAATTACTTCATCTGGCCCTTCCTTCTATAGACATCCTGAATTGCCAAATAATGCTTGTTTGGATGTATGAATAGTGAATCTTTGGATCATATTTTTTCGGATGTTCTTTTGCCAAGGCAGTTTGGTTTGGATGTTTCTCAATTAGTCCTCCTGACTCCTCAGTTCCACAATTGCTGCAACGCCTCAAAGGCTTGTTCTTGCGTCTGATGAATGACGGACAATCACTCAGATTTGGTGAAGGGAATCATTATTCTCCTCAATACTATTTGGAGAAAGAGAAATCTTGCTTTACAATCCTCTGCAAGTTATTAATGAAGTGTTTGGATCTATATGAACTTTTCCTTTCTTGCTTTTCTCCATGCTCAAAAGAATATTTGAATCAACGTCTTTGCTTGCAGTCACTTAAAATTTCAATCAATAATCTTATAGCATAATTTGAGTTTAAGATAAAAAAAATGAGAATGATGTTTGGGTTCGAACCAAACCGTACACATGGACTTTTTTGGAAGAGGAAAAATCTCGACACCTCGAGAGGATTAGTCTTACACTATTGGGTTCAAAAAAAAATTAAACAATCATTTACTTAATAGCAAAAAATATTTTAACCCAATGTAAATTATTTCTTTTTTAAAAAAACTATGATATTTACAATAAAATTCCACCAAAATAATGCACAAAATTGATTTGATCTTATAACAATATAATCTTATAGAAATCTCTCAAAACTTTATAGATAACTCTCCAAATATCTTTAAAATATACTTTGAATATACTTAAAAATGAGAGTTATCACAAAACAGTATCATTATGATAAAGGTTCATCATAAAAAATGATACTACCTATGGTCTTTAGTATAAGATATGGTTGGGGGTTAAATTAATTCCTAATATAAGACATCAGTCTACTTTATCTTTCAAATATATAATTTTTTCTCCATAAGGTCACTATCGATTGCATAAATTACATTGATACAACAAATATATAATTTTTTCTCCATAAGGTCACTATCGATTGCATAAATTACATTGATACAACAAATATCACCATTATTCTGCTATGTGGGATCAGTTATATGGATCACACGATGCCAAATTATATCCATCAAAATAAGGAATTATCGATATAATGAATTTTTATTATGAGAGTTAGTGAGGGGTTGAATTTAGTCTTAAATATAAGCTCACAGTCTATTCTGTCTCCCAAATTTATAATTTTTTCTAAAGGGTTCCTTTTGATTGCATGCATTAATGAAACGATTTCTATCCCGAGATAGTCGTGATGAAAGATGGTATTTTAGGAAAATCAAATTATACTTATTATAGATAACTATCATAACTAACTTGATTAATCTACCGGCTAGTATGTTGGAACTTGGAAGAGACTTGGAAATAAAATTAGAGAAGTATAACCTAAGTAGAACATCAATCAATAAATTATGAATGTTTAAATCACCAGCAATGCCCACTTCCGTAATTTTTGTATTTTTAATTGCATTTTGAAAAGTCAGCAATGATTTTGGATGTTTTCACATCCAAGAGCCACAAATTTAGAAGCAGCTGCGGCATATATATACTCCTTCCGACAATATATGACATTTCTATAAGAAAGATATAGTCTAGAATATAAGTCACCTCCTATTTAATTAATGCTCTTTTTTCTATTTTGCCCCTGTAATTAATACCCACTTTTCAACTTTGCCCTATGATGTGTACTTTCTGTCGTTAAAGCAATCAATTAAACTAGGTCCTAAATTATTATGCAGTTTAGAGTCAACATAGGTCATTCTCCCAATGAGCAATCTGTGGGTTTTCTCTAGAATTGATTTTAGGTGATAAAAAATGTAATGGAATGGACCTAAACTAAAATGCAAGACACTACTACCTAAATGCAATTAGACTAACAAAATGTACTAATGCAATTGATTGTAAAACCTATATGAGAATAAGACTAATCTATATGAACTTGAATGCAATTTTTGGAGGTTTTTTATGAAAGTGGAATCAAAATCCTAAGCAAAGAGAATAATAAAAAACAAGACAAACAACAAAGATTGAATTCAATTAGGATGATGAAGGGGACAACTCATGATTCATATGGATTTAGCCTTCTTAGCCATTCAATTTATTAGACCAAAGGGAGGTTCATGAAAAATTGGAATTAATAAATTTAATCACCTAACTGAGACATGAGAAACCCTCAAGCTCAATAACACCTAATCCATTAGAAAACTCATCATGAAATAAGTGGTGGCTAATTAAATTCATGAAAAACCAATCACAATAGTTTAAGATAGTTTTGAAAATCATGTTCACAATTGTCTAATTAAACAATTCAAAAATTAATCAACCTAATTAAAAATCAAGAGATTAAACTTAAATTGACAATTAAATTAATAATCTAATTGACAATCAAAAGGTTTGCAAACAAAAATCCCAACAATCATTTAGGAATAAATGAAATCCAAAATATCAATTCAATCCAAATCAAAAATAAATCTACAACTAAAACTAGATTTTTCTCAATTAGTACAACCCAAAATCATTTAAAACTAAATAATCTCAAATTTTGAAATAAATTGATTAAAGGAAAGACACTTCTTTTATACTAACTTCTTTTATACTCCTCCCAAATTATCTCCTAAAATAGCTTAAACTGCCATGAATTTACTCTCCCCTCCAAACTTCGAACAGCATGACACGGCCATTGGAAAAAGAATTTGTGAAGGTACGATGAATGAATGGATCTTGTGGGTACGTGACTCTCTGCGAATTGGAAAGGGGCAGTGGAATAATTTAATGACAATTGAAGGTGGGGCCCGTGGGTGTTGATTGAGAGAAAGAGAGAGGTTCAGCTCTCAATGGAGTGTGTCTTCTGCCTCGTCCCTTCTCTGCCAGTGCGTCTCGGCCTCCCTCTCCAGCGTCAGTCCGTGAGTGTGTGTTTTTCCCCGAGCGTCTCGGTGTCCTTCTCCTCTTGGTGGCTGTTGGGTTAAATTTTAAGAAAGGAGGAGAGAGTTTTTGGGATCTAATATTGAGCCCATTAAAATTCAAAAAGCCCAATAAAATCCAATTGATTCTATTTTAGTTTTCAAGAAAAATTCTGCACCTTAGGATCTTCTAATCTGCTTTTCCTTGTCCTGCAAGAATTTAATAAAATCATAATCTATCATATATTTAAAAATATTATTTAATCACAAGATAACAATCAGAATATTAACAATTTAAACTCTATAATATCATAATCAATTTAGATTTATATTATGAATTGCTAAAAAAGACCTCATTGATAACTTATTTGCTAAATGGGACCTGGGAAGATATCTTGCACATGGAGGGAAGATTTCTACACACGGAGGGAAGATTTCTGCACAAGTATATAGGGAATAATTTTGCACACAGGGAAGATCATCTGCATACAAGGGAAGATATTCTACACACATGGAAGATAATTTGCACGTGAATGTCCCATTTGGCAAATAAGTTGCCAATGAGGGATTTTTTCACAATTTTTCCTTTATATTATTTCCTAAAATTGGCTAACTATCCAAATATCATCATCATCATCATCAATATATAATATAATACTCTTCCACCAAACACTGTTCATAAGGATTCTGTGGCTATGATTTCTTCTCATCTCTTTTAGACCAATGCCTCGAGATCATGATGTTTAAAACACACCCACCCTTGCTGCCTCAGTTTGAAATTTAAATATGCTTTCTAGCTATCTCCCACCTTCAATATTCTTTCTAGGCAAACCTTTTATCCACCCAACTAACGAAAAGGAAGCTCATGCTGCTGATCAAACCATTCGTCCTCTGTATTTTGAATTTTGAAGGGAAAAAAGGAAAGCCGACATTCACGTTCAAACACCTCCCATTCCTCATGGCTTTCCCAACAAAAATATGCCTCGATGATATTCTATCGGAAATACCAGATTTGATCTGCAGACTGGTTCGCTAGTGGCAAAGAGGTAGTTATAAACTTTCATTTCAAAGTTAACTCATTTCATGAATGATTACGTTTGTCATTCCTCATTGGATTTTCTTCGTCTTTGTTACAACTGCTCCTCCCCATGCTCCCACGTTTCAAACATTCATGGACCTAGGGTATTTAGGCCGTTTAGGTTGCCATTTCTCACTGTTCACAGACCGAACACGTGTATTCATGGAGCTCTTCAACGGATTGCAGAGGAGTATACGTTGATGCTTTTTGCTGATGGTTTCATAAGGATTGCTAAACGGATGTTAAACTCAGAGGGAGCTTCTCAAATATGATTAAATCAGGCTTATCTACATTTTTCCTACTTTGATCTGCTTTATTTTTTCACTTTTGTACTTTGGTTTTGGATTTAAGTTATCAGGGGGTGGGACTGTCTTTCGGATAATGGGTTGCGAACTTTGCAGAAAGGAGAAGCAAGCAGTCCAAGGAAAATATTTGCAAATAGTGATTTTTAGTTTGACTATTAGGCATTCAAAATATGTGAACATGGAACTTTTTCCTCATTACCTTTTTTCTACATAACTCTTTCCTCATTACCTTTTTTCTGTGTAGGATGCTCTTATTACCTTTTGTTTTTATGTCATAACTAGTCTAATCCAATAAGCACACTCTTTTTTTTTTTTTTTAAATCTTCCCTTTTCCTACTAAATGAAAGCTAGATTATAATCTTTGTGTTTTTTCACTCTTGCAGGTTATGTTTAATTTCCATATAATGCTCTGTCCTTTTTTATCCCGGTAAATCTCTTCTTGATATTCTTTTTTAATGTGATGTATTACATTCTTCATATACTTCAAATTCAGATTTTATGCATCAGCTATTCAATATCATCTTCATATGCTAATCTTATCCTCTCTTACTTAATTTTTAATTTTTTTGATTTAAGATTTTAAAATTAAATATCCTTAATAATTAATCCCATGTCATTTCTGCAAGCATAATGCAGCTTCAGTTTGCTTTTGGCAATGGATAAAATCTTGCAGAAGAATGTTGGTGCCTCTTGATCAATGTTGTGTTACTCCAATGGCATTAAATATCCATGGCTTGCAAACTCGGAAGCTAATCTAAAATTGAGAGAGCAGGTTAGTCTCAAAGTTTTTTAAGACACAAAGCATTGCTCATGCTTCCAAACTTCCCTTTGCTTATTTATTTTGATATATTATTTCTATGTTCCATTTGAACTTTGGAATTTTTTTTTCCTGTGTTTCTTTAAAACTGATCGGAACATTATATTGACCCAATAGGTGAGTGGCTATGTTTTTTATTCAACTTCCATTAGTAAGTTGTTGACTATTTTGAATGAGTTGAAAGTTTTTTATTCGTGATGCTAAACCATACATTTTGAATGATTCCAATATTCATGAATAAGGTGAAATCGTTTATTTTATGAGTGGATAGTGAATACAATTAGGGGAAATGAAAAGTAAGAAAAAAGTTTGGGGAGAAATAAGTTTTTTCCAGTGTTCATAGGGAAAAAAATATGGTGAAAGAAAAAATGGAAGGAAAGGTGCCTAACATTAACTTTTGTCAAGGAGGGCTATTTATTCATTTAGCTGACTCCTTAGTTACGTCAGCAAAACAAATGGCTTGGCGCCGTGTTTAAAACTCCAACCTCATTTGAAAGGGAAGTTTCAAATTCAAATCATCTTACTGACCTCCCGCCCTATCAATTAAAGGCATCTAATCACAATATTTGTTCAAAATGGAACTTCATTGTCAGCCGACTTCTTCATACTGCACTTCATTTCATTCCTTCATCCTTATTTATGAGAACATTAACTATTAAGAACGTTACGTTGAAGCCATTTTTTCATTCAATCAAAGAGCTGAGCGTATAGCTTTTTTAACAGAAGGTCATTCTTATTTATGGATCCTTTTCAAATCATGTTCCCCTTTTCTCATTTGCTGCTGTATTTCAGAACAGGACGAGCAGGACATGCCTTGATGAAACGAAACTTCATATTCATGTGGCTTTTTTGCAGGATGGGTTATGAGTATCTGCTTCTGACATCCAGACCAGATTTGATATTAAGAATCGTGTAGCAAAGATAGAGAGGTATATAAATTATAATGTTAGAAGTCATTTTTTGGTGTCTATTGACCCATTTATGAATATCCCTTTTCGTGCAGGGTGCCATAAATCTGGTTACCAATCATTCTGCAAGGATGTGTTGAAATACTCGGCCTACTGCATGTAATTTGGTTACCATTAAGCTATTTATTGTATGCTTATAATCTTCCATTCATTAGACGTGCTTTGTGAGTCTGCTACTGGTGGAGTGAAATTGCAATTTGCTTTGTTGCAAATAATTTTGTTTCTACAGTACATACACTAAAGAAGTTCACGTAATGAATATTTTCATTTTGTAGGTGCCTCTCTTTCCTTTACTCGCAACAACCACAGATAATTTGTGATATATCTTGTGGATCTATTTATTTGTTTTTGAGAATTGATATAATATTTTGAGAATTTTTATATTACCTTAAATGGACTCAATCGTTGCATATGGTCATTTTCATATACAAACATTCTACTTTGCGGTTTTAACTTTTTTGATTCTAAAGTGAATGTTTGGAACTTAGTTTTGATCAAGATTAAATTTTTCTCTTACAATGTTGTAGACAGCTATGACCATTGGGAATTCGACCAGCGCTCCAATCTCTAGACATCCAGACCAATCTTCTCATACATACAACTCCATAATATTATCGTATCTTTTTTCTTCTTGTCCATTATCTTGTACTCTAACTTTGCTAGAGGTATTGTTTTTTTGAACTTCATTTATAAATTTCTTACATCCTATAATTAGGTATGCCATTAGCCACAAACAAAAAGTTAAGTTTGGATGTACATACAAAGCAATTCAAAAGGCGTTGAAATGAAAATAAAGTTCACCATGTCAAGTTAAATAACACAAGTCAGTCCAACAATATACCTGAAAGTTGCGAATGTTGAATGGATAAAAACTATATAACTGAGAGGAAATGGTTAGAAGCACTGAAGGTGGTGGAGCAGTGCCGAGTGAAGGAGTGAAGAAGCTAATAGACAAAAGCAACTCCGCCCACTACTCTGAACTCTCTTCCTAAAGCTATTACATCTTTTCCAAGCACAACATGTAGCCACTGTCATTTGTTAAAATCACCCTTCACTTTGTTTATTCCTCCAACTGCTACTTTCAATTGCTGACACGCATTAATAAGTTTTTATTATAGTAAATGCAAGTATCTTGTGTTGAAAAAAAGGCAAGTATAACATACAATGGACATTTAATTTGAGCATAGCTAACAAGATTTATTTCTGAAAGACGTTTTTTTTAAAAAAAAAAAATATTGAGCCTTTCTATGATGCGTAGAGATGGCAGCTTCTTCTTAAGCACGCCTGTTGGTGTAAATGGGACTAAGGCCAAAAATAAGAATAGAAGATGTGAAATTGATTGATGAAAGATAAGAAAGGTATAGAAGGAGTTGATAAAAAATTATTAATAATCAATGCTAGATTTCAATGGTCAAAAGTTTAGGTAATGGAAAAAGGAGGAATATACTTATTCATAAATAGTTAAGTTTTAGAATGAAGTCAAGTTATATTAATGCATGCACAAGGAAGAGGTGAAATTATACTTAAACTATTGTAATCAATTGCTTATCTTCAAAAAAGTTATAATAAAAAAATTAAAATAATTTAACACATATCATACACATATTCATCTCTCAGATAGAATAAAAGAAGACATTGTATTCAATTAAATATTTTTTCTCATAATTATATTGAATGAAATATTCTCTACTAATATTAGCGTGGTAAATTCACTTGAATGAAAAAATAAGTTTTCCCTTAATAACATTCTCCCCCTCAAAGGAGAACAACAAATGTAATGTATAAAAAGATTTTTGGGAGCTTGAGCCGTTGACTAATGCATTTTAATTGTTTTTAACATGTACTCCACATGTAATTAAATGTCAATTTGTTTGTCATAATGTTACGGATTTTGAAGTTTTGGGTGAAATTTATTTTGCCAATGAACACAATTTTTTATTAAAAATAATGCTCCCACCGCAACGTGCAGGAGAGGAGTTGCTCGTTATCTAATAAATCTAAATTAGCCTAAAATAATCCCCAAAATAAATGAATAAGGTGGGATAAAATATATTAAATTTGGGATTTATCACCCCGCTCATCATATCTCACACTCTCTAAAATAATACTTCTAATACAATTAAACACATTTCTTAAGAAAGATAAAAGTGAAAAAAAGTTATATTTTAATATATATTAAATGACTTAACTATTATTTTTTGTTTTCTATGATATAGTTAAAATGCTCTATATTGTGGACAGAAAGGAAGTATATTATTCTCTGCCACGTGAATTGCTACTTATCTTCACTACTTTTGCATGATATCCAATCAACGATAAGATCATCTTGTGTGTGTATTCAAACGCGTACACGCCCTTGATTTTTGGCTTTTTGGGGGCTTAATGCTTTTTACTGTTTGTTTCATTAAGATAAAGCTGCTCTAAAATTGGCTTGCTAACACATCAGATGAAATTTAGCGCCATGGCGCCTTGTTATTGGTTCAGTGGATGAATACTGTGCTTTGCTCCCCATGGCCCATGGGCCAGGCATCTGTACCCCCATGTGACCACCACTTGGCCCGAGTTGAATTTCTAGCCACTACATGCGTACACTTAGTCACCTTAATAGCGAAGAAACCCCCAAAATAGAATTGGGATTCAGGAATAATGCGGACGCATTCTTTCTTGGTTGCAAGTGGTCCAGCGCTTAATTTAATTTCTACATGCATGCTGTTCTCCTGTCGGGTACCATGCTGCCACACACGAACTCTGCCATCAACCATTATATATAGCGTCAACCCACATCTCTCTATAACACTCTAGATTCTCAGGTTCTCAAAAATATTGTTCTCTCCCTCCCTCGCGGAGGCAGACGGTGCTGCCGTAGTTCTTAAAAAAACAATGAGCCAGATTTTCTCAGCCGCAGATAGTACTACCTAGTGAAGCAACCTTTCATCGAGAGCTTCATATGGATTCAGAACAAAACCCTAGCCTCTTCTCTCCAATTTCCCGTCTTCACCGTCGTCTCTTACCTCTGTTTCACCTTCTTTCTTAAACGTCTCTCCCTCCCTCCGGTTCCTCCGGTCATCATCAAACCCATCACAGTCGTCCATAACACCGTCCTTCTCGTTCTCTCCTTCATCATGGCCCTTGGTTGCCTCTTGTCCACCATCTCCCACGCGCCTCACCTCCGCTGGATCATCTGCTTTCCTCCCGACACGCCTCCCTCCGGTGCCGTCTTCTTCTGGGCCTACGTCTTCTACCTCTCGAAGATTCTAGAATTCCTCGACACCCTCCTCATCATCCTGTCGAACTCCTTCCAACGCCTCACGTTCCTCCACGTGTACCACCACTCCATTGTCGTCGTCGCTGTTCCCGGTGGTGCTCATGGCCAACGCCTCCGTCCACGTGCTAATGTACGCCTACTACTTATCGTGCGCACTCGGGGTTCGTCCCAAGTGGAAGAAGCTTGTCCCAGACTGCCAGATTGTTCAGTTCTACTCCAGCTTCGTCGCTTTAAGCCTCATGCTCTTCTTGCACTTTTCCGGGTCGGGTTGCTCGGGGCTTTGGGGCTGGAGCTTCAACGTGGTTTTCTATGCTTCGCTTTTTGTTTCT